>OY728140.1:1160313772-1165313772 GCA_963277665.1 Viscum album
AGCTCCCCTTCGCTACCTCTCCTCTCCCTCGCAGCACCGCCTTCGGCTCCCCTCCCTTCCAGGTTTGTAGCGCAATCAGGTATGACACGTGCTTTCACTTACATTATTATTTTATCAATGGTTCATAAACAAATGATTAGTATTTATTTTAAATATAGTTGATTTGAAAAATGAAAATGTAATAAGTATTGTGTAAATGTTTGTTATACAGATATTATTATGGATAAGAGTTGGATTGATCTTCCAAATCGAACGTCTAGAGAAATATTTCAATGGTATTATGCAGTTTATTGACTTCACCAGAGGAATTTAAAGTGACTATATTAGTTGTCCATGTAGAAAATGTGCTAACAGATATCAATTCACATGAGATACTGTGAGGGAGCACCTATTCTTTAATAGATTTCTGAAAAATTATAAGAGTTGGACTCGTCATGGAGAAGAATATGTTCGTTGTCAAAATATGGATGCAGCTCAGATAGATGCTGATGCAAGGATAAATGATCCAATGCATGAAATGCTTACTGAAATGGTACATGAGTTTGATCCTGAAGGCATTGACATCCAGAATCTTGAGACCAGTGAGATAAATCTTCGCTCTGGTGCAGATCGTGATTCAAGGAGGTTTTATGAAGCACTTGATGATGTGAAAACAGAATTATATCATGGATGTACTTCTTACAATAAACTGTCGTTTATCGTGAAGTTGTTGCATTTGAAGACTTTGAATAATTGGTCAGACACATCATTCGACATGCTTTTGGTGTTATTGAAAAAGGTTCTTCCTGTCAACGCTAAGATTCCTGAGTCGTATTACCATGCTCGTAAGCTGACAGAGAACTTAGGTTTTACATATGAGACCATAGATTCATGTGCAAACAACTGTATGTTGTTTAGAAGGGAAAATGCCCATTTGGATATTTGTACGGTTTGTGGTGCTTCTAGGTGGAAAGAGAACAGGGGAAATCAGACTCATCAAAGTCAGATTGCGATACAGGGGAAACCGATTGCGATAAAGAAAATGCGTTACTTTCCCCTTAAACAGAGGTTGAAATGATTTTTTATGTCATCTAAAGTTTCTAATTTAATGAGATGACATGCAGAAAGAGTTTATGAAAGTGATATGTTAACCCACCCGGCAAACTCTCATGCATGGAAGGATTTTGATAAGAGACATCCCAACTTTGCTAAAGATGTTCGTAATGTCCGATTGGGATTGACAGCAGATGGTTTCAATCCATTCAAGTCTATGGTTGGTGCAACTCATAGCACATGACCCGTGGTGTTGGTTCCATATAATCTTCCTCCGTGACTTTGTATGAAGCAGCAATTTATATTACTTTCCACTCTTATTGATGGACTTAAAAGTCCGGGGGATAAGATTGATGTTTACCTTCAGCCATTGATTGATGAGTTGAATGAATTTTGGGGTGATGGTGTGATGACTTATGACTGTGAAACGAATGAAATGTTTAAACTGCAGGCTGCTTTATTGTGGACAATCAATGACTTCCCAGCTTATGCAAATTTATCAGGCTGGAGTACAAAAGGGGAATTTGCTCGCCCTTGTTGCAACAAAAGTAAAAAATCTGTATGACTTAAGCATTCCAAAAAATGGGCATACATGGGTCACAGACGTTTTCTCCCCCCTCAGCACAGGTTCAGAAAGGATAGAGTGACATTTGACGGTTCTAGAGAGTTCAGCCCAGCACCAAAGATCATGACAGGAGTCGAAATGTTATCGTAGATTGAGGAAGAAAACATCCGCACGGTATATGAAATTCAGGATTTGGTGGCTCCTCCAGTACGTAATATTCGAGCTGCGGGTAGGCAGCGCAGTCACAATTGGAAAAAGAAAAATATTTTTTATAGTCTTCCGTATTGGAAAACTAACATGCTGAGGCATAATTTGGATGTCATGCACATTAAAAAAAATGTTTGTGATAACATATTGTGGACCATTTTAGGTGTTAGTGGAAAATCAAAGGACCATGTTAATGCACGCCGTGATTTGGAAGAAATGAGTTTAAGGAAACAGTTGCATTTACAGTTAGCTGAGGGAAACAAGACATATATGCCTGCTGCACAGTATACAATGACTACAAAGTAGAACAAGACATTTCTTTCCATTTTGAAGATACTCAAGGTGCCTGATGGTTACTCTTCTAATATTTCAAAGTGTGTGAATCTGACGAGCAAGACATTGCAAGGGTTGAAAAGTCATGACAATCACATACTACTTCAACGGTTGATTCCAATCGCAATTTGTGATTGTTTATCCCCCAATGTTGTTCAGCCGTTGATTGAGATGAGTAATTTTTTTAGACAGTTTTGTTTAAGAAATCAACGAATGAGTGATTTAAAAAGTTTACAGGACCGAATTGTACTTATGCTTTGTCACTTTGAGAAACTATTTTCCCCCTCATTTTTCGATGTTATGGTCCACTTGACAGTGCACCTAACTGATGAAGTAATGGCTGCTGGTCTAGTGCAATTCAGGTGGATGTATCCTATTGAGCGGTATTTGAGTACATTGAAACGATTTGTACGCAACAGAGCTCGTCCGGAGGCATCAATAGCCAATGGTTATTTGATGGATGAGTGTACTACTTTTTGTGCAGAATATCTTACGGATGTTGAAACAAAATTAGATAAGCCTTCTCGGATTCAGGATGGTCCAGTTGGAGAAGGAACCACAGATGATATGGACAACATCGAGTGGATACAAGCGCATCGATATATCTTGTTCAATACTCCATCAGTTACACCATTAATGCAGTAAGTATCTTATCACTTTTATTGTTTAACTTTTACATGTTTTTTTTTCATAAGTTGATCATTTAAACATCGCGTTATCATTTGCAGGAAACACATTAATGAGATAAAAGAAGAGATGTATCGTATGACTGAGTTGCAAATTCAACAGTCTCATTATGCGTCATTTCATGATTGGTTCAAGGATTATGTACGTATAAATTGATTTTCATTATGAGTGAAGTATTATACTAATTTCTTTCTTTATATATCATTATTGAATTCTATGAATTATGTAGGTTCATAAGCTGAGAGAGTTAGGGGACCCCACGCTAACTGAAGAATTTATCCAACTGGATGAGGGTCCATCTATAACGGCTCGTCGTTATAAATCTATAGATGCTAATGGTTTTCGATTTCACATTAAAGATGTTGACGACAAACGAGCAACACAAAACAGTGACATCGATTTTCCATTTGTCGATTCTGGTTATTACTATGGTCAATTGATAGACATCATTGAAGTTGTATACACACATGGGTTGAAGTACATATTGTTAAAGTGCAATTGGGTTGATCCAGCGTGTGGATGTAAAGTCAATCAATATCAGTTTTCATTGGTGAATTTTAACTATATGTTATACAGAAATGAACGAGTTGATAATGAACCTTTCATTTTGACATCACAAGCGAAACAAGTATTCTTCGTTACTTTGCCTTCAAGTTGGCAAGTTGTTGTCAAAATGTCTCGGCGAGGAGTGTTTGTATTTGAACAAGATGAACCCGAGACTGTTCCTTTTGTTTCCTAACAGCTTGATCAACATACCGTAGTTCAACGTGAAGAAGATATTTATTGGGTCAGAGCGGCTGTTGAAGGAGAAACAGTCGATTTGCATGCTTAATGAAAGGTATAATTGTTTTCCCGCTATTCAGCCTAAGATATCATAAATTATCTAAACATTTTATAAATCCTTGTAAGTTTTAATCCTCAATTTTGGAAGTTTATTCAGTTATAAATATTTAGGGTGATTTAACTCATGTTATATTGATGTTATTGTCGGTGTATCTTCCCATTGAGGTATCTTCATCTGGTTCATGTGCTGCTTGAATTTTTATTAATTCAATTTGAAATTTGGCTATGCATTGATTGGTTTTGTACATAATTTGTATATCTGTTTTGTGAACTTTCTGATTTTTTAAAATTCATTCACAACTAATTATTCAATCCCTTTTTGTTTGATTAACAACTGTACAAGTTTGATTTTTTTAAAAACAATCCAATTTATCATTTGGACACTTTGGATAATCCCCTTACTAATGTTTTCCATGACTGCAGGCATGTCAGGGGAAGAGGCAGAAGATCCACATCATCCATCTGAGGCATCTACGTCTCAGGGTCGAGGTATGTTCGAATGTCATTGTCTCTATTTTTTATGTAATTAATAAACATATATATATATATATATATATTTATAACATATGTCAATTTGTATATAAATTTGTTTTCAACAGGATCAGACTCGATTGCTTCTTCCTCTCGCAGGAGAGGCCCTGGTCGTGGCATATTATCATGGAATTCTGACACGACTTTTGATGTTTCATTTGATGAGGTATTTCATCCTGTGGGACGGAATACCCCTGTATTTATTCGTCAGCTGGGTTATATCATACGTGATCCACATCGATTTCCATTGACCACGCGTGACTGAGCTTCTATCCCTCATGACACATTAGATCGTCTTTGGAGTGAGGTTCAGGTAAGAAGACCATTTTACTTTATTCCCTATGTATAACCAACAATAACATATGTGATTTTTTTCTTTAATAGCAAAATTTGAAAGTATGTCCCGATGAGTTTCGGCCAGTGTGTATGAGCAAATGTCGTAAGATGTGGAAAGACTATAAAGGCAAAGTCAAGAGGGACCACTGAGTACCAAATGTGGGTGCCCCAGACATTCTGGAAAAAGTCCCGAGAGGTGTCCTCCCAGCTCAGTGGCGTGATTTAGTTGCATATTGGTCTACTGAGGGTGTTGCGGTTTGTATATTTATTTTGGTATATATATTTTCAAGAATGTGTGATTTGTTTGAAATTTGAATGAATTGAATGTAGGAGGTGTCAACACGCCATTCTGAGAATCGAGCGTTGCAGGGACCACCTCACAGGCTCGGGACTCGTCACGTGTCTCAGCTCCGACATGAGGTATTTATTATTCATTTTTTAATTTTTTTAATTAATACGGTTTTGTGTTTATATTCTATTCATATATAGTTGCGGGAGCAAGGTGCACCAACTGATAAAATGTCGGTGTGGATGAGGACTCGTGGTCGCAATGATCTAGAGGCTGCAGTATTGATAGTAAGTGCTTGTACTCATTACTAATACTTACATAAAATCTCTATATTAATATATGTATATATATTTAAATATTTCACATGCTCAATTTGAAGCTGAATTAGAACATCTGCCAGAGGACCAGCGACAGCTTCCCATGCGAAGGGATGAGATCTTTCATCACATTATTGGTCGGGACGGGCATAGATATAGTTTGACCTATGGAACATGGATTCCTCGTTCTGTAGTGTCACGCGCTGCGGTTGTCGGTCCTGCTATTGCTCAGATGACACAACAGTTGTCAGATTTCGAGGCACGACTGCACGCTTTCGAGTAGGTAAATGCACAATTGATCGCTGAGGTTAGAGCACTGCGGCAATATGTGCATCCAGGTAATGGTGCAGGGGATCAGACGATGCAGGTTTATACTGTATTTATTTATTTAATTTATATTATTTTTGTTATGAAAATATTCATAATGTTTTTTTGTTGTAGGCCCCTGACCCACCTGATGAAGGTAGTAGTCATGACCACGCATGACGCATCTTATTCACGAGCTGTGTTTCTGCTTTTAATGGTGGGGTTGTTATTGATATTTATGTTGGGTTTCTAGTGAGTTTTTTTGTGATTTGGGGGTATCATGTGTGTTTTGGCTTCATTCAATGTTTGTGTGCACGAATTGAGAAGTAACCATGAAACTGATTAATGATTTGGATATTTTTTGTTCATTTAATTTTCAATGTTTAGAATTGCATGTTCTGTAATATTTTAAAAAAAAACATGGGATTCCTAATATAAACCATTAAACTTGTTTTTGATTAATGAGCTGAGTTCATTATTTGTAGTCCCCGAACAGCCTTCCCCGCACTCCGGACAGCCCTCCCCGCACCCCGGACAGCCCCCCCCGGACAGCCCTCCCCGCACTCCGGACAGCCCCCCCGCACCCCGGACATGCCCCCCCGGACAGCCCCCCCTCTGGATAGCCCCCCCCCCCGCACTCCGGACAGCCCTCCCCGCACTCTGGACAGCCCTCCCCGCACTCCGGACAGCCCTCCCCGCACCCCGGACAGCCCTCCCGCACCCCGGTAAGGCCCCCCGCATTTCGGACAGTCCTCCCCGTACCCCGGACAGGCCACCTGCACCCCGGACAGCCCCCCCGCACCCCGGACAGGCCTCCCCGCACCCCGGACAGCCCTCCCCGCACCCCAGACAGCCCTCCCGCACCCCGAACAGGCCCCCCGCACTCCAGACAGTTCTCCCCGCACCCCGGACAGCCCTCCCCGCACCCCGGACAGACCTCCCCGTACCCCGGACAGCCTCCTCGCACCACAGACATCCCTCCCCGCACCCCGGACAGGCTCACTGCACCCCGGACAGCCCCTCCCCGCAACCCGGACAGCCCTCCCCGCACCCCGGACATGCCCCCCGCACCCCGGACAGGCCCCCCGCACTCTGGAAAGCCCCCCCTGCACCTCGGACAGGCCCCCCGCACCCCGGATAGCCCCCCCCCCCCCCCGCACCCCGGACAGCCCGCCCGCACCCCGGACAACCCTCCCCGAACCCCGGATAGCCCCCGCGCACCCCGGACAGGCTCCCCGCACCCCGGACAGGCTCCCCGCACCCCGGACAGGCTCCCCGCACCCCGGACAACCCCTTCCCGCACCCCGGACAACCCCTCCCCGCACCCCGGACAGCCCTCCCCGCACCCCGGGCAGCCCCCCTGCACCCCGGGCAGCCCCCCCGCACCCCGGACAGCCCCCCCGCACCTCGGACAGCCCCCCACACCACGGACAACCCTCCCTACACCCCGGACAGGCCCCCTGGACAGCCCTCCCCGCACCCCAGACAACCGTTGTGTGATTTGTGAAATGGTCGGGCAGACGACACGTCAATCGGAGGTGTCGTTTGACCGGGTGACCGGAAACGCGTTTCCGGTGTCATAAAACACCAGAAACGGCGTGAGATGGTCGAATTCGGAGCAAACGTGCTCCGAATGACCTGAAACCACACGAAAACATTAGGAATAATATTCGTGACGTGTAGGAGGAGACGACAGGCCCATCGGACGTGCGGTGCGCGCGGTACGTCCGATTGTGTCGTTTTCAGCAGCTCGACACGTGCTAAAATGGCGCGTTGGGGGGTCAAAACCACCCGAACGACCTCAGAATGCCCTGAAACCGTACGACAACAGCCGCTGTGTGATTTGTGAAATGGTCGGGCAGACGACACGTTAATCGGAGGTGTCGTTTGATCGCGGTGATCGGAAACGCGTTTCCAGTGTCATAAAACACCAGAAACGGCGTGAGACGGTCGAATTCGGAGCAAACGTGCCCCGAATGACCTGAAACCACACGAAAACATTAGGAATAATATTCGTGACGTGTAGGAGGAGACGACACGCCCATCGGACTTGCGGTGCGCGCGGTACGGCCGATTGTGTCGTTTTCAGCAGCTCGGCGTGCGCTAAAATGGCGCGTTGGGGGTCAAAACCACCCGAATGACCTTGGAATGCCATGAGACCGTACGACAACAACCGTTGTGTGATTTGTGAAATGGTCGGGCAGACAGCACGTCAATCGAAGGTGTCGTTTGACCGCGGTGACCGGAAACGCGTTTCCGGTGTCATAAAACACCAGAAACGGCGTGAGACGGTCGAATTCGGAGCAAACGTGCCCCGAATAACCTGAAACCACATGAAAAAATTAGTAGTATTATTCGTGACGTGTAGGAGGAGACGACACGCCCATCGGACGTGCGGTGCGCGCGGTACGGCCGATTGTGTCCTTTCAGCAGCTCGGAGCGCGCTAAAATGACGCATTGGGGGGTCAAAACCACCCGAACGACCTCAGAATGCCATGAAACCGTAGGACAACAGCCGTTGTGTGAATTGTGAAATGGTCGTGTAGATGACACGTCAATCGGATGTGTCGTTTGACCGCGGTGACCGGAAACGCGTTTCCGGTGTCATAAAACATCAAAAACGGAGTGAGACGGTCGAATTCGGAGCAAACGTGCTCCGAATGACCTGAAACCACACGAAAACATTAGGAATATTATTCGTGACGTGTAGGAGGAGACGGTATGCCCATCGGACGTGCGGTGCGCGCGGTACGACCGATTGTGTCGTTTTCAGCAGCTCGGCGCGCGCTAAAATGGCGCGTTGGGGGGTCAAAACCACCCGAACGACCTCAGAATGCCATGAAACCGTACGACAACAGTTTTTGTGTGAATTGTGAAATGGTCGTGCAGACGACACGTCAATCGGAGGTGTCGTTTGACCGCGGTGACCGGAAATGCGTTTCTGGTGTCATAAAACACCAGAAACGGCGTGAGACGGTCGAATTCGGAGAAAACGTGCTCTGAATGACCTGAAACCACACGAAAACATTAGGAATATTATTCGTGATGTGTAGAAGGAGACGACATGCCCATCGGATGTGCGGTGCGCGCAATACGGCCGACTGTGTCGTTTTCAGCAGCTCGACGCGCGCTAAAAAGACGAGTTGGGGGTTCAAAACCACCCGAACGACCTCAGAATGCCATTAAACCGTACAACAATAGCCGTTGTGTGAATTGTGAAATGGTCGGGCAGACGGCACGTCAATCGGAGGTGTCGTTTGACCGCAGTGACCGGAAACGCGTTTCCAGTGTCAAAAAACACTAGAAACGGCGTGAGACGGTCGAATTCGGAGCAAACGTGCTCCGAATGACCTGAAACCACACGAAAACATTAGGAATATTATTCGTGACATGTAGGAGGAGACGACATGCCCATCGGACGTGTGGTGCGCGCGGTACGACCGATTGTGTCGTTTTCAGCAGCTCGGCGGGCGCTAAAATGGCGCGTTGGGGGGTCAAAACCACCCGAACAACCTCGGAATGCCATGAAACCGTACGAAAACAGCCATTGTGTGATTTGTGAAATGGTCGGGTAGATGACACGTCAATCGGATGTGTCGTTTGACCGTGGTGATCAAAAATGTGTTTTCGGTGTCATAAAACACCAGAAACGACGTGAGACAGTCGAATTCGGAGCAAACGTGCTCCGAATGACCTAAAACCACATGAAAACATTAGGAATATTATTCGTGACGTGTAGGAGGAGACGCCACACCCATCGGACGTGCAGTACGCGCGATACGACCGATTGTGTCGTTTTCAGTAGCTCAGCGCGCGCTCAAATGGCGCGTTGGGGGGGTCAAAACCACCCGAACGACCTCGGAATGCCATGAAACCGTACGACAACAGCCGTTGTGTGAATTGTGAAATGGTCGTGCAGACGACACGTCAATCGGAGTTGTCGTTTGACCGCGGTGACTGGAAACGCGTTTCCGGTGTCATAAAACACCAGAAACAGCGTGAGACGGTCAAATTCGGAGCAAACGTGCTCCGAATGACCTGAAACCACACGAAAACATTAGGAATATTATTCGTGACGTGTAGGAGGAGACGAAAGGCCCATCGGACGTGCGGTGCGCGCGGTACGTCCGATTGTGTCGTTTTCAGCAGCTCGGCGCGCGCTAAAATGACGCGTTGGGGGGTCAAAACCACCCGAATGACCTCGGAATGCCATGAAACCGTACAAAAACAGCCGTTATCTGATTTGTGAAATGGTCGGGAGACGACACGTCAATCGGAGGTGTCGTTTGACCGCGGTGACCGGAAACGCGTTTCCGGTGTCATAAAACACCAAAAACGGCGTGAGACGGTCGAATTCGGAACAAACGTGCTCCGAATGACCTGAAACCACACGAAAACATTAGGAATATTATTCGTGACGTGTAGGAGGACACAACACGCCCATCGGACGTGCGGTGCGCGCGGTACGGACGATTGTGTCATTTTCAGCAGCTCGGCGCGCGCTAAAATGGCGCGTTGGGGGGTCAAAACCACCCGAACGACCTCGGAATGCCATGAAACCATACGACAACAGCCACTGTGTGAATTGTGAAATGGTCGTGCAGACGGCACGTCAATCAGAGGTGTCGTTTGACCTCGGTGACCAGAAACGTGTTTCCGGTGTCATAAAACACCAGAAACGGCGTGAGACGGTCGAATTCAGAGCAAACGTGCTCCAAATGACCTGAAACCACACGAAAACATTAGGAATATTATTCGTGACGTGTAGGAGGAGACGGCACGCCCATCGGACGTGCAGTGCGCGTGGTATGGCCGATTGTGTCGTTTTCAGCAGCTCGGCGCGCGCTAAAATGGCGCGTTTGGGGGTCAAAACCACCCGAATGACCTCAGAATGCCATGAAACCGTACGACAACAGCCGTTGTGTGAATTGTGAAATAGTCATGCAGACCGCACGTCAATCAAATGTGTAGTTTGACAGCGGTGACCGGAAACGCGTTTCCGGTGTCATAAAACACCAGAAACGGCGTGAGACGGTCGAATTTGTAGCAAACGTGCTTCGAATGACCTGAAACCACACGAAAACATTAGGAATATTATTCTTGATGTGTAGGAGGAGACGTCAGGCCCATCAGACATGCGGTGCGCGCGGTACGACCGATTGTGTCGTTTTCCGCAGCTTGACGCGCGCTAAAATGATGCTTTGGGGAGTCAAAACCACCCGAACGACCTCGGAATGCCATGAAACCGTACGACAACAACCGTTGTGTGAATTGTGAAATGGTCAGGCAGACGACACGTCAATCGGAGGTGTCGTTTGACCGCGGTGACTGGAAACGCGTTTCCGGTGTCATAAAACACCAGAAGCGGCGTGAGACGGTCGAATTCGGAGCAAACGTGCTCCAAATGACCTGAAACCACATGAAAACATTAGGAATATTATTCGTGACGTGTAAGAGGAGACAGAACGCCCATCGGACGTGCGGTGCGCGCGGCACGGCCGATTGTGTCGTTTTCAGCAGCTCGGCGCGCGCTAAAATGTCGCGTTGGGGGGTCAAAACCACCCGAACGACCTCGGAATGCCATGCAACCGTACGACAACAGCCACTGTGTGAATTGTGAAATGGTCATGCAGACGGCATGTCAATCGGAGGTGTCGTTTGACCGCGGTGACTGGAAACGCATTTCAGGTGTCATAAAACACCAGAAACGGCGTGAGACGGTCGAATTCGGAGAAAACGTGCTCCGAATGACCTGAAACCACACGAAAACATTAGGAATATTATTCGTGACGTGTATGAGGAGACGGCACGCCCATCGGATGTGCGGTGCGCGCGGTACGGCCGATTGTGTCGTTTTTAGCAGCTCAGCGCGCGCTAAAATGGCGCGTTGGGGGGTCAAAACCACCCGAACGACCTCGGAATGCCATGAAACCATACGACAACAGCCGTTGTGTGAATTGTGAAATGGTCGTGCAGACGACACGTCAATCAGAGGTGTCGTTTGACCTCGGTGACCGGAAACGCGTTTCCGGTGTCATAAAACACCCGAAACGGCGTGAGACGGTCGAATTCGGAGAAAACGTGCTCCGAATGACCTGAAACCACACGAAAACATTAGGAATATTACTCGTGACGTGTAGGAGGAGACGAAACGCCCATCGGACGTGCGGTGCGCGCGGTACGGCTGGTTGTGTCGTTTTTAGCAGCTCGGCGCGCGCTAAAATGGCGCGTTGGGGGGTCAAAACCACCCGAACGACCTCGGAATGCCATGAAACCGTACGACAACATCCGTTGTGTGAATTGTGAAATGGTCGTGCAGACCGCACGTCAATCGGAGGTGTCGTTTGACGGCGGTGACCGGAAACGCGTTTCCGGTGTCATAAAACACCAGAAACGGCGTGAGACGGTCGAATTCGAAGCAAACGTTCTCTGAATGACCTGAAACCACACGAAAACATTAGGAATATTATTGGTGACGTGTAGGAGGAGACGACAGACCCATCAGACGTGCGGTGCGTGCAGTACGGCCGATTGTGTCGTTTTCAGCAGCTCGACGCGCGCTCAAATGACGCTTTGGGGGGTCAAAACCACCCAAACGACTTTGGAATGCCATGAAACCGTACGACAACAGCCGTTGTGTGATTTGTGAAATGGTCAGGAAGACGACACGTCAATCGGAGGTGCCGTTTGATCGCGGTGACTGGAAACGCGTTTCCGGTGTCATAAAACACCAGAAACGGCGTGAGACGGTCGAATTCGGAGAAAACGTGCTCCGAATGACCTCAAACCACACGAAAACATTAGGAATATTATTCGTGACGTGTAGGAGGAGACGACACGCCAATCGGACGTGCGGTGTGCGCAGTACGACCGATTGTGTCGTTTTCAGCAGCTCGGCGCGCGCTAAAATGGTGCGTTGGGGTGTCAAAACCACACGAACGACCTCGGAATGCCATGAAACCGTACGACAACAGCCGTTTTGTGAATTGTGAAATGGTCATGCAGACGTCACATCAATCGGAGGTGTCGTTTGACCGCAGTGACCAGAAACGGCGTGAGACGGTCGAATTCGGAGAAAACATGCTCCGAATGACCTGAAACCACACGAAAACATTAGGAATATTATTCGTGACGTGTAGGAGGAGACGACAAGCCCATCGGACGTGTCGTGCGCGCGATACGGTTGATTGTGTCGTTTTCAGCAGCTCGGCCCACGCTAAAATGGCGCGTTGTGGGGTCAAAACCACCCGAACGACCTCAGAATGCCATGAAACCATACGACAACTGCCATTGTGTGAATTGTGAAATGGCCGTGCATACGGCACATCAATCGGAGGTGTTGTTTGACCGCGGTGACCGGAAACGCGTTTCCGGTGTCATAAAACACCAAAAACGGCGTGAGATGGTCGAATTAGGAGCAAACGTGCTTCCAATGACTTGAAACCACACGAAAACATTAGGAATATTAGTCGTGACGTGTAGGGAGAGACGGCACGCCCATCGGACGTGCGGTACGTGCGGTACGGCCGATTGTCTCGTTTTCAGCAGCTCGGCGCGCGCTAAAATGGCGCGTTGGGGGGGTCAAAACCACCCGAACGACCTCATAATGCAATGAAACCGTACAACAGCCGTTGTGTGATTTTTGAAATGGTCGGGTAGAAGGAACGTCAATCGGAGGTGTCGTTTGACCGCGGTGACCGGAAACGCGTTTCTGGTGTCATAAAACACCAGAAACGGCGTGAGACGGTCGAATTCAGATAAAACGTGCTCCGAATGACCTGAAACCACACGAAAACATTAGGAATATTATTCGTGATGTGTAGGAGGAGACGACAGGCCCATCGGACGTGCGGTGCGCGCGGTACGACCGATTGTGTCGTTTTCAGCAGCTCGGCGCGCGCTAAAATGGCGTGTTGGGGGGTCAAAACCACCCGAACGACCTCGGAATGCCATTAAACCGTACGACAACAGCCATTGTGTGATTTGTGAAATGGTTGGGCAGACGACACGTCAATCGGAGGTGTCGTTTGACCACGGTGCCGGTGTCATAAAACACCAAAAACGCCGTGAGACGTTCGAATTTGGAGCAAACGTGCTCCGAATGACCTGAAACCACACGAGAACATTAGGAATATTATTCGTGACGTGTAGGAGGAGACAGCAGGCTCATCGGATGTGCGATGCGCGCGGTATGACCGATTGTGTCGTTTTCAGCAGCTCGGCGCGCTAAAACGGCGCGTTGGGGGGTCAAAACCACCCGAACGACCTCAGAATGCCATGAAACCGTACGAAAAAAGCCGTTGTGTGATTTGTGAAATGGTCGGGCAGACGGAACATCAATCGGAGGTGTCGTTTGACCGCGGTGATCGGAAATGCGTTTCTGGTGTCATAAAACACCAAAAACGCCGTGAGACGGTCGAATTAGTAGCAAACGTGCTCCGAATGACCTGAAACCACACGAAAAAATTAGGAATATTATTCGTGACATGTAGGAGGAGACGACACGCCCATCGGACGTGTGGTGCGCGCGGTACGGCCGATTGTGTCGTTTTTAGCAGCTCGGCGCGTGCTAAAATGACGCGTTGGGGGGGGGTCAAAACCACCCGAACGACCTCAGAATTCCATGAAACCGTACAAAAACAGACGTTGTGTGATTTGTGAAATGGTCGGGCAGACGACACGTCAATCGGAGGTGTCGTTTGATCGCGGTGACCGGAAACGCGTTTCCGGTGTCATAAAACACCAAAAACGGCGTGAGACGGTCGAATTCGGAGCAAACATGCTCCAAATGACATGAAAACACATGAAAACATTATGAATATTTTTCGTGACGTGTAGGAGGAGACGGAAGGCCCATCAGACGTGCGGTGCGCGCGGTACGACCAATTGTGTCGTTTTCAGCAGTTCGACGCGCGCTAAAATGACATGTTGGGGGGTCAAAACCACCCGAACGACCTCAGAATGCCATGAAACCGTACAACAGCTGTTGTGTGATTTGTGAAATGGTCGGGTAGACGACACGTCAATCGGAGGTGTCGTTTGACCGCGGTAACCGGAAAGGCGTTTCCAGTTTCATAAAACACCAAAAACGGCGTGAGATGGTCGAATTCGGAGCAAACGTGCTCCGAATGACCTGAAATGATAACATTTCTTAAATTGGGGGGTTTTAAATTATTATAGCACCATGATTTGATGTCAGATTTAATTTTATTATATTTATATAATAACTGAATAATTTTGTCCAATTTACGTTTGTTTTGTTTTGTTGTTTTTTTGTCTTATTGTAGGTTTATTGAAGCAGAAGATTGAAATGGATGGACCTACTCGGATCGTTGAAGCACGTTTATCATTTATTGTTTATGACGATCTTGATGTTTTTGCTGTTTGAAATTGTTTTCCATTTTTTATGATTTTTACCTTGTTTTATCTCTGATTTTGCACCGTGAAGAAAAAAAAACACAATTCGTACATTTCATTAAAAAAATGAAAAATATTTTATTTAATATTATATATATATTTCTTTAATATATATATATATATATTAAAATATTTAAAACATATTATATATATATATATATATATATTTAAAATATTTTATTTAATAATATATATATATAAATATTTTCTTTAAAAAATATATATATATATATTTAATAAATAAATATATATCTATATATATATTTTTAATATATATATATATATATATTTCTTTCAGTAGGAATTTTTTTTTAAAAAAAAAATTTCCCGACGGTCGCTTAAGGCTGGAATTTCGGCCACCTATAGCGACCGCCATTGGCGGTCGCTATTGGCCTACAGCGACGAAGCTGAAGCGACCGCTAATGGCAGTCGCTGGACGGTCTCTATAGGCCTATAGCGACCGCCAATGGCGGTCGCTAATGCCCGATTTTTTTGTAGTGTTATCTTTGTGAAGGGTTTAATATTGTGGTAGATGAAATTGAATGGGACTTTGAAACTCTATTTCAGATCCTCTAGGGATAGAGGAAACACCTTGGGAGTTAGAGTATTATGTCCAGAAGTGAAAATTACTTATCAGGGAGGACAACATTGTTAGGCATGTGTGGAGAGAGCGTACTTTTGTGACAGATGGGTTAGCTCGAGTATGTAGAGGGGATAAGGATATTAATATTAATAATAGAATTGGATCCTTACCATTTTGAATGCAAGTAGGCTATCAAAGGATATTCTTTGGGGCTACATCATTACAGGCCTCTATGACTTTCTTCACTCTTGTTTGTTTTTTGGTTGTTGTTTTGTATGACTTTATTTTTCAATAAAATTTTAAATTTGAGGCAGTCAACTTTTAATATAATTATATGGATAACATAATCATTCCACAATTCATTGAAAAGTTATACTAGGATAACCCAATCATAAATAATGTTTAATGACCAAAACATTCATTAAATATATAAAATCATTCATTTAGATTATCAAAATCATGAAAATATCCTTTTAAACTCATAAGTAAAACATTTTTTTTATATTGATACATCCCTTTCCGTTGAAGCCCAATTTTCAAGAATAAAATTCCCAAAAAAAGGGAAGGAGGATTTTATTTGAAGAAAACATGTAATCATATAAAGGAATCCAAAACATAAAATAACATTTATGGCAGTTGGAAAATCCATTGGCACCTTATACATTAAAATGAAAAATTTCTTTTTCTTTTTTTTCAGAATGTTCTGTATAAAATATGTAAAAAGTTTCTTTTTGAATGCCTTTGAAAAAAAAATGAAAAGTTATATAAAATGTCCTTTTTAATTCATTTATGTACATATAAATACATCTATAAAATAATTTAAAGAATATGGACATGGAATAAAAATATTTAGAAAGTTAATTTTGAAAACATTTAAAATGACCTTTTTATCTTAAAGTGTACCTTACCTCATGTTCAAATCATCATGTATGTTTTTTATCTTCCTAAATAACAAAATTATGTATATAATTTAGTTTATTAAGAAAATTTTCAAATTTTATTATTCCTTTTTTTATTTATTACCTTGTTATATTCAATTACTTAATCAATTAAGTTTTCATCAGCTGTTTTGATGATATTCAACTTATATGTCCCAAATGAATTCAGTAGTTTGACTATGGTCAAAGTGGTTATTATTACATCATCTAAAGAATAATAATCAATAAATAATTATAATTTTTATACATAAATTATAATTTTAAAACTAACAATGTAAAAAAATTAGAAAAATAAACTATGCTACACAAATGGAGACGGTTGGTCTTACGTACGTATGACTAACATTTCCATTTTTCTACAATCATATAAAAGATAAGGTTAGTGTTATTTTATCTTTATAAAATGATAATTATATATTTAATATCATATTATCTTTATATATATATACCATTCATGTTATTTTTTCATAAAAAACGAATCACATCACTTCGTGGAGGTGATATTCCACACGTACGCACAAATGACATTATCATTTTTCAATGGATGGAAAGGTAAGAAAAATATATGATATATTAAATTTTTAGAATTATAATTATTTCATGAATATTATATATATATATATGTGTGTGTGTGTGTGTATGTATATATATTAAATTTTTTATTAATATAATGACCCATCCTTAAAAATTATGTAATCTTGTGTTTTGTTTCAAGAATTCAATATCTTACATTTGAGTATCTTTTCAGGTTTAGAGTTTTAGATAATTAGGACAAAACTCATACATTAAAAACCATATAATTCAAAGTGGATACTTTCTATTAGTATCAATTTTTACCATAATATAATTTTTTTAAAATAAATCATGATTTCTTTTCTTGAAAAATATTCACGACTTTCAACTTGACTTCCTACTTTTCCTTACCCATCGTTAAGTCCTATGAAAAAAATTAAAAATTTGTTATGAGGAAAAAATATCAATAAGGAATATAAAAATAAAGAAAACCATTAGTCTAGTGAAAACATGAAAACTCATATAAAATTTACCTTTATCTTCGAGGTTCTTTAAGAGTATTAAATAAAACTTTTTCTCATAAAAAATATACTCACTTTTTTCTCAAAGGTGGCCATAAAAAACTATAGTAGGAAATTAAATCCCATTTTCGTAACTTTAAGCATCACATTAATAACCTATTTTAAACCTGTGTTAGAAGTAACTAGAGCCAAGTTAAATCCATATGCGAAAACCTTTGGTAACTTCTTCCTTCTTTACTATTAAGATAAGGAACATTACCCCATGCATTAGAGGTCAATATGGGTTCACCCATTGTTTAAACTATAAGGGGCTCACCTAGTGTTATTTGGGATGCCCCATTGTATAATATGTAATGAGGGGTGTCCATGAGTTTGGTCGGGTAAGGTCATGGGTGTTACTAGACCCAACCCATCCAAAATAGAATAGGTCGAGTTGGGTTGGGTCACGTACTTCATGAGTTAGTAACCCGACCCCACCTGACCCATGGGGGTCAGGTTACATGATTCATGTCCAAATGACCCAAACCAACACAATCTGTTGTAGTTTGAGTTAGTTTGGATTGGGTCGAGCTGGTTATATGTATACAGACCCAACCCAACCCGATGATTCCAAACCCAGCCTATATAAAGTATTAGTATCTTTGGGTACATGCCTTATATAAAGGTTTAGTGGCTTGGGTGTATGCATTATATGAAGGACATAAATAGGAAATCACATCAGATTTAGTGTAATTTGAAGAAAAAATGGAATAGCCACTCTTTATAACATTTAAAATAACACAATTCCTAGGGGAACTTGTTGAAGAAAGGGATCTTCAAAACAGAATATTATGAGGGATACATCCTTAATTAGAATAATTAACTTTATTTTGATTTCATTAAATATGATTTAAAAACTGTTTCTAATCACTGTTATTGTGTGGAATGAGCTTTAGTGATGCATGCCTTGGTTGAAGAAGAACAATAAGATTCTATTAAAGTGGTACCTATTATGGAATAGAAACTATAAGAACCTAAGAAAGAGGTGTTTCACATTGAGGAAGAGATATAAGGAGTGTATTTTTAGAGATCAATGGATCAATCATATAAAGGTAATGCAACAATATAGAAAAACATTTTTAGGTCATACTCTACTTTTAAATGAATCAGGAGAAGTTTTTAAGTTGAGAATTCAAGATAAATAAATGGTAAGAACTATATTTAATACTTCTATTAATGATTTGGGAAAAAATATTGATTCCCTTTGGGAAGAAGTGGTTACTCTAATTGAAAATCTTGAAATTAAATTAAAAGGGGTTCTAAAAGGAAGATATAGTTTTAGTTGTTTTCAAATAAAAAATTTAGGAGAGTTGAAAAAGGTATTAGGAGATTTAAAAATTGTTTGGTTGATCAATGTTATTGTTAATAATTTTGAAAGTGAATAATCCTAAATAAATACAACTAGATCAATAGATAAATAAAAGAAAAATATTAGATAAAATTGTCAAAATGAGCCACTGAGAGTTATCTAAAAAATGAAGCAATCATGTGAAGTGAAAACAGGAAATACAACATATAAAACGATACATGGATGTACACATTCACTTAAAAACATAGTTGAAGAAGAAATTTACCTTGAAAAAATTTTACACGAGGGAGTCTGCATCCAAATAGATTTCATTTTTAAGAAATGCAATGTGGGATGGCCTGTCTATATGAAAGTAATGATCTATATCTGGATCATTAACTCCTCTTCCTCCTCTTGTTGTTTCTCTAATGAAAATAATGTAATTTTTTTGAAAGTGGTCCATCTAAATATAATTTTATGCAACCCCAACACATATACAACAAAAGAATTCAATTATAATTTATATGGGGCTTTCATAATTTACATATATCACCATATTTATATTATTTTGTTTCATGACCTATAGAAAATCAATTTAATCAATTACTTAAAATAGTATCATATCACAACTAAAAAAATCATAACAATGAAGTATTTTCATCCCATATCATCACATAGTTTAAAATACAACACTTAAATTGATGTGATCCACATGTAAAACCATGTAACATCACCCTCCGCCCATTTCCTTTTTTATAACCTGAGAAAATACTTGAGTCAAAAACAATATTCATTGAATCTAAAAGTTTTATTTTACATACTCAACAATAAATAATAGTTTTGGTTTAAGGAATAAGATTCAAATGAAAATAACAAGTTCAAAAAATTTGAATGTGTTACAACACTCTCAAAAGAAATGGGTTTGGTGAAAATATGGTTTTCAATTTCAACATATGAAAAAATCTGGAATTTTTAAATGGAATTGAAAAAAACTAATTCAATTTCTGAATTTTCATTAAAAAAATCTTTCCACGCCAAGACTGAAATCATACATAATTTAACTTAACCAATGTTGATTCTAAGGTGTAGGATTCATTTTAACAATAAATTTTCAAAAAGTTCTTCAATTTCAGCATTAACATGTGCATGTATAAAGGTTATAATTACCTTAAAATATCAGGATTGTTCCTATCAAACAACTTAGAACAATAACTCAAAGTGCACATGAAATAATTTTAATTAAAGTTCAAATCAATATTCAATGATTGACTAAATTCATCATGTAAATCACCGAATTAAGTACATAACCAATAAGGTTTAATGAGAAAAAATAACATGACCTAGTTGGTATAATAACATGTTCATCAAACATAACATGGAACATAAAATGTTTCAGTCTAATTAAAAATCAAAATTACCTTGTAGAAAAAACTCATGGATTTAGAAAAATATCTTGAGAGGAGCATCACATATAAATTAGATTCGTTACATACTAAAAATGATTTAGAGAATTCCAAAAATAGTATAGATTGAAATTACATAGGCACTAAAGGGGAAGATAAGAAGAAATAAAATGATAAAAAAGAAAGAGTTACGTACTTACCAGAGAGCATGCACAACACATGGAGGAGGAGGTGAAGGCGAGGAGTCGATAAAGGAGGGAATATTTTGTTGGGTGAGTGAATTAACTATAGTGTGAATGGAGGTGGAAGATGATGAAAGAGGAGAATTAGTTAGTAGGATTTTATCACGAGGGAAGGAGAGGAAAAGGAGAGTGTCGAGCGAGAGAGGAGGCGAATCAAGGAGTAGGGTTTTCTTGTGAGGGAATGTTGGGGAAGGAAGATGAAGGAGGAGAAGGGAAGGTGAGAATTGAGTGGGAGAGGAGGAGAATCAAGGAGAGATTAGGTTTTTTCTAGTCACAAGGGAAGCTCGGGGTTTGAGGAGGAGGAGAAGGAGGAGGTGAGAATGAGGGAAGAGGAGGCGACTGGCTGGGGGTATTGGGTGAGGGATTGACTGATCGAGGGGTTCTTTTCATACATCCATACATCAGGTCCATCGGTCCAATTGGGTCTATATTTTTCCAACTTGAGACCTGAACCAACCCACACATGGTTCAACCCAACATAACCCAACACAACTATTTTTTTTCACGTAATCTTATCCAAACCGACCTCATCTGGTTGGTTCGGGTCAGGTCTATCAGGTTGGGTCAGTTTTGGACACCCATAACTGTAAAGGGCTCACTCAACACTATCTGGGTACACCCATTTCTCATTTATAATGCTCAAGAACCATTTCATTAATAAAACATTTTTATTCTTTTACTTTTTCATCATAAAACATTTGAAAAAACTCTTTTAAAGTCATAAGAAAATCAATTTTGGATATAAAAATACACATTTATTTTAAAACCCCATTTTTAATATAAAAATACCTAAAAGAAAAGAAAATATTTTTTCAATAATAGAAACATTAAATATTGAAAATTAATCCAAAAATAAAATAATGGTCATGGAAGTGTAAAAGTCATTTTCACCTTGTATGTCAAGAATTTCTTTTATCGTTTGTTAAAATATTCCGTATAAAACACGTAAAATATTTCCTTTTGAAAACCTTTGAAAATAAAGTAAAATGAGACATAAAATTTAATTTATAAATATTTTATGTCCATATAAAAATTTTCAGTAAATAATTTTAAAAACATAGATATTGAAGAGAAAGAGAGTTTGAAGGAAAACTTTAAAAGATGGTTTTTTTTAAGAAAAGTCCCTTGTCACTTGGGAAACAATTGAATAATAATCCCTATGAAATAATAACATTAAAAAATATTAAATATAAATATAATAGATAAATTCATGATATAAAATTTCAAGGGGTCTTTATATACACCTTTTAAGAGAATAAATGTGCACAACATCAAAATATGCCTCAATGAAAGTAAATTGAGACGAATTCCAACATTGAGTCTGAAGTGTCACATGTGTCTTTATCATACTTAATAATAAAATTATGTTAATTATTTACTTTATTTATAACCTATTTTGATGTTTATTAATACTTTTATTTCACTTATTACCATGTTATATATAATTACTTAATTAATTAAGTTTACATCAAATGTTTTGTCCATATTCATCTTATGTGTCAAAAATAACCTTGGTGGATTAACTATGGTCAAAGAGATCATTATTTGAGAATATATAAAATAATTATCATGAAATAATTATCATATTTTTACATAAATTATACTATTAATACCAATCATATTTTTTTAGAAATGAAGTGTGTTACGATCATGGATACAGTAAGTCGTACGCACGCATGAGTAACGTTTCCATTTCTCAACAATCATTTTAGAAAGAAGGTAAGTAATATTTTAACTATAAATAATGATAATAATATCATGTATACCATATTATTTCTTTAAATATACTTATATATATCTTTCATGTGGTGTGGTGATGAAAATAGAGTCACATCGCTTCATGAAGGTGATAGTCCACACGTACACGAACAACATTGTCACTTTTTCTGTGACTAAAAATGTAAGAAATAAAATGATGTATTATATTTCTATAATTATAAATATTTCATAAATATAATAATTATTTTATTTATAGCACATATATTCATTATATTTTACATTATTACCTTCCATGTAACACGTTAGTGAAAAACAAATCCCATCGCTTCGTGGGGCGATATTCCATCGTACATATGAACAACATTATCATATCCCCCAAAAAATGGAATTTTAAAAAGGTATATATTATATAATTACTCTATGTTTATATTTATGTTATAAATATCATATATATACTTTATATCCATCACCATAACCAACTGTGAGAGGTGGTAATCGAAAAATGAACGACATCGGTTCGTGAGACGGTAGTCTGTCATACACATGAATGGTGATTTCCTAACCCATTTGATGGAGGAGATAAATTATTTAGGTTATTACATTAACATAATAAAATATAATTATATTTTAGATACTTAGTTTATTATATAATCATGGTTTGATAAAAATTTAAGGGGGTGGAGGAAAAATAAAATTAAAATACTCATTAAAGAACGTTACATCTTCTTTGGTAACACTTGTTGGTTTGCACCAAAGGTCTTCCTTGGTTGGATTTATAAAAAAAATAAGGATATTAGGATGAGATTATGAAGGTAAATAAGTGATCTGTAAGGTATTTTTCAAACTAATGGGTTTTTAATATGTGAAGATATGAGTAAAGGGGGTGTCCTTTTATAAGTGGCAAAGAGGACACAATTGGTATTTATGAAAAGAATTGAGTGATCCTAGGTTTTTCATATGTTACAATTGTAAAAAAATGGTCTATTATCAAACCTTATATGTTTATTATTCAAAATATGGACATAAAATAGTTTTTAAACAATTTTATAGATCATTTTTACCCTTATCTTTTTAGTTTAACCCCTGAAAAACACATTTTTATCTTAATTGTGGTAATATATTTTTTCTACATTCACAAATAATTTTGGTAAAAAATTAAGTTTGAATTATTATAAAATATAAATTATTGTTATTTCAAATATGAAATAATTTTTTCCAAATTCAAATCATATAAGTGGTAAATTTTAATTTTAAAATAATCCCTCAAACGCAACGAGAAAGCAGGTTTTTAAAGAGAAGAAGTTAAAATGTTTACAAAGTTTTTATATCAAAATTCAATATGAAAATTATTCCAATGACCTAAATTGGATTAATAGATGCATAATTTAAATATTTTTTCTTTAAAACCAATTTAAAATATAATTTATCTTTATAAATAAATTAAATGGAAAAGTAATTTTCTATTAAAATTCTATATTTTTCACTTTTCATCAAAAAATGAAACTTTTCAATAAAATAACAAAAAATAACCCTAAGATAATTTATACATTATGATTTAAAAAAATTAATTTATAAAATTAATTTTAAAAAATTTTTATATTAAACTTTTAAATAAAATCATATAAGAAATGTGTTTAATTAAAACTATATCCCTTTTTATTTTAAAAAACTACTTGATATTTATAATGAACATAACTATCTTAATAAACATGAGAGTGATTTATTATATCTTTAACCAGTCTATTACATTCGTACACATTTTATAAATTTCAACCTCATAATTTTATTCACTTATGAAACAAGTGGGGATGTCTTTCCCTCATAGCATTTTCATATTCCCATGTTTCCTTTTCAACCATATGGTTTTTCAATAAAACATTAACTTGGTAAATCACTTTATTCCACATCACTTTATCCCTATATTCAAGAATATGAATGAGTTGTTCCTCATAGGAAATATTATATTCCAATTGAACTGCTTCTGAACTCGAAACATGATATGAATCTGGAACATATTTCATTAAAATTGAAATATAAAATACGTTATGTACCTGAGATAAACTATAGGGAAAATCCACTTAGTATGAAACTGATCCAACTTTCTTCAGGGTTTCACACAGTTTAATAAACCATGGAATTAGATTCCCTTTCTTACCAAAACATATAACTCTTATCCATGGAGAAACTTTGAGAAATACATGATCACCTACCTCAAAAGAAAGATATTTCCTCTGGTTATCCATATAAATTTTATGTCTGATCTAATATCCTCATATGTTTATGAATCAACTACACCTTCTCCACCATTTACTCTAACAACTCTAGTCCCATCAACTTCATTTCTCCTACATCATCCCAAAAATCTAGTGTCTGACACCACTTTCCATATAATTCTTAAAATGGTTCTATCTGTATACTGTAATGAAAACTATTTTTATAAGAAAACTCAACCAAAGAAAGGTGGTGATCCAAACTTCCCTGAAAATCCATTGAACATGAACAAATCATATCTTTTATGGTCTAAATCATCCAATTAGGTAGTCCATCAGATTAAGGATGAAAATTCATGTTGAAATTTAATTCATCACCCAATGAATTTTGAATTCCATCCCAAAAACTAGATGTGAACCTAGGATCATGGTCTGATACAATAGAGAGAGGTACTCCATGTAGCCTGAATATCTCCTTTATTGTAGTCAATAAATATGATCTAAATAAATTGTATCTCGAATGGGAATTAAATGTGAAAATTTAGTTAATCTATCAACAATAACCTAAAGAGCATTATTACCTTGAGAATTATTTTTCAATCCTACCATAAAATCCCTTGATATACTTTCCCACTTCCACTCTGGCACTGGAAAAGGTTAAAGCATCATAATTTTCATTCTTCTTTAACATACTGAAAATTTAGACACTTTATGGTAAATTTAGCAATATCTCTTTTCATTCCATCCCACCAGTAATACTCTTGAAGGTATCTTTTCATCTTAATACTTCATGGATGAACAAAAAATGGAGATCTATGAGTTTCACTCAATAACTCTTTCTTCAATTAGGAATCATAAGGCACGAAAAATCTTTTCCAATTTGTAAAAAACCTTCTTCATCAATATTAAAATTAGGAAAAATACCCTTCTTAACAAATTCTACCTTTTCCTATAATTATTGATCCTCCTATCATATTTATTAATTATTTCTTGAAAATTAGAATGCACTGAAACCTGAAAAAATAGATGATGTCCCTATATACATATCTTCAAGTACAAAATTTATCAAACCATTAACTAAAGGGTCATGTTTCAAACATAACATGGTTAATGTAGCATTACTTCTTTGACTTAGAGCATTATAAACTTTGTTTTATTTTCTAGGATGGTAATGAATCATGAAATCATAATCCTTAACTATTTTGATATATCGTCTCTATCTCATGTTCAATTCTTTATAAGTGAATATATACTTCAAATTTTTTTATTAGTATATATTTTACACTTTACTCCATAAAAATGATGCCTCTAAATTGTTAAATCAAAAAACCATAGGAGCTAATTATAGATCATGTGTAGGGTAATTTAAATCATGGGGTTTCAGAAAACTTGAAGCATAAGCAATTACTTGATCATTATTCATTATAAAACAACCAAGTCATTTCAATAAAGAATCACTATAAATGACAAATTCATCATTTCTGAAATGTAAGTAAAAAAATGGATCATTAACTAATATTCATTTTAGTTCCTAAAAAAATTGTTATATTCTTTTTTCTTGACTAATTTAACTCCTTTTCAAGTTAACTTAGTTATTTGGATATAAAAATGAGAAAAGATTTCAAAAAATCACTAGTAGTAGCCCTATAATCTAGGAAAACTATGAATAGATGTGATATTTATGGGTATTATCCATTATTAAACAAAAAATTTCAGCATTTTTGATAGGTATTCCATCTTTATAAACAATATTTCTAAGGAAATAAATTTGTTGCAACCAAATTTCACACTTGATAAATTTTCCATATAGTTTTTTTCTCTTAAGGTTTTAAAAATAATATTTAGGTTTCATTCATGTTCCTCTTGACTTTTAGAATATACCAAAATTTCAGTGATAAAAACAACCACAAAATTTTCTAAGAACTCATGAAAAAAATCTATTAATAAGGTTTATAAATACATTAGGTTCATTAGGAAACCCAAATAGTATAAATTCAAACTCATAGTGCCCAGATCTATTCCGAAACATAATCTTTGTAATGTATTCTTCCTTCACTTCCAATTGATGGTACGCCAACCTCAGGTCAACCTTCAAAAAATATTAATCTCTATATAGTTAATCAAACAAATCATTAACATGAATGAAAGGATACATTTTATTAATAGTAATGTTATTAAAGACTCTAAAATCAGTTCAAAGTGTCATTGAATCATCTTTATTTTCAACAAAAAATAGGATCTCCCCATGTTGAAGTAAAAGGAAGGATGAAAACTTTATCTAATAACTCCTCTAATTGATTTTTAAATTATAAAATTTCCACTATAGCCATTTGATAAGGGGGTTTAGAGATAGTCTTAGCATCAGGTTTCAAGTCAATAGTAAACTCAACCTCTTGATTAGGAATAACACTAAGAAAATAATTAGGAAATATATACATGCATTCATTTACTACTGACATATCATCAATTTGAAAAGTTTCTTTATTTTTAAAAATATGAGCTAGGTAACTTTCACTGCCATCTCTAATCAATTTATCAACCTCTTGGAAAGTTATCACATGCATGAAATCATTGAACACAAATGTATTTTCTTTGAAATCCCTCTGATCATGATAAACTAAAATCTAATCCGTACTAGGTATGATATCAAACTATATTATGGTCAGTTTAACAAGATTTTTAAGAAATACCTTCCCACTGATAATAATAAGATGATTCATATAAATCTTGTTTGATTTAATACTTCTACTCAATGTTTTCACCAAAAGTCTTATCTTACTTTCATGAGGTGATATTTTGAATTTACTTTCAAATTTCTTAGAAATAAAATAATGTGAAGATCCAGAGTCAAAGATGGTATTAGCATAATTTGAGTACATAAGTAACATATCTACCACCACTTCATTTGATGTCCAAACATCAACTATAGTACTATAAAATGACTTTGTTACACCTTTTCATTTATGATCATGATGATTTCTATTCAATGCAAATAACTTCAGACATGTATTATCAAAATGACCCAACACATTTCAATTAAAAAACCTCACCATTTGATGGCTATCTATGACCCCATTATTTGATTATTTAGGAATCTTTTCTTTACAGTCATGAGCCCTGTGACTGAACTGTTCACACAGAAAACACTTCCCAGATCCCATAAAACATTCCTTAATATATCATTTACCAAACTTGGATAATTTTAGGGGATTAACTCTAGAATTACTAGTTGTTTGTTTCTCCATTTCCAATAACATTAAACTTTTCTTATTGCTTTCATATCAAGGAACAAACGTTTCAGCAAACTCCATATCAAATTTCTCAGGACAACAAACCACTTTCTTGTAACTTTTAAATTCTCAAACATCTAATGTTATTTCTAAAATTGGTTTTAACCCTAATTAAAATCTATTAATTTTATTATTAGTGTATTAAATAAAATATGACACCTACCTGGACAATCTTTTGAAGTTTTCTTCATATGAAGCTACAGAATATTAATCTTTTTACCTTATTTCTAGGAATTATTTTTCCAACCAAATTCAAACAACCATAGTGAAATATTTCTCAAGGAAATTATAATTAAATGTTTTCCATTCCATGGAATCAATATTGTCTTTCTCTATGGTATTCTTAACCAAATACCAAAATCAATTTGATTCACCTTCAAAATGATAAATGGTAAGGGTTACCTTTTGATGTTTTGGACATCCCATGACATAAAATATCTTCTCCAATGCATTAATACATCCCCCATATACCATAGGTTCAAATAATAAACTGAATGATTGGGGATACTTCCTCATGAAATTCTCCAAAATATACACGTTTTTTCATGGCAGATCAGGTTCCTCTCTATCATGGATTCCACTACCATTTATATATTTTTTAAATGATATATCACTGCAACAAACTATTTTTTCAATTCTAACCATCTCAAGATTCTGATTTGGAAGGATATTTTCCTCTTGGTGCCTTCCTACCACATCTTCCATGTTTCCTCTGTATAAAAAAAATCTAAATAGAAGTAGTTTAGAAGAAAAAACATGATAATATTAAAATTAAATATCATTTAACTTAACTATAATAATGAATATTTTAAGGTAATACTATTAACATTTTCATAACCTCTAAAGTTATCTAAACTAATCTCTAATACCAACTATAAGGAGCCAAACTTAAACATTACATAATCTTGAGTTTTTTTGTCAATAATTCATTCTCTTATATTTGAATATATTTTCAGGTTTATAGTTTTATATAATTAGGTCATAACTCATATATTAGAAAAACATATAATATAAAGTAGACACTTTTGATTAGTATCTATTTCTCACAAAATATAAAACTTTTAAAATAAAGCATGGTTTCTTTCCACGTAAAATATTCATAACCTTCTACAAGACTTCTTCTTTTCCCTTACCCATCCTTAAATCCTATGAAAAGCATTTAAAAATGTGGGATGAGAAAAAAACTCGGTAAGGGATAAAAAAAAATTAGTACATTCAAAACCTGAAAACTCATATAACATTCACCTTTATCATCAATATTATTTAATTATATTAAATAAAACATTTTCTCATGATAATAACACTCAATTTTTTCTCAAAGGAATCCTTAAAACACCATAATAAGTAATTAAAACTCCTTTTCGATAACTTATAACATCACATTCATAAGCCGTTTTAAACCCATGTCAGAAGTAATTGGATCCCAGTTAAATCCATATAAGAAAAACTTTGGTAAATTCATATATATTTTCTATTAAGATAAATAATGATACCAAATTAATTGGAGTGTTATCTCGGTGTACCCATTGTTTAAACTATAATAATCCCACAACACACTATTTGTTCTTCCCCATCGAATAAGTTGTAATGGGATCACCTAAAACTATCTAGGAATACTAATTTATCATGTATAATTCTCAATTACTATATCTTGAATAAAACATTTTTATTATTTCACCTTTTTATCATAAAAAATTTGAAAAAAAACACCTCAAAAATCTTAATCAAATAACTTTTTGGAATCAAAATACCATTTTATTTTAAAAACCCATTTTCAATATAAAAATACCCAAAAAATAAAAAGGGTTTTTTTGAAAGAAACATGAAAAATTTAAAATGAATATAGAAATAAAATAATGCTCATGGTGGAATAAAAGTCATTTTCATTGTGTAATAAGAATTCTTTTTGCAGTTTTTCTAAATTTTCCATATAAAACACATAAAAATATTATTTTTGAAAACCTTTGAAAATAAAGTAAAAATATCCATACAATTTTCTTTATAAATATTTTATTTCCATATAAATTTTTTCATAAAATCATTTTAAAACATTGTCATGGAAGAGAAAGAGAGTTTGAAGAAAATCTTTAAAAATGGTTTTTTTAAAAGAATTACCCATTATCACTTGGGAAACACTTGAATCGTAATCCCCATGAAATAATAACATTAAATAACATATTAAAGATCATTATAATATATAAATTCATTATATAACATGTCAAAGTGGGTGTATATACACCTTATTGAATATTAAAGGTGCATAATATCAAAATATGCCTCAATTAAAGGAAATTGAGATGAATTCCCTTACCTTGAGTTTGACTTGTAACGTGTGTATTTATCTTCCTAAATAATAAAATTATGTTCACTATTTACATTCTTAAGAAAATTTTAAAATTTTATTATTACTTTTATTTCACCTATTAGCATGTTATATACAATTACTTAATCAATTAAGTTTATGTTGGATGTTTTGACTATATTCAACTTATGTGTCAAAAATATCATTGATAGGTTAACTATGGTCAAAGAGGTTATTATTTAATAATATAAAGAATAATAATAATGAAATAATAATAATATTTATTCATTAATTATACTTTTAATACCAATTTTAATTTTTTTAGAAATGAAGTATGTTACGATCATGGAGTCAGTAGGCCGTATGTACGCATGATAAATGTTTCCATTTCCCAAAAATCATTTTAGTAAGAATGTAAGTAATATTTTATATTTACCAAAATATAATAATATAATATATACCATATTATTTATTTAAAATACTTATATATATCATCCATGTGGTGTGGTGATGAAAATAGAGTTTTATTGCTTCATGAAGGCGGTAGTCCACACATACACGAACAACGTTATCACTTTTTCTGTGAGTGAAAAGGTAAGAAATAAAATGATAGATTATATTTCCATAATGATAAATATGTCATTAATTTCATAATTATGTCATTTTTATCACATATATTCATTATATTTACTCATATTACCTTCCATATAACGTGTTAGTGAAAAATGAATCTCACCACTTCGTGAGGTGGTAATCCACCATACACACGAGTAATGTTATCACATCCCTTACGAAATGGAATGTAAAAAAGGTGTATATTATATAATTAATACTAAGGTATAATTATTTTATCAATATAATATATATACTTTATATTCATCATCATTCACAATTTTGAGAGGTGGTCATGGAAAAATGAACAACATCGGTTTGCAAGGCGGTAGTATGACATGCACATGAATGATGATTTAATAACTCATTTGATGTAAGAGTGGAATTATTTAGTTAATACCATTAGACTAATAAAATATATGTATATGGAATATATTTTTGTTATTATAAAAACATGTTTTAATAATAATTGAAGAGGCTGTAGGAAGAAATAAAATGAAAAAGCTCATTGGAGAACGTTACCTCTTCTTCGGGTAACTCCTTTTAGTTTGCACCAAATGTCTCCTTTGGTTGGAATTATTCCCACAAAGGCTTATACGGTGATATTAGTTAGGTATTGAATAAATTTGGGTAGGTATTTTTCAAAAAAATGTGTTTTTATGGAGTGAATAGAGGAGGATAGGGGGTGTCCTTTTATAAGTGGGGGAGAGGACACACTTAGTGTTTTTGAAAATAATTGATTTCTTCCACATGTTTCATATGTTAAAATGGTAAAAAACGTGATACTATAAACCCTTAAAGGTTTAATGGTAAAAATATAGACATAAAATATTTTTTTATAAAAGTATTAGGTTATTTTTACCCTTATCATTTTAGTTTAATCCCTCACTAAACCCATTTTTTCCTTAACCGTAGTAATTACCTTTTATTGCATTCGTTATTCGTTTTGGTAAAAAATTAAATTTAAATTATTAGATAATATTAATTATTATTAATAAAAATATTTAGTCTATTTTTTGAAGTTACATTCATATAAGTGGAAATTTTTTATTTGAAAATAATCCCGCAGACGTAATGAGAAAGCGGGGCTTTAAAGAGAAAAGATTCAAAAGTTTACAAAAAAATATATAAAAATTCAATATTAAATTGATTAAAATGACCTAAATTTTATTAATGGATATATAATTTAACTAATTTTACTTTAAAACAAATTTAAAATATAATTTCACTTCATAAATAACTTAAACAAAAAGAAAATTTTCAATTAAAATCCTGTATTTTTCACTATTCATCAAAAAATGAAACATTTTAGAAAAATACCAGAAATTCACCCTAAGATAATTTTTAAATTTTGTTTTAAAAAAATATGTTTACTATATAAAATTAATTTTCTAAATTTTATAAATTAAAATTTTAAATAAAACCTTATGAGAAAAGTGTTTAATTAAAACTATTTCCTTTTTTATTTAAAAATTTACATAATATTTTTATAATGAATATAACTATATTAATAAAAATGATAATTATTTATTCTATATTTATTTGGGTTTTTAAAATTAAAAACATCTATAATAGGCATTGATGGCAAATGAATTTCATTTGTTCGCGAGGTGGTAGTCCGCCGAACACACGAATGGTGGATTCATTTTCCATTTGATGAAATAGAAGATGGATATAGTTTATGTCATTAATATAATAATATCTCAGTATATGTAAGATAATTTTTTTATTATTTAATAATGGTTGAATAAAATTTTAAGTATATAGAATAATAAATTAATCAAAAACACTTAGTTAAGAACTATAAATTTTCTTCAGGAAACCTCTTTAAGATTACACCAAAAGCCTTCATAGGTTGGTTTTACGATTAAAAAGTACTATAAGATTTGGGGAGGGTTTTTAGTAAGGGATTTGGGTATGGATTGGATGAACCAAATGTATTTTTATGTGTGAAGAAAATAATATAGGAGGTTCCCATTTATAAGTGAGGGGAGGGGCATTCTTGGAATTTCTTAAAGTATTAATTTAGGATAAATTAATTTTCAAGGAAAAATGGATCCAAATTGATATATTTCAGATAAAATATAATTATGGGTATAAATACTCTCATTAAATATTTTTATTATTATTTTAGTTTATTCTTTTACCCTTATCTATTCTTTAACCCCCCGTTATCTCTTTTGACGGTTATGGCGATAACAAAGTTTTTTACTCATTAGGGGTCAAGAAAGTTACTATATGTAACACCTTGAGATTTTAAAATATGAAAATCATGTTGAATATAATATATGATATTAAACACTAATATTATATGATAATTTAATACCATAATATTTTAAAATATATATTTTTTAAGTAAATTCAATGTCTTCGATAGCTTGCGGAACACACAACCCCGAGTCTCAATGAGCCCTAATATAGAATATCGGTATGACCTAACTATTGAGTTAGTGGGTATAAATATTAATAAATAAATTATAAAAATTATATATTTTATGCATGTATAAAATAAATTTAGTGGTTATCCATATATTAGAAATAAAATAAGAACCATTTGAAAGAAAAAAAGTGTTTTAAAAAAAAATGTATTTTTTTAAAAGGTTGTTTGGTCATGATTTGTACACATAATTTAAAATTATTTTTTTACCAATTATATAAAAAAAATTAAAATTAAAATTCATTTTTTAAATCATCACATAAAAATTTACTTTGGGTGAAATTTTTAGATTTTTTAGAAAATATTGATTTTTTAGTGAATAGTGGAAAATATTGATTTTTGTAAAACTATGAGTAAATTAATTAATTTAATAGGAAAATTATGATTTGAATTTAATTTCAAGTAACATAAGTATTATATTTTTATATTTAATCCAATTAATTACATTTTAATCACCTTTATACTATATTTTATTATAATTTTATTTTTGGGTTTAAAACACATTTTATATTTTAAAATGCATAATGTTTCCCCATTTTAATTAATCAAAATAACCCATAATGAAGAATTATTTAAATGAAATGTATATATTATATATATAACTTTTTATTTTTAAATTCATATAAAATGTATTTCTATTTATACAGTTAATATAAGACCATCTTTTACCAGATAAATACACATATTGAAAACAACTTTTCTATCATGTCGGTGGGATTAATATTAAATTAAATTATGAAACTTCTATGAATTGAATTTGGAAAAATAAATTCAATATTTTGAATCATAATAATTAATATTAACTAATAATCTTAACTTAATTATCATGTTTAAGGTAAAAACCTGTTTACCGGGGGTTAAACTAAGAATATAAGGGTTAAAATGACCTATAAACTTGTCTGAAACCCATTTTATAGACATATTTTGACAATATATCATCTAAGGTTCTATAAGACCCTTTTTTTATTTTTTAATGAGAAAAATATAACAACTATGCTCTTTATTTCACATTAATACTTCATTTATTACATAAGACTACACTTAATACAACCGGGATGATCGAGAAGTCTAGTATCTTTGGGAATTAGTTGCATTACATAAAAACATAAAATAGGGAATAAAAAATCTTTATTAAAAACTTATTTAACATGATCAAAATAATCTTTTGAAATTAAAATTTCATGGGATAACCACGACACAAATATAAGAAACGAGTGAGCTATAATTCCCAATAAGGGAATAAATAAGGCATAACATGAAGAAGATAACACATGTTAGAGAATAGACATATCAATGGGGAATAAAAAGAACATGAATATTAAGGTATGATATATCATTATGATCATAACATGGGAAATATGGAAAAAACACAAAACATTGCATCATAAATATAAGTAAAGGATAAATCTACCAGGACTTCATTGTGGAAAAAGTCCCAAAAAGGAATTAGGATCACCCCTATCCCAATATGACATATCATTATACTTAACATTACCCAATGCATTGGAGTAATATTTGGGAAAACCCATCATAATCATTTCTTTCTCATGCTTAAGTGTTCCACATAGATCGTATAACATGGATTTATTCAACATAAAAATTTATTCCACAATCAAGGAATGTGGAATACATACATTTAAGTCCCAATGAATAAGTATATGTTCATAAAGGTGAATACCCTTAATATAAAAATGGATATGGTATTCACTTCATAATGGTTTCTTTATGAAAAATAGTGGTGAAATTTTGGCAGTATAATGACGTTACATAAAAATTAGTAAAAAATGGTTGATTAGAGATAAAGGGTCTCTCATAATTTAAACATAAAATGGTCAGTAATAGAAACATGGAAAGACATGTCCCAACATTAGGAAATAGAAATATAATAAATAATATCATAAATAAACTTGATTTTATTTTTCAATAAAGAGGCCTTTTACCCTCAACCCTTTAAAAAAATCATAAAGAAACTTGAACAAAGAAGCCAATATGAGGATCCATTACCAAATTTCAAAATAGTAACGAGTTAGTTAAGGGTTAAAATGGTGAAGGATAAATGAACCCTCATTCAAATAACATAAAATGTATATTAAGGTAATGATTATAAATGAATGATAATATAATTGTTTGAAATTACAAGAGCTAATTTCAAATAAGTTGCTTAAAATTGAAAGGAGGAGAGGAAAGTCCCTTACTTGAATATGTGACTCAAAAGTCTTAGGAGGGGATTCCTAAGAGATTTGGGGTGCCTTGGGAGGACTCTAGGTAGTTTAGGGTAGAGTGTGGAAATTATCCAATGAGTTTTAGTGAAGAGAAATGGGAGCTTGTGTGGGTTTATATAGGAAGAGATGATGATTTATTTATTATTGTGGGTTTTAACACTACATGATAAAATATCCCAAACCACAAACCATACCATGGTTTTTTTCTAAATGGGGGTGTATTACATTATTTTATAATTCTAAGGTACTAAATTATTAAAATATTATCATTGGTGATGTAGAGGTGAGTCACACTCTTAAAAAATGATTTTAAAATCCTAAAATATATTATAATTTTTGGAGGATTCATAATTACTTTACAAAATAAATAAAATAAACTTAAAATAATTTTTTTTTAATTAAAAACATATATTTGTTCATGGATAACATTTATATTACTTATTAAATCACTTTTGGGTCATTGTGATGTCATAAAACACAAAGTATATTTATAAGGTATTTAATTTTTACTCGAAAATTCGACTGTCACAGAAATTTATGAAAAATATACTATTAGATAATTTTTATATTATGATTCCAAAAATAATATTCATTTTATCTAAATAATTTTCAAAATATTTGAATTTTCAATTTTAAAATAAAACTGACATTTATTGAAAATGACAGGTTTTTTTACAATAACATTTGGTTTAAACCCTTATAAAAAATAAATTAGAATTCATAAAAATTATATGATAATTTATATTTAACAAAAATTATTTAATAATAATATTTTATTGAAATATTTTTTTTTTCAAAAATCCATTAATTTTTCAAAATAGATATCTTAATTAACCAAAAATAATATTTCTGTTTTATTGAATCAAAATAAAAATCATTTATAAAGTAACAATAATAGGATGAAAATATATTTATTATTCTATAAAAAAATAATGTACATATTCTTACTTCTAGGGTCTTGATACATATCCCTTTAATACACCATCATATGCCCTAAGAGTAAGGTGTTCAATGATGGGGCTTTTATGGGGTCGTTCGACGAATATGGATTGGGTTGTGATCTCGATGAGGTTGAACTTTTATCGTAAATGGTTTCTCTCATGCTTAAGTTGTTGGATCTCATCTTGGTATTGGTCTAGGTAAAATCCTAGAAATTTTATCTCCCTCAGATTCTTTGATAAATGGGATTCATAGGGTAATATCATACTGGTTGAGTCCATCACTTCCTTTGTCTGTGACAATTGGATTTATTAAAACCCTATATTTATACTAATCATGTGATCAGTATTCAATGGATATACTATCAATGGTAAAGATACTTAACATTAATTAAAATCCATTTGGATGTAATAAAACAAAATAAGTTCATTTTTTTCTATAACCATAATACATTTAATTAAATCAAAAGGAGGAATTTTATTCATAACAGTTTGGTTCATTATAATCTTCCCCCTTTATAAATTTATTCCTCAAAATTTTCTTCTCCCATACTAAAGAAGATGAGGGTAATTCTTCTTCATCACCTCATCTGATTCCCATGTTTCTTCTTCAAACTTGTGGTCTCTCCATAGCACTTTGATGAGGGGCATTGTATTATTTTGTAAAAGTTTTTCTCTACAATCTAAGATCTTCTCCGACTACTCTTCATATGAAAGATCATTCTCCAATGGTACCACCTATGAATTGAGTACATGTGAGGGGTCTGGTACATAATTTCTCAAGAGGGATACATGTAATACATTATATACTTGAGATATGTTCAGTGGTAGTGCTATTCAATAGGTCTCCACTCTAATGTGATCAAATATCTAAAAGGGGATAATGTACCATGGAATAATATTTCCCTTCTTCCCAAATCTCATCACTTTCTTCCATGGTGATATGCGTAGGAATACCATGCCTCTAATATCAAACTCTAGGTCTCGTCGATGATTTTCACTATATCTCTTATGTCAGATTTGAGCAATTTTGATGTGTTTTTGAATGGTCTTAACCTCTCCACAACTTCTTCAACCATTTCTGGACCTAGAAGTTTTTATTCCCCAATTTCATCCTAATATTTCGATGTTCTGAACCTCTTCCCATAGAGGGATTTATAGGAAGCCATTTGGATGCTCGAGTGGAAACTGTCATTGTAAGAGAACTTGACCAGAGGAATATGTTGATCCCATCCTCCTTTGAAGTCAATTGTGAAAGATCTCAACATGTACTTGAGTTTTTGGATAGTCTACTTAGATTGGCCATCAATTTGAGGGAAATAAGCCATACTAAAGTTTAGTTCAGTGTTTAGATCATGATGGAGACTTTTTCAAAACTTAAAGGTGAATCTTGGATCTCAATTGAACATAATTGATAGTGTTAATCCATGCATCCTTACCACTTCTCTGATGTATATATATGCCAGTTGATCTAGTGAGAAATCCTCTCAAATCCCAATGAAGTGTGCAGTATTTGTAAGAAGATACAAAACAACCCTGAGAGCATTATTTCCTTTACATTTCTTTGAAAGTCCGGTGACAAAGTATATAGTGATGTTTTTTCATTTCCATGTTGGTATGGGTAATAGTTGCATCATCCCCTTAGAATTATTCCTTTCATTATTCACTTAGTGACGTAGTAGGAACTTTGATGTATATTCAGTGATCTCCTTCATTTTATCCCACTAATAGTGCTCTCGGATATCTCAATACATCTTTCTATTTTCTAGGTGAATGGAGAAAGTCAAACTATGTTCTTTATCAAATAGTTCCTTCTTTAACTCAAGATTTTATAGAGCACATAGTCTTGACCCAACTCTCACAAGTCCTTCTTCATTAACATTGAACTCTAAGGATTTAACTTTTTTAATAGTTTCCACTATCTGATGAATTCCCACATCATATTTCTGAGCATCCTTTAACCTTTCAATAGGAGACAATTGAGAAATAATTTGTGAAAGGATTGATTATGTTACTTCCTTTATGATTCCCATCTCCATTCTTTTAAAATCTAAGAATATCATATCCTTCTCAATTATCATTGATGATTGAATTGCACGATCCTTTCTACTTAAATCATCCACCACTTTATTTCTTTACCAGGATGGTAGTGGATTGATCATTCATAATCCTTGATGAGATATAACCATCTTTGCTGGTGCATATTAACCTATTTCTGTGTGAATATATATTTGAGGCTCTTGCAATCAGTATATACATCAAAATTCTCCTCATAGAGATAATTCCACCAAATTTTCAATGAAAAGACCACAGTTTCCAAATCCATATCATGTGTGAGATAGTTTTTCTCATGAATTTTCAACTTCCTTAAACCATAGGCTCTAAATTTTTCATTATTCATTAACACACAACCTAATCCCTTTTTCGAATAATCACTGAATACAACAAAATGTTCTCTACTTATAGATAGTTTGAGCATAGGGGAAGTGATAATCCTCCTTTTCAACTCATTTAATCTATATTTACATTTATCATTCCAAGAAAAATTGACTCCCTTCAGAGTTATCTTGGTAAGAGGGTTTGACAATCATGATAAATTTCTTACAAATAGGAAATAATACCCAGCTAACCCAAGGAAAATATGGATATATGTCATAGATTTTGTCCTCGACCATCCATCATTTGATTTTTTTTCTTTAAAAAATCTATATATTTTCCATTTCTTGTGATGATATTCCCCAAGAATGATACTTCCTTCAACTAGAACTCACACTTTTTGAACTTGGAATAAAGCTTATCCTTTTATAAGGTCTTTAACATAGGTTCAAATTCTACCCATTCTCCTCATTTCTTTGAGAGTATATTATAACATTATCTATAAAGACTACCAAAATTGTTTCGAGGTAATATCTAAAGACTCCATTAATCAAATCCATGAAGATTGTTGGAGCATTAGTGAGTCCAAATGGTGTCACTATAAACTCATAGTGCCTGTACCTTGTACAAAAAGTGGTCTCAGGGATATATTCCTTCTTCACTCTTACTTGATAATATCTCAACTGAAGATCCACTATGGAGAATCATATGTTAAGTCAGAATATACAAATATACCCAAGAGGGGGTGAATTGGGTCTTTTCAAAATATTCCACAATTCTAGATTTTGAAAATGAACTGTAGATTATATAGATAAGAAGTGTTTATGTTTTCATAAAAAATTATGTAGCAGATAAAATAGAAATATAGAATACAGATTTTTATAGTGGTTTGGGGAACAAATATCCCCATGTCAACTCCACCAATTACTCTCTCTATGAGCTTGGTCAATTTTACTAGTCAGATCCTCATATCATAAGACCAATTTATAATTGAGTGTAGACAGTTGACACCTTTACAGACAAGGCTAAAAAAATAGAGCCTTCTGGTTCTTTAACAGATAATTGAAATATCCACATCTTAGATCAAGAAGCTGATACTCCACCACAACTGATTATGAGCAGTTGAAAAAATCAATAAAAAGATATTGATTTAAAAGGTTCTGATTGAAATTCATAGTTGTAACAATAATTGATAGTATATGGATCTTCTTCATAAATTGGTTCTTCTAAATGAACTAAGAAAGTAGATTCTATAGAACCCAACATTTGTTCTTCAATTTGTTGAACTTCTCTATTTCCTGGCATGAGTACAAGTCCCTCCTGACTTTCTTATTATTATTCTTCTTCTTCTTCTTCTTCTTCTAAAAAATTATATTGAAGCCTCCTCTTAGTTGGCTTGGCAATAAAATCTGTTCTTGATCGAGTAACTCCTTTTATAATAGTCCCTTGTTCCCCATGAGCAGAAGCTCCAAAACCTTGTTTCTCATCAACACCAATAGGAAACAATTTTCCTTTCACAATACTCCAGAAAAAAAATCACTTCTCTAGAGTTCCCACATTGAGTACTTTACTGTGATTACATTTTATTCAAGAATCAATTAATCGAATCATATATTTCTTAAACAAAATCTGAGAAAGTATCCTTCCATAAGGATAAAAATTCATCTTTGCATCTAGTTGATAGTAGTATTGATTATATTTGAACATTTACCTCGGAAAATTAAGCTTTATTTCACTTAAAAATAGAAACATGTTGTACATGTCTCGATACAAAATGTTCTCCAGTTTAGCCATCCTTGGAGCAATTCTGGTTTGAATAAATTTAACCAATATTTTTTAGTCTACCCAAGATCTTTGACAAACATATTCCTTATTTTTTAAAACCAAAAAGAAAAGACATAATGTCTTCATACTTATGATATTTATCTCCAATAGACCATATATCAAATTTAATGACTCCTTCATGAGAAGAGTTCAAAATTTGGGAAATTTCAATGGAAGAAATGAAAAAATCGTTAGCTTCTATTCTCACAAAAATAGTATCATCAACATCACAAAAACTAAACTGTATGACTTGGTAGAAATATTTCAGTTTTACCTAATAGATAAACTTTGAGTTTGCTTCATTGAACACAAACTCTAGACCTTGAAATGATAATGCATGTTTTAGGAGTAGATTCGTCTGTTATATCTATTCGAAATCTAACAATTTTCCCTGAAGAATATTTCTTCTGAAAACTCATTGTCACTTTGGATTGCTGGCTTCACCCTATTTGATTTGCTTGGTTCTTTTCATTTCTGAAGATCTAAAAATCTGAGGGTTTTTCAAATTATAGGGTTTGGAAGGTAGATGAATGTTTGGGTTAGGTGAAACAGTTTAAAAAACAAAGGTTAAGGTAATTGAAAGGTTTATGACAAGTGATGCCATATCTTTGTTTCTCGGGCTGGTTACATAGAGTAATTATGCAAAATTTTTGAAAACACGTAGCTCAAATAAATTTAAGATAAAACAAATTAACTAAATAGATATAAAAATAAAAACTTTAAAATAAATTAAATTTAAAGTAAAATGAAAATAAATTTAACATAAATAAATTGGAATAAAATAAAAAAATTAAAAATATAAAAATATTAATATTTATTTAAAAATTAAATAAACCTAAATCCCCCTTAATAAAATCAAAACATACTGTGGGAAGTGGTTTAGTAAAAATATCAGCTAATTGATATTCAGTGTTGAAAAATTCTAAATATATATGCTTTTTAAGAATTTGATCTCTTATAAAATGATGTCTAATATCAATATGATTAGTTCTTGAATGACTTATGGGATTTTTTGAAATATTTATAGCACTAGTATTATCACATAAAATAAGCGTACTATTAAAATTTAGTCCAAAGTCCATCAGTTTGTTTTTCATCCATAATACTTGTGTACAACAACTACCTACATATACATATTCTGTGTCAACTGTTGATAGGAAAACTGAGTGTTGTTTCTTACTTGACCATGATACTGAAGATTTTCCAAAAAAGTGACAGGTTCCTAAGGTATTTTTTTCTATCTAATCCACAACATCCAAAATCAGAATCCGAATATGATATAAAATTAAAATTAAAAGTTTTTGGATAAAAAAGAGATTGAAAAATAGTTCCTTTTAAATATATAAAAATAATTTTAATAGAAATAAGATGATATTTTTAGGATTTTTTTGAAATATAGCACATAAATATACAAAAAACATAATGTTAAGTCTGCTACCAGTAATATATAATAAACTATGAATTATACCTCTATATAACTTTTTGTCCATTGGTTTTCCGACTTCATCCAAATCAAGTTTTATATTAGCACACAAGGGAGTTGAATATGTCTTGATGTTATCAATACCAAAATTTTTTAGTAAATCAATAATATATTTACTTTGGTTTAAAACATTTCCATAATCATTTTGATAAATTTTAAGTCCTAAAAAGAAATTCAATTATCCCATCATAATTATTTCAAATTCATTTTTCATGGGTTCTGAAAAATAATTACAAATATTTTCATTAGTTGAACCAAAAATAACATCATCAATATAGATTTGAACTAATAATGTTTTAGAACTAACTATTTTCTTAAAAAGTGATGGATCTACCATACCAATAGTAAAATCTTTTTATAAAATAAAATAACTTAATCTTTCATACCAAGCTCTAGGTGCTTATTTAAGTCCATATAGAGATTTAGTATATTTAAAAATAGAATATGGTGTTTGATAATTTTCAAAACCAGGAGGTTGTTCAACATAGAATTCTTCCATTAAATAACCATTTAAAAGGAATATTTAACATCCATATGATATAATTTAAAGTTCACATGAGATTCATAAACTAAAAATATTCTAATTGCTTCTAATTTAGCTATATAAGAAAACATTTCATCATAATCTATACCTTATTTCTGATTATATCATTTAGCTATTAATATAACTTTGTTTATAGTGATAATATCTTGATTATCTTGTTTATTTCTAAAGTCTCATTTAGTTCCTATTGAATTTGTTTAAATCTACTTGCATTGCTAACATCCAACTCTCATCTTATAAGGATTCTTTAAAATATTTAGGTTCTATTTGAGATAGAAAGGCAAATAATTCAACTAGGTTTCTTAAATTTCTTTTAGTTCTTATTCCTATGTCTAGGTCTCCTATAAAAGTTTCAAAATGATGATTCTTTATTATTCTGGACTGTCTAGGCATACAAATTTTAGGTTCAACAGTATCATGTTCTTCTGAAATAGACTAAATTTTATTTATATTATTTTAAAAATCATTTTTCTAGTTTTCAAGTCTCATATTGTCAAAAGAGTCAGTGATTTCATCAGTTTGATCTTTCTCTTTGATAAAAGGGTCAGTTTCATCAAACTTCACATGAACTGATTCTTTAACAATCCTTGATTCTTTATTAAATACTCTATAGGATTTAGATGTAGCAGAATATCCTAAAAATACTCCTTTATCAGCTTTTGGATCGAACTTACCAAGATTATCCTTGGTGTTTAGGATATACACCTTGCATCCAAAAACTTTAAAGTAATTTACTTTAGGATTTTTGTTATTCCAAATTTCATAATGTGTCCTTTTGAAAATAGACCGAATTAAAACTATATTCATGATATAATAGGTTGTACTTATAGCTTATTCCCATAATTAGGTAGAAATATTGTATTCATTCAGCATAGTCCTAACCATTTATTGAATAGTTTTATTTCTTCATTCAACAATTCAATTTTGTTGAGGTGTTCTTGGTGCAGATAAGGTGTATTTAATACCCATATTTGAACAATAGGAATTGAATTCATGATTCTAAAATTCTCCACCATGATCACTTCTTAATGAAATTATCTTAAAACCTTTTTCATTTTGAACAATTTTACAAAAACATTCAAAAATAGTAAAAGATTCACTTTTGAGTTTTAGAAAATAGACCCAAGTAAATCTATAATAATCATCAACTAAAAAATATACATACAATTTACTATCCAAATTTTCTAATCTTGGTGGTCCAAAAAGATCTATGTGGATAAGTTATAGAGGTTTTGATGTAGAAATTTTGTTAACAGATTTGAAGGAAGATTTGTGTCGCTTTCCAATTTGGCATGCATCATAGAATCTGTCACCATCAAATTTAAGACTAGGTAAATCAGAAAATAACCATTTTATATAAAATTTATGTAAAGCATAAATATTATAATGAACAAGTCACATATTCCAGATCCATGAATCATTTATCTTAGCAGTTAAAGAATTCACTTTATGTTTACAAAAGGAATTTAAATCCAAAGTATAAAAATTATCAGTTATAGTTTATCTAAACTTAAGAAATTTATCTTTAAACACAAAGAATGAATTATTAGAAAAATCCATGTAATATCCATCATCACATAGTTGATAGATACTTATCAGGTTGTTCTTTATCCCTTGTACATATAGTAATTTGTTGATTGAATTTTTTTTTGATCTCCAACAGTTCCAAATCCAATTATATTTCCTTTGGCATTATCACCAAAGGTGACTAGACCTCCATCTATTTTCATCATTGTATTGAAGTTTGATGTGTTTCCACTTATGTGCCTGGAGAAGCCACTGTCCATATACCATATAGATTTTCTTTTCTTGTGACTTGTTTCCTGCAAAGTAAATTAGACAAAAGTTTGTTTTGGTACCCATATCCTCTTGGGTCTAGCAGTGTTTGCTAGCAGATATCTGGGAATCCAGATCTACTTTGTTTTTCCATAACTCATATCATTTTATTCAGATAAATTTTTTGAAATAAAAGATATTTTAATTCTACTTATTTGAGGATTTCTCAAATAATTTTTTTTTATATGTCCTTTTTTTCCAAAAAAAAAAATGATTAACACTTTTTGAGTTTGGAACAAAATAATTCTTATATAGTTTATATTTTTCACCCTTACTTCTTATACCGAATATTTCATTTTTAATCAAATTATTACCAAGAATTTCATTCAGAATGTGTTATCCTTTTATAAAGAAGATAAAAATCCTTTTATAAGTTTTTATTTCGTCTTTTAATGCTTTAATATTATTTTCATGATTAGCACAGTTTGTGATAGATGAGTTAAGTTTTTTAATTAACTTCTGATGTTGTTTAAGTAGAGTATCTCTTTCTACTAAAATAGAACTATGAATATTCTTTAAAGATTTTTGATTATTTAATTAAGTGTCATATTTTTATTCTATCATTACGTAGTAGGCAACCAATTTATCATTTGAATAACTAGAATTAGAATCAGAATTAGAGTAATAATAGGTTTGTACCTTATCCTTTTCAACCATGAAGCACATATCTAATTTCAAACTTGATTATTCCTTTTCTGAATCATATTTTGATGAGATGTTGTAGTCTTCAAAAACAATCTATGTTTATTTCATTTCTCTTCTACCTTTATGTTCATACTCATAATTTTCTTGATATTTCTTTTCTGTCTTACTCTTTTCACCTTTTAGCTAAGAAAAATCGGGTCTTATATAACACAATTTCTTTCACTCATAGAATCTGACTTCTCTCGAGTCTTTCTCATCCTCTTTGAAGGGATTTATGAATCCTTTCTTTTTCTTATAAAATTTTCTAAACTTTCTGGCTTACTGAGCCAGTTCCATTTCTTAATCAGATGAATCTGAATTCTTTTCTTTTTGTGTTCCTGCTTTATTCTTCTGTTTTTCTTATGAGATGTTACCTTTAGAGCGGTATTATCCTTTTTTACTAAGACGTTATGATCTTAAACTCCATCTTTAATTTAAGCTTCATACATCATCAATGTCCCAATTAATTCTCTCATTGTCAGATCTTTGATAGGTGATGATTGTCGATTTTCAGCTGATATACCATTCCACTTAGTAGGTAGTACTCTTAGTACTTTCAAAGATTGATCTTCTTGTTTGACAGGATCACCTAAGGATATAATATTATTGTTAATTTATGTAATTATTCCATTCATTTGAGTGATAACATCTCCATCGAGAATTCTAAATGTGTCAAATTTTATCTTTGCTGTTGCATAAATCATTTTTCTAACATTATCTATTCCTTCATAGGTAACTGTAATGGTTTTACACATTTTATAAGCAGTAGGAAATTGTGATTCACGTTTGAATTTATCTGGTCCAAGACCGTAGATAATTTTATTCATATATTTGGAGTTCATATCATATTTAGCTTCGTTTGCAGCATCCCAAGTTTATAGTTTCTTAGGAATCTTATAGGGAGTAATAATCTTCAAATAAACTCCAAATCCAATATTTTTTAAATAAATGACCATCATTGGTTTCTAGAATCCATAATTTTCACCATTAAAATATAGAGGATGAACCATAAACATACCTTCTCTTGGATCAACCATTAACATCTTTGTATAGACCTTTCAAATTTCAACTCAGTATTGTTGGGTATGTATTTTCTAAACAATACTCAATAAATCTTATTGATTTTGATGCTCACAAATACCCTTGCTTGTTTTACTAATGATATTAATTTAAGTGTATTTCAGGAAATTAATATTCTTTATAGTCCTTATTTTGGAATTATATTCAAGCTTTTTATTCACATGGAATATTCATCAAAGTATTTGAAACCCTCTTAAGCATATTCTGGAAACACAGTTCATTGTATTATGGAAACACTGTTCATACCCTACGTTGAAGAATGTAACATAAGGAACAAAACCTACATTTGTATTAAACCTTATGTTGAAAGATTATCACGCATGGTTAATCAACCCCAGTATTATAGAAACATATGGATAAATAACCTAACATTTGGATGGAACCTTACGTTTGAAAAAGAGAAAATGTATGGTTAATGAACCCTACGTAATTATGGAACCCTGCGATTGAGAAGCAAATGTGTGGATCATCAAACTTACTTTTTTGATCAACCTTACATTTTCAACCTTACATTCATAGAATGAACACTATGTAGTTGAACCATAAATTTGGTATTTTTTCATTTTATAAAGGAACACTACATTTGAATTTTCAATATCAGAGATTTGAATTTACAATTTTATCGATGTTTTATGCAATGGTCTTTGAGGAATATTATGCCGATTTAAATCTCATTTTCAACCAATTAAAATCTTGTTATGATTGATTTAAAGAATCATATTTAGTATATAAATTCTATCCTATTCTTAAGGGAAGTTACAATAACTCTAATATATTTTATGAATTTTAATTCTCATGATCTATTAAGAGATTTTCTTGGATCTAGAATTGCGAAGCAGGCTATCTACTTTATTTATTTATTCCATATGTTTATTTTTTCAATATATATGAGTTTGTAATTCATATAAAATAAATTCACATATTTCTATTCAACTGCATTCTTGTGAAGTTCTTTTACATATCTATTGCAACAATTGATCATACTCTATTATCTACATAAGAGGCTACACTTTGGAGACCTACATGTTTTGAATCTCATATTTTCTATAAGTCTACTGATGATATTTGTTTCTACTTTTATTTAAAGATATATTTTAACCAGATCACTTCAGAACTACTCTTTCTTGAAGATATTATTTTCTGAAGAAGAAGATCTATCTATTGTCGGTTTTTTTTACAACTATGAAGTTCAATAGGTACCTTTTAAATCAATATATTTTTATTGAGAGTTTCAACTGCTTTTATACAATTATAGTGGAGTATCAACTTCTTGACTTATCTTTGGATATTTTGGTTCTCTATTAAAGAACTAGAAGGCTATGTTTTTTATCCTTGTTTGTAAAGGTGTAAATTATCCGCACTCAATTGTGAATTGATCTTATGATATGCAGACCTGACTAGTGAAATTCACCAAGCCCACAGAGAGAGTAATTGGTGGAGTGTACTAGGGGATCTTTGTGCCCCGAACCACTATAAAAAGTTGTGTTCTATATTTATATTTTATCCACTGCATAATTTTTTATAAAAACATAAAAACTGACTATCTGCATAATCTACAGTTGATTGTCAAAATCTAGGACTATGGAATATTTTTAAAAGACACAATTCACCCCCCACTACAGCAGAATAGGCATCTAGCGGCGGTTATTTTTTCGTTTAGCGGCAGTTTCTAGAAACTACCGCCTAATACGGCGTCGCCAGTCTTTTCATGGTGGTTATTTTCATTTAGCGGCGGTTTTAGGGAAGTGTCACAACTGCCTCATTTCGCGGCGGTTTTAGCGGCGGTTATAACCGCTGCTAATAAATTCAAATCCAGTGCCATAAAACCGCCGCTAAATCCAGAAGAACTTCCGCAAGATGAGACTACCACGATGCGACTATTTCGTGGTGGTTATAACCGCCGCTAAACGTATATTTTATTTTATGTTTAGCGGTGGTTTTGAATGTTTAGCGGCGGTTTAAACCGCCGTAAAATAGCTTCCAGCTTTCATTTAGCGGCGGTTTAAACCTCCGCTAAAAAGCTGCCCAGAAATTTTTTTTTACCTGATTCTGCTACCCCACAGCCTAAAAACCAAACCAAAACACATATAACAGAGAGAACAAGTATAATACATGAAAACAATGTTAGGGAAAGAGGTGAATCTAGAGGTTTAAGTGAGTCAATGGGTAGGAGAAAAGATAGGGGATAATTCAAGAAATATATAATTTAATCTAGAAACAAGGTAATCAAATGTTTTAAATGTAAACAACCTGGACAAGGGTGACTTTAAAGATAGTAATAATGACCATTCACTATTAGTTGAACAAGACTTCAACACTACTAATGTGTTAAATGTCACTGATATAGCCATCTTATATGAATAGAACCAGGATTCATGATGCTCATTCCACATGTGCCCAAATAAGGAATTATTTACTGAATTAAGGGAATTGAATAATGGTGAGGTATTTCTAGGGAATAATATGAGTGGTCACATCATGGGCATAGGCTCAATTTTACTAGAGCTTCATGATGGGTCTGTTAAAACTCTTGAATAATTTAGGTGGGTACCTGAATTAAAAATAAACCTAATATCCCTAGGAACCCTTGACCAGAAAGGGCACGACTTCAAGTCTGGATCTGGAAGCCTTAGAGTTTCCCAAGGATCCCTCACTATAATAAAGGGAACCCTTCGCAATGGTCTATTTGTGTTAGATGGAAAAGTGTATAGAAATCAGTTGAATAGTTATTCTGGTTCATAATGTGATCCCGCCACCTTATGGCATAGGATACTAGGGCATGTTAGTGCCATGGGTCTTAATGAGCTTAAGAAACAGTGCCTTCTATGTAATATCACTCCTAACAGTTTACCTTTTTGTGAAGACTGTGTATATGGGAATTCTAGGAGAATCAGCTTCAGTAGATCCATGTTTAAGGCTAAGGAACCTCTTGAATGTGTACATTCTAACTTGCGGGGTCCTTCTAGGGTTACCTCCCATGGTGGTGGTTTATACTTTGTAACCTTTATTGATGATTTCTCTAGGAGAGTGTGGATTTATATTATTAAGCACAAGTCAGATGCCTTTCAGACTTTTATGAAATGGAAAGTTGCGGTAGAGAGTGAGACTAATAAGAAACTTAAGGCCTTAAGAACTGATAATGGTTTAGAATATATATCCAATGAATTCATTGAATATTTTGAATCCGAAGGAATTAAGATATATCGGACTATTTTGGAAACTCCATAACAGAATGGGTTAGCAGAGAGAATGAATAGGACTGTTCTTGAGAGGGTAAGGTGTATGTTATCCCACTCAAAAATCTCTAGGTCCTTCTAGGCTGAGGATGATTCAACAGCAGTGCACCTCATTAACTGTTGTCCATATTCTTCTAACTCCTTTATGACACCTGAATAAATTTCGAAGGTCACACCCCCAAATCTAGCTCACCTTAGGATATTTGGATCCATAGATTACGTGCATTCTTGTAATGATAAGCTAGCTGATAGGGCTATTAAATGAATATTAGTGGGATATCTAGAGGGTGTCAAAGGGTATTATTTATGGGTAGATAAACCAGGTTACTAGAAATGCATCGTTAGTCGCGATGTGGTCTTCCATGAATCTGGTGTGACCTGCAACAAAGTACCTGAACCTGTTGTAGCTCCTGATGAAGCTGCAGGAACCTTAGAGGTCCCAACACCTTTAGGTGTTGATGTTCCTTTAAGATCAGGTGACCAACCTCAGTTCAGTGTTGGTCTTGCTCCTTTGGTTACCCAAGCCCAGCCTAAATCAGATCCCAATTTGGAATCCGAACCTGAGGACCAAGAACCTGTTGGCCTGATCAACAATCAACTTACTTGAGATAAAGAAAGGAGAGTTATTAAACCTCCAGCCCACTTCAACTAGTCATACATTGCTGCATATGCTTTCAATGTAGCTTAGGAATTGTTTAATTATGAGACTAAAACTTTTAAGTAAGCTTTTAAGTCCAAAGAATATAGTAATTGGCTGAGATCAATACAAAAAGAAATGAATTCCCTTCTTAAGAACAACACCTGGGTTTTTGTTCCGAAACCCAATAACCAGAAAGTTATAGGTTCAATATGGATTTATAAGAAGAAATAAAGCAATGTAGGAGAGTCTAAAATCAAATTCAAAGCATGCATGGTATCTAAAGGTTTTCTAAAATGTGAAGTCATTGATTATAGTGAAATATTCTCTCCTTTTTTAAGCATTCATCCATTAGAATTATGCTTGAATTTTCTTCCAAACTTGATTTGCATGTTGAACAACTCGATGTAAAAACCACTTTTTTACATGGTAGTCTTGATGAAAGCATTTATATGAATCCTCTAGAACGATTTTCAAAATTGTTCAAACCAAACTATGTTTTTATTTTACATAAGTCCTTTCATGGGATTAAATAGTCTTCAAGATAATGGTATAAAAGGTTTGATTCCTTTATGAGTGAGAATCAGTTTTCTATAAGTAGATTTGATGCATGTGTGTATTTTAAAACTGTTAAACATGAGTCTTTTTACCTTTTATTATATGTTGATGACATGTTTTTAATATGTAAAAATATAAAGATCATAAATTCCGTTAAGCACCAGTTGAACTGTGTTTAGGGTGTGGATACTAACCACATACCGTATGAGAATGCAATGGAAGAATACCTTATCAAGGATTGGAAAAAGTTGTTGAAAGCATAGTAGTCATTATAATTAAAAAATGATAACAAAACTGACTATCAGGACACAGAAATGAGCAGATCAGAATGAAAAAACAAAACTTAGCCTGAAACTCATAATGTTGAATGAAAAAATGTATAGGTCATAGTTAAGAGCATAGATCGTTCCATAATCATGCATGTATGATGCATTAAATTACCATTTCCGGATTGATGTACCCCATCAAGAATTAGAACTTCTTATTCTGTTTTTTTTCAACTGATGTACCCCTGCAAACAGAAACAGTATAGTATGTTCATCTTCCTTTAACACACACCATATGCATCGTTGTCTTGCCTACAGAAGGTGTAAATCAAACATTTTATGCATGGACCCTAATTGTGTGCTTTTCACTTGTTGAACGACGCCGGTTCTTTTTCATCGTGTAGCAGGGATTCGTGGAAACACTTCTATATAGTGCGGTATTTTTTGGGCAATGACAACACAATTTTTAAATGTTGCAACTATTCATAAACATCAAGACATATCAATCTATCATGAAATCCATTTCTAAGGAATTTGAAAATATAGATTCATGAATAAAGGGATAGAAATCTACTGGGAGGCTTACCGTTTTCATCTGTGTACTCCTATTTCCATAAAAATTCGATCTTCTATCATCTGGTTTCTCCATGCAACCGTGTTACGACAACCTGAAATCATATTGAAACAAAATATTGATGCATAAAAATGGAATATAAGTGGATAAAATATTAACACCATTAAAATACATGAAATCTGATTAATACCCTAATTTAATTGATTATTTAATCTGAATACATGTATAACCTGAATGTTGTTCATACGTTGACATCATCCTTGCCAAAGGGGACATCATATTATGCATTTCCTTGTGGTATCTGAGTAATCTTGCTACATATCAAATTTACAACATCAGTATACAAGAAAGAAAGAAAAGAAAAACGAACACCTTAATGCAAAGATCAAACATACTTCAAATAGGCTCACTTCTGGATAAGAGAGTCCTAAACTTCAATTGTAAAACAGAGTAGTCCGGTGCATTCTGTAAATCCAGAGCCATGCATTAATCAAAGCCAAATAGGTAGCAGTCTGAAAGCATCAAGTGATATGGATTTGATCCATCCTTGAAGCACTCAGGATCCTCAGCAAACCCGGACAACCATGAATATAGCATATTCAATGGGAAATGAGGCCTCAAAACCATCCAAATAGAGGAAACCCAAAATAGTCAGATATGTTCAAACAATAAACATGCTAACTGAAAACTCAACTGACCATAATCCAGGCAGATATAGAATAGGATGACAGCTTCAATCCAGATCAAATCGGTAATCAGCTTTATGTACATCCTTCTTATCTATGTATAAATATCCTATGTGCACATGACTTGTGTGACATTAATAGTAGGTAAATATTATATGTGTTAAATGGTAATGCCTCGCATACACGTTAAATGGGCATGCCTCACATACACTTTAAATATTAATATGTATCCCCTGTACCCCCCCCAACCCCCTTGCATCAGACCCCCCTGCACCATCCCCCCACCCCCAACCAAAAAATCATTGTCTCATGAAAATAAAAAAAAGTCTGGTGCATGGTGTAAATCCAGATTTATAAAGTAGTCATAACCAAACACATAAAAATAATAATATAGAACCCTTGGAAAAGTTCTTAGTAGGCTAATCAAACAATTTATTCCTAAATGATGTATATGACACTCAAGAAATCAAGACATAAAAATAAACATCAGAAATCAATAAAATGCATAAAAGGAAAATGAGAAATCAAGGAAATTTTAGGACATGAAAATGTGTGGTGGAAACTATGTGCCACAAATGTTACATATGCAAACCAACTATTTTCATATTACAAATCAACAATACAACTACTCAGGGTCTGATGATGAATCATCACCCTCTCCACCTTCATCTCCACTTTGTTCTATCACCTGTAAGAACATTATATTGAAAATTAAATACGATTGTATATTTATATTAAAACTTTAAACCAATGAAAGTTAGAAAACTAAATGATTTTGATTTTTTGTGATTTACCTACATACCACCAGTCGATGCACTACCACCGGGGGAATATCTGCTCATCTGCTGACGTATTTCAATCAATTTTTTCTGCAATGCAGATATTTGATCCCCCTGTTGGTGAACTATGTTTCATAAAGAAACAATCTCTCTATTATCATCTCTGGGTATGGGCTGACTAAAGTCAGGAGTAGATGCAGCTGCTATCCCAGATGGCCTGCTAAAAATCTCAAATGGTATGGTTCCCAAACCCATCCCGCGCACTCTCCCAGCATGCTCCTTCCCAAGGACCTTAGCAACCAATTCATCCTGGGAGACTGAGTAGGACTTCACATGATTGACATCCCATATCTCTTTAATTTTTACCTATAAATCAAATATAAAAATATATTGACACAATAAAAACTAATAATAAGTTATTATGATGAAAAATTGACTTCATACCCCAACTTCTTTAGCAGGCTCGTTAACAAAACTTCCATCTGATTTCTTATGAACATCCAAACACAGTTCAGTCCTGGATGCTTCATGCCCTAAACTATGTGACTACATTAAACAAAGATAAATAAACAATTCAATATATTAAATAGATAATATTGTCTTATAAATATTTAAACTAATTAAAAGATTACCAATGTCGTTCAGCTTCTAGAAAAACTTTTTGAGCCCACAGTGTGCGGGATGACTTGCTTTGCCCGGTTTGATGCATTTTGTCTTGAAAGATCCTGAAATAAATAAAAGGAAATTTAATACTGATGTATTGAATGTCATGTCCTTTTCATATACGTGTATAAATGTAAAATGAGGATAATATAATAATATATATTTCAATACCATCCGCTTCTGATCACGATGTCTGTCAACAAACACTTTCCACTGCTCTTTCGGTACCCCACTGGGTAGCTTCTCATACATTTGCTGTGTGGTCAACGAAGTATCGTTGACATCACACCATAATCTTCATTTGAAATCTTTCCACTTCTTACCTATATTTTTCAACGTCCACTTCCATGCTATCACATCAGCAACGGTAAAGTGGAAGAACATCTGTATACAGAAATTCATTTTGAACATATTAGTAACATGACATTCAATTAAACCATAATGTAATAAATTTACCTTTATTTGAGAATCAAACACTTCATTTTTCCACCTTGAATGCATATGTCTCCAATCGTCATATGAAATGGGAAGGGAAATGGGCTCCGCTGCCAGCTGGACTATAATCTGGCCAAGTAACCCCGCAACATCATCCGTAGGGACCCCGTAAGAATCAAATGGCACAACAATCTTCTCGCTATTCAGATTCCAAACATCTGAAATTTTTATATTTTTCTTCACGATTTCATTTTTGTCATCTTCAATGAGCAAACAATTAGTATAAACAAAATTCAATAAATTTATTTAATTAAAATTTGTACCTATGATAGTGAAACTCCAGTGTGTCCGGGATGAACTGGAAGGGGCACGACACTGCCCCACTGCTGAGCCTCCTGAAAGGGGATTCAATGACTCACCCTCTACTGGGACATCCACAAAAGGTGTGAGAGATGGTGTAGGGGGGGATGGTGCAGGGGTGTCGGCACCTGGCATCTCAAATGTCGTGGGGAGGGAGACAAATGGATCGCCATCTGTCGCGGAACTAGATGAAACAATATAATGCTTTTTCCTTGGCATTCTTGTCATTTAATCAAATAAAATTAAGTTCAGAATATATATTTCAAAAAAATTATGCAGAAAAAAAATTAAAAATGATAATAGATTCCCAGTACTAACAAACAAAATATATATACCAATGATAATGAATGACTGTAGAAATGAAACAAGTGGTTGCTGAATAAATAAATAATTGTCCATACAATCATTTTCTCCTTCAATCATGTCGGTTTCCTGCTCAATTGCTTCATCCACTTCATTCATCCTTGCTAGACTAATATTTTCAATATCATGATCGACAACTAATTCTGCTTCCTGTTGCTGATTAAATTTAATTTCAGAGGTCAAATTTTCCACTTCATCACCCATATCATACAAATCTCTTTGTATTACATGAGAAACTACACTCCACCATTCATCAACAACATCATTCACATAATATACCATTTTTTCTTATGATGCTAAGATATATGGATCATGCAGTTCACGATCACCAACATCCATCAAGCAAGAGAATTTCACAGAAGTAAATTGCTAGGAATCTATTTTAACACCTCTGATAATATCGACCCATTTTCATTTGAATAAAACAACTGAAAAATGTCCTTGGTAGTTTAATTCAATAATATCATACAGCTTTCCATAGTATTCCACTTCAGAAAATGTAAATATACCACTGTTCTGTGTTTTCAAACCCACTTCTCGATCGACTGTATGAAATCTAAAGCCATTCACATTATAAGCGTCGAACTTTCTAACTTCTTTTAGAGGACCTGTAGCAAGAAACTTCAAATCTTCTGACACCTCTGCTCGAGTATCAGTATTCATGATCTTAAAAAAGAAATATACTTTATTAGATTCACAAAATGTATGTGTCAAACTAATATTCGTATTTATTGTAATATTTATGAACTTACACGTTGTGCAAACCATTCTACAAGCTCTTTATTAGCAGCTTTCGTTATATCTTTCTCATTTCGTGTTCAGCCTCTTATTCGTCTCTTTGTTTGTATCCTCAACTCTTCAATAAATGGATCTACAATGTCACTATTCATCAGCACATATCTATTTGCCTGTAATAATTCCAATTTAGTCAGTGTCGTATTTGAGGTCCTCCCAACTGATCGGCCAATAGCAGGAAATATTTTAGATTTATGATGTATTTGAGATTGAGTCGATGTGTCGTCAACACGTCCAACTCGATTAAATCTTGTCTCAATATCATCCAAGTATCAAGAACAAAAGGTAAGACACTCCTCAACCAAATAGCCTTCAACAATTGAGCCTTCTGGTTGAGCTTTATTTCTCACGTATGATTTCAAATGTCCAAGATATCTGTGAAATAAAATAAACATAATTATGCATTTAATTAAGTACCAAAAATTGTTTACTTAACTGGAAAACATATAAATAAAGTACCTCTCAATTGGATACATCCATCGATAATGAACGGGGCCTCCTAATTTAGCTTCCTCAACCAAATGCACAGTTAAATGCATCATTACAGTAAAAAAGGACGGAGGAAAGATCATCTCTATTGCGCAAAGGGTCAATACAAACCTCTTCTGGAGGTTATCAAGATGAAATGGATATAGACATTTCTCACATAGTTGTCTGAAAAATGTGCAGAACTGCAGTACAACATCAGTAATTTTTTCAGGTAATAATGTACGCAATGCCAATGGTAGTAACTGTTGTAACAAAATATGTGAATCGTGACTTTTCAATCCATGTAACTTACGATTCTTCAAGTCAACACACCCCGAGATGTTACTTGAATACCCATAAGATACTTTAACATTCTTTAACATTCGAAGGAATGTATCTTTATCCCTATTTTTCATTGCAAAAATTGTCGGAGGATACTTTTCATTCTCATCTGGCCAGAGATCACGTTTTTATGTTCATTGCTTGTAAGTCTTTGCGAGCATTGAGATGATCTTTCGACTTTCCATGCTCATTAAGCAATGTGAAAATCAAATTGTCACAGACATTCTTTTCAATGTGCATCACATCAAGATTATGCCGCAACAAATTAAATTCCAAATACGGAAGTTTGAAGAATATACTTTTTTTCTTCCATTGTTGCGTTTCGGTTTCGCTTGATGATGCACTTCGGACCCGTTTTCCGCTATCATTCAAATGATGAACCTTCCCAAATTCCGTTTCAACATTTTCAAGCTGTTTCAATATTTCAAAACCATTTAACAACTTTGGAGGTGGTATACGATCAATGGATCCATTAAATTTTGATCTGTTCAACCAAAATCTATAAGATGCATCGATAAATCTTCGATGACACAAGAAGCACCATTTTCTACTGTGAGGTAGCCGTTTGGGATCAAAATCAAAGTTACAAACGGGACAATACAAACCCGTGTAAGTGTTCCAACCAGATAAATTACCAATCCCAGGTAAGTCATTAATGGTCCACATTAAAGCAGCATGCATTGTGAACATTGTTTTAGAAGAAGCATTAAATTTCTCAACACCGTTGCTCCATAACTCCTTCAATTCGTCAATCAAAGGCTGCAAGTATACATCAATATCATTTCCAGGAATTTGTTTTCTAGGAATAATCATCTAAAGGATAAAAGATGTTTGTTGCATACACATCCACGGAGGCAAATTATAAGGGATCAAAATAACTGGCCAAATGCTATAATTGGTACTTAAAGTCCCAAATGGGTTGAATCCATCGGCAGCCAATCCCAACCGAACATTCTTAGGATCAGCTGAGAAATCGAGATGTAATGAATCAAATGTCTTCCACGATTGAGAATCTCGTGGATGTCTCATTAACCCATCATTGTTATTATCTACAGAATGCCACTTCATGTGTTCGGTGGTTTTTGATGACATGAATAATCTTTGCAATCGAGGTTTCAAAGGAAAGTAATGCAAAACCTTTGCAGGTGTTCTCCTTTTCTTCTTATTCTCCATGAAATTATGTTCATTCAGACTTCCAACATCACTCTTTTCCTACCATCTAGAAGAAGAACATTTCTTGCAATTTTGTTTACTTGAATCCTCTCCCCAATAAAGCATAAAATCATTGGGACACGCATGTATTTTTGTATAATTCAGACCAAGATTGTTAACAACTTTTTTCATATCATAAAAAGATTCTGGGATTTTTTCTTCAGGAAATGCATCACGTATCAATTCCAATATCATGGAAATTGCCTTATTTGTAATTCCACATAGACATTTGATGTGATACAACTTCATCAGAAATGAAAGTTTTGAATATTTCAAACACCCACAATACAACTCTTGATTTCCATCGTCAACTAAATCATAAAATGCATTTTCCTCAGTGAATTTTTCTCTTACACTTAGCTCCACAAAATCAAGAGGAGGATCCAATGATATGTGACAATCTTGATCTGCCTGTGTTACAGTCTCAAAAACATCACTTGTCACGTTGCAATTTGTAGCACCCTCTTCTTGTTGTTCTGATATGTTTTGATGCTGATAGTGGTGCTTTTCAGTGCCAAATGCATCATTTATTAGGTTCTGCATTTCATTTTCCATTGTCGACGAACTTGGGACCTCATTTTGCGGATTAACATCAGTGCTCAATCTTTCTGTAACGTTCGATTCTCCATGCCAAATCCAACCCAATTATTGATCAGGGAATTGCTTCAGTATTAAATGTTCATAAACCTCATATCTCTTCAACCATGTTATAAATTTACATTTAGGACATGGACATTTTATTCTCCCTTCAACGGATCGATTAGAAATTGCAAAATCTAAAAACTCATTCAAACCCTTAACATACTGAGGTGTGTTCCTCGGTAATGTGATCCAACTTTTATCCATGTATATCACAATGTGCCTACACAATAATAAAAAAAATTAGAACACATAGTTACTACTAAATAGAGAAATAAATTCATATATATGATAATATAAGATTACAGAAACATAATATAATAAAGATGATCCCCTGAGTTAGATATGAACCCTTAGTGTTTGGGATATGGGAAGTTTCTTTGGTAAAGAGAAACAATATGCTAACAACGTGGTAGCTACTTTACCATGAAAACCAAAACACATTGTTAATTTGGAATAACCCCAATAATTGTGAGAAACACTTTTACAAAGGTGTGGATTCACATTTTTAAGCTGAATTGGATTTAATGGAATCCTAGAATACAGTGGGATATTGCTTATGCAGTGGGTTCCCCTATTTGAATTGACAGAGAAACTGATAACCCAAGGTATGGGCACTATGCAAGAGTCCTCGTCAAGATTGACCTAGCAAGAACTCTGGTTGAGGTGGTGGTCCTCACCACCTTTGATGATACGTTGAATCTAGAAATTATGTATGAGAGAAGGCCCAGGTTCGGTGGGAATTGTAACATTATTGATCATTCGATTTATGAATGTAGAATATTAACAACCTATGATAGGTGTAATCAATGAGGCCATCATGATGGAGACTGCCAGAAGATGAGGGGGAAGGGAAAAGAGAATTTGATCCACCCTCTGAGAAGCATCCCTCTGTCAAGTCACTCATCACTGAGCTGATACTTTCCCCTGCTATGAAAACTCATAATGAGGTGGCCATCACATCCCCCCAGGATGATCACTCAGGTCATGAGTCAAGACCTACTTGTAATTTAGTCTCTACCTCAGGGGGAAAAAATCTTGACTTAATTGTTGGCCCTGGTCTAGGCCAGGACAATCTCTTGGAGGCTGACAGGGATGGATCAACATCAGATGCTGGTGGCACCAAATTCCTCTTACCTGTTCCTGCTATAACTGTTAATGTACAGGTTGGTGAGGGGATAGAATTCCTCATTGTTATGGAAGCATTACAATGATCCTTGGATCACCCAAGTCACTGAAGGCACCAGCCCTCCAGGAACATTCTCAGGTTGCACCTACAGCTGACTCGGCGCTTTCCTTCTGTGGAGGTGGATAGGGTATTGATAGGAAGTAGGAGGGGGATTTATAACAGGCTGTTGCGGCTCTGGAACCTGCTTCCACCCTATATGATGTAGGGTTTTCGAACACCACTACACACTTGGCAGATAAGGGCATGCAGGTGGTCAGCAATCAACCTTCTGTTAATAAACAGACCGATGTAGCTCTTATCACCTCTTGTGCCAATAAAAATACTTTCCCAATGCTGTAGTATACTTATTGAATTGAATTTTATATTCAAAATACACCAACACAAATTCTGGGTGTCCCTCCAATTCAGTTCAGAGACCTCAGGATGTCATAGTGGGCTCCCCCTTGGAGGGGACCTCAAATCACTCATCTGGGGAGTCTGGCACACTGGGAGACCTTTTAAATAAGTTCACCTCCCTGAAGGATAGGAATTGTGTAAAAAATAATCCTGATGGAATGCCCCCAAAGGTTGATACCTGTGTTCTAAACAAATTCTCACCCCTCTAAAGTAAATACTAGGCAGATGATGGTGATGACAATCATGAGAAGGTGGATGATGATGTTACAAGAAAATCGAATCCTGATAAAATATCCATTGTCCAAACACCCAAGAAGAAGGGTGGTAAAGGTAAAGAGAAGAAGATTAATCAATGAAGACCCTCTTTTAAAACTGTCGAGGGCTTGGGAACTCTCCTACTGCCTCTTCCCTCAATAATTTTCATTCACATAATAGGCCGATGCTAGTTGCAGTTGCTGAACCCAAAATGAACTTTGGGAAATGGAAAGGGTTTAGTTGGGATTCTCTTAAATACTAACTGTTTGCACACAATGGAGATCTCAAGGGATCTGAAACCCTATGGGTTCTCAAGCATGATGATATTCAGATTACTTTTTATGATATTTGTTCCCAAGTCATCACTATCTCTACTGTTCTAGGCGGTGTTGTCACCACATTTTCATTTGTATATGCATCCTATGCCTACACCAGGAGAAGAGAGCTTTGGAGGGATCTAAAACAAATTAATGACCAAACAAAAAGTAATTGGGATATTGTGGGGGATTTTAATACTGTCCTAAGGTCGCATGAAAGGTTGGGTCCTCATTTTTCTCATAATTCTGCAGAGGAATTTGAAAGCTTCTTAGATAAGTGCAACCTAATAGAGGTCCATATTACGGGGGATAAATTCACATGGGGAAGGATTACAGGAAATAGAAGATAAGAAAGTAGGATTTACAAGTGCTTCTTCTGGATTAATGATCATTACGCTATCACTGAAATTTCTAAACATACACTTGAAAAGTTCCACTCAGATCACAATCCTCTTGTCATCAAGATTCTGGAAGGCCCCACAAGGTCTTCCCCTTACCATTCAAGTTTAATAATTCATGGCCTACCATTCATGGATGTAGGAAAATTGTCATTAGTGGATATAATAGTGTCATTCATGGCGGTCCCTTTTTCACTGTCACGTCTATGCTCAAGTTCATTAATGCCCAGAAGAGGGAATGAAGCAGATGATCCTTCTCCATGTTGGATGATTACATTAAGGAGGCCAAATCGTGGCTTGAACATTGTCTAATTGTCAATAAATAACATAATTTACCATAAAGATGTATGAGATTTCTATAAAGCAGTTGTATTTAATTTTGGTGATAATAAGGATCTGTTTCCAAAAATAGTAAACTAGAATAATTTTTTGATGTCATCTTTAATAATGGTTGAAGTCTTTGAATGTACTTATGATGGAAATTATGATTTCGACACTTCCTCAATGGAAATCAATTAAATAATCCCTACAGAAATAATTATGTCTTTTTTGAAAATCCAAAAGTGGTAGAGATGGTAGAGTAGTAGGAGGAGTTTCAGTTAGTGGATGGTACTATGAGGTCCTTTAACCACAACCCCTATGAGGCCCACGTCAGGAATAAAGAGCTGGGGGCTAGGGAAATGGACAAATTCATGCTTTGGATGTCTATGATCCAATGGCACATGAGATGATTTGAGTTATTATTTGTGTTTATTATGATCTTTCCTTAGTATTATGAAACATAGGTTTTACCCATTATTTTATCCCTCGACTCCTTGTGTGATAGTTAGAGATCAAAGTTGGGACATTATCAAAATAATGTCGTCTTGAGGTTCCTACCGGGAACACTTCATTTGAAATTTCATTTACTTGTAGTGAGAGGTATAAATTACCCCATAATGGTTAATGTGAGATCATTTAGTCATCAAAATGGATCCCTATGATGTCATCATGGGCACATATTAGCTTTTCATGGTCCAGGAATAGATCGACTTTCACTATAGACTATTCAGATGCCTATAAACTAATTGGATGAGGTTATCCTTTTATGTGATAGATATATCAAGGAAGTTTTGGTGGATGTTGTGAATAAGAGGTTTCAACCTATCACCCATCAGTTGGAAGGGGCATCCCTTGGATCCATAAGAAATTTAGGAATCTGGGTTCCTTCAATTCTGGTTGATTATTTGAAATTTTTTTCTGATGTTATTTCAGGAATACCTCCAAGATGGGAGATGGAGATTTTCAATTTATTGGATCATGGTATTTCCCTAATATTTTTTGTGGCATATCAGATGGTACCTACTGCGCTTCATGATCAATGGTTTCATTTTGAAGACCTTTGTGGGAATTGTTTCATCAGACCGAGTATTTCCCCCTAGTCAACTCCATTCATGTTCAAGAAAATGTTTGAAGTGATCATATGGCTTTGTGTGTATTGTCGTTTCCAGAACCCGAAAATGATAAACATGAATTACCCCTTTTCAAGGATTGATAAATTTTTTCACCAGTTTTGAAGCATGATATGGTTCTAGAATATTAATTTCAGTAACATCTATCACTAGTAGAGGGTTTGCATGTCTGATATTCCAAAGTTTGATAGAAATATTTTACAAAACAAATCCTCCAAAAAAAAAGTCCAATCTTGAAAAATAACTATTAATTTCTATGATACCAACATAAACACCTCCGACTCACAATTATAGATTCAATTCTAAAAACACAAACTTTACAGATACACTTTGATATATAGTGAAATGACACTAGATAAAAAAACATATATTTCAAATCATTTTCAATACATAAAACATTTCATCTCATAAAAATATCACATTCCCATGAATAAGAGGTCTAGTGACGTTGGGAATAAATTATATAAGAATACTATTTTATGATTAATGTGAAAATTTATATATGGACAAACCACATTATACCCGCATCATGAATTATCATACGATATACACATTATTCTAAAATATAGAATGAATATCTTACAACTGGGTGAACTAGAATTCTAAATAAGTGAAAAAAATTTAAAATATCATCAACGGTTATATCACATAGAGAATAAAATAGTAGAAGGGGAGAAATGTCTTATTTAAAAGTACATGGAATAATAATAGTTCTCCACAAGTTATGATTTAAGGAAATGTATTATAAAAAAACTACATTTAACATGGAGAAATTGTGTGGGTTCATGTTATAATAAACATGATCCATGATAAATAATCATAGGCATAGGGAATATAAATGTAAAATTCCCTCACAATAGAGAATAGAAAATAAATTTGGAACCAATATAAGAATAGTGAAAATCACATTTTGGAGTCACACACTTTCACCCAGGATTGAAATTCACCTTAAGTACACAGAAATTTATATCACCTTCATGAATCACACACATACACCCAGGATTGTGAGATAACTAAATAATTCTCACACACACACATATATATATATCATAAGATTTATTCTTCTAAACTATGAATTGGAAGAAGATAATTAGAAATCAAACCCTAGGGTTTGTATAGGTCGTCGGGGAAGCCGGGTCGCCGGGGTCGCGGGGGTCCGGGGTTGCCGAGGTCGCGGGGTCACCGAGGAAGCAGGGTCGCCGGGTTGCGGGGTCGCCGGTGTCGCGAGGGGGCAGGGTCGCAGGGAAAGCGGGGGGCCGGGGGAGCGTGGGGTGAGAATGAGGGTCGGGGTGGGGGAAGGTTCGGGGCCGTGTAAAAAAAATGTTTTGCGGCGGTTTATTATAAACCGCCGCTAAACGACGGTTTTGTTGTGGTGCCCCTCTTATGTATATTTTTATATTCTGACCTAACAGTATTGTGCTCCACGTAGCTGATTGAACAAGTCCTCAATTTGTGGTAAAGGATACCTGTTCTTTATCGTGATCTTGTTGACCTCATGATAATCAATGAAAAGGTTCATTAACCCATCCTTCTTCTTAATGAAGAGGACAGGTGCACCCCATAGTGAATCACTTGGGTGTATGAATACTTTATCCATATTATTCTGTAGTTGTTTCTTCAGTTCCTCAAGTTCCACAACATCCATCCTATATGGAGTCTTGGATATTTCTAATTCCCTAGGTATAAGATCAATTGAAAATTCAACCTCTTAGTTAAGTGAAAGACTAGGTAATTCCTCAAAAAACACATCAATGTATTCATTCACAATAGGCATGTCTTCAAGGATGGTTCTTTCCTTAGACACAATCATTTGATCCAGATATACTTACTCAAAGGGAAATAATATCTATTCTTGAGATGATGTTTTTAAAGAAGATTCATCCTCCTCCATGCACTTGTACAGAATTGGGGTTCAATTCTCAATACAGAGAGTGATTTACTTCTCTTGGAAATTTATGTTGGCTCTATATAGGGAAAGCCAATCCATGTGTAAAATTGCATCAAATTCCACTAAGGGAAGTATGATAAGGTTATCTAGGAAGTTCATCCCACAATCGTTGATAGGGGAGGGGTTATATACTTTGGAAGCAATAATTTCCACATTTTCCATTTTCATCGACATCTCTACTTTCATTATTTGTAGTGGTGTTTGGATAGTTCTACTAAAATTTTGTGATATGAAGGAATGCATATAACTATGAGGGATAACCCTATATTACACTTCTTTATTCTAGTTCTAACCATTTACTTCATCCAAGGATAACTTAGGTGTAATGATTTTTTAACTATTAAGAACATAAAGGGGGGACCCAATGACATTAAAGAGATAACTTATAAATTACATTTATCTTCTTCACTTATGAATTTATAGGATTCAATCATTGTTATCCATGATCTATTTCTTAAAATGTGTTGTTATGGTAATTTTTTTACCTTGATAATTTTTCTTAACGATCATATTTATTTTTCAAAGCATATCCCCCAGGAGTGTAAAAATAGGTGCATAGTGAGGATAATTTTCATGTACGAGATTACCCCAAGTTAGGCCTAAAACATCTTATCAGAGTTATTTCCCCTAGGTACATTTGTGTAAAAACCATGTTCACTTTTAGTATCCAGATAGGGATTTATTTTCTTGATAAACCACTTAATCTATACATACCAAATTTAGGGATGTTTTATTATAGTTATTCGTATCCCTATGGATTTTTCTATAATTTTCTAATTCTAATCCTAAAAATAACTAAACTCTTCCTCTAATACCAACTATAACAACCCTTCTCTTTATTTCAAATTAATAATTGATTTATTAAATAAGACTATACTTAATAAAACCTGGATGGTCTAAAAGTCTAGTGTATTTGGGAATTAGGTACATTACATAACAACATAAAACATGGAATACCACATCTTTATTAAAAACTTATTTAACATGCTCAAAATACTCTTTCAAACTTAAAACTGCATGGGATAACCTGGGGACATACATAAGAAAGGGTTGAGATATAAATCCCAATAATGGAATAAAAAAGGCCTAACATGAAGAATATAAAAAATGTTATACAATAGGTATATCAATTGGGAATAGAAGGAACATGAATAATAAGGCATGATATAGCATGATAATCATAGCATGGAAAATATGGCAAAAACTTAAAACATTGCATCCTAAACACAAGTCAAGGGTAAATCAACAAATAATCCATGGTGGGAAAAGTCTCATAAATGAATCAGGTACATCCCTATCCCAACATAATTTATCATGACACTAAACATTACCCAATGCATTGGAATGCTGTTTGGGCACACACATCATAATCATTTCATTCTCATGGTTAAGTGTGCCACATAGATCATACAACATGGATCCAGTCAATATAAAAATTTATTCCATGATAAAGGAATTTTGAATAAATATATTTAATTACCAATAAATAATTATATGTGTATAATGGTGAATACCCTTGATGGAAAAATGGGTATGGTATTCACTACACAATTGTTTTTTCATGGAAATCACAGTGAAATTTCAACAGCATAACGACGTTACATAAAAATTCATAAAAATGGTTGATGAGAGATAAAGGGGTATATATTCATTTAAAAATAAAATATAAAGTAATAGGGACATGTAAATACATTTCCAATCATTATTAAATGGATATAGAATTCATAAGTTCATAAAGAAACTTGAATAAAGAAGAGAAGGTGAGGATCCCTTAGAGAATTTCGGCATAATAACAGCTTAGTTAAGGGTCCAAATGGAGGAGGATAAGTGATATCTCATTAAAATAACATCAAATATACAGTAATGGAATTATTATAAATGAATGATAATATAACCATTTGAAATTACAATAACTAATTTCAAATAAGTTGTTTGAATATGAAAGGAGGAGAGGAAAGTCCCTTACTAGAATGTGTGACTCCAAAGTCTTGGGAGGGGCTTCTTGAGAGCTTGGGGGTGCCTTGGGAGGACTCTAAGAAGTGGAGATAATAGTATGTACATGATCAAAGAAGTTTTATTGAAGAGAAATGGGATATTGTGTGGGTTTATATAGGAAGAGAGGGGGATTTCTTTATTATTTTGGTTTTGTACACTACATAATAAAATATCCAAAACCACAAACTATATCATGGTTTTTGAACCTAGTTTATTAGAAATTGGATTGTATTTTATTATTTAATAAGTAAAATAGTCGAACTTATTGAAATATTACCATCGGTGATGTATAGGTGAGTCAAACTCTTAAAAAAATTATTTTAAAATCTCAAAATATATTATAAGTATTGGAGGATTCATAGTGGCTTTACAAAATAATTAAAAATTACCTTAAAATCAATTTTGTTAAATTTAAAACATATATTTGTTACTATATCCCATTTATATTTATTATTACATAACTTTTGTGTCATTTTTATGTCATAAAACACAAATTATATTTATACGGTATTTAATTTTTTACCCAAAAATTCAACATTCTCAAAAAATTATGAAAAAATAACCATTGGATAGTTTGAATGTTTTGATTCAAGAAATAATATTAATTTTATCTAAATAATTTTATAAATATTTAAATTTTAACTTTTAAAATAAAATTGAAATTTATTGAAAATAACAGGTTTTTGACAATAACGTTTTTTCGAAACCTTATAAAAATTACATTTGACATCATAAAAATTATATGATCATTTATATTTAATAAAAAACTATTTAATAATAATAATTTATTAAAATATTATTTATTTAAAAAATCCATTAATTCATAAAAATAGATATCTTAATTAACCAAAAAAACTATTTGAGTTTTATTGAATCAAAATAAAAATCATTTATAAAGTATTAATAATAGGATTAAAATATATTCATTATTCTATACAAAAATAACATATATATCCTATTTATATGGTCTTGATACATGTCTATTTAATATACCAGTATACTCTCTAAGATTAAAATGTGCGATGGTGGGGCTTTCATTGGGTCGTTTAGTGAACATGGTTTGGGTCGTGATCTCGATGAGCTTGAACTTCTCTTGTAAATGGTTTCACTCATGCATAAGTTATTGGATCTCAACTTGGGATTGGTCTAAGGAAAAGCCCAAAATTTATATCTCCCTTGTAAGCTCCAATAAATGGGTTTCATAGGGTATAATCTTACTAGTTGAGGCCATCACTTCCTTTTTCTTTGACAATTGGTTTTGTTAAAACCCTATATTTATACTAATCGTGTGATCATTGTTCAACGGTTATACTACCAATGGTAATGATACTTAATAGTCATTAAAATTCAATTGGATATAATAAAAAAAGGTTAATGTGTTTTCCATAACCATAAGACATTAAATTAAATCAAAATAGGGAATTTTATTCTTTACAGTTCAGGTCATTACAAAAAACGTGGGTACACTTTTCTTTTAAAAAATTCCAAGTGTGTCCTATCCCCCACTTATAAAAGGACACCTTCTCTCCTATCCTCTGCATACATAAAAACCATTTGGTTCAGCCAAAACCTATCCAAATATCGTCCTTAAATCTCTCCCTAAATTCTAGAAGCCTTAGTTTGATTATTTATAGCTCTTATGAAGTATTTAGGTATAAACCTAAAGAGGCACTTTGAAGAATAGGTAAAATTCGTAAACATGTGTATTTGTTTTATTTATTCTTCCACCTCATTAAAATAATCTTAAAATATGATAATATATTAACACCAGTATCCCCTATATATTAATATGTTATTATGTTAACGTAATAACCCAGATCCATCGCCACTTCCATCAAATGGGAAACAAAGCTCTCGATCATGTGTACGGTGAACTACCTCTTCACAAACTAATGTAATTTTTTTCCATAACCACCTTTAAAGGATGGATATAATGATAAATTTAAGACATTTATATTATATTTATGAAATTATTTTAATTATATAATTATTATATGACATATAACTTCTTAATTTACATTCTATGGGGGATATGATAATGTCGCTTGTGTGTATGGTGGACTACCACCTCATGAAGTGATGTGATTCATTTTTTGCTTACACATTACATGGAAGGTAATAAGGATATATTTAATGAATAAATGTGATATTTATGAACTAACCATAATTTTTTAAATATAATATCACATCTAACCTCCTACCATACCATTCACTGAAAAATAATAATGTCACTCATGTGTATGTGTGGACTACCACCTCCACGTAGCAATCTGAAATGTTTTTCATTTTATTTTTACATGGATGGTAATAATGAATTGTTTTATTAATATTATTTTAAATATAAAAAATAATAATTATTTTGGAATAGTTAATTAATATTTATTTTCCTTTCATTATATCCTTCGAGCAAAATGGAAACAGTGTTAATGCGTACATACATCCTACGATCTCTATGAAAGGTGTAATCCATTTTCTTTCTATAAATTTTATATATTACTATATATATATAATGGATATATATAATTTTTATATCATTTTTAACATTATTGATATGATTTAACCATAATCAATATAAAATGATTGAAATTACTGAACCAATCATACTTGAAAAATATAGTAAGTATCACCTGAAATAGTGATTTTAACAAAAAATTATTGATAAAAGGGTCGTAGAAGACTATAAGTAAATAATATATGGTGTTAAATATATGATTATGGTTATTTAATAGATTTATAATAAAAATATATTTATTATATAGGAGGTTAGGAAACATATGATGGAAGTTGAACCTAAGGTAAGGGTTTCTTGTCTCACTTTTACTTCTGTGAGGAACATGCCATATTCACTACTTATTCCTTTATATGGTTTGTATAATACCTATTTTGATATGTTATATCATGAATCTATTTCAATTAATGGTATTTATAGTTTCATTTTATGTTATTTATTTTATGGGGATTATGATTCAAAATTTACTAGTGGAAATGGTTTATTTCACAATGTCATCATTATTTGGGATTGTTTTTGTTTTAGTATACCATGGGGTAATTATTTTGTATTTATATATTTAAAATAATATATTTCTTTATCCTATATTTATTCATGAAATTTTCAAGTAAAATTAAAAATGTACTCTCTTTTGTACTTAAAATTATTGAGAAAATGCTTTAAAAAATGCTGACTTTATTTCTCTCTTTAGTCGAAAATCCTTTTTATTCCGAAACCATTTTTTCTGAAAAAATGTTTTCAAAAATGTTTTTAAAATTATAAAAATTATTTAACAATGAATTTTTCCCCATTTTTATCTTTGAAAAAATTTAATGAAATATTCATGTCGTTTTCCAAACAACACCTATTTTTTTACTAAAAATGTAAAGGAATCTTTGTTTTAACATGTACGTTATAGAAATAATTTTCTTCCATCATGATGAATCAATGTTTTAAATATTAATTTATAAGTGTATAGGATATTTTCTATGGAAATTATTTTCAAAATATTTTTTAGACTTTTAGTTTGAAAAATATTTTCAAAGTGAAAATGTTATTTTCCTTAATAAATTTATGAATAAAATTTTTATGGTATTTATATTGATCAATGAAATAATCCCTTATTATAGTTATTATACACTAGATATATATTTTAATAGTTCCATACTTATTATTTTTATGTATATTTTATGATCATTTTGACTGGGATGAACTGTTTTATTACCATTCACCATATTACTCTGGATGGTTTATGATTATGTTTATTGATTGGGGTAAGTATTAACATTTTTTGTGTTATTTTTTTCTATATGAATATTTATATCAGCTATTTTTCACCCCTTTCATATGAGGAAGGTATAAGACTTATTATGAGATGGGTGGGGCCTGGTGATAGATATCCCCTTGATGCATCGACAAGTCTCATGATACGAATTAGTTTTCTAATTTAAATGGGTTTTATCCTATATTATTAAACTGTCTTGTGGAAGGTCTTGAAAGTATGTTTTAGATGTATTGAATTATTAATTCCCTCATTATTATATTAGTTATTAATGTCCATGTGACTATTCTATTAGTTATAATATCCATGGATAAGTTTCAAACTCATGTGATTATTTATATGTCTTTATTTAGTAATTTGTTATCTCCAACATATTATGATCAAGTTACTGTTTAAATGGAATGTTTTTAAACTATTTATCTTTCCATATCCTTAATAACCATCTGATATCACTCATTTCTTATGTTTTATTTTCCCCAGGAAACCAGAAAGTTTTTTTTGGTTGATATGGAGGGATACACTAAGGGTAATAATGGTGTTCTCAAATAAAATACTTTGTGTATTTTATGTTTTTAAATGTAATGTGAGATTAAAGTATGTATCTAATTTACCAAGACTACTAAACTATTCAATACTTCGGTATTTTATTCCTTGTATCTTATGTCAATTTAATAAATTAACCACCAACTTTGGGATGCTAGAGTTAAATTATATATAGTTATTATTCGTGGAATTTTAGTAGAAACCTTGGGAACTATATTTAGAAAAAAATATATTAGAGGACATAATCCTAATATTTATTTCAAAGATAAACTTAGTTAACATCCTAAAGTTTTTTTAAGAAAGGTATAATGTGGTTTTTACTAGCAATACATCAATATCTAGATACTATATATGGATTTGGTTATAGAACAAATGTACAATGGGGTAATAACTCTGAAAAAGTAATGTCGATCTTTACTTGATCAATACCTGGTATATGATAACGGCCCTTAATGTGCACATAGTTTGATACTTCTGGGGGATATTATTGGGTTTATTTAAATTTTGTTTCCCAACCATTATGAAGGATTTGAAAATATTTTTATTATTTCAAAAATTTCCCAAAATAAACCATGTTTATGATTTTGAGATTAACTATGAATAATTTTTTCAATTTATTTTAATTTTTTCACTAGTTTTGTTTTCATACTTTATGTTTCATAATGTTGTGATCTAATCTAGTTTGTAAAATTATTTATAAATTTATATTATTGGAATTAATTGGAACTGTATTAATGCACCTACTCCATGTATAAATTTACCTTATGGTAAAGATAATGAAGTTGGAGCTGTAGCTATAGCTAGAACCGATCAAATTATAACCATATTGGGAAAGCTGTCTTAGGTTATGAGTAGTAACCTTGCTTGTATGGAGGATCCTTTAGATCCTACTCAACCTGTAACAATGTTAGAGTGATTTATGCATCAGTAACCTTTATCATTAAATGTAACTATAAATCCATTTATAGATGATTAACAGATAAGTTCCTTAGAGAATATATTTATCTCTTTGGGAAGCAATGAAAGAGATAAAGGTTTCATGGAATTTTATCATATCTTGGTGGGTTCAGATCAATGTTGGTCATTAATCCAAAACACTATGAATGAATAATAAATAGAAAAAATTGAATTAAAGGTTTTAATGTGATCTTCTTGGAAATATTTTTTCCTCGAGAGCAATAAGAAGACATGGAGAGTCGGTTATTGAGTCTGAGGAAAAAATAAGTGGAAAATGTTTCTAAGTTTGAAAACAAATTAAAAGGTTAGTAATGCATTCTACTATATATATATGTAATCTAATTATCAATATTGATCATTTATTTTATTGGTTAAATCCAAATATTCGAAGGGTAATAGTATTTAAATCCTTCTCATCATACGAGGACATAATATCATGTGATATCAAGATAGATAAATAATTCTTCAAGTCTTGTGGCTTCTAAGGGAATAAATATAAGAATAATATAGGTGTGAAAAATATAGATAATGGGAAGAAGAAAAGAATGATTTTTCCACATGTGATAATTGTGGAAGGAATCACCCTGGTACTTGTTTGAAGGGAATGGTAGTTTGTTACAAGTGTAGATAGAAAGGCCATCATGCTCATGATTGTAAGGGAAAGAAAGAAACCACCAATGTTCATTTTTCAAATATTAGGAGATGAGGCACTACACAAAATAATTCCCCAAGTTTCAATGGAATATGACTAAAAAGAAGTTAAGGTATCAAATTCAAGCTTAGGTTATTACTACAAAAAAGTGAAATGATTAAAGTTCTTGTTTTTAGATTCAATAATTATGTTATAAGAGTATTTTATCAATGATATTCTGGTTATAAGAATCATGAAACATATTAGGATTGTACTATAGTAGTATTTATTTAAGGATTTCAAGAATATGTTAAATGGTATCGATGAGGAAGAAGGTTGATTTAGTGGAATATTGATATTTTTGTAAGATGTATGATTGAAGGAAGAATAACCTTAATAAATTCTTGATGTTAATATAATAATGATAAAGAGATATTTTCAAAAAGTATAGGTGACCTTGAAATTGGTTAGTGATTTGATGGTGTATGTTATCTCTGTTGGAGTTTACTTTTTTTTGGAATTATGAAATAAATTCGATAATTTGAGATTTTATTTAAGGAATAAGTAGAAAAATAGTTTTTGGATGTATTCATATTTTCATTAATGTTTTATAGTGACCAAATAATTCAAATATTTGTAATGTGAAATTAAGAGCCACTTTATGTTGTCTGGGGAATATAATTTTATGTTGACTAGTGATCCCCCTTATAAATTTTGGGACTTTTAATTTGATCAAACATACTTTGGAAACATAGTAATGTTAAAAATTTATTGAATGGATGAAGTTGAAATTTGTGTGTTGTTGAATAAATCATGCTAACCATTTTTATTTTAGAAAATGTCAGAGGATGAACTAGTCACTCTTTTACAAATCTTATAACCTCTTAAAAGTTAATTTTAATTCTTTAGGTATGAAAAATTCAACTTGGATACTCATTGTTTAGAGAATAATATGATATTGTTGAGGAAATTGATTAAAGTATTAAATTATACATTTCATGTAAGTATATTACCTTATGTTCTTCATTTAGAAAGTAAAGGAATTCCTAAACTCTAGGAAAAGGATCTTGAAACAAATATTCTATCCTAGTACCTTCATTTCAAATGAACTGATGGTATATTTTCCCTTTAAATATTTATGTATTTTTGGTCTTAAAACATATTTAGATGACCCACTTTATTATTATCAATGATATCTATCACTCTCAATGATTATTTATGTTTTTCTTCCAGGTCCATATCTTCACTTCCCACCAATATTATTCTATTTCAAAACCTAGTTATGTATTATTCCAGATTAACTTTGCATTTCCTTTCCTCTCTTATCAAGAAGAAGTTCCGTTAACCCTTTTACTATATGGTTTCTTCAAAAAAGTTATTTTCAAATGTCAAACCCTTGATTATCAAGATTAATTTTAAATTATGAAGATGCAGTTTATTAAAGGTAGGGAGAATGTGACACCCTAAGATTTTAAAATAGGAACCTCATGTTAAATAACATATATAAAATGAAACACTAATCTTAGATGATAATGTAACACTATGATATTTTAAAATATATTTATTTTTAAATAAATTCAATCTCTTTGATAGCTGGTGGAACATGCAACCCTAACTCTGAATGATCTATAATATAGAATATTGTTATAACCTAGCCATTAAATTAGAGGGTATGAATACAACTAACTAAATACTTAAAATTATATGGTTTACACATGTATATAATAAATTCAATGGTTATCTACTGATTTTAAATGAAATAACAACCATTTGAAAGAAAAATATGTGTTTTATTAAAAACTATATTCTTATAAAAGGTTGTTTAGTTGCGTTATGCGCACATAATTTAAAAATTAATTTAAAAAATTTAAAAAATTTATTTTAAAAAATTAAATTCTTTTTTGAAATTTTTATAAAGTTCACTTAGGATGAAATTTCAGTATTTTTTAGAAAATATTAATTTTTCAGTGAATAGTGAAAATACCGATTTTTGTAAAACTGTCAATAAATGAAGAAATTTATAAGTAAAATTACAATTAAAATTTTACTTCAAGTAACATTGGTATTATTTATTTATATATAATCCAATTAATTTCATTTGAATCACCATTATACTATATTTTATTATAATACTACTTTTGGGATTAAAAACACATTTTTATAAAAACTGTTCTAAAGTGCATAATGTTTCCTTGAGTTAATTAATAAAAATAACCCATAATGAGGAATTATTAAAATGAAATGTATAAATTATACATTGAAATTTTTAAGTTGAAATTCATATAATGTTGATTTCTATTTATATAGTTAATATAATATCATCTTTTCCCTAAAAAATACTTTTCTTAGAAACTGCTTTTCCTTCATGTCTATGAGGTTAATTTAAAATTAAATTCTATGAATTCTATGAATTAAATTTGAAAGAATGGATTCCATATTTAGAATCGAAATAATTAATATTATATAATAGTTTCAAAATAATTTTTAACCATAATGAATAGTAAAAATAGTAAATATTAATTATCTTGGTTAAGGTAAAAATGGGTTTATCAAGGGTTAAACTAAGAAGGTAAGGGTTAAAATGACCAAAAACCTTATCCAACACCCATTAGTGGAAAAAAAACAAAACAATTCCCCTGGTAGATGGTGTTGTTTTTTATATTATAGAAGGTTATAAGCCCCTCTAAACACATTAGTGACGGTTATGAGTAATCGTCGCTAATGTGGCATCCCTATCCTATTAGGGGAGGTTTTGATGAAGCATTGGTAAAATGGAGCTAAATTTAGTGGAAATTAAGTTATAGGGGATTTAAACCCCCTCTAATTCCACCTTAAATTACCTTAAAATAGATGGATTTGGGGCGGTTCTAACTACCCTGAATTCAAACATCATTTTAAGGGCATTTAGAACCACCCAATCACCCCTAAAACTTCACTAAATAAAAACATACCCCTTGACAACCACCCGGGAACCCTACAACACCCCCTTTGAAAACCACTGAGGAATCCCCCAACACCCCCTCATCCACGAATAATTCTCTTGGGCATCACTGAAAACCCATGTACAACCACCCAGGCACCCCACGACGCCCCCTGAAAACCACTAGACACCCCCCTCGACACTCTTGCGACACCGACTCTCACGTGAACATGCCTATCCCCCAGCACTTCACATTTAGCGTAAAAATTACTCCACAGGGATTCGAACTATGCATCACTAGGATAACATGACGCACCTCTTCCACTATTCTGTCATTACTTACATTTATTATATACAATAATTATTATTTATTTTGATATAGAAATATATGATTATATATATATATATATTTGTGTATAGAAATATAAATAATATAATATATTTGTGTATATATACAAATATATATTTGTGTATATATAATATATATATATATATATATAAACATATTTATTGATATAAATATATATTTATAAATACAATTATATTTTTGTGTGTGTTTATGTATTTATATAATATTTATAGGTATAATATATATATATATATATATATATATATATTATACCTATATGTGTGTGTGTGTTTGTAACAATATTATTACTAATTATTATTATCATTATCATTGCACCTATTTTTTAAACTATAAAAATTATATATTTGTTTTATAAATACTATATATTTATTTTATGATTTATATTATATATATATTATATTAAATACATTTATATTATATATTTATGTATGTAGTTATATACATTTATATTATATCATGTATACACACATATATATACACACACAAAATTAAGTACATTCATATAATTGGAAATATATAATATAATTGAATAATATATATAAAAACTAAATTAATTTATAATTAATATGGGATAAATATATATATATATAAAATATAATTATATAATATATATAAATTCATATATAATGAAATATTTATAATTATATATATATATATAATATAATTATATAATATGTATATATATTTATATTTATATTTAATTTTGTCTATATTATATACATTTTTATAAATAATATAATATAAATATATCGATACATAAATATATAATAGAAATGCATTTAATATAATATATTTATAATACAAATAATAATGTAAATGTATTAAATAAATTCATAGTATTTATAAAACCATATATACATTTTATATATTTGAAAAAATATATTTATAATTACATTTATATTATGAATACCAATATTTATAAATGTATACATTTTTTTATTTATATACGTATTTATTTATAGTATTTATATAATTTCTTTATATATATATATATGTTTATAATGTAATTAAATACATTTATATAATGTGTTTATGTAATATATATATATATACACACACATGTGCACACATACACATATATTATAAAATTTGAGTATATATAGGATTTATTTAAAAAATAGATGGGTTTAAAACCCCCTATAATCAAAGGAATTTGTGACACATTATGAACCCCCTATAATATATTAAATTAGAGTGTATGATCCCTAGTTTTCCTACAAGGTACAGATCCCTTTAATTTCAATTTAAATGCTTTTTTATGACCTAATGTGAATACCCTTTGAGGTCATGGGGGCATCAGGGGTGTCTGAGGCCTGTTTGGATCCCGTAATAAAACTTTTTGGAAAAATCTGATCGGCTGCATAGTTAGTAGAAACTATGATGGACTGGATGTGTGGTTTGACTAGTCGTGTGAGACTTGGATAGAAGGAACAAGGAGCCCACACTGTTTTTCTAATCATGCAAGAGGGTGTGCATGCTCATGTGATGGCCTTTATATTTTTTGATAGTGTGACGAGACATGGTTTATGCACATTTAGTAAAATTTCACACACTAACCATGCGAGGTGCCCCTCCTTACAGTGAAGGGCACACAACTTGTGCATAGTTTGTCCAAACGTGCCGCCAAAAAGTGTGACCCAATGTTTTGAGGCTAAATGACAAATTTTACGTTAAAATTTGTTTAAACCTAAAATCTATTTCACTTATAGTCTCTTTGGTAGAACCTCTTGTTGGGGCCTCCTCTTTAAGCCAAATATTAGGATTTTCCATCGATTCTCTATCAAAACTTATAATCAAGTTCCATTAGTATTGTTGGATTCGCATTAGTGAGTGCTTCATTCCTTTTGTGTCGTTCTTTGTTCGTCTTGCTATCGGTTTTTCTATTTAGTTGAAATCTAATATGCCCTATTTTCATAGTTTTTATTTGTTATTCATTTTTCCTGATCTGAGTCAAATAAAGAGTCGATACTAGATAAGCACTCTACTAAGGACCTACGATAGATGTTCTATATTTTTTCCAAGTGGTTAGATGCTTTATAGAGCTAGTTTTCATAGTACGACATGATGGACATTTCATAATCACCCCTAAAATGAATTAAAATTTTAAATTGAATGTTATGGATCCTATTAGGGATGAACACTAGTTCCTTAACACTTATTGAAGGTTATTTATCTAACTAAGGTCTCCCATGGGGTGTTCATTTTATATTTCCCCTTGTTGTACCACCCAAGGTGTAATTCCTTACCCATTTCCATTGGCTGGGAAAGGTGAAAAGACATTACTTATCCTTAAGTGATGTTCCTAAGGGGTCAAAGGATGGAAATTAATGCCAAGGGATTCGAGGACGAGTGGGGAATGATTTTCCCTTAGAATAATCCAACTGACCAAACAAGGCATAACAAACCATAACTATATAATACATGTCAAAAAGGTTTCCAACTCAACAAAATGAAATACCAAAACAACCAAGACATAAGAATACATAATCAGAGTACCAAGCAGAATACTACAAGACCAAAACCTAAGAAGATACGACAAAACTCCGCATCTCCAAGACAAGCTCCATTCTCTAAGCACCACCAAATCATCTAAGCATCATGATAAACCACTATAAAAATGAGATGCCTTACCTTTACCTGTGTCCTGAAATACCACCTCTGCAAAGCACCAAAGTTCCAAAGAAAGGGGTGAATATAAAATACTCAGTAGGTTTTCCTCAAATGACTTCCCTACACACACCACTAGGATAAAACCATTAGTACATTTATATAAAACAGTTTATATAAAACATTAAATAGTTTAAAAATTTTCAACAAGCCAAACACACCCTTACTAAGCCATTTCCACCAAAACCACACAATACAAGGGAAATCCAAACAAACATGTTATCATCCATTACCAATTAATGTGAGCACAAAAAATTTCCACTTAGAATAACCACATCAAACAAATAAACCCAGCATGGTGGAACTTCCCATCCAAGTCATCCACTACTAATTCAATCTAGTGGTGATTCTCGACCACTTAATTTCACGAACCAGCCCGGGTACCCTGGTAACCCGATAACCGAGCTGACCCTAACATAGCCCGAAATGCATTCCCAATCCCCATGGGTTGACGACTAGCACCTAGCATCGTACAACATACAAGTGGGAATGATTTTTGCCACAAGAACGTGAAAGAAAAAGAAAACAAAGCAGTATGCATTACAAAAGAAACTCCACAGGGAGTGATGTACCAGAATACAACAAGGAATAAACCAGCCCAAAGAACTAAAACCAAATAACTAAAATGGGGAAAACAACCCAAGGTCATGAGGAACACAACGCACCAAGCCCAACACTCAACAACTAGATCCACCTCCAAGAGATCCTTTCCCCTCGCTCGGACCTGGAAGAAGAAAGTCTACAAACACCCGGAGGCAAAAGTAGGGTGTGAGCCTAATCCCAGTAGGATACCACCAAAGATTCCATAATAGATGCCAAATATAGATTATCCATATAAAAGCTTTCAATTTTAAAGTAAAAAGGTTTGGAAATTCAAAAGCATATATAAAAAAAATGTTATACATTTTCAAATGATGGAAATAAATATTTTAAGCAATAATTTTACAAATGATGGAATATTTCTAAAATAATGGCTTATGTAAAACATTTATATAATATAGTTTATATAAATTCAGCAGGCATGTAAAGAAATTCAAAAGAATCGGCATACATTTATATCTAAAATATAAATAAACAAGCGAGCAACATGGTCATCTGCCAAAATGTACAAGAGTATTAACCAGTTATAGGATTCCACACTCTCTATGTGAACTCAGCAAAATGTGTATACACACGTCCCTATGAAACTGGCCAAAGGATACTCGTTACTAAACCGTTGGGGACGTGACCCGCCGCAAGTATGTTTTAGAACGTTGTCGTAGCGTAGAGTGTATCCAAATAAATCACTAACTACCTAAGACTTTCATGCGCTCTTACATGATGGGAGAACTATTTTAAGACTACTTAAAATATGATCAATCCCATTCTTCCATTTCAAAAGTGCCAATTTCTTTCCATTTAAAACCAAATAGGTTTAATTAAAAAACATGCCTTTTCACAAGATAAACCACTGGGTTTCTATTAAATAATTTTAAGTCATTTTCACCTGTTTGAAATCCATTCAAAACCAATTCCATCATTACACAATATATTTCCACAATTAAATTAAACAATTTAATTTAAATCATTTCCATCAAATCCATAATTTAAATTAAACAATTTAAATTAGCCAATGTTCATAAACACACCCAATTCAATGGAATTGGAATTTTTCCAAATTTTCATACCAAAACCATTTCAAATGTCTCGATTCACTGGAATCGAGTTTTTATCAATTTAATTGAAAGAAAATTTGAGCAATTGAATTTAAATCAACAATTGAAATAAATCAAGCAATACAAGGAAAATCAATTTGGCTAATCAGAATAGAATCACCTACCTCAAGGTCTTTGATGTTAGTGGTGAAGATAAACCACCCAATATGGTTTAATACACAACCTCACGGCCTTATTATCATAAGCGTCGACACACCAATGGTTGACGTTCGTCATGGGCTCCTAGAACCAAAACCATTTATTTTATTTCAAAATGAAATAAAATATCAGATACGATGGTAGTTTCTCTCTCCTGAATAATTTTCAAATTATCAATTAAAAATATTACATGCGGTGATATTTTATCGCTCTTAGATAATTTCCAAAGTGCCGATTAAAAAAAATTACATATGATAACATTTTCTCTTTCCTGGATAATTTTCATATTATCTTTTAAATTATCACTTGTGATGATATTTTATCTCACGAGGATATGTTTCAAATTAGATATATATTATCACATGCAATGATAATTATCACATGTGATAATATTTATCTTTCATGTAAAAATTTCAGTTTATGGTTAGGTCAACGCATGCGCTCGCGATTAACCACCAATAACTTAAATTATATTGATAAAATCATGAAATTATCCTTAGATAAATCTTTATAATTATATTTCGATAATTTGATGAAATTATCAATTGATATTTTTATTTATAATTACCTTCAAATAATCTTGCCCAATTACGTTTTGATAATTATTTTCAATAAGAAGTGCAAGTGTCCTTTAATAATTCAATGTAATTATCATAAGACAATTTCCTAAACTATCACTAGATAAAACCATGTGATTATCCTTTTATAATTATTTTAACAATTATATTTTGATAATACACATAATCATCCTATGATAATTTATTTTAAAAAAAAATCATTTAAAAAGCGAAAAATCAGATTGAACAATACATTAATTCCTTCAGATTAAAAATATGATTTAGATCCTTCTCATCGAGATGAATTCAACGGTACCAACGATGTTCAATTCCGATCAACAATGAAGAAGTTATAGAATTTAGAAGATCGGAAGATTAATAAAAAATAAATAAATTAAAGGAAGATAATAACCTACAAGTTGCAGTGCACCAAGGTGGTGGGTGGTGCATCGACCAAAGAAGTGAGGAATAAAGTACCCGCGAGAGTCTGATATCCTTTACACATGGTGGGATTGACCACTAAAAACCAGATATCCAGGTTATTTAAAGCCCCCAAAACCATCATGTTTCTTCATTCTTCCAAAAAATAAAACCCTATATTAAACCATCGGTTACCTTATGTTTTAATCGGATTTTCAAAACGGATTCATTTATTTCTTCCAACTAAGTTGTTGCCGCTAAAACGGATTAAAACGGTGAAGAAATGGTTTTTCAAAAAATTACCTTGTCAACAATGGAGTTTTGGTTTGTGAGAAGCAGCATGGAAGGGATGATGAACAAGGTAAAAAGAAACATATTTAATAATTAAAATCGGATTTAATTATTAAATTAAATTAATTATTTAATATAAAAATTAAATAATATCAAATGTCCGTTGCGAATAAAAGTTATACACCTTTTAGGGTAAACACCCCGTTTCAGACACAACGGTGGTCTCAGATTTCTCAAACGACGAGCGGTTTGAGAGATATTAATGATTTATTAATGAAAACTCGGAATAATTAATTAATTAATATAAAAAGTGGTAATCTTGTGAGTGAGGCATCTAAACACCTGATGCGAACAAATGTTATACATTGTATAGGGTAAACCCCTCATTCCGAACCCATCAGTGGTCTCATATTTTCCATACGACACACCATTTGGGAGATATTTAATTTTTAATAAATAATATATTAAATATTATTTAAAAACTTTATCTCGCGAGTGAGACATTTAAATGTCTGGTTCCTTCGAATGTTATACCCCTACTAGGGTAAACACTATATTTCAAACATAACCGTGGTCTCAAATTTCTCGTACGACAGACTGATTTGGAGTTATTTAATTATTTTGAATAAATTTACCTTGCTTAAAATAATAAATTTAATATTTTTATTCCATCCTCTGAGACTTTTCAGACCTTAAAAACTCATACTAACACAATTTTTAACTTAGAAAATATTTAATTGAATATTCCAGAGCATTAATTGGGTGTTTTAGCATTCTGCGACGTGTTTTAACAAAAAATGAAACTTTTTACTGATAAACCATTTTTTTCTCAATTTATATAATAATAATTTAACATAAAAAGGTTTAGGAATACCTGAAACAGTAACGTGATGTTACAACCTCCCCACCATAGGAATTTTATGTCCCTAGAAAGCCTATGAATAATAATCTGTGTCAAAAAGATGAGGCCACTACTCTCTCATCAGTGCCTCCCTTTCCCATGTTTCATGATAATCAGAACCATGCTGCCATAGTACACAGACCAGAGGTATCATCCTGCCACGAAGTACCTTGGTCTCATAATCAACAACCCTGACTGGTCGTTCATTCATAGATAAATCTGGTTCAATCTCAAGATCACTCCGGCTCAAAACATGAGATAGATCAGAGAGATACTTTCGCAACTGTGATACATGGAACACGTTATGTATCGACGTCAGCTGTGGTGGTAGAGCTAGATGGTAAGCAACTTTCCCTACCTGATCAACAACTTCGAAAGGTCCAAAAAAACAAGGAGAAAGCTACCCTTTCCTCCCAAGCTGTCGATGACCTAACTGGGGTGAAACCTTCAAGAACACCTGGTAACCAACCGAGAACTCCAATTTTTTATGGCGATGATCAGCATTAGACTTATACTGACTCTGTGATTTCAACATTATCTAACGAATCAACTAGATCTTAGCTGTCGTCTCTTGGACCAAACTTGGTCCTACCAAGGAACTTTTACCAATCTCTGACCAACATAAATGAGATTTACAAGGATGACCATACGATGCCTCAAAAGGTGCCATTTTGATCGCATATTGATAACTGTTGTTATAAAAAAACTCAACCAGCCCTAGATGATCATCCCAAGACCCACCAAAGTTGAGAACATAGGCACGGAGCATATACTCAAGGATCTGTATAGTTCTCTCTGTCTAGACATTTGACTGTGGATGGTAGGTCGTGCTCAAACGGACCTGAGATCCCAGTGCCTCATGAAGGCCTCTCCAAAAGAGAGAAGTAAACCGAGGATCCCTATCAGAGACTATAGCAGATGGAACTCCGTTCAAATGAACAATTTCTTTCACATAGATATTTCCCAACTCCTCAACTTTGGTTGTATCTCTAATAGGTATAAAGTGATCCGACTTGGTCAGCCTATCGATCACAACCCATATCACATTCTTCTTCCTCTGGGTTTGAGGTAACCCAACCACAAAGTCCATAGAGATTTCATCCCACTTCTATGTAGGGACTGGAAGTGGTTGAAGAAAACCATAAGGTTTCTAGTGCTCAGCTTTCAACTGCTGGCATGTATAGCAACGAGATAAAAACTCAGCAATGTCCTATCTCATACCTGTCCACAAGAACTATCACCGCATATCATAGAACATCTTTGTGGTTACTGGGTGCACAACACATTGGGAGTTATGGCAATACCCCATCACATCCTTCCTTGTTGCTAACGACACAATGTAATGATTTTGATAACACAGAACACCCTCTTTGGAGAATGACCACTGGGTGTCGGTCTCCCCACCATAAAGAGAGTCCCTAATGCTATATAATTCATCATCAAGTTGTTGTTCTTGAAGAATTAACTTGAGAAGAGCATATGTAAACTGAACACTGACTAAAGAAACTTCACCCATTCCATTGAACTCCAATATGTAACTGAGCAAAAAGATCCATTAAACTCCACTATTCTGAAGATTCTTTCACATCCTATGATGTTAGTTTCTTGCTTAATGCATCTGCAATGACATTCCCTTTCCCCGGGTTATAGGCAATTTCAAAGTAGAAAGATTGAAGGTACTCCACCCAACTCCTTTGGTGGAGATTCAAATCTTTTTTAGAGAAGATATAACTCAAGATCTTATGGTCTGAATACACAGTAAACCTTTCTCCATAAAGGTAATGTATCCAACACTTAAGTGTGTGCATTATAGCTGCAAGTTCAAGGTCATGGGTAGGATAGTTCTTCTCATGAGGCTTAAGCTGATGATATCCATAGGCAACAACAAGATTACCTTGCATAAGGACACATCCCAAACCTGAACCCGATGCATCACAGAAGAACTCGCACCCTATCCCAACCTCAGGAAGAGTTAACATCGACGCAGTAGTCAAAAGACGCTTTAGATCAACAAAATAAAACTGATATTTATCATTCTAGGAAAACTTCACTTCCTTTCGAGTCAGAGTAGTCATTGGAGAAGCTAACTTTGAGAATTCTTTAAAAAATCGGCGATAATATCCTACTAAGCCCAAGAAGATCTGAATCTTGAAAATTTTTTGTGGTTGTTCCCAAGTCATAATAGCCTTCACCTTCTCAGGATCAGCTGATATTCCTTGTTTTGACACCACATGTCCCAAGAATTTCACTTCCCGAATCCAGAAATCTCACTTTGAAAGCTTGGCATAAAATCAGTGATTCCTTAGAAGACTTAGAACTTTTCTCAGATGATGCACATGATCCTGTTCAGACATGGAGTAGACAAGAAAGTCTTCCACAAAGTCTACCACAAAAGTATCTAGATACTTATAGAAAACCCTGTTTATCAAATACATGAAAACTACAGGATCATTTGTTAGGCCAAAGGGCATAATAAGTTACTCATAATGGCCATACCTACTCTGAAAAGTGTTCTTGTGAATGTCAGATTATTTTATCCTCAACTGATGGTAACCAAATCGAAGATCAATTTTTGAAAACCACTTCACCCCTTTCAATTGATCAAACAAATCATCAATTCTTGGTAACAGATATTTTTTCTTTATCGTAACTCGATTGAGCTTTCAACAATCGACACATAAGCGAAGAGAACCATCAGCCTTTTTGGCGAAGAGAACTGGTGCTGCCCAAGGTGACACACTCTGGTGTATAAATCCTTTCTCAAGAAGATCATCTAACTAAGACTTCAGTACTTTTAGTTCATCTAGATCCATTCAGTAAGAGGGAATAGAAACTGGTTGAGTACCAGGCATTAAGTCAATAGAAAAATCAACCTCCATTACTGGTGGAAAACCAGAGAAGTCAGAAGGAAACATGTTGGGAAACTCAACAAGGACTAAAGGAATATCAACACACAATGAATATATCTCTAGATCAAAAGAAAACACTGATATAAATTTCCACAACTCTGGATAAGAGGGTCCGACTCTACTTGACCTTGGGTCCCATTCTCCTCGAAAAACAAGAGGCACACCACTGGGTGTAGTAAGGTAGACCCATCAAAAATAACAATTGATCCAGGCTTTATTGGAAATGATCCAATATATCCTAAATACGATGTCAAAATATTTCATGTCGAGAAATAAAAAACTCCAAGCATGCTCGACATCTTATAGAGAGAAGACACAAGCAGGACTATGAAGACCCTTCTCTCTCTTTGTACCAAGGGGTGTAGTAATATCCATCGCAAAAGGTAAAATCTAAATAGGTAGATTAAGCAGATTAACAATATGGGTTGAAATAAAAGAGTGAGATGAACCCATATCAAATAGAGCGGTCACTAAAGATGAAGCTATATTAATGGTACTTCTCACAGTTGCAGGACCTGTATCAACTACCTCTGGCGAATCTTCCACTGCGTGAAGAAGCTTTGTTCCAGATTCCTATGGCTGGAACCCTTTTGTACATGAAGCATTTGATTGACCCATAGTTTTTGGAGGTGCTGATGATCCTGCTCCACTACGTGGAGTAGATAAGTGATGGAAGAATCTATATAAATGCCATAAACATCCGTAGGAGCTACAGTTCTTGGGTGCCTTAGTGAAAACCCTCTTAGAATGTCTTGGCTTTCCACACAGATAGAAAGTCAAAGAAGCCCCTCCTGGTGCTATAGGAGGTCTATAATGACTCTGCTTTTGTGAACTGCCATGAGAAACATCACACTTCCATTTTCCTTTAAAGGAACCAACACTACCACTAGGAGGAAAAAAGAACTCCCTTCAACCCTGACTTTCCTGCCAGATCCATCTCAACCATCATCACCCTATCCAACACATCAGCATAGTGGGTAGCTTCTGTAAGAAAACCTCAGAATGGATATCTGATCTAAGTCCCAACTCAAATCGTCAAGCCTTCATCTTCTCATTAGATACAATCTCAGGAGAAAACAGTACCAACTCAGTAAAGCGATTTGAGTACTTAGTCATAGTTTTGTTGGCCTGCTCAAGCTTGAAAAAATCCACAGCCTTGGAAAACACCATTGATTTTGGATAGGACTGGTTAGTGAAAAGAACCCTAAAGTCTTTCCACTCTAAACCCTCATGTTTCCCAGTTGTCACCATCATGTCCCACCATCTCCTTCTTGGTCCCTCCATCACGAAGGTGGAACACTTCACCTTGATCACATCAGGTTTCTCCAAGAACCCAAATAGACGTTCAATCTTACTCAACCATTCCTCAGCATATTGGGGGTCAGTGGAACCTTTGAAAACTGGTGGCTTCGGGAGTAGGAACTCTTGAGAACGATTTCGGAGAATATCACTATGAGGATCCATAGATGGAGCCTGAACAAGAACTAGAGGTGGTGCCTGTCCCAGAGCTTGGACAGTGCGAACAATCACCTCAACCAAACTCGGATCCACATTAGGACTCACTTTCTGAGATTCAGCAGCAACCTCTGATTTCCACATCTTCTCAAAGGCATTATGCTACCCAACATTAGAAAATAATAAAAAAACATTATATTAACACAAAAACTGATTAACGAGAAAAACTATTATCAAAAGATGGGATAAACAAGATTTGGATTTCACTATATCCAAATAAAAATAGGGAAAATAATAGAACAAATCCACAATTCATCTTTCCCTAACCACCCCTGGTGAATTAAGGTTCATTATAGTGAGATCTGGCCAGGCACTCAATCACAACTACCTTCTAAGTCTCGACAAGAATAATCAAATGCATACTGTCATCAAGGAAAGATGTTTAACCTACCTTTGATACCATTTTGTCATGAACCATCCCAGGTACCCTAGTAACCCGATAACTGAGCCGACCCTAACATAGCCCAAAAGGCATTCCTGATCCCCATGGGTCAACGACTAGCACCTGGCATCACACAACATACAAGTGGGAACAATTTTTTCCACATAAAAATAAAACAAAGCAGTATGCAATACAAAAGAAACTCCACTGGGAGTGATGTACCAGAAAACAACAAGGCATAAACCAGCCTAAATAACTACAAACAAAGAACTAAAATGGGGAAAAAACCCAAGGTCCTGAGGAACACAACGCACCAAGCCCAACACTCAACAACTGGATCCACCGCCAAGAGATCCTTTCCCCTTTCTCAGACCAGGAATAACAAAGTCTACAAACACCCGAAGGAAAAAGTAGGGTGTGAGCCTAATCCCAGTGGGATACCACTAAAGATTCCATAATAGATTCCAAATGTAGATTATCCAAATAAAAGATTTCAATTTTAAAATAAACAGGTGTGGCAATTCAAAATCATATATAAACAAAACATGATATACATTTTGAAATGATGGAAATAAATATTTTAAGAAATAATTTAACAAATGATGGAATATTTCTAAAACAATGGCTTATGTAAAACATTTATATAAAACAATTTACATAAATTCAGTAGGCATGTAAAGCAGTTCAAAGGAATTAGCATACATTTATATCTCAAATATAAATAAACAAGCGAGCAATATGGTCATCTGCCAAAAGGTATGATATTATTAACCAGCTATAGGATTCCTCACTCTCTATGTGAACTCAAAAAAATGTGTATACACATGTCCCTATGACACTGGACAAAGGATACTCGTCACCAACCCGTCGGGGATGTGACCCACTGCAAGTATGTTTTAGAACGTTGTCGTAGCAAATAGTGTATACAAATAACTCACTGACTACCTAAGGCTTGCATGCGCTCTTACATGATGGGCGAACTATTTTAAGACTGCTTAAAATATGATCAATCCCAGTCTTCCATTTCAAAAGTGAAAATTTCTTTCCATTTAAAACCAAACAAGTTTTATAAAAAAACATGCCTTTTCACAAGATAAACCACTGGGTTTCTATTAAATAATTTTAAGCCATTTTCACCATTTTGAAATCCATTCAAAACCAATTCCATCATTACATAATTTATTTCCACAATTAATTTAAACAATTTAATTAAAATCATTTCCATAAAATCCATAATTTAAATTAAATAATTTAAATCATCCAATTTTAATAAACACACCCAATTCAATGGAATTAGAGTTTTTTTAAATTTTCATATGAAAACCATTTCAAATGTCTCAATTCACTGGAATCGAGGTTTTATCAATTTAATTGAAAAAAAATTGAGTAATTGAATTTAAATCAACAATTGAAATAAATCAAGCAATAAAAGGATAATCAATTTGGATAATCAGAATAGAATCACGTACCTCAAGGTCTTTGATGTTAGTGGTGAAGATAAACCACCCATGTCACAACCCGTCCTCGGGGCCCGTGTCGTGACTACCCCAAGCCCGCCTTCCATAGGCCAGGGGCTGGCGACTAGCACCAAAGGCATAAATACCGATAACTGGGAAGACATTGCCTTTATAAAACATAAACACATCCAACCAGAGTACAAGAAAAAGTAATACACTAAGTACAAAAGAAAGTGCTGAAAAGTAAATGGTCCAAAATACAAACCCAACTGAAAAGTACAGCTACAACTGAACGAAAGTATAACAGAAAAGACAAATAGTTGGTAGATAGAAGCAGATCCTGGGTCATCCACCTCAGATCCTACCTGAAGGGTAGGTACATATAGCCTCCTCAAGGCTCTCACCCACCAACCTCCTCCGAGTACCGTCTTGTCGTGAATTCCACCTCCGGGCACTGACTCGTCGTGAGGTCCACCTCTGGGTACCGTCCAGTCCTCATACACTCGGTCTTTGTCAGCGCTGTCCGTCGTCTGCATCCAACATAATGAGGTGCGGGCATAGCCCGTGTAGGGGTGAGTATAATGATACTCAGTAGGTACCCCAAGACCCTCAAGGTCTCACTAAATCCAACATGGATAACCACAAAGAAGGATCTCAATAGATAATCCTTACTTAGGTATAAGCTCATACTTATACCTAAGTTATCAAGTAACCCATCTCAATCATGAGGAAACACAAAGGTTATGAAATCAACGGATAACCACTACTTAGGTATATGCCCATGCATATACCTAAGTTATTAAGTGACCCATCTCAATCATGAGGTAAACACAAAGGTTATGAAATAAATGGATAACCACTACTTAGGTATATGCCCATACATATACCTAATTTATTAAGTGACCCATCTCGATCATGAGGTAAACACAAAGGTCATTGACTCAGCTCAAACCATGATTTTCATTATCGAAACCACAACTACTGGAGAAAATAATCCTCTGTCGAGTACAGTGGCCCTGTCACGACTCCGAGGCACTACTCACTAACCTCAGACTGCTGAAGTACTCCTCCTGTCGAGTACCGCGGGTCTCCTTCCAACTATCGGGCACTCCGTCCGCTGAGGGTGTACCGCTGAATACTGGGAGATCTCCCTAATAGCCTATAGAGGTACTCCTCCTGTCGAGTACCGCGGGTCTTCTTCCAACTACCGGGTGCTCCGTTCGCCATGGGTCTGCTGCATAATACCAGGCGCTCTGTCCACTGGGCTAACCGAATCACTACGAGTCAAATCGGTCAAGAAGTCGTCAGGTCTATAGCTACTTGGTCTCCGCAATCCATACGCTCATCTCCAGGAGTGTCCAATCCACGAGCTACTAGTCATTACTTACAAGTATCACAAGTCTCATGAAGAAGTATCACAAAGGACCGCCTCTTCATAGGGGTCTCAACTCAACAGACGATGCGTCAATCAGACACCCGGTCTGTGAGTTATTAGCATTTCTGTTCCAGGGGCCCGGTTGGATTCGTGTACAAACCAACCCGACCGTATCTCAACAGTACTCCAAAATATCTTGTGTATACTCAAAGGAACAGTTTCTCAATGAGAATACCAATTCCACTGACGGTTCGTCAAACGGACGTCCGGTCTGAGAGTTCTTGGCTTTTTCGTTCTAGGGGCCCGGTTGGTTTATAAGATAAACCAATCCGACCATACTCCATCTGCATCCAAACAACAATTGGAGTATTCCAAAAGAACTTTCTCACCAAGAGAAATCCAACAAAGTCAATGGAACGTCAATCGGATGTCCCGAACTCAAGTTATAAGCGTTTCTGCTCCGAGGGCCCGGTTGGTTTCGGGTTCGAACCAACCTGGACATACCCAAACTTTTCCAAAACATTAAGTGTAATATACCAAAATGACCGTATCGATCCGAGGAATCCTACTCAACTGACGGTGCATCGATCGGAGGTCCACAACTCACGTTATGGGCGTTTAACTGGAGATGGTCCGAAAATAGGGGGTATGGGCTCGGTCCGACCCGACCCAACACCTCCTGGGTTGGACCAAACCGGGTCAACCCGAACTGGGTCTGGTGTAGTTGGGCACGGCGCGGCCCGGACGTGTGGCCAGCTGTGGCTCGACCAGCGTGGCCGAGCGGATGCCGCAGAGCGGGGGGGGGGGGGGGCGCTAATTGATACCGGCGGTGCAACCACGTGGGATCTACCACCTCTCTGCTGCGGCACAACCACGACGGGTATTCTCCGGTGGCGCACTGGGGCGCCACTTCCTCTAGGCGGCCGTACGGCTCCGTCCGCCGCCTTCGGCCGCCGGTGCCGTCGCGCCGGCGTGGCGCGCCGCCACCACCTTCCGCCGATCACCGGACGCGCTCCGGTGGTCTGTTTTTCCCACCGTCTTCGCCAGTGGTTCTCCCGGGACCTTCTATTCCCTGCGATGGATTTAAAACGCCGTTTCAGTCCCGTTTCATCATCTCCGTCAATCCATACATCAAAAAACAATCTGCTGAGGGTTGTCATGCCATGTTTGTTCGGCCCGCGCCCTCTACGTTAGGCGTTATCAAAAGGTCGAACAACAATTATGTTCAACGACTAACAAGGCACAATTTTAATCAATTAAAATTGAACTTAATTCCCAACAATACCTGCACAAATAAATATTCCCAACCCGCAAATAAAAACATCCGCGTATCAACTTGATAATGAGTTGATCCATGTTCTTTGTTTTAGAAGGGAACAATCATAGGAATATTAAAATTATCAAATTAAACCCCTACCTCGAGAAAGATCCGCAGTTGACAACCATCGTCGAGCCGCAGAAAGAGAATGGAGTTGACGTCGACCATTTCGCCCACCTCACACTTCATATCAAAGCTTGAGCGTCGGAGAATCATCAGAATCCGACCTCCGTTGAAGGATTGTTCTTCGTAGAAGATCTTGGAAGGCCCGACGTTGGAGAACCGTTCTTCGTCGGAGGTTTTAAGTTCTCTCTAAATTTCTCCAGAGGTTATCCAAGAGATTCTCCAAAATATTTTCCAACCCATATTAAAAAGAGGCTTCTCCTATTAATAAACATTCCATACCTTTTCAAATTCAAAACACTTAATTAATTAAAGTGTTGGCACCATTAAAGAGGGAGAGAGATGGTCTCTTTATTAAGGGGGTTGTCACTTTAAATTGAAGGGGTGTTAAAGGGGAGTTGGAGAGTGTTAAGGAAGATGAGAGGTTGGGGATCGTGTGGGACCTACCTCTAATTTATCCACACTTGAAAGAGTTTAACTTCCAAGATATAAAAATAAAATTGTTCAACAATTTTATTTATTTTAAACTAAAACCCCAAAAAAAATAAAACTCAACCCGCTTAAAACACAACTGTAGTAAAGGTCCCCTTAAGAAATTACCGGCACTACGAGTTCATCGAGGCCCTCAGATTTCAATTCTGAGCACCGGTTCAAAAGATAGAAAAACCCACTCGTTCATTTACTGAACGTACCCGAGCTAAACTTCGAAAATTGATTATAGGTATACCGAGGCTCGAAATCAAGTGTCTTCAGAAGCCACAGACTCATAAAATTACAAGTTATTTAAGAAAAAAATTTCCTTGAAATTTCAGGGTCTTTACATTACTCCCACCTCAGAGCTTTACATCCCCATAAAGCTATAACAAAAACTAGGGAAACTAAAGGAGGTACCGAGCACGCATCTGAGACTTCCGCTCCACGTGCTCTCCTGGAGATTCCCGTGCTGCCAGTGAAAGCGCACAAGAGAAATCAACCGTCCTCGTAGGACCTGCTCCTGTCAATCCTCAATCTCCACTGGAACCTCAATGATTATCACCCCGTCATCGATGTCCAGTTCCCTGTGGTCAATAATGTGCGAAGGGTCATGCACGTATCTTCTCAGTTGAGATATATGGAAGATGTTGTGCACCTAATTCAACTGTGGTGGAAAGGTCAAGCGGTAAGCCACCTTGCTTACCCTGCTGAGGACCTAGAAGGGTCCGTTGAACCTCGGAGTTAACTTTCCGCTTTGGCCACATCTCCATAGAACTCATCGAGGTAAGACCCGTATAAAGACGTGGTCTCCATCCTTGAACTCCAGAGGTCTCCGTCTCCTATCAGTATAGGAATTCCGTCTGCTCTATGTAGTCTCAACTGCCGTGAACCATAGGTGATCACTACCCACTTCTACATCAGGACACACCCGAGTCCGTTCCCTGATGCGTCATAGAGAACTATGTAACCAACACCCTCAACATGGGAGCACTGGTCAACCTCTACCTCAGCTCCTGAAAGCTCTGCTGGAAGTGGTGCTGCAACTCTGGAGAATTTTGGCACAAAGGTAAGTCTGGCCAACTCAAGAGTGATCGAATGCACCCTCTTATGCATGATTCCATCATGTACTGCCTGGGTTTCCCTTTTCATCGACCAATGAAAACTCTATCCCAATGTTGTAGATAAAACACAATCTTTTAGCCTAATACCATCAATTTGTGTATGAACTGTGGTTGTCCAGTCCATAACCAAACTAACATCGTAAGGCCTCGACGCTGCCACCAAGAGGTTCCAACCAAAACTCTCACCTCTAGGGTCAGATCACACCGTCAGCGTAAGTGTGATTATCGAGTCTCCTCCCAAAGTTATCTCTAGACGTGAGGGTCAAGTCAACGGCTTAACCGGAAACTCTAGGTCTGGGACAAGATTTGTGGAAGGAAGGAATGATTGGTACCTATGTCTATTGATATGACAACTTTTAGTAGACACGGACCATACCTCAAATCATTTTTAGAGCCCTTGGGTCACACTCCTTGACCACATGAAGCTGTTTTCTTCCCCTTCCCTCTAGCTCCATGAGCCTGGTGGGGACTACAAAGGCGGGTGGTTGTAACATGTCGAAATGTACACCACCTCATGCTGCACTCCTAGATCTGCTTCCACATCTGCTACTCTGCAGATTCATCTGTCCTTAACACTTCCTCTTCTTGAATCATTTTACACGCCCAAGTCTTTGAGACTGGTGCCAGTTTCATGCTCTTCCACTGCTAACATTCTCAAGTTGTATCCGTTCAGCCAAAGAACATTCAACCACAAAGGTCTTCTCTAGCACTGAGGCCCGAGCTCTAAAGTGCTGATCTTATCGTAGTCATCAAGTACCAGGAACGATTGGTACACCTCGTTGAATACTCAGCTACCGACATGTCATCCTGCTGAAGCTGTATAAGCTCTAGAAAACTCTCAGCCACCTCCTCAAGCCAGTCCTTAGCCGCCTATGAGTTGAGCTCGCCTCGGAACCTGAGGGGTATCTGATGCTGAAACACGTGTAAGGCACTAAGCCTACATGTGTCATCTACCGGTATCACCAGTTAAAATAGATGACCAATAGGTAGTGATATAGCTGGCACACTACTCGAAGGTACTAACTCAGGCATCGGTCCACGCACCGAAGGATGATCACTATACGGACCAACCTCATGGTCAATCACTGGAAAAAAAACTAGTAGATAAGTCCACCATCCACTCTACTGGTGTCTCAACTAGGCGGAAAAATCTAGCAATCACGTCCATCCAGTCCTCTACTGTCTAGGAATCTGTCTCGCCTCGTAACCTCAGAGGCCTCTTCTGCGGGAACTCGTGCAACGCGATCTGTCAGCGTGCACCGTCCACTAGTACGGTTGGTGGCATCTGCTACCTAATGGGTGGTGGTGCTGCTGGTACACCACCCGAAGGTACCAACATAGAAAGAGGGCCTTGCATCGGAGTATCATCGCTCGGTGGGCCGTCATCGAGTACTCTCTCGAAACTCCAACTGACTGTCTGTGTGGTGGCATCCTGAATAGATGCGACACGGTCAAATGATTTATACCTGGTGAACTGACCTGGTTTGATATGACTTTAAGAAAACTTTGGAAAACACACATGCAATCATTGTTTTCGTGCACTGGGTCAAAAATCAGTAGTTAGGGTCCTGGTGTATGGATACGTCAGCCATCGCACCAACACTGGACTCCCTGAATTGAAAACCACACTCGGTACGCTTAACACTATTTCTTCACAGAAAGTAAAATATCAGAGTCATAAGTTCTGCGGTAGAACCAACGTCCTCTGATACCAATTTGTCACGACCCATCCTCGGGGCCCGTGCCGTGACTACCCCAATCCCGCCTTCCATAGGCCAGGGGCTGGCGACTAGCACCAAAGGCGTAAATCCCGATAACTGGTAAGACATTGCCTTTATAAAACATAAACACATCCAACCAGAGTACAAGCTGAAGTAATACACTAAGTACAAAAGAAAGTGCTGAAAAGTAAATGGGCCAGAATACAAACCCAACTGAAAAGTACAGCTACAACTGAACGAAAGTACAATAGAAAAGACAAACAGCTGTTAGATAGAAGTAGCTCTTGGGTCGTCCATCTTGGATCCTACCTGAAGGGTAGGTACAGATAACCTCCTCAATGCTCTCGCCCGCCAACCTCCTCCGAGTACCGTCTCATCGTGAAGTCCACCTCCGGGTACTGACTCGTCATGAGGTCCACCTCCGGGTACTGTCCAGTCCTCGTACACTCAGTCTCTGTCAGCGTTGTCCTTCGTCTGCATCCAACACAACGAGGTGCGGGAATAGCCCGTGCAGGGGTGAGTATAATGATACCCACTATGGACCCCAAGACCCTCAAGGTCTCACTAAATCCAACATAGATAAACAAAAAGAAGGATCTCAATAGATAACCCTTATATAGGTATAAGCCCATACTTATACCTAAGTTATCAAGTAACCCATCTCAATCCTGAGGAAACACAAAGGTTATGAAATCAACGGATAACCACTACTTAGGTATATGTCCATACATATACCTAAGTTATTAAGTGACCCATCTCAATCATGAGGTAAACACAAAGGTTATGAAATCAATGGATAACCACTACCTAGGTATATGCCCATACATATACCTAAGTTATTAAGTGACCCATCTCAATCATGAGGTAAACACAAAGGTAATTGACTCAGCTCAAACTAGTATTTTCATTATCGAAACCACAACTGCTAGAGAAACTCCTCCTTTTTCGAGTACAGTGGCCCTGTCATGACTCCGAGGCGCTACTCACTAACCTTAGACTGCTGAAGTACTCCTCCTATTGAGTACCGCAGGTCTGCTGCCAACTACCGGGCGCTCCTTCCGCTGAGGGTCTGCCACCGAATACCGGGTGCTCTCCTTAATAGCCTACAGAGGTACTCCTCCTGTCGAGTACCATGGGTATGCTGCCAACTAGCGAGTGCTCCGTCCGTCGTGGGTCTGCCGCCGAATATCGGGCGCTCCGTCCACTGGGATAACTGAATCAGTATGAGTCAAATCGATCAAGCAGTCATCAGGTCTACAGCTACTCAGTCTCCATACTCCGTACGCTCATCTCCGGGAGGGTATGATCCACGAGCTACTAGTCGTTACTTCCAAGTATCACAAGTCCCATGAAGAATTATCACAAAGGACAGCCTCATCATAGGGGTCTCAACTCAACAGACGGCGCGTCAATCGGACACCCGGTCTATGAGTTATTAGCATTTCTGTTCCAGGGGCCCAGTTGGATTCGTGTATGAACCAACCCGACTGTATCTCAACAGTACCCCGAACTCTCTTGGGTATACTCAAAGAAACCGTTTCTCAACGAGATTACCAATGCCGCTGATGGTTCGTCAAACGGACGTCCGGTCTGAGAGTTATTGGCTTTTCCGTTCTAGGGGCCCGGTTGTTTTATAAGATAAACCAACCCGACCGTACTACATATGCATCCAAACCACAAGTGGAGTATGCCAAAAGAACTGTCTCACCACGATAAATCCAACAAAGTCGACGGCATGTCAATCGGAAGTCCGGAGCTCAAGTTATAAGTGTTTCCGCTCTGAGGGCCCAGTTGGTTTCGGGTTTGAACCAACCCAGATGTACCCAAACTTAATATACCTAAATGACCATATCGATCCAAGGAATCCTACGCAACTGATGGTGCGTCGATCAGAGGTCCACAACTCATGTTATGGGCGTTTAACTGGAGATGGTCTGAAAATAGGGGGTGTGGGCCCGGTCCGACCCGGCCCAACACCCCCTAGGTCGGATCGAACCGGGTCGACCCAACCCGGGTCCGGGTCCGGTCCGGTTGGGCGCGGCCCGACCCAGCCGTGTGGCCAGCCGCGGCCCGTCCCGACCACGTGACCGACCGCAGCTCGGCCAGCGTGGCCGAGTGGATGCCACAGAGCGGGGGGGGGGGGGGGGGGGGTGCTAATTGATACCGGCAGCGCAAAGCGCCGCCCCGGTCATCCCAGATCCCACGACCGTGCGGGATCTACCCCCTCGCCGCCGTGGCATGGCTGAGGCAGGTCTTCTCCGGCGGCGCGCTGGGGGGCCGCCGCCTCCAGGCGGCCGGACGGCTCCGGCCGCCGCCTCTGGTCGCCGGCGCCGCTGCCCCGGCGTGGCGTGCCGCCTCCACCTTCCACGGACCACTGGACGCGCTCCAGTGGTCCGTTTTGCCCACCGTCTTCGCCAGCGGTTCTCCCGGGACCTGCTCTTCACTGCGAAGACTTTCAAACTCCGTTGCGGTCCTGTTTCATCATCATCGTCAATCCGCACATCAACAAACAATCTGCGGAGGGTTGTCGGGCCGTGTTTGTTCGACCTGTGCCCTTCGCGTTAGGCGTTATCAAAAGGTCGAACGATGATGTTCAATGAATAACAAGGTGCAATTTTAATCAATTAAAATTGAACTTAATTCCCAACAATTCCCCCACAAATAAATATTCCCAACCCGCAAATAAAAACATCTGCGGATCAACTTAATAATGAGTTAATCCGCGTTCTTTGTTTTAGAAGGGAACACTCATAGGAATATTAACATTCTCAAATTAAACCCCTACCTCGAGAAAGATCCGCAGTTGACAAGCGTCGTCGTGCCGCAAAAAGAGAATGGAGTTGACGTCGACCATTTCGCCCGCCTCACACTTCATATCAGATCTTGAGAATCGGAGACTCTTCGGAATCTGACCTCTGTTGAAGGATTGTTCATCGTAGAAGATCTTGGAAGGCCCGACGTTGGAGAACCGTTCTTCGTCGGAGGTTTTAAGTTCTCTCTAAATTTCTTCAGAAGTTATCCATGAGATTCTCCAAAATATTTTCCAACCCATATTAAAAAGAGGCTTCCCCTATTAATAAACATGCCATGTCTTTTCAAATTCAAAACACTTAATTAATTTAAGTGTTGGAACCATTAAAGAGGGAGAGAGATGGTCTCTTTATTAAGAGGGTTGTCACTTTAAATTGAAGGGGTGTTAAAGGGGGGTTGGAGAGCGTTAAGGAAGATGAGAGGTTGGAGCTCGTGTGGGGCCCACCTCTCATTTATCCACACTTGGAAGAGTTTAACCTCCAAGATATAAAAATAAAATTGTTCAACAATTTTATTTATTTTAAAATAAAACCCCCAAAAAATAAAACTCAACCCGCTTAAAACAAAACTGCGGTAAAGGTCCCCTTAAGCAATTACCGGCGTTGTGAGTTTATCGGTGCCCTCAGATTTCAATTCCGAGCACCGGTTCAAAAGATAAAAAAACCCGCTCATTCGTTTACTGAACGTACACAAGATAAACTTCGAAAATTGATTCTGGGAACACCGGGCCTCAGAATCAAGTGACGTCAGAAGCCACATACTCATAAAATTCCAAGGTATTTAAGAAAAAAATTTACTTGAAATTTTCGGGTCTTTACAACCCAATATGGTTCAATACACCTCTTCATGGACTTATTATCATAAGCATCGACACACCAATCGTTGACGTTCGTCACGGGCTCCTAGAACCAAAACCATTTATTTTATTTCAAAGTGAAATAAAATATCAGATGCGATGATATTTTCTCTCTCCTGAATAATTTTCAAATTATCAATTAAAAATATTACATGTGGTGATATTATATCGCTCTTAGATAATTTCCAAAGTATTGATTAAAAAAATTACATATGATAACATTTTCTCTTTCCTGGATAATTTTCATATTATCTTTAAAATTATCACTTGTGATGATATTTTATCTCATGAGGATATGTTTCAAATTACATATATATTATCACATGCAATGATAATTATCACATGTGATAATATTTATCTTTCATGTAAAAATTTCAGGTTATGGTTAGGTCAATGCATGCGCTCATGATTAACCACCAATAACTTAAATTATCTTGATAAAATCATGAAATTATCCTTAGATAAATCTTTATAATTATATTTCGATAATTTGAGGAAATTATCAATTGATATTTTTATTTATAATTACCTTCCAATAATCTTGTGCAATTACATTTTGATAATTATTTTCAATAAGAAGTGCAACTTTACTTTAATAATTCAAAGTAATTATCATAAGACAATTTCATAAACCATCACTAGATAAAACCATGTGATTATCCTTTTATAATTATTTTAATAATTATATTTTGATAATACACATAATCATCCTATGATAATTTATTTTAAAGAAAAATTCATTTAAAAAGTGAAAAATCAGATTGAACAATACCTTGATTCCTTCAGATTAAGAATATGATTTAGAGCCTACTCGTCGAGATGAATTCAACGGTACCAACGATGTGCAATTCCGATCAACAACAAAGAAGTTATAGAATTTAGAAGATTGGAAGATTAATAAAAAAAATAAATAAATAAAAGGAAGAGAAGAACCTACAAGTTGTAGCGCACCAAGGTTGTGGGTGGTGCATCGACCGAAGAAGTGAGGAACAACGCACCCGCGAGAGTCCGATATCCTTTACACATGGTGGGATTGACCACTAAAAACCAAATCTATAGGTTATTTAAAGCCGCCAAAACCATCATGTTTCTTCATTCCGCAAAAAAATAAAACCCTATATTAAACCATCGGTTACCTTATGTTTTAATCGGATTTTCAAAACGGAGTCATTTATTTCTTCCAACTAAGTCACTGCCGCTGAAAAGGATTAAAACGCTGAAGTAGCATGGAAGGGGATGATGAACAAGGTAAAAAGAAACATATTTAATAATTAAAACCGGATTTAATTATTAAATTAAATTAATTATTTAATATAAAAATTAAATAATATCAAATGTCCGTTGCGAATAAAAGTTATACCCTGTCTAGGGTAAAAACCTCGTTCTGGACGCAACGATGCTCTCAGATTTCTCAAACGATGAGCGGTTTGAGAGATATTAATAATTTATTAATGAAAACTCGGAATAATTAATTAATTAATATATAAGTGGTAATATTTCAAGTGAGGCATCCAAACACACGATGCGAACAAATGTTATACCTTTTCTATGGTAAACCCCTCATTCTGGATCCATCAGTGGTCTCAGATTTCTTATACGATGCACCGTTTGGGAGATATTTAATTTTTAATAAATAATATATTAAATATTATTTAAAAATTTTATCTCACGAGCGAGACATCTAAATGTCCGGCGCCTTTGAAATTTATACCTCTACTAGGGTAAACACTATATTTTAAACATAACCGTGGTCTCAAATTTCTCATACGACGGACCGATTTGGAGTTATTCAATTATTTTGAATAAATTTCTCTTGCTTAAAATAATAAATTTAATATTTTTATCCCGTCCTCTCCGAGACTTTACAGACCTCAAAAACTCATACTAACACAGTGTTTAACTTAGAAAATATTTAATTGAATATTCTGGAGCATTAATTGGTTGTTTTAACATTTTGTGACGTGTTTTAACAAAAAACGCAACTTTTTTCTGATAAACCATTTTCCCCTCAATTTATATAATAATAATTTAACATAAAAAGGTTTAGGAATACCTGAAATAGTAACATGATGTTACAAAGCACAACCACCTCGCCTTAACATGGCCGTCGGGTCCCGAACCGCCAGATACCCTAGTTATTACATTTGGTATCAGAGGTGGTATTCGGCCTTAAGTGTGGTGCACTGCCTGGGTTGAGATGTAGGGCCCACAACGAGGATGTTGTACTCTAAAGGGGGGTGATTGTAACACTCCCAAATGATAAAGGGTTAAATGGATAAATGATATGAATCATGTCAACAAGATGCACCTTCCTTTTCTGGAGCCCAACTGATTAGAACTCCACAATTAAGTGTACTTGGCTTGGAGTAGTGATCAGGATTGGTGACCTTCTGGGAAGTTTCCCAGGGTGTGTGTGAGTTAGGACAAAGCACACTAGAAAGGATATGTGTTGGCCTGTGGGGGCAGTCATTAGTCAGATGACCCGTTCAGGCATGTGGTGGGCCCCAAGGTGGGGACAGTGTGTCTGCGGGGTAACTGGTGGGTGAGGGCCAGTTGTCACACTTAACCTTGATGGTGGACCTTCCATCCACTATCCATCCCATTTTTATAGTGGTACTCCCCACCCACTTCACATCAATACAACACAAGCATCCATACATAATCAACAACAAGCATATTGCAACCAAGGACCTTATGCAACCAACCATTTCCAACTACATGCCATAACACTTCAATAAATCAACCATTTATTTAAAAAAATCATTTAACCATTTGACATTACAAATCCCCTTTCAATAAAACAAATTTTTTGTTAAAATACATATTCACAAATCATTTTCCAAAAATCCATCATGCCAACAATTTTAAAATCTCCATTTTAAAATCCAGCAACAAGCATATTGCACAATAATACCCATTTCCCCAAAATACCCATATCCACACAAAATTGGGTTTCAAACAAGCTTCACACCAAATAAACACAATCAATTTCAAGAGAAAATCTTCAATTTTGAATTTATCTATCTAGTTATATCAAAGTGGAGTCGAGAGAGAATCCACTTACCTTAAGGTTTTGGTGAAATCATCCAACACCCAACCACACCACAAATCTAGGTGAAAAACTCCACAAAACCGCCTCAGATATCCTTACCTAACATCAACAAGACTCAATATTAACATTTTAGGAAACAAAAACCCCATATCTACATGAAATACATGTAGATCTAGAAAAGATAGAGAGAGGAAAGACTACATTTAAGGAAAACCAAGAGAGAACCAAGAGAGGAAACATACCAAAGAAGAAATTCCTTAACCACACCATAAAAACCCTTTGATTTTATTCCAAAATAAGTGGGAGAGGCCTCCTAACCCTTGAGAACAAGGAATCCTGAGTAGGGTTTTAATTGGGGAAGAAATAGAGTGAAATAGGTAAATCCCAAGTAATCACATTTTTAAACCCTCTTTTTTCGCCGTGTGTGGTTAGCTTGCATGGTTAGAGAAAACTGTGCGCTAATCATGAACATTCCATTACCTCGACAGGAACCCCGCACGACCTATTCGCATGGTTAGACAAACCGTATGAAATCTGTGTAGAAGCCCACTACCTTGAGTTCAATGGTTTCCTGGGGATTCTGCACAGTTTCCCCTAACCGTGCTCAAACTGTGCTCCCCCAAAAAATCCTTCAAACCTTTTCAAAACCCATAAAAACACTCCAAAAATCTCCCAAACCCTCCCCAAACACTTTAAGCACATAAAAAAAATCCTAAAGAAGGGTTACATACCTCAAAATGAGGGTACTAAATTCTCCCCACCATGATACTCTCCATCCTCATAATGTATAGAACCACCGCTTTTTTGAAAGTGATCAGACCATTGCTCAGCCATCTCTTTCTCCCACTCCCAAGTCTCCGCTTGAATCTTACCATGTTGTCAATAAACATGAACTAAACTGATTCTCTTTCCATGAAAGAATTTCTCTTTCCTATCAACAATCTGCAGTGGCATATGCACCAAAGAAGAATCTGGTTCTAGCTCAACATGATCCCAATGAATCACATGGTCACGATCTGACTGATACTTTTTCAACTGAGAAACATGAAACACATTATGAGATATACTAAACTATGGTGGAAAATCCATCCTATAAGTCATCTCTTCAATCCTATCAAGTATCTTGAAATTCCCAACATACCATGGAGACAAATTTTCCATCATTCCAAACTGGTTATGTCCCAACCTCGGGGAGATCCTCAAGATTACATGATTTCCCACCTCAAAGGACAACGAACTTCGATGATGATCCGCATAAGATTTCTAACGACTATAAGACATCTACATCCTTTTCCTAATCAAATTGATCTTTTTAGTCGTTTCTTGGACTAAACTTGATCCAAAAATAAAAAATCTCACCGGTTTCCACCCAATATAGTGGATAATCACACAGATTCCCATACAATGCTTCAAATGGATCCATGTGTATTGACGAATGATAACTATTATTATAAGAAAATTACACTAATAGAAAATACTCCTCCCATGATCCACCAAAATCTATCACATAATCCCATAAAATATCCTCCAATTTCTGTATCATCTTCTCAGATTTCCCATCCATTTGAGGGTGATATGTCATGCTCATTGTAAACCGAGTCCCAAGGTCTTGAGGTAAGGATTTATATAAATGAGACATAAAACTCATATATCTATCTGATATAATTGAAACTAACACACCATTATTGTTTACCACCTCATGAATATATATTTTGTACAGATCCTACACCATATGGGATTCACGAATCATGATGAAATGGGAAGACTTAGTAAGTCGATCCACAATCACCCATATGGAATCGTGCTTCCTGACCATTCTTTGAAGACTCATAACAAAATCTATCATTATATACTCTGATTTCCACACTAGAATAGGCAAAGACTATAACATACCTATTAGATGTTGATTCTCTTCTTTGACTTACTGACAATTCAAACATCTCGATACAAACTCAGCCACATTCATTTTCATACCCACCCACCAAAACTGGGCCTTCAACGCTTTATATATTTTTTGAATTCTAGGATAGGAAACCCATCTAGATTGATGATAAGAAATAATAATTTGTTCCTGACAATCCATTGGTACAACCATATGATTTCGAAAACACAACATTGAATTCCCATCCAGTTTCCATCCCTCAATGGTCTCCCCACCATTGAGTTTTGACCTAATAGCCACACATTCCGAATCAGACATTTTCTCCTCTCGAACGAGACCAACCAAGTCAGGAACCAACGATACCAGAAATAAAACCACTATATCACCCCATTCTTCACATTACAACATCATTTCGTCTATAACCGATATTAGATACCATGGATCTGATACATGTTTCACCACCAGAGCATATGAATTTCTACTTAATGCATCTACCATCAAATTTCCCTTACCTAGTGTATACATTAAGTCAAAGTCAAACATATGAAGATACTCCATCCATCTCATCTACCTCAAATTAAAATCTCACGGTGATAAAATATGCTTCAAGCTCTTATGATTGGTATATATCGTGAATTTCTCACTGAAGAGATAATGATGCCACATTTTTAAAGCATGAACCACTAATTCTAACTCCAAATCATGCGTTAGATAGTTCTTCTCATGAAACCTAAACTGTTGTGATCCATATGCAATCACATGATCCAATTTCATGAGAAAACACCACAACCCTGATCTCTATGCATTGTAATACACCAAGTACCCTTTCCCTGGTTCTAGAAAAACCAAGATTGGTGCTGATGTAAGATGATCCATAAACTCCTCAAAACATTTCTGACACTTCTCGTTTCACTAAAATAGAACATTATTTCTTGTCAAAGTTGTCAATGGTGAAGATAATCATGAGAATTCATGAAAAAAGGGTCGATAATATCCATCTAGACTAAGAAAACTCTATATTTTAGAAACATTCTTTAGCGCTTTCCATGAGATAACAACCTCTATCTTTTCCAGATCCACTGAAACCCAACTCTCAGAAATCACATATCCAAGGAAACAAAATTCTTGTATCCAAAAGTCATACTTTGACAATTTTTCATATAGCTGATGATATCTCAAGATCCATAACACTATTTCCAAGTGATTATCATGATCCACCCTTGTCCAAGAATATACCAAAATATCTTCCACAAATACCACCATGAAATAATCTAGATATCTCTGAAATATCTGATTCATCAATTCCTTGAAAACTACAGGTGCATTCATATGACCAAAGGGCATTACCACATAATCTTAATGGACATATCTACTCATGAAGTCTGTTTTTTGGAATATCTTTCTTCTGCAACCGCAACTGATGATATCCTGACCACAAGTCAATCTTAGAGAACCAATGATCTCCCCTCAACTGATCAAATATATCATCAAAGTGTAGAAGTAGATATTGATTATTTATTGTAACTTGGTTAAGATTTTGATAATCAAACCATAACCGAAGAGTTTCATCCACCGTTTTTTTCAAACAAAATTGGTGCTTCCCACGAAGACGTACTAGGCCAGATGAACCCTTTATTCTCTAAATCCTCTAGCTGAAATTTAAATTCCCTCAATTCTTCTAGTGTCATTTGGTAAGATGGAAGTGAGATAGGACTGGTCCCCAGGAGGAGATCAATTGTGAACTCTACTTCTCTTACCGGTGAAAACCCTAATAATTCTTCAGGAAATACATCTATAAAATGATCAACCACTGCCCATAAACTGCTTATCCCAACCTATTCCATTGACACCAAAGGAAAGGCTGCCAACTAATATGATATCAACCCAATTGATGGTTCCAAAAAATCTATTTCACCCATATTCATATTTTTCTCTCCTCTAAAGAGATGCCCGACACCATCCTCCTTCGTGAAACTCACCATTCACGCATAATAGTCAATGTGAGCCTTAAACATCGTCAACCAATCCATATCTAGGATTACATCATACACATCCATATCAAGCACTAATAAACCCCACATTAACTCATCCTCATACACAACTAAACAACATTCTCTACACTGGAAGGCTTGACACTCTTTTTCACCTAGAGGAGTTTGATGTTTTAAAATAGAAGGCATAATTTACACACTTAACCCAAGAAGTAAACAATACGAGAAGCAATGAAATAGTGAGAATCACCCATATCAAACAAAACTTTCATAAAGGTATAATTACCAAGAATAATACCTCTAACCATGGATGGTTCTGACTGGTCATCCATCACAACCTGCTCATCCTCAAACAACTTCTTGCTTGCCACACTCTGTTCTTTGTACCCTTGCTGAAACTTTCCCTACCGAGGAGTCACAGTATTCCCAAAATCACCATGAATAACTCGGCTCTACTGATGAGGTGTATGTTTCTGCCCTCATCCCATCGAGGCATAAGATGCCTACGACCCCTGAGAAGTTCCGTGGACACATGACCTTGAATAATTCCAACAATACCACTAAAGATTCCCCATCTTCTTACAGTTATGACATGCCTGAGGCTATTCCATATAATACTACTTGATGTGCCCCATAGATCCGCATTGAAAACATCTTGGCTTACTATGTGGCATCAAAGGAAAGATTCACCGATCCTGCCATTAGATTATGAACCATACTACCACCCTGGAAATAAGTGTCCCTCTTCCGCTTAAACCCAACATTAGAGTTCCCATTATTCCCCATGGGTACCAAAATTATTCCTCCACCTGTATCCCCCAAAATATCCCTTTCATCCACTGAGTCTCTATTCACCATCTCTATGTAATCACTTATACACAACACCGCTATTTTAGAATGAATTTTCTTCCTCAGCCTAGCTTTAAAGATGTGTTCCTTCAATGATGTACTACCCGCCACCTCAGGTGAAAACTACACTAAGTTCATAAAATTAGACACATATTCCATTACCAACATTTTTTCCTACCTCAATCCAAAGAAATCTATTATGCACTAAATTATGAATGTATGAAGTTATAATTTTTTATTAAAAAATTTATCAAAACCCTCCCATGTCATCCCTTGGTCCATTCCAACTTGGACCACTAACTCCCACCACTTAAGGGAAATATATTCCAACTTGTAAGTTGTTAGATTCACTTTTAGCTCCACTGGTGTTCCCCCAAATTCAAATATTATATTCATTCTGTTCAACCATGATTCTACCCTTTTAGGCTCTGAATCACCCCTAAATATGGGTGGATTCTACTTTTGAAACTGAATTGCATGATCCACATGTTTTGGTTCATCCAATTTATTCCCACTTTCCACTACATGGAAAGCTAACACTATACTCTATATTAACTGCTGGTTCACCTGAGGCTTAGGTGTAACCACATTTTCAGCAGCATCCTCTTGTCTATATTCACGATGCATACCCGGTTCCATTTCTATCAATATAAGAAATACCATAAGTCTCACTCCATATCAATTAAAGGCTTACATTTTCAAATTCAATTACATTGAAACTATCACAACCAGGCTTTCCACAAGTTCATATTTTTCATATTGCACCATTTTTTAAAAAATGTACTAGTTTTTGAAAATAAACCCAATTATAAAATACCACAACCATTCACATTTGAAAACCAATCCAGATTTTTCCAAATTCACACATTCATATAACACTATAAATCATTATACCCCAATGAAATATGCATCCTAATGGGAAATCATTTCTACCATGCATGTCATGCTCATCTCATTGGCTACACCCATGACAATGAGATTTCTAATGCCTATAAGTGTCTCCAAAACACTTATGTACCCAAATCCCTGGTAACTTGAAGTTCAACATAAAAGGGTTATCTAAGTCTTTTTATGTTATACATTTCATGTTTAGACAATCCTACGCCTCACTACCATCCTGAATATAGGAATAGAGCAAGAATGAATGCCAACACCAAGACCAAAAACTGATGTCAAGACTGAACAAGACCAACTTTACTTGTATTTCAAGGACTGAACAAGCTGATACCACTTGTAATGCCCCACCCCTTTTCATTAGATTTGAAAGGTGGAAAGACATTACTTGTCCTTAAGGGACATTATTGAGGCACCAAAGGCTGAAAATTAATGTCAAGGGCTTCAAGGACGAGTGGGGAACAATTTTCCCTCAAAATAATCCAACCGACCAAACAAGGCATAACAAACCATAACTATATGATGCATGTCAAAAAGGTTTCCAACTCAAAAAAATAAAATACCAAAACAACCAAGCCATAATAATACATAATCAGAGTACCAAGCAGAAGACTACAATACCACAACCCAAGAAGCAATAACACAACTCTACATCTCCAAGATAATCTCCATGCTCCAAGCACCACCAAATCATCCAAGCATCACGATGAATCGCTAGCAAAATGAGATGTATTACCTTTACCTGTGTACTAGAATACCACATCTGCAAAAGCACCAAAGTTCCAAAGTAGGGGGTGATTAAAAAATATGCAGTAGGTTTTTCCCAAATGACTTCCCTATACACACCACTAGGATAAAACCATTATCACATTTATATAAAATAGTTTATATAAAACATTAAATAGTTCAACAATTTCCAACAAGCCAAACATACCTTTACCAATACATTTCCACAAAAACCACACAATATAAGGGAAATAAAAAAAACCATGTTATCATCCATTACCAATTAACACAATAAAAACAATTTTCCACTTAGCATAACCACATCAAACAAATAAACCCAACACGGTGGAACTTCCCGTCCAAGTTGTACACTACTATTTCAATCTAGTGGTGCTTCCTGACCACTTAACCTTGATGGTGGCCCTTCCATACACTATACATACCCTTTTTATAGTGATACTCCCTTCCCACTTCACATCAATTGATCACAAGCAACCATACATAACCAAAATCAATCATATCACAACCAAGGCATAAATCTTATGCAATCAACCATTTCCAACTACATTCCATACCACTTCAATAAATCACCCATTTATTGAAGACACCATTTAACCATTTTTCATTCCAAATAAATTTTAAATAAAACAATATTTGTATTTAAAACCATATTTAAAAAATCATTTTCCAAAAATCCATCATGCCAATGATTTTAAAATCTCCATTTTAAAATCCAACAATAAGCATATTTCACAACAATACCCATTTTCTCCAAAATCCCCATATCCACACAAAATGGGTTTCAAACAAGCTTCTCCCCACATAAAAAAAATCAATTTTAAAAAAAACTCTTCAATTTTAAATTTTTCTTTATAGTTCTATCAATGTGGAGTTGAGAGATAATCCACCTACCTTTGGGTTTCAGTGAAATCAGCTAACACCCAACCACACCACAAATTCGGGTGAAAAAATCTATAAAACTACCTTAGATCCCATTCCCTAACATCAAAAAGCCTCAATATTAAAATTTTAGGCAAAAAAACTAGATCTATATACAATAAATGTTGATCTATAAAACCAAGAGATAGAGATGATTAGATTTAGGGAATCCTAAGAGAGAACCAAGAGAGAAAACTTACTAGAGAAGAAACACATTAACCGCACCATGAAAACCCATCCATTCACTTCCAAAATGAGTGGGAGAGGCCTCCTAACCCTTTATAACAAGGAATCCCGAGTAGGGTTTGAGTTGGGGAAGAAATTGAGTGAAATAGGGAAATATCGAGTAATCCTGTTTTTTTAACCCTCTTTTTCCACCACGCACAGTTAGCTCGCACGACTATGGAAAACTATGCCTTAACCATGTACATGACACTACCTTGACAAAAACCCCACATAGCCTCCTCACACAGTTAGACAAACCATGTGAAAACTGTGCAGAATCCCACTGCCTTGAGTTGCATGGTTTCTTGGGGATTCTACACGGTTTCCCCTAACCATGCCCAAACCGTGCTCCCCCAGAAAATACTCCAAACCTTTTCAAAGCCCATACAAACACTCCCAAGCTCTCCATAACCATTACCAAAGACTTTAAATATATAAAAAAATATAATAAAGGGTTATATACCTCAAACCGAGGGTACTACATAAGGGGTGTGTGTTTGAGCTTTCCTAGTTAGAGGAACCCAATTAATAAATGAATTGAATTGAATCGATTGATTAGGTGATGGTTTTATTTATTTTCCATGAGATCCATGATGTTAAATTTTTTAATTATTGAAATATGAAACTTTATATGAGTGGGTAAACTCATTGAATTAAATTGAATGGGAATTATTATATGATTGGGTAAAATCATGGAATTTAATGCTTGTGAATTGATTAATGGAATGAATGATCAATGAATGTGATTAATTGAGATGGAATAGGAATCCTTGGTGGATATAACTTGGATCATAAATCCATTAGATGCCATGGATTATACCCCTATGGATCTTGATTGTAGAAGTGGATGCCTTGGATGATATTTCTCTTTGGGCATTGATTCTATGGGATGCCTTGGGCCTTGCTACCCCTTGGATTAGGCTTGTTTGGGATCATAGTGGACATGGTCTATTGAGATGATACTTTTTCCTCAATTCAACTCTAACCAAGTTTCCATTGAGATTATCATAGGAATAAATGGGGATACCTTGGTCTAATATACCTTTGATCTGGCCTTGCATGTTCTGATATTTCTAATTATACAGCTTGGTCATGGTAAATGTGACGTGCTTGATTATATGGTGTGGTCGTGGTTGATATGACATTATAGGTTATACAACATGGTTGCAGATTATATGAGATATTGCATATATAGAATGGTATTTTTGTTTACTTCCTTTGATTACTAATGCCTTATTATAAGAGCTTGAAACTTGTTTTTTAGGGAGACTTGTATGTTTGTACAATATCACTTGTTTGGTTACTTTTTCCGTGTGAATTTTTCTTTTAGTACTTCTATACCTATTATATTTTTCACTCTGACTTAGATTATATTACATGGCCAAGATTTGTTATAAACACTATGGGTGGTGACCTACTAATATTGTATCTCACACCCTATTTGGGTTGTCGTTGGATACCCAAAGAGACTATTTGGATGCAGGTAGGGACCAAAACAAGTGCTCGTAGTTTGATGCTTGACTTTATGACATGATTAGGAGTAAATGATCATGAGACTGAGATAAGTCTCATGATGATATCTGAAGATAGTGATTTTTGGTCTTTTTTTTTGGTTTTGATACATGTAAAGTACTGATGTATGTATACCTATTTTGGTTTTTTTGTAGACACATTACATGACATATCATCTTGTAAATGAGATTACTTGTAGAATTTCTATATATATCTATTCTTGGATATTTATCTCATGTTTAGTTGTTATTGTGTTTCCGCTATGATGGGTTACTAGTCTAGTGGTCAGTTTTTATTCTTGTTGTTTATTCATTATTATACCACTTCCTCAATTTAACTATTTTGGTATTCTTCTATTTTTGGAACACCTAGATGTTTTTAAGAAATATTTTCTTTAAATAATTTTAATTCTTCAATAGATTGTGTTACATGAAATCATGAGTTTAAATGAACATCGATATGTCATTAGTATAAAATGATCATTATAACCTATCCATTAAGTTAGTATGAATAAATATAACTAAATTATGAAAATGTAAGGGGAATTCATTAGCTACCAATTATTTATAAAAATATAAAACAATTAAATGTAAAGAAAATATTTTTACTTTTGTATTAATAAATTAAGTTAATTACTATTATTAAATGAAATTAATTAAATATATATGTTATATTTTTCATAAAATATTTTTTATATTCATCCAATATATATTTTAGTCCTAGGATATTAATAAACCATATTTTATGTATAAAAACCTATATTTTCAAAAGGGTAATTTTACCACCTTTTAACAGAGAACCCTATTTAAATTAAAATTTTGACACATTAATAATTTTTATATGACAAAATAAACTTCTTATTTGGAATAAGGATATAAAAATTTACTTTGGCTGAATTTTTGATAACTTTAATGTTTTGATAAATAGTACCAATATACTAAATTTTAATTAAAAAAATATTTTAATCAAAATTATTTATGTGGTTAAATTATATTATTGAATGGATTAAATAGATATAATATATTTATATCAGATAATATAATATCATTCATTTGAATTAATTTTACATTTAATTTTTATGTAAAAACATTTCAATATTTTGCAAAGTTTTAACTCTTAAAAAGTTGTTTTCTCATTTTGACAATGAGATTAATTTTAAACTAATTTCTGAAAATTTTTTGTTTTTAATTTTGAAAAATGTATCCCATATTTTTAATTAGTAGTTCTAAATTATGTAAATATATTTCTTTTATTTTTGGGCATTATAAATAGTAACTTTGGTAATTTTTATTAATACGGTAAAAGAGAAATTGGGTAAGTAAGGCTAAACTAATATTATTAAATTACCCTAACACTTTTACTAATACAATTTGATGAGTTTATTTAGACCTAAATTATATTTGGGTCAAAATGGTATCCTTTGGAATCCACTTGGATGAGATTAGAACATTTAATTTATTTTATTTAAAGAGAAGTTAAATATGTCTCACTCAAATTTTAATAACTATATCCTTTTTAATATAAGTCTATACATAAGATAAATTCAATTATAAATACTCATTTGAAAGATAAAATGTTTTTATTTTTATTTTTAATTTATTTTTAATTTTTAGTAAATAAATAATTATCTTAAAGGCTTATACATTGAAGATGTAGAAATTATTTAATCAATGAGAAATCAATAAAATAATTTAATTAAAATAATAATGACCATTAAAAGACTCAAAAATTTGACTAAATATTATTTTTTGAGTATATATTGACAATAATAATCCAAGGATGATTTATTGACCAATTTAAGCCATATAGAAAATATTATAACACTTATAATATTCTATTTAAAGTTATGATAACGTTGTCACATTCATGTTTTAATAAATATAACATTTTTAATGTAGAATTTTCCAGAAGATATGTTCAAATATAAGTATTATTTTGAAATATGGAGGATTTATCTTCTTCATATTGTTTTTTTTTAATTTTTATTCAACAAATAAGTATATTAAATAATTACACAAAATTTATGTAGTAATTATTTTATTAATGTATATTGCAAATAAATGTGATTAAAAATATTAAAATAAGTATAATTTGTGATAATTAATATATAAAAATAATTTTATATATGACCTTGACTTCTTAGGAATATGATAAAATATTTATTTTTAATTTAACTTTTTATATTAAAATTTGGAAAATCAATTAATTGAATAGTGTAAAAATTGACAATATTGATTTTTTATCAAAATAATGTCTTATTAAATTATTTAAAAATCATAAAACATTTTTTAAAAATATATAATAAGTATTATATGGTATAAAATATTCTAAATTATTTATTTATAGTGTAATTTTCATCATATAATTAAATATTTCACCCTTTAAATATTGAAATATTTATTACATTTGATAAAAATTAAATAGAATAACTAAGTGTTAATTAAAATGATAAGGATTAAATTTATATAAAAACTTGTATAAAATATATTGGTTTATTATATAAAAACCTTATCTCATCTCATATTCTAAGTTATGAAATTTTGGAGGTTTTTTTATGTGGTTTTATTTTATTATAAATTAATATTTTTTGAGTTTCCAAAAGTGCCCCTCACCTGAATTATAAAAAGGAGCTTCCTCTCTCCCTTATTAACTTAACCCTGAGCCTTAAAGATCCATAATACACCACCCATTTCCCTTATCAACTTCCCTAGTCACATTATAGTGGTTTTTTTCTTCTCCAAAGACCAACCCTAGTGCTTTAAGAGGTGATCTAGAGAGATCTCATCGAAGAAGAGGTAATCTCCTCTACTGATTCTTTCAAAATTCTTTATTATTCTACTTACTCTTCAAGAGTTATTTACATTATAAAGTAATAAATATAGTATCAATTATATACTGATATGTTATTATGATTATGGAACATCCATATTCCACCTTCCATCCATCCTACGAAAAATGAAATCACCACACGTGCATAAGTACGGCTTACCGTTTCCATGACGTGATGTAATATATTTTTCACCAACACCTTACATGTATATGTATGATAGTGGAAATAATAAATATATATTATTAATATAACATGATATGGATTTTTTAACAAAATATATACCATTCACTTCCATACCCTTTCATAATTATGGGAATGATATTGTCGCTTGTGCGTATGTACGACCTACCATCTCCACGATGCGATGCGATTCATTATAAATGATACCCATTAAAGAATGATTATATAAATGTATATAATGAATAAATATGATATATATTATTTTAATATCATTTTTTAATGATATAAATATAACCCAATAAGGATAACCATAACTTATTCAAGAAAATATGCATAAAAAATGAAGCAGTTACTACCCGAATAACAAGTAATAATGAAATATTATTAATAAACGGATGATAATATAATCATATATAATATCATAAAAATGAATATGATTTTTTAATAAGTCAATGAAATTATCTAAATCATTATTCATGATTTTTGGATACATACAAAGGATATTGAACCTAAGGTAAGGGATGATTTTGCAATCTCATTATTATTCGAGATTGTTTATACTAAATTATATGCTAGGGTATATTTATCATCCATGTCCATGTTACATAAATATATATTCCAAAATATTATTTATATCCTTCTGTAATTTTTTGAATTTTATTTTACCCATTGGTTAATTTTTATTAAACAGTATAAAAGGAATCTTTTTTCGTTTTCAAAATGAGGTACTTTTTGACTTTCCAACAAAATATGAGAAGAATGTTTTTATTTTAAATTATACAGAATGAATGAATTTTTACATTTTCAAAATGGATTATTTCTAAGAATCTTACTTTACATTATTTTATTTTTATTTTCAAAGAAATTAATTTATTTTAAAATTTTATGGCATTTTGAGAAAAGAAAACATTCTTGATGAAGAAAGGATATTTTCCTCAAGAATTATTTTCAAGTGTTTTATAAAAATTATTTTCCATATAAGATGAAATTATTTAATAGGTTTATTTTGATATCCCTATTATTCCTATGTTTTGATTTTTTTATGATGGAATTCTATTTATGAAATCCATTTGTTTTATATGGATTATGTTATAATGGAATACTGTTTAAAGAAACCCATTTTATTCCTTGGGTTATGATGAATGATTTATGTTTTTTAGAACATGTAAGAATGATTTAATTTTGATATGGGTGGGACCTATATCTCCATCTAATGAATTGGGTAAAAATTTATATCTTATGAGATATATAGGGATGGAATGGGAAATTATCTTGGTTCAGTAATATAGGGCTAAAACAATGAGTGAGCTCGATTCAATAATGGACTTTGTCCACTATAATGGTCTCGGTAATGAACCTTGACTAATATAAAATGATTTTCTATGATTATGTGTGTGCAAAAACTTCCATGCCTTATGTTATGACTTTTTTTAATATGTTCATTGATTCTTTATGAAGTTTTATGATTTATCCCATGAAATGATATCCTAATATTTTATATACATGATAAGATTTTAAAATGTTATGTTATTATGTATTATGATTATGATATTATTGATATCTCACTTGTGTACCTTTATTGTGAATCTAAGATCACCATTTATTATGTTTCGTTTTCCTATGTTGTGAGGAATATTATTAGTGAGATATTTTAAAATGGGTTCTAGATATGAAGAAATAAACAAAAGACAATATATATGTCTTATGAACCAGTTTTTTATGTTTCCTAGTTTCTAAAGAGACTAAAATTATATGGTAAAGGCATGGTTTTATTATGTTTTTAATGAATATTATTCAATTTTTATGTAATATCTATGTATATAAAGTATGGGTCATTATATTTGGTATTAGAGTAAATGGGAAATAATATGATCCTTGGGAACTCTTACGTGTGGACATGGGACAAACCATGGATATCCACCCAAGGGATTCACGGGGAAATGGCTGACATTGGGGATAGTGGTGTGTCCCACCCAAGGGGTGCAACTACCCATGGAGTGCTCTAATAGGTATTAATTCTATTCCACTAAAAATAATTCCAGAACATTATAGTTGGTATTAGAGAAAAGGTATAGTAAACCTTTAGAAAATCAAATGAGAAAACATTAATAAAACCCTAAGGATATATTGAAGTGCAGGATACGATCCTAGTGTTTTAGAAATGATCATGAATAACCTATGATAAAATCTAAAGTTTCCTAAATTGAAATATTAATCTTGATTATGTGGTTTTCCCATTATTATTTTTGTTTCTCATACTATGATTCTTGGTTTTAGTCAATGGATGGAACCCGAAGGAACCACGTTAATGTTGAATGTGATGGCCAATGAAATGATTGTCCTCCTAAGAAACTGAATGTAATGTGATCTATAATGAAAAATATTGTAGCTATGATGACACAACTTTATAAAGATATGAATCATGTAGGACTTCCAAATGAGAAAAGGAGGGAATAACATTTTATTGAGTCCATTATGAGGTAGTTTCCACATTCTTTCAATCAGTCTTCTGATCCACTAATGGACGGAAAATGTATTAGTACCACTGAAAAGATATTTTTAGTTCTCCAATTTTCAGAACATGATAAATTCATCTTATCACTCTATCTTTTGTAAGGTTAAGTTGATCAATGGTGTAACCTTATCAAGAATACAAGGAAAAGATATGAAATTGAATCCATAGAATGGGATGAGTTTAAGAACTTATTTTTCAAAAAGTAGTTTCCTCGTATGCTTTGAACAAAGATGGAAAATGAGTTCCTTGATCTTAATAAAAAAGAGGATGAATATGTTGGTACCTATAAAGAACATTTTACAAGACTTTCAAGGTATTCTTATATAATTATTATCCAACCTGATAGTAAAATTGTTCGATTATTTAGTGTCTTAAAATCAAGTCTCTAAAGGGAATTATCCATAAGTTCTTTAATAGCTTTGAGGAAATCATTCGATGTGCTCTCATGGTTGAGATGTAGATTGAAGTAACCCATCAGTCTTATAGTTTTGATAATAAGAGAATAATAGAATTCAAGGGAAAATCTAAAGACCACACTGAAAATAAGATGAGTTTTATCTTATGATCAATGTGTATAAATAAAAATAGAGGAAATTGTCTTAAAGGGACTATAAATTTTTTTATGTGTGGGAGAGATGGTCATTGAGAAATTGAATTCCAAATTGATGGAAAAAAGATATCTAATGATGCGAATTGATAAAAGGATACACATAATTCACCTCCTACATTTCAATGCTACAAGTGCATGGAAAAGAGCATTATTCTAACCAATTCCCTAATCTAAGGGTTATTGATGATGATCGACATCAGAAAAACTGTACGACCAAAGACAAAGTAAAGTCAAATGAAATTACTATCGGTGATGTGGAGTATGATAATCAAGTGGTTAAAGGTACACTTACCATCTACTCTAAAGAAAAAAATGTTTTATTTTATTATGGATCCACCCACTCTTTTATTTATGAAGAATTTTATAAGGCTATTTCTATATTACCTTAATAATTATATGTTGAGTTAGTTGTGATAACTCCTAATGGCACAACGATCACATCAAAAGTTTATAATTCTTCTCCAGTTGAAGTTTATGGGAAAGTTATTCCTACAAATCTTGTGATCCTTTATTTATTGAAATTTTATGTGATTAATGGTTATTTCTCTATATAGATATCATATTAATTTTTAATTAAGGTAATTCACATTTCATATTATGAATCAACCTATGATAATCTATTGATGAAATGATGAGTATGAACCTCCAGTGGTAATTTCTTCCATATTATGGGTCTTGATTCTTATAAATGAAGGTTATCTATCTCAAATGTTTGGGTAGAAACTCTCTATTAAGAATACACCTATTGTATATGAGTTTGATGATGTATTTCTGGAATAATTACCAAGTATTCCACTAAATCGTGAAGTTGAGTTTTCAATATAACTCATACTGGGTGCTATGACAATTTCAAAGACACCTTATAGAATGGCCCCAATTTAGTTGCAGGAATTGAAGAAGCAACTCCCATAGAATCTTGAAAAGGGATATATATGCCCTAGTTCATCACCTTGGGGTGCACTTGTTCTGTTTATTAAGAAAAAATATGGATCAATGAGACTCCGAATTGATTATCTATAACTTAACAAGATCACTATCAAGAAAAAGTATCCTTTTCCCCTCATTGATCACTTATTTGACCAACTACAGGGATCTTGATACTTTTACAAGATTGATCATTGTTTAGGATGTACCAAATATGACATTCCGTACAAGGTATGGAAACTATGAATTTATAGTGATGCCTTTTGGTCTTACTAATTCCCCCTATATCTTCATGGATATAATTAATAGAGTCTTTAGAGATTATCTTGATCAATTTGTGGTAGTATTTATAGATGATATTCTGGTTTATTTGAAGAGCAATGAAGAATATGAAGATCACTTGATAATTGAACTGAATACCCGGAGAAAGGAGAAGATTTATGAAAAAATTACCAAATATGAATTTTGGCTTCATAAAATTTCATTTTTGGGTCACATAATCTCAAGAGAGGGGATATCTATGGATCCAGCAAAAAAAGAAGTTTTTGAAAGTTGGCCTAGAGCAACAATGGTAACCGAGATATGAAGCTTTCTTGGTTTGGTTGGATATTATCAATGTTTTGTGAAAGATTTTTCATGAATATCTGGTGCACCCACCAAGTTGACTCGGAAATGAGTTAACTTCATGTGGATGGATGAATGTGAATAGAATTTCAAAGAGCTAAAAATATGTTTAGCCAGTGCACCTGTGCTCACACTTCCTTGTAGTGGAGAAGGAATTGTGATCTATAGTGATGCATTCAAGAAGGGGTTGGTATGTGTTCTCATGAAAAATGATATGGTGATATCTTATTCCCTGAGATAATTGAAAATACATGATAAAATCACCCAACTCATGATTTTATGTTATCTGCGGTAATCTAAGCATTAAATATATAGAGGCATTATATTTATGGTGAAAGGTGAGATATTTATACTGATCATAAAAGTTTAAAGTATATTTTCACACAAAAAGAGCTGAATATGTTCCAAAGAAGATGTTTGGAGTTAATTAAAGATTACAACTTCTCAATACATTAACACACTGGGAAAGCAAACAAGTTGGAATATGCTTTGGGTCGAAAGGACCATGTTATCTTATCCATGACGAGGATTGAAAAAGATCCAATATTTATGGACTTATGAAGGATGGATCTTGAAATTTTAATAGAAGGGTAGAAATCTTATCTTTATCAAATGAATGTTCAACCATCTATACAAGGGAAGATTAAGGAGGCATATAAGAAAGATGTAGAGAAACAAAAGAAGGTGAGAAATGTTACTGAATTCAAACTTGATTATGATGGAATCATAAGGTTCATGAACCAGGATTGTATTCCTCCCATACCAGAATTAAAGAAGGGCCTATTTTATGAGGCTCATAGTTCTTCATTCACTATTTATCCTGGAAGCACAAAGATGTATAGGGACCTGAAATAGTATATATGGTGGGATGAAATAAAAAGATATTTTTTTTGAATTTGTCTCTTATTTCTTGGTTTTTTTAAATGTTAAGGATGAGAGATAAAAGTCTAAGGGGACCTTACAACCATTATCCATTCTAGAATGGAAATGGGAAAAATCACTATGGAATTTATCATTGTACTTACCAAAAAATCTAAAGTCCATAATTCTATATGGGTTATAGTTGATCTCCTTACGAAGTTAGTACACTTCATTGATATTAGAGGGGATTTCTCTCTTGACCATATTTCCAGAATATATGTAAAGGAAGTGGTAAGATTTTATGGAGTATCACTTTCCATTATATCTGATCGGGATCTGAGGTTTACCTCGAAGTTATGGCGAAGAATTCAGTAGGCTCTAGATACATAGTTATGTTTCAGAACTGCTTATCATCCTCAGACAGATGGTTAATCTGATAGGAAAATTCAAACTCTAGAAGACATTTTGTGAGATTTCTTTATATATTTCAAAAGGTGTTTGGAATAAACACCTAACTTTGGTATAATTTTTATACAACAATAGCTTTCACTCTAGTATTTAGATGGTTCTATATGAATCCCTATATGGAAATAAGTGTGGAACTCTAACTTGATGGTATGAATTTAGAGAAATAAAGCTATTATAACCTTATCTAGTTGATGAAATGTTGGATATGGTCAGATCTATTCAACCACAAATAAGAGTGGCTCAGAGTCGAAAAAAATTACACTGACAACTGATGAAAATACCTAGAGTTTAAAGTAGGTGACAAGGTGTTTCTATGAATATCTCCCTAGAATAGAGTAATGAGATTTGGAAATAATGTAAAATTTAGTCCTAGTTATATTGGTCCTTTTGAAATTTTGGATCATGTTGGGAAGGTAGCATACCGATTGGTGCTTCCACCGAATCTCTCTCGAGTTCATGATGTGTTCCATGTATCTCTTTTCATAAAGTACATATCTGATCCTTCGCATGTACTAAACTCACAATTCTTACCGTTGGAGAAATATATTTCTTATGAAGAACAACCAATAGATATTTTTGATCACAGCGAAAAAGTTCTGTGAAATAAGATCACTCGCTTGGTTAATGTTTTATGGTTGAACCACCAATTCGAGGAAGCTATGTGGGAACTTGAGTATGTGATGAGTAAGAGGTATCCTTATCTTTTTTTTATCCAATTGACTAATTTTTAGGTCAAAATTCAGTTTAATGGGGGCATAATGTAACACCCATATGTTTTTAGGGTATATTTTCTTTAAATAATTTTATTTTTTTTAATAGTATTCTTTGCACGCAATCGTGAGTTTAAACGAACCAAGAGATGTCATTAGTATAAAATGACCATTATAAACTAACTATTAAGTTAGCGAGAATAAATATAACTAACCTATGAAAATGTAGGGCAAATTCATTGGCTACCAACTATTTATAAAAATTATAAACCAATTAAATATAAAGTAAATATTTGTATTTTTGTATTAATTAATTAAGTTAATTAAAATTAGTAAATGAAATTAATGAAATATATGAGTTATATTTTTTATAAAATATTTTTTATATTTATACAATAGATATTTTATTCATAGGATATGAATAAACCATATTTTATGTATAAAAAACATATATTTTCAAAAGGGTAATTTTACCATTTTTTAATGCATAACTCTTTATAAATTAAAATTTTAACACATTAATAATTTTTATATGACAAAATAAACTTATTCTTTGTAATTGGGATATAAAAATGTACTTTTGATGAATTTTTGGAATTTTTCTGATAACTTATTTGTTTTGATGAATAGTAAAAATATACTAAATTTCAATAATTTTTTTTTCATCAAAATAATTTATATGGTTAAATTATGTCATTGTGTGGTTTAAAAGTATAAATAAAAAATATTTTTAATATTTAATATAATTTAGGTCATTAGAATTAATTTTACATTGAATTCAGATGTAAAAACATTTCAATCTGTTGTAATGTTTTAACTCTTAAGAACCTGTTTTCTCATTTCAAAAACGAGATTAATTTTAAATTAATTATTGAATATTAAGTGTTTTCGATTTATAAAAATGGATTCTAAATTTGAAATCATTAGGTCTAAATTATTTAAATAGATTTATTTTATTTTTGGGCATTATGAATAGTAACTTCGGTAATTTTTATTAATACAGTAAAAGGGTAAATCATGTAATTAAGGGAAAAACATATATTATAAATTACCCTGAAACTTTTCCTAATATAATTGGATATTTTTTTAACCTAAATAATCTTTGGGTTTAAATGGTATCCTTTGGAAGTCACTTAGATGAGATTAGGACATTTGATTTATTTTATTTAAAGAAAAGATAAATATGTCTCACTCAAATTTTAATAACTATATCATTTTTAATATAGGGTTATACCGAAGATAAATTTGATTATAAATACTCATTTTAAATATAAAATGTTTTTTATTTATCATATTAATTTATTTTTAATTTTTATTAAATAAATAATTATCATAAAGGCTTATACATTGATGATTTATAAATTATTTAATTGATTAGAAATCAATAAAATAATTTCATAAAATAATAATAACCATTAAAAGACCCAAAAACTTGAAAAAAACTTTTTTTGGGTATATATCGACCATAATCATCCAAGGGTCTAGTAATTTACTATTTGGAACCACATTGAAAAGATTATGACACTTATAATATTTTATTTAAAGTGATGTTAAAGCTGTTTTATTCATGTTTTAATACATATAACATTTTTAATATATAATTTTATAAAATATATGTTAAACAATAAGTATTATTTGGAAATATATAGGATTTATATTCTTTATAGTATTTTATTTTTAATTTTTATTCAACAAATAACTATATTAAAAAATTTCACAAAATTGATGTAGTAATTATTTTATTAATGGAGATACCAATTAAATGTGGTTCAAAATATTAGAATAAATATAGTTTTAGATAATTAATATATCCAATTAATTTTATAGATTATCTTTACCTCTTAGTAATATAATAAAATTTTTGGTTCGAATTTAACTTGTTATCTTAATATTTTTAAAAAACAATGAATTGAATATTAAATTGACACTATTGATTGTTTATCAAAATGATGTTTTATTAAATTATTTAAAAATCATAATTTTTTTTTAAAAATATATAATTATTGTTATATGTTCTTAAATTTTCTAAATTATTTATTTATGGTCTAATTTACATCAAATAAGTAAATATTTTAACCTTTTAATATTGAAATATTTGTGACCTTAGTTAAAAATTAAATAGAATAACTAAGTGTTAATTAAAATGATAAGGTTTAAATTGATAGTAAAACTTGTCTAAATTTTATTATTTTATGATATTAAAACCTTATCTCATATCATATTTAAAATTAGTACATTTTGGAGGTTTTTGGGTGTGGTTTGATTTTGTTATAAATTAATATTTCTTAAGTTTCCAAAGTACCCCTCAACTCAATTATAAAAGGGAACCTCCTCCCTCGATTCTTCACATCACTTTGAGACTTAAAGATCATCCATGACCTACCCATTTTCCTTATCAACTTCCATAGTCACATTCTATAGGTTTTGGTCTTCTCCAAAGACCCACCCTAGTGCTTTTAGAGGTGATCTAGAGGGTGGTCGTCGATGAAGAGGTAATCTCCTCTACCGATTATTTCAAACTTCATTATTATTATACTACTATTCATGATTTATGTACATTATAAATTAATAAATATAGTATAAATTATATATTGGGATGTTATTATGATTATGGAACAACCATATTCTACCTTCTATCTATCCTATGAAAAACGAAATCACCACGTGTGCGTACGTACGACTTACCATCTCTATGTCGTGGTGTAATCTGTTTTTCACCACCACATTATTTGGATGGGTATAATGATGGAAATAATAAATATATATGATTATTATAACATTATATGTATTATGGAACAAAATATATATCATTCACTTCTATACCATTTCATAGTTATGGGAATGATATCATTGCTCGTGCATACATACAGCCTACCGTCTCCCTGATGCGATGCAATTAATTCTACATGATATCCATTAAATCATGATTATATAAATCTATATAATGAATAAATATGATATATATTATGTTAATATAATTTTTTAATGATATAACTATGACCTAATAAGTAGAACTTGAATTATTCAACAAAACATGCATAAAAAATGAAGCAGTTACTACCCAAATAACGAGTAATAATAAAATGTTATTAACAAAAAGATGATAATATGATCATATATAATATCATAAAAATTACATATTATTATGAAATAAATAAATAACATTATTTAAATCATTATACAGTATCTTTAGATACATACAAAGAATATCGTACCTAAGGTAAGAGATAATTTTATAATCTCATTATTATATAAGATTATTTATATGTAAGTATATACTGGTTTATATTTATCATCCATTTCCATGATTCATAAATATTTATTCCAAAATATTATTTCTATCCATATAAAATTATTTAAATTCAATTTTACCCATTCTTAAATCTTTATTAAATATTATGAAAGGAATCTTTTATTGTTTTCGATATGAGGTACTTTTTGACATTCCGATAAAAGTACAAGAAGAATGTTTTTCTTTTAACTTATACGGCATGAACAAATTTTTACATTTTCATAACACCTTATTTTTATAAATATTACTTTACAATATTTTATGTTTATTTTCAAAGATATTATTTTCTTTTAAAATTTTGTGGTATTTTTCTAAAAGAAAACGTTTTTGAATAAGAAAGGATATTTTTCTCAAGAATTAATTTTAAGTGTTTTATCAAAATTATTTTCCATCTAATATGAAATTATTTAATAGAGTTATATTTCAATACCTTTTATTCCAATGGTTTTATTATTTTTATAATGGAATGTTATTTAAGAAATCCATTTGTTTTATATTGATTATGTTATGATGGAATGATGTTTAATGAAAACAATTTTATTCCTTGGATTATGATGAATGATTTATGTTTTTGTGGCATAAGTAAGAATGATTTCATTATGAGATGGGTGGTACTTATATCTCCCTCCAATGAATTGGGTAAATATTTGTATCTCATGATATAGATAGAGTTGTAATGAGAAATGATCCCAGTTCATTAATATAGGGCTAGAATGAGGAGTGAGCTCGGTTGTGTAATGGACTTTGTCCACTATGATGGTCTTGAAAATGATCCTTGACTAATATAAAATGATTTTATATGATTATGTGTGTTCCAAAAATTCTATTTTTTATGTTATTAATTTTAATAAATTTTTCATTGATTCTTTATTAACTTCTATGATTTATCCCATGACATGATATCCAGATCTTTCATATATAGGATTAGATTGTTAGTTGTTATGTTCTTATTTATTATGATTCTGATATGATTGATATCTACCTTGTTTACCCATACTGAGAATCTGAGATCACCATTTATTATGTTTATTTTCCCTAGGTTTTTAATAAGAATATTAGTAATATATATAAAAGGGGGTCAAAATATGAAGGAATAAGCGGGAGATAATGTAGTTGTTTTATGAACCAGTTGTTTATGGTTCTCAGTTTCTAAAGATACTATACCTATACGGTCTCAATGTAATTTTTTTATATTTTTTAATGAATATTATTCAATTTTGAAGTAATATCTATGTATGTAAATTATTGGTCATTATAATGTTAAAATATGATAAGAGGGCATTGTCACCCCAAAGACACACCCTAGGCCCTCGCAGCTAGTCAGTAGCCTCTGGTGTTTGGGGATATATAGTTGTGGCCATGTGGCCAAATGGACTTGGGGCACTGTTCAATGGATTCTAGGTCTTTTACATTACAAAGTAGTATCAGGGCATTTTTATTTTTTTTTCTTTACTATTTGGAAACAATATATGGGGGATTATGATTGTTTTAAAATTTTTTAATGAATTATTTCTAGGAGTAGCTAACCCACATATGGGAAAAATCCAAATTTCCTCTAATGAAATTAAAGTTTTCTGGGATTTAACTATTATAGTTGATTTGATTCCACTGTTGGGTTATGCACTTGAAATATTATGTGATTATTGATGTAGTTGAGGGTTTTATTTTGTTACAACCTGATGAGATGAGGGTATTTCATATCATGCATCATTAAAGACACCTATTAGTATTAAAATTCCATTCCATATAGGATGAATTACTTGACTTCTTGACTTTTTGATATGTTCCTTATGTGATATTCCAATTATTTTGATAGATATTATGTGAAAGGAATTAGAAAACATGGTTGGGACTTAGAGTTCATGCTGTAATGTAAGATGTAATTTCCTAATTAGGATACAATAGACAACCTAAGCATCAAATTGTGGCATGTTGAGTCATGAACCATCAGTCATATAGACTGGAACTTGTTATGGTGTAGATTAAGTGGATTCCATATTTCGGTTTATGAGGAGTATAGAACCTTATAGATCGATAGTGGTGAACCATTTGATTAAACTATTAAAGGGTAAATTTGTAATAAATGTGAATTTAAATGGAAATTGAACTTGTGAAAAAATAGAGAAATCAACCTAGACATGACTTTTGATTTTGTAAGAGGTGGTGCCTCTAGTGACCTTTGCGACTGTTACTTTTTACTCAGTCTTGGATTAAGGAGTAGGTTGGGTGGTATGACCTATTTATAGAAAGGTTTTGAGCTATCTTGTGCTTTTGGATATGAACTTTTATCTTGATCTTTTTTGAGGAATGTGTTTGGAATTGTAGAGACATACCACCAAGATGAACTCCAGTCATACACCGAGAGGGTAGCGATGACCATTATCTAGAGGTGGTGGGCCATAGGCCACTGATGGATCCTCCTATAGTTCCAAATGATTCACTAGTATTTGTTCTTGATGTAGGTGCTGAGGCAAAGTTCTTCAAGAGTTTTACATGATTTATGTATATTTTTTAGGGTGCACCTCAGCCTGCCTCATTTATGGATGAGTTGATGCATATGTTCTAATAGAAAAAACCATCCATGTTTTCTAGGGATGGTGGTCCTCAGGCAATTAATATGTGGCTTGAGAATACTCTATCGATATTTGAGCATCTAGAGACACCTCCTCAGAGGAGACTGAATCTTGTGACTTACATGATTTAGAGAGCATAAAAGCATTGGTGGGATGTTTTGAACCAATTTGATAGGTTGTGAGACATGGGTTGGGTGATTTCCAAAATTGATTATATGATTTTGTTTTCCCCAAGACACTAATAGTAAAGTGGGATAGTTAGTTCATGCATCTAGATCAGATAACGATGATAATTATGGAATATTTGGCATGCTTTAAAAATCTACAACATTTTACACCGATATATCTTATTGATGAGGTGTCAAGGGTGAGACACTTTGAGAAAGGTCTTAGAAATTTCGTTCGATCTTAGTTCAACATATTCAGATTGACCTATATTACTATTATATTAAATGAGGTGTTGATTACATAATGAAACTTGGGGGAATATGGGTCATAGAGTAGAGCAGTATAGTCTCTCAACCTAGTTGTTCTACTTCCATTAGTAAGAGGCGATGTTTTGAGGCTTCTTGTGAGATGAGTACCATCCAGGATGCTAGTATTGGTAGTGAATTTTCTATCATTAGTGTGGAAGATGGGGACATGAAATAAATTAGTGTGATCATGAACTAGTCGAGTGTTGAACTTATGGTAGGATGGGAAATGTGTAACGTTTTTGTATAATCTTACCTCCAGTAGTTAGTGGAAAGGGTTCATCTCCAACTCCAAGTTTAAGAGAGGGTTACTAAACTCTGCATCAAATAGGGAGATGGATAAGTACCATTCATTCAGGTTGAACTGGTGGTGGTTGTTTCTGATATATCCATAAACTAGTAGTGTCAAGAGAGTAGAGTGAGCCTACTCTGGGTAGTGAGGTTGTGTCATAGGGCTGTGGTTCATGACAGATATTTTCTATGCATCCTACCCATAAGGAGAAGATCATTGGACCATCTATAGTGATAGGTACAATCATAGTAGTATCTACTCTTGTATCTTATCTTTTTGACATAGGTGCATCGTATAGTTTCATATTTTTACCTATTATAGAATCCTTGGGAACTTTTTTCAGTTTTCTAAGGGTGTTAAGATTTTTCATACTCTATTGGGGATTAAAACAGAGATTTTATGCTAGTACATGGTGTTCCCCCTTGAGATTGGTGGGTGTCACTTCATTTGAGATCTTTTTTTCCTCGATATGATAGGGTTTAATGTCATATTCAATATGGACTGGATAGTTTCTTATCAAACCTTAATTGATTGTTATCATTGGAGGGTGATACTCACATCACCAGAGGGAGGAGTGTTTATTCACAAGGGTGAATGGGATGTCCAGGAAAGTCAAGATAGATTAGAGCATTGTGAGTTGGGAGGAATGACATCATATATTTATTATTTGTATTTGGATGATTAGGGAGCATGTTAGGTATATTTCCATATAGTGGTTAATTTTTTTAGGGATGTTTTCTTGGATGAGTTTTCTAGTTTAACTCCTAATAAAGATGTTAATTTCTCCATTAAGCTACTGTTAGAAGCTTCATAGGTATCCATTCCTCCTTATAGGATGACTACTATGGAGTTGAAGGAGATCAAGAGTTAGCTAAAGAACATAGAGTAAAAGGGTTTTATATGATTTAGAACTTATATATGGGGTTATCCAATCCATTTTGTGAAAAAATAATATGTTACCCTTAGGATATGTGTGGATTACCTAAAATTGAACCAGTTCAAAGTTAGGAACCAATATCCTTTACTGAGGATAAATGAAGTGTTTGGTTATCTCCATAGAGATCGAGTGTTCACAAAAATTTATTTGAGGTCGGTGTATCATTAGGTACATGTTCAACCTGAATACATACCTCATATAGCTTTCCATAGCAGGTATAGTCTATATGAGTATCTGGTTATGTTGTTCGGTCTCACGAAGGTGCCATCCGTTTTCATGGTGCTAATAAACCATGTCTTCCATCCTTATATGGATTTGTTTGTGGTGGCTTTCATGGATGATATATTGGTGTATTATCACATTATAAATGGTCATTTCAAGCATCTTGAGATCGTTTTGGATAAATTGAGAGAGTGCCATTCACTAGAAAAAAACTATAATTTAGTAATGTTTTTTTTTAAATGTCATTATTTTTTAAATTTAGTTATGTTTCCTAAAAACGTCTCTAATTTGAAAAAGTTTTATAAAAACAACACTAATTTAGAAACATTTCATCAAAACATCCCTAACATAGCAACATTTATATAAAATTTCATTAATTTAGTGATTTTTCATGAAAAATGTCTCTAAATTATCAATGTTTCCTCAAAACGTCTCTAAATTAAAGTCACAAAATTAATGATTTTTCCTAAAAAACATCATCAAATAGTGATATTTCCTAAAAAAAATCACCAAGTTAGAAACTTTTCCTAAAAATGTTTTCCAAATTCATGAAGTTTCTTATAAAACATTACTAAATTCGGAACTTTTTTTAGGAAATATCACTAAATTAACCACGTTTTTAGGAAACATTTCTAAATTTGTGACGTTTTTTAAAAAACGTCATTAATTTGATGATGTTTTTCAGGAAACTTCTCTAATTTGGCGACTTTAATTTAGGAATGTACAATTAGTGACATTTTTTACAAAACATCACTTAATTAATGGAATTTTCAAGAAATGTTGCTAAGTTAGGGATGTTTTCACGAAATGTTTCTAAATTAGTGACGTTTTTAGAAAAAATTCCAAATTAGAGATGTGTTTAGAAAACATCAATAAATTTAAAAATTACTAACATTTTTAAAAAAACGTTACCAAATTAGCTACCTATTCAGGACACATCACTAAAATTGGTGATATTTCAGGAAACATCGCAAAATTGGAGACATTTTTCAGTAAACATCGCTAATTTGATGATGTTTTTCTGGAAAGGTCTCTAATTTAGTGACTTTAATTTAGTGAAATTTTTGAGAAAACATTGAAAATTTACTAAAAACTTTCACAAAAAAACTCAAAATTAATGACATTTTCAAGAAATATTGCTAAGTTTGGGATGTTTTCATGAAATGTTGCTAAATTATTGATGTTTTTAAGAAACGTTTCCAAATTAGTGACATGTTTAGGAAACATACCTAAATTTAAAAATTAGTGCCATTTTTAAAAAAATGTTACCAAATAAGAGATGAGATTCTAGGGAGAGTCAATGTGGTATCCAATAATTTTCAGTTTCCTCAGAGGTACCAGGTTATAAATTATTTCTTCCACATATCTCAGCTACATTATTATCCCTCAGACCCATCTCACCCTTTGTAGCAAGATGAGGTGGAGTTATAGGTAGATGTGTCCTTTTAGGAACATCTGATTCATGTCATTTACAGGAGCATGAAGGTTCTTTGAGGCTAGTTAGTTTCTCTAGTATGGGTGCTATGGTAGAATAGCCATTTACAGGATGAGAATTGGGAGTGGGAGGCCAATGTACATGCTCAGTGTCCGTATTTATACTCAGATGATTCTTGACAACCCTTGAGGGGACAATTTGGGGATGAATCTCTTTAAGAGGAAATATTATAAGATCCTTGATTTTCCTACAAGGTATAGATACCTTAAATTTCTATTTTAATAAATTTTTATGGCCTAATATAAATACCCTTTGAGGTAATGGGGGTATCAAGGGGGTTTGAGGAATTTTCATAACCAGAAACCAGATTTTTTTTGAAAAATCAGGTAGGCCACATAGTTAGTTGAAATCATGTGGGACAGGTCGTACCGTATGAATGACTATTCGAGACCAAGGTAGAGGGAAAGAGAAGCCTACATGGTTTTTCAAACTGTGATATAGGACATGAACACCATTGTGATGGCCACTATAGTTTTTGATAGTGGGATGAGACACAGTTTTCACATAGTTAGGAAAATCGTGCACACTAACTATGCGAGGTTCCCCTCCTTACAATGAAGGGAACACAATTGGTACACAGTTTGGACAACTATGTTGTCAAACTGTGTGGCCTAGTGTTTTGAGAAAAAATGACCAATTTTATCTAAATATGTTTTAAATGTAAAATATATTTTACTTATCATCCCATTATTATGACCACATGTTGGGAGATACCCTTGAATCCAAATCTTAGGCTTTGCCACCGATTCTCCTTCTAAAATTGGAATGGATCATCATTGGTCTCTTTGGATTCACACTGATGAGTACTCCATTATTGTTTTATTATTATTTATTTGTCTTTATATTAGTTTCACTATTTATGTGAAAGCTAATATGCCTTATCTTTATGTTTTTTTACTGTTCTTCACTTTTCCCCTAATCTAAGTGAAATCATGAGCTGATACTAGACAAGAACTCTACTATAGACCTATGGTAGGTGGTATATACTTTTCTCTAACAGTTTTATGCTTTATAGAGCTATTTGACATGGTGTAGAATGCAAGAAATTCTAGAGTCTCCACTAAAATGAATTGAATGTTTAAAATGAACATTATGGAACCTGTTAGGTATTCCCATTAGTTCATTGAGACTTTTTTAAGGTTGTTTCCCCAAATAAGGTCACCCATGGGGTGTGCCATTGAGATTTCCCCTTGTTTTACCAACCATGTGGTGTGTGTTTGAGCTTTCCTAGTTAAAGGAATCCAATTTATGAATTAAATTAATGAAATTGATTAATTAGGGGATGGTTTTCCTCCTTTTCCATGTGATACATGATGTTGAATTGTTTAACTGTTGAAATGTGAAATGTTATATGAGTGGGTAAACTCAGAGAATGTAATCAAATGTCAATTGTTATATGATTGGGTAAAATCACGGAATTTAATGCTCGTGAATTGATAAATATAATGATTGATGAATGAATTTGATGATTTGAGATGGTAGTAGATGCCTTGGTAAGTATAACATGGACCCTAACTCTGTCAAATTCCATGGATTCTACTTACATGAATTTTGATAGTGGTAGTGGATTCCTTAGATGACGCTTCTCCTTAGGTGTTGATTTTTGTGGGATGTCTTTGGCCTTTCTACCCCTTGTATTCATCTTGTTTTGGCTTGGAGTGGATATGGTTTCTTGTTATACTCCTTGGACCTCAATTCAAGTATAACCTAATTTCCATCAAGATTATCTTGGGACTCGACGAGGATGCATCAGTCAACTATATCTTGGATCTGGTCTTGTGGGGTCTGGAATTTATGGTCATACGGCTTGGACATTATAAATGTTACATGATTGATTATACGGTGTGGTTTTGGTTGACATGATATTATAGGCTATACAACATGGGTGTGGATGATATGAGATATTGTGTATATGGCATGGACATGGTGTTTACATCCTTTTTTTACTGCTGCCTTGTTATAGGAGATTGAAAATTTCTGGGAGTCTTGTATGGTTATACAATATCACTTTTTTGGTTACTTTTCCTTGGGAACTTTACTTTAAGTACTTCCATGCCTATTATATTTTCACTCTGTCTTAGCTTATATTGCACAAATAGGATTTATTAAAGACAATGTTGGTAGTGACATATAGGGATTGTATCTCACACCCTATTCAGGCCGCTATTGGGTACCCAGACAGACTATTTGGATACAGGTAGGGACCAGGGAAAGCGCCCATAGTTCGATAATTGAATTTTTTCCATTATCAAGAGAGGGTATCACAATACCAATATGGGGCTCGTGATTATATCTAGAGATAGTACTTTTTGTCATTTTTTCTATTTTGATACAGGAATGTACTGATTCATGTATACCTATTTTGGATGCTTTGTAGACACATTACATGACATATCATCTTGTATATCAGATTACTTCTAGAATTTTTGTATATATATATTTCTGAATATTTATCTCCTCTTCAGTTGTTATTGTGCTTCTGCTATAGCAGATTACTAGTCCAGTGGTCATAGTGTATATTCTTGTTGTTTATTCATTGTTATACTACTTCATTTATTTAACTGTTATGATATTCTACTATGTTACACTTTGAAAATAGGGTATATTCTCTCCATAGATACACCTTAGGACCTCACTTCTAGTTGGAAGCCTCCTTAATTTGGGGAGATGTTCTTGATTACATATGGACAACCAAGATCGGGTCACCATTCATTGGAATCTAGTTCTGATGCATTACATATATGGGGTTCAAAACCCCCTCTAATGTCGTAAATTAGAGGGGTTTAACCCCCCCCACTAATTTCTTAAGTTATAGGGGCTTCATATCTCCCTCAAATTACATAAATTATAGGGGGTTCAAAACCCCCTTCTAATGAAATAAATTATTGGGGGTTCAAAACCCCCTATAATATTATCAATTAGAGGGGGGATGGGGGGTTAACCCCCACTATTTTCTAAAAAAACAAATTCCATTATATATACAGCGCCACTAAAATCCAATCAAATATATAACGCCAATAAATATTAAATTATTGGAACTTTTTACATAACTGCATCTAAAATCCAACTGAATATTAAAATAAATAATGATAAAAATTTTATAGGGGGTTTTGAACCCCCTCTAAATTAGATGATTATCAGGGGTTGTGCATTTCCCCCTTTAATTTATATTGAAAATTAATTTAGATGGGGTTGTGAATAACCCCTCTAAAAAACCAATATAATATTCTATTTATATTATAGTGAAATATTTCAATATTACCTCATCTAATATTCTATAATAATCTATTTTTAAGGATTTTTTCATGATAAAAATGTGGTTATAACGTTTTCTTTTCAAAAATTCCATGTTTTTCCTCTCCCCCACTTATAAAATTACACCCCCTATCCTATCCTCTTCACACTTCAAAAAATATTTGGTTTGGTTGGTACCTAAAAAAATCTATTCCTTAAATCCCTCCCCACATCCTATAGGCATTTTTTTTATTAATAATACCTCCTAATGAAATATTAGGTATAAACTTAAAGAGGACCATGGAAGAAGAGGTAAAATTCTTAAACATGCATATTTGTTTTATTTATTATTAAACATATTTCATATAATCTTCAACTATGATACTATAAAAAACCAATATCTAATGTATAATGAGATTTTATTATGTTAATTTCATAACCTAAATCCATCTCCACTTCCATAAAATGTGAAATGAAAATGTCGATCGTGTGTACGGTGAACTACCACCGCGTGAACTGATGTAATTTGTTTTTCATCACCTATTTCAAGGATCTATATAATGATGGATTTAAGATATGTATATTATATTTGTGAAATTATTATAATTATTTAATTATGATATCACATATACCTTCTTACATTCCATTTTGTGGGTGATACGATAACGCCGCTCATGTGTACGATGGACTACTGCCTCATGAAGCGATGTGATTTTTTTCCTTACACTTTACATGGAAGGTATTAAGGATAAAATTAATGAATATTGTGATATTTATGAATTAACCATACTTATGAAAATATAATTTCATGCCTAACTTCCTACCTTCCCATCAGTTGAAAAACAATAACGTCGTTTGTGTATACGTGTGGACTACCGCCTCTACGCAGTGATGTGAAATGTTTTTCATTTTATTTTTTGATGGATAGTAATAAGGATGTATTTGATTAATAAATGTAACATAATAAATTTTAAATGATAATAAAAATAACTTTTTTTTAACAAATTACAGTTATTTTTGGTGTGAAATTTTAATTTTTCAATACTTGTGTTTTTTATGCCTTTACGAAAGGGGTAAATGCCCTATTAATACTTTGTAAAATTATATGGAATATTTTTAGAGTTAGGTGATAAGTTATAATGGTATTATAAGGTATGAAGAGTCTTGATTTTGATAAAATAAAATTATAAAAAAAATATAATATTACACATGCACAATTGTTGTAAATAAATGAAATAATCTAAATGGTGCCTCATATGAGAAATTTGAGACTACTTTTAGGTCTAGGATGTTAATTTTATCCTAGAAATGACATAAAATTTATGTGTTTTGAGCGTTTGTTCCAATCACATGTGAGGATTATTTATTTAATATTTTTATTATTATTTCTCAAAAAATAATAGAATATCTCCCAAATGATATTTTCAATAGAAAATATGAGACCATTTTTAGGTTTGAAATACTAGTTTTACCCTAAGAATGACCTAACATTTATACGTGTCAGGATTTTAGTTACATCACACATAAGGGTAAGAATAATTGATATAAAAATATTTTTTTAAGAATCTAGAAATAATAAAAATAATTTTAATGTTATCTTTATTATTATTTGTGGTGAAGAAAAAAAATGAAAATATAATTCCGTAATTAAATTTTTTTTATGATAAAAATATTGAGTAGTAAAAGTGATTGATGTGATATTATTAATTATTCCAATTAAATGTAAATGTGTAGTTAATATTAATTTATTAACTATTATTGGTATTTAATGATTTTTTTTGAAATGTTAATGGTAGAAATAATGTGAGATATGTAATAATAAAATATTATTGTTGTTATTAATATTATTTTGGAAAAAATAATATTAGTGTGTGTGTATTTATATAATGTGTATATATATATGGAATAAATAAATATGTATATATATATACATGTGTGGTTGTATATATGTATATATGTATATATGGATGTGTTTATATATATATAACATGTATATATGGATTAAATGTATATTGGCCATGAGGTGCCTCTGCTCTTGATTATCTAAACCAAGAAGGATCCTTTTTTATCATTCTATTTTTCGTCCTGCTTCTTCCCTACCGAAGCTTGCAGTTTTTTGAGTTTTTTTATCCTTGGGGAAAGATTATGCAATGCTGGTGACCACTACTATTTGACATCATACTTATTTTTGGGTGATTTTGGGTTGCGATGTCACTGCCATTCACAACAGATGTCTTTGATAGGTCAATAACAGGGCTTCCCGGACTTATCTCACACAATTCGAGATTTTTTTTTGTTTTTGTTGGAAACCTCTGATTGTATTCCCCTCAAACCCCAGTTGGTTTAAGCTATTTACACCTCATTATTGTACTGTAACCCTTTCTTTTAATAAATTCTTTTTTTGGGCATGAATTGGTTGACCAATTCATGTCACCACTTTTATAAAAAATGGATTAAATGTATATGTAAACTTATATACGTGTGTAGGGGTATATATGTATATAAGGACAGTGTGTGTGTATATATAACATGTATATATATGGGTTAAATATATATGTAAATATATATATATATATACATGTGTATATATATATATACGTATGTGTGTGTATATATGTATCATGTACATATATGGGTTAAATATATATGTATATATATATACATATTTGTGTGTGTGTTTGTGTGTGTGTGTATATATATGTGGGTATATATATATATGAATTTTAATATATATATATATATATATATATATAATGAAATAAAAAAATGGATTTAAATGGAAGAATGAAATAAATGTTAATTAAAGGGAGCATTGCAAATTTTACAGGCAATAGAGGCATTTTTTTAGGTCTATGCATAACATGTGGAGGCTGGAAATGAAATAATAAATGATTTAAAAATATAAAATTAATGAAATAAAAAAAATAAAAGGGCGGGACTTTCTTTGGGGGGTGAGCAGTGCATAAGAGGAACCCTCCTCCCCGCTGACGCCTTCCCTCTCCCACTCTATCCATATCTATTCTATTATTATTATTATTATTATTATTATTATTATTATTAATTTTCTTTTTCAAACTTATATATCAAGTATTTCATGAGATATTGATTGGATTCATGCACCATCAATGTCATTTGATTCATATATATGAGAAAAATTTTAAACCTAATTTTGTTTTTGGAAGTATATGGTTTCTGTGGTGCAATTAAATTCATACATCAACTCTCATCATCAATCATTATTGCACATAAGGTATTAAGCCCTTGAATTTAGCTTATATTTTATATGGTTTATTGGCATGATTTTTTGGTGTGTTTGTGTAGAACATGAGACCTATGTTTGATGCCTGACCACATTAGGTTTGTGTGTGTAGCCTCTGACCTGTGCTTGTATTACTTGGATATAAATTGTGATGATTATGTTTACTGGTTGATTTGACATGATATTAATCTATTGTTTGAATTATATATCGTATATGTTGTATTTATATCTACTACAATTGAGCATGCAAGTTTGTCCTGTTTGGTCAGCATTTGAGATTTGACATATATATTGGTTGACTTTGGTTGACATGTGAGATATGACACAAGATTGAAAATAATCAAGATTTAGCATATATTTGAGACAATCCTCTGAGATGGATATGTCAAAATTGGGTCAGCTTGTACTTGGATGATTCTAGTCGTTAGGATATGTCACATGCTTAGGGATATCCATACAGGAGGGATCATGCTATAATTGGGTTGGTATGTGATATTTGATGCTGGTTTGGGCTATCCACTTTAGATGAATGTGCCATACTTGGGTTGATATGTACTTGAACTATCCCTATCAGCTAAATGTGTCACATGCTTGGGGTTATCCACTCAAGGAGGATGCGCTTGGATAGTTACCAATGTTCCATCCAGTATTATGTCAAAGTAGATATGTTTCTTCCCACATGGTACCAAAGTAGGAAGATTCGATCCTGAAGGGCCCAACATGTGGTTAGTACTTGTGTGATATATTATTGTTATATTTGTACCATTTTATGATCTTGAAATATAGTTGTATATTTTATGCACCGATGACAGGGGTATTTGGTGGTGTCCTACTGATTCTTGTACTCACACCCTACTCATAAATTCTATTTCACTTGTAGATTACATTCTTAGGGATCCAATGAAGGGAAAGGGACATGTGGTGGATGGTTGAGCAGGTAGATCAGGATGATGCTTATGTTGATGGGTAGAGCTCGAGTGTGATTTCTAGTACTAATTTTATTTCTATCTTTATCTTTTAGTAAGATCCATGTGGTGTTTCATTTTGTTATCATGTGTGTCAAATTTAGGATTCCACATGTACTATGATTAATTATTATATTGGTTATATATTTATTATGTGCAATATAATGGAGGGTATAGTATTCTCATGGTTCCATCTGAAACCCTTGCTGCTAATCGGTACCCTCTAGCTTACGGGGAGGTGCATCTGAGGTCATGTTGCATTCTAGCTCGGACCCGATGGTTTGGGTCTAGATGGTACAAAATGGTATCATATCATCATGATACACTAACATGTATTTCTATTTTCCTTCATTTGGTAAAAGAATAGGATGGATGGGACTCAGAAAGAGGAACTATATCAGCATCTAATCAACACTGGATAGTGGACCTTCAAGTTTTCATAAAGTGGGAATTTATGTTTTTTTTGATGTTATCATTGATTAAATTCACCTTGAGTGAATCAATTTTTTTTGATATATTTATTTATGATTTTCTATGTGCATTCATGCATTGTGTTTGGTGTGTAGGTTCATGTAATATCCTAAATTTTTTAAAGATAATAAAAACCCTATTTGTTAATGATTTATAAATATTTTTATGTGAAAATGTAAATTTTCAATAAAAATCACTTAATAAATCTTTTAAAGTTTTTTCATAAGATTAAAATCCCAGTTATCATCTTGTAATATTCTATGGAACATTTTTAGAGTTAATCGATGAGTTAGTGTGATATTTCAAGGCCCATAGTGGTTCAACACTGAAGAAATAAAAGTATTAAATATATTATATTACACATGCATGATTTATCCAAAATAATTTATTATCTTTCAAATGATGAATCATATGAAAAATATGATACCACTATTAGGTTCAGGATGTGGGGTTTACCCTAGGTGGGGTATAACTTTTGTGAGCATCAGACATTTGGTCAGATCACATACAAGGATGAAATATTTAATATTTTTATTATTTTATTTTTTATAAAATTTTAATATATCTCTAATGGTGCACCGTATGAGAAATATAAGATAACTATTAGTTATAAAATGTAGGGTTTACCCTAGGTGGGGTATAAATTTTGTGAGTATCAGATGTTTAGTCAAATATCTCATTGTATTAAGTTATTTAATAAATATATTAAATTATTATTATTAGTTTAATTATAGAAATTGGTATTATTCACTTTCTTCCCCCAAAACACATACAGTCATCATTTTTCAATGCCCCAACCATTCTAAAAACACTTTTTCATCACCATTTTAATCTTTTTCGGTTGCAACTCATTAATTAGGTGAAATTAATGACTCTAAAATGGATTTTTTGTTGAATTATGGATTAAAATGGGTGTTTAAATTCAGGGTTTTAATTCCTATGATTTTGGGGTTTTTTAAATAGCCGAATCATTTTGGGTCTAACTTTGGTCGATTCCATTGAGTCCAGAAGATCTTGAAACTCCTCTACACGTGATTAGTGAAGCCCCCTTTGATCTGATCGGTGTTCTCTCCATGATCCAGGTGGTGTGACTTTTCTTATTTTCCCCCTTACTATGTGCCATGCCAATAAAATGTGAGTTTCTTTTATTATTTTTCTTTTCTTTTTATTTTATTTATTCCATTATTTCTATAATTTAATTTTTTTAGAAAAATGGTAGAATTTAAATACAAATAATTAAACCTAAAATATATAGGAATAATTCATAAGAAATTATCAAAAGATAATCTTTTTTTATGGCATGAAAATCACATTGAATGTTCTAGGATAATTTATTAAAATTATTAAATGATAATTATTTTTTATTATCAAAGATAATTTTTAAATAAATTATAAAAATATGATTGCATAAGATTATCAAATAATAACTACTAGATTATCAACAAATAATTTATAGAATAAAAATATCAAAGGATAATCATATGGATTTATCAAGGGACAAATTATTTATTTTTCCATATGATAATTACTTTTAATTATCAAAGAGTAATTATTAAAAATTATCATATGATAATTTAAGGATTGTCGAAGGATAATTATTAAAATTATAAAACAATAATTTTCAGTATATTAATGGAAAGTTTATAATAAATTATCAAAAGATAATTTATAATATATTATCAAAAGATAATTATAAAGGTTAATTTATAATAAATTATCAAGATATAATTATAAAATAATCATTTATAATAATTTTTCAAAAGATAATTATAAAGGATAATTTATAATAAATTATCAAAATATAATTATAAAGGATAATTTATGTTACATTATCATAGATAATTATAAAAGGATAATTTAGGATAAATTATCAAAAGATAATTATAAAGGATAATTTATAATAAATTATCAAAAATTATAAAGGGTAATTTATAATAAATTATCAAATGATAATTTAGGAAAAATTATCAGACATAATTATAAAGGATAATTGATGAGAAATAATCACGAAATAATTATAAAAGGATAATTTTTAATAAATTATAAATAGATAATTATAAAAGTATAATTTATGAGAAATTATCAAAAGATAATTATAAATGGATAATTTATGAGAAATTTTCACACGATAATTATAAAAGGATAATTTAGGATAAATTATCATAAGATGATTATAAAGGATAATTTATAATAAATTATCATAAGATAATTATAAAGGATAATTTAGGATAAATTATGAGAGATAATTATAAATGAAGATTTAGGATAAATTATCAAAAGATAATTATAAAGGAAAATTTATGAGAAATTATCAAAATTTAATTATTATTATGGATAATATTGTGAGTGAATGCGCAAGCCTTGAATGAAAATTCAGAAATTATCTTTGATAGAGAATGTATTATCACATGTTATATATTATTTATTTTTGAAATTTGATAATTTTTTTCGTTCTAGGAACCCTTAACAAACCTCGAGCTTTGATGTGCTAATGTTTATGATAATAAGGTTGAAAAGAGGTGTTTTTGACTATTGATGTTTTTAACCCAATTATTGAACCATACACGGTGGTTTATCCTTTTCGTTGACATCGATGACTTTGATGTATAAAGTTCCTTAACTTTTGGGATCTCTTTTACACATGTTTCTATATTTGATTAATGTGTTGTCTTATTTAATACCATAATTTATTGTGAATGCATATGGGGGTGTGTGTGTAGCCTTGAGAACCTTATGTTACACTTTTTCCATGAGTACTTTGTAGCTTATTATTCATGTTCGATGATTGATCACATGTATTGTATATACTACCTTACTTATGATGATGTGTTATGATTTCTTATGTATCCTAATATGCTATGTGTTTTTTTTTGGAATTATTATAGGAACCCAAGGTAGGTGGAATATCATGACATGTTTATCCCTTAGAGGGGGAGTGTGCATGATTTTCGATGATGAAGGTGGTGGACCTATGCACAGGGTTGGGATACGCTGATGCCTTTGGGATGTTGTGCGATGAACTTGATGACTAGTGGATTCCAAGGGGTATGTTCTTGATGCCAAGTGAATGTTTATTCACTCTTGATGCCTACAGAATGCTGATAACAAGACTTCTTTGATGCCTAGTGATGTCTAGTTTCATGATAACACATTGTTGAGTAGCATTATTCCTTATCCTCATAGCTAATCCTTGATTATTCTAACACCCTAATTACTTTTCCGGCATAGAGATGAAGTAGGTACGACTAGAGGTTTGTGGTGTCTTAGTTGGAACATGACTACTCAGTTTTAGACTGTGTGTTTATATAATTCTTACACATTTATTATTACTACAAAATACACTTTTATACTTGATCACATCAGGTTAAGGAAGAATTTGTGGTGTCCTATTGAGTCTTTTACTCACACCATACTTTAGAATTTTGGTGTGATTGTAGATTTAATGAGGGATTCGATGAAGGGAAAGGGCACCATGGCAGACTGTAGAGCTGAGGAGTGTGGAGCTGGTGGTGGGATAGGATGGACACTGGTGAGAGTTGTAGTTTATCATGTGTTTACTTATATGTTTTATTTACCCTAGAGAGACTTGTGACTTTTAAGATCTTCTTTTATTTAGTTTTCATGTATTACATCTTGACCTTTCCACACAATTAAACTTATTATTTATTATATTGGTTATTGTTGATCATCAATCCTATGACCTGATACCGAGGGTATAGTATCCCCACTGATTGACTTGGACCCTCAATGCTAGTCGGTATCCTCCTGCATATGGGGAGGTGCACATGAGGTCACGTGGAATTACAGCTTGGACCTAGTGGTTCTAGGTGAGATGTTACAAAATGGTATCATAGGATTAGGACTCACTAACTTATTTGTCCTCTTATATTGTTTTGGTATACGATATATAGAAGATAAAACATTGCTACTTGATCAAGGGAACTATAATAGTTTATGTCCATCACTGTATAGTGGGCCTTTAAGTTTCTATAAAGCAGGGTAACTATGACATACTATTATCATTTATTAAATTCACCTTGGGAAATGAACATGATTTTTATATGTGATTTATGATATTTAGGATGAATTCATGCATCATGACTAGGCACGTAGGTTCACATGTCTGTATATACCTATTGTTGTGTTGTATAATAGTTCATTAATTAAATGCATTGATTTGTGCTATCTATTGGGGATAGTCTCTCTTTGTGTGATATATTTTCATTTCATGCTATTATTATATATCTTTATTGTAATTTATTAGTTTAACTGATCATATTGTTGTGTTAGTATATATATGATAATTGTGACTAATGTGTAGGGATGTAAACAAGGGTTAGTGCTAGGAGGGGTATATCTTAGTTTAAGGGCAGACTTCTAGGAAAACCTTGTTTGATCCAATAAATTGGTTAAGAGAAACCTTATGTGGTCCCATAGATTGATTAGGGTTTATCTTAATGACTCTTTATTTTCTGAATTTTTTCTTTCGCATTATGGGAGATGTCTCCTTGACTTAGTCTTATAGGAATAATTAGGAAGAAGGAAGGAATAATTATGCAAGGGATTATGTTTAAAAATTACCATAGGATGTGTAGGATAATGTAGTTGATCTTCCCCCTTCACTTTCTCTATGTTTTTGGTAACATGTCTACTTTAATCAGAATTTTTTTTATTAGTTCTTGTCTAAGGCATAGGAGTTAAAAACTATGGTCAAATATTCCCTTAATTCAACTCCATAATTCTTCATCATTCCTGGGAACTAAAGGCCCTTAGGATGTTGAGTATTAGGTTGAAATATTTTTGTATCTATGACCTATTAGAGACTCTGAAGGATCATTATGTTAAGCTAGAAAGAGATAATTTTAGGTTATCATCCCATTTTTATACCCCGTATCATATGGCATCGACTGAGATGAAGGGGATCATGGTTCATTTGAATGACTTGGATAGAAAGGATCTCACAAGGATGAGTAATTCATCCTAAGGTTCACCTATGTTGTTTTCTAAGAAGTAATATGTTAATCTTTGGCAATGTGTTAGTTACCAAAAGTTGAACCAGGTGATAATGAAGAACAAATATTTGTTTCCCAGGATTGATGGCTATTTTGATCAGCTATAGGGTTCCCATTGGTTCTATAAGATTAATATTTTATTGGGATATACTCGGTTGTGATTTAGAGAGGAAGTCATTATCAAGACATCATTTTGGAGAAGGTATGGATTATGTGAGTACTTGGTAATGTCTTCTGGGATAACGAACACACTAGCAATGTTTATAGACCCCATGAACAAGTTCTTAAATCCATAATTGAACTTATTCATCTTAGTATCCATTGACAATATATTTATCTACTCACCAACACTAGTGCAACATGTTAGGCACCTAGAGATTTTCCTGAGTATGCTTCAAGCACATAGGCTTCAGACCAAGCTTTCAAAGTGTGACTTATGGATTCAAGGGGTGAAGTTAATAAGATATGTGTTGTTTAAGAAAGGTATATTTTTATACACAAAAATATTTGGGGTAGTCATATCCTAGAAACTTTATCAAAATGTGTTTCAGATTATGAGATTTTAGGATTTATTAGGATATTACCAATGGTTTAACCAGAACTTCTCAGGACTATCATCACCCATGAAAATGATGCAAAAGAAGGAAGTGAAGTTTAAGTGTTCAGACCAATGTGAATATGCATTCCTTAAACTAAATGGAATGTTGATGAAAACTCTAGTACTGACTAAGCCTGTTATTGGTTATAGAGTTTACTATGATGCATCGAGAATTTTTCTAAGAGTGGTTCTGATGCAAATATATTATGTAGTAGCATATGGGTCATGTCAACTATGACCCCACGAGAGGAGATAATATACACATATATTGGATATGGAAGTTGTGGTCCATGATATAATGTTTTTGTGACACCATCTCTTTGGTGAGTTATTTTTATATATATAGAGATCCTTCACTATATCTTCACACAAGGGGACATAAACTCGAGAAAAAGGCACCGAATTGAGTATATATAGATATTGAACCTTGAGATGATGTATAAAACTAGAAAAGATAACATCATTTTGTATAATCTTAGCTGTAATATGCAGGAAGATTAGGAAATTTTTGTGAGTCCTTCAGAGGAGAAGTTATGTTTGGTGATCTTGTTGGCTGACTGGATGATGAATGCTTCTTAGGATCATGGATCTATGAATTGTTCCCCTTTAGTGATCACCTTATCACTTGTGGATCAAGTTAATACTGGTTAGGAGTCAGACCTAGAGTCTCCTGTGATGTGGGAATAGTTGGATGGTGGTAACTCAATGCCTTGATGGTCGATGGATGACAATTATGTGATTATTTTACATGGTAGAGTAGTAGTACTTATTCCAATTAGAGAGGAGTTTAGGACGGATTACCATACCTCTAGATGGGTATAAAATCTTGGTGTGACTAGAATATAAAACAAATTCAGGTGGTAGTTTTGATAAACATGAATTAATAGAGACATTATTAGTTTTGTCTCCCAATGCCTTACCTATTAGAGGATGAAGGACAAGCACCACCATCCTGGTGGGTTATTGTTGCAACTCCTGATACCTATGTGGAAGTGGTATAATGCCATGATGGACCTTTTTATGGATTTATCGAGGACCTTGAGGATTTGTGAAGAAGTTTTCTCACTTATTATTGATCAAAGAGACTCACTCAGTAGAGGATCTGGGAAATCTCTATGTTTGATAGATCATACACCTGCATGAGGTTCCCTTGAGAATTGTTTCAGATAGAGATTCACATTTTATGTCATTATTTTTATAGGGCTTTAAAAATCTATATGGACTCAGATAGGATTGAGTATGTCGTACCATCCTCAGACCAATGGACATTCCGAATATACTATGCACATATTGGAGGACATGCTTTGATCATGTGTGCAAGACTTCAATGGAGTGTGGATTTATCACCTAGATTTTATTGAGCTTTCATTCAATAATAGTTACCCAGATTTGATTCATATGGTACCTTACGAGGCTATTTATGAGATACCAAATTGATCACCTATTATTGGTATTAGGTAGGTGAGATAATGGTTTTGGTCCCAGTTTGGTTTAAGAGGCCTTTGAGAGAGGGTATCTGATTGAGAAGAGATAAATCACTACTCAGATTAGAACAAAATTACATTTCAACCATAGGAGGAGACCATTTAAGTTTACTGTGGGTGATCAAGTTTTATTGTGAGTGACTCCTCAGCTAGGGAGAAGATGTCTAAGGAATCATGGCATGATAAAACCTTATTTTGTTGGACCCATTGTGATCATCATGTGGATGGGGGTAGTGGAATATCATATGGACCTCCCTTCTCTCTATCGAGGTATGCACAATGTGTTCCATGTGTCACAACTTCAAATAAAAATAACCAACCCTATGCATGTTATATATTGTGAGGAATTTGAGATGGAGACTCATTCATCTTATGAAGAACATCCTATGTGGATCATAAATCAAAGCGATAAGGTTTTGTGAGAAAAGATGGTACCACTATTCCATGTTCAATGATAGTATGGGCAGATCCAGGAAGAGACTTGGGAGTGAGAGTCTGATGTTTGAACTCAGTGTCCTGAGTTATTTGAGAAAGACCATTAGAGATACTTCTCGGGGATGAGAAGTTGATAGAGGGGGAGAATTGTAATGTCATGAATTTTTTAAATATAAAAAAACACTCTTTGTTAAATATTTATAAGTATTTTTATGTGAAAATGTAAAGTTTTAATAAAAATAAATTAATAAATGTTTTTCATAAGGGTAAAATCCCAGTTAACATATTTTAATATTCTATGGAATATTTTCGGAGTTAGGAATTGAATTATTGAGAGATTTTGAGGCCTCTAGAATCTTGGTGTAGACAGAATAAAATTAATAAATATATTATCTTATGTGAACATGATTTATCCAATATAGTTAAATATCTCTCAAATGATGTATTGTATGAGAAATTTAAGACCATTTTTAGGTCTGAGTTGTGGGGTTTAACCTAGGCGAAATATAAATTTTGTGAGTGTAAAACATTTTGTTAGATCACACATGATGATAATATATTTAATATATTTTTATATTTTTTTATATAAATATTTTAATATCTCCCAAATGGTGTGTCATATGAGAAATATAAGACCATCATTAGGTTCGGGATGCGGGATTTACCCTAGGCAGGATATAACTTTTGTGAGTTCTAGATGTTTGGTTAGATCACTCTTTGGATTAAGTTATTTAATTAATATATTAAATCATAATTATTAATTTAATTACAAAAAATTAGTACTATTCACTTTCTTCTTCAAAAATAAACATGCACACCATTTTATAATGCCCCAATGTTTCTAAAACACACTTTTCATCACAGTTTTAATCTATTTATATTAAAACACGTTAATTAGGTAAAATTAATGACTATACAATGAATTTTTGGTTTAATCACATATTAAAATAGGTGTTTGAATTTGGGGTTTTAATTCCTATGATTTTGGGATTTTTAAAATAATCGAATTGTTTTGGGTCCAACGTTGGTTAATCCCGTTGATTTCGAGAGATCCCAAAACTCCTTTTCATGTGACTAGTGAAGCCCCTTTGATCTGATCACTATTCTATGATAGTTTATTAAAATTATCAAAGGATAATTATTTTTTATTATCAAATATAATTGTTAAATAAATTATAAAAATATGATTGCATAAGATTATCAGACTATAATCACAAGATTACCAAATGGTAATTTATAGAATAAAAATTATCAAAGGATAATCATATGGATTTATCAAGGGATAAATTATTGGTTTTTCCATATGATAATTACTTTGAATTTTCAAAGATTAATTATAAAAAATTATCAAATGATAATTGTGAGATTATCAAAGAATAGTTATAAAAAACTATCAAATTTTAATTGTGAGTTTATAAAATTTTAGTTTATAATAAATTATCAAAATATAATTATAAAACATAATTTATAATAAATTATAAAAATATAATTATAAAGAATAATTTATAATAAATTATCAAAAGATAATTATAAAGGATAATTTATAAAAAATTATAAAGAGATAATTATAAAACGATAATTTATAATAATTTATCAAAAGATAATTATAAAGTATAATTTATAATAAATTGTCAAAAGAAAATTATAAAATAAAAATTAGGATTCTTATCATAGATAATTATAAAATGATAATTTAGAATAAATTATAAAAAAATTATTATAAATAATAATTTATAATTAATTATCAAAATTATAAGAATAATTTATAATAAATTATAAAAATATAATTATAAAAGATAATTTAGGATAAATTATCAGACATAATTATAAAATTATAATTTATGATAAATTATCAAGAAATAATTATAAAAGGATAAGTAGTGATAAATTATCAAAAGATAACTATAAAAGAGTAATTTATGAGAAATTATCAAAAGATAATAACAAAAAGATAATTTATGAGAAATTATCATAATATAATTATAAAAGTATAATTTAGGATAAATTATCAAAAGATAATTATAAAAGATAAATTATTAAAATATAATTATAAAGGATAATTTATACAAAATTATGAAAATATAATTATAAATGATAATTTAGCATAAATTATCAGAGATAATTATAAAAGGATAGTTTAGGATAAATTAAAAAAAGATAATTATAAAGGATAATTTATAAGAAATTATCAAAAATTAATTATTCTTATGGAGAATATTTCATGTTCATGTGATGGGAAAGAATGATAATTCAGAAATTATATAAGAGAGATAATGTATTATTTCATGTGATATTTTATTTCTTTTTGAAGTAAAATAACTACTTTTGGTTCTTGAAACCCTTAAAGAATCTCAGTCTTTATCATTTTGACATTTACGATAACAAGGTCATGAAGAGGTGTTCTTGATTGTTGAGGTTTTCACTCCAACTATTAAAACATATGATGTGGTTTATTCTTATTGTTGAAACTGATGGATTTGATGTGGGAAGTTCCTTACCTTTTGGGATCTCATTTACACATGTTACTATATTTGATTTATGTGTTGGCTTATTTGATACTGTTATTGATTGTGAACGCATGTGGGTGTGTGTGTAGCCCTGATAACCTTATCTTCCACTTGTTTCCATAATTACTTTGTAGCTTATTATTCATGTTTAGTGATTGATCACATGTATTATATGTTCTACTTTACTTATGATGATGTGAAATGCTTTCTAGGGTATCCTACAATGATATATGTGCTTTTGTGGTATTGTTTTTAGAACCCAAGGTAGGTGGACCATCGTGACATGTTTTTTCCTTAAAGGGGAGATGTGAACAATTTGTGATGATGATTAAGAGGGACCTATGCATAGATTAGGGATACAAATATGCTTCCGGGATGCTATGTGGTGCACTCGATGAATAATGAATGGTAAGGGGTATGTTCTTGATGCCTAGTGGATGTTAAGTCACTCTCGATTCCTAAAGAATGATGAGAACATTACTTCTTTGATTCTTAGTGATACCAATTCTCATGATCACACAATGCGGAGTAGAATGATTTATTACCCTTATGGATAATCCTTGATTCTTCTAACCCCTGGTTATCCTTCAAGTATAGAGTTGAAGTAGGTATAACTAGGGGTTTGTGGTGTCTTGGTTAGCGTATGACCATTCAGTTTTGGATTGTTTGTTTCTATGCTTGTTACACATATTTTATTATTATGTAATACACTTATATACTATATCACATTAGGTTAAGGATGCATTGGTGTTATATGACTTAGTCTTGTACACACACCCTATTAGGGAATTTTGGTGTGCTTATAGATTTCATGAGGTATCCAGTGAAGGTCAACAGCCCTGTGGTGGACTGTCAAGCTAAGGAATGTGGATCCAGTGATGGGCTATGATTAACACTAGCAAGAAATTCAGTTTGTCATTTTTTACTTACCTTCTTTATTAACCATGGACAAACTCACCACTTTTGGGTGATTCTTTTATTTACTTTTCATGTATTCTATATTTACCTTTCTGCATGTTTAATATGATTATTTATTATATTGGTTATTATTGATTATTGATCCTATTATATGATATTGAGAGTATAGTCTCCCCACTAATGGACTCAGAACCTCAATGCTAGTCGACATCCTCTTGTATACGGGGAGTCGTGCATGAGGTCACATGGAATTTCATCTCAGAACCAATGGTTTGGGTTGGGATGTTAAAGTTCACATGCTATATATACCTATTTATTGAATTAAATAAATCCTAAATAATTATATGTATGTTTAAATTATGATATGTTCCTTGGTGTATTATTTCTATCATTCTTTTATTTGATCATAATGCATTCTATAATTGAGTGTATATATATGGTTATGACTATTGTGAAAATGTTAGTAAAATGAACTTCATACTTGAATAGGTGGTAAGTATTTTTTTTGTTCCTTTTAATGGACTTGAATAGAGTTAGAATACACTGATTTTAAACCCCTGTGGTAGAATTAAAAAAATTTTAATTAAAAAAATTAATTTTAATACGGAAAATACTATGGTGGGGAGTAGTGGTTCCATAATATGAAATTATTCTTGATGACAAAAATAATTATGGTGGGAGAATTATAACATCCTCAGTTTTAAATGATAATAAAACTCACTTTTGTTAATAAATTATAAGTATTTTTGTTGTGGGAATTTAATTTTTCAATACTTTTTTTATTAAGCATTTAAAAAAGAGGTAAAATCCTAGTTAATACATTAGAAAATTATATGAAATATTTTCAGAGTTAAACACAGAGATAGTGGTATTCCGAGGTCCGAAGAGCCTTGATTTTGATAAAATAAAAATATTAAAAATATTATATTATGTGTGTTTTATTTAAAAATATGAAATAACTCCCAAATGATGTCTCATATGAGAAATCTATGACCACCATTAGATATGAGATATGGGGTTTACCCTAGACACGACATAGAATTTATGTGTGTTGGGTGTTTGGTCAAATAACTCTTGAGGATAATTTATTTAATATTTTTATTACTTTTTTCTCAGAAAATAATAGTATATCTCCCAAACGGTGTTTCCAATAAAAAATACGAGAGCACTATTAGGTCTAGAATTTGGGTTTTACCCTAGGTGTGACAAAACATTTCTATGCATGAGGCGTTTACTTATATCTTGCGTAAGGATAATAATAATTGATATACAAATATTTTGTTAGGAAACTAGAAATAATAACAATAATTTTATTATTATTATTATTAATTGTGTTGAATAAAAAAATGAAAATATACTTTCATAATTAATAATTGTGTTATGGTAAAAATAATGAGTTTTCAAAGTGATTAAAGTGATATTATTAATTATTCCAATTAAATGAAAATTTATGTTTAATATTAATTTATTAACTGTAATCAGTATTTAATGATTATTTTATTTAAAATGTTAATGGTGGAAATAATGTGAGATATTTAATAATAATAATAACAAAATATTCTTTATTATTATTATTATTATTTTGGGAAAATAATATTGGTGTGTGTATTTATATAATGTGCGTATATATATATATGAAACAAATAAATATGTATATATATACACATGCGGGTGTATATATGTATATATGGATGTGTGTATGTAACATGTATATATATATATATATATAAACATATATACATGTGTGGGGGTATATATGTATATAAAAACGTGTGTGTTTTTGTGTATATATATAATGTGTATATATATGGGTTAAATATAAATATATATATATACACTAGTTTATAATTGTATATATGGATGTTTGTTTATATATATATATATATATATATATATAACGTGTACATATATTGGTTAAATATGTGTGTGTGTGTGTGTTCTCAGATGTAAATAAATAAATAAATATATTTGTGTGTGTGTGTGTGGGTATATATATATATAGGAATTTAAATATAGATATATTTAATGAAAGAAAAAAATGGATTTAAATGGAAGAAGGAAATAAATGTTAAATGAAGGAAGCATGGGGGAATTGCACAGGAAATAGTGTCATTTTTTTAGTTCCATGCATAATGCATAGAGGTTGGAAAAGAAACAATAAATGATTTGAAAATAGATAATGAATGAAATAAAAAATGAAATAAAAGGGGGAAATTTTAATGGGAATATGAGTAACACATAGGAAGAACCCCCCCCCCCCCTCATGCCTTCCCTCTCCACTCTATCCCTATCTATTCTATTTTTTTAATTTTTTTAATTTAATTGTTTTTCAATTTCGAACTTATCTCTTAATTATATCATATGATATTGACTGGATTGACATGTCATTGGTTTTGTTGGGTTTGTATTTATAAGAATAATTTTAAACCTATTTTTTTTTTCTGAAAGTAGTAAGGTTTCCATGGTGTAGTTAAATTCATACATCAACTCTCATTGTCAATCATCATTGCACATAAAGTAGGAAGCCCTTTACTTTAGAGAATATTTTATATGGGTTATTGGCATTATTTCTTGGGGTGTGAGTGTGTGTGGCCCGTGAGACCTATGTTTGATGTTTGACCACATGAGGTGTTTGTGTGTGTGTGTCCTTTGACTTGTGATTGTATTTCTTGTGCATGGATTGTGATGATTATGTTCACTAGTTGACATGACATGATATTGATCTATCATTTTAAATATATATCATATATTTTTTGAACCTATCTAATATAGTTGAACATGTAGTTTTGTCATATTTAGTCATCATGTGAGATGTGAAACATGTATTGTTCTACTTTGGATGACATGTGAGATATGACACATGATTGAAAATATGAGATATTTGATGCATATTTGAGACTATCCTCCGATACGGATGTGTTATACTTGGGTCGGTATTTACTTTGACTATTCCAGTCAGTGGTATGTGTCACATGAATGGATATACCATACAGGAGGGATATAATAGACATGGGTCAACATTTGAAATTTGAAACATGTTTGTTTTATCCACTCAAGATAGATGTGCCAAACTTGGGTCGACATGTACTTATATTATCACTACTGGAAGAATTTGTCAGATGCTTAGGGTTATCAACTCAAGGAGGATGTGTCTGGATGGTTACTGATGTTTCATCCTGAATTTCTTCAAATAAGGTATGTTTCTCCCAATATGTTGTCGAAGCATATAGAGAAAATCCTCATGGACCCTGCATGTGTTTGGTATTTGTGTGATATATTTTTACCTAGTTTATTTTCATGAAATACACGTGTATATTTTATTCATTGATGCTAAGTTTTATTGGTGGTGTCCTATTAAGTCTTATATTCATGTAACGTCCCAACCCTCGTTACCCAAAGTTGGTGCATTATTACATAACATTGACATGATCACAAAAGATCAAGTCTCGAAAGACCGATTAGTTTAGTAGCCTTAGAAGTACTAGATACATTCATAAGGTTTACATTAAATAATAAAATGGAAAACTACAACAACATTATTTCCATAGACAACACTGATATCCCATATACTATCCCTACAGGTCAGTCATAATACACTTCTTCGCATCCTAGGAAAAAATAAAACATAGAAAGGGTTAGCTCAGAGGCTCAGTAAGGATAACAATATAGCAGAAAATTTCATAAATAAGCACAAACATTTAAGGAAATTTATAAGACTAAAACAAAAGTCTTTTAAACGTGAACTTCAGCATAATATGGAAAAGATAAAAATCATATAATTCCATTTACATATTCACATGGAAATTCTACTAGTCGAATAATCACATGCAATATCAATATCCACTTTCATAATGATGGAATGCATAATTCCATACTTTGATAACCACGTAGTCAAGGCCTTGTGCCAAGAATAAAAATAAGATTTTGTCAAGGCCCTGTGCCAAGACACTATTTTGTCTCATGAGACCTACCGATGCATCGAGGAGATATAGCGGGCTCCACCTGTCACTTACTAAGTCCAATGCATTCCTCATATGAAAAGGTTTAAACATAACATAAACATTCGTATTAAAACTAGCGTACAAAATGTCAATACTTTATCCATAAACCATGAATGGTGTAAAAATAACACATCCACAGTCAAACATATCACAAAAACTTTCAATACAATATGGAAGATTTGTATCATAATAAATCATCTTCAAACAAGTTTAAAATCCATAAAAGGATGTTGACATAGATGAAAATGATTTGTAAAACTCTTTGAGAGAAATATCCATTTTTCATGAAAACATTTAAAAGTCACATAATTTAGAAAGAAATAAATTTAAAGACATTTTTTGAATCAAAGTTTACCATACCACTTTGAAACTTTTGAAAGGAATTAACATTTTAAAAACATTCATGTCCATATAAATAAATCCTTAAAAACCATTTTGAAGGCATCTACATTAATGAGAATGATTTAGAAGAATAAATATTTATAAAATTTTAAATGATTTTTTAGTAAAAAATCCCCTTAAAATAATCCCTTTTAATTTCTTTCATGAAACATGGACATGGATAATAAATATGTCCCAGTAGATACTTACGTAAAAACAACCTCGGATAATAAAGAGATTGTGAAATTAACCCCGACCTTGCACTTTCCTTTGGTCGAGGGTACGTTTAAACTTTTGTATAATGACCATTGTATGTTATTATATAATACCAGAACCATATTCATATTTATTATATCATACATGATTAATTTATGACTTTATACTACCCATTTAATAATGATTTTCATGTTAAATTGACATTCCAGGTAATAATCTCTTTCTTTATCGTACATATTTTAACTTGTTATTCTTGATCGTATCATTTAGATCATGATTTATATAATTCCATAATATAAACCTTGATTTATATATCATACATATTTATAATATAAATATTTATAATAGAAATATATATGAAATGGAAAATACCGTTTATAGAGAAGGTTGGTCTTACGTATGAATAAACGCTATTTCTGTTTTCATATCGTATTGAACGGAAGTAAGTGAATAAGATATATGTAAGTAAATAAATACATACATATATAAATATATATATATATATAGTAGCATTATTATTTCATATATTACATACTTATTAGTAATATATATTTTTATAATCGTCGATGAATTGTGAACTTCGAAATGAATCTCATCGCGTCGTGGGGTCGGTAATCCGTACGTACGCACGAGCGACAATATAATTTACTTAAATGTTTGGAATTGGATGTTATATTAATATTATAGAGACATTATCATGTTATTTTCATTATTTATATACATATTACTTATCATTATATCCATCCAAATAAGATAGTGTTGAATAACAAATTACACCATGGTGTGGAGACGGTAAGCCGTACGTACGCACACATGGTGACATTATCATTCTTAGGATAGATAAAATAATAAATATGGTTGTGCCATGTTTATAATAACTTCAAATTATATATAATGTTCTGGAGTTATTATTTTGGTATGGTAATAACAAATGAAGAGTAAGTGGAAGAAGAAAAGAACTTGAAAGTGGGTGGTGAAATCATTACCTCTTCTTCGGGTTCTTCCTTTTGATTTGATCAAAAGGGCTCTATAGGTTGGATTTACGATCAAAATAATTACTTTAAGATGAAGGGATGATAGTTGGGAGGATATTTGGGCAGGGTTTGGCCGAGCCAAATGTCTTTGGAGGTGTGAATTTGAGAGAAGGGGAAGTGCCCTTTTATAAGAGGGGTGAGAGGCACCTTAGGAAAAGCTAGAAATATTATTTTATAATAAAATAATTTTAGGTTTTAATGGCTCCAAAATGTATTATTTAAAGTATAATGTGGTGATGGGTCGATAACCACTCAAAAAATAGGTTTTAGATAGGTTTGGGTCATTATATTAAACTTATCTTATAGATTTAACTCTTAGATAAATAGTTTGACATTTACCATGTCTCTTTGTATTTTTATATTATATGGTTAATAAACTTATTATATACTTCCAATATAACTCCAAGTGGTTCATTAATGACATATATAATAGTATTTAATCCCTTTGGCCGAACCTTAGATTTTTAGGAATAGAATACCAATTAATAATATAATATTTGTTTTAAAAACTCTTTTATGTCAACTTTGACACTATTTGGTATTTTGTTTTTTCTAAATTAATAACAGCATTATTAATTTGAAAAGAATTCATCTAAAAAACCCTAAAATGTCATATTAACCTATAAAATTAGTTTAATTTATAAAAAGTCTCAAATTAAATTTAATTGGGTATTTATAATATCAAATATTTTCATATTTTACTAATTAGGTAATTACTGTATCATCATTGTGTCATAAATAAATTAAATTATTTAATGTATAAAAAATATTAATAAAATACCATTATTTAGGAAATATTTTTATCTTTATAATTAATATTTATAGTAGAATTTATCTTATGTTTAACCCTATATTAAAAATGGTTTAGTGATTAAAATTTGAATTTAACACTTTTAACTATTCTTTGAATTAAATAATAATAAATGTCCTAATCTAATCCAAGTGGACCTAAAGGATCATATTTTATTCCTAAGGTTGTTTTTGTTCTAATTACACTTATCCAATAGAATTATGACATTTTTCATGGTAATAATAATATCATTTTTACCCTTAATTACCCTATTTACTTTTAACAGTGGTAAATAAAAGAAAAAAGTTAATATTCAAAAAAAATTATTTTCATCTTATTGAACCACATTTTACTTACTGATATTAACCATGTCTCTCGTATTTTTTAAATGCAACTCACATAAGTGGTAAAATTAAGTTTTATGTAAATGTGCAAATGCTCCTAGGAGGTGGGTAAAAGACGGTAAAATTTCAATAAAATTTTTATATATCTAAACTTATTATAAAACGACTGCAATAAATTACATTGAACTTATATAGGTATTATGTATCTATTTTGACCTAAAATAAATTTAAATAAAATAAATAATTATTTAAATAAAAATCCGGTTTTAAACAATAACTTTGTGTTTTTCACTATTCATCAAAAATTGAAAGTTTTCAGAAAATTACCAAAATTTCACCCTAATATAATTTTGATATTATAAATTCAAAAATTAATTCTATTTTACCAAATTAAAAACATAGAAGTTTCATTTATTAATTTAAAATTAATTCCCCTTGTCAAAACCAAAAAGAGTATTTTTAAGAAATAATAACTAACAAAAGATTGATACTTGTTTATGTTCAATTTCAAAGTGAAATTATTTCTAATGAATAAAATTGGATTAAATGTTAAAAATATAATCTATTTATAATTACAAAACATTAAAATGTATAATTTAACACTAAAAATTATTTTGATTAAAAAAGTTGTTTTCAGTTAAAATATAGTATTTTTCACTATTCACCCTAATATGAAAGTTATCAGAGAAACACCAAAAATTTATTGAACAAAATTATTATGCCCTGATTCTAAAGAAGAAGTTTATTTTGTCATACTGAATATATATAAGTTTTAAATATTGTATTTAAAAAGGGTTCGCCATTAATAGGCGGTAAAATTGCATTTTTTTTTAAAAAAATACTTCTTTTATCTGGAAAAAATGAATTTGTTTTTTCATTATGTCTACGAAACTCATAATATGGATTCTAAAATTATAAGTATTATATAAAGTTCAAAATTTAGTTAATAATATTCATAACCTCTTTTGAACGGCTAGTTTGGTAAGTCGTGGTGCGCTTGAACTCGGTGTTGTGTGTAGTGCAAGTTATTTAATTACTTTGAAGAAATAACGTACTATGAAATCTTGGGGTGTTACATTCTTCCCTCCTTCAATAAATTGAATCCTTTCAATTTGAAATTGTTCTTTGAAAATAAAAGGTTGAAAATAGAAAATACCTTTGTGGGAAAACCCACATCGGAAATTCGGTTAAAAAAATTTAGTCTTAATAAGAGGAAAAGGGGAATGAAAAATTCACCACCAAATTATGATCTCGATTAGGAGAACATTGGTAAAAATTAGAGACACATAATTGGAGGAAAAATGTAACTATTTATAGGGAGTGATTGAGGTCATAAGTCACAAAAAATTGTAGAATTGAGGGCCTCAAATCCATCTATCTATGATAATTTAAAATATCATTGGTTCAACAAAACAAAATGTATTTGGATAACACATTCTTAGTTTTAAGATCCCTTACCTAAAGTTTAAGAATTAATTTCTTTATATAATAAGAGAAGAAAAAAATATATACTTGAAAATTAGAGTTCCATCATTTAACTAATTTCTACCACAAACTCATCTTTCACTCTAAAAGATAATAGAACTTAAAAAAATATTCTATTTATCCTATTAGTATAGGGTTCCAAAAAATAAATTTATAATTCATATACCAAACCTTTAAAAAAACTACATTATTCAATCTAGGACATCACATGCGCTAGTGGTGGGTGATACACCCTGGTCGCCCTTCGGTTGTGGGTTCAAGTCTCACATCCTTGCCGAACACGATGGGTTGCCGCCCGACCTCTGGGTTATCCTTTTTATGGAAATCCAAAAATAATCTCAAACTAAACTTATCCAAAATGGTTCTATCCAAACTCACAGTCCAAAATTTATAAGGAAAGTAAACACAATGAAGATCCTTTTTTCCGTGTAATAACATCTAAACACCTTCATCGTGTATTCTTTTAAAACACTGCAACATCCTAAATTACCATAAAACCTTATTGACTACATTCATGCTCCATTATTCCTTATAGAATACTTGATATACTCCTTCTATCCAAAAATGTTGTAAAATTATGGAATATACAAATCATTAATCAATTTCAAGGTAGTCAAGAATATCCAATATAATTTATCCAAATCCATCATGTATTATTCCAAAATCACTACCTTAGTATCAGAACTATATTATGGTTTATCTTTCTATCAAACATATATTTTCCAAAAATTTAACCTGATATTGAGTCACTTTTATTGGTTCCACACAATCTCAAGTCCTTAATTAAATAGTACTGCAGTACACTCCTTATATACCCTATAATTCTTATAACATGTACATCATTAATACAATACTCAAATGACACGACAATTTAATAACAATGTAAGAAATCTAATCATTCCTCTTCATCTTCGGTAGTATCATAACATTATTATTATCCAATAGTAGCATTTGGGGTATACTCTGATGATTTGGACATTGATTCGCGTAGTGTTCCAACTCCTTGCAGATGAAGCATTGTACATTTGAAACTTTTTTCTTACCTTTGCAATCACGTACTTGGTGTCCTTTTTCTCCACACTTATAACAAACTCCCATTACCTTCAAGAATTTACCAAGGTGATTCTTTACACAATTATCAAATATGGGAAAATCTTTTTTTTTCCTCTTCCCTTTATCCATCTTTATATCTTCCATCCTTTTCTTCTCTTACTTCCCTTCAAAGCCATAGGACTTAGAGAGTTCATTACTTATCTTATTAACACATGATACTATTTCTTCAAATGTTGAGAATACATGGGTAAATATTTCCCTTCTAAATGTTGGCTTAATACCGTGAAAGATATGATCCTTCTTACTCTTTGGATCATAGGTATTACTGGAGTTCACATTCCTTATACTGGGCGCCATTTCTATACAATGGAATATACTAGGCCAGTTTATGAATTGCAATGAATAATTCCAAACTTGTAAAATACCTAACGTAAATTGAAAAGTTTATGGATATAATCCATAATCATAAAAATGTTTTCTTTAAGGAAGTATATACACGTAAACCCTTCATAATGGTTCATAAAGAAAATGATAATTATCCTAAGCATATCCCCCATGAGTTTCGTAACCAAGGGTGCACCAAGGACCGTTTTCGTGCATCAGTTCTCGTTCAAGTCTAGCTCAAAGTAGTGTTTTCGGGTTATATATCTAGGTACATCTATGCCAAAGCTGTCTCTACCTAGTCGTATCTAGATATGGATGTATTTCTTGGAAAACTCAAAAAATCACTACAATACCAAAATTTTAGGAAGTTCTTCTATACTAATCCTCAAAGTATATCTTAGGGCTATGTGCTCTAATCAGAGTTTATCTAAATCTAGTTTCCATGTTTTGTACTAAACTTTCTATGATAACAACTGTAACGCCCTAACCCTAGTTACCCAGAGTCGGTGCATTATTACATAACATTGGCATGATCACAAAAGATCAAGTCTCGAAATACTGATTAGTTTAGTATCCTTGGAAGTACTAGATATATTCATAAGGTTTACATTACATCGTAAAATGAAAAAATACAACAATATTGTTTCTATAGACAACACTGAGATCCCATAGACTATCCCTATAGGTCAGTCATAATATACTTCTTCGCAACTTGGGAAAAATAAAACATATAAAGGGTGAGTTCAGATGCTCAGTAAGGATAACAATATAGTGGACACTTTTATAAATAAGCATAAACATTTAAGGAAATGTATAAGACTAAAACCAAAGTATTTTAAACTTGAACTTCAGAATAATATGGAAAAGATAAAAATCATATAATTCCATTTACTTATTCACATGGATATTCTACTAGTCGAATAATCACATGAAATATCAATAGCCACTTTCATAATGATGGAATGAATAATGTCAAACTTTCATAACCACATAGTCAAGGCCTTGTGCCAAGAATACAAATAAGATTTTTTTCAAGGCCTTATTCCAAGAGACTAGTTTGTCTCATGAGACCTACTGATGCATCAAGGAGCTATATCGGGCTCCACCCGTCACTTACTAAGTCCAATGCATTCCTCATATGAAAAGGTTTAAACATAACATAAACATTTGTATTAAGACTAGAATAAAAAATGTCAATACTTTATCCATAAACCATGAATGGTGTAAAAATAAAACATCCATAGTCTAACATATCACAAAAAACTTCAATACAATATGAAATATTTGTATCATAATAAATTAACTTCAAACAAGTTTAAAATCCATCAAAGGATGTTGACATAGATAAAAATGATTTGTAAAACTCTTTGAGATAAATATCCATTTTTCATGAAAACATTTAAAATTCAAACAATTTAGAAAGGAATACATTTAAAGACATTTTTTTGAATAAAAGTGTCCCATAAAACTTTGAAACTTTTCAAAGGAATTAACATTTTAAAAACATTCATGTCCATATAAATAAATCCTTAAAAACCATTTTGAAGGCATGGGCATTAATGAGAATGATTTAGAAGAATAAATATTTATAACATTTGAAATGATGTTTTAGTAAAAAAGTCCCTTAAAATAATACATTTTAAAACTCTTTCATGAAACATGGACATGGATAATAAATATGTCGCAGTAGATACTTACGTAAAAACAACCTCGGATAATAAAGAGATTGTGAAACTAACCCTTACCTTGCACTTTACTTTGGTCGAGGGTACATTTAACCTTTTGTATAATGACCATTGTATGTTATTAGATTATACCAGAACCATATTCATATTTATTATATCATACATGATTCATTTATGACTTTATACTACCCATTTAATAATTATTTTCATGTTAAATTGACATTTCGGGTAATAATATCTTTCTTTATCATACATATTTTAACTTGTTATTTTTGATCGTATCTTTTAGATCATGATTTAAATAATTCCAGAATATAAACCTTGATTTATAAATAATACCTATTTAGAATATAAATATTTATAATAGATAGATATATGAAATGGAAAACACCATTTATGGAGACGGTAGACCGTACGTACGCATAAATGTTGTTTCTGTTTTCATATCGTATTGAACGGAAGTAAGTGAATAAGATATATGTAAGTACATAAATACATACATATATATATATATATATATATATATCTCCAATAACATTATTATGTCATATATTACATACTTATTAGTAATATATATTTTTATAATTGTCGATGAATGGTGAACTTTGAAATGAATCTCATCGCGTCGGGGAGACGATAATCTGTACGTACGCATGAGTGACAATATAATTTTCTTAAAGGTGTGGAATTGGACGGTATATTAATATTAAGGAGACATTATCATATTATTTTCATTATTTATATACATATTACTCATCATTATATCCATCCAAATAAGATATTGTTGAATAACAAATTACACCACGGCGTCGAGACGGTAAGTCGTACGTACACACGCATGGTGACATTATCATTCATAGGAAAGATAAAATAATGAATATGGTTGTGCCATATTTATAATAAAATCACAGTATATATAAGGTACTGAATTTATTATTTTGGTATGGTAATAACAAAGAAAGATTAAGTGGAAGAAGAAAAGAACTTGAAAGAGGGTAGTGAAATCATTTCCTCTTCTTTGGGTTCTTCCTTTTGATTTGATCGAAAGGGCTATATAGGTTGGATTTATGATCAAACTAAGGCCTCTAGGATGAAGGGAGGATAGTTGGTAGGATATTTGGGCAGAGGTTGGCCGAGCCAAATAGCTTTGGAGGTGTGAATTTGAGAGAAGTGGAAGTGCCCTTTTATAAGAGGGGTGAGGGGAACCTTAGGAAAAGATAGAAATATTATTTTATAATAAAATTATTTTCAGTTTATAATGTATCAAAAATATATTATTTAAAGTATAAGGTGTGGATGGGTCTAAAAACACTCAACCAATAGGTTTTAGACAGTTTTGGGTCACTATATTAACCTTATCTTTTAGATTTGACTCTTAGTTAAATAGTTTGACATTTACCACATCTCTTTGTATTTTTATATTATATGGTTAATAAAATTACTATATACTTCCAATAGAACCCCAAGTGGTTCATTAAAGATATATATAATATTATTTAATCCCTTTGGACTAAACTTATATTTTTAGGAATATAATACCAATTAATAATATAATATTTGGTTTAAAAACTCTTTTATGTCAACTTTGACACTATTTGGTATTTTGTTTTTGGTAAATTCATAACAACATTATTACTTCAAAAAGAATTCATATAACCAACCCTAAAATTTAATATTAACCTATAAAATTAGTTTAATCCATAAAAAGTATCAAATTACATTTATTTGGATATTTATAATATCAAATATTTTAATATTTCAAGAATTAGGTAATTACTGCATCATCATTGTGTCATAAATAAATTAAATTATTTAATGTCTAAAAAATATTAATAAAATACCATTATGTAGGAAATATTTTTATCTCTCTAATGAATTTTTATAGAATAATTTATCTTAGGTTTAAACCCATATTAAAAATGGTTTAGTTATTAAACTTTGAATTTAACACTTTTAACTCTTCTTTGAATTAAATAATAATAAATGACCTAATCTAATCCAAGTGGATCTAAAGGATCATAATTCATTCCTAAGGTTGTTTTTGGTCGAATTAAACTTATCCAATAGAATCAGTACATGTGTTAGGGTAATAATAATATCATTTTTACCCTTAATTACCCTATTTACTTTTAACAGTGGTAAATAAAAGAAAAACGTTACTATTCACCAAAAAAATATTTTCATCTTATTGAAACAAATTTTAATTACTGATATTAACTGTGTCTCTCAGAGTTTTTAAATTCAACTCATATAAGCGGTAAAATTAAGTTTTATGTAAATTTGCAAATGCTCCTAGGAGGTGGGTAAAAGACTGTAAAATTTCAATAAATTTTTTATATATCTAAACTTATTATAAAATGACTACAATAAATTACATTGAACATATATATGTATTATTTATCTATTTTTACCTAAAATAAATTTAAATAAAATAAATAATTATTTAAATAAAAAGTGGGTTTTAAACAATAACTTAGTGTTTTTCAGTATTCATCAAAAATTGAAAGTTTTTAGAAAATTACCAAAATTTCTCCCTAAGTTAATTTTGATATTTTGAATTCAAAAATTAATTCTATTTTACCAAATTAAAAACATAGAATTTTAATTTCTTAATTTAAAATTAATTCCCGTTGTCAAAACCAAAAAGAGTATTTTTAAGAAATAATAACTAACAAAATATTGATACTTGTTTATGTTCAATTTCAAAGTGAAATTATTTCCAATGAATAAAATTAGATTAAATAGTAAAAATATAATCTATTTGTACTTCCAAACCAATAAAATGTATAATTTAACACTAAAAATTATTTTGATTAAAAAAGTTGTTTTTAGTTAACATATAGTGTTTTTCACTGTTCAACCAAATATGAAAGTTATCAGAGAAACTCAAAATTTTTTTTGAAACTAAATTATTATGTATCTATTCTAAATAAGAAGTTTATTTTATCATATTGAATATATAAAAGTTTTAAATATTGGATTTAAAAAGGGTTCGCTATTAAAAGGCGGTAAAATTGCATTTTAAAAAAATACTTCTTTTATCTGAAAAAAATGAATTTGTTTTTTTCATTATGTCTAAGAAACTCATAATATGGATTATAAAATTATAAGGATTATATAAAGTTAAAAATTTAGTTAATACTATTCATAACCTCTTTTGAACGACTAGTTTGGTAAGTCGTGGTGTGCCTGAACTCGGTGTTGTGTGTAGTGCAAGTTATTTAATTACTTTGAAGAAATAACGTACTATAAAATCTTGGGGTGTTAAATTCTTCCCTCCTTTTAATAAATTGCATCCTTGAAATTTGAAATTGTTCTTCAAAAATAAAAGGTTGAAAATAGAAAATACCTTTGTGGGAAAACCCACATTAGAAATTGGGTTAATAAAATTTAGTCTTAATAAGAGGAAAAGGGAAATGAAAAAGTCACCAACAAATTACGATCTCGATTAGAAGAACATTGGTGGAAATTAGAGACACATAATTGGCGGAAAAATGTAAATATTTATATTGAGTGATTGAGTTCATCAGTCACAAACAATTGTAGAATTGAGGGCTTCAAATCCATCTATCTACGATGATTTAAAATATCATTGGTTCAACAAAAAATAATGTATTAGGATAACGCATTTTTAGTTTTAAGATACCTTACCTAAATTTTAAGAATTAATTTTTTTATATAATAAGAGAAGAAAAAAATATATACTTGACAAGTGGAGTTCCATCCTTTAACTAATTTCTACCAAAAAATCACCTTTCACTCTAAAAGATAATAGGACATAAAAAATATTCTATTTATCATATTAGTATAGGGTTCCAAAAAATGAATTTATAATTCATCTACCAAACCTTTAAAAAAACTAAATTATTCAATCTAGGACATCACATGGGCCAGTGGTGGGTGATACACCCTTGTCGCCCTTCGGTTGTGGATTCAAGTATCACAGCCTTGCCGGACGCGATGGGTTACCGCCCGACTTCCAGATTGTCCTTTTTATGGCAATCCAAAAATAATCTCAAACTAAAATTATCCAAAACACTTTTGTCCAAACTTACAGTCCAAAATTTATAAGGAAGGTAAACACAATGAAGATCCCTTTTTCCACGTAATAACATCTGAAAACCTTCATCAGGTATTCTTTTAAAACACTGCAACATCCTGAATTACCATAAAACCTTTTTGATTAAATTAATTCTCCATTAATCCTTATAGAATACTAGATATACTCCTTCTATCCAAAAATGTTGTAAAATTATGGAATATACAAATCATTAATCATTTTCAAGGTAGTCAAGAATATCCAATATAATTAATCCAAATCAATCATGTATTATTCCAAAATCACTACCTCAGTATTAGAACCATATTATGGTTTATATTTCTCTCAACCATATATTTTCCAAATATTTAACCTACTATTGAGTCACTTTTATTGGTTCCACACAATCTCAAGTCCTTAATTAAATAGTACTGCAATACAATCCTTATATGACCTATAATTATTATAACATGTACATCATTAATACAATACTCAAATGACAAAATAATTTAATAACAACGTAAGAAATCTAATAATTCCTCTACATATTCGGTAGTATAATAACTTTATTATTATCCAATAGCAGAATTTGGGGTATACTTTGATGATTTGGACATTGATTCATGTAGTGTTCCAACTCCTTGCAGATGAAGCATTGTACATTTGAAACTTTTTTCTTACCCTTAAAATCACGTACTTGGTGTCCCTTTTCTCCACACTTATAAAAAAGTCCCATCGCCTTCAAGAATTTACCAAGGTGATTCTTTCCACAATTATCACATATGGGAAAATACTTCTTTTCCATCTTCCCTTTATCTATCTTTATATCTTCCATCCTTTTCTTCTCTTACTTCCCTTCAAAGCCATAGGAATCAAAGAATTCATTACTTATCTTATTAACACATGATACTATTTCTTCATATGTTGATAATACATGGGAGACTATTTCCCTTATAAATGTTGGCTTAATACCATGAAAGATATAATCCTTCTTACGCTTTGGATCATACATATTACTGGATTTCACATTCCTTCTACTGGGCGCCATTTCTATAAAATTTCATACACTAGGTCAGTTTATGAATTGCAATGAATAATTCTAAAGTTGTAAAATACCTAACGTAAATTGAACAGTCTATTGATATAATCCATTATCATAAAAAAAAATTATTTGAGGAAGTATATACTCATAAACCCTTCATAATGGTTTGTAAAGAAAATGAGAATTATCCTAAGCATATCCCCCAGGAGTGTCGTAACCAAGAGAGCAACAAGGCCCGTTGTCTTGCACCAGTTCCTGTTCGAGTCTAGATCAAAGCAGTGTTTTTAGGTTTTACCCCTAGGTACATATATGCTAGAGCCACCTTTACATACTCGTATCCAAATAGGGATGTATTTATTGAAAAACTCACAAAATCACTACAATACCAAAATTTTAGGAAGTTCTTCTATACTAATCGTCAAAGTCTATCTTAGGGCTATGTGCTCTAATCAGAGTTTATCTAAATCTAGTTTTCAAGGTTTGTACTAAACTTTCTCTGATACCAACTGTAACACCCTGACCCTAGTTACCTAGAGTTGGTGCATTATTACATAACATTATCATGATAACAAAAGATCAAGTATCTAAAGACGGATTAGTTTAGTAGCCTTGGAAGTACTAGATACATTCATAAGGTTTACAATACATCATAAAATGGAAAACTACAACAACATTGTTTCCATAGACAACACTGAGATCCCATATAATATCCCTGAAGTTCAGTCATAATATACTTCTTCGCATCCTGGGAAAAATAAAACATAAAAAGGGTGAGCTCAGATGCTCAGTAAGGACAACAATATAGCGGAAACTTTCATAAATAAGCATAAACATTTAAGGAAATGTATAAGACTAAAACAAAAGTCTTTTAAACTTGAACGTAAAAATAATATGGCAAATATAAAAATCATATAATTCTATTTACTTATTCACATGGATATTATACTAGTTGAATAATCACATGAAATATCAATATCCAATTTCATAATGATGGAATGAATAATGCCATAATTTCATAACCATATAGTCAAGGCCCTGTGCCAAGACTAAAAATAAGATTTTGTCAAGGCCTTCTGCCAAGACACTAGTTTGTCTCATGAGACCTATCGATGCATCGAGGAGCTATAGAGGGCTCCACCTGTTACTTACTAAGTCCAATGCATTCCTCATATTAAAAGGTTTAAACATAACATAAACATTAGTATTAAAACTAGCATATGAAATGTCAATACTTTATCTATAAACCATGAATTGTGTAAAAATAAAACATCCATAGTCTAACATATCATAAAAACCATCAATAAAATATGGAAGATTTGTATCATAATAAATCAACTTCAAACAAGTTTAAAATCCATCAAAGGATGTTGACATAGATGAAAATGTTTTGTAAAACTCTTTGAGAGAAATATCAATTTTTCATGAAAACATTTAAAAGTCAGACAATTTAGAAAAGAATTCATTTAAAGAAATTTTTTGAATTGAAGTGTCCATACCACTTTGAAACTTTTTAAAGGAATTAACATTTTAAAAAAATTCATTTCCATATAAATAAATCCTTAAAAACCATTTTGAAGGCATAGACATTAATGAGAATGATTTAGAAGAATAAATATTATAACATTTGAAATGATGTTTTAGTAAAAAAGTCCCTTAAAATAATACCTTTGAAAACTCTTTCATGAAACATGGACATGGATAATAAATATGTCGCAATAGATAGTTACGTAAAAAAAACCTCGGATAATAAAGAGATTGTGAAATTAACCCTTACCTTGCACTTTCCTTTGGTCGAGGGTACATTTAACATCCTGTATAATAACCATTGTATGTTATTATGTTATACCAAAACCATATTAATATTTATTATATCATACATGATTCATTTATGACTTTATACTACCCATTTAATAATTATTTTCATGTTAAATTGACATTTTGGGTAATAATATCTTTCTTTATCATACATATTTTAACTTGTTAGTCTTGATCGTATCATTTAGATCATGATTTAAATACTTACAGAATATAAAAATTGATTTATAAATCATACATATTTATAATATTAATATTTATAATAGATAGATATATGAAATGTAAAACACCGTTTATGGAGACGGTAGGCCGTATGTATGCATAAATGCTGTTTCTGTTTTCATATCATATTGAATGGAAGTAAGTGAATAAGATATATGTAAGTACATAAATATATATATATATATATATATATAAATATATATATATATATATATATATCCAGTAGCATTATTATGTCATATATTACATACTTATTAGTAATATATATTTTTATAATTGTCGATGAATGGTGAACTTCGAAATGAATCTCATCGTGTGGTGGAGACGGTAATCCGTACATACGCACGAGCGACAATATCATTTCATTAAAGGTGTGGAATTGGATTGTATATTAATATTATGGATACATTATCATGTTATCTTCATTATTTATATACATATTACTCATCATTATATCCATCCATATAATATAGTGTTGAATAACAAATTACACCACGGCGTGGAGACGGTAAGCCGTACATACGCATGCATGGTGACATTATCATTCATAGGATAGATAAAATAATGAATATGGTTGTGCCATATTTATAATAACATCAAAGTATATATAAGGTATTGGAGTTATTATTTTGGTATAGTAATAACAAATAAATAGTAAGTGGAAGAAGAAAAGAACTTGAAAGAGGGTGGTGAAATCATTACCTCTTATTCGGCTTCTTCCTTTTGATTTGATCAAAAGGGATCTATAGGTTGGTTTTATGATCAAACTAAGGCCTCTAGGATGAAGGGAGGATAGTTGGGAGGATATTTGGGCAGGGTTTGGCCAAGCCAAATGGATTTGGAGGTGTGAATTTGAGAGAAGGGGAAGTGCCCATATATTGCAAGCTTTATATTATCGTTAGATCTTTATTTTGTTTTGATTTTTATCTTGTATTTCATATTTATGATTCTTTATGAACTCTGATTATTTATTATGTTTATTGTTTATTTCTTATGTTCATTATTATGGAGGTTATAGTATCCTCATGGTTCCACTTGAGACCCTCTCTACTAATCGACAACCTCTGGCATTCGGGGAGGAACGCCTGAGGTCATGCAACCTTCCAGATCAGACTCAGTGGTTTGGGTCTAGATGTTACAATATAAATTCTATATATTACGTAGTAATGATTCTATAATGGTGAATTAATATTTATTTTCCTTTCATTTCATCAACCGATAAAAATGGAAATAACATTCATGCGCACGCATGACATACCGTCTCCATGAATGGTGTAATCCATTTAATATCTATAACATTAATATATTACTAAAAATAAATATATAATGAATATATATGATATTTATATCATAGTTAAAATTATGGATATAATGTAACCTTGATCAATATAAAAGGATCAAAATTAACAAACCAAAACATATATGAAAAACTAAGCAATTATCACCTGAAACAATACTTTTAACAAATAATTGTTAATAATGTAGTCATAAAAGACTATAATTAAATCATATATGGTACGAAATATATGATTATGATCCTATAATAGATGTATAATAAATCTATATGTAACATCCAATCCCGGGTTCCACACACTAGTGACCCGAGCCGATTCTCTATGTGACCTCAGGTGCGCCACCCCATATTCTAGATGCTTTCGACTAGAAGTGAGGGCCTAATATTGATCATGGGGATACTATGCCCTATTTATTACAGTAATTCCACAAGATAAATAAATAAGTAATAACCAAATGACATATAACCATAACCAGGATAATACAAGTATCACAAGATGACCAAAACTGGAATACAATATCAAAACTGAACATTAGATATGTCATACCAAAGTATGTGTCAAGTGTAAAAATTCCAACACAAAAGTAAAGACACTAAAAACTACCCATAGGGTCTTGAAATACATCTGGTATCCTCATCTATGATCCATCCAAAATCATCCATCTAACATAGGGCCTTTTCCCTTATCTTGTCTAGTATACATGATGTCTATTGGGTACCGATCAGGCAGCCCAAGTAGGGTGTCAATACAGCTCAGTAGGCCACCACCAACGGTGTCTAAAAAAATATCCATTCAAAACTAGTGTATTTGGTTGTATAAATAATAAATAAAAAAATAAAGTAAATAGTTTACACTTATTCAACTACTCTTAATTTAACCACATAGCACTCAGGTTCCCGAGGACACCCAAACTCTCAATACCTTCTTCAGCTCATGTTGGAGTCTAAAATATCCCCAAGGAATATCATATATCTGAATTCTATTGTTAACATTCTTCAATTAAATTTTAATGTGAATTTCACTATTACCGTTCATCAATTCAAGTCACATATGAATATCATTGTTAGCATTCATTATTTCAAGTAATGTGTGAATGGAATTGTTACCATTCACCATTTCAAGTCATGTGTAAATGTCATTGTTTCCATTCACCATTTTAGTTCACGTGTGAATTTCATTATTACCATTCACTATTTCAAGTCACATGTGAATTCCATTGTTACCATTCACCATTTCAAGTCACATGTGAATTCCATTGTTACCATTCACCATTTCAAGTCACATGTGAATTCCATTATTACCATTCACCATTTCAAGTCACGTTTGAATTACATTGTTAACATTCACCATTTCAATTAACACATATCATAATATCACATTAATTAATTCACTAATTAATTAATCAATTTCAAAAATTTCATATTCACACCATTCCATTAATTAATTCAGAAATTAATTAGCCACATCAATTTCACTAATTAATTAAACAATTAATTAATCACCTCAAACATATTAATTAATTCATCAATTAATTAATCATCACAATCAATGTCATAATCACACAATTATCTAATAATTAATTCAACAATTAATTATTCCAATTAAATAATTTTAATATAATAATAATAAATTCAACAATTAATTATTCAATTTCAATAATCTCAATCTCTCCCTAATTAATTCAACAATTAATTATTCCAAATAAATCAATTTCATAATCCCAACCATTCCCATTAATTAACTTAATAATTAATTAATCAAGTTCAATAATCTCAATAACTCTAAAATTAATCCAAAAATTAGTTATTTCAATTCAGAATCCCAATATTTCCAATTTAAATTTTTTTATCAATTAATTAATTCACCAAATTAATTAATTAAATCAATAAATCAATTTATAATCATCTAATAATAATTATACAATTACATACACATAATTTAAATCAAGACTTTTATATTTTAATTATAGACCACCTACCATAAAATTGATGAAGAACACTCGTCAATGGATATCCCCAAATTAAAGTGAATCAATCAAGAACGCGATGAAGAATATGATCTAGATATGAAACCTAAATAAAGAATTAAATGGATCAAGATCTAACAAACCTAGATCTATATCTATAACCAATAGTGGATAAGCATCCCTCTTTTATTTGGGAAGAGGAGTGGGAGAGAGAGAAATCTAAATAGGAAGAAATCACATACCCAAGAAGGTGCAGATCTTTAATCCATGCTTTGAATCGCTAATAATAGAGGCCGAGAGGGCTTGGAATGAATCATGTAACCTCTAAAATGAGATTAAATAATTTTCTCCAAGTGGGGGTAGATTTTAGATTAATATGGGGGTTTGGGTATTTGAAAAACTAAAATTCAAATTAATTAAAAATGTGCACACGGTTTGCTGGAAAGAGGCACACAGTTAGCCCAACTATGTGCCTTAACCATGAACCTATTCTATGGGGGCATGGATTCTTCTAATAGGGTTAATGTTTTAACAAACCATGTGCCAGTCGTGAAAACCCTCTATGTCCAGGGTTGCACAGTTTGTTGGGCCAAGGCGCACTGTTTGGGGAAACCATGCACCAACTGTGCACATGCCATCCTACTTCCAAAATTCTCAATTTTTAATCAAATTCACCTCATGGTAAACCCCAAAATAAAATTACCCAACACTAGGGAAAATGGTACCAATAATCGAGCCTGAGATATCTCCAGAAAAGGTTAGGATCTTATAATCCCCCCACCTTATAATATCTCATCATCGAGCTGTACTCTCAAGCATCTCTAAGATTTAGATTCACAAATATCAGGCCACGAAGGCCTCATATCTTCTTCTATCTCTCAAGAGTCATCCTAAACATGCCCATGTTTCCACAATACACAAAATATTGGCACGTTCTTCCCCCATAATGCTTTCTCATTACAATTCAACTCATGTATCAAATGCTCCTAAAAGGATGCATCAGTCTCAATCTCAACATCATCCACATTGATCACATGATAAGGGTCGGGGTGATACCGCTGAAGTTGTGACACATGGAAAACATCATGCATATCATTTTACCTCTATAAAAGAGCCAATTTCTATGCCACTGACCCAATTCTCTCCTCAACCTCAAACAATACAATAAACATTGGTGCCAACTTTTCTTTGTCCTTGTATCCTATCGTGACCCAATATAGGAGAAAATCGAAGGAATACATGATCACCCTCTATAAAATATAGGGATCATTGACATCAATCTATATATGAATTATGTCTTCTCTAAGCCATATACATATGTTTCTAGATAAACTACACCTTCTCTAACATCTCATCCATGAGACTCGATCCTAAAATTTTTGACGCGCCAATCTCCATCCATCATAGAGGTGATCTTTATGTCCTACCATAAATATCCTCATATGGTTCTATATGAATAGTTTCCTGATAACTTTTTTTATAGGAAAACTCTACAAGTGCCATGTGATTTTCCCAAGACCCAATGAAGTCTATAACACATTCTCGTACCATATCCTCGAGCACCTGTATAGTACGTTCTGAATGACAATCTGTATGTGGGTGGAAAGCCATAATTAATAGAACATATGTACCAAGTTCCTTCTATAAACACTATCAGAAGTGTATAATAAAACATTAGTTTTGGTATGAAGCAATATTTAGTGACACCCCATGCAGGCGGAATATCTCTTGAACGTACAGTCCTCCCAACTGATCCACTGAGAAAGTCTCCCACACTGGTAAGAAATGAACTAACTTTGTCAAATGATCCAAAATAACCCAAATAGAATTATTATTATAAGGCTTCCTTAGGATACCCACCACAAAGTCCATAGTCACATCATCCCACTTCCATTCCAGAATGGTCAATGACTGTAGTAAACCACCAGGTCATTGATTCCCATCCTTCACCTGCTGATAGGTGTAGCATCGTGTCACGAACCCTGATATCTCCTTTTTCATGCTCGATCACCAAAACAATAATCATAGGTCATGCTAAATTTTTTTCACACCTGTATGTACAACCCACTTCAAGGCATTAAATTCTTGCAATAACTCCTCCCACACGCTCTTAGGCACAATAACCCTATTTCTGACATAGATTATCTCATCCTCATATATTCTCCAACCTGAAGGTGACTCCCAACCTTCAAGTATTTCCCTCAAGGTCAAGTATTCCAAATACTCATACTTTGTATCCCTGGTCTCTCTCAAAAGAGTATAATCCACTGAAACTAATATAAGAGACATAAGCTCCTGACTCTCCTATTTCACAAAACTCATTTTATTCAGTATAATCATTATCTTTCACTCAACACTAGACTTTTAAATAGCTTGAGTATGAGTTTTTCTACCTAAAGAATAAGAAACATTTATCCCTTTCCAAGCATATATTCTAGATCAAAATTTAATGATTGAATATAATCAACCCTTCTATAGCATCCCACCATTTTAATACATAACCGTTCATTACATTTTACATAAAGAGGATCTTTAAAGTCTAGTGTCTTGGAAATCAGGATCATAATACATGAAAACAACATAAAAATTCTTCTAAACCACTTATAAGGCTTAATAAAAGGTTAATCCTATGTACATTAATGAATCTCATAACCTGGGGACATACATCAAAGGAAAAGGTGAGCATAAGGACCAGTAAGGGAAACAAGGGGAAACATTTAACATGTGAACTTGAGATACATCAATAAAGTCACGAAAAATAACTTTAAGGCATGAGAAAGAGATAATGAGGCATATCATAATAAAAATAATTTGTTTCATAACTTGAATATGTGGCTAAAAAATTTAACATAGAAAATAATTTCTGTATCACCAAGGTCCATCCCCAAGGTGTCATTAAAAAATTACCAAGGTTATTCACCAAGTTATCGTTAAAATGGTCATATCTAGAGATTAAGTCTTTACACAATGCATTAGAGAGCTATCAGGGAGCACCCTTAATTTGTATTTATAATAATGTGAGACACATATATCATCATAAAAAATTTCATAAATAACCCATATAGCATAAAAGAAATGGGTTCCATTTCATAGTCATAACATTTTAAAAACTGCTTTAAAGACGCGATCTTTATGTCACTTTAAACCCACAGAAAAGGAAAGCGGGTATCATGTATGTAAATATCATAATTTAAAATAGAAAATATTGATATATATGTGAATAAACCTATAGAATAAAGATCATTGAGTATTCACTTAATAAAATAAAATAATTTTAGAAAAAGAGAAAGACATTTTGAGATGAAAATTCTGCAGCATAACGGCTATGTTACAGGGTTTTAGAAAATATTGAAAAGAGAGAGTACATGGGTTACCCACTCATAAATGATCCCCAAAACAGTAGAGGGAAAGGATATAAGGGATATGAGAACATGGTAATGAAATTTTAAAGACATACCATATGAAATGAAAAACTTGAAAGGAAGACAAAAATAAGATTTCTCTTATAAAAATTCGGGAGCCTAACGACGTCACTTAAAACTTATAAAAAATGAATTGATGAGATAAAATAGGGTCTCTAATAATATGAAAATAAAAGGAAAGTATGATTGATATATATATTGTACCCCAAAATAAGAAAAAGGAACTTGAAAGACTTAACATGAAAATAGTACTTTGAAAATGAGAAGGGTGAAAGAATCCCTCATAAATATTCTGCAGCCTAACGGCGCCACTTAAAAATTCTTAAAATGAATTGAAGAGAGTAAGAGGGGGTCTCTAATAATATGAAAATAAAAATTACAGTAATTTGAATATAAAATAACATTCTCCTACATAAGAACATGGAGCATAAAAGAAATGACATAAAATAGAGTACTTGAAAAGAAAGAGAGATGTAAGATCCCTTACCTTGAAGAGTAACTTCGAAAGCTTGAAGGCCGGGACCTTGGGAGGATTGAGGGAACCTTGGGAGGAATCCTTGGGAGGTAAAGAGACCAAAACTTCGTTGTAGAGGATTTGGAAATGAAATGAATGAGGGAAAGGCTTGGTATTTATAGGAGAAGTGAGGGGATAAAGCATTAATTGCCAAGGGACACCTCATCAGTGGTATTGGCAAAACCATGGGCTTTCCCATGGTATTTTCCTATGGTATTGGCCACTTGGGACAACTCATACCTTATCTTACTATTAAAAAGTATACCAGAATTATTTCATAATTATTACATCCTTAATGATGTCATTAAACACCCGAAACTCAAAAACTGTATTTTAACTATTCACCAAAAATTCAACTTTCTCAGAAAAATCCCAAAATTTCACCTTAACCAAATATTTATGCTCTGATTTTAAAAATGAACTAAATTTTATGAAAATAATTTTCTAAATATTTTTAATTTAATTTTTAAATAAAAATACTATTCACTAAAAATTCAACCATTTCAGAAAAATCCCAAAAATTCACCTTAACCAAATATCAATGTTCTAATTTCAAAAATGAACTCCATTTTATGAAAATAAATTTCTAAATATTTTTAATTTAATTTTAAAATAAAAAACTCTATTCACCCGAAAAAACTAATACTTAACCAGTACTTTCTGGAACAGTTATTTACCTATTTTATTGAATCACATTACTTAATCAAGGTGCCTAGATTATATTAATACTTTCTTAAGTGGGGTTACTTAATCCATTTGATCACATTACTAATCATAAGCATAAAATCACTATTCATAATTTACTATTCATAAAAAATAAGTTTATCTTATTAGACTCTAAATTTCTTACTTAACATAACTGTAGAAGACCATTTTTTGAAAATCATTACACATTATTAAATATTTGAGGTTTACATAAATATTTTTAAAATATAATTTTTCTAAAATTCATTAATAATATACATACTATATTTATCCGGACATTTGAAAATTCAAAAACTTCACCATAAGAAGAAATCACAATTTTTATTTAAAACGAAGGATTTCACAAGGCAGTTACAGTCTTGTTACATAACCCCTTATAACACCAGCATAGAACCGAAGAGTAAGGTGTGATAGGGTGATAGAATATTGGGGCGGCTCGACCAACATTTCCCGAGTAGTGATTTCTATCATCTTGAACTTCTCACGAAGTCGATTCCATTCTAGCTTCACACGATGAAGTTTGGATTGGGTTTGGTCCAGAGCAAAGCCCAAAGGTGCTACCTCCTTCCCGAGTTCTGTCAGATGGGTTTCGATTTGCCCGAGACTACTAGATGGGGCCATCAAAACTTCTTTCTATATTAATTAATCAAGATCACTTTTATTTATAGAAAATAATCGCCACATTTAGTTTCCAACGGTCATATTGGTCAACGATCATATAACAGTCGAAACTCAATGGTCTTATTTTAATTATACTCATTTTATTAAATGAAATAGTTTTGTCGAGTATAAAATAAAATAACACACAAAGTTAGGGAAAAAAATTATTCAAAATTTTGGGTCATTACAATCTTCCCCCCTTAGGAAACTGCGTCATCGAAATTTTAAAATTGGGCTTGGAAATTTCATTGAAAGTCCCACATCGAAAAAAGAGTCAGTAAAACTATTACTTTAAAAGAAAGAAAGGGAAGTACAAAGGTCACCCAAGTTAACCCATACTAGGATTCCATGTAGGAAAACATGGATATGGAAGAGAAAACAAAGGGTCATGTTCTGATGGAGAGTGATAGAAAACATGATTAAGATAAAATTAACCACAAGAAGATCACAAACATAAGATATGTTAAACAGTCTTTGATTACCCAGTAGGAAACATAAACCAACAATATTTTTGATTTACATTCCTTTTCATAATTTTGAGGAAATCATTTACTACATAGAATAAAAACATAAGGAAATATAGTTACCATCAAGTAGAGCTTCATACCTTAATAAGTTTCCACCAAGACTAATCTTTTCTCCAAACAATTAGCATTCCAAAGGAATCGGTCTAATCAAAAGCATAAGAATCATCTTCTAGAGAATCACATAATCCATAAAAGAATAACTATATTTTCCCCTTGTATTTAGTCATCAAATAAAACTAAAATGGTTAGTATGAGATCATATAATCCCCAAAAAGGATAATCCTTTATAAAAAGAAAAATGACTATTAATCTCCAAAATTCAACAAAAGTACCCAAAGTTCTTGAAAGACCATTCAATACACAATCATCCTTAAAATTCTTCAGAATAATCCAAACTAAGATTGGAACCCAAAACTTAGAAGGATTTAATCACATAGTCTTCCCCAAAAAAATCTTAAAATTTATCTCCAAATAACATCAACTACTATTAAAGTCTCATACTAAAGTGTAATTAAACTATTCACATATTCTATATGCTAGGTTCATCATTTTCCAGAAATAACCCAAATCACCATATGTCCACAATAAATACATAAATTATTACAAAAAAAATTCAACAATTCCTCCTCAATTTAAATCATATAGTATTTTATTTCCCTTAGGCATATAGTACTCCAAAAGAGAAAACATCTTCCAAAATAACCTTTATCATTTAATCACCAAATCATTTCCCTATACAAAGGATATCCATTTGAAAAAACATAAGTTTCCAAAATCAACTTATTTTTGATCCATAAAAATAGAAGGTGCATTAGTTAGTCTGAAGGGAATAACAACAAACTCATAATGTCCATATCTTGATTGGAAAACTGTTTTTGGAATATCATCATTCTTCACCCTCAATTGATGATAACCAGAACAAAGATCAATCATAGAGAAGAATTGAGTCCCACAAAGTTTGTCAAATAAGTCATCAATTCTTGGAAGAGGGTATTTGTTCTTCACTGTGATCCGATTTAGTTCTCTATAATCAATGCATAGCTGTATTGATCCATCCTTCTTCTTCAGAATAAGAACTGGTGCTCCCCAAGGAGACACACTTAGTAGGATAAACCCATTCTCCAAAAGATCTCAGAGTTGTTTCTTTAATTCCTCTAGATCCACATTTTCCATCCTATAGGGGGTCTTCGACATCAGATGAGATCCAGGTATGAGTTCAATGGAGAACTCTACCTCTATTTCTGGGGGAGGTCCGTGTAACTCCTCAGGAAATATGTCAACGTATTCCGAGATGATGGGGAAATTTTCTAAAAGAATAAATCCTTCGTGATAAAATTATTTCATTTAAAAATCTTTTAACTAAAAAGGATTTTATGTCTTAAACTTCATTCTTTGACAATTACATTTTTCTATAATTCCTTCATAATGATTCATAAAAAGCATGTGATTAACCAAACATATCCCCCGGGAGTGCCGTAACCAAGAGTGCAGCAAGACCCATTTTCGTGCACCAGTTCCCGTTCGAGTCTAGTTCAAAGTGGTGTTTTCAGGTTTTACCCCTATGTACATCTGTTCCAGAGCCACCTCTACTTGCTCGTATCCAGACAGGGATGTATTTTCTTGATACACCACTTACTCAATACTCACCAAAATACCAGGAATATTTCTTATATTTAAACTTTTCTATAGGGTTCTTCCTAAAGTTTTCATATCCTAATTTCCAGAAATAACTAAACTATCCTTTAATACCAACTATAGAATCCTGCCATTTTAATACATAACCTTTCATTACATTTTACATAAAGAGGATCTTTAAAGTCTAGTGTCTTGGAAATCAGGATCATAATACATGAAAACAACATAAACATTATTCTAAACCACTTGTAAGGTTTCATAAAAGGTTCATCCTATTTACATTACTGTATCTCATAACCTAGGGACATACATCAAAGGAAAGGGTGAGCAGAAGGCCCAGTAAGGGAAACAAGGGGAAACATTTAACATGTGAACTTGAGATACATCAATAAAGTCATGAAAAATAACTTTAAGGCATGAGAAAGAGATCATGAGGCATATCATAATAAAAATAATGTGTTTTAAAACTTGAAGATGTGGCTACAAAATTTAACATAGACAATCATTTCCGTATCACCAAGGTCCATCCCCAAGGTTTCATTAAAAAATTACCAAGGTTATTCACCAAGGTATCGTTAAAATGGTCATCTCTAGAGATTAAGTCTTTACCTAATGCATTGGAGAACTATCAGATCGCCCCCTTAATTTGTCTTTATTATCAATTGAGACACACATATATCATCATCAATAATTTTATAAATAACCCATATAGCATAAAAGAAATATGTTTCATTTCATAGTCATAACATTTTAAAAACTGCTTTAAAGATGCGATCTTTATGTCACTTTAAACCCACAGAAAAGGAAAGCGGGTCTCATGTATGTAAATCCCATAATTTAAAATATAAAATTTTGATATATATGTGAATACCCATGTAGAAGAAATATTTTTATTATTAACTTAATAAAATAAAATAATTTGAGGAAAAGAGAAAGACATTTTGAGACGAAAATTCTGCAGCATAACGGATATGTTACAGGGTTTTAGAAAACATTGAAAAGAGAGGGGACATGGGTTACCCACTCATAAATGATCCCCAAAAAAGTATAGGTAAATTATATAAAGGATATGAGAACATGGTAATTAAATTTGAAAGACATACTATATGGAATGAAAAACTTGAAAGGAAGAGAAAAATAAGATTTCTCTTATAAAAATTCAGGAGCCTAACGATGTCACTTAAAACTTATAAAAAATGAAATGATGAGATAAAATAGGGTATCTCATAATATGAACATAAAAGGATAGTATTATTTATATATATATCATACCCAAACATAATAAAAAGGAACTTTAAATACTTGACATGAAAATAGAACTTTGAAAATGAGAAGGGTGAAAGAATCCTTCATAAAAATTCAGCAGCCTAACGGCGCCACTTAAAAATTATTAAAATGAATTGACGAGAGTAAGAGGGGGTATATAATCATATGAAAATAAAAATTAAATTAAGGTGAATATAAAAGAACATCCTCCAACATAAGAACATAGAGAATAAAAGAAATGACATAAAAGAGAGTACTTGAAAACAAAGAGAGAGGTAGGATCCCTTACCTTGAAGAGTAACTTCAAAAGATTGATGTTTGGGACCTTGGGAGTCTTTAGGGAAACTTGGGAGGAATACTTGGGAGGTAAAGAGACCATAACTTCGTTGGGGATGATTTTTAAATGAAATGAATGAGGGAAAGGCTTGGTATTTATAGGAGAAGTGAGGGGACAAAGCATTAATTGCCAAGGGACACCTCATCCGTGGTATTAGAAAAACCATGGGCTTTCCCTTGCTATTTTCCCATGGTATTGGGCACTTGGGACACCTCATACCTTATCTTACTATTCGTAAGTAGTCCAGAATTATTGCATAATTATTACATCCTTAATGATGTCATTAAACACCCGAAACTCAAAAACTGTATTTCCATTATTCACCGAAAATTCAACTTTCTCAGAAAATACCAAAATTTCACCTTAACCAAATATCAATGCTCTAATTTAAAAAATGAACTAAATTTTATGAAAATAATTTTCTAAATATTTTTAATTTAATTTTTAAATAAAAACACAATTCACTGAAAATTCAACAGTTTCAGAAAAATCCCAAAAATTCACCTTAACCAAATATTGATGCCCTGATTTCAAAAATAAACTCCATTTTAGGAAAATAATTTTCTAAATATTTTTAATTTAATTTTAAAATAAAAAACACTATTCACCCAAAAAAATTAATACTTAACCAATACTTTCTGGAACAGTTATTTACCTATTTTATTGAATCACATTACTTAATCAAGGTGACTAGATTATATTAATACTTTTTTAAATGAGGTTACTTAATCCATTTGATCACATTACTAATAATAAGAGTAAAATCACTATTCATAATTTACTATTCATAAAAAAATAGGTTTATCTGATTAGACTCTAAATTTCATACTGAACATAACTGTAGAAGACCATTTTTTGAAAATCATTACAAATTATTAAATATTTGAGGTTTACATAAATATTTTTAAAATATCCTTTTTCTAAAATTTGTCAATAATATGCATACTATATTTATCTATCCATTTGAAAATTCACAAACTTCACCATAAGAACAAATCACAATTTTTATTTAAAACAAAGGATTTCATAAGGCAGTTACATTCTCGTTACATAACTCCTTATAACACTAGCATAGGACCTAAGAGTAAGGTGTGCTAGGGTGATAGAATCTTGGGGCGGATCAACCAACATTTCCTGAGTAGTGATTTATATCAGCTTGAACTTCTTGCGAAGGCGATTCTGTTCCAGCTTCACACGATGAAGTTCGGCTTGGGTTTGGTCCAGAGCAAATCCCAAAGGTGCTACCTCCTTCTCGAGTTCCGTCAGACAGGCTTCGATCGGCCTGAGACTACTGGATGGGGCCATCGAAACTTCTTTCTATATTAATTAATCAAGATCACTTGTATTTATAGAAAATAATCACCACATTTAATTTCCAACGGTCATATTGGCCAACGGTCATATAACAGTCGAAACTCAACGGTCTTATTTTAATTATACTAATTTTATTAAATGAAATAGTTTTGTTGAGTATAAAATAAAATAACACACAAAGTTAGGAAAAAAAATTATTCAAAATTTTGGGTCGTTACACTTTCTCTACTACTAGAGATTCAAATCTCATTGGGGTAAGATATATTTTAAAATCTTGTGACTTGTATACATAGTAAAATTCTCACCCAACAGATAATGTGGCCAACAATTTAAAGCATAAACCACTGTAGCCAAATCAAGGTCATGTGTAGGGAAGTTCCTCTCATGTGGCCTCAACTTTTGATACCCTTACACCAAAAATAGATCTCCCTACACTAACACTACTCCAAATCCAATCCTAGAATTTTCACAAAACACCTTGTACTCCTCAAATGACTTGGGTAGGATCAATTTTGGTGCTGATGTAAACCACTAAATCAACTCCAAGAAAGAATTATCACATGCTTCCAACCATTAAAACTTTACCCCTTCTTGGTCAATCTTGAAAGAGGTGCTACCAAAAGGGAAAAGTCCTGAATTAACCTTCAATAATATCCTGCTAACCCCAAAATGCTACAAATATCAAACACATTCATTGGATGCTCCCAAGAAACAACTGCCCGAACCTTCTGTGGGTCTATAGACACACCTTCCTCAGAGATGATGTGCCCCAAGAAGTGTTCTTGATAAATCCATAACTAACACTTTGATATCTTGGAATATAGATGATGTTATCACAGTGTACTCAGGACAATGTCAAGATGTTGGTCATGATCATCATGAGTCTTGGAGTACACCAAGATTTCATCCACAAACACTACCACAAAATGATCTAGGTATGTATAGATTATTCTGTTCATCAAGTGCATTTGTACACCCAAATGGCAAGTAAAACTCAATCTTCCAAACTAATATGGTTCAAAATATCCTCTTCATACACCCTGGTTCTTTCTAGCTCCTCCATTACTACCCATTTATCACGGGCTCGTACAAAACTTCAGTAGATGCCCCATCCTTCTGTAAGATCAGCACTCTAAAGGTGGTTGGGAATAATGTCTATGATAGTGGACTGAACAACCATATTGGTGAAGTATCACCCAAGAAAGATCCTTTGTAACTAATCCCTCTATCTACTACTCTACCTCACACTGCCCTGACTAACATTTTCATAAAGATTCTCCCTACTCTCATAAGTTTTACCTCTTGATCATCTAGAAAAAACCATTTTTCCTACACCGGAATCCTCTTTCAGGTTCCCCTCAGCTATGAGATCTTGTTTCACCACCTCAGAAAACTTCTTTAACTAAAAAAAGATTAACTTATGACTTCATATCACATTTAATATCATTTAAAAAATGCCTTGTCGAGGTTTTATCATCCCCTTACAACCCTAAAAAAAATCATTTCAAGTCTATAAATCATCCATCATAGTCCATCCTATACATACTCCCCTAAGTCAACCTCATGAACTTAGCTGATTTCTCCTACCTCAACATATCTGGATTAAAGTGCTCCAGGAACTTCTCCAAGAATTCCTTCTATAACATACCCTTAGCTTGTCCAGTTTGAGACTGAACATCCCACCATCACTTTGCTGATCCTCATAGAATGTAAGTATTCAACTTGGACCTCTTATCTGTAGGAGTATCCAAATGGTCAAGTATATTCTGGATAGACTCAATCCATAACTCAGCTCCCTTAGGTCCACCATATCCAATAAAAATTGAAGGGTGTTGTAACTGGAACTCTTACATCAAGTTAGACATGCTCTTCATAACCTTCTATGGGTCTCTCTCCATAAACTATATGAAACAAGAAAAGTTATCTTGGAACTTCTCCCTTGCTTCCTCACCTAGAACTATTGATGCCTTAGGTTCCACTACCGGTAGATCATCTCCAACCACATCCTCATGTCATCCTCTTAATAATAATCTTTATGGAGGAATATCTATACAATTTCAAACACACATCTCAGGACACATAGAACAACATTAACATATTATAGAATAAGTTTTACACATTAATCCATAACAAGTCGTTCCCCCTTTTCCACCGCACGGTCAAAACTGGGGCACTATCACTACCCTTAACCATCTTATATCTAGGTCATGGATAAAAGGGAAAAATCATTCTCATATTCATGTTTTTCATTAGACATATATTTATTCTCATATTTTATCATTTAATAATTGTTAATTTTATATTAGGAACATTTTCATTTCAATTCACACAAACAAGGAAAAATAGTTCAAGTTTAAAAACATACCCAAATTGTTTTTCATGTGTGCCTAAAATGATGCATGTCACAAAATAATTTTGAGTACCTAGAATAATGCATGAAAACTCAACTCTCGTTCCATACCAGTCCATGATTAAAATATCATTAAATACAAAAACAATTATCACATCACACCACAAGTGAATCAACCAAGGTGAAATAACATCAACTATAACAGAAAATATCAATAACAATAATCCTACCCAGGGTACTTGGGTTTCCCCCCATACATGGGTTAGCTACTCCCATGCACGAGATCATAACTGAGTTTTGAATATTCCTAGTCTTTTTTGTATATTTCCAAAATAGAGAGAAAAAAATAAAATAAAATAAAACCTCATATAATACCACTTTGTAACATCCCGGATTTGGTTCCACACACTGATGCCCCGAGTCGGTTCTCTATGTTACCTCAGATGCACCTCCTTGTATACCAATGGATGTCGAATAGCAGCAAGGGTCTAATATCAATCATTGGGAGACTATACCCTCTTTATCATAGTAATACCGCAATTTAAATAAATAATGAATTACCAAATGACATATAACCATAACTAGGATAATACAAGTATCACAAGATGACCAAAAACAAAAATGCAATATCAAAACTGAATAGTAGATATGCCATACCAAAGTATGTGCTAAGTGTCAAAATGAAAACCCAAAATTAAAGACACTGAAAACTCCCTAAAAGGTTTTGAACTATGTTTGGTTTCCTCATTTATGATCCATCTAAAATCATTCTTCTAACATAGGGCCTTTTCCCTTATCTTTTCATGCATACATGAAGTCCATTCAGGTACCGATTAGTTATCTTGAGTAGGGTGTGAGTACAAATCAATAGGCCACCACCAATAGTGTCTAAAAATGTCTATTCAAAAATAGTGTATGCAGTTGTATAAATCAGAAATAAAATAAATAAAGTAAACAATTTACACTTATTCAATTAATCTTTATTTAACCACATAACACTCAAGTTCCCAACGACACCCGAACTCTCAATACCAGCTTCAGCCCATACCAGAGTCTAAACTATCCACAAGGAATATCATATATCATAATTCCAATGTTATCATTCATTAATTAAATTCATATGTAAATGTCACTATTACGATTCATAAATTCAAGTTACGTATGAAATTTATTGTTAACATTAATCATTTCAAGTAACATGTGAATGCCATTGTTACCATTCGCCATTTCATGTCACATGTGAATTCCATTGTTACCATTCACCATTTTAGGTAAAGTGTGAACTCCATTATTATTATTCACCATTTCAAATCACATGTGAATGTCAATGTTACCATTCACTATTCAAAGTCATATGTGGATGTCATTATTACCACTCACAATTTCAAGCCACATGTGAATGTCATTGTTACAATTCACCATTTCAAGTCACATGTGAATTCCATTGTTACCATTCTCCATTTCAATTCACATATATCACAATATCACAATAATTAATTCACTAATTAATTAATCAATTTCAACAATTTCATATTAACATCATTCCATTAATTAATTCTACAATTAATTAGTCACATCAATCTCATTAATTAATTCAATAATTAATTAATCACCTCCACCATATTAATAAATTCAAAAATTAATTAATAATATCAATTAATTTCACAATTATAACAATCCACAATTATTAATTCAATAATTAATTATTTCCATTCAACAATTTCAATATAACAATAGTTAATTCACCAATTAGTTATTCAATTTCAATAATCTCAATATATCTATAATTCATTTAATAATTAATTACTCCAAATCAATCAATTTTATAATCCCAACCATTACCATTAATTAATTCAAAAATTAATTAATCAAGTTCAATAATCTCAATAACTCCATAATTAAAACCAATAATTAATTATTTCAATTCACAATCCAAATATTCCTAATTTGATAATTTCCCTCAATTAATTAATTCACCAAATTAATAAATTCAATAAAGAACTCAATTTCTAATCATCTAATAGAAATTATACAATTATATACACATAATTTAAATCAAGACTTTGGGATTTAAATTATATACCACCTACCTTAAAATTAATGAAGAACTCTCGCCAAAAGATATCCCTAAATGAAGAGAATCAATCGAGAACATGATGAAGAATATGATCTTGATCTAAAACCTATATCCACAATTAAATGGATCAAGATATAAAAAACCTAGATCTAGATTTAGAACCAAAAATGTATAAACATTCCTATTTTATCTGGAAAGATTAGCAGGAGATAGAGAGAGAGAGAGAGATCTAAATGGGAAGAAATCACATACCTCAGAGGGTGTATATTTTTTATCTTTCCTTAGATTCACTAATAATAGTGTTTGGGAGGGCTGATAATGAATTTTGGAACCTCAAAAAATTATAGAAAATGATTTGTTCAAAGTTTTGATCAATTTTGGGTTAATATGGGGGTTCAAGTAATTTAAAAACTAAAATTTGGATTAATTAAAATCACGCATAGAGTTTGTTGTACTGAGGTGCAATATTTTCCAAACCATGTGACTTAACTTTTCGTCTCTTCTGGGGGGTGTTCAGTTTCTTTTAATAGGTCACATGGTTTTAAAAACCATGAACCATCCATGCAAACCCTCTCTATCTAGGGTTACATGGTTTTTTGTTCTAGGGTATATAGTTTGGGAAAACCATGCACCAACAGTGTACATGCCTTCCTTCTTCCAAAATTCTTGATTTTCACCCAAATGCACCCCAAGGTGAAACCCAAATGAAAATTATTCAACACAAGGTAAAATATTACATGTAACTAATCTCGATAAATCTTTATAAAAGGTTGGTATCTTACACTATATTTATTATACATGAGGTTTGGACATATATGAAGGAAGTAGAACCTACGGTAAGGGTTTCTCATTTCACTTTAACATATGTGATACATATGTCATATTCATCACTTATTCCTTTATTAGGTGTATATATTACCACTTTTGATATGTTATATAATGAATATATTTTTATTTATTTTATTTAAACTTTAATTTGAAATTATATATTTTACGGGGTTTATGATTCAAAAGTTACCAAAGTGGTAAGGGTTTATTTCACAATCTGATCATTATTTGGGATTATTTATGTTTTAGTCTCCCTTAGGGGAATTATTTTTTATTTATCTCTTAAAATTAATCTATTTCCTTTTCCTAAAGTTATTCATGAACTTTTCAAGTAATAATACCAATTTTCCTCCTCTTAGTACTTAAAATTATTGAGAAAATATATATAAGAAAATTACAACATTATTTCTCTCTTCGATCGAAAGTATTTTTCTTCCAAAACCATATTTTTTAAAAAATTATTTCAAAAATATTTTTAGAATTCTAAAAATTATTTTTAAAGACAATTTTACCTATATATGAATTTTTAAAAAATATTTTGAAAGGAATATTTTTGTTGCAAACAAGGTCCAATTGGATTTTACTGAAAATATGAAAGGAATATTAATTTAAAGGTGTACGACATGAACAACATTTTTCACCATCATGACCAATAAATGTTTTAAATATTATTTAATAAGTTTAAAAGGTCATTTTCAAATAAGTTTTTTTTTAAAATATTTTTAGGAACTTTTAGTTTAAAAAAAATCAAAGTGAAAAGGTTATTTTTCTCATGAATTTTTTAATGAAATTTTTATCATATTTTTATTCATTAACAACATCAACCCTTTATTTTACTTATAATATATTATGGATATTTTTTAATGGAACCTTACTTATTATTTCTCTTTATGGTTTATGATCAGTTTGACTTGGGATATATTATTTATTACCATTCCCCATATTACTTTGGATGGTTTATGATTATGTTTATTGATTGTGGTAAGTATTAACATTTTTTTATGTTAGTTTTTCAATATGATTTTTTATTTTGATTATGATTAACCTCTTTTATATAAGGAATGTGTTATAATTATTAAATTATTGGTGGGGACCAACTATAGACACCCCCTTAATGCATCGACATGTCTCATGAGACAAAATCAATTGACTAAATTAAATGGGTTTTAACCCATAGTTTTAGACTATCCTATAAAAGATCTTAATAGAATGTTTTATATTTCATGAATCATCTCTTACCTCAATATGATATCAGTTATTAATTTACATTTGATTATTAGATTAGTTATAATACTTATGCATAAGTTTCATGCTCATGTGATTATTTACATGGCTTTATTTACTCATCCTTTATTCCTACCATATTATGCTCAAGTTATTGTTTAAATCGCATATGTTTTAGTTTTTTACCTTTTTATATTGATTATTATTATTTATTAAGGGAATATTACACCGTATGCATACTATAACTGAGTATATGATCTTACCCCTTTTTATGTTTTATTTTTCCTAGGATTACAGGATGTGTTTTGTGATTGATATGCAGGGATACACTGAGGGGAATAATGGAATTATAAAAGAAAATACTTTGTGTATTTTATGTTTTGAAATATAATGTGAGATTAAATTATGTATCTATTTTAAAAATACTAAAAAACTATTCGGTACTTCGATGTGTGATTTCTTATATCTTATGCCAATGTAATAAAGCAATCACTGACTCTGGGATACTAGGGTTGGAGGTTGTACACTATAATTTGAAAATTGGATAATAAATGGGCCTTGTTTGATATTTTAAACCATATCCAAATCAATTGGATGAATATTTAATTTTTAAGTATTTTAAATCATTTAATAAAATAGTATTTATTATAAAATACGATTTATGTCATTTTTTTTGGAATTGCATATAATATTAAAATACAATATGGGTTAAACTCATGTGAAATTGTTACAAAATTACTTGGATTACAATTTAATTAATATATGGTATCAATATAATCAAAACTTAATTTTTTATAGGTAATGATATATTTTTAAACCATATCTTTTATATTAATCCCTAAGCTATGAAATTTTAACCTTAATTGTAGTAATGACTGTTTCAATATTAAAGGCTTATAATTTTACTTATTAGTATATCATTAGCTCATAAATAGCCAAGGGATGAAATTTTAGACTATTTATCATCTTAATTTTCTTTTAATTTTTTATAACTTTTAAATAATTTAATAAAATATTATTCAACATAAAATTTCATTAATGTCATTTTGAACACTATTTACTTAATTTGACTTTGAAAACAACGTGATAGTAAAAGAAATAGGATATAATCCTTTCACACATACCTAACATGTTATATTTATTTAAAACAATTTTGGAACACAATAATTCATTCAAATTATATTATTTTTAATATTATTAGAATCATTTATTTTATTTTTCTATTAATTGAATAAATATTGTGTCGGTGTTGCGTATAAATTTATGGTAATTATTTTATCAATAAAAATTATAAATAAATTTCCATGAAAAAATAATAATTTATCTTTTAAATAAAAAATTATAACTAACCATAAGTTATTTTTATCTCTATCACAAAATATTATAGATTTTAAAAGAAAGAAAGTGACACTTTTAAATTTATCTATTACTTAAATTTTATAAAGGTAAAAATTAGAGAAATATAGAGATAATTTGTTATATTTTAAAAACATGGTTGTAAATAGATAAAATACAGTCATCCAATAGGAAAAAGGAAAGTTTTAGGGTCATTTTTAGCCCTTATCATATTATTTTTAACCTTAAGTACCTGATTTACTCTTACTATAGTGACAATTATTTACTATTATTACTATTCATAATGATAAAAAATAAATGGGATATGTTTACTAGATTTGAAAATTATAATTAAAAACATGTAATCAATTTTTTAATATCCAATTTATATAAGTATATGAATTTAATTTAAAATTAAAAGAATAAAATGTCATAAAAAACAGTGTTTCAAAGAAATTCCTTTTTAAGTATAAAAATGTTTTTAAATCGAATTCAAGTATATAATTAATTCCAAAGACTATAATTTGATTATATTTAATAAAAAACTAATTAAATTTTAAAATAATCTAAAATAGAATTCTACTTTGTAAATACATGAAAATAAAATAGAGTTTTCAATAAGAATCTTTATTTTTCACTATTAATTAAAAAATCAGTATTTTTAGAAAATTCACAAAAAAATAATCCTAAGATAATTTTGAAATGATAAATTCAAAAACAATATCCTTATTATCAAATTAAATTTATAAAATTTCCTAAAAATAATTTTGATATTTTATCATAAAAGCAATAAAAATCATTTTTGATGAAAACATAATTTTGATGCATAAAATGACTTTACTAAAAATTGAAAGATAATTTAATAATAATTTATCAATACATTATTATTTATTATGAAATTTATATGTATTTTATAAATAGGTTAATCCTATTCATACCCTCCAATTTAACAGCTAGGTCATAACGGTCATATTTATATAATAATATTTCATTGTTTGTTTAAACTCGGTGTTGCATATCTTGTACTCTATTAAACATATAATTTATTTTAAAACTTAATATAATATAGTTTTTCACCATAGATGGATTCCAAAGTTCTCAAAAAATTTATACATTAGCAGATATGTTGTTCTATCAGTTCATAGAGGGATATCAATTCATAATGGAGCAAAAGAATCTAGAAGAATAAATAAATCCTTTTATAAGAGAATCAAGTTAATTAAGAAGCTTGTGACTGGGGTGTCTAACCAGTTATTAGAGGATTGTGATTGTGGTGTCTAAATAATCACTATAGAATTGAAATTGGGGTGTCTAACCAATTTTTATAGAACTGTAACTGGGGTTTCTAACCAGTTGAAGTCAATTATGTCTATAGAGGAAAATCCATATTGGGTCACCTAACTGACATGGAAATAGTAGGATTTTATATTGAACATTGTAAATATTGGGTTTTTTTATTCCTTTAATTAATAATATGCACATAGTGAGTTTATAAGATGATATTGAGTGGATTTAGAACTCTAATAGTTTTAATATGTTGAGTTCAAAAGAAAATAATTTTTAAAATAGAGCCATTTATTCACCCCTTAGTGGTTCAATGAGCCTGGGGAACTATAACTTCTATACACCTAAAGAAACCATGAACATTAACTTCTACCAAGGAATTATCCCTATAATACCAATCACACTAACACATAATATTTGGTTAATAAATAAGAATATAATGTGTTTCATTCATACCATATTTATTCTTTATAGATCAGCTATATACACCAATTTGATGCCAATTATCCAAAAAAATACCACTTATCAGAATATATTTCTTCTTTCATCCATTAATTATATTTCTTTGGTTTTAGATATTCATAAACAAATCCCCCTGAATGCCTTATATCCTTAACCAAATATAGAATTTATATTTTTCATGAGATTCATCCATCTATAGAATCTTTTAATATCCTTATAACAATAAGATGATATCACATGTTAGATTAAAATAAATAAATCATGAGAGCTCATTTTTTTGGTTTCTTCTCCATCAAAGTGTATTCTTCTATATTCAAGGTATGATTCCAATTTATAATATGTTATATTGAGACTAGCACATTAATTATACCTTGATACCAATTTTTATTACTCTAAAACCTCATATTATAGTCATATACAAATAGTTATATATTCAACCAAATATCATTTTAACTGTTTCAATGTTAATTGGAACTTCAGATCATGCCTCAATGACACTTTCATATTTTGATGAAATCTACTCATAGATATTATCTCCCCCAAAAACTATAAAACTTCAAGAAATTTTATTTCATTTAAATACATGGATTGAGGATAAATTCCAATTCCTCAAGTTGAGGAAGATAGTGAGTCACTATGAACCACCACTTTTCTTTTATCCTTTAATTTTGGATATATATTAAGATATGATATGGTTTTGAAGACCCCAACATCATTTTATTTTCCTTGGGATATTTATTTTCTTCATTTCCCTAATAATAAGATTTTTCTCCTTGAGTAATTTTCCCAATAAGGATCACTTAACATGTTACTTTTTGGACTTTACTTATCTAAATTTTGTTGCTAACTTGTTTATTATTTTCAGAATTATTGGTTTTTAAAATCTGTATCTTTATTTGGGATACTTATTTCACATGTTAATATTTTAGGGTTCTTTGCCTTTTATAAATATTCATCTTGTCAATAATAGATATGTAACTCTTATTTAAACCACCTTTAGTATGATGGTCTTCTTTTTTCATCCCATAAAATATATTTCTTGAAAGAATAAATGTTTCCTTAAATGTACACTATTTTTATCCATTTATTTATGTTGAACTTAATTTAAGACTCATCATTTTGTCCTTACCACTTTTAAGGACCTTCTTTCAGATATTTTCATTAAATCTGTTTTTTTTTCTTTTCTTGGAAACACCCATGGTTATCTTTATCTCTTTCCTTGTTTTAATTTTTTTTGAATCTACTCAGGAATGCTTCAAATCCATCCTCTTTAATAGTTATTTGAGTTACCTTGGATTTTTTCATCCTTAATGAATCATTATTTTTATTCCCATTGATCCTTATCATGGCTAGAGAAACTTCATTATTCATACTCTAATTTTTTTCATTATTTCTAATAAATCTATTAGGATTTATTCATTATTGGTTCCCATTATACCCTTCATTAAGGTCTATTATATTTATCCAAAGTATAACGTCTTTATTAAAAACAATATATTTTATTCCGATGTAGAATTTATTCCCATTTTTCATAGGAATGGAGGATTTTCATGTAACGCCTTTAGTTCCCCCATTTCTTCAATTTCTAGACATATGACTATGGTTAGAACAAATAAAACATCTCATATTAAAAACATACCACATATTGTCATGCCTTAGTTGAGATGTTGTTATAGAATATTTTATTTTCCCATCAATCCATTAAGATTATAGACATAAACTCATGGTATGTTTCATGATTCCAATAGTATCACTTTGTAACTACCATCCTTTTAGGGCCTTTACATCTATATTTGGAAATATTATTATGCATACTTTTTGACTTTATATTTCTACATTTTTGGACTCCACCTTTTGATGATGTCATGGGAGGAATATTCTTATTTTCACCTCTCCTTAAGATCATTTATCTTATCATTCTTCTCCATAAATTGGTAAATAATATCTTTAAACCATGATCTATCTTCCTTTCCAAATTATATCATCTCTTGAAGTTGTGTTTTGAGAGGGTTGATGCTTATTATTAGCTCCTTATTTGTGGAATTTTTTTTCTATCTCATGTGAAAGTTATTCAGTAATGTTAATTTGGGACTTTATTTTTTTACCAATTTTCATAACATATTCATTTAAGTTCACCTACACTAGCTTCATCCTATGATTATCCTTAACCAATTATACCATGTGTCCAACAAGTTTCTCCTTGGCCTTTTCATTTTGACTTTATTTTGAGTCAAGGACTATCCCCTTGTAATCATTTAGAATCTTCTACATGTTTGTAGAAATATCTTTCAATTCCATTTCTTGATAATAATTCATTTCCATTAGATCAATAGCCACTTTAATCACTCTTTTGTCCAGGATTTTAAACTTTTCAACCTCAATCTATAACACTATAAAATAGATTTATTGAGACTTATTCTACTTTATCATATCTATGTTTTCTTATTGTATCCCATAATAAATATACTCTAATAAGTAGATATTTTACACCTTTGGACTTCTTGATATCTCAAAATCATCAATAGATCCAATATCACTTCAAACAAAAAGATCTTTAACTAATCTTGTAGTATCATTAAATGAATTAATAGATTCACAGTTATAATCAATCATAAATTTCTTTTATATACTGATAGAATCTTCCATTTGAATTTCACTTTTACTATAAATTATTGCATTGTATGTAATTCCCTTAGAGTTCTACTTATTCTTTAAATTTATTCCCTTTTTTATGTCACTAATATTTTCAATATAGACAACAATTAAACTCAAATAAACCATAAAATCAATTTAGAAAAATACAAATCCAACAAGATGAACCTTTTCTTTAATAACATTTATTAGACCCATAAGGGTATTTAGTAAGAGATACCCTGATAGGGGGAATAAATCATGGTATTAAACTCATTGCATCTTCAACAATTAAAACTCTTTTTCCTTAAACTCTAAATTCCCTAAATGATCTTTACTTCACTATTAGTAGTTTTAGCCTTGTTTTCTTACTCCAGAGACAATTGTATTATAAATTGTATTATATTTTCCTTTATCTAATTTAACTAATGATTAATTAACCCAAAAACATCAATTTATGCCTTATGGAAATTATGCAAAGCATGAACACAAGAAAATAATTTTACTTGGTTCACCTATACTGCGATAATTTAAGGTACATACAATAGAAATGTGACAAAGTACCAAAAAACACTAAATAAAATTTAGTGGTGGGTTTAAGATAGGTCACTCAAATACATAGGTTTACTCCCCTTAAAATTTTTTAGGTATGACATCTCTTCATCCAAGGATACTCCTTCACTTCAAGGGTCACTCCCTTATTCTCCCTTTTAACCAATGCTCAAAAGATGATAGCTCTCTGACACAGATGACAAAGAAAGATGTCATTTTCTATTTGTTGTACCTAGTATGGATGGGTTCTAATTTATCTTTATGCACTGCTCTTACTTTGTAAATGTCTTCAATGAGTTCCAACTTTATTTCTATATTATTCACTTAGTAGAAAATTATATACTAACTTTCACACAACTTATTCTTATGTAATTATTTCCTTATAAGTATTTGTACAATAACTTATTCAAGATATTTATTTCATGAAAGACTATACTTCACAAAAAAAAGGTTAATTTAAAATGTATATTTTTATAACATATTGGATGATACAAGTCACTCATAGAGCTCAATGACTTGCAATACCCTTTTAAAAAAATTTCTCTTTAGTAAAATTAAACCATTTTTCTCTTAAGAATATTCCACAACTAACTCTATTTATATATTCTTCTTTGAGTATCATGTATTTGTAGGAAAAATACATACCATTTACATTTCATGAAGCTAATACCTTTCATAACTCCACTTTATGAAACTTCATTACATGAAACTCCATTTTATGTAGTACCTTTTTTTCACTAACATAGGCCAATACATATGACTAAACACATAAAAAATACATATATTACACTAATATATAAAATTAATGCAACCTGACACTTGTGTGGTGATTCTATTTAACCAACATCAGTACACTCATACAACTCCACAATTTTTTTATTCCTCACATGCCTTTGCATAATAATGCTTCCTTTCCACTGATTTTCTTTGAAAACATCCCAAAAAAATTAACACCCTTATTGAACCACTACTTTATAAATATTTCAATGTCTTCACTGCTTTAAAAAATTATCATGAATATTTCAAGATATAACTCTATCAACCTACTCATCTATTTTCAAAAAGTATTTACATGTTATCGGTGATGGGATCTTTATAACAGATATATCTTAAATGATTTTCTTTTATGAAGAAGGGGCATAATATAATATTATGGAATGTGTTAAAATTTTATCTTTCATGATTATATGTTAAATTATTTTTAAGGAAATATAAGTGATTTCATTTTAAAAAAATCACGATGAAAGTGGATATTTTCTCCATTTGGTTAATGAATGATAATTTTTGGGTAGAATGTATATGTGTTGATTTTAAATTTTGTATAATGACATGTATTTTTTGAAGGAATAATATGTTGATAAATCTTGATTTTTAAGGTTTGATTACTTTATTAAAGAGTACTTTGGATATTTATTAAACTGTTTATAGAATATAATCTATGTAATGATGCAGACCTTCACATATTAATGAACTAGAAAAAGGGTTAGGCTTCCATTAATTTGGTTTATGGGTAAATTTTAAATTTTGATAATGGATCGAGAGGGGGATCTTTTAGATGTGTTTTGAAAATCTAAACCATTATTTTTTTACTTGGAATAGCACATGAAAATGTTCAATGGGTGAGAATCATTACATGTTGAAGCATAAGAGCATAGTGGATGGTAGTTAGGCCCCTCCTAGGAGTTCAGTGGGTTACATAGTGAGGGTTTCATATTGTCCATGCAACCAAAATCCCAATCTCATGACACTAAGAACCCTATTACATGCCACTAGGAATATAGTGAGATCCACTAGACTTATGGTAAACCCTTAAATCATTTTTTAAAATGGGGTAAAAGGGTAGTTATAACTCTATAGTTGGAACACCACTTGGGTGGTTCTTTGTCTATAAAACCACACAAAATTGAGATTCAACCCTTTCTACCTCCCTTATCCCCATTGTTCTCCCATTGATCTGAGTGATTTAAAGTTATTTCATCATGTAGATTTTAGGTAACTCTTCCATATTCCTCCCCTATTCTTCTTATCTTTTTTCATATTCTAATTTAAATTTGGTTGTCTTGTGATTTAACATGTGATTCCATCATAGTATGGAAAAATCACTTTGTATTGATGGATTTTACATGTGAAGTTCATATATGAGGATAAAAAATAATGTATTATCATTATTAAATGATTTTTATCTTGATGTATGTCAATTAGTGGATATAATTACATACATTCAATGAATTCAGATTAAATTGATGTTTTATGGGGTTTAATAATTGGTAATTTCATTTTTCATAGGACCAATTTTGTTTAGGGAGTGGATCACCCTCTATTACTTAGAGTTTTGGTAATTTAAAGTCACCTGATGAGTTCGGAATATATTATTACCTTATATAATTTTCATTTTGAATAGTTCATTAATTAAATTATGGATTTTTATGAATTATATATGTGTTAGGTGTCTAGATAGTGGTTATCATGATCTTGAATTATGATTTGGGTACATAATTTTGGTAGGTGTCCCTTTTGCATTGAGGGTTTTGATCACTTGGTTATTTTATGTTAGTGTGATAATTATTATTATCATTGTCATGTTGTATAAAATTATATGATATTGTGTAAAAAATGGTATGGGATCATGTTGGCCTAATAATAAACAAGGATCTTATAACTTTATAAATGGATCATTAGTGGTATTGATATCAAGATATTTTTTGGGGGGTTTTGAGTCTATGAATAAAGAAGGTACCGGATATGAAACCAAAGAAGTATCATCTAACATGTGGTATTTTTCTGAAGAAGAATAATTGAAAATAAATGTATTATATTTTTTTATTGTGTTGTATTTTATTATAAATTCATAAATCATATTCATACTCACATAAAATAATGTTTTAATGTGAAGTTAAATCAATTGAGAATTTTAAAAGAGTTTGAAAGAGTTTTGGATTTATTTTGAAGTATTTTGGTGGTTTTTGAGTTAAGTGGAGTAAAGTATAAATTTTTTGTTAAGTGTTGAATGCATAAGGTTTTCCATACTAAGATGTGAAATATTTTTATATAGAATTCCTGAAAAAATAAACAAATCCAAAAATATTTCTCAATGCATATGGTTTTTATCTAGAAGAATTAAAAATTCAGAAAATGTAAAAGACTTCCTAAGATGTATAAAATATTTATGAGATACGTAATATATTTCCAATATGTGTAAGGAATTTATTTGATATGAAATATTTTCATACATTTGAAATTCTATACGTAAGTTTCATATCTAATACATAGTGATTTTTTATGATACATAATATATTTTATACATTACATAAGATATTTAAAGACCATAAGTATTTTTATATAAGTATGTTTAATTTTTTTTATTTCATCCATATGGTTTTTATCTGATTAATATGATTTATAACTTGGAAAAATATGAGTTATCTACATGATAGTAGAAGAATTTTGGAAATTATTAGGTAATTTTATAAGATTAATTTCTCAAATTTATGGAAATTAAAAAAATGGAAATGAAGGATAATTCAGGTGATTTTATATCAGGAAAAGTTGAATAAGGTATTTCAATGATTAAATATCAAAAAAATGAGTTGAGATATAATTTATTTGAGTTTTATGTTTGTTCCATGAAAATATTGTCATGTTGTAATCAATAAAACTTGGATAAGTGAAGAAGATACTCATACCATAATGAAAATCTAAGAATATTAAGTTTAATGGTGTTATTTTAAATCATATTGTCTCACATAATGAAGTATTTTTCTCACTATAGAGAAATAATAAGTTTCAAAGTAGTTAATAATAATGAATATTTAATACTGTAACACCTGATTTAACACTATGATATATTACAATGTATACTAAGAAAATTACTATTACTAAATAAGTATAAATAGAATAATAGGTTGAATTTGGAAGTAGTTAGAGGAAGTTATTAGATTGAATTTAAATTTAAAATTAAAATTCAAACTAGAAGAATTCATTATTTTTATTGGAAAATATATTTGCCGATGTAGTTATCAAAATATAAATGAGATGTTCTGAGAAGGAACAAATATATTTATTATCAAATAGAAATATTGTGGTCAATAAATAAAAAATACTTTCAATTTTTTAAGTAGAAGAAAATGATAAAGAGTAATAAGAAGCAAAACTAAGACAACTTGGTGGAAGTCTAATCCTATCAATAAATATCTTGTTGTTAAAATTAGATTCCATATCATTATTCATGTAGGAGAAATTTACATAGTTGGGAGAGATATATGTAAAATGTATTATGGGATAAACCATGTGATTTTTTAATCCACATGATGAAAATATCATACTGTGTGATCTCGAGTGAATCTGGATCATACTAGAAACTAGCTTCTCATTTTGATTAATGAACCTTATAAATCTGATGTATCATCTGGGTGTGTTCATTGGAGTGTGTAATTGTGATATAATATTCACCTTAATAGTTGATAAAGGTTTTTTCAAAAAAGAAAATTTAAAATAAATTTAATTCATTGATTCACACCCCCTCAGTGAATCTCAACTAACCTGAGGGGTCTTATTCAAGTGGTATTAGAGGAGAGTAACCTTTGTATATGATTTACTCTTTGTATTTTAAATAGAAATAATTATACTATATAATAAGAGTTGGGTTATAAATTTTTTATTGTAAATATGGACACCCTTGATTAACTAAATGATAAGGGTATTCCCACATTTAATGGAAAAAATTATTACATTTGGAAATATTGAATGTTTTTTTTACTATCTATCAATTTGGTTGTATTGGTGGCTGCAAATGATAGAATTGTTCCCCATGCAGAAGGTGTTACTATTATAGAATATGATATAAATAACATAGATAATGATGGCCATGATCTAAATTTCATCATATCATGTATTTTAGTTAAGGAGTTTCTTAATATAATTAGATCAATATAGTAACTATCATGTGGGATAAGTTAGAAAATATCTATAAAGGCAATGTAAAGGTGAATCTGGAAAAATTTTAGGTTTGGATATTGAATTATGAATCTATTAAGATGTATTATTGTAAAACTATGGATGAGTTCTTAACAAGATTAAATAAAATTATGAGCACAAACAAAGGATTTTGATAATAAATTTTCACTAGTTTCTAGGATTTGGACCATTAGTATATTTCATTCTATTATATAATAAAGGAAATACAAGATCTTATAAATGGATTTCAAGTCAATCTTCCTTAATGAAGAGTTGGAAAGTGAAGTTTACATTGAAAACCTTGATGGCTTCTTTCTTAGATAAGATTAAGGATTTTTTACAAGTTAGAGATGGGTCTATATAGTTTAAAAATCATCAAGACCATGGTATTCTAATTTAGACACTTTCTTAAAGTTTTTAAATTATAAGAAGAGGATATTGGACAAAAATATTTACATTAAAGATGAAAAATTTTTGTAGCTTATTGTTATTATTTATGTTGATGATATTATCTTTACTAGAAATAAAGAATGTATTTGAACATATTCATATTTTTAAATGATTGGGATGTTTAAGATGTGCTTTCATGGATAAAATAGGAATTTCTTGGGTTCAATAGAAAGATCACATCTTTCTATCTCAAGATGTGTATGCTTTATAACTTCTAAATAATTTTGGTATGGAGGATTCAAAGAAGGTGTACATACAAATTTTAGTGGGAACCAAGTTTTTGAAATGTGAAAAAGGAAAAGTTGATTCAAGATAATTTAGGAAGTTTATTATTAGTTTTTTATAATTGAAAGATTCAATATTAGATATAGTGTATTTTGATACATTATGTATCAGATATCAAAGTTCACTGAAGGAGTATCATTTCATTGTTGGAAAAATAATTCTTAGGTATATTAAAGAAATAATGTATTATGAACTAAAATATGATAGAAATAAAAACCTTGATCTATTTGGATATACAGATGTAGATTGAGTAGTAAATGTGGATGATCAAAGATCAATATCTAGTGAAGTTTTATCTTTGGGTGAAATGTTTGTATGTTGGAACACAAATAAACAAATATCAGTGATATTTAGTACTACTAAAGAATAATATATATTTTTAACTCAATCTATATCCCAATTAATGTGGATGCATAATCAATTGGAAGATTTCAAGGTAGAGGTGAATTTACCACTACTTATTGTAACACCCCGATATTTTATGAGAAGTATTATTTTTAATTTATTTGATGTATTGTGTTGTATGCTACACTAAGATTAGCTTGTAATATACGCAACACCGTATTAGCTTGCAGTATATGCAACACTATTCTTGGATCGTGTTACACACAATTTCAAGCTCGTTTGATAGAAGTTATTCTACGGAACATTGAGTGTGTGTATATATATATATATTCAATGTATAAATGAAATATGATTGGATTCTGTTATACTCATCAAAAAAGGAATCTTTCACTACACAGAACCCTGACTTGGCTTGCATTGCACGCAATTGCAACCTTCCTCGATAGCATGTGTTGTACGCAATACCAAGTTTCACTAAACAAGATATTATTATAATATTATTATGAACTAGCCATTTTTAATAGTAATACCCACTTTTTTAAATTTTATAAATTTTATCTTCTAAAATGGACTTCATTTTTGGATTTGGAATATCGAAATTATCCTAGGGTGAATTTTTGGTATTTTTCTGAAAACATTCAATTTTTGATGAATAGTGAAAACACTGGGTTACTGTTTAAAAACTGACTTTTTATTTAAATAATTATTTATTTTATTTAAATTTATTTTAGGTCAAAATTGATACATAATACCTATATAAGTTCAATGTAATTCATTTGAGTCATTTTATAATAATTTTAGATATATAAAATTTTTATTGAACTTTTCACCGTCTTTTACCCACCTACTAGGAGAATTTAAAAATTTACATAAAACTTAATTTTACCGCTTCTGTGAGTGGAATTTCAAAAATCTGAGAGACACGGTTAATAATAAGGAGTAAAATTTGGTTCAATAAGATAAAAATAATTTTTGATGAATATTAACTTTTTACTTTTATTTACCACGATTAAAAGTAAATGGGGTAATTAAGGGTAAAAATGATATTATTATTACCCTAACACATGTCCTAATTCTATTGGATAAGTGTAATTCGACCAAAAACAACCTTAGGAATAAAATATTACCCTTTAGGTCCACTTGGATTAGATTAGGACACTTATTATTATTATATTTAAAAAAGAGTTAAAATAGTTAAAATCAAAGTTTAATAACTAAAACATTTTTAATATAGGGTTATACATAAGATAAATTCAACTATAAATATTAATTAGAAATATAAAATGATTTCATACTTAATGGAATTTTATTTATAATTTTTAGACATTAAATAATTTAATTTATTTATGACACAATGGTGATGCAGTAATTATCTAAATAATGAAATATTAAAATAATTGATATTATAAATACCCAAATAAATTTAATTTGAGACATTTTATGAATTAAAATAATTTTATAGGTTAATATGACATGTTAGTATTGATTTAATTAACTTTTTTCGAACTAATCATGCTGTTATGATTTTCAAAAAAATCAATTACCAAATAGTGTCAAAATTGACATAAAATAGTTTTTAAAACAAATATTATATTATTAATTGTTATTATATTCCTAAAAATCTAAGGTTCAGAAAAATGACTTAGATAGGGTTATATATATTAATAATTAACCACTTGGGATTTTTTTGGATTGTTATAGTAAGTTTATTAACCATATAGTGTAAGAAAACAAGAAGACACGGTAAAAGTTAAATTATTTAACTTAGAGTCAAATCTAAATGATAAGGTTAAATTAGAAACCTAAACTTGTCTAAAAACTATTGGTTGATAGAATTTCGACCCATACCCACTGTATCTTCGAATAAATCAATTTGGAGCTATTATAAACCAAATATGACTTTATTATAAAATAATATTTTAAGTTTTTCCAAAGGTGCACCTCTCCTCCCTTAAAAAAAGGGAACCCCTTCCCTCTTCTCTTAACACCCTTTTGAGCCTTGAATCTCATCCAATGTCACGTCCCGTCCTCGGGGCCCGTGCCGTTACTACCCCAAGCCCGCCTTCCATAGGCCAGGGGCTGGAGACTAGCACCAAAGGTGTAAATCCGGATAACTGGGAAGGCGTTGCCTTTATAAAAGTAAACAAAACACCACAGAGCACAAGCGGAAGTAAAAAACTTAGTACAAAAGAAAGTGCGGAAAAGTAAATGGGCTAGAATACAAACCCAACTGAAAGTACAGCTACATCTGAACGAAAGTAAAACAGAAAAATACAAACAGCTAGAAGAAAGGAAGCAGCTTCTGGGTCGTCCTCCTCGGATCCTACCTGAAGGGTAGGTATAGATAGTGCCGCTCCTAGATCGTCCACCATGGATCCTACCTGAAGGGTAGGTACAGATAGCGCAGCTCCTGGATCATCCACCACAGATCCTACTTGAAGGGTAGGTACAGGTAGCCTCCACAACGCTCTCACCCATCAACCTCCTCCGAGAGTTGTCTCACCGTGAAGTCCACCTCCGGATACTGACTCGTCGTGTGGTCCACCTCCGGGTACCGTCCAGTCCTCGAACACTCGGCCTCTGTCAGCGCTGTCTGTCGTCTGCAATCAACACAACGAGGTGCGGGCATAGCCCGTGCAGGGGTGAGTATACGATACTCAGTAGGGACCCCGAGACCCTCAAGGTCTCACTAAATCCAACAAGGATAACCACAAAGAAGGATCTCAACAGATAACCTTTACTTAGGTATAAGCACATACTTATACCTAAGTTATCAAAGAACCCATCTCAATCATGAGGAAACACAGAGAATATGAAATCAACGGATAACCACTACCCAGGTATATTCCCATACATATACCTAAGTTATCAAGTGACCCATCTCAATCATGAGGTAAACACAAAGATCATAGACTCATCTCAAACCGGTATTTTCATTATTGAAACCGTAACTGCTGAAGAGCCCCGTCTCTGGAGTGTACAGTGGTCCTGTCACGACTCCGAGGTACTGCTCATTAATCTAAGATTGCTAAGGTACTCCTCCTGTCGAGTACCGCGGGTCAGCCACCGAAACACAGTAGTGCTTCCCGCCGGGGTATGCCACCAAAACACAATAGTGCACACCCCCTAATAGCCTGCAGAGGTACTCTCCGAACGAGTACCATGGGTCTTCACTGTCACACAGCAGTGCTCCGTCCGCCATGGGTTTTCACCCAAACAAAGTAGTGCTTCGTCCACTGGGCTAGTCGACTCACTCCAAGTCGAGTCGGTCAAGCAGTCGTCAGGTCTCAGCCGGCTACACGATCTCCGTACTCCGTACGCTCATCTCCAGAAGGGTCCGCTCCATGAGCTACATGTAGATACTCCAAGTATCTCAAAGTCCCCCGAAGAAGTATCTCAAATGACTGCCTCGTCATAGGGGTCTCAACGCAATAGACGACGCGTCAATCGGACACTCGGTCTGTGAGTTATTAGCCTTTTCGTCCCAGGGGCCCGGTTGGTTTCGTGTGCGAACCAACCCGGCCGTATCTCAACTCTACCCAGAACTCTCATAGGGTATACTCATAGGGACCGTTTCTTAACGTGATCACCAACTCCGCTGACGGTTCGTCAAACGGACGTCCAGTCTGAGTGTTATCTGCTTTTCCGTTCTAGGGGCCCGATTGGATTTCAGGTACAATCCAACCCTGACACTATCCAACTGCAACCAAAACTCAGGCGAAGTATACCAAAAGTTCCCTCTCATCAAGAGGAATCCAACAAAGTCGATGTCACGTCAATCGGACGTCCGGAGCTCAAGTTATAAGCGTTTCCGCTCCGAGGGCCCGATTGGTCTCGTGTTCGAACCAAATCGGCCATACCCAAAGTTCTCCTAAACCTTGAGTGTAATATATAGAAACGACCGTCTCGATCCAAGGATCGCATTGCAACTGACGATGCATCGATCGGAGGTCCGTAGCCCATGATATGAGTGTTTGAATGGAAACTGCCCGAAAATAGGGGGTTCAGGCCCGGTCCGACCCGGCCCGAGACCCCCCATGGGTCGGCCTGAACCGGGTCGACCCGAACCGGGTATGGGTCCGGCTCAAAAGGGCGCAGCCTGGCCTGGTGGGCGCGGCCCAGCCCAGCCTGGGCGTGGCCCGACCCGACCTGAGCGCGACCCGGCCCGACCTGGGCGGCCCGGCCGGTTGGCCTGTCGCGCTGGCGCAGCCGCGTGGCCGCTCGGCTGTCCGGATGAGCGGAAAGGGGGTGCGGTCACCCCCTTGAAAGAAACCGCAGCCCCCCGCATGGGGGCCGCCCCTTTGCCAACGGACGCGGCCGAGCGTCGCGTCCCGCCTCCCTCGGTCCCGCGCGGTCGCGAGACCAGCGGCATGCCGCCGCGGCGGCCCTTCCCAGCGACGCGCCGGGCGCCGCCGCCTCCTGGCGGCCGGCCGGTGCGGGCTGCTGCCTCCAGCCGCCGGCGCCGCCGTGCCGGCGTGGCGTGCTGGCAGAATTTTCCGTGGACCACCGGACGCGCTCCGGTGGTCCGTTTTGCTCGCTGCCTTCGCCAATGGTCGTCCCGGGACCCGAACTTCACTGCGGAGGCTTCAAAATGACCTTGCGGCCCCGATTGTCGTCACTCGTAAATCCGTGCACAATGATCAACCAGCGCAGTCTTCAATTCACCTCTGCGGCCCCGACTCCGGCCGCGGTTTCATTCGGCCTCAACGGTGCGGCGCGACGGTGCCGCACATCCTTGCCGTAATTCTCCATGTTTCCGCGCGGTGCTGTTGCACTGCACCGCCTTTGTTCGTGCCGCAACATAATCAACAACAAGGGGGAGGAGGGTCGGCCGTGTTTGTGCAGTCCGACCTCCTCACGTTATAATGATAGCAAGCGGTCAACAAAAATAAGTCGACGTACGGCAAAGGAAACAATTAACCCCAACATCAACCCACATGAATGAACGATCCGCGGATCAACCTAGAAATGGTTGGTCCATGCTCGTCGTTCTTTTCTCAAAGATAAAGAGAATACCAAAGAGATTCCCCTACAACCTCTTAAATAAAAAGAATCATACCAATATTTCCAACCTGCAAAATAAAACATTCACGGATCAACTTAATGATGAGTTGATTCGGGTTCTTTGTTTTAGAAGGAACAACCAAGGGAATAATACCATTCTCAAAATAATCCCCCTACCTCGAAATTGACTTCGCACGTCGTCAAGTCACAGAAGTCGAACGTCGCAGTAGTCGGGTGTCGTGGAAGAATGGTGTCGATTCCGTCGTTGTCGAAGGAGGAGTCGTTGTTGTAGACGATGCTCCTCACTAACGGTGCCTTCAACCTTGATGCGGAGGAAGAAGAAGAGTTGAAGGCGTGAAGCATTCTTCGCTGGGAGAAGATGTTCCTCATTGGATGGTAGGTGTTCTTAGTTTTAAGAGACGAACACCCTTCTCAATTTCACTAGAGCTTTCCCCAAAATCCCAACACAACAAGTGCCAAAACAAAATAATGGCCAAGCCATTATTTTATTCACCCAAGTTATTCAAAATTCAAACAACTTAATTAATTAATTAAATGTTATAATTCATTGATTAACATGTGTTGGCAACATTTAAGTGGGAGAGAGAGGGAGAGGAAGAGTTTCCACAATTAATTACAAGAAAAGTTAAAGAGGGGTTTCAAGGTGTTGAGGGAATGTGAAAAGTTGGGGGCTCGTGTGGGCTCCACCAACCATAGATATTTTTCCATGGGAAGTTAGGTGGGGTGTGAGCCCCACCTCCAACTTCCTTTTAGAGGGAAAAACTTCTACTTAAATAAAATTGTTTCACAACAATTATATTTAATTCTTATTGAACCCCCAAAATTTTAACTACCACATACGTCAAAACGCAACTCTGGAAAAGGTATTCTTAAGAAATTACTGGCGCTGCGAGTTCATCGGTGCCCTCAGATTTCAATTCCGAGCATCGGTTTAAAAGTTAGAAAAACCTGCTCATTCGTTCACTGAATGTACCCAAGCTAAACTTCGGAAATTGATTCCGGGCATACGAGGCCTCGGAATCAGGCGCCGTCAGAAACTGCGTTCTTTTAAAATCCCAAAGAAATTAAGAAAAAATATTCCTTGAAATTTCTGGGTCTTTACATCCAAACCCAGCCAATTCCTCTTCTCAACCTCTCTAGTTACATCATAGAGGTTCTGGTCTTCTCAAAAGACCAACTCTAGTGCCCTAAGAAGAAGTTTAAAGGAGGTGCGTCGAGGAAGAGGTAATCTCTTCTACCGACTCTTTCAAGTTTCTTTCATCTTCTACTTACTATTATTTAGTTGTTTGATTATAAAGTAATAAAATCAGTATTAATTTTATACTGATATGTTATTATAAATATGAAACAACCCTATTTCACCTTCTATCCATCCTACAAAAAACGAAATCACCGCGCGTGCGTACATACAGAATACCATCTCCACGCCGTGGTGTAATCAGTTTTTCCACCACCACCTTACTTGGATGGGTATAATGGTGTAAAGAATAACTATATATAATTATTATAACATCATACTGATTCTATGATATTATATCATCCACTCCAATTCCATTCAATAATTATGGGAACGATATCATCGCTCGTGCGTACGTATGGATTATCGTCTCAACGACGCGATGAGATTCATTTTCCATGTTAACAATTAAAGAATGATTATAAAGTATATATGATAAGTAAGTATGAAATATATGAAATAATAATGCTACTGGATTTATACATATATGTCATCTACTTAATTCCATTCAATTCAATAAGGAAACGAAAAACATTGTTCATGCGTACGTACGACCTACCGTCTCCATGAACGGTGTATTTCTTTCCATTTATCGATCTATTATATATATGTATATTCTGAATATATATTATATATAAATCATGTTTTATATTCTGTAATTAAGTAATCATGATCTAAGTAATCATATGAATAATTACAAGTCAAAACACGGACGATAAATGAAACGATTTTACCCAAAACGCTACTTTAACATGAATTTACAAAAGAACGGGTAATATAAAGTAATAAGTGAACCATATATGATATCATAACAGTGAATATGATTCTATAATAAGTCAATGATATTATTTAAATCATTATACAGGAGGTTCAGATACATACGAAGCATATCGGACATAAGGTAAGGGATAGTTTTTCAATCTCATTTTTATCCGAGATTGATTATACGTAAGTATTTACTGGGGTTATATTTTTCATCCATGCCCATAAAATGTTTTTAATAAAGTGTTTAATATTATTCCATGTATTTTTAATGTCATGTTTACCTTTCTTTGACTTTTACTTTGTGTTATGGAAGGAATCTTTTTTTATCATACGAGGAACTATTTGATTTTTCCGACAAAAGTACGAGGAGAATATTTTTTTAACTTATATGGTATGAATGGATTTTTACGGTTTCATAACGACTTATTTCAATGAATATTCCTCTATAAAATTTCATGGTTATTTTCAATAAAATCCTTTTCTTTTAATTTTTTTTGGCATTTTGTGGAAAGAAAATGATTTTGAAGAAGAAAGGATATTTTCCTCAAGAATTCATTTCAAGTGTTTTATCAAAACTATTTTCCATCTAAGATGACTTTATTTCATATGTGTATGTTTCAAGTATAATATCTCTATGATTTACATGGCTTCACTTTTCTTATGATGAAATGATATCCATTTGTTTTATATGGATTATGTGATGATGGGATGATGTTTATGAAACCCATTTTATTCTTTGGGTTACGATGAATGATTTGTGTTTATTTTGTGGAAAGAGTAAGAATGGTTTCATTATGAGATGGGTGGGACCTATATCTCCCTCCAATGAATTGGGTAAAGATTTATATATCATGATATATACATGGTTGGAATGGTAAGTTAATCTAGTTCAGTGATAGAGGACTGGAATGAGGAGTGAACTCGATTCAGAAAGGGACTTTATCCACTAAGATGGTATTGGCAGCAATGCCTTGGCTACTATGGAAATCATATCATGTGCTTAATGGATGCCACAATTACATGTTTTATTCCCATGATATTTTATCATGATTAATGTTTCTTTATAATCTATGCCTTATGTACTGCCAAGATTTACTTCTCAATATTTTGATGTTTAAACATTATGTTCATGTTTTTTTAAATTCAAAGGTATATGATTTGTTTTATTATCTCCATGCTTACCCTTACTGAGCATTTGAGCTCACCCGTTATATGTTTTCTTTTCCCCAGGATTTAAAGAAAGGTTTTAGGTAAGAAAACAAAAAGGGGAAGATCTTTATGGGAGATGTTGAAGATATGTCACCACGATTAGAAGATTATATCCCGAGTTTCCAAAGACACTAAACTATTACGGTCCTTTGGTGTCTGTTTTTGTTATGTATTAAGTATTTCACAAAAGTAATGTAATGTCTATGTACGTCAAGCTTTGGGTCTCTACAGTTGGTATAAGAGGAAAGGTTTAGTCAACCTTTGGAAACTAGGATGTGAGAACATTAGTGAGATCCCTAGAGATATTTCTAAGGTATGTCTAGGGATGTCCCTAAGGTTAAGTATAAGTACATTCTATAGTTCTAGAATTATGGTAACGATCTTATAATTAATCCTAAGATGTTTCATATTGAAGGTACTACCCCTTTATTATGTTGTTTTCCCAAGAATGATTTTTTCCTCTCACAATATTCTTTTTGGGTTTTAGACGATGGCTAGAACCCGAAGGAACCGTGTTGATCAATGTAATGGAAAATGCAATGATTGTCCTTCTGAACAAAACAATGTTATGGGATATGGAGTGAAAAATATTATTGCTATACTTACACAAGATATGAATCATTCTGGACTTCTGAATGAGCAGAGAAGGGAACAATATTCTATTGAGTCCTTCATGAGGCAACGTCCACCTTCTTTCAGTGGGTCTCCTGATCCACTTGTTGCTGAACAATGGATCAATATCATTGAAAATATATTTTCCATACTTCGCTGTTCAGAGCATGAAAAATTCTTTTTGGCTATTTACCGTTTAGAAGGTGAAGCAGACCAGTGGTGGACTCTAATTAAGAATACAAGGCCCCAAGATGAAATTGAATCAATGGAATGGGACGAGTTCAAGAACTTGTTTTTCAGTAAGTACTTCCCTCGTATTCTTCGAACAAATATGGAAAAGGAGTTCCTTGAGCTTAAGTAGAAGGATGATGAATCTGTTGGTATATACGAAGATAATTTTACAAGACTTGCAAGGTATGCATCTGGATTTATCATCCAACCTGAAATTAAAGTTGATCGATTCTTTAGTGGCTTAAAACCAAGTCTTCAGAGGGCATTAACAATAAGATACTTCAGTAGTTATGAAGAAATTGTGTGTTTTTCTATCAAGGTAGAATTGTAAGTTGGTGTAACATATCCATCTCATGGTTTTGAAAAGAAATAAAAGATGGAGTTCAAGGAAAAACCTCAGAACAATGGTGAAAAGAAGGTGAATGTTTCTTTATGCTCAAAGTGTGGAAAGAAGCATGGTGGAGACTGTCTTAAAGGTACTAGAAAATGTTTTAAGTGTGGAAAAGAAGGCCATCAAGAAGTTGAGTGCCGAAGTAATGGGAAAAAGGTTTCTAATGACGTGAATAGAGAAAAGACTATAGAGAATGCTCCACCAACACTTCAATGCTTCAAGTGCAAGGAAATGGGGCATTATGCTAATCAATGCCCTAATCCAAGGGTTAATGATGATCAACGTGAGCAACCTATTAAGGAAAAGGATAAAGGGAAGTCACATGTGATCACTATTTGTGATTTTGAGTATGAAAATTATGTTTTGTAATGGTTATGTTTTTATGTAATGGGATTTCAAAATAGTATCATGGAATCTCATTTATGGTATCATGGAACTTTGGAATATCTATGTATTGGTTTTCAATAATTATATGGTACTGGTAACCATGAAAAGTGATTGAAATATTTTTGGAAAGCAGATGATATGTGCATAATGAAGGGATAAGGAGAAAATAATATGTATGATAGTATTCATGATCTCATGATTGATATAAGTACAAAGTTATATTATGGTTTGAGTATATAGAAATTTTGGGATTTTGGTATGTGGAAAGTGTTAAATTTTTACAGCATTCATGTTTTCACTAAGGTTCAATGGGTATTCATTTTTCAAGAGAATACATGATTAAGGTATTCACATGTTTGGAATGTGACCAACAACAAGATATATCATATGCTATATGGAGGATACATGATGGTATTTACATGCTTGGTAGAATGACCTCTCTAGTAATATTGTTCATTATACTTTGAGATTGGACATAAGTATTTTGGATAAAACTAAAGATTGGAATATATTAAGTTGGACATCAGATAGTATTTTTTAATTCTAGAACTTCTCATCATGTTATAATAGTATAGTTTTAGAAAAAGGACAACTCGTAGGACGGGCGACAACCTGTCTCGTCAGACAAGGCTGTGGGAATCAAACCCACAACCGAAGTCTGATAGGCCTTTATCACCTACCACTGACCTACAGGAAGTCCCTGGTTAGTAGAAACTAGTTTTATTATATTAAGAAGTATGATATATGAAGTATAAGTCCATTTTAGGAACCATATATGATTAATCTCACTATAGATGGACTTATGTATTTTTGATAACTTTTTCTAACCTTTTGTTTGAGACAGATGGTATGACCCATCATTCTATCACATGATCTGCTAACACTTCACAAATGACAAATTCAACTTCATTTCTTTAAGAGATGAAGTGGAAATTGTCCAAGGAACGACCAACAGTGAGATTGTACCAAAATCAAGAATGTATTTATTCTAATTCCAATTTCTTCAACTTTAGGGAAATGATCTTGAAAAAAAAATGTCATCCTAGTGCCCTTATATATGATGAATTAGATGGTACCTTAGATCATCACAAATTTATGGCTTTTTTATTGTTGGATTTTTCATATCCATGTCCTCTACCACTCTTCATCAGAAGTTGATGGTTAGATTTTTCTTTCATATACATATTTTCACCTATGTTCTCCTATGTGGAAACCCAATGATTAGTTAATTTGGGTAACCGTTACGTTTCATAATCTAGTTTTCAAAGTTAAGTTTTGATAGTCCTTTTTACGATTTGGGTTTTTATTAAAGAAACTTTCAAGTAGTAAACCATTTATAACCCCGACGAATTTTGAGGGCGAAATTCATTTTAAGGGGGGTAGAATGTAACACCCCGAGATTTTATGAGAATTATTCTTTTTAATTTATTTGATGTCTTTTGTTTTATGATACACTAATATTAGCTTGTACTATACGCAACACCGTATTAGCTTGTAGTATACGCAACACTATTCTTGGATCGTGTTACACACAATTTCAAGTTCGTTTGATAGAAGTTATTCTACGGAACATTGAGTGTGTGTATATATATATATATTCAATGTATAAATGAAATATGGTTGGATTCTGTTATACTCAACAAAAAAGGAATCTTTCACTACATAGAACCCTGACTTGGCTTGCATTTCATGCAATCATGACCTTCCTCGATAGCGTGTGTTGTACGCAATACCAAGTTTCACTAAACAAGATATTATTATAATATTATTATGAACTAGCGATTATGAATAGTAATACCCACTTTTTAAAATTTTATAATTTTTATCTTTAAAAATGTACTTCATTTTTTGATTCGGAATATCTAAATTAGCCTAGGGTGAATTTTTGGTATTTTTCTGAAAACTTTCAATTTTTGATGAATAGTGAAAACACTAGGTTACTATTTAAAAACCGACTTTTTATTTAAATAATTATTTATTTTAGGTAAAAATTGATACATAATACCTATATAAGTTCAATGTAATTCATTTGAGTCATTTTATAATAATTTTAGATATATAAAATTTTTATTGAACTTTTCACCGTCTTTTACCCACCTCCTAGGAGAATTTAAAAATTTACATAAAACTTAATTTTACCGCTTTTGTGAGTGTAATTTTGAAAATATGAGACACATGGTTAATATCAGGGAGTAAAATGTGGTTCAATAAGATAAAAATAATTTTTTGTGAATAATAACTTTTTACTTTTATTTACCACGGTTAAAAGTAATTAGGGCAATTAAGGGTAAAAATGATATTATTATTACCCTAACACATATCCTAATTCTATTGGATAAGTGTAATTCGACCAAAAACAAACTTAGGAATAAAATATTATCCTTTATTTCCACTTGGATTAGATTAGGACACTTATTATTATTTTATTTAAAAAAGAGTTAAAATAGTTAAAATAGTTAAAATCAAAGTTTAATAACTAAAACATTTTTAATATAGGGTTATACATAATATAAATTCAACTATAAATATTAATTAGAAATATAAAAGGATATCCTACCTAATGGTATTTTATTTATAATTTTTAGACATTAAATAATTTAATTTATTTATGACAAAATGGTGATGCAGTAATTACCTAAATAATGGAATATTAAAATAATTGATATTATAAATACCCAAATAAATGTGATTTGAAAAATTTTATGAATTAAAATAATTTTATAGGTTAATATGATATGTTAGTATTGATTTAATTAATTTTTTTCGAACTAATAATGTTGTTATGATTTTCACAAAAATCAATTACCAAATAGTGTCAAAATAGACATAAAATAGTTTTTAAAAAACATATTATATTATTAATTGTTATTATATTCCTAAAAATCTAAGGTTCCGCCAAATTACTTAGATACGGTTATATATATTATCAATACACTTGGGGTTCGTTTGGCTTGTTATAGTAAGTTTATTAACCATATAGTGTAAGAAAACAAGACGACATGGTAAAAGTTAAATTATTTAACTTAGAGTCAAATCTAAATGATAAGGTTAAAATAGAAACCTAAACTTGTATAAAACCTATTGGTTGAGATGATTCTGACCCATCCCCACTTTAGCTTCAAAATAAATCAATTTGGATATATTATAAACCGAATATGACTTTATTATAAAATAATATTTTAAGTTTTTCCAAAGGTGCCCCTCTCCTCCGTTATAAAAAGGGCACCCCTTCCATCTTCTCTTCACACCATTTTGAGCCTTGAAGCTCGGCCAAACCCTGAAAATTAATCTTCTTAACCTCTCTAGTTATATCATAGAGGTTCTGGTCTTCTCAAAAGACCAACTCTAGTGCCCTAAGAAGAAGTTTAAAGGAGGTGCGTCGAGGAAGAGGTAATCTCTTCTACTGACTCTTTCAAGTTTCTTTATTCTTCTACTTCCTCTTATTTAGTTGTTTCATTATAAAGTAATAACATCAGTATTAATTATATACTGATATTTTATTATAAATATGAAACAAACCTATTTCACCTTCTATCCATCCTACGGAAAATGAAATCACCGCGCGTGCGTACGTACGGAATACTGTCTCCACGCCGTGGTGTAATCAATTTTTTCACCACCACCTTACTTGGATGGGTATAATGGTGTAAAGAATAACTATATATAATTATTATAACATCATACTGATTCTATGATATTATATCATCCACTCCAATTCCATTCAATAATTATGGGAATGATATCATCGCTCGTGCGTACGTACGGATTACCGTCTCCACGACGCGATGAGATTTATTTTCCATGTTAACAATTAAAGAATGATTATAAAGTATATATGAAAAGTAATCATGAAATATATGACATAATAATTCTACTGGATTTATATATATATGTCATCTACTTAATTCCATTCAATTCAATAAGGAAACGAAAAACAGCATTCATGTGTACGTACGGTCTACCGTCTCCATGAATGGTGTATTTTTTCCATTTATCAATCTATTATGTATATGTATATTATTAATATATATTATATATAAATCATGTTTTATATTCTTGAATTAAGTAATCATGATCTAAGTAATCATATGAATAATTACAAGTTAAAACACGGACGATAAATGAAACGATTTTACCCAAAGCGCAACTTTAACATGAATTTACAAAATAATGGGTAATATAAAGTCATAAGTGAACCATATATTATATAATAACAATTAACGGGTAATAAATGAGGTTCAGATACATACGAAGCATATCGGACATAAGGTAAGGGATAGTTTTGCAATCTCATTTTTATCCGATATTGCTTATACGTAAGTATTTACTGGGGTTATATTTTTCATCCATGCCCATAAATTTTTTTCCATAAAGTGTTTAATATTCTTACATGTATGTTTAATGTCATGTTTAACCAGTTTTGACTTTTACTTTGTATTATGGAAGGAATCTTTCTTTTTTTTATCATAAGAGGAACTCTTTGATTTTTCCGACAAAAGTACGAGGAGAATGTTTTTTAACTTATACGGCGTGAATGGTTTTTTACAGTTTTATACCGACTTATTTAAATGAATATTACTCTACAAAATTTCTTGGTTATTTTCAATAAAATAATTTTATTTTAAAATTTTGTGTCATTTTGTGAAAATAAAATGAGTTTGAAGAAGAAAGGATATTTTCCTCAAGAATTCATTTCAAGTGTTTTATCAAAACTATTTTCCATATAAGATGACTTTATTTCATATGTGTATGTTTCAAGTATAATGTCTCTATGATTTACATGGTTTCACTTTTCTTATGATTAAATAATATCCATTTGTTTTATATGTATTATGTGATGATGGGATGATATTTATGAAACCCATTTTATTCTTTAGGTTATGATGAATGATTTATGTTTATTTTGTGGCACAATTAAGAATGATTTCATTATGAGATGTGTGAGACCTATATCTCCCTCCAATGAATTGGGTAATGATTTATATCTCATGAGAAAGACATGGCTGGAACGGTAAGTTAATCCGGTTTAGTGATACGGTACTGGAACGAGGACTAAACTCGATTCAGAAAGGGACTTTTTCCACTAAGATGGTCTTGACAGCAATGCCTTGGCTACTATGGAAATCATATCATGTGCTTAATGGATGCCACAATTACATATTTTATTCCCATGCTATTTTATCATGATTAATATTTCTTTATGATCTATGCCTTATGTACTTCTAATATTTACTTCTCAATATTTTTATGTTTAAACATTATGTTCATGTTTTTTTTAAAATTCAATGGTATATGATTTGTTTTATTCTTTCCATGCTTACCCTTACTGAGCATTTGAGCTCACCCTTAATTTAATGTCTATGTACGTCAAGATTTGGGTCTCTACACTTATGTTCTATGATAATCAAATTTCTATAAATGTTTCAACAAATCAAGTTCAAATTTGTTGATTAAAGAACATTGATATGGAATATCACTGCATCAAGGAGATTTTGGATGAAATTTTATTAAATCTTTAATTTATTCCAACAAAGGAGTAAATAGCCAATGTGTTCACTAAAACCACTAACTATGGATACATTTTAGAGAATGAGGTTGGTGATAGGAGTTCAACTTCATTCCTATCAAGGATAAGTTATTGTGATTCCATACCCTCTCTCAATTTTTATTTGGATTATTTTTATAAAATTGGGATAAAGACAACATAAATCTCCCTTTATATTTAATCCCATTATGTATTTACAAAGTAGGATGAAACCAAATTTGGGGAGAATTAAAAGGTGTGTGTCTGGCCTAATTGGGGAGAGATCTCTTATTTTAGGGGAGAATGTATGTAGATAGATTTATTAAAAGGGGTATGTTTTCAGGTTAGAATATGAAAAATTGTATCAGTTTTGGTTTTCATAAATGTAGGAACTTTTTATTCATGGGTTCAATAATTTTTTTTGATAATTGGTAGATAAGTTGGATTGGATTCCCAATTCGTATATAGTGGTTTAAAGGGTTGTTAAGAAAGGAATATAAGTATAAATTGTAGAAAATATGATATTATGGGTCAACGTTCTTATTTTCTACATAGATTTTTCTCAAGTAGTCTTATAGTCATTGAATAATGATTTATTTCTCTTTGTGAAAAGTTTTAAGTGATTTATGTTCCTTAGTTGAAAATAAAATTTGAATGGGGATATTATTGATACCAAGATATGTATTAGGATATTTTTGATTCCAGGAATAAAGAAGGTATTGAGATTTAAAATTGAAATATTATCTTCCAACATGTGGTATTTTCAGGAGAATAAGAACTGAAAAGAGATGTAATCGATATGTTTATTGCATTGGGTTTTGTTTTTAATAAATAAATCATATTCAAACCCACATAAATAAGGTTTTTAAGGTGATTTGAAGGCTATTTAGAATTTTAAATGATTTTTAATGATTTTTTGATTTATTTAGAAGTATTCTGGATGTTTTTAGAGTTAAGATAAATTGGTTTTAAATTTTGTTTAAGTCTGGAATGAGTAAGGTTTCCCATACTGAGATTTATAATATTTATATATAGGATTGAAAAATCAACAAATATATAAACCTTACTCAATTTATAAGGTTTATATCTAGAATAATTGGAAATGTGACAAAGGTATAAGAATTTCTATGATACAAAAGATATTTATGAGATATATAAGATATTTATAATATTCATAAGGAATTTATTTGATTCATATGATTTTTTATTTTGTAAATTACATTTGTAAGTTTAATATTTGATAAATAATAATTTCCCATAATACATAATATAATTGATGAAATAAATAATATATTTGAAGACTAAATATTTTTTTATGAGGATGAATAATATTTTTGATTCCATTCATAAGGTTTTTATTTGATGTATATGATTTTTGACATATCCAAAATATGAGTTCCCCAAAAGTTAGTAGAGGAGTTTTGGATATTATCTGGGAATTTAAAAATAAGTAATTATGAAAGTTAATAAATTTATAGAATAAAAAAATTTCATAAATTAAAGACAATTCATTTGATTTTATATTATATGATGATGAAGCTAGTATTTTATGGATTAAATATCTTAGAATGGAATTCTGATAGAAGAAGTTGCAGTTTCATGTTCACTCCATGAAAATATTATCATGTTATGATTATACAGGCTTCGGTAAGAAAAGAGGATCCTTATTAAATGATAAATATCCATGAATATTGAGTTTTTAATTATTATGAGAAAATAATGTGTCTCACGCTATGACAGAGTTTTTTGTGATGTGAAGGATGAAGAAGTTTCGAAGTAGTTGAGGATAATTGGTCTTTCACACTTCAATGCATGTCGTCGCACCATGATATATTCTAGTAATTCTTGTATAGTTCCTATAATTGAAGAAAGTAGTTATATAATAATAATAATGGGTTTGAAGAAGTTATATGAAGTTATTTGTTCCAAATTTAATTTAAAATACATATGAAAACTTGAATAATTAGTTGCTTCTATTAGAAAATATATTTTTCATCACTACCGTACAAATGAAAATGAGACGCACTAATATATATATATATATATATATATGTTATCAAATATAATGGGTACATTTAAGAAAGTAAGAATCATTATTTTTGTTCAATTAGAAGAATAAGGGGAAGAGTAAGAAGACAAATAAGAAGAAGCATCACTAAGAAAACATGACAGAGTTTGTTATTTCCAAAGACACTATTATTGTTAAAAATAGATTCCATATCTTTATTAGTGAGGGATAAATTTACATAGTAGGGAGACATATGTGTAACATGAGTTCTAGGATAAACCTCACTTTTTATAATCCACATGATGAATCTTTTGGACTATATAATCTCATGTGAATCCATATCATACCAAGTATAGACTACCCATTTTGAGTATTAAAACATGCGAATACATTGTTCTTATTGTGTGTGTTCATTGGAGTGTGTAATAGAGAAATAATATTCACTTAAATAAGTGATGGGAGTTTTTTCAAAGATAAACATAAAAATAAATTCAATTCAATGATTCACCCCCAATGAATCCCCACTAATCTTGGCAGTCCTTTTCAAGTGAGGCCTTGGTCGAAAAAGTTTTGGTAACTCATCTAATGGATTGTTTTGTGGCTAGAGGTAAATTATTTCTTCCTATTTATGCATTATTTAAAAATTTATTTTGTTTAAAGTGTAATTTTAAAGGAAAATAATTAAACCTTTTAATATAATTTAAAAAGTGTGTTAGATTTTAAAAATTATTTCTAAAGGAAATGGATTTTAATATAATTCTAAAATAAAATTGGTCACTTCAAGATGTAGTTTTTAAATGGAGTTTTAAAAAAATGTTTTTCCAAATATTTTTCCATGGGTATTTTGGTTAAGGGACTTGGGTATGTATATTTGTAATTGGATCCTTTTAAAATGTTTTTTTAAAATGGGTTTGACTCATATTTTAAGGGAATAAAATGAGGTTTAGTTTTGTTAAGTGATTTGGTATATTTAACCTCATAAGGGTTATACCCTATTATAAAAATCATTTATGACTATGATAGATTCTTTATTATACTTTTCTTTTATATTATCTCCAATTTCATGATATAATAATATCTATTGAAGAAAAATTCCTTGGGTTATAGGTTGGTTTGTTTAGGTTGAGATACCGAGTATATTTCTTATAATCATATATTCATAGGAACCTTGATATACCTTTTAGGATGACAACATTTAGAGAACACTTGAGTGACCTTGACTGTATGGAATGATCCATGGGGTTTAGTGTGACCTTGTCTAAGTGATAACATGCAGGATTTTGTCTGGTCATTAGATGACCTTGAAATGGTATAGAATACTGAATATTAATCAAGTTATTTAAAATTTACTCTTATTTTTTCCTTTAAGTGGTTATTTATGTTATCGATGAGTAATAAACCTCCTTTTTTCTTATAGAATTCTATTTTGATTGACCTATATGGTTGAGGTGGGAGTTAGTCTCTAAGATAATTCAATTGATGGATAAGATTAAATTCATAGAAAATAAATCTGATGTTGTAATGATTGTATTATTAATAGGAGAGAAGTAGATTCATATTGAGTGATTTGACTATTTCCATTATGATACAATGATGGTCACATAACTTATTAGTCATTGTTGAGTTAGAAAAGTATCTCAGACTTGGAGGTGATGTTTCATTAACTTCAGGGATCATGATAGGACCCATATAGAAAGGTGATGTTTGGTTAACCTTAGGTTTCATGGTTGGAAAAATACTTTGTGAATTTATTCTAAATAGGTCACACACATTGATTTTTCCCCATTTTATATTTGGGTCTCACTAAAGTTTTGATCTTCCCTATGTGTGACCAAATTCAGAGTGATAGATGATGAAAATCTAAGAGGGGGTGGTTAAGGGAATTGGTTAGATATAAACAACTTTGTTTTACGTTGAGTTGGACTACCTTATCAAGGGATCCACATGTGGTAATACCATGGATATGGTATATTATTTGATTATGTTAATAATATATAATTTAAAATATTAACATGAATCCATAGTTATATTCCATTATAAAATGGTATATAACCTCTATAATGACTTGAATTATATAGGATAGAGTTAGATATGCTCTATGGGTACTCCAGTGGATAGTTTTGATGAGGAAATATGAGATTAAATGGGGTAGGGAATGAGATTTTGGATTTATATTTCATCTGGTAGGGACCTATTATTTGTTTTCTCATTTATTTTATCATGGTATTTTTTTATGATATTAATTCTTTTAGGAACTTTTTAACTACCATTTTGGTTTCCATTGTCTTTTGATATTTGATATTAATGGCTGGTCTTTATTTCATTTCTCATTATTTATTCTTTTGATACTATCATTATTTATATAGATATTTTAGGTTTTTATTATTGCTGAGAAGTGATATGTTTGATGGGTCAAGTGGGAATATAAGTGAGAGTCTTTATAGATGTGATTTTGTACCTATTCCGGAATACTTTTGATAATATGATAGTGTCTATGTGGTATACCTAATTTATTCATGAGGGAATACAAGTCATTGATTATAGTCTAGTGTTATTTTTTCTAAGTTAGGTATCACCAATGTATGTCTCTGAGGGGTGTATGTATTTTGGCCACGGTGGAGAGAAAATATGTCTTGTATCGACTTGCATGAGTTATGTTTCTAGGTGGGTTGAGTTGAATTCATATTAACTTAACCTCTAGAACTCAATGTGTCAAGTAAAGTGGGAGAATCCTACTAGGTTATTGGACTCACCCCCTACCTGCCTATATGGGATGGGTTTTAATATATGTGGTTAAACTGTCACATTTCATTTCATGCATATGTGTTCGCTTGGTGTTGGAAACATATATCTTAGCGATATTAGTGTATCAAAGTTTAATGACTTGGTAGGTTTTGGACATGTCATATGGAATATATACTATTGTATTAATTTTTAGTTTTGTTTTACATATGTATCGACTAAAGGGACAACCTTTTTTTTTATTTTTTGATACATGTTATGTCTCTTATATTTTTTTACTCTATTATATTTGATTCATATAATGTAGAATATTTTTATTTTTTATTCTAGACTATGAGCCATCCTCTTGGATCCTTGATTCCTGTCTACAAGTTTTTAGTATTTTTGTTATATGAACGGTTCATGCCGAAATTTTAGTATGTTTAATCATGATCCTTATACTTTATTTTTGTGTTCTTGGTCTCTCCATAACTATTTCATGATCTTGATGATATTAAAAGTCCTCTAGTATATGGGGAGACACTCTTGAGGTCAAATATAACCTTCTACTCAGGTATTACTTAGGTGATCCATATAGAGGCATTATAAGATTCTCATGAAGCATGTGATAAAATGGGTATTTTTTGTGAAAGAATACTGAATTAAATAGTTTTACTAAGTGAATAATTTTTTTGATGGTCATGGTTATTTTTAATGTTTATTTTTGATATGTAGTGATCCAAGTCTTGATTTTATTGTAAATTTTGTAATGGGAAAAAATTTATTTCAATTAAAGATAATCTAAAATAATCATTTAATTTATGTTAAATGATCCATTTGATTTGTGGTATTTTTGATCGGTCTTTTCAATATATTTTATAAATTTATGTGATATGGGTAATTTAGGTTTTTTTAATGAATTATTAGGTTTAAATGATAGTTAATTTGGGGAAATTTCTGTTAGATTCTTAGCATTAAGTTGATATCAACTGGGTTTTGAATGTGGTTATCATCTATCTCTGGAGACAGATTCTAGAATTACATGGCGCTCTTGTTAGAATAATTCAACTTGTACGTTGAATTTTAACATTTTTATCATTGAAATTTTAAATTAAGATGGACTATCTAAACTGTTGAGTGTCATTTTCAATAGGGAAGTGATTTCATGGAAAAATGATTCTATTATGTTTTAAATGATAAAGGTAATTTAGTATTTCATTTCATCCTTGTGATTAACTTCATTTTGGTAAAGTTTAGTAAGAGTATAAATGGTGAATGATTTGTGTTTAATGAGGGGTTTCTTTGAAGAAGTGAATATGGTAGATTATTCATTTTGGTATGGAATATTTTATGGTGGGGATCCCTATGAGAGATCTCTTTTAGTTGACAATTTAATGAGGGGATAATTAAGAATTTATATAATGAAACTCTTATAGGAGTTGTATTTTTTCAAATTATGGGACTTATTTTCTCACTATTTTATGGTTTGGAGAGAATAAATCAGTTCTTTATGGTTAAATTTGTTCATTAAAGACACTCAATCATGCTTCTCAAGAATGAGAAACCCTATAGCGGAGATTTTGTGATGGATCTGGGTGTTTAGGTTTGATTAAAAACTTATTTTGTTTTAAATATATGTATGATTTTTTGGGATGTTGGAAATGGTAGAGTGGTATTTGCATTTGATTTGTATTGAGAAGTATATGATTTGGTATCTATAATCAAACCATGCCATGGGTATAGTGAAATAAAATTATTGTTTTACTATATACAGGAAACATTATGGGAAACAAAGTGGTTTAGTATGGTAGATGTTTTGGTTATGTTGTGGTTATTGAGTAGATTTTTCATAACCATTTTTGTTTCATAAGGATAAACCACATCATGGTTTTAATTTAAATGATGTTGTTTTGGGGAAAATGTTTGTGGTGTGAATTATATGGGTTTTGGGTTTTGTTATAGTTTTTACATCATATTGAGAGAAACCGCATCGTGGCACAATGTTGGTTTCCCATGGTTTGTAATGAGCTATTTATTGAAATGGGTCAAGGGAGAAGATGAGGTAGAAGACTATCGCATGGTTTATAGCTTTGTGGATCATATCATGGTTCTATTAAACCATGATGGGGTTATTTAGGGTTGGGTTTTTTAGGATTATGTCTAAATTAACTATCTTGAGTAAAAAAGTTGAGGTTGGGGATTTGGTTCATGAAATTTAAAAACCACACCATGCTTTTTCAGAGTAAACATCTTGGTTTTCCATTAATTTGTTTTTAATAGGGTAATTATTATCATTTACTAGTTTTATTTTTAATACTTTTACTATTTTGGATGAACAAAACACCATAGTAATTTTATTCAAATGCTCCCAATTTGGTTTATCTTCATATTTTTTTTATTCAAATGGAATTATTGATCTATTTTATGTGTTGGGCCACTTTATGTGAGATGATCATGGTTTGAGGTAATGTTTATCAATTTTAGTGGTTGTTTATATTATTAGCCTATATGTTTATAGTTCAAAGTGATTTTAGAAATCATAGTAATTTTTCATGTGATCTGTATTTCAATTATTAATGGAATCACTGATTTTTTTTAATGTATGTAACCTCAACCTTCACTGATAATCTAATCCACTGATCAAGTGTATTTTTACTAATATGTTGCTCAAATTTAATCTTATAGTAGACATTGGAATGGAATTGAATATTAATTCATGAAGTAATTAATATAATAAAATTATGTGGAAAATTTGAGTGTATTACATGTGAAATTTAGTTTTAATTATATTATTTAAATGTGTGATAATCATGCCTTGTAATTAATTGGGATTATAAATGATTCAATATCCTAGAATGAATAAAATATTAATTTGAGATGTTATATGTTTTAATTTCATCCATATATGTTTAATTTAATAGAAAAATGATTTTTTAACTAATAATAATTATTTATTTATAATGATCTTTGGATATTATTGGATGGATTTTTGTATATATAAATGTTTGTTAACATGGTGAGTTCCCTTTGTTAGAGTTGGAATTTTTTATTTCATTACTTAAATTTTAAATGATGGAATATGTTTTAAAATGTTGATAAAAGGGGTCATTTAATTGTGTTATACATGAAAATTATGCTGATATTGTTTACTGTAAATTAGTGGTAAACAATATTATAATTTTTTATTATTGAAATTTCTTATAATTTAAAAAGGTTTTTTTGTAAATACATGTGATATCTATATAATATAAAATGGTGGATTTAATTTGAATGGTTGATTTTAAGTACTAGAAATAATAATATATTTATTACTATGAGATTTTAAATGTTAAACTAATGGGGTTGAGCCAAGGAATGTTGTGTGTGTGTGGTAATATTAAAGTGATGAATTCTGATATGAATATTTTATGAATTTATAATTAATAAAATGATACTTTGGGTAAAGTTTCTAGTTCGAATGGTTTTATATACTAGGATGGGGTTTTATTTCTATATGATATGGTTGGGTTCTATTAGATTATTTTTTATTTTAAATTATACCTTTTGGAATTTAATGATTGAGGTAATATGTTCTTTTTTATTTCATAATGTGAGTTGTTTAGTAAATGTTGGGAAACATGTAATGATTTTTAAATTGGTTTAATGAATGAAATTTTATTATTTAATTATTTTTCAAATATATAATGTGAAGTAGATTACTTGGGTAATATTTAAATGGGATTATATTAGTTAATTTATTTTAAATGTAATTCAAGTTATAATTGTATTAATTGTTCTGTTGATCTTGGAATTTTTAAAATAAGAGTAATGATTATTAGATAAATAAATGGTGAGTTTTGAATGGGTTTATATGATGAAAATTGATTAAATGGTTTATGATAAATGTTAATAATGATATCATTATTTTGATATGAGATGAGATGGCCAGTTCATGTAATGGGGTAAATAAAGAGATCCTGATTAAATAACATATGTGATATAAATTTATGTGGAATAAGGAGTGAATGGGTATATGTGATTTTGAAATGATATTTTGTTGATAAAGGAATAAATTTGTTACATTTATAGTTGAAATTCTTTTTCTAGGATAATATGATGATGAAATTCTTTTTTTATTATTGTGAAAAGATAAAATTTTTATGTTAGTATTATTTATTATGTTGGAATCATTTGGGAAATTATATAACATTTTGATATATTTGTGTTGTCTTTCAAAGAAATATGTTTATTTTTTTATATGAATAGGTTTGAGTAATTATATGTAATAACCATGAATTTGTTATGAAATGGGTTTAATTAGGATAATATTTTTACTATAGGAGTATTATGTCATCATTTTTGAAATTTTATGATTTAGGCTATAGGGAAAATATTCCATGAATTTTGTTGGTTATTTGTAAGACCATGATACTGAATATTAAATGTGTTTGGAAGTAACTAATTTAGATAGAGGTAATTCTATTCTTACCAGAATTGTCCAAAACAGGTAAAACCTAAAGTCAAGGTGGATTGATCCGCACCTGATAGCTTTAATGTGTATCAGTTATTGATGTTAAATATAAGGCATACATTTCATTATAAATATTTGAAAATGTTAGGAACTATCTAAGGTGTTATATTACTGAGACATTTTTCTCACACCATTTGTGTTCATATCTTGTGAATTTTTAATTTCACTTGTTTTCATATAGGCATGGTGAATGAGCCTGGGTAGTTGGGAGTTAGAGATTCAGATTATTATGATGATTTTGGTAGGGTTTATAGTATATATAGAGGATTTTTTTTCTAAATTTATTTTGGTTTATTCTTATTGTATTACTTTTTCATACTTATGTCTATATTATGGTTATTTCCTAGCTCTATGATATGATATATGGGGAATTATTAGTGTTATTTAGGAGTTATATTTTTAAATTATTATTAACAGCTTAAGATGTGTTAAATATTACTTTATTTTTGTTTATTTTTGTTAAAAAAAATTAATTAGTAGACATATATCTTCCAAAGAGATATGTTTAACCATTGAAAATTATCATCTATCTTTAGTGATTGAGGAGTTCACTTGGGGTCATGTGATTTTTTTCCTCAGGGGTCACTATAATATTCACCTCCCTCTATCTCTCTACCCCTATATCACCCTCTCTCCCTCTCCCACTAGCTCTCTATCTCTCACTCCCACCCATGTCTATATTCATTACTGTATGATTTCTTGAAAATTATTCTCCCAATAGGTACCAACCTAATTAGATGATAGTGTTGTAATTGGATAATCAATTAGTTATGTGGACTAGTTAAACTAGAATATTTTATTGAGACTCCATTAGTATGAGTGCCTTTTCCTTATATTAACTTATAGATGGTATAATTATGATGATGTTTATATGGTTGTTATGAATATGGGTTATTTTTTAGAGACTTGATTATGGGTATAGGATTTTTTAAGTTGTCCCTTATTGTATTTTGGAATCTATTTTATAAATGAGTGAACTATTCACTATGAAATCACCAACCAAGGGTGGTTTTCTTAGGTGAAACCCAAAATCCAATTAAAAAGAAGATAAATCTAATAACTATAATTGTGTATCCTCTCTCACCCTACTAATTGGTTTGTTTATGATACTAGGTGTGGAAAGATGCCATAAATTATTGATGTAGACACTATGTAAATATGACAACCCATATATTAATACACCTTAATTCCTGATTTATTATATAAAGGTACACATAATAAAAGCCCAAAATATTATGAATCTAGTTTCTTTGAGAAATTATGTACATAGAATAAAAAGTTTCAATAGTAATATAATGAAATTAATGAAAACTTCCTTAACATTCTTCTAAAATTTCATCGTTCTTTAAAAATTGCATGGGATAACCGGTGCACGTACATAAGAAAGGGGTGAGATATAAATCCCATTCAGGTATTAAAAAAAGAATAGTATAATTAAAATCAGTACATGTGATCCAATAGGCATATCAAGATAACATAATATGGTTTAGAATCAAAATCTTTATCAATGAGGAATGATATAACATGATAGCATAAAAGCAACATGGGAATGAAACAACAACATAAAACAAGACATCATAAGCATATGTTGTGGCTAAAAACCATGATAACATAACATAATGTTCTTAGGATAACCTCTCATGCACCATACATGGAATCTCATGAGATAAAATGTTACCCAATTCATTAGAGGGCTATATAATTTCGGACCCACCCATCACTTTCATATCATGTACATGCAGATGTGTGCCACATATATCATACTACATAAGGATTAATTTAATCACTTTTAATATCATTAATAATGATTTTGATATATATACATGTAATTAACCAATAAATGAAGGATATTTACATATAGTTGAATACATTTTAGTGGAAATGGGAATGGTTATTCACTATAAAAATTTTTGGCATGGAAAATTGCACGATGATTTTGACAAAATAACGACGGTACATAAAGATTCATGGAAGGTTTAAATGATATTTAAATGGGTATATCATCACTTGGAAATTATAAGTATAGTAATAGGTATGTGTAAAAACATATCCCAATATGAAAAATTGAAAAAAAAGTCATGATTTAAAGAAGGTGCTTGAATAAAGAGAAGCAGAGGATCCCTTACATTGAGAGGGTGCTTCTTAAAGCTTGCGAGGAGCTTATTAATAGATTGGGGAAGCCCTGGTAGGACTATAGATAGTTAATTTTTGTTTAATTTCATTCTAAAATTATTTTTAGTGAATAGTAATGGTATTTTGTGTTGTTTTTTATAGAAAAATAGAGGATAATTGTTTATTATTTTCTAAACATAGGTTTTAGACTCTATATGATAAAGTAATCAAAACCAAAAAAATTTACATGATTTTTACCCATGTTTTCTCAAAAATTTAAGTGGTTTTAATTTTTTTAAAATTTTAAGAATCAATATTATTAAAATAATACCCTTGGTGATGTGGAAGTGAGTCAATTTTACAAAGAATTGATTTTAAAACATTAAAATATAATACAGGTTTCAGAGGATTCATTAATAGTTTATAAAATTAAAAAATAATTCAAAAAACACATTATTTTAAATGTTAAGTATATATATTTGGGATTTTATACCTTTTATATCATATATTATATAAATTTTTGGTCATTATGATGTCACAATACATACCGTATATTTATACCATATTTAATTTTTATCTAAAAATTCGATTGTCTCCAAAAATTATAAAAACATTACCATTGAATAATTTTTATGCGATGGTTTAAAAATTAATATTTATTATATTTAAATAATTATTTAAATATGATAATTTACACTTTGAAATTAAAACTCTCTTTTATTGAAAAATATTGTTTTTTACAATATTAGTTTTCTAGCCCTTATAAAAATTACATTTGAATTCATAAAATTATATTATCATTTATATTTAATAAATAATATTTAATAATAGTACTTTATTAAAATTTCATTTATTAAAAAAATTATTGAATTCATAAAAATGAGTTTCTTGATTGGAAATATATATTTCCCAAAAAATGCACTTTGTGTTTCATCGTATTAGAATGTAAATTTTAGCAAACTCATTATTAAATAATTTAAGAATTAATATTAAAAAGAGATAAATATAATCTTTTTTTAATTAAAATAAAATATAAAAAATCATATTGTTAGGTTTAAGATATATATACCTTTATTATATCAGCAAATTCCCTAAGGGTAAGTTGTGCAATAGTGAGATTTTCTAGGGGGTTCGACGTATATGGTGTGGGAAATGATCTCGATGTGCTTGAAATTATCCTATAAATGGTTTCATTAATTATTTAGTTTTTTAATCTTAGTTCTGGGTTGATCAATGGAAAATACCAGTGAAGTTATCTCCCTTGGAAGCTCTTATAAATGGGCTTCATATGGTATGATCGTACTGGTTGAGGACATCGCTTCCTTTGTCTGTGTCAATTGGACTTTATCATAACACTTAATATATATTAATCATAATATTAATATATAAACTCTATACTATCAATATTTCTTATTCTTAATGGTCTTTTAAATTTTATAGGATATAAATTATATCGGTCCAAAATAACCAAAGTAATGCATGTGTTTTCTATAGCTACATTACATAATAATGAATTTGTTAATTCAAAATGGGAAGTTAATTTATAAAAGTTCAGGATGTTATATTATTCCACAATTATAAATGTCACCCTCTAAATTTTCATGTTATACACTAAAACATATTATGGTGCTTATGTTTAATAGCCTCTTATTGTTTCCAAGTCGCTTCCTCAAACATGTGGTTATTCCACAACACTTTTACTATGTTAGTTGTCATGTTTCGTAAAACCTTGTCTCTACAATCTAAGATTTTCACCATATTCTCCTCATATGAAAGATAATTATCCAATGGTACTGCCTCTAGATTCAATACATGTGAGGGTTTTGTTATGTGATTTCTCAAGAGGGACACAAGTAACACATCATGAACTTGAGATAGGTTAGGTGGGAGTACTAGACTATAGGACACTACTCTAATGCAATCAAGGATCTAAAAGTGGATGACGTATCCTGGAATAATCTTTCCCTTCTTCCAAAACCTCATGAATTTCATCCATGATGATATATTAATGAAAACTTTATCTCTAACCTCAAACTCTAGGTCTTATCGATGATTATCTACATACCTTTTTTCTACTTTGTGTGGATTTCATATGATGCCAAATGGTTTGAACCTTCTCTACCATATCTTAGATAAGATCATGTCCCATCAGCATCTGATCTCTAACATTATCCCATAATATTAGATTCTGAAACCTCTTCCCATATAGATTCTAAAAATATTCTATTTTAATTGTAAACTAAGAAGTATTTTATATAATAACTCTTCTAGGGGAGGGTTTTGGTTTAAACATCCTTGGAAATCCATTGAACATGATCCCAACATATCCTCTAAATTTTTAATGGTTATTTAAAACTAACCATCCATATTAGGGTGATAAGTAGTGATGAATCTTAGTTATGTATACAATTATTGTTAAAGGATTCTCCAAAATCTCATTGTAAAACTTGGATCTTGATCAGATACAATAGAGAGTGTAACTCCATGAATTATTACCACTTCCCATATGAATATCTTTGGGAGTTGGTCAAGATAAAAAATTTCTTGATAGTAATAAAATTTTCTGAATTTGTAAGGTGATCTACTACCACCCATATGAAATTATTTTATATAGGTTTCCTTAGGTTTCCTGTGATGAATTCCATGGTTATGTTTTTTCATTTTCACATTTTTATGGTAAATGGTTACATCATTTCCTTAGAATTCTGTCATTCCTTTTTGACTTGTTGGTATACCAAACATTGAGATACAAACTATGAAATATCCATCTTCATGATATCCCACTAAAAGTTCTATTTCAATTATCTATACATACTAGTTCTTTCTGGATGAATAGAGAAGGATGATCTATATGCATCATCTAGAAGTTCTCTCTTTAGTTCTGTTATTTATGGGAAAAATATCCATATTATGAACCTTATAACCCCATTTTAAGAAAATTCAAGATCCAAAAATATTCAATACCTTATTATATAGCCACTCATCATACTTTTAAGCTTCCTTGATCCTCTCAAGGATATATAGTTGGGCATTTATTTTAGAAAGTTATCATAAATATCCTCTTATTATTCCCATATCCATCCTTTTTATGTCCAATAAGATCAGAACCCTTTCAATCCTTATCTTGGATAGAGTTTTAGGATCCTTTCCACATAGAACATCTACCAATATTTTTATTTTCCCAATATGTTAAGGGATTTAATAATCATAATCCTTGATCATCTCTAACCCCCTCCATTGGTGCATATTAAGCTCCTTTTGTGTGAATATATACTTGAGGATTTTATGATCCATATATATGTCACAATTTTTTCCATATAAGTAATTTCACCATATATTCAATGATAATATAACTATACCCAATTATATAGAATTATTTTGGTAGTTATAGTCATGGATATTTATTTGGAAGGAGGCATAGTGTAATTCCCCAACCCTAGAATCCTGGATCTGGTGTCTTACTTTATTACATTGGTGTGATTACAAGGAATTAAATCTAGAAGAACCAATCAGTTTAGAAGTTTTGAAAAACCGGATTAAATTTATGATACCAATATTACATTTTAAAGTAGAAAATAAAACATGATACATAATAAAATTAAATTAATAACATCCTTGAAAGTTCATTCGAATATTTCTTCTTCATATCTTGGGGAAAGGAAACAAAATAAGGATGAACTAAAATAATCAGTAGGGGTAAGTACAATATAGAAAGTAATTAATCAATGATAATAATCATCATGGAAAGGTAAATAACTAGGAACATATTCCATTTATATAACTGGATAAGGTAAAATCAATATGGCAAGGTAAGTAATTGAATCACATTTCATTTAATCAAAAAATTGAGAATGAAATGCATCCATAGATAATGTAAAAGTAAAAATATCATGGATAATAATAATAATAACTAAATTCTAAATAAAATAAATACTTAATTATTTGACACCATGTTTCCCTGGTACATGGTACCTTTAACATCAATACTCTTCATTAGATGGTTTATCATATTGGGTAGAAACCCATCTGATTTGGCCAACTAGTTCATCTCCTAAGACTACTGATGCATCGAGGGGATTACTTTAAATGGTCCTAAAACCATGTCATAAAATTCTAAATCATTCCTTATATATCTAATAATAAATTTAAATTCATGAAAAAAGTTACTTATCAAATATCTGTATTAAGTAAAAGATACAGATTTACCAATACTTCCCATGTTAATCAAATAACTATCAAGTGAAAACCATATATAAAAATGGTATACAGTTTAGGAAATAAGTATACCCATCACATAATAGTATTTATATATAAAATAAATGTGATTTTAAATGGAAAATTGTTATAAGTAATTGATTTTTTCAATATAAAGTTAATAATCACAAAAAAAGTGAGATTACAAAGATAACTTTGACCACTTTGTAATTTTCAAGTCAAACCTCATTAAATGAGATAATTCAAATTAAAACCTTAAATAACATGAATATATAATTATTAATGATATAATATATCAAAATTATCAGTTTATACAGCACAAAAAATTAAGTAAGTGGTGAATATGACATTTATCTCACAGGTGTAAAAAGTGAGACGAAAATCCCTTACTTTAGCTTCCTTTTAGTTGAATGGTATTTAAAATCATGTTAGTGGTTTAAAATATGTTAATAAATTATACCATAACCATAATAATATTTATAATATCATATATTGTCCTCTCATAATATCTTATTATTCATTTTTTAGTAATCTTTCATTATTTTCATCCTTTCAGGTGTTAATTATCATGTTTTTCGAGTATGTTATGACTTGTTATATTTGTTCTTATTATATATATCATAATTTAATAATATAAAGGATTTTAAACATGATTTAAATATCATATATATTCAGTATATATTTATTTATAATAATACATAAAATTTGGATATAGGAAATGAAATGCACCGTTCATGGAGACGGTAGGTCGTACGTACGCATGAACGCTGCTTTCATTTCCTTAAAAATTTTAGAAATTAAGTGATATATATATATATATTACCATTCTATTATCATATTTATATTATATAAATTACATATTTTTAATAAAAAAATCCTTAATTCATTTCATCTAATGTGTGAATAAATCACATCGCTTTGAGGAGGAGGTTGTCCACTCATCAACAAATGATGTTATCACATTACCCAAAAATGGGAAGCATGATATTATGAGTTATATAATAATTAAATAGGCATAATAAATTATAAATATCATATATATCATATATAAACTATAAATCCATCATTATTTTTAACCTTGAATGGTGGAAATGGAAGAACGAACGACATCGGTTCGTGAGGCGGTAGTCCGCCGTACACACGACGATGATTGCATATTCTATTTGATAGAATTTTGTGTGAGTGTAGGACACAGAATTGACATAAAAACATTAAATTATATTTAGGAAACTGATTTTTTTATATATTAATGATATAATTATAATTTATGTGGTGGATAAAAAAATGAAATAAAAGTGATTGTTGAAGAATGTAACCTCTTTTTTGGGTAACTCCTTTTGGTTTATTCCAAAATACTTCATTGGTTGGATTTATTCCAAAATTTAGGCTTATAAGATTATGGTAGGGATATTGGGAGATTATTTTAGTAGGTTTTTTATGATAAAAATGTCTTGATAGGTGTGAATTAGTGGAATAAGTTAGTGTCTTTTTATACTGGCAGGGGAGGGGCATTCCTGTAAATATAAAAAGGCAAACACTATTGATAGGTCTACCTTACATCACGTGCCTCAAATAATGAACAAAGTTAGATAAAAGGGAGTATATGGTCTAAATATGTACATATAATGTCTTTTGAAAAAGTTTCTAGGTCATTTTGGCCCTTAAATTTAAGGTTTAGTCCCTTATTAAGCTAGTTTCTCTCTTAATCATTGTAATTAATTTTAATTCCTTTTACTAATATATTTGGTAAAAAACTAATTTTAAATTAATATAAATGATAAATTATTATGATCCAAAATATTGAGTCCATTTTTAAAAATTCCAATCACATAAGTGGCAGAAATTAGTTTAAAAGTGATCATGCAGACGTGATGGGAAAGTGGGTTTTTAAAGTGCAAATGTTCAAAAGTTTGAAAAGTTTTTATATCTAAATTAAATATAAAATTTATCCCAAAGATATAAATTGTATTAATTTATTTAAAATACATCTAATTAAACTTTAAATCCATTTCAAAATATAATTTAACCCTATAAATTATTTATATGAAAAAACTGTTTTCAATTAAAATTCATTATTTTTTCACTATTCATCAAAAAATAAAACATCATAGAAAAATACAAAAAATTCACCCTAAAATAATTTTTACATTAATATTTAAAAAATTAAGTTTATTTATATATATATATATAATTTATAAAATTGTAAAAATTTATTTTTAAAATAGGTGTGCCATTAAAAGGTGACAAAATTGCCTTTTTAGACAAATACAATTTTTAAGTGTAAAACTGGATTTATTCTTATCTTATGCATATAGAATCTATTTTATGGATATAAAAAATATTTTATTGAATATATAATATATATATTTAATTTATATCATTCAATAACAGTAATTAATTTAATTTATTAAGATAAAATGCCTTTAGAGCTTAAAAATGGTTTTTTTATAAAATCATTCCCTTTATATTCACTTGGTTTCTATATTAATTTTCTAAATAATTGGTAATAAATGAATTAAACTATATATTTTCATCATTTATTTAATACTATTCATAACCACCAATTTAACGGATAGGTTATATCTTATTATATTAAATTATAATATTTTTATTAATATATTATTATACAGTAAAACTCGGTGTTGCGTGTAACACAAGACATCAAAGAAAGTAATTATTGCATGTAATACAAGATAACCTCAGTGTTTGTTATATATAAAGATAAAATTATTTTTTCCTGTAACATAAGCTTAAATTTGTGTTTTGTATAAAGTAATCTTGGAACAAAATTAAATTTATTCTAAAATGAAAATGTTGTAAAGTCTTGGGGTGTTACATTCTCCCCACCTTAAATAAATTATATCCTCATAATTCAATCTTGATATCGGTAATTAAGGGATTGATATTTGAAAATAAAATATTGTTGAAAAACCCACATCATAAATAGGGTTAATAACACATATTCTTAATAATAGGGAAAAGGAAGTGTGAAGGTCACCACAAAACTAGGCTTTCAAATAGGGGAACATTTGTGAAGACATGGATATGGAAGAGAAATATAACTATTAATTTATGATGGAGAATGATAGAGAACATGTTCATGAGAAATTTTTTAACCAAAAATCCATAAACTAGAGGTTTAAAAAAAATCATTGATATCATCAAAATTGATGATAATAGGGAAAAAAAATTAGACACTTTTCCTAGAGTTGAGAAATTATTTCAATCTTTAGGTATATAAGAAAACATACATACTTGATACATTCCTATTTCATAAACACAATATTATCCTTTGGTTATGTCTTGAATTATTTTTTCTTCATTTCTTAAAATAGGTTTCATCATATGGTGAAGTAATGTATTAATCTATAAAACCTCATTCAAATATCAACTTAAACCATTTTATAAATGGTCAAATTTTCCAAATTTTTATGATCCAAAATTTTTAGAAAGAACGTCACTAAATTTACAAAATGAACTTATTATTAATAAAAAAACATGAAGTAGTTCTAAATCGTCACATACCAAACATGTGAATACCTTCATCATGTATTCTATTAAAACATTATAATAACTTTAATTACTATAAAACTTTATTAGAAACATGCTTTCTTCCTTATTCCTTAAGTAAAACACATGTTATTATTTATATTCCTTAAATAAAAAAGTGTTTTAAAATCCATCAATGATAGCATAAACCATGTTTTCAAAAAACCATCAATCAATTCCAATATAGTTTTTAATATCCAATCTACTTTATCCATATCACTCATATCTTTATCCAAACATCATTGTATCAACATGAGGAATATATTAAGGTCTATCTTTCCCTTAAAAATATGTTTTAACTTTATACTAAATCACTTTTCTTGGTACCATTAAACATATGCTCTAAAATCCTTAATGAAATAGTATTATAGTACAATCATTATATATTTCATAATCCATGTGATGAGAAAATCATCAATAAAATACTTTTACAACATATTTATTAGATCAAAAATATAAAAGAACATTAATCATTCAACTTTAGTTTTGTCAATAACATATGATTGACCTTGATCTCATAGCTCTTTCTAAGGTATATTTCCTTGACTCATAGGGGATTTTTTTGCATATCATCCCATCTTCTTGCAGTTGTAACACTTAATAACATCCCTTTTATCCTTCCCTTTGCATCCTTTTTCCTAGTTTCCCTTCACTCCACACTTATAAAAGGCTTTCAATCCCTTCAAGTATTTACCAGGGTGTTTCTTCACAAAGTTATCACATGTGGGAAAATCCTTCTTTCCCTTAATCCATTTATATGTTATTTTCACTTCCTTTCTATTATTATCTTGCTTCCCTTTGAATCCATAAGCCTTTTAGAATTATTTATCTATCATGATAGCATATAAAACTATTTAATTGTATTAAGAAAAAGGTTTTAGACACCAGAACCCTTTAGAGAGTTGGATTAAGTCCTTAAAATAAATGATCAATCTTACATTCCATGTTGCATATGAAATATACAACATACCTTGCTAAATTAGTAAAAGTATCTTCATACTCCACAAAACATAACTACCCCTTTCTCTTTAAACTAAGTAAATTTCTATTCATCTAAGTTTTTTACTTGTGAGGGAAATATTTGTAAAAGAATGTCTGGTTAAAAACATTCCATTCCATGAGTTATATTTCTTCTTCCTCCCTACTATTCTTGATCAAGGACCACCATTGATCAGAATCACCATTGAGGTAATACACGTAAATTGTAAACTTTTACTTTTCACCACATATCAATTCCATAAATATTCTCTACAATGACTTAAATCCAATTATCAACTACCATTAGAGCATTATTCCCACTAAATGATGGAGGATTATGTCCCATAAAGTGATCTAGGATAGAAGATTCTTATTGTAGAATAGGTTTCTCTATTCGTGCAAGGTTATTTTTCATAACCTAATTAATATTCCCTAATATATCCATAAATTGATATGTTCCAATACCATCTATATTGGTTCCCTCAATAGGGAAGTCTCTACATTTTCCATGAGTAGTGATATCATTCTTCCTTCCATTATCCATTTCTAAACAATGTAAAATATTGGATTATATCATTCATTATGAAACATAATGTATAATCTTAAAATTAGTGAAATAAATAGCATAAATTGAAAATTTTATGTGTATATAATCTCATAATCATATACAGGGTTTCTTTGGGACCTTCTTTACTTTCAAATACTTTATAATGATTTATAAAGAAAACATGAATTATCCTAAGTGTATCCCCTTGGATTGTCAAACGAATTGTATAGTAAGGCCCATTTTTATGTACCAGGTTATGCTTGAGTCAGGTCTGACTAACCTTTTTATAGTTTTTACCCCTAGGTACATCTGTTCTAAAATTATATCCACTTATTGTATCCAGATAGAGATGTATTTCTAGGAAGACACACAGAACCTATACCTTACCAAAATTCAAGGATGTTATTATATACTTATCCTCAAATTATACCTTAGGTCTATGTTCCATAATCTATATTTTCCAAAATCTAGTTTCCAAGGTTTCTACTAAAATTTCTTTGATACCAATTATAACACATCGACCCCAAAATACCAGAGTCAATGCCTAATTTATTTCATTGGCATGATTACAAGGACTCAAATCCCAAAGGACTGACCAATTTAACAATTTTGGAAAACTAGATTACATTCACGATATCCATATTATATTGGGAATTAGAAAATAAAACATGATTCATAATAAAATGAAATGAACAACATCCTTGAAAGTTCATTCAAATATTTTTTCTTCACATCCTTGGGAAAGGAAATAAAATAAGGGCAATCTCAAATGCCCAGTAAGGGCAAGTATAGAAGAATAAATAATAAATCAATGAGAATAATCAAAATATAAAGGTAAATAAATAAGAACAAATTCCATTTATATAACTAGATAATGAAAAATAAATATGGTAAGGTAAGTAACTAAAACACATTCCATTTAATCAATAAACTAAGAATAAAATGCATCCATAGATAGTGTCATTGAAAAAAGTCTCATAGATAATAATAATAATAATAACTAAATTCAAAATAAATTAAATTATTAATTATTCGATTCCATGTTTCATAGTTACATGGTACATTTACCGTTAATACCTTTCTCAATACAGTTTAGTATATCGGGTAGAAAACCATATTATTTGGCCAACTAATTCGTCTCATGAGAATACTGATGCATCGAGGGACATACTTTAAATGGTCCCCAACCCATGTTGTACCAGTCCAAATCATTCCTTATATATCAAATAATTGATTTTAAATTCATGAAAAAAGTGCGTTATCAAATATCTTTATTGAGTAAAAGATACGAATTTACCAATATTTCTCTAGTTAATAAAATAATTTTCAAGTACAAACTATATGTAAAAATGGTATACGGTTTAGGAAATAATTATAACCATGACATAAGATTATGGATATCTAAAATAAATTCATTTTATAATGGAAAAATTTAAAGGAAGTGATTGTTTCAAGATAAATACAACAATCACAAAAGAAAGCTAGATTGCAAAGATAACATTTAGCACTTAGTAATTTTAAAGTCAAACCCCCTTGGATGAGATAATTCAAAGTAAGACCTTCAATAAAATGAATATATAAGTATTAATTATATAACATATCAAAATGGGTAGTATATTCACAGCACAAAAAATTATTATGTGGTGAATATGGCATTTATCTCACAGATGTAAAAAAGTGAGATGAAAAATCCTTCACATTAAAATTCCTTTTATTTGTGTGGTATTTAACCTCATATATAGTGGTTTAAAACATGTTAATAACTTATAAAATAACATTATTCATATTTATAATGTAATATATGATCCTCTTATAATATCTTATTAACCGTTTGTTAATAATATTTCATTATTCTCATCCTTTCAGGTGTTAATTGTCATGTTTTTCGAGTATGTTTTGACTTGTTATATTTAGTCTTCTTACATCAATCATGATTTCATAATCTCCAAGATTTAAACCATGATTTAAATATTTTATATATTAATTATATATGTATTTAGAATAATACATTAAATCTAGATATAGTAAATGAAATTCACCATTCATAGTGATGGTAGGGCGTACGTACACATGAACACTACTTCTATTTCCTTGACATATTTAAAAAGAAAGTGATATATATATATATATTATCATTACAGCACCATGTTTGTTTTATATACACCACATATGTTTTTTAATACCATCCTTAATCCATTCCATTTAATTTTTGAATGAATCATATCGCTTTGAGGAGGCGGTTTTCCACCCATCCACAAGCAATGTTATCGTATTCCCACAAAATGGGAATTGTAACGACCCAAAGTTTCATTAATGGAAATTCCTATTGATTTAGTTAAATATATATTTATATAAAATGTTTATATAAAATTTAAACTTCTTTAGTTTTATTTTAAGAATTCTGACCGTTACTTTTATAGCCATTGAACAGTGATCACATGATTAGTATAAATATAAGGCTTTAACGAACCCAATTTACTCAGACAAAAGAAGCGATAGCCTAATCTAGTAGAATTTCTCCATACGAAGCCCATTTGTCGGAGGTCAGAAAAGAGGTCGCATCTTTAGGCTTCACTCTTGACCAATCCCAAGTTGAGCTTCACCATGTCAAGCTCGAACGAGACCGTCTACGGGAAAAGTGGAAGTTGATAGAGATTACCACTCGAGTGATGTTATCCGAGCCACCCCAAGAGTCTGTCACCATAGAACACCTTACCCTTAGGTCTTATGCAGCTGTTTTAAGGGGTTATGTAACAAATCACTAGTACTATGTTCATGTACATTATTTTTGTATATAATAATGAATATACTTTCTTGTCATTATTGATACATTGTAAATAGTTTTTAAAGTACAAATAGTGTTTTTAGTTATTATTTAATTAAGAATTATATTTTATTAAATTAAGGGATTTTTGAATTAAATTATATTTTAATAAAATATTATTATTATTATTAAATTAATTTTTATTAAAAATAAGTAATCTTATAATCTTATGAATGCAATTGTAATTTTTATTAAGGTTTGAAAGCCATTTTTTGTCAAAACCCGTGAATTTTTGATAAATGTCGGTTTTTATTTTAAAAGTGAAAATTAATATATTTAGAAAATTATTTAGATAAAATAAATATTATTTTTGGAATCAGGACGTCAAAATTATTCAACGGTGAATTTTTCATAATTTTCTGAGACAGTCAAATTTTTGGGTAAAAATTAAATATCGTTTAAATATATAATGTGTTTTATGACATCATAATGACCCAATAGTGATGTAATAAAATAATATAAGATTTATGTTAGGCAAATATATGTTTTACCATTAAAATAATGTGATTTTGGGTTTTTTTGACTTATTTTAAAAAGCATTAATGGACCCCTCAAGACTTATTAAACATCTTGTCCTTTTAAATTATTTTCCATGGGAGTGTGACTCCCCTCCACATAAGAAACCCAATTATTTTAAGAAGTTAGGACTTTGGCCTTATAAAATATTGTTTTCCTCTCTCATTTTCCAAAAACCATGGGCAAAAACCATGATCTGATTTGTGGTTTGGATTAGTTTAATGTAAGGGGTCCCAAACCTAAATAATAAAGAATTCACTCACCTTTCCTATATAAACCCACCCAAACTCCAACTTCCTCCTCACTCAAAGCCTTTGGAGTTCATCCAACATATACCCTACTCTCTCTAGAATCCTCCCAAGGTACCCCAAGCTCCCAAGAAGCCTCTCTCAAGCCTCTCTCAAGCCTTTGGAATCACACTTCCAAGTAAGGGTTTTTTCTTCCTTTCTCATTTTTGTTCAATTTTATTTAAGTGGTTTTTCCCTTTTAATTTCAATTATGAATGTTGGGGTATGGTTTTTCACCTCCCTCATACTTCCCTATTTATTTTTGAATGATGGGAGGCCCTTTCTCTCTCATTAAATGCCTCTCATGTACACCCATTACTATGCCAAAATTCCGAAAGGAACTTCTCTCTCCTCATTTACATTCAAGAAATACTTTTGTATCATGAATATAAATTACATTACAATTGTTGGGACATGTATCTATATGAACTAATTACTATTCATTACATGTAAATATTATGATTAACCCCTTTCTCTTTCATCAACCGTTTTAATGAATTCTTATGTCACGCAGTTACGCTGCCGAAATCGCACCGATTTTCTAAGCCAATGCCATTTTGGTAGTGAATACCATGCCCATTTCTCCATCAAGGGTATTCACCTTTATGCACATTTAATTATTGATTATAAAGTTTCATGTATGAATTACACATTCCTTTATCATGGAATAAATGATTATGTTTTATGAATCCATGTTTTATGATCCATGTGGCACACTTATACATGAAATGAAATATTTAAGAAGGGTGAACCCTTATAGCGCTCCAATGCATTGGGAAAAGTATAGTATCCTGATACGTTATGTGCAATGAGTGTTGACTCTTGCTAATTCAAGTTCAACGAGGGTTTACTCGTGCTTCATGTGCAATGAGAACTTACTCATGCTCCATTTGCAATGAGCCTTGGCTCATGCTAATTCCATGTTAAGTATTGTTGCCACATTTCCATGTTATGATTATCATGATTTATCATGCCTTTATGTTCATGTTTATCTTGTGCTCTATTGATATGCCTATTGTCTAACATGTATTGTACTCCTTATGTATTCCATGTTTTTTCCCTTACTGGGCTTTATAGATCACCCTTTTCTTATGCATGTCCTCAGGTTATCCCATGCAATGCTAAGTACGAGGGAATGTAGTGGTCATGTAAAGGAAGTTTTCAATAAAGATGTTGTATTTCATGTTTTAAGTTGTTATGTAATGATCCTAAGCCCCAAATACACTATAACTCTCGATCTTTCATATTGTATCAAGTGAATTGTTTATGTAATAAATCATGTTTAAGTTTGTAATAAAAGCAGGGTTGTCATAGGAATCATGAAGGTATGAGTTATATAAGAATTAAATCAGTATAAATAAATTATAAATATCATATATATTATAAATAAACTATAAATTAGTCATTATTTCTAAACCTTAAATGTGGTAATGGAAGAATGAACAACATCGGTTCATGAGGTGGTAGTCTGTCGTACACACGAATGATGATTGTCTATCCCATTTGATGGAAGTGTGTGTGAGTGTAGGTAGCAAAATTTACATAAAAAATATATTATATTTAGTATACTTATGTTATTATATAGTAAATATATAAAAATAATATAATGTTTGGATAATGAAAATAAACAAAAGTGATTGTTGAAGAATGTTTCCTCTTTTTGGGTAACTCCTTTTGGTTTATACCAAAAAAATTCCTTGGTTGGATTTATACAGAAATTAGGATTATAGGATTAGGGGATTGATTTTTTGAGATTATTTTATCAGTTTTTAATGAGATAAAGGGATTTATAGGTGGTAATAAGTGGTAGGTTGAGTGTTGTTTTATAGTGGATGATGAGTGGCATTCTTGTAAATATAAAAAGCTAAACACGATTGAGAGGTCTCCCTTACATAATGTGCCTCCAATAATGAACCAAATTAGATAAAATTTAAGATTATGTCTAAATATTTTAATAAAATATATTTTGAAAAAATTTATAGGTCATTTTTCCCCTAAGTTTTAAGGTTTAGTCCCTTGTTAAGCTAGTTTTTCTCTTAATCGATGTAATTAATTTTAATTACTTTCACTACTAGTTTTGGTAAAAAAATAAGTTGACCTTAATATAAATAAAAAAATTTATGGTTAAAAATATGGAATCCATTTTTACAAATTCAAATCACATAATGGGAAGAAATTGGTTTAAAATTAATACCGAAGACGTAACGAGAAAATGGGGTTTTAAAGTGAAAATGTTCAAAAGTTTGAGATATTTCTATATCTAATTTCAATATAAAATTGATCCAAATTACCTAAATTGAATTAATTTATGTAAAAATTATATAATTAAACATCAAAACCAATTAAAAATATAATTTAACTTTATAAATTATTTAGATGAATATGCAATTTTCAATTAAAATTTGGTATTTTTTCCTATTCATCAAAAAATGAAACTTCATAGAAAAAAAAATCACCCTAAGATAATTTTAAAATTACTCTTTAAAAAATGAATTTTATTTTGTGATATAAAATTTATAAAAGTTTCAATTTTTTTTTAAATAGGTGCACCACTAAAAGGTGAAAAAAATTTCTTTAAAAAAGTACAGTTTTTAAGCGTAAAAATAGATTTATTCTTATCTTATGACTATAAAATATATTGTATGAGTATAAAAAATATATATTATTGAATATATAATATATATTTATTTAATTAATATCATTCACTAATAGTAATTAATTTAACTTATTAAGATAAAATACCTTTGGAGCGTAAAATAATTTTTTTTATAAAATCATTCCCTTTATATTCATTTGGTTTATATATTAATTTATAATTAATTGGAAACCAATGAATTAAACTATATGTTTTTATAATTTATTTAATATTATTCATAAACTCCAATTTAATAGATATTTTATATCTTATTATATTAAATGATAATATTTTTAATAATATATTATTGTTCTGTAAAACTCAGTCTTGCTTGTTATGCAAGCTATCAAAGAAAGTCGTTGTTGTGTGTAATACAAAACTAAACTCGGTGTTCCGTGTTAAGAAAGCTAAACTTTATGTTGAATTTAACATAATATTAACTTTCTATTTCATATAAATTAATTTTGGAATAAAATTAAATTTATTCTAAAAGGAAAATATTGTAAAGTCTTGGGGTGTTACACATAATCTATCACCTTGTCATCTTTCATGAACAGACAACCCAAGCCCTTTTTGGATGCTTCAAATTAGATAAAAAATCCTTACCTACTGATCTGTAATGTGATCATAGGTGAAATTATTGGCCTTTTCTTCATATCTTTAAATCTTTACTCACATTTACCATTCTATACAAAATTGAATCCCTTCCAAGTAAGCTTGGTTAGTGGGATTTACAATCATGATAATTTTCTCAAAAATCAATGATAGTACCCATCCAATCCAAGGAAAATATGGATTTCCATCACTGATATTGGTCTAGTCCATCCTTAAATTCCCTTTATTTTTTATGGATCCACATATATCACATTTTTTCTGATAACATGCCCCAAGAAAGTTACTTAATCCAACCAAAAATCACATTTACAATACTTTTCATATAACTTTTCCCTTTAAAATATCTTTAGTATAGTATTTAAATCCTCCCCATGTTCCTCCTTTATTTTAGAGTAGATGATAATATCACCTATAAATGTTACCAAATTTTTTTATGGTAATCCCTAAAGACTCTATTCATCAATTCTATGAAGATATTTGGAGGGTTAGTGAGTCTAAATGGAATCACTATGATCTCGTAGTGTATGTAACTTGTATAGAAATTACTCTTGGGGATATCCTCCTTGTTCACCTTTACTTGATAATATCCTGAATGAATGTCTACTATAGAGAAATATTGGGCTCAGCATAGTTTATCAAATAAGTCAAAATTATATTATAGAGGATACTTTTTCTTTATCATGATATTTTTGAGCTTGTGATAATCAATGTTTTGGAACATTAACCCATCCTTTTTCTTGATGAAGAGGGCTAGTGCACCCCATGGTGAAACACTTGGGCATATAAATACATTATCCAAATTATCTTATAACTACTTCTTCAGCTCCTCAAGTTCAACAAATACCATTATATATGGATTTCTGTATATCCGAAAAGATCTAGGTATGAGATTTATTAAGAAATAAACCTATAAAATAGAAGGAATACTAAGAAATTATTTGGGAAATACATCAGTGAATTACCTTACAATGGGAATGTCATAAAGGGGGGGGGGTCTTTTCTTTAGTCTTAATTATTTTATCTAGATAAACTTACTCACAAGGAAATAATATCCATTATTTAGATAATGGTACTAAATAAGATTCATCCTCTTCCTTGAAATTGTATATAATCGTAGGGTGATTTTTTATATGGATGTTGATTTCCTTCTCTTGAAATTTATGTTCGATCTATATAAATAAAGCTAATACATATCCATAATTACATAAAATTTTACTAAATGGGGAATCACAAGGTTGTATGGGAAGTTTATCCCATAAATTTGGAGATTAGATGATTTATATACTTAGGATGAAATAATTGACCCATTTTCCATCTTCACTAATAACTCAACTTCCATTTTTTGAGGTGGAGTTTGAATATCTCCACTAAACTTGCATCATATAAAAGAATGTATATATTTGGAATCAAAAAGTACATTCACTATTCTTTAATGAATAACTAGTGTACCTATCACCACTTTCATTTTAGAATCCACCTGAGTAGTTGTGATTACATAATCTTGGCCTTTATCTTAAGGCCTTTGAGGTTATTTTCATCAATTTTAATTGAAAACTCTTACCTTAGGGAATTGATTCATATAGTGTCATTTGTTCCTTGTATTTGAAACATTGGACAATAGGTTTAGGGTTGATTGAGGGTTGACCAGAGCATTAATTTATTCTATTATAATGGTGGGTTTCTCTTATTGGCAATCACTAGCTAGGTTACCTTACTTCCCACACCTAAATACTTCTCTCATCCCCTTCATAAAATTTTGGGATTCTTCTTCCCACACTTTTAAAAAGTGGGATGATGGAATTTCTTACCTCCATAATTAAAATCCATTCCCCTATTCTCATATCCAATCCCAAGAGACCCATGACATTTTCTGATCTCAATTTTGACTTTGAGGGAATATTGGGAAATTTTCTTTATATCGATAAAAGTCAAAAATGGATAACTATTTTCATAAATTCAGATTTATCCCTCCAAAAAGTGGTAAACATTACTTTCTAGCAAAATGAAAAATCCATAGGTCTATCATGAAAGCCTTATAAAGTTTTCTTCATATATCCTGATGGATTCATTATCCTTTTTCTTGATGATAAGGTTTCTCCTCTCCATTTTCAGTGGGACAGTTCATGGAAAATATTAATTGAAAAACATTTTTTTGGAATTCCTTCTATTTCATTGCTTCAATATCCTCCTCAGGCTTCATATTTTTTACCAATTTCCACCCTTGACCAACTTCTCCCTCTATATGATAAATATCTAGTAAAACATTCTCTTACTTAGATCATTGAAGGATGTATAAGATATTTTCAATGGAGTTTTTCCATTACTATGTGATCAATGGATCAGAAGATCCATTGAGTGTCAGAGGCCTTTTTTCGCATAAAGGTCTCGATTTCAATATGATCATTCTTTGGGGGATTTAGGAATTCTTCCTGATTAATGTTTTAGTTTAAAACATTAGTCAATTGAGAAAGTATTTTTATGAAGTTCCAAATTCCTTATCCCATCAGTTTGGGCATTTCATTTTCATAGTAATTACATTTTTCTTCACATTGGTTGTTGAATCGGTTCCTCCTATTCACAACCATAGACTAAAAAAAATGAAAAATTAGTGATGATTATTTTCAAATATTAAACACATAAATGGTAAAAAATTAACATTAAAGGTATAACTCATAAATGACATATATTCTTTAACAAATCAATTTCTAGGTTTCAAACTAAGTTATCTATGATTTATTTCCTAACATACAATTTTATGGTCATTTTTATTCCCTTGATAATGGTTTGTAAGGATATTGTGAATTTACCAAAGTATATCCCTTTGGAGTGTCAAAACAGGTTTTCTCCAAGGCTATTTTCCATGCACTAGGTAATGATTGAGTTCGTCTCAATACACCATTTTCAGGGTTATTAACCCTATATACATCTATGCTAGATCCACATAAACATATAGTATCCAGATTTGGATTTATTCTCTAGTTAACCACTTAATATATACTTTAACAAAATTTATGATATTTTTCATATGTTTAGTCTTATACATAAGGATTTTACTTGAGTTTTCTAATCCGAATCTCAGAAATAACTACTCTTTTCTATGATTCCAACTATGACAACCCATATCTTAACACACCTTGAATCATATTAATTACATAAATTTAAACATAATAAAATCTAAAAAAATCATGAATCCTAGTGTATTTGGGAAATTAGGTACATATTATAACAACTTGAAATTGGAATACAATGAAATTATTTAAAACTTCCTCAACATGCATCTAAAATTCCATCATTCTTCAAAAACTGCATGATATAAAAGTGAGAGATACATAAGAAAGCAGTGAGTTATAAATCCCAATTAGGGAATAAAAAAATAATATCATAAGGTAAAGTAGTAAATGTGATAAAATAGTCATATCAAGTTAACATAATAGGGGTTATAACCGTAACCTTGAACAATGAGGCATGATATAACATGATATCATAAAGGCAACATGGGAATGCAAAGACAACATAAAATATGATATTATAAGAATAAGTTGAGGCTAACCACCAGTAAAACACAACATAATGTTCTTAGGATAACCCCTCATGCACCATGAATGGAATATCATGAGATAAAAAAAATTATCCAATGTATTGGAGGGATATTTAATTATGGTTCCACCTACCACTTTCACATCATGTATAAGAATAAGTATGCCACATATATCACAAAACATAAGGATATATTTAATCAATTTTAATCTAATTATTAATGAGTGTGATATACATAAATTAAGTACCCAATCAATTAATTATAGTTACATCTATGTGAATACCTTTGAGTGGAAATGAGAATGGGTATTCACTATAAAATTGTTCTCCATGGAAAATTTCAAGATAATTTAGGTAGCATAATGGGTACATAAAGATTCATGGAATGATTAAATGATGGTGAAAGGGGAATATAATCACTTTTAAATTATAATTATAGTTATATTTTTGTTTGAAAACATATCCAAACATGAAAAGTTAGAAGAAAAAAAGGCTTGATTTAAAGGAGGTGCTTGAATAAAGAGAAGGAGAGTATCCCTTATCTTGAGAGGAAGCTTCTTAAAACTCGAGAGGAGATTATTAATAGGTTGGGGTAACCTTGGTAGGACTCTAGATAGGTAAGGGTGAATTTATTTCATGATACAAGGGTTTTTAGTGAATAAGAATTAGAATTTTTATGGGTTTATATATCAAAATAGGGGATAATTGTTTATTACTTTCCAAACATAGGTTGTGGACTCTATATGATAAAGTAATAAAAACCAAAAACCTTAAATTGTTTTTTGAAAATTGTTTTTACCAAAGTGAATTGGTTTTAATAATTTTACACATTTAAGAATGGATCTCATTAAAAAAACACCCTTGGTTATGTGAAAGTGAGTTAAGTTTACATAGAATTGATTTGAAAGCCTTAAAATAAAATATAGGTTTTAGAGGATCCGTCAAAGGTTTATAAAATTAATAAAATAATTTAAAAAACACATTTTTTTAAATTTTAAATATTTATTTGATCTTGGACACCTTTTATGTCATATATTTCATCACTTTTGGGTTATTATGATGTCATAACACATACTGTATATTTATACCGTATATAATTTTTACCTGAAAATTTGACTATCTCAGAATGTTATGGAAAAAAACCATTGGATAATTTTGTATTTTGTATTTCAAAAATAATATTTATTTTTTAAAAATAATTCTTTAAATATGATAATTTACACTTTTAAATAAAAATATCCATTTATTAAAAAATGCATTCTTTTTTATAATAACATTTTTCTAACCCTTATAACAATTACATTTGACTTCATAGAATTATATTATCATTTATATTTAATAAAAATTATTTATTAATATTCTTTTATTAAAATATAATTTAATTAAAAAATTATTAAATTCATCAAAAAACCTATCTTGATTGAAACTATCCATTTCCCAAAAAATACACTTTTTGTTTCATCATATTAGAATCGAATTTTTATCAAACTCACTATTTAATATTTTAAGAAGTAATATTAAAAAGTGATAAATATAATCATTGTTTAATTAAAATAAAATATAAAAATTCATATTGTTAGGGTCTAAATACATTTCTCTTTATTACACCATTGAATTCCCTAAGGGTATAGTGTGTGATAGTGAGATTTTATTAGGGGGTTCAATATACATAGCTTGGTTAATGATCTTGATGAGATTGAAATTATCCAATAAATTGTTTCATTAATGATTTAGTTATTGAATCTGAACTTTGGGTTGATCAAGGGTCAATCCTAGTGATTTTTTCTCCCTCAGAAGCCATAATAAATAGGATTTATAGGCTATGATCTTACTGGTCATGATCATCGCTTCCTTTTTCCGTGTCAATTGGAATTTATCATAACCCTTATGTAACATCCCACCCATCCAAATTGGCTTGAGAATAAGGAAGGATGTAACTTTTCCTTAAGATACATCCCCAATACACTAAAGGCTAGTAATAAATACTAAGGCTTTATTTATCATTAGGGGATGATTTTACCTTTGAAAATAAAACAACCAAAAAAACATACCATAACCAAATAAAACACTTCATCATTAATGATATAAATTAAATAAAACTCAAAGCATACCATTTATATCAAAATCAAACTACACAAGAGTACCATAATAGAAGACTAAAAAACAACCAAGTACACAGTAGAATACTATAAAACCAACAAGGATAAAAGAATCTAAATAAAACTCCCAAATGCTAATAGCTCCATGCTAAAACTCCACAAACAGACCAAGTATCACTAATACCTACTAGATAAATGTGATACTTTACCTTTTCTCATGTCCTGGTTAATGATATCTACAAAATCACTAAAGTTACAAAGCAGGGGTGAGTAATGAAACTCGGTATCCTTTCCCCAAATGACTTCCCTACTCACGCCACTAAGATAGAATATGTTATCACATTTTTATAAAATATTTTATATAAAACAATTTCTAAAATATTTTATATTAGAATATAAATAGGTTCCATAACAAAGCATTTTTCACAAAACAATATCAAGTTTCGAGGAAGCAAGAAAATAATGCTCTAAAACCATTTCACAAATTCCATTTTGACATAACCCATTCCTTTCCACATCACCACACAACCAACCATGCATGAAACCTATAACTCCCTATACACTTGAGTGGTGAGTCATACTTTCACTAAGTTTTAACTTAGTGAACCATTTTGATGGGGTTAATTCAAACCCATATATGTCCCAACCTTTTTATGGGGGTACTTTATGCCCTTATCCATCCCAATTCATATGAACACATGCCACACAACCATTACAAACCCATGCCAAACCAAAGTGTACCAAATAAATTTCAATAAAACATCATTTTTATTGAAAACCATTCTATAAAACCTTTTTCATAAATTAAAAAAATCAACTGATTTTAAAATCATCATTTTAAAATCAAACCCAAAATAAGTTTACACAATAATTCCACAATTTCCACAAAAACTATGAACCATCACAAAAGAGGGTTTCTACCATGATTTTCACACCAATTTGACAAAAAAAATCAAGTAAAACAACCAATTTGAAATCAAGTCTTCATATTCTAAATAGATAAGTCAAGAGTGAAGCCACATACCTAGGGTTTTATAGAAAAAATGAATAATGACACTAAAACACCGATGAAATCAGGTCAAATCTCCAAAAACCTATCATAGATCTATGCCCCTATAAAAAAACCAAATATAATAATATTTTGCATCAAATACCTTATATCTATTAATATTAGAAGAATATCTAAGAAACCAAAATATAGTTAGAATTATATCTAAGTAAAACCAAGAAAAACTACCAAGAACAAAGACTTACCATGAGAATCTGGCTTCAAAACACCAAGAGAAGCCTTTAAATTTCCTCTAGATAAATGGGATAAGCCTCCTTAGACTTATAGAGGATGAAATACTAATTTAAGGTTATTTTAGGGGAAAAAGAGGGTTAAAACATAATCTCAACCTTGATCAACTTTTTTTATCTAGTTTTTAACCAATTAATGGTTAGTCACATGGTTAAACAAATCATGAACTAAATGTGATTTATCCACTACCTCAAGGATGAAACTCACATGGTTGGATTGCATGGTTTCCAAATCATACGCTAACCAAGACAAAACCCACTGTCTATCTTTGCACAGTTTCGACTAGGTGGCCTCACAGTTTGGCCAAACTATGATCCTTAACCGCGTGCCTACCTAGAGCTCAATGTCTCATTGTTCAGAATTTCTTAGGGAAGTTTCATGGTTTACACTAATTTTACATCAACCACAAACCATTATAAAATCCCAAAAAACATTAAAAAATGTCTCAAAAACCTCTCAAACCACTCCCAAAAACCTTATAATACTTAAAATACATAAAATAAGGGTTACTTACTTGAAAACAGGGGTGCTCAATTCTCCCAACCATTGGCCTTTCTGTCTTGAGAAAGTATAAAACCACCGGTATCATTAAAGAGTTTGGGTCATTGCACTTTCATTTCCTTCTCTGATTCCCATGTCTCTTCTTGAATTTGACCATGTTGCCACAAAACCCACACTAGACCAATGTTTTTTCCATACAAGACTTTATCTTACCTATCCACAATCTATACTGGCATGTGCACCAATGAAGTATCTATATCTAGGTCAACATGATCCCATCTGACCACATGGTTAGGATCAGGATGATACTTTTTCAACTGAGATACATGAAACACATTATATACAACACTAAATTGGGGGGTGGGGGGGGGGGTTCCAATTGATATGTTGTCTCACTAACCCATTAAAGTATCTCAAAAGGGCCTATGTATTGAGGGGATAACTTTATTTACTTTCCAAAAGGTCTATGAAAAATCCTTGGAGTGATCCCCAAGAACACATGATCAATCACCTCGAATGAAAATGACCATCGACGATGATCCACATAAGATTTATGGTGACTTTGAGCCATATCCATCCATTTTTTATCAATTGAATCTTCTTAATTGTTTCTTGGATAAGGATTCACCCAACCAATGAAGTATCACATTTTTTCACAAAATATAGTTGATAATGAAAAGTAATCCCATACAATTCTTCAAAAGGATCCATATGTATCAAGGTTTAATAACTGTTGTTATATGAGAACTCCACCAACGGTACGTGCTCTTCCCATGATCTGCTAAAATCACTTCCAAAATCTCACAACATGACTTCCAACATTTGTATAATCTATTTGTATTTCCCATCCATCTAAGGATGATACATCGTACTCATAGTCAACTAAGTCCCAAGGGATTTCTGTAAGAATTTACATAAATGAGATGTAAACCTTAGATATTTGTCTAACACTATTGAAACTTGAATTCCATTCCTCTTTAACATTTCTTGGTTATATATTTTTGACAATTCCTCCACCGTATTAGATTCATGAATATTAATTAAATGAGTTGAATTTGTGAGTCAATCCACTATCACCCATATGGAATCCTATTTCAGAATCATTTTTGGGAGACCTATTATAAAATCCATTGTTATCTGATCCAATTTCCAAACTGAAATAGGTAAATAATACAACATGTATTCCAGTTGATGATGCTTGACCTTAACTTGTTGAAAAGTTAATCATCTCAAAACAAACTCAACCATCTTTCTTTTCATACTAACCCACCAAAACTATGCTTTCAACACCATATAAAACTTTTGTATTACAAGATGAGAAACCCATCTTGAATGGTGGTAAGCATGAAGAAGTAGTTCATGAAAATCCATAGATATGACAATCTAATTCTGGAACCACAACACTAAACTTCCATCCAACATCTAGCCCTCAATGTTCTCCAAAACATTGAGTTTTGACCTCATAGACACACATTATGCATCAGATGTTTGTGCCTATTTAACCATATCCACAAAATCAAGAACAAACAAAATTGGAAAGAGAACTAAAACATCACCTCGGTATTCACATTCTAAGTACGTATCGGCTAGGACTGATGTCAACTACCACTCATCTGAAGCCCCATTTTCTAACTGATCATATGACTTTCTACTTAATGTATCTACCACCGAATTAAATTTTCCCAGTGTATACATCACATCAAATTCAAAAATTTGTAGATATTCCATCTATATTCTTTATCTCAGATTCAAAAATTGTTTTGATAAAATATAATTCAAGCTCTTGTGATCTATAAGCAAAGTAAATTTCTCACCAAAGAGATAATGACACCAAGTCTTCAAAGCATGGACTATGACAACTAGCTTCAAATCATGTGTTGATTAGTTATTCTCAAACACCTATAAATACCATAATCCATATGCAACAACATGATTTCCTTGAATGAGAACACATACCAACCTAGATCCCAATGCATCCCGATACACCACACACCCTTTTCATGATTCTGGAAAGATCAAGATTCGTGCTGATGTAAGGTGAAATTTCATCTCTTATAAATAATTTTGGTATTCCTCATACCATTTGAATGGAATATTCTTCTTTTTCAAAACTGTAATAGGATAATCTAGTCAAGATAAGTTACGAACAAAGCATAGATAATAACTATCTAGTCCAAGGAAGTTTTGTATCTCGAAGACATTCTTCAGTGGTTTCCAATAGATAACAGCCACTATCATTTCTGGATCTACAGAAACACCTTTTTCAAAAATTATATGGCCCGAGAAACATACCTACTGTATCCAAAAATCACACTTTGATAATTTTTCATACAAATAATGATCCCTAAAGATTCCCAACATTGTTTCCAAGTGTTTCTCATGATCATCCCTCGTCCTTGAATACACCAATATGTTATCCACAAACACCACCACAAAATAATATAGATATCACTGAAATATATTATTCATCAATGTCATAAATACCGTTGGTGCATTTGTCAGATTGAAAAGAATTACCACAAATTAATAATGTCTATATCTACTCTTAAAAGTTTTTTTTTGGAATATCCACCTTTCAAACCCACAATTGGGGATATCTGGATCACAATTCAATCTTGGAGAACCATTGTGCTCCCTAAAATGATTTAATAGATAATAAATGCATGGAAGTGGATACCTATTATTTTATCATAACTTGGTAAAGATTTTGATAATTCACACATATCCAAATAGTTTCATACACCTTTTTGACAAGAAATATTGGTTCTTCCCACAGATATGTTCTCAGCTGAATGAAACATTTTCTTTCCATATATTTTAATTTCACTTTCAACTCCCTTAATTCTATTAGTTCCATCTAATAAGATGGAAGGGAAATAGTACTAGTCCTATGAAGGAGATCAATCATAAACTCCACTTCTTTCATAGGTGGAAAACTTGAGAAATTATTAGGAAACACATTTGGAAACTAATCTACCACTATTAGAAAACTATTATTCTCAATATCTTCTACTGATGCCAATGAAAATTCTATCAAATCATATGAGATCATTCCAACTTCTAGTTTCAACAATCTTATTGCACCTATCTTTATATTCTGGTCCCCTCGAAATAGATGCTCACCTCCATATTCAGTTATAAAATTGACTCTTCAGGTATAACAACCAATGTGATCCTTGAACGTTATCAACCAATACATAGTCAAGATTATTTTATAGACATCAGTTTCAAGCATAGAGAAATACCATTTCATCATAGATCCAATAATAGTTTTAGAACATGATCTAGACACAAAGTCTCTATATTCTCTTTAACCAAGAGGAGTTTGAAGTTTTATCATAGAAGGAATCATATCAACTTTTAAACTCATAAAATTAATAGTACGAGAAGAAATAAAGGAATGTGATGAACCCATATAAAAAAACTCTTATATAAGGGTAGAATTCAAAATAATCATACCTTATACTATAGATGTTCAAGATTGATCATTCACAATAACCTTCACAGATCTGTATAATTTCTTTATTATCCCAATTTGTTCTTTTTTTCCCTATTGAGAGTGCCCTTGCTGAGGAGTCATGATATTCCTAGAATCACCATGGAAATCTCTATTCTATTAATGATGATTGTTTTTATTCTCTCATCCTATAAAATCATACAATTCATATGACACTTGAGAAGTGTCCTGAACACCCAACCTTGGATCCCTGTGACAATAACACTAGAGATGCCTCATCTGATTGCAATTTTGGTATGCTCCAGGTTGTGTCATACACTCTCTCTTTATGTGGTCAATATAACCACATTGGAAACATCATAATTTTTCTTTTGGGTCATAGAGGAGGTTTACTGATCCAACCGTATGATTTTGATTCATGATTCCACCTTGGGAATAGGTGTCCCTCTTCATCTTTTTCCTAGCATTGGAGTTCCCATCATTTCCCATAGGCATCAACAAACTTCATCCAATCATAGATCCTAATATTTCTTTTTATACCACCATCACTCTATTCACCATCTCTGTATAATATGTTATATAGAGCACATAAATCTTTGAGAGATTAGCCTTCCTCATCCTCAATTCAAATATGCGTTCCTTCAAGGACGCACTAGTAGAAACTTCTGGTGAAAATCAGACTAAATTCATAAACTTATCCACATACTCCATGAAAGAAATATTTTCCTGCTTCAAGATGAAGAAGTTCAACGTTCTCTAAATTTTGAATGTCTGAGGATTGAATTATATGATAAATAATTCCAAAAAATCCTCCCATACAAGTTTGTGATATGATTTATCCTGAATAGTTAAATCCCACCACTGATGGGTAAGACCATCCAATATATAAATCTCCATCTTGACTTTTAACTCTACTGGTGTTTTGATGAAATCGAAGATATGATTCATCCTATTTAGCCACACCTCTTCCTTTTTTTGGTTCAGAATCACCCTGAAAGATGGGTGGATTCTGCTTATAGAATTGGATGGAATGATCCAATATCCTTGGATCATCCCTCTTGTTCCCTCTATCTATAGATTAAAACACTTGGACAATAATATAAACCAGTTGTTGGTTTACTTGTGGATCAGGTGTAACCACGTTCTTATTAGCTTCCTCTGGTTGGTTTCTATTATACCTACTAGGTTCCATTTTTAGAAACAAAAAAATCACCATAAGTATCACTCTCTAATAACTAAAGGATTAACATTTCAAATTATACCACATCATACTATCACAACAGTTCTTTCCAAAATTAAAATTTTCCACGTTCAAATTTTTTTGAAAAATATTTACATGGTTTTTAAAATAAAACAATTTTCAAAATACCACAAAAATTCTCTTTTCCAAAATCGTGAATTTTAAAACAACTTTAACATTTTTCAAAAATAAGAAATTTGCATCAAATCATTACTCCAAATTAGATATGCACTCTTGGTGGGAAGTAATTTTTTATAATGCATGTCATTATCTTCTCATTAGCTAAACCCATGACAATGAGATTCCAAAACCTATAAGTGTCTCCAAAAAACTTATGTACCCAAATCACTAGTAAATTTAAGTTCAACATAAAAAGGATATTTATATATTTTTATTCTCTATATTTTAAGTCTCGACAATCCTACTCCTTTCTACCAACCCAACACAAGAAATATACCAGAATAGATTTAAACTAGGATACTGATAGAACTAATGATTAATTGTTTCACAAGATATTTGGAAGAAACAAGACTAATAACACTTGTAACATCCCACCCCTCATCATTGTCTTGAGAAGGTGTAAGGATGTTACTTGACCTTAAGAAGCATCCCTAAGACGCTAAAGGCTAGCAATAAATTCCAAGGGCTTCATTTACAATTGGGAGATGATTCTTCCTTTGAAAATAAAATAACCAGCCAAACATGACATAACCAAATAAACCACTACATGATTAATGATATAAATAAAAGATAACTCAAATAATAACATTTATATCAAAATAAAACTACACAAGAGTACCACATCATAAGAATACAAAATAACCAAGTACATAGAAGAAGACTACAAAACCAACAATGCTCAAAGACTCTAAATAAATCTCCCAAGCACAAACAACTCCATGACCCAACTCCAAAAACAACCCAAGTATCACAAAGAACCTATATATAAATATGATACTTTACCTTTTCTCATGTCCCAATAAATACTATCTAAAAAAATTACCAAAGTTCCAAATCAAGGGTGAGTAATGAAATATAGTAGGATTTCCCCAAATTAGTTCCCTACTCACACCAATAGGATAGAATATGTTAGTATATTTATATAAAATATTTTATATAAAGAAATTTCTAAAACATTTTATATCAAAATATAAACAAGTTCTATAACAAATTAGTTTCCACAAAACAATATCAAGTTTTGAGGAAGCATCCAAACAATTCTCTAAAACCATCTCACAAATTCCATTTTGGCATAAACCATTCCTTTCCAAAAAATCACACATCCAACCATGCATGAAACCTAGACCATCATAAACTCATGAGTTAAAAGTCATCCTTTCACTAATCCTTCACTTAGTGAACCATTTTTATGGGGTACTTCATTCCCATATCCATCCCAACATTTTGATGGGGGTACTTCATGCCCTTATCCATCCAAATGGTTATAAATGTATGCTACACAACCATGAAAAAACCATTCAAAACCCAAGTGTCCCAAATCCATTTCAATAAAGCAAAATTTTTATTAAAAACCATTCTATAAAAACTTTTTTATAAATTTAACCTAGAAAATGATTTTAAAATCATCATTTTAAAATCAAATCACAAATCATTTTACAAAATAATTACAAAATTTCCACAAAAAACTATAAACCATCACTAAAGAGGGTTTCTACCATGATTTTCACACCAATTTCACAAACAATTTCAAGTAAAAGAACTAATTAGAAATAAATACTTCATATTTTAAATAAAGGACTAAATATTGAAGCCCCATACCTTGGGTTTTAGGGTGAAAATGATGAATGACAATAAAATTACAACAAAACCGAGTTGAATCTCAAAAAAACCTCATTAGATATCTTCCCATAGAAACAACAAATCCAAATACTTATATATATCCATAATGGAAGTAGATCTAAGAAACCGAGAGAGAGTAAGAAGTATATCTAAGGAAAACCAAGATAAACTACCAAAAAAAAGACTTACCATGAGAATATATCTTCAACACTCTAAGATAATCCTTCTGATTTACTTCGAGTCGATGGGAGAAGCCTCCTCAAACTTAGAGAGGAAGAAATCATGAGTTGGGGTTGGTTTGAGGGAAATGGGGGTTAAAAAATAATCTCTACCTAGATCCACCTTTTGTGGATCTAATTTTTAACATGTTCATGGCTAGTTGTACGGTTAGGAAAATGGTTCACTAATCGTGCATCAACCACAACCTCAAGAATCAACCTCACGAGGTTGGATATCATAGTTTCTAAACTGTGCACCAATTGTGCCAAATCCCACTATCCCAATTTACACGGTTTCTACTACATAGCCCCACAGTTTGGCCAAACTATTCTTCTTAATCACGCGCCTACCTAGATCCCTTTATCTCATTGTAAATGGTATCCTAAGAAAGTTTCACGGTTTCCACAAACTATGAACCAATTATTCACCATTAGAAAATCCCCCAAAAACATTCTAAAAGGTCTCCAAACCCTCCCAAATTTCACCCAAACACTTTATATACTTAAAATACATAAAATAATGGTTACTTACATGAAACTTGGGGTGTTGAACCTTAATATATACTATTTATAAGTTTATTTTATAATGGGTATACTATTATAATTTTTTATTCTTAACAGTCTTTTAAATTTGATAGGATATAACTTATAATGGTCCAAAATAACCAAACTAGTTCATGTGTTTTCTATTGATACATTACATAATAATGTATTTATTTGTTCAAAAATGGAATTTAGTTTATAAAATTTTGGGTCATTACAATCCATATTAGTATGATCTCTCTCACCTCATAAATTGGTTTAGTTATGATAATTAGTATGACAGAATGTTTAATATTATTAATGTGGATACTAACATGTGGAAATTATTTTTGGGGGGGCCTTTTATATCATGATAGTGTGTGTTATATTATATATAATTGAAACATAGAGAGTGTTCCATGTGATGATACTAGGAATAGAATACTCTGATGATTTGGACATCTGAATTTTTGTATATTGAATAATGGAATTAGATAGACTTGCATATAGTTTCATATTATGTTTTGAGGATGAGATAGTTCCTTAGATGATGTTTGACCTAAATCACCCCTATGTATTTTTGGTTAGTGAGTATGAAACTATTTGTTTTGATTTTAATATTTTAATTATTATACATGTATAATGTTGTATTTTTCATTTGACCTTATGGTATTACCTATTAAGTGTGTGGATATACTCACCCTTACTTTTACATATATTCTTACATTATCGGGTTGATGGATGTGCCTTGTGAAGTTAGCTCGACATCCAAGGTGAAGTGTAGGAGTTTAGTGTTCAGGGTTTGATTCTTATGTCATTAATATATATCAATTTTCTAGGGTTTTCTATATAATGGGGGTTTTGGTGATTATTTATTACTAGTTATTTTACTTCATTGGTTATGTTATGTAATATTCATGCATTACACAATGTTTGTGATATTCATTAATCACAAAAACTTTAATTCTAATAGTTTGAGGTTTACACCTTTTTTACATCCTTATAATTTATTATCTTAGCACAAATGCATCTTATTTGTGATATTTACACCCTTGATGCTAGTGGTCAACCTGTAACCTATTGGAGATGGTTTTTGTTAGGTCTGAAATCTCCTATATTGAAGCACCCTCTAGAAGCTTCAAAGTGTATAAAAAAGTTCCTAAACTTCCAAAACTAGAATAAACCCCCATGTATATGATGTGTCTAGAACTGATAAGTCAAATCACCCCAACCATGTACTATAACTCTCATGTACCCAGCCAAAAAGAACTTCTGAAACACAATGATAAAGGAAATAAAAGTAAAGAACCGCATTATTATTTTACATAGTTTAGACTTAGTCCTAATCTATAGGGGGAATGATAAAAACTATTTATTAAATAAGTAGAACAAGATTGGAATATTGAATCATTACAAAAAAAACTACCCCATCTTACTATTTATAGTAGTTACCATCTAATGAAACTGGTTCCACTACATTTTGAATATTGTGGGAAATTTTTCTTTAAGGTTTTATCACTGATTGAGTTTCACAACCACAACCGAATCATATGGTGAACAATAAATGCCTTTGAAAACTTTGAAATATCTCTATATGTATACTTCTTAAGAAACCTTAAATAAACTCTCATTAATGTTGATAACAACTTACATAACTTTATAATTGATTATTATGAAATTAATTTACATCTCTGAACTTATGCCTTCTATATCATTATTGTTTCTTCTGATTTATCTACCTCTAGAATCCTTGAATATGGTTGTTTCATTCCAAAATATTCATTTGGATTTGGAATTGGAATTATATATTCACTAATTATGGAAATTCCAACACTTATCTTGAAAATCATTTCCACACCAACTGAACTTAACAATCACCCACTTGGAAATCATTTTTAGGATTTACCACCCAATCCTTCATCAAAATCCACACATTTATTCCACTCTATTGGCGCCAAAATATTTAACGCAAAGGGAGTAAGTAAAATAAGCCTGCACGCTTCCTCGTGCAGCCCCGACGTGGAGCTCCCCCGAGCAACGCGGCCGCCGCGAAGCAAAGGAGGCGGTACCGCTTCATTAACGGCCTAACGTTCGCGAGGCTGCCGCGAAGCAAAGGAGGCGGTACCGCTCCATTAACGGCCTAACGTTCGCGAGGACGCCGCGAAGCAGAGGAGGCGGTAACGCTCTACGAATGCCCTGACGTTCGCGAGCCTGCCGTGAAGCAGAGGAGGTGGTAACGCTCTGTGAACGCGCTGACGTTCGCAAGCCTGCTGCGAAGCCCCGGAGGCGGTAACCCTCAGCGAACCTTGTTGACGTTCGCGACCCGCCGCGAAGCAACCACTTCCCCTTCGCGCCGCGTGAGCTCTGCTTCGCGGCGCACCTTACCTATAAATACAGGGCTCCCCCTGAGCCCTCCGGATGGACAATCCGACATTTCGGCTTCTCAACTCCCGAATCGTGAAGCACCCTTCACCCCGGGAATCATGAGCTCCGCGAGGTATTTTTGCTTCGTGAGATGACTTTGCCTTGTCTCGTTTTGAGCCCCTCTTCTGAGAGGGATTCCCTTCACGAATCCTAAGGGAATTCGCGAAGGAAGGGGATTCCCAAGGGAAACTGGGCAGCCACAGAGCGTTTATGCTTCACGAAACACCCATCCCGTACTAGTGAAACACATGCCAAGGCAGGGTCGCTGTACATCGCGAAGCACACTGCTTCACAGCACCTTGCTTCGCGAGGCACCTCTGCTTCACGAGGCAGTGATCCGCGAATAATATTCCACTTCGCAAAGCACCTCCCATTAACACCCCTACCCCATGCTAAGGCCATGTCACTCCACTTTGCAAAGCATACTCCTTTTCTTGGAAATTACTCTTCCCGTGTGACCCTCTAGGTTTGCACGATGTGATTTCAACGTCCCATGGACAACACCACTCATAGCATTGCTTTTCCTGATGCTTCTTCACATAGTCACACTAAAGGCTATTGCTTCTTCGCATAGCCACACTAACGTGGACCCCTCGATGGTTCGCTCTGCGACCCCCCTTGACCATGGCCTTGCCAGTACCTTCCCTCCCCCAAGGAGATGAGGGTACCGGTCATGTAAGTCCTAGGGGTGCAGAGTAAACCCACCTTGTCCGAGCTGCAGGGCGTTAAACTTCCAAGCACCTCGTCCTCAACACATGATGTTAAACTGTGATCCGACCTCGTGCCTCGCACGCAGGGTCCCCCCAGCTCAGACATTCTTTACGCCACTTGTCTCCATGGGAATGGAATCACCCTCACATGGGATGATATCCTCCTTCTCGGAGTAGCGTATGTCCACGGGAGAAGGACAACCACCTTGGTGTAATCCCCAAGCCTCTCTTGCGGAAGGTAGCACCCATGAAACTCCGTACTTCCCCACTGCCAAGGCCAGTGGAGGGCGTGATAGGGAACGAGTCACCTTCCATCTTTGGTCCCAAATCCCTCTCCCACTGCGCTTTACCGCACTTTGGGCCTCCATCCTGGAGTAATACCTAACACCATGGGCCGCCTAACGCGTAATCCCCTCTTCTTTTCTCACGGATTCACCCTTCGTAACGTGATCGTCAGGTCTCTGCTGCCTCATGTTTCTCACATCAAGCATGACTCACATGGGCTTAGAGTAAGCATTGGCCATGACAATACCTCGTCCATCATGACGTTAAATTGTATGTTGTCCCGCATGACATTAAATTGTACATCCATTTGAACTATGAGGTCTTTGATTCATGTCAAGGCATGTTATGTAGGAAGTCTCCACGAGGTTCAAGCCCACTGCCCGTCATTTCTTCACGTCAGGTTCCACCCTTGTCCAACATGATGTTAAACTGCATACCAGTCCGACGGCAAGCCGTTGTGACCAACCCGAACTACGAGGTCTTTGATCCATGTCAAGGCATGGTACGTAGGAAGCCTCCCTAAGGTTCAAGACCACCACCAGTAGACCCACAGGTTCACCTCCACGTCGGTTCACTGATGAAAACCACCACCCGAACTACGAGGACTTTGATCCATGTCAAGGCACGATACGTAGGATGCCTCCCTGAGGTTCAAGACCATCTCCCATCGGACCAAGGTCCTTTCTTCACGTAGGTTCGCCGACACCCACCATTCCACATCTCTCCTGAACTACGAGGTCTTTGATCCATGTCAAGGAATGGTACGTAGGAATCCTCCCTGAGGTTCAAGCCCATCACCCGGTCATTCCGACCTCATTCACGTCGGTTCACCCCCGTCCCGCATGACGATAAACTGTATTCCACATCTCATTTGAACTACGAGGACTTTGATCTGTGCCAAGGCATGGTATGTAGGAAGCCTTCCTGAGGTTCAAGCCCAACAATAATTGGCCCAGACCGTCTTCTTTTCGGCGTGCTAAGCCCCCGTTCCCTCCTAAACTACGAGGACTTTGATCCATGTTAAGACATGGTACGTAGGAAGCCTTCCTGAGGTTCAAGTCCACCGCTCGTTGGACATTCCAACTTCATTCATGTCGGTTTGCTGACGATGCCCATTGGACCAAGGTCCACATCCATGTCGGTTCGCTGACAATGACCATCGGACCAAGGTCCACCTTCATGTCGGTTCACCGACACCATCCCAAACTACGCAGACTTTGATTCCCTGCCATGGGGATACGTAGGAGGTCTCTTCGAGGCTCAAGCCCAACTTTACTATCGCCCTTGCGATGGTCCCATTTCATTCCCCCCTCCCCTTCATCCATCCATCCATCCATCATCCACCCTGATTCTTACTCGGGCCGCCACATCCTGGTGGGATCATGCCACTCCACTTCCCTCCACAGCATTCAGGAAGCTGCCCACGAGATGACCCCGATATCGACATCCCTTCAAGGGGGATTACTCAATATGATCCACTCCATCTAGTGTTCTGATATGCCCGATCCATCCCCATTGGACATTAAACTCGTGACATACCCTGTGTTAAACATGGGAAGCTCAGGAAAACCTCAGATGCATGCGTATGGCATATGATTCCCTACGCTCGATGTGGGATGTCTCGGGCCTCCACGCCCTTGAGAAGTCCTATAATAAGGGACAAAAGACAGACACACCAATTCCCCAGCGTATAGACATGTCAATGATGCCTCAATGTGACTACTCCCCCAACTGAAGGTTGCTTCCCGGACTGGACCCTTTGGAATTTCCTGACAGAAGCAGTGTAATTAACCGGCGTCCATGAAAAGATGGCACTGGGAAGAGTTTCACAAACAATGTATTAAATCTATGAGGGAGACCCGGAATAGGTGACGAGTTCCAAGGAGGAATCCACGGAAGGAAGAACTGACATCCCATCATCCTGGTTTCGATCAAGGAGCAGACGTCCCTAAATAAGGAGCGGATGCCGCCCGCCTTTGGAAAGCAGGAATGTGGGGCAACACAAAGAAAGTCGCACTTGTCGTGCCCCTGGCGGAAGGACGTGCGCACCCCGGCGAAAGCGTCGGAAATAGAAGTGGTTAACCTGACGTGAAGTTCTTCTCCTCAATTTGGAGATTATTAGTGCTTGAGACATCAGTAGATTGACGTATTACCTGTTCCAGATATCTGGTACCGGGCCCCGCCAAGCAAATAGCGGGCCTGGCGTGAAACTCACCGGAAGTTGGGGCAGTAGAACGTGGGTCATTCTATTCTGCAACGTTGTCGATGTGAATCCCTCTTACTGGACACGGAAGATGGAATAACGCTGGGGAACTAATTTTCAAATTGTTTTCCTTGCAGTGCTAACGAGTTAACCTCCCTACCTCCCAGGAACCAGGTTGCTGCTATGGAGGCCCTATCACCACCTGCTCGCCTACGCAGGGGCAAGGGAAATACCAGTACAGCTACTCCGTATGGCTCCACTGCCGTCACAACGACCTCTACGTCCGTGAATGCAGGACACCCACGTCCCATTTCTCCGTCAGAGATCATCTAACAAAGGGTGATCAACAACCTTGTACGCAGGTACGAGGAGGAACGGGTCATACCAACTCAGGATATAGCCCACCAGGACCTGGAGGCATCCAGGCACCACTGTCAACGCTGCCCTCAAAGGCTGTGCAGGGAGCCCCTGCTCTCCATCCCAACGTTCAATCATTTCGGGAGCCTATCCCCAGAACACCTCGACGACTCCTCTCCTTAAACTGATGAGGCGGGTGATGTCCGGCTCGGCCTAGTCAGAGTCCCAATCCAAGGACTCTAGGAAAGGTCCCCCAGTAGGCTACGTCAGTGCCGCCATCCAGCTTTACCAGAGGAGCAAGTAGGCTATGCCCTTTCACCACCTGTGCCATCTCGTCTGACCCGACGCCAGCGTCGGGCCCGAGCTAAGGACACCCGTCAAGGGGAGTTGACGTTAACAGCTACTGTGGCCCGAGCCACCACCGACGTGCATCCTAGAGTCCCTGCATACACTGAGCAGGGGCACTCCTTCACCCGACCAGGATCAAGGCCCCAACCGCCCCATGGGGAGGCTGGGTTGGCTCTCAGGGTCGCAGGCCGGAGCGGTGATTGCCGCGAACCAATCCGCGGTGATGTCGCCCCATACGGAGAGCCTCCCCGTACCACCATTCCATAGAGCGTGGGCCTTCCCCGCTCTGAAGCTCATCATGGGGGTATGACTCGTGCTACTCCCATCCTGAATGAAGAGCTGCCCCGTGGCAGTGATGCTCGGCGTGGAAGCCTCTCCCACGCCCACCATACAGGGAATGAAGTTCCTCCTCCTACCCCCGACTGTCAATGTGAAAGCACTTCCCATCTGGTCCCTCTCCAACGTGGGGATCCTCCCTATGTCCTCTCTACAATTGGAAAAGGTCCTCCTCGCCCCGACAACCAGAGGAGTGAAGGTCAGCCTCGATCCACCCGCACCAAGCATGGAGGTCCTCCCCTTATTCCTGACAGTTCCAACAGAGGTTCCACCCACATGGGTGATGTCCATGGAGGTCCTCCCCATGTACCCTTCGACATTTTCCTTGGTTCCCCTTGCACCCCGTCTATCTCAAGCGGGAGTCCTCTCCGCCATGGCACCAACGCCGCTCCGAGACTACATGTCGAGGATCAAACTTGTCCCGAAGAGCCATCTAGGGGTAGGAGAGCGGGTCGTCGCCTCCATAAGAAGAGTCCTGGGAAGGCTCGGGTGGAGATCAAGCCGGCCCGTTTCTCGGATTCTGAAGCGGAATGCGACTCAACGATGGAACCTTCTCCCCACTCCTCTGTGTCAAGGACTGGGGCAGGAACAAGGTGCGTCAGCCTTGTTCTCCCAAAATGCGAAGTCCACCGTATTCCCAACTCTCTCCACAGTTATATCTAGGAGTAAGAAATTGTGGAAAATCCGCAGGATCCGACCGTGAAATCACCACCATCGTCACCAGAAGCGCCCTCTACCTCTACCAGAGATCATGGAGAGCTATTTTGGGGGCCAACAGCGGTAGAGAAAAGGTGTGACCCATCGCTGGTGACTAAAATTCTTGTGCCATAAGCTGTGGATATTAGCCGATCATATCGTGATATTGTGGTCAGGTCACCTCACTCTTTAGAGGATGGCCCGGAATTCGGCGGCCAGTCAGCTCGTTCGCCGTATTCTCCACCGCCAATTTTACTGTCCCAGCGGTCCGCTTCGGTACCGCTACCGGTCCCTCAGCCGCCTCTGGTTGACGAGTGGGGAAATACGAGGCTAGACCCTGAGTCCGAGCCCAGGAGCTTCTGGAACATTCTCGCAGCGGGTCACTTCCCAGAGAAGTTCTGGCCGACGACAGTGCCAAACTTTTTCACGCTGGAATCCCTTACCCCAGAGGAAGTAGGGTGCTTCCACCAAACCCTATGGGTGACACACTTCCTCCTTCATTATGAGTGAGTAGTGTACCCCAGGAGCCAAGAACACTTTGAAGAAATCGGCGAGAAATGCCGCCTGATCAATTTGGCCGCACTCCCTGTGGCCCAGCACCCTGAGTCGCCAGGCCGCCGGAGAACCCTTCAACGGAGATGCGTTTAGAGTCTCAAAGTACTCCGCAGAATCGTCAAGGAAGCTACCCCCATGTGCAAGTCTATGGCTGGGGACAGTATGTCGCCCTCCTCTTCAGTCCTATCCGACGGCAGCCCGATTCGTTATGCGACATTGAGGACATGCCCCCATGGAGGGTCGCGGTCCACATGGCAGATGTAGTGGACAAGGAGGACGAGCTTGAATTTCTCAATGCAGAACTACCCCCTAAGGGTGTACCACCACTGCTGGACCCACCAGGGAGGGTTACCCGTCAGTAGAGAAACCTTCTAGGCCTCCCTGAACCCACCAAGTCGCTGGTACTCAGTCGAAATGCCGGTAAGGGTAAGGATCATGTCGGAACCGTCAAGCACTCCGACCCGTCCGCCTCTGTACAGAAGATGGATGAAGATCTCGAGAAGGCTGCGTTACGCCAGCAGCTTGCTGAGCAGAAGAGGCTGGTTGATGAAATTCTGGCCGAGCGCACTGCAGAGCGACGACCCGACTATGGTAATCCCAAGCCGGGGTAGCAGGGGCAGGAACAATTTCCCTCCAGCGAGATGCCTCTGGGCAACCCTGATCATGCTACTCCTGCAGACAGGGCAGAATCCGGAACTCACGGCAAGAGGGCACGATACGTCTCGCCATACCCTCCTTAGAGATGAGGCGATCTGAGGAATCCAGCTCGGGTTCCCCCAGCCGCCCCACATGCCGTTCTGCCAGTCGCTCCATGAGCTTCTAAAGCCATCTACCATGTCGAAGAACCCGGAAACGCACTTGTGATGAGGGACCCTCGTCAAGACAGGGACCCCCACCCGGATGATCTTATAGCGGCACTCATTGCCCGCCTCGAAGCGTTGGAAACGCGGCAGGTGCCAGTCCCACCGGATGGCAGGCCATATCCCGCGTGGGTGGATGATATGCCCACACCCCCGGGTTTTGGGAACCCCACTTTCTCGCCCTTCAACGGGACAGGTGACCCACCACAGCACTTTTCCCACTTTTCTTCTAGGTGTGCCCCATGCTGGGGACCGCGGCCAAGCAAGAAGCCGCTAAGCTCCGATGTTTTGTGCAGACATTAGAGGGCCCTGCATTCGTCTGGTACAACCAGCTCCCTATCAGATCGGTGACCGACTAGGAGGATCTCCACCGGCAGTTCCTATACCAGTTCATCTCTAGCACGTGAAAGACCAGCATCGCAGACCTCTACAAGTGCAAACAAAGGCCTGATGAGCGAGTCACAGACTTCATCGCCCGGTAGAAGGGACTTACATAATCCCTCGACATGCCACTCACTCAGGAGAAATTACCGACGATGTGTGTAGGGAACGTTAAAACGGAGCTGGTTCCTTCCCTGATCACCCAAAACTACCCTAGAGGGTTCCGGGATTTCTCAGATAAGGCTCAGCTCCTCGAGGAGGCACTGCAATAGGCTAGTCAGGCACGTTTTCTACCCCATGTGATCCCAGCCAGGAGGGATTCCAGAGCCGAACCCGCCGCAGTGGCCCAAATAGAAGCCCCCAGGCAGCTGGAATTACTGCCAGTGGCACCGAACCCGCAACCCCGCAGAGGTCCTCCACCTCAAGCACAGGCTCCTGCCCAGCAACGACCGCCTCAGGATCGACAGGTTCCCCTGTGCAATGGGTGAACACCACCTAGGCGAGACAACTAGGCACCGCCTCTTCGGTAGGCCCCTCCGTCCCCTCATCAGGACCAAGCTCCCAGGGCCCCCTATCTAGAAATAAGGCAACGGACTTACTCGTTCTACGAGAATCAGGTCCCTGGCTACTTCCAAAGTGCTATAGAGCAAGGGATTGTGCGCTTACCCGAGTGTAGAAGGCCGGAAGAGGTGAATCTCGTCAATCGCCCCAACTACTGCCCCTATCACCAGATTCTGGGGCACACGATCAAGAAGTTCTATGTGTTTAAAGACTGGATTCAAGACCAGGTCGACAACAACATAGTCAGGTTGGGCCCGACCCCAACACAAGTAATGAGTGTCTTCGTAGGGTTAGAAATTGGTAGCGATAGCGAAGGCAAGTGGCAGCAGGTTCCCAGCCGTGGGTCCCAGAAATACGATGATTGGATGGCTTGAAAAACCGTCGCCTGTGCCCATGGTATCATTCGGGCATGTCTGAAACAGTCGAAGCCTTCGGAGGAAGCAGACGGTACCTCTACATCGTCATCACAGCCGACCTTTTCCAAAAAAGGGCAAGCAGCGATGGTGTAAGAAGAAGCAACGCGCTCCACCGCTGTCGTCGTCATCCCACACTCTTGGAAACTTTATGCCCCCTGAAATGGGGATTCCTCCCAGAATCCACCCTGTGGTGGATGATTCGTCAAGAGACAGCCAGAGGTATGCTTCAGTTAATACCGTGGAGCTGGTAAATCCCTATATGACTCCCGATGAGGGGGAACGCCAGACGAACCTCCCCAACGTCCCCGGCCGATGTCAACGTTAGTGGAACCGCAACCACACGGGTCGTCGAGGCACGTCAGCGGGAGCTTTCAGTCAGGCCGTACACGCTACTGAAACTAGATAGCAGGCTCAGCATAGAGCTCAGCATGCGCAACCTCATCTGATGCCCTCAGATCTACCTCCGCCGCCATTCATGCTACTAGATCAGGCAGATCTGCCTCGCCCATATCGCGGTCAGTCTTACCCAGCTACAGGCCAATCTCCGTTTTCCGGTCCTAATCCGGAGGCTCCTCTCCAAGCCTCAACTAGTAGGCAGTGGGATGTACCCAGTACTAGCCAGCCGCCGGTTCAACCGGCAGGACCCGCTATGCCTCCAACTGTAGAGCAACCCCCTGTCGGCAGAAGCTCACGTATGGCATGAAAGTACAATGTCTTGAAGCACCTGGCTGACATTCCAGAAAGGCTTTATATCATTGAGGATCTTCGCCTATCATCTGAAATGCGCGAAGCACTTGTCGAGGCCCTAAGGAGCCCCCTTCAGTTTGAGACGGAGGTAGCATCTATGGAATCCTTCCACGCTGAGGCAATTGAGAATGCCGAATGCCAGACAGTTATCTCGTTCTCTGGTGAAGAGGAAGACCCTCCCATATAGAGGCATATTCAACCACTGTACATCACTGGACAGTTTAATGGCGTGGAAGTCCGCCGCTGCCTCGTTGACATGGGTTCTGGGATCAACCTAATCCCGAATCGGACACTGCGAAAGCTGGGTTTGTCGGAAGATGATTTAACTCCCTCCTAACTCAGAATCTAGGGATACGATAGGACCTAGAAATCCCTAGTCGGCAAGATCCGCCTGAAGACCCAGTTCGGTATCCTAATTGCCAGCACCAAGTTCATGGTTGTCTCCCAGGACACCGCCTACAATGCATTGATGGGAAAGCCATGGCTCCATCTTCACGCAGCGGTCCCTTCGTCGTATCACCAATGCCTCAAATACTCCCTCAATGGTCGAGTAGGCGTGCTCCAAGGAGATGCATCTCCTTTCGCCTCTTGTGAAGCCTGCTATCTGGACGTCGAATATTACAAGAGAAAGGATAAGCAAATCCTAGCAAGTGAAGAGGAACCCGCCCTGATCACAAGTGATCCCTGGGCAAGCATGGATGACACCTAAATATTCCCAATCCATCGATTGGAGGCCATGACCCCTGACATGGGGCAGTGTTTTGTTGTTTCAGGTATGAAAAGAAGTCATGTTCTCATGTCCAAGCGATGGTGTAAAATCACCTCTTACTCCTACACCAACCAGGATCAGGTGATCCCGGAACCTCCTACCCCTGTGCGGTATTGGAATGTCAGGCTTATGGAAACGACAGTACGTCATACGTGTCTCTTCCTCGAGGCTATAATCAACCGACTCAGGCCGACGCATCACCACTACTTTGATTTCATCAAACATGGCCCCTTAGGCTGAAGGCCAGATGGGATAGGATTGACTACCTTCATTGCTATGGTCTCAGTGGCGCATGGGTCTCTTGATATGGTGACCACTGCTGCCCAAGATAGCACCAGCTGCCCATCAGGGTTTGATATCTCAGAAGAAGATCCCCTTGAGGGAAATCCCTCCACGTGTGGAGAGGAAGATCTAGAGGACGCTCCCCCCGCCTTTGAGGAAGGCGTCTCTACCACAGTTGATGAACTGGTACAGGTGAATCTTGGCAGTGAGGCAGATCCGAGACCCACATTGATCAGTGAAGCCATGTCCCCCGAGGAGTAGCAGCGGTTCGTAGACTTTCTCAAACAACACCATGATGTGCTTTCCTGGAGTTATGGCGAGATGCCAGGACTAGATCCTCAGGTAGTCGTTCACCGCCTGGGCCTCCCGTCAAACCATCGCGGGTTTAAGAAACCTCACAGAAAGATGCATCCTTCTCACGGTGCCATGGTTGAGGCTGAGGTTGATAAGCATATCAAAGACAGCTTCCTCAAGGAAGTCTAGTACCCCAAGTGGCTTGCCAACATTGTGCCAGCCAGGAAGAAGAACGGGCAGATCAGAGTCTGCATCGACTTCCACAATCTCAATCTCCACTGCCCAAAGGATGACTTTCCCCTCCCGGTGACTGAGTTATTGATTGATGCCACGGCCGGGTTCCAAGCCCTCTCTTTCATGGATGGGTACTCAGGGTACAACCAGATCCGGATGGTCCCCGAGGACGAGGAGTCCACTACCTTCAGGGCTCCCCAAGGTACTTTTTGTTACCAGGTTATTCCCTTCAGCCTGAAAAATGCAGGTGCCACTTATCTGTGGTCCATGCATCTCATATTCAGGCCGATTCTCGGGATGCTGGTGGAATGCTATGTGGATGACCTAGTGGTCAAATCTCGCCAGCGCTAGGACTATCTCAAAGACCTTGATAAAGTGTTTGGTTTCCTCCATTCCCGCCACCTGAAGATGAACCTGTTAAAGTGTGCCTTCGGGGTCACCTCTGGGAAGTTTCTTGGCTTTGTTGTTAGATACCGGGGCATTAAGATCTACCCAGAGAAGATCAAGGACATCAACCAAATTCCTCCCCCGAACAATATTCGGGAACTTCGAGGTCTCCAAGGCCACTTATCCTATATACGCCGATTCATCACGAATCTGGCCGGCAAGTGTAAGCCCTTTTCCCAGCTCATGAAGAAAGGCGCCGCCTACGAATGGGATGAAGAGTGTCAGACCGCCTTTGAGGAAATCAAGCAGTATCTACTCCAACCTCCAGTCTTGATGCCACCCGCCTCCGGAAAGCCGATGGTCCTTTACGTGACCGCCCTGGAACGGTCCCTCAGTGCGCTTCTCGCCCAGAAGAATAACGCGGGTACGGAGAACAGAGTCTACTATCTCAGCCGCATGCTTCTCGACATAGATATCAGATACTCCCCTATCGAAAAGAGCTGCCTTGCGCTCATGTTTGTCATACAGAAGTTGTGGCATTACCTGCAACACCATGAGGTACAATTGGTCTCCTGGGTAGACCCACTGAAGTACATACTGAACTGCCCCATGTTGACTGGCCGACTAGCGCGGTGGGTAGTGATCCTCCAGCAGTTTGACATCAGGTTCATGCCTCAGAAGGCCATCAAGGGACATGCATTGGTAGACTCTCTAGATGCCCATCCAACCTCCACGGATCAATCCTTGGACCTAGATTTTCCTGATGAGACGATCCTCTCAGTCGATCATGCCGTCTCATGTTGGAAAATGCACTTCGACGGTGCCTCCCAGAGCCCCACCGGTAGGAGGCTCAACAATCCTAAGCTCAACAGAGTGGGTCTGGGTATCTTCTACATCACCCCAGCGCAAGCCATCCTTCCATACTCATTCTTGTTGTTAGAAGGATGTACCAACAACGAGACAGAGTACTAGGCTCTCATCACCGGCCTCGAGTTGGCCCTCGAGATCGATGTGCCCCATTTGCATGTGAAAGGAGATTCTGGGCTGGTAATCAAGCAGGTCAATAGAGACTATGTCTTCAGGAATCCGAAGATTGTGCCATTGCTGGAGTGCACCCTCCGTCTAATGGACCAGTTCCCTTCTTGACCAGAGGTTACCCATGTCCCTCGGTCATAGAACGGTCGAGTAGAAGCTTTGGCTGTCTTAGCTGTGTCGCTCGCAGAACCCGAGCAAGATGATTTGATCATACATGTGGCACATCGGAGAGTCATAGCCCCCATCACCCCAGAGGACAATGACGACCTGTGGTTAAGTCATCTCACCGCCGGAAATTCTACGTCAGGGGTCCCAGGTTCATCAGACGCAGTGGTTGAGTCCACTTCTGACTGGAGAGAACCTTTTGTTGAGTATCTCCAAAATGGTTGCCTCCCAGACGACCGGGCTGAGTGCGAGCGAATCTGACGCCGCGCGCTGCAATTTACCCTCCAGAGTGGTCCCAATCTTGAGAAGATCCTCTATAAGTGGGTCTTCGATGGTGTTATCCTCCGTTTCATTCAAGGATTCAAGATTTCTCAGGTCATGCAAGAGGCTCACGCTGGTTCCTGCGATGCCCACCAGGCTGGGCCCAAGCTGTCCCATCAAATCTGGAGGTTGGGGTACTTATGGCCCTCTATGATCCATGATTGTATTGAGTTTTCCAAGATATGACACACGTTCCAAGTTCACACTAACTTCCTGCATCGGCCACCAGAGCCTCTCCACTCCACCAAGAATTCTTGGCCATTTACGGTGTGGGGACTCGATGTAGTGGGACCATATCCACCGGCAACAACTCGCCAGTGTAGGTTCATCCTAACTGCTACAGATTTATTCTCCAAGTGGGCAGAGTTAGTTCAACTCAAAGAGGTCAAGGCCCATTCCATTGTCGACTTTGTGAGCTTCAATATCATCCACCGGTTTGGGGTCCCTCACGTTGTCCTCACCAATAATGGCACTAACTTCCGAGCATCTGAGCTGAAGAAATTGTACACCAAGTACAATATCCGTTCGAACCATACCTATCGCTATCATGCACAGGAAAATGGACAGATCAAGGTGTTAAAAAAAACCCTCTCTAACATTCTATAGAAAATGGTTGTTCGGAACAAGAAATGTTGGCCGGACAAGCTCCCCAACGCCCTCTGGGCTTATCGGACGACAACTCGCAATTCCACCCATGTGACCCCATATTCCCTGGTGTATGGGGATGAGGCCATCATACCCATTGAGATCCATCTTCCATCATTAAACACTGCAGTCTATGACCAGCAGGTGCCAGATAAGGTGGCTGAAATCCGTCTAGCTGAATTGGAAGCACTGGATGAGAACATGCTTCATGCCCTACAAAATCTGTAAAGGCATCAGAATAAGATAGCCAGAGCCTTCAACAAGAAGGTTCGCTTTCGATCTTTTCTACAAGGTGACCTAGTGTTGGCCCTTCGAGCACCAATGATCCCAGATAGGAAACCAACCAAGCTAGAGCCCAAATGGGAAGGACCTTACGTCATCTATAAGGTTTACCCCAACAGAGCATACTCCTTGGTGACCATGGATGGTGAGCACGTAACTCCTCCCACCAACGCCAAGTTCCTCAAGCAGTACTTTGCCTAAGAATCATTGGTCTTGCACGACCTTAAACTGTATGGTCCCGCACGACCCTAAACTACACGTTACGGTCCCGCACGACCCTAAACATCATGTTACGGTCCCGCACAACCCTAAACTACACGTTATGGTCCCGCACGACCCTAAACTACCCCATCCTCCGTCAAGACGATAAACTAAAAAATGGTCCGTGCTCTATGACCTTAAACTAAGATCTCCCTCATCCTTACTATAAGATGTTAAACTGCAAGCCGGTCAGGCCTCCCTGACTGAGGATCAACCTCAGGACCCCTGGCCCCCATCCTTACTATAAGACGTTAAAATGAAAGACGGTCAGGCCTTCCTGACCAAGGCTCAGCCTCAGGCCCCTTGGCCTCTTCGGGCCCATGGCCCCCATCCTTACTATAAGACGTTAAACTGCAAGCTGGTCAGGCCTCCCTGACCGAGGATCAACCTCAGGCCCCTTGGATTTTGTGGACTCAGGCTCTCTTATGGGATTGTATGGTGTGGTGTGGGACACGTCCTCATTCACGTCGGGTTACCCGCCGTACCGTACATATCCCCAAATGAGATGCATCTCTCGTCCAACACGACATTAAACTGTGCTTCAAGAACTATGTATGGCTTGATTATAATCCTAATGGGATACATAGGAACGCTCAGACATCTCGTCTTGAGCCCAGCCCCGAGCTCTTCTCTTTCACTGTCCCCCCTAGGTATAGTTTCCTTGGAGGATCCTTACATGACGGGGAGTAGGATTTCTTATCCCCGCTCATACAAGGATTATAAGGGTCGCACCATGTGCCCACTTTCGTTCTTCTATTCCCCCACATCCTCACCGTATGACGTTAAACTGGATGTCCTTCAAGAACTATGTATGGTTTGATTCCCATCCTAATGGGATACGTAGAAACGCCCATACATTTCGTCTATTGGCCCAGCCCAAAAGACAAAATCTTCCCCTTGGGTCAAAACATATGGCAGGATGCACACTTTTTCCCCAACTCACGTCAAGAAAGCCTCGACCGGGCTGCACGTCGCCCCTGGAGATGTTCACCTATTTCATGGATGGGTACAACTATGCTTCACCCACTCCTTGACTGGTAATCCATCACTTTCCTCACCCGGAGGGACCCCCAAGAATGGTCTGGATACCACGCCCAAGGGCTCTCCTATCTATACGGGCCAACACCCCCGAGGGTTTCCGAGAAACAAGACGATAAAAGTCCCGTGTTGCGAATTTGGTCAACAGTCGATGCTCATTTGTTGCTCCCATAAAAGGCCACCACAGGGACGATGTGTTTCGAACATGGTCAATAGTGTCCTGGATCTTCGGGTACACCCTGAGATGTCCTAAACATCAAATGTATTGATTAGTTCTTCCCCATCCTGAAGTGACAAACTTCCCTCCGGGTGGTTCCAGCAGTCGGGCCCACGACCCCAATTCTATCACAAGGGATGTACGGCGTGGTGTAGGGTTATTCCCTCATTCACGCCGGGTTACACAACGCCGTAATCATCCCCGGATGAGATACAATTATCTCTTTCCCCATCCTCATTGCAATACGTTAAACTGCAAACTGGTCAGGCCTTCCTGACCGATGTTTAACCTCAGGCCCCTTGGCCTTTTTCGGGCCCACAGCCCCCATCCTCATTGTAAGACGTTAAACTGCAAGTTAGTCAGGCTGTCCAGACCGAGGCCCAGCCTCAGGCCTCCCTGACCGAGGCCCAACCTTAGGCCTCCCTGACCGAGGCCCAGCCTCAGGCCTCCCTCACTGAGGCCTAGCCTCAGGCCCCTTGTCCTTTTTAGGCCCTAGCCCAAGTTCTTGCTCGTAGTGTATGGTGTGATGAGGGATTATGTCCACATTCACGTCGGTTTTTTTTTTCACCGTACCATACACCTCCTCTATCCAGGGAATCCTATTCCCCGACTCTCATCGTCCCGCACGATGTTAAACTGCACTTCTAGAACTACGTGTGGCTTGATTCCCATCCTAATGGGATACGTAGGATCACCTGAATGTCTAAGCTTCGGGTCCAGCCCCACCTCTCGAAAATATTCATCCCACCTTGGCCCCTTGGCCTACCCTTCCTCCACGAGGGGAGTATGTGGCGCGGTATGGGATTACGTCCTCATTCACATCGGTCTTGTAATGACCACGACATGTGCCTTTCCCTCCCGAGCTATTTCATCGACCCTTTTCGGCAGTTCACCAATGTGCCTAAGGGTACTCTGGTTTATTACCTGGAATGTCGGACTTTACTCAGACACGTCCGCACCCGCTTTTTAGGCTTTGTGTATCCCTCCATTAGGGCTTCCATCACCTTTCACACCCGGAGGGACCCCCAAGAATGGCCTGGATACCACGCCCAAGGTCTCTCCTACCATTACGGGCCAATGCCCCCGAGGGTTTCTGACAACAAATCGATAAAAATCCTGTGTTGCGAATATGGTCAGTGATCGATGCTCGTTTGTTGTTCCCACCTCAGGCTAACACGATATGGAGACTTTTTTTTCACCATGGTTAATAGATATCCTCCATCTCCATGACAACCCCATTAATCCCAAAATATCAGTTACATGATTCACATCCTTCTCCATTCTCCTCATGTCCAAGTAAAGTTTCGAAACACTTGATAATATTCCTCAGTGCACATATGCGCATTAGGGGAAAAAATACACGTCAGGGGTGTCTTTCGGGGCCCTTCACTGACTTCCCCTCGATGGATGTTTTGGGTATTGTGATAGGGATCTTCCCCCCTTGTTTCCCACACCGAGTTTAACTCACGTGGGCTTAGGGATCGAGTTGAGGTTTGCACTCACCTGGAAAGTTGTCATCCACCCATGGTCAGAGCTCTAAGACCATAAACTAAGATATATTCAGAACTACATTTCACTTGAGTCCCATCCTCATGGGATACGTAGGACCGCCCGAACATCTTCGGGTCCATCTTATTTGGGGGATAAACTCTTCCCCTTCACCTCTCACCCCTTGTCCTGAGGTACCTCTCTCGGGACTGCGTACGGTATAATGTAGGATTATGTCCTCATTCACGTCGGTTATGCCGCACGAAACCGTACACATTCCCAACCTAGCATCATCTCTTCTACGTCTGTGCTGCATGACGTTAAAATGCATGCTTAGTCCTATCACACGACCCTAAACTGTGGAATTATCATCCTGGTCGCACGATGAAAAACGGCACTGCATTATGATGACCTCATTGTAGAGGACATCACATTGGGTATTGGTCACGTGCCATGCCATTTTTCAACGCCTATCACGACTTGATTCTTATGGCGAAACTAGGGATTGCTACCCTAGGACTGTCTCTTCACAAATAAAACCCAGTCACCTTAAAGGAAAACAAGATTTATCAAACTCCGCTTCATTTGGTTCCAGGGCCATGCCCGCACCCCCCCTTTTCTCCCAACACTGGTACCTTACCATTCCACCTTTCAAGAACTATGTGTATCTTGTTCCCCATCCTTATGGGGTATGTAGGAACTCCTGGACACTTTGCCTCGGGCCCAGCTCAACTCTGGTTTTTTGTCCCTTGACCTAAAACCCCTCCCACAGGGTTTGGAATGCGGTGTGGTGTGGGGTTATTCCCTCATCCATGTTGGGTTGTTCAACGCACCATACACATCCCCGGTTCCCATCCATGGTCCGAGTTCTATGACCCTAAACTAAGATCTCCCTATGGGGAGGGACTCGATTCCTTCTGTCTAACACTCTTATTAACGTATCCATATGCGTTTTGAGAAAGCCCGGAGTGTGGAATTCTCACGGGGACAACCCCTCATTCCATGTCCAAGCTTCGCGTGCTCGCCATTTGGATCCTCATCCATTTCCATGTCTTAAGGGACCCCTTAACAGCCTAGTCCCATGCCGTATCGTCTCACCTACCATCCTGGGCCAACGCCCCCAAAGACTTTCGACAACGTTTGTGACATGGTCCCATGTTTTGAACATGGTAAACAGTCGATCCTCATTTGTCTATCCCTGTTATAGGCTAACGCGATATGGATGCTGCGTTTCTTCCATGGTTAATAGTTATCCTCTATCGTCACGCCACCGTCATGGTGATCCAAACCTCGAGCATCATGATTCACACATTTCCACTTCCTCATGTTCAAGTGGAATTCCAACACACTCGGCTCTATCTCTTCGCGCATCTAGGTGTGACAGATGGTCATGTTAGTATCATGGGGCCGGTATTCACCGAGCATCCCCTCACCCTAACCTGCCCCCTTTCTGTGTCGGAAAAGTCCCACCACTACTTCTTGTTTCCCACACCGAGCATGACACACGTGGGCTTAGTAGTTTTGGCAGGATGTGTATCGACACGGCCAGGTTTCTCATCGTCCCTCACGACGTTAAACTGCGCTTCAAGAACTACGTATGGCTTGATTACCATCTTCATGGGGAACGTAGGAATGTATGACCACTCTGCTTCGGGCCCAGCCTAATTCTCACTCTTGGTCCCTCAACCTGAAGATTTTCCTCCGGGGGTACGTGGTGTGATTTGGACCCCAAGTCCTCTTTCACGTCGGTTTCATAACTACCACACCATATGCTCCCTAGGATCTTCCCTTTCACATCCTATCATATGACGTTAAACTACGGGAGATTTCCTCAACGCAAGACACTAAACTGCGGTTCTACCCTGAGCAACTTCAGGATGCCCCGTGTTAATCACGGGGGGCACTAGAACCTCTACCAGAGAGAATTTCACCTGCAAGTGTTGGTCTATGACTACACTGCGCTTCCAGAACTACATGTGGCTTGATTCCCACCCTCATGGGATATGTAGAGACACCCTGGTATTTTTCCTAGGGTCCAGCCCATAGGAATCATTAATCCTATTATTCCCATTTCCGGCCCCCTGGCCGGACCCCTCGTAGGGGACCATGTAACTATGATTCTAACCTGAACAAGTTCAGGATGCCCCAAGATCCCATTGGGACGTGACATACCCACTCACCAGAGAGGCCCTGTCCTAAAGAAGGAAAGATCCGTAATCAAACCGATGTGCCCATCTGGCGTACTCCCACCATGGTGGTGTAATTACATGAGTGTCGGATTCTGTCCGGACAAACCATCACTCCATATTCCATGCTTTGTGTACCCCTTATTCATACCCTCATCTCCTTTTATGTCTGAAGGGAACCCCTAACGGTCTGTTCTCATGTCGCATCAGCTCACCTACCGTCCTGGGCCAACGCCCCGGAAGACTCTTGACAACTGTTGTGACAAGGTCCCGTGTTTCGAACATGGTCAACGGTCAACCCTCATTTGTATGTCCCCATTTTAGGCTAATGCGATATGGATTCTGTGTTTCCTCCACCATTAATGGTTATCCTTTATTGTCACTCCATCCCCACAGTGTTCCGAATCTTGGGTATCGTGATTCACACTTCCCATTTCCATCTGTTCAGACCGATTCCAGCACCCATGGCGTCGCACCGATCATGCATAAGAGCACGTTGAAGAAATGGAAATTCGGTTGTTTTGATAACTTCCTTCTCCAGCCAGGTCTCTCCTATTTTACGAAAATCCAGACTGGTTATCTAAACCCCAGATTCCCGAAGCTTGGCTTCCACTCCTATGTTGGGTGGGACGATGAGGCAACTATCTCTTGTTTCTCACACTAGGCCTGGCCCACGTGAGCTTAGGGAATTGTCTCCGGGCGTCCCGCAAACATTGTAGGGATGTAATGAACCGATGAAAATAGTGGAAATCGTACATGCTACGACATTCAAATGAAGAAAAATTGAAGCACGAAAGTACCATTAAAAGGTTTGTAAATTTTTACAGTACTCGGGGGGTCAACTCCCCCATGGACGAGTTGACCCCATCAAAAGAGCATTGCAGCTCCGCCACCCTTTGACTTGTGGTGTCCAGGAATTGCTTCCGATGACTCAGCTCCTACTCCTCCTCAGTAGCAGCGGGGCGTAGTTCGTTAGCCTTGGACTTGGCCCTCTCTATGCCAGCCTGAATGGCATCCATCTTTCCAGAAGCCTTCCTCATATGCTCTTCTGCCTCTTCCAGCTGGGCCTTCAACCGTGAGATCAGCTTAGATTGTGTATTAAGAGAGGTTGAGTGCTCACCCGCCCGGGCCTGCAGCTGTTGGACCTCACTTTCAGCCTCCTGGAGATTCTTGACGTTTTTCGCATTCCTCCGCTTCCAGCCTACGCTGAGCCCGCAATCATACTCCTGGATCTTCTCGGCCATGAGATCTCGGATTAGCGCATGAGGACATTGGGCATCCACTCCCCCAGCGCACAGTTCACGCAGCCGCGAGTGAAGTTTGTCCATTTCGTTCAGCCATAGCACTTGGGGGTGTCCTTGATGAAGCGTGTGATTATATTCCATGATCGGTGGTGGACTATGCTGTTGTCTTCTTTGTCGGAGGCCGTTTCGTCCCAGTCTGCGTGATTGGTAGGCTCATACGTAGGATACGCCCATAAGAAATCCTCGGTAGGATCTGCATCTAGCATTGAATCCGGCGCAACATCTGGCATTGGAGAAGGCGTGACGGGACTTGGGTTGGCTGATTGATCCTCTTCATCAGACTCCACCTCGATAACCTCGAGCACGGCCCTACTAGTGGTCCCACTGATGATAGGGAGTGATGCAGATCGAGGAGATGGGGGGACTATCTCCACCATCACCGGCATTCCCCTAGGAGGGATGCCACCAGACATCCCGACCAGCCTTGCCGCAGAATCCCATGACAGTCAGAGAACTGTACGACAGAGAGGGACATAAACGCTAGTTGGTACAATCTACATATGACAGCAATGAATCCAGTAGAGGAAACTTATGGAGATCGAACTCCTGGTGCTGCTCTTGAGTCGATACTGACGGGACCCCGAGGCGTGGCCCTCCATATAATTTTGGAAGGTCAGGAGATTTTGGAGGAGCCATCTCGGGTGCTATGGTCCCACTAGACACAGAACTGGACGCAGCTGTAGGCGCAGGTTCTGAAGGTCCTGCGTTATCACCCGCCAAAGGGAGACAGCGAGGCCTGCATACAATTTCCTCCTGCACGGTTCAAACATTGGTAAGAAATCCATTATTTCCTGAGAATGGACCGTGAGTAAAAAATATCAGAATGCTACCTCAAGAGCCTATGCAAAATCATCAGAATCCGAGTCTTGGTCTCCGACTTTACCCTCCTCCAACGGGATCCCTTCGCTAGCCTCATCCCCCCGAGAGGATTCCTCCGATTCTTCCGGAAGGGGGAAGCGCTCCCTCAGATTGGCAGCTGATAGCTGTGGGTGAACCGTCCGATCCAGCAGTACCCTCACCCGGTCTTTCATTAGGCGTGGGACACCACTGGAGTGAATATAGTCCTCCAGCTCATCCAAGTATTTCTCCGCCTCCACCGGAGACACCGTGAAACCAGCCCGGACTGGGCCTATGTCCGGTAACTCCATCCTGAGATTCTTCAAATGCACCCACATCTCGGGTGGACTGAGGAATTGTCGGTTGAAATCCCAAATGTCCCATGCCTCTGGAAAAACGGCATCCTCTGGAATGTCAATGTGGCACAATCGCTTCTCTAGAGCCTAGGTGGATATCCTACGAAATCCCCTTGGCGGCCGCCCCTCCAGATGGCTCTGCTCTTCCGGGACCACCGGGTCCACTACCACCGTTGCTGCCACACCCTCAGCCGGTGCAGGTCTCGCCACCACAGCAGCCCTGCCACAGCGAGAGGCCCGCACTACCCTTCGACCTTGACCTCGGGATAAGGGAGACCCGCCATCACCATCCCGAACAGTTGGCTTCCTTATCATCTCCCCCAGATAAGTGGCCTCCCAGCTGATAGAGTACTCCTTCACCAATCTGAAAGCGGTGGTGGACGGAGGCAATGCAATTCGCATCTTCCCGTCTTCCCATGTAAACATGATCCACAGCTGCCTCATCACACACATGTGCTCCTCGTGAAGCACCTCCCAGTAGACCTGTGGGGTCAGCCGCTGCAGGCACCAAAACTGCCTCTCAAATCGATGCGGGGTGTACGGTTCGCAGAGCAGCTCCCGGTCCACCCGTGCCACCAAAACTCTGCCTCAAAAGTCCAGGAGATAATCCCGGTGCTCTTCTGTTCCCTACCCGTCGTCAGTGAGTACCCCCATCAGCAATGGAAACGGGTGGAAGTTAAACTCATCCGCCCTCCGCAACGGGTTCAGCACCATCGGTACGGTTAGTTTGAATGGGAAGCTCCTGACCGCATTCAGAATGGAGGGGCGGAAGTTTGATCCCGGTGGCGAGATAGGGTTTGGATACTCATAAATTCCCCTGATGTGCGCCGCAATCCACCCATACAGAAGGTGGAGGGGCCCGCATATCCTTGGTGGCTTCTTGCCCTCGCTAACGTGCCGCAGCATCCTGTACAGCTTGGCGAGCATTGGAATCCCCAGATTGATCCGCTGCCCCATGGACAACATAGATGCCATGATGAACGAGCTGGGATGCACCCCCATGCTGGTATCCCTCACCGGTAGGATCCAACCACAGATAAGGGCCGTGATGAACGCCTCCAGCCTGACTATCAGCTGCTGTTCAATGCTGACACTGAAACCCCAAGTCTTCCATTGGCTTCCCTCCAAGACCCGCCAATATAAGTGCCCCTTTCCCCGTTGAGCTGCCTTCGGAAAAGTTTGAGGCCTCAGAGGGAACTCTCAATTCTCTAGGAAGTTCAGGAACCGCTCAAACCACTTCTTAAAGTGGAAATATCTCACCGCTTCCTTGTCCTCTCCAGGGACCAGTGCCATCAGTGCCGATGCCAGTGGCAGAATCTGCTCCGGATCCTCCCACGTGCTCATGACGGGGAGGAACTCGTCATACATGGCCCCCAATATCGGAACCCCCGAGATCTGGTGGACATCCCATAGACTGATCCCCACCTCCCCATAGGGCAGGTGAAAATTATTGGTCCTAGACGACCATCTGCTCAGCAGCTCTGGCATCAGCTGTTTCGGTTGGTAAATGTGGAATTGGGAGGCCCATGCTGCCTCATACAAATCCACTCTCCTCAGATCGGCCCTAAACTACTCGCATGATGCACCTACCCAGTAGGCCCATGCCCAATCGTTGGTGAATTTTCCGCCCTGGCCCAGGTCCCACTCATCGGACCACCTCTTCTTCGAATCCTGCAAAGCCGCCTTCAACATGGTGCAGTACAGAGGAGGGGACGTCTCCGGTTGCAGTTTCTTCCCGTAAATATTTTTCACATGGTTGTAGAGACATTCGGCGGTGACGTGTGTGAAGTCCTCCAGTGCATGACCATCAGCCACCCTGAACCACTGGCGTTGGCATGGCGTGCTCCTGAACCAACAAGCTGGTTCGTCCCTACTCTCCTTAGGGATGAAGACATCATCCCTCAGCCCGAAGCCATACAAGGGCAGCTTCTTGCACTGCAGATAGTTCTTATGACTCTCTGATTGCAGTGCTATCAAAGAATTATGGTACGAGTGACTTCGGACCATCTCTCCAAGTCCCAGATAGTTAGCCATCTCATCCCTCCAGGCGGCATTTGTAAGCACCCCCAACACAGATTCTCGATGGGCCATTTCAGTTTCGGAACTCGAAAAAATTTCGGGTTGGTTCGCGAAGGTTGCTCACAAAGATCTCTTGAAAAGCTCGGGCACAAAACCAAGCCACAGAGCCTGGCTTAGGCCGGAAAACAGAAGTTCGCTTGGTGCGGTCGTGGAGTCAGAGACTCGCGGGTCGCCGCGAAGCTCGATTCGCAGAGAGTAGACTCGGAGTACGCGGATCTTCGCGAAGTCGAGAGCGCAAAAGGACAAAAGTCGTGAGAGGAAAAAAGAGAGGTCAACCCCCCTATTTATAGGTGACGACCCTGGAGCATCGCAAGATGTCCCGCCCGCACGGAGCATCGCAGCACGTCCGGACCGCTGTCAGCCTCGCGCGCCCCTTCGTGAGGCCGCATCGCGAACCACCGATAATTTTGGAGATTTTCCCTCAGACTTTGACCCTTCATCCCTCCGTGGCTCCAAGTCTGAGGGGGGCATTTTTTGGTGCCAAAATATTGAACGTAAAGGGAGTAAGGAAAAGAAGCCCGCACTCTACCTCGCGAAGCCCCGACGCGGAGCTCCCCCGCGCAACGCGGCCGCCGTGAATCAAAGGAGGCGGTACCGCTCCGCGAATGCCCTATCGTTTGTGAGGCCTCCGTGAAGTAGAGGAGGTGGTAATGCTCTGCGAATGCCCTGATGTTCACGAGCCCACCGCGAAGCAGAGGAGGTGGTAATGCTCTGCGAACGCCCTGACATTCGCGAGCCCGCTGCGAAGCCCCAGAGGCGGTAACCCTCTGTGAACCCTATTGACGTTCGCGACCCGCCGCGAAGCAACCGCTTCCTCTTCGCGCCGCGTGATCTCTGTTTCGAGGCGGCCCTCGCCTATAAATACAGGGCTCCCCCCGAGCCCTCCAGACGGAGAATCCGACCTTTCAGCTTCTGAACTCCTGAATCGCGAAGCACCCTTCGCCCCGGGAATCATGAGCCCCGCAAGGTATTTTTACTTCGCGAGATGCCTTCGCCTTGTATCGTTTTGAGCCCCTCTTCCGAGAGGGACGACCTTAGCAAATCCTAAGGGCATTCGCGAAGGAAGGGGATTCCCAAGGGAACCCGGGAAGCCGCAGAGCCGCGGAGCATTTATGCTTCACGAAACACCCATCCTGTACTAGTGATCCACATGCCAAGGTAGGGTTTCTGTACATCGCGAAGCACACTGCTTCACAGCACCTTGCTTCGTGAGGAACCTCTGCTTTGCGAGGCAGTGCTCCACGAATACTATTCCACTTCGCGAAGCACCTCCCATTCACACCCCTGCCCCATGCTAAGGCCAAGGCACTCCACTTCGCAAAGCACACTCCTTTGCTTGGAAATTCCTCTTCTCGTGCGACCCTCCAGGTTTTCACGATGTGATTTCAAAGTCCCATGGACAACACCACTCGTAGCATTGCTTCTCCTGATGCTTCTTCGCATAGGCACGCTAACGGCTATTGCTTCTTCACATAGCCACGCTAACATGGACCCCTCAATGGTTCGCTCTGCGACCCCCCTTGACCATGGCTTTGCCAGTACCTTCCCTCCCCTAAGGAGCTGAGGGTACCAGTCATGTAAGTCCTAGGGGTGCGGAGTAAACCCACCTCGTCCGAGCTTCAGGACGTTAAACAGCCAAGCACCTCATCCTCAACACATGATGTTAAACTGTGATCCGACCCCGTGCCTCGCACGCAGGGTCCCCCCGGCCCGGATATTCTTTACGCCACTCGTCTCCACGGGAATGGAATCACCCTCACATGGGATGATATCCTCCTTCTCATAGTAGCGTATGTCCACGGGAGAAAGGAAACCACCTTGGTGTAAGCCCCAAGCCTCTCTTGAGGAAGGTATCACCAAAGCACCTTTGTACTTCCCCACCGCCAAGGCCAGTGGAGGGCGTGATAGGGAACGAGGCACCTTCCATCTTTGGTCCCAAATCCCTCTCCCGCTACGCTTTTCCGCACTTTGGGCCTCTATCCTGGAGTAAGTCACAACACCATGGGCCACCTAACGCGTATGCCCCTATTCGTTTCTCACGGACGCACCCTTCACGACGTGATCGTCAGGTCTCTGCTGCCCCTTGTTTCTCACACCGAGCACGACTCACGTGGGCTTAGAGTAAGCATTGGCCATGACAATACCTCGTCCATCATGACGTTAAACTGTATTCCCCCGTCCAGCATGACGTTAAACTATATGTTGTCCTGCATGACATTAAACTGTACATCCATTTGAACTGTGAGGTCTTTGATCTATGTCAAGGCATGGTATGTAGGAAGCCTCCACGAGGTTCAAGCCCACCACCCGTCATTTCATCACGTCAGGTTCCACCCTTGTCCAACATGACGTTAAACTGCATTCCAGTCCGACGACAAGCCGTTGTGACCAACCCAAACTACGAGGTCTTTGATCCATGTCAAGGCATGGTACGTAGGAAGCCTCCCTGAGGTTCAAGCCCACCACCAGTGGACCCACGAGTTCACCTCCACGTCGGTTCACTGACGAAAACCACCACCCGAACTACGAGGACTTTGATCCATGTCAAGGCACGGTACACAGGAAGCCTCCCTGAGGTTCAAGCCCATCTCCCATCGGACCAAGGTCCTTTCTTCACGTCGGTTCACTGACACCCACTATTCCACATCTCTCTCGAACTACGAGGTCTTTGATCCATGTCAAGGCATGGTACGTAGGAAGCCTCCCTGAGGTTCAATCCCATCACCCAGTTATTCTGACCTCATTCACATCGGTTCGCCCCCATCCCTCATGACGATAAACTGTATTCCGCATCTGATTTGAACTATGAGGACTTTGATCTGTACCAAGCATGGTACGTAGGAATCCTTCCTGAGGTTCAAGCCCAACAATCATTGGCCCATACCATCTTCTTGTCGGCGTGCCAAGCCCCCGTTCCCTCCTAAACTATGAGGACTTTAATCCATGTTTAGACATGGTACGTAGGAATCCTTCCTGAGGTTCAAGTCCACCACCCGTTGGTCATTCCGGCTTCATTCACGTCAGTTCGCTGATGACGCCCATTGGACCAAGGTCCACATCCACGTCGGTTTGCTGACAAAGACCATTGGACCAAGGTCCACCTTCATTTCGGTTCACCGAAACCATCCCGAACTACGCCGACTTTGATTCCCTGCCACGGGGATACGTAGGAGGTCTCTTCGAGGCTCAAGACCAACTTTACTGTCACCCTTGCGATGGTCCCATTTCATTCCCCCCTCCACTTCATCCATCCATCCATACATCATCCACCCTGATTCTTACTCGGGCCGCCACATCCCGGTGGGATCATGCCACTCCACTCCCCTCCACAGCATCTGGGAAGCCGACCACGATCTGACCCCAATATCGGCATCCCTTCAAGGGGGATTCCTCAATCTGATCCACTCCATCTAGTGTTCTAATCAAGCTGATCCATCCCCGTTGGACGTTAAACTTGTGGAATACCCCGTGTTAAACATGGTAAGCTAAGGAAAAACTCAGATACATGCCTATGGAATATGATTCCCCACACTCGATGTGGGATGCCTCAGGCCTCCACGCCCTCAAGAAGCCCTATAATAAGGGACAAAAGACAGACACACCAATTCCCCAGCATACAGACATTTCAATGATGCCTCGACGTGACTACTCCCCCAACTGAAGGTTGATTCCCTGACCGGACCCTTTGGAATGTCCTGAAAAAAGCAGTGTAATTAACCGGCGTCCATGAAAATATGGAACTGGGAAGAGTTTCACGAACAATGTATTTAATCTATGAGGGAGACCCGGACTAGGTGATGAGTTCCGAGGAGGAATCCACAGAAGGAAGAACCGACATCCCATTATCCCAGTTTCGATCAAGGAGGAGACATCCCGGAATAAGTAGGGGATGCCGCCCGCCATTGGAAAGCAGGAATGCGGGGCAACACAAATAAAGTCGCGCCTGTCGCGCCCCTGGCGGACGGACGCGCATGCCCTGGAGAAAGCGTCAGAAACACACTCTCAATATTCCTTTATAGGTGAAAGGTTCCCCTAACATGATTCTAATGATACCATCTCAAATAAGGTACAATACCACCCAATTATATCCAAAACTGCAACCTTTGTAAACATATTCATTAGATTTCAAACTATATCTACCTTTTGTAGCTTTAACTCTTTATCCTCCAAAAACATTTAAATGGAGTGGTATTTTAACTGAATATTGTTTTTATTTTAATGAAACATCAGATTATTAGATAAGTGGATTTTAATTTGTGAATAACATAATAGAATCCTGACCTCATGCATTCTACTAAGATCCTACAACATCCCCTTTTTCCAAATAAATTTTTCCCTAGCTATTGTCACTGTAATGTTATATACCTCCATTATTGAAAGAGTAACTACCATTTTAAAATTAAATAAAAAAATCAGCATGATACCTCTATAAATAAACACATATCCAGTGGTTATTCTCCTATTATTTACATATCCCAAAAATTATATATCTTTAAACCCCTTCAGTGGTCCATCTATTCCAAAATAGAGAGAGAAACCGATAAAATATTTAAGATATTGGAGGATACACTTAATTAATTCCTAGTGTTCCCTTTCAAGATTATCCATGAACCTATTAAAACCTCCAACTACATGTGTGATGGTATAAATCAAGCTTTTGACTATTGATGAAAATGTTACCTTTTCCATGTAATCATTTACTTATTCTGTTCTAGGTTCCTTCTCGTTTCTTAGCTTAAAGTTTCCATCCAAGGGAGTTGTAATTGGTTCTACCTCATTCATTCTAAAGTGTCTTAATACCTTTTAGATATATTCAAACTAAATTAGGGAAAAAGTATTAATATTTAAATCCCTTTAAATAGATATCCCTAAAATATATTTTCAGGACCGAGATCCTTATCTTAAAACTTTGAAAAAATTCAACTTTCATGTAATCAATCATTTTATTTACCGATCTAGAAATAAGCATGTCATCTGAATAGAAAAGTAAAATTATGATAATCACATCACCATAAAACTTATTATATAAAAATTGGTCTTTATTTCTATGTATAATTTTTTTTCACCGTGAAAGCATTGAACTTTTGGTTCCACTACCTTGGTTCTTACATCACCCCATAAAAGCATTGTTTTATCTTGAACATAATATCCTTATTCAATTTATCTATGAAACCCTTTTCCTACTCCATGTAAATACCCTCATCCAAATATCCCTGAAAAAATACAATTCTGATTTCTTAATGATCAAGATATAAACATTACATGAGAACTATTCTAAGTATTGTCTGAATAGCTATGTGTTTAACAATGAAAGATAATATATTGGAAAAATCTACACCTTCCATTTGTTGAAAACCTTTCACAATAATCCTTTACTTGTACCACATTTTACCATTTTTTTCTACTTTAGTTTATAAACCCACTTTTTCTGAATTACACTCCTCCTAAAAGGTCATTCTATTAGATATCATATCTTGAAAACATATAAGGATTCTATTTCATACCTCTTAAATAACTCCCACTAACTTGAGTCACTCAGACATGTAGCCTATTTTTGAATTTTAATTTCTCCATCATCTATTAGAAGAATGTAGTATAGGTTACTTCTATATCTTTTTAATTAGGGATGAATACTAGTAGAACTCTTTAAATAACTATGTGAATCATCTCCTTCCAGAACCACTACATATATAATATTACATTATAGATACCTCCCTCATGTTTTTCACAATCCTCAATATCTCTAATACTTCTAGTCGTGGCATCACCATCAAAACTTGAATTTCAACTAAAATTTCTTATGAATAGTACAATGTTCTCAAAATGGTTTCACTACTAGGATTCTTCATAACTCTTAGAACTGATTAACTTCTATTAAGACAAACCTCATCTTTTAATGATACTTTGAACTCATTTAAAACTTCTTTTTGGTTCTAATATTTCCAAAAGATCTTTTTTTTAAGATAACATTTCATATTATAAAACTTATAAGTTATTATTACATAGTTTAAATCCAAATTATTTATCTACATACCCTATAAAAAACATTCGTGGGACTTATCCTATAACTTGTCACTTTCTTTTGCATCGATGTGGATATAAACTAGTGAACTAAATACTTTTAGAAGGAAAATTTCTGTCTTCTTTTTTATCCAATATGATTTTTGAAATTCTAGACCTAATGGAGATTATGGAATTATATTCACCATGTATGAATCAAAGTTCATGGATTCAACCAAAACTCCTTAGGTAAACCAGTGTTTATCCACAATCTTCTTGGTTTCTCTTCTGAATTCTAGTTCATTCTCTCTAAGAAACTATTTTTATTTAATGTTTTAGGTATGATTATCCCAAATTATATAGCTTTCCTCTAGTAGAACCTATAAAATTATATTCTTTTATATTCCCCACCATTTTAAGACCACAATTATTTTAGTTTACTTATAGAATTTATTACCACCATGGTTCTCCATAAATAAAAGGCTCTAAAATATTCAGACTTATTCTTTAGAATGAATTCTCACACCTTCTGTTTCACATCATCAATGAAGGTAACATGGTACATTGATCCTCTATGCGAATGAATTGGATCTGACCCCCAGACATCCATATGAAAAAAAACTCTAACTTTAGATCCTTTATCACTTTTACTTCTATTCAAAACAACACCTCCCACTCTATCCTAATGATATATTACTTTCATATTTTATACTCCATGCTTCCTATAATGAACCATTCCAGGTCAACTAGACACATCTTCCAATTCATCTTGCCACAAGGCCTGAAGCATGTTCTTGATCACCATGGGCTGGAGACAATAACTAAGGTATCAAATTATAAATTTTGGGAATGATTTCACCCATGGAAATAAAATATTCACAACATATTTTCCACCCAAAAATCCATTATGTGCCATCATTATATCATACACCCATGATAAATATAAACAATTACAATAATAAATTAAAACTAAACATAAAATGATAATCAATATCACATAAAAAAGACATATTAAAAGTGGAGTCCAACCAATAATGTGGTTACAAAACATCCCAAATAAAAAATAACTTAATCCAAACAACCAAAAACTATATCCATGTGACCCATGGTCACTCACCACATCCCATATAATTCATCATCAGACCAACCCAAATATAAATCCAGGAAGATATAATGGTCTTGGAACCCGAAAGAAAATGTGAAGGTTGTATACACCCATTAGTTTTTACAGGGTGTGATAAAAAACCATGCTTAATAGGATACCACCAAAGAGTCTACGTAATTAATTTTATAAAAAATTTCATAAATGATAACTGGAACATCATTTAGAAAATAAGTTTTCCTATATGTAAATCATATAGAAAAAAATATCAGTCAATTAATATTTTTCTAAAACCAAAAGTGAAACCCTTTTTGAAAAAAAAACTTTCTATCTTGAAAACCAAGATTTCAATACCAATCACATAAATAAAACTTTACTTTAAAAATTTATTTCAAACCATGAAAAGAGGGATTTTAAATTCATAGGTAAACTAACCATTTCTTTTTATTTTTATAAAAAGTTTCCCAATTATTTTTTAAAATAAAAATCACATTACTTTTAAAGAAACCTCACTTTATATACCATTTATAAATCAATTTGAAATTAAATCAAAAGAAAAAAACAAAACACTAGGAAAAAACACAACAGGCACAAATATATCGATGGAGAAAAAAAAACAACCCATAAACAAGCCATTGTTCCACATAACCAACTCAAATATAGAGGATAAAAACAAGTTGTATATATATATCAGGATCCCCTAAATCATTATTAATAGGACTAAGAAACCCGTGAAATTCAAAAGGGTCTAGATTGAATGATACTAAATCGGGTTTTTCATATCACTCTCTCTAGAATCCCCCTATATAAAAATGAAACAACTAATTTAGATCCCCTTCTGGATCATCGAGTATAGTACAAACCCCTTGGAGGACATAAATTTCCTATGGTACTAGCAAGACTATGCACACTAATCTAGTATAACACATATCTAGACCTTATACTGAGCTACCTATGGTTCCCATGATATTAATAAGTGGAGGTGAGAAAAAAATGAATCAAAAAAAATAAAAAAAATAAAACATAAACAATAAATATCATCTCACCTCTAAAAACCAAACATGAAATATCCCCTTTCACATCCATTTATAATAACCAATAATAAAAATCCCCCATGGGGACACAATATACAATGATCATAATAAAAATAAGTGGTACAATACTAAGGGAATACACAATTTTAAATCAACTTTTTTTAAAATTGTTCCAAATGGGCCTTTGAAAAACATATTTTGGATTACAAACCACTTTATCAAACTTTAAAATCTCTCTATGAGAACACCCTAAAGAATTAATTTTAAAACAACACTCTCATTTAAAACCAATTTAAATTCACCAAAACACTAATGAGTCTTAAAAAAATTTCACACAAGGAAAACCCACCATTTTTATAATTTAATCCTTTAAACACATAAAACATATATTTAAAATACAAACCAGTGTCAAACACCCCTTTAAAACACTTTAATTCTTTTTAAAGATCCACTCGATCATTTTTAAAAACACTTGTCACGAGGCAACTCCATGAAAATTATATAAACCATTAAAAAACCATTCTAAAATCCTTAATTAGTAGCACATATATGTATTATTTGGAAATAAGGTAATTTTAAAACATCCATGCATATTATATAATGTATTATAAAGTAACAACATAAAAATACCAACCTCAATCACCAAAAACAAGTCACAATGCGTCTTCTTCAATAGAAAATTCCCATCTAAGAAATAAAAAACTCTAAAAATCCCCTAAGCATCTAAATACCTAGAATTTTATTCATCCAAAACTATAAAATTGACCCACATGATAATTAGTATTTTCAAGAGAAGTGAAAACCAAGGGAGAGAGGAGGAAAGGGGACAGAAACCCCTAAAATCGATAGGGAAACTGTATTTTCATCAAAATAAAAAACTATGCACTGGAAGGACACTATTGAACTTTCTATCATACCATGAAAGACCCCCTTAATAATAGCCACACATCCTAGGTTGGGTTATTCCATGACCTATCCCCTTTGCGGTGAAACTACCCCTAGCCAAAAATAGTCTTACTACCTTGAACACATCATGATGTGATGCCTCCCACTTCACAACATGACACAGATGGAAGATCCTACTATGAGAGTATCATCAACTAGAATTTAAAACCTAGAATACAATAAATTGGGTGAACAAATTATAAATTATATTTTATGATATCTGTATGATATGATCTTTCATCAACTCAATGCCATTATCATGGAGTCAGGCTAAGTTTTTATTATCTCTGGCACATTACTAATTAGTATTTTTCATTTAATTTTTTTACTCTATTTTTTATATTTTTCATTATTTTCCCATTTTTTGGTTTATTGGGTTGAAAAACAAGTACAGTATAATTATCTCATAAGGAATTATCATTATTACTCTTAGTTATAAAGGGTTAGTGAGATTATTTTCTTACTAAAAAACAAATTGATGATTCTAATAACTAAAAATTCTTCCCAAAATTTCATGAAGAGTGGGGTGAAGAAATAATTAGCATGGATGAGTTAAATAACTAGCTCAATAATGTCACATTCAAACTTCAACATCCTACAGAACCAGAAGAAGATGATAAGATAGTAGAAGAAGATCAACCAAGACTAGAACCTATCATCTTCTCAACTATAAAGTTGGATGAAACACTTGAATAACCTTAACTCACACACATTTCAAAACACTTAACATATGCCATCATAGAAGAACAAATTATATTGGATTAAACAGTAAAGGTGGATTATCGAAACTAGAATTCCCTTGTTTTTATTTATTCTAAAATTGACTTCAAAACCAAGCCTCTTTGATTTAAAAATACATATTTATAATTAATGAAATTTTCCTTGGAATAAGAGGAATAAAATGAGATTCTAATATTTGAATAAAAATTTAATAATCCACTTCCCACTCATACAAAAACCAATCTAAAGACCTTCCTTCAAGACTAAAAGGTCTAGGTTAAATCACCCAAGGGAGTGTAATTATTTTTGGATTCATTTAAAAAAACATTCTTGAACTATATTATAAATCTATTTGTGTTGATATTTTAGGTCTTTATATTATGTACACAACCTTGGATAATGAATATCAACAATAATATCCCATTGTTAAATAGAGAATAGTGTTGGAATTTGAAGATGAGTACATGCTGGTGGCTGAGAAGGATGGAATAGAACTGAAGAATAATCATTTAAAAGAATAAAGTATATAAATATTCTTGGATAGTGAGAAAAAGACCAAAAAATAACTATTTTACTAGTTTTAAGAAGAGGATAGTATTGGAGAGTATTTTTCATAATCTGTTAAAATCTTTCATAATATAATTTAAGGAAAATTCCATAAGAGAGGTGGATAAATTAGAAAAAGTGGTGGAACTGGAGGAACTTATGGAGGTACCCTATTAATATATCCATAAATAACACTAATAAAAATATATGGATGGAGGAAAAGTATTGTAGGAGTTCCAAATGATCACCCTTGATAACACAAAAGTAAAATACTCTATATATAAGGGGGTGGATTTTAATCTAAACTCAACTTGTTTTAATCCAATTCAGTTTTAATTATTCATTGAATTTCACTTGGTTGAACATGTCTAAACATCATCATTGGATCATCCAATGGAAGAATAATCCACAAGATTTTTAGTTAAGGAGTACCCATATAACATCCCTTCCCCCACTTTACAAGATACACTGAAAAAAGTAGGGGTGGACATGAAGAAATATATCAAATGGGAACTCATAGTATAAGTAAAGATAAGAAGTTACGGATGGAAGAATATATGATGATTTTCATCACAAAAACTACATCATTTGATAGATTGGTTATAATACAAGTTTTTTCCTTCTATGGATAGTCTAAATGCATCCCTTCTTGGGAGAGAAAACCCCAATACTCTTTACACTACTCTTTATTTTTTCATGTTATTTGGATTTACAATAAAATGTATCATGTTTAAATATGTTTTCTATAGGTCACCCAAAGTGGACATCACCCATGAGTCTAGCTCAAATCTATACACAAAGCATACTGAGGATATATCTACTCTAACCTACAAAAAAAAATAACCAATTTGTATTCTTAATTTTAAACTTTTCTATTCACTGAATCTATTTTTATCTCATGGGTCTTTAATGGAAAGTTATAGATAAGTGTGTGAGGGGTTTAAAACCTATTTAGGAATAGTCTAGCACCTATTTAGAACCAATTAAAATATGTTTAGAAATTTATAAATAAATATTACCTTTATATTTTTCTTTTCTATTTTATCATTTTAGTATGTTGTTAGACTATAAAAATTGAGTTTTAACTATTATTCTACTTAGTGTATAAATGAATACTAGTTTTTAGGATTCATTGAATTTTAAATTGAAAAATTATATGATTGATGAGTTAGTTTCACTTATTTTTTCATGGAAATTCTATTTTAAAACTAAAACAGGAGTGTTATTGAAAATATTAAGTGGAATCAAAATTATAACATGAGGGAATGGGATTTTTTACATGAACATAGGCAACTTATCAATTATGAAAAATAAAACCTCAAATATAAAAGTAAAAATATAGTCATTTAAGGCCAATGAAGCTGTATTAAAACGGTCAATATGGATATTATAATAAAGTAATGAGATATTTAGGCATTGGGTGTCTGAGTAATAAATTTCATTGCATATATAATAATTTCTTTACACAACACATGGCTAGGAACAATTAAATAACATCCAAATTATAAAAATAAATAGATTTAGCTCAGGGTAATATTAAACCCCAATGAATAAAGGGTAAATTGACTCATAATAATACCATTTTAATTGTATGAAGGAAGTGAAAAATGGATCTTTGGTATAAGGAACATAGTGGATAGTGATAATTGATGGTTCATAGTATTAAAGTCACAATTCCACTAAAATATAATTTGTTTCACCCTTGGTGTTATATATTTTACTTGGATTTAAGTAAGGTGGTAGTATTAATTCATAGAGGAGGCATGAAATTTAGGACAATGGATGGATATTTTTTTCATTTATAGTATGTGTATTTGAACCTAGGTAGAATAAATATTTTTTTTAGGATGAATTCATTGTATTTATTGGGAATGAAATAGTGTAAGAATGTGAGAGTGATGAGAGACAATATTTTCATGATTTTAAACTATATTTATTGATAATTAACCCCTAATTTGTCTATAACCTAGTAAATTAATTGATTTATGTCACATTTTTAATCTTGATATTAATTTATAAATGGATTTTATATTGGTTTTTAAATGTTTTATTCATTTCCTAGAATTAATTAAGATCTACAAATTGATTTTTTGGATTTTTTTCTTGAACCATAAATAGGATTATTTTTAATATCTTTAATTGATTTTATTATTCTATAATTAATCTAAAAAATACTCCTTTGAAATTGTGTTTTAAATGTCTTTATAGGTTTTGAGTTACCCATATGAAAAGAGATTCAAGATATATAGAGGTAACTAGTGTATGTGTTGCATCAAAGTCACAATGCAACTATATAAAGGTCATGTCTCATGGTTTAAGGCTACATAAAGGTACCTCTACATTTCAGAAGGGTTGTGTAAAGGTCATGATTAATTTTTTAAGGGTTCCACTAAGGTTTTGAGGCTATATAAAGGTCATTTATCATTAAACCAAGTTGATTTAGGGAAACTACACCATCCCCACATCAGTGTATGGTTCATATATGACTAGTGCTGATATATCAGAGTACCCATGTATAAGAAAAAATCAGAATTTTTAAAAAATCAAGCTCAAATAAAAATTAAATTTAAATTCTTCCAGTCTTCCCAAATCAATAAGAACTCATCCATTGTTACATATGGTGGACATAAATCAAAGGAATAAGATAAAGTGATCGTGGTAGAATATCAAGAAAGGATAAGATTTGTGAGGGGGTGCTTAAAGAAATCTTGACTCTTGAGTTGTTTTTTTGGAATTTATCCAAGGAAGGAGGTATTTCAATACTTATAGTGATAAAATTCTAGGAGAATAGACAAACTTTTGCTTATGAATATAAATAGTTTTCCCCTCTCCATTTGTAAGAGGATTTGAACCTTGTCCTTTAGCCTTGTATTGATTATATTATGATTTTGTATTACTTTTTGTTTTTCAAATTTAATTCAATTCTATTCATTTATGTTTTGTGCTACTATTATATTAACTATTTTTTCATGTTTCTCCCACTATTAAGTTGAAGTGATTCTTAAGATCTCGCCTATAAAGAGAGGTTATCTTAAGGATCACCACGAGATAAAAGCTAGTGAAATAGAGTCCAGTCATCTGGATTTGTTTCTTTCTATTTTATTCTGGGTATTTTAGGTGAGTGAGGGGAAGAGGAGATTATTGTACCTCATGCTTCTCTCTTCCCCAAACCCTTTCGCATTAAAAAATCATTTCCTGTCTTACTATTCAAATCACTAATTTTTGATGAGATTAGTGGTTTTAGTAGTGGATGGAGTCAAAATTGTGACTTATTTAAGATATTGAAGAGCTTCCCAACTTGGGAATACTTCCTGAGTGAGAATTTCATTCATTCATTTGATGTAGTGAGGTTGTGTGTAGCCTATTATAAATCATAGAGAGTATGATAAATATTTAAAGTTGCGAGATAATGAAGTATCACAATTGTTTAATCCTAAGGTGTCTCATTTCTCACATTCCTTATATATTGAATTTTTATTTACATTCTTGTTACATGTATCACCCCCACTCTTTGTATTGATTTAAACAATAAAAAATAAAAACAATCATAATTGTTGGTATAGTTTGTCTACAATCCCAAATCCTTGAGAGATGTCACTGGCCTGCCATTGTGCTATACTCTAGGTTTTAAATTATTTTTTATAAGAGACTTGTGATAGGATATTCCATATAAAACTCTATTTAAGGAAGTAATCTCTTGTTCCATATCCTCCTTTAATGGATCCAATTCTATCATATGACTATATTGGGATCAGGTCAAACAATATTTTATAACAACCAAAAACCAATATTAAATCCATTTAATCATTTCAATACATTTTTTCAAAAGTAAAGAAAATAATATGTTTTCTTTAGTATTGACTAAATTATGGGGTTAATTTCATTGAAAATAAGATAGAAAAGTAGAAAAATAATATATCTCATTTTACCCCACAAATACACAACTATACTCATGGACAATACAAATATTTCAACCTAACAAAAATATTTGTATTTTATAGTTTCAAGTAAACATGCCATAAATATTGTAAGAAAAAAATAAATTATTGATAATTTCATGCCTTACTATAATCCAAGTCAATGTTCTTATTCTACAAGTAAAAAAATAGATTTTATTAGAATTAAGACTTTAAAAAGTGGAACTTTCAATTATCAGTCTCCCTTAGGTTCCTTAAACCCAATTTCTATTTTCTTATTCCTTTAAATAACTCAAATAATATTCTTATAAGTCAATTACCCCTTCTTCATTTTGGTTCAATATTCCCCTCATCTAAATCCATTAATTTTTTTTTAATTTGGATCTTATTAAATTTTTCCCATCTATGTGTTGTGAAGAACACTTACTAGATATACAATGATAATTATTACTCACACACCCACTATCTAACTTTCTCATAACTTCATTATGGGATCCCAATTTTCAATTTTACTTTGATTTCAAATGAATTATATGGATTTATTTTGAGTTGTATCCCAAAGGTGTTATTTTTCACAAAGAAAAAATTACTTAGGTCAAAGTTTAAAAATCTAATTTCCTCATGTTACAATTTTAATTTTACTTCAAAATTTTCTATCATATTACTTTTACTAGTTCTAAAATAGAATTTATACAAAAAAATTTGACAAATATACTTCGTAGTCATCAAAATCTAGCAATTTTAGAATTCATGAAATTTTCAACACTATCATGCATTCATCACTAGGAAATACATTAGTTAAAACTCAGTTTTCCAATAATAAAAAATATATTAAAGGATAAAATATAAAATAAAAATAGTAAAAATATTTTTATTTATAGATTCTAAAAATAGATCTAAAAAATATTTTAAACTGATCTAAATTTTTTTTATACCTCTCCCATACTTGTTCAACACTAAAATTTTTAATTCAGCAAAACAAAAAGATTTCAGTGATTAAGTATTTTAAAATTATAGAAACCACCTGGTTTTTATTTCTCTAGAAATTTTGAGTTAAGCTTCCCCCTGGGTGATTTATAGATAACTTGATCTATCCCTATAAGTGTTGTCCAATTTGGAAAACCTATATAAAAAAGACTTAAACATGGGATATTTTATTGGAAATATAAATAAAATTCAAAAAACAGTAATGGAAATAGTATTGGGATGTTCCGTCCCAATAAGGGTTGTATTTAGACTATCTATATCAAAACAGCCCTATGATTATCCTTAATCTTCTAGAGGATTTGATTTGTTTGATGAAAACTACCACATTATATTCCTACCATAGATACTTATCTTTAATTTTTCTTAGATTTCCCCATTTCTAGAGTAATTCATGTATATAACCAAAGATATTTTGTACCTATTTCAAGGTGGGGGTGTAAGGATGATATATGGTGTATCCTATAGGCCTTCCTTGACTCTCACTATATTGTATTTTTGGTAATATTGAGAGATCACTTTTTAGGGAAACTCCATAAGTTATTCTAGTGGTTTCTCCAATATTTATATTTAGATACATTCAACCAATGGAGAGTTAGTGAATAATTAAAACTGAATAGAATTAAAATAAGTTGAGTTTTTATTAAATTTCCCCCCTCACATGTGGCAGCGTATACTTCTGTGTCATCATGAGAGGACACCAAGAACTCATCTTCAGCTTATAACATAATATTTTTTTGAATATGGCTACCTTAAATTCTATGGAAGACTCATTCAACTCCTCAAAAGTTGACCTAAGAAAATTATCAAAACAATATTCACTAGGATCCTCATCCATTGTTGATACACTTTTGTAGCCTACTAAATGTGTGAAAATTTCTCCTAGGAGTTTCTTTTCATGTAGTTTAAATTGAACTGGTTATTTATCATGGAAGTACCATCTTATGTAATTTCCTCCTTCAAGGGTTCCAATTTGATCGTGTGGCTATCATGGACTCATGGTTAAACAATATTTTAAAAACATCGAATACAATATATATGCTAACAATGGATTCTTCCCAAGGAGTGTGTGGGTTAGTTCTCCCCTCTTCCAAATCACTTATGTTTATTTTTTTTATTTCATAATTTTAATCAAAGTAAGGAGGAGGGAGAGAACCATGTGTGTGTCCATGTAAATAAAAATTAAATGGAATCATACAAACAACAAGTAATCAAGGAAAGGGGATTAACGCAGGGTTTGGACATTAATAAACTTCATTATCCATTTATGTCACTATCATCCAATTTATAATATAATCAATATAATTCCTACACCATCATCCTCTACTAATATTTTAATATCATATAAACTTTTAGAAATCTACTAGGTACACTAAAAATCACTTCCTCCTTTATGGAAGAACTCCCCAGACCAAGCTTATGTAAGAACCTATCATGGGGCTCTCATTAAACAGAATTTAAAACCTTGAAAGTAGCATAGTGGTTAAAAAGGGTCATCTCTCAAGGATTTGGGTCTAGTGACTCATTATCTTATCACTTAGGATTGTTTGTGTTTGTTTTTATATTGTTGAAAGTAATAAAAAATGGGTTTGATACATGAAACAAGAAATTAAATGAAAATACAATACATAATGAAAAAAATAAATGATTCACCCCCAGATTCTACCATAATGATAATTTATTGTCTCACAGCTTAGAATCTATAAACTACGCTCTGTGTGTTCCAACTGATTACATACAACCTCAGTGAATCAATGGTGTGAATGGATTTCTCACTCAGGAAGTATTCCTAAGTTGGTCAACCTATCATTCACTTGGATAATCTACAACTATAAGGCCATCCACTGCTCAAACAATTAATCTCGTCATACATAAGTGATCCAAATAGTAGGAGAGAAAATGATTTTATCAATATGAAAGGAATTGGGTAAGAGAGAATCATGGGATATAATAATAACTTTATCCCTTTACTCCCCTAAAATCCCTAGAATAAAATACAGAGTAATAAACCCTGTTGTGTGGACTCTCATTCACTTTTTTTCATCCAATGGGTGATCCTCGTGTTAGTCTCTAAGTATGGGTGGGAGCTTGAGAATCAATATAAATTCACAATGGGAGAATCATGAATAAATAAGGAAGATAATAATAACACAAAATAAAAATGAATTGAATTGAATTAAAATTGAAATGAAAAAACAATAGAAAATACTATCTTGATCAATCTAAGGATAAAGGCCATGGTTTGAATATTATTACAAATAGGGAGGGGAGAAATATTTATAAGAATCAATAAATTTTTCTCTATCCTCCAAGAATTTCAATGTCATAATTAGTTAACACCATCCTTACTTGGATTAATTTCACATATACAACTTGAGGGTCGAGATTTATTCAGGTGGCTCCTTCACAAATATTCTCGTTGTTTATAATTCTTCATGTGACCACTTAATCTCATTACTTTGATGGATGTTTGTCATGGGGAATAGTGGAGGAGTTCTACTTAATTTGGGAAGACTAAAAGAATATAGATTTTATTTTTTTTCAAGCCTAATATTTTTGGAAATTCTAGTTTAATATTCCACACGAGTACCCTTATATTTTATTATTGGCCACATATAACCCTTACATAAGTGATGGAATGGTGCAATTACCATGAAGCGGATAAATTTCATGGTTAGGGACCTTTAAGTAGCCTCAAAACCTCAAAGGTACGCATATTCAAGTAGGAATAACCTTTATATAGCCCTTCTAAAATACATAGGTTTCATTATAGCCTTCAACTATTTAGAGTGACCTTTATATAGTATCCATGTGATCTTGATGCAGTGCCTACACTAATTACCTTTACATATCTTGGATCTATTTGGGTAAGGGTAACTCAAAACCTAAAAACATGGAATTTTTTTAAAGTATTCTTTGTTGAGATTAATTATAGAACAATAAAATCAATTAAAAAGATAAATATCATCATTTTAATTGTTCAATCACAAAATCCAAAAAAATCAATGTATACCTTTAATTAATTTCAATAAATGAATAAAACATTTAAAACCCAAGATTAAATCCATTTATAAATTAAAATACAAATTCTAAAAAGCGACATAAATCAAATAATTTATTGGGTTTTAGATCAATTATGGGTTTAATTATCAGTGAAAAGCATTTAAAAATTTAGGGAATATTGGATCTCATCAAAAACACTTCCCAAAAAAAATCCACACTACTCAGGATATTTCATTGCATAAAACCTTGTTCAAGGTGTGATACTCCCCTATCCAAAACTCTAAATAGAACTAAGATCCAGTCATAGTGTTCCCTCTCTTGGTTGTGGTGTGACCTATTATAGGTTCATATCTACAACGCCTTGGTTATCCTAAAACACTATAAAACTAATGGACACATTGGTAAACCTCAAACGAACCTAAAATTAAATAATATTAAATACCACAATGACATGGGGGTGTCAAAATTCTCTCCACCATTCCACTTTCTTCTCACATAAATTCATTGTCAAAGGTATAAGAAATCAAAAATTACAAACATCCACACCTATCACAAGAGGTGGGAGGGAATATAAAAAAATAGTAAAGGCTTATAAGAAAAAGTAAACACTGCTCATTAACCAATTCCTTGAAATGAAGGAATAAATCCTCAGGAAACATCAAGATACCTCACAAATAACCCAATTTCATGACCAACCAACATAAAGATATAAGAAAGTAGAGGACTATCATGGTTATCCTAACCATTTAGAATATACCTAAAACAATGAAACTTAGGGTATATGGACCCAATATAACTAATATCACAAAATATTCCATATTTCCATTAATAATTAAAGTAAATGATAGGATTCCACCAACCAAAGACAACCAAAAAAAGACTAAATCTACTCCATAAAGTAAGAACATCCTCAAATAACATCTAAAAAGGTCATTAGGCCAATCACTAATCCATTACATCCATTGAGAACAAGATGAACACACCAAAAATGAACATTCCTTGTCATGGAATAACATGGTTCTGACCTTGGGTCATGAATCTAAAAAAAGGGTAACTTGGTTTCAAACTCATGGAATTATGAATCATGGTGATCCCAATAATAAACCCCAAATTGGTAGCTCTCATGGTCTAACCAACAACCAACCACTCATCCCTATTACCCCAATATGTACCCAAGACATCCCTATGATATCCACTAAAAAACATCATCCCATGGTCCACACCATGCACAAACAACAATGAGAATCATAAATAAATTAGGCATGAACATACCTAAACAACCACCTCTCACACAAGATTAATCCACAAGGGAACCCAAAGTATACAAAAAATAAATGTAACCATAAAACCTCAATCACTCTGAGCTCCTTGAGTAAGAATCTCAAAATAGATCATCACCCAAATCTGAATTACATCCAAAGATTCATCACCCATAATCTCTATATAAACCACTAATGGTTTCCCAAACAATCACCTCAAGCAAGAACCAATAACTCACAACCACTGAGGATTAAATGATTGGGGTTCTATACTAGTGTTGGGTTCATGACTACCATTATTGGTTTAATATAATGGTATACATGAAACCAAAACTAGTATGAAACCACAATCATTTAATCATTAGTGGTTGTGAGTTATATACTAGTGTTGGGTTCATGACTACCATTCGATTAAACCACTAGAAGATACATAATTATAACTTCATGTGTGAAATAAAATTACTCAAAATGAACCCATTTATGAAAGATAAGATTTGTAATATGAGAAATCCCAAGTCACTACACTACAATGTAAAACAACTGGAATAATTAAATCAACAATATCAAAAATAATGATTGAAAGAAAAATTGAAAGGAAAATGAAAACATAAAGGATTATGTGGTTCTGTCCTACAACCTAATTCATGGGGAAACACTTCTTCACTTTTATTCAAAGAATCAATATATTGATTATAATTATATTGATATCACCATGTGTAGGTCACAAGTGATCCACCATCCTTTTATATGAGTGATCATCCAGTTCTTTTAATCGTTATTGTCATCCTATCTTCACATGTTAAAGTCCCCCTCCTCTGAGATTCATAGAATAATCCATCATCTAGTCAAATTATTCCACCACCTCAACATGGAATGTTGGTATACTATTATACCTCATGATTAACTCATAGGATGTACCTCCCACTTCATCTTCCAGTGAATGAAATTCCATTAGAATAACTCTTAGTGCACCACCATATACCTTCTGGTGAACTAACACCTAGCTATTATTACCCTATCTACATGAAATCATTAGAAATATAGCTATTGGATTTTCTACCTCTTATGGTTTAAAATTTTCTCATTTTGTAAAAAAAGAATCTCACACCTCAAAAATATAACACATGTGTAACATCCCAGGTAAATAAAGAATAATACATTTTCATATTTATTAATATTTGTGAATTAAATATTAATTTTACTTTAAAGGGGTTTCTATGTTTGATAGCGTACCCGATACGCAACAAAGAGTTTCTTTGAAATCTTACGTTGCACACTAGTAATAAAATAATATTATTTTAAATGTTAGTTAACACGTAGCCATTGTATTGGAGAGAATGAATAGAAATAACTAAAATATGATTATATATGTTTTTTAAATGTTTTTATATTTATCCAATAAAAGATAAATGCTTAAAATAAGAAAAAAAATTCAATTTTAAGGCATGTATACTCTATTTTGCACTAAAAGGTCGAACTATCGCCTTTCTATGGCGAACCTTCTTTAAATATAGTTTTGGTCACTCTTATACATTATATTGGACCAAATAAAACTCTTCTTTAGAATCGGGACATCAAAAATTTACTTTGTGTAAATTTTTGGTATTTTTCCGATAAAGTTCATTTTTTAATGAATAGTGAAAAATGTTGTTTTTTAATTCAAAACCTCTTTTTAATATAATTTATTTATATGATTATATTATCATTTGAATTGGTTTTAAAGTGAAATTAGAATATATTTTTACCATTTAATCCAATAGTGGTCGTTGGAATTAATTTCACTTTGAAATCGGACTTAAACTAGTGTCAATCTTTTGATACTTATTGTTTCATAAAAACACGCTATTTGCTCTAACATCGGGAATTAATTATTAAATTAATTAATGCAACTTATATGTTTTGAATTTTGTAAAATGGACTTCATTTTTGAATTCAGAATATCAAATATAGCTTAGGGTGAAGTTTTGGTATTTTTCTAAAAAACTTCAATTTTTGATGAATAGTGAAACCACTAAGTGGTACTTAAAAAAACCGATTTTTCGTTTAAATGAAATTTTACCACCTCTGTATTTTGAATTTCAAAAATACGACATACATGGTTGTTATTAAGAAGTAAAATGTGGTTCAATGGGACTAAAATAATTTTCTGGTGAATAGTAACTTTTATGTTTTTAATCGCGATTAGAGGTAATTAGTGTAGTTTAAGGTAAAAATAATGTTTTAATAATATGAAATGAACTTGACACATGTCCTACCCTTATTGTATGTGTCATGGCCGACCAAGACAATCCATGGGTCAACTTGGAGACCCCATGGAGCCACATTGGTAGGAAAATGACATTAAAACCTTTTTATTTAATGTTAAAATTAAAATGTCACAAACATGAGTTGTTTTACTAAAACAATTTTTAAATGGGGTTATACAAGTAATATTTTTGACTATAAATATTCATTACAACTATAAAAAGATTTACTACATCATTTTTTTTTTATAATTTTTAGACATTAAATAAATTAAATTATTTATGACACCATGATGATGCAGCGATGGCCTCATTATTTAACGATTTAAATAAAATAAAAATATAATGTAAAATATAAGACCTACACTTGTCAAAAACCTATTGAATGGGTGGATTTCGAACCCTTATCACCTTATCCTCTAATTATATCAGTGTGGGACCTTTTAAATCCGAAACTCATTTTAAAATAAATTAACATTTCCTTACTTTCCAAGAGTGCCCCTCCTCTCCTCTTATAAAAGGCCCCCACCTCTACCTCCTTACCCACACCTCTAAAGCATTTGGATCGTCCAACCCCTGCCCATTTTGTCTCTCCACATCCCTCTCTTACTCCTAGAAGCCTCACTTTGGGCAGGAGTCTTCCCAAAGAATCCTTTGATCTCAAATCAAAATGAGTTACCCGTTTTAAAGGTAGTGTTTTCTCTTGTGTTCTTTTGTTTCATTTTGCTTCTCCAACCCTCTAAACTCTTTTTATTCATTTCTTTTATAAAAACTCCAGTATCTTAAATATACTAGGATGTTTTTATAAGAAGTATTCGAGCTACACTTACACACACCTACATCTAATGGTTAAAGAACGTACTGTTTCTGTGGATGGTGAATTTCTGCCTCACGAAACGATGATTGTTCAATATTATTCTAACACCTTCAAAGGTGGCCATTAAGATGCCACTGTATTTATATATGATATAATATATGTTTATGTTTTCCTTAAGATTCTGTATTTTTCATTTATGGCACACCTTTATGGCTTCCATTATGGGTATACACGATATCTTCATTTTAGGAAGTGCGGACTACCGCCCTCTCAAAGTGATTTGATTCGTTAATGCCATACGTGGGACGTATAAAGGATGGATTTAATGATATTATATATGATATCATACTGGAATTATAATATACCTTTATATCATTATGATTTCACTCCATTAAATTATGAGATAGACATGAAATTAGCGTTCATGAGTACGTACGGCTTACCGTCTCCATGAATGGTGCATTTCATTTCTTACCTCTAAATGATTATGTAATATTATAAATACATGTATATAGTGGATATATATGATATATATGATATCCAAATCATGAATATCATTCTGGATATAATTAATATTTGACCACACGAACAACATGTAATTGTAAGAAGTCCACTTTCGACTTAAGAACCAAATATCGACAAAACAAACATTATTAACTTAAATGATTACATAATGCTTATAACATGGAAGTAATTGATATAAAAGGAATATTAAGCTTGAAAAAGGTTCTCAAGAAAGTAGAAATTAACTCAAGTTTATTATTCAGGACGTTAAAGAACGATCGAGTCAAGTCGGACCCGAGGTAAGGGACTTTGTCTCAATCTCCTTTCATTGAGGCATATTTTGTTTTATACAGAAATATCTTTTATATGGTATATAAACCCCTTTGAATTTTACTTTTATACAAAAGGAATCTTTGTCTACGAATCGTTTTACTAAATGAAAAAAAGGAATGTTTCTTTTAACGTACGCGGTGACAACAACCTTTTCTGCCGCCGCGAGTATTATTTGGTCTTTGGCTTCCTCAACAAGCCGTGATGTTTTTTTTAAATGAAATAAATACCATATACTATTTTATTTATTTTGGTATTGAAAATGGTTTTTATAATGGATTTTTATGTCAATATATTTAAGTTATATATTGTGGTCAAAGTGTGGAAATGTTTTCTTTCCATTATATTTGTTTTATGTCTTATGATTTTATAATGGTACTTGGACATTTGACAGGTGGTTACGTGATAAACCATATGAAGGGTGGTTCCGTGAATACTAGGATGGGTGGTTACGTTGTAACCTCCAATGCATTGGGTATGGAAGTCGGCCGTATGGCTATTCCATTAAGTGATATGTGTGGAAGTCGACTGTATGGTTATTCCATTTATATATGTTTATGTCCCAAGTTTCCTTTATATGTTATGTGATCTTTATACGAGTTTTATGGTGATCTTTTGGTTAAAAAAGGGTAAGTAATGATCTTTTATTCAGTGAAGAGTTTTTACTACTTCATAAAGGTGAAAAGTATTACTTTGATAAAGTATACATGGTTTACTTGTTGTTTTGATAAACTAATAGTTTTCATTCTTTTTGTATACCTTAATGAGCTTTTTATGCTCACCCCAAGTTTTTTTGAAATGTTTTTCACAGGACTTAATGTGGAATAGGGTCAGGGATGGGATCAAGGGAAATTCATGCAATATAAAATGTGGAACTAGACATGTTTCTTTTAAGAGTTTTTTATTTTTATGGAAACTTAGTAGAAGTGTCTACTTTGTAATCTTTTGTGATGTAATAGTTATGATCTAATTATCTAAAACTCTAAACCTGAAAATATCCTCAATGTGAATTATTCATTTAATTCAATATTAAGTAAGGTTTAAGGTCGGGGCTTTATAGTTGGTATCAGAGGTCTGTTTAGACGACTTTAGGAGTTATAAAAGTGTTAAATTATAAGTTAATTTTTGGTATTATTGAAATGATATATCATTTAAAGATTACCATGTTGCTTCGCCTAAGGTATTTCTGTGATAAGACTGGTTTTCCATAGAGGAAATGGAATAGATTTTCTGGGAAGGCATACAGAGGGAAATGACCTTTCAAATCAGTATCTTGAGATGGTCAGAATCATAACTAAACAGTTTGTTGCAGTGATGGCTCAGTTGACTCAGGTGAAAAATGTTGGTTGTTTTTATTAATGATATTTTGGTGTTTTCTAAAAGTAAATAGGAGCATGAAAGTCATTTAAGGGTTATTTTTTAAACCTTAAAATAAAAGAAATTGTATGGAAAATTTAGAAAGTGTGAGTTTTGGTTGCAACAAATTTATTTCCTAGGACACATTGTTTAAAAAAATGGCATAACTGTTGATCCTTCTAAAAAAAAGTTATTGAAGAATGGGCAAGACCCACAAATGTAACCGAGATCCGTAGTTTCCTTGGTTTGGAAGGTTACTACCGAACGTTTGTTGAAAATTTTTCATGATTATCTAGTCCAATGACTAAGCTAACTCGGAAGGGTGTTATGTTTATCTGGACAAAAGAATGTGATGATTGTTTTTAGGAGTTGAAAAGATGATTGGTGAATGCTCCAGTTTTGGCACTTCCTTCCAGGAATGGTGAGTTTGTTATCTATAGTGATGCATCGTTGAAGGGAATTGGTTGTGTTCTTATGAAGAATGATCAGGTAATTGCATATGCTTCACGTCAATTGAAAACTCATGAGGTAAATTACCCTACACATGATTTGGAATTAGCTGCTATTGTGTTTGCTCTAAAAATTTGGAGGCATCATTTGTATGGAGTAAAGTGTGAAATATATACTGATCACAAAAGTTTAAAGTATATATTCACTCAGAAAGAATTGAACATGAGACAGAGGAGATGGCTAGAATTAATTAAGGATTATGATTGTACAATTCATTACCATCTGGGAAAAGCAAATAAAGTGGCCAATGCTTTGAGTCGAAAAAGTAATGCTTCATTAACCATGCTACGTTCGGAACGAGATCCTTTGGTTTTTTGATTTGATGAACTTTGGCATTGAAGTTGTTGGTGAAGGATGGCCTTCTATTTTGTTTCAGGTATCAGTGAAATCTTCTCTATCATACAGAATTAAGTAAGCACAGAATCAAGACAGTGAGTTGCAGAAAAATGTAGAGCTGGTTCAGAAGGGTAAGTTTCCTGAATTCAAAATTGATAATGATTGTGTTTTGAGATTTGGGAAGAGATTATGTGTGCCTAGTGATTCACAATTGAAGAGAGAGTTGTTATGTAAAGCTCATAGTTCTCCGTTTTCAGTTAATCCTGGCAGTACTAAGATGTACAGAGATCTGCGAGAGTATTACTGGTGGGATGGAATGAAAAGGGATATTTCTGATTTTACTGTGAAGTGTTTGAATTGTCAGCAGGTTAAAGAAAAGTGGCAGTTACCGAAAGGGATGCTGCAACCTTTACCAGTGCCAGAGTGGAAATGGGAAAACATATCCATGGACTTTGTTTTGGGATTACCGAGGACATCTCGAGGTAATAATGCAATCTGGGTTATTGTTGATCGCTTGACTAAATCTGCTCATTTCCTTGCTATACGAGATACTTTTTCCCTAGATCAACTTTCCTGTTTGTATCTTAAAGAGATAGTCATGTTACATAGAGTTCCTCTCTCCATTGTATCCGATCGTGATCCCAGGTTTACTTCTAACTTTTGGAAAGGCCTTCAGAAGTCGTTGGGTACTGAATTAAATTTTAGTACAACATTTCATCCGCAATCAGATGGGCAGTCAGAACGAACTATTCAGACATTGGAGGATATGCTACGTGCTTGTTCGATGGATTATAAGGGAAGTTGGGACCAACATCTTTCTTTGGTTAATAACAGTTTTCATTCTAGTATACAGATGGCACCATTTGAGGCATTATATGGGAAGCGGTGTCGAACTCCAGATTTTTGGGATGAAGTGGGTGAACGGAAGCTAATGGGACCAGAATTGGTAGAAGAGATGGCAGAAAAATTTCAGTTGATTCAGAAACACATGAAAACAGCTTAGAGCAGATAGAAAAGTTATGCAGATAACCGGAGGAAGGATCTCTCTTTCGAGGTAGGTGATCATGTTTTTCTCAAAGTTTCACCATGGAAAAGTGTGATGTGATTTGGTAAGAAAGGAAAGCTGAGTCCAAGGTTCAATGGACCATATGAAATTTTGGAGAGAGTTGGATCAGTTGCATACAGAGTGGCATTACCTCCGAGTTTATCTCAGGTACACAATGTTTTTCATGTTTTGATGTTTAGAAAGTATATGCCAGATCCATCTCATGTTTTGAGCCCAGAGGAAGTTCAGTTGGAAGAGAATCTCTCTTATAAAGAACAACCAGTCCATATTCATGACCGAAGAGAGCAAGTGTTGCGAAATAAGGTAATTCACCAGGTAAAGGTTTTTTGGAAAAACCATATGGTTGAAGAGGCAACATGGGAATCTGAAAATGCTATGAGGGATAAATACCCCCACTTATTTTGATAAGTGAATAAAATTGCGAGGACGTAATTCCCAAAAGGGGGGAAGGATGTAACATCCCAGGTAAATAAAGAATAATACATTTTCATATTTATTAATATTTTTGAATTAAATATTAATTTTACTTTAAAGGGGTTACTATGTTCGATAGCGTACCCGATACACAACAAAGAGTTTCTTTGAAATCTTACGTTGCACACTAGTAATAGAATAATATTATTTTAAATGCTAGTTAACACGTAGCCGTTGTATTGGCGGGAATGAATAGAAATAACTAAAATATGATTATATATGTTTTTAAATGTTTTTATATTTATCCAATAAAAGATAAAGGCTTAAAATAAGAAAAAAATTCAATTTTAAGGCATGTATACTCTATTTTGCACTAAAAGGTCGAACTATCGCCTTTTCATGGCGAACCTTCTTTAAATATAGTTCTGGTCAATCTTATACATTATATTGGACCAAATAAAACTCTTCTTTATAATTGGGACATCAAAATTTACTTTGTGTAAATTTTTGGTATTTTTTAGATAAAGTTCATTTTTTTAATGAATAGTGAAAAATGTTGTTTTTTAATTCAAAACCTCTTTTTAATCTAATTTATTAATATGATTAGATTATCTTTTGAATTGGTTTTAAAGTGAAATTAGAATATATTTTTACCATTTAATCCAATATTGGTCGTTGTAATTAATTTCACTTTGAAATCGGACTTAAACTAGTGTCAATCTTTTGATACTTATTGTTTCATAAAAACACGCTATTTGCTCTGACAGCGGGAATTAATTATTAAATTAATTAATGCAACTTATATGTTTTGAATTTTGTATAATGGACTTCATTTTTGAATTCAGAATATCAAATATAGCTTAGGGTGAAGTTTTGGTATTTTTCTGAAAAACTTCAATTTTTGATGAATAGTGAAACCACTAAGTGGTACTTAAAAAAACTGATTTTTCGTTTAAATGAAATTTTTCCACCTCTGTGTTTTGAATTTCAAAAATCCGACATACATGGTTTTCATTAAGAAGTAAAATGTGGTTCAATGGGATTAAAATAATTTTTTGGTGAATAGTAACTTTTAAGTTTTTAATCGCGGTTAGAGGTAATTAGTGTAGTTTAAGGTAAAAATAATGTTTTAATAATATGAAATGAACTTTACATATGTCCTACCCTTATTGTATGTGTCATGACCGATGAAGACAATCCATGGGTCAACTTGGGGACCCCATGGAGCCACATTGGTAGGAAAATGACATTAAAAACTTTTTATTTAATGTTAAAATTAAAATGTCACAAACATGAGTTGTTTTACTAAAAAAAATTAAATGGGGTTATACAAGTCATATTTTTTACTATAAATATTCATTAGAAATCTAAAAATATTTCCTACATCATGATATTTTTTTTATAATTTTTATAAATTAAATAAATTAAATTATTTATGACACCATGATCATGCAGCGATGAACTCATTATTTAACAATTTAAATAAAATGAAAATATAATGTAAAATATAAGACCTACACTTGTCAAAAACCTATTTTATGGGTGGATTTATAACCCTTATCACCTTATCCTCTAATTATATCAGTGTGGGACCTTTTAAATCCGAAACTAATTTTAAAATAAATTATCATTTCCTTACTTTCCAAGAGTGCCCCTCCTCTCCTCTTATAAAAGGCCCCCACCTCTACCTCCTTACCCACACCTCTAAAGCCTTTGGATCGTCCAAACCCTGCCCATTTTTTCTCTCCACATCCCTCTCTTACTCTTAGAAGCCTCACTTTGGGCAGGTGTCTTTCCAAAGAAGCCTTTGATCTCAAATCAAAAAGAGTTATCCGTTTTAAAGGTAGTGTTTTCTCTTGTGTTCTGTTGTTTCATTTTGCTTCTCCAACCCTCTAACCTCTTTTTATTCATTTATTTTATAAAAAATCCAGTATCTTAAATATACTAGGATGTTTTTATAAGAAGTATTTTAGCTACACTTACACACACCTACATCTAATGGTTAAAGATCATACTGTTTCTGTGGATGGTGAATTTCTGTCTCACGAAACGATGATTGTTTAATATTCTTCTAACACCTTCAAAGGTGGCCATTAATATGTCACTGTATTTATATATGATATAAAATATTTTTATGTTTTCCTTAATCTTCGGTATTTTTCATTTATGGCACATTTTTATGGCTTCCATTATGGGTATACGCGATATCTTCATTTTAGGAAGTGCGGACTACCGCCCCCTCAAAGTGATTTGATTCGTTAATGCCATACGTGGGACATATAAAGGATGTATTTAATGATACTATATATGATATTATATTGGAATTATAATATACCTTTATATCATTATGATTTCACTCCATTAAATTATGAGATAGAAATGAAAGTAGCGTTCATGCGTACGTACGGCTTACTGTCTCCATGAACGGTGCATTTCATTTCTTACCTCTAAATGATTATGTAATATTATAAATACATGTATATGATGGATATATATGATATATATTATATCCAAATCATGAATATCATTATGGATATAATGAATATTTGACCACACGAACAACATGTAATTGTAAGAAGTCCACTTTCGACTTAAGAACCAAATATCGACAAAACAAAAATTATTAACTTAAATGATTACATAATGCTTATAACATGGAAGTAATTGATATAAAAGGAATAGTAATCTTTAAAAGGGTTCTCAAGCAAGTAGAAATTAACTCAAGTTTATTATTCAGGACGTTAAAGAACGATCGAGTCAAGTCAGACCCGAGGTAAGGGACTTTGTCTCAATCTCCTTTCATTGAGGAATATTTCATTTTATACACAACTATATTTTATACAGTGTATAAACCCCTTTGAATTTTACTTTTATACAAAAGGAATATTTTTCTACGAAGAATTTTACTAAACGAAAAAAAGGAATGTTTCTTTTAACGTACGCGGTGACAACGACCTTTTCCGCCACTGCGAGTATTATTTGGTCTTTGGCTTCCTCAACAAGCCGTGATGTTTTTTTAAAATGAAATAAATACCATATACTCTTTTATGTATTTTGGTATTGAAAATGGTTTTTATAATGGATTTTTTATGTCAATATATTTAAGTTATATATTGTGATCAAAGTGTGGAAATGTTTTCTTTCCATTATATTTGTTTTATGTCTTATGATTTTATAATGGTACTTGGACATTTGATAGGTGGTTACGTGATAAACCATATGACGGGTGGTGCTGTGAATACCAGGATGGGTGGTTACGTTATAACCTCCAATGCATTGGGTATGGAAGTCGGCCGTATGGCTATTCCATTAAGTGATATGTGTGGAAGTCGACCGTATGGTTATTCCATTTAAGTATGTTTATGTCCCAAGTTACCTTTATATGTTATGTGATCTTTTTATGGGTTTTATGGTAATATTTTGGTTACAGAAGGGTAAGTAATGATCTTTTATTCAGTGAAGATTTTTTACTACTTCATAAAGGTGAAAAGTATTACTTTGATAAAGTATACATGGTTTACTTGTTGTTTTGATAAAATAATAGTTTTCATTCTTTTTATATCCCTTACTGATCTTTTTATGCTCACCCCAAGTTTTTTTGAAATGTTTTTCACAGGACTTAATGTGGAATAGGGTCAAGGATGGGATCAAGGTAAAGTCATGCTATATAAAACGTGGAACTAGACATGTTTCTTTTAAGAGTTTTTTATTTTTATGGAAACTTAGTAGAAGTTTCTACTTTGTAATCTTTTGAGATGTGATAGTTATGATCTAATTCTCTAAAACTCTAAAATTGAAAATATCCTCAATGTGAATTATTCATTTAATTCAATATTAAGTAAGGTTTAAGGCCGGGGCTTTATAACATGAGATTCATTTCAATTTTGAAACTAGGTCATCCATCAGGTCCCAAATAGACTTCCTCCTTTGAATTTTTATAAAGTAACTACATGGTTCCCCTTAATTCCTTCCTTCTAGTAAACTCAAGTTTATGGAGGCACAAAAACACATCATAAATTCTTGATTTTTTACCTTTTTTAGCATTCCATCTTGGTTTTTCATCCTTTTGATCTTCTATAGGTCTAATAGTCCTTCCTCCAACTGTGTTTGAATTAAGTGATACTTTAGGTAAATGTACGTGATCTAAAAATGAAACATCATATTTACAAACAAGTTAATTATTCTTTGTGATTCATAAAAAAATCCCAACTACTAGTTATTTTCTAAGAATCTTTAGCAACCTCTTCATCCATAACATCTCATTCCCTACTTCAATCAAGGTGGAATACTCTGATTTTTTAAGAAATTTTGATTACCAATTGAAGTTATAATATCTATCTTACCATCATTCCACCAAAAGTAAACACATATCCTGTAGTTATTTTCCATGAATTTGAATCTCTGCTAAAGATTGAGTTTGTAAAACCTTATAGTGGATCAACTATTACAAAGCAAAATTTCTTGTCTTCAAAATCATTTAAGTACAAGATTATCCACTTCACAGCCTCCCTAATTTTCACTTACAGGGTTCAACATAAACCTATTGAAAACTCATAATACTTGTGTAATTTATAGATGAATATAAACCATGAATTACATCAATATTATAATAACAGATCCATATGGAACCTTTACCTAGTACACGACCTCATCCTTTATTCATGGTGACTTATCCTTTATTAACTTGAAATGTTTATCCAGTGGTGTGGTCACAAGTTTTACTTCTAAAATCTAGAAGTATTTAACCACATTCCATATGTAATAAGCCTGAGTTGGGTATAGTGTAATGAAACTTTAGTTTTATATAATATTTATCCCCAAAAATATATTTATTGGACCAAGATACTTTATCTCAAAGCTTCCAAATAAATTACCCTTTATCTCATCGATCCTTTATTTCACCAGAACCACCATCAACATGTCATCCACATAAAGTAGAAGGATTATGAAACTATCATAATTAAGTATCTTCTGGTAACAATAATGGTTAACATTAATTTTGATGAAATTTTATCCCATTATGAAATTATTGAATTTATAGTTCCAATTCCTTTATTCCTTCTTCAAAATGTAAAGTCCAATTTTGAGTTAACACACAAGTTACTAGTTCTTTTGATCCTTAAAACTAGTCAGTTGATCCATATATTTCTATTTATCTAAATCTCCATGAAGGAATGTTTACTTCAAATCCATATACTCCAAATGAAGATCTTATAATGCAACCATACTCAACACCATTTGGATAGCTATGTGATTAAATACAAAATAATTTTTTTAGAGAAACCTACTCGTTCCTTATACTGAAAAACCTTTAAAACTATAATTCCCTTGCACCTCCTCTCATTATATTTATTCATCCAATAAAACCATTTGTTTTGAGGAATATTTATCCCAATAGTACTTTCCATTACCTCCCATGTTTCAGATATATGGTGGGTATCATGTTCATCATTTAGGGATACCTCCTACTATTTCAAATCCTTCAAACTCTTTGTCTCCTCTAAGCATTCAAATTATCCATCATGTATTTGAAGTAGATATTGTAAATTACTCTCATGAATTTTAACTTTTTACCTTTACCTAGTAGATTTTTGTACTTATCCATATGGTTGATATCCTTTTGGTACTAAAACTTTCATTATATGAGATTCAGTAGACCTTAAACTCCCCAATACTTTAGGCATGGGTAACAACATCAAAACTTGACCCCTTACATATAGTAACTCCACCAGATGGCCTGGTGCTTCATGAATTGGAATAATTTTTAATTTTTTAAAAAGATATATATATATATATATTATGGTCATTTATCTAGATGAACTTTACCCTTTGATGATACTTTTTATTCATCAGAATTTTATTTGAGTTTTTTATCCTTCCATAGGATCTCTTCATTGAATATCACACTTTGACTTCTAATGACTTTCCAAGAGTCATTATCCTAATGTTAAAATCCAAATTCTTCTTCTCCATAGCCTAAAAAGTAACACTATTGAGACTTATCCCATATTTTCTCATTCTTTAGAATAAATATATGAATATGGGAGTTCTTTGAAGAGTTTTAGGTAGTTCAAATCATCATTTATTTCAGAACAGTAGTTATCTAGAAGTTTCTTCCTAATGGGTGATTAATAGACTCTGATTGACTAATTATAATGAAAAGTTCATATTATCTACCCCAAATACATTAAGTAACCCTGTGAAAATCCTCATTCTTCTATATTTATCCAAAAAAATCCCTATTCATCCTCTCCACATGTCTATTTTTTCCTAGATTCCTTGGAATAGTTTTCTCAAAATAAAACCCCTTCTACAACATAACCTCTTGAACTAAATTCTTCTACACTCACCATCATTGTATATGTAGATACTATATTATTTTTTGTGTAACAATTTGGAATATTTTTTAGAATATTTTCAAATCCAGACACTGAGACGGTGCGTGATTCTGAGGCCTGGTGATCCTGAAATTAATTTTATAAAATATTAAATATATTTTATACTATGAGTGTGTGGTTTTATATAAAAAGTTGAATATATCTTGAATATAGTCTCTGATCAGAAATCTAAGTCCATGGTTGAATATGTAGCGTGGGTTTTACCCTATGTGTGACCAGAGGTTGGTCGGTGTGGGAAGTTCATACGGGGTAGTCATTGGAAGGTGCATTGGATAAATTAATTAATTAAATTAATTTTTTTAATAAATCTAACCCAAGTAACTCACAAATGGAGACTCAGATGGGAAATCTGAGATCACTAGTTAGTTTAGAATGTGGAGTTCACCCTAAGCACGACCTAATGTTGGTTGGTGAGGGTTGTTCGGTAAAGGGAGTTGTTGGTGGGTGAATTTAATTAAAATAAATAATTTATTTATTTATTTTGAATTAAATATTCTATCCTAAATATTTTTATATAAATATATTTATATGGAAAAATCACAGGGTTAGATGCAAAACTCTAAGATTTGATAGCATCTTTCACCCCTTCTTTATTGGCGATTTGAGACCAGATGACGACCAGTGATCAGATCGGGGTGAATCGACAGGTGGAAGATGTAGTGGATCATCTTCATCACTATCAGATGCCTTATTTACCAATTATTAACCCATAATTGAGGTAGTACTCGTCAATTTTGTTTTTCATCCCTTTTGATTAAAATATTGGGCATGATGAATTTTTTTTCCTTTATTTGTGTTTAAATAAACCTTCGCATGAGCCCATATATCGAAATAAATTATTCCTTTAATTTATTTTGTATCCATGACATGTTTCTCACCCTAGTTTTATCTCTATGAAATCATTTTTAAATACTGTTGGACCAATTATTTTTATTACCTTTTCTATTGGTGCTTCCCCCCTTTCTTTGTGTTATTCATCATTGGACTACAGGGTCATGATTTGACATTGTCAAGGTGGGTTCAAATGTGATGGAACCCCCAGATTCATTGATGTTTCACGAATTACATGAATATTTATGGTTTGGTTATGGATTTATAAATGAATGGGATGGTGATTTGTGAATGGATTGGATCAGTACTGCAGGTGTGGGTTTGTGATTGGAGGTGGTTCAGGATCAGATCGGTGATTCCTATTTTCCTAGTTGACATGTGGTGATGATGTGCAGTGTGATGGGATTGGTTCTAAATAGAGTTCATGCATGGAGTCTCATAAAAGAGGATTCTCGATATGAATGTGATGGTGGTCAAGCTTGGATCTCCGATGAGGTGGTCGGGCATGGTCAAGACGATGGGTGTTAATATTATTATTATTAATGATAATGGTGATGAGTTGATAAAAATTAAATGATTATTTTTTATTATTATTATATTAATTAATAATAATGGTGTCATAAAAAGTGTGGTTTGATAATAAAATTAAATAGGTTTAATTTAACATGGAAAACTAATTTAATGAAATTAAATTTTAATAATGAAGAGGGGTGTTGTGCATGAAGATAACATCCCCATCTTTTAAGGATTCGACGTGCCTCTTAATAATAATTTCATAATATTATAATAATAATATTATAATTTATATTATTATCTTGTTATTAACATTGAGGGAGATCCTTGAAATGCCACATGCAGTAAGAAGGTGGGGGAGATGGATGAGTCCTCATAATTCTGGTATATTAATAATAATAATATTATTATTATAATAATAAATGGAGACTTTGAGACTTGGTGGGGAGGCCAGTCATGTACAGAAAAGGAGGTGACCCACATTTTAGTATTACCTTTAAATAAAACCAAAAATATTTTAAAAATATATTATTATTATTATTATTATTATTATTATTATTATTATCCAAACAATTTATTGGTTATAACTTCTCCTTATGGTATCTGATTGATGAACTGTCAGCGGTAGCATGGACCTAGAATTGAGATGGTCATTTTAAGAGTGATGTTGGATACCTTTTTTAGACCCATGATTCGGGTCAATGAAACACCCAATAATAATAAAATTATTATTATTTTGGAATCTTGTATCTAACATATCTTCTTTATATGGTATCAGAATAACAAACTATCAGTAGAATTATGACTGAAAAATTAAGGCAGATGTTTCAGGAATAATATTGAGTATTTAATTTAGACTCATGGCTTGGGCCCATGCATGAAATACTATTCAGGCGTTATATAGTGAAATGTGACTTTTTCCCCAGGTATCTGATTTGGGCAAGTGAATATCCTTTCCTAAGCATTTTTTCATAAGGATCATAATAGTGTGATCTGTTTTTCCATTAGGGTCCATTTGTAGAGGCATATTATTAGAATTATTTTTTTCCTTTAGACCAACTATGATCCTTGTATATTTATATGTATTGGTCGAGACACGTTATGTAGTACACATACACGTCGTTCAAGACTACATGTCCCGAAATCCATGTGATGTTGAGGACACGGCCAGATAACAGAGAATGACCACACATTGTGTGGGCCCCTATATGTCGTGTAACTCCATCTTGAGAATTTTCAACCTCTTTTATATCCTTCATTTGGACTTAGATTTTGTCCTGCATCTAGCCTATCCTAAGTGTTTTCCCATGTAAAACATGATGGTGCCCTCATTTTTGGCTTTTGAAATACAATGTGGATTGTTCTGGGCACGATGCTTGGTTGGGCGACGCTCAATGATGATAGTGATCATGCAGGATCACCAACTAACTTTTGAGTGGAACACCCCTATCAGATAGGGCGCGGGATCTCGATGACTAGAGGGGAACCCCCTATCACACCAGGGTGCAGATCCTAGACCACTATAGTGGACCCCCCATCAACATGGGTGTGGGTCTTCTACATCTACCTTTTGAATAGAATCCACTTTCAAATAGTTCGTCGGTCCTTGATGACTAGAGTGGAACCCACTGTCACACCAGGGTGTGGGTCCTCAACCACTAGAGTGGAACCCCCCATCAGTATGGGTGCGGGTCCTCAACATCTATTTACCAAGTGGAATCCCTATATCAGATAGGACATGGGTCCTTGATGACAATAGTGTAACCCCCTATCACATCAGGGTTTAGTTCCTTAGCCTATACAGTGGAACCCTCCATAAGCTTGGGCACAATTACTCTAACCACCGAGTGGAACCCCCTATTAGATAGGTCATGGGTCCTCATGATGCCAGAGTGGAACCCCCTGATGCACTAGGGTGAATGTCCTCTACGGATACTATTAGAGTGAAACCCCCTAACACAATAGTGTGTGGTTATTCTATTTGTAGTTTGTGACCCCTCGACCGTGTGGCACAGTGTGAGGTGTGGTTTGACTAGGATGTTTACTTCTGGGAAGAAATGTGAGATGTTGGGTATCGTTGATGGACTTTTAGAACTATTGGATACTCTTCTTCTTGGGATGATCTATGAGATAGAGATTCCATTTTTCTCTCATTTAGGATTATTTTACTGAGTATATATATATATATGTATGTATCTATAAATTTTTATTTGGTTACTCTCTTTCCATGATACGTGAAGATGCATGGGGTATTCCATGTTCTTTTTATGTTTATCTTCTCATGGTTGGATGAGTTTACTCTCTTACTATAGGTGGAAAAGACTCAACGTATAGTTTATCTACTCACAATGTTTAGCCTCATGTGCTTGGATGAGGTTACTATCTCTATTAGTTTGGGTTGATTTATTCTCTTTAACTTTATCTTGCATCTATTATATTTATATTCCTCTTGTATCTCTTACTTCTCCCCCTCCATCTTTTGGTTCATCCTACTAGGTATGTATATACTCATTCCTATATGGGATTTTCCTACACATGTTATGTCTTATGCAGAAGATGGACATGTCGATTATGACTTCAAAAGAGCTTAGGGATACTTGGTACTTTGGACTACGTACGGTGGTCGCAAATTGGGATTTAGGAGTTGGGATCTCTCGACAATTTAATTTTCCAGTTTTATTAGGATGGAAAATATTTTTGGTTGGGCATGTATTTTTACCCTTTGCTTTGCAGTTATCACGATCGTAATTTTGTACACCAAAGAGGTTATCCATTCTTGGTTTAATTTCTATATGTGTTGCATATTTTACTCTTTCCATCTTCACTTATGAGTCAAGAAGGTTGTGTGTGTTTGAAAAGGTTATTAGAAAAATGAATCCCCATTTTAGTTATACCTTTGACACTAGTCTCCACCCCCTGGCCTATGGAGGTGGTCTTGGAGTAGTTGTGGATTGAGCCACATCTTGGTTTGGGTCATGAAAAATTAGTATCTGAGAAATTTTATTCCTTGGGATGTTGTTTGTACTAGTAACCTTATTAGGATTTGGTTGTTATTAGTGAAACAGTTTCAAAGTGTCTCGAGCGCGTCTCTTGGTCTATGGAATCTAGTGATGGTGTGGGAATCTGATGTATCCATTTAGTAGGACCTTGACTACCTGCTTGTCAACTTGGCATGTTGAGACATTGGTTATAGGTATCAATGGTACATTCATCATATAGGATTGATTATTTTACTGTTCTTATTGATTTATCTTCCCATTAATATATATATATATATATATATGATCATTTAACTATGGTACGTCTCAATCACTTTTGAGATGCCTCTATGAAGATAGCCATCCATGTTATCAAAATCTGGATCATGTTGAGGATCTAAAGAGCAATGAGGCCTTAGTTCAAGTTCCATCCCATGATATCTTTTCCTCCAGTCGGGCAGTTAGTAGTGCCCCCACCTGTTTAGTAGTAGTTGGTACTAGGATAGATAGGTGAGGATGTGAACAAGATTAGTGCACCCCTTGAGTTCCAGCACTAGAGGCCACTAAGTTTCCATGATGAGCTAGTTCCCCAAGCAATGTAGGTTTGTCTTTAGTCGGTGATCCAAGTTTTCAGACTTGTGCAGATCTCGACTGATCGAATGGTTTCACTTTCATGTAGTGATCTCTATAGAGAAATTGTTGGTTCTGGTGGTATCAGCAGATGATTAAATTGTTCTAAGTGAGCATTTCATGTTCTGAGGAAAAGGATAACCCTATTTTCATGTTGAGATATACTCCCTTATTAGGTGGTTTAGGTTAGGATTGATCTTATTATTTAGATATCACGCTCAGTTAGGATCCATTTTGATGGTTATCCTTATGGAGAGACCTCTCCAGGATGATTCTAGGAATCAGTAGAGTCCTAAGATGGATATTTTTTAGCATGTAATTGGGAATGAAAGGAATAGGGACACTTACCCCACTGAGACACATCCTTATAAATTGATTCAAAACCATGTGGGTGAGTCCGTGTTGTCCCAAAAAGGATAGTATGGAGGTGTGGTAGAGGAGTTCCTTTGACCTGTATGATCAGGATGTGCAGATGTGATGGGGTGTTATAGCAGGCCCTAGTTAAGGTGATTGGGTAGGAAAGGTAAAGGATGAGCTCTTGATAGATGGAGAATCTGGCCGAGAGGCTCGAGTTTTTTTTGGGGTATGACCTATTTCATTACTAATTCAGCTGCAGTTGTTAGCAAAAATTTGAAAGCCACATTTCCCTATGTGTAGGCCCTATTTGAGACCTAGTTATACTATATGAGTCCCCTTTTATCAACCCTTATATTGTAGGCCCCTACAAAGAGGATCGGTGGTCAAATTTTCCCATTTATGGGGAAACCTTACTCTATTAGGAGAGATATTCTAACATAAAATCATTCTGTAAAGATATTGAGACCCAATGTTATTTTCCTCAGTATGGACTGGATGTCGACTAACCATGCTTATATGATTTATACAGGTGAGTATGGTGGTGATTCTAGTTTTTTGGGATGGAGTTTTCCTCCTTGATGAGGAGTGATTCCCAGATAGAGTAGGATGAATTCATTCATAGAAGGTTACAATTGATTCAACAGTTGGCTTGAATTACTCATGGATTAGTGGATGCTATGAGCTTTCAATTTCCTGAAATGGTGGAGGTGTATGAGGGTGTCCATCCTGATGATATTTCTAGTTTACCTCTCCATCGATTATTTTGTTTCTACATGTAATTTCAAAAGGGATTACCTGATATATGTGATAGCATATCGTATGGCCTCATGTAGCTATGAGAGCTAGAGGTGCAGTTAGAGAAGTGTAGAGAAGGGGTTTCATAAGACCCAATGTCTCCTTCCTGAGTAGCCCTGTGTTTTTCACCTATGGGGTGGAGGATATCTTGAAGGTTAGATGTGGTTTGGGTTCACCTATGTTGGGTGACTATCAAGGATGAGTATTCACCCCAGAGGATCGATGACCTCTTCGCCAAGTGAATAGAGGTGAAGTTGATCTCAAAGATTGACCTTGGGATGGGTTATAACCAGCTCGATGTTCGAGGGGAGCATGACTGCATGCAGCTTCCTAGAGCCACTATAGTTTCTTTGAGTTCCTAGTAATACTATTTGGCATGTTGAACGCCAAAATAGAGTTCACAAGACTTATGAATCGAATAACTAACCTTTCATAGATTATTCTGTGGTAGTATTCTGTGATGGTACCCCCTGCCCTTGTAATTAGAGTTAGAACATGAAATACATAGGAGTATGGCTCTAGACATGATCTATAAGTGTTAGTCCTATGACAGCTCTTGTGGATTCAGTTCTAGATTTGAAGGTCCACTTCTTGGAATATGGCTTCTTAGACATGGGAGTAATAGTGATCCCTAGAGAGGTTGATCCAACATGATCATGGGGGCTACCTAGGGTATTTTCATGGAAACATATGTTCATAGTGAGGTTTTTTATCTGTTATTTTTAAGAAAGGTGACAGAGCAGTTGACATCATTATAGTTAACCCTTGTGGGAATGGATGGTACAACATACCTCCAGTCAATATTTTTTACCCCTATACTTCCTTAGTAAGTTAGGGAGTCATAAATCTGGGATATTAACTAAGATATATTGCATGAATATATATCCTTAAGAGTTTCACCTAATGGATTTTATAAAAAAGGAAATCACATCATTCTTTTTCAGGGATGTAAGGTGATTTTTATCACGTTAAGAGAGGAGGTGGTGATGGAGTTTCACACTTCTCATTTGGTTGTACGTACCTGTGTAAGAAAGATCTATGGAAGAGCCAGATGCGGGATCAGTATCCCCACCTTTTGCTTAGTTTTTCCTTTTCAAGGATGAAAATATTTGAAGAATGGAATATTATAGAGACTCTAGTTTCTTCATGTAAGACTTTTGAATATTCCAAAGAATATTTTTGGAGCCAATAACTAAGAGGGAACATGATTCCAAGTCCCAATGAGCCTAGAGTTAATTTTATAAAAATATTAAATATATTTTACATTATGAGTGTATTGTTTTTTTTTTGTAAAAGTGTAATATCTCCTAAATAGATTATCTAATTAGAAATCTAAGTCCACAGTTGAATCTGTTGCATGAGGTTTACCCTAAGCACGACCTAAGGTTGGTCAGCTTGGGATGTTCAGATGGGGTAGCCATTGGTGGGTACATTGGATAAATTAATTAATTAAATTTATTTATTTAATAACCCTAACCAAAATAAATCACAAAAATAGACTCGAATGGGAAATCCAATACCATTGTTGAGTTCGGGATGTGTAGTTCACGCTAAATGTGACCTAATGTTGGTCATTATAGGATGTTTGGTAAAAGAAACTGTTGGAAGGTATTTTAATTAAAATAAATAATTTATTTAATTATTTTTAATTAAAAAGCCTAACCTAAATATTTCTCTATAAATATATGGTTATATCCAAATCATAGGGTTAGCCTCATAACTATGATATTTGAGAGAAGCTTCCACCCCTTCATCATTGGCAGTTTGAGACAAGATAACGACCGGTGATCGGATCGAGGTGAATCGACAGACGGAGGATGCATCAGATCATCTTCATTACTAGCGGATGTGTTCTTCACCAATAATCGATCCATAATCAAGGTAAGACTTTTCAATTTTTGTTTCTTCCCATTTTTATTAAAATATTGAGCATGATAAAAAGTTTTTCTTTGATCTACATTTAAATGAACCTTCTCATGAACTCATTTATCAAAATAAATTATTCCTTCAATTTATTTCAAGTTTATACCATGTTTCTCACCCTGGTTTCCCCAATATGAAATCATTTTCCAAGAACGCTTGACAAATGATGTTTATCGCCTTTTTATTGGTGATTTTCCCCCACATTTCTTCGCGTTATTCATCATTGGACAACGGGGTCATGATTTTACATTTTCGAGGTGGGTTCAAGTGTGATGGAACCCTCGAAATAATTGTGGTGGTACGAACAACATGAAGATCAATGGTTTGTGGATTGATTGATAATTGATAAGTATGTTTTTTTGCAAATGGATTGAATCGGTACTGCGGGTGAAAGTTTATGATTCAAGGTGGTTCAGGATTAGATTGGTGATCTCTATTTTCCCAGTTGGCACATTCTGATGATGTGTGGTGTGATGGGATCAGTTCCAAGAAGAGTTTTTGTGCATATTTTCATGGAAGAGGCTACTCAGTGTGAATGTGATGGTTGTTGGTCTTGGATCTTTGATGAGGTGGTCGGATGCGGTCAATGTAGTGGGCATTAATATTATTATTATTATTATTAATGATAATGGTGATGAGTTGATAAAAATTAAATGAGGATTTATTATTATTGTTATAATAAATAATAATAATAATGGTGGTATAAAAAGTTTGTTTGGATAATAAAAGTAAATGGGTTTTATTTAATATGAGTAGATTCATAGAAAACTAATTTAATGAAATGAAATTAGAATAATCAAGAGGGGTGATGTGTGTGAAAAAAATATCCCCATATTTGAAGTCTTCAACATGCCTCTTAATAATAATTTGAAAATATAAAAATAATAATATTATAAATAATAAAATTATATTTTTATTAACATTGATGGAGAGCCTTGAAATGCCACATACAGTGAGGAGGTGGGGCGATGGATGAGGCCTTCTCATAATTGTGGTATATTAATAATAATATTATTATTATAATAATTGGAGACATGGAGGCTTTTTGGGGAGTCCAAACATGTAAATAAAATGTGGTACCCCACATTTGAGCATTCCCTTTAAAGAAAACCAAAATAGTTTAAAAAAAATATAATATTATTATTATTGTTGTTGTTGTCAAAACACTATATTAGTAGTAACTTATCCATACGGTATCTGATTGATGAAATGTTAATGGTAGTGTGACACTTAATTGAGATAGTAATTTTATTTCTGATGTTAGATACCTTTTTTGGACCCATTCTTCGGGTCAATGCAACACCTAATAATAATAAAATTATTATTATTGTGGAATCTTTTATCTGATGTGACTTCTTCATATGATTCCATAATGACAAACCATCAGCAAAATTGTGACCCAAAAATTGAGGTGGACATTTCAAGACCAATATCGTGTATTTATTTAGACTTGTAGCTCAGGCCCATGAAGCATAGTTCATGTGTTATATGGTGAAATTTGACTTTTTCACCAGTTGTTCTATTTTGGAAAGTGAATAGCCTATCCTGAGTGTTTTTCCATGAGGATCACAATGGTGTGATATGTTTGGACATCCAAGGCCGTTTGTAGAGTCATATTAGTGGAATTATTATTTTTCCCTTCAAACTGACGATGATCCTCGTACATTCTTTTGGCTTGGTCGAGATACATTATGTAGTACACTTACACGCTGTGTAAGACTACATGGATAGAAATTCATGTAATGGTGAGGTCACTAATAGGTAGTAGAGTGGGACCACATGTCGTGTGGGTCCCCTACATGCCATGCAGATCCTTCTTGAGAATATTTAACCTTTTGTATCTCCTTTATTTGGACTCATATTTTGGCTCATGAGTAGCCTATCCTGAGTTTTTTTTCTACATGGAACATGATGGTGTCCTCAGTTGTTAATTTTTAGATATAATGTAAAATATTTTGGGAATGAAACTTGGTTAAGAGACACTCAATGATGATAGTGATCGTGAAAGATCACTAACACCTTCTGAGTGGAACCCCTTTCAGATAAGGCATGGGTCCTCGATGACTAGAGTGGAACCCCATGTCACACTAGGGCTTGGGTCCTCCACCACTAGAGTAGAATCCCCATTGGCATAGGTGAGGGTCCTCTACAACTAACTTATAAGTGGAACCCCCCTATCAGATAGGGCATCAGTCCTTTCTAACTAGAGTGGACCCCCCCCCCATCACACTAGGGCGTGGGTCCTAGACCACTAGAGTGGAACCCACCATTAGTGTGGGTGCGAGTCGTCTGCAGCTTCATACCAAGTGGAACCCCCAATCAGATCGGTCGTGGGTCCTCAATAACTAGAGTGGAACCCCCTATCACACTAGGGTGTGGGTCTTAGTCTTATAGAGTGGAAACCATATCATCTTGGGTAGGGGTCCTCTACTTACCGAGTGGAATCCCCCATCGGATAGGGTTTGGGACCTCATAACACGAGAGTAGAACCCCCTTGATGCACTAGGGTGTGGGTCCTCTACTGATACTATCAGAGTTGAACCCTTATGACACACTAGGGTGAAATTCCTCTAATTGGAGTTTTTCCCCCTCGACATTGCAGCACAATGATGAGGCATGGTTTGACTTGGACGGTTACTTATGGGCATACGAGTGAGATGATGGGAATCATTAATGGAATTTTGGAACTATTTGATACTTTTATTCTTGGGATGAGCTGTGAGATGGAGATCCCATTTATCTCTCATTTGGGATTCTTTTATTGAGCATGTATATATATATATATATATATATATATATCCATGCCTTTGGATTTTTTTACTCTCTTTCCATTTCAAAGATGTGTGGGGTATGCCACATGATTTATGTGTTTATATTTTCATGATTGGATGACTCTACTCTGATTCTATGGATGGAAAAGACTCGATGTTTAGTTTATCTACTCACCGTGTCGATCCCCCTATGCTTGGATGATGTTACTCTCTCTCTTATTTTTGGTTTGAGATGTTATCTTTGATTGTATCTTGTATCTGTTGTCTTTCTATTATTGTTGCATCTCTTACTGCCCCCCCCCCTTTAACTTTTGGGGTGTCCTACTGAGTATGTATATACTTACCCCTACATAGTCTTATCCTGCACATGTTGTGTCTTATGAAAATGATATACAGGTCAACAATGACTTTATAGGATCTTAGGGATACCTAGTACTTTGGACCGCATACAGTGGTTGTAACTTTATATTTAGAAGCTGGGCTCTCTTGATATTTTACTCTTCCAGTTTTTTTATGTTGGGATATATTTATAATTTGGTGTGTATTTTTCTTATTTACTTTTCTATTTTCATTGTCATGGTTTTGTACACTACAAAGGTTATGTATTCTTGTTTTACTTTCTAGATTTACTTCATCTTTTATTCTTTCCATCTTCATTTCTCCATTGAGATGGATGTGTTTGTGTGTGTACAGTTACTTAGAAAAATGCCTCCCTGTGTTAGTTATGACTTCGGTGCTGGTCGCCACCACCTTGCCAATGGAGTCGAGCTTGGGGTAGTTGTGGGTCAAGCCCTATCTTGGTTCAGGTCATGATAGTATGACCGTAAGTACTACAGCGTACTTATGGTATCCATCTCCACTAAAAAAATACACTGGATAAATTTATCAAACACATTGAACTTATTCTTAATTAAGTACACCCATACTTTACATGTGGAGTCATAGATGAAAGTCATGTAGTAGAGTGATCCTCGGTGAGAATGTACCAGAGTTGACCCCCAAATTTTTGCGTGTACCAACTACAACATTTAGTAATTTGGAATTTCCCATTTGGTTCACAAGGACACCTTCAACCACTTTCCAAAGACACAGTCCTTATACATTCCAAACTCCATGATTCTGATCAACATCAATCCCTTAGAATATAAAATCTTTATTCCCTTCTCACTGAGATGGCCAAGACGATCATGCTAAAGTTTAGTAGAAATATTTTCTTTAGCTTGTATCATTAATTTCAATTAACTGATAAGATATAGGGTCACAACCTTTACTAATTTTTTTACAACAATATATCCACATGAAATATTCCACAGTCCATCTATGAAAATTATACAAAAACATGATTCATTAAGTTTTCCCAAGGAAATTAATTTTTTCCCTATAGATGTTCCTCACACCTTGGAAGTTCAGTAAGATTTTTCACCTTGTTTAAATGAAGAAAGATCTCATACCAAGAACTTTAATAGATTTTACATACACCAAATGAACTCTATAATATCTTTTATAGATATAATTTTCATAGTTTCCTTCTTGGATATTGAATGAAATTATGTTATAGAGTATATCACCCATGACTCAAGTGAGATAGAGACACTTAGGTGCAATAAACTCCTATCTTATGACACAGAGTACATATATCCACTAACAAAAACATGTCTTCCAAATTTATCCCTTAGATCACTACAATCCTTCTTCAAGTGTAATTTCCTCCCATATGTCAGTGTATGGGAGAACCTTCTCCTAAGATACTCCTACTTTGGATTCTCTGACCTTTCCCTTTCTAGTGATTTTTTCATTTGGTGGTATGAACTCTTTCTTCCACACTGCATGTGTTACCGAAAGATATTTAGATCTCCTTATAATGATTTTTTTGTTCAATATCAGGTCATAATTTTTTTAACATTACATATATATTTATATTGGAATTACTCATACTCATCACCATAACTTCCCATGACTTCAAAAGTGAATAAAGAGATAACAACACCCAAACTGGGTCTCCTAAGTCCACTTTTATTTATTCCATATGAATTTTAATTGCATTTAAGTTATTTAGAAGATTAGTTTCTAACATTGCTTTCAACATTAGAATAATTATTAGTCTTATTATCAAGAATACCTTGTCCATGATCATGGGATTATCATACATATAAGATATGGTATTCATGATTTATTAAGCAGTCTTCACTTCTCGGATATTAAATGCCACATTTTGAGCAAGTGAAATTTTTATCATCATAAGTGATTTTGTTCTATCATATTGCATTCTTAGTTTTTCATCACTTCTATCTTAGATCTAGTAAATGGAAGATAAAGGTGTTTATGTAGAATAAAATCCTTTATTTTTATTTTCCTAAACTGAAAATCTATCTCTTTGAACATCTCTAGTTGAACTTTTTTCTCATCTGATACCATCCCATCATAAATTGTGAACTCATACTACTTTCATTAAATATAAAACAAGAGTTCAAGGATATATTAACAATATTCTCCTATAATGTTAACAGAAGAATATTGATACTAAATTGATCTCTAAAACACATTTTCAAGGGATTGAACTTCCCAAAACACTTAAACCATGAGATTTGATAACACTTGTTGGGTCCATGCACACATTATAATTAAACCATCAAATGATAATCCACAAAAAATTCATGATAATAATAAAAATATATTGAATGAAGCCACATATGATGATAGGTACTTCGAAGAAAATTGCACCCAATTCACTTCACCACACCATAAAACCATTGGAAAAATTTAGGCAATGCAATAAAAAACAACAATTTAAAGAAAACTCAAAAGGAAAAGAAAAAAACATTGGATTACATGGTTCAGTATTGCACCCTAATACATAGAGTAATGATGATTCTATTTTATTCAAAGAATCAAGAGAATGATTATAATTAAATTTATCTCACATTGTGTGGATCACAATTGTTCTACCAACTATTTATAATAGTGTCCATCTTTTGTTTCTATTCACCATCATCATCCTATACTCATGGGATGAATTATACCTTCTATGAGATGCATGGAGGAACCCTACATCTAGTCAAAGCTTTCCAATGCCTCAATGTTCCTTATTAGTAGACTTCTATTCCTCCTGGTGAACTCATAGGATGTTCCTCCTGTGTATATTTTGGCAAATGAGATAGACTGATTCCTGTTTCACCAACCTATACCATCTAGTGAATTGACACCCAAACATCGTCAACCCATTTTTATATAGTCTTCACAAATAGGGACACTAGATTTTCTCCCTCTAATGGTTTAACATTTCCTCCTTTTTGTAAATTGAATCTTTCACTTAAACAACTAGAACACATGACAAACCCAGGGTTCGAACAAATACATCCTCCAAGGAACCGAGAAACACTCAATATATACATTCACCAACCAATAAAACTAAAATGAAAGATAAATAAATTAGTGTATTCTACACCTATTTAGTCTCATAATAATTCCAATGGAAAAACAATATCTTGAATAATTCTATATGATAAAATGAGATAGAACAACAACATCTTACACTCCATTCAAATTCTAGGCAGTGTCAACAGCTAAGAGGACCACACTTAAGAAAAAAGAAGATTAAACCTAAGTTTTATCCCAATAAATAATCATTATGCCTTTCATAATTAAAATTCTAATAGAAATAGTTTAAATAAAACAAAACACGAATCCAACCCATTCATGTTTCCTAAAAACAAACCAACTAGTCCCAACACACCAAGGGATGAAATCCAAAAGCACTAACATATCAAAGTTAAATGCATTCAAATAAAAAAATACCTTTTCCAAAAGAACAAAACACTATGTTCATTAAAAATAAAAATTTATTTTCCCACAGACATAGGTTAATTTACAATATCCTATCACTTAAAAACATTCTAATTTATTTAAAAAATAGAAAATATCCCAAGGTATTTTAAAACATTTAACCCAGTTTCAAAAATAAATAATTCCTCTTTAAGATAAGAAACATAATAGAGCTTCACAAAGATATTATTTGTTTTAAAGTTCATTCTTAAAATACACTTTACATTTCAAAATGATCAACCCTTGAAAAAAATTAAAACACTTCATGGTTTTCATTTCAAAACTAACCACTCTTGAAAATTCACTCTAAGTGGGTAAAACTATTTTCCAAATAATCCACATTATTAGTTTTAAACCCCAAAATAATTTTCATATTTCACTATTAAATACACCATTTATAAAAAAATCATAAAAAAAAATCCATTTACTACTAATCCCTGGGGACTCATTTAAAACCAAAAAACTTCTTTTCATGAAATCCTCCTTTTATATTTGAAACTAGTTTTCAACAAACACACAATAAAAACATACCAAAAAATCCAAATATAATCCAATCCAAAACCATAAACACATAAAAAGAACCCATTTAATTCACCACCATTATTGGGAATCACTCAATGGAATTCAAAATATCAAATCCAAAACTAGATATAGAACCATGCATGACTTGGAAAACTAGTTTGAAAAACTATGATATAATCATGAAACAACCTCTAAAATGGTTCTAGAATCATGAACATATCCTTTAAACAAATTTAAGTCTATCAAATGTCAAAACCAATCCCTTTGGGCATGTTCCATGACTACCCCAAGCCCACCTCCAATAGGCCAGGGGCTGGCGACTAGCACTGAGTAGGCATATCACACAAATGAGAGGCATTTTACTAAGAACTTGTACACACGCACATGACTCCAAGCCATAGAGGTTGGAAAGTGAAAACACTAAGTAAATAAATTGAATTCATACCACTACAACCAAATAACAGAGTATGACAGAAAGTAAATTAGTAAAATACAGCCATTCCAGAATACAAACCCACTAAAAGAAAGACAAATGCAAGTCCGACCTGCAAACAAGGGTAGTGAAGCTACTATAGAAAGATGCTGAAAACACATCAAGTAATAAGATTTCACAAGGAACCGTCCAGTCCTGGTCCTGGTCCTTATCCACTTAGTAATTCTCCAAAGCGTCGGTTGTCTACACAAGACACAACACATGCGGGCAAAGCCCATGCAGAGGTGAGTAAAACAATACTCAGTATAGAACCCTGAAACACAAAGTAAAAGAACACATAGGAAACACCACTAAGAAGATACAGTCAGATCAAGAAAGGTGAATGTCAAAAACACATATAACATGAACATACAGTTATACTCGTAAAAGGATTCTGAGATGCAAAGTCTCATACATTTCCATCCATATGGTTTCGATCGTATCACACTCAATTCCAGGAGATCCCAATCCTCAAAATATCTAAATGAAATCATGCATAACAAAACTCCCACAATTATCTGATAGAAAATGTGGTCTCAATACGTTATGAAGTTTCCCTAATATGATCGGTCTCACTAAGACAAGGAGTCTCGATATCACAACCACCAATCCATAGTCACAGGATTCTGCTCGAGGCATGCTTGTTTCAGGAGAACTTTCTCCTCGATCTATGAAGTTATCGGAGACCCTTGCAAAGATGTCCCTCTAATTTGGGCCCCACCCAAATAGAACACACTGAGAACTACCTAAAGTACACTAGTTATGTCAAACTACGAAGGAAGGAATCAGATCTTGATACACAGATAGGGGGTCCTACAGCTAGGGCTCAGTGGGGGACATCCTGGCCCTACTAGAATTATCAACCTAGATAGGGGATGGGTGCCTGTGTAAATATTGATCACACCCATGCCACAAACCCTATATATGGTACCACAAAGAGAAGTGAGGACAGATTGGGCCTCTCGGTGTGATCCATGCTCTATCCCACGTAGTCACTAAGAAAACCGGGCTAAGCCAACTCACTTCAGAACAAGGAACATTCTCCATGATAGGGATGGGATCCTGCATCGAACCTTCATAGACAATCCTAATGGTATGGTCTCAATATCTACTATCACCCTCTATGATGGGATAAATATCCTACATCGATACCTCATAGGAAAGACAAATAGAACTCCATTATCCCATTAAATTATAACTAATGTCCCCCTAATCCATCTCAAAAGAACTGCCTCTTTGAGAGGGTCCCAACACTGAAATGACTTGTCAAACAGACTTATGATTTTAAAGTTATAGGTAGTTTAATGAAAAGGTGCATGTGGGGTCTAGGTCCAACCTAGACCGGCTGTCCCTAACCTGCTTTGTCATCCAGGTCTAGACCTCTGTGTTGGCCCGACCTGATGGAACGGGCTGGTGTGGTCCACCCGTGATGTGGTAGGTGACACGGTCACCTCCGCAGTTTAGCTGGACCATGGCCTCTAGCTATGTGATACACCCCACCTGCCATATCCACTAATGTCGATGCACTGGTGGGTTCTTCTATGGGCTACCAGACTCGCTCTGGTGGTCCATTTTCCGATCTAGGAATACTATTGTGATCCCTGGGTCACTGCCTCCACTTCTATGGGATCAGATCCATGTTACTAAATACTTCACTAAAAAAATCTTAAATGGTGGTATATCTCATGTCACTTTGATTCATCTGTCTCTGTCACTGTCACACCTCTTCCAGTTCATCACAAGGATGGATCTTTGATTTTGGATATTGGTTCCAAGAAACGTGCATGTAACGACCATCTTCTCGTTATTCCATCAAGAACCTGAAGAACATGATTGGGGGAAGAAACATGAAAGAGAAAACGGAGGAATAAACCTCGAATGTTGTTCATTATGACCTTGATTCTATCCCATTAGAAGGATCAAGAAAATGAACTTAAACAAAAAAGTTCCCCCCAAATTAAAACCTTCAAGTCAAACCTTCCCATAAGAACGATCAAACCACAGGTCAATCTGTTCGTGGGTTGATACGTGTTCATCATTTAAAATCAAGAATGGGGAAAGGAAAGATTTAAATAACAACCCATACCTATATTTTGCATCTCTTGTAGATGTATATTGAAGTCGCATCTTCATATTGATCCTTGTTCTATCGGCGTTCGTCTATTCATCATCTCTTGATCGAATCCCGACCTCCAATCTGTCATCACCGATGAGAGAGCCTCTTCCTTATTGTCTTAAGAAAACTCTAGGGTTATGACGATAACCCTAGATTTCTAATGATTCTTATTAAAAAAATAAAATTCCATTTCCTCAACCCATAATTTCCAAATAAAATATTTTTATTAAATATTTTAACGATGTTCACGTCCAAAAACTAAAATTCACCCTTGACCTATAACGATTGAGATTAGGTCCTACCAAAGGAAAACACCCCATTATAAACTCAATGGTGATATTAAATTTTCAATCTGAGTAACCTTTCATGAGTTATAAGGATTTGAAAAAAAATAATTTTATTTAATTATTTTATTAACGGTTATTCCATTTTTGGGTTTTCTCATAGGAGACCCGTGCCAAATAAAGTTAAGTCGTGCCTAGGGTAAAATCACCATCATAAGTGCAACGGTACCCTAAAATTTCTGATCTAGGTACCTATTTAAGATTTATTACACTTTTTCAGGAAAACTGCTCACTCACGCTATTTAAAAACTCAACATTTTTTCGATGGATTTTTTGGGCACTCTGGGTCTCAGAATAGTATGTTGTCTTAGTGAATGGTCTCATAATTTTCCAAAGAAGTTTCTAAAAATACAACTAAGAAAATATGATTCATTGCATTATCCAAACTTAAGGCTTTACATCCTTGAAAATCCAAAAAGGGTTTACTCAAACAAAAGGTGAGAGCACCGAGCATGAATCTGAGACTCCCGTTCCCATGTTCTCTTCTTAAGATCCCCATGATACCTCCATACATGAACCAAAGGAAAAGATCATCCATCAAGGATCCTCAATCCTCATTTGTTACTTAACCCATGACACTACAATGTCAATGTCTAGCTCATCCTAGATTATGACTAGCAAGGAGTTATTCATGAATCTCCTCAGCTATGACACATGGAAGACATTATGTACCTAGTCCCATTGTGGGGTAGAGAGAAGTAGTGTGAAACCTATCTAAGTCAACACAATACTATAAAGAGGGACTACTAACCTCAGAGATAGATTTTCACCCCAGAGAAAATCTCTATAACCCTCATCGATTTGATTCCCAAAGGAAGACATGGTATCTTTCCTCTAACTCCAAAGGTCTCTATTGTCTAATAGCACAAAACTTCAGATGGCCCTATGCATTATTCATCCACTTCTAGATGACCTTCACATTTTATACAAACTCATCCTACAATCCCTTCCACAACTGGTATGTAAATTGATCATCACGATCTGAAACAGTCTTCAATGAATCTCCATGGAGTTAAACTATCTCCTACTCGTAGAGGCATCCCAAGACCTTTAATAAACTCTATTCCTAGGTAGTTAGGAAGTGAGACAACTCAGTGAGTTGGTTAATGATCACCTTGATGGTATCATTTCTCCTAGACGTATGTAGTAAACGCTTCATGAAGTCCATCGATATCCTTTCCCACTTCCTTCTTGGTACCCCAAGAAAGAGAAGGAGAAACCCCTACCAAGAAAAAGGGCTTGACACAGTGAGTGTACAACCCATGAAACTGATTAAAACAAGCTTTTAGCTTTTTATCTCAATATGTGAGCTCAGATTCAACTCATTTTTTCATCATCGGTATCCTCCTAACACCCACATTCATATTTCAATGCATCTCGCCACTCTAGGTATCCACTGATACAACTATGTGTCTCCTGAAAATAATGACATGCTCCCCACATTTCAAAATTCTATCATGGGTATTCCATGTGAAAAACTGAGCAAGTGAAGACTCACAGTCGATATCACCGAGTTGTGCCTCCCTGAATAATTAAAGAGTGGATGGGTAACAACTAATAGCTATAGATAAACTGCTCCATCTACATCCATGAAGGATAAAAACAACAAGGCCAACTGCTTTGATTCCTCATTTAGTAACTGCTAACTAGATTCCAAATAAAAGAATATGCTTCCACATTCCTCTTACCAAGATTATATACAAACTCTAATTCATAGTCCTGGAGGAACTCTAGGCATCCCCTCTATCTAAATCCCCATTCCCTCTCAAAGAATACTTACTTGAGAATATTTTGATAGAAGTAGATGATTAATGGTCCACCCATCAGGTAGTATCACCAAATTTTTAATGCGAATACCACCACTGCTAACTCAAGATTTTGGGGTTGTGTAGTTCTGCTCATCAAACTCTATCTCAACCTTCACTAGATTCACTAAAACTATAGTCTATAATATGACCTCCCTGGGAAAAGGGACCTTCTGAAACCATAACTGACACTTCACGAGATTCTCTTAAAGATGGTGCTCTTTGAGTGTGTCTAGGACTATTCTTAAGTGTCTCACATGATCCTCCTCAGATGCTGAGTACACTAAGATTTTACGAATGAAGATCACCAGGGTATTCCCAAGATGAAACACTAGGTCTTACTAATCCCCTCCTCTTCAATTCCCCCATCTACACCCCCATCTCATGAAGCTCTTTGGGATCCATTTGATATACTGATTTAAATATTGGTGCCACCCCAGGGTGTAGACCAATGAAGAAGTCTAACTCTCAACAGAGAGGTAAACTTTGAACATCTTCAAAGAATTTTTCCTTATACTCTTCCACCACTAAGAAACTTGAGGACCTATAACATCCACTGCACTGAGGGTCGGACTAGCCAACTAAATAGAAATTAGTTGCACCCTCCTCTGCCTGAGTCCATCAAGAGCTACAAGGACTTCCCCCTTGCCGATAGAGGTAAATATGGTTCTATCACCATTAATGAACCACACCCTTTTCCTAAGAAAATAAAAATGAGCATGAACTATGGATTAGTCCATACCGAGAATGACATCATAAGGCCTCGATGCCACTAACAAGAGATCTCAACTGAAACTCTCACCTCCAAGAGTCATATCACACAATCGGCACTCGTGTGTGGTCATTGGGTCTCCTCCAGTAGGAGTCTCTAAATGTGAGGATCATGTCAACAGTTTTAACTAAAACCTCTAGGTATCCAACACAAAAATTGTAAGGAAAGGAAATCACTAGTAAAATTGTCTATAAATACTACAGCTAAGGTAGAAAGAAATAGATTATACCTTGAATCATTCTTTCAGTTCTAGGGTCATAATCCTTGATAGCCTGTAACTATCTCCTCCCATTTACTCCAGCTCCTAGATCTTGGTATGGACCACCTGGAGGTGGTGGTGGTAACACGTCAAAAATTCATCCACCTCCTACTTCTTCTGCAGCCCTATTTCCATGTCTACCACCTGAAGGATCTGTCTTCTCTTGTCGATTCCTCTTTTTTATTGGTTATTCAACCGCCTATCTGACTGTAGCTTGAACTGATGGACAATCTCATGCAAGATTCCCCCTTTTACGAAAATTATAGAAAATCCTTTCCTTCTAGAAACTAGCACATCCCCATAACTTCTGATGAAACCTTCAGTTTTATGTCTTTCATTGCATACTTGCTATCAATAGGTCTTGATGACCCCACATCCCAATAAATTGCTACCTTGGAATCCTATGACACACATTAAAATCCTAAACCTCAAAATCTAGTGAAAAAATATCCATCCATGACTCATTCTGGAAAGCTTCATCCACCTAAACCACTGGAGGTGGGTTTGCTAACTGGTCATTAAGAGGAACCGTCACTTGTTGACTATCCTGAAGAAAAACTGCTCTGTGAATGGATCCCATAAAGGAGACCTCATCGATCATCAGGACAAACACTCGATCCTACTCTGAAAACCTCGCTAGGTAGTTTTGTGAACATATCCTGAGGAAAACACGATGTATAATGGTTAAAAGAGTATACCTGGTGAGATAACTCAAGAAGGACATGGAAAACACAACTCATTCCTATATGATTCATGTACCCTTTGTTTTTTCCCTACAACTAGTGTTTTCATGTACCAAGTAAAAAAAGAAATTTCCCAGAATCCTGGTGTATGGATACGTTAGCCGCCACACCAACACTGGAGTCCCTAGCCTAAAATACAAACTCAAAACACTTAATATTGTTTTTCCAAACCAAACTCATAGACTCTTGGTTCCAATTTGTAACTGAACCCCCTCTGATACCACTCTGTCATGACCTGTCCCCCAAGGATCATGTTGAGACTACCCCAAGCCCGCCTCCAATAGGCCAAGGGCTAGTAGCTAGCGATGAGTAGGAATATCCCACAAATGGGAAGCATTTTTCTAAGAACTAGTACACACACACATGACTCCAAGCCACAGAGGATGGAAAGTGAAAAAACTAAGTAAAGAAAATGAATGCATACCACTAAAACCCAACAACAAAGTATGATGTAAAGTAAAGTGGTAAAGTACAACTAGTCCAGAATAAAATCCCACTAAAGGAAAGAAAGCTGCAAAGTCTAACCTACAAACAAGGGTACTAAATCTAGTGTATAGAGCTATCAAAAACACCTAATCTTGTCTAATCTCACAAGGCATCATCCAGTCCTGGTCCGACTCTACCTAGGACTTTTCCAAAGTGTCAGTCTTCTACACAAGACATGACATGTATGGGAAAATCACGTGCAGGGGTGAGTAAAACAATACTCGGTAGGGAACCCTAAAACAAAAATTAAAATACCACAAAAGAAACACCACTAAGAAGATATAGTCATCTCAACATAAGTATATTTCAAAAACACATATAATAAAAACATACAACTATACTAGTAAAGGATTTCAAGACACAACGTCTCATCCACTACTATACATATGGTTCCGCTCATAGAACGCTCGATTTTAGGAGATCCCACTCCTCAAGCTATCTGAAAGAAAGCACATAGAACAAATCTACCAAAACTAGCTGAGAGAACATATCATCTTGATATGTCATGAAGTTTCCCTAAGACGTCTAGTCTCACTGAGATAAGGAGTCTCGATATCATAGCTAATCCGTAGTCACAGGATTCTAATCGAGGCACACTCATTCCAAGAGAACTCACACCTTGATCTATGAAGTTATCAGAGACCCTTGCAAATAAGTCCCACTAATTTGGGCCCCACCCATAGAGATCACACTAATAATTACCTGAAGCAAACTGGTCAGGTCAAAACATGAATGAAAGAATCAAATATCAATACTCATATAAGCGGTCCTACACCTAGGGATCACTAGGGGACATCCTGGACCTACTAGAATTATCATCCTAGATATGGGATGGGTGGTCATGTAAATATTAGTCACACTCATTCCACAAACCTTATCTAAGGTACGATGAAGAGAAGTGACAACTGACTAGGCCTCTTGGTGCAATATATGATCCAACCCACGGAGTCACTGAGAAAACCGGGCTGAGCCAACTCACTTCATAACATGATCGATTATCCATTACAGGTATGGTATCCTGCATTGAACCTTGATATAGAATCCCAAGGTTATGGTCTCAATCTCTATTTTCACCCTCTATGACGGGAATGAGATCCTACATCGATACCTCATGAGAAATATAAATAGAATTCCACCATCCCATGATGGTCTAACTAAAACCCCACTAATCTATCTCAAAATTACCTCCTCATAGAGATGGTCCCAATACCGCAAATAACTCATCAAATAGACTTACAATTTGAAATTTATGGGCATTTTAGTGAAAAGGGGTTGGTTGGGTATGGGTCCAGTACAACTGGGCCAGATCGGGCCCGAAACTGACCTGGATCGCCAACCAATCTTGGCCCGCTGGAGCGGGCCGATGTGGTCCACCCAGAATTTGGTGAGTGTCGCATTCCACCTACGGCCGTTGTCACGGGTCTCCCTATCCATCTAGACCACAACCTCCAATCGTGTGACGCAACCTGCCTACTGTGTCCGCCACCGTCCACCTACCGGTGGCCCTTTCTCACTACCCATGGTAGATGTCATGCGTTTCTTCCACCTTCACTCTAGTGGGTTCTTCCGTGGGCCACTGGGCTCGCTCAGGTGGTCTGTTTTCCGATATGGGAGTACTGCTGCGATCCCTAGGTCGCCGCCTCCACTGTCGTGGACTCGAATCCAAATTACAAACGACTTCACCAAAAAAATGATCGAATGTAGATATCTCCAATGTCTCTTATATCCGTCCATCATTGTCACCATCGCACCTCTTCTAGGTTGTCACAAGGCTGAATCTTTGATTTGGGATTGTTGTGCCTGGAAACGTGTGCGCAACGATCATCTGCTCGTTATTTTGTGAAGAACATGAAGAACATGATTAGGGGAAGAAATATAACCCAAGGAACGAACCTCATCCATTGTTCGTTATGGACTTGATCCACTCCCATTATAAGGATAAAGAAAACGAACTTAAACAGAATAATTTCCCCCAAATTAAAACCCACAAGTTGAACCCTCCCGCAAGAATGATCAAAACGCAGGTCAACCTGTTCATGGTTTGATCCGCATTCATCATTTAAACTCAAGAATGGGGAAATAAAAAATTTAAATAATAACCCCTACCATGAGTTTGGATTTCTTTCATACGTATATTGAAGTCGCATCGTCACGTCGATCCTTGTTCCATAGGAATTTGTCGATTCGTCGTTTCTTGATCGAATATCGATCTCTGATCCTTCACTTCCAGCAAGAGAGTCTCATCCTCCTTGCCTTAGGGAAACTATAGTGTTATTATGATAACCTTGGATTTCTGATGAGGCTTATTAAAAAAATAAAATGTCACTGCGCCAATACGTAACATCCAAATAAAATATTTTTATTAAATATTTTAATGACGTTCACATTCAAAAACTAACTTTCACCCTCGACCCGCGTCGATCGAGATTAGACCTTTCCTAAGTAATACACCCCATTACGAACTCAACAGTGGTATCATATTTTCAATTTGAGTCACCGTTCATGAGTTATAAGGATTTAAAAACTAAAATAATTTATTTTATTTTATTTATTTATGATTATTCCATTTTCGTGTTTTCTCATTGGAGACCCGCACTGACTAAAGTTAATTCATGCCTAGGGTAAAACCGCCATGCCGAGCATAACAGTGACCTCATATTTCTGATACAGGCACCCATTTATGATTTATTCCACTTTTTTAGGAAAAATGATCATGCGTGCTATTTAAAAACATAACATTTTTGATGGATTGTTTCAGGCACTCTGGGCCTCGTAATCGCACGTCGTCTCAATGCTTGGTCTCATAATTTTCCCTAGAATTTTATAAAAATAGAACCAAGAAAATATGATTTTTTTTACATGTAATTTAACTATGAATGCCTTACTCTTTCTCTTTTCTCATCCCAAAACTCAATGAAACCCTAAGGAAACTCCAACAATGCCAATGAGGATCAAGACACTATTATCTCAAACCACAATACAATTGTAACACCCCTAGATTTTGTGAAATATTTTTAAATTTTTAATTTAATGTTTTCAATATTTTTTATTACACATAACACTGAGTTTATATTATGTTACATGCAACTCTGAGTTTAAACAAAGCCTATCATATTATTAAAATATTATTATATGATAATTATCACCTAACTGTTAGAATGCAGGGTATGAGTGTGTTTAACTAAATTACTAAAATATGTGGTTTTAACATGCCTATAAAATGAATTTTTGGGTTACCAATTAATTAAAAATGAAAATAAAAACTATTTAAAAATAAAGGTATTTTTTTTCTAAAAAAAGTATTTTTATGAAAAAAAACATATTTTACCTTGAAAAATAAAAAATAAAAAATTAGGGAATGTTTTTAATGAAATTTATATATTATACATTTAATAAATTATTTAACATTCATATTATGTGTTTTCTAGACAATATATAAGAATAAATCCTACTTTTTTCTAAAAAAACTATATTTTTCTAAAAAATTGTTTTATCGCTTTTTGTGCACTTATTTTAAAGCTAAATTTTTAAACTTTTAGAAATTTTATTTGAAAAAATAAAATTGATTTTTTAAATTATCTTGTAAAAATTATATTAGGGTGATTTTTTGAGAATTTTCTAAAAATATTAATTTTTTTTATAAATAGTGAAAACTACTAAATTTTAATTGAAAATTAATTTTTTATTTAAATTATTTATAAAGTTAAATTTAATTTTAAATTTGATTTAAATTAAAATTAGTTAAATTATATATTTATTAATCCAATTTAGTTCATTGGGATAATTTTTATATTGAATTTTGATATAAAAACATTGTAAACTTTTGAACATTTTCTCATTGAAAACCTGCTTTCTCATCATGTCTGCGGGATTAATTTTCAATTAAAATTTTCCACTTATTTGAATTGAATTTGGAAATATGGATTCCATATTTTTAATAATCATAATTTATATATTCTAATAATTTTAACTTAAATTTTTTACCATAATTAATAATAAAAGTAGTAAAAATGTATTTATCGCAGTTAAGTTAAAAATGGGTTTATTAGGGGTTAGACTAAAAATATAAGGGTTAAAATGACCTAAAAACTTATATAAAATATATTTTATAGACATATTTAGACCTTTTAATGTATAATTCTCAATAATACTCAATTTTTTACCATTTTGGCATGTGAAAAATGTGGGTACACCTTTTTCTTTTCAGAAATTACAAGTGTGTCACTCACCTCACTCATAAAAGGCCTCCCCCTTCCATATCCTCTTCACACCTTAAAACCATTTTGTTTCATCCAATAAATACCAAAATAACTTCCCATATTTCCTTATCTTATCATACAGGCCTTATATTTTCCATAAATCTATCCTTGGAAGGGTTTTGGTGCAAACCTAAGGAGGTTACCTGAGGAAGAGGTAACGTTCTTCATCGAGCATTTTTATTTTATTTCTTCTTAAACCTCCTTAAATTATTATTATTAAACCATGATGACATAATAAACTTATTATATTTTACATAATTATATTTGTTTCATCTTAATTTTATTACCTACAACCATCCCCACTTCCATCAAATAGGTTATGAAATCATCATTCGTGTGTATAGTGGACTACCCACCTCGCGAACTGATGTCATTTATTTTTACATTACCACCGCTCACGGTTGGATATGATGATGGGTAAAAAGTATATATATGATATTTATAAAAAATATTATACCTATTTAATAATTATATCATATATAACTTTTTACTATCCATTCTGTATGGGATACGATAATGTTGCTCGTGTGTACAACGAACTACCGCCTCGTGAAGCGATGTGATTCGTTTTTCACTAACACTTTACATTGATGATAATAGGGAAACTTTAATGAATATATGTGATATACATGAAATTATTATTATATTAATTAAATATTTATCATTCTAAAAAGATAATATATCATTTTATTTCTTACCATTTCACTCACTGAAAGATGATATCGTTGTTCATGTATGTGTGGGCCATCACCTTCACGAAGCAATGTGACACTATTTTTATCACCACACCATATGGATGATATGTATAAGTATATTTAAATAAATAAAACTATATTATAATAATTTTGGAAATATAAAATACTACTTACCTCATTTCTATATTGATCGCTAAAAAATTGAAACATTACTCATGCGTACATACGGCATACCATCTCCATGATCATAACATACTTCATTTCTCAAAACCATATTTCATTATTGGAATTAAAAGTTTAATTTATGTATAAATAATATAATTATATAATTATTATTATTATGGATATTATTTATCCATGATCAAATTAAAAGGACCAAAAATAACAAATCAAAACATATACGAAAAATAAAGCGGTTAATACCTGAAACTCGATTTTAATAAGGAATTAGTAATAAATAGGTAATGAATAGTAATAAGTATATAATATATTGTATAATAAATATAATTATGGTTAAATAATATATTTATAATAAACTTATATTTATTATATATGAGGTTTGAACGTGTATAAATGAATTCAATACTTAAGGTAAGATATTTTCATCTCACTTTTTACTTCTGTGAGACACATACCATATTTGCCGATTATTTATTTTATTTGGTGTATATAATTCCCATGAATTTATTTTATAATTATTCTCCTGAAAATTTTTTATATTTACATATCCATTTTAGTAACTCACTTTCATGGGTTTTATAGCTCAAAAGTTACAAAAGTGGTAAGGGATTTTTATCTCAATTTTCGTTCTTTGAGACATATGTTATGTTATGCACATATCTTGTTTTATGAGGTGTATATAAACACCCCTTGATAGGTAATATCATGAATTTATGTATACTAATGATATTATAAGTTTTATTTAATGTTATTATTTCATAAGTCTTACGATTCAATGTTACCAAAGTGGTAAGGGTCTTATGTTACAATCTCATCATTTATCAGGATTACTCATGATTATGATTAAAATGATGAAATAATATGATATATATCTCAATAAACCCACGAATTTTATTCTACTATTTTTATTTATGATATTTTCATGTAATAATACCATTTTTAAACTCTTTGGTACTTAAAATAATTGATAATTGATTTTGAAGAAAAACGTCTTTATTTCTCTCTTTGGTCAAAAACAATTTTTCTTCCAAAACCATGTTTTCTAAAAATATTTTTAATTTTTTTTAAAATTATTAAAATGATTTTTTGAAGACTTTTTTACCCATGTTTTATGTTTTTTACCAATTTTTTTGAAAGGAATCTTCATGTATTTTTCCAAACAATGCCCCTTTGGCTTTTAAAAAAATGTGAAAGGAATAATTGTTTTAATGTGTGTAGCATGAATGGAATTTTATTCTATCATGAAAAAATAATGTTTTGAATATTTATTTATAAGTTTAAAATTTTATTTTAAAATATAAGTATTTCCAAAAAATATCCATTTTATATTTTAATAACTGATTTTTAAAGAAAATTTATTTTCCTTAATAAATGTTTTAAAAGATTTTTAAAGATTTATTTATAAGTTTTGAAGGTTATTTTTAAAGAAAAGGATTTCCAAAATGTTTTATGAATTTTATGTTTTAAAAAGTTATTTTTACAGAAAATTTATTATCCTCAATAAATGTTTTAAATTATTTTTAAATATTCCTTTATAAGTTTTCATGGTTATTTTTAAATAAAATGACTTCTAAAATGTTTTTTAAATTTTTAGTTTTAAAAAGAGATTTAAAAAATTAATATTCCTCAATAAACTATCCAAGTTGTTAATATTTAAAAATAATTATCCATCTAATATTATATCCTTTGATATAGTCTATGATTTACTGGTGGTATGAACCAAGGATACCATTCTTATTCTTACTCTGAATGGTTTGTGATGAAAATATGTTTATGAAAACTATTTATCTTCCACGGGTTTTATCATGATAAAATGTTTATAAAACTTTCTTATTTTATTTGGTTATTATTTTATTAAATGTTGAAATGATTATAAAACATTTCTCTTTTCCACGGGTTATGATATGATGAAATGTTTATGAAACCCATTTCATTTCATGGGTTATGATATGATGAATATTTTATAATCTTGTGACACACATACATATGTATTTCATTATTTAATGAGTGGGGCCTATATCTCCTCCAATTGGTTAGTTAAATATTTATATCTCATGATATATACAGGACTAGAATAGAGAGTGAACTCACTTCAGTAAGAGACTTTTTCTTCTATGATGATCTTAGTAGTGAACCTTTACTACTATGATGGTTTGGGGAGTGAACCCATTCCACTATGATATCCTTGATAGTTATCCTTGACTAATATGGAAATTATTTTCTATGCTTATGTTTATTCTATAATTTTATACCTTATTCCAATGTTATACTCTCATGGATCATGATCTTTGATTCCCTTATGATTCATGTCTTATAAACTATCAATATTTATTCCATCACTCAAGATTATAATATTTTATATATAGGGTATGGTTTTAAAATGTTATTATTGTATTATCATACCCTTATATTCATGTTATTATAATTTATATTCCTTTTTTACTATTACTGATCACCTAAGATAACACTTTCATATGTTTCCTTTCCTCAGCTTTTTGAGAAAATTTTATAAGTTGGGTATGTTTGTGAAGAGTGATATAGGTGAAGATATTTATGGGGTATGTGGAATATGTTTCAAAAAATAAAATATTATGTACCTATTATTAAAAGAAACTAAAATATTATGGTCCTTGGGTGTGTGTTTGTGTAATGTATTGAATATTCATCTAAAAAATGTAATATCTATGTATGAAAATTCTGGGTCACTATGGTTGGTATCAGAGAAAATATTTAGTTAACCTTTGGAAAATATAATGATAAAACTTTAGTGATATCCCTAAGGAAATGTATAAGTATAAGTCTAAGGATGAGTCAATGTATAGTAAAATGCCTTAGAATTTTGGTAAATTATAGAGCAAGTGGTTTCAAATAAATTACATCCCTATCTAGATACTGTAAGTGGAAGTGGGTATAGTATAGAGGTACCTAGGGGTAATTACTTTGAAAAGGGTTCATTGTGTTGGAATCGATCATTATCTAGTGCATGATAATGGGACTTTCTACCCAACTATTTTAAAACTACCATCAGATATGCTTTGTAAATTCACAAACACTTTATGAACAATCATGAAGGATTTAAACAAATTATGATCATGGATGACCTATGTTAAACCTAAGGTTTCCTAGATTTAAAAAATAAGGTGTTATTATTTAGACATCCTATAAGTTATTTTTTCATGATTATGTGGTTTTACACTATGATTAGTGTTTCTCACACTATGATTTTTGGTTTTAATCAATGGAGGGAACCAGAAGGAAGTGGGTTGAAAATATATATAATGGAAAATTTGTTGATGATAAGACAAATGGGATGATGACTGGAGTGAAGGATATTATGATTATGCCTAATCAGTAATCATGGAATGTGATTAACAACTTGAACCTTAACCAAATCTTGGACTCTCCAAAGAAGAGAATGATATAATTCATTAAGAGTTCAGGTAGTGGATACCATATAAAAAATAAGATTCAATTTCCTGTATATTTATAATGTGGGAATAATCACTCAAATTAATATCTTATAGGGATGAGAATATATTCTAGGCATATAAAATAAGGACACAAATAAATTAATTTCAAATTAAAATTGAAAAGTTCGGTTAATGAAATAGATGAGAATAATGGTCTCCCTAAGGTATCATCAACTGTTGAATATTTTAAATGTGAAAGTATGGGCAGTATGCAAATCTATGTCATAAGGGGAAGACTCATGAAGAGAATCAATAAGGTTGTATCATTAATGGTTTTTTATTGATGATGAAGAGACTAAAAATGACATATGAAAGGAAATAGTTATTAAGGAATAAGATGTTGAATCCTAGTTAATGTATTAAGGATGAGCTGGAATAATTGAAGTGTTTATGTATTGGAATTCCAGATTTATGTTATATGAATCATAATATATATAATAATTTTTTGTATAAGTTTTGTATTAATACGGTGAATGGGACTAATGATCTATAAAATTAATTTAACAACAAGGTGGTACTTTAAGGAAAACATGTGATTAAGTGAATATAACCCTTAATATGTTATAAATATTGTGATAATGATGTTGGTATAAATAGATTTTAGATATGAATAACTTAATTGGATAGTATTGATGAACTTGGAACTGATTAATGATTTGTGGAAAAAGTGGTTTCTGTTATCATTTATGGACTTTACAACATTATTGGATTTATGGAATATATAAAATAATCTACGTTTTATTTTAAGTAATAAAGAAGAATGTGTGTTTTTAATAAGGTTTTATTTTAATTTAGGTTATTACCATGTTTCAAGAGAATACATGATAATGGTATTCACATATTTAGTATATGACAATTAAGAGCTACGTCATATTATTTTGGGGATTAATGATAAGTTGATTTTAGAAATTTAGTGACCTTATTTCAAAAAAATTGTATTTTAATCTTTTGGAAGATATATAAGGTTAACCATTTATGTAATGGTTTAATTTGAACTTTGGATAAGGTTTTATAGATTAAAATATTACTTCGCCATATAGAGATTTATCCATATTGGATGACCAATGTTAACCCATTTTTTACTAGATATAAAAGAAATGACTTGTCATTATATTATGGATCTTATTTATTGGTTCATATATGAAAAAATTAATCTCTTTGAGTAATAGATGAATTGTAAATTGATCAAGGAACAACCAAAGGATGAAATTGTGTCTATGAAATAAAAATATATCAAGTAACTACATTTTAATACGTTCTCAGTCTAGATGGAAAATGAATTCCTCTTCATTAGTAAAATAATCTTGAAATAAATTTTGTCTTCAGATCACATTTTTTTATGATATCAATAACCTTTTTTATTCTTATTTTGTTTATGGATTTTTATTCATTAACAGTCTTCTGACCATGTTTTTTATCACTCTCCATCAGTATTTGGGTGTTAGTATTTTGTTATGTGTCCATTTTTTCACTTCCCGACTATTTTCTTCTACTTGGAAAGTTAGTATGCATTATTCTAGATGAATTTCTCACATCCCTTTCTATTTTTTAAGAGTATGTTTATTAACCCTTTTCATGATGTGGGTTTCTATAAAGGAATTTTAAAATGTTAAAACATTAATGACCAAGAATAATTGTGAGGGTGAAATTAATTTTAGGGGAGTATAATGTAACACCCCATGATTTTGTGAAATATATTTTTTCAAATGAATTTAATATTTTCAATATTTTTTGAAATGTAACACTAAGTAAAGCTTTCATTACATGCAACCCTAAGTTTAGACAAAACATGTCATATTATTAAAATGTTATTATATGATAGTTATCATATAGCCATTGGAAAGGTGTGTATGGATAATATTAACTAAATTATGAAAATATATGGTTTACATATGTATATAAAATTATTTTTTTGGTCAATAATCAATTAAAAATTAAAATAAAAACTATTTGAAAATAAACGAAATCTTTTTTTTGAAAAACTATTTTTATAAAAATAAACATGTTTTACATTAATAAATTAAATAAACCACTTATAATGAATTATTTTAATGAAAGTCATATATTATATATTCAATAAAATTTTTAACATTCATTTTATGTGTTTTCTAGACAAGAGATATGAATAAATCCAATTTTATGCTTAAAATAGTATTTTTCTAAAAAACAGTTTTGTTGCCTTTTTGTGCACTTGTTTAAAAAATAATTTTTGAAACTTTTTGATACTTTATTTGATAAAATAACTTTAATTTTTTAAATTATCAGGTCAAAATTATCTTAGGTTTAATTTTTAATAATTTTTTGAAAATATTAATTATTTTTATGTATTGTGAAAAATACTGAATTTTAATTGAAAATTTCATTTTGGTTTAAATTAATTATAAATTAAAATTATATTTTAAATTGGTGTTAAATTAAAATTAGTTCAATTATATATCTAATCACCCAATTTAGTTCTATTTTCTCTTTTTAATATTGAATTTTGATATAAAAACTTTATAAACTTTTGAACATTTTCTCTTTGAAAACCTGATTTCTCATCGCATTTGTGGGATTAATTTTGAATTAAAATTTTCTAATTATATGAAATGAATTTGGAAAAATTAATTCCATATTTTTAATAATCATAATTTATATTATCTAATAATTTTAATGTAATTTTGTTTCCACAAGGAATACTGAAAACATTAAAAATTTATTTGTCGCGGTTAAGGTAAAGATGGGTTTACTAAGGGTGAAACTAAAACAATAAGGGTTAAAATGGACTCAAAAAATGTATAAAATCTATTTTATACCCATATTTTGACCCTATAATGTATAATTCTCTATAATACTCCATTTTTTACCCTTTTTTCATGTGAAAAATGTGGGTGCACCATTTTCTTTTCAAAAATTACAAGTGTGTCACTCACCTCACTTATAAAGGTTCACCCCTATCATATTCTATTCACACTATAAAACCATTTCTCCCTATAATACTTACCAAAATGACATAAAAACTTAAATTATATAATCTTATAAGATTATTTTGTTCAAAAATCAAAAATTGGAATGCTTCTGGGGAAATCCAAATGAGGTTACCAAGGGAAGAGGTAACATTCTTCATCAAGCATTTTTTTTATTTCTTACAGAACCTCCTTTAGTTAATATTAAACCATTATGATATAATAACCCTATAATATTACATATAATTATATGTTATTATGTTATTTTAATTACCTACAACCATCCCCACTTCCATCAAATGGGTTATGAAATATTTATTTCTGTGTATGGTGAACTACCTCATCGCGAACTGATGTCATTCGTTTTTCCATTACTACCTATCACGATTGGGTATTATGATGGATATAAAGTATTTATATGATAATTATAACATAATTATACCTATTTAGTTATTATATCATATATAAAATTTTCACTTTCCATTCTATAGGGGATACGATAATGTTGCTCGTATGTACGGTTGGCTACCACATTGTGAAGTAATGTGATTCATTTTTCACTAATGCTTTACATGGAAGATAAAATGAATAAATTTAATGAATATATGTGATATAAATGAAATAATTATTATATTAATGAAATATTTATCATTATTAAAAGATAATATATAATTTTATTTCTTACCTTTTCACTCACTGAAAGATGACAACGTCGTTTGTGTACGTGCGAACCGCCACCTTCACGAAGTGATATGACTCTCTATTTTCATCACGACACCACATAGATGATATGTATAAGTATATATAAATAAATAATATGATTTTATTATCATTATTTAAATATAAAATAATATTACATTCTTTCTATAATGATCTTTGAAAAATGGAAATGTTACTCGTTCGTATGTATGACCTATCATCTCTATGATCGTAATGTACTTTATTTCTCAAAACAATATTTCATTATTGATATTAAAATTTTAATTAATTTATAAATATTATAATTATTTCGTGTTTATTATTATTAAGATTATTAAACCATGATAAAATTAATATGACCTAAAATAACACATCAAAACATATATGAAAAAAATAGTGATTATTACCTAAAATGTGATTTTAACAAGGAATTAGTAATAAAAAGGTAATGAATGGTAATAAGTAAATAATATTTTGAATAATATATATAGGTATGGTCATATAATATATTTATAATAAAATTATATTTATTATACATTAGTTTCAAACATTTATGAATTAATTTGATACTAAGGTAATGTATTCTCGTCTCACTTTTTACTTTTGTGAGACACATGCCATATTCACCAATTATTACTTTTATGTGGTGTATATAATTCCCATGAATGGATTTTATAATGATTATAATGAAAATTATTTCTATTTAAATATCAATTTTAGGACCTCTCTTTCATGGGGTTTATGATGGGATTTTTGTCTCAATTTACCTTCTTCAAGACTTATGTTATGATATGAACACTACTGGAAATGGGGTCTTTCCCAATGGTTCATAACCATTGGAAAAGCCTGCAGAGCTGCTGGTATACGTTATACCAACGGTTCTGCAAACCATGGGGAAGTAAGCCATTGGAAAAAACTATCCCAACAGTTTACAAAGAACCATTGGTATAGGTTAGGAAAATTAACCTATGCCAACGGTTTGGTTAAACCATTGGCATAAGTTTTACCAACATTTTACACCAAACCATTAGTAAAACTAAACAAATCAACACTTTCCCAATGGTTTTAGAACCCTTGGGAAAGGTTTTTTCCAATGGTTCCCATTGAAACGTTGGCCAAAAAACCCTAGAAACCTTTCCCAATGGTTTAGAAACCATTGGGAAAGGGTTATTACAATCTTATGCCAACGGTTTGAAACCGTTGGCATAAGCTATGTTGTGAAAATTGCACAGCAGCCTCCATTTTTTCACAGCAGCCTCCATTATGCTCCTTTCTAATTACTATACCTGCAATAACAAACTAATACATACATATATAGAAAAAATTCATACACATTTAACATATAATTCATTCTTGAACTATACACATCAATAATTAAATCATAATTCATAACGTAATTATAAACATACATAATTGATTTAAAGTTCAATTTAAAATTCAGATGACAATTATATGTGGAATTCGGAATTCAATTCATAATTGAATACATACATAATTTAATTATCAATTATCAATAAAATACATAAAAAACTGAATAAGTATCAATAGAATCCGAATACGTTTGTTTAGTTTTTCGTATACCAGTTGTTTTTACTAAAAATGATGTCCATTTTAAAAAAAATACATACAATTGGAGTGATACCGGCCACACCATGCCTTGAATTGAGGCGGGTTTGACTCTTACACATTACATATGACCCATGGATCATTTTCCTAAAGTATCAACATATTCTGAAAGCGTTTGGTATGTTTTCCGTATGTCAGTTATTGTTTTTACTTAAAATGTTGTTCATTTCAAAAAAAAATGAGACACTTTGAGTGGTTCCAAATACCCCATGCCTCAGATTAAGGCGGGGTTAACTCGTACATGTCACATATGACTCATTGATCATTCTTCTAAAGTTTCAACAAATTCAGAATGCGTTTGGTCAGTTTTCCGTATGCCAATAGTTGTTTTCAATTAAAATGTTGTCTATTTCAAATAAATGTGAGACACTTTGAGTGGTGCCGGTCACACCGGGCCTTATATTGAGGATGGATTGACTTTTACATGTCACATATGACCCATGTATCATTTTACTAAAGCATAAACACATTCATAATGCATTTGGTCGATTTTCCATATGTCAGTTTTAGTTTTCACTTAAAATGTTGTTTATTTCAAAAAAAATTAGACACTTTGAGTGGATCCGGTCACACCATGCCTCGTATTAAGGCTAGGTTGACTCATAAACGTCACATATGACCCATTGATCATTTTTCTAAACTTTCAACACATTCTGAATGCGTTTGGTTTGTTTTCCGTATTCCAGTAGTTGTTTTCAATTAAAATGTTGTCTATTTCAAATAAATGTGAGACACTTTGAGTGGTGCTAGACACACCAGGCCTCGGATTGAGGTGAGGTTGAATAATACACGTCACATATGATCCATGGATCGTTTTCCTAAAGTTTCAACAGAATACGAATGAATTTGGTCAGTTTTTCGTATGTCATTTATTGTTTTCACTTAAAATAAAGTCTATTTTAAACAAAAGAGAGACAATTTGAGTGGTTCTGGCCACATTGTGCCTCTTATTGAGGCTAGTTTGACTCATAAACATCACAAATGACCCATGGATCATTGTACTAAAGGTTCAATAGAATCCAAATGCGCTTGGTTAGTTTTCTGTATGTCAGTTGTTGTTTTCACTTAAAATAAAGTCCATTTTAAACTAAAGAGAGACACTTTGAGTGGTGTCGGCCACACCGCTTCTCGGATTGAGACAGGGTTGACTTTTGCATGTCATATATTACACATGGATCGTTTTTCTAAAGTATCAACACAATCAGAATCTGTTTGGTCGGTTTTCCGTAAATACTTAAAATGTTGTCCATTTTAAACAAAAGAGAGACACTTAGAGTGATCTCGTCCACACTGTGACTCGGATTGAGGAGAGGTTGAGTTTTACACGCCACATATGACCCATGGATTGTTGTACTAAAGTTTCAACATAATAATAATGCATTTGGTCAGTTTACCATATGTCAGTTGTTGTTTTCATTTAAAATGAAGTCCATTTTAAAATATAGAGAGACACTTTGAGTGGTGGCAGCCACTCCACACCTTGGATTGAGGCTGTGTTGACATTTACACATCACATATAACCCATGGATCATTTTCTTAAAGTTTTAACTGAATCCGAATGCGTTTAGTCAGTTTTTCGTATGTCAGTTGTTGTTTTCATTTAAAATGTTGTCTATTTCAAATAAATCTGAGACACTTTGAGTGGTTCCGGCCACACCATGGCTCAGATTGAGGCAGGGTTGACTCGTACACATCACATATGACCCATGGATCATTTTCCTAAAGTTTAAACTGAATCCTAATGCGTTTAGTCAGTTTCCCGTTTGTCAGTTGTTGTTTTCATTTAAAATGTTGTCTATTTCAAATAAACTTAATACACTTTGAGTGGTGCTGGCCACACCTGGCCTCAGATTGAGGCAGGGTTGACTCGTAAACGTCAAAAATGACTCATGTAATGTTTTACTAAAGTTTCAGCATAATCTGAATGCGTTTGGTCAGTTTTCCGTATGTTAGTTGTTGTTTTTAATTAAAATGAAGTCCATTTTAAACTATAGAGAGACACTTTGAGTGGTTCCGGCCACTCCACACCTCGGATTGAGGTGGAGTTTACTCTTACACGTCACATATGACCCATGGATCGTTTTCCTAAAGTATAAACACATTTTGAATGCATTTGGTCAGTTTTTCGTATGTCAGTTGTTGTTTTCACTTAAAATGATGTCCATTTTAAACAAAGGAGAGACATTATGAATGGTGTCAGCCACACCACACCTCGGATTGAGGTGAGTTTGACTCGTACACGTCACATATGACCCATGGATCGTTCTCCTAATGTTTCAATGGAAACCGAATGTGTTTTTTTCGGTTTTCCTTATGTACTTAAAATGTTGTCCATTTTAAACCAAAGAGAGACACTTAGAGTGATCCCTGCCACACCGCGACTCGGATTGAGCCCGGGTTGGCTCATACACGTCAAATATGACCCATGGATTGTTGTGATAAATTATCAACAGAATCCTAATGCATTTGGTCAGTTTTCTGTATGCCAGTTGTGCTTTTCACTTATAATTTTGTCCATTTTAAACAAAAGAGACATGGTTAGAGTGATACTGGACACACAGCACCTTGGATTTAGATGGGGTTGACTATTACACATATCAAATGACCCATGGATCATTTTCCTAAAGTATCAACAGAATTCAAAGGAATTTGGTCGGTTTTCCGCATGTCAGTTGTTCTTTTCACTTAAATTCCCATCCATTTTAAACAAAAGAGACACAGTTAGAGTGCTACCGGCCACACCGAGCCTCGGATTTAGACGGGGTTGACTCGGACACGTCACAAATGACCCATGGATCATTTTCTTAACGTATCAACACAATTAAAATGTGTTTGGTCGGTTTTCCATATATCAGTTGATGTTTTCACTTAAAATGATGTCATTTTGAAACAAAAAAGAGACACTTTGAGTGGTGTCGGCCACACAATGCCTCATATTGAGGTGGGGTTGATTCGTACATGTCACATATGACCCATGGATTGTTGTGATAAAGTATCAACACAATCAGAATCCGTTTGGTCAGTTTTCCGTATGTACTTAAAATGTTGTCCATTTTAAACAAAAGAGAGACACTTAGAGTGATCCCGAACACACTGCACCTCATATTGAGTCGGGGTTGACTCGTACATGTCACATATGACCCATGGATCATTTTGATATAGTATCAACAGAATCATAATGCGTTTGGTCAGTTTTCTGCATGCCAGTTGTTCTTTTTTACTTAAAATACCATCCATTTTAAACAAAAGAGACACAGTTAAAGTGCTACCGGCCACACCGCACCTCGGATTTAGACGGGGTTTACTTTTACACGTCAAAAATGACCCATGGATAATTTCCCTAAAGTATCAACACAATTCGAATTCGTTTGGCGGTTTTCAATATGTTAGTTGTACTTTTTACTTAAAATGTTATCCATTTCAAACAAAAGTGAGACACTTCGAATGGTTCCAGCCTCACCGCATCTCGGATTGAGGCGGTGTTGACTCATACACATCACATATGACCCATGGATCATTGTGCTAAAGTATCAACACAATCAGAATCCATTTGGTCATTTTTTCGTATGTACTTAAAATGTTGTCCATTTTAAACATAAGAGAGATACTTAGAGTGATCCCGACCACACCGTAACTCGGATTGAGTCAGTATTGACTCGTACACATCACATATGACCCATGGATCATTGTGATATAGTATCAATAGAATCAGAATTCGTTTGGTCAGTTTTTCGCATGCCAGTTGTTCTTTTCACTTGAAATCCCATCCATTTTAAACAAAAGAGACATAGCTAGAGTGCTATCGGCCACACCGCGGCTTAGATTTTGACAGGGTTGACTCGTATACATCACAAATGACCCATGGATCATTTTCCTGAAGTATCAATACAATTTGAATGTGTTTGGTCGGTTTTCCATATGTCAGCTGTACTTTTCACTTAAAATATTATCCATTTCAAACAAAAGTGAGACACTTCGAATGGTTTCGGCCACACCGCGTCTAGGATTGAGGCGGGGTTGACTTGTACACATCACATATGACCCATGGGTCATTTTGCTAAAGTATAAACACAATCAGAATCATTTTGGTCAGTTTTCCATATGTACTTAAAATGTTGTCCATTTTAAACATAAGAGAGACACTTAGAGTGATCCTGACCACACCACGACTCGGATTGAGCCGAGGTTGACTCGTACACGTCACATATGCCCCATGTATCCTTGTGATACAGTATCAATAGAATCTGAATGCGTTTGGTCGGTTTTCCGCATGCCAGTTTTTCTTTTCACTTAAAATCTCATCCATTTTAAACAAAATAGACACAGTTAGAGTGATACCGGCCACAACGTGCATCATATTTATATGGGGTTGACACGTACACGTCAAAAATGACCCATGTATCATTTTCCTAAAGTATCAACATAATTAGAATCCGTTTGGTCGGTTTTCTATATGTTAGTTGTACTTTTCACTTAAAATGTTATCTATTTCAAACAAAAGTGAGACACTTCGAATGGTGTCGGCCACACCGTGTCTCGGATTGAGGCGGGGTTGACTCGTACACGTCACATATGACCCATGGATAGTTGTGCTAAAGTATCAACACAATAAAAATCTGTTTGGTCGGTTTTCCATATGTACTTAAAATGTTGTCCATTTTAAACATAAGAGAGACACTTAGAGTGATCTCGACCACACCGTGACTCGGATTGAGCCAGGGTTGACTCGTACATGTCACATATGACCCATGGATCGTTTTTATATTGTATCAACATAATACGAATGTGTTTGGTCGGTTTTCCGTATGCTAGTTGTTCTTTTCACTTAAAATCCCATCCATTTTAAACTAAAGAGACACAGTTAGAGTGCTACCGGCCACACCGGAGACATGGTATTACCATATTGAAAAACATACATGTCCTTGGTTTATCTTCAAGGAACCAATATCACTCATGAGTAATAGAAACCATCCTAGTAGCCCTCACCTATAAACCAAAGCATACATCCTGGAATTTCAAGTCTAAATTCCCTGAGCATGTCCATGAGTCCTTAATATATAACCCATGTTTTATCCTAACAATTGGAAAGTAAACCAAATCAAACCAGGAATAATTCACATAACTTGAGAATGTACAATAAGGATTTGTATTCAAATTAAATCATATCATCACATGAATTTGATGAGCATGAGCTAATAAGCTTACCAAGACATTCATATAATTCAAGACATAAAAAATGGAATAATCCTAAATAACATTGCATGATCAGAGAAGTAAAAAAAGGCATGTGAAATCAAGGAGGGTGGGGGGATGTCTGGGGGTCCAGGGAGGAGGGTGGGGGGGCTCTCCAGGGGGGTGTCCGGGGTGCTGTCTGGGGACCAAGGAGGAGGGTGGGGGGCTGTGCAGGGGGCTGTCCGAGGGGTGTTCGGGGGGCTGTCCAGGGTCCAAGGAGGAGGGTGGGGGGCTGTCTGGGGGGGGGGGTGCTGTCCGGGGTCCAGGGAGGAGGGTGGGGGGGCTGTCCGGGGGGCTGTCTGGGGGGCTATCTGGGGGCTGTCCAGGGGGCTGTCCGGGGTCCATGGAGGATGGTGGGGGGTTGTTCAGGGTCCAGGAAGGAGGGGGGTTGTCCAGGGAGTTCCCAAACACACAAAAAGACATCAGTATCCATGAAAACAGACAATATATTAAAATAACTCAACTAAAATACTATACTATGGGTCTGGATAAAACCAACAACTAGAATAGATTAAACATCAAATATCAGTAATATTAGTAAAAAATGTAACAGATCAACTTGTCTCACATCACCATCACCATCATCACCATCATCATCACCCTCGTCCTCATCCCCATCATCTTCCTCACCCTCCTCCTCACCCTCACCCTCCGCCTCGCCCTCGCCATCCGCCTCGCCCTTCTCCTCTCCCTCCTCTTTCGCATCAGACTCCTCGCCATCATCATCATCAGGCTGGACATCGTCTTGACCACCACTAGAAATTCCACCTAGTGCACCATATATAGAATTTATTGACGGAATATATTCATAAAAAGATGTGCTGGCCTCTGGTGGAAGTGTTGGACATAGAACTTCAATAAATTTCATAAATTCACTGTTTGCCCTAGCAGACTGTTCTTCCGTCTCTGTGGACCTTTTTTCAGCCTGTTATGCATGTGCCCTAACTTTCTGCAGCTTGGTGGTACTACAAATCATACCTGTAGAGGGACAATACCTCATTGGGGCTATCCTAGGTCGGCAGCGTACTCTGCCAAGATGCTCCTCTCCCAACACCTGATGTAAGTGATCAGTTGGCCCAAAATTGTCTAGTTATTGGGCATCGAGGGCCTCTAAAGTAGCCTGTTAAAAATATAAATATATTATTATGTTACAAAGTAGATATTAAAATATAAAATCAACATATTAAAACTTACATTCTGTTGCTGAGTCGCTTTGTTGACAGCACTTCCATCCTTTTTCCATCTACTCGAGCAATACAATTTTGCTTGAGGCATACATCCTTCAATATTCTGTATTTGCCTCTACAATGACATTGAAAACTAAATTTATATGAAAACTTTAGAAAATGATTAAATAATTTAGGAAACAAAAGAAAGTGTAAGTCGTAAAGAAAACTTATAAACAATTTCCATACCTGCTTCCTCTCATGATCATGCATCGTAGTACGTCCCAGTGTGTGGAGGTATTTTTTTGCATCAATGTTTTTTTTTATTTTTTCCAGATGATTCTTAAATAAAATTCGATAATGAAAAAGATAGTATTAATGAAAAACATGAAAGTTATTATTTAAATACCTCAAATGTAATTAATACCTTAAACTGGGTTGTCGTCCAATGAGTAATCATCTGATGATACTGATCTATAGGACAATCATCCACCACTGGTACCAACTCTAACTCAGTGCCAACTCTAGCATGCCAGCTGATATACAAATCATTCTTGTAGGTTCTCCAAAGCTCACCTAAATCCTTTAGACGTCCTAGTCGTGCACCCTCACCATCGGAAAAATTAAATCGAAGCTGACATCAAAATATTAATTCATATAAATACAAAAATAAATAATGGCATTAAATAAAACAGATTTTTTTACCCATATCTTTTCCCAAGCTCTATCCTTGACCTCATGTGTAAAATGTCTCCACGATAGCGGGCTAACGGGAATGATGTCGGAGTATTTGGCAAGCATTGCCAAAAAACTCCAACATTGCTGCCCTGTTTTCTCAACCATTTGGTTGTCTTCATTATAATCCACCATAACCTATGTGCAGAGGTTCCACACCGCACGCATGCGTGTACGCCCCCGCCCCCGCCTCCTGACAGTAGATGTATCTGTCATGAAAGAAAAAAAAATATTTTATCAAAACATGTTATAATGAAAATAAATATTACTATAAAATTTTTTTAAGGTTATATAAATATACATGTTCTAGTATGATCACTGAGCGCTGCTGGATCCACAAAAACTAATGGAACACCCTGCGGTGGAACAGGAGTCGAAGACGATGGAATATAGAAGCTCAGAGAGAAATAATTAGAAGGAAAAGAAGATGGGATAGCTGTATGACCTGATTCTGACTGGGGAGTGGGAATCATCATGGGATATGGAAAAGATGGGCCAGAAGATGAAAAAGGTGGTGAAAACATGGGAGACCTAAATATCCCGTGTGTCCCTAATGTCACACTGGGAACAGAATGCAGGAAGGATGACATGTCAGTGGGAGGGTTAGGGTCTAGTTGGGTACGCGAAGCTTCTCGTCCACCTCTGGAAAAAATCCTCCTCGTACCACCGGCCTGAGTACTAGGACCAGTACTAGGCTCCTCGTTGAATAAATTTCGACGTATAGGTGGATCCTACAAAAATGTTTACAAAAAAATTTATCACATGACATTATATATTCTTTAAATATATATATTTTTAATAAAGTACTCACTGCAAGCAGTAATGGTGGAATTCCCAACTCCTCCATTCGATGATTGTTCTCCATCATTTTTTTCCTTCGTCTCTCTTCAATTGGCTGCATTTCCTGCTTTCGAAAACAAATATGTAATTAATTAGAAAAAGAAAACTAATATGTAACCCAAAAAACTAAATATATGAGGGAATAGGGGGAATCATTGGAAATTTATCTATCAATTGTTTTATAAGAGCTTGAATGGATTTAATAAATCATACAAGTTGTAATGTTCACCAAGTTAGAAATATTGTTTGAATAGGTTTGAATACAGTTCAATTCCAAATTAGAAAATGCAATGAAAATAAAACTTCAACCAATAAACATTGAAAATTCACATAATGGTCAAGTCAGCTAAAACATATTGATGATCAATACTAAATCAATTTGAATATTACCAACCTTAACAACCCAACTCGAGGTAAACCAAATAATTGAGAACATGGATGAATGATTCTATATATTTTCAACCACAACTTCGGGTTCACAATCAACTCTGACAATTGAGCTATTGGATTCATCAAAAGAAATAAATGGATTTGTTCTAATGGCACTAGGGACAGTGTCAACTCCATCATCACGATCATCAAAAATATGTCTTGGAATTACTTCCACTATGACACCAAATTCAGGCCGAAGTTGGTCTTTGACATAAAAAACTTTTTTAGCCATTGATGACAACACATATGGTTCTTCGGTAGCAAGAGTGAGAGTCATATTAATCACTCAAAATCCACAATCATCAATAAATGTGTCTTATCTCGTCATCGAATCAAACCAATGGCATTTCATCATTGTGACTCGTCCATGAGAGTAATAATCCAATATTATTATTTTCTCAATGACTCCATAATAACCCACATTTTCAAATCGCGGTCTACTATCTGATGCACTGGCATAACAATCTGTTGTGGTAGTAACCATAACACCATCATGTTGTGTTCTCATGTTCTTTTCTCATTTAGTGATAATAAATTTGTACCCATTGATAACAATTGATTTACAGTCACGAACCACGGTATTAGGACCAAAAGCCAAAGCTCTTATTTCCTCAGAGACAGAGTCAGTAGAAAAAATCAATACCTACAATATAAATGAATATTAATTAAATATTGGTATAATTATTTTAAACAGTAATATTTTTACCTTCAATTTTAACCAAGAAGAAAACTCTTTTCTATGAAACGTCTCTCTCCTTCTCAAAGATAAAGAACGATGCTTCCTATTTATCATTGCTTTATGTTCCCTGTAGATAAAAAATATGAATATTTTAACAGATATATATGTAAGATATACATATTCAATTTAGTTACCTGATATAGTCATTGAACAAATCACAGTTGAACAAAACTATGTGATGTGCCATCTCCCACTCTTCATGGATTAATTTCTTCAATGTATATGATCCATGAATTCCTCCTGTTTGAGGAAGTGATGGAAAACTGGGTTCAATTTTCTCATACTGTTCTTCTTCATTTCTCATTGGTCTGTTCATTCTTGTAGTAAGATCAGACAAATACATTGAGCAGAAATCCATACATTCTTGAGCCAAGTAACCGTTCACGATAGAACCTTTGGGATGATTCCTGTTTCGGATATAAGACTTTAATGTGTACATATTTCTTTCAGTTGGATACATCCAATAAAAAGAAACAGGTCCTCCAAGAATTATTTTAGTGGGAATACAGATAGTCAGATAAAGCATGCATGTGAAAAATGATGGAGGAAATATTTTCTCCAACTCACACAAAATTAATGGGGCATCTGTCAACATTTTTTGCAAGAAAGACTTGGAAAACTTCTTAGCATAAAGATATCTAAACAGGTGGCACAACCGAATAACAATCACCCTTACATTATTAGACAAAAGATGACGGATTGCTATTAGAATCAACTCATGCAGTATAACATGATAATCATGAGTCTTCAAAGATTTTAGCTTCAACTCTCTTCTGTTGACCCGTTTAGATATGTTGCTTGAATAGCCATCAGGAACTATAATAGTCTCTAATACTTCCAGTTTTTTTTCGTAGTTTTCATCACATAAGAAGCATAGGTAAGTTGCCATTTATTTTCATTGATACGCACAGGATGCAATTATGGTCTGATGCCCCAATCCACCAAGTCACGCCGAGATCGTAAATTATCTTTTGTCTTCCCCTTGAAATTTTTAAGAACCAAAAGCAACATTTCACATATATTCTTTTCAATATGAATTACGTCAAAGCAATGACGTAATAAATTGGTTGACCAATAAGGAAAATCAAAAAAGATACTCCTCTTCCTCCAATTGTAACAGGTTTCAGTGGAAACATTATTTCTCTTTCCAGATTTCATTTGACCCTTCCTGAATGAAAAACTAAAATCTTTCAATTCATTAATCACATCAGTTCAAGACATATGCTGAGGTGGATCATCGGTCTATATGGTATTATCAAATCTTCGACGATTCATTCTATATGGATGATCATTTGGAAAGAATCGTCGATGTCCCATAAAACTGAAACTACATCAATGTTTCAGTCTTCTAGATCGTGTATTCTTCATACAAATTAGGCATGACAGTTTTCCCTTTGTGCTCCATCCAGACATCATTGCATAAGCCATAAAATCATTGATCATCCACATAAGCGCAAAACGCATCTGAAATATGTCTTTCGAACATGAATCGTATGTGCACACACCCACATCCCAAAGAAGTTTCAACTCTTTTATTAAATTTTTCATGTATACATTAATATCAATGCTGGGATCAGAAGGACCAGATATGAGTATACTCATGAAAGTGAAAGGTTTTTTCATACACAACCATGGGGGAAGATTATAAATGTGTTTAAAAACTGGCCATGTGCTCTGTGAAGTAAGCATCTGCCCAAAAGGATTAAAACCGTCTCATGAAAGACCCAGCCTCACATTACGCACGTCAGCTATAAAATCAGGATGTCGAGCATCAAATATCTGCCATGAAAATACATCTATGGGCTGAACCAACTCATAATTAGTCATATTTCTCTCAGTATTATGCCATCTCATTTTTATTGATATGTCATCAGAAATAAAAAGATTCTAGAGTCTGGGGATCAATGGGAAGTTCCACATTACTCTCTATGGAATGCGGGATGGTGTTCCATCATATTTTGACTTCCAACGGGATGTGCCAAATTTTATACAATCATTTAGTTCAGTGGTTTCCTCCCAGAATAAACTGCAATCTTTCGGGATAGCGTGAATTTTGTTTCTTGAAAATACAAGTTCCTCAACTAACTTCCATGCCATATAGTGGTTTGAGGTAATATCTGCATCATCTGGAAGTAAATCCTTCAAGAGGGTAAGAATTTAATCAATTACGGTATTATAAATCTCATACATAGTTTTCCCATGAAACAATCAGATTAAAAATTCCATCTTTTTCATTTTATTGAATTGTAGATATACTGGAGTCGTGGCAGCACCATTCAATTTTTTCACTCTATCAATATCATCATTTTCACTAGATGCATCATCTATCCTCGTATATAAGTCTTATTGAGTCGAAAACCTTTCTTTTTCATGATGACGAATAAACGAAAACCGATCATCTAACAAATTCTCCATTCCAGTCCTTTCATTTCGATCATCACCAATTTGAGATTTCATTTTCTCCCCATTGTGATACCACACAAAGTAGTTTGCTTGAAAACCATTTTTGGTTATGTGGTAGCTGACTTCTTCACGGCTCAACCATAGTCTACCAACACAATTGGAACATGGTCAGTGTATGCGACCACTATCTAAAGCATTGTGAAATGAAAAATCTATAAAGCTCTCCAATTTTTTTTGAAAATCGCTTGAGATCCGATCGGTTTAATACATCCAACTCCTGTCCATTCTATAAAAAGAATTTATATAAGTCATTTTTTCATAAACAATTCAATAGGATTTAACTTTAATAGAAAATACATTTAAGTAAACGATAAAGGAAGAAGTTTCTAGTCAATGTAGTGAACTATTAAAATAATGTAAAGAAGAAGTAATCATAAATTAAATTAAAATTTATTTATATTCATTTTCATTAGGTCTATAACAGGCACATTCCTCAGGACCCATTATGTGTTATAGGCATCCCAAATCATTCACTCATGTTCAATAACTCATTATTGGCACCTATATGGCCATACCTTTCATTACCCAATTAATTCCCCAAGTCAGGTGCATCCCATGGGTGAATAAATTTTAGGCTTCTACACTAATAGGTTGTTCATGGCTTGTAAACACATATAAATAAATTTCCCGATGATAATATAAAAGTAAACCCAATACCATCCAAAAAGATATCAATAAATTAACATGATACATGTAAAGTCTCCAAAGTAAAGTACCAAAAGACAAGTCATATAATAGTGACTCAACAAAAACTCTAATATGAGCTATTAATGTCCAACATGGTCCCCAAAGTCCTCCTAGAATCTTGGAAAAAATTGTATATTTAGGGTGTGAATAACATGTATACCTAGTAAGGAAATAATCAAGGTATCAACTACACATGTGAAAAAAACATACTAATGTGTTATTGAAAAAATGTAAAACCAACAAGAACATAAATAGGTCAACTAACCAACTCTGCCTCATCAAGGATCACTCGCCAAATTGTGCATCCAATATAGTAATATAACATCATGATCAAAATAAAGAAATGAACCCCACTGCTACTTCCCAGCCAATTTCCGCTCTCACTCCTCAATGTTGAATGTCATATGCTCCCATACCTTCCAAATATATCCCATCACATACCAGTTATCTCTGATGTGGCTTGGGATGCATCCCCACATACACCACCCTCACAAGGTCTAGCGTCCAGTTCTAGCATCAGGTATTATAACATCATATCTCACCTAAAAACACTTAGTTTACCGCACATCCATTTCTATTCCATCTCATTTAATTACTATCTTGTTTTTTTTGTTTTAACAGCATAATTTATTCTATAGATAACCAGGAAACTAATAAAACCACCACACAACAACTCACCATCTCACAATAACCATCGTCTCCATGTTACATCGGCCAACCATCTCACCAAAAAAACCATATATCACAAAAAAAAATATTGCACATCACAACCACCGCACAACCAAAACCACCTCACCACATCATACACCACAACCTCATCACACAACACCTCCACACGACACACCACCACCACACATCATCACTATCACACAACTTCACATGTCACATCCATGCCCACTAACCATCACATTACAACCCCACATATCACAAAGCCTAACTGGTCACCTCAATCACCATACAACAGCCTAAAATATACAATGAAACACAACAAAAAACCTCTCATAGAAGCAACATACCCCAACTTCCACAATTTATTCAAGGTCTTTTATTACATTACCCCTTTATTTATCATGGACATTATAACACAAATGATATTGCATGGGAAACTAATTAATTAACCAAATATTCATTCATTTTCCTATTTTTCAGGGTGAAATCACACAACAAGATTGAAAGGGTCTCAACACATATCCTCTATAGTGAAAACAGGAAAATTAATAAACACATATAAATAAATTTCCAAGTAACAATTAATTACAAGATGAAGAAAAGACATAAAAACACATACTTAGAAAATCTAGAATCCAGATTGGAATGGAGAAAGTCTAGATTAAATCAAAACACAAAAAAATGATATACATATCAAAATAAAAACTTAAAACTAAAATATTAGATGAATAACAATAAAAACAAGGTAGCACTTAAATATTTTATGTTTATAAAGAATAAAATACCTGATTTGAGATGATTTAGATGGAGTTTCACTGGTTCGGATGAGGGAAGTTGTGAGGGGAGTGGAGCGCTGTAGAGATTTAGGGTTCTGTCGTGAATGGGGAAGAGAAGCAGCCCGACTGTATTTGGGGTAAAGATTTACCAAGGATTTTTAAAAACCGTTGGAAAAGGGGTGTCCAAGGCACCCTTTTCCAACGGTTTACTAGAACTGTTGGAAAAGGTTAATTTGAACACCCATTTTCCAATAGTTTTATGAAACCATTGAAAAAGGAGTACCCTTTTCTAACGGTTCTAGTGAACTGTTAGGAAAGGGTTTCCTAACCCTTCTTTACCAACGGTTTAAGCAAACTGTTGGTAAAGAACCATGGGCAAAAACCCCATTTCTAGTAGTGGAAACTATCTTATTTTATAAGGTGTAAATAAAAACCATTTCAAATGTAATAAAATTAATTTAATCATTCTCATTACATTATAAGATTCATTTAACATTACTTTTTCATTGGGAATATGAATCAAATTTACCAAACTGGTAATGGTTTTATGTTACAATCTAATCATTTATCAAGATTTCTCAGGATTATGATTCCAATGATGAAATAATGTGCCATATCTCCCAAATAAATCATTAATTTTTTTATAATATGGTTATTTATGATATTTTAAATTAATATTACTATTTTTACACTCTTTGGTACTTAAAATAATTGGAAAACTGTTTTTAATAAAAAATGCATTTATTTATCTCTTCGATAGAAAACCCTTTTTCTTCCAAAACCATGTTTTATAAAAGTGTTTTGAAAAATGTTTTTAATGTTATTAAAATGATTTATTAAAGAAATTTTTACCCATGTTTTAATTTTTTACAATTTTTTTAAAGTAACCTTCATGTCATTTTGTAAACAATGGCCATTTGGATTCTACCAAAAATGTGAAAAGAATCTTTGTTTTAACATATATGACATGAAAATAATTTTCTACCATCAGGAGCATGAATTTTTTTAAATATTTATTTATAATTTTTAAAGTTTATTAAAAAAAAGTATTTCTAAGATTTTTTATGAATTTTATGCTTTAAAAATAAATTTTTAAAGAGAAATTATTTTACTTAAGAATTATGTTAAATGATTTTTAAATATTACTTTATAATTTTTCAAGGTTATTTTCAAAGAAAGGGATTTCCAAAATTTATTTTCCCAAGAAAATTTATTGTCCTCATGAAATGTTTTTAAATAATTTTTAAAACTTCCCTTATAAGTTTTCAAGGTTATTTTAAAATAAAATTATTTTCAAAATGTTTTATGATTTTTTTTAAAAAAAATGATTTTTAAAATAAAAGTTATCTTCCCCAAGAAATATTCCAAGTAATTTATCTTTCCAAATCATCCTCCATCTAAGATAAAATATTTTGATATAATATATTATTTACTGAGTATATGAACCAAAAATTACATTATTATTCTTAATCTAAATGGTTTATGATGACAAGATGTTTATGAACACCATTTTTCTTCCATGGGTTATGCCATGATAAAAAATTTATGAAACCCACTTCTTTTAATGGGTTATGATATGATAAAATATTAAAATGATTATGAAACCAATCTTTTTTTTCTATAGTTTATGATATGATGAATTTTTTTAAAACCCATTTTATTTCATGGGTTATGATATGATGAATGTTTTATGATATTTTGGCACACATATATATGGTTTTTATTATGTGATGGGTGGGACCTATATCTCCCTCTAATGAATTGGGTAAAGATTTATATCTCATGAGATTGAAAGGACTGGAATGGGGAGTAAACCTAGTTCAGTAAGGGAACTTTTCCACAATGATGCTCTTGGTAGTGAAATATGACTACTATGATAGTTTGGGGAGTGAAATCCTTCCACTATGATAGCCTTCACAGTGATCCTTTAATACTATGGAAATGATTTTCTATGATTATGTGTATGCCACAATTTTATGTCTTATGCTAATGTTTTTCTCTCATAGATCATGTTCACTAATTTCCTTATAGTTCATGTCATATGAATCGTCGATATTTATGTCATGACTCAAGATTATTATCTTTGATATGCATGGGATAGTTTTCAAATGTTATTCTCATGTTCTCATACCCTTATGTTCATGTTATGCTTATGTATCTCCCTTATTTACCCTTATTGATCACTTGAGATATCCCTTTCTTATGTTTCCTTTCCTAGGGTTATAAAGAAAGGTTTTTAAGTAGGGTATGTTTGTGAATAGTACTAAAAGGGAAGATATTTATGGGATATGTTGAAGATATTTAACCAAATTAGAAGATTGTGTGCCTAATATTCCAATACACTAAACTATTATGTTCCCCATGAATCTTATTGTTTAATGTATTGAATATTTATATAAAAATATGTAATATATATGTACGAAAATCCTAGGTTTCTATAACAACAAAATAATGAAATCAGAATCCAAATCCAAACTACCCATGGTAACTCAAGTGTCATCATGAAAGGTGGTGATCAGGAACCTACATGTGATCTTCCACTTGAGTTCCAATGACAATTCTAATCTCTATCCTAGTCTCTCATACCATTTTGTAATAAATAGGCTTAGTTAGACCTAACACTTCACCCAACCCAACTCGCCACAATGCTCAAAGCATGTTCCTGATCTCCACGATATGGAGATATGTACTAGGGTATCACATTATAATGATTGAAAATTATTTCAACCTCAGAAACCAAATAATCTCATTATGGTTTCCTCCTAAAAATTTTCTATAGCCCATCCATATATTAGACACCCATTTTCAATATAAATAGTTTCAATAATAAATAAAAACTAAACATAAAATTATGATCAACATCGCATATACAAGATACATCAAAAGTATAATTTATCCAAAAAGACTAATACAAGAAATCATAAATAAAAATAACTAAACTCGAATAACTACTAACCATCTCTATGTGACCTGTGGCCAATCAATGAATCCCATAACACCCATCATCAGAATAACCAGAACATAAATCTACTAAGAGATCATTTCCTAGGAACCTAAAAGAAAACATAAAGACTCTATACTCCCATTGGTGTATACGAGGTGCATGAAAAACATTTCCCAATAAGATTCTCCCAAAGGGTTTATCCAATTCCTTTTATAAAACATTTCATAAATTCTTGTTTGAACACCATTTAGAAAATATGTTTTGAAATATGTAAATCATATCTAAAAAAAATATCATGTATTTAATATTTTTCTAAAACCAAAATTAAAACCCTTTTTGGAAAAAAAACACTTTATAACTTGAAAACCAATATCGCAAACCTAAGAATATAAATCAAACTTTCCTTTAAAAATTTATTTCAAACCATGAAAATAGGAATTTTAAATTCATAATAAAACCAACCATTTATAACAATTTTACCAAAACATTTCCCAATTCATTTTTAAAACAAACATCATTTTCTTTTTAAAGAAACCACAATTTCCAAAACATTTATAAATCTGTTTTAAATTAAACAAAAATCATAAACATAACATAAGGAAAAACACAACAGGAACCATGATATCAATGTAGAAAAAACAATTCACAACCAAGACATAGTTCCATGTAACTATTGGTACCTGAGCATGCAACTGAAGCATATGGGATGAAAATTTAAAATTTTCCATCACCATATTGATGTAGAAACATCGTATTAGGTGATGTGAACTTCATTAAAAGGGTCAAGTACCTTTTATGAGATAATTTAAGAAAAAAAATAAAACATATACCTCTTTCGATTTGAAGGTGTGTTCAACAACCACACATCTCCATCAACTGTTTCATGAAGGAATAAAGGTCAGATCCCTCTAGATCATCTGCACATTCTTTTATTATCTATAGAAACATTGATCATTGAAATTTGGGTTTTATCATAGGGATTTAAAAATGCCTTCGATGTCTTGTTGATCACCACAACACTGATCCAATGTTTCATGAATAATAAATTTTATCAATTACATGGATCAGTTAATACTCTCTATAGGATACAGGAGTGGTGAGAGTGAGGATCTAAAACTTTAGTGGTGAATTATACCTCAAATGAGAGTCCCATATTACTTATATCGTAAGGTAAGTAATACCCGAAAATATCTCTCAAGCCCTTGAATATGTATTACTCACTTAATAAGTCATAAACAACATGTCATGACCAATTAACTATTTCATAAACATCATTTATATTTTTATCACTTAATTATAATATAATAAACATTTTACATGATAAAATCAATCCATTAACTGGACTCTTTATTCCCACAAATATTAAGAAAACTTTGAATATTAAAATAATATTCATTCATTAGATATTTTCTCATGTATTCACTTAAATACTAGTAAATACATTAAATAAATAAATTCAATTATAATTATTCTATACATGAATAATAATGTATATATTTATTCCTTGGTGATCTTTAATACCCAGACATCTCTCAAACCCTGTGGTGGGGCCCACTATGTCCTATACTCCTATTAATTAGAATAGGCTAGACTTTTGAATAAGCTAAGTGTATGACCCTATATGACCTTACCTTGATAGTAGTGAATACTATTCATAGACCAAGAGTAGATTCTATCAACCCATAAATGCCCCTAAGGAGATAAGAAATATTTATGACAATGAAAACCTTTCCTATGAACACACATCATGTAATATAATCTCTTTACTGTATGATATATCATAAATTAGGGTGAACACATTGTGTCATCATCCATTCTTGTTTTATTATTCATTGACCTCATTGGATGGACTTACCTTCTCCTACCTTGTCCATGGATTTAGTGAAGGTACTACTATCATGGACAACAAGGGCCAAGATATCACTTCTTTTAAAAAGTGAATTTTTTTGTCTTGATTATTCAATCAATGTCATATCATCAATGGCGCACCCAATATAGGGTACCTCACCACAATATAAATGTCTTAGTTTTAATCTTACATCAAAGTAAAAAATAAAATAATATACACTGATAATAATCTCAATTCAGAAGACTATTACACATTTTTCACATATAGGAACTACCAATGAAACATGAAATATGTGGTGATTCTATTAGTGGGTTATTCCTCATGATCTCATCTAATCAAGATCACCAAGTGAGAACTTCATGAGAAGAGGTCTCAATGCTTTTGATCCCCCAGAACCTGATAGTCAATCATCATATTTCTCCACTCAAAATAATGTGACTAGAATATAAGAAATAAGTTTAATAATACTACCATGGTTTCTCTATGTTCTCATTATAGCTTAAGAACTGCTATAATATTTTTAATATGACATGTAATCTAAGTAAATTACCATAAATATAGTAGATGAAAAAGTATCAATACTACTATAATAAGATAAACACATGTATATATCAAACCATATACATGTAATGGAAATTAAAGTGCATTAAGGAGTTGGGTCTAAGGAACCTACTCAAAACACTCCCACTTGCACTAGATCTAACAAATAACAATCCTCAACCCGCTTGCTCTCACATGAGAAACATGAATTTACTGATATATGGATTTATTCATGGGTTCTTTCATATTATTCTCTGTGGATAATCTACTAATTGTGACATCACCACTCTAAGTAAAATCCCTCAAGAGATGAAACTTTTGAAGTATATGCTTTATCCTCTTGTGTGACCTAGGCACCTTGTCAAGAACTACTGCTATAGTATTATCGCAATAAACTAGAATAGGGTCTACATTACTAGGCATAACACTAATGTATGAGAAAAAATTATGTATCTAGATTTCCTCATTAGCTACATCAGAATCATCTATATACTCAGATTCGACTATAGAATCGGTGACTATGGGTTGCTTCGAGATTCTCTAGCTCATTACACCACCATTCAAGAAAAATATGTAGCCTAACTATAATTTAAGATCATCATGATCTGTCTAGAAACTAGAATCAATGTATCCCCTCATGACTAGTTATTTATCTCCTCCATACACTAGGAACATATCCTTTATACATATCAAGTAATTTAGGATAGTTTTTACAGATATGAAATGCAGCACTCCTGGAATTTCTTGATATCTTCCTGCCATGCTTAAAGAAAAGGTAACATAAAAAATAGTGCATATAATGGTATATATTATAGATCTCACTACTAAAGGATAAGGTTTTCTACTCATTCTTTCAATCTTATTCTATGTTTTTTGACAAATTTTCTTGGATAGATTGATACTATTTGACATTGTAAACAATCCTCTCTTGAATTGTTCCATATTGTACCATTTGAGTACCTTTTCAATATATGTACTTTGACTTAGCCGAAGTATCCTCTAAGATAAATCTCAACAGATCTTGATCCCTTGTATGTAGGCTGCTTCACCTGATTCTTTCATGGAGAATCATTCATATAACTATGTCTTAAATTATTGGAAAACTTGCACTTTTTTTCCCATAATTAATATTTCATTAACATATAATATGAGGAAAAAAATGGAATTACCACTAACATTATTATAATCAAATAGATCTTTTTCATTCTTGAAAAAACGAAATTATCCTATGGCCTCATCAAAATTAACATTTCGTGAACATGATGAATGTTTCAACCCATAAATGGATCTCTATAGCTTGCATACTTTATTGGAACTCTTTGAGTTAATGAACACTTCGGGTTGATTTATATAGATTTATTTAACTAATTTCTCATTTATAAAATTAGTTCTGACATCCAATTTCTAAATTTCATAATCATAAAAGTTTTTTATTTCAAGTAATATTCTGATGGATTTCTGTGTTGCAGCTAGTGATAAGGTTTCATTATAGTATATGCCTTAATGTTTCCTAAATCCCTTTGCAACCAATCATTATTTATAATTATTTACTTTACCATCCATGTCCATATTTTTCTTAAATACCCATTTACACCCAATGGGTTTTACATTAGCTAGAGGGTCCACCAAAATCCAAACTTGATTTGGTATATGGACTTTATCTTAGAATGTTTGGCGTCTTACCATCTATAATTATCCCTAATATATACTACTTTCTTTTAGGTTATAGGTTCATCATTATCTAAGAGTAATGTGTTACCTCACTCAGTGAAAAGGAACCCATATCTCTATGTTTACTTAATCTCTTGAGTAGACATATATAGTACTTGTGCCTTAGGAAAATCTCCATCTCCCATTGTCTCTTGTAGATGTTATTCTCATACCAACTCTAGTGAACCTAAAGTATCAAATTCATCTAATTAAATATTTATCCCACTATTTCCATTGATTTTTTCCCTTTCTAGAAATATGGCATGTCTTTCCACAATCACTTTTATTTCTGATGGTTTATATAGGTAATATCCTTTGGTTTATTTAGAATAACCTATAAATATTCACTTCTGGATTCAAGATGTTAATTTGTTACTAGGTATTGTCTTGAAAAAATACTCACATCACCACACATGTATGTGTGGAAGACTGGGTTTATTTCCATACCATAACTCATATTGAATACCAAATGTAGCTTTAGTTGGTACTCGGTTAAGGGTTTATGTCGTTGTCTGCAATGTGTATCCCTAAAAGAATAATGGAAGAGTTTTTTGACTCATCATTGATCTGACCATGTCTAGAAAATTATAATTTCTCCTTTCACTAACACCATTATATTGAGGTATATAAGGATGAGTGAGTTGGGATAATATACCACACTTCTTTAAGTTATTAATGAAATCTTGGTTGAGATACTCTCCACCTCAGTTTGAGTGGAGTGCCTTAATCTTTTTACCAATCTGGTTTTCTTCTTCACGTTGTTAATCCTTAAATATCATAAAGGAATATGAATTATACCTTATTGAGTAGATATATCCATACCTATTATAGTCATTAGTAAAAGTAAAAAATTATGAAATACCACCCCTATCCTCTACTAGAAATTTACCATATACATCAATATGAATCAATTCCAGTAGTTCAGTGACCCTTACTTAATTCCTAGTAAAGGGTGCTTTGGTCACATTATATTTTAAAAAAACATGACATACATTGAGGGGTTTTAACTCAATATAGTCTAAATACCCTACTTAATTTAATTTATGTAAACTCTTCTCATTTACATGACCAAGCCTAAAGTTCCTTTAGTGAGTGTTATATGAGTCATTTTCATTTTTTTCTTTGATTTCCATTACCAGGTTTTCAATTTCAAGTATATAAAAACCTTTGTTAATATTTTCCATACCATAACATATTTTATCCTTATAAAAGAGACAAAGTTTATTTCCAAACTTGAAATAAAACCCCATGGTGTCTAACATTTTCATTGATATTATTTTTTTGGTAACTGAAGGTACATAACAACATTTTTTTAATACAAGAACTAAACCACTAGGAAAATTCTTGTGATAATCTCCCATGGATAAGTCTATTAATATCACACAATTTTTAACTTAGAGATATACCTAATCCTTTACAATATTTTATAATCTAATTGGTTCCATTATATGAATAAAAATGTGTGGTCCACATGCTATAACCAATACCCAAATTGTAGATAAATATAGATTGCATTCGATGAAAAAAATACCAGAAGTAGAACCGTCACAATGATTCATTTTCCCAGCCATGAAATTCTTCTTATAGTGGAATTTCTTTCCATATGTAAAGCAGACAACCTCTATCTCATTTCCCTCCCTTTGTATCTTTTCCTTTTTGGAAAGATGATTCATCTGTGTCTTTGTCTTGGGTTTAGCTTTATACCCCTTAGCCTTGTCTATCCTCCTATTTTTCACCATAAGAACTAAAAAGCTAGCATTATTCATATACTTATCTAATTAGAAGACTAAATATAATAGGTTTGAGATAGACTATTTCATTTTATTCATGTTATAATTAATAATAAAAGTCAATAATATTGGTAGTAAAGTGGTAGTAATGAGATCAATGACTAATTATTGGTTTAGTTTAAACCTAAGGGATTCAATTATATCGATGTAACCAATCATATTGAGTACATGAGATCCTTCTTGGTTACCTTATACTATATTACACCTATATAGTGCACTTTATATCATATATACTTATTTTCAAACTTTATCCTAATATAACACTTGAAGATGAGAAAGAATCTTGTAGAAAGATTCATCCTCATGCATTTTCTATAGTTGACTATACATTGATGACAACATGATATATTGTACAACTAGTGCTTCATTTACATGATTATTATATTTACATTTATCCCCATTTTTTCACCCATTAGTTGGATTATCAGGAATTTGGGACACCATGACATAAATCTCCCTTTCTTATCATAGTGTTGTGCGTAAGTGCCTATACCACTCCTAGAAGTTATGGCTAATCAGGATAATTTCTTAAACCAGTATTGATCATAGTGATAATGAACTGGTGGTGGTTATTTCGATTTTATCAACAAAAAATAAACTTAGTAATTAGTACTTTATCTTGATTATCAGTTTGTCCTTACTAATTAAATAAATCATTAAATGTCTCCCACTATTTTATCTAACCCTAGTATCCCTCACTACTAGTTTCAAAATACCTAGTATCTTGAGTATTCTAGTGGAAAGGATCCTTGAAAACACTCCCTATAGTCCAAGATATGGCTATGCAACTACTCATATAGTTACAAGGTATCCTTTAAACTGGAAAATTGTATTGAATCATGACTCAATGAACTGTTGAGTGGAGTCCCAGCTTCTAGAAATCATAACCTTTATTTAATCAACACTTTACCTCTAAGTTGGAAAAAATATAGATATAACTACTTACTTATTTTCATATTATTTTATTCAATCCATCACTCTCATAATAACTCCCCAGTAGTGGAAGGCACCCTCAACTAGGGCTGATGAGCACCTCATACACTTAGTTTTGTTCAAATTTAAGTGATGGAAGGAATTACGACTTAATATTTCTTTGAGGGTTTTATTATTACTTAATGAATGAATTCATTTTATGTTTGACATTCTTGTACTATGTGATCGTGCATATAATTGAAAAATGCATTATATAGAAAACATTAATCAGGACATTATTAACTTTAATCTATGAATTTTAGTTTATTATTTTATGTGATTGCATAAACATGTATATTCCAAAAATAATAATATATAATATATAAATTAAATAAATAAATTGAATGATCTTGATAATTTACTATTGGTTGATCCATTGAGTATAGATGGATCAAATTTTACCCTAGGGGTTGAATACTTGAATTTTTTATGACTCATATCACAGTTCACACCCTTTTCCAATATAACCACATATTTACTGGAATGTCCCCAAATCTTGGCATAGTCCACATCTTTCATATTCCTCATAATTATACATACACACTCAAGAATACACAAAATACATGTAGAATAATTCACATAGAAAAATAGACCCCTATACATATAATGTGGGATGGGGATGATGCGCAAACCATCATTTACTAATTAAATATTACAATCATCACACACACTGCAATAATAAATAAAAAAAATAAAAAAATAAAACATATATTGATCGGTCAATGATCAAGATTAGTTTGAATGCAATAAATTTTCAGAAAATAATTAAAGTTACAGAAAATTCAAATTGAAGAAAAATTATGAATTAAAATAACTTTAACTAATTTTAATTCATAACTACCTTATCTCTTGGTCCCAAATTTTTTATTAAAATCCAAATATCATTTAGATATTTTTGGAATTCTTCCTTGAATTTTTAGGGGTTTTAGGTATTTTTACTCATGGGTGAATAGTAACCCACATTTACTATTCAAATGAATAGTATAGTAATCAAGCTACTATTCACATGGATTAATATATATGTGTGTGTGTGTGTGTGTGTGTTTTAAAAAATATATATATATATATATATATATATATTGAAAATTTGTGGTTGACCCGCCATGTAACCCGCCCACTTTTAGGTCATTATTAATGTGAATAGTATTTGTGGTACTATTAACATCAATAGTAATCTGATTTATTTATTTGTAGACCCTTCATGTAACCCAACCCCTTTTAGGCGCCATACAGCTCTACATGGGGCAATTCTAGACGATCGTCCATGCAAGGTGATGAGCTATAAGTCTTTAAGATGCAGATGACAGGGAGGGGCTATTTCGAGTGTTTCAGGTCTTGGGACTTTAAGGTTGGTCGTGTATTAGGTTGTGTATGGGCCTTGTGCCTTGGGCCTATGGGTCATGTAAGGGTTCCCCTTCAACCCTTAAAGAGGAGATTATCCAAAAATAAATAAAGAAGAAGGAATTTGGGCTATTCGGGATCAGAAACTCAATCAAAAAACACACACACACAGATATATACATATATATATATATATATATATATATTCATATCAATATATATATATATATATATATGTTCTTTAATTTAAATCTCCAATAAAAATGGTTTCAATATGACTTCAACCTTCAGATGGTTGTAACTTGGTCATCTAGGATCAGATTTAGGCTTATTTTGCTGTGATGGGACCATGACAGTACCCTCTACATGAATTTAATGACTGACTGGAAATTACTTTTTTTTATCATTCAAACACTCTTAAAGAAAAATTGAGAAACCATACATGACTTCAAAGAAAAAAAAACATTCAAATCACCATGGTACAAAATATTAAGAATAAACAACTCATTCAAAGCACACAGAAGAGCTCCACCCAGCATCATAAACATTAAATAAGTTTCTCCTACTCATCGCTTCACGGCAAGCAGTCTGGTGCATGACTGCACATGCATGGAATCAATGGAAAAGTCATACCCTCTCAAACATCCAAATCTGAAAGCAATGAACAGGAGAAAACCTCTTCCCAAAATCACATCTGAATCCATTTCTGTAAGCGAATATAGTTGCGTTGACTCTCAAACCTCAAACCGCATGCCACCAAAAATCCATCCTTAATCGAAAGACTCCATCCATGAATCAAATAAAACAATAAGAACCAAAACACCCCATAACGAATCACTTCACCAAACTCAAAAATAGAAATCAGCAGCCAGAACCATAGGCCGCAAGAAAAGAATTCATTGCGAGGAGAAAAGCATCCAAGCAATTCATGAATTCCACCACCACATCAACACATTAAAAATCAAATGTGAACAAAACTTCTCAGAACCCATTCATCATGATGCAATCAACTCACAAAATCATATCCAAAAAATCATTGCAACAAAAAAAAATGGAAAATCATCAAGAGGAGACCTGTAGGAAGCTGAACCCCATGAAGTTCGAACACCAGAATCAAGGACCTACCCCCTCCAAGCCACTCCAGATCTGTCGCCGACCCACACTGGAAGCATGCTAGAAATGGCGCCTGGATGAACCGGACAACTGGAGGTTGGATCCACTCCACACCACGCCGTCATAGCAAGGTCTGAGCCATGCCGATCTGAGCCACGCACTGAGCCAACGTCACCGAGAGTTGATCCCTTCCGAACCAACCTGAGAAGTCGGTGCTCCACCAAGTAACATCATCACTGGGAACGAAGCCGAAGATGATGACAAAACAAATTGGAACCCCACTGCACCACGCCTTCACCAATACATGCATGCGTCGAGGCGATCCTGAGGAATAAGGCATCGAGAACGAGTTAGGCCGGAGGGGGAAGGGGAAACGAGTCCGAAGAGAAATCCTAGCCGCCACGATTGGGAGGGGAGAATCTGCTCAGAGGCCGAAAAATTTAATTAAAATTTAATTTTCTTAGAATTAAATCATTTCAAAATCCCTATGATCCCAATTATTTCTACTGGAGCACATAGTAGAATCAGATGAGTTGATAATTTAAAATCTTTCATCACCGGATCGACATAACAACGCCATATCCAATTATATGAACCCAAGTAAAATTCCCTAGGACCTTATGTGAAATAATTTAAGTATAAAAATAAATCAAACATTTACCTCATTTGATTTGAATTCACGCCCGACAATCGCACATCATCAGTGATCTTTGTTCAAAGGAACTGAGGTAATGTCTCTATAGATCACCCACACATGCTTTAAAATTATATGAGAACATTGGTAGTTAAAATTTAGGTGCTATCACGGAGATATAATGATTCCTTCTATGTCTCCTCAATCACCACAACACCGGTCCTACATTCTATAAAGAAAAACATCAATTGATTACTTGGATCAACTGCTTCTCTCTTTAGGTTTCAGGAGGGATGAGAGAGTGGATCTAAAATTCAATTGGTGAATAGGATGTCAAATGAAAGTATACTCTTACTTATATAGTAAGGTAAGAAATACATAAAAATATCTCCCCAGCCCCCGAATATGTATTACCCACTTAATAAGTCATAAATGGTGTGTTATGACCAACTAAATGTGTCATAAACATCATTTATATTTTTATAACTTACTTTTAATATAATAAATATATTATGTGATAAAATTTATCCATTAACTTGACTTTTTATTCTCAAAAATATTAATGTAACCTTGAATATTAAAATAATATCCATTTGTTAAATATTTTCCCATGTATTAACTTAAATAATATTAAATACATTAAATAAATAAATTCAATTATAATTATTCTATATAGAAATAATAATGAATTTATTTATTCCTTGGTGATCATTAATACTTAGGAATATCTCAGACTCCATGGTGGGGCCCACAATTTCCTATACTCTTATTCATTTTCAAGGTTAGACTCCTGAATATGCTAAGTGTGTAACCTTCTAGGCCCTTATCTTGATAGTGGTGAATATTATTCACATACCAAGAGCGTAGTCTAGTAACTCATAAATTCCCCTATGGAGATAAGGAATAGTCATAACAATAAAAACCTCTCATAAAAATACACGCTATGTAGTATAATCTATTTTTCTTATGACTTCTCATAAAGTAGGATACACACTTTATGTCAGCATCCATTATTGGTTTATTATTTTTTGACCTCATTGGATGGACTTACCTTATTTTACCATGGCCATAGATTTAGTGAAGGTACTACCATCCTGATAAAATGGACTTGAGATATAAATTCTTTTCAGAACCAACAAATTTTGTCTTAATTATTCAATCAATGTCATACCATCAATGGCCACCCAATGAAAGCTACCTCGCCAGGAACTAAATTTCATGGTTTTTATCTTATATCAAATACATAATAAAATAATCTACACAGATAATAATCTCAAGTCAGTAGACCATTACACATTTCATATATAAGAACTACCAATGACACGTAAAACATATGGTGTTCATATTCACAGGTTTTTCCTCATGGTTTCATCTACTTGATATCGCCAAGTATAAACTTCATGAGAAGTGGTCTCAATGCTTATAACCCCCCAACATCTATAGTCAAACATCATTCATTTACTATCATCATGATATTTCTATACTATAGGAAATAAGTTTAAGATTACTATCATGGTATCTATGGGTTCTCATTATAGAATGGGAGCTACTAGAACCTTTTTGGTAAGACATATAATCTAAGGAAATTACCATAAATATAGTTAATATAGAAGTACCAATGCTACTATGATAATATGAAAAAATGTATATATCAAACTTTTACATGTTAGGGTAATCAAATTACATAAAGGAGTTGGGTATAAGGCACCCACTCACAATAATAACCAAATCAAATCTAGGGGATGGGGAATATATATATATATATATCAGGATAACCTAAATCATTCTCAATAGGATCTAAGTATCATGGGTAACTCACTAGGATCTAAAACGAATGATATTGGACCTGGTTCATCAGATCACTCTCTCTGGTGGTCACCTATGTGAAACTAAAACATCCCATTCATCTTCCCTTTTAGGTCACTGAGTTTAGTAAAAACCCCTTGGATGGCATAACTTTTCTAGGTCACTATCAATTCTATGCACACTAAGCCAGTGTTATACACATCCAACCCTTATTCTTAGCTACATAGGGTTCACATGATATCGATAAATGAATGTGAACAAACAAATTAATCAAAATAATCAATAATAAAGCATAAGAAATAAATCTCATCTCACATTCAACACAATCATAAGAAATAGTCCCCTCCAAATCCATGCATAAGCATTAAAAATAAAATATTGGATTTGGTTCCCTAAAACCAGCTGTATATACTTCATATTTCATGTATATTTAGAGAGGTGAATAATAATTAAATATATTATTACATATTTTTCATTTTCCTGCATGAATTTTATGTAATAATGTTTTAGATTATTTTTCTCATTGAAAAGAGCATAGTAGTTCTCTGTATAGATGGAAACCTTGAAATACCATGATGTTATTATTGAAATTTTTTATATGTTTAGATAACATTATATGAAGGGACACATAGTACCTTGACTATCGGGTGAAAGTACTCATAAGAATATGATACTTCATCTCTTGAAGTTCACACTTTGTAATATTTAATATAGAATATTATAAGAACAGAACTGCTTGTAAGAAATCCATATTTTTATGAGTCATTAGACATTCCTAGATGTGATCATGTGTAATGATCCTTAGACATTAATATTATTCTTAATTCATGTCATAACTCATTAACTTTTATGTATTTTCACAAACTGTGGTGACATATGATCTTCGTGAATTTGGGTTCATTGGGTGCATCCCAAATGATATATTATTAATGAATAAATCAAGGAAGGATTTATCCCTCGCTTATTTATATAATCTGTTATCTCAATCCTTTTATTAAAATGTAATTTTCATGTTAAATTCTATAGATATGATGTATAAATGATTTAATTTTCAGATATTCAAAGAAACATGTATCAAGCGTATAGGTTTATGACATGGGTCTGAAACATTATTGATGATATTTGTGACAAAGGAATTATATTACATAGTGAGTGTTCGTATTTGGTTATTTTTATTACAAAATATCTTATTCCTGTATGGTTTTCTTGGCCCATTACTATACAGTAATGTTGGACCTTAGGTAAACTCACTTAATTTCACTAAGGAAGAGGCCTAAAGGGTTACACACAAAGTGTTTCCATTTATCTTAGTTAAATATTATTTATATCTAATAATTATAAAAAATATTATTCTCCACATCAAGAAGTAATATTTATTCAAGATTTATTAAATGATCAAAAATACTAAATAAATATTTATTCACAATTTAATTTTTTAATTTTGTGAATAGATAGCATTTAGTTATCTCTTGTTATTTACACAATAATAAATAATTATTTATTCATTAAATAAATAATGTATTTAGTTACATGAATATAAAATAAATATTTATTCACTAGAGAGTGAATATAATATTTATTTACTGAATAGATGAATAATATTTATTTAAGTATTTATTAGATAATTTAATAAATGTTGAGGAGGAAGAGCGAACCATATTTTCTCTAGTGATGAATATTTATTTATTAGGTTGAAAAATAAATATTTATCATTGTGATGGTTAGCTCATACAATAAAATAAAATTTTATTATTATTTTATTACTTGGAATGGGGTTCTTTTGGGTTTAATATATTATTAATTATCATTGTGAAATTAATTAAATATTAAACTCTAACCCTAGGTCTAGAAATATACTTTTATGTTCATTAGAGAAAGGTTAATCATTATGCACAACAAATTATTATCAATATATCTCACCTCTACTATTCCTATCAAGAATGAGAACAATATGATAAATTCTTTTAAGACCAAAGGAACATGAAGTGATAAAAGTGAATAACATAATACAATCAATCAATCATTCTAGAACCTGGTGTTTCATTGACATTGTTAGGAGATCGAAGAAGCACCTGTGGGTCACCACTAGAGGGGCTTTACTTTGGGTCTTTAATACACAATGATGATACACCAATAAATTTAGAATGATTAATTCCATCAATGAATAAATATCTCAAGATGGATGTAATTTTTCTTTTTATGTTTTGAATTAAAAATAAATTAACATATAAAGACCTTCTATCTTAGTTCTGATAAAATCATTTGTCAATATTCTTTTTAAAAAAAATCATAGTTTATGGCTTTCATGTCATATACATTATGATTGGTCCATTGAATCCAACAAAATTTGAGTTATCAATAGGCCCAATAGGCACTTTCTCTATGTCCATAACCAACATGTAGTATCATATTAGTCACATTAAATTTATAATTATTTAATTATTGTGGATTTATTGTATGCATTTAATTTTACTTTCCATTTCATGCAATTCTTAATTTAATATAATCATTGATATTTCTTCTTCCACCCTTTGTTTATTACTCATTTAATTTATTTCCTATTAAATTTAAATGAAGAACATCCAAATAACCCATCCAAAGGGGTTGATAACTCTGGCCAAACAATATGGGATTACACTGTGTGTAGTCGATGTACACACCATGTACCCCAATTTATTACACTAAGACATAGAACAAATTAATTCACCACATCATGTAATGAATGGAAAATGGTGAATTAAATGCTTAACCTATTAAGAAATCCAAGTTTTCACATGGCCTTTGAGACTATATGTTGTGTAACCAAGTTACACAACATGTAGTCCATGTGTTTTCATAGTGAAAACATGGTGTCCAAGACATGTCATATATGTATTGCATGACACGGGGACTGAAAATCATGTAATAAGGAGGTTATATGGTGTGTATTAGCAATATACACTATTTACACCCACACATTTTTATTCAGTAATATACCTCAAATCCCTGGGTGCGTATAATGGATATACGGTGATAAAGATACACAGTGTATAGTAGGATGTGCACATTGTGTACCAAACCTATTTATGTAGAAAAATTAAAATTAATTTTTTACTCCATAAACCTCATAATTATGTGTTTTGTGTGTAATTTATTTGACTCATACATTCCATATCATAGGTTTAATTTGATATTAAACACTTAATTAATTTTTGCATAAAATATGAACTACATACCATATATAATCATGATACATTGACTACTTCACATGAATTAAAAGTATTATTCACAATTTTAATTAACATGTATTTCATGTGTCATTTAATTAAATCATACACACTATTTAATTATGTTATAAAACATAAATGTTAAATATTTCATGAGTAGACTGTATATGATCATAATACATACTAATTAGTTCAGATAGGTACTCATTGAGTTTCTTTAAATTGAAATTTATGTACTTATTATATTAAATTATTGAATTTATTTAAAATCATAGTGGATGGGTATCTCCATGATATATTGGATGGAAATTAAGATAAATTGAATTGATTGATTAATTAGATAATTAATCAAATTATTTTGTGTGTGTTTATATTCACAAAAGAATAAATTGAAATGAATGTTAGCCACTTATTTTAATTTCTATTCATTGTTCTAGTGTATAATCGTGATCTTAGACTGACTTGTATATATGCACTGATATCATTCTTTCATCAAACCAATAGAGCTTCCTGAGTTTTATTATGAATTTCAATATAAATAACATAGATAAGTCTCTACAAGATCTTCTCACTCTGATTCACCAAGTTAACCAGTATATGAAGAATTAAAATCCCCATGTCCTTATGGTGAATAAAGGAAAGTCTATACAAATAGCTACAAGACTAAATCCAAGTCTAAAGATTCTTTAAAACGCCCTTCTAAGAAGATGAGGATTAAAGGGAAAGTAGAAAAATGGGATTTTATCTATTTTCATGTATCATAAAGGGTTTATAGAAGAAAAACTACACCTAGTAAAAGAATCAAGGGGATGCTTCATATGTATTTTTTATTGAATGTGATCTATCTATTTCTAAAATTTGGGTATTAGATACAACATGTAGTGATCACATATATATTTAAATACATGAACCTAGTATATTTTGAAATATTTACCATGGTGAGTGTTAGTCAGAGTAAAATTGAAAGAGGGGGTGAATAGCCTTTTTAAAATTCAAAGTGGATGGTAAAGATAAATTTAAATTTGAAAAATGATGAAATGATTAAAAAAATTAAAGCAATGAAATTGATTGAGAGATAAATGATAGATTTTATTTATAAAGTTAATATCAAAGTTAATTAAGTAATTTCTCATAGTGGAAAATGATCAAATCAAAATTATACAATTATATGAATCGATTTAGAATAATTAAATATGTAAATTAAATGATAGAGAAAAAAAATTGATAATGAATTTGGAAGTAGTATGATGTGATACTATACGTCCAACCCTTGACTCGAGAGTTCAATATTTTTAATCCCTTGATCTTGGAGGTGATCAAGAAACTCATCCCTCACAATTATGGTTTGTGAGAACTCTCTTACACCTCATCGATATCCAAGCAACCCATCCCTCACTTTTTTAGTAGTGAGAACCTGTTGAAGTAGGAAATTAGAAGAGAGATATTTTTTTGGATAACCCATTAAAAACCCACTCACTGATCTATTGTATAGATGATTAAAATTTGGGATGAGATATTTAAGAGAAAGTGCGAGATCCTTTTAGGGATTGGGAAACGGAAATTGGATCTTTGAGAGGATTTTGAGAATGTTAGCAATTTGGTGATTATTAAATCAGAGAATGTTTTTTTATGTTAGTTAATTACTCCCAGGTTACAATGGCCACCTTTTATATGCTCTAATAGGAGATCTGTAACCTTCTATAATTAATCAAGGGTAATAAATCTGAAGAAGACTATCATAAATGCATATTTTACCACATGCAATGCACTCTTGGAATAGCAGTCCTAACACCATAGGTTACCATGTAACCTCCATCAGGTAGCCAATGGACTACTTGGAGAAGACTACACCTATAGAACTAGAATCAGCTAGTTGGTTCTCCCTTACTAGGTATTCTATGGAACACCTGGTGCTGAATCTACTTATTCCTTCACCATTAGTAGGTCAGTGGGTCTTTTTCACACCAAAGGATCTTCCATCATGGCACTGGTTGGCTGGTGCACCCTATACAACTCTAGCTTCATGAGGTGCCTCCCTTGATTCCTTCTAATGCCTTATATTGATCATTAAACATGATTACAATATCATGATACATGAAATAAGTTATTTCCAAGCCTTTAACATGATCATCATGATGCCTTTGAATTGACTATAAGATCTCTATTTTTCTATCAATTACATGACTTAAAGCTTAAAATATATATTTGAAAATCACTCAATGAAATTGTTAGAAACATAAATGAGTGTTTTTAATCGTGAAAATGCGTGATTAAGAGAGGGGTGAAATAGTGAGGTGGATCTATGAGCAGCCAATAGATCCCTACTTGTTGTTGTGGATATTTTATATTACCACTTAACATTGCTGACATGAATAATCTTAGTTTCTAAATATTTCTATTTTGTGCCCTCGGTTACCAAAAACATTATTTTTATGTCTAGACTTGATATAGATGGATATATTTTCAATAATTGATTATTATTTTATAAATAAATCATTTTTTATCATAAGAAATATTTAAATAATGTTCTTTACATGTTGGATTACATGAACCAAGTAATGGGAATAAATAACAAAAATAGTTCACATGACTCATACCACACCCAACTATGGAATCACTAGTTAGGTCATGTAAACGAAAAGTGTTTTAACTAATTACACCAAAATGGATATTTGGATTCATTTTAAATAAAACCATATGGTGTATGTCACACTTGTTTATAAGGAAAATGGCCAAATACCTAATTTGTGGAAAAGGTAAAAGGGGCACTATGCTTCTTGAGTTAGCACATACCAATATTTGTCGACTATTTCCAAATGAATCTAGGGATGGGTACTCATATTTCATAACTTTTAATGATTATTTCAGTAGATACATATATTTTTAATTAATGAGTTATAAGTCATATTCCTTTGAGAGATTCAAATAATATAATAATGAATCTAAAACCATCTTGGTAAGTAGATTAAGAAACTCCACTCATATTATAGTAGAAAATATATCAATCAAGTCTTCATTGATTATTTACGTAAGTATAATATTTTATCTCAACTAACACCTCATTATAAACCACAATGGAATAGTGTAAGCGAAAGGAAAAATCATACCCTATTATACATGGTGATATTAATGATTATTTATGTAAATATTTCATTATCCTTTTGTGGATATGTGTTATAGTGAGCTACACATAAACTAAACCAAGTTCCAACTAAAGAAGTATCGGTATTCCATAAGAACTTTAGTGTGGAAATAAATAATGATTATAAAACATACAATTATGTGGTTGTAAAACATTTGTTAAGGTTTTTTATGGAAAAAAAATTACACCTTGAGGCAATGAGTATGTCTTTATAAGTTAACCTAAGGAAACTAGAGGATATTACCTATATGGTCCTTTATATGAGAAAGTTTTGTTTAATAGTTTCCCCACATTTCTTGAAATGTATCACATATAAAAAGGAGAAGGTGGGGTGAGATATACCTCAATAAATTCTCAGATCAAGATGCACAATAGTTGTAATTTTAACAGATTCCTTAAAGTCCCATGTTAAAGGAAGTTCTAGAGACATAAATACTTCGTTAGGACTATAAGAGAGGCTATAGAATCTGAAACATATGGTTTTGTAGTCACTAAGGATTGTGACTCATTATTGGTTGATAATATTGATCTTGTAACTTACAAAGAAGCAGTAAGTGGCACAAAAGCTTATAAATTGTAAGAAGTTATGAATTGTAAAATGGATTCCATGTACCAAAACCAATTTTTAATTTTGGTATATCCTCCTATGGGTGAAAATATCATTTTTTTTATAAATTTGTATTCACTAAGAAACTATAAATGTATGGGAAATTTAGTAACTATAAAGTAAGAATGGTTGAGAAAGGGTTTAAACAATATCAAGGCATAGACTCTGATAAAACCTTTTTACCAATCACTATACTAAAATCCATCAAAATTATACTTTCCATATCAGTTTACCATGACTATGATATTTGGTAGATGGATGTAAAAACAACTTTCCTTGATGGTAACCATTAGGAAGATGTCCATATAACAAAAATAGAAGGGTTTTTTACTCCAAAAGATGCCAAAAATGCATGAAAGTTGTAGAGATCCATTTATGGATTAAAGTAAGAATCCAGGTCATTGAATGTTTAATTTGAAAAATACATAATATAATTCTGTTTTATAAAGAACTAATGTGATACTTGTGTCTATAATATGTTTAATGGGAGTGTGGTTGTTTTATTAATATTTTATGTCGATGAAATACAACTTATTCTAAATGTAATATAAGTTTTATAATCCGTTAAGGCTTGGTTAGACACATGCTTCTCCATAAATGATATTAGTGAAGTAGAATATATTATTGGGATCAAGATATATCATTTTAAATTCAATAGTATACTTGGACTAAATTGAAGTATAAAAATTGATAATATATTAAAGAGATTCCATATAGAACAAATTAATAGGGGATTGTTGTCGATGTCTCGTGGCACTCATCTCTCCAAGAAAATGTGTCCTCAAGAATATGTGGAGAGATAGAGGATGACAAGGAATCCATATGAATCAGTGATTGGGTCAGTCATATATGATAAGCTTTGTACCATGATAGATTCCAAATATGCCTTAAGTTTGGAAGTAAGATATCAAAGTGACTCGTATGACCACCATTAGATTATACTCAAGACTGTCCTTAAGTATTTGAGGCACACTAAAGATATTTTCCCAATTTATAGAGGAGATGAGGAGCCAGTAATCATGGGGTATAAATATTCTAGTTTCTAAAGAGATCAAGATTATCTGAAATTGTAGTTATGAAACATCTTCACTCCCAACGAAGGTGTTGGGAGCTGGAAGATCTTAAATAAAGTCATGTACACTGATTCTACAGTGGAGTCCAAGTATATTGTGGATTAAATAGTATATAATGAATCAGTTTGGATATGAAAATTCATCTAATATCTTTACAAGGTTCTTATCAGTAAAGACCCTATCACTCTTTATTGTGATAATATTATAGTGGTGGCTCTTGAAAAGGGGTCAAAGTCACATCAGCAGATGAATCATATACATTATAAAGACAGATATTTTTCTAAAATTACTGATGTTTAAGTGATAATAATTCCCCCATAAGACTATGTGGAATACCCCTTAACTGAAGCCTTAACTTAGAATAAACATGATCATCATCTGAGATCTAGTGAAATAGAAGTCATTAACAGTTTTCTATCTTTTAAGTGGGAGTATTTTGGTGTGAAAACTTAGGTTTTTATAATAATAAATAAATTTAATGTCTTAGTAATATACATGATTAGGTTTTATGGATTCATATTCACTATAGTAATTTAAATTAATTTTTAAATCGTAAAAGACATACTTTTATTCTAACTAAAGTGTTTTCATTCTATTTTATGGTTTTATTTAAAATTTACATTTTTAAATTTTAGAAATTTAATTATATAAAATATAATTTTCTTTTTATATTATCATATAAGATATATATTAAAGTTATTTTTTTGTATTTTTCATAGCATATTGATTTTTGGGTGAATAGTGAAAAATACGGACTTTTAAAAAAACATTCATTTCCTTCCACATATTTAAAAAGTACCATTATATTTTGGACTATTTTTAAAGTAAAATTAGTCCCATTTTATTAAAAATAATTCAATTAATGACTTAATAATCAAAATTATGTTTGATTTTGGTATGAATTCATTTTAGGCTTAAAACCCATTTTTCAAAAAAAAACTTATTTTCCATTGCGGTTTGCTTGCTTATATTAAAATAAATTTCTTAAAATTATAAAAATTGAATCTTAAAAATTTTATTCCAAATTTATAATCATGAGGTTAGAATTTATTAATGACTTTAACTTCATTTTTTTTAAAATGAATAGTAACCATGGTAAAAATTTGTCACCATGGTAAAGGGTAAAGTGAGATAATTAAGGTCAAAACTAATTGATAAGGTCAAAAAATATCATATTAAATATTATTTTATGAGATTAATGTAACACCCGAGATTTTTATGAGTAATATTTTGTTTTTATATATCATCAACGGAATATTTCACTACATACTAGCTTGGCTTACTTTACACGCAATTGCGACCTTCCTCGATAGCTTGCGTCGTACGCAATACCGAGTTTCACTAAACAACGATATGCTATTAAAATATTATTAAAACTAGCCGTTATGAATAGTAATAACCACTTTTTGAAATTTTATAAATTTTATTTTTCAAAATGGAATTCATTTTTGGACTCAGAATATCGAAATTATCCTAGGGTGAAATTTTGGTATTTTTCTGAAAACTTTCAATTTTTTGATGAATAGTGAAACCACTAAGTGGTAGGTTAAAAACTGAATTTTGCATAAAACTTAATTTTACCGCTTCTGTGAATGGAATTTCGAAAATCCGACAGACACGGTTGATATCAGTAAGTAAAATGTGGTTCAATGAGATAAAAATAATTTTTTGGTAAATAGTAACTTTTTACTTTTTTTACCGCGGTTAATAGTAAATAGGGTAACTAAGGGTAAATATGATATTACTATTACCCTAACACATGTCCTAATTCTATTGGACAAGTGTAATTCGACCAAAAACAAACTTAGGAATAAAATATGACCATTTAGGCCCACTTGGATTAGATTAGGACATTTATTATTAATTTATTTAAAGAAGGGTTAAAATAGTTAAAATAAAAGTTTAATAAGTAAATCATTTTTAATATGGGGTTATACATAAGATAAATTCACCTATAAATATTCATTAGAAAGTAAAAATATTTCCTACATAATGGTATTTTATTTGTAATTTTTAGACATTAAATAATTTAATTTATTTATGACACAATGATGATGCAGTAATTATCTTATTAATGAAATATTGACATAATTGATGTTATAAACACCCAAATAAATGTAATTTGAGACTTTTTATGAATTACAATAATTTTCTAGGTTAATATGATATATTAATGTTGATTTAATCAACTTGGTTTGAACATATAATTCTGTTATGACTTTCACAAAAATCATATATCAAATAGTGTCAAAATTGACACAAAATAGTTTTTAAATCAAATATTATATTATTAATTGTTATTTTATTCCTAAAAATCTAAGGTTCGGCCAAATGACATAGATAAGGATATATATATTAATAATAAACAATTTGGGGTTCGTTTGGCATGTTATAGTAAGTGTATTAACCATATAGTGAAAGAAAACAAAAAGACACGGTAAAAGTTAAATTAACTAACTTAGAGTTAAATCTAATTGATAAGGTTAAAATAATACCCTAAACTTGTCTAAATCCTATTGGTTGATAGGATTTCGACCCATCCCCACTTTAGCTTCGAAATAAGACCCTTTGGAACCATTATAAACCGATTTTGACTTTAATATAAAATAATATTTTGAGATATTCCTAAGGTGCCCCTCTCCTCCCTTATAAAAGGGCACCTCCTCCCCCTCCTCCTCACACCAATTTGAGCACTCAAGCTCGGACAAACCCTACAATTTTATCCTCTCCACTTCCCTAGAATAATCCTAGAGGTCCTGGTCTTCTTCAAAGACCAATCTTAGTTCCCTAAGTGGAGGATTCAAAGAGGCGTTCCAAAGAAGAGGTAATATCCATTACCGATCTTTTCAATTTCTTTCTTCTTCAACTTCTTCTTCTTTAGTTGTTTCATGATAAAGTAATAGCATCAGTATTACTTACATACTGATATGTTATTATAAATATGAAACAACCCTAATTCACCTTCTATCCATCCCACGGAAAAATGAAATTACCGCGCGTGCGTAGGTACGGAATACCGTCTCCACGCCGTGGTGTAATCTATTTTTCCACCATCACTTTACAAGGATGGGTATAATGGTGTAATGAGTAACTATTTATGATTATTATAAATTAATATTGATACTTAAATAATATATATATACTCCAATACAGTTCCACGATCATAGGAACGATATTATCACTCGTGCGTACGTACGGAATACCGTCTCCACGATGTGATGTGACTCGTTCTACATGATCATCATTACATAGTAATTATATAAATGAATTGAATGAATAAATATGATATATGTTACACTAATACCATTCTGGATATAAGGTATCTATAACCTTAAAAGAAGAATAAGAATGTATTCGGCAAAACACGCATAAGAACAAAAGGCAATAAAGACCCGAGTAACAAGTAACAATGAAATATTACTATCAAGAAGCTAAGAATATGACCATATATGATATCATATCAATATGTATGATTCTGGAATAAGTCAATAACATTATTTAAACCATTATACAGGAGATTCAGACACGTACAAAGCAAATTGGACCTAAGGTAAGGGAAATATCACAATCTCATTTTTATCCGAGATTGTTTATTCGTAAGTATTTACTGGGGTGTATTTTATCATCCACATCCATGTTTTATCAATATGTAATATTATTTCCATCCACCTAAAATTGTTTAAATCCATTTTTTACCCTTCGGTGAGTTTTTAGTAATATCTATGAAAGGAATCTTTTGTCATACGAGGTACTTTTTGACTTTTCCGACAAAAGTACGAAGAATGTTTTTTTTAACTTATACGGCATGAATGGATTTTTAAAACATTATTTCCAAGAAGCTTCCTTTAAAAGTTTTCAAGTTTATTTTTAATCAACTTCTTTTATTTTAAAGTTGTATGACATGTTATGAAAGGAAAAATGTTTTTGAAGAAGAAATGATATTTTCCTCAAGAATGGAGTTCAAGTGTTTTATCAAAATTATTTTCCATCTAAGATAATAAAGGGTTCTGTTTTTATCCATATTATTACATTGATTTGATCATGTTGTGATGGAATTATTTTTATGAATTCCTTTATCTTATATGAATTGATTTATGATGTCATGATGTTTCAATAATCCCATTTTTGTTACATGTGTTATGCGATGATGTATGATTATGTGGCACACATAAGAAAGGATTCATTATAAGATGGGTGGGACCTATATCTCCCTCCAATGCATTGGGTAAAGATTTTATATCTCATGAGATAGACATGGCTGGAACGGTAGGTTATACCGGTTCAGTGAAACAGGACTGGAACGAGGGTGACTCGGTTCAGAAAGGGACTTTGTCCACTAAGATAGTCTTGGCAATGAGTCATGACTAATAAGAAATGATTTTCCATGATTATGTGTGCATTCCACAAAGTTTCAAGTTTTATGTTATGATTATGGGGATCTCATTTTCACTTCTATGATTTATTCCATGATAAGATATTATGATCTCTTTTGCAGGTTTTGATTTTCAAAAAGATATGATATGATTTTTATTTCCTTTATTTGCCCTTGCTGAGCATTTGAGCTCACCCTTTTATGTTTTCTTTTCCCCAGGCCAGGAAGATGGATATTAAGTAGAATATGCTAAAAGGGACCCTAGATATGATGAAATAAATGGGAGACACTGTAGAAGATTTATGAACCAGTTGTTTATGTTTCCCAGTTTCTAAAGACACTATACCTATACGGTCCTTTGTGGTTTTTTCATATGTTGTAATAAGTGTGCTTCAATTTTGAAGTATTAACAATGTATGTAAAGTATGGGTCGTTATAGTTGGTATCAGAGGAAAGGTATAGTCAACCTTTGGAAACTAGGATGTGAAAGCCTTAGTAAGAACCCTAAGGATAAGTCTAAGCATAGAACACAATCTTAGTGTTTTAGAAATGTCCTTGAATAACCTAGGATAAGACCTTAAGCATGAAAATTTTATTCTTGAATTATGTGGTTTTCCTATTATAATTAGTGTTGCTCACACTATTCTTCTTGGTTTTAGTCAATGGCTGGAACCTGAAGGAACCGTGTTAATGCGGAATGCGATGGGCAATGCAATGATTGTCCCCCTGAGCAACCAAACGATATGGGAGCTGGAATGAAAAATCTTGTATCCATGCTCACACAACTTTCTCAAGCTATGAATCATGCAGGACTTCCAAACGAGCAAAGTAAGGAGCAACATTCTGTTGAATCCTTCATGAGGCAGCGTCCACCTTCTTTCAGCGGGTCTACTGATCCATTAGTTGCTGAACAATGGATTAGTACTACTGAAAAGATATTTTCAGTTCTTCAATGTTCTGAGCATGATAAAGTCATCCTAGCAGTGTATCGTTTGAAAGGAGATGCTGATCAATGGTGGAATCTTATTAAGAATACGAGGCAAAGGGATGAAATTGAGTCTATGGAATGGGATGAGTTCAAGAACTTATTTTTCAATAAGTACTTCCCTCGTATTCTCTGAACAAAGATGGTGAAAGAGTTCCTTGAACTGAAGCAAAGGGATGATGAATCTGTTAGTACCTATGAAGCAAATTTTACAAGACTTGCAAGGTACGCTTCTGGTATTATTATCCAACCTGAGAGTAAGATCGATCGATTCTTTAGTGGCTTAAAACCAAGTATTCGAAGGGCGTTAGCCATAAGGGACTTCAATAGCTACGAGGAAATCGTTCGATGTCCTCTCAAAGTCGAGATGGATATTGGAGTAACCCATCAGTCACATGGGTTTGATAAGAAGAGGAATATGGAATTCAAAGAAAAATCTAAAGAGCACACGGAAAAGAAGATGAGCTTTTCCTTATGCTCAAAGTGTGGAAAGAAACATGGAGGGAGTTGTCTTAAAGGGACAAGTAAATGTTTTAAATGTGGAAAAGAAGGTCATCGGGCATTTGAATGCCGTGATAATGGGAAGAAGATGTCTAATGACGCAAAAAAAGGAAGGGATACACAGAATGAACCTACTACACTTCAATGTTTCAAGTGCAAGGAGATGGGGCATTATGCCAATCAATGCCCAAATCCAAGGGTTGATGATGATGGTCGACGTCAACAAAATCTTAAGGCTAAAGACAAAGGAAAGTCACATGCAATTTCTATCAGCGATGTGGAGTACGATAACGAAGTGGTGAAAGGTACACTTACCGTCCACTCTAAAGTAGAAAATGTTTTATTTGATTCTGGATCCACCCACTCTTTTATTTCTAAAGAATTTTCTAAGGGTATCACCGTATTACCTCAACAATTAGATGTTGAGTTAGCTGTGACAACACCTAATGGCACAACAGTCGCATCAAAAGTTTATAATTCTTCTCCGATCGAAGTTTGTGGGAAAGTGCTTCCTGAAAATATTGTGATCCTTCCTTTAGTGTAATTTGATGTGATTCTTGGCATGGATTGGCTTTCTCTACATGGAGCTCATATCAATTTCCAAAGAAGGGGAGTCACATTTCATATTCCAGATCAATCTACGATCGTATACCAATGCAAGGATGAACATAACCTTCCATTGGAAATTTCTTCCATCTTATGGGTATTGATTCCACTAAATGAAGGTTATTTATCTCAAATGGTTGGTGAGAAACTCACGATTAAGAATATTCCCATTGTAAGGGAGTTTGATGATGTCTTTCCGGAGGAATTACCGGGTCTTCCACCAAATCGTGAAGTTGAGTTTTCAATAGAACTCGTACCGGGTGCTTTGCCTATTTCAAAGACACCTTATAGAATGGCCCCAATTGAGTTGCAGGAATTGAAGAAGCAACTCCAAGAGAATCTTGATAAGGGATTCATACGCCCTAGTGCATCACCTTGGGGAGCACCTGTTCTATTTGTTAAGAAGAAAGATGGATCAATGAGACTCTGAATTGATTATCGAGAACTTAACAAGATCACTATCAAGAACAAATATCCTCTCCCACGCATTGATGACTTATTTGACCAACTACGCGGAGCTCAATACTTTTCCAAGATTGATCTTCGTTCAGGGTATCATCAATTAAGGGTGAAAAGGGAGGATATACCAAAGACGGCTTTCCGTACAAGGTATGGACACTATGAATTTATAGTGATGCCATTTGGTCTTACTAATGCCCTTGCTATCTTCATGGATCTAATGAATAGAGTCTTTAGAGACTATCTTGATCAATTTGTGGTAGTCTTTATAGACTATATTCTTGTCTATTCAAAGAGCAAGGAAGAGCATGAAGATCACTTGAGAATTATATTGAAGACCCTGAGAAAGGAGAAGCTTTATGCCAAATTTACCAAGTGTGAATTTTGGCTTCAAAAAGTTGCATTTTTGGGTCACATAATCTCAAAAGAGGGGATATCTGTGGATCCAGCAAAAACAGAGGTTATCGAAAGATGGTCGAGACCAACAACAGTAACTGAGATTCGAAGTTTTCTTGGTTTGGCTAGATATTATCGACGTTTTGTAAAAGATTTTTCACGATTATCTAATCCACTCACCAAGTTGACTCGGAAAGGAGTTAAGTTTGTCTGGACAGAGGAATGTGAAGAGAATTTCAAGGAGTTGAAAAGAAGGTTATCCAGTGCACCTGTGCTCACACTGCCTTGTAGTGGAGAAAGGTTTGTGATCTACAGTGATGCATCCAAGAAGGGATTGGGGTGTGTTCTTATGCAAAATGATATGGTGATAGCTTATGCCTCACGACAGTTGAAAATCCATGAGCAAAATTACCCAACACATGATTTGGAGTTGGCTGCGGTAATCTTTGCATTAAATATTTGGAGGCATTACCTTTATGGTGAAAGGTGTGATATTTATACTGATCATAAAAGTTTAAAGTATATTTTCACACAAAAGGAGCTGAATATGCGTCAAAGAAGATGGTTGGAGCTGATTAAGGATTATGACTGCTCAATCCATTACCACCCTGGGAAAGCAAACAAGGTGGAAGATGCATTAAGTCGACAAGACCATGCTAGTTTATCCATGATGAGGATCACAAAAGATCCAATATTTATGGATTTACAAAGGATGGATCTTGGAATTATAATGGAAGGGGAAAAATCTTATCTTTCTCAAATGAATGTTCAACCATATATACATGTGAAGATTAAAGAGGCACAGAAAGAAGATGTCAAGTTACAAAAGAAGGTGAGAAATGTTCCTGAATTCAACCTTGATTGTGATGGGATAATAAAGTTCAGGAATCGGGTTTGTGTTCCTTCCATCTCCGAATTAAAGAAGGAGCTGCTGGATGAGGCTCATAGTTCTTCATTCTCTATTCATCATGGAAGCACGAAGATGTATAGGGACCTAAAAGATTACTTCTGGTGGGATGGCATGAAAAGAGATGTTGCTGAATATGTCTCTCGATGCTTGGTTTGTCAACAAGTTAAAGCTGAGAGACAGAAGTCTAAGGGGATGTTACAACCATTACCCATACCCGAATGGAAATGGGAAAACATCACTATGGACTTTGTCACAGGACTTCCTAAAACATCCAAAGGCAATAATGATATCTGGGTCATAGTTGATCGTCTTACAAAGTCTGCACACTTCATTCCTATTAGAGAGGATTTCTCTCTAGATCAGCTTGCCAGGATATATGTAAAGGAAGTGGTAAGATTGCATGGAGTACCACTTTCTATTATATCTGATCGGGATCCGAGATTTACCTCGAAGTTCTGGCGAAGTCTTCAGCATACTCTGGATACAGAGTTGAGTTTCATCATTGCTTATCATCCCCAGACAGATGGTCAGTCTGAGAGAACAATTCAAACCCTAGAAGATATGTTGAGAGCTTGCTCTATGGATTTCAAAGGAGGTTGGGATCAACACCTACCTTTGGTGGAATTTTCTTATAATAATAGCTTTCACTCCAGTATTCAGATGGCTCCTTTTGAAGCTCTCTATGGAAAGAAATGCAGGACTCCAACTTACTGGGATGAAGTTGGGGAAAGAAAGCTATTAGGACCTGATCTCGTTGATGAAATGGCAGAAAAGGTCAGATCTATTCAAAAACACATAAGAGCAGCTCAGAGTCGACAGAAAAGTTATGCCGACAACCGAAGAAAAGATCTAGAGTTTGAAGTGGGTGATAAAGTGTTCTTACGAATATCTCCCTGGAAGAGGGTTATGAGATTTGGAAAGAATGGGAAGTTCAGCCCTAGATATATCGGTCCTTTCGAAATACTGGATCGTGTTGGGAAGGTAGCTTACCGATTGGCGCTTCCACCGAATCTCTCTCAAGTTCACGATGTGTTCCATGTATCTCTCCTGAGAAAGTACATACCAGATCCTTCACATGTACTCAGCTCAGAAGTTGTACCGCTGGAGCAAGATCTTTCTTATGAAGAACAACCGATAGAGATTCTGGATCATAGCGAAAAAGTCCTACGAAACAAGACCACTCTCTTGGTGAAAGTTTTATGGAGGAACCACCAACTTGAAGAAGCTACATGGGAGCTTGAGGATATGATGAGGGAGAAGTATCCTCATCTGTTTGTCACAAAGTGACGAATTTCGAGGGCGAAATTCTTTTTAAGGGGGGTAGAATGTAACACCCGAGATTTTTATGAGTAATATTTTGTTTTTATATATCATCAACGGAATATTTCACTACATACTATCTTGGCTTACTTTACACGCAATTGCGACCTTCCTCGATAGCTTGCGTCGTACGCAATACCGAGTTTCACTAAACAACGATATACTATTAAAATATTATTACAACTAGCCGTTATGAATAGTAATAACCACTTTTTGAAATTTTTTAAATTTTATTTTTCAAAATGGACTTCATTTTTGGACTCAGAATATCGAAATTAGCCTAGGGTGATATTTTGGTATTTTTCTGAAAACTTTCAATTTTTTGATGAATAGTGAAACCTCTAAGTGGTAGGTTAAAAACTGAATTTTGCATAAAACTTAATTTTACCGCTTCTGTGAATGGAATTTTAAAAATCCGACAGACATGGTTGATATCAGTAAGTAAAATGTGGTTCAATGAGATAAAAATAATTTTTTGGTGAATAGTAACTTTTTACTTTTTTTACCGCGGTTAATAGTAAATAGGGTAACTAAGGGTAAATATGATATTACTATTACCCTAACACATGTCCTAATTCTATTGGAAAAGTGTAATTCGACCAAAAACAAACTTAGGAATAAAATATGACCATTTAGACCCACTTGGATTAGATTAGGACATTTATTATTAATTTATTTAAAGAAGGGTTAAAATAGTTAAAATCAAAGTTTAATAAGTAAATCATTTTTAATATGGGTTTATACATAAGATAAATTCGACTATAAATATTCATTAGAAATCTAAAAAGCTTTCCTACATAATGGTATTTTATTTTTAATTTTTAGACATTAAATAATTTAATTTATTTATGACACAATGATGATGTAGTAATTATCTTATTAATGAAATATTGACATAATTGATGTTATAAACACCAAAATAAATGTAATTTGAGACTTTTTATGAATTCCAATAATTTTCTAGGTTACTATGATATATTAATGTTGATTTAATCAACTTGGTTAGAACATATAATTCTGTTATGACTTTCACAAAAATCATATATCAAATAGTGTCAAAATTGACACAAAATAGTTTTTAAATCAAATATTATATTATTAATTGTTATTTTATTCCTAAAAATATAAGGTTCGGCCAAATGACATAGATAAGGATATATATATTAATAATAAACAATTTGGGGTTCGTTTGGCATGTTATAGTAAGTTTATTAACCATATAGTGAAAGAAAACAAAAAGACACGGTAAAAGTTAAATTAACTAACTTAGAGTTAAATCTAATTGATAAGGTTAAAATAATACCCTAAACTTGTCTAAATACTATTTGTTGATAGGATTTCGACCCATCCCCACTTTAGCTTCGAAATAAGACCCTTTGGAACCATTATAAACTGATTTTTACTTTAATATAAAATAATATTTTGAGATATTCCTAAGGTGCCCCTCTCCTCCCTTATAAAAGGGCACCTCCTCCCCCTCCTCCTCACACCAATTTGAGCACTCAAGCTCGGCCAACCCCTGCCATTTTCTCCTCTCCACTTACCTAGAATAATCCTAGAGGTTCTGGTCTTCTTCAAAGACCAATCTTAGTTCCCTAAGTGGAGGATTCAAAGAGGCGTTCCAAAGAAGAGGTAATATCCATTACCGATCTTTTCAATTTCTTTCTTCTTCAACTTATTCTTATTTAGTTGTTTCATGATAAAGTAATAACATCAGTATTACTTACATATTGATATGTTATTATAAATATGAAACAACCCTAATTCACCTTCTATCCATCCCACGGAAAAATGAAATCACCGCGCGTGCGTACGTACGGAATACCGTCTCCACGCCGTGGTGTAATCTATTTTTCCACCATCACTTTACAAGGATGGGTATAATGGTGTAATGAGTAACTATTTATGATTATTAAAAAGTAATATTGATACTGAAATAATATATATATAATCCAATACAGTTCCACGATCATAGGAACGATATCATCACTCGTGCGTACGTACGGAATACCGTCTTCACGATGTGATGCGACTCGTTCTACATGATCATCATTACATAGTAATTATATAAATGAATTGAATGAATAAATATGATATATGTTACACTAATACCATTCTGGATATAAGGTATCTATAACATTAAAAGAAGAATAAGAATGTATTCGGCAAAACACGCATAAGAACAAAAGGCAATAAAGACCCGAGTAACAAGTAACAATGAAATATTACTATCAAGAAGCTAAGAATATGACCATATATGATATCATATCAATATGTATGATTCTGGAATAAGCCAATAACATTATTTAAACCATTATACAGGAGCTTCGGACACGTACAAAGAAAATTGGACCTAAGGTAAGGGAAATACCACAATCTCATTTTTATCCGAAATTGTTTATTCGTAAGTATTTACTGGGGTGTATTTTATCATCCACATCCATGTTTCATCAATATGTAATATTATTTCCATCCACCTACAATTGTTTAAATCCATTTTTTTACCCTTCGGTGAGTTTTTAGTAATATCTATGAAAGGAATCTTTTTTCATACGAGGTACTTTTTAACTTTTCCGACAAAAGTACGAAGAATGTTTTTTTTAACTTATACGGCATGAATGGATTTTTAAAACATTATTTCCAAGAAGCTTCCTTTACAAGTTTTCAAGTTTATTTTTAATAAACTTCTTTTATTTTGAAGTTGTATGACATGTTATGAAAGGAAAAATGTTTTTGAATAAGAAAGGATATTTTCCACAAGAATGGAGTTCAAGTGTTTTATCAAAATTATTTTCCATCTAAGATAATAAAGGGTTCTGTTTTTATCCCTATTATTACATTGATTTGATCATGTTGTGATGGAATTATTTTTATGAATTCCTTTATCTTATATGAATTGATTTATGATGTCATGATGTTTCAAGAATCCCATTTTTGTTACATGTGTTATGCGATGATGTATGATTATGTGGCACACATAAGAAAGGATTCATTATAAGATGGGTGGGACCTATATCTCCCTCCAATGCATTGGGTAAAGATTTTATATCTCATGAGATAGACATGGCTGGAATGGTAGGTTATACCGGTTCAGTGAAACAGGACTGGAACGAGGGTGACTCGGTTCAGAAAGGGACTTTGTACACTAAGATAGTCTTGGCAATGATTCATGACTAACAAGAAATGATTTTCCATGATTATGTGTGCATGCCACAAAGTTTCAAGTTTTATGTTATGATTATGGGGATCTCATTTTCACTTCTATGATTTATTCCATGATAAGATATTATGATCTCTTTTGCAGGTTTTGATTTTCAAAAAGATATGATATGATTTTTATTTCCTTTATTTTCCCTTGCTGAGCATTTGAGATCACCCTTTTATGTTTTCTTTTCCCCAGGTCAGGAAGATGGATATTAAGTAGAATATGCTAAAAGGGACCCTAGATATGATGAAATAAATGGGAGACACTATAGAAGATTTATGAACCAGTTGTTTATGTTTCCCAGTTTCTAAAGACACTATACCTATACGGTCCTTTGTGGTTTTGTCATATGTTGTAATAAGTGTGCTTCAATTTTGAAGTATTAACAATGTATGTAAAGTATGGGTCTTTATAATTAATTAGACCTTTTTAATATTATATTTTAAATTTAATATATTTAAGACCACTTTCCAATGAATAATACTATATATTTTTTAAAAAACTTCGAAAATTTACCTGAGTGTCACTCCACTCACTTATAAAAGGGAACCTCCTATCCTATATTATTTACATAATTTTATCCATATAAATCTACCAATACATTCCAAAATTACTTTACAACATAACTCAACACATCATATAGTTCTTGGTCTCACCAAAATACTAACTTAATAATTCTTAAGGTGTAGTCCAATGGAGGTTTTCCAAAGAAGAGGTATAATTCTTTACCAAGTGTTTCAGGTTTATTCCTTATTCTACATCCTTAAAATATTTTATAACCATAATAATATTATAACATAATTATATTAAATATACATAAATTTTATTATGCTCATGTAACAACCTTTTTTCATCTCTTTTTCCATCCTATGGGAAATGAAAATATCGCTCATGCATACATGTGGACTACCACCTCTAAGAAGTCGTGTGTTTCATTTTTTATCACCACATCACAAGGATGGTTATTATGATATATGTAATGAATATATATTATATTAATTAAATAATTATTATTTCTTAACTATATAATATTACTTACCCTCTTACCCTTCCATCTGTTCGAAAATGATAGTGTCTTTTGTGTGTACATGTGGATTACAACCACCGTGATATGATGTGATTCTTTTTTCATGTACACATTTAATTAATGGTTATAAATTTGTATTTGAAGTATAAACATGATAATTATTTCATTGTTAATGTTTTTTATATGATGTAATAATGACCCCTTTGACTATGGTAAATATAATGAAGTTATTTTGGGATTATGAAGCGAACATCCTAAAAACATGTGACATGAACTTAACAGATTTAATAACTATATAAGGAGTGGAAATAAATTATATAAAAGTGATAATAAAAAATAATATACACAAAAATTCACTTAATAAATTTTAAAATTAATATAATTTTATTATTTAATAGTTAATGTATGTATGTGGTGATCCAGACTCTAGGTAAGAGATTTTTTATCTCAATTTTCTTTCTTTGATACTTATGCCATTTTCACCACATGTTTTATTTTATTGGTGTATGAACTACTATATGTATGTGTTTTATCAATAATTTATTAAAATTAATGTCTTTTAAAAATAAATTTTATTTTATCTCCTTCAATTATCTTTTGATTCAAATTTTACCAAAGTGATAAGGTATTTTTATATAAAACATTTTTTTAAATGTTTTAAAATATTTTTACTCCATGTATATGTCATTTTAAATGTTTTCAAGGATGTTCATATTTATTCTTAAAATATTTTTAAATTAAAATTTAAACTATTTTTTATTTTATTTATAATGTTTTAAAATGAACATTTTGAACATTTTCCACATGGGTCACTATTTAACTTTTTTTACCAAAGCAAAAAAGGAATGTTTTTTAACATATATATAATTAGAATAATTTTTCATAATCATGATAATTATTATTTAAGAGTATTACTATAAAATTATTCATGTTTTTTCAAAATAGTATCCTATTTCATGTTATTCAAGGAATTTTTATTTAATGTTTTTTCAAAGAAAATTTATTTTTATCATAATTTTTACGTGAAGCCCGAAAGTGTTTTTGCATATGTGTCAAAAAATATAATTTATGATATTTTATAATGTTAATGAAATATTATATGTGTAATATATATATTATGGCCCTTATAAATTATTAATGATGAAATTTGATCCTGATATATCTCCCCCAATGCATTGGGTAGTGATTTTTTTTTCTGGAGAATATATATGGTAATTAACTGAGTAAGTTATTTCATTAGTAAGAGTGCTTGGAAGATTGATTGTAAATGTGACATAAATATGATATACCAATATTTCTATAAGAATATTCTATACATGAAAATTAGTTTTTATAGAAGTTTTTTTTCAAAAGGTAATATAATGAGCTTATGTTTAAAGGAAGGTTTATTGCCTTTTAATGGTGAAATGTATGCTTTTAAAGAAAATGATTTCATAAGTATCCATATTTTACAAGAAATAATTATAATTATGTTTTTATATTTAATAATTATTATGATATGTTTTATGATAATCTTTAGGCAATGAATCTTATTTCATGAGTATGAAAATCAATATTTGAGCTTAAAAATTATTAAGTTGAAAGGGAAAATTTTCTTATGTGATTTTATGATTTTAAAAATGGACTGATGGGTTTATTTATTTTTTTATCACTTACTAAGATTTTTGTACTCTTCCAAAAATTTTAAACGTTCTTAACATATCCTGAGGATAATTAGATATTATATAAAGATCTGATTTTATTCTATATGGATTCAACTTTAAAGAAACGAACTTGTTTTGAATGAAACGAGAGTTTGAATTTAAGAATCCTATTCTATTTGAAAATATATATTAAGTGCAAGCTTACAATTTTTATATTAATGGTTTGATATGTAAGAGTTTTTATCAATTATATAAAACTCTAAATTAAAATGATCCTTAAAATTTTAGAAAGTGGAACCCTTATTATAAATCATGTAATTTTGGGTTGTTTATATTACAGGGTGTTATAATTGGTATCAGAGATAAGGTTTAGATAACTTTAGATGTTATTATGTTTTTAATAAAAGATATTCAATGGTTGTTAATATATATATTATATTATCATGAGAAAACTTTAAGAATTTACAAGGTTCTTTATATAATCAATTTCAGTTTCAAAATGCTTTTCCATGGTGGAAATAGGGTGAATGGAGTTGAAATGCATCAAGAGGATAATTTAATTTTGATTCAGTTACCTAGAATGGTTGTAATTGAAATAGAATATTTTTTAGTTATTTTAAATCATTTTACATGGGATATTAATGGTGGATCCCATTCTAGAGAGTGATTGAACTCTCTATGTAGGAAAATTTCTATAGTAGATCATTTTAGGAAACATCACCCTCATGAATTTGGTATAACCTTAGTTCTAGTGGTATCCTAAGGATGGATCAATGATTTTCAAAAAATATTTGAGGTTTTGGAATATTCTGAACATCATAAAGTAATTTATACCATTTATCATTTTGAATGTGAATCCAATCATTATTAGTCTCTGATTAAGAAGAGAAAGTAAAAAAAATGTGATTGATCTCATAGAGTGTATGATATTTAAAGATATTTTCCTTGGCAATTATTTTCCCAAGGTTATTAGAATTAGAATGGAATGGAATTTTTTTAACTGAAGAAAAAGGAGAATGGATTTATTTCCACCTATGAATCCAATTTTACTATACTGTCTAGGAATGCACTGAATTTCTTTCTAGACCATGATAGAAAAATTGAATAGTTTTTCTTGGGATTAAAACTACGTTTACAAATATATTTGGCATCTTGTGAATTTAAAATAAATGATAAAGTTGTAAGGATTGATTATAAGGATAAAATGGATTTTTTTAATTTTACAACAACAAAGATATAAAGCAGTCCAAGTAGAAAGAAATGGGAAAGCCTCAGTTGAAAAACTCTAAAGGCAAGACGTCTAAATTTCCATCTTGTGATGATTGTGGTAAAATGCGTCCCAAGGAGTGCCTTATGAAATCTAGAAAGTGTTATCAATATTGTATATCAGGATATTTGGTTCATGATTTAAATGAAAATATTTAGGGTAATGGATAGACCAAATACGATAAGTAAGTAGTGAGATGTTTTAAATGTAATGAGATATTCCATTATGTTGATGTGTTTTTGAACAAAATAATGAATGATGGGAATCAATAATACTATAAGTATATGGTTTTTGAAAATTATTTTGAAACTAACTTAGATAATACAGGATTATAAAATGATGTTTTGATAGGTATATTACTTGTTTACTCAAATTATGACAAAGTATTATTTGATTTTGGGTATATACATTCTTTTATTTCTTGGTAATTTACCGGTAAAATAGAAATATTAACTCGGTAAATGGAGAAAAAAAATTTCATAAAAAATAATCATGGAAATATAAGTAAATAACTATTTCTATAAATATTTCTATGATTATTTTTGGAATAATGTTTCCTAAAAAACTTATTATCTTACCCATAGTTGAGTTTAATAATATTATGGCTATAAATTGGCTTTTATTTTATCATGAAAAGATGGATTGTGAAGCTAAGTAAGTTATATTCAATTTTCAAAGTGATTTTGAATTTGTATATAATAATGAGTTTATACCTATGATAACATATAAATAAGATGAGAAACTAATTAAAGATGGTATTGAAAGTTATCTGGATCATATTATCGAAAAAGGGAAGTTATTCATATTAGTGATGTTCTAGTATTAAATGAATATATGTATGTATTTCTTGATGATGTTATTGGATATATTCATAAATGGGAGGTTAAAGTTACTATTGACTTAGTTCTTGATGCTAATCAAATTTCAAAAGCCCTTATTGGATAGCTCTATTAGAGTTATTGGAATTCAAAAATTAGTTACAATAGTTACATAAAAGTGGTTTTATTCATCCTTTAACTTAGACTTGGGGTGATACTTTTTTTAAATATAAGGATGGTTTAAAAAGGCTTTTCATTGATTATTGAGAACTCAATAACATTACTATTAAGAACAAGAATCCCTTACCTCATATAGATGACTTTTCTGATTAGATTTAGGAAGTTTGGTATTTTTTAAATAGTAATATTAGGTATGGATATCATCGGATAAAATTGAATGAGGAATACATTTTGAAGATAGTGTTTCATAATTTTTATTGGTACAATAAGTTTTTTATGTATTTTTTGTTGAATAATGCACCTATTGTATTCATGGATCTTATGAATAGATTTTTCTTTGAGTATTTGGATAAATTTTTTATTGTGTTTATTGATGAAATTTTGGTTTATTCTAAAAATTATGGGGAACATTAAGATATATAAGGATTTTTCTTCATACTTTAAAAGAAAATAAGTTGTATGGAAAATTTATAAAATGTGAATTTTTGTTAAAATATATTTCTTTACTTGGAAATATTGCCTCTAAATATGAAATAACTATTTATAATAGTAAAAATAATGTGGTATAAGAGTGCGAGAGACCTACAAATGTCACTATAATTTGATTCTTTTTCTTTGATTATTGGGTTAATACTGATGTTTTTTTGAAAACGTTTCTCAGTTATATAGCCCACTAACATTGTTAACTCGAAAAGGAGTTAAATTAATCTGGATAAAGGAATGTGATGAATGTTTTTGTTGATGCTCCTTTCGTCACATAATGAAAATAATGGAAAGGGAAATGACTTAGCACAAATTGATCCATCCTTTGAAGAAAAGATCAAAAATCGACAAAGGCATGAACAAGGGATCAAGAGAACACGCGCCGCGCAAGTTCTATCACTGTCGCACAAGTCCACTTGTGCGACTCCTAGTGGTCATGCAAGTCACTTGCACGACCTAAGTGATAACCGCCCAAGGTCTTCTCCTACCTATAAATAGACTCTGTGGGCCCCCCATTCGAAAAAAGGATTTTTTTCCAGAAACTCATATTTGAGCTCCCGACGCCCTAGTCTCTTCTCAAAGCTTCCGAAACACTTATAAGGTAATTTCTTACCTAGAATGGAAGATCTAAATAGGGGGAGTAAGGCCTAAGTGTTGAAACTCATCAACACTTGCGCGCCTGAGTGGCCAGCCCTTAAGGAAAAAAGGGCCACACTTGCGCGCCCCTCTTCTGGAAGAACCTCAAGAGGATTCTAAAGGCTTTAATAAAGAGCCTCTCAAGTATTACCCTTCTGGTTAACCATCGCGCAAGTACACCATGGGTCGCGCAGGCATACCTGCGCGACCAGGACTTGCGCGCCCACACAGTACCTACGCGCCTGCCAGGACTTGCGCACCCCTACCTTTTTGGGTGCCTGTATTTCCCATTTAACCCCTCTTAATCCATTACACATTTCCTATTCAAGATCCAGTCTTCAAGACACTCTTCAAATCCATTTATGGCATGATTTCTTGATTTGAATTCCTTATCTGAAAGGAATTCTGTGGAATATCTCTCAAAACCTAGTTATTTACACATCTTTATGTCACTAAAGATTGAGATTTCATTCATTCAACCTCATCCTTTAAGATGAGAGAATCCTTAACCTGGGTCTCCTTTTCAGGAATAATCCCCAGTCATAAGTCCTCTAATTTGGGCATCCTCTTTAGGAGTAATCCCCAAGTCCTCTAATTTGGGCATCCTCTTTAGGAGTAATCCCCGGATCCCCTATCATGGGCCTCCTTTTTAGGAGTAAGTCCCAGTCATAATTCTTAACTTGGGCATCTTCCTTAGGAGTAAGCCCCAATTCTTAAAATTCCCAAATATGGGCATCCTCCTTAGAAGTAAGCCCCAGTCCCCTAATCTGGGAATCCTCCTTAGGAGTAAGCCCTAGTCCCCTAATCTGGGCATCCTCCTTAGGAGTAAGCCCCAGTCCCCTAATATGGGCATCCTCCTTAGTAGTAAGCCCCAGTCCCCTAATCTGGGAATCCTTCTTAGGAGTAAGCCCCAATCCCCTAATTTGGGCATCCTCCTTAGGAGTAAGCCCCAAACCTTAATCCTTGACATGGGCCTCCTTTTCAGGAGTAAGCCTCAGTCTTAATTTCTTTTAACCAATCCTAATTTACCTTTGATCTGGGATTCCTTTTCAGGAGTGAAACCAAATAATAATTTTTCTCCTAATTTGGGCCTCCTTTTCAGGAGTAAGACCCAAGTTAGAGTATTTGAAATCTCCATGAAGCACATATACCTTTATGGACCCTGTTCCTGGATTTCTTCCCTAAAGTAAATCCTAACCTTCATTTATCTGGGCAGTCATACATACATAAGCCCCACATTATTTCTTATGATTGCATCCTTCATGGCACAATTGTCTAATTTTTACCAATACCTCTTTTTTCTCACACCGATCATGACTCACGTGAGCTTAGAGTGTAAAAGTAATTGTGACATCCTTCTTTGAGCCATCAATCATAAACATCATACTCCCTTACTCGAACTACGTGGGTTCTGATTCCTTTTCCAAAACAAAGGATACGTAGGTAGCCCATCTGCGGGTTCGATCCCAACTCTAAAATAATCCATGTCCTTCTGAATGACAATAAACTTCAAGTGCCCCACTGAGTGGCTTTAAAACCAGCATGGTCATCATAATTACCAAGATACTTCTATATAAATGTGTTGAAGGGTACCATTGACCAAGAATCTCTAAATAAATACATATTATTCTCTATCGATGAAGAACCTCAAATACATATAAAAGATTCTCTAAATTTCCTACATATTTGATCATTGATTGTCAGATCTGAAGGAAAGCTCATTTTATACTTGTTAATGTAATAAGGATTCACGAACATAACTTAAATCTATAAAGAGAGTCCCGGAGTAGACAATAATTCCCCTCAAAAAGGTGTGATGAGTCCGACCTCCCATCCTCTCGACCAATGAAAATTCCTAAGCCTCATCAGTCCACAAACTAATGAGCACCTATCTTTGGAAAGTAGGTCCGAATGGATGTGGAATCATTGGATGTTTCCGGTTCTACGAACAAACCCGTTAGAAACCGATCGGAACGTTTGAACCTCCCATCAAGGCGGTCATCCCCGAATTCTGAGGGAAACAGTTTTTAAGAAATAAAAAATATTGGTTAATGCTTTATTAGTGTCCTTTCCATCTAGAAATAGTGATTTTGTTATCTACAATTATGCTTCTTTGAAGGGTATTGGTTGTGTTTTAATGTAAGATGATCAATCATGCTAATTGAAAATCCATGAATAGAATTACCCTAACCAATATATTGAACTTTCTATAGTATTTTTTTCATTAAAAATATAGAGAAATATTTTATTTGAGTTAAAATATAAAATATATATTGATCATAAAATTTTAAAGTACATATTCACTAAAAAAGAGTTGAACATGACACAAATAATATGGTTGGGACTAATAAAGGATTCTGATTGCACAATTCTCAATCATCCAGGTAAAGTAAACTAGGTAGTCAATGCCTTAATCCAAAAATATAATGCATCATTAGCTATGATACATTTATAACATGATCCTTTGGTTAATTATTTAATGGATGTTGACCTAGAAATAGTGCATGTAGGAACTCTTGGTATTTTGGTTTTGGTATTAGTGTAGTTATCCTTGTTAGAAAGAATTAAACATGCTCAGAAGTAAGATTGAGGTTTACAAGGAAAAGTAGAGTTTGTTAATAAGGGTAAGTTTCCTGAATTTGACATTGATAAATAAGGTGTTATAAGTTTTGGAAAGGGGTTGCGTGTGAAAAGTGATCCCCATTTGAAGAATTAATTGTTGAGTGAAGCTTAAATATCTATATTTTTCATTCTAGAAGCAATAAGATATACAGTAATCTTCGGGGATATTATTGGTGGGAAGGAATATAAAAGGATATTACTTATTTTACCATGAAATGTTTGACTTTTAAAAAGGTTAATTTTGAGTGAAATCTACTAAAGGAGATTCTTTAGTTTTTTAAAGTTCTTAAATGGAAATTAGAGAATATATCCATGGATTTCATAGTGGTATTCCCAATGTTATATCAAGGAAATAATGTTATTTGGGTTATTTTTTATCATTTGACTAAATTTTTATATTTTCTAACTATTCGAGATAGTATGTCTTTGGATCATCTTTCTAGACTCTAACTTAAAGAGATAGTAAGATTATATAGAGTCTATATCCCTTTATATTTTATCTTGATCATAGGTTTGCCTCTAATTTTTGAAAATGACTTCAAAATGAATTGGGTGTTGAATTAAATTTCAATACATATTTTCATCCTCAATTTGATGGAAATTTAGAGTGAAAAAATAATAGATTAGAGGATACGATTAAGGATTTATCATTGGATTATCAGGGATATTGGGATTATAATCTCTCTTTGTTGTAATTTTATTATAGTAATAGTTTTCATTCTAGTATACAAATTACCCCTTTTGAGTAATTATATGGAAATTTGTGTTGGACTCTAGTATGTTAGGACAAAGTCAGTGAATGAAATTTTATATAACTATAACTAGTAAAAGAAATGGTTGATAAGGTAAATATGATTCAATATAACATGATGGAAACTTAGATAAATTGGTAGAGTTATACAGATAATAGGGGGAAATATCCTTCATTTTAGATAGGCGATCATGTCTTTCTTAAAATACCTTCTTAGAATGGTGTTATGAAATATTCTAAAAAGGGAAAGTTAAGCCCATGATTTATTGGTCTATATGAAATTTTAGAAAATTTGGGATCAATTTCTTAATGAGTATATTTACCTATTATTTTATCTTAAGTATATGACGTGTTTTATGTTTTGTTATTAAGTAAATATATACTCAACGCATCTCATGTTTTGATCATTGAGGTGGTACAGTTGGAAGAGAATATTTCTTATGAGGAAAATTTAATTAATATTATAGATTTCATAGAGTAGGTGTTATGGAATAAGTTAACTCCCCTAGTCAACATTTAATTAATATTATATTTTATATTTTTTTTAAATAAAGATTAGTCCTATTTGGTTAATAATAATATAATTGATTTCATAATAATAAACATTATGAATTATTTTTTTTTTGTAAATTCATTTTTAGGCTTAAAGAACATTTTTCAAAAAAAAATTGTTTTTCGTTACATTGTTCATGCTTATATTAAAGTCAATTACTACCACATATAAAAATTGAATCTTGAAAATTGGATTAAATATATTTAATGATTAGTTGTAAATTAATTAATTATTTTAATTTCATTTTTGATTGTAATGAATAGTAACCCTGGTAAAAGGTTGTCACTATAGTAAAGGGTAAAACAGGTTAATTGAGGTTAAAACTAAGTGATAAGGTCACAAAATATCATCTTAAATATTATTTTAATAGATTATTTCGACCATTATAATCTTATATTCTAAATTTTATAGATTTAGGTCCATTTTATCTTGAATAAGACATTACATTATTTTAAAATTTTAAAAAATTACAAGAGTGAAACTCCCCTCACTTATAAAAGGGAACCTCTTATCCTCTATTATTCACATACTTTGAACCATTTATCTCAACCAATACCTACCCAAATATATTTAAAAAATATATCCAAACCTTAAATATGTCTCTATATCATCAAAATATTAACCTCATAAGGATTAATATGTAATCCAAGGGAGTTTTTCCAAAAATAGTTATAATTATTTATCGAGTGTTTCATGTTTATTTCTTCTTATACCTGTTTAAAATATTATATAACCATGCTGATATTGATCCATACAAATTTGGGAATTTTTTATTTCAAAAAAGTGGGGGTTCAAGGCCTAAAAAAGTCATGGGGGTCTAAAATAGTGTAGTTCTAGGGCATCATCCAGAACAAGATTAGCACACTCTGGGGGAAGAGAAACAATGATAGAAAAAATGATAATCATAGAATATAGCGAGGCCCAGAAATCCAAGAAACCTGAAACCATGTTACCTTATCTCTAAGTGTGTGTGATATTAATATCTCTATTAAAAAACTCCCTACAGATATGAATAGTATATGTGATAGCCTAGGGGATAGAACTCACACCCTTGATTGAGTTGAGGAGAAGAAATCAATCAGTTTCCACTCTGTTGAGAGAAATACCATGAGATAAACATAGAGATAAGACTTTAATCACGATAGATGCTTTCTCCAGAAGTGAGTAACCTGAACTGAGGAAAAAATTGAAAGCAAGGAATATTGACTCTTTCCTTTCATGCACTACCCCTCCACCCTGCATGAAGTCATTCTTTCATGAGCCATCTATGTTCAAAACAAGACCCCACTCAGGAGGAGACCACCTCAACCAATTGCCCTGAGGGTGACACTCTGGTTCTATGTCACCTACACTGCTACCAGCAAAGATCCAATGTAGAGAGGGAGAAAGGTCCTACTGCTTTATTAAAGGAGCAATATTCATCACCAAAACATTGGCCCAAACTTTCACTGCTAACTGAGAGATACTGCAGCCATCACTCATGGGGTTATTACAAGTGAACCAAATAGTCCAACAAACTTCCATAAAAAATCATCATTTGAGCCATATGTTCTTGAGAAATATCATCTGATCCAAGAAACCATGATTCTAGGAAGACATTTTCATATATCCCCTGAACGTTCTTTCTAGTGAATTCATCCAGGTCATGCTAGATAGTACTTTCCCAATCGCTGTGGAAGAAAATGTGATCGACGATGTGAACATGTGGGTTGCGAAAACACTCACATTTAGAAGAAATGAAAACCCATTTTCACTTTACACCCTCATCAGTGGGTAAATCATGATTGCGGAGGCACCAAATAAGAAATTTTAATTTAGTAGGTAATTATTTACACCACAAGACGGCACCCCAAGCATCCAAACTATTTCAAGAATGAAGAAAAAGTCGATATGAATTCAAATAGAACATACGATATAGGGGAGAAATTAAAAACCAGCAGGTCTGATTCAGAGGATAGAGAAATGGCTTGAAGAACCTTTTGTTGTTGATAGTTGATAATATCCTGAGTAAAGGTAGGGAATTATGTAGCCTCAGAGAAAGTTATGTTTGGCACTAGGAAACTAGGAAATTTGAGAATAGTCTCCACCCAATTATCATTCCATAATCTTAGAAAGCTATCACCCATGATCCATTTCAAATGTTGTTGAAGTTGTAGAATTTTTTGATGGATAACCTCCCACAGTTTGATGTATCTACCTTTATATACATCGAAAAAATCTCTATATTTGTTCTTGGTGAAATTTTCCTAGAGATATTTCTCTTCCATCACATCCCAATCCAATTTAGCTTGGAGAAAGGTTATGGTTTCCCTAACATTCCTGATATTGATACCACCTTCCTCAGCATCCCGTGCCATTCTATCCCATGAAGCCCAGTGACATCTCCCCTCTACCTTAGCATCCTATATAAAATTGACCATGATGTTCTTAATGTTTTGGATAATCATCTTGGGAACAATAGTGGATGATAGAACATACATATGGATTGAGGTTAAAACTCTATTGACAAGGGTGAGGTGGCCCCCAAATGAGTGAAAGCAGTTTTTCTAATTGAGAATATCAGAATAAATCCTCTCGACAATTCCATAAAAGTGGTGAATTCAACTTCTACCCAGAGAGATATGGGCCCCTAAATAATCCATTGGAAACTGTCTCTTAGAGATCTCCATCCTCTATTTAATTTTATTACCTATTCTATCTGACCATAACTTTGAGAGATATATACTACTTTTTCCATGGTTAATGAGTTTTCCACTCCAAGTGCATTAAGTGTCAAGAATCTGATTAAGCACCTGAATGTTTCTATTAGATCCATTGGTAAAAATGAGAATATCATCAGAAAAAAAGGGTGAGTAATCCCATTGAGGTTCAGTTTACAAATTAAAGGTCAAACATAACAATACCTGTTACATTTATTAAGGTACCTACTAATGGCATCTTGGATAATAATGAAAACAAAGGCAGATAGGGGATATCTGTGTCTGAGACCTTGATATGATTTTAAGAATCCATAATTTTTACTATAAAAGGTGATAAAAAACCATGGATATCCAATATATATAAAGAAAATATCAACCACATTTTTAGATAAACCCATGCACCTCATGATTCTGATTATGTAGCTCCACTCAAATCTATTGTAAGCTTTATCCGTGTCAAGCTTAATGGATATGTTTGATCCTGTGACTTTTTTATGAATGTCACTAATCATTTCATGGGTTAGTGAAATGGTTTTTTGAGTGGAACTACCATGAAAAAAACCATTTTGTTCCTCTTAAATATTATTTTGAAGATACCCTATAATATTTCAATTGATTACAACTATGAGGACCTTATAGGGGAAGTTTCACATACTGATAGGCCTAAATTTCTTTAAAAAAGAAGGTTCTTTGATCTTGGGAATAAGAATCAGCCTAGTGGAATAGGCCACTCTGGGAAAAATACATCCATGAAAAAAATCTTGGATCATACCCACCAACTATTCCTTCTAGAGATTCCAAAATACAATATATAATGATCCTCAGAAACCATCTAGACTGGGGGCACATTCATAGTTGATAGAAGACAATGCTCCCCAAATTCTTATTCATTGGGTAGATTCTTGAAGACATAATTAATATTAGAGAAAACCACATGAGGGATAGAATCAACTAGATCACTACGACCACTAGGGTATCCATAATGCATTTGATGTTTAGTTTATGAAAGAAGAGAGTGAAAATGAGATAAGGCTATACCTCCAACAACCTGGGGGTCCTTAGTAAAAGATACATCCTTCAGATGGATATTTAGAGCATTACATTGTTTCCTCTCCCTAATGCAAGCCTAGAAGAAGGTAGTGTTTCTATATCCTTCTTTAATCCATGTCACCCAGGATATATCATAGAAAATTCTATATTGTTCAAGGAGAATATCAGTGAGACGATTATTCAAGACAACCATCTTATTAAAAACATCGACATCCAATCGCGATTCAAGGTCTGTTTCATCCTATTAAATATCAGCTTTGAGGCAATCTAGATCAAGGAACATGGAGGGATTAGAGTTATCCTAGGTGTGAAGGTCTTCCTTCAACCTCTAAATTTTATAATGAAACCCCACCCAAGATCCAACATGCATGAAGTTCTCTTAATAAGAAGGAACCATAAAAGAAAAATCAGGTTCAAACTCTCATCATCTTGAGTAGAGGAAGCGATCATTATGAGAGAAACTATCCTTCAGGAAGACCATGAGAGGGAAGAGATCAGAGATCACATGCAATAATTTCACCACATTGGCATTTGAAAAGAAAAAACTAAACTAGAGATTAGAAAATCAGTGATCAAGATAGCTTCACACTCGATGGGTTCTTTTTTTATTAACATAATTTATAGTTTTCATGAACATTATTATTTAAGAATATTTTTCTATAATTGTTCATGGTTTTTCAAAATAATATCCTATTTTTTTGTTCTTGTGGGATTTTTTTTAAAGAGTTTTCAAAGAAAAAATATTTTTATACTTATTTTTACATGAATCTCAAAAGTGTTTCTACATGTGTGTTAAACGGAATAATTTTTGAGGTTTTTTTTATGTAAAATAAATAGTGTATGTGCTTTATGTATGTTACAATCCTCATAAATTATTAATAATTATGTATGATCCCAATATATGCTTCTAATTCATGGTTAATGGTTTTTTTCTATAGGGAATATATGTTGGAATTAATCAAGTGGTTTATTGCATTTGTAAGAGTACTTGTAAGAGTGGTTGTAAGATTGGTTGTAAGAGTGATATTAATATGATGTCCCAAGGTTCCTACATGACTATTTTATTCTTGTAAATTATTTTTCAAGGATTTTTTTACTTCATATGGTAATCTAAATAACTTATGTTTAAAGGAAATTTTATGCCCTTTAAGGGTTAAAAATATGTTTTTCAAGAAAATATTTTCATGGGTAACCATGTTTTACAAAAAAACCTCAAGATTATTATTTTTAATTTAATATTTATTAAGAATTTTTTTATAAAAAAATTTTGTTAATAAATCTTATTTAATGAGTAATAAAATGAATATTTTAGTTCAAAGTTTATTATGTAAAAATGGAAATTTTTCTTATGGTATTTTATGATTTTCATAATAGACTAATAGGTTTCCTTTTTATATCCCTTAACAGTATTTTGTGATTATTTAATGTTTTAAAACAATTTAAAAGGATTTAAGATGATTATAAACTATGTAAAGGTCTAAATTTCTACCATAGGGATTTATCTTTAAAGCAGAGAATGTGATTTGAATGAAATAGAAGTTTAAATTTAAGAAACCTATTTTTTAGAAAAAAAATAAATATTGAGTAGAAGTGTCCAATTTTTATTGTATGGGTTTGATATGTAAGAGTTTTTATAAATTATATAAAACTATAAAAAAATAATATCTTTAAAATATAAAAATGTGAAACCCTTGTTATAAATAATATAATTATGGGTTTATTAAGTTACGGGGTGTTATAGTTAGTATCAGAGATGAAGATTAGATAACTTTAGAGGTTATGATCTTATTAAGAAAATAAATTTAAGGGATATTAATCTATGAATTATATTATCCAGATAAAACTTTAAGGGTTTCCATGTTTCTTCATCTAATCTGTTTCTATTTTAGAATGGTTTTCAATATTATAAACTGGGTGAATGAATTACAAAGGCACCGAGAGGATAATTTCCTTTTGAATCAGCAACCTAGAATAGTTTTAAATGGAACAAAATGGTTTTTAGTTTACTTAAATCAGTTGAATTAGTATATTAATGGTGGTAACCATTCTAGAGAGCGATCGAACTCTCTATAGAGTAACATGTCTATAATGGAGCATTTCATAAAACTATACACCTCAACATTTGGTGGAACCTCAGATCCAGTGATAGTGAAAGTATTGATCAATGTTATGGAAAAGATATTTGAGGTTTTGTGTTGTTTTTAAAATCAAATTTAATTCTTGTAATTTATAATTTTGAAGATGAATCTAATCAGTGGTGTTCTTTGATTAAGAGTACTAAGGAAAAATAATGAGATTAATTCCATGGAGTGAACAATATTTATGAAAACCCTTGTATTTATTACACATTAATTCATTATTTACTACATAAGAATACACATAATAAAACCTAAAATATTAATAATTCTATTGCCTTTTGGAATTAGGTACATTACATAACAACTTAAAATAGTTGATACATCATCATTATTGAAAACTTCCTTAACACGCTCATATTATTCCATCATTCTTAAAACTGTATGGTATAACTTGGGGAAATACATAAGAAATGTGTGAGATATAAATATCATCAAGGGAATAATAAAATCATAACATGAAGAAGTTATTACATGTTATACAATAGGCGTATTAGTGGTACATAAAAGAGGTAAGAATCATAAACATGAATAATGAGGCATGATATAGCATGATAGCTTAAAAGGAAACATGGGAATGTGGAAAAAACTTCAAACATGACATTATAAGAATAACTAAAGGTTAACTAAAAATAAAACATAACATAATGTGATTAGGATAACCCCCCTCACACCATACATATAATATCATGAGACTAAAACATTACTCAATGCATTGGAGCGCTATCTAGGAACACCCATCATAATCATATCATGTACATGCATAAGTGTGCCAGATAGATCATATACATAAGAACATATTTCATCAAATTTAATATCATGATAACGTATTTTGGATTAAATAAATATAATTACATAATAAAATAATTATAAGTTCCTAAATTTTAACACCATTAATAGGAAAAGGGTACGGGTATCTACTAAATAATTGTTTGGCATGGAAAATCACATTAAGATTTCAGCAGCATAACGGGGGAACATAAATGTTCATGGGAAGTATTAATGAGATTAAAATGGGTATATAATAATTTATAAATCATAAGGGAATAATTGGGATATGTAATAACATATTCTAACATTAGGAATTTTAGATAAAAGGCATAAGATAATTAATATGCTTGAATAAATAGGAGAAGGAGAGGATCCCTTACCTTGAGAGGGTGATTCCAAAAAAAAATTGGGAGGAGATTATTGAGAGCTTGGGGGAACCTTAGGGGGACTATATAAAGGGTATATAATATTAAGGAAGTTATATGATGTTTTTGAGTGAATATGAATGGGATATTGTGTGGTTTTATATAGGAAAAGAGGGGAGTTCTTTATTATTTCTCAAACATAGGTTTTGGACTCTATAAAATAACATAATCAATGACACAAACCTTACATAGTTTTTTCCCATGATTTCTTCAAAAGAGGAGTGTTTTTAATTATTTTATAAGTCTAAGGAAAAAAGTATTAAGAATTTGCCGTTGGTGATGTGAAAGTGAGTCATGTTCTTAAAGAAATTATTTTAAAACATTAAAATAAAATATATGTTTTGGAGGATTTATAAAGGATTTATAAAATTAATCTAATAACCTCCAAAACACATAAATTAAAATTGGAAACATATATATGGTCTTGGATACCTTTTATCGCATTTATTACATCAATTTTGAGTCATTATGATGTCATTATACATTGAATATTTATACCGTATTTAATTTTTTACCTGAGAATTTGACTATCTCAAAAAATTATGAAATAATCACCATTGGATAATTTTTACATGATTATTATTAAAATAATATTTATTTTTTCAAAATAATATTCTCAATATTTTAATTTTCACTTTTAAAATATAATCAACATTTATTGAGAAATGTTAGGTTTTTTATAATAATAGTCAAACCCTTATAAAAATTACATTTTACATCATAAACATTATATTATCATTTAAATTTAATAATTATTATTTAATAATAATATTTTATTAGAATATTATTTATTTCAAAAATCTATTAATTCATCAAAATAAATGTCTTAATTGAAATTGCATATTACCCAAAAATAAATTTTTTGTTTTATCATATCAAAATCACAATAATTTATAGATTAACAACAAAAATAAGTAAATATAATAATTTTTATATTGAAAATACAATATATATTCATATTTTCAGGGTCTTGACACATATCCCTTCATCATACAGTTAAATTCCCTAAGGATAAGGTGTGCGATGGTATGATTTTCCTGGGGTGGTTCAGCATACATGGTTTTGGTTGTGATCATGGTGAGCTTGAACTTATCCAATAAATGGTTTTTAGTCATGATTTAGTTGTTGGATCTTGTCTTGGGATTGATTAAGGGAAATTATAGTGATGTTATCTCCCTTGGAATCTCTGATAAATGGGATTTATAGGGTATAATCCTACTATTTGAGGTCATCACTTCCTTTTTCTGTGTCAATTGGATTTATCAAAACCCTATATGTATACTATCATATGACCAATGTTCAATGGTTATGATACTTAATGGACTTTTAAATATAATGGGATATAATAAGGATGCGCATGTGTTTTCTATGAACAAAATACATAATATAGAATTTAATTCAATCATAAGGGGAATTTTATTTATAAATGTTTGGGTAGTTACAAAATTTAAGGATATTTTACTTAATAGGTATTTTCCTAAGGATGTTATACTTAAGGTGTAATGTAATTTTTTGGAAATGAATAAAAATGAGGAGTTTTTTCCCACTTATAAACCAAATTTTACTAGATTAGACTAGTATGTACCAAATTTCATTCTATACTATGATAGTAAAATTTATAAGTTTTACTCTAGATTAAATCCAAGTTTATAAAGAAAATTTTCCTATTATGAATTTAAAATATATGGGAAAGTTATATGGAGTGTTGAGATGGTTAATATGGAGTTTTTTTACTTTTAAAACAAAAAAGATAAGTGGCGGTCTAGGTGTAAAGAATAGGAAATAATCCATATAATAAATACTAATGTAGGAGGTCTAAATTTCCCTCTTGTGATAAGTGTGGTAATAATCATCCTAGGGAGTGACTTATGAAATCTGGAACGTGTTATTGATGTTCTATGTTGGGTAAATTTTTCCCATGATTGTAAAGAAAAGAAGTAGGGTAATTATTAGACCAAATATGATAAATGAATGATGATATGTTTTAAATACAATGATATAGTCCATTATACTGATGTGTGTTCAAATAAATGTATGAATTATGGGAATCATCATGACCATAAGTATAAGGGTGTGGAAAATTATTTTGCGACAACCTCAGAAAATATAGGACCATCAAATAAAGTGGTGATAGGTATATTACTTATTTATTCACATTATATCAAAAGTCTTATTTGATTTAAGGTCTATAAATTATTTTATTTCTAGGGAATTTTCTGGTAAAATGTAAATATTACTATAGGAAATAGATAAATAAATTTTTATAAAAAACTCCAAGTGAAATAATCAAGGCAACAAATATTTATAAGAATATTCATATGATTATCTATGAAATTATTTACCCAGTAAATCTTATTATCTTACCCATAGTTGAGTTTTATATTATTTGTGGTATAGATTGGATTTCAGTTTATCATGAAATGATATACTATAGAGATAAGGAAGTTATATTAAATTTTCAAAGTGATTTTTAATTTTTATATAATAATAAGTTCATACATATGATAACATATTAATAAGTTGAGAAATTGATTAAGGATAGAAGTGAATGTTATATTTCTCATATTTTCTAAAAGAGGTAAGTTTTTTAGATTACTGATGTTTCAGTGGTGAATGAATATATGGCTTTATTTTCTCATAATTGTCCTAGATTAATTCTTGATCGAGAGGATGAATGTATTTTTAACTTATTACATGATTTTAATCCAATTTCAACACCAATTATCAAATAGATTCATTAGAGTTATTGGAATTGAAAAAGATGCTATGAGAGTTATTTGAAAATGGTTTTATTCATCCTATCACATCACCTTGGGGTTATTCTATTTTTTTTATTAAAAATAAATATAGTTTAATGTGGATTTTCATTGATTATAGATCACTCAATAACATTGTTTCTGAATCTTTTGTTGGGGTGTGTGTGTCCATCTCGTTGGAGGACGGTGACGCTGTTTGTTTCCCCACATTCCCGCTTTCCAAGGGAGGGCGACATCCATTCCTTGTTTAGGGACTTTTGATCCTTGATAGAAACGGGACGATGGGATGTCAGTTCTTCCTTCCATGAATTCCTCCTCGGAGCTCGTCACCTAGTCTGTGTCTCCCTTATAGATTTAAGATGTTTTTCGTGAAACTCTTCCTAGTGCCATATCTTCATGGACACTAGTTAATTACACTGCTTATATCAGGACATTCCAAAGGGCCCGATCAGGGAAGCAACATTCGGTTAGTGGAGTAGTCACGTTGGACATCACTGGTGTGTCTGGACGCTGAGACATTGGCATGTTTGGGTTTCTTCCCCTTATTATAGGGCTTCTTGAGGTCACGAAAGCCCGAGGCATCCCACGTCGAATACAGGGAATCATATTCCATAGGCATGTATCTTAGGTTTTCCTCAGCTTCCCATGTTTAACACAGTGTATGCCGCATGTTTAACGTCTAAAAGAGACAGATTGGGATGATCAGAACACTGATTAGAGTGGATTAGGTGGGTGCAACCCCTGGAGGGAACACTGATGTTGGGGACAAAGTGTGGTTAGCTTCCTGGTTGTTGTTAAGGGGAATGGGGAATGAGGTGGCATGATCTCACCGGGATGTGGCATCCCGGGTAAGAATCGGGATGGATGATGGAGGGTTTAATAAAATAGGTGGATAATGATATGGAGTTGACTCGAGGACGATGGTGATTTTGGGCTTGAGTCTCGAAGATACCTCCTACGTATCCCCGTGGTAGGGAATCAAAGTCCTCATAGTTCATCTGACGATGGGACACCTAAGGAGGCAACTATTGAGAATGGATGCATGGATAGGACCTGGAAGAAATAGAACCTCCAGGTTGGGTTATAACCTTCCCGAAACACATAGGATCAAGGGAGAGATAAGGATGAGACATGAGTGATGGGGTCGAACCTCAGGGAGGCTTCCTATGTGTCCCTGTAGAAGGGAATCAAAGTCCACGTAGTTTATCTGAATACGGATTACCATCAAAATGGGTTGACAACAGCTTACCACTGAATGGGGTCACAACGGCTTACCACTGGATGGGGTCGCAACGGCTTACCGCTGGACGGGGTCGAACCTTAGGGAGGCTTCCTACGTACCTTATCTAGGAGACAAGGATCAAACCCTTGTAGTCCCTGTGGGGTGGGGGTCAGTGAACCGACATGGAGGAGGACCTGGGGTCCAATGGTTTTTGGGCTTGAACCTCAGGGAGGTGTACTACGTACCTTGCCTTGACAAGGATCAAATTACACGTAGTTCGGGTGGGTGTAACGGCTAACCACTGATTGGGGGAACAACGGATTACCGCTGATTGAGGTCCACAGTTGAATGTCATGCAGGACGGGGGCGAACCAACATGAAGGAGGACTTGGGGCCCAGATAGATGGTGGGATTGAACCTTGTGGAGGCTTCCTACGTACCCTGCCTTGGCAAGGATCAAAGTCCACATAGTTCAGAAGGAGTGGGTAAACCGACGTGAATGGGGGGTTGGTGAACCAACGTGAAGGGGGTCAGAACGACCGGGTGTTGGGCTTGAACCTCAGAGAGGCTTCCTACGTACCTTGCCTTGGCAAGGATCAAATAATACGTAGTTCAAGTGGGTTTGGGAGAACCAACATGAAGGGGGTCGGGGCGACTAGGTGTTGGGCTTGAACCTCAGAGAGGCTTCCTACGTACCCTAACTTGGAAAGGATCAAAGACCTCATAGTTCAGAAGGGGTGTTTGTAAAACCGACGTGAGTATGGTCGGGACCAATGGATGTTGGTCTTGAACCTTTGGAAGTCTTCTTACATACCCTTCCTTGGTAAGGATCAAAGACATCATAGTTCATGGTGGGTTTGGAGATTACACTCTAGGATGCCCAGAGAGGATTTCATGGTCGATGCTTGCTCTAATACCATGTGAGACACGTTCGGTATGAGAAACAAGAGACAGAAAAGAACTGATGATCACTTCATGGAAGGTGCATCTCTGGGAAGTAGAGTGGGGCTGATGCGCAGGTGGTGGCCCAAAGAGGAAATAGGGTCTTACACGTGGTTCGCACCCCAAAGAGTAAATATGGTCTTACGCATGGTTAGTAGCCCAGGGAGGTAGAGATTGGGACTTACTCCAGGATGGAGCCACAGGTGGTGAAAAATCCCATCAGGAGAGGGATTTGGCACCTAGGAAGAGAGGAGGAGCAGGGGTGTTTCCTCCTGTAAGGAAAGCTAGGGGCTTACACCAGGGTGGTTTCACTTTCTCTAAAGACAGAAGCCGCTCTAATAAAGAGGATGGCATTCCATGTGGGGAATTATCTCGCTCTCGTGGAGACCTACGGGCATAGAGAATGTCTGAGACGGGGCACCCCGTGTGCAAGGCACGGGGTGAGGTCACAGTTTAACGTCATGTGTTAAGGATGATGACGCTTTGTAGTTTAACGTCCTGCAGCTCGAACAAGGTGGGTTCACTCCGCACCCCTAGGACTCACATGACGGATACCTCCTGCCCATTGGGGAAGGGAAGGTGTCAGTAATGTCTTGGTGAGGGTGTGTTATGGAGTAATCCATCGGGGGGTCCATGTTAGCGTGGCTATGCGAAGAATCAATAGTCGTTAGCGTGCCTATGCGAAGAAGCATGAGGAAAATAAATGCAACAGAAAGCATCGCCCAAGGGATTTTGAAATTTCTCTGTGTAAACCTGAGGGGCCCTATGGGAAAATAGCACATGACGCAGGTGTGTAGTGCATAAGAGAGGCTCGAACAAGGTGCCTCAAGGTGAGGGCAGCACATGAAGCGTGTGTAAGAGAATAGTCTAGGGCAAGATAGGAGGTACGTGCGCAAGATACAAGGTTTGCGCGAAAGAATAAGAGGTTTCATGCAACAGGTATGGGTGGCATGCAATACGGAGGGGTTGCGCGCAAGTTGGACCGGTGGCGCGAAAGCCCGAGGGGTTGCGAGCGAGATGGATGGTTTGCGCACAGGTTGGATGGGTTGTACACAAGAGCGCCTGACGTAGAGGGAACTTGTGTGAAAGATGGGACCCCTTGTGTGAAAATAACTTTGGGAAGAAATGAAATTCATGAGGATCGTAGGGCCCGTCCGAAGACGCCCCTGGGGGACCTATTGCGCAACAACCAATACTTAAAGGCCATGGGTTTTTCACACAGTAGAGGAAGACGGGGTTTTTGCGCAGAAGAGCATCACTTCGTCTTTGGTTACTATCCCTGAAGGGTGGGGATATGATTCTTTTTATAGTCGGAGTCCTCAGAGTGGTGCACAAGAGCCTGGCGTGCAAACTCTGGTCAGTCATCGGCTTGTGCGCACATAGGTGGTCGGGTGCGCAAACGCCCGGTCGACGTCGCCTTGTGTGTGGAAACGGGGTCGAATGCACAAATGACCGCTCAACATCGCCTTATGTGCGGACATGGGGCTGAGAATGAAAATTCCCACTCAACATATCCTTGTGCACGGAGACGGGGTTGGGTGCGTAAATGCCCGATCCACGTCACCTTCGAAGTGGAAACGGGGTCGGGCACGCAAACGCCCACTCGACATCGCCTTGTGCACGGAAATGGGGTCGAGCGCGCAAATTCCTGGTCAACGTCACCTTCAGTGCTGAAACAGGGACGGACACAACCAGTCACGGAGGACGGTGCCTTGGGCATGGAAGGGAAGGCCAACGTGAAAGGGTTTGCGCACCAGAAGTACTCTTGCGCGCGTCTCCCCAATCTTGTGTGCACCCGCCTCCTGGGCCCCGGAATCTCCAATTTTTCTTCCCAGCTTCATTAATTGCTCTTTTATCTGCCCGATATGGCCCTTCTCCAAATTTCGGTGTCAAAAAATTCCCCCCCTCTGAATCAGAACAAAAAGGGAACCCGAAAGTCAGATTCTGAGGGTACGCCAAAAAATAGAAGGCATCTTCGACGACGTGAAAAAACACATTTTGCATGTGCAAGTATGTTTCACGTGCGTGGAAGACACGTCAGATATTTATAAATAGTTCTAGGGCACCTCTAGGCCCTACTTTAACTTTTTCCGTGTGATAGGCTTTATTGATCTCACATGCGAAAACTGTACTGATCCACACGTAAGATTCCACGACTGACTCCTAGTTTTGTTCACCATCCAAATATTTTCCGCACGCATCGATATTTTTTTGTGCCGCCACGGCTTTTGCATGCCGAATATTCCATCTTTCATGTCGATCCCTTCGAAGTTCTAAAAATGGCCGCTCAACATACTGACACCGAGAGGGAAGTTGCTGTTGCCGCAAGAAGAACCCAAATGACCGTGAACCCTCAGATTCTTCACATGAGGTGGGTTGTGTTTGACAACCAAATGCTTTTCATAATTCTTACACAAGATAAAAAGGATTACGTTATGAGCAGTAGCCTGCCGCTATGGAACTTAGGTCTTCTAGAAGGGGTGCTGATACCCGATTTTGAGACGGACACACCGCGGTTGTGGGTGACGCGTGAGGATAGTGTTCCACAATTACACATTACCAACAATGGCCATCCTACTAGGGAAACATAGAACACATCCATCTATGTCCTAAATCCAAAGGCTAGGACGGTTGCAGGAAGCGATTCAGTTCCCGAGGAATCACTTGTTATTTATGCAAGTACTTTCAGAAGCAGCATTACTGACGAGATAAAGGGCTGGAAAGATTGGGATTTCAGATATGGGGGAAACTTTACCAATGAATGGTCATGGGAGTATTGGGTACATTAGACATGTGAGGAAATTTGGGTCGGAGTTGCGGGACATTGGGCTTTTCAAGGCCGTTTGGATGTCTCAATTCCACTTTTACTGACAACGGGACTTGGTAGTAGAGATGTTCAGTCGCTAGTCGCCTGATACCAACACTTTTCACCTCCATCATGGGGAGGTGGGAATCATTCTGTGGTATTTCCACTGTATCAGGGGAATCCCCTTGGAGGGGTATCAATACAATGAGTTCCTCTCGATGGAGAATGTCAAGGGGGATAGGACCCACACCCCAATCCGGTCATGGCACCTACTGGAGCTGGCTAAAGAGGAACTCAGAATAAAATATATCCTAAAGGACATACCCTATTCAGGGTGGTTTAGTCTCTTCCTGGCCCAGGACACGGCTGTGAAGATTCTAGGCAGAGGGAAGCAATGCCCGAACACATGTCATAGGGGAAAAGCAGGATCATATTGGGAGATTTTGGAGACGGGGGAGTATCGATTGTGGGGCTTTGGCATCAATGAAGTTCAAGACCTGAATGTGCGATATTTCAGGTTCCTCGCAGCATTCTTGAGAGGGTGGTGGTTACTTGTGAGGGACATGAGGATGGGAGTCCGCCTGGGGACTGTAGTGATGGTTGGGATTATGGCAGCAAAGAACAAGGGTAACCTAGGGGTACTAGTGTTGGCTAGGATATACAGTATTCTAGGGAACATTTCGAAGAGAAGTATGCCCAGTAGGATATGCGATCCATTCTAGATCTTCTATGATTGGGTCGTAGTCCACTGTGTTGGGTATGACTTCCCGAATGTCATCCGCCCCTGGTAATGGTATGCGGCCATCCCTCTTGAACCTCACTGGGATCCGCCCATTGACGCTCAGGGATGACGAAATCAAGCTCAAGATCGACAGCCATACTCACTTCGAATTCCACCCATTTTGAACCCCATTTTCCAAAATAGTAGATGAGAGGCGGGGTCTACTAGAGCAAAGGGAGTACCTACAGAGCATCTGGGGTGGCGTGCTGCTGGCCCGAATTGATGGAAAAATCTTCTGCGAACCCTATGTGCTGACTAGGTTTTCCAGGTAGTTCGGGTGCCTGAAACAGATTCCCAAGAAAGTATATACAGAGGTTCAGGAAGATCTGCATACCTGAATTCTCTTCCAGTTGTGTATTATGTTCACGATGGTAGGCATGGGAGAAATCATCACTCTTCCCCCCACCAATGTTCGTGTCAGACTGTCAACAGAGTATGTCGATCACTGGATGAGAACGTACCCCCAGGCGATTCTTTGGAAATGCATTCGGAATATCAAGGAAACTAGTGTAGAGCCCGAAGAGCAGGAAGGTGGACGAGGTGTCATGGGGGAAGTGAGGAAAAGAACGGGTCTCGGAGCTAGCACGACGTGGTCCGGTACTTCATCGGCAAGGGCAGCGCAGACCGAGAATGTGCCTTTACCCTCCAGGGAAGGGTGGTCTCATGCACGACCTCGAGGTTTGACTAGGGAACTCCCAGGAAAGTAACTTAGGTACCTTCTGACATTGTCTGCTGGTGTTATCATCCCTTCTCTATGGTCTTCTTGGAGAATACTGCGACAATCTATGTCCGTTGAAGAGTTATCGAGGAGGTTGATATGCATCAGGCTTGATCTACTGGACATAGGGCGCATCTGGATATTGGATAGAGTAAACTATCATCACCAGCATTCATACCTGACATCCATGGACATGTATGCATGCCAGTGGGGGTAGTATGAAGAACCACATATCCTAGTGAAAGTAATTCTTGGCCAGGAGCATGTCCCAGAGAGGCTGCCATCCGAGGATGAAAGTGTAGAGGAGGAAGAATAATAATAATAATAAGGAGAAGAATAAGAAGAAGGAGGAGGAGGAGGAGGAGGAGGAGGAGTAGGAGGAGGACTGGAAGAAGAGGACCAAGTTGAGGGTATTATTGGCGAGGGGCCTTAAGAATCTCCCACTCACCAGTGAAGTTCCCGGGAGAGTGGAAAAATCAACGGCTCCAATGAAGAACTGGAAGAGCATCTTGAGTTATGGTTTAAACCTTATATCAGACTTTATCTTTTCATAGTCTCGATCCCTCAAACAAACCCTATCCTATTCGAGAACACATGGGAAAGGGTCTCTAGGAAGCCTTCCCCACTGAGGGTGCGAGTACGCCTATGGAGACCGGGGAGAAACCTCGGGGGCCAGTCCTCAGAACCAAGTATAGTGGGGCACCAATTTCAGCTGGATTAGGTGATAATGATCCAGAAGGAGACCCCCCCCCCCCTTCTATCCCCATTGTCCAAGAGGAGATGACATTGGTAATCGAGTTGACAAGTGCTGAAGGCTCTCCCGTGGCAGGGGGGCACCATGACATAGGCATTGGACACCGATGCACTTGGCTCCTGTAAGTACTTTCTCATTGGTTTTCCCTCTTTGATGGAGAATTTAGCTAATCAAGATACTGATTCCTGATGCAATGATCACAAGGTTGGAGGCACAACAAACCGTTGAGTCTGGGACATATACAGGAGCGGGATGGGCAGTGAACACATCAGACTTTACAGAAGAAACCATTCTAGGCGACCCTACCCCAGTACTTGGAAATCCGGAGATCGCAATGAGGGATGGTAATGCCGCCGGAGTGAAACTACAGCCTGATGAGAGTGAAGTTGCTAATGAGGTGGAGGTTCCCAAAGGAGATCCTACTATTGAAATCCTCGCTGCTTTCCCCGACTATCGGCCTGCAAACCCTGAGGAGATAGATGATCCTGATTCGGATGCGGCTGATGAGAGCCATATGACGCAGTGCAAATGGTGGAAGTGTATCAAGCACTTTCTCGGTCAGCCTCAGAATGGATAAAACGTATGGGATCACTCCACACCTGAATGTGATTTATCTATGCTGGAGGGGTGGATTCTCAACGTATTCATTTGATAGTCCGTGACTACATGGCCAAGATGCTATGTGAGAGTGGATGATTCTCCGACATTTCCTGGTGTTATAAAGAGTCTAGGAGTGCCCAAGAATTCCTGAAGGCAGAACAAGAGGTCTGACGCCTTGAAGAATAGGCGAAAGAAAAGAAGGTATTCATTGCAAATTGTTCTGATCTTGTTGAGAAATTGAGGGCCCAGTTGGCGGATTCCCAAGAGCAGCTAGTGGAAGCACGTCACCAAATGACTACACTTCAAACTGAAAAGGCACAATCATAGTCTAGGGTCAGTGAACTGTGCCCTACATCCGCTGCTGAATAGAAGTTTCTCAGGGGGCGGGAGTCAATCCTGGAGTCCACAAGCCAAAAGGTAGCGGCGCTAGAGCAATTTATCCAAGATATTGATCCTTAAGGGCCCTGATTTGGTCGAACTCATAAACACATTTATTTTTATTGCCTCTTGTTTTGAACTTCATGTATTAATGGATTTATTTACTTGTTCATTTGGTTTAATTTATTTCAACCACAATCATGAAATAAATAGCAATCCATTTCTATGCTCACATGGGTCATACCCAATGTGAGAAATAAGAGATGATTGCACTATTACTTCATTTGAATGCAGAAATTCCAATCAAGCTTCGGGCACATGATTTTTGAACAACCAGCTCATATTTATAGGAATAAATGGGAGAGGCCCAATTGTAGGATGAGGACCTCAGAAAAATCAATGTGTCGCCCTTCCAATGTGTTCTAAAGCATAAGGGGGGTAATTTCAGGGGAATTAGAATTAACCTGGACGTAGGGGAGTGGAAAGTGTGAATCACGATACCCCAGATTTGGAACACTATAAGGGTGGCGTGACAATAAAGGATGATTGTTGACCATGTTTTAAACACAGTATCTTTATTACATTAGCCTGGAATGGGAAAAACAAATGAGGTCAGACCACTGACCATGTTTGAAACATGAGGCCTGACTCAAAATGTCATCCATTATCCTTCCGGAATGTTATCCCAAGACAATAGGAGATCCATAGGCTGAGCATCCAAACTGTTAGGGGGTTCTTTCAGATGTGAAATATGATGAGGGTCCGAATGAAGGGCACACAAAGTGTGGAGTTGGAGTGATAGGTTGTTCGAATAGATTCCAACACTCTTGAAATCACACCACCATTATGAAGGAACATTAGGTGGGCGTATCCGTCTGATCATGGATCAAGTATACCTCCGAGCAGGACCTATTTGGAAAGGGATCTGGTGCATCCCATGACTAACATGGGGCATCCTGAACTTGTTCAGGGTAGAACCATGGTTTAGTGTCATGCATCAAGGACATAAGGACTCATGCAGTTTAACATAATGTGGTAAGATGAATAGTGAAAGGGAGATCCCAGGAAGGGAGTATGTGGTGTGGTAGCTATAAACCTGATGTGAATGAGGACATAAGGAGTCTACACCACACCACATATCCCCGGAGGAAGTTCTTCAGGTCAAGGGACCAAAAGTGAAAGTTAGGCTGGGCCCAAGGAAAGGTACCTGGACGTTCCTACGTAACCCATTAGGATGGGAGTCAAGACAAACATAGTTCTGAGGTGCAGTTTAATGTCATGTGGGACAATAAAAGGCATGTGTGGCATGGTTGTTCTAGTACACATCCTACCAGAACTACTAAGCCCATGTGACTCATGCTCGATGTGGGAAACAATGAGTAGTGATATAACATTCCTAGAAGAGGAAGGCACATGTCAGGGGTGATGGGACACTAGGTTAATGGCATCCCAATGATGTTGATCCGCCTATATAAAGCACCTAGATGCACAGAAGAGTAAAGCCGAGTATGTTGAAATTCCACTTGAACATAAGAAATTGGAAATATGTGAATCATGATGCTTGAGATATGGACCATAATGATGGTGGCGTGAAGATAGGGGATAGCTGTTGACCGTGTTTGAAACATAGTATCCATATCGCGTTATCCTAGAATGGGGATAGACAAATGAGGGTCGACCGCTGACCATGTTTGAAACACAGGACCTGTCGCAAATGTCGTCTAAGGTCTTCAGGGACGTTAGCCCAGGACGGTAGGTAAGACAGTGTGTCATGAGACCAAGCCGCAAAGGGGGTCCCTTCAGAAATGGAAGAGTATGAGGATCCAAATGATGGGATCACAAATCTTGGACATGGAACGAGGGAAATGTCCCCGTAAAAACTCCACACTTCGGGCTCTTTGTCAAAACGCATCTGAATACAACTATAAGACGTATCAGATAGAGGGAGTCGAGTCCCTTCCCCCCAAGGACATGGTTCCTGAGGTTTCATGCTTCCATATTAATGGTCTTAGGATGATCCATTAAGGGGAGATTGATTTAATGGATTGTGCGCAGGGTGGCGAAGTGGCCAAACATGACGTGTCGTTCCCATAGAGAGATCTTAGTTTAGGGTCATAGAGCTTAGACGAGGTGGGGAGAAGACTCAGGAGGCACATGGTGTGGCCTTTTCAAAACCCGATGTGAATGAGGGAAAAAGACCATAAGGTACTCACCACCCCACACGTTCACAAAAGAGTTCGGGTCGAGGGGCCGAAAGAGGGGGGACAGGATTTGTGATTTCTGGGGCTGGACCCGAAGACAATGTGTCTGGGCATTCCTACGTACCCCACGAGGATTGGAATCACTCCATACATAGTTCTATAAGAGACACTATAGGATACCAGTTTTAGAGATAATGAGGTTGTGCGGGTATGGCCCTTGCTTCAAAATAAGAGGTATTTGATAGATCTTGTTTGTACTTTAGGTTGAATGTGTGTTTTTTTAAGCGATGGACCTAGGATAGAAAACCCAGGTATGCCAAAGGAATCAAGCCATATGTCAGCATTAAAAAATGATATGGCGTGTGACTGATACCAAACATGATGCCCCCTCGAGTGAGGATATCATGGTGTAGTGCTATTTTTTCATCATGCAACTAGGACGATAATGTCACAGTTTAGGGTCATGTTATGGGAACAACCATGCATTTTTAACATTCTGCAGGATAGACACAACATTTTAAAGTCATGTGGGACTAAGAATCATATTTTAAAGTCATATGGGTCAGACGTATAAAGAAGATATGAGGTTCTAGAGGGGATTCACATGGCTTGATAAAGCATACCCGACCTGAATGAGGATGAGTTCCACACCATACCGTGCATTATTTCGAGGAGGAAACCTCGGGCCGAGGGGCTAGGAAAGATTAGAGGATAAGGGGTAGGAGAAACTAGCTCCCAATTGAGCTGGACCCAAAGATTAGATGTTTGGGTGTTCCTACGTATCCTATGAGGATGGGAATCAAGCCACTCGTAGTTTTTGAAGGTGCCTTTAACATCGTGCGAGATAACATACAATTTAATGTCATGTGGGACAAGAAGTATGGGGGCTAACTACTAGAAATGGGCATATGTGGTGCGGCTAATTCAAACCTGATGTGAATGAGGACATAATCTCATACCATGCCATACAGACCCGTAAGAGTTAAATCCCCGAAGGCAGAACAGAAGAGATAAATTAGTGGAACTTGAGCTTGACCGAAAGAAAATATTTCTATGAATTCCTACATATCTCATGGGAATGGGAATGTACGTAGTTCTAAAAAAGATCTTAGTTTATGGTCTTAGAGCTCGGACTATAGAGGAGCAGAATCATTCCAAGTAAGTGCGGTCCTCAACCTGATCCTTAAGCCCACGTGAGTCAAACTCAGTGTGGGAAACAAGTGCGGAATAGGTTTTTTTCAATACCTGGAACGTATGCTAAAGATAAGTCTATGTGGAGCCCCTAATTATTCCTTTACCATGGATTTTGTCCTCTTAACGTGCAAATGAAAACTGAGGGATAGTGCCAGGAGTGTAAAAATTCCATTTAGACATGATGGGGTGGAAAACAATATGAATCATGTAACCAACATTCAAGGATTGAAGGGGATGGCATGACGATGGAGGATAACTATTGACCATGTTCGAAACACATCATCCATATCATGTGGCCTGAAATGGGAACAACAAATGAGCATCGACCGCTGACCATATTCGCATCACGGAACTTCTATCGATTTGTTGTCTAAAAACCTCGAGGACATTGGCCCATAATGTTAGGAGAGCCCGTAGGCCTAGCATCCATTCCTGTTGGGGGTCCCTTTGGGTGTGAAAGATTATGGAATCCCAAATTAAGAGGAACATGAAGCCTAAAAAATGGGCGAAAATATGTCCAGGTAGAATCTGACACTCCGGGTTCTAGACCAGAGTACTCATGGGCCAATTGGTGAATCACCGAAGAGGGCAGAGGGACCTGAATTAAGGGAAGCCAACTCAAAGAGATGAAATATGATAAAGGGAGTGAAGGATGCTTAGGAGAGAGGGATATGTGGCATGGTTGTTATAAACCTGACATGAATAAGGACACACGCCCATACCGGACTGTATACCCCTCTTCTGGAAGAGCGTGGGCCAAGGGGAAAATGATAGGGAGTTTTCTAAGAGATGGGGCTGGACCCGAAGTCTAGACGCTCGGGCGGTCCTACATATCCCATTAGGACGGGAATCAAGCCACATGTAGTTATAGAGGAAAGGGTGATGCTAATAAGGGTAAGATACCTCAATGTGGGGCATGTATGGCACATCGAGTAACCCGACACGAATGAGGACACAATCCTGCACCACACTATTCAAACCTAGGTTAAAACTTAGGCTTGGGGCCCGAAAAGGTTAAGGGGCCTGAGGCTGGGCCATGGAAAGAATTCCATGGATAGCTTACAGTTTAACGTCTTGTAGTGAGGACAAAGATAGGGGTAAGGTATCTCATCCCGAGATGTGTACGGAATGGCGAGTAACCCAGCGTGAATTAGGGCATAATCCCACACCACACCATACAACCTTAAGTGAGAACTTGGGATAGGGGCCTGAGAAGGCCAAGGGGCCTGAGGCTGGTCCATGGACAGAATGCCATGGTCGGCTTGCAGTTTAACGTCTTTGTAACACCCCAAGCTTCTACGGTACGTTTCCCTTCGAATAATGTGATAGCGTGTGTTGTACGCAACACCGAGTTCTAACACACCATAACTAATCAAACTAGCCGTTATGAATAGTAATACCTACTTTTTGAAATTATATATATTTTATATTTGAAAATGGACTTCATTTTTGGATTCGGAATATCGAATTTAGCCTAGGGTGAAATTTTGGTACATTTCGGATAACTTTCATATTTTGATGAATAGTGAAAATTACGAAATTTTAATTAAAAACAACTTTTTTAATCAAATTAATTACTAGTGATAAATTATGAATTTGAGTGGTTTTAAAGTATATTTAGAATATATTTTTACCATTTAATATAATTTTGGTCATTGGACATAATTTTACAATTAAACCGAACATAAACAAGTGTCAATCTTTTGATAGTTATTATCTCTTAAAAACACGCTTTTTGTTTTAACAGCGGGATTAATTTTAAATTAATTTCTGCCACTTCTGTGTTTTGAATTTAGGAAAATGGATTCCATATTTGGAATCAGGATGTTCAAATTGTGTAAATAGGTAACTTTTATTTTTAGACATTTTGAATAGTTACTGTGGTAAATATTTTATTTACCATGGTTAAAGGGTAAATCCGGTAAATAAGGGTTAAAAAATAATATTATAATAATACAAAATTACCCTAAAACGTGTCCTAACCTTATTGGTGGACACATACCCGACCATGGGCATCCTTGGGTCAATTTGGGGACCCCTTGGAGCCACTTGTATGTGGTAGGGACACTTTATATTAATAAAGTTAAAATAAAAATAAAAATGGAATAAGCTTACATCTTTTAGAAGAACAATTTTTACATAGGGTTATACATGTTGGATTTTCGATTATAAATATTCATTAGAAAGCTAAAAAGATTTCCTACATAATGATATTTTACTTATAATTTTTAGACATTAAATAATTTATTGTATTTATGACACAATGATGATGCAGTAATTACTATAATAGTGAAAAATTAAAATAAGTGATATTATAAATACCCAAATAAATATAATATGAAACTTTTAATGAATTAAACTAATTTTCTAGGATAATATGATATATTAGGATTGATTTAATTGAATTTGTTCGAAGTAATAAATCTTTTATGAGTTTCAAAAAAATCAACTAATGAATAGTGTCAAAATTGACATAAAAGAATTCTTAAAACAAATATTATATTATTAATTGATATTAAATTCCTAAAAATCTAAGGTTCGGCCAAGAGACTTATATAATGATAGGTTAATCATTAATGGACCACTTGGGGGTCTCTTGGATGTATATAGTAAGTTTATTAACCATAATATATAAAATACAAAGAGACATTGTAAAAGTGAAACTAATTAACTTAGAGTTAATACTTAAAGATAAGGTTAATATAAGTACCCAAACCTGTCTAAATTATATTGGATGAGTTTCTTTCGACCTATCCCCACCTCATAATTTGAATAGTCAACTTTGGAGCCTTTAGAAACCGAATATGAATTTATTATAAATTAATATTTCTAGCTTTTCCAAAGGTGCCCCTCACCCCTCTTATAAAAGGGCACTCCTCCTTCTCATTTCTTCACACCTTCAAAGCCTTTTGGTTCGGCCAAACTCTGCCCAAATACTCTCCCAACATCCCTCAATACAACCTAGAGGCCTTAGTTTGATCAGAAAGCCAACCTAAGGAGCCCTTTTGATCAAATCAAAAGGAAGAACCCGAAGAAGAGGTAATGATTTCACCACCCTTTTCTAAGTTCATTTCTTCTTCCACTTCTTCTTCCTTTGTTCTTACCATTCTGAAATAATAACTCCAGTATCTCACATATACTGTGATGTTATTATAAATATGGTACAATCATATTCAGTATTCTATCCACCCTTTGAATAACATGTCACCATACGTGCGTACGTACGGCTTACCGTCTCCACGTCGTGGTGTAATTGTTATTCAATATAATATTATTTGGATGGGTATAATAATGATGTGTAACTCATGTAAATAATAAATATAACATGTTAATGATTCTGTATATATGATATACCATCCATTTATATATTATTTTAATATCAAAAGAATGATATTGTCGCTCGTGCGTACGTACGGACTACCGTCTCCACGAACGCGATGAGATTCATTCTCCATCGTAACCATTAAAGCGTAATTATCATTTTATGATTTAAAAATGATGTTTAAGGACTTGATATCATTCTGGATATGAATAATATACAACCTATCCTTTACAAACATGTCTTACGTAACAAAACATATGAAAGAAAACAAGTAAGTTAACACCCGAAACAACGATAATACTAAGATATTATTATCAAATCAATATTAAAAGATCATATATGATATCATATTAATGTATATGATTCTTGTATAATTTAATAACAATTATTTCACCATTATACAGGAGGTTAACCTACCACAACCAAGGAAAAGTACAAGGTAAGGGTTATTTCACAATCTCTTCATTATCCGAGGTTGTATTATACGTAATAATCTACTGGGATCTCTTTATCATCCACATCCATGTTTCTTCGAAATGTATTTCAAAACATTTTTACTATTTACAAGAATATGGGTTAAAGTCATTTATACCCTTGTTTGACTTTTTATAAGAGGTTTATAAAGGAATCATTCCGTCGTTTTCAAAACAAGGTCCTTTTTAACCTTTTCGACAGAATTGAGGTAAGAATGTTTTTTTTAACTTATACGGCGGGTGCGGTTATTTTACGCCGTTATAAAATCTTCAAAGCTTTCCTTACAAGCTTATAAGAATATTTTCAAAGAAAATGTTTTATTTTATATGGATCTTAAATGATTTCAAAATAAAAGGAGATATTTCTTTAAAAAGAATTTTGATTTCATCTATGTCAACATCCTTTGATGGATTTTAAGATTATTTGAAGTTGATTTATTATGATACAAAACTTCTATATTGTATTGAAGGTTTTGTGATATGTTTGACTGTGGATGTGCTATTTTTATACCATTCATAGTTTATTGTGAAAGTATTGACATTTCGTATACTAGTTTTAATACGAATGTTTATGTTATGTTTAAACCTTTTCATATGGGAATGCATTGGACTTAATAAGTGACGGGTGGAGCCCGCTATAGCTCCTCGATGCATCGGTAGGTCTCATGAGACAAACTAGTGTCTTGGCACAAGGCCTTGACAAAATCTTATTTGTAGTCTTGGCATGAGGCCTTGGCTATGTGGTTATGATAGTCTGGCATTATGCATTCCAACATTATGAAAGTGGTTATTGATATTGCATGTGATTATTCGATTAGTAGAATATCCATGTGAATAAGTAAATGGCATTATTTCATTTTTATTTTTGCCATACTAGGTTGAAGTTCAATTTTAAAAGGCTTTTGTTTTAGTAATTCATTGCCTTAAATGTTTATGCTTATTATGAATGTTCCGCTATATTGTTATCCTTACTGGGCATTTGAGCTCACCCCTTTTCTATGTTTTATTTTTCCCAGGTAGTGAAGAAGTAAGTTATGAATGACCTGCAGGGATATTATGAGGGGATTATAGTGTGGACTGTGGAAACATTATGTTGTTGTAGTAGTTTTTCATTTTAAAATGTAATATAAAACTTTATGATTATATCTAGTGTTTCCAAGGCTACTAAACCAATCGGTCTTTCGAGATTTGATCTTTCTTGTGATCATGCCAATGTTATGTAATTAATGCACCGACTCTGGGTAGCTGGGGTCGGGGCGTTACAGTTGGTATCAGAGGAAGTTTAGTACAAACCTTGGAAGCTATATTTAGATAAACTCTGATTAGAGCACGTAGACCTAAGATGAACTTTGAGGATTAGTATAGAAGAACTTCCTAGAATTTTGGTATTGTAGAGATTTTGTGAGTTTTCCGAGCAATACATCCCTGTCTGGATACGAGCAGGTAGAGGCGGCTCTGGCACAGATGTACCTAGGGGTAAAACCCGAAAACACCGCTTTGAGCTAGACTCGAACGGGAACTGGTGCACGACAACGGGCCTTGTTGCACTCTTGGTTACGACACTCCCGAGGGATATGCTTAGGATAACTCTCATTATCTTTACAAATCATTATGAAGGGTTTATGAGTATATACTTCCTCAAAGAAAAACATTTTTATGATTATGGATTATATCCATAAATAGTTCAATTTATGTTAAGTGTTTTATAAGTATGGGATTATGTATTTTGATTCATAAACTGATCTAGTTTATGCCATTGTTTAGAAATGGCGCCTAGTGGAAGAAATGGAAACCGTATCAATGCGCGCACTCCATGTAGGGATTGCCCTCCTGCTCAAGATAATTATAGTGGGGCTGGTGATGCAACTGGTGCCGATCAGCTAATCACCATACTGGGACAACTTACTCAGGTTATGAATAATAACCTTACCCGTATGGAGCACCCTGATCCGCAGCGTGGAGGATCAATGTTAGATCGATTCATGAGACAACAACCACCAACGTTCAATGGGAGTACAAATCCCTTAGTAGCTGAGCAATGGATATTTTCCCTAGAGAAAATATTTCAGGCTTTGGGGAGTAGTGAAAGGGAAAAAGTTACCATGGTAGTTTACCGCCTCACTGGAGATGCTGATCAATGGTGGCCATTGATTCAAAACATGAAGGAAGATGATGAAGTATCAAACATGGAATGGAGGGAGTTCAAAGATCTGTTTTTAGAAAAATACTTTCCTCGCGACCATCGAGCAGATATGGAAAGGCAATTTCTGAGTCTGAGACAAAAGGAGGATGATAATGTCACAAAGTATGAGGCTAACTTTACAAGGTTAGCGAGGTACGCTGGTGATTATATTCGCAACCCAAGAAGTAAGATTGATCGTTTCTTTGATGGGTTAAAACCATTTCTCCGTCGAGCATTAGTCTCACAATCCTTTTCATCATACGAAGACATTGTCTCATGTGCTATCAAGACCGAAAAGGAATTCTCTAAGTCTTATGACTTTAAAGCAAAGCAAGAGAAGAAGAGACCTGCTGATCAATCTGGGAATGGAAATAAGGGGAAGAAGGGAAAGGTTGAATATCCATCTTGTGGTAAGTGCGGGAAGAAACACCCCGGTGCTTGCCTGAAGGGAATGGGAGTCTGTTACAAGTGTGGTGAAAAAGGCCACCAAGCTCATGATTGCAAGGGGAAGAAGGAAGCTACCAATGTTCAGTGCTACAATTGCAGGGAGATGGGGCATTATGCAAATGCATGTCCTAAGCGTCAGGAGAACTTACCTCAGAAAAGGCCAAGGGATCAAGGCCAGGCTTATGCTATCACTACTGCTGAGGTAGAAACTCCGAAAGACGTGGTGGCAGGTAATTTAATGGTTTCCTCAAGTTTAGCAAATGCATTATTTGATTCTGGATCATCGCATTGTTTCATATCTTCCCAGTTTGCTAAGAAAATTAGATATTTCCAATTTGATTTAATAAGGGAGTTGTCAGTTAAAACTCCTAAGGGAAGTATCGTTGCAACAAAGTTTTGTGAATCAGTCCCCATTAGAGCACATAAATTTTCTTTATCTGCTGATTTCATCGTCATACCTATGATTGAGTTTGATATAATCCTCGGTATGGACTGGCTTTCGGACTATGATGCGAAGATTTATTGTAAGAAGAAAGAGGTTACGATTCTCGATGATAATGATAAGGAACACCTTATTTTTAGAGCAGAATCGTCACCACCTAATTCTTATTTAGACCCACCCCCAGTAGCTCAACTTAATTCAATTATTGGGGAGGAAGAGAATGAAGTAACTATCGGTGAGGAAAGGAATGTTCAAATAGAGGGTGTACCTGTTGTGAAAGAATTTGTAGATGTATTTCCGGAAGATTTACCTGGACATCCTCCAGAACGAGAAGTTGAGTTTTCCATTGATTTGATTCCTGGATCAAGGCCTATATCGAAGACCCCTTATAGAATGGCCACTGTAGAGTTAGTCGAACTAAAGAAACAACTAGAGGAATTGAGTAATAAGGGATTTATTCGCCCTAGTGTTTCTCCATGGGGAGCCCCTGTTCTTTTTGTTAAAAAGAAAGATGGATCTATGAGGTTATGTATTGACTACAGGGAGATCAATGCTATAACGATAAAGAACAAGTATCCCCTACCTCGTATTGATGATTTATTTGACCAACTGCATGGAGCTCAATACTTTTCAAAGATTGACCTTCGATATGGATACCATCAGTTGTGTGTGAAGAAGGAAGACATTCCGAAAACAGCATTTCGAACCAGGTACGGGCATTACGAGTTTACTGTAATGCCGTTTGGATTGACCAATGCACCCTCTGTATTCATGGATCTGATGAATAGAGTTTTCAAGGAGTATCTCGATGAATTTGTGGTAGTATTTATTGATGATATATTGGTATACTCCAAAACCTATGAAGATCATGAAAATCACTTGCGCATTATCTTGAAGACTCTGAGGAGGCATGAATTATATGGAAAGTTTAGCAAGTGTGAATTCTGGCTTCAGGAGATTTCTTTTCTTGGACATATTGTCTCTAAAGATGGAATCTCTGTTGATCCTTCTAAGACCAAGGCAATCCAAGAATGGCCAGCACCTACGAGTATAACTGAGGTACGTAGTTTTATTGGTTTGGCAGGTTATTATCGACGTTTCGTCCAGAATTTTGCCCGATTGGCAAACCCATTAACGAAGCTCACACGTAAAGGGGTTAAATTTGTTTGGACAAAAGAGTGTGAAGAATGTTTCGAAGAACTGAAGAGAAGATTAGTCAATGCTCCTATATTGACTCTACCATCGGGGAATGATGGGTTCGTTATTTATAGTGATGCATCAAAGAAAGGACTTGGCTGTGTCCTTATGCAGAATGATAGAGTTATTGCCTATGCATCACGACAGTTGAAAATTCATGAACAAAACTATCCTACTCATGATCTTGAGTTAGCAGCTGTGATCTTTGCTTTGAAGATATGGAGGCACTACCTCTATGGTGAAAAATGTGAGATTTATACTGATCACAAGAGTTTGAAGTATATTTTCTCACAAAAAGAACTCAACATGAGGCAAAGGAGATGGCTTGAATTACTCAAGGATTATGATTGTATGATACACTACCACCCGGGGAAGGCAAACAAGGTGGCAGATGCTTTGAGCAGAAAAGACCATGGAGTTTTGAACATGATGAGAATTGAAAGGGATCCAATTTTCATGGATCTAGTGAAGATGGACATGGGAATAACCAGGGAAGGTGAAACATCAATGCTTTTTCAAATGGTTGCCAAACCATCTTTACTAGAAAGGATTAAGAGTTCTCAGACCGATGATGAAGAATTTCATAAGAAGATTAAAGCTGTGAATGATGGGAGATTGAGAGACTTTGTGTATGAAGATGGAACTTTGAAATTTGGAAAGAGACTTTGTGTTCCCAATATACCTGATCTAAAAAGGGAATTGCTGGATGATGCTCATAGTTCCAATTTCTCTATACACCCTGGGAGCACCAAAATGTATAGAGATTTGAAGGAACATTTTTGGTGGGACAACATGAAGAGGGAGATTGCTGATTTTGTATCAAGATGTATGGTTTGTCAACAAGTGAAAGCTGGAAGGCAACAGCCTGGAGGAGTCATGCAACCTCTTCCCATACCGGAGTGGAAATGGGACAATATTACGATGGACTTTGTCATGGGGCTACCAAAGACTTCTAGAAGGAACGATGCAATATGGGTTATTGTTGATCGTCTTACCAAGTCAGCACATTTTCTTGCTATAAGAGAAGATCTACCCCTGGAACGTCTAGCAAGACTATACATTAATGAAGTTGTGAGACTTCATGGTGTACCCCTATTGATTGTTTCTGATCGTGATCCCCGTTTTACTTCAAGATTCTGGAAAAGTCTTCAGAAATCCCTGGATACTGAACTTCATTTGAGCACTGCTTACCACCCTCAGACAGACGGACAATCAGAACGGACTATTCAAACCTTAGAAGACATGTTGAGATCTTGCTCACTTGATTTTCAGGGTATGTGGGATCAATATTTACCTCTGGTAGAATTTTCCTATAACAATAGCTTCCATTCGAGTATTCAGATGGCACCATATGAAGCGTTATACGGAAAGAGATGTCGTACACCAACCTGTTGGGATGACGTTGGTGAAAGAAAACTTGTAGGCCCAGAACTGGTGGAGGAAACGGTGGAAAAGGTGAAAGTAATCCAAAATCACATCAAAGCAGCTCAAAGTAGGCAGAAGAGCTATGCCGATAATCGAAGGAAGGATTTGGAATTTCAAGTCGGTGATCATGTTTTCCTGAAGGTATCTCCGTGGAAGGGAGTCATACGTTTTGGTAAGAAAGGTAAATTGAGTCCCAGGTACATCGGACCTTTCGAAATTCTAGAACGAATTGGGGTTGTAGCTTACCGATTGGCAATGCCGCCAAGTCTCTCCAAAGTTCACGATGTGTTCCATGTATCTCTGTTGAGAAAATACATGCCTGACCCAACGCATGTACTCACCTATGAGGAATTAGAACTGGAACCGGATCTGTCTTATTGTGAAGAGCCCGTCAGGATTCTTGATACAAGAGAACAAGTACTGAGAAACCGGACGACGCGTCTGGTAAAAGTTTTGTGGAGAAATCATAAGATGGAAGAGGCAACGTGGGAACCCGAGGAACTTATGATGAAGAACCACCCGAGTCTTTTTATGCAGTAATACCCTAGAAATTGCGAGGACGCAATTATTTGAAGGAGGGGAGAATGTAACACCCCAAGCTTCTACGGTACGTTTCCCTTCGAATAATGTGATAGCGTGTGTTGTACGCAACACCGAGTTCTAACACACCATAACTAATCAAACTAGCCGTTATGAATAGTAATACCTACTTTTTGAAATTATATATATTTTATATTTGAAAATGGACTTCATTTTTGGATTCGGAATATCGAATTTAGCCTAGGGTGAAATTTTGGTACATTTCGGATAACTTTCATATTGTGATGAATAGTGAAAATTACTAAATTTTAATTAAAAACAACTTTTTTAATCAAATTAATTACTAGTGATAAATTATGAATTTGAGTGGTTTTAAAGTATATTTAGAATATATTTTTACCATTTAATATAATTTTGGTCATTGGACATAATTTTACAATTAAACCGAACATAAACAAGTGTCAATCTTTTGATAGTTATTATCTCTTAAAAACACGCTTTTTGTTTTAACAGCGGGAATTAATTTTAAATTAATTTCTGCCACTTCTGTGTTTTGAATTTAGGAAAATGGATTCCATATTTGGAATCAGGATGTTCAAATTGTGTAAATAGGTAACTTTTATTTTTAGACATTTTGAATAGTTACTGTGGTAAATATTTTATTTACCATGGTTAAAGGGTAAATCCGGTAAATAAGGGTTAAAAAATAATATTATAATAATAAAAAATTACCCTAAAACGTGTCCTAACCTTATTGGTGGACACATACCCGACCATGGGCATCCTTGGGTCAATTTGGGGACCCCTTGGAGCCACTTGTATGTGGTAGGGACACTTTATATTAATAAAGTTAAAATAAAAATAAAAATGGCATAAGCTTACATCTTTTAGAAGAACAATTTTTACATAGGGTTATACATGTTGGATTTTCGATTATAAATATTCATTAGAAATCTAAAAAGATTTCCTACATAATGATATTTTACTTATAATTTTTAGACATTAAATAATTTATTTTATTTATGACACAATGATGATGCAGTAATTACTATAATAGTGAAAAATTAAAATAAGTGATATTATAAATACCCAAATAAATATAATATGAAACTTTTAATGAATTAAACTAATTTTCTAGGATAATATGATATATTAGGATTGATTTAATTGAATTTGTTCGAAGTAATAAATCTGTTATGAGTTTCAAAAAAATCAACTAATGAATAGTGTCAAAATTGACATAAAAGAATTCTTAAAACAAATATTATATTATTAATTGATATTAAATTCCTAAAAATCTAAGGTTCGGCCAAGAGACTTATATCATGATAGGTTAATCATTAATGGACCACTTGGGGGTCTCTTGGATGTATATAGTAAGTTTATTAACCATAATATATAAAATACAAAGAGACATTGTAAAAGTGAAACTAATTAACTTAGAGTTAATACTTAAAGATAAGGTTAATATAAGTACCCAAACCTGTCTAAATTCTATTGGATGAGTTTCTTTCGACCTATCCCCACCTCATCATTTGAATAGTCAACTTTGGAGCCTTTAGAAACCGAATATGAATTTATTATAAATTAATATTTCTAGCTTTTCCAAAGGTGCCCCTCACCCCTCTTATAAAAGGGCACTCCTCCTTCTCATTTCTTCACACCTTCAAAGCCTTTTGGTTCGGCCAAACTCTGCCCAAATACTCTCCCAACATCCCTCAATACAACCTAGAGGCCTTAGTTTGATCAGAAAGCCAACCTAAGGAGCCCTTTTGATCAAATCAAAAGGAAGAACCCGAAGAAGAGGTAATGATTTCACCACCCTTTTCTAAGTTCATTTCTTCTTCCACTTCTTCTTCCTTTGTTCTTACCATTCTGAAATAATAACTCCAGTATCTCACATATACTGTGATGTTATTATAAATATGGTACAATCATATTCAGTATTCTATCCACCCTTTGAATAACATGTCACCATACGTGCGTACGTACGGCTTACCGTCTCCACGTCGTGGTGTAATTGTTATTCAATATAATATTATTTGGATGGGTATAATAATGATGTGTAACTCATGTAAATAATAAATATAACATGTTAATGATTCTGTATATATGATATACCATCCATTTATATATTATTTTAATATCAAAAGAATGATATTGTCGCTCGTGCGTACGTACGGACTACCGTCTCCACGAACGCGATGAGATTCATTCTCCATCGTAACCATTAAAGCGTAATTATCATTTTATGATTTAAAAATGATGTTTAAGGACTTGATATCATTCTGGATATGAATAATATACAACCTATCCTTTACAAACATGTCTTACGTAACAAAACATATGAAAGAAAACAAGTAAGTTAACACCCGAAACAACGATAATACTAAGATATTATTATCAAATCAATATTAAAAGATCATATATGATATCATATTAATGTATATGATTCTTGTATAATTTAATAACAATTATTTCACCATTATACAGGAGGTTAACCTACCACAACCAAGGAAAAGTACAAGGTAAGGGTTATTTCACAATCTCTTCATTATCCGAGGTTGTATTATACGTAATAATCTACTGGGATCTCTTTATCATCCACATCCATGTTTCTTCGAAATGTATTTCAAAACATTTTTACTATTTAAAAGAATATGGGTTAAAGTCATTTATACCCTTGTTTGACTTTTTATAAGAGGTTTATAAAGGAATCATTCCGTCGTTTTCAAAACAAGGTCCTTTTTAACCTTTTCGACAGAATTGAGGTAAGAATGTTTTTTTTAACTTATACGGCGGGTGCGGTTATTTTACGCCGTTATAAAATCTTCAAAGCTTTCCTTACAAGCTTATAAGAATATTTTCAAAGAAAATGTTTTATTTTATATGGATCTTAAATGATTTCAAAATAAAAGGAGATATTTCTTTAAAAAGAATTTTGATTTCATCTATGTCAACATCCTTTGATGGATTTTAAGATTATTTGAAGTTGATTTATTATGATACAAAACTTCTATATTGTATTGAAGGTTTTGTGATATGTTTGACTGTGGATGTGCTATTTTTATACCATTCATAGTTTATTGTGAAAGTATTGACATTTCGTATACTAGTTTTAATACGAATGTTTATGTTATGTTTAAACCTTTTCATATGGGAATGCATTGGACTTAATAAGTGACGGGTGGAGCCCGCTATAGCTCCTCGATGCATCGGTAGGTCTCATGAGACAAACTAGTGTCTTGGCACAAGGCCTTGACAAAATCTTATTTGTAGTCTTGGCACGAGGCCTTGGCTATGTGGTTATGATAGTCTGGCATTATGCATTCCAACATTATGAAAGTGGTTATTGATATTGCATGTGATTATTCGATTAGTAGAATATCCATGTGAATAAGTAAATGGCATTATTTCATTTTTATTTTTGCCATACTAGGTTGAAGTTCAATTTTAAAAGGCTTTTGTTTTAGTAATTCATTGCCTTAAATGTTTATGCGTATTATGAATGTTCCGCTATATTGTTATCCTTACTGGGCATTTGAGCTCACCCCTTTTCTATGTTTTATTTTTCCCAGGTAGTGAAGAAGTAAGTTATGAATGACCTGCAGGGATATTATGAGGGGATTATAGTGTGGACTGTGGAAACATTATGTTGTTGTAGTAGTTTTTCATTTTAAAATGTAATATAAAACTTTATGATTATATCTAGTGTTTCCAAGGCTACTAAACCAATCGGTCTTTCGAGATTTGATCTTTCTTGTGATCATGCCAATGTTATGTAATTAATGCACCGACTCTGGGTAGCTGGGGTCGGGGCGTTACAGTCTTGCAGTGTGGATGGAGGTGATCTTAGTTTATGGTCCAAGAGCTCAGACCGTATATGCCTAGTTTAATTTCATATGTGTGGGATAGAAAGAGAGAATCATTGTGCCTATGGAAGACCACAAAGTGGAAATGATGATAAAGGACAACTATTGACCATGTCCACAACACAGTATCCACCCTTGTGTGACCAGAAGAGGGTGAACAATTGAGCATCAACCGCTGACCCTATTCGCAACACGGGACATGTATCAACTTGTTGCTTGCAATCCTCAAGGGTTTTAGCTCATAACGATAGGGGATCCCTTGGGCTGAGCATATATTCCATTCGGGGGCCCTTCTGGGTATAAATGGTGACGAAAACCCAAATGATGGGTCATGTCGAGCATGGTAGGGACTATGCTCGCGGAATAGATGATAAATGAAGAAAGGGATATCTCAAGGGGATATGTGGGACATGGCGAAATAGCCCGACGTGAATGAGGACATGAGTCTGTATCGCACCACTTAATCATAAATGAGAACTTGGGCTAGGGGCCCGAAGGGGTCGAAGGACCCGAGGTTGGGTGTCCCGGCCAACTGTAGCCATATGACCTCTTGTGTGGTTACCACCTCATCACAGCTCCTCAGCCCATGTGAGCAGTTCTCGGTGTGGAAGACAAGGAGCCAGATTCGGCTTTCCTTATCATATAAGGGTCTGATAGCTGGTATCGCCCAAAGGGAATCGCAACTCGAAGATATAGCGGGCCGAATGAACCACCACACTCAATGTTTGGGATCTATAGGGGTGGTGACAATGAAAAAGGATAGCCACTGACAATGTGCGAAACACAACATCCTTATAGCATGACTTGAAATGGGAACACAAATGAGCATCGAACACTGACCATATTCACAATGTGGGACTTGTATCAATTTGTTTCTCAACATCCTCAAGGGCGTTGTCCTGAAGTGGTAGAAGAACCCTTAGGCTGAGCATCCATGTTAGTCGGGGGTCCTTTTGGGTGTGAAAGATGATGGAGTCCCAATCAAAGGAGTGGGTGAAGCATAGATGTGCCCATGCATTTTAACGTTAAGGAGGGCGGTGAAAGTGATGGACATCTCTGGGGAGCAGGACGTAAGGAGGGATTGAGATGAGCTTGATGTGAATTGGTGAAAAAGCATGTACCATACCATGTGTCCCGATCCGAGGGGGAATTCTAATGTTTGGGCTGGGCCAAAAGATGAAATGTTCAGGCGTTCCTACATATCCCATGAGGATGGGAATCAAGATGTATGTAGTTCTTAAAGGCCATGAATTTTAACATCGTGTAGTGAGGACGTGGGAGACTAGAAGAATGAGGAGGGAGCACAGGGTGTGATCATCATAATCTTGACATGAGTAGGGAAAAATAAGCCTTCACTACGCCGTGTAAGGATCCTCCAAGAGGTCTACCCCCAGGAGGGGATAGTCAAAGAAAATAGTTCAGTGGATGGACTCAAGAAAAAATGTTTGAGCATTCCTACGTATCCCATGCGGATGGGAATCAAGATGTACATAGTTCTAAGGGTGCAGTTTAATGTCTTGTAGGATGACATACAGTTTAACGTCATGCGGTATGTTTTACAGTTTAAAGGCATGTAGAACCAGGAAGTTTAGGGTCGTGTGGGACCAAATAGTTTAGGGTCATACTAGACCTGCTGGCTCAGAAAAATTATTACCTGAGGAACTTGGAATTGGTGGGAGGAGTTATATGCTCACCATCCATGGTTACCAGTGAGTACACACCATTGGGGTAAACCTTGTGAACAATGAAATTTCCTTCCCATTTGGGCTTCAACTTGGGTGGTTTCCTGCCAGGTATCATTAGTGTCCTTAGGGCCAATACCAAATCACCTTGCAGGAAATATTGAAGGAGAAACTTCTTGTTAAAGGCTCTAGATATCTTATTTTGATGCCTTTCCAGATTGTGCAGGGCATGAAGCCTATTCTCGTCAAGTGCTTCTAATTCAGCCAGATGGATTTCAACTACCTTATATAGCGCCTGCTGGTCATATACCTTTGTGTGTAATGAAGTAAACAAAATCTCAATGGGTAGGATGGCCTCATTTTCATACACTATGAAATATGGGGTCACTTGGGTGGAATTAAGAGTCATTATTTGATACGCCCAGAGGGCGTTGGGGAGCTTGTTCGGCCAACTCTTCTTATTTTGACCAACTATTTTTTGCAAAATGTTAGAGAGGGTTTTATTTAACGTCATGATCTATCCATTTGATTGCGCGTGATGGCAGGAGGTATGGTTAGAATGGATGTTGTACTTAGCATAAAACTTCTTCAGCTCAGATGCTTGGAATTTCGTGCCATTATCAGTGAGGACAGCATGAGGAACTCTAAATCAGTAGATGATGTTGGAACTCACAAAGTCAACGATGGAATAGGCCTTAACCTCCTTGAGTGGAAATGCATCTTCCCACTTGGAGAAGAAATTTGTAGCTGTCAGGATGAATCTGCATTGGTGAGCTCTCGTCGGTGGATATGGTCCCATGACATTGGGTCCCCATACCACAAATGTCCAAGAGTATTTGGTGGAGTGGAGAGGTTCTGGAGGCCGATGCACAAAGATAGCATGGATTTGGCATGCATGGAATCTCTTGGAAAACTCAATGCAATCATGGATCATGGAGGACCAAAAGTACCCTAGTCTCTGGATCTAGTGAGATAGCTTTGGCCCAATCTGGTGGGTGTCATAGGAAACGGCATGGACCTCCTGCATAACCTAATAAATCTAGACTCCTTGGATACAATAGAGGAGAATACCATCAAACATGCACTTGTAGAGGGTCTGATCACGACTGGGACTGTCCTGGAGGGTAAATTGTAACGTGTGGTGTCAGATTCGCTTGCTCTCATCCCAATCAGCCAGGAGGTAACCATTTTGGAGATATTTGACAAAGGGGTCTCTCTATTTGGGAGTCACTTAAACCACTGCATCTAGGGGTCCTGACGTGGAGGCTCTGGTGGTAAGATGGCTCACCTGTAGGCTGTCATCATCATCTGGTGAGATAGGAGAAATGACTCTCTGATGTTCCATGTGGAAAATCAGATCATCTTGATCGGGTTATGAAAGTGATGTAGCTAGGCCGGCTAGGGCATCATCTCAACCATTTTGAGATCGAGGTACAGGAGTAACTTCTGTCCGAGATGGCAACTGGGCCATTAGCTGGAGAGTGCACTCCAACAATGGTATGAGATCTGGATTTCTGACGACGTAGTCACAATTGATCTGCTTGATGACTAGTTCAGAATCTCCTTTCACATGAAAATAGGGCACATCAATCTCAAGGGATAGCTCGAGGACAGTGATGAGAGCCTGATACTCTGCCTCATTGTTAGTGCAGCCTTTTGACAACAGGAATGAGTATGGTAGAATGTCTTGTGTCAGGGTAATAAAGACGATACCCAAGACAACCCTTTTAAGCCTGGGATCATTGAGCCTCCTGCCGATGGGGCTTCAGGAAGCATCATCGAAGTGCATCTTCCAACATGACATGGCTTGTTCCACCAATAGGATCGCCTAATCAAGTAAATAGAGATCCAAATACTGGTCAGTAGGGGTCGTATGGGCAGTAAGGAAGTCTTCCAATGCTTTCCCCTTAATATATTTATAAGGGAAAACCTGATATCAAACTACTAGAGAATCATTGCCCACCGAGTGAGACGACCTATCAACATGGGGCAGTTCAGAATGTACTTCAGTGGGTCTACCTAAGATACTAGCTACACCTCGTGGTGCTTCAAGTAAATTCACAATTTCTATACTGCGAATACCAGCGCAAGGAAGATCTTTTCAATGGGGGAGTATCTGGTCTCCATATCGAGGAGCATGTGGTTGAGGTAGTAAAGGTTTTTTTCTATCGCCTCATTGTTCTTCTGGTCAAGAAGGGCACCAAGAGATCATTCTCAGGCAGTCACATAAAGGACCAGTGTTTTTCTAGAGATAGGTGGAATTGAGACCGGAGGCTGGAGTAGATACTACTTTATTTCCTCGAATGCGGTCTAACACTCTTCGTCCCATTCGTAATCAGTGCATTTCTTCATGAGATGAGAAAAGGGATTACACTTTCCAGCCAGATTTGAAATGAATTGGTGTATGTAGGCTAAGTGGCCTTGGAAACCTTGAATATCCTGAATGTTTCTCGGTGGAGATATCTAGATAATGGCCTTGATATTCTCTAGGTCGATCTTAATGCCCCTGTATCTGAAAACAAAGCCAAGAAACTTTCCATAGGTGACCCCGAAGGCACACTTTAATGGGTTCATCTTCAGGTGATAGTAATGGAGGAATCTGAACACTTTACCAAGGTCTTTGATATGGTCTTGATGCTGGCAAGATTTTACCACTAGATCGTCCACATAGAATTCCACCAACATCCCAAGGATCGGCTTAAATATGTGATGCATAGCCCGCTAGTAGGTGGCACCTGCATTATTTAAACCGAAGGGAATTACTTGGTAACAAAAAGTACCTTGTGGAACCATGAAGGCTATGAACTCCTCATCCTCAAGGTCCATTCAGATCTAGTTGTACCTGGAGTACCCATCCATGAAGGAGAGGGATTGGAATCGAGTTGTAGCGTCAATCCACAACTCCGTCAAAGGAAGGGAAAAATCATCCTTCAAACTGTGATTGTTGAGATATCAGAAGTCGATTCAGAATCTGATCTGTTTGTTATTCCTCTTAACTGGAAAAAAATTGGCTAGCCATTTGGGGTACTGGACCTCCTTAATGAAATAGGCTTTAATGATCTTATCAACTTCCACCTCTACCATGGCACTGTAAGAATGGTGCATATTTCTGGGAGGATGCTTGAACCCGTGATGATTTGTAGGGATACCGAGGTGGTAGAACTGAATATCTAGTCTTGGAATCTCATCATAACTCCAGGAGAATAAATTTTAGTGTTGTTTCAAGAATTCTATGTATTGTTGTTCCTCCTTGAAAGGTATGGCAGCACTGATCAATGCGGGTCTCAGGTCTGCCTCACTACTGAGGTTCACCTGTACCAACTTGTTGACTGTGGCAGAAATTCCCTCTTAAAAGGCCGGAGGATCATCCTCTAAACTCTCTTCTTTACTTGTGGAGGGGGAATCCTCGACAGGAGGAGTCTCTTCTGAATCAGCAGGTCCCGACGGGAGGCTGGTACCCACCCGAGCTGTAATGAACACCACATCAGAGGACCCCTATGCTGCTGCAACCATAAAGATGAAGGTTGTTGATCTGATCCCATCGATCCTTCAGCCCAAGGGTCCACACTTGATGATATCTAATCAATAATGGTATGTTGTCTTGAGGCGGTTAATTCCCGTATGGCGGAACAAGAACGTATGACGTATTGTCGTTGCCATGGGGCAGACATCCCGATACCTTATGGGGGTAGGAGGCTACAGGATCACCTGAGCCTAATTTTTATAGGAGTACAAGGTGATTTTACACCGTTTCTTAGACTTGGGAATGTGTCCCCCCTCATCCCAGACACAACGAAGCATTGTCACATGTCCGGAGTTGTACCCTACAATCGGTGGATTGGAAAGACGTAGGCATCATTTATATCTATCCACGGGTCAGTCGCAGCCGTGGCTTGCTCGACCTCATTGGTATGAATCATCTTGTCCTTGCTCTAGTAGTAGTTGGTATCCAGATAGCATTCTTCACAAGAAGAAAATAGAGATGCGTCACCTTGAAGCACACCCACTCGACCATTAAGGGAGTACTTGAGGAACTAGTGATATGATGAGGGAACCGCCACATGCAGGTGGAGTCATGGCCTTCCCATCAAGGCATTGTAGGCGGTGCCCTGGGAGACTAACATAAATTCGGTGCTAGCAACTAGGCCACCAAACTGGGTCTTTAAATAGATCTTACCGATTGGCATCTGTTCCGTCCTGTCATAACCTTGGATTCTTAGGTTAGAGGGACTTAGATCATCTTTAGGCAATCCCATCTTTTGCAGTGTTCGAGTCGGGATTAAGTTAATTTCAGAGCCCATGTCGACAAGACAACAACGAACCTCCATGTCATTGAACTGGCTGGTGATGTATAGTGGGAGAATGTGCCCCTGTATGGGGGAGCCTTCATATTCTATAGAGAATGAGATAATGGCCTGGAATTTAGCATTCTCAGCCGCTTTAGCATGAAAAGATTTTGCGGCTGCTACTTCTATCTCAAACTAGAGGGGGATTCTTAAAGCCTTAGTGAGGGCCTCACGCATATCTGAATACAGGTGAAGGGCCTCAAGGTTGGAGATCCTTTCTAGGATATTGGAAAGATGCTTAAGAATGTCATACTTCTACGCTAGATGTGAAATTATGCTTACAGGAGGTCGCTCTATGACAGGATTTATGGTGGGCCCTACCGGCTGGATCAACGACTGACTGGTGATGGGAACATCTCGCTTCCCACTGGTCAAGGCCTAGAGAGTGGCTACCAGATGAGGGCGAAATGGCTGAGACTGGCATGTAGCTGGGCATGGCTGGTCACAGCATGGTCTAGGTGGCTCTTCCTGATCCAGTAACACAAATGGTGGTGAAGGAAGGCCCGATGCCACCAAGTGAGAAGGTTGCGCATGCTGAGATCTGCACTAAGATTGTTGCCTAGTTTTGGTATCATGCACAGCCTGGCTAGAAGTGCTGACTAAGGCACTCTAACGGCCCATATATCCACGGCTCTGTCGACGTTGGCGATGACCAGGGATGTTTGGAGGATTCACCTAAAGCTCATCATCGTCAGGAATCATGTAGGGGTTTACCAGGTCTATGGTGTTAACTGAGGAATACCCTTTCCCATCACTTGAATATTCATCCACTACTAGATGGATTCTGGGAGGGATTTCCATCTTCGCGGGCATGAAGTCGCTGAGATTGCAGGATGATGATGGCATCGGTGGGGGACTTTTCTTTCCCTTGTGTTGTCAGTGTTTTCTCTTCTGGGAAGAGGCCAGATGAGACGGTGATGCAGAAGTGGTGCCTGCAGCTTTTGAAGGCTCTGGCCGATTCGGGCAAGACCAGATGACACCATGGGCACAGGAGACTATTTTTTAAGCCATCCAGTTGTCATACTTCTGGGATCTGCGATTAGGAACCTGATGCCACTCGCCTTTACTATCGCTGCTGCTGTCTGGCCTCATAAAGATGCATGCTACCTGTGTCGGGGCTGGGGCCAGCTTGACTGTGTTGTTTTTGGCCTAGTCTTGGAGCCAGTCTTTGAACAAATATAACTTCTTGAGAGTGTTCCCCATTATCCGGTGATAGGGGCAGTAATTTGGGTGATCAGTAAAGTTTGCATATTCTGGTCTTCTACACTTAGGTAAATACACAATCCCCTATTCCAAGGAACTATGGAAGTAACCGGAGACATGTGTCTTATTGAATGAGTAGGTCTGGTTTCTCCTATCCAGAAAGGGGTCCCTTGGATTCTGACCCTGACGGGGGGCTGGAGGAGCCTTTCAAGGAGATGGAACTCGGTGATCTTGCCTGGCCAGTGGCGGTACCTTGCACGGGGGCACCTGCCGATTTTGAGGTGGTTGATGCTGGGCTGGAGACTGTGCCTGCTGTGGTGGGCCTCTGCGAGGTTGCGGAGGCGGCTCCACTAACAACAACTTTAATCACCTGGGGGCTCTATTTGGTCCACTGCGGTGGGCTCGGCCCTAGAGGCCCTTATCGCGGGGATTACAGGAGGCAACAGACGTGCTTTCTTAGCCTGTTGTAAGGATTCTTCTAGGCGCTGGGCCTTATCTGAGATTTCTCAAAATCCACCAAGTTAGTTTTGGGTAATCAGAGAGGGAACTAGTTCCATCTTAAAATTTCTCACACACATCATTAGTAATTGATCCTAAGTTAGTGGCATGTCGAGGGAATACGTGATTCCTTTCCACCAGGCGAAAAAGTCGGCGACACGCTCATTAGGCCTCTGCTTGCACTTGAAGAGGTCCTCAATACTCATTTTCCATGTGGTAGAGCTGAACTGGTAGAGGAATTGCATGTGGAGGTCCTCACATCTGGTCACTGATCCGATGGGGATCAGGTTGTACCAAAAAAATGCGGGGCCTTTTAATGTCTGCACAAAACACCAGAGTTTGGCAGCTTCCTACTGCGCTGGAGTTCCCAACATGGGGCCACACCTTGAGGTAAAGTGGGACAGGTGTTGTGGCAGGTCCCATGTCCCATTAAAGGGGGATAAGGTGGGATTTCTAAAACCCAGGGGTACTGGAATATCATCCTCCCACACTGGATATGGCTTTCCATCAAGTTGGAGTACCACCTGTCGTGTTTCCAATGCCTCAAGGTGGGAAATGAGTTCCACCATTAGATCATCTGGACAGGGGTCCCTGTCGTGATGAGGATCCCTAACCACGAGTGCATTGGTGGATTATTCAACATAGTAAGTAGGCCCAACGGCTCATGGAGTAGCTGGTGGTACGACCCTCGGGGAAGCTGGGGGAACCCGAGCTGGGTCCCTTGGATTGTCACGCTGTTCTGGAGGGTTTGGCGATACATATTGCACCCTCTTACTGTAATTTATGGCTTCAAACCTATTTTCAGGGGTAGGATGGTCAGGGTCAGCTTGAGGTAGCTCACTGAGAGGAAGTTTCTCCTACCCCTGCTGCCCGGGCCTAGGATTACCGTAGTCTGGTCTTTGCTCTACAGTGAGTTCAATGAGGAGGTCATCGACCACCTTATTCTGTTTGGAAAACTGCTGACGCAACACGGCTTTTTCAGGGTCTTCCTCTATCTTCTGCACTAAGTCGGACGGGTTAGAGGGTTTGGCGGCTCCAAGATTCTCTTTACCCTTACCAGGATTTCAGCTAAGGTCTAATGCCTCGGTGGGCGTAGGGATACCCATAAGGATCCTTTGTTGATGAGTAACCCTCCAAGATGGGTCCATTAGTTATGGAATGCCTTCAGGGGGAGGTCTTGGTCCAGGAGATCCATCTCATTTTTCTCTTTCGATAGGGTGGCCATGTTGACCGCGACTCTACCCGGGGGCATGTCCTCAATGTCTCATAGTGAGTTGAGTTTCTGTCGAATAGGACTGAAGAGGAGGGCCGCATATTTCCCCCATACATGGATATGTAGGTGGGGGGAAGCCTCCTTGATAATCTTGTGGAGTACCTTGAAACTCTGAACTCATTGCTATTGGAGGGCCCTATGGCGACCAGGTGACTCAGGGTGTTGGGCCACCGGGAGTGTGGCCAAATCAACTAGACGGCGTTGCTCACCAATGTCTTCAAAATCCGCTTGCCTCCTGGGATAAACCACTCACTATGATGAAGACGAAAGTGCGTCACTTAGAGGGTTTGATGGAAACACTCAACTTCCTCTGAGGTGATGGATTCTGGTGCACAGAAATTCGGCGTTGTCACGGGACAAAACATCTCAAGGAAGTGGTCCGCTGTGAGGATATTCCATAAGCTCTTTGGCTCGGATTCAGAGTATGTCCCTTCATTACCCCACTCGTCAACCGGAGGAAACTGAGGAACTTGTAGTATTACCAAAGAAAACTTCTAGGACGGTAGGTTGGCCGGTGGAGAGTACGCAGAGTGAGCTGACAAACCGCCACATCTCAGGCTATCCTCTGAAGAGTGTAGCGACTTAGACACCACATCGCAGTAGGATGGGATGATTTTTGCAGTTCCTGGTGCATGGGAAAGGGATACTGGTGATCAGACACACTACTGATCACCCGCCAATGGTCCCCAGAATAGATTTTTGTGATCTCTAGTTGAGGTAGAGAGTTATTCTGGTGACTATGGTGGTGATTAAATGACTGTAACCTACGGGGTTGCCAAATTTTCTTCCTCTTGGATATACTTGTGGAGGGATGCATAAATCCGATGGACCTCACATTCTGGGAGTACTAGGCTGATGTGACTCGTTCCTGCCCCATCCCTTGACTCACAAAAGCGAGGGGAGGGTTCCCGCGCTGAGTCGTACTTTGCTTCAGAGTCTGAGAAGAAAACTGGTTTGATCTCTATCTGAACCTTCCCATAATTATTCTTATAGCAGTGGTGATCCACCTTCCTGTCCCTGGATGGCACTTCAGGATAGGGTAGATTTTTGACACGAGGAGGTCCTTCAGTCGTACTGGTGCTTGGGCGGAGAGGGTTTCTACCTGAGTAAGCCGGGGTGCGAGGAGTACCGAGACAGATATCAAAGGGGACATGGGTAGGACCTTCATGGGTAGCACTGGAGTAGGTAAGACCTCCACTGGAACTGATACGAGCATCGGGGAACCTCCATGCTTGTTTCCCATGGTGACATCAGTATGAGGTGGGTCCTCGTACTGGTCAAGCTAAACACAAGTAGGACCTTCATGCTGGGCACTGGTGAAGTGAAGCCAGCCCTCACTCCTCTGATTGCTGGGGCGAGGAGGACTTTCACTAGCTTCTACGAGGAAACGAGGAGGTTCCCCAAGTTGGAGAGTGACCGGATGTGAAACATCCCCATACCAATGGTCTGTGGTGGGAGGAATGACTCCATATCCGGTGTAGTGGGCATGGGAGATACTTCTGTACTGAGCATCACTGCCGCTGGGAGGACCCTCATTTGGATTAAAGGTGTAATTGGGCAGACCTCCATGTCGATCCTGGAATCAGGGAAGGCCCGTGTTCTCCATGGTAGTGGTACGGGGAGGACCTTCATATTGGGTGGAATCACTACGGGTTAGTCCTAGACGGCCACTGCCTGTGCTGACGACCAAGAGAGTCGGCCCAGCCTACCCATGGGGTAGTTGGGGCCTCGACTTAGGTCAGGTGTATGAATTTCCCTACTCAACGTACACAAGGAGTTGGTGATATGCATCAGAGGTGGCTCGGGACATAGTAGCCGCTGACGTTGACTCCCCTTGGTAGATGTCCCCTCCGGTTTGCGCCCAACACTGGTATTAGGTTAGACGGACCAGAGATGGTGGTGCAGGTACATGGCTTACCTACTCCTCATCTAGTAAGATTGTGTGGCGGCACTAACATGTCCTGGTGGGAGCCCTTACTAGGAGCCCCTAGAATGGGATTTTCGCTGGGCTGACCCGAATATCCCCTACCTTGTCGGTGTAGGGTAGGGAGTCATCAAGATGTTCTGGCAAGAGGCTCCCAAAATGGTTATATGTTGGAGTGGGGAGCAGTGTCTCCCTGCGTGGCCCTTGGGGTGGCGTTGACGATGAGGCGCAGATGCCTTTAAATCCAAGTGGGTTGTATCCTGATTCGGGATAATACCCTCCTCTTCATACCGGTGTACAAGGTCCTTGATCACACTTTTTTGGATGAGCTCTGAGGGAGAGATAGGGCGGGGGCGCCCAACGGTCATGGCCGTTGAGACTGTCGCAGAAAAGGCGGAACCGTACAGGACTATCATGCTAGTATTGCCCCTTCCCCTGCGTCAGTGGGCATGCAGTGATCGAGTTCCGGGTGCAGCAGCTTGGTTCCAGAAAGCAGGGAGATTAACTCATCAGTGCTGAAAGAAAAAGTGAATTGATGACCAGTGCCCCAACACCATTCCTTCTTCCATGGATAGTAAGATGGATCCACGCTGACAATGTCACAGACCAGGATGTCCAACGTTTTGACTTCCCCAACTTCTGGTGAGTTTCACATCAGGCCCGCTATTTTCTTGACGAGACCCAGCACCGGATAGCTGGATCTAGTGACATGATAATCCACTGATGTCTTGAACACTACTAATACCTATATTGAGGAATATATATTCATGTCGGGTTCACCATTTATATTTATGACGCTTTCTTCAGGGCACGTGAGTCTGTCTTGTTGGAGGATGGTGGTGCTGTTTTTCGCCCCGCATTCCTGCTTTCCAAAGGCGGGTGGCATTTGTTCCTTGTTCAGGGACGTTTTCTCCTTGATTGAAATAGGATGATGGGATTTTGGTTCTTCCTTTCATGGATTCCTCCTCAGATCTCATCACCTAGTCTGGGTATCCCTTATAGATTTAAGATTTTGTTCGTGAAACTCTTCCTAGTGCCATATCTTCATGGACACCAGTTAATTACACTGCTTCTGTCGGGACATTCCAAAGGGTCCAGTCAGGTCAGTAACCTTCAGTAAGGGGAGTAGTCACGTTGGACATCACTGGCGTGTATGGATTCTAGGACACTAGAAAGTCTAGGTTTCTTACCCTTATTATAGGTCTTCTCGAGGGCATGGAATCCCAAGCCATAACACATTGAATACGGGGAATCATATGTCATAGGAATGTATCTGAGGTTTTCCTCATCTTCCCATTTTTAACATAGGGTATGCTACGAGTTTAAAATCTAGCGAAGATGGATCGGGATGATCAGAACACTAATTAGAGTGGATTAGGTGGGTGAAACCCCTGGAGGGAACATTGATGTTGGGGCCAACGTGTGGTTAGCTTCCCGGTTGTTGTTAAGGGGAATGGGGAATGAGGTGGAATGATCCCACCAGGATGTGGTGGCCCAGGTAAGAATCAGGATGGATGATGGAGGGTTTAATGAAATAGTTGGAGAATTAGATGGAGTCGAATCGAAGATGACAGTGATGTTGGGTTTGAGTCTTTAAGATACCTCATACGTATCCCTGTGGCAGGGAATCAAAGTTCTCAAAGTTTTTCTGAAGATGGGACACCTGAGGAGGAAACCCTTGAGAATGGATGCATGGATGGGACCTGGAGGAAATAGAACATCTGGGTTGGGTTATGACCTTCCTGAAACACATAGGCTCAAGGGAGAGATCAGTATGAGACATGAGTGATGGGATTGAACCTCATGGAGGCTTCCTACGTATCCCCTTGGCAGGGAATAAATGTCCACATAGTTCATATGAAGACGACTTACCATCGAAATGGGTTGACAACAGCTTACCGCTGAATGGGGTCACAATGGATTACTACTGGATGGGGTCGCAATAGCTTACCGCTGGATGAGGTCGAACCTCAGGGAGGCTTCCTATGTACCTTATCTAGGAGACAAGGATCAAACCCATGTAGTCCTTGTGGGATGGGGGTTAGTGAACCAACATGGAGGAGGACCTGGGGTCCAATGGTTTTTGGGATTGAACCTCAGAGAAGTGTCCTACGTACCTTGCCTTGGCAAGGATCAAAGTCCACGTAGTTCAGGTGGGTGCAATGGCTTACCGCTAACTGGGGGAACAACGGATTACCGCTGATTGAGGTCCACAGTTTAACTTCATGCAGGACAGGGGTGAACTGAAGTGAAGGAGGAACTGGGGCCCAGATAGATGGTGGGATTGAACCTCGTGGAGGCTTCCTACGTACCCTACCTTGGTAGGGATCATAGTCCACGTAGTTCAGAAAGAGTGGGTGAACTGATTTGAAGGGGGGTTGGTGAACCAACGTGAAAGGGTTCGGAGCGACCGGGTGTTGGGCTTGAACCTAAGGGAGGCCTTCTACGTACCTTGCCTTGGCAAGGATCAAAGACCACGTAGTTCAAGTGGGTTTGGGTGAACCGATGTGAAGGGGGTCGGGGTGACCGAGTGTTGGGATTGAACCTCAGATAGGCTTCCTACGTACCCTACCTTGGCAAGGATAAAAGACCTAGTAGTTCATGTGACATGTTTGGTGAAACGACGTGAGTATGGTTGGGACCAATGGATGGTGGGCTTGAACCTCAGGGAGACTTCCTACGTACCCTGCCTTGGCAAGGATCAAAGACCTCATAGTTCATGGTGGGTTTGGGGATTACACTCTAGTCTCCCAGAGAGGATGTCATGGTCGATGCTTGCTCTAAGCCCACATGATTCATGCTCGGTGTGAGAAACAAGAGACAGCAAAGAACTGACGATCACGTCGCGGAAGGTGCATCGGTGGGAAGTAGAGTGGGGATGATGCATAGGTAGCGGCCCAAAGAGTAAATTGGGGATTATTCATGGTTCGCAGCCCAAAGAGGAAATAGGGGATTACACGTTATTGGCATCCCAGGGAGGTGGAGATTGGGACTTACTCCAGGATGGAGGCACGGGTGGTGACAAAGCCCAGTGGGAGATGGATTCAGCACCCCGGAAGAGAGGAGGAGCAGGGGTGTTGCCTCCTGCAAGGAAAGCTAGGGGCTTACACTAGGGTGGTTTCCCTTTACCTGCGGACAGAATCCACTCTAATAAAGAGGTTGTTATTCCATGTGAGGAATGATCTCACTCTCATGGAGACCAGTGGGTGTAAGGAATGTCTAATACGGGGCACCCCGTGTGCAAGGCACGGGGCGAGGTCACCGTTTAACTTCATGTGCTGAGGACGATGACGCTTGGCAGTTTAACATCCTACAGCTCGAACAAGGTGGGTTCACTCTGCACCCCTAGGACTTACATGACTGACACATCCCGCCCCTTGGGGAAGGGAAGGCGTTAGCAATGACGTGGTGAGGGGGTGTTATGGAGCGATCCATCAGGGGGTCCATGTTAGTATGGCTATGCGAATAAGCAATAGATGTTAGTGTGAATATGCGAAGAAGCATGAGGCAAAGAAACATAATGGAAAGAATCTCCCAAGGTATTTTAAAATTTCTCCATGAAAACCTGAGGGGCCACACAGGAAAAGAGCGCATGACGCAAGTGTGTCGTGTATAAGAGAGGCTCGAACAAGGTGCCTCAAGGTGAGGGCAGCACATGGAGTGCGCGTAAGAGAATGGGATGGGGAAAGATAGGAGGTCCGTGCACAAGATGAAGGGTTTTTTTGAAAGATGAAGATGTTAAGGGAAAGAGGTACGGGTGGCGCACAAGACGGAGGGGTTGCACGCAAGATAGGCAGTTTGCGCGCAAGTTGGATCGGTGGCGCGAAAGCCCGAGGGGTAGCACGCGAGACGGACAGTTTTCTCGCAGTTTGGACGGGTTGCACACAAGAGTACCAGACGTATTGGTAAATTTCACACAAGATGGGACCCATTTCACGCAAATAACTTCAGGAAGAATCAAAATCCACGAGGATCAGAGGGTACGTTTGAAGGAGCCCCCGGGGGACCTATTGCGCAACAATAAATACCTGAAGGCCATGGATTTTTCGTACGGTTGCAGAAGGCAGTTTTTTCATGAATCAGATCATTGCTTAGTCTTCAGTTATCATCCCTGAAGGGTGGGGATATGGTTTGTTTTATAGCCAGAGTCCTCGGAGTGGCATGCGAGAGCCTGGCACACAAACTCCGGTCGGTCGTCGGCTTGTGTGCACAGAGGGGATCGGGCGCACAAACGCCCATTCTACGCCGCCTTGTGCATGGAAATGGGGTCGGGCATGAAAACGCCCACTCGACATCACCTTGTGCACAGAAACGGGGTCGGGCGCATAAATTCCTGGTCAATATCTCCTTTGGCGTAGAAATGGGGGTGGGCACGCAAATTCCCGCTCGACGTCACCTTGTGCGTGGAAACGGGGTCGGGCGCGCAAACACCCGATCGATGTCACCTTCATCACGGAAACGGGGCTGAGCGTGGCCAGTCACGGAGGATGGTGCCTTGGGCACGGAAGGTAAGGACGGCGCGCATGGGTTTGCGTGTCAGAAGTCCTCTTGTGTGCGTCCCCCCAATCTTGCATGCACCCACCTCCCGGGCCCCATAATCTCCTCTTTTTTGTCCTGACTTCATTCATTTCTCTTTTATCCACCTGATGCGGACCATATCCAAATTTCTGCGTCAAATAAATAATGTTAATAACAAGTATTTTTTTCCTCATATAGATGAATTGTTTGATTATCCTCAATGAGAACTATATTTTTCAAATATTGATCTTGGATCTGGATATCATCAACTAAAAGTGAATGATAAAGACATTATGATAACAACCTTTCATAATAAATATGGGAATTATGAGTTTGTGGTTATACATTTTGGGTTGAATAATACACCCATTGTATTCATAGATCTTATGAATAGAGTTTTCTATGAGTAATGGATAAATTTATGGTTGTGTTTATTGATGAAATTCTGGTTTATTCTAAAATTTATTTGGAACATGAAAGATATATAAGTATTTTTCTATAGACTTTAAAACAAATATATATATATATATATATATATAATTTAGAAAATGTGAATTTTGGTTACAAAAAAATTATTTCCTTAGACATATTGTTTCTAAATATGAAATAATTGTTGATCCTGCTAAAACTAATGTGGTAGAAGAGTGGTCAAGACCTAGAAATGTGAATGAAATTCAAATTTTTATTGGATTAGTGGGTTACTACTAATGTTCTGTTAAAATATTTTCTTGGCTATATGGTTCACTAACTAAGTTAACTCAAAAATGATTTAAATTCATATAGTAAAATGAATGTGATGAATGTTTTTAGGAATTAAAAAGAAGATTGGTTAATTATACATTGTTGGAATTTCCATCTAGAAATGATGATCTTGTTATCTATAGTTATTCCTCTTTGAAGGTATATGGTTTTGTCTTGATAAAAGATTATCGGGTAATTTTATATGTATCACATCAATTGAAAATGAATGAATAGAATTACCCTATGCATGATCTTAAACTGCTTGTACTAATTTTTTCTTTAAAAATCTAGAGTCATATTTTATATGGGGTAAAATATAAATTATATACAGACAACAAAATTTTAAAGTATATATTTACTCAGAAAGAGATAAACATGAGGCAAAGTAGTTTGTTGGAATTGATAAGGGATTATGATTGTATAATTCACTATCATCCAGGTATAGAAAAAAGGTAGTTGATTCCTTAAATTGAAAAGATAATACAACATTAGTTATACTATATTTGGAACATGATCCTTTGGTTAATTATATAAGGAATATTGTCATAGATATTGTGCAGGTGGGAACTCTTACTCTTTTGGTTCAGGTATTAGTGAATTTTTTCTTTTTAGATATAATTAAGTATGCATGTAAGGAATATAAAGGTTTACAAGTAAGGATAGAGTTGGTTAATAAGGGTAAGTTTCCTAAATTTAATTTTCAAAAAGAAGGTGTTATGAGTTTTGGAAATAGGTTGTGCATGCCAAGTGATCCCTAGTTAAATAAGTAACTTTTTATTGAAGCTCATAGCTCTCCATTTTTTATTCATCCTGACATTAATAAATATATAGTGATCGTTAGAAAAATTATTGGTGGGAAGTAATTAATAAGGATGTTTCTGGTTTTACTATGAAATGTTTGGCATATCAATATGTTAAATCATAGGAACAATTGCCGAAGGGGATGCTTTAGATTTTTCTAGTTCCTAAATAGAAATAGTAGAATATATACATGGATTCCACTATGTTATTTCTAATGAAATCTCGATGTAATAATTTTATTTTATTTATTATTGATCTTTTGACTAAATTTGGCCATTTTGGCCTATTCTAGAGTGTATGTATTTAGATCAGCTTTCTAAACTCTACCTTAAAGAGATATTCAGATTACATAGAGTCCAAATCTATATTCTATCTAATCATGATCCCATTTTTAACATTTATTTTTGTAAATGACATCAAAATTCATTGGGTATTGAATTAAATTTTATTATAGCTTTCTATCCTCAGTCTGATGAATAGTTAAAGTGAACAATTTAGACATTGGAGGACATGATTTGGGATTTCAGGTTCGATTATCAAGGAAGTTTGAATTAAATTCTTTATTTGGTGGAACTTTTTTATAACAATAGTATCCATTCCTTTATACAGATAGAACCTTTTGATTCATTATTTGGAAATTGATGTTAGACTCTAGCATGTTAGGATGAAGTCAACGAAAGAAAGTTGTTGGGACAAAAAATAGTAAAATAAATGGTCGATAAGGTAAATATGATTTAGTAGAACATGAGGTCAGTGAATACAATGGTTTTTCATATACCCTTATTTAACTAATTTCTTATTCTCCTAATAATATAACATAGTGTCATAACTTAAGGTCAATCACGTGGAGACCGCTCACACACATTGTCTTCCTATTGTAACTATTATAATATATCTAATATAAAAAATACTAAAGTAATATATATGGGGTTTTGATTATGAAATTAATTTAATATAATATATATAAAAATTAAAATAAATAATCTAAAAAAATAATACAAAAATAAGTTATTAGAATAAAACTATTGCTCTCGAAGGTTCATAGTGATGTTATCATTATTATTCAAAATATATTAATCGTTATTTTATTCAATGTAAAGATCAATAACTATCACTATATTAACTCTAATTAGAATGGTATTACCCTATATTGATACCTCTATATATAGTATTAATCTATTCCCCATCAATACCAAATCCAAACTCCACTATTTGAATGACTTCGTTATAAATGAGAAGGAAATGGGTGAACAAGGTAGAAGAAAATGGTAGTAGGGAATGTGGGGAGAATGTACACCATAATTAGTTTAAACAATACTGAAATCTTAGAATAAACATGTTAAATAACTAAACCACAATAAAACTCAAAACACCACCACTTCCCCCCTCTAACGACAGTGAGGGTTAGTTCTCCACAAACATAGAGATAAAAGAACCATGATTGGTGAATCAAAAAATAGAAAACAAAATAAAAGGAAGGAATAAGATGATAGAAAAACTAATATATATTGAAAATATAAAGATATATTACAGAATTTAAACTCCTCTTTATCCCCCCTAAAATTTTATATCATTTGGAATGAGAGAGGAGGTACATATTTATAAGGAGAAGGGAGAAGAATTTCTACTCCAATTCTATCCTCCAGAATGTTACACATGGTAAAATTATTGAATTAATGAATTTAGATAAATGTTATTCTAAAAGTTTTTTATATGTACAATGAATGTATCCTTAAAATCTCACCTTTATTTTCCAAGTAATGAAGGATTTATGAAAGATTTACTCTGAAAATTTATTCTGTCTTAGTGACTATTCGAATTCAAATACTCAAACTTTCTATGAATTTGTGACCTTTAGGGAAAAAAATAAGGTTTATAAATAGTTAATAAATGTTTTTTCATCCTCTTATCTATATCTATGTTAAATTTCATCTCACTTAGGTAGTCCATTTTTGAGATATAGGCCCATATTTAAAATTCTCCAGATCTATGTACAAATTTCAAGGCTCGTATTGTGTGATGGTTTTATAGCTCAAAATGTTGAATTAACCTTTGATTCTAGTTGAATTAAATGAATTTAAACATTTATGGAAGCCTAAAAAAAGGATTTCACTATTTAAAACAGTTTATAAAAAGTTATGTTTGAAATACAAAATAAAATTAAAACAGATCAAAATCCAAAATTAGGCCATTTTAGAAATTAAGCTTGAATTACTACTAAATCCTAAAAATGTGTAAATTTACCATAAAATAATGTTATTTTGGGATTAAAAACATTTAATTATAGTATAAAATGTGATAAAATGTTAGCTTCCTCACTCCCCCACACTTAACCATTGCACCCCCAGGTAATCATCAAATATCTAAATCAAAATCCACATAAGAATCAAAAATGAGAAAACATCCATGATATTTTCCAAAAAATAATTCTTTCACGTATTCTTTATTAAAAACAATTCCTTTTGGTTTGTATACCTTACATATAAATTTTTACGAACTCAAAAATCTATCCATGGCCCAATGACAACCAACCTCACATTAAATTTTATTTCACTCTTCACTCAAGAGAGATTAAATATGGAGTTATTAAAATACTTTAAAAATGCATGTATCATTATTGGATTATAATAATTATCATCACTCCACATCATTATACAATAAAATATTTTCAATTATGAGGTTTTTTAGGTGATTTTTTGGGATTAGGGTTGGTGGGTAAAAACATTTTAAAATTTAAGGCTGAAAATAGGAGGTTGAACTCTTAAGTATAATGCATGAATAATTAAGTGAAACCCCATAATATTCATCACTTAATAACCGTTAAAATTTTGAATCACAAAACGAACCCCTTTTTATGACATGGGACATGATTTATGTAGTTATTATAATGATTGGTCTCATCCAAATTCTCCCCCCTTTTTTTCTTTTTTTCTTTTTTTATTTTTTTTAATTTTTACATACATGATGAGATGATAATTAAATAAAATTAATGAATAAAAATTCATTCCCTTTATCTTTTGGTGGTACATGAGTCAAAAAATTAATCACAATGACTAATTCAAGCTCATCTCATTTTTTTTCATTTTCAATATTTTCTATTGTTTTATTTTCAATTCTTTCTATTTTTTTATTTTTTATGAAGAACTAGATTATGAAAATAAAGCATTATAAAATGATTTTGCATGCCTAATTATCTCTCTATCCACTGGCCAAAATTATTACACACACCTCACATCACCCCAAGATGAAACACATCCCAAATAATATACATAAAGACCCTTCACCCACACTCAAACTTGAAATATCCATGAAAACATATTAAGATTTAGGTATATAAGGAAAAATTGGATTATAATGTGGCTTAAACCTTTAAGGAAATTCATGTATTATATGGGCTAACAAGGGTAAATTTAAATATGTGTATTAGGTTAAAATATGTCTAGACAAAAAAAATCCTTAATCATGTCAAAAAAAATTCATGAAATATAATTATTTGAAATACAATTATCATAATTTATAGTTCTCATATTAAATATTATTTTATCTCAATAAATTGTGGGTATTATGAATAATATTTCAAAATGGTTTATAATACCTCATAGGATTGGAAAATTATTTTTATTTGGTGTTTCATGTGAATGAATTTCGAAAATTATTCAAACTCATAAAAATTATTGAAAATCCAATTTAAGGAAAAAATTTCAAGATTAACAATCATTTAAAATCCATTATTTAAAAAATCATATCAACTCTCTCAAAATTAATTGAAGTGTGAAAAGTGATACAAATATTAATTTAAGCTTAATGTTCCAAAAAAATAAAAAGAAAAAAACACACAAAAAAAACTAATCAGCCCCCCCACTCCCCAAACACACACACACACTTAGAATTAAATAACCCTTTTTTAAACTTAACAAAAATAAAAATATAAGGAACGGAAATCCAAAGAAAAGGAAATACACAACCTGGTTTTATTTTATAATTTTTTATTTGATTTAAACTCTTAAATATTACCACTTTAGACCTGGAAGGCAGAAAAAGTCATAACATAATAAAAATAAAAAAATAAATAAAGGGAAATAAGAATAGAATATGTTTTGGACCCCCATGTGAGTGCTAGGTTTTTACTTCCCCTAGTCATGCAGTTGTAGTGGGTTAACCCCAATACAAAGGTGGCTGTGGTTTTTTTCTCATAAACCACCAGAAATTATTTCTTCTTATTATCTTAAAATCACACTAGATATGGTGGAAACTATTGATAGAATATATTAGTTCTCACATCGTGTTAATGTAATTCAACTTGTATAGTGGGGAGGAGAAATAATGGGTCATCCTCTTCTATGGTCATGACTTCTTTGTTTTCTTAGTTGACCTCATCCAGGTCCTACATGGGTGAATATACTACATACAGAATTTTAAAAGGGTAAATTTAGTTATAATTTCATTTTTAAGAGAATTAAACTAAGATGAATTGATAAATAAATATTCCTCTTCATTTAAAGCAGATTTAAAGTCGATATCTTCAAGAAATACCACCAAAAACTCAGTCTCAATAGGGGTATAATATTACTCTTCATTTAAATAAATAGAGGGGTATAGAGATATGATTTATCATTTTCAAATATGGGAGAATCACTTTTTGTTTTATCTTTAATGAAATATAACCAATTTTCTTCAAAATAATGTTATGCTCCCATAGTTGTATCATTTGGCATGTCTTCTTTAGAATCCTATTCAAGTAATGACCATAGAGAGAGGATTGGATCATCAAGTTTCATATCCATGTATTTATCAGGTTCTTTAACTTCAAATAAAGGTAGAAAATATTGAATTCTTATTCAATTTTTTGTTTTTTTGTTGTTCCCGCGATAAAACATTCTTTCCTCAACTATAGTGGCTATAAATGTTATTTTTTTACTTATTTCATTAAGCATATTAAAATTATATTGAACTTGAAACATTAAATATTATTCCCTAAGAGAATAAAAATTAATACAATCATAAGAAACATCACTATAAAAATTCATCTTGACCTATGAAATAAAAGATACACAATAAAGATTTTTCTTTAGTTTATGAAATTTTTATTTTTTTTATTTTTGGTTTTTTATGGAAAATAATATGTGTCAGCTCTTGGACTCCCCAAAAATGGAACCATATTGATGAAATAAGTTTTTCATTAACCACTATTAAATTAATTTCTTATTCTTTTAAGAATGTACCATAGTGTCACAACCTAGGGTTGATCTCATGGAGGTCGCTCACATACATTATCTTTATATTATCACTATTATAATCTATCTAATATAAAACTAATAAAATAATATATATAGGAATTTTATTATTAAATTCATGTAATAATATATATATATATATATAATTAAAAATATATAAATAAAAAGAAAAGATAATACATAAATAAATTAGTAGAAGAAAACTATTTCTCTTAGGGGGTTCATATTGATGTTATCATTGTTATTAAAAATATATTCCTCATTATTTTATTCAATACAGAGATCAAGAACTATCACTCCACACCCTATCATTAGAATGGTTTTACCTTACACTAATACCTATACATATATTAGTAATCTTTTTCACATCAATACCTAATCCAAACTCCACAATTTGAATGACTTGAATATCAACTAGAACAAAAATGAGTAAACAAGGAAGAAAATTACAATAGTAGGGAAAGTGGGGAGACCACACACCACAATAAGTTTAATCAATACTAAAATATTATAATAAATCATGATAAATCATTAGATCACAATAAACTCAAAACATCTCCACTTCCCCCCTTGAACAACACCTAGGGTTAGTTCTCTACAAACATAGAGATAAACGAGGTTGTCACGACCCGTCCTTGGGGCCTGTGCCGTGACTACCCCAAGCCCGCCTTCCATAGGCCAGGGGCTGGAGACTAGCACCAAGGTGTAAATCCTGGTAAAAAGGGAAGGCATTGCCTTTGTAAAGTAAACAAGAACCACAGAGTAAGCAAGCGGAAAAAGTAAACACTAAGTAAAAACTGGTACAACAGTAAGTGCAGAAAAGTAAAGGGGTCCGGAAATACAAGCCCAACTATAAAGTACAATTGAAAGGAAAAAAAACAGCAACTGAAAAGAAAAAGCCGCAGCGTCGAGCCATCCTCTGGAAGTCCCACCTGAAGGGTGGGTACAGATAGCCTCCACTGCTCCTCGGGTCCAGCCGACTGCTCCGAGTACGTCCCACCCAGTGGTCCACCTCCAGGTACCGTCCTGCTCTGCAAGCCTCCACCATGATCAGCGTTGTCCGTCGTCTGCAACCAACACAACGTAGTGCGGGCATAGCCCATGCAGGGGTGAGTATAAGCTACTCAGTAGGGACCCTGAGACCCCCGAAGGTCTCCCAGAATCCACAAAGGATAAACCACAAAGGAAAGATACAATCACGAAGTAACATCCGACACGGCTTAGGTATATGCCCATACATATACCTAAGTCATCAATCCTCACTCGGCTCCAACATCCGAGCTCAAGTACAACCCAGTCCACACAGGGAAGAAAAACGTAAATCCACACAGGATAGCACAACACAATCTACAAAGGAAAGTAAACGTAAATCCACATAGGATAGCACAACACAATTCACAAAGGAAAGCAAACAGGGTTTCAGCTCACACAGGTATACTTCTTCGAATGACGATAGAGATGATCACTGATCCATCTAAGCCATCGGACCCACAAAGGATTGATAGGTACTAACCCCCGCAATGACCCACAAAGGATCGATAGGTAACTAACCCCCGCAAAGACCCACACAGGATCGGGCCCACACAGGACCTGTAGGCTCTGGCCCACACAGGATCGCTGAGCGCTGACCCACACAGGATCAGACCCACACAGGATCGGTAGCACTAACCCACAAAGGATCGCTGAGTGCTGTATTCATCGTCGTCGAATCCACTGAGGATCTCTGTACAGTCGTCGTCGTCACAGTAGCAGTCGCAGCCAGCTCTAGGGTTCCTGCACACAGCAAACTCGTTCGGGAGGGTCCGCTCCACGAGCCGAGAGGCTGATACATCAACTGACACATAGTCCAGAGTTGATGTACCAAAAAGTTCCGTATCGTCAACAGGAACTCAACGTCGCAGACAGCGCGTCAATCGGATGCTCGGTCTGAGAGTTATTGGCTTTTTCGTCCCAGGGGCCCGGTTGGTTTTTAAGGAAAAACCAACTCGACCGTACTCCACCTGCATCTAAACCTCGGGCGGAGTAAGCCAAAAGATCTGTCTCACTTAGAGGATTTCAACAAAGTCGACGGCACGTAAATCAGACATCCGAAACTCAAGATATGAGCGTTTCCGCTCCGAGGGCCCAGTTGGTTTCGTGTACAAACCAACCCGGCCGAACCCAAGGTATTCCGAAACCTAGGGTGCAATATACTGAAACGACCGTCTCGATCCAAGGATCGCATCGCCGCTGACGGCGCATCGTTCGGAGGCCCGTATCTCAAGTTATGAGCAAAAGACCGAAAAGGTCTGGAAACGGGGGGTCGGGGCCCGGACCGACCCAGCCCCACCCCCCCTGGGTCGGCCCGAACCGGGTCGACCCGACCCGGGTCCACCCGGCCCGGCCCGGCGGGTCGGACCGGCTCGGCTCGGTCGAGCGGCCGAGAGAGGGGAAGCCACGAGGGGCTTGCTTCCCCTGCGTGAAGAAACGCCGTGGCCCCGGGTGGGGCCGCCTCACCAGCGGATGCGGCGGGTGGGCTGCGTACCTCCTCCCGGTTCCGCGCGGCCGCGGAACCGGCTCACCGCCGCGGCTTCAGCCACTGCGGGTTTTGCCGGCGGAAGCTTCCGCGGGCCACCGGAGGCGCTCCGGTGGTCCGTTTTGCGTGTGGTCTTCGCCAGTGGTCCTCCTGGGACTCGATCTTCACCGCCAGGCCCTCGAATCTCCCTTGTGGCCCTGTTTGTCGTCGTCCGCCGTTTCGCGCACCAAGAATGAAAAGGTGCGGTGGGTTTGGACTTGTTCGTTAGTCCGCACCCACCGCGTTAGCGGTCTTAAAGATATTCACCCAACAAAAGTTCAACAACCGTCACAGGTATAAATCAAAAAGATTTTTAGGAATCAAACCCCTACCTTATCGCACGTGCGTTCTTTGTGGAATTGATCGTCGTGGAAGAAAAGAATCGTCGCGTCGTGGAAGAGTGTCGTTGTCACGCTGTATACGGCATTTTTGTCGACGAACTCCGAGGATCAAGAACAAATAGATTTAATTAATAATAATTAAATCTATGTTGTTGTTATAATCCACAAAGAATTTAAAAGGAGTGCAACCCCCTACCTTGTCGTTGTCGATCGAAGGTTGTCGCGGGGTTGGATCGTCACGGAAGAAGCGTTGCGAAGGGAGATTCATCGGCGTCACGGTACACGGCTTCGCGTCGTCGATCTCTGCGGGTTCAGCATCCTTCGTCGCCTTTCGTCGAAGGCCGGCGTTCTTCGCGTTCTTCGCGTTCTTTGAATTCTTCACGTTCTTCGCGTTCTTCGCGTTCTTCGCGAAGAAGGAGGAAGATCTTTAGAGATTCTCCAAGGGTTTAACACAACATTCAAAAAGAAGGTGTGTTGGCCTTATTTTATTAACATGCCAACAAAACGAAAACGATAAGTTAAGTAACGACCCATTAATTCATAGAATTAATTCAACAAATAAAACTGCCCAATTAAAAGGAGCGTTTAATAGATTAAGAAACGCCCCAGTTGACTTTTATTTAATGGGGGTTTTCGCGGGTGCGTTACTTAGCGGAAAAGAAACGGTGGGGCTCGTGCGGGCCCCACCTCACAAATATCCTACCAAGAGGGTAGGATATTTTTAATTGTACCTTATCCACTTTAACTTAGCTTAAGAAGCTTTAAGTGGCTTTTATGTGGATTAAGTAAAATAAAAATAAAGTTGTCGCACCACTTTATTTTATTTCTTAACTTAAAGCCCAAAAATTAAAAACCACACCCGAGAAAACGCAACTCCGGAAGAGGAGTTTCTAAGCAAGTATCGGCGCTACGATTCCATCGGTGCCCTCAGAATTTGATTCCGAACACCGGTTCAAAAGTTAGAAAAAACCCGCTCGTTCGTTCACTGAACGTACCTGAGCCAAATTTCGGAAAATGATTCCGGGCACACCAGGCCTCGGAATCAGGTGTCGTCAGAAACTGAGTTCTTGTAAAATTCCAAATAAAATTAAGAAAAAAATTTCCTTGAAATTTACAGGTCTTTACATCACTCCCACCTCAGGGCTTTACGTCCCCGTAAAGATACATCATAATCTAGTGAAACAAATGTGGGTACTGAGCATGCATCTGAGCCTCCCGCTCCCAAGTGCTCTCCTGGAGGTTCTCGTGCTGCCATCTGATGCGCACTAGAGGAATCGATCGTCCACGTAGGACCCGCTCCTGTCGATCCTCGATCTCCACCGGGACCTCCGCAAAAGTCGCCCCATCATCAACGTCTAGCTCCCCATGGTCAATGATGTGCGTCGGGTCATGCACGTATCTCCTCAGCTGAGATACATGGAAGACGTCGTGCACCCGGTGCAACTGAGGTGGTAGAGCCAGGCGATAAGCCACCTCGCCAATCCTGCTGAGGACCTGGAATGGTCCGATGAAGCGTGGAGACAACTTGTCGCCTCAGCCAAATCTCTGTAATCCACGTCGAGGTGAGACATGAAAGAAGACGTGGTCTCCATCCTCGAACTCTAGTGGCCTCCGCCTCCTTTCAGCATAAGACTTCTGCCAGCTCTGAGCTTTCCTCATCCACTCCTGGATGACCTGGACCTTCTCTGTCATGGCCCGGACCATCTCTGGTCCCACAAGTGCTGACTCCCCAGGGTCTGTCCAGCACAAAGGAGATATGCAAGGTCTGTCGTACAACGCCTCATATGGTGCCATCCCGATGGTGGAGTGGTAGCTGTTGTTGTACGCGAACTCCACCAAGGGTAGGTGGTCCTCCCAGCTGCGACCAAAGTCGAGGACACATGCGTGGAGCATGTCCTCGATAGTCTGAATGGTCCTCTCCATCTGACCATCCGTCTAAGGGTGAAAGGCGGTGCTCAGACGTAGCTGCGTCCCGAACACCTCCTGCAACCCCTTCCAAAGCCGGGAAGTAAAGCGAGCATCTCGATCGGAGACGATAGATGATGGAACACCGTGAAGCCGTACAATCTCCTGAACGTAGAGACGTCCCAAGATCTCCACTGAGCCCTGCTCTCTGATGGGTAAGAAGTGAGCTGACTTGGTGAGTCGGTCAACAATCACCCAGATAGAGTCGTGACCTCTGTAAGTGCGTGGAAGTCCAGTCACGAAGTCCATAGATATCCCATCCCACTTCCACTCCAGGACCTCCAAGGGTTGTACCAAGCCTGTTGGTACCTGATGCTCTGCCTTCACCTGCTGGCAGGTGAGGCATCGTGAAACGAACTCTGCCACAACCTTCTTCATGCCTGGCCACCAGTGTTGTCGTCTGAGATCCTGGTACATCTTCGCCACCCCAGGATGTACCACCAAAGGAGAAGTGTGAAACTCTCTCATCACTTCCTCTTGTAAATAAACTGGTACCAAGGTACGTCCTCTGAAAAGGATGTCGTGCTCTTCTCCAAAGGAGAAGCCATCAGGTGCCTGTCCTGAGGATATCTGTGCACGCCGCGTCTCACAGTCAGCGTCCCCATGTTGTGCCTCTCTGACCCGCTGTAGAAGTGGAGGGGTGACTGTGAGAGACTGAAGGAAGGTTGCTTCATCTCTATCCACGAAGGATATCTGCAAAGCGGTTAGCTGCTCGGTCACTTCCTCAAGTAGCTGAATGCCCGTCCTCCTACTGAGAGCATCGGCTACCACGTTCCCCTTCCCATGAGTATAGACTATCTCGAATTCATAGTCCTGGAGGAACTCGAGCCATCACCGCTATCTTAGGTTTATGTCCTTCTGATAGAAGATGTACCTGAGAATCTGATGGTCAGAAAAGACTGTAAAGCGCTCGCCCATCAGATAGTGTCTCCATGTCTTCAGGGAAAAGACCACTACTGCTAACTCCAGGACATGGGTAGCATAGTTCTTCTCATGAGGCCTCAACTGATTTGATCCGTAGGAGATCACTGCCCGCTCCTGCATCAGGACACATCCGAGTCCGGTCCCTGATGCATCGTAGTAGACTACGTACCCTACACCCTCCTCAGGCAACCTCAAGATATGTGCGATGGTCAATCTCTATCTCAGCTCCTAGAAGCTCTGCTGACATCTATCTGACCACACAAATGGTTTCCCCTTCTTCTTCAAAGCTGAGAGTGGTGCCTCAACTCTGGAGAAGTCTGGCATGAATCTCTGGTAGTATCCATCTAGTCCCAAGAAACTCCGCACCTCCGTCACGCTCCTGGGTGGCTCCCAAGCTAGCACTGCCTTGATCTTCGCAGGATCCACTGCAACTCCCACCTCAGAGATGACGTGCCCCAAGAAGTGGACCTCACGTATCCAGAACTGACACTTCGAGAGCTTTCCATAAAGCTGGTGCTCTCGGAGTGTGTCTAGTACAACACACAAGTGGTAGGCATGCTCCTCCTCAGTCGTCGAGTAAATCAAAATTTCGTCGATGAAGACTACGAAAAATCGATCGAGGTATGGCTGAAAGATCCTATTCATGAGGCCCATGAACACTGCTGGAGCATTGGTTACGCCGAATGGCATAACCAAGAACTCATAGTGGTCATACCGACATCTGAAGGCTGTCTTCTACACGTCCTCGTCTCGAACTCTGAGATGATGATAGCCTGACCTGAGGTCTATCTTCAAGAACCATTGTGCTCCCTTGAGCTGATCGAAGAGGTCATCAATACTCGGTAGCGGATACTTTTTCCTCACCGTCACCTGGTTCAGGCGACGATAGTCGACACAAATTCGCAAGCTCCTATCCGCCTTCTTGGCGAACAATATCGGGGAAGCCCAGGTTGAAACACTGGGTCGGATGAAACCCTTGCCCTGCAAGTCCTCCAACTCTACCCATAGCTCTAGAAGCTCATCGGGGGCCATCCGATATGCTGGAGTGGATATCGGGGCTGTCCCGGGGTACAGATCAATATAAAAGTCCACCTCTCTGTGAGGAGGTAGCCCTGGGACGTCGTCGGGAAAGACGTCCGCATACTGATCCACCACTATAGGAAAACTAGGACTCCGCACGTCAACTGCTCCTAGGATGAGGCTAGCCAACTGATGAGTGATGGGTTATCCTCTCCTCTGCAGAAGTCCATCATGTGCTGCAAAGGCTCCCTTCTCGCCGGTGAAGGTGAACCTACTCCCGTCGGTGCGTACACATCGCACCTTGCGCCTAATACAGTCAATATGTTCATGGACTATAGATAACCAATTCATGCCCAAGATGACGTCGTAAGGCCTCGACGCCACTACAAGAAGATCCCAGCCTAAGCTCTCGACTCCTAGAGTAAGCTCACACTGCCGGCACCAGTGCGTAATCGTCGAGTCTGCTCCAGTAGGAGTCTCTAGCCGTAAGGATCGAGCCAACGGCTCTGTCGGAATCTCCGAGCTCCGAACAAGGGAGTGGCTATGAAAGAGTGACTCGCTCCTATGTCTATAAGAACTGCAGGAATGGTGGAATAGACACAGATCGTACCTCGAATCATCTCGGGTGCGCCGTGATCGTAGGACTCCGCTGCCTGGAGCTGTGCCTGTCTCTGCCCGCCAGCTCCCTATGGTCGAGGTGGACCTCCTGGTGGTGGTGGTGGTAGAGCCTCAAAGCGTCGCCCACCACCTGCTGCTCGGACAGCTCCTTTGCCTCGTCCGCCTCCTCCCTGCGGACTGCCATGTTCGACCCTCTGTCTATGCCTGGGTGGCCCCTCAACTGTCTGCTGCTCCTCAGCACGGTGGGTCGGGCAGTCACGAGCCATGTGGCCCTGCCCACCGCATGTGTAGCACTGCCTGCCTCTCAAAAGACTGGCTCCACACTGTGTGCCCCGCACTGCTGAGCCAGTGTCCTGAGGTCGTCTGCGTGAGGGTCTGGTCTTCCTGGACCCCTAAGTCATCCATCGACTGCCTGCCACAGAATACTCTACTACATGTCGCCCCGCGGTAGGTCTCGCTGCTGATCAAGGCTCAGTAAGAAATCTCTCGATCAAAAGGGCTCACTCCAGTACTCCTACCTGAGTCAGAATGCTGAGGGAGATCAGTGATGCCCTGATCTCGTGTCTCAATCCCTGCTCAAAGTTTCGGGCCCGGAATAACGGGTCTCGTACCATGTCGGTCGAGTAGCACGAGAGATCGGTAAATCTCGCCGAGTACTGGGCGACCGTCAAGCTGCCCTGCCGCAGCTAAAGAAGCTCCTGGATGCACACCACACGGAGGGTGGCTGGGAAGAACTCTGAGCGGAAGAGGCCCTCAAAGTCTGTCCAGAGGAGAGATGCCTCATCGTACACCTAGAGCATCAAGATCCACCATCTGCCTGCTACTGCGTGCAGTAGGCTCGTTGCGAGGATCACCATGAGGTCTGCTTGTGTCCTCACTAACCTGAAAACTTGTACCACTGCCTACAGCCAGTCCTCGGCTGCCTGGGGGTCCGTCTCCCCACGGAACCTAGGCGGTCGCTGGCGCTGGAACTCATGCAGTGCACTAAGGCGACGTGCATCGTCAGCGGCTGGGGCTAGAAGCATCGGTGGCTCGGTGGGTAGAGGTACCGCCGGTGCATCTGCTATCAAAGGTCCCTGTACCGAGGCCTCGTCGCTCGGCGGGCTGTCGTCACGTACAACTCTCGGAACCCTAGATGGCTGCCATCGTGGGGCCATCCTGAAAAGAAACAGGTGTGCCACGGTCAGAACAGTATACCTGGTGAGCTGATACAAGTAATCACAAAGAAAACTTGAAACACACATGCAATCAATGTTTTCGTGCGTTAAGTCAGAAATCAGAAGTCAGGGTCCTGGTGTACGGATACGTCGGCTGCCGCACCAACACTGGGCTCCCTGGACTAATAACCACACCCAATACACTAAACACTATTGCTTCACATAGAAGAAAGATCAGAGTCTGTGGTAGAACCGAACTCCTCTGATACCAATTTTTCACGACCCGTCCTCGGGGCTCGTGCCGTGACTACCCCAAGCCCACCTTCCATAGGCCATGGGCTAGCGACTATAACCAAGGCGTAAATCCCGATAAAAAGGTAAGGCATAGCCTTTGTAAAGTAAACAAGCACCAAAGAGTAAGAAAGTGGAAAAAGTAAACACTAAGTAAAAACTGGTACAACAGTAAGTGCAGAAAAGTAAAGGGGGCTGGAAATACAAGCCCAACTGTAAAGTACAACTGAAAGGAAAAAAAATAGCAACTGAAAAGAAAAATCCGCAACGTCGAGCCGTCCTCTGGAAGTCCCACCTGAAGGGTGGGTACAGATAGCCTCCACTGCTCCTCGGGTCCAGCCGACTGCTCAGAGTACGTCCCACCCAGTGGTCCACCTCTAGGTATCGTCCTGCTCCGCAAGCCTCCACCACGATCAGCGATGTCTGTCTTCTGCAACCAACACAACGTAGTGCGCGCATAGCCCGTGCAGGGGTGAGTATAAGCTACTCAGTAGGGACCCTGAGACCCCCTAAGGTCTCCCAGAATCCACAAAGGATAAACCACAAAGGAAAGATACAATCACGAAGTAACATCCGACACGGCTTAGGTATATGCCCATACATATACCTAAGTCATCAATCCTCGCTCGGCTCCAACATCCGAGCTCAAGTACAACTCAGTCCACACAGGGAAGCAAAACGTAAATCCACACAGGATAGCACAACACAATCCACAAAGGAAAGTAAATGTAAATCCAAACGGGATAGCACAACACAATCCACAAAGGAAAGCAAATAGGGTTTCAGCTCACACAGGTATACTTCTTCGAATGACGATAGAGATGATCACGGATCCATCTAAGCCATCGGACCCACAAAGGATCGATAGGTACCAACCCCCGCAATGTCCCACAAAGGATCTGACCCACAAAGGATCGATAGGTAACTAACCCCCGCAAAGACCCACACAGGATCAGGCCCACACAGGACCTGTAGGCGCTGACCCACACAGGACCGCTGAGCGCTGACCCACACCGGATCGGGCCCACACAGGATCGGTAGCACTGACCCACAAAGGATTGCTGAGTGTTGTAGTCATCGCCGTCGAATCCACTGAGGATCTCTGTATAGTCGTCGTCGTCACAGTAGCAGTCGCAGCCAGCTCTAGGGTTCCCGCACACAGCAAGCTCGTTCGGGAGGGTCCGCTCCACGAGCCGAGAGGCTGATACATCAACTGACACATAGTCCAGAGTTGATGTATAAAAAAGTTCCATATCGTCAACAGGAACTCAACGTCGTAGACGGAGCGTCAATCGGATGCCCGGTCTGAGAGTTACTGGCTTTTTCGTCCCAGGGGCCCGGTTGGTTTTTAAGAAACAACCTACACGACTGTACTCCACCTGTGTCCAAACCTCGGGTGGAGTAAGCCAAAATATCCGTCTCACTTAGAGGAATTCAACAAAGTCGACGGCACGTCAATCGAATGTCTGAAACTCAAGATATGAGTGTTTCCGCTCCGAGGGCCCGGTTGGTTTCGTGTACAAACCAACCCGGCCGAACCCAAGGTATTCCGAAACCTAGAGTGCGATATACCGAAACGACCGTCTAGATCCAAGGATCGCATCGCCGCTGACGGAGTGTCGTTTGAAGGCTCGTAGCTCACGTTATGAGCAAAAGACCAAAAAGGTCCGGAAACAGGGGGTCAGGGCCCGGACCGACCCCCCCTGGGTCGGCCCGGCTCGGCTCGGCCGAGCGGCCGAGTGAGGGGAAGCCGCAGGGGGATTGCTACCCCCGCGTGAAGAAACGCCACGACCCTAGGTGGGGCCGCCTCGCTAGCGGACGCGGCGGGCGGGCCGCGTCCCTCCTCCCGGTTCCGCGCGGCCGCAGAACCGGCTCGCGGCCGCGGCTGAAGCCGCGGCGGGTTTTGCCGGCGGAAGCTTTTGCGGGCCACCGGAGGCACTCCGATGGTCCGTTTTGCGTTCGGTATTTTCTAGTGGTCCTCCTGGGACTCGATCTTCACCGTCAGGCCCTCGAATCTCCCTTGCGGCCCCATTTGTCGTTGTCCGTCATTTCGCGCACCAAGAACGAAAAGGTGCGGTGGGTTCGGACTTGTTCGTTAGTCCGCACCCACCGCGTTATCGGTCTTAAAGATATTCACCCAACAAAAGTTCAACAACCGTCGCGGGTATAAATCAAAAATATTTTTAAGTATCAAACCCCTACCTCGCCGCACGTGCGTTCTTTGCGGAATTGATCATCACGGAAGAAAAGAATTGTCGCGTCGCGGAAGAGCATCGCTGTCGCGCGGTATACGGCGTTGCGTCGACGAACTCCGAGGATCAAGAACAAATAGATTTAATTAATAATAAATAAATCTATGTTTTTGTTATAATCCACAATGAATTTAAAAGGAGCGCAACCCCCTACCTTGTCGTTGTCGATCAAAGGTTATCGCGGGGTTGGATCGTCGCGGAAGAAGCATCGCGAAGGGAGATTCGTCGGCGTCGCGGTACACGGCTTCTCGTCGTCGATCTACGCGGGTTCGGCGTCCTTCGTCGCCTTTCGTCGAAGACCGATGTTCTTCTCATTCTTCACGTTCTTCGCGTTCTTCGCGAAGAAGGAGGAAGATCTTTAGAGATTCTCCAAGGGTTTAACACAACATTCAAAAAGAAGGTGTGTTGGCCTTATTTTATTAACATGCCAACAAAACGAAAACGATAAGTTAAGTAACGACCCATTAATTCATAGAATTAATTCAACAAATAAAACCGCCCAATTAAAAGGAGCGTTTAATAGATTAATAAATGCCCCAGTTGACTTTTATTTAATGGGGGTTTTCGCGAATGCGTTACTTAGTAGAAAAGAAAAGGTGGGGATCGTGCGGGCCCCACCTCACAAATATCCTACCAAGAGGGTAGGATATTTTGAATTGTACCTTATCCGCTTTAACTTATCTTAAGCAGCTTTAAGTGGCTTTTAAGTGGCTTAAGTGAAATAAAAATAAAGTTGTCTCACCACTTTATTTTATTTCTTAACTTAAAGCCCAAAAATTAAAAACCACACCCGAGCAAACGCAACTCCGGAAGAGGAGTTTCTAAGCAAGTACCGGCGCTACGATTCCATCGGTGCCCTCAAAATTTGATTCCGAGTACCGGTTCAAAAGTTAGAAAAATCCGCTCGTCCGTTCACTGAACATACCCGAGCCAAACTTCGGAAAATGATTCTGGGCACACCAAGCCTCGGAATCAGGTGCCGTCAGAAACTGCGTTCTTATAAAATTCCAAAGAAAATTAAGAAAAAAATTTCCTTGAAATTTACTAGTCTTTACAGAGGCACGGTGGTGGAAACAAAAAATAGAAAACAAAAAAAAAGGAAGGATTAATAAGAGAGATAAACTAATATATATTGAAAATATAAATATATATTACATCAGTTAAACTCTACCTTATACCCCTTGAAAATGGTTATCCTTTAGAATGGTAGTGGAGTTATAAATTTATAAGGATAGGGGATAATATTTTTTTCTCTAATTTTATCTGCCAAAAGTTTGTGCATGTTAGCTCTAAATTAATTAACCAAAATTTGAAATATGTTATTCTTAAAAAAAATATTTATTTATCATTTAAAGTAAAAAATTAACCTTAATTGGATGTGTAATTAAGGAGTTACGGTAGATTTATTATGGAAAATTATTCAAGCCTGGTGACTATTTGAATTCCAATTATCAAACTTCTCATGAATTTATGACCTTTGTAGATAAAAAAATAAGGTGTGTGCATATTTAATGAATTTGTTCCTAGGACTCCTCTATATATCCATTTAATATTTTATCTCATTTAGTTCATCAATTTTTTAGATATAGTCCCATATTGAAAATTCTCTAGATCTATGTATTGATTTCGAGGCCCGGATTGTGAGCTCATTTTGGGCCTCAAAATGTTGGATTGAGATTTGGGTCTAGTTGAATGAAATTAATTTAAAAATTTATAGAATCCTAAAAAAATTAATTTCAAAATTTCAATTATTTTATAAAAAATTATGTCTGAAATAAAAAAAATTAAATCAATTTAAAATCCAAAATTAGTTCATTTTAGAAATTAAGCTCAAATTACTACTAAAAACTAAAAATGTAACAATGTACTATAAAATAACACTATGTTCGGATTAAAAAATTAATTATGGTATAAAATGTGAGAAAATTTTATCATAATCAGTCATATAAAATTAGTCATATGAGTTATGTAGATAACAAGAGGAAAGATATTTCATTTTAGGTAGGTAATCATGTCTTTCTTAAAACATATCCTTAGAAAGGGGTTATGTGATTTGGTGAAAAGGGAAAGTTAATCCTATAGTTTATTTATCTATATAAAAATTTATATCATTTTCTTATTTATTAGATTTACCTCTGATTTTATCTTAGGTACATGATGTGTTTTATCTTTTGTTATTAAGGAAATATTTACTTGATGTATCACATATTTTCAGCCTGGAGGTGGTATAATTGGAAGAGAATATTTATTATGAGGAAAATTTATTTTATATTATAGATCATAGAGAGGATTTGGTATGGAATAAGGTAACTATCCTGATTAAGGTTTTATATTAAAAAAAACATATGATGGAGTAAGTAACATGGAAACATGAAAAGGCTATGAGAGAAGAATATCCAAGTATATATATATATGGAGAATAAAATTATGAGGATGAAATTTATTTAAGAGAATAAAAATGTTAAAAACAATTTAATGTTAATAATAAATCTATTTCATGTCTTAATAATATTCATTATTATATTTTATGGATTCATATTCACTATAATTATTTTAAGTAATTTTTTAATCGAAAAAATGGTTTTATTCTAACTAAAGTGTTTTCCATGCATTATATGATTTTATTTAAAAGTTAAATTACTAAATATTATAAATTTGATTAGATAAAATGGACTTAATTTTTTATATCATAATATCTAATATATATTAGAGTAAATTTTTTATATTTTTCTAAAAAGATTTATTTTTTGATGAATAGTGAATAATACTGATTTTTATTAAAACTATCATTTATTTTCAAGTACTTAAAAATTTTCATACCATTTTGGATTTTTTTAAAGTAAAATTAGTCACATTTTATTAAAAATAGTATAATTAATTCCATAATAATCAAAATTATTCTTGATTTTGGTATAAATTCATTTTTGGGCTTAAAACACATTTTTTGAAAAAAAACCTTCTTTTCATTGAGTTTTGTGTGTTTATACTAAAATTAATTTCTAATACTTCTAAAATTTGAATATTAAAAATTTATCTAAAATTTTTAATATTTTTTTTCAATTAATTAATGAGGTTAATTTATTATTTGGTCATAATGAATAGTCATTGTGGTAAACATTTGTCACCGTGGTGGTAAAACGGGTTAATTAAGGTTAAAACTAAGTGATAAGGTCAAGAAATATTATCTTAAATATTATTGTATGGGATTATTTCAACAATTATCACCTTATATTATAAATTTTATATATTTAGATCCAATTTCTCATGAATAATACTTTACATTAATTTAAAACTTTGAAAAATTATAAGAGTGTTACTCCCCTCACTTATAAAAGGGAACCCCTATCTTCTCTTATTAACAGAATTTTATCCATTTATCTCAAAAAATAAATACCTAAATACCTTACAAACATCCATCCCCACTTCCAATGGGTTCTATTCTCACCAAAATACCAACCTAAGAAGGATTAAGGTGTAATCCAAGGAAGGATTTCCAAATAAAATGTATAATTATTTACCGAGTGTTTCATGTTTATTTATTCTTATACCTCCTTGAAATATTATATAACCATGATGATATGATAACATAATTATATTTTATATAATGAAATTTTATTATTTTGATTTAAAAACCCTTTTTCATCTCATTTTCCATCCTATGGGAAATGAAAACTTCGCTTATGTGTACATGCGGACTACCACCTCCACGAAGCAATGTGTTTTTTTTCATCACCACATAACAAGGATGGTTATTGTAATTGATTTAATGAATATATATGATATTAATGAAATAATTATGATTTTTTAAAGATAATATATTACTTATAATCTTACTCTTATATCTGTTGGAAAATGATACCGTCGCTTGTGCGTACGTGTGGATTACCACCTCTATAAAGCGATGTGATTCATTTTTCATGTACACATTTTATATATAGTTATAAAATTGTATTTAATATATAAAAATGATAATTATTTCATTATTAATATTCTTTATATGATGTAACAATTCCACCTTTGACCATGGTCAACCTACCAAATTTGTTTTGGGATTATGAATTGAACATCCACAAAACATCTGACATGAAATTAATAGAATTAATAAGGCATCATGATAAATGAAATAAAATGGATTATAATAAATGAATACACCTTAAAAATATCTTAATATATTATAAAATTAATATAATTTTATTATCTTTATTTAAATTACGTATGTGGTGAGTCGAACTCGAGGTAATAGATTTCGTTTCTCAATTTCCTTTCTTTAAGACTTATTTTATTTTCACAACAGTTTTTATTTTGTGTCATGTATGAATACCATATGGATGTATTTTATAAATAATTTGATAAAATTTATTTTTTTTAAATCCTTTTCAATTTCTCTCTTTTAATGATCATTTTATTCAAAATTTTCTAAAGTGGTATGGGATTTTTATTTGAGAGGTTATGTTAAATGTTTTAAACTCTTTTCCAACATGTCTATGTCATTTTAAATATTTTCAAGGATGTTCATATTTATTATTCTTATATTTTAAAATTTTACTATAAAATAATTTTTATTTCCTAAAAATGATTAAAAGGAATCTTTTAACATTTTTTGTAAAGATAACTTTTTGAATCCTTTTAATGAAGTGTAAAAAGAATATTTTTTTAGTATATACAGCATTACAAAAATTTTATGTCATTAAGAATGTTATTATTTAATTATATTAATCTAAAATTTTTCATGGTTTTTCAAAATAATATCATATTTTCTATTCTTCTAGTATTTTTTTTAAATGTTTTTCAAATAAAAAATATGTATATCCTTGTTTTTATGTGAAGCCTAAAAATGTTTCTAGATATGTGTTGAATAAAATAATTTATGAAAGGAAATGTAAGATTGCATGTGTTTTATATATTTTATAGTACTTTTAAAATTTTCATTATGATATGTGAGCCTTATATATTTCTCTAATATATTTGGTTATACTTTTTTTCTCTAGGTAATATATGTTAGAATTAACCGAGTAGGTTATTCCATTGGTTAGAGTGCTTATAATAGTGGTTGTAAGAGTGATATGAATATGATATCCCAAGGTACCTTTATTGATAATATTTTATTTAAAATGAGTTCTCATGGAAGTATTTTTATTTTATAATGTAAGATAATGAGATTATGTTTAAAGGAAATTTTATTCCATTTTAAGGGTGAAAAGCATTTTTTTAATAAAATGTTTTCATGAGTTCTCATTTTTTACAAGAAATACTCATGATTATTATTTTTACTTTAAGAATAATTATTATATGTTTTATAAAAATATTTATGCGATGAATCTTATTTCATGATTAATAAAATTAATATTTGATCTCAATGTTTATCATGTAAAAAGGGGAAATTTTCTTATGACATTTTATGATTTTCAAAATGTACTGACAAGTTTCTTTCATTTTATATCCATTAATAACTTTTTTATTCTCATACCATGTTTTGAAATTTTTTTCCATATAACCTAAATATGAATAAAAACTATAGAAAGGTATAACTTTACACTATGTGGATTCGTCATTAAATAAGTGGATGTGCTTTGAATAAAATTGGAGTTTAAATTTAAGAATCCTATTTTGTAGAAAAAATGGATATTGAGTGGAAGTGTCCAATTTGTACTGTAAGGGTTTGATATGTGATATTTTTTCATAATTCTATTAATATCTAACCTAAAAAGATCCTTTAAATGTAAGAAAGTGTGACCTTTGTTATAAATCATGAAATTATGGATTGTTTAAGTTATGGGGTGTTATAGTTAGAGTTGGTGTTCTATAACCAATTGTTTTTAATTTAGATTTCATGTATATTAATGATGTGAATATTAATTAAATATCTTATTAAATATTTTTCATTTTTCTATGTGACTTTGATATAATAATATCCTAGAATATTTGTTGCATTAAAAAGGGCATAGAAGTTCCCCACTATGATGAGAACCTTGAAATGTCATGATGATATTTTTGAACCTTGTTCTATGTTTAGATAACATTATATTATAGGACATGTATTATCTTGATTTTCAAGTGTGAGTACTCATAATAAAATGAGTCTTCATCACATGAATTTCTCACTAGGTAATATTTAAGATGATATATTATAAGAATAAACCTATCTGTATGAAATCCACATGTTTATGTATCATTATACATTTTTGTGTGTGATCATGTGTAATGATCATTATACTTTAAGATTATTATTAATGTATTTAATAACACATTCACTTTAATGAATTTCTATAAATTTTATTGACTTGTGATCATGGCATAGTTGGGTACGTTGGGTGAATCACAAATGATATGCTATTAATGAATAAGTTGAGGAAGGATTTATCCCCTTCATATTTATGGAATTTGATATCTCTTCCCTTTGATTGAAATATAATTTTCATGTTAAATTTCATGGTCAATGTTTATAGATAAGTTCATTTAAGATGGCCAAATAATGAAATATCAAGAATATAGGTTGATAACATGTGTGGGAAATATTCTTGATGAGATATCATGAAAATGGGATAATATTAAATTGTGAGCATTTATATGTTGTTTTTTCATTATGAATTATCTTATTTATCTATGGGTGTCTTGAATCATTGCTATAAAATAATCTTAGAATTTAGGAAGGTCTGCTTAATTACTCTGAGGAAGTGGCATAGAGGTTCGCACCAAAAGTGTTTCCTTTGATCTCAGTTAAATATTATTTACATTTAATAATTATAATAAATATTATTATCCAAAATAATAAGTGATATTTATTTAATATTTATTAAATTATTGAAAATATTAAATATGTATTTATTTGTAATTTAATTTTTTTAATTACATGAATATGTAATATTTATTTATCTCTTGTTATTCACATGATAAATAATAATTATTTATTTATTAAGTAAATAATTTATTTAGTTATGTGAATATTAAATAAATATTTATTCACCAGACTCTAAATAAAATATTTATTTAATTAATTAATGAATAGAATTTATTTAAATATTTATTTTATAATTCAATAAATGTTGAGGATGAGCATGCTAAATTTTTCCAGTGATGAATAGTTATTTACTAGATTATAAAATAAATATTTATCATTACATAGGTTAATTAATGTAGTAAAATAAAATAATATTACTATTTTATTAAATGGTGTGGGATTCATTTTGGGTTTAATATATTATTAAGGGTTATTGTGAAATTAATTAAATATTAAATCCTAACTCTCGGTCTATAAATAGACTATGATTTCCATCTAAGAAAGGTTAATCATTGTGCGAAGTAATTTCCTCTAAAGATATCTCTCTTAATCTCTCCCTCTAAAGACAAAGAAGAATAATAGAAATTCCTTCAATACTGAAGTAACATGAAGTAATCAAAGAAAATAATGAAATACGATCAATCGGTCGTGAAAACACTTGGCATTTCATTGGCATTGTTGGGAGATTGAAGAAGAACATGTGGATCACCACTAAAGGGCCTATTCTTTGGGTCCTCACTGTGAAATAATGATATACTGATTGGATTACAATGATCAACACCATAAATTAAGAAAGATCTCAAGATGGATGAAATCTTTCTTCTTGTGTTTAGATTTATTATAAATTAACATAAAAAGATCCTCTCTCTTAGTTCTCACAAAATAATTTATCAATATTTTTTTAGAATAATTTTCATTATCTATGGAATTAACACCATGTAAATTGAAAATGATCTGTTGAATTCAATAAAATATGAATTATTCATAGGCCCAATAGGAACTTTCACTATGTGAGGAACCAACATAAACATCCCCCATGGGGCCACGATCCACAATGAGTATAATATAAATAAAGGGACTCAACACTAAGGGAATATACAATTTCAAATCAACTCATTCTAAAAAAGTGCCAAATGATATTTAAAAACATTCTTGAGATTCCAAGTCACTTTATCAACCTTTAAAATCACTCCATAAAAACACCCTTTAGAAATCATTTGGAAACCAACACTCTCCTTTGAAAACCTCTTTAAATTCACTACAAGACTAACGAGTCTTAAAACAATTTTACACTAGAAAGGACCACCTTTTTCATAACTAAATTCTTTAAAAACATTAAACTCTTTAAAATAAAACTTTGGGTAAATAACCATTTAAAACACTTAAATTCATTTAAAATAGCCACTTGGTAATCTTCACAAACACTTGGTATGATAGAACTCCATGCCAAGTATAGAAACAATTTAAAAACCATTCTCAAACCCCTCATGGGTAACATGTATATGTATACTTTGGAAAGAAAATCATTTTTAAATATTCATGAATCTCATAGCATGTATTATAATGTAATGAAATAAAAACAGCTACCTCAACCACTATAAATAAGATGAAAAACATCACCTTAGATGGTGAATTCCCAACAGAGTAATGATACACTCTATAGCCCCTAAACATCCAAAATATCATGATTAGATCCATCCTGAACCATAAAATCGACCTACACACATATTAGGATTTTTAGCATAAGGGGAAACCAATGGGAAATGAGGAGGGTATGAGAGGAGAAGAAGAATAAAGGAACTAACCTTGAAGAACTTCTTGAAATCAACAGAAATGAGTCATGAGACAAGGGGGAAGAATGAATAAGAGGAGGAGGATCTCTATGAGACCTACCCTAGTATGAAAAAAATAGGTAGAGGGATAAAGGGTCCAAAAACCCCTAAAACAAATGGGGGAAAATTGAAATTTTATAAAAATAAAAACTAGGCACGAGCAGGTTATAAGTGACATTCCTATCACTATGAGATAGACCTCCTCCCCCACCCTCTAAAAACAACCACACTGCCTGGGTTGGATTTTATTTTAACTAGCCCCTCCATGGAATGACTAAACCTATCTAGAAATAGGATTACTACCCGGTACCCATCGTGACATGGTTCCTACCCCTTTGTGGTGTGACATGCTTCCCAAAAAGCACCCACACTATCGAGGTTGTATCGCAGCATGAAACCCTAGTCATAGCACATCATGTCACTAGCCAAAACACCAAACAAGACTAGTGGTCAGTCATAGTGTGACCACTCTTGATTGTGGCATAACCAACTATAGACTCGGGCTTGTAGCTCCTTGGGCCTCTTGAAACACCCTAAAACCCAAAGGCACACCTAGAACCCTCAAAATGAACCAAAATTAAATGTTATTAAATACCATAAAGACATGGGGGTGTCATATTTATGATATTTATTATTTCTTTAGTATCTAGGATTTTTTTTCTATTTCTCACTTAAGTGAACAAGACATTCATTCAATAATTATTCTTAATTTTTTGGACAATATTCATTTCTCCTTATGAAACACCCATCATGTATAATATTCTATATTTCACTCCTTTGTCCACCACCATAGAGTCATGTGTGGCTTTCCACACTCCACTTGTAATATTAGTATAGAAACATGCATCATCCATCTATCCTACCAAAATAAAATTATTATTTAAACTTGGTATGTTCCACACTCCTTGTAATTCCAGCAAGAGTCTATTCTGTGTTTGAATATAAAGATCACCATTTCCCAATATCTTGAGAGTTTTACTATCCAAAAGATGAACATTACTGAAACTTTAAAAAGTATAATTTCTCATACTCCTTCTATCAGGTGTAGATTTAAAATTATCCCTAGATTTTATGATCAAATATTCAGTTGGACTAGTAATAATCATTAAAACACCACTTATATCTTTCAAAATGGGATTTTCAATATACTTCTGAAAGCATACCCTCCAGAATTAACCCTATGCTCAATACAATCTTTCTTATCTGAACTTTATTCCCAAAATTATAACATATGGTAAATACTTTAGTTGAACTACTCTGACTTTTACTCTATATTCCTTTAACTTTCTTATAACCATTTTGTGCAACTAGATTCCCCCAACCTTCAAGACTAAATTCATTATTAGTATAAATCTAATAGTCCTTGCTTTGAATATACTTATTCTATATTAAATTATAAATATCCTAAAACACTAATTCACTCATATATCTAGAATAAATTTATATGGTAACCATCACATCCCAAGAATCCAAGAGTGGTGAAAGTATCAGTAATTCCCACATTGTATCCAAAAACTTTACTGCTTCCAATTCAAGATAGTTTTTAATCATGTTGAAGTCATTGATAGGATTAGTCGTTGGATTTCCATCCAAAAATTCTCATACCAAATAGACACTATAATAGAAACACTTTTTTATTGAACTTTGCTTCTCATAAACATCAATAAGAGTCTTCATAAGTTTTGAAGTCATCCTCTCCTCTCAAATTTTATATGTCACATTCTGGGATAGTGACATCTTAATCAAACCTAGTACTTTCCTATATCACCTTTCCCATTTTTTTCTTTTTCATTGTTTTAAATTTGGTTGATACCAATGGAATATCAATATTATTTTTTAGTAAATAATTTACTTTCTATATTTTCCAAAATAAAAAATCCATCGCTTCAAAGTTCTAAACCTATACCTTAACCTCATCCAATTCCATAATTTTAGAATCAATGAACACCCACTGAATATTAAATAAATAAGAGGGACCAAGAACTACTTACTAAAATTATACTAAATGTTCATGAGTATAATGATGCTATTAAACTAGGATCAAAAATTCCTTATCTAAGGTTTGTTCGTACCGAACTCTAAAACCAATCTTTAACACTACTTGTTAGGTTTAGAACCACCTATCCGAAAGAATATTATAGAAGCTTAAAAATGTGGAACAAAGTTTTAAACATTCTAAATAATAATAAACCCATGACTATGATGTGTTCATAACTTAGAATAATGAGAACCTTGGCCACACACCACAATGCTCATATACACACCAGATAAGAATATTTGAAAAATAGTGAAAAAGGAAACAAAATCAAAGAAAAAAACTATTATTTTATGTGGTTTGGACTTATTCTTACTGTATGGAGGGACAATATAAACTATTTTTTAAATAATTATAATAATATTACAATGTCAAACAGTTATACAACAAATGACTCCATGATACTATTTATAGTAGGACCTAGCTAGGGTAATCATTTCCAATACCTTTTGAATGTTGTGGTGATTTTCTACTAAGGTTTGATCACTAAGTGAGTGAAACCACATCAATTAAATCATATGGTCAAAAGTGAAAACATGTAGAAACTTTATGATCTCTTATTATATGTCCTTATGAATAAACCTTACATAAATCCATAGGAATGTTAAGAAAAACTTACATAACTTCATAATTGATTCTTATAAAAGTCATTTGTGTCTCCATACTTCTTCCTTCCAGATTAATCATTTTTACTTATAATTACTCTACATCTAGAATTTTGAAATTTGATTTCATAGTTCCACTATATTCACCTAGTTTCAAAATTGAACTTCTGGATTCTCTCTTTCTATAAGTTCCAACACTTACCCAGAAAATTGTTTCCTTATTAAATGAACCTAATAGTTTTTAGGAATCACTCTTTTTATCGTCATTAATCTAATGAGGGGGTAAATAGGTATAGTTCATGAAAATATATCACTATCTAGTACTCATTATTTTATTCATCATGGGGATGATGGTGAAAAAATATTAGGAATCGGGCATTATCTTGTATAGAATTATGATTGTTTAATTTTATTATCTTGTTAGGATCATTAATATTCAATTGCATCTCAATATCTAAAATGAATAAAAAATAATTTTATTTTAGTGATATTGAGAGGGAGAAACCCAATTTTATCTATGTTTGAAATGAAGTAAAATATTATCCATTAATACAAACCATTTTAGATATATATATATAACTAATTCTAAAAAGATATTGAAAATTAGTAATGTGAAGAAAAATAAATAAATCATGTGGTATTTATAAAATTTAATCATGTGTTTGATCATAGATGAATCATAATATCAAAAATTACAAAAGTAATGATGAATAAATATAAAAGTATAATCACAACACAAAAGAAGAATAAATATATAAGATATCGATAAGAATAACATTGTGTAACAACCTAAGTTTTAGGACCCATTTTTCCTTTAAATTAGATGTATATACTTCTAAAGTATGTTTTTATATTTAAAAATAATTAAAATTTATTAATAAATGATTCAAACATTATATGAATCAAACTAACAACGCTTTATTCATTATGTAACAACATAAGTTTTAGGAACCATTTTTTCCTTAAATTAGATGTTTATACTTCTAAAGTATGTTTTTCTATTTTTTAAAAAGAATTAAAAATGATTAGGAAATGATTCATACATTATATGAATTAGTCTAACAATACTTTATTCATTAATAGTGGAACATTATAGAAAAGGTACATAAAACTATGTATTATATACCATGTAATATTACATGCCATATAAAATTTCATCCATTAAAGGTGAATAAACTAAAGTGGGATATTAAATGGAAAACAACAATATCTTTAAAACTAGGAGATCCCTTGGATCATATTCACCCTTTAGAATCACTATTAGTATAACCAAACCTATAATGAAAAAAACCCCATCATAAAAGGAGAAAGTAATATGAAAAATATTTAATGAAAACATATAGAATAATAAGTGTAATTTTTCATGTTAGAATGAAATGAATTTATAAGAGGAAATGAGGGTAATATAATTGTTATATAGCTATTATAAAAGGGGTATATAGTTGTAGGGTATAATACCACTGAACATGTTACTAGTTTGTAATTACTAATATATAGTTAATATGCATAAAGTTTTTTTATATAATAAAATATATAAATTTTCATTATAATTAACTTGTTTTCAATAAAATAATTGATTTTTTAAAATAATTAAATGACACAAATTAATTTGTGAAAATACCATTGATTATAAGGAAACTACTTTTATAAATTATATATTTTTTGTTAAATTTATTAATTTTAAAGTATGATATCAATAAAATTTATTCATAAAATAAATGGAATTATTAGTAAAATAAATTAATAATATCTAAGGAATAATTAAGGAACAATAAGGAATAATAATTAAAAAATACATGGCTAAAAAATATTTTTTGCAAAAACTTTATTTTGTCATATATTATATGGTTTTATAATTTTACATATTTTAATTATGAATCTTAATAAAATTTACTATTTATAAAAATAAAAAACATTAATAAACATCCATGAATTGATTATTAATTTTTCTTAAGTAAAGATAGAATCACTTAATGTAAAAAATAAACTTTTTAAAGAATTGTTTTTATGTGTGTGATGGTTTTTTTATTAAATTTATCACTATTAAAGATTTATTGTTATTTATGATACATAAAATAAAATAAATTTACATTCATCAAATAATTACAACTAGGTAAGTGATAATAATAAATTCATTTTATGCTTAAAAACAAATTTTGACTAAAGATCAGTTTCCCCATGTTATGTGTTTTATATTAAAATTAATTTTATCGCATTTTGAAATTAAATATAATAAAATTGATATCATATTTAGAATCAACATGTTTAAATTAGTTAATAGGTATAATTTTATTTTTAGATACAAAAAATAATTTACCAAGGTAAAAGTTAGTTACCACAATAAAGTTTAAAAGATTATTTTCAAATAATTATTTTTAAAAGTGTTGTGAACTTTTTATATAAATAAATTAAATTGATCTCATTTAAATGATCAATTTTATAATATATATATACATGTAAACAAATATATTCTCACTCATTTAATTAATAATTGATATGGGATTTGTAACGACTCAAGATTTCACAGTATATTCTCCTCAAATAAATAATATATTTAATAGTGTGTTTCACACACTGTACCAAAATAAAATAAAAAAACTTGATATATTTTAAATATTAAATATGATAATTAAAACTTAGTAATTAAATTATTTGGTATAAATCAAAGTGACCATATTTCAAAATCAATAAAGTAAGTAGAAAGAAATGACATATGGAAGCAGAATCCTTCCTTACGAAGCTCATTTATCTAATATCAAAAAGGAGGTAGCTTCACTAGGGTTTACCCTAGAAAAATATTAATCTGAACTTGAGAAATTTTAGTTTGAGTAAAACTTAAAATGAGACAAGTTTAATCTTGTAGACATTTTCACGAGATCAATGTTAGTTGAACTGCCACCTGAAACTACAACCATATCTTATCTAATGCGTAGGTCTTATATAAAGATCATCAGGGGTTATTTAAGTATAAATTAGGTTTGTATCAACATGTAATAAAATATTTATATGTAAATATATATCATAAATTTTTATAATTTTCAAAAGGTCATTTTTTCTTAGTTTAATTTATTTTTAAAAAATATACTTTATGGAAATTAGAATTTCATTTCAAGGAAATAAAATTATTATGATTTAATAATAATAATAAATATTGATTGTATGAATAATAAGTTAACACTAGATTAATTATTAATTTATTGGAAAAGGAATAGTTAATATATCAAAATTTAGTTTTCTATAAAAATGACTTTTCTATATATTTTATGTTTTTAATTAAAAAAATTTATAACTTATATGATGTTAATTTAAAAAAAATTAAATTTATTTTTTTATTTATCATGAAAATATAGACTTAATATAATTTTTTTATATTTTTCTAAAGAAATTGTTTTTTAGGTGAATAGTGCAATATACCATTTTACTAATTCTGTGACTTTTATGCCATTATTAGTATACAAGTATCAGTTATAAATTTATGAAACATTTTTCTTGAAAAAATATGGATTTTATAATTTAAATTATACATTTTAAATTTTTTATTATATTTTACAAACCTATTATTGATATTTAGAACTCAAGTAATATTTTTTATCAAAAATTGTTTGAATACATTATATATTTATTATATTAAAATTAATTTTTAACACTTTTAGAAGTTGATCCATAAAAAATTAATGTAAAATTTAGAGTCAGTATGTACTAATTATCCAATAACTTCCACTTTATTTTTTTGTATCGAAATTAAGTTACCTTAGGTGATTTCTAGCAACCATAGTAAAAGATAAAATAGTAAAAGTAATAATTCAAGGGGTAAATGGATTGAAATATGTTCAAAACTTGTCTGAAAAAACATGGTTGAGGCTATTTTGAGCTTATATATTCCCCAGCCCATTATTTCTAAAATTATAGAGATATTTTCCTTGAGAGTAACTTCATATTATTGAAAAGTTATGGGTGTTTACAAAAAGTGTCATTTCTTTTCTCTTATAAAAGGGACTCTCCTCTTCTCACCCTAAAAAACCCCCAATTTCATCCCAAACTCTTCCCAACTAATAAAACAAATTTTTATTGAATATTTTAATGATAATAAATTACATAATTTCCTCACATTGTGTTAAAAAAACTATTTATGGAATATTTGGGTTTAGATAATTCATTTTAAAATCTAAAACAAATTATAGTTTTGAACATTTAAAGTAAAATATAGTATTTTAGTTATAAATATTTTTATGTGTCTTATTTGAACTTAAAATTTTGCAATATAATTTTTCACTCAATGGGATACAACTTTTATTGAGACAATCTGATATGGATCTTTCATTTGATTGGAGTAAATGGGCTATTAATTCAAAGATGGATTAGATTCATTATATTGGAAACCACTTCACCATTTGGATCCTATATTCTACATTAGGTATTGTATTTCACTAAAATTTTGAAATTATATATAGTACACAATTCCACTTAGATAATAATTCTAGAAGGATAGTTGGTTTATGCATTTTGGAGGTCAACAAGTCAGTTTAATTTGGATTAAAATATTTCGAAAAAAAATTACCATTCACACTTGTAACCTCTTATAACTCTGTTCTCCCCTTCACTCTATAAATGTGTGATTTTTCTCATTTTTAGAGGTTTATCCATGAATTTTGATATTTATGGCATATTGGAATTGGTTTTACTCAATTTCTGTAAGAATTTACAGAGGTATAGCTCTTGACGTAAGGATCCCTTCATCGAAGTCTTCTTGTTCTTATTCACATTGTAATGTTTGTTTTTTTTGTAATAAAATATATATTTATCTTCCATTTATTATATTATTTTGAATTTAATTATTATTTAATTTAATTATTTAGGCTTTAAATCAAGAATATAAATGATATAGGGTTATACCCTTTATATGCCTTTTCATATGAAAAATATTTCTATGATGACTACACCACCCATGGAAGAGTAGCTTTTATTAGTAATTAGACTGATTATCACCTTATTCATTTATTTTTTTGGAATAAATGAGATAATATAATTCAATTAATATAATATATAAATTGAGTTTTTAACTTAAAATAAACCATGGAAGAAATTTAACAATTAACAAAAAACATGTGAGGTTGAGTAATGTGTGAATTGTGAGAGTGTGATCTTAATTGTTAAAACAAAACAACATATGATCAACTTTTAGTTTTAAAATATAATACAAAAAATAAATTCACACAAATTTATAGAATGGATATGTTTCCTAATTTACCACTAAACATAATTTATCCATAGAACATAAATCAAAGTAGGGTGATATAATTTCATGTTCAAAAGCTAACATATGGTTTAATTCATCTCATCATTATGGTTAAGTTAATTCTCATAGGGATCAGTGGTTAAAAAATTAGGGGGTAATAATTAAGTATATTTTAATTTTAAATATAATTATTAATAATTAAATTAAAAGGTATATTTATATCAATTATGATTTCTAAAAATATTTTCTAAAAAAATCTTCTCATTGTGTTTTATCAATAAAATTTCAAAAAGAATAAAAATAAAAATACAATCTTCTTAAAACATACCTCTTTATGTGGTATAAACCATTAAAATCCCCTATAAAATTTTTATTATTGAGTTTATTTTATTTTATTTTCAAAACATTTTTAATATGTTATTTTAAGTACTTCATCCTTAGAGAACGATCGTGGTCAGCCACTCTGTTGCACTTAAGCACTAAAAATTACACATCATTTGAGAGTTACCACAATAGTACATTTACCAAACCATATTCTAAAAACTCCTAGAAACATTAAATTGGTTCTATTATCCTAAAAATATCATCCATTAAGGGATTAAACTCTTTTAAAAGGAGATAATCAAGAAATGAGGCATAAGTTTCTAACCTTCCTTTTTCTTTTCTATTTTTTTATATGAAATTATTCTTCCTCGGATTCCATTACACCATCTTAAAATTATAATCTAAATCTAAATATTATATTTATATTTTATTATAATAATTTTTAAATCATTTACCATCTTTCCATTTTTTCATTAAGAAAATCAAAACAATATTCATGGGTGTGTAGGAACTATCTCCTCCACTAAGCATCATATTTTTTTCCTTAACCAAATTAAACAGATGGTATTAGTGTTGAATTTAATAAATAATTATTATATTTATAAAATATTTTATATTATTAAATGATAAAACATATTATACATTTATCATGTTCTGTGGAAAATGAAATCATCAGTCATGCGTATGTGTAGACTAACACCTCCATGGAATGATTGATTTCTATTTTTCTTTTCATCACCACCTTACATGGATGGTTATGAGAATGGGTTTAATGGATAAATATGATATTTATGATATAATCAAGTTTATTTTATTATAAATTGGATAACCTATTAATGATATGATCAACAAATGATCATCGTTAATTCAATCACTTAAAACAAGCGTACTAGGAGGAGAATATTTTATTCAAATAATGTAATATATATATATATATATAAATTATTATTATTATTATTATTTATAATACTGATATATCACACTAATAAACACAAAATTATATCATTATGCTAATTTTTAATGATATTTCAACTAAATCTTCTCATAATCATAGATTAATCATGTCATGTTCATGTTTGGGTCAGTTTGACCACCTACTTGAACAATGCTATAAAATTATATTATGGATGAATATGAAAACAAAATTAATGATAAAATATGATATAAATATTTAAATAATTATTTTTTATATAAATTATAAATCAATATTTAACTAAATAATTAATAAAACACTATTCATTGGTTAAGAAAATCACTGAAGTCTGCTTATTATCGATTTTATCTTCAAGGATAAAGAGTGATGCACTCATCAAGGATAATTTAAACTTCATAAATAATTATAAATCATCCATTATATTAAATTTAATAATATTTTATTGATGAAATATGGAATAATAATGAATATTGACTTTGATCCTTTGAAACTAGTACAAACTGTTAAAACCATAAACACCTGATGCAGGAAAATAGGAAAAAACTAACTAAAATACATGTAGATAATGATTATAAATGAATAATATAAATATTTTTAGGTATGAATATTGTTATAAAGTATTATATTAATATATTTATATTTTTTTACATGAGTTTAGAGTGAATTCAACTAAGTGGGAATAAAGGTAAGGACTTTTGTAACTCAAGTCCTTTCATTGGTTCATCATCACTCCCCTTTGTCTAAAATCTTTCAAGTTTGATATTATATAACATATGATAATTTTATTTTTGTGTTTCCACCTTTCTTTATGGTGAAATAATGTTTCACACCAAATTCCTCTTCCTTGATGAATCTACTGTTTTGTGAAAATGTAATTTTTTCAAGAATAATTCTCATTTCTTTCAATGAATTTTCCCTCCATATCCATGTTTTTACTTCTCGCCAATGTTATCCTTTACCAAGGAGAAAATATAATTGTTTGTATCTCTAATGATTAGTTTAACCCCCTTTATTCATTATAAAACAAAGGTTTCATTGTACTTTTAATGATATGAGTTTTCAATAATGATGTTTTAAAATATTTAAAAGGAGTTTCATTACTATGATATTATATTATTCCCATATACTTCACATTTTGACACACTTTTTATTTCTTATCAAGGTCACTTTATTCGAAATTTTTTGCAGTAAATTTTTAAGAATTTTTTTCTCCTTCTTCAAATAATGGTTTTTAGAAAGTGACTTGAAAATCACATATTTTAATATGATATTAAGAAACGCATTTTAAGAAAAATTATTTTTTTGATTTCTCTTATATTTTAAAAATAATATTCTACAATATATTAATGTATCATAAATCATCCTATATGTTCTTTTATTAAGTATTCTATTTGGTAGATTATATTTTTTGTATAAAATGATCATTTTTTATGTGATACCATTTGGAAAAGTTATGAAACTCATTTTATTATCATGGTTTATTTATGAAAAGATGAATGATTTTATTTTAAGTGGAACTCATATATAGGTATAATGATGGGTGGGATCATATATTATCCTAAATTGTGTTGGTTATGGTTTTATATATCATTAGATAATGAACCATGGGCATACTTGGATTTGTTCATAAACTAAAGGGTGGACATACTTAGATTTGTTCACAATGTTTTCATATACTTATATTTGTGTCACTTATCTAAAATGTGCCTTATTTATAATATAATCCAAATGTTTATGATATTTCATGTTCTAAATATTTTCTAATTTCTTATGTTATGATTTCATGTTTTTTTATGTTATTTTTTCTTAGACATGTTTTTTAAAACCTTTATTTGGTTTTATGTTTCCAGTCCATGATTTTTAATGATTAATCAAGTTTTATGATTTTCACTTATGATCCCATGATTTTGTTTTCTAATATTTCTCCTCCAATCATGTTTCTCTAAGTTTTATGATCTAACTATTATGACTAGTTTATAAGTTTCCATTACTGATCATCCAATCTCACCCCTTTCTTATATTTCTATTCCCCGGGTTATGAAGATGATTATATCATATGATATTTTTATAAGAGGATTTATAGGAGCATTTTTATAGTGAAATTTTCACAATTGTTGTAAAATAAAATGTTTATATAGCTAGTCACTAAGGCGCTAAACCTTTTGGTCCTTGAGTTGTGTGGTTATTTGTGAGATTTATTAATTAAACTGTAAAATCTATGTATTAATTATGTATGTTTATTTTGGTTATCCATAACTGGTATCAAAGGGAAGTTTTAGTTATTTTTTTATATTAGTTTAGTTACCTTTGGTATTAAGTTTATAGAGCCTTATTAAAAACCTAAGAGATTGGTATAAGTATTGGATAATATCCTAAAATATTTGTAAAGTCTTGAGTTATTGGTTTTCCTAGAAATACATCCCTATATGGATATTAGAAAGTGGATGTCGTTATAGAATAAATGCACCTAAGGGTAATCTCCTCAAAAAGGGTTGGTTGATAATTGACTCAATCATCACTCTAATGCATGATGATTGGGTATAAGACTACACACCTATCTTAAAACTCCTAGGGGATATGATTTGGTTGATCATATGAACTTTATTGACTTCTATGAAGGATTAATTCCCTAGTTACATTAAGGAATTAGTATGATAAGTATAAGATAACCCAACTTAATGTAACCTAGTTTAAAATAATATTGATATAGGTTGGACTAAAGAAACTATAGTTCAACATGATAATATAAAAGAAAAAAATGTTTTAAGGTTGAATTCCTTTTATTATTATGATAATTACCATGTATTATTAATGTTTCATCACTTTTACCAATGATTTTGGTTTTAGTAATGAATATAACTAAAAAACCATGGGTTCAAGGGAAAATGTGGTGATTACCTCAATGAAAAAACTATCAGAATAAGAACTTGGGTGAGAAACCTTGTGATTATTCCAAAATAATCTATCATGAACTATGATTAATAATGTTAATATAGTAGAAGTACCAAATGCATCAAATAATATAATAATGGAGTCTCCTGAAATATCAAGTGATAAGAATGATGAAAAAAATAATGTTCATTTTACTTTGTGTCAAAAATGTTGAAAGAAGTTCCAAGGAAATTTCCTCAAGGGGACAAAAATATGACTTACTTGTGAAATATGGGGTCATCAAGCATCAAAATTCCATAGGAAAATAAATAGGTTTGTTAAAATTATGGGAGTGGAAAATGTACATCCAAAATCACCACTAATGGTTCAATTCCTTAAGTGTGTAAAATATAAAAATTATCCAAGTTAGTGTCATAATCCAAGGGACGATAAGGATTATAGGAATGAACAACCACTATGACCAAGGGAACAAGGTGGAACCTATTTAATTATTATCAATGAGATAGATTATGATAACTAAATCCACTGCTTTAGAATTTTGAATATGAGATCTTTACTCTAGTCACTCTAAGTTGCCTAGATTATTTTCTAAATGTACTAACATAATTTTTTCTTTATCAAATAAAATATACAGTTTTATAATGGTTTTATTTTGAAAATTAATTTTAGGAGAATATAAATCTTAGTATGTTTCCTTTATATGGATTTGATGTAATTATGGTAATGGATTAACTATTTCAATATAGGATCCATGTTCATCGATTGTGGTTAAATTACCATAATATACTTGTTATTAAAAAATGGATGGGGGTATAAAATTTTGGGCAAATTAGAAATGGAAATAGGGGTGAATTGAATTTAAAAATTAAAGTGATAAAAGAAAAAGACAAATTAAAAATAAAATGATTTTGATATGATGAAATTAAAAAGTTATAAATTAAATCCATATTAAAGATAATATAAAATTTGATTAAGTGAATAAGAATAGAGGATAGTGAATGTGTAAAATTTATGCACTTTATGTGTAATGATGAAGAATGATTCAATTCATAAAATAAAAGAGAGATCAAACACAATTTTATAAGGAAATCCGCAATAGAACACAAGGATCCCCTATATCTTTAACCCTCGATTTAAGAGATGTTTCTTATTAAAACTTCCCTTGATCTTTAATGGAGATAGCAAGAAACAAAATTAACTTGGTTTTAATAGAAACATAAGAACCAAATTCCCTTGGATTTAATAAAAAACCTAAGAACTAACTTCCCTTACTTTTTGATGGAGATAGAAAGAAACCAAAGGTCAAAGTTTGAATGAGAAGAGATGATTTTTTTGTTTGAATTTTTTACAATTATATTACTCTATCTACCATGAAGGATAGATACAATTTGATAGAGAGTGTGGTATAAATTTGAGATCCTTTAAGTTTTGTAAATGAATATTGGATATTTTAGGGGAGGTCTTGGAGAATGCTAGATATTCAATGTCAATTCAATTGGAGAGTTGATTCACAAATTTTTTATTTCATTCAGATGATGATACATGCCTCTCTTGTACTCTATTTATATCCTTATATGGTTTTGGGGTCTTCCAAGTTTGATCCAAGTCATAAAGATAATAGTCATCCCATTTAAGACCATAATAAATGTGCCTTGGAAGATTCTAGAAAAATACCATTGGCTAGTAGTTTGATTCCACTGGCTAGCCGGTGTGCAAGGTAGAAGTGTTGCTTCTATGAAAACTCCACCCGATAGTCAGTGCACTTCTACTAGATAGCTGGTGGAGTGATATTGTCTATGTGAGATTTTTCTTTGATCTAGGGGTTCTTCGGTTCACTTCTAGTAGCTAGACGATGCTTCACTATAGAATTAGAGTTGAAAATGGTCCCCCAAGACTAATTTGATCACCTCTTTAGTATGGTTTCCTTATTATCACTATAACTCAATAGAGTCACTAAAAAAATACTTGAAACATGTTAGAAAAACATTAGAGTTCTTTTTATCATTAAAACAAATACACTATGAGATTTAACAATATTACACATTTTGATGATCATAAACACTTGATATAAGTATCAAGATAAGGAAGAGAGAAATGATAAAAAGAAAGGAGTTACTAAAAATTCATGAAACCATGTCTCCTCCATTGTAAATAAATTATTCCCCATTGTGAAACAAAGAAAATTTCTATCCTTTAAATTCATGACACTTTGAAACAAAGTTATCCCCCCTTAATGAAAAACTATGTAAACTTTCATTCATTCTTTTATATTTTTCATCTATCTCAGAAACTTCTCTCCCTTTGTGATTATCAAAAAGAAACTTCCAAATCACAGAGTAATATAAATTGGGATAATAGGATAGATATCAAATAGAATTTCAAAACAACCTTTATAAAACATGCATAAAATTATCTAACTCACCCTTAAGAAAAGTAATATAAATTAAAGCAAGAGAATTTTCAAACTTTTATTTATAGACATATAATGTGAAAAAAATAATTAAACTAGAGAATCCATATAGATATTAATAATTAGGATCATGATCAAAATAATATAATACATGAGAAAAAATCCATTAAAATATAAACTTCTGGAAAACAAGTATTTTTGAATCATGTATAAAGATATTTAAATAATTATAAAAGATTTACAAATAAGTGAAGATCGTTTCATGAGATATACATTTAAAACATTCTTTTAAAAAATGTTTTCAATATAGAACTTTCTTATAAAAAGATAAAACATTAATAATAGGATTTATAAGGGAGTAAATAAAAATAATATATCATTAAAACAACCTCCCCCCATATAAAACAAATAAAGTATATAAAAACAAGATATTTATTGGATTTCACAATATTTGTAACTCTATAAATTTCTATTTATTTTAAATCCAACATATGATATTTCAATGAGGTTTAGTAGAAAATCCATATAAGATATCAAAAGTGAGTGCCTTTTGGTACACTTGAGGGTCCGACAATGTTAACTAATGAAAATTTTGAATCTAAAATAATTTTTATTACACTTATATTGCGTAATAAATATTTAGGAACCCAAAAGTTTTTAGTATTATATTTAAAATGACAAGAAATGTGGATATATTTGAGTCTTCCATAATTATAATTTTTACAATTACATAAATAAAATAAATTATTTTTTTTCAATTATATTTTCAAAATTTATTTTTAGAAACACATTTTAAAAATGTTATATTTTTTAAAGAATGCATATTTTTTGAAAAACCAAAACCATTAATTTTTTTTAACACATTGAGAGCCAAATATTATGTTGAAATTTTTTTCATCTTGGGTGTATTTTTAAAGAGATATTTTGATATCCTTGATTTTATATTTTAAAACTTTAATGTCTTTTTGATTTTTTAATTTCAAAACCAAAACATATTTTTATTTTTAAAGAAGATCTTTTTCGTTAGAAGGTCAAATTTTCTCATTAAGAAATTTCTTTTATTTCTCATTAAGTTCTTTATATAATGAATAAATATGATGAAAAACATTTTCAAATTGACCACAAGTTTATTTTGGTTCATCATAGCATAGGTTAATTGATGAAGTGAAAGTGTAAAAAGGAGAGGTGGTAGAAGGTTCGTAATTTAAATTACTACTTACCTCAATATTTTCCATGAAACATTTAGAACTTGAGTCACTTGAGTAGGATGACTCCATGGAGTCATCACTTACACTTCAATTTGAGAATTTAAGGGATTTATTACCTTTATTCTTATATTTCAACTTTTTTATAGATAAAACATTCTTGTATAATATGAACCTTCTTATTACACTCATAGCAGGTCACAACTGAAGCTTTAATTTTATATTTCTTTTTATCATGTTGGGATTATTTATTCTTTTTTAAATGTTTATTCACTATTTTGAATTTTTTTTAAATTTCAATTTTTTCATCACTATCACTTTTGGAAGAATAATTATCTTTGATTTCATTAAAATCACAGTTCTTCTTAGTTTTCTTGTCTTCTATTAATTGTTTTCCCACTAGAAATTTCAAGGTGATTTCATATGTCATAAGGGATTGGATGAGTTCTTCAACCGCTATTTTCTTTATGTCTTTGGTTTCTTGTATTTCCATCACTTCATGAGTCCGCAAACTAAGTAACCCCTATATTATTTTCTTTACAAGATTTTTTGTAGACATATTATCACCAAGATACTTTCGAACACTGAAAATGTCAGTGAAACGAGTAAACATGATAGTAATGGATTCATTTTAACACATATAAAAGCTTTTAAAATCATGTTTAAACATATCCAATCTAGAGTCTTTAGATTTATTTTTGAATTCATGTGTTAATTCTAGTAATTTCCATATTTCATGATCCTTTTTACAAGTATATATGCAATTAAATTCATTTTTATTAATCCCTCAATAAAGAGCATTCATCGATTTTCTATTATGTTCAAAATAATTAATATCTTAAGGAGTCTATTTATATTTGGGTTAATTACTATAAATATATTATATAACATCCTCATTTTTAAATGATATTAAAAACTAATTTTTTTTAATAAATTACAAGTATTATGATCTAAAAATTTAATTTTTAATACTTTTTTTATTATTCCTTTAAGAAAGGATAAAATATCTTTTAACAAATTGGAATATTCTATAGAATATTTTCAGAGTTAGGTGCTTAGTCATTGTGGGATTCTGAGCCCTGTAGAGGCTCGATGTTTATAGAATAATAATATTAAATAGATTTTATTCATACGTATGCATGTTTTTTTTAAATAAAATAACTCTAAAATGGTGCATCGTATGAAAAGTCAGATACCACTGTTAGGTATGGAACATGGATTTTACCCAAGGTGGGGTATAATATTTATGTGAGTCGAGTGTTCGGAAACATAGAACGTGATAATGCACTTTTTATTTTTAATTATTTTATTATTCTACTTTTTTAAATAATAAATAATTAGTATCTCATAAATGGTGTGTCTGATCAGAAATATGAGACCATCATTAGGTCTAAAATAAGGGGTTTACCCTAGACGGGGTATAACATTTGTGAACATCAGACGTTTGGTTAGACCGTAGTTGAGGATAAGTTAATTGGTTTATAAATATTTTATCGGGCAGCTAAAAATAATAATAATAATTTTATTATTATTATTATTAATTTTTTCAAATAAAAAAAGAAATATACTTCTATAAATAATAATGATGTTACGGTGGTAATAATGAGAGGCCAAAATAATTAATGTGATATTATTAATTGGAAAAATTAAATGTAAACGTGTAGTTACTATTATTTTATAAACTATTATAGGTTTTTAATGTATTTTTTTATTTTCATTTTTATGGTGGTGATAATGGATGTTATTTAATAATGATAATAAAATATATATTTTTTGTAATTATTATCAACAATTTGAGAAAATAATATTGTTTTGTGTGTGTATATAGGATAAATATATATATTTGTGTGTGTATGGATGTGTATCTTTATATGCTCAAGTGTATATATATATGAGGTGTATATATATTTATATATATATATATTTGTGGCTTTAAAATATGTTTAATTAGTGATTAAATATATTTTAGAGACGTTTTAAAAAAACCCATGAATTTATGGGTGGTTCTTGTTTTTAATAATAATTAAAATAAATGAGATAAATGAAATTTTGAATAAATTATAATGGGAGTAAAAGAGGGTTGGTGTGACATAATGAGAATTGAGTATTTTTTAAAGGGGGCATGCATAGGTCATGTAGAGAGATAATAAAAAATAATGAAAATGGAATGTTTAGAAAAATTATAAAAAGGAAATTGGTTGTGGAACATGGAGTGTATAGGGGGTTTCACACCCCACTCCTCTCATTCCATGTCTCTTCTCACTCTCTCCTATTATTCTTTTTATTTTATTTTTATTATTTTCAAAAACTTCAGTCCTTGATATCTTTTACAATATTGATTGGATTGATGTGTCATCAGTGTTGTTGGGTTTATCTCGATGAGAAAAAATTTAAACATATTTTTTTAAAAGGAAACAAAGTTTTGGTGGGGAAGTTAAACTCATACGTCAAACCTCATCATTATTTTTCTTTGAACCTAAGGTAGGAATTCATTAACATTAGTGATTTTTTTATACAGTTTATTGACATGATTTTTAGCATGTGTGTGTAGCCATAAAAAACTCTTGACATTAGTGTGTGTTATATATAAGTTATTGACATGATTATTTTCATGCATGTATGGTCTGTGAGACCTATGTTTGATGTTTTATCACATGATGTGTGTGTGTGTAGCCTTTGACCCGTGATTTTATTATTTTCATATGAATTGTGATGACTGTTATTAAGATATCATTTGAATTGAAGTGATATTTTATCTATAATTTTCATTATTTATCATATATATTGTATTTCTATATACTATGATTAAGCATTCAGGTTTGGCTATCAATCTCCTTGTGAGATATGATGCATGTTTGATCAACATGGATAACATGTGAAATATGGTACAAGAATGAAATTATCCTCCAAGTAGAATATGTGACACATTTGGTTAGCATGTAAATTTGGGATATTCCAGCTTATGGGATGCATCACATACTTTTGAGAAATCCTTCTAGAGGAATGTGTTTTACATTGGTTGGCATGTGAGATTTGACACATGCTTTTTTTTATTGTAAACCTCTATGATGGAATTAAAAATGTTATAATTTTAATATGGAAAATCCTATGGTAGGGACTAGTGGTTCCATGATCTGAAACACTTCTCTATGATGAGAAGAATTATGGTGGAGAGAATTGTAACATCCACATTTTTAGATGATATTAAAAACTAAATTTTGTTAATAAATTATAAGTATTTTGGTGTGAAATTTTAATTTTTAAAACTTGTGTTTATTATTCCTTTACGAAAGGATAAAATCCCTTTTAACACATTGGAATATTCTATTGAATATTTTTAGAGTTACGCGCTCAGTCAGCGTGGGGTTCTGAGCCTCATAGAGACTTGATGTTGATAGAATAAAAATATTAAATATATTTTATTCATACACATGCATGTTTTTTTTAAATGAAATAAATCTCAAATGGTGCATCGTATAAAAAATATGATACCACCGTTAGGTACGGAACACAATGTTTACCCTGGGTGGGGTATAACTTTTATCTAAGTTGAGTATTTGGAAACATAGCATGTGATAATACCCTTTTTATTTTTAATTATTTTGTTGTTCTATTTTTTAAATAATAAATAATTGATATCTATCAAACAACGTGACTTACGATAAATATGAGACCACTGTTAGATCTGGGGCATGGATTTTACATTAGGCGGGTATAACATTTGTGAGCATCAGATGTTTGGGCAGATCACACATGAAGATAATTTAATTGGTTTATAAATATTTTGTTGGGAAGCTAGAAATAATAATAATAATAATAATAATATTATTATTATTATTATTATTATTATTATTATTATTTGTGTCAAATAAAAAAATAGAAATATACTTTCATAATTAATAATGATGTTACGATGGTAGTAATGAGTGACCAAAATAATTAATGTCATATTATTAATTGGATCAGTTAAATGTAAATGTGTAGTTAATATTATTTTATTAACTATTTTAGGTTTTTAATGGATGTTTTTATTAACATGATTATGGTGGTGATAATGGATGTGATTTAATAATGATAATAAAATACTGTTGTTGTTATTATTATTATTAATTTGAGAAAATAATATTATTGTGTGTGTATATATATAGGTTAAATATAAATATTTATGTGTTTACGAACATATATATTTATATGGTAAGGTGTATATATATATATGAGGTGTATATATACATTTATATATATATGTGTGTGTGTGTGTGTGTGACTTTAAAATATATTTTATGAGTGATTAAATACATTTTAGAGACATTTTTAAAAAAACCCATGAATTTATGGGTGGTGCTTGTTTTTTATAATAAATTAAACTAAATGAGATAAATGGAACTTTTAATAAATTATAATGTAACAAAAAGAGGGTTTGGGTGACAGAATGAGAATTTAGTGGTTTTAAAAGGGGGCATCCGTAAGGCATGTGGAGAGAGAAGAAAAAAACAATAAAAATGGAATGTATAAAAAATGATAAAAAGGAATTTGGGGGTGGAACATGAACCATATTGTGGGTTTCACACCCCCACTCTTCTCTCACACCCACTCTCCTCTCACTCTCTCCTATTATTCTTTTTATTTTATTTTTATTATTTTCCCAAACTTCAGTCCTTGATATCTCCTACAATATTGATCGAATTGATGCATCATCAGTGTTGTTGAGTTCTTCTCGACAAGAATAATTTTAATCATGTTTTTTTTATTTTAAGGTAACAAGGTTTAGGTGGTGTAGTTAAATTTGAACATCAATATAACACCCTGATATTTTGTGAAATATTTTTTTCAAATTAATTTTAACTTTTTTATATTTTGCATTTCACGCAACACTGAAAAAAGTTTTTTATATTATAGTAATATGATTGTATTACATTATAAACAACACCAAGTTATTTTTCACTACATGCAACATAAATTTTAGAATCCCCTACACGGAACACTGAGGTTAGAATACATTACACACAAGATTGACTTTCCTCGATGGCTTTCATAACTCGCAAGATTGAGTGTAACCAAACTATAATATATTAATAATAATATTATTATATAATATAATAGGATATAACCTAGTCCTTAATTTGATTTTTACTAATATTATTAACTAATTTATGAAAATACATTATTGAATTCATCAGTTACAAATTAATTAGAATTAAATATAAGAACCAATTGAATATAAATAAAAATATCATTATAATTTATTTTACCATAATAAATTAAATAAATTGTAATTTTTTGGTGATATTAATATAATATATATGTTATATATTTAATAAAATATTTTTTATATTCATCCAATATATTTTATATACATAAGATAATAACAAACTCAATTTTATGCATAAAAGCCTATATTTTTTATAAAGGTAGTTCTACCACCTTTTAATGGAGACCCATTTTAAATACAATTTTTCAAACTTTTATATATTTAATATGTAAAAAACCTTCAACTTTTAAATAAGAACATAAGAATTATTTTAGGGTAAATATTTGGTATTTTCCTATGAAGTTTCATTTTTTAAGGAATAGTGAAAAATACTAAATTTTAGTTCAAAACTGCTTTTTCATATGATTTATTTATAAGGTTAAATCACATTTTAAATTGGTTAAAAAGTTTAATTTAATAATATTTTTATCAATTAATCCAATTTATTTTTTTGGAACCAATTTCACATTGAAATTTTCTATAAAAACTTATCAAACTTTTGATCATTTTTACTTTAAAAACCTATTGTGTCGTCCTGTCAGTGGGATTAAATTTAAATTAATTTTTGTCAATTATGTGATTGTAATTTGGAAAAATATATTAATTATTTTTAATTAGTATAATTTATAATTTATAATAAGTTAAACTTAGTTTTTGACCAAAAATATCAGTTAAAGTAATTAAAATTAATTACACTGATTAAGGTTAAATTAATCTTAACTAAAGACTATACCTTAAATTTAAGACCCATAAAAACCTAGAAAATTTTTCAAGAGACATTTTATGGCCATATTTAGAACCTATAATCTATTTTATATAATTTTTTCCATTATTATATCCACTTTATATATGAAAAATGTGTATGGAATTCCTTTTTCAAGATATTATAAGAGTGCAACTCCTCCTCCACTATAAAAAGGCCTCCTCTCCTCTACTTCTTTACACCTCTCAAACCACTTAGGTTCAGATAAAAAATAATAAAATATCATACCAACTCCCCTAAATTAATTTTTTAATCCTCCCTTTTGGCATAAAACTTTCCAAGGAATCCCTTCGGTGCAAACCAATAGGATTACCTAATTAAGAGGTAACACCCTCCCTCAAACTCCTTCCTTTTATTTTATTTCTCCACCACCATAATTATTATTATTCCATGATTATATAAAAACAAAATTATCCTAAATATATTATTATTTTTTTATGTTTTTATTTTTACCTACACTTACACAAACCTCTATCTAATGGGTAACAAACATAATGATTATGTGGGCGGCGAACTACCACCTCACAAAAATGATGATTGTTCGTTTTTCCATTACTGCCTCTCATGGTGAGAATTATGATTGAAACTATGTTTATATATAATATATATGATATATATAATTCCTTTAATCTTATTTAATTATTTAAAACACATATTTTTATACTTTCCATTTTGTGTTAATACGATAATTTCGTTTGAGGAAGGGTGGACTACCACCCCCTCAAAGCAATGTGATTCATTCACACGCTACATGGAATATATTAAGGATGGATTTAGTGAAATTATATGATATATATGATATAATAATTCTAATTGAAAAATTATATATAAAAATAAACATACATATATTTCATTTATGTTCTTTCTTTCAAAACTATAATTAAACAGAAAAAACATTCATGTGTACGTATGACTTACCATCTCCATGAATAGTGTATTCCATTTCACACTTATATATTATATAGATTATTATAAAACACATATACTAAATATAAATGATATTTATATCATGTTTTATACTTTTTAAATCAGGATATAATTATAAGGACCAAAGATATAACAAATTAAGACACATGCGAAGAACAAAGCGGATATTACCCGAAGTGAAACTTTAACATATAATTGTTAACAAGAAGGTAATATAAAGTCATAATAAAAATATATGTAGTATTAGATATAATAATATGTTTATTTTAAATATGTATAATAAATTTATATTTATTATACAGTAGGTTTGAATGAGTACGATGAGAGTTAATACACAAGGTAAGGGGATTTCATCTCACTTTTCATTTTCATGAGATACATGCTTTATTTACCCCCATTAATTTTGTGTGGTGTGTATAATAACCATGTATAAATAATTATTATACTTAAATTTATGGGTATTTAAATATCCATTTTATTATCTTTCTTTCATGGGTTTTTAGTTTCAAAAGTTACCAAATAGGTAAAATAGTTTTGTCTTAATTTTCCTTCTTTGAGACTCATGTTTTGTTATGCACCTAAATTATTTTTTGAGGTGTATATACTTCCATTTTACATGTTATATCATTAATATCCTTATTTTCATGATATTTTAAGCTCTATTTAATTTCATTTTCTAACATGCAGAGTATGATCCCATGTAACCAAGTGGTAATAGTTTATTGAAACAATCTCATCATTTTTCAAGATTGTTAATTATTATGCTAATTTAATGAAATCTTATGATCCATCTCTCAATAAAACTCATGAGTTTAATTATAATGTATTTATTCAAGATATATATATGTATTAGTACCATTTCCCCACTATTTGGTACTTAATATAATTAAGAAAATGGTTTTAAGAAAATCTGATTGTATTTCTCTCTTCGGTCAAAAATCTATTTTATTTCAAAAACTATGTTTTCAAAAATGTTTTTATAAATGTTTTCAAATGATCCTTGATGATATTTTTTTAGGAAAAATGATTTTAAAAATGTTTTGTTTTTTTCAAATCTATATTTATAATTTTTCAAATATTTTTTCAATAAAAAAGGTTTTCAAAAGTTTTTATGTTTTAAAAATCATTTTTCAAAGAAGAGAGGATATTTTTTCCAAGAAATGTTTTTAAAATATATTTAAAAATTATTTCCCATATAATATATCATGCATTGGTGTTACTCATGCCTTTATGGGTAAATGATGCAATGTTTCCATTCATATTATTTCTCTAAATGGTTTACCTTTTATGGCATGATATTTATGAAATTCGTTTCTCTTTCACAGGTTATATGCTTTTAAAACCCACGTCTTTTCATGGGTGGTGATTATGAGACCTAACTATTTTCCATAAGTAATTATATGGTTAGATTTTCATTATCCATATCTCATTTCATGGGTTATGGTATGATTATTGTTTATAATCTTATGTCACTCATATGTATGATTTTTTTATGTCATGGATTTGATCTATATCTCCCTCTAATGCATTGGGTAACGATGGATGAATCATGAGTATATATGTTTTACATGAACCTTATTTCATGTTCAAAATGTTATGTGTGAACTTTATTACATATTCACAATGTTATGTATAAACCTGGTTGCATGCCTATAAGTTTATGCATGAACCTAATTACTTGTTCATAATGTTAAGATTGAACCTTATTACATGTTAACAATGTTATTCATGGACCTGGTTTCATGTCCATAATTTTATGCATGAACCTGATTACGTTTTCACAATGTTATACATGGACCTGGTGTCATTTCCATAATTTTTTCTATGAACCTAATTACACATTCACAATGTTATGTATGGATCTGGTTTCATGTTCATAAGTTGATGTGAGGGCCTGATTTCATGTCCTTAACTTAATGAGTGAACCCATTTCTACTTATACATGTTCAGAATGTTATAAAGTAATGTGCATGCCACAAATTTAATATCTTATTACTATGTTATGATTTCATGACTTATTATCTTAATTCTCTTATGATTCATGTATTATGAACTGCTAATCTTTATTGTGATCTCTAATATGAAGGGTATGATCTTCAAATGTTATTGTCAAGTTTCATACCCTTTTTTTATGTTATGATTATGCATTTCCTTTATTTACCCTTACTGAGCATCTGAGCTCTCCCCTTTCTTATGTTTCCTTTCCCCAGGTTATGAAGGAAGGTTTTTGGTATAATTACTAAAGGTTGAGATCTTTATGGGAGATGTTTAAGATCTTTAACCAGGAGAGAAGATTTTGTTTCCAAGTTTCCAAATACACTAAACTATTACGGTCCTCAAGCATATATTTTTGTAATGTACTGAATATTCATCTAAAATGATGTATTATCCATGTATGTTAATCTTGGTTCGCTATAGTTGATATAAAATGAAAGTTTTAGTCAACCTTTGGAAACTGGGATGAGAAAAATTTAGTGATATACCTAGGTATATTTATAAGGATATGCCTTGGGATGTCTCTAAGGATAAGTATAAGGATGAGTTAATGTTTAAGAAAATGTATTGGAATTTTGTTAAAGGATAGAGTGAGTGGTTTCCTTTAAATACATATATTTCTATATACTATAAGAGGATGTGTCACTAACACATATATACTAAGGGGTAATAACTCTAATAAGATGTCTCAGGCCTAACTTGAGGTAATCTAGTACACAACAATGAGTCTTGTTGCACACCTGGTTTGACACTCACAAGGGATATGTTTTGGGAATTCAAAAACTCTTTAAAAACTATAATGAAGGATTTAAATAGAGGGTGAATATGAATAACATATGATAAAATTAAGGTTACATAGATTAAATAAGTAGGAGACATGATTTAGGCACCTATAAGTAATTTTTCATGATTATATGGTATCCCAATATGATAAATATTTCTCACACTACTCCTTATAGTTTTAGTCAATATAGAGAACTAGAAGGAAAATGGTTAACATTTAATGTTTCATATTTGGAAATTATGGGCATCATGTGAATTGATTTCCTACATGGAAATATAATAAATAGAATTAGAAAGTTGGTACAAGTTTTGGTTATACTTCTAAAGATAAATAGAATGTAAATGACATGTGAAAGGTATGCGATATTCTTCGAGTATTGTTTACATATGAAGTATGAATAGATTAAGGTTGAGGAACCTTAATACATTATTAGTATTTAATATTATAGGAAATGGGTATTAAGGAATAATTTTATGAATCCTGAGTAATGGTTTAAGTATAATTTTGGATGAATGAAGTATTTATGTTTTGGAATTCAGAGATTATGTTATATAAATCATGAAATATAAAAGTATTTTCAATATAAGTTTTAATTAAGGATTGAAAAGGACATTTTGAATGGTGATGAATACATAGACATGTGATTTCATTACAAGGTAATATTTTGATTAAGGGGAGGTAACCCTTAATTAATGCCTGAAATTGAGATAATGTTGTTTGAATAAAGATATGTTGGATATAAATAAGTAAATTGGAAATTATGAATTATGCTGGAATTGATTATTGAAAAATTGGTCTATGTAGTCAAATATTAAGTTTATAACTTCTTGTATTTAAGGAATATATACATTAATCATTGGAATAAAGAAGCATGCATGTTTTCAATAAGGATTTATGGTAATTTAGGTCATTACCCTATTTTAATATAATACTTTATGAAGGTATTCACATGTTTGGAATGTGAAAACCAAGTGGTAATTTTTGTTATATGGGGAATAACTGTTAAGATGATTTTGTGAATTTATTTCTAAAGCTTTGGATTTCCAAATTTTGGAAGGATTATAAGTTTAACCATTCCTAAAAATTTTAATTTTGGAAGAAGTATTTATGTATTAAGATAGTATTTAAAACCTTGGTTAAAAGGCTATTTAGTGATTAACCTTATTTCAAGTATGTCCATCATATTTATTTTGGAAATTATATTAGTGTGGTTTAAAAAAAGTAAATCAGGTATTTTGGGTGAAAAACAATCAAGTCCAGCAAGGCCTCAAGTCTTGAACTCATGATTGAGGGATGATAAAGGTTTCACTCCTACCACTGGCCTACGTGATGTCTTGGTTAATGTGTAATTATTTTTTTAATAAAAATTATTGATGAACCATTAGAGTTACTTTTTATGTTTACAAATTAACGTATTAACCATATTGATTTTGAAGAATATTTATAGACAAATAGTTATACTTTTTATTCTTTGATGGGCATTAAGATCTTCTAAAAGTGTACTTTAGTAATTCGGGCATCAAAGTTAATTCTTGGACATCTATTTCTTGAAGTAATGGATGAATTAGAAATTGATAAAACCATAAATAAAGAAAGAAATTTTTTCTATATAAATATATCAAGTAAGTATATTTCCTTATATTATTGTTCAATAAAATAATTACTCAATGTTAGGATAATTATAAAAAATCATTATCCTAATACCTTAATTTTTATTGAACTAATCTTCTTTTAAATCATCATAGATTTATGAATTTAAGGCCCTAAACTTTTCTTTATCATTTATTTGTTTGTGATTGATGACCACAATCACTCCTTATAAATATTTATGATTTTCCTCCATTTCCAATCTTCACTCCCAACCTATGTCCTCCTATGTGGAAACTCGGTTATATGTTACTTTGGGTAACAGTTATGGTTCCAACTTTACCTTTTTAAGGGATGTTTTAGTATTCATCTTTACAATTTGAGTTTCTATGAATGAAAATTTAAATTATTAAACCTTTGATAACCCATAAAAATTTTTAGGACGAAATTAATTTTAAGGGGGGTACAATTTTACACCCTAATATTTTGTGAAATATTTTTTTCAAATTAATTTTATCTTTTTGATATTTTATATTTTATGCAACACTAAAAATAGTTTTTTTTATATTAAATAAATATGATCGGCTTGCGTTATACATAACACCAAGTTATCATGCACTACACATAATATAAAGTTTAACATGCTCTACACGGAACACTGAGTTTAGCGTACATTACACACAAGATTGACTTTCCTCGGTGGCTTACATAACACGCAAGACTGAGTGTTACCAAACAATAATATATTATTAAAAATGTTGTTATTTAATATAATAAGATATATCATAGAATTTAATTTCATGGTTACAAATAGTATTAACTAAATTATGAAAATAAATGGATGAATTCATTAGTTAAAATTTAATTAAAATTGGATATAAGAACTAATTGAGTATAAAGGAAAATATTATTATAAGACATTTTATTCTAATAAATTAAATTAATTATAATTAATTAGTGATATTAATATAATATATATGTTATATATTCAATAAAATATTTTTTATATTCATCCAATATATTTGATAGACATAAGACAAGAACAAACCCAATTTGATGCATAAAAACCTATATTTTTTAAAAATGTAGTTTCACCAACTTTTAATGGGAACCCAGTTTTAAATCCAATTTTTAGCACTTTTATAGATTTAATATGTCAAAATAAATTTCATATTTTAAATATAAACATAATAATTAGGTTACGGTAAGTATTTGGTATTTTTCTATGAAGTTTCATTTTTTAATGAATAGTGAATAATACAGAATTTTAGTTCAAACATTATTTTTTATCTAATATATTTATAAGGTTAAATTAAATTTTAAATTGGTTTAAAAGTTTAATTAGATAATATTTTTATTGATTAATACAATTTAGGTCATTATAACCAATTTCACATTGAAATTGGATATAAAAACTTAGCAAACTTTTGATCATTTTTACTTTTAAAACTCATAGTGTCTTCTCATTAGTGGGATTAAATTTAAATTAATTTCTACCAATTATGTTATTGGAATTTGGAAAATTTTATTTCATATTTTAAATAATAATAATTTATAATGTATAATAAGTTTAACTTAGTGTTTTACCAAAAATATTAGTGAAAGTAATTAAAATTAATTACATCGATTAAGGAAAAATTAAGCTTAACTAAGGACTAAACCTTAAATTTAATACCTAGAATGACCAATAAACTTTTCCAAGAGCCATTGGATGGAAATATTTCGTCCATATACTACCTTTTATCAAATTTGGTCTATTATTGGATCCAATTTACATATGAAAAATGTGTATGGAATTCCATTGTTAAAATATTAAAAGAGTTTCACTCCTCCTTCACTATAAAAAGGCCTCCTCTCCTACACTTATTTAAACCTCTCAAACCACTTAGGTTCAGACAATATATTCTCAAATATACTACCATTTTCATTACCTTAATTCTTTAATCCTTACTTTTTTTGTAAATCCTTCCAAGGAATCCATTTAGTGCAAGCTAAAAGGAGTTACCTGATTAAGAGGTAACACCCTCCCTCAAGCTTCTTCCTTTTATTTTATTTCTCTACCACATCAATTATTATTATTTCATAATTGTATAACAAAACTATTATTCTCAATATACTAGTATATTTTAAATATAAGGGTTCTATCTACACTTACGCACACCTCTATCTAATGGGTAACGAACATACTGTTTATATGTGCGGCGAACTACCACCTCAAAAAACGATGATTGTTCGTTTTTCCTTTACTACCTATCATGGTGGAAATTATGATGGAAGATATATTTATATATAATATATATTATATTTATAATGTATTTAATCTTATTTAATTGTTTTAAAAAACATATCTTTATACTTTCTATTTTGTGTTGATATGATAATTTTGTTTAAGGAAGTGTGGACTACCGCCCCCTCAAAGCGATGTGATTCGTTCACACACTATATGGAATTTATTAAGGATGTGTTTAAAAAAATTATATTATATATATGATATAATAATTATTATTTAATAATGATATATATATATATATCATTTACTTTCTTTCATTCAATACAATAATTAAACAGAAACAATGTTCGTGTTTACGTACAACCTACCATCTCCATGAATGATGTATTCCATTTCATAATTATATATTATATAGATTATTATAATACAAATATAATAAATATAAATGATACTCATATCATGTTTTAAATTCTTTAAATCACAATATCATTATAAGTAACAAAGATATAACAAATTAAGACACATGCGAAGAACAAAACGAATATTACATGAAGTGAAACCTTAACATAGAATTGTTAACAAGCGGGTAATATAAAGTCATAATAAAAACATATATGGTTTTATATATAATAATATGGTTATTTTATATGTGTATAATAAATTTATATTTAATAAATATGATGTTTTAATGAGTACGATGAGAGTCAAGACACAAGGTAAGGGGATTTCATCTCACTTTTTATTTCTATGAGATACAAACTTTATTCACCATTAATTTCTTTTTTGTGGTGTGTATACTGACCATGGATGAATTAAATTATTATTATAATTAAATTTATAGGTATTCAGAAATCCTTTTTATGATCTTTATTTCATGGGGTTGAAGTTTCAAAAGTTACCAAATCGGTAAAATGGTTTTGTCTCAATTTTCCTTCTTTGAGACTCATGTTTTGTTATACACATAAATTATTTTTTGAGGTGTATATACTTCCATTTTACATGTTATATAATTAATATAATTATTTTAATTATATTTTTAGCTTTATTTAATTTTATTTTCTTGCATGGAGAGTATGATCCCAGGTAACCAAGTGGTAAGAGTTTGTTGAAACAATCTCATCGCTTTTCAATATTGTTAATGATTATGCATCTTTGATGAAATATTATGATCCATCTCTCAAGAACACTCATGATTTTTATTGTCCTGTGTTTATTCAAGATATATCCATGTATTATTACCATTTTTCCACTCTTTGGTACTTAAGATAATTAATTAAATATTTTTAAAAAATTATGATTGTATTTCTCTCTTCGGTAGGAAATCTGTTTTATTTCAAAAACCATGTTTTCAAAAAAAATTCAAAATGATTTAAAATAATATTTTATGATAATTTTCAAGGAAAAAGGATTTTAAAAATGTTTTATTATTTTCAAATATTCTTTTATAAGTTTTTTAAGCAGTTTTTAAAGAAAAATGTTTTCAAATGGTTTAATATTTTAAAAAAATCAAATAAGAAAGATTATTTTCCTCAAGAATTTTTTTTAAAAGATATTTAAAAATTATTTCCCATATAAGATAACATCAATTGGTGTTACTAATTCCTTTCTGGGGAAATGATACAATTTTTCCATTCATATTCTTTCTCTGAATGTCTTACCTTTTACGGCATGATGTTTACAAAATCTGTTTCTCTTTCACGAGTTATATGCTTTTGAAACGCACTTATTTTCAGGGGTGGTGATTATGATACCTAAGCCTTTTTTATAGGTAATGATATGATTAAATTTTAATGATTTATATCTCATTTCATGGGTTACTATATGATAATTTTTTATAATTTTGTGGCACTCATATGTATGATTTTGTTATGTCTTGGGTTGGATCTATATCTACCTTAAATGAATTGGGTAACAATGGATACCCAAATGGGACGAAGGCATTCTTTTTTATTTTATTATAGATAATCCCCCTTTTAAGTGTTTTAAGGGGAACTCGTACATGACCTTTAGTTCCAAGGCGCAAGGCCTGACAAACCCACAATACATGACCCGAAGGCCCAGAGGCATACCATGCCCAATACATGACTCGTAGGCCCAACCCACTTGAACTGCCCCTCCCCAGCTTTTTGTGTCATAATTGGGTAAAATGGATGAATCATGAGTATATATTTTATGAGTGAACCTTATTTCATGTTCATAGTGTTATGCGTGAACCTGATTACATGTTCATAATTTTATGCATATACCTGGTTTTATGTCCATAAGTTTGTGTGTAAACCTGATTACATGTTCACAATGTTATGAGTGAACCTTATTACATGTTCAAAATGTTATGCATGGACCTGGTAGCATGACCATAAGTTTATTCATGAAACTGATTACATGTTCACAATATTATGCGTAAACCTAATAACATGTTCACAATGTTATACATGGACCTAGCTTCATGTCCATAAGATTATGCGTGAACCTGATTACATATTCACAATGTTATGCATGGACCTGGTTTCATGTCTATAAGTTGATGCGGGGGCCTGATTTCATATCCTTAACTTAATGAGTGAACCTATTTGTAACATCCCAGGTAAATAAAGAATAATAAATTTTCATATTTGTGAATTAAATATTAATTTTACTTAAAAGGGGATGTTATGTTTGATGGCGTACCTGATACGCAACAACGGGTTTCCTTGAAATCTTATGATGCACACAGTGTTGGGTCATTATAAGGCCCCAGCCTTAAACATTACTTAATATTGAAATAAATGAATAATTCACATTGAGAATCTTTTCAGGTTTAGAGTTTTAGAGAATTAGGACATAACTATTACATCTCAAAAGTTCACAAAGTAGACACTTCTACATAGTTTCCTTTTTTTTACAAAACATGAACTCTTGAAAAAAGAGAGTCATGTCAAGTTCCATGTTTAAGACAACATGACTTTTCCTTGATCTCATCCTTGACCCTATTCCACATTATTTCCTGTCAAAAACATTTCAAAAAAACTTGGGATGAGCATAAAAAGCTCATTAAGGGATACATAAAGAAGGAAAACTGTTAGTTTTTCAAAACAACAAGTAAACCATGAATACTTTATCAAAGTAATACTTTTCACCTTTATGAAGTAGTAAAAACTCTTCACTAAATAAAAGATCATTACTTACCATTTTGTAACCAAAATATTACCATAAAAACCATATAAAGAACACATAACATATAAAGGTAACTTGGGACATAAACATACTTAAATGGAATAAGCATACGGTCGACTTCCACACATATCACTTAATAGAATAGCTATACAGATGACTTCCATACCCAATGCATTGGAGGTTATAACGTAACCACCCGTCCTGGTATTCACGGCACCACCCATCATATGGTTTATCACACAACCACCCGTCAAATTTCCAAGTACCATTATAAAATCATAAGACATAAAACAAATATATTAAAAATAAAACATTTCCACATTTCAATCACAATATATCAATTAAATATATTGACATAAAAAATCCATTATAAAAACCATTTTCAATACCAAAATACATAAAAGAGTATATGGTATTTATTTCATTTTAAAAACATTACGGCTTGTTGAGGAAGCCAAAGACCAAATAATACTTGCGGTGGCAGAAAAGGTTGTTGTCACCACGTACGTTAAAATAAACATTCCTTTTTTTCATTTAGTAAAAAAATTCGTAGAAAAATATTCCCTTTTAATGAAATGAAAAGTCAAAGGTGTTTTATACAACTTATAAAATAAAGTCTTATATTAGAACAAAATATGCCTCAATGAAATGAGATTGAGACGAAGTCCCTTACCTCGTGTCTGATGTGACTTGATTGCTATTTAATCTCCTGAATAATAAACTAAAGTTAATTTATACTTTCTTAAGAACATTTTTCAATCTTATTATTCCTTTTATATCATGTTATAAACATTATGTAATCATTTAAGTTAATAATGTTCGTTTTGTCGATATTTGGTACTTAAGTCAAAAATTTACTTCTTACAATTACATGTTGTTCTTGTGGTCAAAGGTTCATTATATCCAGAATGATATTCATGATTTGGATATCATATATATCATATATATCCATCATATACATGTATTTATAATAGTATATAACATTTAGAGGTAAGAAATGAAATGCACTGTTCATGGAGACGGTAAGCCGTACGTACGCATGAACGCTACTTTCATATCTATTTCATATTTAATGGAGTGAAATCATAATGATATAAAGGTATATTATAATTCCAGTATAATATCATATATAATATCATTAACTCCATCCTTTATATGTTCCACATATGGCATTAACGAATCAAATCACTTTGAGGGGGCGGTAGTCCACACTTCCTAAAATGAAGATATCGCGTTTACCCATAATGGATACCATAAAGTTATGCCATAAATTAAAAATAAATAAGCATAAGGAAAACATAAACATAATATATACCATATATAAATAGAGTGAAATCATAATGGTCACCATGAAAGGTGTTAAAAGAATATTGAACAATCATCGTTTCGTGAGGCAGAAATTCGCCAACCACAGAAACAATATGTTCTTTAACCATTAGACGGAGGTGTGTATAAGTGTAGCTCGAATAATTATCATAAAAAATCCTAGTATATTTAAGATACTGGTGTTGTTACAAAAGAAAGTAATAGAAAGAGTTATGGGGTCAGAGAAGCAAAATAAAACAAAAGAACACAAGTGAAGACATTACCTTTAAATCGGGTAACTCCTCTTGGTTTGAACAAAAAGGGTTTCTTGAAGAGATTTCTGCCTAAGGTAAGGCTTCTAGGAGGAGGATAGAGATGTTGAGAGATAAAATGAGCAGATATTGGTCGAGCCAAAGGCTTGAGAGGTGTGGGTAAGGGGGTAGAGGTGGGGGCCTTTTATAAGAGGAGAGGAGGGGCACTCTAGGAAAGTCAAGAAAAGATACTTTATTATAAAATGATTTTCGGATAATAAAGGTCCCACGATTATATATTTCGAGGATTAGGTGATAAGGGTTCAAAATACACCCATCCAATAGGTTTTTTACAAGTTTAGGTCTTATATTTTACATTATCTTTTCATTTTATTTAAATCGTTAAATAATGAGGTAATCGATGCATCATCATGGTGTCATAAATAATTTAATTTATTTAATGTATAAGAATTATAAAAAATATATCATGATGTAGGAAATATTTTTATCTTTCTAATTAATATTTATAGTCAAAAATATGACTTGTATAACCCCATGTAAAAATTGTTTTATTAAAAAAATACATGTTTGTGACATTTTTATTTTAACTTTAAATAAAAATTTATTAATGTAATTTTCCTACCAAAGTGGCTCCATAGGGTCCCAAAGTTGACCCATGGATTTTTTTGGTCGGCCATGACACATCCAATAAGGTTAGGACATGTTTCAAGGTAATTTTATATTATTATAACATTATTTTTACCTTAAATTACACTAATTACCTTTAATCGCGATTAATAAAACTTAAAAGTTATTATTCACCAAAAAATTATTTTAATCCCATTGAACTACATTTTAATTCCTAATGACAACCATGTATGTCATATTTTTTGAAATTCAAATCACATAGGTGGTAAAGTTTTATTTAAACAAAAAATTTGTTTTTTAACTACCACTTAGTGGTTTCACTGTTCATCAAAAATTGAAGTTTTTCAGAAAAATACCAAAAATTCACCCTAAGCTATATTTGATATTCTGAATTCAAAAATGATGTTTATTTTAAAAAATTAAAAACATATAAGTTGCATTAATTAATTTAATAATTAATTCCCGTTGTCAAAACAAATAGCGTGATTTTAAGAAGCGGTATCTATCAAAAGATTGACACTTGTTTAAGTCCAATTTCAAAGTGAAATTAATTATAATGACCACCATTAGATTAAATGGTAAAAATATATTCTAATTTCACTTTAAAACTAATTCAAAAGATAATATAATTATATAAATAAATTATATTAAAAAGAGGTTTTGAATTAAAATACAACAATTTTCACTATTCATTAAAAAAATGAACTTTATTGGAAAAATAAAAAAAATTACACAAAGTAAATTTTGATGTCCCGATTCAGAAAAAGAATTCTATTTGGTCCAATATAATGTATAAGAGTGACCAAAACTATATTTAAAGAGGTTTCGCCATCAAAAGGCGATAAGTCGAACTTTTAGTGAATATTAGAGTATCTATGCCTAAAATTGAATTCTTTCCTTATTTTAAGCCTTTATATTTTATTGGATAAATTTAAAAACATTTAACAAACATGTATAATAATATTTTAGTTATTTCAATTCATTCCCTCCAATACAATGGATATGTGTTAACTACCATTTAAAATAATATTATTATATTACTAGTGTGCAACGTAAGATTTCAAAGAAACTAGTTGTTGCGTATCGGGTACGCTATCGAACATAGAAACCCCTTTAAAGTAAAATTAATATTTAATTCGCAAATATTAACAAATATGAAAATGTTTTATTCTTTATTTACCTGGGATGTTACATCCTTCCCCCCTTTTGGGAATTACGTCCTCGTAACTTTATTCACTTATCAAAATAAGTGGGGGTAATTATCCCTCATAGCATTTTCAGATTCCCATATTGCCTCTTCAACCATATGGATTTTCCAAAAAACCTTTACCTCGTGAATTGCCTTATTCCGCAACACTTGCTCTCTATGGTCAAGAATCTGGACTGGTTGTTCTTTATAAGAGAGATTCTCTTCCAACTGAACTCTCTCTGGGCTCAAAACATGAGATGGATCTGACATATACTTTCTCAACATCGAAACATGAAAAACATTGTGTACCTGAGATAAACTCGGAGGTAAAGCCACTCGATAAGCAACTGATCCAACTCTCTCCAGAATTTCATATGGTCCAATGAACCTTGGACTCAGCTTTCCTTTCATAACAAATTGCATTACACTTTTCCATGGTGAAACTTTGAGAAAAACATGATCACCTACCTCGAAAGATAGATCCTTCCGTCGGTTATCCGCATAACTTTTCTGTCTACTCTAAGCTGTTCTCATGTGATTCTAAATCAACTAAACTTTTTCTGCCATCTCTTCTGCCAATTTTGGTCCCATCAGCTTCCTTTCCCCTACTTCATCCCAAAAAGTTGGAGTTCGACACCGTTTACCATATAATACCTCAAACAGAGCCATCTGTATACTGGAATGAAAACTGTTATTATATGAAAATTCAAACAAAGAAAGATGTTGGTCCCAACTTCCCTGATAATCCATCGAGAAAGCATGTAACATATTCTCCAAGGTTTGAATTGTTCGTTCTGACTTCCCATCTGACTGAGGATGAAAAGCTGTACTAAAATTTAATTCAGTACCCAACAACTTCTGAAGGCCTTTCCAAAAGTTAGAAGTAAACCTAGGATCACGATTAGATACAATGGAGAGGGGAACTCCATGCAACCTGACTACATCTTTAAGATACAATTGAGAAATTTGATCTAGAGATAATGTATCTCGAATAGGAAGGAAATGAGCAGATTTAGTCAATCGATCAACAATAACCCAGATTGCATTATTACCTCGAGATGTCTTCAGTAATGCCACAACAAAGTCCATAGATATATTTTCCCATTTCCACTCTGGCACCGGTAAAGGCTGAAGCATCCCTTTCGATAACTGCCGCTCTTATTTAACCTGCTGACAAGTCAAAAACTTCACAGTAAAATCAGAAATATCTCTTTTCATTCCATCCCACCAGTAATACTCCCTCAAATCTCTATACATCTTAGTACTTCCAGGATGAACTGAAAACGGGGAACTATGAGCCTCACATAACAACTCATTCTTCAACTATGAATCACAAGGCACATATATCCCCTTCCCAAACCTCAAAACAAAATCATTATCAATGTTAAATTTAGACAACTTACCCTTCTGAACCAGCTCTACCTTTTTCTGCAACCCACTATCTTTTTTCTGCGCTTGCTTAATTCTGTCTGATAGAGATGATCTCACTGACACCTGAAACAAAATAAAAGAACTTTATGCACCAACAACTTCTATGCCAAAGTTCATCAAATCAAAAACCAAAGGATCTCGTTCCAAACTTATCATGGTTAATGAAGCATTACTTTTTCGACTCAAAGAATCAACCACTTTATTTGCTTTTCCCAGATGGTAATGAATTGTACAATCATAATCCTTCATTAATTCCAGTTATCTCCTCTGTCTCATCTCAATTATTTCTGAGTGAATATATAAATTAAAATTTTGTGATCAGTATATATTTCACACTTTACTCCATACAAATGATGCCTCCAAATTTTTAGAGCAAAAACAACAGCAGCTAATTCCAAATCATGTGTAGGGTAATTTACCTCATGAGTTTTCAACTGACGAGAAGCATAAGCAATTACCTGATCATTTTGCATAAGGACACAACCAAGTCCCTTCAACGAAGCATCACTGTAGATAAAAAACTCACCATTCCTGGAAAGAAGTGCCAAAATTGGAGCATTCACCAATCTTCTATTCAACTCATGAAAACAATCATCGCATTCTTTTTTCCAGATAAACTTAACACCCTTCCGAGTTAGCTTAATCATTGGACTAGATAACCGTGAAAACTTTTCAACAAAACTTCTGTAGTAACCTTCCAAACCAAGAAAACTATGGATCTCGGTTACATTTGTGGGTCTTGCCCATTCTTCAACAACTTTTGTTTTAGCAGGATCAATAGTTATGCCATTTTTTGAAACAATGTGACCAAGGAAAGAAATTTGTTGAAACCAAAACTCACACTTGCTGAATTTTCAATACAGTTTCTTTTCTTTTAAGGTTTTCAAGATAACCCTTAAATGACTTTCATGCTCCTCTTTACTTTTAGAAAACACCAAAATATCATCAATGAAAACAACCACAAACTTATCCAAGAACTCATGGAAAATTATATTCATAAGGTCCATGAATACAGCAGGTGCATTGGTTAACCCAAAAGGCATAACTATAAATTCATAATGGCCATATCTAGTATGGAATGCAGTCTTCAGAACGTCTGCTTCTTTTACTTTCAACTGATGGTACCCTGACCTCAAGTCAATCTTTGAAAAATACTGAGCTCCCTGGAGCTGATCAAACAAATCATCGATATGAGGCAAAGGATACTTGTTCTTAACAGTGATGTTATTCAAGGCTCTATAATCAATGAAAAGTCTCATTGAACCATATTTCTTTTTAACAAACAAGACAGGATCACCCCGTGGTGATGTTCTAGGCCGAATGAAACCTTCATCTAATAACTCCTGCAATTTATTCTTAAACTATAAAAGTTCAACTTGAGCCATTCAATAAGGGGGTTTTGAAATTGGATTATAATCAGGAACTAAGTCAACTATAAATTTAACTTCCCGATCATGAATAATACCATGAAACTCATCAGGAAAAACATCAAGATACTCAGTTACCACTAAAACATCATTAATATAAACAGTTCCTTTATTTTCAACAATATGTCCAAGGTAACATTCATTTCCATATTTTACTAGTTTCTCAACTTCCTGATATGTTATCAAACGCAAGGGTTCATTCTTGTACACAAACTGAAAATCTGTCTGAAAAGAAACCTCTTTATATCTACAGTGAATCTTATCATGATAAACAGAAAGCCAATCCATGCCCAAAATAACATCAAACTCTACTAGAGGCAAAACAATAAGGTTTTCAGGTAGATTCTTTCCACACACAAGGATATGAAGGTTCTTATAAATTCTTTTTGTCTCAACGTTCCCTCTGGGTGTTTTTACTATAAGTTCAAGATTCATATCTTGAGATGGAATTCCAAATTTACTAGAAAAATTCTCAGAAATGAAAGAATTTGTAGACCCTGAATCAAACAACACATTGGCATAATCTGAACAAACAAACAGTGTACCTGATACTACTTCATTCGATGGCCCAACATCTGCTGAAGTAGTTGCAAAGGATTTCACCACCCCTTTCTGCTTTTAGTCTGGCTGCTTTCCCCTATTTGAGTTCTTCATTAGACACTCATTTTCATAATGACCCATTTCATTACACTTAAAACATCTTACCGCTGGCTTTTTATTGCCTGCTTGATCATCTTCCTTACAGTCACGAGCAATATGACCAGACTTACTACACCGAAAGCACTTTCCAGACTTGGATAAACATTCTCCGGGATGCATTTTACCACACTTCTCACAGGATGGATGGTTTTCATACCTCCTTGATTCTTTGATGAATTCTTCCCCTTTGCCTACAAACCGGACCTCTTATTCTATTGTTTTTCAAAGAACACCTGATCATCGACAAACTCCATTTCCACCTTCTCCGCACATCGAACAAGTTTTTCATAACTTTTAAACTCAAGAGAAGCTAAAGACCTTCGATACTTTGGTTTTAACCCTGAGTAAAAATGGTTGATTTTACTATCAAGATCTCATATGAAATTTGGAGCATACCTTTCCAGTCAAGTGAACTTGGCTTCATAAGCAGCCACTGAGTCATCCTCCTGCCTCAATTCTAGGAATTGTTTTTCCATCCTAAGATGAACCACCTTAAGAAAATATTTCTCAAGAAACATACCTTTGAATTTTTCCCAATGAAGATCATAAATCTCATCACTATGCCTCATATTTTTCATCATCGACCACCACTGATCAGCTTCACCTTCAAAACGGTAAACAACAAGACTAAACTTTTGATGTTCTGAACACCCCATGACATCAAAAATATTCTCCAATTATTTAATCCACCCTTCTTCTAGCATAGGGTCAGATGATCCTCCAAATGATGGGGGATGTTGCCTCATGAAATGTTCCACCACTGACATGTTCCTCTACGGTTGATCTGGCTGATCTCGTGCATGGATACCACCACCATTTGTAGCCTAAGTCAATTGTGCCATCACTACAACAAACTATTCAGTTCTAATTCCGACCATCTCAGGTTGCTAATTTGGAAGGTTGTCTTCCTCTTGATGTCATCCCAACATAGCTGCCTTATTTCCTCTGCGGAAAACCATTCTGAACACAGAAATATCTTAGGCGAAGCAACATGTTAATCTTTAAATGCAATATCATTTCAATCATACCATAAATTAACTTACAAGTTTAACAATTTTCTAACTCCTAAAGTTGTCTAAATCAACCTCTGATACCAACTATAAGGCCCCATACTTAAAGATCACTTAATATTGAATTAAATGAATAATTCACATTGAGGATATTTTCAGGTTTAGAGTTTTAGGGAATTAGGAAATAACTATTACATCTCAAAAGTTTACAAAGTAGACACTTCTATATAGTTTCCTGTTTTTTATAAAACATGAACTCTTGAAAAGAGAGAGTCATGTCTAGTTCCATGTTTAAGACAACATGACTTTTCCTTGATCCCATCCTTGACCCTATTCCACATTATTTCTTATCAAAAACATTTCAAAAAAAACTTGGGATGAGCATAAAAAGCTCAGTAATGGATACATAAAGAAGGAAAACTGTTAGTTTTTCAAAACAACAAGTAAACCATGAATACGTTATCAAAGTAATACTTTTCACCTTTATGAAGTAGTAAAAACTCTTCACTGAATAAAAGATCATTACTTACCCTTTTGTAACCAAAATATTACCATAAAACCCATATAAATAACACATAACATATAAAGGTAACTTGGGACATAAACATACTTAAATGGAATAACCATACAGTTGACTTACACACATATCACTTAATGAAATAGCCATATGGCCGACTTCCATACCCAATGCATTGGAGGTTATAACGTAACCACCCGTCCTGGTATTCACGGCACCACCTGTCATATGGTTTATCACGTAACCACCCATAAAATGTAAAAGTACCATTATAAAATCATAAGACATAAAACAAATATATTGGAAAGAAAAAATTTCCACATTTCGATCACAATATATCAATTAAATATATTGAAATAACAAATACATTATAAAAACCATTTTCAATACCAAAATACATACAAGAGTATATGGTATTTATTTCATTTTAAAAACATTATGGCTTGTTGAGGAATCCAAAGACCAAATAATACTCACAGTGGCAGAAAAGGTAGTTGGCACCACGTACGTTAAAATAAAAATTCCTTTTTGTCGTTTAGTAAAACGCTTCGTATAAAAAGATTCCCTTTGAATGAAATGAAAATTCAAAGGTGTTTTATACATCTTATAAAAGAAAGTCTTGTATTATAACAAAATATGCCTCAATGAAAGGAGATTGAGATGAAGTCCCTTACCTCGTGTCCGACGTGACTCGATTGCTCTTTAATCTCCTGAATAATAAACTAAAGTTAATTTATACTTTCTTAAGAGCCTTTTTCAATCTTATTATTCCTTTTATATCATGTTATAAAAATTATGTAATCATTTAAGTTAATAATGTTCGTTTTATCGATATTTCGTACTTAAGTCAAAAATGAACTTCTTATAATTACATGTTGTTCTTGTCGTCAAAGGTTCATTATATACAGAATGATATTCATGATTTGGATATCATATATATCATATATATCCATCATATACATGTATTTATAATAGTATATAACATTTAGAGGTAATAAATGAAATGCACCATTCATGGAGATGGTAAGCCGTACGTACGCATGAACGCTACTTTCATTTCTATTTCATATTTAATGGAGTGAAATCATAATGATATAAAGTTATATTATAATTCCAGTATAATATCATATATAATATCATTAACTCTATCTTTTATACATTCCAAATATGGCATTAACGAATCAAATCACTTTTAGGGGGCGGTAGTCCGCACTTCCTAAAATGAAGATATCGCGTTTACCCATAATGGAAACCATAAAGTTATGCCATAAATTAAAAATAAAAAACCATAAGTAAAACATAAACATAATATATACCATATATAAATATAGTGAAATCATAATGGCCACCATGAAATGTGTTAAAAGAAGATTGAACAATCATCGTTTCGTGAGGCAGAAATTCGCCAACCACAGAAACAGTGTGTTATTTCACCATTAGACGGAGGTTTGTGTAAGTGTAGCTAGAATACTTCTCATAAAAACATCCTAGTATATTGAAGATACTTTTTTTGTTACAAAATAAAGTAATAGAAATAGTTTAGGGGTTCAGAGAAGCAAAATAAAACAAAAGAACACAAGTGAAGACATTACCTTTAAATCGGGTAACTCCTCTTGGTTTGAACCAAAAGGGTTTCTTGAAGAGATTTGTGCCTAACATAAGGCTTCTAGTATGAGTATAGGGATGTGGGTAGATAAAATGAGAAGATCTTGGTCGAGCCAAAGTCTTGAGAGGTGTGGGTAAGGGGGTAGAGGTGGGGGCCTTTTATAAGAGGAGAGGAGGGGCACTCTTGGAAAGTCAAGAAAAGATACTTTATTATAAAATGATTTTCAGATAATAAAGGTCCGAAAATTATATATTTCAAGGATAAGGTGATAAGGGTTCTAAATCCACCCATACAATAGATTTTTGACAAGTTTAGGTCTTAGAATTTACATTATCTTTTCATTTTATTTAAATCGTTAAATAATGAGGTAATCATTGTATCATCATGGTGTCATAAATAATTTAATTTATTTAATGTCTAAAAATTATAAAAAAAATATCCTATTGTAGGAAATATTTTTATATTTATAATGAATATTTATAGTAAAAAATATGACTTATATAACCGCATGTAAAAATTGTTTTAGTAAAACAATACATGTTTGTGACATTTTTATTTTAACTTTAAATAAAAAGTTATTAATGTCATTTTCCTACAAAAGTGGCTCCATGGGGTCCCCAAGTTGACCCATGGATTTTTTTGGTTAGACATGACACATCCAATAATGTTAGGACATGTGTCAAGGTAATTTCATATTATTATAACATTATTTTTACCATAAATTACACTAATTACATTTAATTGCGATTAATAAAACTTAAAAGTTACTATTCACAAACAAATTAATTTAATCCCATTGAACCACATTTTACTTCCTAATGACAACCATGTATGTAGGATTTTTGAAATTCAAATCACAGAGGTGGTAAAGTTTCATTTAAATGAAAAATCAGTTTTTTAACTACCACTTAGTGGTTTCACTATTCATCAAAAATTGAAGTTTTTCAGAAAAATACCAAAAATTCACCCTAAGATATATTTGATATTCCAAATTCAAAAATGATGTCTATTTTAAAAAATTCAAAACATATAAGTTTCATTAATTAATTTAATAATTAATTCCCGCTGTCAAAACAAATAGCGTGTTTTTAAGAAGCGATATCTATTAAAAGATTGACACTTGTTTAAGTCCAATTTCAAAGTGAAATTAATTCCAAATGACCACCATTGGATTAAATGGTAAAAATATATTCTAATTTCACTTTAAAATCAATTCAAAAGATAATCTAATCATATAAATAAATTATATTTAAAAGAGATTTTGAATTAAAATACAGCATTTTTCATTATTCATTAAAAAATGAACTTTATCGGAAAAATAACAAAACTTTACACAAAGTAAATTTTTCTATCCCGATTCAAAAATAGAATTTTATTTGGTCCAATATAATGTATAAGAGTGACCAAAACTATATTTAAAGAGGGTTCTCCATCAAAAGGCGATAAGTTGACCTTTTAGTGAATATTAGAGTATCTATGCCTAAAATTGAATTCTTTCCTTATTTTAATCCTTTATATTTTATTGGATAAATGTAAAAACATTTAACAAACATATATAATCATATTTTAGTTATTTCTATTCATTCCCGCCAATACAATGGCTATGCGTTAACTACCATTTAAAATAATATTATTATATTACTAGTGTGCAACGTAAGATTTCAAAGAAACTCGTTGTTGCGTATCAGGTACGCTATCGAACATAGAAACCCCTTTAAAGTAAAATTAATATTTAATTCTCAAATATTAATAAATATGAAAATTTTTTATTCTTTATTTACCTGGGATGTTACAGTCATACTGAAAAATAATAATATAATATTATTTTAAATAGTACTTAACGCCTAGCCGTTGTAATGGCGAGAATGAACAAAACTAATTAAAAATCATTATACATGTTTGTTAAAAAAATTACATTTATCCAATAAATTTTAGAGCCTTAAAATAAGAAATAATCTGATTTTAAGCATAAATACTCTAATATTTATTGAAAGGTTGATTTACTGCCTTCTAATGGTGAACCCTCTTTAAATCTAGTTTTTTTCACTTTTATATGTTATATTTGAAAAAAAAAATTATTTATAATAGGAACATCAAAATTTATTTTTGGTAAATTTTTGGTACTTTTCTGATAAAATTCATTTTTTAATTAATAGTGAAAAATATTGTATTTTATTTCAAAACCGCCTTTTAATATAATTTATTTATATGGTTATATTATATTTTTAATTGGTTTTAAAGTATAATTAGATTATATTTTTGCCATTTAATCCAATTTTGGTCACTGGAATTAATTTTACTTTGAAATTGGACATAAGCAATTATTAATCTTTTGATAGTTATTATTTCTTAAAAACACGCTTTTTATTTGGACAACAGGAATTAATTTTAAATTAATTAACAGAAATTATATGTTTTGAATTTGGTAAAATAGACATCATTTTTGAATTTTGAATATCAAATATAGCTTAGGTTGAATTTTTTGTATTTTTCTAAAAGACTTCAATTTATGATGAATAGTGAAAACACTGAGTAGTAGTTAAAAAACTGACTTCTTCATTTAAATTAAATTTCACCACTTCTGTGAATTGAATTTAAAAAATCCTACATACATGGTTTTTATCAGTAAGTAAAATTTAATTCAATAATATTTAAAAAATTAATTTTGGGTGAATAGTAACTTTTGACTTTTATTTACCACGGTTAAAGATAAATAGGATAATTCAAGGTAAAAATAATATTATAATAATATTAAATTACCCTAAAATGTGTCTTAATCCTATTTTTTGATACAATTCCAACCACGGACATCCTTAGGTCGATTTTGGGACCCCATGGAGCCACTTAAGAGTGATAATGACACTTTATATTAATTAATTTAAAGTAATGACAAAAATGACAAAAACATATATCTTTTATTAAATCAATTTTTACATGGGGTTATATAAGTTATCTCTTCGACTATAAATATTAATTTGAAATATAAAAAGTTTTCCTACATCATGGTATTTTTTTATACTTTTTAAACATCAAATAAATAAAATTATTTATGACACAACAATGATGTAGTGTTTACCTCATTAAAGAATGATTTAAATAAATAAGATTATAAATATTAAAACAATATCCAAAACCTGTATAATTCTCATTGGATTATTTTATTTTTAACAATAGTAATATTATCTTCTACTTTAATGAGTTTTTGACCTTTATAAACAGAAAATAATTACATAATAAAATAATATTTTCAAACTTTCCTAAAGAGCCCCTCCTCCCCCTTATAAAATGCCATCACCTCTAACCCATTAATAACACCTCTCAAGCCCCTTGGATCATCCAACCTCTGCCCAAATAAGATCTCAAGATCCCTCTCTTCCACCTAGAATCATTACCTTAGGCATAAATCTCTTTAATAAATCCTTTTGGTTCAAACCAAAGGGAGTTACCTGATTTAAAGGTAACGTCTTCTCTTAAGTTCTTTTCTTTTATTTTACTTCTCCAACCCCACTAAACTATTTTTATACCTTTATTTTATAAAAAAACCAGTATCCTCAATATAATAGGTTGTTTTTATGATAATTATTCGAAATACACTTACACAAACCTCCTTCTAATGGGTAAAGAGCATATTGTTTCAGTGGATGGTGAACTACTGCCTCACGAAATGATGATTGTTCAATCTTCTCCTACCACCTCTTATGGTGGCCATTAAGATGGAACTGTATTTATATATGATATATATTATGTTTATTTTATCTCTATGCTTTTGTATTTTTCATTTATATCATACCTTTATGGTTTCCATAATAGGTAAATATGATAATTTCATTTGAGGAAGTGCGGACTATCGCCCACTCAAAGTGATATGACTCATTCATGTCATACGTGGAACGTATAAAGGATATAGTTACTTAAATTATATATAATATTATAATTAAATTATATATAATATTATAATTAAATTATAATATACATATGTATCATTAATTTTTCATTCCATTAAATATGAAATAGATATGAAAGTAGCGTTCATGCGTACGTACGACTTATCGTCTCCATGAACGGTGCATTTCATTTCTTACCTCCATGTGTTATGTAATATTATAACTACATATATATAATAAATATATATTATATATATTATATCTAAATCATTAATATAATTCTGGAGATAATGGACTTTTGACCACATGAACTTGTAATTATAAGAATTTCATTTTTGACTCAAGTACCAAATATCGAAAAAATGATCGTTATTAACTTAAATGATTACATAATGTTTATAACATGGTAATAAGTGATATAAAGGGAATAATAAACTTTAAAATAGTTCTTAAGAAATTAGAAATTAACTTTAGTTTATTATTCAGGAGATTAAAGAACGAACGGGTTAAGTCGGACACGGGGTAAGGGACTTCGTCTCAATCTCCTTTCATTGAGGCATATTTTGTTTTATACATGACTTTATTTTATACGGTGTATAAACATCATTGAATTTTATTTTCATTAAAATGTAATCTTTTTCGACTAGGGGTTTTACTAAATGAAAAAAAAAGAATGTTTCCTTTTAACGTAAGAGGTGACAACGACCTTTTCCGCAGCTGCGAGTATTATTTGATCTTTGGATTCCTTAACAAGCCGTAATGTTTTTAAAAGGAAAATAAATACCATATACTCTTTTACATATTTTGGTATTAGAAATGGTTTTGATAATAGATTTGTTATGTCAATATATTTAAATGATATATTTTGATGAAATGTGGAAATGTTATCTTTACTTTATATTTGTTTTATGTGTTATGAATATGTTATGGTTCTTGGGAATTGTTTATGTATACGAGTGGTTCCATGATAAACCTAGGGATGGTGAGCCCGAGATAGCTCTCCAATGCATTGGGTAACATGACGGAGGTAAACATAAATGTTTCTCCTAAGAGATTTATGGAATATACTATAATAGGTATTCCATATGTAACTCCCTACATAATTGTGAAAGCTACAACGTATGTATGTTATGGATGCCACAAGTTACCTTTATGATTTGTGATTACTATGTGTTATTCATAAATCTTATGATTTCATGAGGTATGTTAAAGATATTATGTTATGTATGTATTGATAAACTAATGTTTCCTTTCTTTGTTTTATAACCCTTAATGATCTTTTTATGCTCATCCCAAGTTTTGAAATGTTTTTCATAGGACTTAAAAATGAATATGGTCAAGGATGGGCTCTAGGAAAAGTCATGCTGTTTAAAACATGGAACTAGAAATGACTCTCTCTTTTTCAAGAGTTTTTATTTTATGAAGAAAATTTAAACTAAGTAGAAGTGTCTACTTTTTAGTTTTTGAGATGTAATGTAATAGTTATGGCCTAATTCTCTAAAACTCTAAACTTGAAAAGATTCTCAATGTGAATTATTCATTTAATCATAGATTATGTAATGTTTTAAGGTTGGGTCCTTATAGTTGGTATCAAAGGTCGGTTTAGACAACTTTAGGAGTTAGGATATTGTTAAATGAATTTATGATAAGATTGAAATGATACATTATTTAAAGATTACCATGTTGCTTTGCCTAAGATATTTCTGTATTGAGAATGGTTTTTCATTGAGGAAATAGGGTAGTTGTGATGAGAAGGCATACATATGGAAATGACCTTCAAAATCAGCATCCTAAGATGGTCGGAATCAGAACTGAATAGTTTTTTTCAATGATGGCTCAGTTGACTCTGGTGATAAATTATGGTTGTGTTTATTGATGATATTTTGGTTTATTCTAAAATTAAAGAGGAGCATGAAAGTCATTTAAGGTTTTTCTTGCAAACCTTAAAAGAAAAGAAACTATTTGGAAAATTTAGAAAGTGTGAATTTTGGTTACAAAAAATTTTATTCCTCAGTCACATTGTTTCAATAAACGGAATAACTATTGATCCTGCTGAAACAAAAGTTGTTGAAGAATGGAAAAGACCCACAAATATAACCAAGATCCATAGTTTTCTTGGTTTAGCAGGTTATTACTGGAGGTTTGTTGAGAATTTTGGCACTGCCTTCCAGTAATGGTGAGTTTGTTATCTACAGTGATGCTTCATTGAAAGGACTTGGCTTTGTAATTATGCAGAATGATTTGGTAATTTCGTATACTTCACGTCAGTTGAAACCTCATGAGTTAAATTACCCTACACATGATTTGGAATTAGCTGCTGTTTTTTTTTGGCTTTAAAAATTTGCAGGAATAATTTGTATGGAGTAAAATTTGAAATATATACTGACCACAAAAGTTTAAAGTATATATTCACTCAAAAATAATTGAACATGAGATAGAGGAGATGTCTGGAATTAATTAAGGATTATGATTGCACGATCCATTGCCATTCAGGAAAGGCAAATAAAGTGGTTGATGCTTTAAGTTAAAAAAGTGTCAGTGAAATAATCTATATTAGACAGAATTAAGCAAGTATAGAAGGAAGATAGTGAGTTGCATAAAAAGGAAGAGTTAGTTCATAAGGGTAAGTTGTCTGATTTTAACATTGATAATGATTATGTTTTGGGGTTTGTGAAGAGATTATGTGTGCCTTGTGATTCACAGTTGAAGAAATAGTTATTATGTGAATCTCATAGTTATTCGTTTTCAGTTCATCCTCAAAGTACTAAGATATACAAAGATCTTCAAGAGTATTACTGGTGGGATGGAATAAAAAGAGATATTGCTGACTTTACAGTGAAGTTTTTGACTTGCCAGCAGGTTAAAGTAGAGTGGTAGTTACCAAAAGGGACGCTTCAGTCTTTACCAGTGCCAGAGTGGAAATGGGAAAATATATCCATGGAATTGTTTATGGGATTAGTAAATACAACTTCAGGTAATAATGCAATCTGGTTTATTATTGATTGATTGACTAAATCTGCTCATTTAATTCCTATTTGAGATACTTTTTCTATAGATCAACTTTCTCAGTTATATGTTAAAGAGATAGCCAGGTCACATGGAGTTCCCCTCTCCATTGTATCTGATTGTGATCCCAGGTTTACTTATAACTTTTGGAAAGGCCTTCAGAAGTCGTGGGGTACTGAATTAAATTTTAGTACATCTTTTCATCCTCAATCATATGGGCAGTCAGAATGAACAATTCAGACCTTGTAGGATATGCTACGTGCTTGTTCACCGGATTACCGGGGAAGTTGGGACCAACATATTTCTTTGGTAGAGTTTTCTTATAATAACAGTTTTAATTCCAGTATACAGATGGCTACATTTGAGGCATTATATGGGAAGTGGTTCTGAATTCCAGCTTTTTGGGATGAAGTAGGTGAAAGGAAGTTGATGAGACCTGAATTGGTAGAAGAGATAGTAGAAAAAGTTCAGTTGATTCAAAAATAAATGAGAATAGCTCAGAGTATGTAGAAAAGTTATACAGATAACCAGAAGAAGGATCTTTCTTTTGATGTAGGTGATCATGTCTTTCTCAAAGTTTCTCCATGGAAAAGTGTGATGTGCTTTGGTAAGAAGGGAAAGTTAAGTCTGAGGTTCATTAGACCTTATGAAATCCTAGAGAAAGTTGGATCAGTTGCGTACAAAGTGGATTTACCTCTATGTTTATCCCATGTACACAATGTTTTTCATGTTTCAATGTTGAGAAAGTATATTCCAGATCCATCTCATGTTTTGAGCCCAAAGGTAGTTCAATTGGACGAGAATATCTCTTATGAGGAACAACCAATCTAGATTCTTGACCAAAAGGAGAAAGTGTTGCGGAATAAGGTAATTCACCAGGTAAAGGTTTTGTGGAAAAACCATATAGTTTAAGAGACAACGTGGGAATCTAAAAATGCTATGAGGGATAAATAGCCCCACTTATTTGATAAGTGAATAAAAAGTATGAGGATGCAACTTCCAAAAGGGGGGAAGGATGTAACATCCTAGGTAAATAAATAATAATACATTTTTATATTTGTGAATTAAATATTAAATTTAATTAAAAGGGGATGCTATGTTTGATGGAATACCCAATACGTAACAATGGGTTTCTTTGAAATCTTACACTGCACACAATGTTGGGTCATACTGAAAAATAATAATATATTATTATTTTAAATGGTAGTTAATGCCTAGTTTTTTTAACAGTGGGAATGAATAGAACTAACTACAAAATTATTATACATGTTTGTTAAATGTTTTTAAATTTATCTAATAAATTTTAGAGGCTTAAAATAATAAAGAATCTAATTTTAAGCATAAATACTCTAATATTCATTAAAAGGTCGATTTACCACCTTTTGATGGTGAACCCTATTTAAATCTAGTTTTTGCCACTTTTATATATTTTATTTGAAAAAATAAAATTATTCTTTAGAATCAGAACATAAAAAATTACTTTTAGTAAATTTTTGGTATTTTTCTGATAAAATTCATTTTTTAATAAATAGTGAAAATACTGTATTTTAATTCAAAAATACCTTTTAATATAATTTATATATATGGTTAGATTATATTTTTAATTGGTTTTAAAGTGTAATTAGATTATATTTTTACCATTTAATATAATATTGGTCATTGGAATTAATTTCACTTTGAAACTGGACATAAATAAGTGTTAATCTTTTGATAGTTATTATTTCTTAAAAACACGCTTTTTGTTTTGACAACGGGAATTAATTTTAAACTAATTAAAGAAACTTTTATGTTTTAAATTTGGTAAAATATACATCATTTTTTAATTCAAAATATCAAATATAGCTTAAGCTGAATTTTTGGTATTTTTCTGAAAAACTTCAATTTTTGATGAATAGTGAAAACACTGAGTAGTAGTTAAAAAACGACTTCTTCATTTAAATTAAATTTTATCACTTATGTGAATTGAATTTTAAAAATCCGACATAAATGGTTGTTATTAGTAAGTAAAATGTGGTTCAATAAGATGAAAATAATTTTTGGTGAATAGTAACTTTTGATTTTTATTTACCACGGTTAAAGGTAAATAGGGTAATTCAAGGTAAAAATAATATTACAATAATATTAAATTACCAAAACATGTGTCTTAATCTTATTTTTTGATACATTTCTGACCACGGGCATCCTTGGGTTGATTTTGGGACCCCATGGAGCCACTTAAGAGTGATAACGACACTTTATATTAATTAATTTAAAGTAATGAAAAAAATGACATAAACATATATCTTTTAGTAAATCAATTTTTACATGGGGTTATATAAGTTATCTCTTAAACTATAAATATTAATTTGAAAGCTAAAAATATTTCATAAATCATGGTATTTTTTTATAATTTTTATACATCAAATATATAAAATTATTTATGACACAATAATGATGCAGTGTTTACCTCATTAATGAATGATTTAAATGAATAAGACTATAAAGATTAAAACAATATCCAAAACCTATCCAATTCTTATTGGATGATTTTATTTCAAATAATATTTATCTTATCTTCTACTTTAATGAGTTTTGGACCTTTAGAAACCGAAAATATTTATATAATAAAATAATATTTTCAAACATTCCTAAAGAGCCCCTCCTCCCCCTTATAAAAAGCCTTCAACTCTAACTCATTACTCACACCTCTCAAGCCACTTGTATCATCCAAAATCTTCCCAAATAAGCTCTCAATATCCCTCTCTTACACATATAAGTCTTACCTTAGGTATAAAGCACTTCTAGAAATCTTTTTGGTTCAAACCAAATGGAGTTACCCGATTTAAAGGTAATATCTTCTCTTAAGTTCTTTTCTTTTATTTTACTTCTCCAACCCCCCTAAACTCTTTTTATTCCTTTCTTTTATAACAACACCAGTATCCTAAATATACTATGTTTTTTTTATGATAAGGATTCTAACTACACTTACACACACCTCCGTCTAATGGTTAAGAGCATATTGTTTCTGTGGACGGCGAACTACTACCTCACGAAACAATGATTGTTCAATATTATCCTACCACCTCTTATGGTGGCCATTAAGATGGAACTTTATTTATATATGATATATATTATGTTTATTTTTTCTTTATTATTCTATATTTTTCATTTATATCATACCTTTATGGTTTCCATAATTGGTAAATACGATAATTTCATTTGAGGAAGTGCGGACTACCACCCCCTAAAAGTGATATGACTTGTTCAGGCCATACATGGAACGTATAAAGGATGGAGTTACTAAAATTATATATAATATTATACTTTAATTATAATATATCTATGTATCATTAGTTTGTCATTCTATTAAATACGAAATAGAAATGAAAGTAGCGTTAATGCGTACGTACGACTTACCATCTCCATGAACGGTGCGTTTCATTTCTTACCTCCAAATATTATATACTATTATAAATAAATATATATATATATAATGGATATATATGATATATATGATATCTAAATCATGAATATCATTCTAGATATAATGGAATTTTGACCACATGAACAACTTGTAATTATAAGACGTTCATTTTTGACTCAAGTACCAAATATCAACAAAACGACTATTATTAACTTAAATAATTACATAATGTTTATAACAAGTTAATAAGTGATATAAAAGGAATAATAAACTTGAAAAAGGTTCTTAGGCAAGTATAAATTAACTTTAGTTTATTATTCAGAAGATTAAAGAACAAACGGGTCAAGTCAGACACGAGGTAAGGGACTTCATCTCAATCTCCTTTCATTGAGGCATATTTTGTTTTATACACGACTTTATTTTATAAGGTTTATAAACACCATTGACTTTTCTTTTCATTCAAATGGAATATTTTTCTATGAGTCATTTTACTAAATGACAAAAAATAATGTTTCTTTTTAACATAAGCGGTGACAATGACCTTTTCCATCGTTGCGAGTATTATTTGATCTTTGGATTCCTTAACAAGTTGTAATGTTTTTAAAAGGAAAATAAATACCATATACTATTTTACGTATTTTCGTATTGAAAATGGTTTTTATAATGGATTTTTTATGTCAATATATTTAAATGATATATTGTGATTGAAATGTGGAAATTTTATATTTCCTTTATATTGGTTTTATGTGTTATGAATATGTTATGCTTCTTGGGAATTGTTTATGTATATGGGTGGTTCCATGATAAACTTAGAGCGGGTGAGCCTGAGATATCTCTTCAATGCATTGGGTAACATGAAAGAGGTAAATGTGAATGTTTATCCTACGAGATTTAGGGAATATACTGTGATGCGTATTTCAAATGTAACTCCCTACGTAGCTGTGAAAGCTACAACGTTAGTATGTTATGGATGCCACAAGTTACCTTTATGATTTGTGATTACTATGTGTTATTCATAAATCTTATGATTTCATGAGGTATATTAAAGATATTATGTTATGTATGTATTGATGAACTAATGTTTTCTTTATTTGTTTTATAACCCTTACTGAGCTATTTATTCTCATCCCAAGTTTTGGAATGTTTTTCACTGGACTTAAAGATGAATAGGGTCAGGGATGGGATCAAGGAAAATTCATGATGACTAAAACATGGAACTAGACATGACTCTCTCTTTTTCAAGATTTTTTATTTTATAAAAAAATGGAAATTGATTAGAAGTGTATACTTTGTAATTTTTGAGATGTAATGTAATAGTTATGGCCTAATTATCTAAAACTCTAAACCTGAAAAGATACTCAATATGAATTATTCATTTAATTATAGATTATGTAATGTTTTAAGGTCAGGTCTTTATATTTTTTCTAATTATACATGTTCACAACCTTATAAACCAATGTGCATGCCATAAATTCCATGTCTTATTCATATGTCATGATTTCATGACTTATGCTTATAATTCTTTTATGATTCATGTATTATGAACTTCCAATCTTTATTATGATCTCTAATATACAGGGTATGATCTTTAAATGTTATGATCAAGTTTCATACCAATTTGTTCATGTTATACTTATGCATTTTCTTTATTTACCCTTACTAATTATCTAATATCACCCCTTTCTTATGTTTCTTTTACCCGGGTTATGAATAAAGGTTTTAGGTAGAAGTTCTAAAGGTTGATATCTTTATGGAAGATGTTTAAGATCTTCCACCAGGATAGAATATTTTATTTTTAAGTTTCCAAAGACACTAAACTATTATGGTCCTCGGGCATGTATTTTTGTAATGTACTAAATATTCATCTAAAATGATGTAATATCCATATATGTTAAGTCCGGGTCACTATATTCAACCCTCATCATCATTTTTCTTTGCACCTAAGGTAGAAAGTCCTTAATAATATCATGTGTTTGATATGGTTTATTAACATGATTTTTGACATGTGTGTGTATTCATAGGAAGATCTTAACATTATAGAATGTTATATATAAATTACTAACATGATTTTTGGTGTGCATGCGTGACCTGTGAGACTTATGTTTGATGTTTTATCACATGACATGTTTATGTGTGTGTGTAGCCTTTGAATTGTGCTTGTGTTGTTTTCATATGAATGGTGATGACTGTAACACCCGAGATTTTTATGAGTAATATTTTGTTTTTATATATCATCAATGGAATATTTCACTACATACTAGCTTGTCTTACTTTACACGCAATTGCGACCTTCCTCGATAGCTTGCGTCGTACGCAATACCGAGTTTCACTAAACAACGATATGCTATTAAAATATTATTAAAACTAGCCATTATGAATAGTAATAACCACTTTTTGAAATTTTATAAATTTTATTTTTCAAAATGGACTTCATTTTTGGGCTCAGAATATTGAAATTAGCCTAGGGTGTAATTTTGGTATTTTTCTTAAAACTTTCAATTTTTTGATGAATAGTGAAACCACTAAGTGGTAGGTTAAAAACTGAATATTGCATAAAACTTAATTTTACCGCTTCTGTGAATGGAATTTCGAAAATCCGACAGACAAGGTTGATATCAGTAAGTAAAATGTGGTTCAATGAGATAAAAATAATTTTTTGGTGAATAGTAACTTTTTACTTTTTTTACCGCGGTTAATAGTAAATAGGATAACTAAGGGTAAATATGATATTACTATTACCCTAACACATGTCCTAATTCTATTGGACAAGTGTAATTCGACCAAAAACAAACTTAGGAATAAAATATGACCATTTAGGCCCACTTGGATTAGATTAGGACATTTATTATTAATTTATTTAAAGAAGGGTTAAAATAGTTAAAATCAAAGTTTAATAAGTAAATTATTTTTAATATGGGGTTATACATAAGATAAATTCGACTATAAATATTCATTATAAATATAAAAAGATTTCATACATAATGGTATTTTATTTGTAATTTTTAGACCTTAAATAATTTAATTTATTTATGACACAATGATGATGCAGTAATTATCTTATTAATGAAATATTGACATAATTGATGTTATAAACACCAAAATAAATGTAATTTGAGACTTTTTATGAATTCCAATAATTTTCTAGGTTACTATGATATATTAATGTTGATTTAATTAACTTGGTTTGAACATATAATTCTGTTATGACTTTCACAAAAATCATATATCAAATAGTGTCAAAATTGACACAAAATAGTTTTTAAATCAAATATTATATTATTAATTGTTATTTTATTCCTAAAAATCTAAGGTTCAGCCAAATTACTTAGATAAGGATATATATATTAATAATAAACAATTTGGGGTTCGTTTGTCATGTTATAGTAAGTGTATTAACCATATAGTGAAAGAAAACAAAAAGACACGGTAAAAGTTAAATTATTTAACTTAGAGTTAAATCTAATTGATAAGGTTAAAATAATACCCTAAACTTGTATAAATCTTATTGGTTGATAGGATTTCGACCCATCCCCACTTTAGATTCTAAATAATACCCTTTGGAACCATTATAAACCTATTTTGACTTTAATATAAAATAATATTTTGAGGTATTCCTAAGGTGCCCCTCTCCTCCCTTATAAAAGGGCACCTCCTCCCCCTCCTCCTCACACCAAATTGAGCACTCAAGCTCGAACAACCCCTGCCATTTTATCCTCCACACTTTCCTAGAATAATCCTAGAGTTCATGGTCTTCTTCAAAGACCAATCTTAGTTCCCTAAGTGGAGGATTCAAAGAGGCGTTCCAAAGAAGAGGTAATATCCGTTACCGATCTTTTCAATTTCTTTCTTCTTCAACTTCTTCTTCTTTAGTTGTTTCATGATAAAGTAATAACATCAGTATTACTTACATACTGATATGTTATTATAAATATAAAACAACCCTAATTCACCTTCTATCCATCCCACGGAAAAATGAAATCACCGCGCGTGCGTACGTACGGAATACCGTCTCCACGCCGTGGTGTAATCTATTTTTCCACCATCACTTTACAAGGATGGGTATAATGGTGTAATGAGTAACTATTTATGATTATTATAAATTAATATTGATACTGAAATAATATATATATACTCCAATACAGTTCCACGATCATAGGAACGATATCATCACTCGTGCGTACGTACGGAATACCGTCTCCACGATGTGATGCGACTCGTTCTACATGATCATAATTACATAGTAATTATATAAATGAATTGAATGAATAAATATGATATATGTTACACTAATACCATTCTGGATAAAAGGTATCTATAACCTTAAAAGAAGAATAAGAATGTATTCGGCAAAACACGCATAAGAACAAAAGGCAATAAAGACCCGAGTAACAAGTAACAATGAAATATTACTATCAAGAAGCTAAGAATATGACCATATATGATATCATATCAATATGTATGATTCTGGAATAAGTCAATAACATTATTTAAACCATTATACAGGAGCTTCGGACACGTACAATGCAAATTGGACCTAAGGTAAGGGAAATATCACAATCTCATTTTTATCCGAGATTTTTTATTCGTAAGTATTTACTGGGGTGTATTTTATCATCCACATCCATGTTTCATCAATATGTAATATTATTTCCATCCACCTACAATTGTTTAAATCCATTTTTTTACCCTTCGGTGAGTTTTTAGTAATATCTATGAAAGGAATCTTTTGTCATACGAGGTACTTTTTGACTTTTCCGACAAAAGTACGAAGAATGTTTTTTTTAACTTATACGGCATGAATGGATTTTTAAAACATTATTTCCAAGAAGATTCCTTTACAAGTTTTCAAGTTTGTTTTTAATCAACTTCTTTTATTTTAAAGTTGTATGACATGTTATGAAAGGAAAAATGTTTTTGAAGAAGAAAGGATATTTTCCTCAAGAATGGAGTTCAAGTGTTTTATCAAAATTATTTTTCATCTAAGATAATAAAGGGTTCTGTTTTTATCCCTATTATTACATTGATTTGATCATGTTGTGATGGAATTATTTTTATGAATTCCTTTATCTTATATGAATTGATTTATGATGTCATGATGTTTCAAGAATCCCATTTTTGTTACATGTGTTATGCGATGATGTATGATTATGTGGCACACATAAGAAAGGATTCATTATAAGATGGGTGGGACCTATATCTCCCTCCAATGCATTGGGTAAAGATTTTATATCTCATGAGATAGACATGGCTGGAACGGTAGGTTATACCGGTTCAGTGAAACAGGACTGGAACGAGGGTGACTCGGTTCAGAAAGGGACTTTGTCCACTAAGATAGTCTTGGCAATGAGTCATGACTAACAAGAAATGATTTTCCATGATTATGTGTGCATGCCACAAAGTTTCAAGTTTTATGTTATGATTATGGGGATCTCATTTTCACTTCTATGATTTATTCCATGATAAGATATTATGATCTCTTTTGCAGGTTTTGATTTTCAAAAAGATATGATATGATTTTTATTTCCTTTATTTTCCCTTGCTGAGCATTTGAGCTCACCCTTTTATGTTTTCTTTTCCCCAGGTCAGGAAGATGGATATTAAGTAGAATATGCTAAAAGGGACCCTAGATATGATGAAATAAATGGGAGACACTGTAGAAGATTTATGAACCAGTTGTTTATGTTTCCCAGTTTCTAAAGACACTATACCTATACGGTCCTTTGTGGTTTTGTCATATGTTGTAATAAGTGTGCTTCAATTTTGAAGTATTAACAATGTATGTAAAGTATGGGTCGTTATAGTTGGTATCAGAGGAAAGGTATAGTCAACCTTTGGAAACTAGGATGTGAAAGCCTTAGTAAGAACCCTAAGGATAAGTCTAAGCATAGAAAACAATCTTAGTGTTTTAGAAATGTCCTTGAATAACCTAGGATAAGACCTTAAGCATGAAAATTTTATTCTTGAATTATGTGGTTTTCCTATTATAATTAGTGTTGCTCACACTATTCTTCTTGGTTTTAGTCAATGGCTGGAACCCAAAGGAACCATGTTAATGCGGAATGCGATGGGCAATGCAATGATTGTCCCCCTGAGCAACCAAACGATATGGGAGCTGGAATGCAAAATCTTGTAGCCATGCTCACACAACTTTCTCAAGATATGAATCATGCAGGACTTCCAAACGAGCAAAGGAAGGAGCAACATTCTGTTGAATCCTTCATGAGGCAGCGTCCACCTTCTTTTAGCGGGTCTACTGATCCATTAGTTGCTGAACAATGGATTAGTACTACTGAAAAGATATTTTCAGTTCTTCAATGTTCTGAGCATGATAAAGTCATCCTAGCAGTGTATCGTTTGGAAGGAGATGCTGATCAATGGTGGAATCTTATTAAGAATACGAGGCAAAGGGATGAAATTGAGTCTATGGAATTGGACGAGTTCAAGAACTTATTTTTCAATAAGTACTTCCCTCGTATTCTCCGAACAAAGATGGAGAAAGAGTTTATTGAACTGAAGCAAAGGGATGATGAATCTGTTAGTACCTATGAAGCAAATTTTACAAGACTTACAAGGTACGCTTCTGGTATTATTATCCAACCTGAGAGTAAGATCGATCGATTCTTTAGTGGCTTAAAACCAAGTCTTCGAAGGGCGTTAGCCATAAGGGACTTCAATAGCTATGAGGAAATCGTTCGATGTGCTCTCAAAGTCGATATGGAGATTGGAGTAACCCATCAGTCACATGGGTTTGATAAGAAGAGGAAAATGGAATTCAAAGAAAAATCTAAAGAGCACACGGAAAAGAAGATGAGCTTTTCCTTATGCTCAAAGTGTGGAAAGAAACATGGAGGGATTTGTCTTAAAGGGACAAGTAAATGTTTTAAATGTGGAAAAGAAGGTCATCGGGAATTTGAATGCTGTGATAATGGGAAGAAGATGTCTAATGACGCAAACAAAGGAAGGGATACACAGAATGAACCTACTACACTTCAATGTTTCAAGTGCAAGGAGATGGGGAATTATGCCAATCAATGCCCAAATCCAAGGGTTGATGATGATAGTCTACGTCAACAAAATCTTAAGGCTAAAGTCAAAGGAAAGTCACATGCAATTTCTATCAGCGATGTGGAGTACGATAACGAAGTGGTGAAAGGTACACTTACCGTCCACTCTAAAGTAGAAAATGTTTTATTTGATTCTGGATCCACCCACTCTTTTATTTCTAAAGAATTTTCTAAGGGTATCACCGTATTACCTCAACAATTAGATGTTGAGTTAGCTGTGACAACACCTAATGGCACAACAGTCACATCAAAAGTTTATAATTCTTCTCCGATCGAAGTTTGTGGGAAAGTGCTTCCTACAAATCTTGTGATCCTTCCTTTAGTGGAATTTGATGTGATTCTTGGCATGGATTGGATTTCTCTACATGGAGCTCATATCAATTTCCAAAGAAAGGAAGTCACATTTCATATTCCAGATCAATCTACGATCATATACCAATGCAAGGATGAACATAACCTTCCAGTGGAAATTTCTTACATCTTATGGGTATTGATTCCACTAAATGAAGTTTATTTATCTCAAATGGTTGGTGAGAAACTCACGATTAAGAATATGCCCATTTTAAGGGAGTTTGATGATGTCTTTCCGGAGGAATTACCGGGTCTTCCACCAAATCGTGAAGTTGAGTTTTCAATAGAACTCGTACCGGGTGTTTTGCCTATTTCAAAGACACCTTATAGAATGGCCCCAATTGAGTTGCAGGAATTGAAGAATCAACTCCAAGAGAATCTTGATAAGGGATTCATACGCCCTAGTGCGTCACCTTGGTGAGCACATGTTCTATTTGTTAAGAAGAAAGATGGATCAGTGAGACTCTGCATTGATTATCGAGAACTTAACAAGATCACTATCAATAACAAATATCCTCTCCCACGCATTGATGAATTATTTGACCAACTACGCGGAGCTCAATACTTTTCCAAGATTGATCTTCGTTCAGGGTATCATCAATTAAGGGTCAAAAGGGAGGATATACCAAAGACGGCTTTCCATACAAGGTATGGACACTATGAATTTATAGTGATGCCATTTGGTCTTACTAATGCCCTTTCTATCTTCATGGATCTAATGAATAGAGTCTTTAGATACTATCTTGATCAATTTGTGGTAGTCTTTATAGACGATATTCTTGTCTATTCAAAGATCAAGGAAGATCATGAAGATCACTTGAGAATTATATTGAAGACCCTGAGAAAGGAGAAGCTTTATGCCAAATTTACCAAGTGTGAATTTTGGCTTCAAAAAGTTGCATTTTTGGGTCACATAATCTCAAAAGAGGGGATATCTATGGATCCAGCAAAAACAGAGGTTATCGAAAGATGGTCGAGACCAACAACAGTAACTGAGATTCGAAGTTTTCTTGGTTTGTCTGGATATTATCGACGTTTTGTAAAAGATTTTTCACGATTATCTAATCCACTCACCAAGTTGACTCGTAAAGGAGTTAAGTTTGTCTGGACAGAGGAATGTGAAGAGAATTTTAAGGAGTTGAAAAGAAGGTTATCCAGTGCACCTGTGCTCACACTACCTTGTAGTGGAGAAAGGTTTGTGATCTACAGTGATGCATCCAAGAAGGGATTGGGGTGTGTTCTTATGCAAAATGATATGGTGATAGCTTATGCCTCACGACAGTTGAAAATCCATGAGCAAAATTACCCAACACATGATTTAGAGTTGGCTGCGGTAATCTTTGCATTAAAGATTTGGAGGCATTACCTTTATGGTGAAAGGTGTGATATTTATACTGATCATAAAAGTTTAAAGTATATTTTCACAAAAAAGGAGCTGAATATGCGTCAAAGAAGATGGTTGGAGCTGATTAAGGATTATGACTGCTCAATCCATTACCACCCTGGGAAAGAAAACAAGGTGGTAGATGCATTAAGTCGACAAGACCATGCTAGTTTATCCATGATAAGGATCACAAAGGATCCAATATTTATGGATTTACAAAGGATGGATCTTGGAATTATAATGGAAGGGGAAAAATCTTATCTTTCTCAAATGAATGTTCAACCATCTATACATGTGAAGATTAAAGAGGCACAGAAAGAAGATGTCGAGTTACAAAAGAAGGTGAGAAATGTTCCTGAATTTAGCATTGATTGTGATGGGATAATAAAGTTCAGGAATCGGGTTTGTGTTCCTTCCATCCCCGAATTAAAGAAGGAGCTGCTGGATGAAGCTCATAGTTCTTCATTCTCTATTCATCCTGGAAGCACGAAGATGTATAGGGACCTGAAAGAGTACTTCTGGTGGGATGGCATGAAAAGAGATGTTGCTGAATATGTCTCTCGATACTTGGTTTGTCAACAAGTTAAAGCTGAGAGACAGAAGTCTAAGGGGATGTTACAACCATTACCCATACCCGAATGGAAATGGGAAAACATCACTATGGACTTTGTCACAGGACTTCCTAAAACATCCAAAGGCAATAATGCTATCTGGGTCATAGTTGATCTTCTTACAAAGTCTTCACACTTCATTCCTATTAGAGAGGATTTCTCTCTAGATCAGCTTTCCAGGATATATGTAAAGGAAGTGGTAAGATTGCATGGAGTACCACTTTCTATTATATCTGATCGGGATCCGAGATTTACCTCGAAGTTCTGGCGAAGTCTTCAGCATACTCTGGATACAGAGTTGAGTTTCAGCACTGCTTATCATCTCCAGACAGACAGTCAGTCTGAGAGAACAATTCAAACCCTAGAAGATATGTTGAGAGCTTGCTCTATGGATTTCAAAGGAGGTTGGGATCAACACCTACCTTTGGTGGAATTTTCTTATAATAATAGCTTTCACTCCAGTATTCAGATGGCTCATTATGAAGCTCTCTATGGAAAGAAATGCAGGACTCCAACTTGCTGGGATGAAGTTGGGGAAAGAAAGCTGTTAGGACCTGATCTCGTTGATGAAATGGCAGAAAAGGTTAGATCTATTCAACAACACATAAGAGCAGCTCAGAGTCGACAGAAAAGTTATGCCGACAACCGAAGAAAAGACCTAGAGTTTGAAGTGGGTGATAAAGTGTTCTTACGAATATCTCCCTGGAAGAGGGTTATGAGATTTGGAAAGAAGGGGAAGTTGAGCCCTAGATATATCGGTCCTTTCGAAATACTGGATCGTGTTGGGAATGTAGCTTACAGATTGGCGCTTCCACCGAATCTCTCTCAAGTTCACGATGTGTTCCATGTATCTCTCCTGAGAAAGTACATACCATATCCTTCACATGTACTCAGCTCAGAAGTTGTACCGCTGGAGCAAGATCTTTTTTATGAAGAACAACCAATAGAGATTCTGGATCGTAGCGAAAAAGTCCTACGAAACAAGACCACTCGCTTGGTTAAAGTTTTATGGAGGAACCACCAACTTGAAGAAGCTACATGGGAGCTTGAGGATATGATGAGGGAGAAGTATCCTCATCTGTTTGTCACAAAGTGACGAATTTCAAGGGCGAAATTCTTTTTAAGGGGGGTAGAATGTAACACCCGAGATTTTTATGAGTAATATTTTGTTTTTATATATCATCAACGGAATATTTCACTACATACTAGCTTGGCTTACTTTACACGCAATTGCGACCTTCCTCGATAGCTTGCGCCGTACGCAATACCGAGTTTCACTAAACAACGATATGCTATTAAAATATTATTAAAACTAGCCGTTATGAATAGTAATAACCACTTTTTTGAAATTTTATAAATTTTATTTTTCAAAATGGACTTCATTTTTGGACTCAGAATATCGAAATTAGCCTAGGGTGAAATTTTGGTATTTTTCTGAAAACTTTCAATTTTTTGATGAATAGTGAAACCACTTAGTGGTAGGTTAAAAACTGAATTTTGCATAAAACATAATTTTACCGCTTCTGTGAATGGAATTTCGAAAATCCGACAGACACGGTTGATATCAGTAAGTAAAATGCGGTTCAATGAGATAAAAATAATTTTTTTGGTGAATAGTAACTTTTTACTTTTTTTACCGCGGTTAATAGTAAATAGGGTAACTAAGGGTAAATATGATATTACTATTACCCTAACACATGTCCTAATTCTATTGGAAAAGTGTAATTCGACCAAAAACAAACTTAGGAATAAAATATGACCATTTAGGCCCACTTGGATTAGATTATGACATTTATTATTAATTTATTTAAAGAAGGGTTAAAATAGTTAAAATCAAAGTTTAATAAGTAAATCATTTTTAATATGGGGTTATACATAAGATAAATTCGACTATAAATATTCATTAGAAATATAAAAGGATTTCCTACATAATGGTATTTTATTTGTAATTTTTAGACATTAAATAATTTAATTTATTTATGACACAATGATGATGCAGTAATTATCTTATTAATGAAATATTGACATAATTGATGTTATAAACACCAAAATAAATGTAATTTGAGACTTTTTATGAATTCAAATTATTTTCTAGGATACTATGATATATTAATGTTGATTTAATAAACTTGGTTCGAACATATAATTCTGTTATGACTTTCACAAAAATCATATATCAAATAGTGTCAAAATTGACACAAAATAGTTTTTAAATCAAATATTATATTATTAATTGTTATTTTATTCCTAAAAATCTAAGGTTCGGCCAAATGACTTAGATAAGGATATATATATTAATAATAAACAATTTGGGGTTCTTTTGGCATGTTATAGTAAGTGTATTAACCATATAGTGAAAGAAAACAAAAAGACACGGTAAAAGTTAAATTATTTAACTTAGAGTTAAATCTAATTGATAAGGTTAAAATAATACCCTAAACTTGTATAAATCTTATTGGTTGATATTATTTCGACCCATCCCCACTTTAACTTCGAAATAAGACCCTTTATAACCATTATAAACCGATTTTGACTTTAATATAAAATAATATTTTGAGGTATTCCTAAGGTGCCCCTCTCCTCCCTTATAAAAGGGCACCTCCTCCCCCTCCTCCTCACACCAAATTGAGCACTCAAGCTCGGCCAACCCCTGCCATTTTCTCCTCTCCACTTTCCTAGAATAATCCTAGAGGTCCTGGTCTTCTTCAAAGACCAATCTTAGTTCCCTAAGTGGAGGATTCAAAGAGCCGTTCCAAAGAAGAGGTAATATCCGTTACCGATCTTTTCAATTTCTTTCTTCTTCAACTTCTTCTTCTTTAGTTGTTTCATGATAAAGTATTAACATCAGTATTACTTACATACTGATATGTTATTATAAATATGAAACAACCCTAATTCACCTTCTATCCATCCCACGGAAAAATGAAATCACCGCGCGTGCGTACGTACGGAATACCGTCTCCACGCCGTGGTGTAATCTATTTTTCCACCATCACTTTACAAGGATGGGTATAATGGTGTAATTAGTAACTATTTATGATTATTATAAAGTAATATTGATACTTAAATAATATATATATACTCCAATACAGTTCCACGATCATAGGAACGATATCATCACTCGTGTGTACGTACGGAATACCGTCTCCACGATGTGATGCGACTCGTTCTACATGATCATCATTACATAGTAATTATATAAATGAATTTAATGAATAAATATGATACATGTTACACTAATACAATTCTGTATATAAGGTATCTATAACCTTAAAAGAAGAATAAGAATGTATTCGGCAAAACACGCATAAGAACAAAAGGCAATAAAGACCCGAGTAACAAGTAACAATGAAATATTACTATCAAGAAGCTAAGAATATGACCATATATGATATCATATCAATATGTATGATTCTGGAATAAGTCAATAACATTATTTAAACCATTATACAGGAGATTCGGACACGTACAAAGCAAATTGGACCTAAGGTAAGGGAAATATCACAATCTCATTTTTATCCGAGATTGTTTATTCGTAAGTATTTACTGGGGTGTATTTTATCATCCACATCCATGTTTCATCAATATTTAATATTATTTCAATCCACCTACAATTTTTTAAATCCATTTTTTTACCCTTCGGTGAGTTTTTAGTAATATCTATGAAAGGAATCTTTTGTCATACGAGGTACTTTTTGACTTTTCCGACAAAAGTACGAAGAATGTTTTTTTTAACTTATACGGCATGAATGGATTTTTAAAACATTATTTCCAAGAAGCTTACTTTACAAGTTTTAAAGTTTATTTTTAATCAACTTATTTTATTTTAAATTTGTATGACATGTTATGAAAGGAAAAATGTTTTTGAAGAAGAAAGGATATTTTCCTCAAGAATGGAGTTCAAGTGTTTTATCAAAATTATTTTCCATCTAAGATAATAAAGGGTTCTGTTTTTATCCCTATTATTACATTGATTTGATCATGTTGTGATGGAATTATTTTTATGAATTCCTTTATCTTATATGAATTTATTTATGATGTCATGATGTTTCAAGAATACCATTTTTGTTACATGTGTTATGCGATGATGTATGATTATGTGGCACACATAAGAAAGGATTCATTATAAGATGGGTGGGACCTATATCTCCCTCAAATGCATTGGGTAAAGATTTTATATCTCATGAGATAGATATGGCTGGAACGGTAGGTTATACCGGTTCAGTGAAACAGGACTGGAACGAGGGTGACTCGGTTCAGAAAGGGACTTTGTCCACTAAGATAGTCTTGGCAATGAGTCATGACTAACAAGAAATGATTTTCCATGATTATGTGTGCATGCCACAAAGTTTCAAGTTTTATGTTATGATTATGGGGATCTCATTTTCAATTCTATGATTTATTCCATGATAAGATATTATGATCTCTTTTGCAGGTTTTTATTTTCAAAAAGATATGATATGATTTTTATTTCCTTTATTTGCCCTTGCTGAGCATTTGAGCTCACCCTTTTATGTTTTCTTTTCCCCAGGTCAGGAAGATGGATATTAAGTAGAATATTCTAAAAGGGACCCTAGATATGATGAAATAAATGGGAGACACTGTAGAAGATTTATGAACCAGTTGTTTATGTTTCCCAGTTTTTAAAGACACTATACCTATACGGTCCTTTGTGGTTTTGTCATATGTTGTAATAAGTGTGCTTCAATTTTGAAGTATTAACAATGTATGTAAAGTATGGGTCGTTATAATGAGTGTTATTATGATGTCATTTGAATTTACATGATGTTTGGTCTATCATTTTCATTATGTATCGTATATATTGTATTTCTATATAATATGGTTGAGCATTCAGGTTTGTCTATTGGTCTCATTGTGAGATATAAAACATGTTTGCTTAACCTAGATGACATGTGAAACATGGAACAATCATGACACTATCATCTAAGTAGAATACGCCAAACATTTGGTCAGCATGTACATTTGGACTATTCCAGCTGGTGGGATGTGTCACATAATTTTGGGATATCCTCTGAGAGGGATGTGTTTGACAATGGTCGGCATGTGAGATTTGACACATGATTCTAGACTATCTATCGATTGTAATATGCTTGAAATTGGTCAGTATGAACTTGGGATATCTCTACCTAAAGTAATGTGTCATACATACTTTTGGGAAATTCCATTGAGGGGATATATCAGGCTGGTTACCGATGTTCATACGATCATTATGTTGAAGCAGGTATGTTTCTCTCGGCATAGTGCCGAATTAGGTAGAGCTGGTCCTCAAGGACCCAACATGTGTTTGGAACTTGTGTGATATATATTATTTTTATATTTTTACCCTATTTACATTCATGGCATACACTTGTATATTTTATGAACTATTGTTAAGGTTCGTTGGTGGTGTCCTACTGAGTCTTATACTTGCATCCTACTTGGAAATTTTTGTGCACTTTTAGACTTCATAATCAGAGACTCGATGAAGGAAAAGGGCCCTATAGTGTATAGTTTAGTAGGTGGAGTTGGAGGATGCGGTCATTGGTGGATGGAATTTGGGTGGGATTTTATTTTTTTCATTTATTTTATACCTTTACCTATACATGGGATCCTTGTTTTGTTTTAGTTACTATATCATGTATGAGATCTTTATTTTTCTACATGTACTCTAATTATTTATTTATTTATATATTTATGTTATTATTTATTGTTCCCATGAAATTATATGGAGGGTATAGTCTCCCCATAGTTCCACTCAAGACCCTCAATGCAAGTTAGAAGCCTCTGGTGTATATAGAGGCATGCTTGAGGTCATGTGGCATTCCTTTTCAGACACATTGGTTCAGGTCGGGATGTTACAAAATGGTATCAGAGATATGTTTCGATCCTGAGACCTATATAAGAACCATTAAATACTGATAGTAGTTAATAAATTAATAAATGGTATCAAATTATTAGGATTCACTAACTTGATTTTTCTATTTTCCTTGATTTCGGATACGATTAACAGGATTTAGGATGGTTGGGACTCAGGTATGGGAACTATACTAGTGTCTAATCAACATTTAATAGTGAACTTATGAGTTTCCATAAAATAGGGAAAGTAAGTTTTGTTATTACCATTGATTAAATTCACCTTTGATGATTCACATGATGTTGATATGTGATTTATGAGTTTTGGTGTCAATTTATGCATCATGTTTGGCACATAGGTTCACATGTCATATATATATGTTGATTGCATTATATAGAGCTCAAATAATTAAATGCCTATTGAAATTGTGATATGTGACCTGGTGCAGTATTTCTAGCATTTTTTTAGTTGAACGTGTTGTATTCTATGATTGATTGTACATGTGTGGCTAAGACTAACATGAAGATGTTGGTAATATGGACTTAATCCTTGAATAAGAGTTAATTTCTTTGTGTGTTCCTTTTAGTGAACTCGATTTGAAATTATAATGTGTTGATTGTAAAACTCTATGATAAAATTAAAAAAAATAATTAAAAAAATAATTAAAAATGTTTTAATTTATTATGGAAACTTATATGGTGGGGAGTAGTGGTTACATGATCTAAAACACTTCTCGAGGATGATAAGAATAATGTTGGGGAGAATTGTAACATCCTCCTTTTTAAATGATATTAAAAACTAACTTTTGTTAACAAATTACAATTATTTTGGTGAGAAAATTTAATTTTTAATACTTGTGTTTATTATGTCTTTACAAAAGGATAAAATCCCTTTTAACACATTGGAATATTCTATAAAATGCTTTTAGAGTTAGGAGCTCTATCAGTGTAGGACTCCGAGCCCCATAGAGGCTCGATGTTGATAGAATAAAAATATTAAATATATTTTATTCATACACAAGCACGTTTTTTTCAAAAAAAAATATAATAACTTCCAAACAGTGTATAATATAAAAAATATGAGACCATCGTTAGGTATGAAATGTGGGGTTTACCCTAGGAAAGGTATAACTTTTATGTGATTCAGGTGTTTGGAAACATATCATGCGATAATACTATTTTTATATTTTATTATTTTATTATTCTAATTTTTAAATAATAAATAATTAATATCTCTCAAATAGTGTGTCTTATGATAAATATGATACCACCATTATGTTTGGGACATAGGGTTTACCCTAGTCGGGGTATAAATTTTCTGAGCATCGGAAGTTTGGTCAGATCATAGATGGGGATAAATTAATTAGTTTATAAATATTTTATTGGGCAGATATAAATAATAACAATAATAACAATAATTTTATTATTATTATTATTATTATTATTATTATTATTATTATTATTATTTGTTCCAAATACAAAAATAGTAATATAATTACATGATTAATGATAATGATACGGTGGTAATAATGAGTGGCCAAAATAATTAATGTGATATTATTAATTGGACCAATTAAATGTAAATATGTAGTTAATATTATTTTATAAATTGTTATAAGTTTTTAATGGGTGTTTTTATTAATATATTTATGGTGGTAATAATGGATTTTATTTAATAATGATAATAAAATATTGTTGTTCTTATTATTATTATTATTATTAATTTGAGAAAATAATATTTTTTGTGTATGTATATATATAGGTTAAATATATATATTTGTGTATGCACGGATGTGTATATTTATATTCGTAGGTGTATATATATGAGGAGTATATATATTTATACATATATATAGATGACTTTAAAATATATTTAATGAGTGATTAAATATATTTTAAAGATGTTTTAAAAACAAAGAAACCCATGAATTTATTGGTGGTGATTCTTTTTAATAATAAATTAAAATAAATTAGATAAATGGAATTTTGAATAAATTATAATGGAATTAAAAGAGGTTTGGGGTGACATAATGAGAAATTATTGGTTTTTAAAAGAGGGAATGCATAAGGAATCTAGAGAGAGAATAAAAAATAATGAAAATTAAATGTTTAAAAAAATATAAAAAGATATTTAGGGGTTGAACAAGGAGCATACAAGTGGTTTCATGCCCCACTCTTCTCTCATGTCCTCTCTCCTCTCACTCTCTCTTGTTATTATTTTTATTTTATTTTCATTATTTTATCAAATTTCAGTCCTTGATGTCTCCTATAATATTTATTGAATTGATGTGTCGTTAATGTTTTTGGGCTCATCTCGACACGATTAATTTTAAACATATTTTTATTTCTGAAGACAACAATTTTTTGGTGATTTAGTTAAACTTATAAGTAAACCCTCATCATCATTTGTCTTTTCAACTAAGGTAGTAAGTCCTTAACATTAGTGCTTGCTTTATACAATTTATTGACATGATTTTTGGAGTGTGTGTGTGTGTGTCTGTAGTAATCTATTAACATTAATTCATGTTATATATAGGTTATTGACATGACTATTGTCATACGTGTGTGACCCGTGTGACTTATGTTTCATGTTTTATCCCATGACATGTGTGTGTAGACTTTGACTTGTTCTTATGTTGTTTTCATATGAGTTGTGATTATTTTTATTATGACTCCATTTGACTTGATGTGATATTTTATCTGTCATTTTCATTATGTATCGCATATATTGTATTTCTCTCTACTATGGTTGAGCGTGAAGGTTTGTTTATTGGTCACCATGTAAGATATGAAACATGTTTGGTCGACATGGATGACATGTGAGACATGGAAAAAGCATGACACTCTCCTCTGAGTACAATATTCTAGACATTTGGTCAGCATGTACATTTGGGTTATTCCAACTGGTGGGATGTGTCGCATACTTCTAGGCTATCCTTTGAGAGAGATGTGTTTGACACTGGTTGGCATGTGAGATTTGATGCATGCTTCTAGACTATCTATCCAGAGGTATATTCTTGACATTGGTCGATATGTACTTGGGATATCTCTACCAGTAGGAATGTACCATACATGATTTTGGGATATTCCATAGAGGGGATGTGTTAGGCTGGTTACCAATGTTCATACCACCATTATATCGAATAAGGTATGTTTCTACCAGCATAGTGATAAAGTATGTAGAGTCAGTCCCAGAAGACCATGCATGTGTTTGGTACTTGTGTGATATTTTTTTTATATCTGTACCTGGTTTACATTCATGGCATACACTTGTATATTTTATTCATTGTTGTTAAGCGTCATTGATGGTGTCCTACTGAGTCTTGTACTCTCACCATACTCAGGAATTTTGGTACACTTATAGATATCATGATTAGATACCCAGTGTAAAGACCCAGGAATTTCAAGGAATTTTTTTTTCTTAAATACTTTGGAATTTTACGAGTCTGTGGCTTCTGACGGCACTTGATTTCGAGGGCCGGTGTGCCCGGAATCAATTTCTGAAGTTTAGCTTGGGTAAATTCAGTAAACGAACGAGTGAGTTTTTCTATCTTTTGAACCGGTGCTTGGAATTTAAATCAGAGGGCACCGATGAACTCGAAACGCTGGTAATTGCTTTAGGGGACCTTTACCGCAGATGCGTTTGCATGGGAGGAGAAGTTAAAATTTTTGGATTAATTAAGAAGTGAATAAAATTGTGGAACAATTTTATTTATATCTATGGTGGTTATATCCTACATGGGGGAGTTAGGGGTGGGACCCCCAAACACCTGACTACCCATGTGAGAATATTTGTAAGGTGGGGCCCACACGAGCCCCAACCTTTCACTTTCCCCAAAACTCCTTAAACCCCCTTCATTAATTTGTAAACTCATCTTAAATTGAGTAACCTTTCCACTTCCTCTCTCTCTCCCTCTTAACTCTTGCCAACACACACGTTAATTAATTAATTGAACCTATTCAATTAATTAACTAAGTGTTTTGAATTTTGAAAATTGAAATTACTTGTTTTAATAAAATAATATCATGAAACTATTATTTTACTTTGGAACATATTGTGTTGGGAGAAAGGGGAGAGAGCTCTTGTGTAAAAGATGAAGGAAGTTCCTCTTGGGTGGAAGAACATCATCCTCTCCGTGAAGGACGGTTATTCTCCAACAAAGAACGTCGACCCTTCAACGTAGAATGACTCGGAAACCACGATTCTCCATCCTCTTCTCTCTTTGCGATAAGGAAGGAGACACCGACATGGGTAATTCGCCAACGATGACATCCATGAATCCTCACCTCGCAACTTCTCCTTCCGCGATGCCTGACGTACGACGTCAATTATTGAGGTAGGGGTTTTGTTTTGAATTTCTCCTTACCTTTTTGAGGAAAGAACGACGAGTGCGGACCAACCACTGCCTGGTTGATTCGTGGATCGCTCGTACATGCAGGTTTGATGTGGGGTTGTTTTTTGGATTTGTATTTGGGTTTAAATTCTTAAACCTTTTTTGAAAACTTCTAATGCGGTAGGCTCAGGCCGAAGAACAAACCCGACCCTTCGCATATCGTTTTTTTGTGCGTTTATTGATGGGAGATGATGAAACGGGACCGCAATAGCGTTTGGAAGCCATCGCAGTGAAGAACGGGTCCCGGGAGAGTCGCAGGCGCAGACAACGGGCAAATTGGACCACTAGAGCGTGTCTGGTGGTCCGCGGAAGGCACTGTCGGCACGCCGCGCCGGCGCGCCGGCGCCGGCGACCGGAGGCGGTGGCGCCTCAGCGCGCCACTAAAGGAATTCCACTGCAGTGGTGGTGTGATGGATCCTGCGGCCGCATGAGATCCTGGGACGGCGGGGCGGTGCCAGCTGGCATCGCCGGCATCAATTAAAGGCGGGGGGGCCACGCCCCCTGCTCTGCGCGATTCGCTCGGCCAAGCCGGCCGAGCCCGCTGGGCCGGGCCGCTCCGGCTGGGCCGAGCCATGCTAGTCGGGCTGAGCCGTGCCCAACCGGGCCTGGGTCGGGTCGACCCGGTTTGGGCCGACCCATGGGGTGTTGGGGCGGGTCGGACCGGGCCCAGACCCCCTATTTTCGTACCATCATCAGTTAAACGCCCATAACTTCAGTTGTGGACCTCCGATCGACGCACCGTCAGTTGCATAGGATTACTTGGATTGAGACTGTTGTTTTGGTATATTACACCCAAGGTTTAGGTGAAGTTTGTGTATGTCCAGGTTGGTTCAAACCCAAAACCAACCGAGCCCTCGGAGCAGAAACGCTTATAACTTGAGCCCCGGACGCCCGATTGACGTGTCGTCGACTATGTTGGATTCCTCTTGATGAGACGGTTCTTTTGGCATACTCCACTTGTGGTTTTGATGCAGATGGAGTACGGTCGGGTTGGTTTAACTTATAAACCAGCCGGGCCCCTCGAACGGAAAAACCAATAACTCTCAGACCGGACGTCCGTTTGACGAACCGTCAGTGGTATTGGTAATCTTGTTGAGAAATAGTTCCTTTGAGTATACCCATGAGAGTTTGGGGTACTATTGAGATATGGTCGGGTTGGTTCGTACACGAATCCAACCGGGCCCCTGGAACAGAAATGCCACTAACTCGCATACCGGGCGTCCGATTGACGCATCGTCTGTTGAGTTGAGACCCCTATGACGAGGTGGTCCTTTGTGATACTTATTAATGGGACTTGTGATACTTGTATGTAACGACCAGTAGCTCATGGAGCGGACCCTCCTGGAGACGAGCGTACGGATTGCGGAGACTGAGTAGCTGTAGACCTGACGACTGCTTGGCGGATTCGACTCGTAGTGATTCGGTTAGCCAAGTGGACGGAGCGCCCAGTATTTGGCGGCAGACCCACGGCGGACGGAGCACCTGGTAGTTGGAAACAGACCTGCGGTACTCGACTGGAGGAGTACCTCTGTAGGCTATTAGGGAGAGAGCTCGGTATTCATCGGCAAACCCTCAGCGGACGGAGCGCCCGGTAATTGGCAGCAGACATGCGGTACTCGACAGGAGGAGTACTTCATCAGTCTAAGGTTAGTGAGTAGCAACTCAGAGTCGTGGCAAGGCCACTGTACTCGACAGAGGAGGAGTTTCTCCAACAGTTGTGGTTTTGATAATGAAAATCCTGGTTGGAGCTGAGTCTTTGACCTTTGTGTTTACCTCATGATAGAGATGGGTTACTTGATAACTTAGGTATATATATGGGAATATACCTAAGTAGTGGTTATCTATTGGTTTCATAACCTTTGTGTTTCCTCATGATTGAGATGGGTTAATGGATAACTTAGGTATAAGTATGGGCTTATACCTAAGTAAGGGTTATCTGTTGAGATCCTTCTTTGTAGTTATCCTTGTTGGATTTAGTGAGACCTTGAGGGTCTCCGAGTCCCTAATGAGTATCGTTATACTCACCCCTGCACGGGATATGCCCACACTTTGTTGTGTTAGATGCAGATGATGGACAACGCTGATAGAGACCGAGTGTACGAGGACTAGACGGTACCCAGAGGTGGACCTCACGACGAGTCAGTACCCGGAGGTGGACTTCATGACGAGACGATACTCGGAGGAGGTTGAAGGGCGATAGCATTGAGGAGGCTATCTGTACCTACCCTTCAGGTAGGATCCGAGGTGGACAACACATGAGCTGCTTCTATCTTCCAGCTGTTTGTCTTTTCTTTTGTACTTTCGTTCAGTTGTAGCTGTACTTTTTAGTTAGGTTTGTATTCTGGCCCATTTTCTTTTCAGCACTTTCTTTTGTACTTAGTGTTTTACTTCCGCTTGTACTCTGGTTGGATGTTTTTATGTTTTATAAAGGCAATGTCTTCCCAGTTATTAGGATTTATGCCTTTGGTGCTAGTCATCGGCCCCTGGCCTATGGAAGGTGGGCTTGGGGTAGTCACGGCACGGGCCCCGAGGACGGGTTGTGACAAATTGGTATCAAAGGAATTGGTTCTACCGCAGAACATAGGACTCTGATCATTCTTTTCTGTGAAGCAATAGTGTTAAGGGTACCGAGTGTGGTCTTCAGTTGAGGTAGTCCAGTATTGGTGCGGTGGCCGACGTATCTATACACCAGGACCCTGACTACTGATTTCCGACTCAGTGTATGAAAACACTTATTGCGTGTGTGTTTCCAAAATTTTTCTTTAAGTCAGCTCAAAACAGGTCATCTCACCGGGTTTAAATCGTTTGACCGTGTCACATCTGTTCAGGATGCCTCCACGCAGACAGTCAGTTGGAGTTCCGAGAGAGTACCCAATGACGGCCCACCAAGCGACGAGGTCTGGTGCAGAGCCCTATTGTTATGTTGGCACCTTCGGGTGGTGTACCACTAGCACCACCACCCATTGGGTAGCAGATGCCACCAGCTGTACTAGCGGATGGTGCACACTAACAGAGTGCATTGCACGAGTTCCAGCAGCAGAGGCCTCCGATGTTACGTGGTGAGACAGATTCCCAGGCAGCAGTGGACTGGCTGGAGGCGATTGCTAGAGTTCTACACCTAGTTTAGACACTAGTAGAGCATATGGTGATCTTAGCTACTGGTGTTTTTCAGTGAGTGATCATGAGGATGGTCGGCATAGTGATGGTACTTTGGTACGTGGACTGATGTCTGAGATAGTACCTTCGGGTAGTGTGTGAGCTATATCACTACCAGTTGGTCAGCAGTTTCAACTGGCGGTACTGGTAGATGACACATGTAGGTTCAGTTCTTTACACGTGTTTCAGCATCAGATACCCCTCAAGTTTCAAGGTGAGCCCGACTCACAGGCAGATGAGGACTGTCTTGAGGAGGTGGCTAAGAGTTTTCTAGAGCTTATACAGCTTCGGCAGGATGACATGTCGGTAGATGAGTAATCATTGAGGCGTATCGATCGTTCCTGGTACTTTATGACTACGATTCGATCAGTTCTTTAGAGCTCGAACCTCTGAGAGAGGTGTGTTTAAAGGATATATGAGCCATCACTTTTCCTCTATGCATTCCTACTTATGTTAGGGTGCTAGAGAGAACCTTTATGGTTGATAATTCCTTGGATGAGTGGATACAGCCAGTGAAGTTTAGCAGTGGTAAATTAGGAAACTGGTTCCAGTCTCAGAGACTTGGGCGTGTAAAATGTTTTAAGAAGAGAAAGTGTTAAGGGAAGATGAATCTGAAGAGTAGTAGACGTGGAAGCAGAGCTAGGAGAGCAGCATGAGGTGGTGTACTTTTCGACATGTTACAACCACCCGCCTTTGTAGTCCCCGATAGGCTCAGGGAGCTGGAGGTCAGGGGAAGATAATTACTGCATTCGGTCAAGGAGTGTGACCTAAGGGATCAAAGAATGATTCAATTTATGGTCAGTGTCTACTACTAGATGTCGTAACAACAGACATTGATACGAATCATTCCTTCCACAAATCTTGTCCCAGACCTAGAGTTTCCGGTTAATACGTTGACTTGATCCTCATGTCTGGAGATACCTTTGGGAGGAGACTCAATAATCACACTTATGCCGACGGTGTGATCTGACCCTTGAGGCGAGAGTTTCGGTTGGAACCTCTTGGTGGCAGCATCGAGGCCTTATGACGTTAGTTTGAGTATGGACTGGGCAACCACAGTTCATACATTAATTGACGGTATTAGGCAAAAAAAAGTTTGTGGATTATCTACAATGTTGGAATTGGGTTTTCCTTGGTTGGAGAAAATGAAAACCCAGGCATCACAGAATGGAATCATGCTATGTGGGTGCAGTCGATCACTCATGAGTCGGCCAGAATTAGATTTGTGTCAGACTTCTCCTGAGTTTCTGCACCACTTTTAGCTTTGACGAAGAATGAGAAACTCGTCATGTGGTCAGAGAGATGCCAGTAGATCTTTACAATATCTGAGGCATAGGTTGACCTGTGCGTCCATTTTGAGGCTACCATAGAAGGTGCAGATCATCCAGGAGTGGATGAAAACTGCACAGAGCAGACAGAAGACCTATGAAGATAGGAGACAGAGACCAATAGATTTTGAGGATGGCGATCACATGTTCTTATGGGTCTCACCTCGACGAGGTCTATGGATTTTTGGCCAGGGCGGCAAGTTATCTCCACGTTTCTTCGGACCTTTCCAGGTCCTCAGTAGAGTAGGCAAGGTGGATTACCGTCTCGCCTTTCCACCTCAGTTGCACCAGGTGCATGACGTCTTCCACGTATCTCAGCTGAGGAGATACGTGCACGACCCGACCCACATCATTGATCATGGGGAGCTGTACATCGATGACGGGGTGACTTTCACGGGTTCCAATAGAGGTTGAGGATCGACAGGAGTGGGTCCTAAGAGGACATTAGATTCCTCTTTTGCTCTTTCGCTGGCAGCACGAAAACCTTCAGAAGAGCACATGGGAGCGGGAGGCTCATATGCGTGCTCGGTACCTCCTTTAGTTTTCCTAGTTTGTGTTGTAGCTTTACGAGGACGTAAATCCCAGAGGTGGGAGTAATTTAAAGACATAGAAATTTCAAGGAATTTTTTTTCTTAAATACTTTGTAATTTTACGAGTCTGTGGCTTTTGATGGCACTTGATTCCGAGGCCCGGTCTGCCCGGAATCAATTTCCGAAGTTTAGCTTGAGTACGTTCAGTAAACGAACGAGCGGGTTTTTCTGTATTTTGAACAGGTGCTTGGAATTGAAATCTGAGGGCACCGATGAACTCGTAATGCCGGTAATTTCTTAAGGGGACCTTTACCACAGATTCATTTTCACGAGAGGAGAAGTTAAAATTTGTGGATTAATTAAGAAGTGAATAAAATTGTGGAATATTTTATTTATATCTACAGTGTTTATATCCTACATGGGGGAGTTAGGGGTGGGACCCATAACCACATAACTACCCATGTGAGGATATTTGTAAAGTGGGGCCCACACGAGCCCCAACCTTTCACTTTCCCCAAACCTCCTTAAACCCCCTTCATTAATTTGTAAACTCATCTTAAATTGAGTAACCTTTCCACTTACTCTCTCTCTCCCTCTTAACTCTTGCCAACACACACCTTAATTAATTAATTGAACCTATTCAATTAATTAACTAAGTGTTTTGAATTTTGAAAATTGAAATTACTTGTGTTAATAAAATAATAGCATGAACCTATTATTTTATTTTGGCATATACTGTGTTGGGAGAAAGGGGAGAGAGCTCTTGTGTAAAAGAAGAAGGAATTTCCTCTTGGGTGGAAGAACACCATCCTCTCTGTGAAAGACGGTTCTTCTCTGAAAAAGAACGTTGACCCTTCAACGTAGAACGACTCGACAACCATGGTTCTCCATCCTCTTCTCTCTTCACGACAAGGAAGAAGACACCAACGTGGGGAATTCGCCAACGAGGACGTCCACGAATCCTCACCTCGCGATGCCCGACGAACGACATCAATTATTGAGGTAGGGATTTTGTTTTGAATTTCTTTTTACCTTTTTGAGGAAAGAACAACGAGCGCGGACCAACCTCTGCCTGGTTGATCCGCGGATCGCTCGTACATGCGGGTTTGATGCGGGGTTGTTTTTTGGATTTGGATTTGGGTTTTAATTCTTAAATCTTGTTTGAAAACTTCTAATATGGTGGGCTCGGGACGAAGAACAAACCCGACCCTCCACAGATCGTTTCTTTGTGCGCGTATTGACAGACGACGATGAAATGGGACTGCAACGGCATTTAGAAGTCATTGCAGTGAAGAACGGGTCCCAGGAGAGTCGCAGGCGCAGACGGCGGGCAAATAGGACCACCGGAGCACGTCTGGTGGTCCACAGAAGGCACTACCAGCGTGGCGGCGCCGGCGACCGGAGGCGGCGTCCGGAGCCGTCCAACCGCCTGGAGGTGGCGACACCCCAACGCGCCGCCGGAATAATTCCGCCGCGGCAACAGCCGTGGTGGTGGTGCGACGAATCTCATGGCCGCGCGGGATCCCGGGACGTCGGGGCGGTGCTAGATGGCGCCGCCATCATCAATTAACGGTGGGGGGGCCGTGCCCCCCACTCCGCACGATTCGCTCGGCCAAGCTGGCCGAGCCAGCTCCCCCGGCCGGGCCGCGCCGGTCGAGCCGGACCGCGCCAGTCGGGCTGGGCCGCGCCGGCTGGGTCGGGCTATGCCAGCTGGGTCGGGCCACACCCAACCGGGCCGGACCCGGGCCCGGGTCGGATCAACCCAGTTCGGGCCGACCCATGGGGTGTTGGGCTGGGTCGGACCGGGCCCAGACCCCCTATTTTCGGACCATCATCAGTTAAACGCCCATAACATGAGTTGTAGACCTCCGATCGATGCACCGTCACTTGCGTAGGATTTCTTGGATCGAGAAATTCGTTTCGGTATATTACACTCAAGGTTTCGACGAAGTTTGGGTATGGCCGTGTTGGTTTGAACCCGAAACCAATCGGGACCTTGGAGCGGAAACGCTTATAACTTGAGCTCTAGGCGTCCGATTGGCGTGTCGTCAACTACATTGGATTCCTCTTTATGAGGTGGTTCTTTTCGAATATTACACTTGTGTTTTGGATGCATATGGAGTACGGTCGGGTTGGTTTTAACATATAAACCAATCGGGCCCCTGGAATGGAAAAACCAATAACTCTCAGACCGGACGTCCGTTTGACGAACTGTCAGTGGAGTTGGTAATATCGTTGAGAAACGGTTCCTTTGAGTATAACCATGAGAGTTAGGGTTACTATTGAGATACGGTCAGGTTGGTTCGTACACGAATCCAACCGGGCCCCTGGAAGAGAAATGCTAATAACTCACAGACCGAGCATCTGATTGACGCGCCGTCTGTTGAGTTGAGACCCCTATGACGAGGTTGTCCTTTGTGATACTTCTTCATGGGACTTGTGATACTTGGAAGTAACGACCAGTAGCTCGTGGAGTGGACCCTCCCGGAGACGAGCGTACTGAGTGCAGAGACCGAGTAGCTGTAGACCTGACGACTGCTTGACCGATTCGACTCGTAGTGATTAGGTTAGCCCAGTGGATGGAGCACCCGGTATTTGGAGGCAGACTCACAGTGGATGGAGCGCTCGATATTTGGAAACAAACCCGCGGTACTCAACAGGAGGAGTAACTCTATAGGCTATTAGGGAGAGCACCCGGTATTCGGTGGCATATCCTCAGCGGACGGAGCGCCCAGTAGTTGGCAGCAGACCCGTGGTACTCGACAGGAGGAGTACTTCAGCAGTCTAAGGTTAGTGAGTAGCGCCTCAGAGTCGTGACAGGGCCACTGTACTTGACAGAGGAGGATTTTCTCCAGCATTTGTGGTTTTGATAATGAAAATCCTGGTTTGAGATGATTCTTTGACCTTTGTGTTTACCTCATGATTGAGATGGGTTACTTGATAACTTAGGTATATGTATGGGCATATACCTAAGTAGTGGTTATCCGTTGGTTTCATAACCTTTGTGTTTCCTCATGATTGAGATGGGTTACTTTATAACTTAGGTATAAGTATGGGCCAATACCTAAGTAAGGGTTATCTGTTGAGATCCTTCTTTGTGGTTATCCTTGTTGGATTTAGTGAGACCTTGAGGGTATCGGGGTCCCTACTGAGTATCGTTATACTCACCCCTTCAGGGGTTGTGCCCTCACTTCGTTGTGTTGGATGCAAACGATGGACAGCGCTGACAGAGACCGAGTGTACGAGGACTGGACAGTACCCAGAGGTGGACCTCATGACGTGTCAGTACCCAGAGCTGGACTTCACGATGAGATGATACTCAGAGGATGTTGACGGGCGAGAGAATTGAGGAGGCTATCTGTACCTACCCTTCAGGTGGGATCCGAGGTGGACGAACCAGGAGCTGCTTCTATCTTCCAGTTGTTTGTCTTTTCTGTTGTACTTTCGTTCAGTTGTAGCTGTACTTTTTAGTTGGGTTTGTATTCTGGCCCATTTTCTTTTCAGAACTTTCTTTTGTACTTAGTGTTTTACTTCCTCTAGTACTCTGGTTGAATGTGTTTATGTTTTATAAAGGCAATTCCTTCCCAGTTATCGGTATTTATGCCTTTGCTGCTAGTTGCCAGCCCCTGGCCTATGGAAGGCGGACTTGGGGTAGTCACGGCACGGGCCCCGAGAACGGGTCATGACACCCAGTGAAGGGAAATGGACCTATGGTGGATGGTTAAGGAAGTGCAGCTGGAGGATGCAGTTGTTGGTGGACGACATTTGGGCTGGATGTCAGTTTTTTCCTTATTTTCTAGCTTTACTTGTACATGGGATCCTTGTTTTGTTTTAGTTATTATATCATGTATGACGTCTTTGGTTTTATGCATTTACTCTAATTATTTATTTTATTTATATATTTATGTTATTTTTTATCAGTCTTATGAAATGATATGGAGGGTATAGTCTCCCCATAGTTCCACTCGAGAGTTTCACTACTAGTCGGAAGCCTCTGGCATACGGGGAGGCATGCCTGAGTTCATGTGAAATTCTGACTCAGACCTGGTGGTTTGGGTTGGGATGTTACATAATGATCCATAAAAATTTTCCAAACAAGATAACTAATGTTACTAATAAAACTTGACATTTTATTTTTCTAATAGGAATAATCCATGACATCAAAAAAGAATCATGTGAATAAGATTCCACTGGAAAAAAAATCGAGAGTTGAAATAGATTAATATTTGGAAAATAAAAATATTTTTTTGAAAATTAGGATTTTTGAAATAAATACAAAGATATTATTTGATACCAATTGTTTGTTGGAGTAGAAATGGTAAAATAGGGGTGAATTTCCTTTTAAAAATTAAATCAATAAAATTAAGCATCAAATTAAAAATAAAATGATTTTGATACGAAGAAATAATATGGAAATAAATTAAATTTTTATTAAAGATAATATCAAAGTTGATTAAAAAAATAAGTGTAGAATATAGTGAACATATCAAATTTGTTAACTTTATACATATCTGTGAAGAATGATACAATGTGTAAAATAAAATAGGGAGTGAACATAATTTGATAAGGAGTTTGTAAATTGTGCATAATGTTCTCTTATGTCTCCACCCCTCGATTTGAGATATACATATTATTATACCTTTACTTACTTTTTAATATAGATATTAAAAACCCAAAATATATTTATTTTAATGGAATTCTAATAATCAACTTCCCTTGGTTTTAAAATAAATCTAATAATAATCTTCCCTTTCTTTTTTATAGAGATAGCAAGAAACCAAAGGTAGAAGGTGTGATGAGAAGATATTATTTTCTTAGAATAAATATATTATAATTCAGGTCTTCCATATCTCTTTAAAGATAGATATAATTTCAGTGAGATAGATAAATAAAAATGTGAGATCCTTTAAGATTTGGAAACAAAGATTGGATCATTGTGATGAGGGATTAGAGAATTCAAGAGATTCAATGTCGATTCAAATAGAGATTTGATGTGTACATTTTTATTTCATTCAAGTGATGATCCAAGCCTTTATTGTACTCTATTTATAACCTTATAGGGTGTTGGTTGATATTCCAAGTTCTATCTAAGCCATAAAGTGTTGATTCAATCCATTTAAGACCATAATAAATGTTCATCGAATGATTCTATAATGGTTTCAACGTTTCGTTACCCAATGCCACCAGCTAGTCAGTGTGAAAGGTAGTATAATTGCTTCTCTTAAAACTCCACCATCTAGTTGGTGCACTTATAATGGGTGGTTGGTGGAGTAATTCTACCTATAGGAGCATCAGTTTGATTTTTCATCTTGTTGGTTCACTCATAGTGGCTGGTTGGTGCTTCACTATATAATTATACTTGAAAATCTTCCTCTAATACTACTTTGATCATCTATTTATGATGGTTTACTTTTTTTTACTATAACCTAATATAAACAATAAAAACACACTTGAAATAAGTTAGAAAAACATTAAAATGTTTGTGATGAAAAATATAAGGAGTTAGAAATGTTTAAAATCCTGGAAGTATCTTTTCTTTATATTTTCTATTTTTTATATAGGGGTAGTTGTTTTAATGATATTTTCTTTTTATTTTAACCCTTATATAAGCAGTTTCGTAACGTTTTATCCTTTTTTAAGCAAGTTATATATTTAATATATTTTGTTAAAATCATTTTTTAAATGTCTATATTAGGGCATGGTCTTATCTTCATTGAAAATATTTTATGATTATTTGAATATAATACATGTTTCAAAAATACTTATTTTCAAAATAAATTATTTTGAATTAGTATTTATTCATGTATTTTCTTATTTTTATCATGATCCTAATTATTAATATATATGTGTATTATTGATTTTAATTGTTTTTATTAATTTATATGTTGAAGCATTAAATTTTGAAAATTTCATCACTTTAATTCAACTTACTTTTATTAATAGGGAGTTATATAATGTTATTAATGTTTTATAAAGGATTTTTTAAAATTATATTCAATATCTATCATATTATCCTATTTCTCTAACCCTTTTTATTTGAATGTCTCATTTTGATAATAAAAAATGGGGAGAATTTTTTGAGATAGAATAAAAATATAAAAGAATATATGGAAATTAAAATAATGTTTCATCAAGGGGGGGACTTTATTTAAAATTTCCATGCATTAAAATGAGATAAATTTCATTAGTTTCACAATATGGGAGAACTTGTTTACAAACTTATTATTGATATTTTGAAATGTGTTTAAAAAATGTGTGAAAAAAATGTTTTAGGTTATATTAACCTTACCTATTTCCCACCCCATTATTTCTCAAAATTTGGATCCATTTTCCTTGAGAGTGACTTTCCATTATTGAAAAGTTATCGGTATTTACAAAATGTCATCCCTTTTCTCTTATAAAAGGGGCTCTCATATCCTCTATTACTCTCACACCACAACCCTATATGTTTAGTCAAAACTCTACCCAAACATCTCTATAACACTCCTAGACACCTTAAATAGTTTTCGGTCTTCTCGAAAGACCATCCCTCAAGGGATTAACCCCTTTTTCAAAGGAGATAATCCTAGAAGTGAGGTATAAGTTACTAACCTCTCTTTCTCTTTTATATTTATTTATGTGAATTTTTATTCCACAAATTATATTAAAACATATTAAAATTATATCATAGGTATCAATATTATATTTTTATTTTATGATAATTATGGTATAATCATTAATTATTGTTCCCTTTTTCCCTTAATAAAAGAAAAAACGACATTCATGTGTGTATGCACTACCACCTCCACAAAGCATCATGTTTTTTCCTTAACCACATTACACATGAGATATTGATGTTGTATTTACTAAATAATTATGATATTTATATTATATTTTATATTCTAAAATGATAAAACATATTATACATTTATCTCTTCTATGGAAAATAAAGCCATCAACCATGGATATGTGTGGACTGTCGCCTCCATAGAACGATTGATTAATGTTTTCCTTTTCATCACTGCCTTACATGAATGGTAATGAGAATGGTTTTAATGGATAAAAAATATGTTTATGATATCATTAAGGTTATTTTATGATAAATTAGAGAACATATTAATTATTTTATCAACAAATAATCATCATTAATTCAATCATTTAAAACAACCATACGAAGAGGAAAACCTTTTATTAAAATTATATAATATTTTCATATCTATTAATTTTTATTATAATTCATTTATAATTATTCTATATCACACTAATAAAACTAATTTATATCATTATACTACTTTTTTAATTATATTGACACTAAATCACCTCATAATCATCTATTGATCATTGTATGTTCATGTTTGGGATGGTTTGACCACCAACTTGAATAATGTTATAAATTATATCATGGATGAATATGAAAAAAAATTATGATATAATATGGTATAAATATTTAAATAATGATTTTTTTGTTCTATAAATTATACATAAAGAATTAACTCAATAATTAATAAAACACCTCTCATTGGTTAAGAAAATCACCGAAGTCTGATTATTATCGATTTTATCTTCAAGGATAAAGAGTAACGCACTCATAAAGGGAAATTGAAAATTCATAAATAATTATAAGTCATATATTAAAGTAAAATTAATGATATTTTAATGATTAACTATGGAATGAGATTGAATACTGACACTTCTCCTATGAAACCAGTACAAATGGTCAAAACTATAAGCACCAAATATGGGAAAATAGGAAAAAAATAACTAATATGCATATAGATAATGATTATAAATGGAAATTATAAATTTTTTTATGTATTAATATGGTCCTGAAATGCTATATTGAGATATTTAGGTTTTTTTACGTGATATTAGAGAAAATTTGACTAAGCATGAATAAAGGTAAGGGGTTTTTGTGACACAATTCCTCTCCTTGGGTCATAATCGCTTATTTTTTTCTAAATTATTTCAAGTTTAACATTATCTAAACTATGATAATTTTATGTTGTATTTACACCTTAATTTCTAGGTAAATAATGTTTTACACTAAATACTTATTCCTTAACTAATCTGATATTTTGTGAAAATGTAATTTTGTCCAGAATAACTCTCATTTATTTTAATGTTTTTTTCCTCCATGTACATGTTTTTACTTAACTACAATGTTCTCATTTACTAATTGTAAAATAAAATTCTTTTTATCTCTAATTATCCTTTTATTCCCTTTTATTCATTTAAAAAAGGTTTCATTAACCTTTTAATGGTGTGGTTTTTTAATAAAGGAAGTTTAAAATATTTAAAGGTATTTTTCTTAACATTATCTTATATTCTTCCCTTATACTTCACATTTTGACATATTTTTTATTTCTTATAACTATATTTTTATTGGAATTTATTTTGAAGTAATGTTTTAATAATTTGTCTCTTCATCTTCAAAAAATGGATTTTGGAAAGTGACTTGAAAGTTTTATCTTTTTAATATGATATTAAGAAACGCTTTTTAAGAAAAATAATTTTTGTGATTTATATTCTATTTTCAAAGGATTCTTATCCAATGGAGTAATGGTTCATAAATCAACCTATATGCGATATTCTTAAATAATACTTTTGGTAATTTTTTTGTATCAAATGATCATGTTTTTTATGTGATTCCATTTGGAAAAGTTATGAAACTCATTTTCTTCTCATGGGTTATTTATGATAAGGTAAATGATTCGATTTTAAGTGGAACCCATATGTATAAATGATGATGGGTGGGGTCCTATATCACTCTAAAATTATTTTTTTGTGGTTCTTTATCTCATTAGATAATGAAGCATGGACATACTTTGATTTTTTCACAAACTAAAGGATGGGTATACTTAGATTTATTCACAAACTAAATGGTGGACATAGTTGGATTTTTTCAAAAAATTAAAGGGTGTACATGAAATTTTCATAATTTTTTCCAATTATTATGTTTGTTTCATTTCTCTGAAATGTACCTTATTTCCAAGTTATAAAAAATGTTTATGATATTCTATGTTATAAATATTTTTTTCTTTCTTATATTATGATTTCATGTTTTGTTTGATTTATATTATGTGTTTATAATAAATGTTTCTATAACCTTTATTTGGTATTATGTTTCTATGTCGTGATATTTAATTCTCAATCAAGTTTTATGATTTTCCCTTGTGATCCCATGATCTTTTTATCTGGTATTTCATTATCTCTCATGTTTTCCCTCATGTTTATTATCTAATCATTATGGATGGTTGATAAGTTTCCCTTATTGAGAATTCGAGCTCACCTATTTCTTATGATTTCATTCCCTATGTTATAAATATAATTATATCATATGATATGTCTATAAGAAGGACAAGAGGAGCATGATTATGGAGAAATGTTTACAAGTCTTATAAAATAAGATATTAATATATCTAATATCTAAGAAACTAAACCATTGGGTCTTTGGTTTGTGTAAATATTTGTGATAAGTATTAATTAAACCATTTAATCAATATATTAATTATGTATGTTTATATTGGGTCTCCATAGAAATATATTAAAGAACACATAATATTTTAAAAAACATTTTTCTATAAAAACAATTTTTCTATATATTATATGTTTTAATTTAAATGATAATTTTCTCATATTTACAATTTTAATTAGATTAAATATAATCCAAATTAAAAACCATCACATAAATTTTTTTTAATAGTTGTATTCTTATATTTTTAGTAAATAAAATAATTACCATGGTAAATATTTAATTGAGGTTAATGGGGGTAAAAGGGATAAACTAAAATGGATTGAAATTTTGATGATTAAAATGCTAAAAAAAATTATATGAATTTTTTTTATTTTGGAAAATTAATCCTAAATATCTCACTAATATTTCTTTATCTGTCTCACAAAACTCTCATGTGATTTCATCCTAACCCTTTACCTAACTTAAGTTTTCAAAGAAATGTCTATCTTTTTAATTTTTCAAAATAACTCACTTCCACTCACCTAAAGACACACTTATACTTATAATTTCCCTTGAATCCTTGACCATTTTACTTATCCTAGAATCCTTTTCTGCATTTGGAATCCCCTAGTCATAATAATAAAGCCTAAGTCCTTTATTTTGAGGAAATTCATCATGAGAAGGATTGATTTCGACTAAGTAATAGTTTTTTATTCTTTTCATTTACCTTATCATATACAATATTTATAAATATCATTATCTATTTTAATGGTGTTATATTAACGTCATTATGATTATAGGAATGTTTTATTACTATTATATAACTCCATACATTTTCTCATTCATTAGTATAACAGATTCTTATTTGAATCGGTTTAACCGCCAATATGAACGGTGTTATACTATCTCCACCATGTCCAACATGAATGAGAATAAATATATTAATAATATAAATATTTAATATTTAATAGTAATTTATATTATAAATATAGTTCTATAAGGGTAACAAAAAATTTAATTAACAATAATAAATAACTCTTTGTTATTAGTAAATTACCTTTAACGTGTTTTTCATGGATTATATTCTAGAAAACCACAACCATTACTTCTATAAAATGAAAATGTGGATATATAAACCATTAAAAGATAATTATTCCACTAACTTTAATAATATTGTAATTGTTAAATTGGTATCAAAAAATGATAATCTACATTGACATTATGAAATTTGTATGAAATAATAAAAGTTATTAACATTTGATAATGAAAATAAAAAATAACTAGCTAATAAGTATATAATAAATTATTGTAATTGAAGATTATAAAAGGTAATATATTTGAATTAAGATCTTAAATAAGTGATTATAATTTGTTTATGTATAATATATATGAGGATTTAGAATATTTAACCTAATAGTAATTCAAGGTAAGGTTTTCCCATCTCAAATTTCATTATTTGAGATATATTTTATATAATGCACCTATTTTCATTTATATAGTGTATATCTACCAATTTTACATATTTTAGCATAAATATATTTTTATTCATAGTAATTAATGTTCTATTCTAGGTTTTCTATTTCAATTTGTTTTTATTCAAAGTTTACCAAAACTATAAGGGGTTTTCATAACTCAAATTTTTTTTCCTTAAGTTATAATATTTCTTATTGAACTCCTTTTTTCTGAAGCTTGATTTATTTTATACTATTATTATATTAAATTTTATTTAAACTTAATCTTTTGTGGATTTAAAATTATTTATCTTAAATTCCATTCATAAGGATTATTACTTCAAAAATTATGATATTCATAAGTTTTTTGTTGATTTAAACTTCTTTTAATTGAGTCATAGTTTTTCTCTATTAACTATTTTCTTATAATTTTATTATATTATTACATTTATTTATTTTATATAGTATTCACTCTTCTCTATCAGGTTAAAAATTACATTATTAATTCAATTATTCTTCTTTAATGAATTTCTTTCTTCATAAAAATTCAATGATATAAAGAATAATTCTCATCCTCTAAAAAGATATTTTTCCTCCATGTCAATATTATTTATTTCAAAAAATGTTTATATTTATTATTTTGAAATATAAATATGTAATATCTATTTTCATATTTATAATTCTATTTATATCTTCACAAAAAGTAAGTTTTATTACCCTTTTTAATGATTTGGGTTTTAATTTATGTATTTTAAAATGTTAAAATTGATTATCCTTTTATATTAATATATTTTATCTTCTACTTAACATTTATTGATTTAAATATTATTTCCTTTCAATTTTCCATTATTAAGATGTATTTTTTAGTTATATCTTAAAAAAATACTCATATCACATTCTATAAACTACTTTTTAAAAGAAACAAGTAACTTCATCTTTTTATGACAATGGTAAGAAATGTTTTCTAAAAACCATTTTTATGTTTTTTCTTATATTTTAATCTATATTAAAAAGATATATATCCTATATAGTTATGTTTCGTGAATAAACCTTAAAATTCCGATATTAAATACTCCTTTTGGGGGATTGAATTTTTATGTCATCTGATCAAATTCTTGATGTCATTTTATGTTATACCATTTGGAAATGTTATGAAACTCATTTTTTCCATGTTTTTTTATAATATAAAATATGAATGGTTTCATTTGGCACAAATATTTATGTTTTATCATTATTATATGGGTGGGTTCTATATAACCCTCTAATTCATTGGGTAAATATTTTATACCTCATGAGATAATAATGGGAAACAAGTGGTGATACTCGATCCACTATGGGAAATTGGTAGTAAATATCAATCCACTATGTTATGGGAAATAGGTAATAATGTCTAATATACTATATTATAGAAAAAAAAATTAGTAATTCTTTATCTAAAATGATACAATTGTATTGGTATTTAACCTTGAAATTTGTTATGATTTCCTATTCTTATGCATGTTCCACACTCTTATTCCATATTTCTATGTTATGCTATGTGCATATGATATGATATATGGATCATAATTTTTGACTTGTGTCTCTCAATTATTACACCATAGTCACTTGATATTATATTTCCACCCACCATTCCATATTGATAGCTATTATTATTCCATATTTCTCTAGTGTTCATATTTTCTCATATGCTTATGATCAAACCATTTATGACTCCTTTATAATATTTTACCTTACTGAGAATTTGAGATCATCCTTTATTTTATTTATCATTTACCTAAGGAATTACATGTAAGATTATATTTATAAAGAGTATATGTGTAGATGTATTGTGGGAGATATTTAAGAAATTCTGAGAAATAAAAAATTTATGTAGCTAATACCAAACACACTAAACCTTTGGGTTCTAAGGTTGTATAACTATTTATGAGATATAATATTCAAATTACATAATTATTATAAAATATATGAATGTTTATCTTGGGTTGTCTCACTTGGTATCAAATAGGGAATATAAAGTTTTTTAGCACTTAACCTGAGAGTATGAGTATAGGGAATCCCAATTGGTATCAGAGTAGAGTTTAGATATTTTTGGGGGATTATGACTAGAAAACATTAATAAAACCCCTATGGATAGTTATAATATAGGAAACCATCCCAAAATTTTGGTAAAGTGTAGAGTGGGTATCTTCCTTGCAATAACATCCTTGTATATATACAAACAAGTGGATATAGGATCTGGCTCAGATGCACCCAAAGGTAATAAACTTGAAAAAGGTTGTTTGGGTATCAAATTGATATTCACTCGAGGCATAAAAATTTGGCCTAACTAAATAATTGTTTTGAAACTCTTGGGATATTTTCTTTGGTTGATTTACATGATCTTTACAAACCATTATGAATGATTTGAATACATTTTTATGGTATGATTATAGAACCGGATAGGAAATAGACCATGGATAACCTAGATTGAAACCTAGAAAATTTATGAGTTAGGGTATATATATCATTTATGTTTTATTCCATTTATGTTATTAGTTTTTTTGGATTAGTATAACAGTTACTTGTTTTAATGATCCCAAAATAATAATTATTTTATTAATAATGGTTTTTATGTTGTATAATAGAAAAACATATTTCTAGAATTTACATGAAATTTTTTTAAGTATGGTTTGTAACTATAAGAAGAACTCTCTGGTCATGATAAAGAATGTTTGATTGTGTGAATAAATCTTCATCTATGTGAAGAATTATATAAAACCATGATTGTGTAACTATTCACTATAAAAAAGAAGTATGATCATAGGAATAATTGTGTTTGTGTCCATAAAAAAGAAAGTGTGATCATGGGAAGAAGTGTGCATGTGACCGTGGGAAGGATCATGCAACCATGAGAAAGATCACATGTTTGTGATAAGGATATTGTGTGATCATGCCATAATTCTACCTATAAAAGTTATCTTCTATCACGATTAAGTTAATACCTAGTGAGTTTTTTTGTAAAAAATAATAAAATAATATTATATTCCAACAACTAGTTTTTATGGAATTAAATGAAAGTAATAGAATTTAAGTCTACAGGATAAGTTTATTAATATGAGGATTTAAGAATAATTGTTCTTAAATGGTTATTTTGGATTGGAGTGATCTATAAATTCAAAAGGATCCTCTGATCGTGTTGTCGAGCGTGTCAAATTAGAGGTTAAGTTTTTACTAGAATTTCTACAGTATAGCAGGAACCCTAGGTCATCTCTCGACGGAGCCTTAGATCACTAATTTCAAAAGAATGTTCTGATTAATTTAACAAAATTGAAATTAAATTAAGTGGTTGGGGGTTCTATGATTTTAAAATAGCAATTGAAACTATACTACTAAGTGAGAGAAACTAGTTGGAGAAATCGTGATCAACCCGGGTAAGTGTCCCTTGATGCTCAATCTATCATCGCTCCCAAGGGAATGGGAAGGATCATTGATTCCTTGATTTTATACCCACTGAAACCAGTAGTATGTGAGTTATTACTAGGTTACCACCTAGAATTTGATAGATCAACGTTATTGATTATCGGCGACCGCTCATAATCAATAAAACTATGTCGATGTAAGAACCGAACTTAATCAAGGCATCACATCAACAACGTGATGATATGTCTAGATTTGGGTCTTTATAAAAATTGATCTCAATACAAAAACATGAATATTCATGGGTTATAACTTCTGTATATCATCAAACAAGTCAATTCAAAAGCAAACTCATGAAATAGAAGAGGTGAGAAAAGAGGCAAATGCACTCAAATCATCACAAGATCCGGGTTATGCATGGAAGCACGAGGATTCTTATTCCTTTTGATTTATATTTAATCATACAAGAATAAACAAAAATTAATAAGGTAAAAATTAAGAACAATATACAACAAACTTGTAAATTAAATCACCTTACGAAGATTACAAATGTAGAGCTTGGGATTACAACAATGGACACCCCCAAGTTGATCACTAAGAAACTTAGAAATACATGAGGGAGAAGGGAACTAAAATAAATGAAAGAAGCTCTCAAATTCGACTCACCTTCACCCCTGGTCGTTACACTTGAGATAATGGTGGTGAGAGGTGTTTCTATGGACATACACATCACACTTTCCACAAAATAAGTCAAGTGCCTAAGAGACTAGGTCACTATTCAGGGAAGACTTTTTACTCCATCTTTATCCGGCTGGTTGACTGACCAAAACGCGTTCAAATAACTTGAAATTTGGTGGAGAGGTGGGTCGTCAAGTTATTTGTCCATGGGAGGTTGAATCAGCCCAATGGGATCTCCGAGGCCCGAGGTATGGCCCAAATACAAAAGGGTCATCAAATCTGGCTCTCCCAGAATTGTTTCACATTATGGGCCTATTATGGGCATTTAAATGGGAGAATTGGGATCCATGGTCTTCTAGAGAAATGTATCCCACACAATTTTACATACATACAAAAAAATTTAGCCCAATTGAATGCAAGGATTATCCACAGTATATATTTATGTCCACAAAAAATGCTTGGGCCCTTGCGCAGTTTGGCCCGTTTTGCTTGATTTCCATCGTGAGCTCTCCAAATCACCTCCTCCTATAATATAAACACTTAAAAACTAATATTTCCCTATTAAATAGTAATAAAAATTATCTCATTGAATAAAATAGTAAGTTCAATTTATTATTATATTTGGAATATTCATTACAAAACTAGTTTAAAACTGCGGTGTAAGGGTGGAATAAAACAGTGAATCGTGGTACGATCGCACCCCCACGCCTAAACATTTTCACTCCTGGGAAAAGTCACATATCCCAATAAAATATTGCATATATAAATATTTCCAACATCATAAAGATTTATCATTTCAAGAAATTTTATTTAATGTAAAGTGATCAATGCACGAACCACACCAAGGAGTTCTTCTTAATAGAAAAAGATGTCTCATAAATAATACCATAGAAAAATTCAAAAAGATTAATGATACCAAATTGAGAAAGGAATTAAAAATTCAACCATTAAACTAACTCTCCACGTGTGTGTGTGAAAACCATTCCATGCTATTCTTTCCACTTTCTATCCAACAAATATAGGTTATTTTAACATTTTTCAGCTTAAATAATTTTTTCACCGAACCTGTCCTACATCCTTTGCAATCATATTTCAAGACCCACTCATTTAAGAATTCCCATAAGTCAAACCATAAGCTCTCAACCTAGATATCCCCATATGTTGCACATTTCATCACTCCCCTCATTTATTATATTTTTTTGAAGCTGCAATTGGAACAAATCTCACACTCATCTCTCAACCCTTCTTTGATCTCCTCACGACACTAATTACAATAGTTATAACAAGATCAAAGGTTGAGGAGGAGTGGTTTTTTACCTGAACAAGACACAAATTTTCTTTTTTTGAGGGCGTACAATAGTCGACCATTAGGTACACACGCATAGGTCAATCTTGTACAGTAATGAAACAGATCGGATAAGGAACGAACGTATGGAAATATCATTTAATGCTGAAAAATATTAACCCAACATATATTTACCTTATATTAAGTAAAAAATAATCACAATTTGTGGTTTGGTGCAAAACTTTTTGGAGATATTAGTGACACCATTTTCCCAAAAACTACTCACACAATGGGCATCAATCATCTCCAAGGTTTCACATAGATACGACCATTTATATCATTGAAATAAAACCAATTCACTAAAAATCACCCCCTAATGTAAAATTCATACAAAAATTCTTTTTAGCCTTCATTATGGTATTTTTACTTTCCCCCCTTTATGGTCTCCAAATCATGGAACTTCGAAATTGTTGATGGGGAAAAAATAAAAATATCATAAAGAAGTCCAAAAGGAGAAAACAAAAAGAGAAAACGATGAAAATTCTTATCTAAACCAGTAATGTATCCACCCCCCCCCCCCCCACACACCTAGAGTGTGCAGTGTCCTCACTGAAATAAATGAGAATGTGAGAAGGAAGGATAAAACCTGGTGTGTTTTATTGGTATGATGCGTCGAGAAGGTGGATTTCCTCCACCGGATTCTTTGTAAAATCCTCATAGAAGTGTTTAAGTCGCTTCCCATTGATGGTAAGACTTCTTCCACTCTACTCATGCAAAACCTGTATTGCACCAAAAGGGTAAACATTAGTAACAGTATAAGGACCGAGCCACCGGGAGCGAATCTTACCTGGGTGGATCTTAATCCTGGAATTGTACATGAGGACCTTCTCACCAATATGAAACTTCCTATGATGAATCATCCCATCATGTATTTCCTTTTTTCCTTTATTTATAAAAACGAGAGTTCTCATATGCACCACGTCGAATTTCTTCCAACTCCTGAATCTGCAACTTCCTATGCTCACCTGCATCTGAGAGATTCATATTAAATTGCTTAACGGCCCAATATTCACGGTGTTCTACCTCAACCGGGAGGTGAAAAGCCTTTCCAAACACAATCCTATATGGTGACATTCTGATCGGTGTTTTAAAATCAGTACGGTATGCCCAAAGTGCATCATCCAAGCACAAACTCCAATCTTTCCTATTGGGTTGTACTATTTTCTCCAAGATTCACTTAACTTCCCGATTTGAAATTTATGATTGTCCATTAGTTTGGGGATGATATGCAGTGGAGACTTTATGAACAACCCCATACTTACAAAGAAAGTTTTTCATGTTATGATTGGAAAAATGGGAACCCTTATCACTAATGATGAATCTTGGTAGACCAAACCTACTGAAAATCTGGGACCTCACAAAATCAACAACAACTAGAGATTCATTGGTCCTAGTAGCCTTTTCTTCCACCCATTTAGAAACATAGTCAATAGCTAGTAATATGTACACAAATCCAAATGAATTTGGAAAAGGCCCCATGAAGTCAATGCCCCATGCATCGAAGATTTCACCGAATAACATGGATTGTTGGGGAATTTCATTCCTCTTGGAGATATTCCCTGTGAATTGACATTGAGTACATGATTTACAAAACCTATGGGCATCTCTATACAATGTTGGCCAATATAATCCTGATTCAAGGACCTTTTGAGTAGTACGTTGAGAGCCAAAGTGGCCCCCACATTCCAAGGTGTGGAAAAAGGTTAAAACAGAGGTGAACTCATGGTCAGGGACACACCGACGAACTACTTGGTCACTACAAATTCTCCACAAGTATGGGTCATCCCAAATTTACCAATGAGAATCATGCTTAAGTCTCTAGGATTGTGAAATGATAAAATCAGTGGGGACCCTAGATGTTTCTAGAAAATTCACAATGTCCGCATACCAGGGGGTAAGGTCCACAACGTCACAATGGTTCTCATGAGGTAAGAATTCTCCAATGGGTATGGGTGAGTCAACATGATGGTCTGATGGTGGGGAAATCCTACTAATGTGGTCAACTACCACATTCTCTACCCCTCTCTTATCTCTAATCTCAAGGTCAAACTCCTGGAGGAGGAGCATCCATCGAATGAGGTGGGGTTTGGCTTCAGGTTTCTTTAGGAGGAAACAAAGGGCATCATGATTAGAGAACACAATCACTTTTGACCCAAGAAGATATGAACGGAATTTTTCCAAGGCAAACACAATAGAAAGGAGTTATTTTTCTGTGGTTGTGTAGTTTACCTGGGCAGGGTCAAGGGTACGCGAGGCATATGCAATGACATGAGGGGACTTCTCAACCCTTTGTAATAAAACTTCCCCAACTGCAAAGTTAGAGGTATCACAGATAAGATCGAAGGGGAGATCCCACCTTGGTGGTTGGATAATGGGAGGTGATATGAGACTCTTTTTTAGTGAATTGAATGCATCCTCACAATTTTTATCAAACACAAACTCTGAATCTTTTTGCAATAACCGAGACAATGGAAGTGAAATCTTACTAAAGTCTTTAATGAATCGGCGGTAAAAACCAGCATGACCCAAGAAAGATCGCACCTCACGAACAAATTTTGGATATGGAAGGGTTGAAATTAATTCAATTTTATATTTATCAACTTGAATTCCATTATTTGAAATGACATGCCCAAGAACTATCCCCCGCTCAACCATAAAATGAAATTTCTCATAATTTAAAACAAGATCTTTTTCAATGCAGCGGTGGAGGACAGAACCTAGGTGTTACAAACAATCATCAAAAGAAGATCCATATACCATGAAATCATCCATAAATACTTCCATACAACTCTCAAGGTACTCAGAAAAAATACTCAACATACATCGCTGAAAAGTACCAGGAGCATTACAAATACCGAATGACATCCTTCTGTATGAAAATGTGCCAAATGGACAGGTAAATGTGGTATTTTCTTGATCCTTAGGGGCTATATGGATTTGGAAATAACCCGAATAGCCATCAAGGAAACAATAATGGGACTTACCAGCCAATCGTTCTAACATTTGGTCAATGAAAGGTAATGGAAAGTGGTCCTTCCGTGTGTCTTGATTCAGTCGATGATAGTCAATACAGACTCGCCAACTGTTTTGTACACGTGTTGGAACCAATTCATTCCTTTCATTTAACACAACTGTTATTCCTATTTTTTTAGGCACAATTTTCACTGGTCTAACCCATTTACTATCAGATATAGGATAAATGATCCCCTCAACAAGTAATTTATTGACTTCCAATTTTACCACTTCAAGGAGAGTGGGATTCAACCAGCGTTGAGCCTGCCTTACGGGCTTATCCTCATCATACAAAAGTATATGGTGCATACAAATAGATGGGCTAATCCCGGGAATATCATCCAATTTCCATCCTATTGCCTTTTTACACTCTCTCAAAAGTTTGAGCAGTTTTGATTCCTGTTGTGGAGAGAGGTTATTGGAAATAATGACGGGAAATTGGTCAATACCCTCAAGATAAGAATATTTTAAATCTGATGGAAGTGGTTTTAATTGCAACACCAGGGGTTTTTGTATTGAGGGAGTGGATTTAGGGGGATTGAGGTCCATGAAACTATCTATATGCTCATGTTTATTCTCAAAGGAAAGATAATCTATTGAAATGAGATTTACAGAATCATCGATAGTCATGGGTACCTAAGAATAAACACACTCATCAATTAAATCACAAAATTTACATTTTTATGAACCCACACAACATTCAAAATAAGAACCAAAACTCAAATCATTAATGGGTGAATAAGAGGAAAATAAATCAGAGGATGGGGCAAGGATAGAATTTTGTGTGTGTTTGTCATTATAGAGCACCTCCATCGAATAGATAGGAAGAGTAGAGTGCTCTTCAACGGGGTGTTTCATAGCCTCAAGGATGTTAAAACTTACCTTTTCTATACCAAACTCCATGGACAACGTACCATTGTGAACGTTGATGATCGTCTTTGCTGTTTTGGGGAATGGCCTCCCAAGTATGAGAGGGGCATGTCCTTGGGTTCGGGTATCTTCCATCTCATGAATGTAAAAGTCTACAGGGAATATGAGATTCTTAACTTTTACGAGGACATCCTCGACCACTCCTGATGGGTGTGTTGTGCTTCGGTTGGAAAGTTGCACGACAATGCCTGTTTGTTGAAGCTCTCCAACCTGTAAAGAAGTATACATGGAGTAAGACATTACATTAATAGAGGCACCTAAATCTAGAATAGCATCAGAAAAGAAGGTCTCCCCTATGGTAAAAGGTATCATGAATGTGCCGGGATCCTTGCATTTGGTTGGAATTTCTGGTTGAATCAAGTCCGATACATTCCTTCCCAGGTTGACTCTCTCATTCCCCTTTAGCCTCCTTCTATGGTTGCAAGGATCTTTAGGAAATTTGGCATATCGAGGTATTTTTTTAACTGCATCCAATAAAGGAATGTTAACTTGAACCTTTTTAAATATATCCATTATTTCTTTATCAATCTCATTATCAAAATTCTTCTTAGATTTAGAGAGTCTTTGAGGGAAAGGAAGAGGAATGGATTGTTCATTTGAATCATCAATGACTATTCGATTACCATTTTTGTATTGTTTTTCTTTACATGAAATTTTTGAGGGTTGGGAAAGAGAGTTTTCATGAGGGGGACATACCTGCTGTGCAGAATCAGTAGAAGGAGAAACTTATTTACCGCTATGAAGTTTAACTGCACATACATTACCTTTTTCCTTTGGATTGGCAATGGGTTGACATGGTAGTTGTCCAGAACCTTTCATCTTAAGCTCACCAATGGTGTTTGCCAATTTCTCCACTTGGGTTCGTAGGTCTTGAATAGCTAATTGTGTGGTTTGTTGGAACTGGAGGTTTTGGGTTTCCATTTGATTCACTATATCCTCAAGGCTTGGTTCATACTTGGGAGGAGGATGATTGTTTTGAGATGTTTAAGGATAAGAAGGTCTCATACCTTGGCCTTGTTGATACCAATTCTGCTTAGGGTAGCTTGAGTTTCCTCCTTGTCGGTATTGTGGTTGTGCTTGCCACCCAGGGTTTGGATTTGGCCTGAATTGTTCTTACTTGAAGGGAGGTGCTTGTTGGAATGGACACCCTAGGAACACAGCTGCACAAGACTCAGATGAATCTTGAAGTTGTGGGCACTGGTCAGAAAAATGAGTGTTATCAGAACAAATCCCACAATGTAATGGAATAGAAGTAGAGTGTGAGTAACCTTGTGCTTGAGATAATTGCCTTAGAAGGGTATGCATATCATCAATTTTAGTATCTACCTTTTGTTCTAGGGCTGAATGACTTACCTCATGAACTCATTGGGTTGGTGAAATAGCTCGTGTACCAAATTGTTGTGCATTTTGAGCCATGTTGGCTATTATGTCACGAGCGGTGGAAGGAGTTTTATCAACTAGGGCACCACCAGCTGTAGCATAAATCATTCCACAATCCATGGGAATAAGTCCCTCATAGAAGTATTGAATTAAAAGTTGTTCACTAATCTGGTGGTGGGGGCAACTTTAACAAAGTCTTTTGAATGTCTCCCAGTATTCATGAAGGGTCTATCCTTGTAACTGCCTAATGCCACAAATTTCTTTCCTAATTGATGCAGTTCGGGAGGCAGGGAAAAAATTCTCTAGAAATAGTCATTTAAGGTCATTCCAGCCCCCAATTGTGGTAGGAAAATAGTATAAACAATCTTTGGCTACACCATCAAGGGAGAAAGGGAAGGCCCTAAACTTGATTAAGTCCTCAGACACATTTTGGGGTTTCATGGTAGAGCACACTATGTGAAATTCTTTGAGATGTTTGTGAGGGTCCTCACCAGGAAGACCATGGAATTTTGGAAGGAGGTGGATGAGACCTGATCTCAGCTCAAAGTTGGCCGCTTCCTCAGGATATTGGATGTACGCGGGTTGGTACTCCACATCCTGGGTGGTCAGTTCTTTTAATGTCCGGTTATTTGCAGCCATGATCTCTGGGGTTTGATTGGGTTCAATTTTTGATTGGTTTAAGACCAATTGTGGTTCCAAATGGGGTTCCTTAGTGTTACTTTATTGACCTTCTCTAGATGCCTTGATTTTTGTGTGAAGTGACTTTTCAATTTCAGGGTCAAATTCAAGTAGTGTTTCTTTACCAGACCGGGTCATGCAAATAAGATGTGAAGTTTGTTTTTTTTTTGAATATGGATGAAATCACTTAAGATGGGTGAAAAGAGAATATAATATTATAATACAGAATTATAGATAGGGAGATGGAGAAGAAGAGAGAGAGAGATAGAGTGAGTGAGAATGAACACACTAAAAACAACCAAAAATAAAGACAAAACCCAAAATAAAAACAGTCAAATGGGGGTGAGGTATTTAAAAAAATTACTAATTAAGAAGTAAAATAAAAAAATAAAAGGAAATAAAGAAAAAAATGATTTTGGATCCCCGGCAACGGTGCCAAAATTTGATCGCGTTGTCGAGCGCATCAAATTAGAGGTTAAGTTTTTACTAGAATTTCTGCAGTATAGCAAAAACCCTAGGTCGTCTCTCAACGGAGCCTTAGATCACTAATTTCAAAAGAAGTTTCTGATTAAGTTAAAAAATTGAAATTAAATTAAGTGGTTTGGGGTTATATGATTTTAAAATATCAATTGAAACTATACTACTAAGTGAGACAAACTGGTTGGAGAAATCGTGAACAACCCAGGTAAGTGTCCCTTGATGCTCAATCCGTCATCGCTCTCAAGGGAATGGGAAGGATCATTGATTACTTGATTTTATACCCACTGAAACCAGTATTATGTGATTTCTTACTAGGTTACCACCTATAATTTGATCGATCAATGTTATTGATTATCGGCGACCGCTCATAATCAATAAAACTATGTCGATGTAAGAACCGAACTTAATCAAGGCATCACATAAACAATGTGATGAGATGTACAGATTTGGGTCTTTATCAAAATTGATCTCAATAAAAAAAACATGCATATTCATGGGTTATAACTTCTAGATATCATCAAACAAGTCAATTCAAAAGCAAACTCATAAAAGAGAAGAGGTGAGAAAAGAGGCAAACGCACTCAAATCATCACAAGATCTGGGATATGCATGGAAGCATGAGGATTCTTGTTCCTTTGATTTATATTTAATCATACCATAATAAACACAAATTCATAAGGTAAAAATTAAGAACAATAGAAAACAAACCTGGAAATTAAATCACCTTACGAACATTCCAAATGTAGAGCTCGGGATTACAACAATGGACACCCCCCAAGTTGATCACTAAGAAACTTAGAAGTACCTAAGGGAGAAGGGAACTAAAATAAATGAAAGAAGCTCTCCAATTAGACTCACCTTCACCCCTGGTCGTTACACCTGAGATAATGGGGTTTAGAGGTGTTTTTATGGACATACACATCACACTTTCCACAAAAGAAGTCAAGTACCTAAGAGACTAGGTCACTATTCAGGGAAGACTTTTTACTCCATATTTATCCGGATGGTTAACTGACTAAAACGTGTTCAAATGACTTGAAATTAGGTGGAGAGGTGGGCCATCAAGTTATCTGTCCATGGGAGGTGGAATCAGCCCAATTGGATCTCCGAGGCCTGAGGTATGGCCCAAATACAGAAGGGTCATCAAATCTGGCTCGCCCAGAATTGTTTCACATTATGGGCCTATTATGGGACTTTAAATGGGAGAATTAGGATCCATGGTCTTCTAGAGAAATGTATACCACACAATGTTAAATTAATACACCAATTTGTAGCCCAATTGAATTCACGGAGTATCCACAGTATATATTTATGTCCACAAAAATGCTTGGGCCCTTGTGCAGTTTGGCCTGTTTTGCTTGATTTCCATCGTGGGCTCTCCGAATCACCTCCTCCTATAATATAAACACTTAAACAAGTAATATTGCCCTATTAAATAGTAATAAACATTATCTAATTTAATCAAACTGTATGTTCAATTTATTATTATATTTGGAATATTCATTACAAAACTAGTTTAAAACAGCGGTGTAAGGGTGGAATAAAACAGTGAATCGTGGTACGATCATCCTCACACATGTAATTAATGTGTGAAATAGATAATAATATACAAGGATTACATCCATGCCTGAATACTCTATTTTTTACAAATTTTTAAATTCTGAAAAGTGATCTTTTGTGACTTTTATCTTAATTCATTGATCTCACTACTCATTCATAGATGCTAAAGAACCTTTATAATCAACCAAAATCCATCAAAATTGAAGAAGCATTACATTATCACATTATTACTCTATTGTTCTATATTTTATTTAAATCTTGAGTAGGGCTTGTATTTATTACTTATATCTTATAATTCCTCCTGTATTCTAAAGAAAAGTACTTAGATACTTCTTCATGCTTATTTTTATAATTTTTATCCCACATACAACTGTGGAAGAGTCTTGTTTAATCTTAGACAGCCCTGTACGCTATTATATTTTTAAAACTTGATCTAGTTTATAGATTAGTTTATTAGTTTTAATAAGCATTTCTGGCAGAGGGTTTGGTGTTAAGTGTAGAGGAATAGGTTTCAGGTTATAACTAAACTTCTTGAATTTTTAAATTACACTGTGTGTTATTTAATTTTTTCTTACTCTATTTTACATTAAAAATTATATGTTTCAAATATAATTTCTATAAGTATTTAAAAATTGCATTATCAAAATAATAATCTGGTATTTGGATTTAATAAGTAATATATATATGTATGGTGTTTGATGTGAGTAAAATTATTTTAAAATTAAATTTTTTTTAAAATTTTTTTTAACTAGGTTTTGATCGAGCCTTTAAGAAACCTCTAAAAAATGTAAAATTATATATATCAACTAGTTTATTTAACTAGGATATTTTATAAATAGGGGGATTTATTTTTAATATTTTTTTAGCAGAAATTTTTATTAGATGCTCAATTCACCCCCCCCCCCCCCCCTGAGAACTCTACTCTAAACAATAGTTTTAATTTTTATATCTTATCAAATTAAGTATTCCCATACTTAACTTCCCTATATTTTAGTAAATGGTTGTAAATAAGAGGAGATGGGTTAACAATGGGTGTGATAGAAAATGTGGTGATTTTTCCAATGAATAACAAAACAATATAGGATTTAGAGTAAAAATTATCATGGTTATGCCTAACCATTTATCTCAGGATATGATTAACAACTTGAACCTAGCTTAATTTTCAAACACACCAAATAAAAAAATGGAATTTCATGGAAGTTTGTGTGATAAAGACATTATAGGAAAGAAGATTCATCATCTTATGTGTCAAAATGAGGGAAGAATCATCCATAGAAATGTCTCAAAGGGATAGGAGGATGTTTGAAGTATGTAAAAGTAGTTCATAGAGCAACAAACTTCCAATTGAAAATGAATAGTTTGGTTAACATGATAGAGGTAAATAAATTTATTCCTAATGTAATACTAACAATTAATTTCTTTAAATACAAGGAGTTTGAGAATTATGAAAATTAATTCCCTAAACCAAGGAATAATGAGGATAATAGACATTAGCAACCTCCTACACCAAGACAACAATAGAAAGAATATGAAACTGGTCTCGAAAAAGAAGTGGTGTATGGTATACAAATCATACACTCGAGAAATAAAAATTTCCTATTTGATTCAAATTTTAACCCTCCTTTATATCTAGAATTATTTCTATGAGAATCAATTCTATGACCCAATTATTAGATATTTAATTATCACTAAAAACTCCTAGTGATACAATAATTGCATCCCAAGTTTATAAAACCTCTCTAATTGATGTTTATGGGAATGTGCTTCCATAAAATCTTATTATTCTCCCTTTAATTTAATTTTATGTGGTTTCGGGAATGGATTAGTTCTCTCTATATAGAGGAAAAATTAATTATTGGAATAAGGAAATTAAATTTCATATCTAAAATCAACCTGTGATCATCTACTAGCACAAGGATAATTATAAAATCCTTATGGGAATTACTTCCATTATATAGGCCTTAATACTCAATCATGAGGTGTATTTATCTCAAATTTTTGGGAAGAAACTCAATATTGGGATATTATTATTATAAAGGAATATATGAGTTTTATAGTCTTACTTAAGATAGTGAGGTTGATATTATATCTTGAGTCTTATCTATCTTACAGATACCCTTAGTTATTTTTATTAGTGAGTAATAATTTAAATTTAAAGGACATAATTTATTTAGGGGGATGTAACACCCCATGTTTTAGGACCCACTTTTTCCTTTAAATTATATGTTTATAATTATAAAGTATGTTTTTCAATTCTTTCAAAAGAATTAAAATTGATTAGGAAATGAGTCATACAAGTTATGAATCAAACTAATAACACTTTATTCATTCTTAATGGAACATTACAGTAAAGGTACATGAAACCATATATTACATACCATATATTTTTAATTATGAAAGATATTTAATGAAAACTTATGGAATGAGAATCATTCTTTATGAAGTTAGATTGGAATGAATTTATAGGAGGCAGTGAGGGTAGTATAGTTGTTTTGTATCCATTATTAAAAAGTTATATAGTCTTTAGATATAATATCAGTAAACATGTTGCCAGTTTGGAATTATCGATATATAATTGATATGTATAAAGTATATTTTAGTAATAAAAAATAGATATTTTGATTATAATATCTTTTTTTTCAATAAAATAACTGATTTTTAATAGAATTAAATGGTACTAATTCATTTGTTAAAATATCATTGATTGTAAAGAAACTTTTTTTATAAATTGTATATTTTTTATACAGTATTACTCTCAAAGAATGATATCAATAAAATTTATTAATAAAATAAAAATAATTATTAGTAAAATAGATTAATAAATTCTGATAAATAATCAAAGAATAATAAGGGACAATAATTTAATAATTCATAAATAAATAAATAAAATTAAAAACATTATTTTATTATATATTATATAATTTTATAATTTAAAATATTTAAAGTATGAAGTTTAATAAAATTTATTGTTTGCATACATTAACAAATGAATAAAATTTTAGGAATTTATTATTAATTGGTTATAAGTAAAGATAAAATCACTAATTGTTAAAAGGGGAAACCTTTCAAAGAATTATTTTTATGTGTGTAATGAGTTTTTTATTAAATTTATCGCTATTAAATAATGTTTTTTATTAATAATATATACAATAAAATAAATAAACATTAGTACAATAGATATTACTATGAAAGTGATAATAATAAATTCATCTTATTATTAAAAATGCATTTTTATTAAAAAAATGTTTTCTCTCATAATGTGTTTTATATTGAAATTAATTTTTATCACATTCAGAAGTTAAACATAATAAAATGGATTTAATGTTAAGAATAAAAATCTTCAAATTAGGTAATAATTCCAATTTAATTTTTAGACACCAAAAAATATTAAGATAAAAGTTAGTTACCACAATAAAGGTTAAAGGGTTATTTTTAATTAATTATTTTTATTAGTGTTGGGTATTTTTTATTATTATTATAGGAATATGGGATTAAAATTAACCAAACAATACACGCACCTAAGAACCCCAGTAGGTCAATCCTTATCCCTCCTCATAAGGAATGACAAGAACCCACTGGACCTATTTATTACAAACATAGCCTAATGTCCCAAAGACATGAAAGTCTAACAACATGGGCGGCTTGAAGGTTCATGGCCTGAATTTCAAATACATGGTTTCCTTGAAAGACCATCCCACTTTATGCCACATCACTAGTTTTTACATATATTATATATTTTAATTTAAAAGCTAATTTTCTCATATCTATAAGTTGAATTATATTAAATGGAGTTAAAATTCATAATCATCATGTCAAAATTTTATAATATGGATCGTCTTATATTTTTATCCAAAAAAATACTATGGTAAATATTTAATTAAGGTTAATGGGGGTAAAGGGGGTAAATTAAAGAGGATCAAAATTTTGATGATTAAAATTATAAAAACACAATATAAAAGACATTTTTTAGGTTTTAAAATCAATCTCACATGTCTCATCAACATTTATTTACCTAACTCACATAACTCTCATGTGATTTCATCCTTACCCTTCACCAAACATAAGTTTACAAAGAAATGTCCCTCTTTTTCACCTATAAAAGGAGATCACTTACACCCAATTCAATCTACACTTATCCATTGAATTTACCTTGAATTCCTATCCATTTTACTTCTCCTAGAATCACCTTTCACATTTGTAAGACCCCGGTCACAAAAAAAGGCCTAAATCCTTCATTCTGAGGAAAGTCATCGTGAGAATGATCAATTTCATCAAAGTAATTAATGGGTTATTTTTTATTATTTTCATTTACATTATCATATGCACTCTTTATAAACCCCATAATCTACTATAATGATGTTATATTAACATCATTATGATTCAAATAATGTGATACTACTATTATATAGCTCCATAATTTTGCTCCATCCAATGTTAAATTTTTTATTTTCCAAACACTTTTAAGGGAGAATTGAGAACCCTCACATATTACAAGTTTCAGCACCAAATAACACAATATATTTGTTGAAAAACAGCTTGAGTTGGTTGGAACTACTCTCCCTAAACAATATCTAGGGGATATAATTTACCTAGAAGTCTGGGTAGTCCTTTAAGGTGCCTTCATATAGATGAGCCACGTTGTCCCATTCTATTTTGTATTCCTCCTTGTTGATCTTACCCATGTTGCTCATTAATTAGTATAACACCTTCTTGTATAGGTCAGTTTATCCACCTACATGAGTAATGCTCTACTATCACCACCATTTCAAACATTATTTAGATTAAATAAATTAATATTTGTAATATATTTATATTATTAATATGGTTATATGAGTTTAACATGAAATTAAATGATCAATATTAAATAACTCATTGTAATTGGTAAATTACCTAAAACATGTTCTTCATGGATTTCATTCTTGAAACCTATACCCATTTATTTTATGAAATAAAAATTGGAATACATAAACCATTAAAAAATTATTCCACTAACTTGAATAATATATTAATGAATAATTTAGTATTAAAATGATAATAGACATTTCCATTGTGAAACTTATATGAACCAATCAAAATTAATAACATTCAACAATGAAAATAAAAAATAACTAACTAAAAAATGTATAATAAATGAATAGTAAATTACTATAATTAAAGAGTATAAAAATTAATAAATTTTAATAAGGATCTGAAGTAATTGATTAATATTTTTACGTTTAGTATACAGGATGTTAGAGTATATTCGGCCTAGCCAGAATCCAAGGTCAGGATTTCTCATCTCTAATTTCTTTCTCTAAGAAATATTTCATATTATGCACCTATTTTCATTTATATAGTATATATATTAAATATTTGACATATTTTACCATAAATACATTTTTATTCATGGTAATTAAATTTCTATTTCATGTTTTATCTTTAAAATGGTTTTTATTAAAAGGTTACCAAAGTCGTAAGGGTTTTTTATAACTCAAATTTCCTTTCTTTGAGTTATAATGTTTATTCTTGAACTCCATTATTATAAAGTTTGATTTATTTTATCCTATGATAGTATTAAATTTTATTTACACTTTATTTTTATTTATTTACAATTCTTTTGCATAATCTTATTTCCAAAAAATTATTACTTCAAAGATTATGGTATTCATAAGGGTTTTTTTACTCAACCCCCTTTTCATTAAGCCATGATTTTTTTACCTTTACTATGTTCTTATAAGTTTCTTATATTATTATATTTATTTATTTTATATGGTATTCACTATTATATATATGGGGAAATTTTTCATTCTTAATTCAATTATTCTTCTTGAATGAATTTTTTTCTTTATATAAATGCAATGATGTTAAGAATACTTATCATCCTCTCAAAAAGCACTTTTTCCTCCACGTCCATATTATTTATTTTCATAAATGTTAACCTTTATTATTTCAAATCAAAAAATGTAATATATTTTTTTATCTTAATTATTCTCTTTATCTATTTTCAAAAATAATTTTTATTATCTTTTTTAACAATGTGGGATTCTACAAAGGTATTTTAAAATGTTAAAAATGATTTTCCTTTCACATTTATTTCCCTTATATTCCACTCCACGTTTTTTTATTTAAAATTTATTTATTTTTAATGTTTCGTTATTGGGATGTCTTTTTCTGTGATGTTTTAAATATTCTTTATATCACCTTCTCTAAATTGATTTCTAAAAGCAACTCGTAACTCTATCTTCTTACAACAATGGTAAGAAAAGTTTTCAAAAAAACTATTTTTTACATTTTTTCTTTCATTTTCTACTTTATCACAAAAAGATTTATCAATTATGGGGTTATACTTCATGAATCACACCCTAAATTCCCTTATGAAATAATTTTTTGGGTGGTTGAATCTTGGTATCATTTAATCAAATTCTTGATGTCATTTTTTGTGATACCATTTATAAATGTGATGAAACCTGTTTTCTTTCCTTAGTTTTTTCATAATATGATGTGTGAATGATTTTATATTGAACACTTGTATATGGTTTATCATTATGATGTATTAATTATTTCATATAGAACACTTAAATAATTTCATTTTTTTAATTTTGGAGCTACCTTGGTCGCTTCCATGTCAACTATAAAAATATCTATGTCGCATCAATCCCACAAGTGCACTACCCACATAAAATATCCATTGTATTTTTATCAAGGAGACCAAAAAATTCTAAGCAAGAGGGTTCAAAATTGGGATTCATCGCAAATATTGTGCATCACAATTTTATGAATAATATTTATACTAAATATTTTTCATAAGTGGTTTCACCTAACACCTTGAATTCACAGCTAGTATGATTTTAAAGGTTCTTCACCCATGCCCCTCTATTATCAAACATTTATAATATTATATAAACACACACACACATACATGGTCCATCTTGCTTTCTTACTTGACCTACATGTAAAATGATTCGGGCCTATAAATTTTGGCCCATGTGAAAAATGGTCCAAAAACGAGCCTAGTATCATATGAGCCTAGGATCATACGAGCCTAGACTGTTTGGTCTTAAACCACCAATTTTCCATGCCTACTTAATGGTATGCATATTCCACTTATTTATAGATTAAAATTAGTGTGATTAAAACCATTTCAATTTCACCATTTTGATCAAAATATGATTTGATTTAATTAAATCATTATAACTTTTTATAAAGTTGGCACCATTTGGATTTCAAAAAACTAAATTCAAAATTTCATGACTAATATCATCATTATTTAGTTTTATTTTTATTTTATTTTTTGTGTTTTTGTGTGTATATATATAATATACAAACATTTTACTAATATATATTTAAAATAATTTTAAAAGAATTTCCAGAATATATATTTTTCTCAAAATAGAAATTACCAAGTTCTTTATTTATAAGGGAGAGAGCTTGGTAAACTCAACCCTATTTCCAATGTGGGATTCCCAAAAAACTAAAGTTTCCCTCCAAAAATAATATTTCCATCCTTTCTATATCTAAGAAAGACCCTCATGCTGGGATCACTTTATTTTTATTTTATTTTATTAATTAAATTAAAAACATTCCCCCACTTTTGTTCATTAAATACTAACTATCCAAATCACTATTCAAATAATTATACATAATATAAGTATTTTTTTATTTAAACCTTTACTTGGTAACAATATCTCAAAGTATTATCATGTTTACAAGTTGTTGAAACATTAAACTTGTTAATATATATGATAAACCATAGATATCAAAAATATAATAATTTATCCATCTAGAATCTCATTTTGTAGCACTTTTATGGCTATTTTTTATATCCTTTTCATGAAATCTCCAAAGAGTAAACTCAATAATTCCTATAAGAAGTAGCACCACTTATAAGTTCACATAATCAGAATATTACAATGTGTTTTCATTACTAGAACATGAAACTCATTAATTATTAATATTTCATTAAGATTTTATAACTAAACCTCTAATCATGACGAATGATGTTAACGCCAAGTAGTTGGTGTTATAATATTCAATATCAACAATAATTTTAGTAACTTATTTTTACATATTAAAAACTTTAATTAGGATTTACCTAAAGAAAGTGTTGGGTTTAAATTACTAAATTATTTATTATATGGTTTTAAACCCCATATATTTATTAATCACACGTTTAATCACTCTCTATAGGGATTTTGTAAACAAGTTTTCAAGGTTTTTACATGATCTTGCATAAAAAATTGTTAAGGAACCATATTGAAATAATTGACTCACATAATCATGTCTCAAAATAATATACCTAGACTTTCAATTATATATGAAACCATACTCTCTTTATAAATTTTCTTTACTATCATAGTTGATATAAATTGGAGGCATTGGACTAGGACACAATTTGATGTACAATAATAAGTTTCTAATACATTTTACTTCCTTTACACATGTCACCAATGAAATAAATTCAAATTACAAGGATGAATGGGAACTACATGTTTGTTTATTACTCTCCCAATAATTTCATAATCACCCGGAGTAAATGCACCAATCATTTTTTCCATTTTATAAAGCTGGTTTAAGGGTGGCCGGGACCCCAAAATACAATGTCAAACAGGACAAGAGAACATCAAGAAACAAACAGAACCAGGATTAAATAATCATCTAGATATGGATTGATTATCTCTAACACTAATAGTCAAACTCACATTATTGTATCCTTCTAATACAGTTGAATATTCATTGTAATACAAACACATATCTTTGGTCTTATTTAAATACCCAAAAATTAATATTACACATTTCAAATGATCTATAATAGGATTACTGGTATGTTTACTCATTTTACACACTATAAAATCAATTATATATCTTATCACAAACTAACTTAGGATAACCCTAGAACCAGGAACTCGATCCATCATGAGAAATACCTGATGGGAATCTATGATCTCCAGGGGATGAAGAAAAGCATCATGGTAATCAAGACACAATCATTGGTGATTATTTTACCCAGTAAACAAATAAAAATCATGGGATTATTCCTGAAATCCTGACATGGTAAACCTGTAAATTAGAGTTCCATGCATATAAGCATAACCATAAATGAAAACTAAAACAAGTTAAAAATAAAGATCAAAATAAACACCAATTGAGAAAAAATAAAATAAACAAAAATAAGGTCTATATATAAGAGGCTGAATCAGTAAATAAAATAATGATACAAATGAATAAAACCCAAAAATACCCAACATCATCTTTTTGTGACCTCCAAGGTCACCATCTATCTAAAATACTGACTCACTCTAGGAGCGATCCAAAATTTGAACCTACACCAAAAAAATAACTTGAATATACCAATTCCAAGTGAAATAAGTGGGTTGTGAGTATAAAAACTCAATAGGTAAACCCCACAGAGTCCATACATTTCATTTCCCAAGATAAACCACAAACACTAGTTTGGAAGTATAAGTGAAATGTGGGTTTTATAATTTTAAGGAAAAATCACTAGCTTTCCAAAGAAACCAACATTTTAAATTAAAGCATATTTTTTTATAAACATTCAAAATTTTACTTAAACTGCCCCTTTTTAAAACATACCTTTAAAAATACCCTTTTAAAAAACACCACCCAACTCACATAGAAACAACTCAAAGTGAACAAGAAAGGAGATGACATTTCATAAAAAATATTTTCCTAAAAGCATGAAAATGACATAAGAATGAAACCAAAGGAATTATCTAAAAGAAACATGTGGTAATAGAGAAATAGTGAAACTAAAATTAATAATTAGTAAATAGTAATACATACATAATCATGGGAAATTATTAAACATCTCATGAGGAGACCCTAGATGTAATCGGGTTGAAATCATCTGTCAGCCCAATTGATGACCCAAATTCTATAACCACCTGGCTTCTCTCATCTACCCTCACCAATGTCACACCCCCTGTGGTATTTGATGCCATAGGGGATCTAGTTTGTCTCATCAAGGATAGATAAAACATCTCTTTACCCTCACTAAAACACCTAAGATCCCATGAAAATAATATAAAAAATAAATTTGAGGTATTTAATGCACATACAACATCCCAATAATATTTCAACATAATCCAACATACATGTTCATCCAAAATCTTGGAACTATCCATGTGAAACCCCTATTTAAAATAGAAAGCATGTCTATGAGGGTGTGCACTTTTAAAAAAAACCCATTTCAAAGTACCAACTAAGCCTTCTCATTTAAAACTAGTTATGGTTTTCCAAGGAAACATCCCTTTCTCAAGTTTCAAATAGACCTCAAATCATTCTTTAGGAAATATACATTTCAAACCCCATTTTTGAAGACATTTGGAAGTCAGGAAACTATATTTTATTTTAAGAAAGTAATTCTATGAAATTTACATATATATGCATGTACACATATGTGTATATATAGATATATATCACCCTCATATATAGAAACATTCATAAATAATGAAAAGGATCAAGTAAAGAGTAATGATTCAAACCATTTTCCAAAATATAATAATTTTCAAGTAAATCCATCATGACCCTCAAAATGGAAATAATCTAAATAAATTCCAATTCAATCAAGAAAACCAACTCACATAATTTTTTTTGAAGGCTAAACATCTATTGAAATACCAAAAATACCTTTTTAAAGGCCACTTATGCATTTTCGAAAAAATAAAGTGTGCATAAACTTTTAATATATATACAAAATCATTAAACCCTAATAAAATCCCCTTTATAAATAACCTTTAACCCCTAAATACAGAAGGAAAATGGGAAAAAAATCAACCACACACCTTAACATCAAAATAAACAACAAATATGGGATAAAAACCCCTAGGGTTCATCCAAAGAGACACCAAGGAAAATAGAATAAATAAAATGAGAGGAATGAGAAATAAAAGAGAAAAAGAGGCCATACCTCAAAGGAAACCACCAAATAATGAAGGAGGGACCTCAAAATCGAATGGGGGAAGGAGGTGGAGGCCACTCCTAATGCACCTCGAATGAATGGTAGTAAGAGGGGTCGAATGGGTTTAATTACAAGGGAGGGTAGAATAGTAAATTCAAGTTTTAGGAAAACTGGGAAATTCTCATGGTTAGGGAATATAGTTTACCAAAATGTGTGCTAACCTTATTCCCTCTACTAGATAAAAAACCACCCTTGCACGGTTTGACCAAATAGTTTAGAAACTATAAAATAATAGTGAAAAAATGTGTATTAAAATTTCAGAAACATATTAATGCTTATTGAATGGTTTCTAATAACCACCCACAAGTTATACTCAATCTCCCAGAAACACCAATCCCTTATACACTAATGGAAAAATAGATTATACCAACGATTTTGAACTGTTAGTATAGGTTCCAAAACTATTGTTATAACCTATACCAATGTCTTAGAGGGCTGTTGGTTGATTTGGAATTGGGATAGGTAATCTAAAATAAAATTCACAAAGGATTTTTGAACCCACGACTTGCATGTTATATATCAAAGACATTACCACTATCCTATAATTATCATTATGAATATATTTGGATAAATATGTGTGTGTATATATAAGTAATTTATATATTGATTTATTTGATGATATTAGACAAAAGAATTCATAAAAAATAAGGTTACCTATCCAAATGGTTCTCAAAACCATTAGAATAGGCATATACCAATGGTTTTGAGAACCGTTGGGATAGGTAACCTTGTAAAAATGGTCTATACAAACAGTTTTGGAGAACTGTTGGGATAGCCTAACCCTATCCCAAAGGTTTTATAAAACTATTGGGATAGGTGTTGTCAAGAATGATCTATCCCAACGGTTTTTGAAAACTGTTCAGATAGACTTACCCTATCCCAATGGTTTTATAAAACCATTGGGATAGGTGTTGCAAAAAAATGGTCTATCCCAACAATTTTAAGAAAACTATTAAGATAGCCTTACCCTATCCCAATGGTTTTCATATAACCATTGGGATAGGTCCAATTTTTTGGATCCATTTCAATGGTTTTACAAAAATATTGGGATAGCCTTATATTTCATGGACTATCCCAATAGTTTTTACAAATTGTTGGTATAAGGGCCTTGGTATAGGTAGTATTTCCAGTAGTGACATAGTTTCCCCTAGGTTTCACATGGTTTGGACTCAACCATGCATTACCAATGAGAAATAAACAATATAAGAATAAAATGAAATTAAAACTTTAGTGTACAAAGGTAGTCCAATGGTTTCCCTCAAACTATATGCACTAACTATTCAAAGAGGAAAAAACTACCTGAAAACTCTAAAACTTCAAATTTTTATGGGAATTTGGCCTGAAACCCAAATAAAAGATTAAATAATTATGAATAAATAAAATAAAAATAATAATGTGACAATTATCCTAACCATAACACTTTATTCCCTAATAAATTCATTGAATTTGTGAAGGATTAAAGAAATAAAGTCCCTCAACCAAGAAATAAGAATATCCCAAATGAAAACTTATGAACTAAAAAAAACTACTAAACATAGAATGAATCTTAACCTCAAAGTTCAAACCTAATTATATAAAGGAAGAAATAAAATTATAATACCTAAATTGGGTCTCCCCGACATTTAAGGATTCCACTAGCATGGTAGTTCAATAGATAAATTCACTTGAAAGGGTCGCCACTAATGCAACATGATTTTCAAATTAAAAGAACTCAAATTAATTACCTGACCAAAATACAATACATAATTCCACGAGTCACCTATCTCACCAATCAGGAATAGGATAACAATCACCCAAAGTAAACTCACATATTAATGATAAATAATAAAATAGGGAAATAAAGATAAGATAAGGAAAAGCTACTAAGTATTTCCTCAAAATACTGAATGGGGGTGTTAAAGAGATTTAAGAGTTGATGTGGGATTCTTCTTCTTTTTATACCAAGATACCAACCAATATAATTTTTGAATATTACTCATTCAACCATAGTGATGGAATTTACTGGGAGCACTATGGAAAGAAGGCTTGTAATTCCCAAACTAACCATACTAGAAGCACACAAGAAAATCCTAGCTTTGAGAGGAAGCACCGATAGAAGGAGGAGGCCCCTCTAAGTCAGGTTCCTCTAGTTTTAACTACTTAATGGATGGGGAACCTTCATTAGCACCAAAAGAAGTAGGGCTACCACATTTCATGTGCGACCCTCTAGAAACCAACTCAACCAAAAATGCCACATCCACCATATCCTTAAATGAGATCAAGTTAGATAAAATAACTTGTTTACTGGGGTTTGGACAACGAACACTCATGAAGAGTTGATATTTTAATGAATTTGTTGACACCAACTCTAGAGAAAAGGGGAATACCTCTTTGAAGTGTTCAACATACTCTTTAATCATTCATTTACCCTAATGAACACTCATGATCTTCGCCACTTTCCTTGTTTTCACCTCCTCAAGAATAATCAACTAGATAAAAGAGGTCTTAAAGTACCCCCATGTCATTCCACCTTACAACAGGGATATAATGACCAATATTAGATGATCTAGACCTTATCCATCAAATGTGTCAGAGACATCTCTCACCCTTAAGGCTTCTAGAGTTCCCAATGACCTAAAGATCCCTTTAATTTCCTTTATCCACTTTGAATCCTCTAGTGGACCTCTATCACCATGAAATATGGGTAGAAACTAAAAAGAGCATAGATCCACCACTCTACTAGGTTTCTAGGTGTATTAAACTACTGGAAGATACGTTTTATGATCTTTCAAGAGATTTATGTGAAGTATAATCTAAATATTACAAAAATATTAAATTCAATCAAAACTAGTCAAACATAATTCATAACCCATCAAAACAAAATAAATTAAAAATAAAACCACAAAAAACAATACAGATCACTTATCAAAAAAATCATGGCATGAAACTAGATTTAAAAAACCCTCATTAAATTTATCCATTTAAATTTAAAATTCCAATCCTCAATTAAGAACCACTTCTATAATTTCAAAAAACCTTTTAAAATATCAAAAACCCTTTTATCATTTTTCAAAACCAAATCATTTTTCCTTAAAACTAACCCATTATAATCAATATCAGACCAATAACATTACATAATACCAAAAATATTTAAAAAGGGACTAGTGGTTGTATATAACTTGTCCTAATGGTTTAGAAAACCATGTGCTAATCATTCATCCACCACTAGAAGTCATGATAAACCATGAACTACGGATTAACATGGTTTTCTAGGTGATATTCCCAATTCTTGTATACGTTTTCATATATATTAATGAGCATAAAAACTTTTATTCACCATATATCAATAATTTTGTGGATAAAATTATTTTTATTGGTGATTATGATTATTTTTAAGTGATTTCCATCCAAAGTCACAAATAAGGAAATAATATAACAAAAATTCAAAACTAAACATTGTGTACTTTGTATACACATTGTGTACTATTTCCATGACATAGATCATGAAGACTGGATGTAACCCATGTTGCCGGCAAATTCATACATGACGGGTACTTTCCATATACACACTATGTTGTCCTTATAGAAGCGGTTGGTGGCTGATGAATGATATTACACACCTTTTATGGTGTCTCTACACACTTTTTACTTCAACCTACCAGGAGGCGTCGTGTTCCAAGTCAAAGACGACGTGCTATCTCACTTATCGGTGGAGAAAAGACGGCCAAAATGCATCGATTAGTGTACACGCCATGTATTTTATGGAACACGTTGTGTACTACTAAAACCTATAAATAGGAGGCAGGCCCTCCAAGTTTAGGAGTCATTTAGTATTCATTCATTCCAAGATATAACAAGGGGGAACTTCGTAGATGGCCAAGAAGAAAAGAATAGGGAGAAAGAAGAGGAGAGAAGATAGGAGAGAAGGTTCTTTCATGCTACCTTCCCAACGGCCTTAGCTCTGAAGCTTTCAAGAGGATGAATTCAAGAATTGTAAGTAGTTTAGTTAATATATACTCCATGAGTAGAGAAATTCCCAGTGTATTGGGGTTGTGGATGATTATGTGTTGTATTTAATCAATTGTGATATTGTAATCGTGTTATTTATTCTTCTCTTATAATTCCTTAATAATCCTTTCTAAATTTTACTAGAAATCTCATATCATACCAAGAACGGGATCCCTAGAGATCTTCTAATGAATTACGATCAAGAACATCCATGATCATTGGATGTGCTTATCGTCTCAAGAAGGGTTTCAATTAATAAAATTAAAATAAATCAAATTTCATACCAAAGAATTGATCTCTATTGATTTAAACAAAACTCACCAGAACAAGGGGGTTTCATTACATTCATAACCCATAGATATAATTTATCATGAACAACACAACCTCATAAGAAATTTTATTTAATAAAAACCCTTAAAAATCCACAGCCCTGACACATTTTTCCCATTTTCTGTCAAAAATCAAGTTTTTTTGTTTTCCTTTTTCTTTAAAAGTAATTTGTTAAAGCAATTTAAATTAAATCAACCTATTATTAAAACACCAAAAAATATACTATAAATTTTAGAAAAAATCACTAAATTAATCATGAACCAGAAAAACAAAACACTAGAACTCCCTTTCATTATGGATCGATCCCTTACTTGCATTATACTTTTTTGGGTAAATTAATTTAGATTGTCAAAAATAACACTTCAGTAGAAACGATACCAAATTTTGGCATCGTTGCTAGGGAATAAAGTTAACAGTGTTTGGTTTAATCAAGTTTGTATAAATTAAAGTGAAAATAAAAAAATAAAAAATTCTAAAAAATTTTGATCTTAATCTCATTTTTGTTTTTTTTTATTTTAGTTTTCCTCTTTTTCGCTTGGTATTTTGTTTAGTGTTGTGTAGATTCAAATGTCTATGGGTGGCCGAATCACATGTTCCAAGAGTGCTGAATCCTTAAACATCCTTATGCTTGATCTAGAGATCAAACAAATGATCCAACGGTGACGACGTGCACTTATGAATGAGTACAACCAATACACTACCATGGACAATATAGAAGAGAGAGATCCATCTACCATCCAAGGATCTGGATAGCCGTTTGGACCAGATGAAAACCAGAACCAACAAACTCCATTTTTTCTAGGGTATGGCCCATAGCAACTCCAATAGTTCCAACCAGAGAAATTTCCATACCTACAGCCAGGTCAGGGGAATTATTATTCTCCTAAGCAACAATGTATTCCCCCGACTCCTCGAGAGAAACTACCCCCATGCCATACCCTTATGGATTACGGTCTTCCTTCCATCCAAGGGGAAGATATGGGAATTGTCAGACCACTGGTGTAGGCCCAAAATTTCATGATCAAGTTGGCCATCATAGAACTTATCCAGAACACAGTGCAATTTGGAGGATTACCAATGAAGACCCCAACTCTCATCTCTCCAACTTTATGAAGATCTGTGACACCTTTTGCTACCATGGGGTGTCTGAGGAAACCATTTTCCTTCGGTTATTTCCCTTTTACTTAAGGAATAAAGTGAAGGACTAGATCAAAGGCCTACCTCAATGCTCCATTCTCACCTAGTAGGCATTGGCCCAGGTGTTCCTGTTAAAATATTTTCCACCCTCTAAGATGGTGACACTACAGAATGAAATTCATAACATTCAGCAACATTATTCTGAATCCCTAAATGAATCTTGGGAGAATTTCAAATAAATGCTAAGGAAGTTCCCTAATCATGGCCTTCCACTATGAATTCAAGTCCAAACCTTTTATGGAGGTCTCACAATGAACACCAAGTCTGTGGTGGATGTAGCTACTGGAGAAACTGTCATGAGAAAATCACTGGAGGAACTCTTCAACTTGCTCAAATACTTTTCTGCCAACAGATTTCAATGGAATTCGGAGTGGGGAACTCAGAAGAGAGGCATGAACAACATTGATTCCATAACAATGCTTGCTACTCAAATTTATGTCATTTCCAAGAATATTTATGCCTTAAATATGAATAATGCAACTCAAGCTCAAATGGTGAATCATCCAGCATGCAGTGATTTTGGGGAAAATCACATCATGGGTAAATGCCTAGGGACAAGTGATAGTGCCACAAAAAGTGAGGTAAATTTTTTATCCCAGAACAAAGGTACAAATATGTAACCTTATTACCAAAACCTTGCATGGAAATTTAAGACATGTCGTGTATTCTGGCTATAAAGGTTGGGTGCTACCCGACCTTTGGTCATGTCATGTGACCCCCCTCCCTTTACCATTTTCTTCTATCGCATGCCCTCCGGACAACCAAATTTCAATCCTCCATTTTAGCGCATTTTTTCTCCGGATTTCTTTCACATTGTGATCCTCGTTCTAGGTATGCCCTTTTACACCCTTTATTTCCTAGTTTTACATCAATTTAGGGCGATTTTATGATTCGCTGACCATTCAAATCTCACATTGTACATGGGTTGAGAGAAGAACACACATCGTGTACATACTTTACATGAACAAACATGACCCATTTTCTCCATTTGGCTGATACAAGGAGTGTACGTTCAGTACATGTCGTGTATCGTGCCTCCCCTGGCCTTCTAGCCTAGACTGTGTTTGTTCAGGACACGGTTGCTGCCCCTGTTCCTATACACACCATGTCTGTTCAGGACATGTCGTGTCCTCTAACCCTTCGAAGGACTCTCTGTAGATGGAATGCACACCTCACACACCATGTTTACATACATGGCATGTATCCCTTTCCACACGGTGTGTCTATGGTCTAGTTGCATGCCTCATTGAAGCCGTGTCTGGCCACCTACACGGGCACCACTCCATTTGGTACTACATGGAGTGTACACTATTCTACATGCGGTGTAGTGGTTTTACATGACACATTCCCACGTAGTGTGTCTATCCAAAGTACAAAGGTTCTGACATAACTCCTATTACACATCGTGTACCTTGGATCTACATGTCGTGTTCTACTATATTTTTATTTTTCTCGCGTTTTCTTCTTTTTCATTTTCTTATTCTTTTGTTTTTTTTTTGTTTTGTTTACTTATAGTTATGGCTAATAGAGATCATGCTAGTGGGAAGTTTCCTACTTCTTATGATGAGGGTGAGTATCCTCCTTGCTTTCAGATTTGTATTCAACATTCCGAGCAGCCAGCTTTGGATTTCCCGGTTTGCCAACCCCTAGTGTTGGCCGCTCTACCTCCTCTTCTGATGCCAACTCCATCTGTGACATCTACCAATCCATTTGTTCTTATGGATCCTTCTATATCTACCATTGATCCTCTATCGGTGGCTTTCTCACCTTCTACAGTGGTCTAGAGTTCTGGTGTTGCCACTCCTTCTTCTAGCTCCACCCCCTCAGAGCTACCATCCACACCCACAGTGGACCCGACCGAGCTGGCACTTCCACCCTCTACTGGCCAGCCCTCTGAGCCCAATCTGGTATCCACTACTCCACCTTCTACCATTGTGGCAGGACCCTCTGCTCTGGAACCAGTAGTTCCACCACCGCCTGCACCATCTGCTTCCCTCCCTCCTCTACATCGATGCCTAATATTTCCTACAGGTCATCCTATGTTAGAGAGATTGTGGTGATTCTCCTGTCGCACTGTTCAGTTAAGCAGCCACTACCTAGATGTGAGTATTCCCTAGCATCTGGGCATTTTTTAGGAGATTAAGGAGCTCCTGGGACATACGTATCTCCATGAGGCACTACAGGTTAGCACTCCTACATACCGATAATTATTTTTGGAGTTCATGGAAACTTTCAAGTTTTATGGGTCTCCCTACCGTCAGACTCTCACCGATACCACCCAACCAATTCGCTTTCATCTAGGGGGACGCCCTTTTTACCTCACCATGGTAGAGTTTGGATGATAGTGTAGCTTCTACCCTCATCCTTCTACCCCGCCTCATGTTTCTACCCTTACCCACCCCGAGCGCTCTCACCTTGTTTTCATGTGGCAGGAGCTTGCTGGGCCTGACCACAGGTATAACACCACATCACAGAAGATAATGCTCATCATTAACACTCCTCTTTGTTTCCTTCACTGGTTCTTTAGCTCCATTCTTTTTCCTCACCATTAGGATATGGGTGTTGTCTCCAGCCGGTACATGGATCTCCTTACTTCTATTTTCCAGCACAACTACCCTGACCTCCCCTGCCTTGTCGCCACCTACTTCCACTCCATGATTCATGGCCATCAGGGAAACCTGAATTTTAGTTTCTATGTCACCCGCCTGGCCCACCATTTGGTATTTTTTGAGTCATCTCTCCCTCACAACCCCTTAGTCTCACCTCAGCATCTCGACTTCCTCATGCTTATTCGCATGCAGATGGTTGAGCATTGGGGTGATGGCTATAGGCTTGTGCAGGATGCCCCTACTCTTGTAGGGGTGAGGGCTGACCCGGTTTCTCCCACTGGGGTTCCTAATCAAGACCCCCCACATCCACCTGTAGATGTTCCCTCACCACCCCACCCCCTTCTTCTGGCATTCCTTCTTTTTCCACCATCCCCTCTTCTTATGAGCCTTCCACCAGCCCGCCTCCCTCTTCACCCTCAGTCGATCTCTCCTTCACCCTCTACCTCGCCAAGCTAGAGCGCCGCCATGATGCTATAGCATAGACTCTTGGGAGTATTGAGCAGATGTTGGGGATTCTTCTTCACCATAATGGCCTTTCACTACCAGCGACCTCGCCAGCTCTAGCATGGCCATCTGCTCTTCAGCCGTCAATCGCACAGCCTCCACTAATAGATTTGGCCACAGATTTTGTTCTTCTATCTACTATTGGCCCAGACTCTACCTCCTATACTAAGTATGCGGTGCTTACCATGCCTACCACTCAGAGTGTTGAGCTTGTGCCTTCAGTATCTGCTGCGGCTTCTTCTCTATTCCTATATTCCTCTATAGCAGATGATGCCTCTTCTAAGGTGACCCAGTGAATAGTTATTGGGAACATTTATTTCCTTTGTATATATCTTTTTTGTGCTCTACTTGAGATGTGATGATGTATGTATTTGTAGATTTTTTTTTCCTTCCCTCAACAGTCACAGGTATTCTGGAGCATCTTGGGCATCTCTATTTTGACTAATTCCCCATTTTTTCGATTCACCACGAGGGGAGTATTCTTCAGTGTTTCTTTTTCCTTTCTACTTTGGGTTTACTTATTCAACTACTTCCCTTCATCTTATTCCTGTTGTTTCCCCATATTCCCTCCTCTTCCTTGGTATTGCACTTGGGGGCCATGTGCTGTATTAAGTCTGGGGGAGGGTCTCTTATTACACTAGTCTTTTCCTTGAACTGATTTTGGAGACAACATTAATAGTTGAAATATTTTAAAGTATTGATAATTTTTTATTATTTATAATTATAAATAATATAGACATAAAAGGGAATTTTAAAATTTATATTCTTATTTCAATTTTCAAATAATTTTAAAATGATTGGTGATATAGTTTGATTCTAGATTTCAAGCCTTAGACATTTAAATTTATTAGACTGATCAGTTGTACTCATGTCATGACCTGATTGACCCCTATAATTTTCCTATTCCTAAGAGGTATTCTAAACCATTTTGACATATTATTTCTTATACCCTCTTTCTTGAGAGCTTTTTGTGATATGAATAACTACTAGAACTTTTTAGTTTTTCTTTTCAAAACATGAATACTTTTGAATCATATTAAAATGATTGAGGCATTTGATTGTTTTTCATCCCCTTTGACCTTGAGACCTACCCTACATCTAATCTTCTTAGACCCTTAGAAACCATGAACTGGCTTGATAGGAAGTCATATTAGAATCCTATTTTTACTTCCTACCCTAATTATTTTATAATTTTTCATGATTATTCACTTGAGCTTTAGAGAGGTTTTCTTGGCCATTCATGGTATATGTTGGTGAGAAACCATGCATTTAAGTGTGGGGGGTTTTATCACTTGTTCATTTGGGAAGATGGTTTTCCCAAAATACTATTCATTATATTATTAGTTTTTCCTCTAAAAAACAATAAAAAATGAAAAATGAAAAAGAGGGATCAGATACTTTATTACATATTATTGATGGTTTATGGGCCCATATTATTAAGGCAATATCATGGTGATGATACCTTTGAAATTTTTTGATTGGGGTGCATTTTCCATTAAGCTTTATCTTGAATATCATACATTATTGTTTAAGAATTCATACTTCTTTTCAACCCTCTACAATTAATTTTTATCATTACCCACCAACCCTTAGACTCAGAAACATTAAAACCATACTGAAAGACCTCATGATTTTTGTGATTTTATTTCTGAAGTGGAGAATAAGAACACTTAAAATCCTATGGGTAGAGCTCATATACTTAAGATTGATTATAAATCTAATTAAATAATATAGAGTGATGAGTATGGTACTTTTTGGTGAGGTAAATCATCAAGTTGCATGTTTATTTATGAAAAGTTAAATAATTTGGATGAAATAGGATGAAAATTTTTAATTAAATTATATATGAGGCATGATTAGAATATCTTTGGACTTAAAATATGTTTTGTGCCTTTTAGAATATTTTGTTATGTATATAATATTTACATTTATAATTAGTTGAATGCTTCCCTTTTTAGAGTATGGATTCTATTGACTTGATGTTGATATCTTGCTTGAGGACAAGAAAATGACTAAGTATGGGGGAATTTGATATGACCAATTTGTGTATACTTCTTTATATATATTAACGAGCATAAAAACTTATTTTTCACGAAATATCACTCGTTTTGTAGATAAAATTATTTTTATTGGGGATTATGATGATTTTCATGTGTTTTCCATCCAAAGTCACAAATCAGGAAAGGATAGAACAAAAATTCAAAACTACACGTCATGTACTTTGTATACACACTATGTACTATTTCCATGACACAGATTGGGAAGACTGGATACACGCCCTTGTTGTCGGCCAAAGCATACACACCGTGTACTTTCCATATACATGTCGCGTTCCTCTTCTAGAAGCATTTGGTGGTGAATTAATGATATTACACGCCATGTATGGCAGTGCTACATGACATGTACTTCCACCTACCAGGAGGCATTATGTTCCATGTCAAAGATGGTGTGTTAGCTCACCTACCAGTGAAGAAAAGATGGCAAAAACTCATTGACCAGTGTACGCGCTATGTACTTTCTGAAACACGCCATGTACTACTAAACCCTATAAATAGGTTTCAGGACCTCCGAATTTAAAAGTCATTCAGTATTCATTAATTCCAAGATATTCCAAGGGGGGACTTCAGAGAAATCCAATAATAGAAGAAGAGAGAGAAATAATAGGACAAAAGAGAGTATAGAAAGTGTTTCCATTCTACCTCCCCAATGACCTTTGATGTAAAGCTTTAAGAGGATGAATTTAGGTATTGTTTAGTTCATAGACACTCCATGAGTAGATAAATTACCTATTTTTTGGGGTTGTGTACAATTATGTGTTGTATTTCTTCAATTGTGATATTGTAATAATGTTATTTATTCATCTCTTATCTCTTATAATTACTTAATAATCCTTTCTAAATTTCACTAGAAATCTCATATCAGACCAAGAACGGGATTCCTATAGATCTTCTAAGGAATTATTATCAAGAACATCCATGATCATTGGGTGTTCTTATCATATCAATAATGGTTTCAATTAATAAAATTAAAATAAATCAAATTCTAGACCAAGTAATTTATCTATAATGATTTTAACAAAACTCACCAGACCAAGGGGGTTTTTTTATATTCATAACCTAGAGATATGAGTTATCATGAAAAACACAACCTCATAACCAAGTTTATTTAATAATAGCCCTAAAAAATCCACAGCCTTGACACATTTTTTCCATTTCTCGTCAAAAATAAAGTTTTTTTATTTTCCTTTATCTTTAAAATTAATATTTTAAAGCAATTTAAATTCAATCACCCTGTTATTAAAACACCAAAACAATCAACTATAAATTTCAGCAAACTTCACTAAATTAATCACGAACCATAAACACAAAACACTAGAACTCCATTTCCCTATGGATTGATCCCTTACTTTCACTATACTTGTTTGGGTAAATTAATTTAGATTGTAGAAAATAACACTTCGAAAAAAACAATACCACTAGGACATGAAATCTAACTAGGTAACACTAGTTTAACTCCCATTGGTATCCCTTAAAATTCATTAATTGATAGAAAAACTCTAAAATACCAAAAATCACAATCCAATACTCAAAACCTGACTTCATATGTTAACTCAAGGCTTGGGACATAAAAGAGATCATGACACTCTCCCACAACTACCTCCTAAGTTTTGATAGTCCTAACTCTAATATAGCATTACTTATAAAATAACTAAGGGTGCTATGATACCATTTTTTGCATGGAAAAACCTAGGATAAACCATAAACTAATCACTTGAGTCAAACTGAGACATACCCATAGGGAATCCTTGATCCCCACGGGCTGACAAAAAGTGACATGGGCATCACGACATGATAGTTGGGAATAATTTATCCCAATAAAAAAAAAATTAAGCATGGGATTCCACCCAGAATCCCAATGTGGTCAACCTGTACATCAAAGTTTTATGCATAGAAGCATAACTAAAAAGGGAAACTAAAACAATCTGAACATGAAGATCAAAATAAATACCAATTGATAATAAATAAAGTGAACCAAAATAAGGACAAAATAAAAGAGGCAAAACTGATTTATTCTTTAATTATAGGAAATAAGGAAACCCAAAAATACTTAACATTACCTCTTTGTGACCAATAAGTTCATTTTCCATCAAAAATTCTGACTTGATATAAGATCGATCCAAAATCATAACCTAAACCTACAAAAATAGCTCTGGTTTATCGATGTCGAGTGGCACAAGTAAGGTGGGAGCATAAACAACTCAGTAGGTAAGCATCGTAGTGTCCATACATTTCCTTTCCCAAAACCGACCTAAAACACTAGTTTGGAATTACAAGTGGAATATGGGTTTCATTATTTTGAATAAAAAACCGTAATATTTCCTAAAAAACAACATTTTAAACTAAAATTTATTTTTGTAGGAATATTCAAAATTTTACTTAAACCAATCCTTTTTAAAACATACCTTTAAAAATACCGTTTTTAAAAACACCACCAACCTCACATAGAAGAATCTCGAAGTGAATAAGAAAATAGATGAAATTTCATAAATAAATCATTTTCATAAATTAAGAATATGACATAAGAAGAAGAAAATGGAATAATATGAAATAACTAACATAAAAGTGGATAAATAGTGATACCAAAAGTAATAAATTGGAAATTCTAAGATATACATAATCATGGGATATTCATAAATATCCCATGAGGAGACCTTAGACATAATCAAGTTGGAATAATATTTCATCATAGTTGATGACCCTAAGTCTATAACCACCCAACTGATCTCAACTAGCCTCACTAGTGGCACACTTCCCTGTGGTCTCTAACACCATAGGAGATTTAATCAATCTCATTGGGACTAGATAAAAACATCTCTAAACCCTCACTAAGATGCCTAGAATCCCATTATGACAATAAAAAAATGAATTTTAGGTAACTGATACACATAAAACATCCTAATCATAAATCAACATAATCCAACATACATGCTCATCCTACCTTCTGGCACAATCCATGTGAAACCCCTCTATAAAAGGGAGGGAGCTTCCATGAGGGTGCATGATTTTAAAAAACCATTTCAAATTACCAAGTGTGTCTTCTCATTTAAAACAAATAATTATTTTCCAAGCAAACATCCCTTTCTCAAGTTCCAAATGATCCTTAAAAACATTCTTTCACAAATATACATTTTAAACCTCATTTTAAAAGGCATTTGGAATCTAAGAAACCATTTCAAGAAACCCTGATTTATTTTAAGGAATTCTATGAAATTTCCCTATATATTCATGTACACATCAATATGTACACATATTTTTATATATAGATATGTACATACCAACCACATATATAAAAACATTCATAAATAATTCCAAGGATTGAGTAAAGAGGAATGATTCAAACCATTTTCCAAAATATTATAATTTTCAAGTAAATTCATCAAGACACTCAAAATGGAAATAATCCAAAACAATCACAATTAAATAAATAAAACCAACTCAAATAATATTATTAAAAGTTAAATGTCTATTTAAATACAAAAAACCCTTTTAAAAGGCCAATTAGGCATTTTAGAAAACATCTAGTGTACATATACTTTTAATATATATATAATCATTGAAACCTAGGAAAATCCCCTTTTTAAATAACCTTTAACCCATAATTATTTCTAAAACAATTTATAAATACCATAATAAAATAAATTTAATCAAATAAAAAAGGTCTAGAAACCCACAACAATTTTGTGGTGTACTTTGGAAACGAAATTTAAGGAAACACTTGCCTAAACGGTGTGTGGATACAATGAAACCCTAGAATATGAATGTAAAATGTCCTAATAGATAAATTTTACACCCTAACATCAAAATAAACAATACACATGATATTTCCCTAACCCTAGGGTTCGACTAAAGATACAACAAAGAAAACGGAAAAAAAATAAAACAAGATAAAGAAGAAAGAAATGATGAATGGAGGACATGCCTCAATGGAAACCACAAAAGAATAAAGGAAGGAGTATCAAAATAGAAGGGGAGAGGTAGGTAGAGGCCCCTCCTAGTGTGACTCAAATTAATGTGACAAAGATGAGTATAATAGGTTTTAATTTCCAGGGATGGTAGAATAGAAATTCAAGTTTTATTAAAATTGGGCAAGTTGTACAGTTAGCCTACATGGTTTACCAAACCATGATCCAACTATGCACCCTCCACTAGATAGAAAAACCACCCCACATAGTCCAAACACATATTTTGGAAACCATACACTAATCATGAAAAATATGTCAATTAAAATTGCAATCATGCATGCATGATTATCACATGGTTTCTCCTGACCGTGTGTAAGTCATTGGTCAGCTCCCAAACACATCAAGACCTCACACATCTTACCCTATATTTCATGCAATTTGGAATCAACTATGAAAACTAAACAATTCAAGAACAAAATGAACTAGAAACACCCATGTGTAAAGTTAGTCACACGATTTCACCCAAACCGTGTGCACTAACTATGCACAGAGGAAACAATTATCTGAAAACTCTAAATTGTCATATTTTTACATGAATTTGACCTGAAAACCAATGAAAATATTAAATAACAATTAATAAATAAAATAATAAAGAAAAATTATGGTGTGGTCGGTCTAGTGCAATGCATCACATACTATTGAACTATCATATTCAAGTTGTGTTAAACCTCAACTCAAATGCATAAATATCTTAATAGTGGAATAAAATGGAGTATTTACTTCCTTGAAAAAAAGATGATTAATTTTTTTTAACTTTTTCTCAATGTGGAATTATTTAAATAGAAAACCATATTATTTTTTTTAACTTTAATACCAAAAATAATATCAACCATTTTAGTATCATTCATTTTAAGCATAAAGTTTAAATACTTATCTATCCCATTAACACTAATCATGTTAGTTTCAAATGTTAACATATCATATACATAAATACACATAGTAACTATGTATTATATTGTAAACTTTGAATAAATTCATTTATTTTTATTATTAGGAAGAAAAACCATTAGAAAAGACAATAAATTCAAATATCTCATGCCATTGTTTAGAAACTTACTTAATACTATAATGAGAACTAACTAATTTATATACTTTATTTTCACTACCTTGTAAAACAAACCCATATGTTTGTTCAATGTAAATTTATATATTTAAATCTCTATTTAATAATGAAATTTTTACATCCATTTGATGAACAAACAAGTGATTAATATAATCTAATATAAACAATATCCTTATTGAAGTTATACTAGATATAAGAGCATAAGTATCAAGATAAACAATTCTATCTTTTCATCTAAAACATTTAGAAACTTGACATGAACCAACCAACCAAGAACCCTCTTGTGTGGTGGGAAGATGAGTATTCTATCCCAAGCCTACCTCTAATAGGAAAGGTGTTAGTGACTAGCACCTAGTAGGCATATCACACATAATGGGTGGCCTTAGTATAATGCTCTTGTATTCAATACACATATTCACAAAGGATATAAGAGTGAAAAATAAAACAAATAAAACTAACTACAATATATATATATATATATAATGCATGTGAAAAATAATAAGATCTAAAAAGGTATATCTAATACATAAACCAAAATGAAAAAAAGTCAACATATATACCCAACAATCCAAAAGGTAAAACCAACTTAAACAGTTGAGATGAATAGGTACCTATAATGAGATAGCTCTAGACATGAATGAATCTTATTACTATCACCTCCTAGTACCACTAATATCCACAAACACCATGTCTACTTGGACCATTATTAAATTATCCATTGTCTACATTAGGCACGACACATGTGGGTGAAGACACCCATGTAAAAGTGGGTATATACATACCCAATAGGACACTCTAAAAACCACAAATTTATAATAAGGAAACCAATCATCTCAAAACCATGAATGAAAGGAAATAATAAACCATAAAAATCCCATATATTCTTTAAATGAGATAACCTAAACAAAGGAGAAACACTCACTTTATGACATCTCAACTACAGGAGAACCAATAAGTATCCCCAAGATTCTCATCTACCCAAACCAAGAACCCCACACCACCTCTATAAAACTGTAGTGGGGGACCCATGCCTTGTCAAAGGATAAACATTATTCAATAGGGTAACTGGCCCCAATGGATGTCTTGTTCCCAATATGAGATCTTAGATGAGGGAGGGAACTAGATCTATAGATATAGGACCCAAACCCCAAGTATGCGGGGGATTAATGAACCCTATTTATGATGTGGGAGAAATGTACCTTGATATAAACTCTTCGCTAGGGGGTAATGAACCTGATAACACTCTGATCTTCATTCTTAAACCCCATCTTTAACCCTAAAGAAAAATATCATGATCCCCTCCTTCCAAAGGTACCCCTCTTAGTATAATAATTAAGGAAGTGATATAATAACCCCTGATTCCCACCTTCAGTAGGCCCCAAGTTGGAGATGAACATCGAGGGTATAAAAAACTCACATATGGAAGGAATTACCTATAATAACATAATTAAGATCAAGAGATAGAATAAATCAACTTCTAAGAAACTCCATCACATAAGATAAAATAGAAAATAAAACAATCTACAATGCATGAAAAAAAATCAATAAATATAAACAAAAGTCCCCAAATAAATTTTGAATACAAGTCCTAAAATAGTGATTTAATAATATCTTCAATGCCCAAGGTAGTAATGTCCAGATCAGTACCTAAAATTAACCTAGAAACCTAAAAAATACTTTATATATACTTAGAGTGATCATAACATATATATTTAGTAGGATCATGCCCAAGGTCACTCATGAACATGTGAAAAGGTCATACTAATGAACTGGTGAATAGATAACATGAACCTAAACAAGTCAAATAACCAATCCCTACCTCTCTATAGAATTCTCACCAAATAACACATCCAATTCCGTAACATGGTATCAATAATATGAAATGAAGGTTCCTCACAACTGCTTCCCTAGTTATTTTCCACTATCATAGTCTAACATCAAACATATTGTGCTCTCATACCTTCCATTCATATCTCATCACATATCCATCCATCTCTAATGTTGGTTGGGATGCATCCCTACCTACCCTACCCTTTTTAAGGTCTAAAATATGGTTCTAGCATCAATAATCATCACATAACAACCTCATCCTCATAACTATATCTCATATCTATGGAAATAGGGTATCATGAATGTGAATAACATCAAACTGATGCCCTACTCCTACTACACATGAACCCCAATATATATCAAATTATCATTATAATTGAATGGTCTCCAAAACCAACCCATCATCGCCCAAGAATTCTCAAACAACAACCAATGTCATCATCTCTACTAATGAAGGAAGAGTAAGGAAGATGGGGTAGTTATCCATCTTATTCACCACCAACTAACATGTTAGGTAAAACACTTAGAACCCAAAACATTTGGGTGTTGGTAAGGTTATCCAACTCGAGTGGGGATAATATATAAATAACACCAAATACATGATGAATTTATAATAAAAAATTCCAAACTATGGGTTTTTAACATGAGCACAAACATGTATCATGAAACCACCACAATGCCTCACAACCTTTGCTACTATCTACTGCCACCACTAATGAATAACACCACACAACTGCCACACACAAGACACATAATCCCACTCTCCAATTGTAAGTCCCACTATTTAAAAAATTAATGAGTTTCCACTAACTCTCATTTACTAAGCAATTATATTTCACATTAACACAACCCATTCATTTATCATTCAATTTTTTTAATTCAATTAACACACATTTATTTCAACCCATTCTTAGTTAAATCTAACCTATGATATTTTAGTTTTAGAATTTCAAATTCATTCCATGGATAACCAGGAAACTAACACAACCACACCACATCATAGCTCATCCACACCACATAAACCAATGCCACATCGTAACATATGTCAATCTATCACCATAACTGAAACATATTACTACAATAACCACATGAAAAAAATTCCATAAATAAAAATTTCACATCATCCATCATCACTTCCCATTATAAATAAATATAACCTCACCACCACCGCATTCCTCCTTGAACCTGGTATTTACCATCAATAGTAAAATCCCCACAAGATCCTCATATAGAAAACATGAAAACACAATAATTACATCAACACATAGTAGCATAATTTAGCTTCTACATTTATCAAAAAAAAAATTTAATGGATTTCATAACATCGTATCTTATTAAGAATGGGTATTGTCACAAAATTTCAAAATTTCATGGGAAAATAGTTCATTATCCATATATAAATTCTTAGCCTTTTATTAATGGGTGAGTTTAAGCAATCAACGTGATAAGGTTTTAACAAACCACATCAATTATAATACAAGAAAGGATCCCAACAACTGGGGTTTTTAGTAAGGCAACAAACAAGTATAACCTCATAGAAATATATCAAATTAAGTAAAAACATATGAGAACTCCTATCCCCATTTAATTATAGGTTAATACAATTTATTATCTTCTTTAGTTGAATTGTACTAGTCATTCAATGGATAGAAAAACCATGAAATTCCCACATATGAAAAAAAAAGGAAAGAATGAGAATCCATTACCTCAAAAATAATTTCCCAAATATGTTTCACTAAAAAAGGGAGAAGATGGTGTTTATTCCTCAAACACAATACACTAATATAGAAAATAAATAGGGAACCATACTATTAAACATGTTGAGAATCACAAACTAGGAGGATCCAAGTGGATGCAAACAACTCTCTAAGGATCAAGAATAGGGTTTTGGTTCATCCGGAGGAAATAAGAAAATTCATGAATGGAGAATATAATATACTTTTAAGATGATGTATATGGATTCCAAATTTTAACATGGTCAAATTTCCTCATTAATTTTCATTTAATTTGGTTTCATTAAAAACATGTGGAATAGACCTTTTTGAAACAATCAGGTTTAAGTAATTCAATTAATATATTAAAAACTTATAAATTTAATTTTTGAAAACATTTATTGAGATTTAAATTCCATGTTTTATGTTAAAAATCACATTATTCTTGAAAATATGGACATTTTGAAAACTAGGAAATTTAAAAAAATATTGGAGAAACTGCAAAGGGTTTGACCGTGAGAAATAATTTTTTAACAGTGTGAAAAAACTATTACCATGAGAAGGGATGGTCTGAACACAATAACAAAACTAAGATTATGAGAAGTATTGGTGTGATTGTGTGAACAAAATTGTGATCATGTGAACAAAACTATGATCATGTAAACAAAATTACAATTGCGCGAACAAAAGTGTGACCATGAGAAAAAACAGGAAAATTTCATGGGGAAAAAGATTCCAAACACCCCCTTGAAACCCCCATGACATTAAAAATACCAAAGGGGAGATTTTTTGGGACTAGGGGTGTTAAATCAGATACCTCTAAAACAATTATCATCCCTGAGAATCAAAATAAAACCCATGAGGAAAGGGAATGGGGATCTGAACAATCACCCATCAGATACCTCTCAAGGATTTCACTATAAAAATAACAAAACCACACATGGGAGAAACAAAACACATATTTAGGTGACATAATCAACCTAGTAAGACAGTTAATATCATATAAAACTTAATTTTAAAACACGTCATCTCAATAAAAGGGAAATAAGCAAAGCATCCAAACAACTTAGGTAATTAATAACGCATCTATGACTCCCAATCCCAAGTACTCCCCTCCACTCCACTGTGCCTCCATAAAACATGAACCAAGGGGATAAATATCCCATTAAGAATATTATCCTAAAGATCTTAGATCTCCACTGGATACTCCATAAACATATTATCATCCTTAAATTATAACTCCCTTTAATCAATGACATGAGAGTCGTCATGAAGATAACGATGAAACTAGGACATGTGGAAGATGTCATGAACTCTATCCATCCATGGTGGGAGTTTCAATTGATAATCCACCTTTCTAATTTAACCTAACACTTTTAAAGGATCAATGAACCTAGGATAAAGCTTACTCCCATGACCAAACCTATGGTACCCCCAATGAGGGGAAATATTCAAGAACACATGGTCTCCAACCTTAAATTGTAAGGGTATTCTCCTTCAATCATTATAAGAATTATGATATCATTCTACCACCTTCATCCTCTTATGAACCATATAGACCTTCTTGGTTGTACTCTACACCACATCAGTACCAAGAACCCCCAACTCCCTAACCTCGATCAAGTATGATGGAGAATGAAATGATCATCCATACAATTCCTCAAATGATTCCATGCCAATAGATTAGTGATATATTTTATTATAGGTAACTAAATCAGGGGTAAGGGTTTCACCCATTACCCATCAAAATCCAAGATTCATGCCCACAGCATAGCCTCTAGTGTATGGATGGATCATTCTATCTGCCCTATTTTCTAGGGGTGGAGAGAAATATTAAGGCATAACTAAGTGAAAATCATGTTGTAATCCAATCTAGACTCATGATGTAAAATTATCATCCAAGTATAATATTACAAACCTTTTAACTCTATGTAGACACACAATATCATTTGCATACCTCCTTACTAGAATGCCAATGGAGCTCAAATTCGGTATTGCTAAGAAATGGGACAACTTCACTAATCAATCCATGATTACCCAAATAACATCATATCTACCCTAAGTCTAGGGTAATCCTATGATGAATTTCATTGATATTTCATCTCACTTCCACTAGGGGAACTCTAAATACTATAACAAATCATAGGGAACATGATGTTCTACCTAAGCCTTCTAGAGAAGCAGACACCGTACCACAAACTCTGCCACTACCTATTTTATCCCAAGCCACTAGAACCATATCCCCAAAACATGGTATATTTTTTATACTCCTAGGTTCACTACTAAATGTTGGATGTGAAAATCATAAAATAATCCCTCACACATCACTATTAGTATATATATCCTCCTATGTAAATCAACCAATGATGGTCATACCAGACCATCTTTTAGGGGTATCACCCTGAACAATGTGATCCTACATCACTTACAAATTTTAGTCTCCCCAATGATACCCCCCCATCTATTTCATAAAATATGAAATTGTTTTCATATAATAAATACAATATCTGAATCTAACTTCCTTTTTATTAATATTTATCACTGAAATCTCCTTCATCCCTCTCCAAACATCCTCTAACTCTCAAACCACATCACCTCAATACTTATAAATAAACATATCAGTGACTACATTCCTCTTTCTTAAAGTTTAGGAGACCTAAAAATCATAATCCTAGAGAAATTTCATCCACCTATGCTAGAATAAATTTAGATCTCACTGAGATAAAAAAATATTTCAGGCTCTTATGGTCTTTGAAAACCACAAAGAGCTTTTTAATGAGGTAATGTCATCATAACGTAAATGAAAATACAATTGTAAACAACTCTAGATCATGGGTGGGATTGTTATTATCATAGGGGGATAACTTCCTCAACCCATATGAGATCACTATCCTATATTTCATCAATATGCAACCCAAACCTAGATTTTATATGTCACAAAACATGTCAAATATTATACCCTTATTTAGAAACCAAAGCTCTAGGTAATTGATCAGTCTCTCCTTTAGGTATTCAAAAGTCATCTAGAACTAATCATTATAAATAAAAATATAGTCTTTCCTAGTCAAATCCATCAACAGGGATGCAATATGAGAGAAATCAGATACAAACCTCCAGTAATATCCTACAATACCAAGAAAACTACAAACCTATTCCATGTTCTTGGGAATTTCCAAAGAAACAGCCTCCTCGTTATTTTATGGATTCATGGACACACCCTACTAAGGCACAAAATGCCCAAGGAAATGCACCTCTCATGTCCAAAACATTCACTTGTATAACTTTTCATGGAGAAGATGGTGTCAAAGTGTAACAAATCTAATTTTTAAGGATTAGTCCTTTGAATATTTCAATGTATATATCTGGATTTATCCTCATAGTCAACATGATGTTTGGGTGTATTGGGACCATGGAATTAATATATTAATATATTAATATATTTTTATTCACGTACATGCATCATTTTGGTTTAAATGTTTTCCCATTATTAGGTACATCATATAGAAAATATGAGACCATGATTTAATCTAGAGCATGGGGTTTACCCTAGGCATGACATAAGGTTGGTTAGTGTATGACATTCTATGGGAGGTGACCATTGGGGAGTTCTTTTAATAAAATAAATAATTTATTTATTTATTTTAATTAAATGACATAAACTAGATTAATACTCTATAAATACACCATTATGATGTTCCTATAGGGTTATCCACATAACCCTATGAGTATTAGAGGAGAACATTATTCATTAAAATATCAGGATTGAAGAATGACAACAATCAGATTAGGGTGAATTGAGAGGTGAGAAGTGAACATATCAAACCTTCTTCATCGTTGGAGAACACACTCTTCACCAATGATCAATCCATAATCAAGGTGTGACTCGTTATTTTTGGATTTCTTCCTATTTTTATTGATGATATTGAATTTTTATATCTACTTTTTATTTATCTATGATTATTTTCCCTTCTCATGAGCCTTTTTTAATAAATTGAATTGTTGATTCTAATTTATTTTGTTATGCCATGATATCACCCCATTTTTCATTCTTATTGATCATTGGTCAGGATTGCATCAGCAAATGATGCTCATTATATTTTTTTCATGTTCTTTTCACCCATTACTCTCCTCATTCTTCTCTATTGGCCTATGATCTTTTTGGTTAAAATTTTCCAGGGTGGATTCGAGAACGATCGAACCCCTGGATTCATGGTGTTTTCATAAACAATGGAAGGATTGGAAATTTATGGATGGATCATTATGGGATCATGATTTTCAAGTGATGGTTATGGGTTATGGGACCCTAAATAGCAGTGAACAAGCGATGGACTCCCATGTGGGTGGTTGGATTCTGATTTTCGGCCACCAAATGTTGGTAATCAATGTCCAGAGGCATTACCCTTCAATTTCACTCAGTCAAATGGTAAGATTTGTAGTGGAAAGGTCGAGTCTGGAAATTTTGTGAAGAACAGGATTTATTGACTATAAAAAAATCCAACTACATGATGTGTATTATGAAGAACACGTGCCATGTAGTACCCTGGATATTGAGGCTAGGGTTTCAGGTGAGATAAATATCACACATCGTGTATGTCGATATATACATCATGTGACCCAGTTTTGGTGGCTCAACATGTACTCTAGGAGTATAGGGGAATAGACATTTTCATGAACACAGGAATATATAGAATAAATGGGCATGGTCGTGTACTCAAACATGTCTAGGATACTCAGAAACAACCATGTACATGGGCACATGATGTGTACACGGGCACAGGATGGAAGGACATGGGTAGGCCCTGGGTGGACGAGACATGTCATGTACCACTTGTACATGTTGTGTAGTATGACATGGATTCCAAAGATATGTCTAGGGGAGAACACACCCAGAATAATAGGTGAGGTCACATGCCATGTGACCCCACATATACGTTGTGTACTTCTCTTAGTAACTTCTACCTTTCATATATCCTTCCTTAGGACTCATATTTTGGCCCATGAGTAGCCTATCCTGAGTTTTTTTTTAATATATAACATGATGGTAGCCTTTGTTGTGAAATATGAGATATGATATGAGGTTTTTCAAGATTCACATTTCTCTAGGTGATGCTTGAAGATGATAGTGATCAGGGTAGGATCATCAGAGTGATTTTGGGTTCAGCACTCCCCTATCACACTAGGGATTAGGTCTCCCAAACTCTTTACATGGGTAGATTTAGTACTCCCCCACACTACAGTAGGGTGAGGGTTCTCTACCTATGGAGTGGTAATTTCTCATCTTCAAGCACTGATAGGGAGTGGGTCCTCCACTAGGGTTGTGTCTCCCTCAGCTATGGAGCACAGTGGCAAGTTGTGGGCCCCTCCACACAGATTCTTGAAAGTTTGTGCATGATGTTGGGAATTGAAGATAAAATTTTGGAGCTACAGGTAGACTCATTGTACTTAGTTAGGTTATGGATATGGAAATCCCCTTTCTCTCTGGTATGGGTTTATTTTTTTCATATATGTATTGGGTTTTCATTTCCCTCTTGTTATGGGTTGATCTAAATTCTTTTGTATCTTTCTATTATTACCTTTATGGTTTTTGAGGCATCATATGGTGTAAGTATATACTCACCCCTAAATGGGGTTTTCCTATACATGTCATGTCTTATGTAGATAATAGGTATATCAATAGTTACATCAATAGAGTTTAAGGATACTTGGGTGCATTGACCATGTTCGGTGGTCAGGCTTTGAGATCGGGAGTTGGTCTCTCTCAGTTTTCCTATTATAGTTTTTTTAGGTTGGGACTTCATTTCTAGTTGGGCATGTATTTTTCCCCTTTATTCTTTGGATTTATATTTCTGTACTTTTTTGTATTTCCCTATAGGTTATCACATGCATGGTTACACTCTAGATTTTCAATTATTTTTATTATTCCTCTATACTTTTCATGGATATAATTGTGTGTGTTCGTATAGGTATAATAGTAAAAGGCCTCCCATTTTGGTATATGACTTATTATAACATTTCATTATCCCCTATCCTATTAGGCTCATCCTTGGGGTTGTCAAACTTAGCCTTCCACCATCCAGGTGGGTCCTCATGGGTTGGTTCATGACAGAGTGGTATCAAATTAGTTTTTCCTCAAGTCAATGTTGGAGTGGGATTCATGGTGAGGATTAGTTAGGAACTTTGGGAAATGGTTCAAAGTGTCTTGAGTGTGGATTTCAGGCCATTGAATCTAGTGTTGGTATGGTGGTCGATGTATCAATTCATCAGGACTCTGACTACCTTATTTTCAACTAGGCATACTGAGACATCGATTACGGGAAACAAATGGTACATGAATCATATAGTATTGAGTCTTTTGAATATCCTTCTTGAGTCATATCCACACACACACACACACACACACACATATATATATATATATATATATATATTCTCATCTAACCATGGTATATCTTGATCACTTTTAGGATTCCCTCACAAAAACAACCAACTGTGTTACTAAAACAGAATCATTACAATGATTCATTGACTAATGAGGCCTCATTTTAGGGGCCATCTCATAAGGTATTTCCTCTAGGTGGGTAGGGAGAAATTCCCCCACCTGTCAAGAAGTGAATAGTTGTAGTAGGTCAAGATGATGATTCATGCAGTATTATCGTGTTATATGAGTTCCATCATCATATATCGTTGAGGTTACATAATGATCTAGACCCACATGTAGTGGGGGATTAGATTGATTCAGTGGTCTGAGTCTTCAGGAATGTTCATATCCTGATGGATCATATATTTTTATTATTGTCTAGCCTTCTTCATGGGGTAGAAAGGTTCTAGTAGATTTTGGTGACATAGACCCATGATGATATGACACTCTCATGGTCAGACTTCCAACAATTATTTTATGATGAGTATTACCCCTCATGTTTATGCTTCATGTGTATTCAGTAGATTATAAAGCTATAATAGAGTGAATTTATAGTTTTAGAGTACACTGTGATGTTCAATGACCTCACACATTACTCCCTTGATATGGTTTGGGATGGTTTCTTCTATGAACTGATGTTTGAGAAGGATCTCAGCAAATATATTTGTGTCAGTGTAGTCTCTTTGTGCCTTTCAACATATTCTGAAGTACTAGATAAGGATATAATGACTAAGAGCTTCCTAGTATAGGGACATCGGGTAGCTGGATATAGTAGTGAACATCATGTGGCCGATACATCTATAGCAACTAGAAGGAATCAAATGTCAAGGTCTCAATAGAGGAGGCATACTCATTCTCGAACTCAAATGCTTATATTTTTGGCTCAGTGATTTCGTAGATGATCCATATATCTAGAAGAGGGATAATGTTATGCTTGTGATGGGATGGGTTACATAGAACCTGATTTCCAAACCTGAAATGATAATAAGGATAATCATATGTTGGATGCACCACCACAGTCAAGGTAGTGTAGTGATCTGGGATCTCTCAGGCATGGTTAGGGTGCCCCCAGGGAGGCGATGAGGATATAGGATTATGTGGAGCTCCAGTGGGAGGAGATACTAGCAGAGAGGGGCTCTATGAGATACTTACACCACTACCATAAGGCAGCCCATGTTAGACTTAGATAGATAACAATTGAGGCTTTATCCCAGTAACTACGTCTATAGGTTCCTATATGAGTGATTCTTTGATATCACATATTTGTCGGTAATGTGAGATAATAATCAATGGATAGAGTTTCTCATGGGACCTCTTGGTTATCACAATGAAAACTTATGATGTCATATTTGTTATAGACTAGTTATCTACGATCTGAGCCCAGATTGGCTGTCATCATAGATGAGTTAGATACCTTTAGACAAATGGGTTGAGATTCTCTTTTTCAGGTGAGAGAAATCTCATGGCTAAGAGAGTGGGACTTGTGAGTATGAAGCTACATCCCATTACTCATAATTTTGAAAAAATTACCCATTGCCATGGTGGGAAATTTGGGCATCTAGATTCCTTTGGTAGTGTTGAACTATATGGCCATATTCCCTAAGGATGTTCTGGGACTACCTTCATAGAGGGACATGGATTTCTACATCTACTTGCACCTTAAGACCACACTTATATATCATGTGGAATATTAGATGACCCCTACCACGATCTAAGAGTTGAGATTGTAAAAAAGGACCATTGAGATATGGTTTTTATCAGACCTAGTGTGTCCCTCTAGGAAACTCCAATTTTGTTTAAGAAAAACTCAGATGAGAGCTTGAGGAGTTATGTTGATAATAATCGCCTAAACCAAGTAATGATAATGAATAAGTAACCATTTCCAAGGACTTATGACCTCATTGACCATTTAAAAGGTTTGAGTTGGTTCTTGAATATTGATCTCAGGTTTGGTTACCACTAATTGAGGTTTTTTAGGATGATATTCCAACGACAGCATTCCAATGTCACTATGGACACTATGAGTTCATAGTGATGCCTTTCGGTGTTTCAAATGCCCCCTCTATGTTTATATCTCTTATGAACCAAATCCTCTAACCATATATGGACCAATTTTTTCTTGTATTCATTGATGAAATACTCATTTAATCTATGTTAGAGGAGGATCATGTAGAGCATCTAATAATGGTACTAGACTTACTTAGGGAATACCAGCTATATGCTAAGCTCTAAAAGTGATATTTTTGGATCAATGAGGTTCAATTTTTGACGAATGTCATCTTTGATCATGATTTATCTATAGACCTAGTGAATATTGATGCAGTTATTTTTTGGGATTCACCCAAGAGTGTGTCATATTTTCATAGTTTTGTTGGTTTAGCTAGGTACTATAGGAGTTTTGTGGCATACTTCTCCAAGATTACAACCCCTTTGACTACCCTAATGTAGAAAGGGTAGTCGTTTATCTAAAATTAGTAGTTTCATAGAGCCTTTGAGGAACTGGGTATGAGGATAACTAGTGTTCCGGTATTGAGACTACTATAGGATGGAATTGAGTACATAGTGTTTTGTGATGCCTCTAGAGATGGGCTCAGTTATGAGTTGATATGGAGATATGTAGTGATCAAATATGGGTCGAGGAAGTTGAGAACCCATGAACAGATATATGAAACTCAAGACCTATAGTTGACAGCATTAATTTTCACTCTAAAGATGTGGAGTCACTATCTTCTGGGTGAGCGCTTTATTATTAAACATCTCATGAGGAGCCCCTAGATGTACTCGGGTTGGAATCATATGTCAGCCCAATTGATGACCCAAATTCTATAACCTCCTGAATTCTCTCATCTACCCTCACCAATAGCACACCCCCTATGGTCTTTGATTCCATAGGGGGTCTAGTTTGTCACATCAAGGATAAATAAAACATCTCTTTACCCTCACTAAAACACCTAAGATCACATGAAAATAATAGAAAAAATAAATTTGAGGTATCTAATGCACATACAACATCCCAATAATATATCAACATAATCCAACATACATGTTCATCCCAAATCTTGGAAATATCCATGTGAAACCCCTATTTAAAATAAAAACACATCTATGAGGGTGCACGCTTTTAAAAGAAAACCATTTCAAAGTACCAACTAAGCCTTCTCATTTAAAACTAGTTATGGTTTTCTAAGGAAAAATCCCTTTCTCAAGTTTCAAATAGACCTCAAATAATTCTTTAGGAAATATACATTTTAAACCCCATTTTAAAAGAAATTTGGAATTCAGGAAACCATATTTTATTTTAAGAAAGTAATTCTATGAATTTACATATATATGCATGTACACATATGTGTAAATATAGATATATATCACCCTCGTATATAGAAACATTCATAAAGAATGCAAAGGATCAAGTAAAGAGTCATTATTCAAATCATTTTCCAAAATATAATAATTTTCAAGTAAATCCATCAAGACCCTCAAAATGTTAATAATCTAAATAAATTACAATTCAATCAAGAAAACCAACTCACATAATTTTTTTGAAGGCTGAACATCTATTGAAATACTAAAAATATCTTTTTAAAGGCCACTTATGCATTTTAGAAAAAATACAGTGTGCATAAACTTTTAATATATATACAAAATCATTAAACCCTAAGAAAATCCCCTTTATAAATAACCTTTAACCCCTGAATACAGAAGGAACACGGGATAACAAATCAACCACACACCCTAACATAAAAATAAACAACAAACATGGGATAAAACAAAACCTATGGTTCATCCAAAGAGACACCAAGGAAAAGGGAAGAAATAAAATGAGAGGAATGAGAAAGAAAAGAGAAAAAAAGGCCATACCTCAAAGGAAACCACCAAATAATGAAGGAGGGGCCTCAAAATCAAATGAGGGGGAGGTGGAGGCCTCTCTTAATTCACCTAGAATTAATGGGAGTAAGAGGGGTCTAATGGGGTTTAATTATAGGGGAGGTTAGAATAGGAAATTCAAGTTTTAGGAAAACTGGGAAATTCGCATGGTTAGTCCATATAGTTTACCAAAATGTGTGCTAACCATATTCCCTCCACTAGATAAAAAAACCCACCCTTGCATAGTTTAACCAAATAGTTTAGAAACTATGAACCAATAGTGAAAAAATGTGTATTAAAATTTCAGACACATATTAATGCTTATTCAATGGTTTCAAATAACCATGCACAAGTCATACTCAATCTCCCAGACACACCAATCCCCTATACACTAATGGAAAAATAGCTTATACCAACGGTTTGGAACTGTTGGTATAGGTTCCCAAACTGTTGGTATATCCTGTACCAACTTTTTTGAGGTCCTTTGGTTGATTTGGAATTGGGATAGACCTATCCCAATAGTTTTTCAACCCAATGGGATAGGTAATCTAAAATAAAATTCACAAAGGATGTTTGAACCCACGACTTTCATGTTACATATCAAGGACTTTACCACTATCCTATAATTATCTTTATGAATATATTTGGATAAATATGTATATATATATTTATTTATTTATTTATTTATAAGTAATTTATATATTGATTTATTTGATGATATTCGACAAACTAATTCATAAAAAAATAAGGGTTCCTATCCAAATGGTTCTCAAAACCATTAGGATAGTCCTATTCCAACGGTTTTGAGAACCGTTGGGATAGGTACCCTTGTAAAAATGGTTTATCCAAATGGTTTTAGAGAACTATTGGGATAGACTTAACTTATCCTAATGGTTTTTTAAAACTGTTGGGATGGGTGTTATCAAGAATGGTTTGTCCCAATGGTATTGGAAAACCGTTAGGATAGACTTACCCTATCCCAATGGTTTTATAAAACCATTGGAATAGGTGTTATAAAAAATGGTCTATCCCAACAATTTTCAGAAAACCATTGAGATAGCCTTACCCTATCCCAACTGTTTTCACATAACCATTGGGATAGGTCCAATTTTTTGGATCTATTTCAATGGTTTTACAAAAAAATTGGGATAGCCTTATATTTCATGGACCATCCCAACAATTTTTACAAATTGTTGGTATAGGGGTGTTGGTATAGGTAGGATTTCCAGTAGTGAAATAGTTTCCCCTGGGTTTCACATGGTTTGGACTCAACCATGCATTACCCATGAGAACTAAAAAATATAAGAATAAAATGAAATGAAACTTTTGTGTACAAAGTTATTCTAATGGTTTCCCCCAAAACTATATGCACTAACTGTGCAAAGAGGAAAAAACAACCTGAAAACTCTAAAACTTCATATTTTTATTGGAATTTGGCCTGAAACCCAAATAAAATATTAAATAATTAGGAATAAATAAAATAAAAATATGTATATGAAAATTATCCTCACCATAACACTTTATTCCCTAATAAATTCATTTAATTTTTGAAGGATTAAAGAAATAAAGGCCCTCAACCTGGAAATAATAATATCCCAAATGAAAACTTATGAACTAAACAAAACTACTAAAAAAGGCATGAATCTTAACCTCACTGTTCACAACCAATGATATAAAGAAAGAAATAAAATTATAATACCTAAATTGGGTCTCCCCAATATTTAAGGATTCCACTAGCATGGTGGTTCAATAGAAAAATTCACTTGAAAGGGTCACCACTAATGCAACATGATTTTCCAATTAAAATAATTCAAATTAATTACCTGGCCAAAATACAATCCATAATTCCATGAGTCACCTACCTCTCCAATCAGGCATAGGATACAACATCACCCAAAGTAAACTCACATATTAAGGATTAGTAATAAAATAGGGAAATGAAGATAAGATAAGAAAAATATACTAAGTATTTCCTCAAAAGACCGAATAGGGGTGTTATAGAGATTTAAGAGTTGATGTGGGATTCTTCTTATTTTTCTACCAAGATCCCAACCTATATAATTCTTTAATATTACTCATTCAACCACAGTGATGGAATTTATTGGGAGCACTATGGAAATAAGTATTGAAATTTCCAAACTAACCATGCTAGAGGCACATAAGAAAATCCCAGCTTTGATAGGAATCACCAACAAAAGGAGGAGGCCCCTATAAGTCAGGTTCTTCTGGTTTTAACTTCTTAATGGATGGGGAACCTTCAATAGCACCAAAAAAAGTAGGGCTACCACTTTTCATGTGCAACCCTCTAGAAACCAACTCAACCAAAAATGCCTCATCCACTATATCCTTAAATGAGATCGAGTTAGATAAAATAACTTGTTTACTGGGGCTTGGGCAAAGACCACTCATGAAGAGTTGATATTTTAATGAATTTTTTGACACCTCTTATAAAGAAAAGGGGAATACCTCATTGAAGTGTTCAATATACTCTTTAATCATTCATTTACCCTAATAAACACATGTGATCTCTACCACTTTCCTTGCTTTCACCTCCTCAAGAATAATCAACTGGATGAAAGAGGTCTTAAAATACCCCTACATCATTCCACCTTACAACAGGGATGGAATGACCAATATTAGATGATCTAGACCTTATCCCTAAAATGTGTTAGAGACATATCTCACCCTTAAGGCTTCTAGAGTTCCCAAGTACCTAAATATCCCTTTAATTTCCTTTATCCACTTTTCATCCTCTAGTGGACCTCGACCACCATGAAATATGGGTATAAACTGAAAATAGCATAGCTCCACCACTCTACTAGGTTTCTAGGTGTATTCAACTAATGGAAGATATGTTTTTTGATCTTTCAAGACCTTTATGCGCAACATACTCTAAATATTATAAAAACATTAAATCCAATCAAAACTAGTCAAACATAAATCATAACCCATCAAAATAAAATCAATTAAAAATAAAACCACACAAACCAAGCTAGATCACTTCTCAAAAAAATAATGGCACAAAACTAGATTTAAAACTAGCTCTTTTAATTTATCCAATTCAATTTCAAATTCCAATACTCAATTAAGAACCACTTCTATAATTTCAAAAAACCTTTTAAAATATCAAAAACCCTTTTTATCATTTTTCAAAACCAAATAATTTTTCCTTAAAACCAACCCATTACAACCAATATCATACCAATAACATTACATAATACCAAAACTATTTAAAAAGGTACTAGTGGTTGTATATAACTTGGAATCATGGTTTATAAAACCATGTGATAATCATTCATCCACCACTGGAAGTCATGATAAACCATGAACTTAGGATTTACATGGTTTTCTAGGTGATATGCCCAATTTTTTTATACTTTTATATATATATTAATGAGCATAAAAACTTGTTTCCCACAAAATATCAATCGTTTTGTGGATAAAATTATTTTTATTGGTGATTATGATGATTTTCAGGTGTTTTCCATCCAAAGTCACAAATCAGGAAAGGACAGAACAAAAATTCAAAACTACACATTGTGTACTTTGTATACACACTGTGTACTATTGCCACGACATAGATCGGGAAGACTGGATACAACCCATGTTTCTGGCCAATGCATACACGCCGTGTACTTTCCATATACATGTCAGGTTGTCCTTTTAGAAGTGGTTAGTGGCCTATGAATGATATTACATGCCTTTTATGGTGGCACTACACACCGTGTACTTACACCTACCAGGCGGTGCCGTGTTCCAAGTCAAAGACGGCCTGCTAGCTCACTTATCGATGGATAAAAGACGGCCAAAAAGCATTGACCATTATACACACCGTGTATTTTATGGAACACATTGTGTACTACTAAAACCTATAAATAGGAGGCAATATGATGCGTGGGAATTTGTCATAGATCCCTGATCAAAAGATTATTTACCTAAGCATGCAATATAGTGCACTCCTAGGGTCGTTCTCGAGGAGGAAACTTACACAACACCGAAATTCTATTATCACTATTTATTTTATATCTAATATATAATATAAATATGAGTTTGAAAGATGCATAAAATATGAATATATATATATGCAATGTGAACAGAATTATATTAAAAAGAAAGAAAGAAGACATTTTTTCTTGGGGGATCATAATGGTTGATATCATTATTTATTAAAAATATTCTCAATATCAATTCAATGTAGTGATCAAGATATATCACACTACACCCTATCATTCGAAATGATATTACCCCAACACCGAGATCTTTGCATGTGGGGAAGTACTCTTCCTAAATTCGGCAAGGAGATATCTTTTTCGACCATCACTACCCAAGCCATACTCCATCGTATGCATAACATAGATAGTAAAGGGAAGGATGAATGTTGAATGATAAGAAGAACTTGATGATAGAGAAAATGGGGCAATCGCACACCATAATCAATTTAACCACCACCAAAATTCTCAGAATTAAAGAAATTGATTTAAAGTTAACCACAATTAAACTCAATCAACCATCATTCTCCCCCTCGAACAAACATCGAGGTTAGTTCCCCATTCTCATGGAGTTAGAAGAGAATACGGTGGGAGAAACAAATAAAAGTTAAAATGGAAGAATGAGGTATTAAGAAGAACACTAATATAAATTAAAACATTAAAAATTTACTACATAAGAAAATAAAATATAAACATACAGAAAATGGAAAATAATTTTCTAACCCTTTGAAATGAAGAGGGAGTACATTTTTATAGGCAAGGGGGGTGAAAATTTGGCTCCAAAATACATCCATCGAATGTATTCGCATGGTATACCTCCTTAATAACTGAATTTGGGAAATAGTCCTTATTGAAAGTTGTTCAGTTATTAATTATATGTAGACTCACGAAATTTAAGCTTCATTTACCAAGTAATGAATGAGTTATTTCCACTTTACTCATAATATTTAATTCTACCAAACAGATTATTCATATTCCAATACACTGAGTTCCAATGCATTAATGGCCTTGGTAATGAAGGAATAAGGAGATGGTATCTTAATGAAAGTTCTTCCCCCAGACTTATTCCAGCTCCATGTAAAAGTTAAGCTCAAATGGTTCTTCCATTTATGAGATATGGTCCCAAAAATAAAATTATCCAGTTTTGTGCACAGTTTTCAAGGCCTGGCTTGTGATCTGGATTTGAGCTTCCTAATGATGAATTGAGCTTTGGGTCCAGAAGGATAAAATGAATAAAATAGAACATAGAAACCTATAAAAGAATAATATTTTAATTTGGATCAGTGAAGAAAATGTTATGGACGAAACATTAAAATAAATTAAAATGTTTAAATCCAAAATAAGCCATTTTTTCAAGTGAGCTCAAAAATACTCCTAAAACATAAAATGTGAAAATTTATCTTTAAATAAAACATTGTCGGGATTAAAAACATTGAACTTAAGAATAAAATAATTGAAAATATTTTTTCTATCATAGGCCCTCTAAGTTCAGGAGTCATTCAGTATTCCTTCATTCCAATATATTACAAGGGGGGAACTTTAGAGATGGCCAAGAAGAGAAGAAGAGAGAGAAATAAGAGGAGAGAAGATAGGAGAGAAGGTACTTTCGTTCTACCTTTTCAAATACCTTCACTCCTAAGATTTCAAGAGGATGAATTCAGGTATTTTAAGTAGTTTAGTTAATAGATACTCCATGAGTGCCTAAATTCCCTATGTGTTGGGGTTATGGATGATTATGTGTTGTATTTTTTCAATTGTGATATTGTAATCATGTTATTTATTCTTCTCTTATAATTTCTTAATAATCCTTCCTAAATTTCACTAGAAATCTCATATCAGACCAAGAATGGGATTCCTAGATATCTTCTAAGTAATTACGATCAATAACATCCATGATCATTGGATGTGCTTATCATCTCAAGAAGGGTTTCAATTAATAAAATTAAAATAAATCAAATTCCATACCAAGTAATTGGTATCTATTGTTTTAAAAAAACTCACCAGACCAAGGGGGTTCTGTTAAATTCATAAGCCAAATGTAACACCCCGAGATTTTATGAAAAGTATTATTTTTAATTAATGTCTTGTGTTGTACGTTACACCAAAAAGAGTTTTCACAACACGCATCCTTGACTTGCCTTGCATTACACGCAATAGCAACCTTCCTCGATAGCATGTGTAGTATGCAATACCGAGTTTCACTAAACAACGATATGCTATTAAAATATTATTAAAACTAGAAGTTATGAATAGTAATAAACACTTTTTGAAATTTTGTAAATTTTATTTTTCAAAATGGACTTCATTTTTTGATTCGGAATATCGAAATTATCTTAGGGTGAAATTTTGGTACTTTTCGGATAACTTTCATATTCTGATGAATAGTGAAAATTACAAAATTTTAATTAAAAAACAACTTTTTTAATCAAAATAATTAATAGTGATAAATTATAAATTTGAGTGGTTTTAAAGTATATTTGGAATACATTTTTACAATTTAATACAATGTTGGTCATTGGATGTAATTTCACATTTAAACCATACATAAACAAGTGTCAATCTTTTGATAGTTATTATCTCTTAAAAACACGCTATTTGTTTTGACGACGAGAATTAATTTTTATATTAATTAATGTAACTGATATGTTTTGAATTTGGTAAAATAGATATCATTTCTGAATTCATAATATCAAATATAGCTTAGGCCTAATTTTTTGTATTTTTCTGGAAACTTTCATTTTTGATGAATAGTGAAACCACTAAGTGGTAGTTTAAAAACTGAATTTTTCATAAAACTTAATTTTACCACTTCTGTGAGTGGAATTTCGAAAATCCGAGATACACGGTTAATATCAAGGACTAAAATGTGGTTCAATGAGATGAAAATAATTTTTGGTGAATAGTAACTTTTTACTTTTTTTACCACGGTTAAAAGTAAATATGGTAATTAAGGGTAAAAATGATATTATTATTACCCTAACACATGTCCTAATTCTATTGGATAAGTGTAATTAGACCAAAAACAACCTTATGAATAAAATATGACCATTTAAGACCACTTGGATTAGATTAGGACATTTATTATTAATTTATTTAAAGAAGGGTTAAAATAGTTAAAATCAAAGTTTAATAAGTAAATAATTTTTAATATAGGGTTATACATAAGATAAATTAGACTATAAATATTCATTAGAAAGCTAAAAATATTTCCTACATAATTATATTTTATTTATAATTTTTAGACATTAAATAATTTAATTTATTTATGACACAACAATGATGCAGTAATTATCTTATTAATGAAATATTGACATAATTGATGTTATAAATACCCAAATAAATGTAATTTGAGACTTTTTATGAATTAAACTAATTTTATAGGTTAATATGACATGTTAGTATTGATTTTATAAACTTTTTTAGAACTAATAATTCTGTTATAATTTTTATAAAAATCAATTACCAAATAGTGTCAAAATTGACATAAAATAGTTTTTAAAACAAATATTATATTATTAATTGTTATTATATTTCTAAAAATCTAAGGCTTCGTCCAAATGACTTATATAAGGTTATATATATTAATATTAAACAACTTTGGGTTCGTTTGGCTTTTTATAGTAAGTTTATTAACCTTATAGTGTAAGAACACAAAAAGACACGGTAAAAGTAAAATTATCTAACTTAAAGTTAAAACTAAATGATAAGGTTAAAATAGTAAACTAAACTTGTCCAAATTCTATTTTATGATAGGATTTATACCCATCCCCACCTTATCTTCGAAATAACTCAATTTTTATCTATTAAAAACCGAATTTGACTTTATAATAAAATAATATTTTTAGTTATTCCAAAGGTGCCCCTCTCCTCCCTTATAAAAGGGCACTTCCTCCCTCTCTTCCTCACACCACATTGAGCCTTAAATCTCGTCCAAACCCTGCCAATTTCTTCTCTACACTTCCCTAGAGACATCCTAGAGGTCCTGGTCTTTTTCAAAGACCAATTTTAGTGCCCTAAGAGGAGGTATCAAAGAGGCGCTTCAAAGAAGAGGTAATGTCCGTTACCGATTCCTTCACCTTTATTTCTTCTTCCACTTATTCTTATTAGGTTGTTTCATTATGAAGTAATAACATAAATATCACTCATATACTAATATGTTATTATAAGTATGAAACAACCATATTTCACCATCTATCCATCCTACGGAAAATGAAATCACCGCGCGTGCGTACGTACGGAATATCGTCTCCACGCTGTGGTGTAATCTATTTTCCACCACCACCTTACTTGGATGGGTATAATGGTGTAAATAATGACTATATATGATTATTGTAAAGCGATATTGATTCTGAAATAGTATATATATACTCCAATACAATTCCACAATCATGGGAACGATATCATCGCCCGTGCGTACGTACGGAATACCGTCTCCACGATGTGATGCGACTCGTTCTACATGATCTTCATTGCATAATGATTATATAAATGAATTTAATGAATTAATATGATATATATTACCCTAATACCATTCTGGAAATGAGGTATCTATAACCTAAAAAGAAAAAATAAGAATTTATTCGACAAAACACGCATAAGAACAAAAAGTAATAAACACCCGAATAACAAGTAATAATGAAATATTACCAATAAGAAGCTAAGAATATGACCATATATGATATCATAAAAATAAGTATGATTCTGGAATAAGTCAATAACATTATTTAAATCATTATACAGGAGGTCCGGACACTTACGAAGCAAATCGGACCTAAGGTAAGGGAAAATATCACAATCTCATTTTATCCGAGATTGTTTATACTTTGGTATTTACTGGGGTGTATTTTATCATCCACATCCATGTTTCCTCAATATGTAATATTTTTTACATCCACCTACAATTTTTTAGATCCAATTTTACCCTTCTATGAGTTTTTAGTAAAAGATATGAAAGGAATCTTTTGTCATTTTTCGTACGAGGTACTTTTTGACTTTTCTGACAAAAGTACGAGAAGAATGTTTTTTTAACTTATATGGAATGAATGGATTTTTAAAACATTTTTTCAAAGAATCTTCCTTTACAAATTTTCAATTTTATTTTTAATCAACTTCTTTTAGTTTAGAATTGTAGGACATGTTAAGAAAGGAAAAGTGTTTTTGAAGTAGAAAGGATATTTTCCTCAAGAATGGAGTTCAAGTGTTTTATCAAAATTATTTTCCATCTATGATAATAAAGGATTCTGTTTTTATACCTATTATTACATTAATTTTATTATGTTGTGATGGAATTATTTTTATGAATTCCTTTATTTTATATGAATTTTTTTTATGATGTCACGATGTTTAAGATTCCCATTTTTATTACATGGGTTATGCTATGATGTATGGTTTATGATTTTGTGGAACACATAAGAATGGTATCATTATGAGATGGGTGGGACCTATATCTCCCTCCAATGCATTGGGTAAAGATTTTATATCTCATGAGATAGACATGGCTGGAACGGAAGGTTATACCGGTTCAGTGAAATGGTACTGAAACGAGGAGTGAACTCGGTTCAGAAATGGACTTTGTCTACTAAGATAGTCTTGGAAATGAGTCTTGACTAATAATAAATGATTATATATGATTATGTGTGTATTCCACAAAGTTTCATGTTTTAATTTATGATTATTGGGATTATATTTCACTACAATGATTTATCCCATGTTATGAAATTATGATCTCTTTTGCAGGTTAATATTTCCAAAAGATATGTTCTTATGCATATGATGTGATTGATATTTCTTTTGTTTACTCTTACTGAGCATTTGAGCTCACCCTTTTATGTTTTCTTTTCCCCAGGATATAAAGAAAGGTTTTAGGTAAGAAAAAAAGGGAAGATATTTATGGGAGATGTTGAATATCTTTCACCATGATTAGAAGATTACGTTCCGAGTTTCCAAAGACACTAAACTATTACGATCCTTGTGTGTGTGTTTTTTTATGTACTAAGTATTCCACAAAAGTAATGTGATATCTATGTACGTCAAGCTTCGGGTCTCTACAGTTGGTATCAGAGGAAAGGTTTAGTCAACCTTTGGAAACTAGGATGCGAGAACTTTAGTGAGATCCCTAGAGATATTTCTAAGGTATGTATAGGGATGTCCCTAAGGTTAAGTATAAGTATAGGTAATAGTCCTAGAATTACGCTAATGATCATATAATTAAACCTAAGATGTTAGATATTAAAGTTACTCCCCCTTTATTATGTTGTTTTCCCTAGCATGATTTTTTCCTCTCACACTATTCTTTTTGGGTTTTAGACGATGGCTGGAACCAGTTGGAACCGTGTTGATCAATGCAATGGACAATGCAATGATTGTCCTCCTGAACAAACAAATGTTATGGGAGATGGAGTGAAAAATCTTATTGCTATACTTACACAAGCTATGAATCATTCTGGACTTCCAAATGAGCAGAGAAGGGAACAATATTCTATTGAGTCCTTCATGAGGCAACGTCCACCTTCTTTTAGTGGGCCTTCTGATCCACTTGTTGCTGAACAATGGATCAGTACCACTGAAAATATATTTTCAGTTCTTCAATGTTCAGAACATGATAAAGTCATCTTAGCAGTATATCGTTTGGAAGGTGAAGCTGATCAATGGTGGAATCTTATCAAGAATATGAGGCCAAGAGATGAAATTGAGTCCATGGAATGGGACGAGTTCAAGAACTTATTTTTCAATAAGTACTTCCCTCGTATTCTTCGAACAAAGATGGAGAAGGAGTTTCTTGAACTAAAGTAAAAGGATGATGAATCTGTTGGTGTATACGAAGCGAATTTTACAAGGCTTGCAAGGTATGCATATGGCTTTATCATCCAACCTGAAAGTAAAGTTGATCGATTCTTCAGTGGCTTAAAACCAAATCTTCGAAGGGAATTAGCTATAAGAGACTTCAGTAGCTATGAAGAAATTGTGCGTTGTGCTATCAAGGTAGAAATTGAAGTTGGTGTTACTTATCCATCTAGTAGTTTTGACAAGAAATGAAAGATGGAGTTAAAGGAGAAATCTCAGAATAATGGTGAAAAGAAGATGAATTTTTTCCTTATGCTCAAAGTGTGGAAAGAAGCATGGTGGATATTGTCTTAAAGGGACTAGAAAATGTTTTAAGTGTGGAAAAGAAGGTCATCGAGTAGCTGAGTGTCAAAGTAATGAAAAAAGGGTTTCTAATGATGTGAATAAATAAAAGACTACAGAGAACACACCACCAAAACTTCAATGCTTCAAGTGCAAGGAAATGGGGCATTATGCTAATAAATTCCCTAATCCAAGGGTTAGTGATGATCAACATGAGAAACCACTTAAGGAAAAGGATAAAGGGAAGTCACATGCAATCACCATTGGAGATGTTGAATATGACAACGATGTGGTGGAATGATTAAGTTTTTATGTAATGGGATTCCAAAATAATGTTGTATATAGTATCGTGGAATATTGGAATATTTATGTATTGGTCTATTGTGGTTTTCAATAATTTAATGGTACCGGTAACCATGGAAAGTGAATGAGATATTATTGGAAAAAAAGATGATATGCGCATAATGAATGGAAAACGAGAAAATGAAATGTTTGACAGTATTCATGAGCTCATGACTGATATAAGGAAATAGTTATATCATGGTTTGAGGTTTTGGTATGTGAAAAGAGTTAACTTTTGACAGCACTCATGTTTTCACTAAGATTCAATGGGTATTCATTTTTCAAGAGAATACATGATTAAGGCCTTCGAATGTTTGGAATGTAACCAACAAGACATATCTCATGATATACGGGGATCAACAATGGTATTAACATGCTTGTTATATGAACTCTTTGGTAATCGTTTTCACTATAATATGAGATTGGACAACAGTATTTTGGATAAGCCTAAAGATTGGAAATGATTATTTTGGACATAAGTTAGTATTGTTTAAGGATAGAACTTTTTTCGATATTATTGATGGGATGTTATAGTAATGTAGTTTTATAAAAAGGACAACCTGTAGGACGGGCGACAGCCCATCGCGTCGGACAAGGCTGTGGGAATCGAACCCACAACCGAAGTGCGACTAGCCTTTATCGCCTACCACTGGCCTACAGGAAGTCCTTGTTTAGTAGAAACTAGTTTTATTATATTAATAAGTATGATATATTAAGTATAAGTCCATTTTAGGAACCATATATGATTAATCTCACTATATATGGACTTATGTATTTTTTGATAACTTTTCTAACCTTTTGTTTGAGATAGATGGAATGACCCATCATTCTATCACATGATCTGCTAACACATCACGAATGACAAATTCAACTTCATTTCTTTAAGGGATGAAGTGGAAATTGTCAAAAGAACGACCAACGGTGAGACTATACCAAAATCATGAAAGTATTTCTTCTAATTCCAATTTCATCAACTTTAGGGAAATGATCTTGAAAACAAAAAATGTTGTCCTAGTGCTCTTATATATGATGAATCAGATGGTACCTTAGATCATCACAAATCTATAGCTTTGTGATTGTTGGCTTTTTCATAGCCATGTTCTCTACCACTCTCCATCAGAACATGATGGTTAGGTTTCTCTTCCATATCCATATTTTCACCTATGTTCTCTTATGTGGAAACCCAGTGATTAGTTAATTTGGGTAACCGTTATGTTTCATACTTTAGCTTTTAAATATTGGTTTTGGTATTCCTTTTTATGATGTGGGTTTCTATTAAAGAAACTTTCGAGTAGTAAACCATTTATAACCCCGACGAATTTCGAGGGCGAAATTCATTTTAAGGGGGGTAGAATGTAACACCCTGAGATTTTATGAAAAGTATTATTTTTAATTAATGTCTTGTGTTGTACGCTACACCAAAAGGAGTTTTCACAACAAGCATCCTTGACTTGCCTTTCATTACATGCAATAGCGACCTTCCTCGATAGCGTGTGTAGTACACAATACTGAGTTTCACTAAACAACGATATGTTATTAAAATATTATTAAAACTAGCTGTTATGAATAGTAATAACCACTTTTTGAAATTTTTTAAATTTTATTTTTCAAAATGGACTTCATTTTTGGATTTGTAATATCGAAATTAGATTAGGGTGAAATTTTGGTACTTTTCGGATAACTTTCATATTCTGATGAATAGTGAAAATTACTAGATTTTAATTAAAAAAAAACTTTTTTAATCAAAATAATTAATAGTGATAAATTATTAATTTGAGTGGTTTTAAAGTATATTTAGAATACATTTTTACAATTTAATACAATGTTGGTCATTGGATGTAATTTCACATTTAAACCATACATAAACAAGTGTCAATCTTTTGATAGTTATTATCTCTTAAAAACACGCTATTTGTTTTGACGACGAGAATTAATTTTTATATTAATTAATGTAACTGATATGTTTTAAATTTGGTAAAATATATATCATTTTTGAATTCATAATATCAAATATATCTTAGGCCTAATTTTTTGTATTTTTCTGGAAACTTTCCTTTTTTGATGAATAGTGAAACCACTAAGTGGTAGTTAAAAAACTGAATTTTTCATAAAACTTAATTTTACCGCTTCTGTGAGTGGAATTTCGAAAATCCGAGAGACACGGTTAATATCAAGGACTAAAATGTGGTTCAATGAGATGAAAATAATTTTTGGTGAATAGTAACTTTTTACTTTTTTTACCACGGTTAAAAGTAAATATGGTAATTAAGGGTAAAAATGATATTATTATTACCCTAACACATGTCCTAATTCTATTGGATAAGTTTAATTCGACCAAAAACAACCTTAGGAATAAAATATGACCATTTAAGCCCACTTGGATTAGATTAGGACATTTATTATTAATTTATTTAAAGAAGGGTTAAAATAGTTAAAATCAAAGTTTAATAAGTAAATCATTTTTAATATAGGTATATACATAAGATAAATTAGACTATAAATATTCGTTAGAAAGATAAAAATATTTCATACATAATGATATTTTATTTGTAATTTTTAGAGATTAAATAATTTAATTTATTTATGACACAATGATGATGCAGTAATTATCTTATTAATGAAATATTGACATAATTGATTTTATAAATACCCAAATAAATGTAATTTGAGACTTTTTATGAATTAAACTAATTTTCTAGGTTAATATGACATTTTATTATTTATTTTATGAACTTTCTTCGAACTAATAATTCTGTTATGATTTTTACAAAAATCAATTACCAAATATTGTCAAAATTTACATAAAATAGTTTTTAAAACAAATATTATATTATTAATTGTTATTATATTCCTAAAAATCTAAGGATCGGCCAAATGACTTAGATAAGGTTATATATATTAATATTAAACAACTTGGGGTACGTTTGGCTTTTTATAGTAAGTTTATTAACCTTATAGTGTAAGAACACAAAAAGACACGGTAAAAGTAAAATTATCTAACTTAAAGTTAAAAATAATGATAAGGTTAAAATAGTAAACTAAACTTGTCCAAATTCTATTAGATGATAGGATTTCGACCCATACCCACCTTAGATTCGAAATAACTCAATTTGGAGCTATTAAAAACTGAATTTGACTTTATAATAAAATAATATTTTTAGTTATTCCAAAGGTGCCCATATCCTCCCTTATAAAAGGGCACTTCCTCCCTCTCTTCCTCACACCACATTGAGCCTTAAAGCTCGTCCAACCCCTGAAAATTTCTTCTCTAAAATTCCCTAGAGACATCCTAGAGGTCCTGGTCTTCTTCAAAGACCGATTTTAGTGCCCTAAGAGGAGGTATCAAAGAGGCGCTTCAAAGAATAGGTAATGTCCGTTACCGATTCTTTCACCTTTATTTCTTCTTCCACTTCTTCTTATTAGGTTGTTTCATTATGAAGTAATAACATCAGTATCACTCATATACTAATATGTTATTATAAGTATGAAACAACCATATTTCACCATCTATCCATCCTACGGAAAATGAAATCACCACGCGTGCGTACGTACGGAATACCGTCTCCACGCCGTGGTGTAATCTATTTTCCACCACCACCTTACTTGGATGGGTATAATGGTGTAAATAATGACTATATATGATTATTGTAAAGCGATATTGATTATGAAATAGTATATATATACTCCAATACAATTCCACAATCATGGGAATGATATCATCGCTCGTGCGTACGTACGGAATACCGTCTCCACGATGTGATGTGACTCGTTCTACATGATCTTCATTGCATAATGATTATATAAATGAATTTAATGAATTAATATGATATATATTACCCTAATACCATTCTGTAAATGAGGTATCTATAACCTAAAAAGAAAAAATAAGAATTTATTCGACAAAACACGCATAAGAACAAAAAGTAATAAACACCAGAATAACAAGTAATAATGAAATATTACCAATAAGAAGCTAAGAATATGACCATATATGATATCATAAAAATAAGTATGATTCTGTAATAAGTCAATAACATTATTTAAATCATTATACAGGAGGTTCGGACACTTATGAAGCAAATCGGACCTAAGGTAAGGGAAAATATCACAATCTCATTTTATCCGAGATTGTTTATACTTTGGTATTTAATGGGGTGTATTTTATCATCCACATCCATGTTTCCTCAATATGTAATATTTTTTCCATACAACTACAATTGTTTAGATCCAATTTTACCCTTATATGAGTTTTTAGTAAAAGATATGAAAGGAATATTTTTTCATTTTTCGTACGAGGTACTTTTTGACTTTTCTGACAAAAGTACGAGAAGAATTTTTTTTTAACTTATACGGCATAAATGGATTTTTAAAACATTTTTTCCAAGAAGCTTCCTTTAAAAATTTTCAATTTTATTTTTAATCAACTTCTTTTAGTTTAGAATTGTAATACATGTTAAGAAAGGAAAAGTTTTTTTGAAGTAGAAAGGATATTTTCCTCAAGAATGGAGTTCAAGTGTTTTATCAAAATTATTTTCCATCTATGATAATAAAGGATTCTGTTTTTATCCCTATTATTACATTGATTTGATTATGTTGTGATGGAATTATTTTTATGAATTCCTTTATTTTATATGAATTTTTTTATGATGTCACGATGTTTAAGATTCCCATTTTTATTACATGGGTTATGCTATGATGTATGGTTTATGATTTTGTGGCACAAATAAGAATGGTATCATTATGAGATGGGTGGGACCTATATCTCCCTCCAATGCATTGGGTATAGATTTTATATCTCATGAGATAGACATGGCTGGAACGGCAGGTTATACCGGTTCAGTGAAACAGGACTGAAACGAGGAGTGAACTCGATTCAGAAATGGACTTTGTCCACTAAGATGGTCTTGGCAATGAGTCTTGACTAATTAGAAATGATTCACTATGATTATGTGTGTATGCCACAAAGTTTCATGTTTTAATTTATGATTATTGGGATTACATTTCACTACAATTATTTATCCCATGTTATGAAATTATGATCTCTTTTGCAGGTTAATATTTCCAAAAGATATGTTCTTATGAATATGATGTGATTGATATTTATTTTGTTTACCCTTACTGAGCATTTGATCTCACCCTTTTATGTTTTCTTTTCCCTAGGATATAAAGAAAGGTTTTAGGTAAGAAAAAAAAGGGAAGATATTTATGGGAGATGTTGAAGATCTTTCACCATGATTAGAAGATTACGTTCCGAGTTTCCAAAGACACTAAACTATTACGGTCCTTGTGTGTGTGTTTTTGTTATGTACTAAGTATTCCGCAAAAGTAATGTGATATCTATGTACGTCAAGCTTCGGGTCTCTACACCAAAGATTAGAGTTATAATGAACAACACAACCTCATAAGAAAGTTGATTTAATAATAACCCTTAAAAATCCACAGCCCTGACACATTTTTCCCGTTTCTCTTCAAAAATCAAGTTTTTACATTTTCCTTTATCTTTAAAAGTAATTTGTTAAAGAAATTTAAATTCAATCACCCTATTATTAAAACACCAAAACAATATAATCTAAATTTTAGAAAACTTCACTAAATTAATCATGAACCAGAAAAACAAAACACTAGAACTCACTTTCCCTATGGATCGATATCTTACATGCACTATACTTTTTTGGGTAAATTAATTTGGATTGTTGAAAATAACAGTTTAGAAGAAACGATACCAAATTTTGGCATCATTGTTGGGGAATAAAGTTAACAATGTTTTGTTTAATCAAGTTTGTATTAATTAAAGTGAAAATAAAAAAAATAAAAAATTATAAAAATTTCTATTCTTAATCTCATTTCTATTTTTTTTATTTTAGTTTTCCTATTTTATGGTTGGTATTTTTTTTAGTGTTGTACAGATTCAAATGTTCATGAGTGGCCAAATCACATGTTCTAAGAGCTATGAATCATCGAACATCCTTCTTCTTGATCTAGAGATCAAACAAATGATCCTATGGTGATGATGTGCACTTATGAACGAGCACAACCAAAACACTACCATGGCCAATATAAAAGATAGAGATCCAGCTGCCATCCAAGGAGCTAGATAGCTGTTTGGCCCAGATGACAACCAGAACCAACAAACTCCATTTTTTCCAAGGTATGGCCCATAGTAACTCCAACAGTCCCAACCAGAGCAGTTTCCATACCTATAGCCAAGTCATGGGCCTTATTTTTCTCCTAATCAACAATTTGTGCCCCCGCCTCCTCGAGAGAAACTACCCCCACATTGTACCCTTATGGAGTATGATCTTCCTTCTATCCAAGGGGAAGATACGTGAATTGTCAAACCACTGGTGCAGGCCTAGCATTTCAGGATCAAGTCATCCATCATGAAACTCATCCAGAACACGGTGCAATTTGGAGGATTACCAGGGAATACCCTAAAGCTCATACCTCTAAGATGGTGACATTATGGAATGAAATTCATAACTTTTAGCAACATTATTCTGAATCCCTATATGAATCTTTGGATAATTTTAAAGAAATGCTAAGGAAGTTCCCTCATCATGGCTTTCCACTATGAATGCAAGTCTAAACCTTTTATGGTGGTCTCACAATGAACACCAAGTCCATGGTGGATGTAGCTGCTAAAGGAACTATCATGAGGAACTCACTAGAGGAACTCTTCAACTTGCTTGAAGACATGTCTGCCAAAAAATTCCAATGGCATTCGGAGCGGGGAACTTAGAAGAAAGTCATGCACAACATTGATGCCACAAAAATGCTTACTAATAAACTTGATTTCATTTCCAAGAAGATTGATGCGTTAAATGTGAAGAATGTATCTCAAGCTCAAATGGTGAATCATCCAGCATGCAGTGATTGTGGGGAAAATCACATCATGGGTAAATGCTTAGGGACAAGTGATGGTGCCTTGAAAAGTGAGGTAAATTTTTTCTCCCAGAACAAAGGGAAAAATATGTACCCTTAGTACCAAAACCCTACATGGAAAGATAACTCAAATCTAGGTTGGGGACAACAACATCAAAATTCTCAACCCCACCCCCAAAGACCAAGCAGTTATAGACAAAAAAAATACCAGAATCCCTATCCAAGATAGTAGCAGTAGGGGTCTTTCCAATAACAAGGGTATCAAAACCCTCATCCAACACAACAACAAAGGAAGCCACAACCTCAACCAGATACCAAAAAACCTTATCAAGAAACCCCATCAAAGCTATAATAAATGATGAAAAATTTCTTAACAACTACTGAAATAATATTTCAAAATCAAGAGGCATCCATTCAATGCCTAGAGAATCAGATTGGGCAACTTGCCAATCATCTCTCCTCAAGGAAACTGGGTACTCTAGTAGGTAATACTGAGAATAACCCATGAGAAAAAGACAATGTTGTCATATTATGAAGTGGGAAGGAGCTACCTCATAATACAACTGTAAATCAAGGTAAAAATCCTTCTCAACAAATATCCTCTACCGAAAAAGAATTCAATATATAAGAGTCTCCCTCAACTCAGGAACAATTGGAGATCATACATGGAAAGGTAAAATAAGTGGTTAAACCTTTTGAACCCCCCCTGTAATTTAGTGTACAAATGAAGCAAAGGAATTTGGACCAATAGTTTGTGAAATTCATGGTGGTATTCCAGAAACTTCATATCAATATACCTTTCACCGAGGCATTAACTAAAATGACAACATATGAAAAATTTATGAAGGAAATACTCTTTAATAAGAGGAATATGTAAGATTTGGGGACCATTCCCCTAACTAAATAATGCTCAGCATTGGTGCAACATTCTCTTCCTCCCAAGCTTCAAGATCTAAGTAGTTTCACAATACCCTGCACAATTGGATCTTGTGAGTTTGGGAAATCCCTTTGTTACTTGGGGGAAAGTTTTAACCTTATTCTATAAGGAGTCTTCAAAAAACTGGGGCTAAATGATCTCAAACCAACTTGGGTAGCCATTAAATTAGAGGATCAATCCATCAAATATCCTAAAGGGATACTTGAGGATGTGCTCGTGAAAGTGGGGTGTCTTATCCTTCTCGTTGACATCATCATAATCGGCATGGAAGAAGATCAAGAGGCACCTCTCATTATAGGAAGACCCTTCTTGGTTACTAGGAAGGTGTTTATTGATGTACATCAAGGTGATATGATCTTTATAGTGGGAGATGAAAAAGTCTCCTATAACTTCCTCAAAGCAGGGAAGGAGGTATCACTGATGAATAATGAGGATTGTTTTTCCTTGATGATGGTGAACAATCCCTTGGTTTGTATGGGAGATGACATGGAATATTCTTCTATAACCACTAATCCAGTCATCAATGAAATCCAGTCTGAAGTTGAACCAGAGGAGTTGTAATTCGTCGTCGGCCAGGGTAGTCATTATTGGAAACAGGCAATCATTCCAAATATCCTAGAATGAGACAAGGTAGAACCCATGGTGCCCTCAGTTCTGAAGGCCCCTTAACTTGAACTCAAGACTCTCCCATTATCCTTAAAATATGGATACTTGGGTTATGAGAACACGTTTCTATTAATCCTCAATGCTTTACTCACAAAATATCAAGAAGAGGCGCTCTTACAAGTTCTATGGAGAAGAAAATAGACCCTTGGGTGGACTGTTTCTGATCTTAAAAATATAATCCCCACCATTTTCACTCACAAAGTGTTACTTGAAGAAAGAGATAAGCCCTCTCGGAAACCACAGTGATGGTTAAATCCTACCATGAAGGAGGTAGTGAAGAAGAAGGTAATCAAGCTCTTAGATGTAGAGATCATCTACCTCATCTCTAATAGCCCATTGGTAAGTCCTTTTCAAGTGGTACCCAAAAAGGATGGTATCACCATAATCACTAATGATAAAAATTAACTTATCCCAACCAGAATAGTCACAAAATGGCAGGTATGAGTGAATTACCAAAAACTAAATGATTCCACATTAAAAGACCACTTCCCACTCCATTTCATGGATCAAATGTTGGAGCTCTTAACAGGGCATAGATTTTATTCATTCCTAGATGGTTATTCTAGTTATAATCAAATATCTATCTCCCTGAAGACCAAGAAAAAATCATCTTCACATGACCTTAAAGAACTTTTTCCCTATCAGATAATGTCATTTTTCATGTGTAAAGCTCCATCCACCTTTAAAAATTTCATGTTTTCCATCTTCCATGATATGGTAGAATAAATTTTGGAGGTCTTCATGGATGATTTTTTCATCTATGGGAAATCATTAAACACTTTCTTACGAAATCTGTAATTAATTCTAGAATGGTGTGAACACACCAATATAGTTTTAAACTAAGATAACTACCACTTTATGGTACAATATGGAATCATCTTAGGCCATCAAATTTCTAAGAGAGGAATTGAATTTAACCCAGCCAAGATTGAAATCATATCACAATTTCATATTCCCACATCTGACTGGGAAATCTGAAGCTTTCTTGGGCATGTCGGTTTCTACAGGAGATTGGTTCGTGATTTTTCAAATATTTCTCAACCATTAACCAATCTTCTTACAAAAGATAATATCTTTGAATTTGAAGAACAATGCACCATAGCTTTCCAACTTCTGAAGAAAAAATTAGTAGAATCCCCTATCATGATTTTCCCAAATTGGGAGGAGTAGTTTGAGGTTATGTGTGATGCAAGTGACTATACAGTGGGAGAAATTCTTGGGAAGAGACTCGATCGAATATTTATACCGGTCTATTATGCCAGAAGAGCCTTAAATGAAGAACATATCAATGAAACTACTACTGAGAAGGAGATTCTCACCGTGGTTTTTGAATTTGACAGGTTCCATTATTATTTAGTACTTTCCAAAGTAATTGTATACACTGACCATGAAACACCGAAATACTTACTGAACAAGAAGGATGTAAAACCATGACTTATTCGGTCGGTGCTTCTTCTCCAAGAATTTTAATTAGAGATCCGTGAAAAGAAGGGAATTGAAAATGTTGTGGTTGATCATCTCTCCAGGTTAGAATTTCCTCATCTCGAAAGAGAATAAGATAGAGACATCAAGGAAGACTTCTCAGACGAGCATCTTTTCTCTATTGAAGCTTCACCTCATTTGTGGTATGCTAACATAGCTAATTACTTGGATATGGGATTCATTCACCCTGATTTCACATTCCAACAAAAGAATAGATTTCTATCATATGTGAAAAGGTATTTCTAGGAAGACCCTCTTCTTTTCTGCTCATGTGGAGATGGAGTGATCCGATGCTACATCCCAGAGGAAGAAATTCAAGAAATTATAGAATTATGTCATTCTTCCCCAATTGTGGGGCATCGTGGGCCAGACCGAACAATGGAAAAAATTCTCTAATATGGGTTTTTTTGGCCCACCATGCACAAAGATGCCAGAAATTTTGTGACACATTGTGATCGATGCCAACTAACAGGTAACTTGGGGCACCAAGCTGAAATTCCACAACACCCCATACTTAAGGTTGAGATCTTTGACGTATAGGGTATTGACTTTATGGGCCCTTTTCCTCCATCCTTTGGAAACTCTTACATACTAGTTTGTGTATACTACCTATCCAAATGGGTGGAATCTTCTGCCACAACACACAACACTACAAAGGTCGTTGTGGCCTTCTTGAAAATGAACATTTTCAGTAGGTTTGGTTTTCCATGTGTGTTGATCAGCGATAGAGGAATGCATTATGATAATGTGTTGATACGAAATGTGCTTATGAAGTACAGTGTGAGATATAATCAGGGGACACATTACCATACTCAGTCTAGTGTCCAAGTAGAGGTCTCAAATTTTGAATTAAAGAAGATCCTGGAGAAGACAGTGGGCGCTTCAAGGAAGGACTGGTCCAAGAAGCTGGATGATTCTTTATGGGAATACATAACCACCTTCAAGATGCATCTGGGGATGTCTTAATTCCAGTTGATCTATGGGAAGGAGTGTCATTTAATTATAGAGCTTGAGTATAAAGCTTATTGGGATGTGAAGGCTCTGAACTAGGATATGAAAGTTGCAGATGAAAAGCGCAAGTTTCAATTTACAGAACTTGAAAAGATTCAGTGGGAGGCATATGAGAATGCCAGGCTATATAAGGTGAAGAAAAATCTTTTTCATGAATGCATGATCTCTCAGAAATCATTCCAGCTCTTTATTTAGGTACTTTTATTTAACTCCTATTTGAGATTGTTCCCAGGTAAACTCAAGTCCTGATAGTCGGGGCCTTTCAAAGTGGTTAAGGTTTTTCCCCATGGTGCGGTGGAAGTGGTTGGAGCAGACGGTCAACAATTCAAGGTAAATGAACAGCATTTGAAACCCTATTTTCAAATGGAAGATTTGGTGGGTACACTCTCCACTATAAAATTTGGGTACTACAATGCTCAGGTATGGTCGAGATAACAATGTAAAACAAAGGCGCTTCTTGGGAGGCAATCTAGAGGTTACACGTCGTGTGCTACATATACACATGACGTGTACTAATCTGTTTAGTTTATATTCTTAATATTATAAATATATATATTAACTGAGTTAATAAATAGAGATGATGTCGGTGCCGATGGTAAGGTCACTGGAGTTTATTTGAGCCGTCACCGGTTCGAATCCCTCCATACCTACCTCGGCACAAGGTTCATCCTTTTTATAATCGTGTTTAAATACACAGCATGTGTGGTATTTTACAAAATAATATATAAGATTTTATAAATACAAGAAAACCTATGATGGGGATAGACCGGTTGGTCAGGTTCGTAAACTGGTTCCAAAAGACTCGGGTTCGAATCCTAACAACCGTCCCATTTCCATCATTTATCCTTTTAATAAAACCACACGGCATGCATTTCAATATATGTCATGTGAGCCATGTTTTCATTAATAACTGATATGATTTTTAAAATAAATGAATACATGCGGGTGAAGTTCGCAGATTGGCAGAGTCTTGGGACTAAATTCAAAATACCTGGGTTCGAACTTGGATAATCTCCCTACTTCATCCCTTTTATTAAAATTAAAACCACACATCATGCATTTTCATCGTCCCGTATAGAATTATACCTTTAATTTAACTATTAAAATTAATTATAAATGTTCAACACTACAACCTTTTCTCTAGTGGTAAAGGGATTATGTTTGGAACGACTGATCGCTAGTTTTGAATCACACCCCAAGCACCGGACCAAAGGTTGTAGTTCTTTTTTTCCAATTTTAAAACACACAGCGTGTATTATCCTTATACATTACGTGTATAGATTTTTTTAGTAAATAATATAGATATATATATTTATTATTTTTATTTTAATTATTAATATTAATTATTATATAGTTTACTATAATAATTATATTATATTATTTATTCTTAAAAAACCATATACACTGCGTTTACGCTTTAAAAAATGTCATGTATTTCGGCTATAAAGGTTGGGAACTACCCGGACTCAGGTCGTGTCGCGCAACCCCCCCTCCCCTTCCTGTTTTCTTCTCCTGCAGGCCCTCCAGCCAACCCAATTTCAATCTTCCATTTTAGTTCATTTTTTCCTCCAGATTTCTTCCACATTGTGATCATCGATCTAGGTACAGCCTTTTACACCCTCTATTTACCAGTTTTACATCAATTTAGGGTGATTTTCTGATTCGTCGACCATTTGACTCTCACATTGTACACGGGTTGAGCGAAGAACACATGCTGTGTACATAATTTGCACAACCACACATGACCCCTTTTCACCATTTGGCTGATACATGGCATGTATGTTTGGTACATGTTGTGTATCGTGCCTCCCCTAGCCTTCTGGCCTAGACTGTGTTTGTTTGGGACACGGCCGCTTCCCCTATGCCTATACACACCATGTCTATTTGGGACATTTCATGTCCTCCAACCCTTCGAAGGACTCCGTGTGGATGACATACACACCTCACACACCATGTTTACATACACGGAATGTATCCCTCTCAACACGGTGTATCTATGGTATGGTTTCATGCCTCATTGAAGTCGTGTCTAGCCACCTACACGGGAACCACTCCATTTGGTACTACACTAAGTGTACACTATTATACATGTCGTGTAGTGGTTTTACACAAAACATGCTCACGCGGTGTGTCTATCCAGAGTACACGGGTTCTGAAACAACTCCTATTACATGTCGTGTACCTTGGATCTACACACCGTGTTCTACTATATTTTTAGTTTTCTCACATTTTCATCTTTTTCTTTTTCTTCTTATTTTATTTTGTTTTGTTTTGTTTCCTTATAGGTATGGCTGATAGAGATCATGCTAGTGGGAAGTTCCCCACTTCCTCTGCTGAAGGTGAGTGTCCTCCTCATTTTCGGATTCATCTTCAACATTCCGAGCAGCCAGCTTTGGATTTCCCAGTTTTCCATCCCCCAGCGTTGGCCGCTCAACCTCCTCTTCTGATGCCACCGCCATTTGTGATATCTACTGATCAGGTTGTTTCTATAGAGACTTCTATAACTATCATTGATCCTATATAGGTGTCTTCCACACCTTTTATGGTGGCTGAGAGTTCTGGTGTTTACACTCCTTCTAGCTCTACCCCCTCAAAGCTACCATCCACACCCACAGTGGACCCGATCGAGCCAGCACTTCCACCCTCTACTGACCAGCCCTCTGAGCCTGCTCCGGTATCCACTGCTCCAACTTCTACCATTGTAGTAGGACCCTCTGATCCGACACCAGTAGTTCCACCACCGCCAACACTAGTTGTTGTCCTCCCTCCTCCGCATCCATGCCTGATCTTTCCTATGGGTCATCCTATGGTAGAGAGATTGTGGTGATTCTCTCATCGCACTATTCAGTTGAGCGCCCACTACCTAGAACTGAGTGTTCCTCAGTATCTATGTATTTTTTAGGATATTGGGGAGCTCCTGGGACATACGCATCTCCTTGAGGCACTACAGGTTAGCACTCCTACATACCGATATTTATTTTTGGAGTTCATGGCCACTTTTGAGTTCTATGGGTCAACCTATCGTCAGAAGCCCACCGATACAACCCACCTGTTTCACTTTCGTCTGGGGGGAATGCCATTTTTCCCTCACCATGGTAGAGTTTGGCCGAGGGTGTGGCTTCTACCCTCATCCCCCCACCCCACCTCCCGTTTTTACCCTTACCCACCCCGAGTGCTCTAACCTTGTTGCCATTTGGCGGGAGCTTGTGGGGCCTGACCACAGGTATACCCCCACATCGCAGAAGATCATGCTCATCATTAACTATCCTCTTCATTTCCTTCATCGGTGATTTAGCGCCATTATTTTTCCTCACCATGAGGATATGTGTGTCATGTCTGGCTGGGACATGGAGGTCCTTACTTCTATTATCCAGCACGACTACCCTGACATCCCCTACCTTACCGCCGCCTACTTCCACTCCATGATTCATGGTTGTTAGGGAAACATGAACTGCGGTTTCTATGCCACCCACCTGGCCCACTGTTTGGGAGTTTTTGAGCCATCTCTCCCTCACAACCCCTTAGGCTCACCTCAGTGTCTCGACTTCCTCATGATTATCCGCATGTGGATGGCTGAGCACTAGGGTGATGGATATAGGCTTGTGGAGGACACTCCTCCTCCTTTAGGGGTGAGGGTTTACCCAATTTCTCCCACTTTTGTTCCTAATCAGGACCCCCCACATCCACCTGCGAATGTTCCCTCAGCACCCCACCCCCCTTCTTCTGGAATTCATTCTTTTTCCACATTCCCCTCTTCTTCTGAGCCTTCCACCTGCCCATCTCCCTCTTCACCCTCGGTCGATCTCTCCTTCACCCTCTACCTTACCGAGCTAGAGTGTCGCCAGGATGCTATGGCACAGACTCTTGGGTGGCTTGAGCAGATGTTGGGGCTTCTTCTTCACCACCATGTCCTTTCACTACCAGTTACCTCTCTGGCTCCGACATGGCCCTATGCTTCTTATCCTTCTACCACACAGCCTCCACTAATAGATTTTTCCATGGATTTCATTCTTCTATATACTAATATCTTGGATTCTACCTCCTATATTGATCTTGTGGTGCTTATTGTGCCTACCACTCATAGTATTGAGCCCTTTCCTTCAGTATCTTCTACGGATGCTTCTATATTTCCATATTATTCTGTAGTAGATGATACCTCTTCTAAGGCAACCCAGTGACTAGTTTTTGGGAACATTTATTTCCTTTGTATATATCTTTTTTGTGCTCTACTTGGGATGTGATGATGTATGTATCTGTAGATTTTTTCTCCTTCCCTTGACAGTCACAAGTATTCTGAAGTAGCTAGGGCATCTCTATTTTGACTAATTCCCCCATTTTTTCAATTCACCATGAGGGGAGTTTTCTTCAGTGTTTCTTTTTTCTTTTCTACTTTGGGTTTACTTCTTCCACTACTTCCCTTCATCTTAGGCCCATTGTTTCCCCATATTCCCTCCTCTTCCTTGGTATTGCACTTGGGGGACCATGTATTGTATTAAGTGTGGGGGAGGGTCTCTGATTACACTAGTCTTTTCCTTGAATTTATTTAGGAGACATCATTAATAGTTGAAATATTTTCAACTTTTGATAATTTTTTATTAATTATAATTATAAATAATAAATACATAAAAGGGAATTTTAAAAGTTACATGCTTATTTCAATTTTCAAAGAATTTTAATATGATTGCTGATATAGTTTGATTCTAGATTTTAAGCCTTAGACATTTACATTTATTATACTGGTCATTTGTACTCATGTCATGACCTGATTGACCCCTATAATTTTCCTATTCCCAAGAGGTATTCTAAGCCTTTTTGAAAAATTCTTTCATATACCCTCTTTCTTGAGGGATTTTTTGGATATGCATAACTACCATAACTTTCTAGTTTTTCTTTTCAAAACATGAATACTTTTGAATCATATTAAAATGATTGAGGCATTTGATTGTTTTTCATTCCCTTTAACCATGAGACCTATCATACATTTGATATTTGTAGACCCTTAGAAACCATGAACTACCTTGATAGGAAGCCATATTACAAGCCTATTTTTCCTTCCTACCCTAATTATTTTATAATTTTTCATGATTATTCACTTGAGCTTTAGAGACGTATTTTTGGCCATTCATAGTATATGTTGGTGAGCAACCATACATTTAAGTGTGGGGTAGATTATCACTTGTTCATTTGGGAAGATAGGATTCCCAAACCACTATTCATTATATTCTTAGTGTTCACTCTAAAAAACAACAAAAAATTGAAAAATGAAAAAGAGGTTTCAGATTCTTTATTACATATTATTGATGGTTTATGGGCCCTTATTGTTAAGGGAATATCATGGTGATGATACCTTTGAAAGTTTTTTATTGGGGTGAATTTTTCATTAAGATTTATCTTGAATATCATGCATTGTTGTTTAAGAATTCAGACACCTTTTCAAGCCTCTATGATTAATTTTTATCATTACCCACCAACCCTTAGACTTAGAAACATTTGAACCTTACTGAAAGACCTCATGATTTTTGGGATTTTATTTCTGAAGTGGAGAATAATAACACTTGAAATCCTATGGATGGAGTGTATATACTTAAGATTGATCATAACTCTAATTAAATAATCTTGAGTGATGAGTGTGGTACTTTTTGGTGAGGTAAATCATTAAGTTTCATGTTTATTTGTGAAAAGTTAAATAATGTTGATGAAAGAGGATGCAGTTTTTTAATTAAATTATATATGAGGCATGATTAGAAAATATTTGGACTTAAAATATGTTTTGTTCCTTTTAAAATATTCTTCTATGGATATAATATTTACAGTTATAATTAGTTAAATGCTTCCCTTTTTAGAGTATGGATTCTATTGACTTGATGTGGAGATCTTGCTTGAGGACAAGAAAATGACTAAGTATGGGGGAATTTGATATACCTGATTTGTGTATACTTTTTCATATATATTAATGAGTATAAAAACTTGTTTTCACCAAATATCAATCATTTTGTAGATCAAATTATTTTTATTGGTGATTATGATGATTTTCATATTTTTCCATCCAAAGTCTCAAATCAGGAAAGGAAAGAATAAAAATTCAAAACTACACATCGTGTACTTTGTATACATGTTGTTTACTATTGGAACGACACAGATTGGGAAGACTATATACACACCCATGTTTTCAACCAAATCATGCACGTTGTGTACTTTCCATATACACGTTGTGTTTCCCTTCTAGAATCAGTTAGTGGCCGATGAATGATATTACACGTCATGTATGGCGGTGCTACATGTCGTGTACTTCCACCTACCAAGAGGTGTTAAGTTCCAAGTCAAAGATGGTGTCTTATCTCACCTACTAGTGGAGAAAATATGGCCAAAATGTATTAACCAGTTTACACGCCATGTACTTTCTGGAACATGTCGTGTACTACTAAAACCTATAAATAGGTTGTAGGCCATCCAAGTTTGGAAGTCATTAATTATTCATTCATTCCAATATATTCCAATTGGGGGCACTTCAGAGACGGCTAAGAAGAGAAGAAGAGAGAGAAAGAATAGGATAAAATAGATGAGAGAATGTGCTTCCATTATACCTTCCCAAGTAACTTCACTATGAAGCTTTCAAGTGGATTAATTCAGGTATTTTAAGTAGTTTAGTTAATAGATATTTTATGATTAGCTAAATTCCCTATGCTTTGGGGATGTGGACGATCATGTGTTATATTTCGTCAATTTTGATATTGTAATCGTGTTATTTATTCTTTTCTTATAATTCCTTAATAATCCTTTCTAAATTTCACTAGAAATCTTGTATCAGACCAAGAATGGGATTCCTATAGATCTTATAAGGAATTATGATCAAGAACATCCATGATCATTGGATGTGCTTATCATCTCAAGAAGGGTTTCGATTAATAAAATTAAAATAAATCAAATTCTAGACCAAGGAATTTATCTCTATTGATTTAAACAAAACTCACTAGACCAAGGGGGTTTTGTTACATTCATAACCTAGATATATGTGTTATCATGAAAAACACAACCTCATAAGAAAGTTGATTTAATAACATCCCTTAAAAATCCACAGCCCTGACACATTTTCCCATTTCTCATCAAAAATAACGTTTTTTCATTTTCCTTAATCTTTAAAAGTAATTTGTTAAAGCAATTGAAATTAAATCACCATGTTATTAAAACACCAAAACAATTGACTATAAATTTCAGAAAACTTCACTAAATTAATCATGAACTAGAAAAACAAAACACTAGAACTCCCTTTCCCTTTGGATCGATCCCTTACTTGTACTATACTTGTTTGGGTAAATTAATTTGGATTGTCAAAAATAACACTTCAGCAAAAATGATACCACTAGGCCATGCAAGATCACTGGGTAACACTAGTTCAACTCCAATTGGTATCCCTTAAAATTTATAAATCCATAAAAAAACTCTAAAATCCAAAAAAATCACAATCCAAGACTCAAAACCTGACTTCATATGGTAACTTGAGGATTGGGACATGAAGGAGCTCATGACTCTCTCCCACACCTAATTTCTATGCTCTAACAGTCCTAACGCTAAAATAGCATTACTTCTCAAATAATTAAGGGTGTTGTGATACCATTTTTTCATGAAACAACATAGGCTAAACCATAAACTAATCACCCGAGTCAGACTGAGACATACCCAAGGGGAATCCTTGATCCCCACGGGCTGACAAAAAGTTCCATGGGCATCATGACATGATAGTTGGGAATAATTTCTCCCAATAAAAAAATTATAAGCAAGGTATTCCACCCATAATCCCAATGTGGTCAACCTGTACATCAAAGTTTTGTGCATAGAAGCATAACTAGAAATGGAAACTAAAACAATCTGAACATGAAGATCAAAATAAATACCAATTGATAATAAATAAAATGAACCAAAATAGATCCAAAATACAAGAGACCAAACTGATTGATTCTTTAATGATAGGATATAAGAAAATCCAAAAATACCCAACATCACCTCTGTGTGACCTATAAGGTCATTTTCCATCAAAAATACTGACTTTATATAAGATCGATCCAAAATCATAACCTAAACCTACAAAAATATCTCAGGTCTATCGATGTTGAGTTGAACAAGTAAGGTGGGAGCATAAACAACTCAGTAAGTAAGCATCGTAGTGTCCATACATTTACTTTCCCAAAACTAACCTAAAACACTAGTTTGGAAATAAAAGTGTAATATGGGTTTCATTATTTTGAAGAAAAAACCATAATATTTCCTAAAAAACAACCTTTTAAACTAAAATTTATTTTTTTAGGAACATTCAAAATTTTACTTAAACTGATCCTTTTTAAAACATAACTTTAGAAATACCATTTTTAAAAACACCACCCAAATCACATAGAATAACCTTAAATTGAATAAGAAAATAAATGACATTTCATAAATAAATAATTTTCATAAAAGTAAGAATACAACATAAGAAAAAAAACAAAAGGAATAATATAAAATAACTAACATAAAAGTGGATAAATAGTGAAACCAAAAGTAATAAATTGGAAATAATAAGATATAAATAATCATGGGATGTTCCTAAACATCCTAGGAGGAGACCCTAGACATACTCAGGTTGGAATCATATTTCATCATAGTTGATGACCCTAAGTCTATAACCACCCAACTGATCTCAACTAGCCTCACTAGTGGCACACTTCCATCTGGTCTCTAACACCATAGGAGATTTAATCCATCTCATCGGGACTAGATAAAAACATCTCCAAACCCTCACTAAGACGCATAGGATCCCATGATGATAATAAAAAAATGAATTTGAGGTAACTAATACACATAAAACATCCCAATCATAAATCAACATAATTCAACATAAATTATCATCCTACCATGTAGAACAATCCATGTGAAACCCCTCTGTAAAATATAGGGATCTTCCAAGAGGGTGCATGATTTTAAAAAACCATTTCAAATTACCAATTATGTCTTCTCATTTAAAACTAATAATGAGTTTCCAAGTAAACATCCCTTTATCAAGTTCCAAATGAGCCCTAAAAACATTCTTTATGAAATATACATTTTAAACCTCATTTTAAAAGGCATTTGGAATCCAAGAAACCATTTCAAGAAACCATGATTTATTTTAATAAATGAATTCTATGAAATTTCCATATATATGCATTTACACATCAATATGTACACATATGTGTATATATAGATATGTACATACCACCCACATATATAAAAACCTTCATAAATAATTCCAAGGATCCAGTAAAGAGGAATGATTCAAACCATTTTCCAAAATATAATAATTTTCAAGTAAATCCATCAAGACACTCAAAATGTAAATAATCCAAAAAAATCACAATTCAATCAAGAAAACCAACACACATGATTTTATTAGAAGTTAAATGTCTATTTAAATACAAAAAATCCCTTTTAAAAGGCCACTTAGGCATTTTAGAAAACATCTAGTGTACATGTACTTTTAATATATATATATATATAATCATTAAAACCTAGGAAAATACCCTTTTTAAATAACATTTATCCCATAATTCTTTCTTAAACAATTTATAAATACCAAAATACAAGAAATTTAATCAAAGAAAAGGGTATAGAAAACCACAAGTATTTTGTGGTGTGATTTAGAAATGAAATTGAAGGAAATACTTGCCTAAATGGTGTGTGGATACAATTAAACCCTAGAATACGAAAGGAACATGACCTAATAGATCAATTATACACCCTAACATCAAAATAAATAATACACATGGGCTTTACCTAACCCTAGGGTTTGACTAAAGATACAATAAGGCAAATGGAAAAAATAAAACAAGATAAAGAAGAAAGAAATGATGAATGGAGGACATGCCTCAATGGAAACTACCAAAGAATAAAGGAGGGAGTATCAAAATTGAAGGGTAGATAGAGGTAGAGGCCCCTTCTAGTGTGCCTCAGATGAATGTGAGGAAGAGGAGTTCAATAAGTTTTAATTTCCAGGGATGGTAGAATAGAAAAATTCAAGTTTTAGGAAAATTGGGCAAGTTACACAGTTAGCCTGCATGGTTTACCAAACCATGATCCAACTCTGCACCCTCCACTGGATACAAAAACCACCCCCACATGGTCCAAAAACATATTTTGGAAACCATACACTAATTATGAAAAATATGTCAATTAAAATTTCAATCATGCATGCATGATTATCATATGGTTTCTCCTGAATGTGTGTAAGTCATTGGTCACCTCCCAAACACACCAATCCCTAACACAATTTACCCTATATTTCATGCGATTTGGAATCAATTATGAAAAATAAACAATGCAAGAACAAAATGAACTAGAAACACCCATGTGTAAAGTTAGTCACACGATTTTCCCCAAACTGTGTGCACTAACTATACACAGAGGAAAAAACTACCTGAAAACTCTAAAATGTCATATTTTCACTGGAATTTGACATGAAAACTAATGAAAAGATTAAAGAACAATGAATAAATAAAATAATAAAGAAGAGAATATGTTGCGGTGGGTCTAGTGCAATGCATCACATACATCAATGAAACTATTGAACTATCATATTCAAGTTGTGTTAAACTTCAACTCAAATGCATAAATATCTTAACAGTAGAATCAAATGGAGTATTTGCATCCTTGAAAACAAAATGATTAATTTTTTTAACATTTTCTCAATGTAGACTGATTTAAATAGAAACCCATATTATTTTTTATAAATTTAATACCCAAAATAATATCAACCATTTTAATATCCTCTGTTTTAAGCATAAAGTTTAAATACTTATATATCCCATTAACACTAATCATGTTAGTTTCAAATGTTAACATATCATATACATAAATACACATATTAACTCTATATTCTATTATAAACTTTGAATAAATGCATTTATTTGTATAATTATGAAAAAAACCCATTAGAAAAGACAATAAATTCAAATATATCATGTCATTGTTTAGAAATTTAATTAAGACTATAATGAGACCTAACTAATTTATATACTTTTTTTCATTTCCTTGTAAAAAAACCCATATGGTTGTTCAATGTAAATTTCTATATTTAAATCACTATTTAAGAATGAAATTTTAACATCCATTTGATGAACAAACAAGTGATTAATAGAATCTAATACAAACAATATCCTTATTGAAGTTATATTAGCTATAGGAACATAAGTATCAAGATAAATAATTCTATCTTTTCATCTAAAACCTTTAGAAACTTGACATGACCTGACCCACCAAGAACCCTCTTCTGTGGTGGTAAGATGACTATTCTAGCCCAATCCTACCTCCAATAGTCAAGGTGTTAGTGAATATCACCTAGTAGGCATATCACACATAATGGGTGACCTTAGTTTAATGCGCTTGTATGCAATACACATATTCACAAAGGATATAAGAGTAAAAAATAAACAAATAAAACTAACTGCAACATATATATATATATATATATATAATTCATGTGAAAAATAATAAAATCTAAAAAGGTATATCTAATACATAAACCAAAATGAAAAAGTAAATATATATACCCAATAATCCAAAAGGTAAAATCAACTTAAATAGTTGAGATGAAGAGGTACCTACAATAAGATAGCTCTAGACATGAATGCCTCTTATTACTATCACATCCTAGTACCACTAATCTCCACCAACACTATGTATACTTGGACCATCATTGAACTATCCATTGTCTACATTAGACATGACACATGTGGGTGAAGTCACCCATATAATTGTGAGTATATACATACCCAATAGGACACTCTAAAAACCACAAATTAATAATAAGGAAACCAATCATCTAAAAAACATGAACGAAAGGAAATAATAAACCATCAAAATCCTAGATATTCTTTAAAGGAGATAACCTAAAACATAGGATAAACACTCACTCTATGACATCTCCACAACAGAAGAACCATTAAGTATCCCCAAGATTCTCATCTACCCAAATCAAGCAACCCACACCACCTCTTTGAAACTGTAATGAGGGACCCATGCCTTGTCAAAGGATAAACATTATTCAAGAGGGTAACTGGCCCCAATGGAGGTCTTGTTCCCCATATAAGATCTTAGATGAGGGATGGTACTGACTCTATAGATATTAGACCCACACCCCAAGTATGCGGGGGATTAATGAACCCTATTTGTGATGTGGGAGACCGGTACCTTAATATAAACTTTTCTCTTTGGGGTACTTAATCGGATAACACTCTAATCTTCATTCATAAACCCCATCATTAACCCTAAAGAGAAATATCATGATCCCCTCCTTCCAAAGGTACCCCTCTTAGGATGATAATTAAGTGATATAATAACCCCCGATTCCCACCTTCAGTAGGCTCTAAGTTGGAGATGAGCATCGAGGGTATAAAAAACTCACATATGAAAGGAATTACCCATAATAACACAATTAAGATCAAGAGATCAGATAAATCAACCGCTAAGAAACTCTATCACATAAAATAAAATGGAAAATAAACTAATTCACAATGAATGAACAAAATCAATAAATGTAAACAAAAGTTCCCAAATAAATTTTTAAGACAAGTCCTAAAACAATGACTTAGTAACAGCTCCAATTCCCAAGGTAGTAATGTTCAGCTCAGTCCCTGAAATTAACCTAGAAACCTAAAAATATTTTATATATATGTAGAGTGATCATAACATATATATTTAGTAGGATCAGGCCCAAGGTATTTCATAAACATGTGAAAAGGTCATACTAATGAACTGGTGAATAGATAAAATAACCAACATGCACCTAAACAGGTCAACTAACCAATCCCTACCTCGCTATGGAATTATCACCAAATAACACATCAGATGCAGTAACATAGTATCAATAATATAAAATGAAGGTGCCTCACAACTTCTTCCCCATTTATTTTCCACTCTCACAGTCTAACATCAAACATATTGTTCTCTCATACCTTCCATTCATACCTCATCACATATCCATCCATCTCTAATGTGGGTTGGGTTGCATCCCTACCTACCCTACCCTTTTAAGGTCTAACATCTCATGATAGCATCAATCATAAACACATCACAACCTCATCCTCATAACTATATCTCAAATCTATGGAAATAGGGTATCATGAACGTGAATAGAATCAACCTCATACCCTGCTCCTATTATACATGAACCCCAATATATATAAAATTATCATCATAATTGAGTGGTCTCCAAAACCAACCCATCATTTCCCGAGTATTCTCAAACAATAACCAATGTCATCATCTCTACTACTGAAGGAAGATTAAGGATGATGGGGTAGTTATCTATCTTATTAACCACCAACCAAGATGTTGGGGAAAACACCTAGAACCCAAAACATTTGGGTGTTGGTAAGGTTATCCAACTCGATTGGGGAGAATATATAAATAGCACCAAATAAATGATGAATGGATAATAAAAAATTCCAACCTATGGGTTTATAACAAGAGCATAAACATGTCTCATGAAACCACCACAATACTTCACAACCTTTGCTAATATATACTACCACCACTAATCAATCACACCACACAACTACCACACACAAGACACATAATCCCACTTTCCAATTGTAAGTCCCATAATTTAAAAATTAATGAGTTCCCATTAACTCTAATTTATAATCCATTCCATTTCAAATTAACACAACACGTTCATTTATCATTCAATTTTTTTAATCCAATTAACACACATTTATTTCAACCCATGCTTAGTTAAATCTAACCTATGATATTTCAGTTTTAGAATTTCAAATTAATTCCATGGATAACTAGGAAACTAACACAACCAAAAAAATCATAGCTCATCCATCCCACATAAACCAATGCCACATCATAACATATGTCAATCCATCACCATAACTAAAACATATTACTACAATAACCACATGAAAAAAAATCCATAAATCAAAAATTTCACATCATCCATCATCACTTCCCATTCAAAATAAATATAACCTCACCACCACTACATTCCTCCTTGAACCTGGTATTTACCATCACTAGTAAAAATCCCCAAAATATCCTCATTCAGAACACATGACAACACAATAATTACATCAACACATCGAAGCATACTTTAGCTTCTATATTTATCACAAATTTAGTTTAATGTATTTCATAACATCGTATCTTATTAAGAATGGGTATTATCAAAAAAATCCATAATTTCGTGGGAAACCAGTTCATTAACCATATATACCTTCTTAGCCTTTTATGAATGGGTGAGTTTAAGAAATCAACACGATAAGGTTTTCACAAACCACATCAATCGTAATACAAGAAAGGCTCCCAACAATAGTGGTTTTTAGTAAGGCAACAAACAAGTATAACCTCATAGAAATATAAAAAATTAAGTATAAACATATCAGAACTCCTATCCCCATTTAATTTTAGGTTAATCCAATTTATTATCTTCTTAAGTTGAATCATACTAGTCATCCAATGGAGAGAAAAACAATAAAATTCCCATATTTGAAAAAAAAGGAAATAACAAGGATCCATTACCTCAAAAGGAATTTCCCAAATATGTTTCACTAAAAAAATGGGGAATATGGTGTTTATTACTCAAACACAATACACTACTATAGAAAATAAAGAGGGAACCAGACTATTAAACCTATCGAGAATCACAGACAAGGAGGATCCAAGTGGATGCAAACAACTATCCAAGGATTAAGAATAGGGTTTTGGTTCATCCAGACTTGAAGGAAATAAGAAAATTCATGAATGGAGAATATCATATACTTTTAAGACGATTTATATGGTTTCTAAATTTTAACATGGTCAAATTTCCTCTTTAATTTTCATTTAATTTAGTTTCATTAAAAACATGTGGAATAGACCTTTTTGAAACCATCAGGTTTAAGTAATTCAATTAATAGATTTAAACCTTATAAATTTAATTTTTGAAAAAAATTATTGAAATTGAAATTCCATATTTTATGTTAAAAAAACACATTATTCTTGAAAATATGGACATTTTGAAAACTGGGAAATTTTAAAAAATGTTGGAGAAACTGAAAAAGGTTTGACCGTGAGAAAAAATTTTATAACAGTGTGAAAAAATTATGACCATGAGAAGGGATGGTGTGAACACAATAATAAAAATAAGATTATGACAAGTATTGGTGTGACTGTGTGAAAAAAAACTCTGATCATGTGAACAAAATTGTGATCATGTAAACAAAATTACAATTGTGCGAACAAAAGTGTGCCCATGAGAAAAAACAGGATGATTTTATGGGGAAAAAGATCCCAAACACCCCCTTGAAACCCCCATGACTTGAAAAATACTAAGGGGTAGGGTTTTGGTAATAGGGGTATTAAATCAGATACCTCTCAAATAATTATCATCCTTGAGAATCAAAATAAAACCTAGGAGGAAAGGGAAGGGTGGTCTGGACAATCACCCATGAGATACCTCTCAAAGATTTCACTATAACAATAACACAACCACACATGGGAGGAAAAAAACACATATTTAGGTGACAAAATCAAACAAGTATGAAAATTAATATCATATACAACTTAATTTTAAAACACGTCATCTTAATAAAAGGGAAATAAGAAAAGCATCCAAACAATTTAGGTAATTGATCGCGCATCTATGAATTCTAATCCCAAGTACTCCCCTTCACTCCACTATGCCTCCATAACACATGAACCAAGGGGATGAATCTCCCATTAAGAAGCTTCGCCTAAAGATCTTAGATCTCCATTGGCTACTCCATAAACATAGTGTCATCCTTAACTTCTAACTCTCTTTAATCAATGACATGAAAGTCGTCATGAAGATAATGATGAAGCTAGGACATGTGGAAGATGTCATGAACTCTGTCCATCCATGGTGGGAGTGTCAATTAATAATCCACCTTTCTTATTCAACTTAACACTTTTAAAGGATAAATGAACCTAGGATAAATCTTACTCCCATGACCAAACCTATGCTACCCCCAATGAGGGGAAATATTCAAGAACACATGGTCTCCAACCTTAAATTGTAAGGGTATTATCCTTCAATAATTATAAGAATTATGATATAATTATGCCACCTTCATCCTTACATGAACTATATAGACCTTCTTGGTTGTACTCTACACCACATCAGGACCAAGAATCCCCAACTCCCTAACCTTGATCAAGTACGATGGAGAATTAAATGATCATCCATACAATTCCTCAAATGATTCCATGTCAAATAGATGTGTGATATCTTTTATTATAGGTAACTCAATCTGGGGTAAGGGTTTCACCCATTACCCATTAAAATCTAACATGCGTTCCCACAACATATCCTCTAGTGTACGGATGGATCATTCTATCTGCCCTATTGTCTAGGGGTGGAGAGAAATATTAAGGCATAACTGGGTGAAAAAATCATGTTGCAATCCTCTCCAGATTCATTATGTAAAATTAGTATCCTAGTATGAAATTAAAGAACTTGTAACTCTATGTAGACACACAATCTCATTTTCATACATCCTTACCAGAATGCCAATGGGGATTAACTTTGGGATTGCTAAGAAATTGGACAACTTCATTAGTCAATCCATGATTACCCAAATAACATCATATCCACCCTAAGCCTAGGGTAATCCTATGATGAATTTCATTGATATGTCATATCACTTACACTAGGGGAACCCTAAATGCTATAATAAACCATAGGAAACATGATGTTCTACCTTAACCTTCTATAAAAGTAGACACCGTACCACAAACTCTACCACTACCTATTTTATCCCAAGCCACTAGAACCATATCCTCAAAACATGGTATATTTTTTATACTCCTAGGTTCACTACTAAATGTGGGATGTGAAACTCATAAATGAATCCCTCACACATCACTATTAGGATATATATCCACCTATGAAAATCAACCAATGATGGTCATACCTAACCATCTTTTAGGGGTATCACCCTGAATAATGTGATCCTATATCACTTCCACCTTTTAGTCTCCCCATTGATACCCCCCATCTATTTAATCAAAGATGAAATTTTCATCATCTAATAAAGAAAACATCTGAATCTAACTTCCTTTTCATTAAGATTTATCACCACAAGCTCCTTCATCCCTCTCCAAACATCCTCTACATCTCAAACCACATCACCTCAATACTTCTAAATAAGCATATCAATGACTACATTCCTCTTTCTTAAAGTGTAGGTGACCTAAAAATAATAGTCCTAGAAAAATTTCATCCTCCTATATTGGAATAAATTTAGATCTCACTATGATAAAAAAATATTTCAGGCTCTTGTGGTCTGTGAAAACCACAAAGAGCTTTTTGATGAGGTAATGTTATCATAACTTAAATGAAAATACAATTGAATACAACTCTAGATCATCAGTGGAATTTTTATTATCATAGAGGGATAACTTTCTCAACCCATATGAGATCACCATCCTATATTTCATCAATATGCAACCCAAACCTAGATGGTATATGTCACAAAACACCTCAAATATCATACCCTTATTAAGAAACCAAAGCTCTAGGGAACAGATCAGTCTCTTCTTTAGGTATTCAAAAGTCATCTAGAACTAATCATTCTAGATGAAAATCTGGTCTTTCCTAGTCAGATCCATCAATAGAGATGCAATCGGAGAGAAATCAGATATAAATCTCCAGTAATTTCCCACAATACTAAGGAAACTACGAACCTATTCTACGTTCTTGGGAATTTACAAAGAAAAAACCTAATTATTATTTGATGGATTCATGGACACACCCTACTAAGGCACCACATACCCGAGGAAATGCACCTCTCATGTCCAAAACATTCACTTGTATAACTTTCCATGGAGCAGATAGTTTCAAAGTGTAATGAATCTAATTTTCAAGGATTAGTCCTTTGAATATTTCCATGTATATATCTGGATTTATCCTCAGATTCAACATGATGTTTGGGTGTCTCGGGACCCTAGATTTAATATATTAAAATATTAATATATTCTAATTCATGTACATGTATCATTTTGGTTTAAATGGTTTTCCAATTATTAGAGACCTCATATAGTAAATATGAGACCATGATTTAATCTAGAACATGGGTTTTACCCTAGGCATGACATAAGGTTGGTTAGTGTCTAACATTCTATGGAAGGTGACCATTAGAGAGTTCATTTAATAAAATAAATAATTTATTTATTTATTTTAATTAAATGACATAAACTAGCAAATACTCTATAAATACATCATTATGATGTTTCTCTAGGGTTATCCACATAAACCTATGAGTATTAGAGGAGAAAATTCTTCATTGACATTTCAGGATTGAAGAATGACAATGATCAGATTAGGGTGAATTGAGAGGCGAGAAGTGAACATATCAAACCTTCTTCATCATTAGATAACTCACTCTTCACCAATGATCAATCCATAATCAAGGTGTGACTCGTTATTTTTAGATTCCATCCTATTTTTATTGATGAACATGAATTTTTATATCTACTTTTTATTGATCTATGATTATTTTCCCTTCTCATGAGCCTTTTTTAATAAATTGATTTTTTTATTCAAATTTATTTTTTTATGCCATGATATCACCCCATTTTTCATGCTTATTGATTGTTATTTAGGATCGCATCAACAAACGATGCACATTATATTTTTTTCATGTTCTTTTCCCCCATTATTCTCCTCATTCTTCTCTGTTGGCCTATGATATTTTTGGTTAAAATTTTCCAAGGTGGATTTGAGCACGATCGAACCCCCGGATTCATGGTGTTTTCATAATAAATGGAAGGATTGGAAATTTATGGATGGATTATTCTGGGATCATGATTTTCAAGTGATGGTTATGGGTTATGGGACCCTGAATGGTAGAGAACAAGTGAAGGACTCCCACACGGGTGGTTGGATTCTGATTTCTGGCCACCAAATGTTGGCAATCGATGTCCAGAGGCATTAACTTTCGATTTTACTCAGTCAAATGGAAAGATTTGAAGCAGTAAGGTTGGATCTAGAAATTGTGTGAATAACAGGATTTATTGCCTATAAAAAAACCCAATTACACAATGTGTACTATGAATAACGCATGCCATGTATTACCCTGGCTATTGAGGCTAGGGTTGTAGGTGAGATAAATATCACACATCGTGTATGTCGATATACACATCATGTGACCCGGTTTTGGTGGCTCGACATGTACTCTCAGAGTATAGGGGAATATACATGGTTAGGCACACTGGAATGGATAGAGTACACGGGCATGGTCATGTACTCAGACATGGCTAGGATACTCGGACACAACTGTGTACATGGGAACATGATGTGTACACGGGCATAGGCTGGAAGAACATGGGTAGGCCCTGGGTGGACGAGACATTTCGTGTACCCCTTGTACATGTCATGTAGTATGACATGGATTCCAAAGATATTTCTAGGGGAGAACACGCCCAGAATAAGAAGCGAGGTCACATGCCATGTGACCCCACATACACATTGTGTAATTCTCCTAGTAACTTCTACCTTTCATATATCCTTCTTCAGGGCTCAGATTTTGGTCTGTGAGTATCCTATCCTGAGTTTTTTTTAGTATAGAACATGATGGTAGCCTTTTTTGTGAAATATGAGATATGATGTGAGGTTTTTCAAGATTCACATTTCTCTATGTGATGCTTCAAGATGATAGTGATCAGGGTAGGATCATTAGAGTGATTTCAGGGTCAGTACTCCCTAATCACACTAGGGCTCAGGTCTCCCAAACTCTTTACATGGGTAGATTCAGTACTCCCCCACACTGTAGTAGGGTGAGGGTTCTCTATCTATGTAGTGGTACTTACTCATCTTCAAGCACTGATAGGGAGTGGGTCCTCCACTGGGGTTGTGGATCCCTCATCTATGGAGAAAAGTAGCGAGGTGTGGGCCCCTCCAAACAGATTCTTGAAAGTTTGTGCATGATGTTGGGAATCAAATATGGAATTTTGGAGCTACAGGTATACTCATTGTACTTAGTTAGGCTATGGATATAGATATACCCTTTCTCTCTTTTATGGGTTTCTTTTTTCATATATTTATTGGGTTTTCATTTCCCTCTTGTTATGGGTAGAGCTAGATTCTTTTGTATCTTTCTATTATTACCTTTGTGGTTTTTGAGGCATCCAACTATGTATATATATACTCAACCCTAAATGGAATTTTCCTACACATGTCATGTATTATGTAGATGACATGTAGATCAACAGTGACATCGATAGAGTTTAAGGATACTTGTGTGCATTGGTCGTGTTCGGTGGTCAGACTTTGAGATCAGTATTTGGCCTCTCTCTGTTTTCCTCTTATAGTTTTTTTAGGTTGGGACTTTATTTCTAGTTGGGCATGTATTTTTTTCCTTTATTCTTTGGTTTTATATTTTTTTACTCTGTTGTATCTCCCTATAGGTTATCACATGCATGGTTACACTCTAGATGTTGCAATTATTTTTATTATTCCTCTATACTTTTCATGGAGATAATTATGTGTGTGTATATATGTATAATAAGAAAAGGCCTCCCATTTTGGTATATGCCTTCTTAGAACTTTTCTCCATCCCCTATCCTATTAGACTCATCCTTGGGGTTGTCAAACTTAGCCTTCCACCATCCAGGTGGGTCCTGGTGGGTCGGGTCATGACAGACTGGTATCAAATCAATTTTTCCTTGTGTTAGTGTTGGAGTGGGACTCATGGTGAGGATTAGTTAGGAACTTAGGGAAATGGTGTCAAAGTTTCTTGAGTGTGGATTCCAGACCATTGAATCTAGTGTTGGTATGGTGGTCGATGTATCGATTCATCAGGACTCTAACTACCTTATTGTCAACTAGGCATACTGAGACATCAATTACGGGAAACAAATGGTACATGAATCATATAGTATTGAGTCTTTTTAAAAATTTCATCTTTGATTATGATTTAGCTATATACCTAGTGAATATTAATGCAGTTATTTTTTGGGAGTCACCCAAGAGTGTGTCATATTTGCATAGTTTGTTGGTTTAGCAAGGTACTACAGGAGTTTTGTGGCATAATTCTATAAGATTACAACCCATTTGACTACCCTAATATAGAAATGGTAGTCATTTATCTAAAATTAGTAGTTTAATTGATCCATTGAGGAACTGAGGATGAGGGTGACTAGTTCTCCTGTATTGAGACTACTATAGGACAGAATTGAGTAAATAGTGTTTTGTGATGCCTCTGAATATGGGATAAATTATGTGTTGATATGGAGATATGTAGTGATCAGATATGGGTCGAGGAAGTTGATAACTCATGAAAAAAAATATTAAACTCATGACCTATAGTTGGTTGTGGTAATTTTCACTCTGAAGATGTGGAGTCACTATCTTCTGGGTGAGTGCTTTGTTGTTTACTCAGACCACCATAGCCTTGGGTATATCTTCACTTAGAGGGATCTAAACCTGATATAGAGGCACTTGTTAGAGTTTTATCAGGATTATGAATTCGAGATAGTCTATACTCCTAGGAAGGTAAATGTGGTGTTAGATTCCCTTATCTTGAAGTCTCGTTCTATCTTGGTGGAGAATGTGTCTGAGCATCTGGACTCATTATAGATAAACCTTATGGAGGAGAGGGGTGTAGTTTTTCTTTAGTTAGTGATGATTAATCCTCCACTTATTCAGTTTGTTAGAGAGTACCAATTGAGAGACATTGACTATGAGGTTCTACATGACTAGATATCCTCATGAGATTCAATAGATGGATTTGTTAAAAGAGGGGATCATATCATCCTTTACCAGGTATGGATGGTTGTTTTAGTCACATTGTGTGAGGAGTTGATGAGGGATTTTTACACCTCCCCCTTGGTTTTACATCCCAGTGTGGAAAATATGTACAAGGACCTTTACCGACAGTTTTAGTGGGTTGGAATGAGATGGAGAAATTCTAAGTTTGTCTCCTAGTTTCCCACATGTCAGTAGGTAAAATCTGAGCATCTGGTTCTAATCGGTTTTACATAACCTCTTGATATATCAAAGTGGAAATGGGATGGAATATCCATGTAATTTGTGATGGTGATTCTATAGATAGTGAGAGGCCACAAGGATATCTAGGTGATTCTATACTAACTTACCAAGTCGTCATACTTCTTTGTCATTCAATAGTAGAGTTCAGTTGAGTGTTTGGGGTAGTTTTATGCATGGAATATAATCTATCTTCATGGTATACCCTTGACAGTTGTCTCTAACTATGATGCTCAGATCACATCATGGTTATGGAGAGGCCTATAGAAAGAATTTAGGATCTATTTGTAGATGATTACAGTGTTTCACCCCCAAAAAAATGGCCATACCAAGTGGACTATTTAGGTGTTATAGGATATGTTGAGGGCCTATGTGTTGGACTTCAGCTGAAGCTGGGAGGATCAATTATCATTGGTATATTTTTCTTATAATAATAGTTATCACTCTACTATCATCATGAATACTTTTGAGGACCTATATTGGAGACCCCACAGGTCACCCTTGTACTAGACTAAGATTGGTGGGGAATCTCTTGTTGGTATAGAGATGGTTCAGGTGATGATGGAGAAGGTTTAGGTGATCCATGAGAACATGAGGACAGCCTAGAATATACAAAAATCTTATGCAGATCGAGGTCATAGGTCCTTAGATTTTGAGTAGGGAGACCATGTTTTCTTGAGAGTCTCTCCACGATGAGTATTTTGGAGTTTTGTATGGGGTGATAAGCTATCCTTGAGGTTCATCAAGATGTTAAAGATCCTACATATGGTTGGTGAGGTTTCTTACCACCTAGTCTTTCCCTCACAATTTGACCAAGTGCATGATGTCTTCTATGTGTCATAGCTAAAGAGATACATGCATGATCCTATGAAAGTTATTGATTGGATAGATATAGTCATCAAGGATAGATCCACCTTCATGGAGTACTCTATGGTGATCTAATATTTGAAAGATAGGATCCTATATGGATAGACCATCCTTTTGGTTCATGTGATTTGGAATCATGGGAGCATTCAAGAGAGCTCCTGAAAGCACGAGACTCATATGCATACTCAGTACCCCAAACTTTGTGTTTAGATAATGATTTTTAGGATGAAAATCATTGAAGGAGGGGATAATGGAATGAATATGGTTTTTATATATTGGTCCTTTGAATATTTCCATGTATATATCTTGATTTATCCTTAGAGTCGGCATAGTTTTTGGGTATCTAGGGACCCCGAAATTAATATATTAAAATAGTAATATATTTTAATGCATGTAAGCACATTATTTTGGTTTAAATGGTTTTCCCATTATTAGAAACCTTTTATGTTAAATCCTAGACCATGGTTGAATATGGAATGTAAGGTCTACCCTATGTGTGATATAAGGTTATTCAACATCGGATGTTTCATGGGAGGTGACTGTTGGTGGGTGCATTTAATAAAATAAGAATTTATTTATTTATTTTAATTAAATGATATAACCTTGCCTAATCCTATATAAATAAATCATTATTATTTTTTACTAGGGTTAGCCACATAACCCTATGAGTATTAGAGGATATAGTTTTTTATTGATGGATCGAGATTGAAGAATGTCAATGATTAGATTGTGGTGAATCGAGGAGCGGTCAGTGAATGTAGTGAACCTTATTCATCATTGGTGAATGTTCTCTTCACCAATGATCAATCCATAATCGAGGAAAGACTCGTTATTTATATATTCTTCCCTATTTTGATTGATGACCATGAATTTTTATATTTATTTTTTATTGACCTATGATTATACAACATTTTCATGGGTCTATTTTAATAAATTGAATTATTGATTCCAATTTATTTTTATATGACATGATATAACTACATGTTTCGACACTTATTAATCATTGTCAAGGATCACATCATCCAATGACGCTCATTAAATTTTTTTCATGTGATTTTCCCCCATTATTCTTTAGGTTCTTCACCATTGGCCTATAGGGTTTGTGGTTTGACTTTTTTGGGGTGAGTTTGACCATGATATAACCCCTAGATTCATGGTGTTTGTGCGAGTAATGGAAGTATTGGTGATTTGGGGATGGATTGTGATAGGATTGTGATTTTTGGGTGACAGCTGTGGGTTTTATGAACCTAAATAATGGAAGATTCATGATGGACTCCCGTTTGGGTGATCAAATTATGATTTATAGCCATATAAGGTTGGTAATTGACAACCGGAGGTGTTACCCTTAGATTTTGGGTGGTCAAATAGAGATATTTGTGGTATAGGGGTTAGATCTAGAAACTGCATAAAGAATAGGCTAGACTATCTACTAAAAACCCAAGCACACAGAATCTACTATGAATAACATAAACCATTTATATGGAGGCTAGGGTTTCAGGTGGGTAAAATATCACACATCGTGTATGTCTATATGTATGTTGTGTGACCCAATGTTGGCAGTTCGATGTGTATTATGAGAGTACACTAACATGGACACAACTAGGCACATGAGCATGGCCAGAGTACATGAGCACAATCATGTACTCAAACATGGCCAGGATACCCGGTCATGGCCATGTGCATGGGTATGGGCCAATGTACATGGGCAAGGTGGAAGGACACAGGAAATCCTCGGGTGGTGATTCATGCCATATACCACTTATACATGTCGTGTAGTATGACATGGATTTAAAAGCTATGTCCAGGGGAGAACACACATAGGAAATGAGGCAAGTTTGTATGCCATGTGACCCCATGTGCATGTCGTGTACTTCTCTCGGTGACTTCTACCTTCCGTATATCCTTCTTAAGGACTCATATTTTGGCCCATGATTATCCAATCCTAATTTTTTTTTCACATAGAACATGGTGGTATCCTTCATTATGGAATACAAGATAGGTATGAGGTGTTTCAAGCATGACACTTCTTTAGGTAATGTTTGATGATGATAGTGATCATGGAAGGATCATCAGATTGATTTCAGGGTTAATACTCCCATGTCACATTGGGGTGTGGGTCCCACCATAATCTTTACATTGGTAGAGTCAGTACTCCCACACACTAAAGTTGGGTGTGGTTCCTATATCTACAGAGTGGTACTCTCCTGTCTTCGAGCTCTAGCAGGGTGTAGGTCCTCCACTAGGGTTGTAGCTCCCTTGACTATAGAGCACAACAGCGAGGTTCAGGCCCCTCCACATAGATTCTTGTGAGGTTGTGCATGATTATGGGCATCAGAGATGAAATTTTGGAGTTATAGGTAGACTCATTGTACTTAGTTGGGTTATGAAGATGGAAATCCCCTTTCTCTCTCTTCTATGTTTTGTTTTTATCATATATGTATTAGGTTTTCATATCTATCTTATTATGGGTTGAGCTTACTTTTGTTGTATATTTTTATTACTCCCTTTATGGTTTTTGGGGTATCTTACTGGGTATTTATATACTCACTCCTACATGGGATTTTCCCTTATGTGTCATGTCTTATGTAGATGACATGTATATTGGTGGTGACATCATTGGATCTTAGGGATACTTGGGTTCATTGACCGTATTTAGTTTTCGAGCTTGGAGATCATGAGTTGTGGGCTCTCTCAATTTTCCTCTTTTTTAGTTTTTTTTCAATTTGGTACTTCATTTTTGGTTAGGAATGTATTTTTACCCTTTATTCTTTGGCTTTATATTTTTGTACTCTGATGTATTTCCTAAAGGTTATTTCATGCATGGTTACACTCTAGATGTTGTAGTTTTTTTATTATTTCTCTGAGCATTTTCATAGAGATGGTTGTGTGTGTGAATATAGGTAAAAGGAAAAGGCATTCCATTCTAGTATATGAATTATCAGTGATTTTTTAAATTCCCTAGCCTATTAGAGGCAGTCTTGGAGTTGTCACACTCAACCTTCCATCATCCAGGTGGGCCCCGGTGGGTCGGGTCATGACACGAAGAACCTAAAAGACAGCTCTGAGATGATTAACATGATCCTCCTATGACTTTGATTAGATCAATATTTTATCGATGAACATAAATAAAAACTGGTCATATAACTCATAGAGTACAGTGTTCATGATCCCCATTAATACAGTTAGTGTGTTTATGACACTGAATGGCATGACCACAAACTAGAAGTTCCCATAACTGCACCCAAAGGAAGTTTTCATAATATACTCATCTTTCACTCATATCTGATGATATCCAAACTAAAAATAGATCTTCAAAAATCAACTAGATCCTTTTAGATGATCGAACAGATCATCAATCCTTAGGAGGGTTAACGATTCTTGATTGTCATCTGATTCAACCTCTAATGCACTATCCAAAACCTCATACTACTGTCTTCCTTATTATATAAAAACACTACTTTACCCTAGGGAGATACACTAGGTTGAATAAAACCTCTCTACATAAAATCATCAATCTTCGTTCTTAACTCATGTATCTTTTTAGGTGATATTTGATAGGGAACCATGAAAATCAGAGATACGCATGATTGAAACTCTATCCCGAACTCATCGTTGTGATGAGGGGGTAATTCCATAACCTCATATGGGAAAACAGATAAAAACTACTCAATGACCTTGGAAAAATCCACCACCTGATCCCCCACTGACATATCCACCAACTAGGATAAAAGATGCTCTACTTTTCTATCTCCCATATGACTTCTCTCACCAACAAACGCCACTCGTTGACCCTACACATCAGAAAATGGAACTCTACTGCATAGACATAGGCAATCCACTACTTGAAGAGTTACTCCTCAAGATTACCTATTGTTCACTCTTTCAAGGATCACTCCTCCTAAATAATACATCATCTAAATCACATTTTATTTCTTATATAATGAAAAATATATATGAAATGTAAATGGGGTAACTAGATATCTGATCATTAGATGTAACACCTCCTCCATTTGTCATGCTCTAGACTCCTCATCTAGAAAGATATCGGGATAAAAATATCATCAGTCCTTAAATTTTAATCCAATATCCTTTACACTTAGTCTCCCCTACTAAAGAGAAAGAATCTATTAACACTTTTTTGCCTTCATTATTGATGACAGGAATTCCACCTGAAACTCCTTATGAAAATATTCCCATGAAACACTTGCCTCCTTTCACTCCTCAAGATACAACTTCAACCACTAATGTGTTAAAACCTTCATTTAGTAATACCCAAAACTTATCCTGAGCCTGAATCAGACCAAAATTGATCTCAATCTCTTCCAACCAGTGCTCCATCTCTAGATCGGAGACACTTCCCTAAAACTTTCCCAAGATCTGTCATTTAAAGGCATGTAAGGCCCTCTATCATACCTTATCCTCTTTTATTAGTTTAATCCTTCGATGGTCAACAAAATCAGACTTCTTAACCTATACTTCATGAACTGTACAAGGATGATGACTAGGGTCCATTCGTAAAAATAAAAGGGTAACCCTAAGACTGGTTTCATGGAATTTACAAGGTTTATTTTATTAAATACACTTTTAACTTCCCAAAACTAACTCATTTAATCACAAACACAAATAATCATGATTCATATACCTCACCCAAGTCTCTACCTTTCAAGTTAATCCACTTCACTTAGTCATTCAATAAGGTTAGATTACTTGCATTGAATCAGGGGGGACCCTAAAATCCCATGTTTTAGCCAGACTCTTTGGTCTATATAATTCATCAAGCTCTAGATATTTCATTCTCTTACAAAAACATACATTCCTCGTAAGTTTTTAACACCAATATTTTCCCTATATCTCATTATAAACCTCTTATCCCACTTTATCACGACCCCCTCCCTCTAAAGTTACCCCCCAGGACAATAATGAAGGAATATAGATAATGCCTCTAAGTACCACCTTTATCAGGCCTTGCATCGGAGACTATCACCGAGAGTATAAAAATCTCACATATGGAAGGAATTACCCTCAATAACAAAATAAGAATTGAGAGATAGGATAAATTAACTATAACACCCCAAGATTTTATGGTATGTATCTTCTTAAATAATTTCAATTCATTTGATAGCTTACATTGCACACAAAATTATTTCATATAGTATAAATCATATAAAATCACATAGAGAACATAAAAAAACTTTATAAATGAAGAATTAATGAAATAAGAGGTTTTTTCTAGAAATTAAGGAACATATACCAATGAAATAGTAACTTGACCTTTGGAATAGTAATGTGACCCTTAGGAATAGTAATTCATCTAATAGAATAGTAACCTCACCTATGGAAGTATAAATAAAATTTAGGCATCTTATAAATGGTAATATTATATAATTATATCATTGTATAAATAAATAAACGTTTTAAAAATTATTAACTGAGTATTGATATTTTCATAAAACATAATTTTTTTTCAATTTTATAATTAATATAATGATTTAAAATAAAATTTATTTTCATAAAATAGAATTATAAATTAATAATTTTATGTTATATGATTATAATATAATTTTATGAGACCTTAGTTAATTTTTCAAAGTGTTATAAAATCAGTTATAATTTTAAAATTGGTATTTTTCGAGTTAATGATGATTTTAATTAAAATTTTAATTTATCATATTTAGAAAATTATTTTCATAAAATTGAGATAATTTTTTAATTCTACATGTCTAAAAATGGTTAGGGTGAATTTTGGGTATTTTTCTAAAATACTTGAATTTTTGTGAATAGTAAAATATGGTAATTTATGATATATATACATTATAAGTTAAATACACTATTCCTTGAGTCATAGATGATGTAAGAACCATTGGTTCAAACTCACATGAACCAATTACTGTATTTAGTCACAATAATCATCACTATTTCTTTTCTTGAGCCAAAATAATAAAATAATGAATAAATTATTCAAAAAATACACCTCTCATCCACTATAAATACCACCCCTCACTACCTCTTCTCCTCACAACACCAAAGTCTTTAATCTTGTCCAATTTAAAACCAATAATATTCCCAAACCTCTCTCCCACATCCCAGAGCCCTTGGTCTCAACAAAATACTAAAATTAAATTTCTTAAGGAGGTTCTCAAGGAGAGGAATTCAAGAGGTAAATACTTTTTCATTCTCTTTCAATTTCTTTTAATTTATTTTATTATTATTATATCCTTAACTATTATGTAAAAACATGCATGATAACTCCAGTATCTTATATTTACTATAATTTTATTATGATAATGTAATATTCATTATCAAACCCCTTCTCCTCTCCCTTTTATTCTAAAAATGAAAACATCGTTCGTGAGGTGTTGATTTACCGCCTTCGTGGATGACGTGTTTTCATCTTTCAATTACACATTCAAGGCTGGTCATAAATCAATTTTTATGGTTAAAATAGACTATAATATATATATTAAAAATTATTTAAGATTATTTAACCAGTATATATACATAATATGAATTCATAATACAAAACTAGTTCATGATGATCGAAAAAACACCAAAATAATCTAAACGATTATCACTAATGTTTTATATAATGATTCATACTCATACCATATAACCAAATGAAATATATAACCATTAAATATTATATAATTTAATTAATAACATATAATTTTAATTCTGGACAACTATTCTCATTTTACATGATTTTCCATACATATATACAAGTAAACTAATCATGAAAACCAATGAAACTAACGTCCCCGAACGATAAAATTTTATCTTATAACTCATCAAAAAATCCATAAATGAACTTAATAAAATTATAATAAATCAAATAAATATAAAAAAGGTTCTTAATTAATTAATTAATGGATTTAATCTGATTATCCAGGATATTAAGATCAAGTGCAGAACACATTCAAACATAAGGTAAGGGACTTCATCTCAACTTCCATTACATTGATACTTACTTAGTATTGTGCACCTAATAATTTTTATGTGGTGTATATAATTCCCCTTTAAGATCATTTTTAACATGAAATTATATTTACATTAAATATCTATATTCTTGTATCATGGATATGATTATTTTTTTAGTTGTATACCATTTTACACGCAGTGTTTGTTTTGAATGTTGTTTTCAACTATAAAAATATTAATGAATTTGTATACTATAATCAATAGGGATATTAAAAAGGAATATTTTTCTTTAATTAAATCTATTTATGAAGAATGATTTAGACTTTTAGTGATGTTTGGGGCCTATTATATCCCTTTGATGCATCGATAGGTCTCATGAGACAAAATAGTTGGTGAAAAACCCTTCGTGTTTGTTTCCAAACAAAATCATATGGGTATTTTCCCACATACTTAAATCATCTTGACAGTATGATAGTTCATGTTATTCATTATTTAGTTATTACTTTCTATGAGGTTTTCAATTTGAAAAAATCTATGGATGCATTATCATTCTTAGTGTATTTATGGCATGAGTTTTCTAGATTACTTACCTTGACATAATGCCTATTACTTATTGCCTTTACTTCACTTATTATTTTTTATATAACTCTTACTAAGCATTTGAACTCACCCTTTTTTTCCTTCCTTGGGTTGTGAAGATGAAATATTTGAATAAGTGACAATCAGCAGTTTATTTTCTTTTGTTATATTCTATATTTAATTACCAATATAATAAGAGAACCATGTATGTATCTAGTTTATTAAAGACTACAAAATTGATTGATCCTTGGTGATGTGATCTCTAGTATCTCTACCATTATAATAAAATTACCACTGACTTTGGGCTACTAGGGTTGGGGTTGTTACAATTTTTATTAGAGGAAGTTTAGTAGAAAACTTGGAAAGTAGATTTAGAAGACATGGTTTAGGGAACATAACCCTAAGATAGACTTTGAAGATAATCATAGAATAACATCCTAGAATTTTGGTAAGGTAGATATTATGTGGGTATTCATAGAAATATATCATTTTCTAGACACTACAAGTGGAAGTGGTTCTGACATAGATCTACCTAGGGGTAAGAACTTTGATAAGGTGTCTCGAGCCTGACTCGGGGTAACCTGGTACATGAAAACGGGTCTTACTACGCACCTGATTTGACACTCTCAAGGGATATACTTAGGATAATTTACATTTTCTTTAAAAACCATTATGAAGGATTTAAAACTGAATATGTCCCCAATGAAACCATGTTATGATTAGGAGATTATCTATGCACAAATTTTCAATTTATGTTAAGTGTTCTTCTAGATTGAAATTTTTCATCATGATTTATAAGCTAATTTAATTTATGCCATTGTTTATAAATGGTACCTAATTAAAGTAAACGAAGAAATACCCATGGAAAATGTATGGATTTTCCCACTGAGGAATTCAACACAATTAGTGTTGGAGATTATCAAATAATGGACATATTAGGACAGCTTACTCAAGTTATGAAAAATACCCATAATACACCTATGTTGGATCATTTCATGTAGAAAAATATCCCATATTTTAGTGGGAATACTAATCTAGTGGTAATTGAGCAGTGGGTCAAGTCCCTTGAAAAGATATTTCTGGCATTGAGATGAAATGAAAAAAAAGGTAGTAATATTAGTATATTGTCTCAAGGGTGATGTTGATCAATAGTGGTCATTGATCCATAATACTAAGGAGGAAGAAGTAATAGAGGGCATGGAATAGATAACTTTTAAGGAAACATTTTGTGACAAATACTCACCTCGTGATCAATGAACTAAAATAAAGATAAAATTCATTAGCTTAAAGAAAAGGGAAGAAGAGAGTGTTGTGGAGTATTAGGCTACCTTCACAAGACTAGCCAGGTATGATATAGATTACATACATGATTCAAAAAACAAGATTTATCATTTATTTTAAGGTCTTAATCCAAGTCTCCTAAGGGCACTTTCTTTGCAAACATTTTCATCAAATGATAAAATAGTATTAAGTGCTATCAAAACAGAGAAGGAATCTTCTAGATCATATATGTTCAAAGGAAATAAAGATAATAAGAGGTCTTCTAATAACCATAGAAAATGTGGATCATAAAAGAAGAAAAATATAATAAAGAAATTTTCATTATGTGAGAATTGTGGAAAGAATCATCTTGGAAAATGTTTTAAAGGCATGGTAGTTTTCTATAAGTGAATAGAAAAGAGTCATCTGGCTAATGAATACAAGGGAAAGAAACAAATCAATGATGTTCAATGCTTCAACTGTAATGAAATGGGGCATTATTCAAATCAATCTCCCAAGCATCAGGGGAATTTACTATAGAAGTGGTCAAGGTGATATGTCCAAGCTTATGTGATCACAACTACATAGGTTGAAGTTCCTAATGATGTGGTGGAAGGTACTTTAATCATTTACTAAAACTTAGAAAACACTTTATTTTATTCTATATCATCGCATTATTTTATATATTCCTAGTTTTCAAAGAAAATTAGACATTTTCCTTTTGATTTAATAAAGGATTTTTCATTCAAAACTCCTAAGGGAAGTATCATTGCAATAAAGATGTGTAGGTCAGTCCCATTTATGGCATATAAACATGCTTTAGTTTCTAACCTTATCATCATACCTATGGTTTATTTTTATATAATCCTTAGTATAGACTGGATTTCAAAATATGATGTGAAAATATATTTCAAGAATAAAGAAGTTACAATTTGTGAGGATGATTTATAATCCATTATCTTTAGAGAATAAATTTCATCATCTGGTTCTTATCTAGATCCACCTCCAATATATCTACTAAATGAAATTATTGGGGTGGAAGAGAAAACAATATCTTGGGATGAGGAAAGTAATCTTCTAATTAAGTATGTACCAATTATGTAAGAATATATTGATGTATTTATAGAGTATTTACCCAGACATCCTCAAGAGTGGGAAGTCAAGTTCTCTATTAATTTAATTCTCAGTGAAAGACCTATATCAAAGACTCCCTATAGAATGGCCACTATAGAATTAGTTGAGCTGAAGAAACAACTAGAGTAATTGAGTGACAAGGGATTTATTATCCCTAGTATTTCTCCATGGGCAGCCCTTGTTCTCTTTTTTATGAAGAAATATGGATCCATGATATTGTGCATTGATTATAGAGAAATAAATTGTCTTAAAATAAAGAACAAGTATACTCTACCTTGCATTAATGATTTATTTGATCAAATTCATGGAGATCAATATTTTTCAAAGATTTACCTTCAATTTTTATATCATCAATTGCATGTAAGGAAGGACGATATTCTAAATATAGAATTTAGAACTAAGTATGGACATTACAAGTTTACAGTAATGATATTTGTACTAACTAATGCACCCTTTGTTTTCATGGATATAATGAACAAAGTTTTTAAGGAATATATTGATAATTTTTTTGTGGCATTTATTTATGATATGTTGATATATTCAAAAATCTATGAGGACTATGAGAACCACTTGCGGGTTGTTCTAGAGACTCTTAGAAGAAAATAGTTATATGGGAAGTTTAGTAAGTGTGAATTCTAGATTCAAAAGGTTTCTTTTCTTGGTCATATTGTCTCTAAGGATGGAATCTTAGTTGATACTATTAATAAAAAGGCAATGCAAGAATGTCCTACACCATAGAACATAACTGAGGTGCATAGTTTTGTTGGCTTAGCAGATTACTATTGGTGTTTCATTCATAATTTTTCCTGATTAGCTGACCCAATAAACAAGATCACACATAAAGGGTTTAAGTTCATATAGACAAAAAATGTATGGAATGTTTTGAAGAATTGAAGAGAAGATTGGTCAATGCTCTAATTTTGACTCTTCCATCTTGAAATGATGGGTTTGTGATATATAGTGATGTATCAAAGAATAGATTGGGTTGTATCCTTATGCAAAATGATGGAGTTATTACTTATGCATCAAGTAAGTTGAGGACATGTGAACAGAATTATACAACTCATGATATTGTGTTAGTAGCAATAATCTTTTCTCTGAAAATATAGATACATTGTCTCTATAGTGAAATATGTGAGATATATATGAATCATAAGAGTTTGAAATACATTTTTACATAGAAATAACTCAATATGATGCAAAGGATATGTCTTGATTTACTCAAAGATTATGATTGTTCAATACACTACCACCCAAGAAAGTAAAATAAGGTAGAATATTCATTAATCACTAAAGATCATGGACTTATAAACCAAATGATTATCGAGAAAGATCCTATGTTCATGGATCTAGAAAAGATAGATATGGAAATTGTTAAGGAAGGGGAAACATCATTCCTTTTTCAAATGATTTCTAAACTATCTTTACTAGAGAAGATAAAAAGCTCTCAATCTGATGATGAGAATCTTCAAAAGAAAATTAAATCCATTAAGGATGGAATATTGGAAGAATTTGTGTATGAGGACAGAGTTCCGAAATTTTGAAAGAGGTTATGTGTTCTATCAATACCTGAGCTAAAAAGGGAACTATTAGATGATTCTCATAACTAAAATTTCTCTATACATCTTATTAGTGCTAATATGTATATAGATATGAAGGAACATTTTTTGTGGGATAACATGAAGTAGGAAATTTTTGACTATCTGTTAAGGTGTCTAGTTTGTCAATAAGTGAAGACTAAGAGACAACATCCTAGTGGATTCATGAAATCTCTACCTATTCCTATGTGTAAGTGGTATGACATCATAATAGGATTTTTCATGGGACTACCAAGGACACCTAGAAGGAATGATGCAATATGGGTAATTATTGATCGTATTAAAAAAATGGCATATTTAATTGCTATAAGATAAGATTTACCACTTGAGAACCTAGAAAGACTCTATATTAATGAAGTTGTAAGACTTCATGGTGCACCTATATTGATTTTTTCTGATTGAGATCCCTGATTTACATCAAAATTCTGGAAGAGTCTTAAAAGGGCTTTGGATACTGATCTTCATATGAGTACTGCTTATCACCCTCAAACTGAAGGACAGTCTAAAAGGACTATTCAAATGTTGTAAGACATGTTGAGATGATGCTCACTTAACTTTCAAGGTATGTGGTATCAGTACTTACCTTTGGTGTAATTTTCTTACAATAATAGTTTCCATTATAGTATTCAAATGGTTCCATATGAAGCATTATATGGTAACTTTTTGGGATGAAGTTAGTGAGAGGAAACTTATAGGCATAGAACTTATTGAAGAGACAATGACAAAGGTAAATACTATTCAGGATCATATTAAAGCATCTCAAAGTAGATAAAATAGTTGCGTTGATAGTTGGAGAAATAATTTGGAATTTTAAGTGGGAGATCATGTCTTTCTGAAAGTATCTTCATGGAAGGGTGTCTTAAGGTTTGGTAATAAAGGGAAATTGATCCATGTACATTGGACCATTTTTAATTCTAGAAATAATTGGAGTTGAATCTTACTGTGTAGAAATTCTACCAAGTCTCTCCAAAGTTTATGATGTGTTCTATGTGTCATTGTTAAATAAGTACATTCCATACCCAACACATATACTCACCTATGAAGAAATATAACTAGAACCTGATTTGTCTTATTTTGAAGAGCCTATAGAGATTCTTGACACAAGAGAACAATTATTGTGAAATCAGATAACTCAAATGGTAAAGTTTCTTTAGAGAAACCATAAAATAGAAGATGCAACATGTGAACCTGAGAATGTTATGAAGAAGAACCACTCTCATCTATTTAGAAGGCAATATGCATGAAAATTTTGAGGAAAAATTTTTTAAAGGAGGGAAGAATATAACTCCCCAAGATTTTATGGTATATATCTTCTAAAATAATTTCAATTCACTTGATAGCTTACATTGCACAAAAAATTATTTCATATAGTATAAATCATATAAAATCACATAGAGAACACAAAATAAACTTTACAAATTAAGAATGAATGAAATAAGAGGTTTCTTCTAGAAATTAAGGAACATATACCAATGAAATAATAACTTGACCTTTAGAATAATAATGTGACCCTTAGGAATAGTAATTGGGCCAATAGAATAGTAACCTCGCCTATGGAAGTATAAATAAAATTTATGCATCTTATAAATGGTAATATGATATAATTATATCATTTTATAAGTAAATAAATGTTTTAGAAATTATTAATTAAGTATTGATATTTTTATAAAACATAAATGTTTATTTTCAATTTTATAATTAATAAAATGATTTAAAAGAAAATTTATTTTCATAAAATATAATTATTAATTATTAATTTGATTTATTATGATTATAATATAAATTTATGATACCTTAGTTAATTTTTCAATCTGTTATAAAATCAGTTATAATTTTAAAATTTGTATTTTTCGAGTAAATGGTGATTTTAATTAAAAATTAAAATTTTCATATTTAGAAAATTATTTTCATAAAACTGAGTTCATTTTTTAATTCTACATGTTGAAAAATGGTTAGGATGAATTTTTTGTATTTTTCTAAAATACTTGAATTTTTGTGAATAGTAAAATATAGTAATTTACGGTATATGTACATTATAAGTTAAATAAATTATTCCTTGAGTCATGGATGATTTAAGAACCATTTTTTCAAACTCACATGCCCCAAATACTATATTTATTTACAATAATCATCACTATTTATTATCTTGAGACAAAATAATAAAATAATAAATAAAATATTCAAAAAACACCCCTCTCCTCCACTATAAATACCACCCCTCGCCACCTCTTATCGTCACACCACCAAAGTCTTTAATCTTGTCCAATTTCTACCCAATACTCTTTATAAACCTATCCCCCAAATCTATAATCCCTTGTTCTCAACAAAATACCAAAATAAAATTTCTTAAGGAGGTTCTCAATGAGAGGAATTTAAGAGGTAAATCATTTTTCGTTCTCTTTCAATTTCTTTTAATTTCTTTTCTTATTATTATATCCTTACCTATTCTATAAAAATATGCATGCTAACTACAGTATCTTATATATACTATAATTTTATTTGAATAATGTAATATTCATCATCAAACCCCTTCTCCTCTCCCTTTTATTCTAAAAATGAAAACATTGTCCGTGAGGTGTCGATTTACCGCCTTCATGGAAGACATGTTTTAGTATTTCAATTACACCTTCAAGACTAGTTATAAATAAATTTTTATGGTTAAAACAGACTATAATATATGTATTACAACTTATTTAAGATTTTGGAACCGATATATATACATAATATGAATTCATAATACAAAACTAGTTCGTGATGATCAAAAAAATTCCAAAATAATCTAAATGATTATCACTAACGTTTTATCTAATGATTTATCCTCATACAATATAAATGAATGAAATATATAACCATTAAATATTAAATAATTTCATTAATAACATATAATTTCAATTTTGTACAAATATTCTCATTTTACATGATTTTCCATATATATATACAAGTAAATCGATCATGAAAACCAACAAAACTAACTCCCCCGAACAATAAAATTGTATCTTATAAATCATAAAAAATGACATAAATGAACTTAATAAAATTATACAAAATCAAATACATGTATAAAATGTTCTTATTTAATTAATTAATTAATGTATTTAATCTGATTATCTAGAACATTAAGATCAAGTGCATAACACATTCAGACATAAAGTAAGGGACTTCGTCTCAATTTCCATTTCATTGAGACTTACTTGGTATTGTGCACCTAATAATTTTTATGTGGGGTATCTACTAGCCCTTTGAGATCATTTTTCATTTTAAATTATATTTCTATTAAATTTCTATATTCTTGTTTCATGGATATGATTATTTTCTTATTCATGTACCATTCTACATGTGGTGATTATTTTGAATGTTGTTTTAACTGAGGAAATATTGATTAATCTATATAATCTACTAAATATGGATATTTAAAAGGGATATTGTTCTTGAATTAAATATATTTATGAATATTTATTTGGACTTTAAGTGACTGGTGGGGCCCTTTATAGCCCCTCGATGCATCGAAAGGTCTCATGAGACAAAACAGTTGGTGAAAAACCCTTCATGTTTATTTCCAAACAGAATTAAATGGGTATCTACCCACAGACTTAAACCATATTGAAGGTATTATGGTTCATTTTCTAGATACATAAAGTCCAAATAAAAACTATTTTCTTTATTCAGTATTCAATTATTACTTTCCATAAGGTTTTCACTTTGAAAAAATCTATGAATGCATTATCATTATTAGTGTATTGATGGCATTTGTTTTCTATATTACTTACCTTTCCATAATTTATATTCCTTATTGTCTTTAATTCACTTATTATTGTTTTATATAACTCTTATTGAGTGTTTTATCTCAACCTTTTTATTTTTTTCCCTTCCCCAGGTTGTGAAGATGAAATCTTTGAATAAGTGACAAGAAGCAGTTTATTTTCTTTTGTTATGTTCTATTTTTAATTACCAATGTGATAAGGGAACCATGTGTGTATCTAGTTTCTTCAAGACTACTAAACTAATCGATCCTTGGTGATGTGATCTCTTGTAGTTATTTCATTTTAATAAAACTACCACCGACTCTAGGCTACTGGGGTTGGGGTTATTACATTAACCACTAAGAATATCCATCACACAAGGAAAAAGGTAAAACAAACCAACCCACGATACATGAAAAAATTCAATAAATACAAAAAAAATCTCTATATAAATGCCAAAGATGATTCCTATGATAGTGACTCAACATCTTCTTCAATTCCCAATATAGTAATGTCTAGATCGGTTCCCAAAATCCTCTTGGAAACCTAAAATATAGTTTATATATGTTTAGGGTGAGAATAACATGTATAATAAATAATATCATACCCAATGTCTGTCATGAACATGTGAAAAGAGCACACTAATGCACCAGTGAATAAATAGTAGAACCAACATGCACCTAAATAGGTCAAATAACCAATCCCAACCTCACCATGGAATTATCATCAAATAATGTATCCAATGTAGTAACATGGTATCAAGAATGTAAAAAAAAGTTACCTCGCAACTGCTTACCCACTGATTTTCTGCTCTCATGCTCCAACTTCAAACTTATTATGCTTGTATCCCTTCTGTGCATATATTATCTCATATCCATCCATAACTGATGTGGGTTGAGATGTGTCTCTACCTACCCCACCCTCCCAAGTTCTAGTATTTTGTGTTAGCATTAGTTATCATCACATCACAACCTCATCCTCATAACCATGTATTATATCTATGGTAGTAGGTTTTCATGAATTTTAAGGACATCAACCTCACCCCCTTCTCCTACTATGCATGACCCCCACCATATATCACATTGTCATTATCATTGGATGATCTCCAACACTAACCTATCATCACCCAATTATTCTACAACACCAACCCATTTCGTCATTGCTATTACTAAAGGACAGCCAGGGAAGAGGGAGTAACCAACCATCTGATTCACCACCAGCCTGGGTGTTGGGTAAAACACCTGAAATCCAAAACATTTGGGTGTTGGTAAGGCTATTCAACTCGAGCGGGGAACATATAAAAATAAAATAGAATACATGATAAATAGATAACATAAAATTCCAAACTATGGGTTCATAAATATAGAACCAATGTGTCTCATGATGCCACCATAATACCTCATAACTTTTTCCACTAACCAATACCACCACTAATGCATCACACCACACAACCTCCATGCACAATCCACACAATCTCACTTTCCAATTTCAAGTCCCACCATTTATAGAATTAATAAGTTTCCAATAACTCCTATTTATCAAGCCACTCTATTTCACATTAACATAACCTATTCATTTATCATTCAATTCAATTAATCAAATTACCACACATCGATTTCATCCCACACTTAGTTAAATCAAACCCATGATAATTTAGTTTCACCATTTAAAATTCATTCCATGGATAACCGAGAAACTAAAATAGCCACACCACATCACATCGCATCCACCCCACACCAACCAATTTCACATCACAACACATTCCAATACATCACCATAACCTAAACATCTCACTACAAAAATCTCAAGGAAATAACTTCATATATCAAATGTTTCATATCATCCCTCATCACTTAACATGAAAAATAAATATAACCTCATTTCCACCACATTACACCTCAAAATTAGTCTCCACCATCATTAGAAAAATCCCCAAAATATCCCCACACATCACATGGGACAACATAACAAGTACATTAACACATAGCATCATACATCATATTATGCATCTAACACAATTCCATTTTAAGGGATTTCATAACATTGTATCTTCTTTATCATGGGTATTATTACATAATTCCATAATTTCATGTGCAAATGGTTCATTTACCATGTATTAATTCTTGTCCTTTTATGCATGGGTGAGTTCAAGCAATCAACATGAAAAGGTTCGCACAAACCGCATCAACCATAATACAAGTAAGGCTCCCAACATCTATGATTTTCAGTGAGTAAATAAACAAGTATAACCTCATAGAAATATCATAAAGTAAAAAACATGCAATAACACCCATACCCATTCAATTTTATATTAATACAACTACTTATATTCTTAATTTGACCTCTACCATTCACCCAATGGATAAAATAAGTATGAAATTACCAAAAATTCATATAAAATAGAAATAAAGAGGATCCCCCAAATCAAAAGTAAATTTACAAACACACTGCATAGATAATAGGGGGAAAAGATAATGTGACTACCTCAAATTTGACACACTACTATATAAAATAGATAGGTAACCAATCTATTAAACATGCCTAGAATCACAAATAGGGAAGCCCCATGTGGTTGAAGAAAAATATCTAAGGTTTAAAAATAGGGTTTTGGTTTGTCTGGGCTCGAAGCAAATAAGAAAAGTCTTGATTGGAGAAGATCGCATAGCTTTAATATGGAAAATGTGGTTTCTTAAAGATTAACGTGGTCAAAATTTCTCTTTAATTATCATTTAATTTGGTTTCATTAAAAACAAATGGAACAAACCTTTTGGAAACAATGAGGTTTAAATAATTAAATTCATAGATTCAATCCCTATAGAGAAAAATTTAAAAACATTTATTTAGTTTTAAATTCATTATTTTACATTAAAAACAATTTTTATGTTATTCTAGAAAATATGGGTATTTTGAAAAACATGGAAATTTTGAAAACTATTGGAGCAACCATGAAAGGTATGATTGTGAGAAGGAATTGTGTGACCATATAAATAATTTGTGAACATGATAAGGGATGGTGTGTCCATGAGAACAAAACTATTAATATGAGAAAGATTGTCATGGTCATTTAAATAAAATTACAGTTTGTGAAAAAAAATTATGACTGTGCAAACAAAAATGTGATCATGAGAAGGATTGGTGTGACCATGTGAACAAAATTATGATGGTATGAACAAAATTATGACCATGAGAAGTATTTTTGTAACCATGTGAAGGAAAATCATGAGCTTTAGAAAAAAAATAGAAAATTTATGGGGGAATAATACCCCAAACACACCCTTGACACCTTCAAGCCTTGAAAATCACAAAGGGAAAGTTTTGGGACTAGGGGTATTATAATTAAAATCCTAAAACTACCTATCTTTCATAAAAAATGGCCCCATATGACCCAAAAAAACTGAATCATTGTGATATACTTGGGAAAATGATCAAGATAGGTTATTTATTTTATCAAAACTGATACATGGAAAAAATATTATAAAAAACTCTATATAGGTGAAAATCCAGGCCACATGGTGACCTCATGGCAAGCTATGTAGTGCACTAAAAGTGGGGGCATACACCTCTGGTGTGAAAGTGCACCCCATTCATTTGGTTCCCATGCACTTTATCACTTGGGTTAACCCATCTAGTCCCATGGGTCCCTCACACGCTAAGCCAGGCCGACTTCTGCCATGGCTAGAAGGGCAGCTCCATTGGCTAACCCTGGTTATGGGGTATGGATAGCTGTCACCTGTAATGCAATGCCATGACCTCCCATCACAACCCATCCCACTTATTCACACCACAATATTCTATTCCATCACCCACTAGTATCCATTAAGGTTGTACCCACTTCCACTAACATGTCATGATCAACTTCCCCACACCACCATTACAACCAACCACCTCTGCTCCATCGCACCCCCACCTCAATCCTTCATCGTCACCCAAACAACCAAAAAAGATTAGAATAAAATTATTAACCCTAGGTTTCTTCATGCATGGGTTTAAATATGGGGATGTGGATTCGTTATTCGTATCACCATCAAGAACATGCAATTATAGGGAACAAATTTAGAAATAAAAATTGATAACCTAGGGTTTTCACAACACAAGGATTGGGAAATCAAGAATAGGGAATAAAATTTGAAAATCAGGGTCCAAAAATCATGAACAAGATTCAACAGAATGACTCTATCCTGGATCATTAGGAACATAGAAACAATTCAAAATAATAAGCCTTGCCTCGTGTTTGGTTCATTTGTTGATGAATATCATGTCTATGTTGATTATTGTTCGTGATTCCCCAACGTCAATTGTGATTGGTGGATCCTAGATATCCCAAACCCTCACTCAATATACCCCTCTAATTATATTTTTTATTAAATATAACCCTATAATTGGAGAAAAATATATTTTAATAGGATAATATATAGGTTTTGTTGAATTTAATTAAAATACCCGATATAGGGGTCTGTCCGAGGAACTTTGAATGAAAAAAAATAACAGCACCCCTAGGGTAAAACCATTGTTTCGAATGCAACCACGGTATCAGATTCCCCATACAAGGATTTGATTTTAAAGAATAGTATTATTCTCATGAATGTGTACATGAACTAACAAAATATATTAATTCTTTAATATATTGTTTCAAAAGTCCAAAAACACAAAAATTGAAGAACTAAATCATCACCCAAACTCAAAAGTATTATTTAAAATATTCTTAAGGTTCAAAAAATAAAAATTAGGGTTTATACACAACTAATATTGCTTTAAAATATTGAATGTCACCATTGAAATCATATTTTATTCTAAATACCCATTTACATCAAATAGGCTTTGAGCCTTTTGATAAATCCATAATGACCCAAGTATTATTCCTCAAAATAGAATTCATTTCATCATTGATTGATTTATTCTAGAAAGTAACATATATTGAAGACATAACTTCTTTCTATGTCTTCAGGTTATCCTCTATGGTTAGTACCATAAGATATTTATTTAAAATACGATTATTTTGATCTACCTTGACAAGGAAAACTATATAATCAGGAGAAATAAAATCTAGATAAAGATGTTTTTCCTTCTTTGGTCCTATACTTTGTTTAGGTTCAACTTGAGAGTCATCATTATTCTCTATTATTTTATTTGATCCAGATGGAATCACTACTAGGAAAAATGTTTATATCCATTGGTCATGCATGTGGCTATAACCCTTATAACAAAGGATATAGGCTATTGCCATGGTCAACCTGTCATGACCCCCTCCCCCTAAAGGTACCCCTCATGGGTCAACAATGAAGAGAGAGAGATAATAACCCCTGAGTTTCAACTCCATTAGGCCTCAGGTTGATTACTATCATCGAGGGTATAAAAACCTCATAAATGAGAGGAATTACCCTTTATAATATAGGATTAGGATATAGGATAAATCAACCAAGAATAAATCCATGAAATAATATAAAAGTAAATAATCAAAACCATCCCAAAATGCATGTGTATAATGTAAAAAAATACAAATAAAAGTATCACTACACCAAAATATTACATTAGTAGTGGTTTTTTAGCTGTGGTTTATGAAAAATCCGCTAAATATTTTTTAGATAATTTAGCGTCAGTTTATTAAAAATATCCGTCAAATATTTTTACTTTTTGAAAAACTCGATACTTCTCCCCCAAACCCTCGTCACTTCACCCCTAACCCCCTAAAGCCCTAAAAAACCTTGTCACCACTGATCACATCTCTCACTGTCAATCCCATCCCTCACCGCCAATCCCTATGCTCACAACCCATCACCGTTGGTCCGACCCTCGCCGACCTCTCTGGCGGTTCACCCCGACCCCCCCCCCCCCAACTCCCTGAAGCCCTACCCAACCCCTCGAAGCCTCACCACCAATCCCAAGCATGGGTGTGCTCATTTTTGAATGATATTATTTTCACAGTGTTTTAAATTAGTTTCTGATTCTTATAGGTAGATGTTACTATGAAATTGTTTCATTTTATAATTATAAGAATGCGTTTAATTTCTAAATTCCATTTTTATGAAATTACAAATATTTTTGATATACCAATGGTTTTTTAAAAATATTTCTTAGTGTTATGAGGTTGGTATAAATGGGTTTTCACATGAATATCGTGTTTTAATTTTTTAAATGTAATGTTTTATTATACTAATATTCTTATGAAATCTCTTATTTCCTTTTGAAATGGTTATCATGTTTTGAAATGGGTTTTTACCCGATTATGATTTTTAATGTGTGAAAAGTAAGTTTTAAATAGAATTTTATTTGGAATTGAGGTGTTGACCTCTAAATGTTTTAAAAAATGTTGTTTTAATGTATTTTAAATTGGTATTTTAAATGTGTACATGGTTTAAAACTTCTAAAATGTCTTGTTGGATTGTTTTAAATGGTTTGATGGATGTAGTTGTCCCTTTTTCCTTATTTTTACTTTCAAAGAGAAATAACATTATTAAAGTGTATCTTTAAAACATTTTAAAAGAAATAGTTGGTTTTTGTGGACCTATTAAAATGTTTTAAGTTTTATTCATGTGATTTTTGAGGTAAATGAAGGTCATTGGCCATTATTTGTTTTTTCAAAGAAGAGAACGCTTGTGTAAGGGTGACATTGAAATGTTTTAAATGATTTGGTGTTTTACATCATTTTATATATTATGTTTGGTAATTATTTTATGAAAAATGAAATGTTTTTTATTCCAAGACATGTTTTGGTGTCAAAGTATTATTTAGAATATTTGTTTTAAATGGGGTATGTGGAAGGAAACCCTTGATTCCCCCTTTCTCATTTACCAATTGTGTGGGTTTGTGAAAAATATGTGATGCTTGTTGTTCCCCATGCATGATAATGTAATAATTATTCCATGAGTGTATGTTTTGTATGTATGGGGTACTACATCATTGGGTGTTAGGGTTTAGTGTAGTTATGTTTATTCCTCATGTGTTAAACTTGTCTCATTTTTACTATGCCTCAGTCCCACTATTGGTCATGGGAAACTAGGTACTAATTGGATGACCTAACTTATTTATCTAGTTGGTTCACATGCCACTAGTTTCAAACCAGTAATTATAGGAACAAGGTCTACGTGGGGGTTTTCATCATAAGGCTTGTGTGGGAAACTTAGTTTTCAGTTATATATGTAGCATAAGCTGATATATAGATAGTTCAGGCAGTTATGCCCATATAGGATTAACTGCTTATCACATTAGTATTCCCGGGGTAGATCCTAGGACACATTAAATTATATGGTTACTTAGTGATTTAGGGGAGTTTTATCTAGTGCTATATTATATCATTTCCCCTGATTTCTTCATTATGGAATCTTTCTTGTTTATATTGTATTATATGGTTGCTTAGTGATTTAGGGGAGTTTTATCTAGTGCTATATTATATCATTTCCCCTTATTTCTTCATTATGGAATATTTCTTATTTATATTGTATTTTTATATTCCTTACGTAGCTGTTTTTATTACCCTTACATGGAATTTATAGTTTGTGTGTTACCTTTACATATGTACCTTTGTACCCTTATGTATGATTTTTATTATTTTTTTTACCCTTATGTAATCTCTACTTACATTTACACAAGTTTTTCTTACCTTTACGCAAGTGGTTCTTACCTTTACACAAGTGTTTCTTACCTTTATACAAGTGTTTCTTACCTTTACACGCAAGTGTTAAGCTACCCTTAAGCGGTATGAAAAAAAATGTAAGTTACCCTTATGTAGTGAACTATCTACTATTAAATAGTGTATGGAATTTATGTTTTTCCTTTACACGTGCTTTGAAAAATTCTTATTACCCTTATGTAACTTTTGAGTGCCTTTATATAGATTTTATAGTTACCTTTACAAAACCAGTTTAAGTAAAAGCTTACCATTACACAACTTTACTAGTTTCCCTTATGCAATTATTATAATTTGTTCTTACCCTTACATAGAATTATAATTTACCTATATATAGTATGTGTAAAATGCATCTTATCTTTATGAAAGTTGTATATTTTAAAGGTTATCTTTACGCAAATTATAAAAATTATGAGGTGCCCTTATGCAGCCTGTGAAAAAATTATTTTACCCTTGAGTGGGCTATATAGGTATAAAATTTCCCTATTATATTTAAGTAGTAGCACCTCTCATCTATTTTAATGGTAGAAAGCCTTTGTCACTGGAAAACGATACCAAGAATGAAATACATTGAGTATTTTTGAATTTGAGCATGATACTTTGAACAGTAATATGTTTCTATTTTAATTTCTAACTTTTGGGTACTAAATATATGATGAAGAATTAGGAAACACCCATGTGTAGAAGATTCAATGGATTTATAAAGAATGTTATCCATTTGTGTTTTGTCTATAAATAGAAGCTAAGGAAATAAGTGGATAAAGAATAAGAAAGTCATTTATAACTTCATGGATTCATTATACTGATTTGTTGAGACAACTCTAGTTGCCCTATATTTTCTTGTTCTATATCAATTAAATAAGGGTTGAAGTTCACTACTCTACACCGATTTATTCATCGAAATATTATAATAGTTCAAATAGTTTTATTATTTTTCAAAAGTGTATGTAATTATTATTTAACATATGGTTATACTTACATTTAAAAGGTAGTGTATGGTTATTTAACATATTCATATTTTTTCAACTAGCATATATGAATCTCTTTTCCTATTTATTAATAGTTATGTGTTTTAATTTTTTTTCATAATTTGTAGGCACATTGTGATATATATGGATAAAATCTGGATCGCATTACTGAGGAAAACACCTCAGTATGCTAAGGGTTTGGAGACGTTTTTAGATTTTTCAATTTCCAACCGATCTGCTGATGGGAGAATAAGATGTCCATGTCCGAAATGTAAATTTTTGAATGTGGTAGAAGAGATATGAAGTTTATGAACACATTATATTGAAGAAATTATCTTCTCATTATTTGTGTTGGATTTGGCATGGATAATCGAACATTATAGAAAGGTTGAGCATTGATGTCAATCCACAGAATGAGCTCCCAACTTCATTGATAGTAGAAAATGAAATGAAAAACCTTATAAATGATGAATTCGGCATTACAAGAAACCAACATCAACATCAAAACATATTAGAACAACCAATTGAGGGTGCTACAAATAGCAACGTGATAAGTGATGTTTTTGATACTACAGGACAACCATATCAAGATTGTAACATATTATTGGATCATCCTCTTGATTTTGTAGAGACTAATGTAAGAGAAAACTTCACTGAGAAAACAGATTTGTTTCGTGGTTTAGTTGACGATGGAAATCAATATTTGTATAGTGGATGTTTGAAATATTCAAAACTTTCTTCTCTACTGAAGTTGTACCATATCAAATGCCTATGTGGAATTACAAATAAGGAAATGTCCATGATATTGGAATTGTTGCATGATGCATTTCCTAAAGAAAAGATCCCTGAGTCTTTTTATGATATGAAAAAAGTTGTTAAAATCTTGGTATGAATTATACAAAAATACATGTATGTCCCAATGATTGTATGTTTTATTGGGGAGATGATTCAAGTAGACATGAATGCAAAAAAATGTTCTTCTTATATATGGAAGACTATGGGTGATTTTGGAAGTATAAATCAATATAATACCATAAATAAGAAGAAAAGAAACACACCTGCAAAGTTTTTGGGTTAATTTCCTTTAAATCCTCGATTGAAAAGATTATTCATGTCATCGAAAACCTCCAAACACATGAAGTGTCATTCTGTAGATAATAACAATTATGGATTAATGCGACATCCAAGAGATCCAAAATCATGGATGAAATTTGACTCATTACATACAGATTTCTTATCTGATCCTAGGAATGTTCAATTAGGATTGGTTGTCAATGGATTCAACTCATTTGGGACTTTGAGTACCAATTATAGCATTTGGCCAGTTGTTTTGATCCCTTACAATCTACCTATGTGGATGTGTATGTAACAAATGCCTTTTATCATTTTGATGATTATTACTAGAAAAAAAATTCCTAGAAATGATATTGATGTATACTTATATCCTTTAATTGAATAATTAAAGGAGTTATGGAGCAACGACATTGAGACATATGATGCATCTTCTAGAAAAATATTCAAAATGCAAGATGCTCTAATGTGGATCATTAATGAATTCCCTAGACTTGGAAATTTATCTGGTTAGAACACTTACATGGGTTTGGATTTTCCTATTTGTAACTTTTATTTTGAGCTCAAATGGCTACCTCGCAGTAGAAAATGGTGCTTCTTGTGTCATCAAATATTTCTCGACGCATCTCATATATTTTGGATGAACAAGTCAAAATTCAATGGTTTCATTGATCTTAGACCACCTCCAAAGTTTTTAATAGGTTCTAAAATATTGGAACAACTTAGAAATGTTGAAACATAATTTAGGAAGGTGATTTATTTGAATCATAGTGAGAAATGAGTTCTAAGTGCATCATCAAGTTAAATCAAAACACAATAATGGAAGAAAAAAGTATATTATTAAAACTTCTGTATTGAGAATTTATTTTTTGTGGTATAATCTTGATGTGATGAATATTGAGAATAATTTTTGTAAAAATTTTATCTTTACATTTCTTAATTAACATGGAAATTTTAAGGATTATCTCAATTCTCAGAAAGACTTACAAGCAATGAACATAAATTGTGATCTTTGGCCAGATGAGAATGGAAGGTATGCTCCGAAAATTTTTTCAATGAAAAATATGGATAAAGATATATTCCTTATAATTTTAAAATATGTGAAGGTATCTGATGGGTATTCAAGTGACATATTAATTTGTGTTGACTTAAAGCATCGTAGGTTACACGGATTGAAAATTCACTATTCACATGTTTTTTATAGTAGTTACTTCCATTGGTATTGCGTACATTATTACCTGAAAATGTTACTGTTGTTGTACTCTAATTATGCACATTTTTTAAACAATTATGTGAGAAAAATCTACATCCATTTCATCTTGACAACCTTCATGAGAGATTTGTATTGAAACTTTGTGCAATGGAGATGATATTTCTTCTGTCATTTTTTACTCTCATGATGCATTTAACTGTGCATTTGGTTGAGGAAGATAAATTAGGAGGTATTATATATTATTGATGGATGTATCCAATTTAGAGGTAATTTATTTATATGTTTTTAATTTCAATAAACAATTATTGGAACTTCATTAAATATATAATTATGTTTTTTATTTTATTTTACATATATCTTGGGAATTTAAAATCTTACGTGAAAAATAAAGCTCAACCTGAAGGATCTATTTCTAAAGGCTATTTGTAAGAGGAGTGTCTTATCGTTTGTTCTAGATACTTGGATGACATTGATACAAGATTAAATTGAGCTGGATGTGTTGAAAACACATCAACTCAATCTAAAATACATGGGGAAAAAATCTTTCCTGCTATTAGCCGATCGGTTGGGAGGAGATTAAATGTTACACTGACAGAAATGGAATTATTATAGGCACATAGATATGTGTTACTAAATAGTGAAATTTCATATCCATTTATTGAATATTTTAGGATATAAACAAAGATAATAATGAGAGGACGAACATGAAATGAAAAAGATATAACAAAAGTTGTTAATAAAGCGCTTTTAGAATGGTTTGCATGATGTGTAAGTTCATAAATATTTCAATCAATACAGACATTAGGTTAACACATATATTTTGTAAATATAATAATGTATATTACTTATTTAAAATCAGGAATACTAATAATCAAGCACAGTTGTTAGAATATTTGAATTTTCTTGCTCGAGGTCCTCTAAAATAAGCTAGAAAGTTCGATGCTTACAACATGAATGGATTTAGATTTCATAAAGTCAATAGGGAAGAGGGTTTAAAAACATGTAATAGTGGCATATTTACATTTTATAAATTGGAATACTATGGAAAGTTGACTGATATTATCGAATTAAACTACCATAGGAATTTTTCAATTGTTTTATTCAAATGAAATTGGGAGGATATTATCAGGGGTGTTAAAATAGATTCTTTGCAATTTACTTCTGTGAACTTCTCTTACTTAATGGATGTTGGTGACAGTGAACTATATGATCTATATGTCTTTTCATCACAAGTGAAAATTGTATATTATGTAAAAGATGTTGTAGATGAAGGGTGGAGTGTAGTTTCTCACATAAAACAAAGAGACTTGTATGATATGGGTGATGAAGTAGAAGATTTGACCTCTGACATTGAATCCCATCAATAGTAAGAAGATTACTTATTTTTCCATCATGATATTGAAAATATTAGTCTTAAAAGAGTGGATGAAGTAGATGAAGTAATTATGGAGTAGTAAACCAACATTATTGAAGAATAAAATGATTTTATATGCAGTTATCCATTCATTTATCAAACACTTATGTCATTTGTGCAGTCATTCGTTATCATTGTTATGTATATTTTGTTTGTTATTATTGTTCATATGTTATCATTTCTATTTTTTTCTACATGAATTTTTTGAAATATATGTTATGAACTTAATTTTATTTGATTAAATGATAGGAATGTCAAGGAGGAAGCGTTATAATCACACTGTAGGGTCAAAGAGTTTTTCTAGAAGTCGGTCGACTCTGGTAATCTTTTAATTAGTTTAAATATTTATTAGAAAATTTTATCTATTTAATATATTAAATTGTTGATTTATCTTTGTTTAATGTAGTCATAGAGTTTAGGCCACCAAACATCCTAAACAGAAGTGTGGTTGAATGTTCATAAAAAATCTGATGGGAGCTTTATTAATGAGTCTGCCAAAGAAGTTGGGGTATGAATTCATTTTTCATTATAATAACTTATTATTAATTGTCACTGTGTTAATATATATTGCTTCTAATATGACTGATATTTGATTTTTAGGTAAAAATTAAATAAATATGGAATGTCAATCCCACACAGTCCTACTCAGTCTCCCAGGATGACCTAGTTGGTAAAGTCCTTAGGAAGGAGTATCCTAGTCGAGTGTGCGGGATAGGTTTGGGACTATTGCCATCTAAGGTCTTTGGTAGGAAAATGTGGATTGAAATTGATTAATGGTGGTGATAAGGTGAATCATACAACTTCAAAATCATTTAGTTCACAAATTTTTATTGATTTTAAGTTTAAATATAAATATACAACATTATTTAATTTTCAATATAATTGTCTTATAGGTTACAGTATAAGGAAGTAGAGATAGATATAGAGAGGGTGACGAGAAGAGTTCATCATTGGGAAATGATTAGTGGAGAGGGTTTGTTCATGTATCAGTACGTCCAATGTGGGTATTTTTTATCTTTTTCTTATATTTTAGATGGTATTGGGACAATGGTTGTCTTATGTATGTGTTGTATAACCATGTGTCTATATGTTGTGTTTTAAATGGCTATGGAGATTGAAATTTCTTTATGATCATATATGATGTTTATTTTTTTTGTCCCTCTTTTACATATAGGTTGATCTGACTATTATATTCTACTATTTCCCACTTGTTTTTCATGGTTCCTTACTAGCTAAGAACCATGTATTAGGTGGCCCTCTATTATTCAATGCATAGACTTTAACAGCCAACTGAGCATGTCTAGGTAAAAATGAACTGATTTCATGGTAAAATTTTAAGAAAGGTGCATTCATCATTATCATAGGATTATATTTAAGTTAAAATTTTAAATTTTGTTTTTTTAGTGTATTTATTATGGTAAAAAATATATTTATAGTGTATTATTTATTATAATATTTTCTTGATAAATATTGATATGTTCTAAATAAATTATTTATATTAGATTAAAATTATTTTATTAATAATTCATGACATAATATGATGATTTATTTTATTTATATAAAATTACTTATTTTGATTTATAATTTATGTTTAATGTGTGTTAATTAACAAACCTATAAATTCAAAATAGCATATTAGAAATTAAATGTATTTCTTTCACTCGATTATTATGAATAGTTTGTTAATATGATTCCTTAATGTTGTGTTAATAGAAAATCATGTTATAAGATAATTATTTCCATGTACATAAAATACATTTCAAAAAATACATTTCCAAAAATTATTTTCAACCAAGAATTATATTGATGATTTATTACTGATAAAATGAAATATTTAAAAAAATAAATGGCCTAGTAGTAAGATTTGGATTCTAAAGTTTCTTATGTCATATCATGTGTTAATTAGAACCTATAGTTTAAAAATAAAGTTAAATCAAGTATGATGTCAATATGACTTCATTTGATTAAAGAGAATACTATAATTATATTAAATTATGTTTATTATGAAAGTATGTTAAAATATATCAAATTATTTTTATTCCATTTTAAGAATGATGTTTTAAAGTTTTTACAACATTAAATGAATTTTATATGTGATTTATTATGCATGATAGGTTTTAAATTTAATTATAAAATATGTAAGAGAAGCATGAAGTAATTCTATGGTAATTATGCGATGAATTAAAAAAATATTTTATGTTAATAAATGTGATACAAATATTGTAATTATTTCAAAATATGATAAATTGAATATAAATATTTTATGAGTGATGCTATGAAATGTTTAATTTAATTATGGTATAATATTGTGTTGGATTGATGACAATTTCCTTGATGCTTATTGTTTCCTCTGGAATTAGGGATGATCTCAATGATTTAAGATTCAAACATTCCAAGCGGTTTATAACGGGTTTGTTTGTAGAACCGAAAACATCCAATGATTCCATATCCATTTGAACATGCTTTCCAAAGGTAGACACTCATTAGTTGTGGACTGATGAGGCTTAAGAATTTGCATTGGTCGAGAGGATGGGAGGTCGGACTCATCACACCTTTTTGAGGGGAATTATTGTCTACTCTGGGACTCTCTTTATAGATTTAAGTTATGTTTGTGAATCCTTATTACATTACCAAGTATAAAATGAGCCTTCATTTAGATCTAAGAATCAATGATTAAATATGTAAGAAATTTAGAGAATCTTTTATATATATTCGAGGTTCTTCATCGATAGAGAATCATCTGTATTTGTTATAGATTCTTAGTTAATGGTATCCTTCAATACATAAAAGTCTCTTGGTCATTATGATGACTATACTGGTTTTAAAGCCACTCAGTGGGGAACTTGAAGTTTATTTCCATTCAGAAGGACATGGATTATTTCATAGTTGGGATCGTACCCATAGATGGGCTACCTACGTATCCTTTGTTTTGGAAAAGGAATCAGAACCCACGTATTTCAAGTAAGGGAGTATGATGTTTATGTATGATTGATGGCTCAAAGAAAGATTTCATAATTACTTTTACACTCTAAGCTCACGTGAGTCATGCTCGGTGTGAGAAACAAGAGGTATTGGTAAAACCAGACAATTGTGCCATGAAAGATGAAATCATAAGAAACAATGTGGATCTTATGTATGTATGACTGCCCAAACAGATGAAGATTAAAATTTACTCCAGAGAAGAAATCTAGGAACAGGGTCCACAAAGGTATATATACTTTATGGAGATTTGAATACTCTAATCTTGGGGCTTACTCCTAAGGAAGATTCCCAGGTTAGGAGGGGACTTATGATTGGGTTTTACTCCTAATAAGGAATCCCAGATCAAAAGTAAATTAAGATTGGTTAAGATAAATTAAGACTGGGGCTTACTCCTGAGAAGAAGGCCCAGGTTAAGGGACTTGAAAAATTAGGGGACTTGGGGCTTACTCCTAAAGAGGATGACCATATTTGAGACTGGGTCTTACTCCTGAAAAGGAAGCCCGGGTTAAAGGAATTATGGTTGGGGCTTACTCCTGAGGAGGATGCCCATATTTGGGAACTTTAAGACTGGGGCTTATTTCTGAAAAGGAATCCCAGGTTAAATGAATTATGTTTGGGGCTTACTCCTAAGGAGGATGCCCAAATTAGGGGACTTGGGGCTTACTCCTGAAGAGGATACCCAAGTTAATGAGAACTTGAACTGGGGATTACTCCTGAAATGGAGGCCCAGGTTAAGGGAAATTATGACTGGGGCTTACTCCTGAAAAAGGAATCCCAGGTTAAGAGAATTATGGTTGGGGCTTACTCCTGAGGAGGATTCCCAAATTAGGGGACTTGGGGTTTACTCCTGAAGAGGATACCCAAGTTAATGAGGACTTGGGGATTACTCCTAAGGAGGATGCCCAAATTAATGAAAATTTGGACTAGGGATTACTCCTGAAAAGGAGGCCCAAATTGAGGATTCTATCATCTTAAAGGATGTGGTTGAATAAATGAACTCTCTAACTTTAGTGATGTAAAGGTGTGTAAATCATTAGGTTTTGAGAGATGTTCCACATAATTCCTTTTAGATAAGGAATTCAATCAAGAAAACATGCCATAAATGTCTTTGAAGAGTGTCTTGAAGACTGAATCTTGAATAGAAAATGTGAAATGGAATAAGAGAGGTAAAATGGGTAGGAAGGGCACCCAAAAATAGAAGGGCGTGCAAGTCCTGGGGGGTCTCACAAGTACTGCATGGGCACGCAAGTTATAGTCGCGCAAGTATACTTGCGCGACACCTATATACTTGGGCGACACCTATATACTTGGGAGATGGTTAACTAGTAGGGTAATACTTGGGCGATCCTTGACCAAAGCCTTTAGAATTATCCTGAGGTACTTCCAGAAGAGTGGCGTGCAAGTTTTAATGAGTAGGTAAGGAGGCGCGCAAGTGTGTCCATTTCCCTTAAGGGTAAAACACATAGGCGATCAAGTGTTAGTGAATTCTTACACTTAGACCTTATTCCTCTTGTTTAGACCTTCCATTCTAGGTAAATAATTACCTTAGAAGTGTTCGGAAGACTTTAATAAGAGACTTAGGAATTCAGAGCTCTGTATCTGAATTCTGGAAAAAATCCTCCTAAAATGTGGGGCCCACCAGGGGTATTTATAGGCTGGAGAATACCCCAGGCGGTTTTCAAAGAGGGTGCGCAAGTCACTTTCATGACCATTAGGCGGCGCACAAGTGTACTTGCGCGACCATGAGGGAACTTGCGTGACCCAAGGGTATTTGACTCCTTGTTCATGCCTTTGTCGATTTTTTGATGTTTTCTTCAAAGGATGAATCAATTTGTGCTAAGGCATTTTGCCTTTCCATTATTTTAGACAATGTGATGAAAAGGAGCATCAACAAAAGTCCCCCCTCAGAGTTGGATCCGAAATAATAAGGATGTGACTTTGAGGAAAAGAAGAAAACCAAAGGGAAAGAGGCACGCAAGTGTTCAGCGCGCGACTGTCATCGCGCAGGTGTGGGTCACGTAGGGCTGGAGTGCGCTGGCTGTAGGTGTGCAGGTGGCCGGCCTGGCCTATATATATGCGCTCATTTTTCGCACATAGCATCAAATTTTGGATTTTCGATCTCTCGCCGCGCAGGTCACCTTTGTTGCGCAAGTTGCTCTCTTTTCCTCTTTTCCTTTGCTGTCACATTGTTGTTAAGGTACCTAGATTTGCGAGGTGATACTTGCGCGCTAAATACTTACGCGGCACATTATACTTGTGCGACACATCCACACTTGCGCGCCAAGATCATACTTGCACGCCTTAATACCTTTGCCATTTTTTTGAATTCTTTCACAAATTTTATGAAAAATCAACTTACTTAAGGGTTAATTATTCAACTTTTGTGCAGATTCAAATGGCTCCCAAAATAATCGTAACGGCTGATGAACTGGAAAGAAAACATCTTGATGATATGATGAACATCATTGGCCATGATTATTATACCGTCTGTGATAGCACTCTTCTGGATTTGTCCAAGTATCTGAAGAAATATCACTTTGATTTCCCACAAAGCACTTATATTCCTTTGTACGGTTATGGTCATCTACGAGAAGTCATTATTCCAGAAGCAAAGAACTATCTCCCATTTTCATGGTTTCAAAATTACACCAACTTTGCTTCAGAAAATATCTCATGTGGAGGAGGATTTATAAATGCTGGAACAGTGGAGAAGTCCCACATGATGCATCATATCCCTTTTACGCTAGATATGAAACCTCATAAGCCTGAGCCGCAACCACATTTTCATCCTTCAATCTTCTGAAATGATCAGATGGATCAATCCAAAGGCTGGAAGAAAAGTTGGGACTTCCATCCTGGGGGAGGTTTGAAGCCAACTTGGATGTGGGCATACTGGGTGCGACAAACCTGTGCAGAGTTTGTCGAGGATTTGAAAGGAGTGGTGATATATGAAGCTGTCTAGGTTGGGCAAACATATGTTTACAGAAATGATAACTTTGTGTCGTAGATACTCAACCACTGGAGCCCAAAAACTAATTCTTTCCATCTGACTCATGGAGAAGTAGGCATCAGTCTATGGGATGTCCACAGGATCTCAGGGGATCCAATTTTGGGCGACTTGTATGATGAATTCATTCCTCCCAAGGTGACTTGGAATGGTTCAAAGAAGACTCCTTCTTTGGATCAGGAATTATTTAAAATCTTCCATAGGCTCAAGAGTTCAGAGACCTCCTTAACTCATTCTTGAAAGGATATTCATCTAGAGGAGTGGATGAATATATTTCTTATTGAGAAGAAAGAGAAGGAGCCAAAGGAGAAGGAGCTGAAGTAGAAAGGATCCAAGAAAAATAAATCCAAGGATAAGAGGCCCACCCATCCTACCACCTACCCAAAAACGGAGAAGAGGGGTGCTCCTGGCACATTCTGGCCAACTCTAGAAGCAGAAGAGTTTGAGAAATGGGGATATAAGGTGAATCAAAGGATACTAAAGAAGACTCATCTGGCAGGCTTCTTGTCTTTGTGTCTCAGCATTTATCTCTTACTAGTCAGGGACTCGAAGGGAGGCGTCAGGCCAGGGACCTTCATTATTGTGGAAAAGTTGGCTGAGGGAAAAATGGTTGGGTTGGCTACCCCCATTTTAGAAAAGATTCATAGGAGTTTACTTTATGTCTTCATGGGTAAATCTACTTTGATAATAGTGGGACCATTCCAAGTTTTATGGGGATGGATTTCCACTCACTTCAAGACTTATAATGTACAGAATAGAGTACAAATTCCTGGAAGTTCTTTCAGGACATCAGTGCAAGCATTCTCTGGAATTGCTCCATTAGATCTTAATGCATATGACATGAAAGTGGGGCTGAGCATGTTTAAGGAATTCAACTTTCCCTATATAAATCCACCAACCGGGCGGTTTGTTGATGATGGAACAACCCACTTGGATTTGAGGGCATACATGCTGGCCTGCAGAGATGGTGTGCTGGTCGCCAGGATTGACGGAGAGATTATATGTGAGTCCTATGCTCTATTTAGAGTTGCATGCCAATTCAAGTGTTTGCAATAGATTGTTGTATCTCCCCCTATACATTCCAGGTTAGAGCAACATTCGATGGTTTCTCGGAAACTGTGGTTGCTGACGTCTAGGGAGAAGACTGGGGCGGTGTTTGATCTTCTAGTTGAAAGAGAGGCACATAACTTGACTACATGGTATGTCGAGCACTAGATAGCATCATACCCTAAAGGGATGCTAAATCACCCAGTTTATCAGGTGGGGAAAAGGAAGAGGATTGTAGAGAAAGAAACCCTTCCTCATGAAGGTGATGCTTCCCCACCTGAAGCTGATTCACCAAATTCCTCCTCTAGGACTGATTCACCAGATTCCCATGATGGGGACGATGAGGCACAAAAAGTGTAAAAGAGGCCTTGTGCCCGATATAATCCTCCGGTAAGAATCAAAAGACCTACTCCATCAACTCCTAGTGAGTTACTTCATTGGGGTACTTTAATCATTACTACTTTATAAATCAATAAGTCTTATTTTCTTATTCTCTATCTGTATTTACAGGAGATGGGAAGAAATTGAAGTCGAAGATTGTAGGACCTTCCTCGCAGCCTTCTGGTACACGCACTGAATATCTACGACTAGAGGTTGTCCAGACATGGCAGAGTTTATACTGTGGTATTGAAACTGCCTGGCTGGACTTATGCGAGGGGCTGCAACTCCCTGGAATAGGGACTCTTCTCGCTTCTACCGATATTAATTTCAAAGATAGCCCCGATAAAGTGCGAGCTTATATCATAGATCTTAAAATGATCATATATGCCACCGATTATTCCATTCCTATCACCAAGCGGGTGAAGGAAATGATAGATCGTGGCGCTGCTGAGGGGACTGATGAGGAGTGGCATGATTACGTGGCCCCTGAAGATGTAAGTTTTCTTTCTTTATTTGCTTTGCAACTTGATTTCAGTCAAAGATTTGTTACTCAAGGAAGTTATTTTCTTCATCTTGCAGCTTGCAAAGAAAGGAACTAATGAGGTTCCTTCTCCACAGTATAGCCCTGGTGGTACTGCCATCGGTGTTGCTGCTAAATCTCCTCGCGAGTCGGGCGAGATATATCTGGGCCAGCAGGCCATGGATGAGGATTTGGACATGTCTTTCCATTCTCCCATTCAGGTACCTATAATGGAGACTACTGACACTCCCAAAAAGCCAAATAAGCAAAGGCATCAGAGGAAGAATTCCACAAATAAACACTTCATCAGTAGTGGTAAGTCCTTCGGATAATCATGAATTTTAAATCATGAAAAAGATTTATCATTTTCCTTAGGATTGCAGGGGATTCTTCAATTTCCTTACTGAGGGAGAGGACTAGTCCTCCTATGAGGACCACAGAGGGTGTTGTGGAACAATCGCAAATTCAGGCTGACTTGGCTGCTCCTAGAAAAGAGCCAGCATCTGTTCCCAGTATCCCTCTGGCTGTTTTTGCAAGAAGAGAAGAACCTACTTCTAGTAAGTTAACAATGCTTCATAAAATATTGAATTAAACATCTATTGACTTCCATTCTGTGATACTTCAGGTTCAACCCCTGCATTAGAGCTTTTGGCGGCTATTGCAACCGATGCCACGATTTTATCTGAAGATGATGTCCAGGGTCAGGGATCGCAGGATGAAGGTCACCAAGAAGACACATCAAATGCTCCCACTGGTGAGACTAACCAGGATTCTGAGATGACATTAGATGAAATGATGTAACTTGGTGTATCTTTTTAATATTTTATAAATCATGTTAAATTACCATGTAATTTAGAAGATTATGTATGTGAGTGTTATCCTTCATCCTATTAAGAATAACTTCTTATTACATGTCTAATCATGATTGGTTAAAATGTGCAGTTTTTTCTGAGCAAGCTGCTGAACTACCCATGCCTGAAGGGGGTACAGAAAACCCTACCATTGTAGAGACATTAGCACAAGTGGAGATGAACCCAGTAGAGCTTCCTCAAACTCATCTTTAAAATCCTGTCGAAGCTAGGAAAGATGGAGAGGATCCTTCTCAGGTTGCTGATCTACCGTTGGGTAAGGAATAAAAATATTTGTGATTGTACTTAATTTGCAAGACAACCGATTCTTTTGTTATCCTTTGAAACTAACCAAAGCTTTCAATTAATTATGCAGGGCCATCAATTTCAGTGGGTAGATCTGGAGGTGAGGCCTCAGCCTCTGCCCCAACGGGAATTGAAAGTGAAGAAGCTCAGGTCAGGGGGGAAGGATCAGAACAGGGCACTTCCCTAAGTGCATTAATCCCAGATTATACTCCCCCCTGTGACAGTAATGTTGAGTCGGACTTGGAAGTTCAAAATGCATTCCAATTTTCATGACGAAAGGCATGACAAAACATATGTAAAATCATATCTGAAGTGCCTCTAGAGGAGCTTCCATCGAAGATTCCTCAGCTATTATCCCTATTTTTCATATTGGGACTTGGCGGTTTTGGATATGAAAAGATCCATGCCACGGTGAAACAGGTCATTTTCAGGAGGGAGCAGGAGCAAAAGTTTCACAAAGATCTAACCAGGGTGAAACTGTCATCCAATATTAGTGAATTTGAGGCTACGGTATCCCAAGATGAGGCTGACTATGCTTCCAAGATGAAGGAGTTGAAGCATAAGATCAAAGATAAAGTCGTCCAGCAAATGCACCTTCAGCAACAGTTAGACGTTGTTACTGGGGAACTTGACCAACTCAATAATTCATTGGAGGGAGCTCAAACGAATGGTATAAAGGCCATCGCGGATGCCAAGAAAGCACTCCATCAGGCTGAAAAGAGTGAAGTTGGTCGGGTGCATGAGCTTCAAGTAGCTGCTGATGAAGCTTGAGATGTTGTTCATCAAGTGAAGAATTATGTTGACAGCCTCTTGTAATTTCTTAGAAAAGAGAAGAGACTCCAGTATTTGGATGTCCTTCTAATTCTTGTGCATCAAATGGAAAGAATTATTTCATCTCCAATCACTTGTGCACGTATTTTCCTGCTACCTGCTTTAGATTTTACCTAATCCAATGGGCCTAGTAAGCATAGTTTGATTTTTACTAGGATTAATATAAATAACCCTACAAACTTTGAATCTTTTAATTGATCAATATTACCTAAATCATACAAAATTTATGTTTAGTGATCTGGAACTTGACTTTTATTCAGAGTTCCTTTGTCTTTTGTGGGCAGTTTAAAGTCATGCACGTCAGACATAAAAAAGGCTAATGTTTAAGGTCAAAATAGATTTGACCGAATGAATTAGAATTGACTCAATTCCTTGACAATTCATTTGAAAATATATTACCATAATCAAGTATGAGGGAAAATATGTAAACTACGACTTAAGAAAATTTGAATCTAAGGAATAATATAAAAAAGAGCTAAAAATGAATTAGAAGAAGTAGTTCCCAAGAATGAAGTTACCATTATTTAACAAACCCGTTAGGGGGTTGAATTATGCAAGGCCACCTAAGGGAATTGGATGCATTGTAAAATAATAGAATCTTTTGGCTGACAGGACCATTATATAGACTATTTATGCAAGGCTGCCTAAGGGCACGTGCTGCATAGTCAGGCAAAAGAACTCTCAGAAATTTACTTTTCTACTGCTAAGAATCTAGTGAAAGTTTATGGGGATTCAACTTTTCCAAAGTATAGAGTTTGTTGTATGGAAAGAGGTACTTGAATATGAAGAAGATATTTTCAATCAATATTGTCTAAGAATTGGATGAATGTTACTCCTACGAAGGTCTGACCCAAACGAAGGGAAGGAAAATATAAACCATAGACTTGAATACTTTCAGATCATGAAAAGGAATATGGGACAAATATGTTAAGGATGGCTATTTTTGCGGATCCCTAAATATTTTCATTAATACAAATAAGGAAAAAAGAGGTTTTCCTCCCAAGAATGAAGTTACCACTATTTAAAAAACCCTTTAGGGGGTTGAATTATGCAGGGCCGCCTAAGGGCATTGGCTGCATAGTCAAATAATAGCATCTTTTGGCTGACAGGTCTGTTATGTAGATTGTTTATGCAAGGCCACCTAAGGGCACGTGCTGCGTGGTCAGACAAAAGAATTCTCAAAATTTGGACATTTTGTGATTATAAGTTATGAAAAAGGGTTATGAAGATCTGAAAATATTTAAGGTTAGGATTATGACACATAAAAATGGGTATTGTTCAATGTATGTAAAGATACATAGATCAATGCTAACCATAATCACATTGTGGTTGGGTCTTGAATTGAAATATTAGACTTCACTACATATCCAATAAGTATGGTAATAAATCCATATGTAGTTCTTGAAATATAGTTTAATTTTGTGTGAGACTAGAGTATGGGAGATCTTATTTTAGGGTCATAGAGCTCGAACCATTATAAGAAATATATAGTGTGTGTTTTCATGGGGACTTTTCATCCAAGGGACTGAAAGTGGAATTTGAGGTTAGGCCCAAAGACTTGGGTCTATATTCGAGGGACACTCGAACATTCCTACGTATCCCATAAGGATGGGAATCAAGCCCACGTAGTTATAGAAATACCTTCTGTACAAATTTGGTTCGTACATGTGAAGGGTGAAAGGGGACTTTAGTTCAATGATGGTTTAACCCAAGATAAAAGGTTTGGGCATTGCCATGTATGCACGTAGTCTTTGTAATATAACATGATTGAAAATCAATGTAAATAATGATTCCCTCTTAGGTGAGGGTATCAAATAATGTTGTAGTTTATTGTCATACCGGACAAAAAATGATGTATAGTTTAACGTCATATAGCAAGGACGAAGGTGAACCAATGTAAAGATATTGATTCTGGGGGCGGTTTCACGAATCAACATCATATGAGATGGAGGTGAACCGATGTGAATAAATTGGTTTTGGTCTTGAACCTTGGGAGGTTGCCTACATACCCATCCTGGAAGAAAAGGATCAAAGTCCGCGTAGATCAGTTAAAGAATGAATTAGTGATCAAGTTGTTTTTGGGGACAACGACTTAACAAATGATGTTGGGACTTACGCATGGTTAGCGGCCCAAAGAGGGTGTTATGGTTGAAATTTTCTCTAAGATCACGTGAGTCATACTCGGTGTGAGAAATAAGAGGTAGCAACAACCCTAACGATGCACAGTTTAATGTCATGTAGGACATATGAAGGTACTATGTAGTTTAAATTCTTTCAGTTAGGACTATTGGTGTTGCACAGTTTAATGTCATGTAGTAGGGAAAAAGTACAGTTTAATGTCATGTAGGACGTATTAAAGGACTTTCTGTATAGTTTAACGTCATGCAGTTAGGACGATGGGGACAATATAGTTTAACATCATGTTGGAAAAAAGGGGGACTGTGCAGTTTAATGTCATGCAGTAAGGACAAAAGAGTACACTATTTAACGTCATGTTGGGTGTATTAGGGACTTTTTCACAGTTTAACGTCATGTTGGATGAAAAAGGGACGATACAATTTAGCGTCATGTTGGACGTAAGTGCCAATAGTTTAAGGTCATATGCATGGACCGTTGGTTATGTAGTTTAACATCTTGTTGGACATAAGGGACTTCTATACAGTTTAGCATCATGTAGCTAGGACGTTACAGTTTAACGTCATGTTGGAAGAAATAAATGAAAATAGTTTAAAGCCATATGCATAGACTCTTGCTGTATAGTTTAACGTCGTATAGGACGATGAAGGGGACACATTTTAACGTCATGTTGGATGAAAGAAATGAAAATAGTTTAAACTCATATGCATGGACTCTGGATGGTGCAGTTTAACGGCGTGCTGGATGTAAGGGACATTCAAATAGTTTAAGGTCATATGCATGGACCGTAGATGGTGCAGTTTAACGTCTTGCTGGACATAAGAGACTTTTGTACAGTTTAGCGTCATGTAGTTAGGACGTCACAGTTTAACGTCGTGTGGGATGAAAGTAATACAAATAGTTAAGGTCATATGTATGGACCGTTGGTGGTATTTTTTGTTTATACAAAATATTTTTTCAAAAATATGGCATTGGTTGGAGTAGTGATGAGTTCTCCATCCATTGAGATTAAAGAATAAGCTCCATTGGAGTAGACCTTATGTATTGAGTAAGGTTCTTCCCATTTTGGCTCAAGCTTGGAAGGTTTCTTTCCTGGTATCATTGGAGTTCTGATAACTAATACCAATTCTTCCTGAACGAATGAACGAAGACGAACTTTTTTGTTGAAAGCTCATGCTATTCGATTCTGATAGACTTCCAAGTGGTGCAAGGTGCGCAATCTTTTCTCATCTAACCATTCCAATTGATTCAATCTCTTTTGAGATTGTTCATCTGTAGATGATTGATCACAAATGGCTACTCTGAGCGAAGGCAATTGAATTTCAATGGGCAAGACTGCTTCCATTCCATATACCAGTGAATATGGAGTTGATCGCATTGCAGTGCGGGTGGTGGTCCGATAAGCCCATAAAGCATGAAAGTGCTTATCAGGCCATGAATTCTTATCTTTATCAACCATATTTTGCAGTATATTTGACAGAGTCTTGTTGAAGGCTTCTATCTGACCATTGTCTATTGCATGATACCGAGATGAATGATTGGATTTGATGTTGTATTCTTGATACAACTTCTTCACCTCGGATGAACAGAAGTTGGTGCCATTTTCCATCAATATGGTATGAGGGACACCAAATCTGGTAATTATGTTAGACTTGATGAAGATAACAATGTATTTAGAAATGACTTCCTTGAGAGGTATTGCCTCTGCCCATTTGGAAAATAAGTCAGTAGTAGTAAGAATATACTTAAACTGCTTGGTCGTAGCTGAAGGATAAGTCCCCACCACATCCATTCCCCATGTGGAAAATGGCCACGAGTATTTAGTTGTATGAAGCAACTTTGGGGGTTGATGAATGAAGTTGGCATGTACTTGGCATGAATGACACTTCTTTGTGAAATCAACACAATCTTGTATCATTGAAGGCCAAAAGTATCCAAGCCTTCAAATTTGATCAGACAGTCTGTGTCCAGACTGGTGGGCACCACAGACTCCTGCATGCACTTCTTTCAGGACAGCCATTGTCTCTTCACCATCAATGAATCTGAAGAGAACTCCATCAAAAATATGCTTGTAGAGAATTTTCTCTAGGTGATCTGGGCTATTATAAAGAGTAAAATTGACCACACGTCGCCAGATTTGTTCTTTCTCGGCTTTATCAGGTGGAAGTGTTCCATTTTGAAGTTATTCCCTGATAGGTGTCATCCATCCTGTAGTATGACCATATGGTTCAAGAATGGGACTAATTTCATTGATCTCCTCTGTTCTGGTTCGAACATAAGGTGAAATTGTATGACGGTGGGCAATACTGATGGTTGTTTTTTCCCGATTTGGATCTGCTAGAGTTGTGGCTATATTAGCCAATGCATCAGCTTGAGCATTTTGTGATTGCGGGACATAAGAAAATGTCAGTTCCGTAGGTAATTCTGCCATTAACTCTCTGACATAATCATACAAAGGGATTAGTTCTTCTTTTATGATTGCATAATCCCCACTGACTTGTTTGATTACTAGGTTTTAATCACCTTTCACCCTTAAGTGATTCACTTGTGCTTGAAGCGCCAACTCTAATCCTGCGATGAGGGCCTGGTATTCTGCTTCATTATTGGTACCACCTTCCCACAATAATAAAAAATAAGGTAACACTTCCTTTTCCGTGGAAATAAGAATAAATCCTAATCCAACCTTGTTGAATTTAGGATCTTCCATTTTCTTCCCTGTTGTACTTCTGGAAGAACCATCAAAATACATTTCCCATACCTGAGGACTATCCTAAATAGAGAAGACTTCCTCATCAGGGAATTCAATATCTGAATATGTATCTTCTACTGAAGGATGTTCAGCAAGGAAATCAGCCAGATATTGGACCTTTATTTCCTTTTGAGACACATACTGAATGTCGAACTGCTGCAAAATAACTGCCCACCTTTCCAGACGTCCTGTAAGCATTGGACGACTAAAGATGAATTTGAGCGGGTTATTTCGAGATACCAATTAGACCTCGTGATGTTGCAAGTAGTGTCTTAACTTCTGAAATTCAAAGATTAATGTCAAGCAGCACTTCTCAATATTTGAATATCGGGTTTCTGCTTCAATCATAGTCCGACTGAGATAGTAGAGGTTGTTTTCATTCCCAGCATCATTCTTCTGAGCAAGAAAGGCACCCAATGATTGCTCTAAGGCTGTCACGTAGAGGATAAGTGGAATTCCTTCAACAGGTGGCATAAGTACCAGTGGACTTAAGAGGTATTTCTTGAGAATATTGAATGCTTCTTGACATTCTTCATTCCACTGGTAAGTGACTCCCTTCTTCATCAATTTGGTGAAGGGTAAACTTTTTCCTGCCAAATTGGCAATGAAAATCCGAATATAGGATAAGTGTCCTTGAAGTCATCTTAATTCTTTCAAATTTTGAGGAGGTGACATACCAAGGATTGACTTGGTCTTCTCAGGGTCGACTTCAATACCATGATGGCGTACAAAAAATCTGAGAAATTTTCCTGAGGTTACCCTAAAAGCATATTTTAAGGGGTTCATCTTCAAATTATGTTGTCGAAGCTTACAGAATATGACTTCCAAATCAACCAAGTGATTAGAACGTTGTTTGGATTTGACCACCAAATTTTCCACATAACATTCAACAAACTTCCCTAAAAAGGGTTTGAAGATAAGATGCATGGCACGCTGATATGTTGCGCCTGCATTCTTTAAGACAAAGGGCATTACCCGATAGAAAAACACACCCTGAGGAGCTCTGAAGTCTATGGATTCCTCATCTTCTAGAGCCATTCGGATTTGATTATATCTGTAATATCCATCCATGAAGTAAAGTGCTTCATAGCCGGATGTTGCATCGATTAAAAGTTCTGTAATTGGAACTGGAAAATCATCCTTAGGACAATGCCGATTAAGATCTCTGAAATCGATGCAAACTCTAATTTGTCCATTCTTATTCTTCACAGGGACAATATTAGCCAACCACTTAGGATATTGAACTTCTATGATGAAGTTATATTTTATAATCTTATCCACTTCAACTTCAATTTTGGAAGCATAAGTTGGGTGTGTTCTTCTTGTGGATTGCTTAAATCCTCAATGTTCTTCTGGTGAACCCAAATGATGAGTAGCAACATCAGGATCAAGCCCGGGAATCTCTGTATAGTTCCAAGAAAATATGTCTTGATTTTTCTTTAAAAGGTAAATATACATCTCTTGTTCTTCAAGAGTCATAGTCGCACTGATTAAAGTGGGGCGTGGATCTTCTTTTGTACCCAGATTGATTTCTCTGAATTCATCCACAGTGGTAGAGATACCCTATTCAAATGCTGGAGGAGCATCCCTGAGATCTTCCTCTTCTTCTTAAACATGTGTTATTTCCTCTATTTCTACTTGCATAGTAGATGATGAAGCAGAATTTCCATGATCAGAAGAGATGTTAAAATTTGAACATCTTGAAGAAGAAGCTTCCATTTCTGACCTGATTGATGATGAAGGGTCTTCCTTGGGAAATAAAGAGGAGATGATGGATTGAGAATCAACATCATCGTTCACCTCTGGTATTTCTATAACTTCTTATGTCCTGGTTGGCAAAGTATAGACTTGCTGGATTTCAGTAGATGAAATGAAGACATCTCCATTTGAGCTTTCATTATTGCCTGGTGGATCACCAATTTCTCCCATGTTGTCTGGCTCGATTGCCGTAATTGACATTATGGATCTTTCTATAAGATTATTTTGATTTGGGTCTATCCTATCAATTTGACTGATAGGCAACACATAATCTGTACTCACATGCGCAAATGGATTTATTGGAATCTTTTCCAAACCATATGGAGCATTAACTTTGGTAATCTTCCTTGTTGTGGATTTCTCCTTTCCCTTCATGTGATAGAATTCCGCCTCAATGTATTCAGATTCACATGTCTTGAACGGGGCCTTATCAACATACAATGTCCCAACTTGACCATCGAAACAATATTTGATACATTGATGGTATGATGAAGGGATAGTCGCATGTTGATGTAGCCATGGTCTTCCAAGCAAGATGTTGAAGGCTGAGTCTTGATCAACAACCATGAAATCTGAATTGGATACAAGATCTCCAAACTGAGTTCTGAGTGTAACTTTTCCCAGTGGTTCTTATTCATTTTTATCATATCCTTGTAACATCATAGTATAAGGAGATAAATCAGATTCCGCGAGGCCCAATCAACGAAGTGTGCGAATGGGCATAAGGTTGAATCCTGAACCATTATCAATGAAATCTCTTCGGATGTCTACACCATTGACCTTTCCAAATAAATACAAAGGTATAATGTTTCCATGCACGACATCATCTTCATCTTCATATGTGAAAGATATCACTGCATGGCATTCTGTAGGATTATTTTCAACATGGTAGGCTTCAGCTGCAGCAATTTCAATTTCAAACTCCTAAGGACTTGAAAAAGCCTCGATGAGTGCCTCTCGAAGATCTTTTGACAGATTCAAAGAATCAAGAATTGATAACTTGGCCGGTACTTGGGCCAAGTGTTTCAATACATCATACTTTTGATCCATAGGTCTATGTTTCCCAACAGGAACATGTGGTTTAGCAGGTTCCTTGGAAGTTTATGATTTGGAAGTTGATGTATCTTGTATCGGGATAGGAGTTGGCAATATTTCTGGCTTTGGAATATTAGACCGATTAGATCCATTTACTTGTCGAGAGGATAAAGATGGAACCCCCAACCTATCCTCTAGAATAACTGTGCTAGGACTGAATTTGTTATTGGTGGAAGAACTTGCTTGTTCTTGTTGAGCTCGCTGAAGGGCTCTGCCATGAGTTTCTACTGCATACATAGTTCTAGCAGGGGTAGAATTGGAATAGTGGATTCTGGGATATCCACGTCTTCCTCTGTATCCCAGACCCCTGGAACTCCCTCTAATTCCTCTATTTGATACAAGGAATTCAGGCTCATCGAAATTGAAAATGTGACTGGCATAATGATCTGTTAATTGAATCATATTAACATAACCAAATATCAACTCTTTATCCGATGAAGACTCTGCCTGATTAGCCTGTTTAGGTTGTGCTGTTTGGTGGGGTGGTGCCCATTTCTTTGAAGTAGATGGAATAAAATCTGCCAAATTCAAAGACAACTTAGGCTTTGACACATACTCATCTTCTTCTGATTGTTCCTCTTTCTTGTAATTGTGCCGTTTCTTTGAGGATTTTCCCTCTGATGAAGAGAGTTTTGCTGCGGCATTCATGGAAGAAGGCACAATTGGTTTCTTCAATTTTGTTCGCAAAATAGAATGAGTTCGGTTGATCGTCTTTCCGACCATCCAATCATCATATTTTTGTGTATTTTTGTTCTTAACTTCTTTACACTCACCTTCCTCCTCTAGAACTGTAGTAGTAACACATGCTACCTGAGCTAAAGAACCTTTCAGTTTGACTTGTCCCAAATCAACCATTTTTTGTAGGAGGTCCTTGAAAACAAAACACTCCTAAATGGGATGCCCAAACATTTTATGAAATGGGAAATAGTTGGGATGGTCTTCATCTCCTTCCTTATTTGGCCTCTTGGGCCTTGTCAATTGAACCAAATTATTTTCCAGAGCCGAAATGAAATAACCAGGAAATTGTTCATTTCTGAAAGAATAAACTTTGCTTTTCAAATCCTCAAATTGTTTTTGTCTTTGATCTCTTTGATCATCTTGACAAAATGGCCTATGTTGTTGGCGCTCATGAGGTGGATCCCTTTGATAATATGAAGGTTTTGAATTTGAAGTAGGTACAGGTGATTGTTTAAACATAACTGTAGCAGTTTCTGCTTTACCCATTCTCCTTCCTAGATCTGATGTAATTATATGAGCTTTATCCTTAGTCTTTATAAGAGAATATTCAATCTGTTGAGTGATTGAAGTAAGGTCTCGAAACCCTCCTGTGTATTTCATAGGGATCGACAGCATGCATAATTCCTCACGCAGATTTGCCACGCATATTGGCAATAGTTCTTCTTGAGGGAGTGCTAAGATTAGGGAATATGTTAATCCCTTCCATCGAGCAATGAAATCTAAAACCCTTTCATTCTCCCTTTTCTTACAGTTTGTAAGATCAAAAACTGTTGTCTTTGGCAAATTTGAGCTGAACTGAAGAAGGAATTGTTGACGGAGATCTTACCATCCGGTAATTGACCAGGATTGCAAGCTTGTATACCAAACAAAAGCTGGTCCTTGCAAGGTTCTCACGAAGCATCTGAGTTTCACTACTTCTTGCTATTCTGTAGTTCCCATCATAGGATCTCAACAAGACACGTAATGCATCAAATGCTGTTCAGGATTTCCTGATCCATTGAAAATAGGGAATACAGGGTTCCCAAAACTTGATGGGGGAGGAATTGAATCTACCCATTTAGGGTAATCTCTCTTTTCTGGTTGAACCTGCGCACGCTTCCCTTCCATAGTATCTAATCGATCTGTTAATGACTCAATGGTAGTTATTAACTTTTGAGAAACATCCGGTTGAACTTGGACTTGGGCAGGTGCAATAATTGGAGTCTGGACAGGTATGGTGGCTAGTACTGCAACTGATGGTAGCACCACCGATTGTTGTTGCACTTGACCCGTAGGATTAGACCTGTGAGGGTGTACTGATAGAGGATGATATTCTTGATCCATCTTAGTAACTACAACAAACTCCCTTGGCTGACTGGCTCTAGCACGCTTAGGAGTAAGACTACTCTGAAGTAGTTCTGCATTCATCCTCCTTAACTCCTTCATTTCTTCCTCTTGTTGCGCAAATCTTTGCTCTAGTGAGAGCGATTGGCCTTCTCCAGAGGAATGATATGTAACCTGATTATTTCCTTTCCCCTTGTTGGATCCTTTTCGGAGAGGGGGAAGTGAGTTACTTGAATGATTACCTAGATTCTGGGTAAGCCTTTGATTTCGTGTATGCACACCTTCTTCATTTGTGTCTGTATGTACAACTTCTTGAGCAGGAACCTCTTCATCTGATCCCTCTGAGTGAGCCTCATCTGGTGGATCAGCCACAACAGCATTGATGACATTAATTGATGCACAATGCATTGCATCCCTTCTATCAACATTCCTGCAATATTGTCTTCTTCCATGTCTTTGATGAGACATTGCCTTTTATTGATTTTGATCCCTCAGGAACTTGTTGGCGAACCGTAATTTGGAGAGAATATCCTGATAATTTGTCTCTTCGTTCTTCCTGGGGCTTATTCCCTAATTGAGAGAAGATCGACTTTCTTTGAGGGAGGAATTGAGGATTTGAAAAAGTCCCCAGTCTGGTGGACTGGGGCTGTTCCTGCTATTCCTTCTCAACTCCTCGAATCCTATTTGTTGATTCTGAGGGTTAGGTTAAAAGAGTCCCCAGTCTGGCAAGCTGGGGTGGCTCTTAACATGATATGTCTAAGAATTTCTTAAAATCTCTCCTGATCTTGCGGACCTTAGTTCAGAAATTAGCTGGATGCATCAATCAACATCCACTTTTATCACCCGGTTCAAAAGACCATTGGATGATTTCTGACACTTCTGTCACTTGATGATGTTCTTGCTTTATACGAGAGGCCTGTTCAATATTCTTGTTTGCTTGATGCAAGAGTAATTCAACAACGTGTTCTCTATATTCTTGATTTTGAGAGGAACTAGTTGAAGCCTATTCTTGGGCAAGCTTTTGATTACAAACAAAACTCATTGATTGTGGCCGGCCATGGGCAATAACATTTCATGAAACCATTTTCGGCGGGCTTTGCTGACTGGAGAGTAAATTGAAATTTAGCGCTCCATGAACACCCCATCCTATGATATGAATACCAGATGGGGCATTGTAAATTAACTGGTGCAATATTCTTAGTGTGCCAAGGCATGAACGCTGAAGGGATCTCTACTGCTTTTTCAGCCTTCAGATATCGAGAAACTGAGAGAGATGCCAAGTCAATTTGGCGTTTTAACCCTTCTATTATCTTGACATGATTTTCATATTCTTCATAAGATAATATTTTCTTTTTCAACTGACAAAGAGTTTTCCATATGTTGAGACGAATATCATGAATTCCATCTTCCATCAACATCTCTGGAATTTCATACTGAGAGTCAGCCATAGGACAAAACATGACTAGAACTTCACCTTTCGCCAGTTGTTTTATCATGTTCAGCATTTCATCTTTATCATTCAATGAAGATTCTTCTACCTGATTTTACCAGAGTTGGTGATTCCTTGTTGATTCATCAGATTCAACAAGATTGGTAGAGAGATCACTGATTAAACTAGAAGATACATGACTTAGGGGTGGTTCAGAGAATGACCTACACCCTGGACTATCTTCTGATTGAGAAATTATTTCACCTGCTAGTGATGAAGCATCAGACATGACTGGTTTCTCATTTGCAAGTGCCTCAAGATAAGAGGGCTTTCTCGGCACTACATTGTCCACTGGAGCATTTTCTGGGAAATGTGCATCACTACTGCAGAGAGGACTTTCGCAGAAAAATTCATCATCATGGGGAGGACCACCATGGTGGGTTACATCAAAAGATGAGATCTCTTGCTCCTTGGTCTTCTGACCACATAGAGGGTTCCTATGGCTCTCATCTGAAGATGAAACTTTGAGATCGATCGAACTGTCATGAAGCAAGCCTTCATGAGGAAGTGTCTGTTGAAGACCTTCAAAATTAATGTTCCCACTATTGGGAAATGAGGGAGTAGAATCTTGGATTCCAATAGATAATTGTCTGAGGGCTTCAAGAACTCCAGCATCGAGCAAGGCCTTGTTATAGATTGGCTCTTGATCTCTTGATTGTGTTGGGCGGGTCTTCTTCTTAGATGCCTTCTTACTCACCTAGGAAACCACTTGTTGATGAAAGTGGCTACTCTGAGCAGGTGTATGTGCCTGATCAGGAGATATGGCCAGTTTAGGCTGACGATCTCCACTCAAATCAGGTGTATGTTCCTAACTTGGTTGTCCGTATGATATGGGGGAGTACGCCCCACAACCCTCTTGGACTGGAACAGATGTGTGTGTCTGTTCCAGAGTGAACTGTTGATGTGTCACTTCACTAGTAGGGATAGATTTATGTGTCTTTCCCTGAGATGCTTCTGAAACTGTTATAATATCCTAGAAGGCATCCAGAATATGAGCAGGGATTTGCTTCTGCTCTTTCACCATTGATAGAATATGTTCAGTGACTTCAGCTACCGGAACGGTGATATACGTCCATTTTGTGCTTGGAGTAAGTGTGTGTTCCTGCTCCTATCCTCCTTTTCCTGTTAGTGAATCCTGACAGTACTCATGTGTGGGGGAAGAGAGTTGAGTCTGCCTCATGTTTGTTGCTGTAGATTTCTGACTGACCTCTCCTGGTGCTACCAAACAAGACTGTTGGTAGGCTTGATCAATACTAGTAGGTGTATATTCCTGCTGATTGCACTTCACCGAACGTGGTTGACAAGTTCCATCATATGTAGTCAGACGATCCTACTGACTAGCTGATGATTTATAAACATGTGTATGTTCTTGTCTATAGTACTCTGCCGGAATTGCCTGGCGGGATTGGTGTGATGCTGCCAGATGAGTCTGTTGGACAGCGGAATTAAAACGGACGGGTGTGTGTGCCCGCTCATTGCTTTCCACCAAGTTAGGTTGGTGCACTTCTCCAGAGATGGCAGAGATGAGAACCTTCTCACTGTTAACTGGTTGTCGCCTCTGGCAGTTCGTCTTGCCTTCTCGGGTTCGAGGAACCTTAGCCGAATGCCTAGAGTCGATACCCTCATCATGTTGAGGGAGCACTGCAGCACGAGTCTGGCAGCGATTGTTGATGGGAGCCCTCAGGAAGGACTCCTATCTCCTTGAATTAAGGCCCTGAGGGGCCTACTCATTCACCTCCCCAGAATATGGGAGTGAATGGTGATTGTGTTCCGGGGATAACGACCCAAAATGGTTGGAGATGGTGGTTAGCACCGCTTACTTCTTGATCGCTGGTTGTCGCTGTCTGGATGACCAGGTTAAATTATTGACTTGGAGGGCTTGTCGAGCGGCCTCCAGAGTCGGAATAGTACCATTTTGACGGTACTCCTTAACCAGTGCATTGGATACCCAGTGTTGAAGACACTGAGTAGGTGATGTCATCCTCAGAGCGGACAACGATCCAGTAGGAGTAGCAGCAGTGGCATTCACAGTAGAGGTTTTCACAGCAGAGGTATTCACAGATGTGAAATTAAGAAAATCCATTCTCGTAATGCATAAGATCTTGGAAAAGAGTGTCTATTTGATATAACAAACATAATCAAGATAAGTTCGGCTGCTACATCTTTTGGATGAGCACATATGTTATTGATTGTTTTGTTGGCCCTCTCATTGAGTTTTAAATAGGGGCCTAACAAATAAGTAAAACATCATTTCAACTTGGTTAAGGATTCACGTCGGGTTCACTATTTTTTGTTTCCTCTGGAATTAGGGATGATCTCATTGATTTAAGATTCAAAAATTCCAAGCATTTTCTAACGGGTTTGTTTGTAGAACCGGAAACATCCAATGATTCCATATCCATTTGAACCTACTTTCCAAAGGTAGGTGCTCATTAGTTGTGGATTGATGAGGCTTAGGAATTTGCATTGGTCAAGAGGATGGGAGGTCGGACTCATCACACCTTTTTTAAGGGAATTATTGTCTACTCCGAGACTCTCTTTATAGATTTAAGTTATGTTTGTGAATCCTTATTACATTACCAAGTATAAAATGAGCCTTCCTTTAGATCTGACAATCAATGATTAAATATATAGGAAATTTAGATAATCTTATATATATATTCTAGGTTCTTCATCGATAGAGAATCATCTGTATTTGTTAGAGATTCTTAGTCAATGGTATCCTTCAATACATAAAAGTATCTTGGTCATTATGATAACCATACTGGTTTTAAAGCCACTCCGTGGGGCACTTGAAGTTTATTTTCATTCAGAAGGAAATGGATTATTTCATAGTTAGGATCATACCCATAGATGGGCTACCTATGTATCCTTTGTTTTGGAAAAGGAATCAGAACCCACGTAGTTCGAGTAAGGGAGTATGATGTTTATATATGATTGATGGCTCAAAGAAATATGTCATAATTACTTTTACACTCTAAGCTCATGTGAGTCATGCTCGGTGTGAGAAAAAAGAGGTATTGGTAAAACCAGACAATTGTGCCATGAAAGATGCAATCATAAGAAATGATGTGGGGCTTATGTATGTATGACTGCCCAAACAGATGAAGATTAAAATTTACTCCAGTGAAGAAATCTAGGAACAGGGTCCACAAAGGTATATATACTTTATAGAGATTTGAATACTCTAATCTTGGGTCTTACTCCTAAGGAAGATTTCCAAGTTAGGAGGGGACTTTTTATTGGGTTTTACTCCTAAGAAGGAAGCCCAGATCAAAAGTAAATTAATACTAGTTAAGAGAAATTAAGACTGGAGCTTACTCCAGAGAAGAAGGCCCAGGTTAAGGGACTTGAAAAATTAGGGGACTTGGGGCTTACTCCTGAAGAGGATGCCCATATTTGAGACTAGGGATTACTCCTGAAAAGGAATCCCAGGTTAAATGAATCATGGTTGGGGCTTACTCCTGAGGAGGATACCCATATTTGGGAACTTTAAGACTGGAGCTTATTCCTGAAAAGGAAGCCCAGGTTAAAGGAATTATGGTTGGGGCTTACTCCTGAGGAGGATTCCCAAATTAGGGGACTTGGGGATTACTCCTGAAGAGGATACCCAAGTTAATGAGAACTTGGACTGGGGATTACTCCTGAAAAGGAGGCCCAGGTTAAGGGAAATTATGACTGGGGATTACTCCTAAAAAAGGAAGCCCAGGTTAAGAGAATTATGGTTGGGGCTTACTCCTGAGGAGGATTCCCAAATTAGGGGACTTGGGGCTTACTCCTGAAGAGGATACCCAAGTTAATGAGGACTTGGGGCTTACTCCTAAGGAGGATGCCCAAATTAATGAAAATTTAGACTGGGGATTACTCCTGAAAAGGATTCCCAAATTGAGGATTCTCTCATCTTAAAGGATGAGGTTGAATGAATGAACTCTCTAACTTTAGTGATGTAAAGATGTGTAAATCACTAGGTTTTGAGATATGTTCCATGGAATTCCTTTCAGATAATAAATTCAATCAAGAAAACATGCCATAAATGTCTTTGAAGAGTGTCTTGAAGACTGAATCTTGAATAGGAAAGGTTAAATGGCATAAGAGAGGTGAAATGGGCAGGAAGGGCACCCAAAAATAGAAGGGCGTGCAAGTCCTGGGGGGTCGTGCAAGTACTGCATGGGCTCGCAAGTTATGGTCGCGCAAGTATACCTGCGTGACACCTATATACTTGGGAAATGGTTAACCAGTAGGGTAATACTTGGGCGATCCTTGACCAAAGCCTTTATAATTATCCTGAGGTACTTCCAGAAGAGTGGCGCGCAAGTTTCAATGAGTAGGTAAGGAGGCGCGCAAGTGTGTCCATTTCCCTTAAGGGTAAAACACTTAGGCGTGCAAGTGTTAGTGAATTATAACACTTAGACCTTATTCCTCTTGTTTAGACCTTCTATTCTAGGTAAATAATTACCTTAGAAGTGTTCGGAAGACTTCAAGAAGAGACTTGGTCGTTCAGAGCTCTATATCTGAATTCTGGAAAAAATCCTCCTCAAATGGGGGCCCACTAGGGATATTTATAGGCTGGAGAAGACCCTAGGTGGTTTTTAAAGAGGGTGCACAAGTCACTTGCGCGACCATTAGGCGGCGCGCAAGTGTACTTGCATGACCATGAGGGAACTTGCGTGACCCAAGGGTATTTGACTCCTTGTTCATGCCTTTGTCAATTTTTTGATGTTTTCTTCAAAGGATGAATCAATTTGTGCTAAGACATTTTTCCTTTCCATTCTTTTAGACAATGTGACGAAAAGGAGCGTCAAAAGTTATGTATTGGCATACCTTGTTAATGATATGTTTCCCTTAAACTACATGTTTGGTTATTATGGTTGTTGATTTATTATTATAAGGTAAAGTTATGTAAAATGAATTATAATTATATCATTATTGATATATTTAGTATTATCTTGATATGATATCGTTCAGTATATGTCATTAGTGAGGAGGAATGGATATCTTATTGAAATATGTTCTAGTGGATGGTATGTTGAATGGTGGCATGGAAAGAAAGTATTGTGATGATGGGTTGATGTAAGGGACGTGTTTTGATAATGAATGTGTTTTCCTGTATGATATGATGCTCTCTGTTATTTTTTTACAATTCATGTGATATTTACTAACCTTATGTTTTTATGTTTAATTTTAGGAGTATTCAACTTCAAGTAGTGGATAATGAATCAAGGAAACGGAAATGAAATTACATGGGTTGAGTTTCTTAAATTATTTAGGAAGTATTTTATTTTCCTTTTTCAAGTTTATGACTATATAAAGAAACCTAAAATGATCTAATGGGATTTTGGGATGAATTACCTGAGTTATGAGTCACAATTTTTGTGGAAGTGGAGGGTGAGATGAGTTCGAGTAAGGATTTATGCTTTGGGTTGAGTAGTTTTAGCTATATTAAAATCATTGTGTTGATTATTATTATTTTCATTGTAAAATAGTAGGGAATAATTGATACAGATTTAATACAGTTTAGTATGCTTCCGGTTCTTTGATGGTTTATTAAAAATGCTTTGGTTTCTCTCTATGGAGTGGTCTATATCAGAGGTTTCCATTATGGAGGTAATATTGCTAGATGTTTTCTTGATTGTAAGAAGTGGTATTGAATTTGATCCTTTCCTTGAGAGTGTTATAGGTGTGTTCATCATGTTTGAGAGGTATTTTCCTATAGTGGTTAATCTTTAGAAATTCATTATTCTGTATTTTTTTATTATCGAGGAATAAAATCATTTTATAGGTATATAATGTAATGGATAATGATTTATTAAGCCTTTATTTTGTGTATTTTGGGAGTTGGGGTCATGGGAGGAAGTTTGGTGGGAGAGTGATAGAGAAGGTATTGGTTCTATCTAAAATTTAAATTGAGAAATTTTATCACACTTTGACAGAGTGTGTTTATCCCTGGCCAATAAGGTTATGACATATAATGAGATGTTGTGGTGTGAGGATTAGGTCATTAGGTTTTGATGTTGTTCTGTTTAGCTAGTGGTAAATTATTTGTGGCATGAGGAGATCAATTATGGAATGGAGGTTAAGATATGATTGTTGGGTTCCCTTATGTTTGGGAATATGAAGTCTATTTCATCATGACCATGGTCATTGCATCATGATTCATAAGTTGGGTTTTCTTGGTCTTGTGTGAAATTTCATGAACCCTGGGGGTTGTTTCATGGTTGTTGTTTGGGGTGGATCATAAATAAGGTAGATAAACATGATCTTTATAATGATTCTTGGAATTATATTGTGGTGGAATGGTGGTATTCATTACACCATGACCTTCCTTATTTATATTGAAATTAAGATAGTTCACTAAGTTTTAAGGGGTAATTGTTAGGGGGATTGCACCATGATTTACAAAAATGTGTTTTGTTTTGAATCATCATGTTGTTATTCTTTCAATAACACCATGATTCCATTCATTTTAATTTTTATCATAAATTTTTGGAGTCCCCTCTTCTTATTTCTATGTACCTTGTTTCATTAACACTATGATTCCATTCAGTGTTACTGTTGTGTTGTTATAGTTGTAGGTTCTAGGGCTGAAAAACCTACAGCTTGTTTTTTGTCATTCATGATATAACGGCGGTTTAAACTACCTCTAGATATAGTTTTTTTTCTCAGTGGTTTAAACTTCCACTATATTATAGTATTTTTTAGGGTGGTGGTTAAAACCACCGCTAAATATGAAGAAATTTGACTTAGCGGTGGTTTTATCTGTATTAGTGGTAGTTTTTTTCAATAAAAGGTTCAAAATTTAGTGGTGGTTTTCACCGCCACTAGATTGCAGTTATTTTTTAAAGCAAAAAACGCCTCTAAAACTAAAAAAACACTACAAAATACGCATTTTATGACACTTTCCATAACCCTCCGCTAAATAGAAGGAATTTTCATGTGTTGATTACTGACACCAATTTTAGCAGTGGTTTTCTGAAACTATCGCAAGACCATCTAGCGACAGTCGAAACTGCTTCCAGATAAAAAAAATTGCCACTATACAGGCATTTTTTTCATAGTGTATCCAAATTAAATACTCAAAAGAAAATGTAAATGTAGTGACACACCAACATCTCCAAAGGTTTGAGATAGAATTTTTCAGAATGGTCTACAAAGTCCTCTTGGAAATATAGAACCTTGATAGAAATTGAGATTACTAATGAATAAAGGAATGAATAGGTATTTATATGAGGTAATGTGACCACTGGAATAGTAATTTGATCATTGTAATAGTAACCTGATTGTCAATAATAACAACCTAACTGTTGGGAATAGTGGCCTAGCCATTGGAATAGTAATTTAACCTCAAAATAATAAATTTTGATATAAATAATATTTATCATGAGTAATTTAAGTAAATATAAATATTATAATGCCAAAAAAATAAATATCATGATTAAAAAGCTCAAAGAAAATATAAGCACATTTTTAATAAGCTGTATTTTAAAGTAATTCGTAAAAAACATAATTTTTATATTAAAAATTAAAAATACCTATGTGAGAAATTTATTTTTATAAAATGAATAAATTTTTAAAATTATCATGTTGATATTTTCTAAGGGTTATTTTTGGTAATTTTTTGAAATACTTCAATTTTTAGGTGAATAGTAAAAATATAGTTTTTATCATAACCGTTGTATCTTAAATTACACAATTCGTGATATAATAATGACCTAATAATTTATATAACTTGAGACTTAAAAAAACATATTTAATTTGATAAATTATTTGTGAAAATAAAATACAAATTATTTCCAAATCTAAAAAGTACTTTCCAAAGTCTAAAATCTAAAGTATTGCATTAAAATAATATTTTCTCATTTTTTTCACCTTTATTTTGATTAAACTAATGAATTATAACTTTAAAGTAATTAAAATTATTTAAATAATGTTATTTAATTCAAATATTGTTTATAATTTCATAAATATCACTATTACAAGGTTTACCTTGGATATAGTATTTTATTCAATATTTTATTCTAAAAAACTCCTCTCTTCAAGTATAAATAACCCTTCTCCCTCCCCTTATAAAATCACTCCTCACACACATTCCAAATCCAAATATCTACCCAAATACTATCTATTAATCCTCTTAGAATCCATAAGGATTTTTTGGAGTAATCCAACTCCAATTATCAAGGGATTACAATGTCGTACAAGGGAAGCAACAACGAGAAGAGGGCATGTTTTCATCAACTCTTCTTTGTATTTTCATCTTCTCTTCTTCTATTTATATATACCTTACAAAAAAAATCTTATAATATTTATTATAAAATATTTTAAAATTATATTAATGATGTTAACTTACTATGAAATTTAAATTTTTGATGTATTTATATTTTATATCTCTCTTTATCCTCCTCTATACAACGTTCCTGATAATGATCGGTTAACCGCCAACAAGGACATTTCTAACTTATTTTATATCACCACCCTTATGGATGGTTATTATAAATTATTTATAATATATAAATTTATAAATATATTTATTTAAAGCTTCTATAATTAATTATACTAATGTATAAATTACCTTGAGCAAAATAGTGAAATCGAAGCAAAACGGGAAATTTTTAAGGAAAACGTGGTATCAAAATATCTTCCCTTTAACCAAGGAAATTAAGAAATATAATCAAATGATTATAATTTATAAATAGTGGTAAAAATGAAAATAATTCACTTTTATTTCAATGTTTCAATAAACCTAATTTTATTATTCAAGAGGAGGAAAAATAATGAAATAAAGCGGGATTTAAGGTAAGGGGATTCTTGAACCCAACTCATTTTCTTTGGGTTGTCCCTATTTCATGATATATTTGGTATAGATATTATTCTAATGTTACTTAAATATTATTTTACTATTATTCCCTTTTATTTTTAGAGATATACATGTTTACACCATGATTTTTAATCCAAACACAAAGATACTCCAAAAAGGATTTTCTTTTCAAAACACATCCTTGACTTCTCTTGAGTTGTTTCTTCTTCACTAAAGAATTATGATGTTTAAACAAAATATTTTTTCCATTATTTATTTAGGATCAATAAAAGTTCATTCAGGAAATTATTATTAAATCCTTATGAAACTCATTTATTTCCATGGGTTATTTCATGACTATGATTTTTATACATTCTATGTGGCATGCATGATTATGTGAATATTGTGATGTGATGGGTGGGACAAGAATTATATAGACCTCCAATGCATTGGGTAATTTGATTTATCCCATGATATTATGTGTATTATATGTAAACATGATACTATATTTGTTCAAAATAATAATGTTATGATTTATTCACATATCTTATGAATGGACATGATGCAAGACTTGTTCACAACTATGTGTGGTAGTTGACCACTATGACATGATGTTTCATTTTTATTCATCACCATATTCCATTCCTTTTTCAAATTTCATCCTCATTCTTATTATGATGATCTCATTATTATTACATGATTATGATGATTATTCTCACCCATGTACTATTGATTTGTGTATCTTATTTCTATTATGTTATCATTCCCCTTACTGGTCTTTTAGCTCACCCCTTTCTTTCATATATATCCTCAAGTGACTACATGTAATAAAGAGAATTTGAGAGATTTTAAGTGTATTAAGAAGAATTATTTTAATAATGTTTATGTTTTATCATGTATAAGTGATGTATAGTCCTAATTTTCCCAAGATACTAAACCTTTAGATCCTTGAATGTATAAGTATTATGTTGTTTATCTTTAAAATGATTTAATAGTCATTTAATAAAAAGTAGGGTCACTATACATGCCTTTAAAATCACCCTTTATTTAAAGCCTTTTTTAAACTATATAAAAACACTTCATCAAAACCCTTTTCTTTTTAATTCATTATTGTTTTTTAAAAAATATACTCAATATTCTCAAAGACTTTAAAAAGGGTTTATTTAAAAATTTCATACCTTTCATTTCAAAATAAACATTCAAATTTTTTTATTTAAAACCCATGCCTTTTATTTCAAATCATCCCAACTCAAATCATAAAACATTTCACACCCTTTTTGTTTTATAAAGATTCTGATTCAATTCATTATTTAAACTCGATAACTACACATCTCAACCACTACATGTCACCACCATTTCACAACACAACCACTAGCCACACTTACCAACAAACAAAAACATCCACCAGACATCTCACACAACCATGTCACCTTACCACTTACCATCCACAAGCAACCATGATTTTCACATAATCACCTGATCCATATTATCCTCCACACTACCCCAACCAAATATCACCACTATCATCACAAATAAAATCCCCAAGCACAAAAATCAAGGAACTCTCTCTCCCATGTCAAGATAGTATCTTCTTTAGGCAGTACTAACTCACCCACATGGTTTTAATCATGCCAAATTATAATGCTTATAAATTAGGGATCAGTCTTTCCCCTCTTCATATGTTTGAAGTTTTTTTAATCACACATCACACAGGGTATCACAACACGAACTATCACACATAGTATAAATGCATTTTGGATTCCATAATTATTTATGAGTTCACATTACTTCACCTCATTATTTAGCATGGTTATTCTCGCACAGTTTCAAATTTTCCATGGGGAACTAGTTCATTAACCATATATACAGGTGATTAGCCTTTTAATGCATGGTGTGATTAATCAGGAAATCACATCAAGGGTCTCATAATACATAATAATAATAACACAAGTAAGGTTTCCAACAACCACTATTTTCAGTAAGGCATGTTAACACTTCAATGCATCAATCAATAAACAATGCAACCAAAAACAACACTCGACATTTCCAAATCAGTCTCATAGAAACATCATGACTTTCATTTAAATAGATCTAACATGTGGCCAAATTAAATACAAAAATCATACATGTGTTATCTCATGAATCATGCTTAACATGCTTAAATAGGATATTCTAGGTTCATCTTGTTACCAAAGAAACACACTTCCAAAATTCATTTGAAAATTTTTACATGTTAGGTTCTTGTGATCAATTCAAATTACCCATTACATATACAACATGATTTCAGAATTCTCAAAATCAAACATTCTCTATGATCATAAAATTAAAACTACACATGTTCTATTACTATGTTTCATGCTTTATCATGCTCGAACTAAACATTATTTAATAATTTCATTTCTTATAAAAACATTATTATATACTAAAATAAGGGTAACATGATTCTACTTGAATGTTTTAATACAAAATATTAAACATTATACAATATCAAGTTTCACATACTATAAATTCCATAGTTGCCATAAAAAATTCAATTTTAGACATACTTCTCATAATAAACTATTCATGACTTAACATGTGAGGCAAAGTTATTTCAGCACTAAAAATGTTTATCAGTATTGAAAAGGATAAGTTAGATTATTTAAACAATTTAGATTCTCAACATGTTACCACATATCAAGATTACCATTTTACAAGAATTTAAAACAAACAAAGTCTAGATTTATAATAAATTTCCAACACATGCAAGCAACATATCATGGGAAATAAGGAAACACATGGCATGAAATTTATATTTTGATGTTCAATAACATAAATAACCCATCATAAAAAGTTTTTAACCATGATAGGGAAATAATCAAGATTTTTTTCTTAGAAAACCTTTAGATCATTAACAGTTATCGCTAAGCATGCTTATGCTAAATCACAAATGGAAAGCAATGCATAACATATTAACTCACAAGGAAACTAAAATACTCCTAAGAATTGTTTTTTTAAAAATAATTTTAGTATGTTTGTATGAAATATTCTCAAGATAATATGTTTCATAGGGGTTTTCAAAATTCAATATCCATTCACAACAAAACACACTAAAACAAGATTTAATTCACAAGGAAACCAAAATACTCCTAAGAATGGTTTTTAAAATGATAATTTTAGTATGGTTCTATGAAATATTCTCAAGATAACATGTTTCATAGAGGTTTTAAAAATTCAAATTCCATTCACAAAAAAACACACTAAGCATGATTCTCTAACAATTTCAAGCTTTAGGAAAATAGGTTAGCATGTTATGTATTTTAACACTAGAAATGAGATTTAATTCACAAGGAAACCAAAATACTCCTAAGAAAGTTTTTTAAAACACTAATTTTAGTATTTTTGTATGAAATATTCTCAAGATAACATGTTTTATAGGGGTTTTCAAAATTCAACATAAATTTAAAACAAAACACACTAAGCATTATTCTTTAACAATTTCAAAATTTAGGAAAATATGTTAGCATGTTGTGCATTTTAACACTAGAAATAAGATTTAATTTACAAGGAAACAAAAATACTCATAATAATGGTTTCTAAAACAATAATTTTAGTATAGTTGTATGAAATATTATCAATATAACATGTTTCATATGTGTTTTCAAAATTCAACATCCATTCACAAAAAAACACACTAAGCATGCTTCTCTAATAATTTCAAACATTAGGAAAATAGGTTAGCATGTTATGAATTTTAACACTATAAACAAGATTTAATTCATAAATAATCATGATATAATAAGAAAGAAAACAACACATTCAAGTCTCGACAAGGTTTTAAGAAAATAGCTTAGGATAGTCAATCACCTTTTTACTCTTTCCTTTCAAGTTATAAGATTAATTCAGAAAACAATAATAGTTCATTAGAAATCACTACATGGTAATAGTCATAGAAACACACATAAAATTTCAATATTTATTTAATTAAATTCCCTAACTTCCCAAAACCACCTCATTCAATAACAAGAGAAATCAATCATGAAGTATGTACCTCTCATAGGTCTCTACCTTGCAAGCACCACCACCTCACTTGGTCATTCAGTGGGCTCAGATTCCTTGCATCGGATCACGGTGGGCTCTAAAATCCCATGTCCTAGCTAGTCTCCCTAACTTATATCACACGCTAAGATCAACTAACACTATTTCCCTACCAACCCATGAAATTCTCATGATTCCTAACTAAAAACACCATCCTATCCCTCAAAAAAACCTTTGATACCACTTTATCATGACCCCCCCCCCCAAGGTACCCCTCATAAGTCGGTAATTAAGGAAGAGATATAATGACCCCCGATTCCCACCTCTGGTAGGCCCCAAGTTGGCTACTAACACTACAGGTATAAAAATATCACAAATGGAAGGCATTAACCTCTATAATATTGGATCGGTAGATAGGATAAATCAACCAAGAACAACTCCATGACATAATATAAAAGTAAATAACCAAAAACATCCCACAATTCATGTATATAATGTAAAAAAATATAGATAAAAGTATCCAAAAGAAATACCTGAAAAATGTTAAGGCAACGACACACCAATGGCTCCAAAGGTCTGAGCTAACAATGTCAAACACAGTCCATGAAGTCCTCCTAGAAACCTAAAAATATGTTTATATATATGTGGGTTGAGTATACAAGTATACTCAGTATGATATCCAAATTCTCTCATGCACATGTTAAAAAAGAATACTAATACACCAGTGAGAAAACAGTAGAACCAATCACACCTAAATAGGATAACTAACCAAACTCATCCTCACTATGGAACTCTCTCCAAATAACACATCCAAGTATAATAACATAATAAGAAGAATATTGATAAAGGGTACCCCTCACCACTTTCCCACTTATTTGCTGCTCTCACATCCCAATTTCATACATCCTAGCACTCCCAACTCTTTTGTATATCAAAACAACACAAATCCACCCCAAAACATGGTCACATCGCATATCATATTGCTTGTAGAAACCTAGGTCATCACCTCACATCTCACTCAAAGACACTTGACTCATAACATAATATCCATATCCAAAAATGGAGTAATAGGGTATCATGAACATGATGGACATCAACCTCGTATCCTCCTCTTACCATGCATGACCACCACCATAAGACACCTCATCATCTCATCAAACCATCACCATAGTTCCCTTTTGACTTTTGGACATCACATCCCATGTATATCAACCTTTCCTGGAAAAGAGAGTGGGAAGGAGGGGGTATTCATCCATCCATACTCAACATCAAGATGTTGGGAAAAATACCCCACATATATATATATGTGGGTTTCATCACTTTGTTCTTGACGTAGGTGGGGTGTGTATATAAATAAAAAAGAATATAAAAATATATATAATAGTCACACACAATCCCAACCTAGGGATTCACAACAAAGGTAGAAACTAACTCACAATGTTTCCCACTTTCACTACCACCTCTAAATGCACAACACTAAATAACAAGCCGCAATTCACATTTCACCCTTTTTCTTTATCAAATCAAGAAAATTTCTAGAATTCCCATTTACCAACCAATTCCAAACAAATAACTTGTTTACTTTACATTAAGAATCAACCATATTTATCCTTACATCTTATTTCAAAATAAGATTTTATTAACCATTTCTAACTATTATCCAAACTAACCCATTCACTTCATTATCTAATCCCTTTCATTTAGAATTTGTCAACAATCGCATTAACCACGCTTTCTTTTATCATTTCAAGAATTTATTATCCACTCCAACCCATGCCATTACAATTTAACATTATTGTTTAATTCCATTAATACCTAGGAATCTATCACAACACCACCTATTCTCATATCATCCACTTTATATCACAACCACACATCACCTCCCCACAGCACAGTTACACCTCACCACCCCACGACACAGTCACACACAACACATCATCCCACACACACTATGACCACACAACACAAGCACATCACACATCATAACAACGTAACATTTTTCAGATTAGTTCAAGGATATTTCATCAATTTCACTTTTATTTTAAGGGAATTTTCACACAATCCATGTTCTCCAGGTACAACCAATTATTTAACTGAATATAATTGATTAACCATTTAATTAAGGTGGTAGAATATTAATCACACAACATGGTTCTACAACTTATAAACTAATACACAAACAAAGCCCCCAAAGAACATGATTTTTAGTGGGGCATAAAACCCATACAAACACAATATCAATATAATATCAAAGAAGTAAAATCATGTGAGAAAACCCCCTTACCCATCAATTTCAATTAGAATTTTTTTTATATTTAATCAAGATGATGAAACTATATTCCCAAAAGATAACAAGAGTATAAAACCACCCACATGATACTCAAATAAGATAAACAAGGGATCCCCTACCTGAAATTATGAACCCAATCGGGATTAGAAATGACATTATCAAGGCCCAACATGAAGCAGCGAGGAAAACCCTAACAACTCAAAATCCTTTAGAGTTGTATAATGGTTCGAAACGATTGATGAAATCATAACTGAATGTTAATCCACCATAAAAGCAATGTAAAATGAAGATATAATCATTTTATTATCCATATTTAGCAATTCAAACACAAAAGACATATTTAATTAAATCTGGAAAAATAACCACAATTACTATAGAAACAAACTATGGGTTCACCTTCTTCTTGTAGAGGCAAATACAATGGACCTGATGGTGCATTGATTAGATTAGTATCGAGGGAGATATGGTAGAGATAAGTTGAGTAATTTAGGGTATTTTATTTACCCAATTTTCACACCTATTTTTTTATTCTCTTCTTTTCTCAATTTGTTACTCCCCTTATACACCTATCTCTTATCCCCCCTTATTTACTTTCTTTTTTTATTTCCCTTTTTAGTATTCTCTCTCAAATATCCTTTTAGTACCCTATTTCTCCATCTCTCATGCCCAACTCTTCCTTTTTATCCTCCCCCCAATGTCCCAACTATTCACCCTTCTCTATTATCTATATTATTCCAATTAATTTCACACATTTTTACACTTTAAAATCCAAAATTTTATAATTATTAAATTCAAAACAACACTCACTCTCCGATATATTTTTTTCTCCCTTATTTATTTCAATGCCATGGTTGTTATTCTTTTTTTTTTAATATCTCAACCTCTCCCTTTTTTATCCATACACATTTTACATTTTTTAAAACCCATATGTTTTTTTCAAAATGTCACATATATATATATAACTATATATTTTTATATACTATCATATATAAAAATAATACAGTATATATATATATATAATGTGATATATATTAATATGAATACATATGTGTATACATGTCGATATATATATATATATTCTCCTATGCACATATATGTATTTATATAAATATATAATAACACTTATTATTCATATAATATCATAATATTTATATGAAAATGTAATATTTATGTATACATACATCATTTTGTAACATAAATATTTTTTCAATGTTTAATATTAACATAAATCATGTAAATATATATTTACACACATATATAACATATCACATGATGTGTGAAAGAATTTTTATTAACATGAAGAGTTTTTAGATCTTCCAAAACCCTATACGCAAGATCTTCATGTTATGTATAATATATTTTTAAATTTTATTTAACAAACCCATTTAAATATTTAACAAAAACTTCATGAGTAACAAAATGTAATATTTTATTAGATGATAACTTCATGAACTCTCTGCACTTAGGGAAAAGATGAGTTAAGGGCTCAGAAAATCTGAACTCTTATGCAATTTGCATGTGGAGGTTATTGTCGTAGTAACAGACCTTAGGGATATAGTCACAAGAAACTGCCTATGGCTACAGGGTAGGAAAAAAAATATCCCATTGGGTTTTCACCCGGATCTCGTGCCTATAGTATAAGGGCCTCTACCACTTTACTAACACAATTATTATATATGTGTGTGTGTGTGTTTGTGTAAGAATTTATAAATATACTTTTTTGTTACTATTTAATTAAGTAGGGTTTTGTTTCATTGGGAGGGATAGAGACCCTATTGTCAGCGGTTGGCTGACCCATGGCTATAGGTGACTTATAGACATGGTCCAAGTTGACCATTGGTTATAGGGTTCACCTACGCCCTTCCTGAGAAAATAATTCCTTTTCAGGTTTGTGCGTGATAATCTATAACTACAAGAACATTTACCCATGGATATACCTCCCATATAGCCAAAACCATTTTTTTACCATGGTTATAGGTGTATTGTAGCCATATTTATAGCCACAACCATTTTTTTACCATGGTTATAGGTGGATATACCTCCCATGCTAACCATATCTATAGGTCTGTGGATCTAACCATTTTTTTAAAGTAGTGAATACTAGATCGAGGGATATAAGAAACCAATTCTTCTAAGTTATCTTTATAAAATTTACTTTCAAAAAAAATTATATATATTGATTCAATAATAACATTATCATTTATCTCCATAATTATTTATTTTTTAGTATTCTATACATAGCTAACTAAAACACCTTTAATTACTCTAGGTCCAATCTTAGTTCTTTTGGGATCACGAACTTTATGGTAAGATAAATACCCCCACACTTTAAAATATGAAAGATTGGTTATTTACCTCTCTAAATTCCATAAGGGGATAATTTAGTTTTCCTATATGAAATTATATTATCAATTTAGTATACAAATATAATGTATATTCACCCCACAGATTAAATAGTAACTTGGATTTATTAAGTACGCAGTTTATCATTTGTACTAAATTATATTTTTTATTTTTAGGTAATTCATTTTTTTGAGGTGTATAAGGAGTAGTACATTGATGAATTATATCATTTTATTAAAAAAATCATTAAATTAATTCATAAATTATTCACCACCTCTGTATAATAGTCATACCGTAGTTTTATTATTTAATTGGTTTTCAACTTCAAATTTATATTTGTTAAACATATTAAAAGCTTTAACTTTTTTTATAAAAAGAAACACATTAAAATATCTATTATAATCATCAATAGAGGTGATAAAATATATTTTACCCCATCAAGTCAATAAACCATTTAATTCAAAAATATAATAATGTATTGGTTCTAATATATCAAAAAAAATCAACATTATGAAATGGTTTCTTAACCATTTTATATTATATGCATGTTTCACATTTATTTCATTCATATCCAAAATTAATTAAATTTAACTTCTTAATTACTTTTAAAGAATTAAAATTAAAATTCATTAAACAATCAAACCATAAATTAGAGGGATAAATTAGAAAAGTAAAATAATCAATCATATGATTCATAAATAGTTGATACATGCCATCGCTTGAGTACTCGTTACCAATAAACATGTCTCCCTTCAGAAAGATAACCCCGTTAGATTCAAATGAATCTTGAAATTTCTTTTCATAAAAAAGATAAATATATACCATATTCTTTCAAATATTGGGTACATACAACACATTTATAAGATTCAACCTTTTCCCAAAAGTAAAATCTAGTTCTATGCTTCCTTTACCGATAACATTAATGCATGCATTGTTTCCAGGGTGCAATTTCTTCGTGATAGCACTATCATAAAATGTTTTGAACATTGAATGGTCAGTGAACACATGAATTGTAGATTTATAATCAATCCATCAATTCATATCTATCAAATACATGTTAACTTTGAATATCATAATAACGAGATTCTCCTTAGATGATATATTTGTGGAAAGCTTGTTCACTTTATTTCAATGATTACATTCTCTTGAAAAATGTAATGATTTCCCACAAACAAAGTATTCTCATTTATTCTTGGAAATATTTTTATTCTTCCTAAATTGTTTACTTTTCTCCTTGGTATAAAGAGAAGGATTTTGTGGTATATTTCCCTCAACAATATCCACCTTGTAATCAAATTGTGAATTTGTACCCATGTCTCTCGACATGGATTCCTCTTTGATGAAAATAATATTCTAAAATTGTTCCAAGGTAATATATTCACTCTTTTTAATGATAAATTTACTGAATTATTTCTATATAGATGACAACTTAGCATTAATTTCACCTACTTGAAAATTTTGGTATTGTAATTTTAAGGGAAATAGGTTTATTTGTGTTGACTTGAAGCACGTGAATTTGGTCCAACACTAGTTTGCTATCAACCAATTCATCATTTATATATTTTATAATAAAAAATTTGTTTGTGCCTTTCTCCTTGGATTTGTACTTGAATTTGAGCGTGTCTCAAATATCTTGAGTGATATTTATTTATTGAAAGGATTAATAGATATAATTTGATAAAGTGTTAAGGATATGACCTCTACACAAAACTTCATCATATTCACATTTTTTATCTATTTCATGGATTTGTTTGAATTGTGTTACATTAACCAGGGTTTCATCGGGATTTGGAGTAAGCTCTTCAGGAATCAGTGGAATATTTAGCTATAGTATGTAGAAAATATTTATAATGGTAAGTAGGAACATCATTTTTTATTTCCATTAGGAGAAGTTTTTTCCATCAAAGTATTCAAGTTTAACCATGTCTTGATTCATCACATTAAGGGACTCAAAATCCATCTTCCATGTCCTGCCTTGATCCAACCTATTTGATATAGGTTTTGGTTACAATTAAAATATCCTTTGAAGGTATGAATAACTCAGACTTTAGTCTTAAATCAGGTGTAATCGTTTCTTTACATGATCAAAAAGTCTTGTCCAAAACAAATTTATTAATAGACTACTTTAATATGTTGCAACTAGGGGAGTGGATCTTCACAAGTAATTTATAATTAATTTATGAGCAGATATATAATTACCTTAACTTTTAATTCTAGTTGAATTAATGATTTGATGGAATATAATTCATCACACCATCATTGGGCTATAAGATTCAAGTGCAGAATCCTTCTAGCAGTGATCCACACATGCACCACAATCTCTGATCAATGTTATAGAATCGTCAGGTGATAGCATGGTCAATCTCGATCACTTGCATTGTTTATGGTTGATCCTAGTAGTATTATTCATGAAGTATGAAGAACCCTTGGGATTATCTTAATGGACTGAGATAGGATAAAGAGAGAGTTCACTATCGGGATGGAGCCAATCTATCCTTATCTTTTGTGCACACAAAAAGTGATTTAGTAAAGAGTCATAATTAGATATTTATTGTGATAGGTTTAGGAATTGGAAAATTGCACCTACCCCCTTAACCATATTTAATATCCTTAGTTGACCCCATGTCCATTAATAATAATATTATTATTATTAATCACTTTAAATGTTCAACACAAAAATAATATAAATAAATATTATTTATTTTTAATTGGTCCATTAAGCTCGGTCCACTTTCCCTCATCGGCATTTATTGATTCTCAAATAATATATATTTAATTAAATAAATGTCATCTCATTATTTTTTTATAAATATAATAAATATTATATTATCCAAACTTGAAAATAAATATTTATTATTATTTAACTCACTTATTATTTTGAATAACTTGTGATTAAATTAGGGTGATCAACCAATACCCAAAATAAATATTATTTATTTTAACTTGTTAAATTCAATACTTGAATTTAACTAAGATTACGAATACACTAAGTGTGTGATCATCTATGCCTCTTTCTTATTGAAATTAGTTATAACCACTCAAATTCCAAGGTTATAATCTAACAACACACCAAGTCATCCATATATAAAGAAGTTAACGTCTCAACGATGTCCAGCCTCCTATGAACATTTACCATGTAATATAATCTTTTTATCACAATATCTCAAATCAAGCAGGTTTCATTCTAGTGTCATCAACCTATACACTTGATGTATCTTTCTTTGACTTTCTAAAAATGAACTCGACCATAAAACACCATGGTTATGGATTTATTTAGTTGGTTCCATTATCATCAAAGGGCTTGAGATATTAACTTTGATCAAGAGATAGAAGGGATAAATCCTTTCTCACATTAACCACTAATGTTATATCATTTGTGACACACCCAATATATCATACTTCACCAAGAACATATGTCCTCATGGTTTTCATCAATACATCAAATTATGTGAGTCATGATATCCATTAATGATAATCTTAAATTTTAATGATCAATACACATGTCTGTAGATTGTAACATCCAATGACAGATGTAAATGTGGATTTCCTATTGATGGGCATGTTCTCATAATCTTTGTCTTGGATATTCCCAAGGGACAACACCATGAGAATGTGTCTTAATGTATTATGATCCTCCTACCCTTGATAGTTTGTATTTTATGTGTCCCTTCAGATAATATCATCCATCCATAGAACAAGGTTCAAGAATAATGTCATGGAACCCCTAGGTTCTCATCATAGTTAGAAACTACTATGACATTTCAATGCAACATTTATTCTTAGTACATTATCACATACAAATGTTATGCTGAGGAACAATAATAATGTGATAATAAAAACTTCATTAATAATAAAAACATGTAATCAAGCACTAAACAAGTTAGTTATAGGGCACCAACTTTGAAAGACTCTCACTTTCAATAGATCTAACTAAAAATAAATTTTAGTCCATTATATCTCACATGATACTCATTCCTTTATTGAGATAAATCCTTGGTCAAGGGATCTACCACATTTTCATTTGTGGATAATCTGCTCACTGAAACTTCACCTCATTGAGAAAAATCTCTCAAGAGATGAAACTTCCAAAGTATGTGATTTATCCTTTGGTGCGACCTTGTCTATTTGGAGAGAGAAATTGATATAGTGTTATAATAATAAATTCTGATAGGTTCTTTACTATTAGGCACCACATCAAGATCTTTGAAAATTTTTGTGAATCCAAACTGCTTCCTTTGCTAGATCGAAAGCTGTAATAGACTCAAACTCTGTTGTAGGATCAGCAAAAACTAGCTAATTTGAACCCTTCCATCTCATGGCCCGTCCATTGAGACAAAAGACATATCCATATTGCAACTTTATATTATTCTGATCTTTCTAAAAAATATCACTTGTATAACCCCTAATGATTGGTTATTCATCTCCTCCATACACCAGGAACATATCCTTAGTACACACCAGATACTTGAGTATAACCTTAACAATAATCCAATATTGTTCACCTAGATATTCATGATATATGCATACAATTATCAAAGCATAGGCATCATCAAGCCTCATACATAACATGACATACATGATGGATCCTATTATAGAAACATATGGTATCTTACTGATTCTCTCTATTTCCTCTTCTGTCTGAGAATACATTTTCTTGGAAAAATGTATATCATGTGATACTGGAACCAATCCTCTCTTAGATTATTCCATACTGAACCTATTCAGTATTTGGTTAATATGTACACCTTGACTTAGTCTGGTCAGTCTCTTGGATATATCACATGTGATCTTGATACCTAGAATATAGGCTACTTCACCTAATCCCTTCACAGAGAATCACTTTCTCAACCATTCCTTAACCTCTTATAAGGATGGTATATCATTTCTAATTAGTAATATTTCATAAAAATTTACTACTATGAAAATGATCGTACTCCCACTAAACCTTTTTTAAACACATGTATCACATTCATTCTTAATGAAACCAAATTATTTTATAGCTTCATCAAATTGAATGTTCCATGACCTGGATAATTTCTTTAATCCATAAATGGATATTTTCAACTTTTATGCCTTTTTTGAATTTACCATAGTCACAAACCCATATGGTTGTGTCATATACACATCTTTTTGAAGTTTATAATTAAGGAAAGAAGTTTTAACATCCATTTTCCAAATATTTTAGTCATTATAAGTTTTTATGGAAAGCAGGATTATGATGGATTTAAACATGGAAACTAGAGAAAATGTTTTTTCGTATTAAATGCCTTGATGTTGTCTAAAACCTTTTGCTGCTATTCATGATTTATAGGTATTTAATTTATCTAATATGTCATATTTTTTCTTGAATACCCATTTACACCCAATAGGATTTACATCAACTAGTGGATCAATCAGAACCCAAACTTGGTTTTGATATGTGGAATCCATCTTAAAATTCATGGCATCTTGCCATCTTGTAGCCTCTAATCTCCCTATTACCTCCTTGTAGGAGATAGGATCATCATTTTAAACCAATAATGAGTCACCTCATCAGTGACTAGAAAACTATATCTCTCTAGTTATATTACCTTTTTTTTACTTCTACATAGCACTTGTGTTTTAGGAACACCTTCTTCTATGGGGACCTATAAAATTGGTTCTTGTACTAACTCTTGGGTATCTTAAAAATTAAATTTATTGAAGTCAATATTTCCTTGGCATACCCTATAAAGATACACTTCATGCCTCGAGGTGTTAGTTTGTTTCTTGATCTAGCCTTAACAAATGCCTCAAAAACCCATGCATGAGCATGTAAAAAAAATCATTTCATTCTATAACTTGAAGGGAATGTTGTTTGATGCTTTAGTTGGTACTCGATTTAGGAAGTATAATGTTTTCTATAATGTATATCCACAAAAGGATAATGGAATAATTTTGTGACTCATCATTAACCTTATCATGTCCAACGAGGCATAGTTAGTCCTTTCACTAACACCATTACACTATAGTGTAAAGGTGGAGTGAGTTGAGATAAAATCACATACTCTCATATAAAGTCAATAAAATCTTGATAAATATATTTACCACCCTAGTTTGATTGAATTTTATTTATCTTCTTACTAAGATGATTCTAAACCTCATTATTGAACTCTTTAAACTTCTCAAAGGATTTATACTTATACCTCATCAATTAGATATAACCATATCTACTCAAGTCATCATTAAAAGTAATAAAGTATGAGTATCCACCTCTATATTCTAATTGAAAATTTCTACACACATAGATGTGTGCTAATTCTAGAAGATCTGTGGCCCTTTCACCTTGACCACCTAATGGTGGTTTGGTCATTTTTTCTTATAAATAATAATGACATATTTCAAGTGGATTTATCTTAAAAGATTCTAAATATTCATATTGATAGATATTTGGAAAATTCTTCTCTTTTAATTGAAAAAGATGGTGATGCCATAAGTGAGTTTCATATGAGTTTCACATATTAGTTTCATTATCAATTAATAATATTTGGTTTTTGTAATTTAATACATAAATACCATTATTTAGTTGTGTCATATCATAACATATGTTATCTTTATAAAATTAGAAACCTTTATTTACAAATCTAAAAAACAATCCATCCATATCTAAGAAAGAAATGGAAATAATGTTCTTGGTAACACTAAACGCATAATAATGGATCTTTAAAACCAAAATCAATCATGTTGAGAATGTGAGATGGTAGTCTCTAGTGTCTAGATCATCCATCCTCAATCCATTAGCAGCCCATCTATCCACCTTTCCTCTTAAAACCTTTTGAAATATACTTGATTCTTGTATTTTTATACAAATGTGAGCATTAAATGTAGTATCTAATACCCAACTTGTAAATATAGAAATATTGTATTTGATAACGAATGCACCTAATTCTTCCCCTTACTTCTTTGTATGGGTGAAATTTCTATTCTAGTGGCCCTAATTTCCACATGAAAAACATATTATGTCATGTTCCTTTATTTTCCTATAGATAATATTCTTCTTATAGGTATGGTTATCTAGAGCCTTATACTTGGAATGAGTCTTCAACCCCTTTTACTTGTTCCTCTTATTCTTATTCGTCATAAGGGAGGTGGGTTTTTATGCCCCATGTCTTTATCAACTTGGAAGATAAAAGTAAGAAGTTTTGATAGTGTCTTCTTGCTATTGCTCATATTATAATTCATAATAAATCCAGATAAGTTATTATGTAATGAGGACTGAATGAGATCTTTGTGTAGCTCGTTAGGGATATTTAAACCCAAGATGTATAGGTGCTCAATGTAGCCAATAATCTTGGATACATGTGCCCTAGATAGCACCAACTCTCTAATCTTGAATGTAAATAGTGCATTGGAGATCTCATATCTCTATGATCTCACCTTCTATTGATAAATAATGTGAGAAATTATGTTATACACATCCATATCCTCATATTGATTTAAAATCTAATTGGAAATGGTGGATAACATAAAACATTGGAAATCCATTGCATTATAAACAAGATTTAGATATAGAGATACCACTTACTCACTAACATCTTTGGTAAGTGACTCGGGAAGTGGGGTTTCTAGCACATATAATTTACATTTATGGTGTAGTATAATGTGAAAGTGCTTATACCATTCCTATAAATTCACACTAGTGAGAAGGTTATACTTATCTAGTATGGATCATAGTGATATTGTCTATGTCATTTGATTTTATAGTGGCAAGGATCCATATTCCCTTCTCATAAATTAGACTTGGTCTAGACAAGCTATTTAAAGGGTTTTAGGTAGGAATAACTTGTCAAATATATTAACTCGTAATTCCTTGATCTATTGAGTGGAATCCCCATTCCTGAAATACATTTTTTAATATTTCATCAACATTTTTCTCTTATTTAAACCAAGTCCTACTTGGGTAGTCAAATCTTAATGTAAACTAGGTTAAGTAAACCCAAAAATTCAAGATAAAATTTCCAAAATAATTGAAAGCACCCCAAATTTGGTTGGTCAAGTAATTTGAACCATGATTTAAATTATAACTTAAGTATTGGACAGATAAGACGAATTAATATTTTATTTGAGGGATTTTTTATCCTTATGCATAAAGACCATTTTATCCTTTTACATTCCTTGTTAATATTAAGTGGATTTTACTTAAGTGATCAACCATGTTTGATAAAACATTTACACATAATATGATTATATTTTATTCCATCTTTAATTATTGTTAATTAATTTGTTTAGGTGGTCATGTAGCATTCAAAAACATAAATAATCAACCATGAAAATGATAGAAATAAAATATAAGTGGCATGATCATAATATTCTTTAATGGTTAGTTTATATAGAATGTGATAAATTAACCCTCAACCCTAGGGAAAAACTCCTTGAACCATAGCTTGGTTTATGATGTAATATTCCAAATTGGATCCTATGATTTACCTCAATTTTTTTCACCTCATCTCCTTTACTCAAACCGCCTCCACTCGCTTTTGAACTCCATCCTTACATAAGATTTTACTCACATGTAGGTTAGAGGATCCAATTGATTGAATAAAGAGGGTTTACAAAAAAATAAATTATGGCCACATATTTCCTTACATAATAAGTAGGGTATGACCCATGGGCCATCAATGATAATTTAACCAAAATAAATTAAAAAAACAATCACATACAAGGGTTGGTTTGGTCTCATGATCATCCACATATCAAGCAATGAGAATACATTTTCAATCTTGTTATAAATTATTTCGATTCATTATTTAATTAAGATAATTCACCGTGAATTGATCCAATTAATTTGATTTATCTTAATTCCATCCAACCATCCTTAACTCACCATCATATATAATTTTAAACAAAATTAATATCATTTAAAATTAATGTAATACACAAGTTTAATTGGAGGCAACCTCATTCGTTCGTCAAAATTTTAACAAGGAAATTAATTTAATATATAAGTGTTAATCCTATGATATGGAATGTATTGTTAAATGAATGACACATGAAACACATAATCAATAGGTTTAATTATACGTTTAATTTTTCTTTCTGAAAAAATTTAAAAACACTGACAGCATCATACTACAGGACATATACAAAAGTACACGACGTGTACTTGTATTTTGCATGTGTCTATAGCACATGCATTGGTTCTAGTCATGTAATCTATCATGGACATGTTTGAGGTGCATGAAATGTACTGGGAATACACAACATGTAACCTCATATTTCACGATATGATAGTCCGCATGTTGTGTATCTGATACACGACACGCTTGGGAAACCTCGTGTACTTAGTCATGAGATAATAGAGACTATGAGTCATGTTAGTGGTTACACAACATGTAGTTATTCATGTTAAGTGTCAGTATATCTGGTTCTACATGTTGATCTGATATATTTGAATCTTATATCTGATTTTGTCAGATCTGGCCCGATAGTTCAATATATGGATGTGAAATCAAAAATACACAGTGTGTACTCTAGGAGTACACGGTGTGTACTTTTTATCTCTCCAAGTAGAGCCTTTGTCACCTCCATAAGGAAATGTCTAGATGATTGTTAACTTTTAATCATTAACTAATTACTGGTTATGTTATCAAGAACAAAGAAGAGAAGATATGACGATGTCAGATTATTAAAATGAATCATTTTAAGTAAAAAACAAAACACAAACACATTAAATCAATCAATGAATAATAAATAATTATAAATTAAATATGTAACTGCTCTTATACAACTTGTAGGTTCTGGGTGTAGTGAAAGCATCCTTTAAAGGTATGACCAACTCGTCTTTAAGTCTTAGTCATATGTAATCATTGCTTTACATGATCAAAATGTCATGTCCAATGAAAAAAATAGATTAATGTACTACATTAATATGTCATAATCGAAGGGAGAGGATCTTCACGTGTAATTTATAATTAATTTATGAGGATATATAGAATTACCTCAACTTGTAATTCCACTTTTGTTGATAATCCGACATAATAAAATTTTTCACACCACTATTGCGCTACATGATTCAAGTGTAGAATACCTATAGTGGTAATCAATATGTGCACAAAAATCATTGATCAGTGTCATAGAATCATCAGGTGCTAGCATAGCCAATCCTAATGGTTTACATTGTTCGTGTTTAATCATAAAAGTATTATTCACAAAGGATAAATAACCCTTGGTGTTATCTCAAAGGCTTGATAGATGATGAAGATAGAGCGCACTCTAGGGAATAATACAATCTCTCCTTATCCATTATAAAACACCAAAATTAGTTTAGGAAAGAGACATAATTAGATATTTATTGTGATAGTATTAGGGTTGTAAAATTGCACACACACCCTTAACTATCTTTAATCTTCTTAGTTGCTCTCATGTCCATTAATAATAATATTATTAATAATAATAAATTGACATGTGAAACACAATAAGAATATAAATAAATATTATTTATTTCTAATTTGATCATTAATCTCAGTATTTTTTCCTTCATTAACATTTATAGATTCTCAAATAATGACTATTTAATTAAATAAATATAACTACGTTATTTTATGATAAATATACTAAATATTTTAAAGACCCTGACCCCAGTATCTCAGATTCAGTGGCTTAATTTATCACATTGGTATAATAAACAAGGTAGTAACATCCTGAAGGACCGAATAGTTTAGTAGCTTTGGAAAAACAAATACATACATAAGTTTTACATTACAATTTTAAATGAAATAAAACATATAAACTTCATCGGAAACACCTATAAACTCCTAGATTATCCCTGCAAGTCATTCATAATATACATCTTCGCATCTTGTGGAAAAATAAAACATAAGAAAGGGGTGAGATAAGATGATCAGTAAGGGTAAGAAATATAGAGGGAGATAATATAAAAATAAACAATAATTCAAGTTTGGTGAATAAAAAAACATGCCACATAATCTTGAACATAATATGGAAGGAATAAAACTAATTAAATAATGTCGTATAAACAATCACGTGAGAATGAAACTTAACCATGGATATTATACTAGTTGGATAATCACATAGATTATCAATTAATAATTTCATAATGATGGAATACATAATGATGGATATCTAAAACATACCTTAGAGGCCTCGATCAAGACATCTGAAAATAATGGTTAAGGCCTCAGCCAAAACCATATCCGTTTTTTCTCATGAGACCTACTGATACATAGAGGGGCTATAGCGGGCCTCGACCATTACTTAATAAGTCCAATTAATTTATCATATTAATGGGGTGAAACATATAAAACATATGTATGTGAAATGTAAATAACATTCCCCAATCAGTAAACATAATCACCAATCATTCTGGGTAATATAGTGAATGGTATCAAGATAGCACATCCACAGTCAAACTGAACATAAACCATTTAAAAATATATGGTATATGATATAATAAAATATAAACACTAATTAATAATAATATTCAATAGAGGGTGTTTAAATTTATGAAAATACTATAATAAATTCATCAAGGAATTCTTGAGAGAAATACCCTTTTTACTTTGGAAATAAGAGTTCTTTGGGAAAAATCATTTGTATTTGTTATAAAATAAGATTATATATAACATGTATATACTAGAAAGAAAAGGGGAGTACAATGAAATTATTTTTGATTCATAAATTATTTCCAACTTAATTGAAAACATGTAAAGAAAGTTTTTAATAATCTTTAGGAATGAGTCACTTCAGTGCAGTTTAAGAGAAAATATAAAAGAGTATTTAAAATGAAAAAAGTTATAATTGTTTGTATAAAACCAAAAATGAACAAATATAATTTTTCATGATAAAAATATTGATTTTATAAAAATAATTGTGACTTAAAATAGATTATGGAGTGTACTTGAAAATGGGTAATAAATTAGGAAACACCCTTTAATCGGGCTTGCTTATCAGGAGGAATTGAGAATAGAATCCTATAAAAGATGTATTATTCCATAAAAGAAAGATGAAATGATCTGGATACATGATTTTGGAACATATACTCAGAATTTAGAAGAATTATATAAAAATAATTAAGAATTACATTGGAGTAAAGAGCGAGAAAGCGTAACCTGAATGAAAAATGGAGGTTCGGGAAGAAACTCTTACCACTTTGTAATCAATCAAATCGTATGCCCAAAAAATTAATAATAATCAAACGAAACATTAAATATCATGAATATAAATATATTAATTATATTATATATCAAATTTAAGTATACAAACACCAAAAACAATAAATTAGTGGTGAATAAGTGAAATCTCACAGAAATAAAAGTGAGAGGAGAAAGTCTTGCCTTATGTTCAAAAGTGTTCTGCACTTGTACTTAATATCCTTGATAATTAAATTAGATTAATTAATAATTTATTTTATAACCTATTAAACATTTATTTTATTTATTATAATTTTATTAAGTTCATTTATGTCCTTTTTGATCATTTATAAGATTCAATTTCGTCATTCGGGAGTGTTTATTTCCTTGGTTTTCATGATTGGTTTACATGTATACATGTACGAAAGATAGTGTAAAATGGAAATAGTTACCCAAAATTAAAATTATACATTATTAATTAAATTAAAGTAGATTTAATTTTCTTATATATCATTTTGTTTCTAGATATGATGATGATTCATTAGTTAAAATGTTAATGATAATTGTTTAGATTATTTTGGCATTTTTTTATCATCACGCACTAGTTTTATCTTATGAATTAATATTAAGTATATATACTAGATTTATCATTAATGTTTTAAAATATGAGGTGAGTAAAGGATAATAAAATAAAATAAATTGAAAGAAAATTAAAATAATGAAAGGGTGTTTTACCTCTTGAATTCCTCTCCTTGAGAACCTCCTTAAGGAACTTTGAAATGGTCTTTTGGTGAGACCAGCAAGACCAGAACGTGGGGGATAGGTTTGGGAGAGGTATTAGGTAGAATATAATCATGCTTAAAGGATTTGTATGTGTGAGGATAATGGGTTGTGAGGGGTGGTATTTATAGCGAAAGAGGGGTATTTTTTATTATTTTATTCATTAATTTATTATTTTGGCTCAATATTATCAATAGTTTGAACCTTATCACTAAATATATTAAAATAATGAAGGAGAGTTCATGATTATGGGATTACATCAATCATAAATCATCTATGACTCAATAATTCATGTATTTTTTTAATACCGTAAATTACGGTATTTCACTATTCACCAAAAAATCAACTATTTTAGAAAAATCCAAAAAAAATCACCCTAATAATTTTTTGATGTTTAGAATTAAAATATGAAATATATTTTATGAAAATAATTTTCTAAATATGAGAAATTTAATTTTTAAATAAAATCAACATTTACTTGAAAAATACTGATGTTAGTATTATAATGGATTTTATGACACTTTCAAAAATTAATTAAGGTCTCATAAAATTATCTTATAATCATAAGACAAAAAAATATTAATTTATAAATATTTTTCATGAAAATAAATTTTATTTTAAATATTTATATTAATTATAAAATTTTAAATAAACATTTATGTTTCATAAAAATACCAACACTTAATTTATTATTTTTAAAACATTTATTTACTTATTCCATGATATAAATATATTATATTTTCATCCATAAGATACCTAAATTTTATGTATACATTCATAGGTGAAGTTACTATTCTATTAGTTACATACTATTCCTAATGGTCATATTACTATTCCAATTGTCATATTTAATAGTATATTACGGTTTTAAACTTGTTGTTTCATGAAGCATAAACTATCGAATGTGTTAAATTTTAAAATAGACATACCATAAAATATTAAAGTGTTACATTCTCCCCTCCTTAAATAAATTTCATCCTCATAATTCAAAATTTTACTTCTAGAATCAAAGTTTGATACTTCAAAATTCCTTTGTGTGAACCCCACATCAAAAATAGACTTAATAAAATATCCTCTTAATAAGAGGGAAAGGGAAATACAAAGGTCACCAAAAAACTTAGATTTTAGGTAGGAAATAATTAGTATAAAATGATAACATGGACATAGAAGAGAAATCTAACTATCAAGTTCTGATGGAGAGTGATAGAGAACATGGTTATTAAAAATTTAACCATCATGAAATCGTAAATATTGTGATCAGTTAAAATACCATTTATTTCTCATAAAGAAAATTAAATAGAAAATATTTTTGTTCCAAAATATTTTTTCTAAAGTTGAGGGATTCTTTTAATATCTAGATAAGCACTTGAGAATGTAAACTTAATTGATTAATTTCTATGACATAAGTATAATATCATCTTTTTTTGTGCTTAGATATATTTTCACATCATCCCTTACACTTGTAAATGATTATTAAAGATTATTTTTTTATGTGTAAGGTACTTTTAACGAATAATATAGTCCTTATGTCATTTCTTTGTCCTTTAAATTTTTATCAAAACTAATAATTTTAGAACATGTTATCAATGAAAAATAATTTCCAAATTTTAAATTTATCCATTCCATAAGTATTTAATCTTAAGAACCATCTAAAACATGTTTTTCTGTATTCAATGACCAAAGATTTAAATGGAAGGTCGCTAGATTTCCAAAATCAACTTAACATAATATTCCTCAAATAATTTATCTCTTAATCCCATATACCAAATATATGAATACCTCTATCACCTTAAACCCTTAATTAAAACGTGCATGCTTCCAAATATGTAAAGAAGAATTACTATATTACAATCCTTATATATCTCATGATTCTTATAACCAGAATATCATAACATAATTCTTGAATATAAAAACACAAATACATTAATTATTTCACTTCATCTATAGTAACATCATAAGCTTGACCTTGATCCCTTTTTGAGCTATATTTCCTTGATGATTGGGACATTCATTTATATAGTGCTCCATCTCCTTATAGTTGAAGCATTTCACATTTAAAGCTTATTTATGTCTCTAAAATTCATGAGCCTGCTAAACTTTCTCTCTACACTTGTAACAAACTCTCATTCCCTTTAGGAAAGTACGGGGTGTTTCTTCCCACAATTATCACATGTGGGAAAATCCTTCTTTCCCTTTTTCACTTTATCCTTATATTGCTCTACTATTCTCTTCTTCTCTTTCTTTACCTTAAATTCACAAGACTTTGAGTATTATTTCTCTGTATTAATGGAAAATGAGACTATATCCTCGTATGATGAGAATGTTTGGAAAACTAGTTCTCTTCCTAGAATTAGCTTAAGTTCATTAAATAAATGGTCAATATTGATCCTTAGGTTATGTATGTAGTCCATGGAATGCTTTACTAACCTTTTAAAGTTGGATTCATACTTAGCAATGTTTTCATCTCTGTTATATCTCAGACTCAATAATTATCTCTCCATATCTGTTCACTATTCCTGAGGGAAATATTTTTTCAATAAAATTTACATAAAATCCTTCAATTCCATATTTTCAATTTCTTGCTCCTCCTTTGTGTTTTTAATCAATGGCCACCATTGATCAACATCTCCCAAGAGATGATTATCTACCATGATAACCTTATCCCTTTCATTATTTCCTAAAGAGAGAAATATCTTTTCTAAGGAACTTATCCATTTCTCATCTACAAATGGGTTTGTAGTCTCATTGAATGATGAAGGTTGTTGTCACGTAAAGCAGTCTAACATTTTTAAACCATTTTTTGGATCGGTCTTGTCACAACTCGACCCAAGTTGGGGCTTGAGGCACAACTACCCCAAGTCCGTCTTAATAAGCTAGGGGGTGGCGAAAAGCACCAAATTCATAACTAACTTGGGGATTCCTTTTTCTAAGAACCTATAAACACACACATAGCCAACTAAATAAAAAAAATTTAGAGGGAAAGAATAAAATATTCAATACTGCTATAAATTAAACCAAGCATGCATGAACCTCTAGACAGTACAAAAGTATGATAGTGTATACTGAAAAGTAAAGGGTCAAAATACAGGCCCAACCAAAAATGTGTCCCAACCTGACATCAAACTGGAAAGATTAAACAGCTGAGAGAGCCCATATCCTAAATCCCAAGCTACAACCATTGTATTTGGTCCAAGCACCTAGTGTCCCTAAGATCCTATGAAGTCACGATCGACATGTTCATCATCTATATAATACATAACGTGTGTGGGAAAATCCCATGTAGGGGTGAGTATAATAATACCTAGTAGGACACCCTAAAAGAATATGGGGCAGTAAGAGATACAATAAAAGAGTAAACCAGTAGATAAAACAAGGTATAGTGAAAGAGTACAGCTTAACCAAAACCAATAGTGAAAGTAAGACCGTCTAAACATAAGGAACTAAACATGGTGAGTAAGTGAACTAACCATTGAGTCTTTTCCACCTATAGTAGTATAGTAGGCTCATCCAACCATAAGAAGCTAAACACGGAAATCACATTGCATACCCCATGCATCTTTGCCTCTCCTGGAAGGAGAGTAATCAAATCCAAGGAGTGGATATAGTAAAAGGATATATATATATATACTCAGTCAAAAGAATCCCAAATGAGGGAGTAAAGGGATCTCTATCTCACATCTTAGCCTAATAAGAAGAGTACCCAATAGTTCCAAAAGTCCATCAATGATTCCCAATATCCCATGTGTCTTCCCTGAACACAAAAGTCTAAGGAGTTCACTCACCACATGTTGACACTATCCACTTTGGGCAGCACTGACTTGCCCACATGGTTTTTGGTCACGTCTCAAAAATGTATCTCAATAGGGGAATACGTGTATTTTCCTCATGAGTCCAAATCTACATCAAACCACATCTCATCATTGTTCCACACATTCGAGGGGATATAAATTCTAGATATAGGACTCATGCCCTGGTACAATAGGAGGTTTCTATTCTAGTGGTCGAGGACCCATGCCCATCTCAGATGGAGGGTTCCACTATAGGTCATCGAGGATCTATGACCTGCCCCATAGGAGGGATCCACTCATAAGGTTGAAGAACCATTCCTGGACCGGTTGTAGGGTTCCACTCTAAGTCATCAAGGACCCATTCCTTGATCCATAGGAGGGATCCACTCAGAAGATTGAGGACTCATGCCCTACCCGGTTGGAGGGTTCCACTCTAAGTCATTGAGGACCCATGCCTTGTCCCATAGGAGGGTTTCACTTGGAAGGTTGAGGACTCGTGCCCATCCCGGCTAGAGGGTTCCACTATAAGTTGAAAGGACCCATGCTCGACCCCACGGGAAGGTTTCACTCAGAAATAAACCACTTTTGATCTCACCTGATCATGTTCATCATCGAGCGCCACCTCAAAAGGTGTCATGCCCAAAACATTTTACATCGTAACTCTAAAGCCTCAAATGAGGGAACCATCATTTTTTAGGTGGTAAAAACTCATAATAGGATACTTGTGGGCCAAAATATGAGTTTAAACAAAGGAGATATAGGTGATTGAAGTTTTCTCAAAAGATCTCAAGGGGTACATAGCATGTGAGGGGACCCACACGACGTGTAGTCCCTCTCCACTTCATGGTCATGTCTCTAGCCAGCACATGGCTCTATCCCATGTAGTAGTACACACCATTTAGGTGGACTACACAATGTGTCCTAACTAACTGGGACCAAAGTTGTGTTCTGCTTGCCGTGTTCATGTATCAGACCCCGTGTTTGTGTACTTTGGTACACTGTGTGCATATCCACATAGGGTATTTCTCGTGTGATCTTACCGTGTCATTTAATTATCACATGGCATGTGTTTGGTCATGTGATCCATCAAATGGATTTCTCACATGGGAAGGTGGTATACAGTGTTTTGGTAATATACATGTTGTTCCATCCTTATGGGTTTCCAAAAACCCTAGCTGACGTTGCTGAAAGTCTACACGTCATGTGTTCATCTAAGAACATGGCATGTAGTCAGGATTTTGACAGATATCTCAGATTTAAAAATCTATTCCATGTGCTTCAAATCCACTCAAAACTCTTCAGATCTGGTGATATCTAAGGATAAAAAGGTGGATCTAATCAGAAATCATAGTTTTGGGTCACCATTCACCATATTTCACCTTCGGCCACCATCGAGGGTTCCACCGTTTGTTCTTCATGTTATCATGGATTCAACGTTTGATTTCATGATCTTTAATCAAAAAATAATTTATCCTTGACACACAATGATTCTATATATATGCTCAGTTCATCAAATCGTTCTCGTTTCATCAACCCACCATGAATTTAGGGGTCTGATCGAGCTCAGTACCTCCCAAAAAAGTTGAACCAGGACCATGGGAATCCAACTGATGAATAATGAGATGCAGATTGGGGATAAAAGAACCACAACAAAGGTTAATTAATTGATGAAAATAATTCTTAGTAAATCCATCAAAGACAGGGGTTCTAGATTATAAAAAAATTAAATAACTTAGATTATAGTACTTTGGCGTATGAAAAGGTTGCACAAGGGAACATATCGAAGAATAATGATTAATCTGCTCAATTAAATTTATTAAAGGGTATAAAACACCAATTTATGAGCCTTACCTCAATTTCAGATTGATCATTGATTAAGAATGCATTTTCCGATGATTTGAAAGAAATTTTTTATTTTGTTGCAGCCTGATCTGATCTGATCTGGTGTTTGTCTGAGAAGATCCTATAGAGGAAGGAGGAAGGAGAGATTCACCGGTGATTTTAGAATTATGAGGCTAACCCTGGAGAGGTTTTCATAATGATATATTTATAATATTTATTTTAGGTAAAAAAGGAATTAATTAATTAATCCACTTAAACGCACCATCAATGAGCGAGGGATCTGAACATCCCACACTGACTCATTTTATGTTTCACTTAGGGAAAACACCATGTTCCAGACTCAAGTGTGGTCTCGTATTTCTGATCTGACTAATCATTTAGGATTTATCTAGTTTTCTTTGAGGTGTCATGAGTGATCAATATAAAATATATTTAATATTTTTATAAAATTAATTTTAGGAACATTGGTCCTTAGAATCGTACATCTTCTCAGCTCATAGATCTGGAAATATATATAGAAATATTTCAAAGTATTACAAGGCAAAAAATGTGTCTCTACATCATTACCTCTTTCAAGCTTTTCATCCCCACAAAGAAAAACTATGAAAACAACTCAAGATACTGAGCCCACACTTGGCTCTCTCACTCCCTGGAACTCTCTTGTATGTTTTTGTGCTGCCACAACATGTGAACCAAAGATATGTTCTATCTACGCGGGGTCCTCTCTTACTGATCCTCAATTGCCACTGGTTTCTCTGCAAATGTGGCTCCATCTTCAATGTTCAGCTCACTCAAGTTGATGATGTGTGTAGGGTCATGCACGTATCTCCTCAAATATGACATGTGGAAGATGTCGTTCACCCACTCTAGTTGTGGGGGTAGGGCAAGGTGGTAAGCAACCTCATCAATCCTTTGCACGATCTTGAATGGATCGATGAACCTTAGAGATATCTTGCCTCCCTGGTCAAACCTCTATAATACTCGTCATGGGGATACTCTTAGAAAAACATGGAATTCCTTATCAAACTCCAAGGGCCTATAATGATGATCTGTATAAGATTTTTGCCTACTTTGGGTCATCCCTATCCACTCACAGATGATCTGGACTTTCTCCATCGTCACTTGTACCAACTCTGGGTCCACCAGAGATGACTCTCCAATCTATTTCTAGCACAAGGGTGACCTATAGGGTCTCCTGTATAAGGCCTAAAAAGGAGTCATGTCGATGGTAGAGTGGTAGCTTCTATTATACTAAAACTCCACCAAAGGTAGGTGATCCTCCCAACTCCAAATAAAGTCCAACATACAAGCCATCAACATATCCTCCAACACCTGGATAGTGTGCTTGGTCTACCCAACAGTTTGGGGGTGAAAGTTTGTACTCATCTGCAACTGGGTACTGAATTCCTCCTAAAGGAATCTCCACAATCGTAACGTAAAATATGTGTCACGGTCAGTGACAATCGTCGAGGGTGCCCCGTGAAGGAGAATAATCACCCTATGTACAACTGCCCTGAACTCTGCTCCCTAGTGGAAAGGAAGTGTTTTGACATCATGATTCGGTTAACTATCACCCAGATGGAATCATGTCTCTTCATTGTTCATAGAATCCTTGTGAAAAAATCCATGGATATGTCATCCCACTTTCAATCTGGGATCTCAAGGGGTTACAGCAAACCTGCCGGAAGTTGGTGCTCAGCCTTCACCTACTGAAAAGTGAGGCACTGAGAGATGAAATTTGTTACCCTTTGTATCATGAAGGACCACCAAAAATATCGCTAAAGGTCTCTATACATATTTCCCACAGTGGGATGTATAGCTAGTGGAGAAGTGTGGAACTACCGCATCACCTCTTCCTCCAACGTGACTAGAAATATTATTCACCCCTAGAATAAGATGACGTGATTACCTCCTGTAAAATAACTATCTGGTGTGTTTCTTGGGGATATATGATCATATAAGACCTCATAGTCGATGTCTCCCAGCTGATAATCTCTCACATTCTCAATAATCGAAGGAGTCAACACCATCGATAGAAGAAAAATTGTACCCTCCTACTCTACCAAGGCCAGCTATAGGGAAGCTAACTACTATGAATTTTTCTGCACCAAGAAAGCCTAGATATTCTTTCTAAGGGAATTTGTTACAATTTTTCCCTTAACTGGATTATATACTATCTTGAAGTCGTAATCCTGTAGGAACTCTAACTAGCGTCTCTACCTCAGGTTCAGGTCTCTCTGTATGAAGACGTACCTGAGACTCTGGTGGTTTGAGTAAACCACAAAGAACTCCCCAAAAAGATAGTGCCTCAATATCATCAGGGTGAAGACCAATACTATCATCTCTAGGTAGTGAGTCACATAGTTTTGTTTGTGGTTTCTCAACCACCTCGACCTATATGCGATAATTTCATGTCACTACATCAACATGAAACTGAGACCCACTCCTAAGTCATCACAATACACTATGAACTCCATGCCCTCCTCTAGTAGTCTCAGCACCGGAACACTCTCCAACATCTGCCTCAACTCGTCAAAGGTCCTCTTCACTGCTTAGACTAGGTAAACGACTACCCTTTCCATATCAGGATGGTCAAAGAGGTTGTGATCCTAGAAAATTCTACCACAAACATTCTGTAGTACCATGCCAAACCAAGAAAACTACAAACCTACGACATGTTCTTGGGTGGCTCCCAAGAAATAACTACATCGATCTTTTCTAGATCCATGGATAAACCATGCTCATAAATTATGTGCCTCATAAAGTGAACCTCATGTATACAGAACTAGAACTTAGAGAGATTTCTGTAAAGCTGATGCTCTCGAAGCAAGTCTAGACCATATTCAAGTGCTCTACATGCTCTTCCTCTTATACAAAGTATAAAAGTATGTCTTCAATCAAGACAAAAAAACTGGTCCAAGTACATCTGAAATATTTATTTCATCAAATCCATAAACATAGAAGGGACATTTGTCACACCAAAGGGCATCAATAGGAACTCATAGTGTCCGTAGTGACATTGGAATGCTAACTTTGGAATATCAACCCCATGAACCCTCAACTGGTGGTAGCCAAACCTGAGGTCGATCTTCAAGAACCATTTCCCACCTCAAAACTGATCAAAGAGGTTGTCAATCTTCGACAAGGGGTATTTTTTATTTATCATTTCCTAGTTCAGATAACGATAATTCATGTAAATTTTCAAGAACTCATCCACCTTTTTCACGAACAGAACTAGATCTTCCCAAGGGGGCACACTGGGTTGGATGAAACCATTCTTACAAAGGACCTATAACTGAAAATGCAACTCTTGGAGCTTGGTAGGTTCCATATAATATACCACAGAAGATATCAGAGCGGTATTAGGATTCAGGTCGATGAAAAACTCCATCTCCCACCTCATAGGTAGTCACAAAACATCCTCATGGAAGACATCCATATAATCCTCCACAACTGAAGGAACCCAAATTCCCAAAGAGCCTATTGCACCAAGGGTTATACTTGTTAGAATATGGGTGATGGGATGAATCCTCTTGCTTTCATAACTCACTTATCCTACCATGATATCTCTTTCACCATAAAAGGATAATCTTGTCACATCAGTGCATATACATCTGACTTTTTTATAGTGAAAATAAATATGGGCTTAGACCATGGATAGTAAATCCATACCCAAGATGACATCATAGGGTTCCATCGTGATGACCAGAAGTTCCCACGTGAACCTCTCTCCCCCAAGTGATAACTCGCACTACCGATAGATGAAAGATACAGAAGAAGCATTCTCTATAGGAAACTCAAGACAAATTCTGTTGTGTTAGCACCTCAACTGGGAGCTCTAGCTCTCACACCAGAATTGTGGATATAAAGGAATGACTGGAACCTCTGTCTACTAGTACTGAATCAATAGTAGAATAAACACATATCATACCTTTTATCGTCTTATATGTTGTGGGATCATAGACATCCAAAGCATGTAGCTGTCTATGGCCTCGTCTTCCAGCTCCATGAGTCTGATGTGGGTATCCTGGTGGGTATAGTGGATGGATCTCATGATGAAATCCACCACCCATAGCTTCTATTACTCCTATTCCATCTCTTTCACCCTGGGGACCACCCTTTCCACACCTAGGAGATACCTAATCATGGTGTTGCCTCTGCCATGGCGGTCCATCAATTATCTTCCTGGACTACTCTACACACCTAGTTGGGCAGTCCCATGCCATGTGACATCACCCATCACAAGTAAAGCATTGAACCTATCTGGGTTTCCCTGGTGCTCTATGTTGCCTCTGACCACATGAATGAGTCTAGTCGTGTAAGGATCTCCTGCATAGAGATCCTGGCACCTGATGTCTGCTAGCTGCTGCAAACGACTCATCTCTGTGGTGCCCATTACTAGCTCTAGTTATTCGGCATCCCTCTAACAGAAATCTCTCTATCACCAGTTCCTTATCCAACACCCTAACATAGGTGGGGATGCGCAATGGTACAACACTAGCTCATATCTCTCTACAAAGTCCCTACTCAAACATTTATTCTTGAAAGGAGCTGTCCCATATCATGTAAAGATAGTATCATGTAAGGTCTATGAACCTCACTTCATACTCATACACTATCATACCTCCCTACTTTAGCTCCATAAGCTCCTGAATCTGGACTAATTTCAACCAATAGGGGTAGTACTGCTCGTGATACAACTGCTGGAAGTTAGTCTATGAGAGTTTCGACTCATCATGTATCTATGTAACAAGGATCCACCAATGCCCAAATACTCCATGGAATAGTCTAGCTACTAGCACAACCATCTGATCCATCAGGTTCTGAAAAAGTTTGAAGATATAGACCACCTAATCTATCCAATCCTTTACTGTCTAAGGATCTGGATCACTGTAGAACCTTAGTGGTCTTTGACATTGGAACTTGCAGAACAGGCTAAGCCTTTGTACATCCTCGGCCTACTCTACTGGAATGATATGTTTCCTGATAGGGGTATGTGCTTCTACCTTCCTATATGGAGGAAGGGGATCACAGGATGGACCTGAACTAAGTCCTCATTGCTCATAGGATCATTTTTATAAACTAGAGATGGTATCCTGGATAGCTTCCATCACGGAGTCATCCTAAAAGTTATCAAGGAGTAACACTGGTCTCGCCCAAATTTACCCAATATTTTTGGGTTAAGCGGTCGCTTGTAGTTTAGCTTGGGTTTTCGGATCCTCAGAGACCTAAGAAGTAACCTATAGACACGTACATTCTATGGATTGTTTTTGGCTATGAAGTGGCCAACTTGGGTTGATATTATATGGGTTTAAGTTAATTATAAGATACTTAAGTAAATTCAATTTAAAATAATGATTTGATCCTAGGTTATAACTTGGGGTGGATTAGATGCTTTCCTTTTTCAACTATTTAAATTTCTTATATTTGATATGGGTTCATTTAAGAAGATTAAACAACACCATCACTTACTGGTTTAATACCTACACAATTTAATACTAATCACCTATACACTTGAAGGATCAAAGTTTCGATCACTTCAAGGTAAAGTTTCGTATTAGCACTTGAAGTGTGTGGCCTTAAATTCAACAAGGACGAAGAAGTTTAAATATATTCAAAAAAAATTATGAATTAAAATAAGTGATTAGAAATTAATGGAGTGAGAAATAACATCAAATACAGCCCCTTGATACTCCCTTGGATCAACCCATAAGTGGTTTATCCCTCCATTGATTCTATGGTTTCAATGGAAGCGAAAAGTAGACTCATGAGGGAGGAATTGGAGAAGTAAAAAAAAGGCAATGAAATAATAATCACTCCACCGTTGTGTAATAATTTCACAAGGTTTGGTGTGAATAAATTCACCCCTTGAACCAACGATATCAAAGTGATATTAATAAGAACAAAATAAGAGTAGAAGAATAAATTTTATTAAGAAACTAAGGTTAATTAAACAACTTACATGAGAAAGAAAAACTCAAGGCAACAAAATCGCATCATAATATTACAATTGAACAAAGCACCCAAGATTATTAAATCCTCTAACACCACTACCTTAAATAGGAATTTTAGGAGCCTTGAGTAGAGAATCCAATAGTGAAATTAATCCCACTTGAGTATGGTAGGCTTAGGGTGGTGGAAATATTGTGGAACTTAGAATTTTCCACCCTTGACCCAAAATGGAAGGTAGCTTGCATCCACCAAAAAGACGCATCAAAATGACCTTCTAGATGGATGAATTGGAGTGGGACATAGAAGAATAAAATGGATCTATGGATGTCTCCTAAACTCCTATAATATTTCAGCCCAAATGGAATTTTTTTTTGAGATATTATCAAAATGGTGGGATGTTTTTCTAGGCCATAGAATCTAGCCCAGAATTTTATCTCCAAATTGGGCCGCATGAAACTCCATTTAAAACTCCGAATTATCTATTGTCACTATTGGATGAAATTCTCTCATTGATTTCCCGTATCTTCAGTGTAATTTTCAGAATTATTGGGATTATATATTGGTCACTATAGTCTCTTTATTGGGCTGATGTCCAATTTACTTTTCCCATAATGTTGTTGGTTCAAGGCCAATTTTGGGGGTCTTCTAATGTGAATCTTCTAGTGATCCTAAAACATGAATTGTTCATTATATCATGGGATACCTAAAAATAAAATATGAAAATAAAATCAAGACCATTTTTTATTTTAGGATGTGTTCAAATATGTACCAAGTAATAGTGCACTTTAACAAATAATTGCAATCATAATGTGAAATGATGTTCAAAGTGTAAAATTCACTAAAATTGTGTTTATGAATAATTAATCTCATAAATATTATAAATATTAACAATGAATATTAGCCTATTTCAGTGGCTAATCACACCCCCCAACTTGAGTTTTTCTAGTCCCGAGCAAAATGTATCTCAAAAATATGAATTTTGAATTTTCTTTTCCAAAAACATTTTAATACACAATGATCACCAAGAACCCTTATACCAAAAAATAATGAAACCCATCAAAATATTTTAATACAATATAGTTTCATAAGCATATCCCAAGCCCAAGCCCATTCCTTTGTTTAAATTCATCGCCATATTTCATCCAATATCAATTAAGCATAAAGATGTGTTGTGTATCACAATAAACATGGGGGTTCATTTTTATTCAAGGGGGAAATTATTGAAGTGATAGGTGGAATCACATTTCAATATTAAGATGAGTATTCAATTCAAATTTTTTTATTGTTTTTTTTTCAATTTTTCCATGGTAATTTAAATTGCACTCAATAGAGTTAACCCATGTAGCAAGACTTTGTCGATGACTCCTAGGCTCAAGGAATCATTGCATGCTAAATTATTTGATATTCAGTTTCAAAGTTTTCAATGTGTATTATCATGTTCAAGGTTAAAGAAATTTTTCCTTCCACACATTTTTTTATACACACAAAATTAATTTTTTTTCTTTCTTTTCACCCCCCCCCCAACTTAAAATAACTTTGTCCCCAGTGTTTAAAGAAAATAAAATTTATAAGGGGGTAGTGGTAGGGGAGAGGAGTTTTAAAAGGAATTTTAAATAATAAACATGGAACAAAGTCACCTGGTGGTTGAAGTTGAAGTTCTTGCTACTCCAATTTAGTCCTTTGATATCCATGTCACTTGCAGAGTTCCCTAGTGGAAAAAGGAAAAAAAACAAACAAACAAAACAAAATAATATTTATTTATTTATTTATTCATATAAAAAAATATAAGTATATATAAAAAATTATAGAATAATGGAGCACTATAAGCTATAGGTCAGTGGTAAGCGCACTCCCTTGTCTCCCTTCGGTCCTAAGTTCGAGTCCCCACGGCTTTTATGGTTGTGAGAGGGTTTTCCCCATGACCTATGATGTATCCTTTTAAATTTTTTATTATTATTATTTTGTATTTTTATTTTAACCTACAAACACATAAAAATGATGATGATACATTGTCTTCTTTTTAAATTTCTGGGTAAGGTATTACTCAAGGATTACACCACGTGACACGGATGAATATGGTGCTCCCCTTTCATACCCATCCATACTCATAATATAAGAATAGGTCAACCATATATTTTTTTATTTTTTCTTCAAAATGATTCATTAATCCTATTTGAAAAATAAATATGATTCAAAAATATTGGAAACATGAAAACCACGGGTTGCCTCTCATGCAGTGATTTTTTTTAACATCTCTAGCTCAACATGAACCTCCTAAATTACCCAATATCAATTTTAAACATTTTAAGGACCCCATATTTCTCCACATACACTATATTGAGATTGATTCTTTGTTTAGAATTTGTGTCATGTACAAACCTATGTTCTACCATGAGTGGGAAAATCCAAGGAATATCAAAAATAGTTGATCCAGTTTCCTCTATAGTCTTACCTAAGACATAAATGATCATTAAAAAAAAAATTTCAGGATAAGAATGAATTCCAATTGAAATTTAAGGATTATACCCTATGAAGTGATACTTGAGCGGGGAAGGAAGGACAATAATTTTGAGCTCGGGTTGGATAGTACATTTAGACACAGGTCGACATTTTGAATCCAACTCAGTTTCCTTTTCTAAATTTCTCAAAAAAATGGTTCCTTTTGAATGGAATATTCAACCAAAAAATTGGAAAAATTATTTTTAGTAATGGGTATGGACTTGAAGTTCATTATTTCTCCCAATGGTGCAATGATTTTTAGTTCTGAAAAATCATTAATGGAGCAATATTCAGGACACTCAATCCATGATGTCAAATTTCCCTCTTATGAATATAAAAAATCAGTTTAATATTCATTTAAACACCCATCAACTATTAATTCATGTTCTTTAGGTATCATATGTTCAAAGGAAATTTCTTTAACATTTTCATGAGATGTTAGTGTGTAACAAGATTCCTCTATGAATGATGAGGAATGGACAACCTGACTAGGAATGGGTTCTATAACTGTTTCAATGATTTGTAGTTCTAATATCAATGATGAAACTTTAGAAGTAATTATATCCATTTGTTGACACAATTTATCTATTAATGTATGTGGATCAAGATGGTTAAGGGGTTGAGACAGATGGTCTATTCCAAGAGGATAATTAAGTTGTTGGAATTCCACAGGAGGATGTTCTGATTAGCCTTGTTGGGATTGGAACTCATAATAGGTTGGAATGTTTTTTGGAGAATAGGAGTTAAAAAAATGCGGCTCAATAGGTTGTTGATTATCCCACCAGTAGAAACTAGGATGGTCATTGTACATCACACTTGGTGTGGAGTGATCAAAGTAAGGAGAGGTTCCCCATGTTTGGATTTGTTCAATTAGGAATGAAATTGGGGATGAGATTAGAGAAGTGGGGTGAGAAAAGGAAGCTAGTGTCTAAGATAAATTACTTAGGTCCCTGGTAATGGTTCCAAAATTTGGCCTCGCCTAAATTTACCCAAGATTTTAGGGTTAAGCGGTTGCTTATAGTTTAGCTTGGGTTGTCGAATCCTCAGAGACCTAAGAAGTAACCTACAGACACGTACATTCTATGGATTATTTTGTCTATGAAGTGGCCAACTTGGTTTTATATTATATGGGTTTAAGTTAACACTAATATAATTAAGTGAATTCAATTTAAAATAATGAGTTGATCCTAGGTTATCACTTGGGGTGGATTAGATGCTTTCCTTTTTTAACTATTTCAATTTCTTATATTTGAGATGGGTTCATTTAAGAAGATCAAAAAACATCATCACTTACTGGTTTAATACCTACACGCTTTAATACTAATCACCTATACACTTTAAGGATCAAAGTTTTGAGCACTTCAAGGTAAAGTTTTGTATTAGCACTTGAAGTGTGTGGCCTTAAATTCAACAAGGACGAAGAAGTTTAAAGATCTTCAAACAAAATTCTCAATTAAAAGAAGTGATTAGAAATTAATGGATTGAGAAATAACATCCAATACATCCCATTGCTACTCACTTGGATCAAACCATAAGTGGGTTATCCCTCCATTAATTCTATGGTTTCAATGGAAGCGGAAAGTAGACTCATGAGGGAGGAATTGGAGAAGTAAAAAAAGACAATGAAATAATGATCACTCCACTGTTGTGTGATAATTTCACAAGGTTTGGTGTGAATAATTTCACACCTTGAACCAAAGGTATCAAAGTGATATTAATAAAAACAAAATAAGAGTATAAGAAGAAATTTTATTAAGAAACTAAGGTGAATTGAACAACTTACATGATAAAGAAACACTCAAGGCAACAAAATCACAGCATAACATTACAATTGAACAAAGCACCCAAGATTATTAAATCCTCCAACACCACTGCCTTAAATAGGAATTTTAGGAGACTTGGGTCGAGACTCCAATATTTAAATTCATCCCACTTGAGTATGGTAGGATTAGGGTGGTGGAAAGCTTGTGGAACTTAGACTTTTCCACCCTTGACCCGAAGTGGAAGGCAGCTTGCATCCACCGAACAGAAGCATCGAAATGACCTTATAGATGGCCGAATTAGAGTGGACCATAGAAGAATAAAATGGATATTCAGATATCTCATAACATCTTGTAAAATTTCAGCCCAAATGAAATTTTTTTTTGCGAGATATTATCGAAATGGTGGGTTTTTTTTTTGGGCCGCAGAATCTAGCCTATAATTTTATCTCCAAATTTATCCACATGAAACTCCATTTAAAACTCTGAATTGTCTCTTGTCACTATTGGATGAAATGTTCCCCTTGATGTCCCCTATCTTCATTGATATTTTCATAATTATTGGGATTTTATCTTGGCTGATATAGTCACTTTATTGGGATGATGTCCAGTTTACTTTTCCCATAATATTGTTGGTTCAAGGCCAACTTTGGTGGTCTTATAATGTGAATATTCTAGTGCTCCAAAAACATGAATTGTTTCTTATAGCATGGGAGACATGAAAATAAAATATTAAAATAAAATAAAGACCATTTTTTATTTTAGGATGTGTTCAAATATGTACCAAGTAATAGTCCACTTTAACAAAGAATTGCAATCATAATGTGAAATAATGTTCAAAGTGTAAAATGCACTAAAATGGTGTTTATGAATAATTAATATCATGAATATTATAAATATTAACAATTAATATTAGCCTATTTCAGTGGATAATCAAACACGGTTAGATGAGAATATATATATATATATATATATGAACAATAATGGGGATTTGACTAAAGAAGGATAGTTAAAGACTCGATCTTATATGATGCTTGTACCATTTAACCCTGCAAGAAAAGTCTCGACATACTGAGTTGACAAACTGGTAGTCAATTTCCAAGTGAATAGATGTGTTGGCCGCCATACAATCATTTTACTCCCTGGACTGAGAGCCACACTCGAGATATGTTGACACTATTTCCCTAAACCCAACCAAATTATATTAAGGGAATAAATTTGAACAATGTACCAAATAATGAACTTGATCTAATACAAATCTTTCATGACCCGACCCAAGAAGGGGCTCGAGCCACAACTACCCCAATCCTGCCTCCACAGGCCAGGGGTGGTGACAAGCATTGAAGGTATAACTAACTCGGGTGGGAATGCCTAAGAACCTATACACAACCACACATCCAACTCAATGTAAAAGTGAAGAGGGAAAGAAGAAAAGATGAAACATTTTTATAAAGTAAATTAAGCATGCATTAACCTCTAGACAGTACAAAAGTATGGTAGTGTATACTGAAAAGTAAAGGGGAAAAATACACTCCCAACCAAAAATGTGTCCCAACCTAATAGAAAACTAGAAAGAGTAAACATCTAAGAGATCCTAACTTCTAAATTCCAAGCTATGACCACCATACGTGGTCCAAGCACCCAGTATCCATAAGCTCCTCTAAAGTTATGATTGACCTGTCCGTCATCTATATAAGACACAACGTGTGTGGGAAAATCCCATGTAGGGGTGACTATAAGAATACCCAGTATGACACCCCAAAAGTTGAAGGGGGAGCAGTAAGAGATATAATAGAAGAGGAAAACAGTAGATAGAACAAGTTACAATGAAAGAGTATAGCTCAACCCAAAAAAAGAGTGGAAGTAAGCTCATCTAAACACAAGGGGATAAACACAGTGAGTGATTGAAATACTAATCAAGTCTTTTACACCTATAATAGGAGAGTAGACTCATCCAACCATGAGAAGCTAGACCTAGAAAGCGTGTGGAATACCTCACACATCTTCTCCTCTCCTGTAAAGAGAGTAACCGAATCCAAGGAGTGGATATAGTAAAAGGAGATATATATATATATATATATATATATTCTCAGTTAAAAGAATCCCAAATGAGGGAGTAATGGGATCTTCATCTCATAGCTTATCCTAAGAATAAGAGTATCCAATAGTTCCAAAAGTCTGTCAATGATGCTCACTATCCCACATGTATTCCTTGAACACTCAAGTATTAGGAACTCATTCACTACACCTTTACAACTATCCGCTTTGGGTGGCACTGACTCACCCACACATTTTTTAGTTTTGTCTCAAAAACATGTATCAGTGGGGGAAGAATCCATTTTCCTCATGAGTCCAAAGCTACATTAAACCACACCTCGTCACTGTGTCGCAAAGTCGAGGGGCCACAAATTCTAAATAGATGACCCATTCCCTGGTACAATAAGAGTGTTTCACTCACGTAGTCAAGGACCCATGTTTAGTTGGGATGGAGGGTTTCACTCTAGTTTATCAACATCCCATGCTCTGACCCGCAGTATGGTTCCACTCGGAAGGTTGAGAACCCATGCCCATCTTGGATGGAGGGTTCCACTCTAAGTCATTGAGGACCCATGATCTGCCCCATAGGAGGGTTCCACTCAAAAGGTTGAGGACCCATGTCCAACCCAGCTGGAGGGTTCCACTCTAAGTCATCAAGGACACATTCCTTTCCTTGTAAGAGGGTTCCAATCATAAAATAACCTATGGTAATCTCTCCCAATTACGACCATCATTGAGCATCACCTCAAAAGGTTTCGTGCTCTGAACATTTTACATCATATCTTGAAATCCACAACTGAGGGGACCATCATGTTTTATGTGGGAAAACACTTAGGATAGGATACTCACGGTCTAAAATCTAAGTTTAGATGAAGGAGATATGAGTGATCAAAGTTTTCTCAAAATATTTCAAGGGGTACACGGCATGTGAGGGGACCCACACACTATGTGGTCCCACTCCACCGCCTAGTCGTGTCCCTATCCAACACATGGCTCCATACCATGTAATATTACATGTTGTGTAGGTGGACTAAACCGTGTGTTCTGGATAACTGGGACTAAGGTTGTGTCATGCTTGTTGTATCCCTATACTGAACCTCGTGTCTGTGTATTTTGGTACACGGCGTGTCGATCCATATGGGGTATCGCCAATGTGATCTTCCTGTGTTGTGTACTTGGAACATAGTGTGTGCCTGACCGTGTGATTTTTTACATGGATTACTCACATGGGAAGGTGGTGGTACATAGCGTGTTAGTGATATACATGTCGTTCCATCCTTATGGGTTTCAAAAAACCCTAGTCGCCGTTGCTGAAAGGCTACACGTTGTAACAACCCTGGTCTTTATTTCACACTTAAACATGATTTATTACATAAAATTGCACTTAATAAAACTCTGAGGATTGAGAGGTATAGTGTCTTGGGAAATTAGGAACATTACATAATGACTTAAAACATGAAACATAGCATCTTTATTGAAAACTTCCTTTATATGACCACTACATTCCCTCGTACTTAGCATTGCATGGGATAACCTGAGGACACGCATAATAAAAGGGTTATCTATAAATCCAAATAAGGGAGTAAATAAGTAATAACATGAAGAATATAATACATATTAGGAAATAGTCATATTAATGGATCATAAGATAAACATGAACATAAAGGCATGATATAGCATGATCATCATAACATGGAAATGTGGCAAGAACACTTAACATGGTATTAGCATGATCCAAGGCTCATTGCACATGGATAATGAGTAAACCATAATTTTAATTGAATTAGAATGATTAAACCCTCATTTAACTTGATGTATCATGATACTAATCTTTACCCAATGCATTGAAGATCTATCAGGGCGCACCCTTCTTAATCATTTCATTTCATGCATAAGTGTGCTACATGGATCATATAACATGGATTCACTAAACATCATCATTTATTCCATGATAAAAGAATGTGGAATTCATAAATTAAAACTCTATAATCAATAATTAAATTTTAATAGAGGTGAATACCCTTGATCAAGAAATGGGCATGGTATTCACTACACAATGACTTTGGCTTGGAAAATCGCAGTGCAATTTCGGCAGCATAACGACATGACATAAGAATCCATAAAAATGGTTGATGATATAGAAAGGGGGGTATAATAATATTTACATGAAATTTATAGTAAGGGAGTCATATAGATACATTTACCAACATATTTAATGGAATTTATATTCATAATACAAAGTAATTTCTTGAATGTAAATGAGAAGAGTGAAATTCCTTACGGAATTTTAGCATGGTAACGAGTGTTCATGGGAGGAACTAATAAGAGAGAAAGAGTTATATAATCATTAAAACATAAGGAGGGTAGTATGGGGGAGGTTTGAAATCATACCCCAAAATTTTTAATTGAAAACAAATGTGTATAACAATATAAAAAAATGGACAAAAATGAGAAAGGAAGAAATTCCTTACTTGGAAGTATGATACCAATGGATTGGGAGAGGATTGAGAGAGGATTATTGGGAGATTAGGTAACCTTGAGAGGATTATATAGAGATGAGGGAATATTTTTATTGATATAAAAAGTCTTTGAGTGAAGATTAAGTGGAATATTGGGTGGGTTTATAAAAGAAAAGAGAGGGAATTCTTTATTATTTAGGTTTTGGACCCTACACATTAAATTAATCAAAAACACAAACCCTATCATGATTTTTGCCCATGGTTTTTTCAAAAGTGGAGTAGAAAACAATATTATATAATTACAATATCCTAACTTCTTAAAATATTAGGATTTCTTATGTGGAGGTGAGTCACACTCTCAAGAAAATCAATTTAAAAAGTTAAAATGTTTTATAAGTTCTGGAGGGTCCACTAAAGCTTTGTAAAATAAATCAAACAAACCTAAAATAACATTATTTTAATGGTAAAACTTATATTTTCCGAAAAAAATGTTTATATTATTTTATTACATCACTATTGGTCCATTATGATGTCATAAAACACATTATATAATTAAATGATATTTATTTTTTACTCAAAAATTTGACTATCTCAGAAAATTATGAAAAATTCACTGTTGGATAATTTAAACATCATGATTCCAAAAATAATATTTATTTTATCTAAATAATTTTTTAAATATGTTAATTTTTACTTTTAAAATAAAAATTGACATTTATCAAAAATTCATGGGTTTTGACAAAAATGGTTTTCAAACCTTAATAAAAATTACAATTGTATACATAAAAATTATACGATCATTTATATTTAATAAAAAGTGATTTAGTAATAATATTTCATTAAAATATTATTTAATTAAAAAATCCATTAATTCATCAAAATAGATTTCTTAATTGAATATTAACTAAAAATACTATTTGTGTTTTAAAAACCATTTACGAAGTAAAAATAATAAGATTGATGTATATTCTTTATAAAAAATAATGTACATAATCATAGTGCTAGGGTTTTTTTATATAACCGCATATAACACCCGCATATAACCTAAGGGTAAGGTGTGAGATGGTGACAGACTCTTAGGGTGGCTTGGATAACATCATTCGGGTGGTAATCTCTATCAACTTCCACTTCCTCTATAGGCGGTTATGTTCAAGCTTAACGTGTTGAAGCTTGGCTTGGGATTGGTCAAGAGTGAAGCCCAGTGATGCCACCTCCTTTACGAGCTTCGACAAATGGGCTTCGTATGAAGAAATTCTACTGGGTGAGTTCATCGCTTCCTTTTTCTGAGTAAATTGGATTTGTTAAAGCCCTATATTTATACTAATCATGTGATCATTGTTCAAAGACTATATTAGCAATGGTAAAAATTATTAATGGTATTTTAAAATCCAAAAACATAAAACCAAGTAATTTCATATGTTATATAACTATCTTACATAATAATACATTTAATTAGATCAAGATGAATTTTCATTAATAAAAGTTTGGGTTATTATAATCTTCCCCCCTTAAGAAATTTTGACCTAAAAATTTCCTTTCCCCACACTAAAATAGATGTGGGTATATTTGCCTCATTACTTCCTCTTATTCCCACGTTTCCTCTTCAAACTTGTGATTTCACCACAACACCTTGACGATGGGTATTGTCTTATTTCATAGAACTTTTTCACTGCGATTTAAGATCTTCACTGGATTCTTTTCATAGGAGAGGTCATTCTCCAATGGTACAACCTATGGATTGAGTACATGTGATGGGTCAGGTATGTACTTCCTCAAGAGTGATACATGGAATACATCATGTACTTGAGATAGGTTTGGTGGAAGTTCTAGTTGATAGGCCACTACTCCAATGCGATCAAGGATCTCAAAAGGGCCAATGTACCTAGGACTAAGCTTTCCCTTCTTCCCAAATCTCATAACTCTCTTCAATGGTAATATGCAGAGGAATATCATGCCTCCAACATCAAAGTCTAGGTCCCATCGATGATTATCATCATAGATCTTTTGTCGACTCTGAGCAGCTTTAATGTGTTGTTGGATGGTCTTAACCTTCTCCACCATTTCTTAGACCATTTCTAGACCTAGGAGTTTTCGCTCCCCAACTTCATCCCAACATGTCGGTGTTCTGCACCTCTTCCCATACAGGGCTTCATAAGGATCCATTTGGATGCTTGAGTGGAAATTGTTTTTGTAAGATAATTAAACCAGAGGAAGATGTTGATCTCATCCTCCTTTGAAGTACATTAAGCACACTCTCAACATGTCCTCAAGTGTTTTGATAGTCAGCTCAAATTGTCCATCAGTTTGAGGATGATAATTTGTATTAAAATTCATCTCATTATCTAGAGCATGTTGAAGACTCTTCCAAAACTTAGAGGTGAATCTTGGATCTCGATCGGATACAATTAATAGTGGTAATCCATGCAGCCTTACCACGTCTCTGATGTATATTCATGCCATTTGATCCAGTGATAAATCCTCCTAAATTGCAATTAAGTGTGCAGTATTTGTAAGATGATCCACAACAACCCAAATATCATTGTTTCCTTTGGATGTATTTGGAAGTCTGATGACAAAGTCCATAGTGATGTTCTCCTGTTTCCATGTTGGTATGGGTAATGGTTGCATCATCCCCTTAGACTTCTTCCCCTCAACCTTCACTTTATGACATTCCAGGTACTTTGATGTATACTCAGCGATCTCCTTCTTCATGTTATCCCACTAATAATTCTCTCATAGATCTCGATACATCTTTGTGTTTCCTGGGTGAATAGAGAAATTAAAACTATATGCACCATCCAAAAGTTCTTTCTTTAACTCTGGATTTGATGGAGCACATAGTATTGACCCAAATCTCATAATTCCTTCTTCACTGACATTGAACTCTTAGGATTTCTATTTTCTTATAGTTTACACCTTCTTCTAAATTCCCACATCATCCTTTGATCATACTTTAACCTTTACAAAAGAGATGATTGAGAAATCATTTGTGAAAGGATTGATGATGTTCCCTTATTTATGATTCCCATGTTCATCTTCATCAAATATAAGAAAATTTGATCTTTTTCAATTCTCATCAATGATATAGTTTTTGAGTCCTTTCTACTTAGAGTATCTTCCACCTTGTTTTCTTTCCTAGGGTTGTAATGGATTGAGTATTCATAGTCTTTGATTAGCTATAATCATCTTTGTTGGTGCATATTCAACTCTTTCTATGTGAATATATACTTGAGGATTTTGTGGTCCGTATATATTTCACACTTCTCCCCAAAGAGGTAATACCACCAAATTTTCAAAGCTAATATTACTACAGCCAACTCCAGATCATGTGTTGGATAGTTTTTCTCATGAAATTTCAATTGCCTTAAAGTATAGGTAATGAATTTTTCATTTTTCATCAACACAAATCGGCGATAATATCCAGATAACCCCAAGAAGCTATAGATATCCATTACCGATGTTGGCCTTGGTCATCCCTCAATTGCAGTTGTCTTGGAGGGATCCACAGATATCCCATTGCTTATGATGATATGACCCAAGAATGAGACCTCCTTCAACCAGAACTCACACTTTTTATACTTTGCATAGAGATTCTCCTTTCAAAAGGTCTCTAGTACAGTGCTTAGATGCTCCTCATACTCCTCCTTGGTTTTGGAGTATATTAGAATATTGTTTATAAAGACTAAAACAAATTTTTCGAGGTAATCTCTGAAGACTCTATTCATCAAATCCATGAATATTGTTGGAGCATTAGTGAGTCCGAAAGGCATTTCTATGAATTCATAGTGCTTGTATCTTGTACGAAAAGAAGTCTTGTGGATATCCTTATTCTTCACCCTTACTTGATAATATCCTGACCGCAGATCTACCTTTGTGAAGTATTGTGCTCCACGTAGCTGATTGAACAAGTCGTCAATTTGGGGTAGAGGATACTTGTTATTTATCATGATTTTATTTATCTCACGATAATCAATACAAAGACGTATTGACCCATCCTTCTTCTTGACGAAGAGGACTGGTGCACCCCATGGTGAAGCACTTGGGCATATAAACCCTTCATCCAGTTTCTCATATAGTTGTTTCTTCAGCTCCTTAAGCTCCACAATATCCATTCTATATGGAGTCTTGGATATTGGAAACACCCCGAGTATAAGGTCAATTGAGAATTCAATATCTCTTCTAGGAGGAAGACCAGGAAATTCCTTAGGAAACACTTCAGTGAATTCCCTCACAATAGGCATGTCTTCAAGGATGGTTGCTTCCTTAGACTCAATTATCTGAGCCACATACACATGATCATAGGGCAGTAATATCCATGCTTAAGATAATGGTTCTAAATAAGATTCATCTTCCTTATTACACTCGTATATAATCTGTGGTTAATTATCCATATGGAGAGTGATTTCCCTCTCACAACAATTTATGTTGCCTCTATATAAGGAAATTCAATCCATGCCAAGAATTGCATCAAATTCTACTAGAGGGAGTATGACAAGGTTCACCAAGAAGTTCAATCCACAAATTGTAATAGGGGAGGAGTTATATTCATGGGTTGTAATGATTTCCCCATTTTATGTACTCAATGACATGTTTACTTCTATGATTTGTGGTGGTGTTGAGATTGTTCTATTAAACTTTCGAGATATAAAATAATAGTTAGAACCAGAATCAAAAAGTAAATTCACTATTCTTGAATGAATAACTAGCATACCTATCACCACATCGTTGTCGAGTTTCACTTCGGCGGTAGTGATGGAAAAAAGCTCACCCTTACTTCCTTGAAGGTTGTTGGTTTCCTCTGAAAACCCTTGTCTTAGGGAACTGATTTTCAAGGTGCCCTAGTTCTTTGTAGTTGAAGCAATAAACAACGCGTTGAGGGTCGAACAGAGCATTCCTCTCCTCTATCGCAGCCACGGTTTTTTCTTGTCAGTAGTTAACAGATAGTTTCCATTCTCTTCCACACCTAAATAATTTCATCATCCCCTCCAGGAAATTTATGAGGTGCTTCTTTCTGCACCTTTGGCAAGTGGGGTGCTGGATTTTCTTAACACCCCCATTAGACTGCCAGAATTGAAGTCTGCCTTATGCTTCTTATCCCCATGAAACCCTTGAGATTCGTCGATCTCTATTTCAACTTTGAGGTCACATCGGACAATTTCCTCATAGCTCTCGAAGTCATGGATTGCTAGGGCTTTCTGTAGGCTAGGTTTCAACCCACCAAAGAAGCGGTTAACCTTGCATTCGAAAGTAATGATAAAAATGGAGGCGTATCGTGCAAGCCTTGTGAAGTTTGTCTTATATGATCCGTTGTATTCATCATCTTTTTTCTTAAGGTAAAGGAATTCCCTTTCCATATTAATCCAAAGGGTGTACAGAAAATATTCATCGAAAAATATCTTTTGACAATACTTTCATTCCAATGCCTCGATATCTTCCTCAGGCTTCATATTTTTTATCAATGTCTACCATTGATCAGCTTCACCTTCCATACGATAAGCAGCCATAAGATCCTTCTCTTGTTCAGAACATTGAAGGATGGATAAGATCTTTCCAATGGAGTTGATCCATTGTTCTGTGATTGAGGGATCAGATGATCCATTAAAAGTAGGAGGCATTTGTCTCATAAAGCTCTCGATTGTGACTTGTTCTTTCTTAGGGGGGGGTTGAACATTCCTCTTGACCCATGTTTTTATTCAAAACTCGAGTTAACTGAGAGATTATTGTGACAAAGTTTTTGATTCTCATCCCATCGGATTGGGCATCTCATTAGGAAAATCATCATATTGATCTTCGCATCGGTTGTTGGCCTAAGTCCTCCTATTACAAGCCATTGGATGGAATAAAAGGAAAGTTAGGGGTAAAACATAAAGGGTAATCCAAGAAAAAAATGGATGACTTATAAATAACTCTTATTTCCTTAACTTATGAATCTATAGGCTTCAATATATGTTATCCATGATCTACTTCCCAACATATATTTTTAGGGTCATTTTTTTATTCCCTTAATAATGGTTTGTACTAAGATTATGAATTTACCAAAGCATATCCCCCGGGAGTGTAGTAACCAAGAGTGTAGTAAGGCCCATTGTCATGTACCAGGATATCCTAGGTCAAGCCCAAAACTCTTTGTCGGAGTTTTCACTCCTAGGTATATTTGTTCCAGAGTCGCCTCTACCTATTCGTATCCAGACAGGGATGTATTTTTTGGATAAACCACTTACTCAATACTCACCAAAATTTAGGTATGTTTTTATTATACTTAGTCTTATCCTTAAGTCTTTCACTAGGGTTTTCTAATCCTAATCCCAAAAATAACTAAACTTATCATTTTATACCAACACAACCCTACTCTTTATTTCACACTTAAACATGATTTATTACATAAAATCAAACTTAAGATAGCTCTGAGGATCAAGAGGTCTAGTGTCTTGGTAAATTAGGAACATTACATAACGACTTAAAACATGAAACACAACATCTTTATTGAAAAATTCCTTTACATGACCACTATATTCCCTCATACTTAGCATTGCATGGGATAACCTGAGGACATGTATAAGAAAAGGGTGATCTATAAATCCCAGTAAGGGAGTAAATGAGGCATAACATGAATAATACAATACATGTTAGTCAATAGTAATATCAATGGAGTATAATATAAACATGAACATAAAGGCATGATATAGCATGATCATCATAACATGGAAATGTGGAAACAACACTTAACATGGTATTAGCATGAGCCAAGGATCATTGCACATGGATCATTATTAAACCCTCATTGCAATTTAATTATCATGATTAAACCCTCATTTCACTTTACATATCATGATACTAATCTTTACCCAATTCATTGGAGCTCTATCAGGGTGCACCCTTCTTAATCATTTCATTTCATGCATAAGTGTGTCACGTGGATCATATAACATGAATTCATTAAACATCATAATTTATTCCACGATAATGGAATGTTCAATTTATACATGAAAAATATACAATAAATAATTAAATTTTCATAAAGGTTAATACCCTTGATAGATAAATGGGTATGGTATTCACTACACAATGACTTTGACTTGGAAAATTGCGGTGCAGTTTCGGCAACATAACGGCGTGACATGAAAATACATAAAAATGGTTGATGAGTGATAAAGGGGTGTATAATCATATTTACATAAAATTTAAAGTAATATAGTCATATAGATACATGTCCCAACATATTTAATGGAATTTATATTCATAATACAAATTAATTGCTTGAATGTAAATGAGAAGAGAGAAATTCCTTATGGAATTTCGGCATGGTAACGGGTGTTCATGGGAGGAACTAATGAGAGATAAAGAGGTATATAATCATTCAGACATAATGAGGGTATTATGAGGGAGATGAGAAATCATACCTCGACATTTTTAATTGAAAAAAATGGTATAAGAATATAAAGAAATTTGGACAAAAATGAGAAAGGAAGAAATCCCTTACTTGGAAGTGTGATCCCAAAGGCTTGAGAGAGGCTTGAGAGAGGCTTATTGGGAGCTTGGGGTAGCTTGGTATGATTATAGAGAGATGAGGGAAGAGGTTTTTCAATCTATAAAGTCTTTTAGTGAAGAGAAAGTGGGATATTGGATGGGTTTATATAGGAAAAGAGAGGGAATTATTTATTATTTAGATTTTGGATCATACACATTAAACTAATCAAAACCACAAACCATCACATGGTTTTTTCCAAAGTGGAGTGGAAAAAAATATTTTATAATTACAACGGCCTAAATTATTAAAATATTATTATTTCTTATGTGGAGGTGAGTCACATTTTCAAGGAAATCAATTTAAAAAGTTAAAATGTTTTATAAGTCTTGGAGGGTCCACTAAAACTTTGTAAAATAAATCAAACAAACCTAAAATCACATTATTTTAATGGTAAAATATATATTATCCTGACAACATGTTTATGGTATTTTATTACATCACTATTGGGTCGTTATGATGTCATAAAACACATTATATAATTAAACAGTATTTAATTTTTACCCAAAAATTTGACTATCTCGGAAAATTATGAAAAATTAACCGTTGGATAATTTCGACATCATAATTACAAAAATAATATTCATTTTATCTAAATAATTTTCTAAATATGTGAATTTTTAATTTTAAAATAAAAATTTACATTTATAAAAAAATCATGGGTTTTGACAAAAACGGTTTTCAAACCTTAATAAAAATTACAATTGTATACATAAAAATTATATGATAATTTATATTTAATAAAAAGTAATTTAGTAATAATATTTAATTAAAATATTATTTAATTCAAAAATCCATTAATTCATCAAAATATATTTCTTAATTGAATATTAACTAAAAATGCTATTTGTGCTTTAAAAACCATTTACAAAGTAACAATAATAATATGAATGTATATTCTTTATAAAAAATAATGTACATAATCATAGTGCTAGGTTCTTGTTACATAACCCTATATAACACCTGCATATGACCTAAGGGTAAGGTGTACAATGGTGACAGACTCTTGGGGTGGCTCAGATAACATCCCTCGGGTGGTAATCTCTACCAACTTCCACTTCTCTCGTAGGCGGTTCCATTCGAGCTTAACGTGTTGAAGCTCAGCTTGGTCTTGGTCAAGATTGAATCCCAGTGATGCCACCTGCTTTATGAGCTCCAAAAAATGGGCTTCGTATGGAGAAATTATACTGTATTAGGCCATCACTTCCTTTTTCTAAGTAAATTGGATTTGTTAAAGCCCTATATTTATATTAATCATGTTATCACTGTTCAACGACTATATTAGCAACGGTCATAATTCTTAACGGTATTTTAAAATACAAAAACATAAAACCAAGTAAGTTAATATGTTATATAACCATCTTACATAATAATACATTTAATTATATCAAGAGTAATTTTCATTAATAAAAGTTTGGGTCGTTACACGCATCGTGTGTTTATCTTAGAACACAGCGTGTAGTTGGGATTTTGACAGATATCTCAGATTTCTAGATCTATATCCCATGCTTCAAATATACTCAAACCACTTTAGATCTGGTGCTATATAAGGTCAAAAAAAGTGGATCTAACTAAAAATTGTGGTTTTGGGGCCATCATTCGCCGGAAATCGCCTTCGGTCGCTGTTGAGAGTTCCACTATTTATTATGCATGCCATCATGGCTTCAACATTTGATTTCATGATCTTTAATCAATAGATCAGTCATCCTTGTATCGCAATGATTCCCAATATATACTCGGTTCATCAAATTTTTCTTGTTTCATTGATCCGCTGTGAATCTGGGGGTCCGATCGAGCTTGGTACCTCTCAGAAAAGTCAAACCAAGACAATGGGGATCCAACCGATGAAGAACGTGAAAAATATTAGGGAGAAATGTACCAAAATAAAGGTAAATTGATCAATGTCAAATTTTCTTGGTAAATCAATCAAGAAAGGGGATTCCATATTATAAAACAAATGAAATAACTTAGATTTTAGTACTTGGGAACATGCAAAGGTTGCACAAGGGCGTAGATCGAAGAATAATGATCGATACACTCAATTCAATTTAATCAAGGGTGTAAAAACACCAATTGATGAGTCTTAACAAGATTTTGGATTAATTTTTCATGAAGAATGTATTCAAAAATGATTTGAAAGAAGTTGTTGTGTTCTTTGCAGCCTGATCTGATCTGATTTGGTGTTTTGTCATCGCTTGAGAAGATCCGCCGGAGGAAGGAAGAATGAGAGGTTATCCAGTGATTTCAGAATTATAAGGCAACCCCTAGTGAGGTTTACATAATGATATATTTATAATATTTAATTTAGGTCAAAAGGAATTAATTAATTAATTTAATAATTAATTAATATGCTTAAATTCACTGCCAGTAAGCGAGGAGTTCTAATGTCCCACGCCGACTCATTTTATGTTGCATCTAGGGAAAACACCACATTTTGAACTCAAATATGGTCTTGAATTTATAATATGATTAATTTTTTAGGATTTATATCATTTTATTTGAGGTATCATGCACGCAAAATATAAAATATATTTAATATTTTTATAAAATTAATTCTGGGTGCACTGAGCCTTGGAATCACACATTATCTCAGCACCTAGATCTGAAAATATATATATAAATATTTCAAATCCTTACAAGGAAAAAACCAGTTCTCTATAGGGATGCTCCATATAAGTAAGTCTATTTCTCATAACCAGATTCAGTTGTCCCAATATAGTTATAAGTTGTTCATCTCCAGCTACAAAATCATTATCTTGCATGTAAGGAAAATCCCTACATGGAATAAGTGCATTGATATAGTTTTCATTCCTTCCACTATGTATTATTTCTTAATAATGGAATACACTAAATTAGGTTATGAATCATAATTAATAATTTTCAAAATAGAAAAATTCTTAACATAAATTTTAAATTGATGCATAACTAATCTCATAATCATAAACATGGTTTCTTTGGGGGCATGTTCACTTTTAAATCCATCATAATGGTTTGTAAAGAAAATGTGAATTGTCCTAAGCATATTCCCCAGGAGTGTCAAACCAGTTGCACAGTAAGGCTCATTGTTGTGTACCAGGTTATGTCGAGTTAGGCCTGACGCACCATTTTGGAGTTGTTACCCTTAGGTACATATGTGTGATAACCACGTCCACTTGTAGTGTCCATACAGAGATTTATTTCTAGGAATACTCTCATAATATCTACCTTACCAAAATTATAGGATGTTCTTGTATGATTATCCTTAAAGTATATCTTAGGGTTATGTTTCTTAATCTATATTTTATAAATCTAGTTCCCAAAGTTTCTACTAAACTTCCTCTAATACCAAATGTAAAGACCCATACTCCAGTAGCCCAGAGTCAGTGTCTTACTTTATCACATTGGTATAATAAACAAGGAAGTCGTATCTAGAAGAACCTAATAGTTTAGAATATTTGAAAAAATGTATACATACACAAGTTTTACATTATAAATTAAAATAAAATACACTATAGAATCTCCATTAGAAACACCCATAAACTCCTAGATTGTCCCTACAAGTTATTCATAATATACATCTTCGCATCCTGGGGGAAAATAAAATATAAGAAAGGGGTGATCTCATATTTTCAGTAAGGGTAAGAAATATAGTGAAACCTAACATAAACATAAATAATAAGGCAAGGTGAATGAATAAAAACACATGCCATTAAAATATAATCTTGAGCATAATATGGCAGGAATAAAATTGATCAAATAATGTCATATAAATAGCCACATGAGAATGAAACTTAACTGTGGATATTCTACTAGTTGAATAATCATATGGATTATAAATTACTAATATCATAATTATGTAATTCATAATGCTGGACATTTGAAACATATCGCCAAGGCCTTGACCAAGACATCAGAAAATAAATGGTTAAGGGCTCGGCCAAATCCATATCTATTTTGTCTCATGAGACCTACCGATGTATTAAGTGGATATAGAGGGGCCCTCCAATTGCTTACTAAGTCCAATAAATTCCTCATATTAATGGTGTGAAACATAAACAACATATAAAATTTAAATAAGATTCCACAATCAGTAAACATAATCACTAATCATTATGAGTAATATGGTGAAAGGTATCAAGATAACACATCCACAATCAAATTGATCATAAACCATTTAAAAAAATATGGTAGATTATATAATAAAAGATAAATATCAATTAATAATAATATTAAATAGAGGGTGTTGAAATAGATGAAAATACTCTAATAAAATAATTGAGGAATTATTGAGAGAAATGCCCTTTTTTACTTTAGAAAGAAGAGTTATTTTAGAAAAATCATTTGTATTTATGATAAAATCATATTGTAACATGTATATAACAGAAATAAAATGGAAGGAAAATTAAATTATGTTTGATTCATAAATTATGTCCAACTTAAGTGAAAACATATAAAAATATTTTTTAAGAAACTTTAGAAATGGGCCACTTCAGTGCAGTTTAAGAGAAAATATAAAAGTTTCTTTAAAACAGAAAAGCCATAATAGTTTGTATAAAACCAGAAATGAAAAAAGATATTTTTTCATGATAAAAATATTGATTTTAGAAAAATAATGGTTTCTTAAAATATATTATGGATTGTACTTAAAAATGGGTAAGAAATTGAGAAATACCCTTTAATCAGGCTTGCTTGTCGAGATGAATTGAGAATGGAACCTTATAAAACATATATTCTCCTATAAACGAAAGATGAACTGATCTGGATACATGATTTTGGAACATATAATCAGAATTTAGAATAATTATAAAAAAACAATGAATAATTTCATTGGGTGAAGATAGATAAAGCGTAACCCGAATGAAAAATGGAGGTTTGGGGAAAAACCTTTACCACTTTGTAATCAATCGAAATGTATGCCCCAAAAATTAATAATAATAATCAAATGAAACATTTAACATAATGAATATAAATATACCCATGATATTATATATCAAATTTTAGTATAAATATAACACAAATAAGAAATTAGTGGCGAATAAGTGAAATCTCACAGAAATAAAAGTGAGATAAGAAACTTTTACCTTATATCTAAAAGTGTTCTGCACTTGTACATAATATCCTAGATAATAAAATTATACACATTAATAATTTAATTCAGAACCTATTAAACATGTATTTGATTTATTATAATTTTATTAAGTTCATTTTTTTCCTTTTTGATGAGTTATAGGATTCAATTTCATCGTTTGAGAGTGTTCATTTCCTTGGTTTTCATGATTGGTTTACATGTATACATATACGAAATATTATGTAAAATGGAAATAGCTATCCAAAATTGAAATTATATGTTATTAATTAAATTATAGGTTATTTAATTTTCTTATATATCATTTTTTCTATATATGATGATGATTTATTAGTTAAAACGTTAATGATAAACGTTTAGATTATTTTGGTGTTTTTTCGATCATCACGCACTAGTTTTGTCTTATGAATTAATATTATGTATATATACTATTTATAGAATATTAAATAATTTTTATTACATATATTAAAGTCTTTTTAAACCATAAAAATGGTTTTATGACTAGCCTTGAAGTCATAATTGAAAAACGAAAACTCATCGTCCACGAAGGTGGTAAATTAGCACCGCGCAGATGATGCTTTCATTTTTAAAATAAAAAGGGGAAGACAAAAGAATTTATGGTGCATATTATATTATCAAAATAAAATTCCAGTATATATAAGATACTGGATTTATCATTCATGTTTGGATAGAGGGGTTAAGTAAGGGATAATAAAAGAAAAGAAATTGAAAAAAATAAAAGAATGAAAAGGGATTTTACCTCTTGAATTCTTCTCCTTGAGAACCTCCTTAAGGAACTTTGAAATGGTATTTTGCTGAGACCACAAAGACTAGAACATGGGGGAGAGGTTCAGGAGATTTATTGAGTATAATATAATCAAGATTCAAGGTTTTTGAGGTGTGAGGAGAAGGGGCGGTGAGGGTGGTATTATAGTGGAGGAGAGGGGTGTTTTTTATTATTTTACTCATTAGTTTATTATTTTGGCTCAAGACTGTCAATAGTTTGAACCTTATCACTAAATATATTTAAATAATTAAGTAGATTTCATGATTATGGGATTATATCAGCTATACATCATCTATGACTCAATAATTCATGTATTTTTTAAATACCGTAAATTATTGTATTTTACTATTCACAAAAAATTCAACTATTTTAGAAAAATCACAAAAAATCACCCTAACTATTTTTTAACTTTTAGAATTCAAAAATTTACTCCATTTTATGAAAATAATTTTTTAAATATGAGAAATTTAATTTTTAAATAAAATCATCATTTACTCAAAAAATATTGATTTTAATATTATAACGAATTTTATAACACTTTCAAAAATTAATTAAGGTCTCATAAAATTATATTATAATCATAAGACAACAAAATGTTAATTTATGAATTTATTTCAGGAAAATAAATTTTCTTTTAAATCTTTATATTAATTATAAAATTGTAAATAAACATTTATGTTTCACAAAAATACCAACACTTAATTTATTATTTTTAAAACATTTATTTACTTATTCCATGATATAAATTTATTATATTTTCATTTATAAGATACCTAAATTTTATTTATAATTTTATAGGTGATTTTACTATTATATTGGTCATATATTATTCCTATTGGTCATATTTCTATTTCAACGATCGTATTTAATAGGGTTTTAAACTCGGTGTTGTGTGAAGCATAAATTATCGAAGATGTTAAATTTTAAAAGCGACATACCATAAAATTTTGTGGTGTTACATTCCCTAATCCATTAATAAATTGTGTCCTCTCAATTTGAAATTGTACTTCTAGAATCAAAGGTTGATACATCAAAATTCCTTTATGGGAAACCCACATCGGAAACAAGGTTAATAAAAAATCCTCTTAATAAAAGGGAAAGAGAAATGTGAAGGTCACCAAAAAACTAGGTTTTTAGGTAGGAAATAATTAGTATAAAGTGATAACATTGACATGGAGGATAAATCTAACTATCAAGTTCTGATGGAGAGTGATATATAATGTGGTTATTAGAAATTTAACCATCATGAAACCATAAATCTTATGATTGGTTAAAAGACCATTGATTTCTCAAAAAGAAAACTAAACGTATAACGTTTTTGTTCCAAAATCTTTTTCCTAAAGTTGAGAGATTATTTTAATATATAGATAATCACTTTAGAAATTAAACTTAATTGATTACTTTCCATGTTATAAGAATAATCTCATCTTTTTTGTGCTTTGATCTGTTTTCACATCATCCCTTACAGTTGGGAATGAATGTTAAAGATGATTTTTTCATTCCTGAAACACTTTTAACAAATAATATGGTCCTTAATTCATTCCTTTGACCTTTAAATGTTTACCAAAACCAATAAGTTTATCACATGTTATCAATGAAAAATAATTTTCAAATCATAACTTGATTCATTCCACAAGTAGTTAATCTTAAGACTCATCTAAAACATGTTTGTCCACATTCAATAACCAAAAATTTAGAAGGAAGGTAACTAAATTTCCAAAATCATCTTAACATAAGATTCTCCAAATAATGTATCTATTAACCCCACACACCAAATATATGAATACCTTGATCACCTTAAAACCATAATTAAAACATACATGATTCCAAATTTATAAAGAATAATTATTGCAATGAAATACGTATATATCACATGATTCTTACAACTAGAAGATCATAACATAATTCTTGAATCCAAAAACACAAATACATTAATTATTCCACTTCGACTGCAGTAACAACATAAGCTTAACCTTGACCCCTTTGATTTTTTTGAGCTATATTTCCTTGATGGTTGGGACATTCATTTGTGTAGTTCCCCATATCCCTATAGTTGAAACATTGCACATTTACAACTTCTTTCTTTCCCTTACATTTATGAGTTTGGTAACCTTTCTCTTCACACTTGTAACAAATTTTCATTCCCTTCAGGAAATTACTGGGGTGTTTTTTCCCATATTTATCACATGTGATAATTTTTTTTCCCTTTTCCCTTTATTCATCTCTTGATATGTCATTCTTGTTGGGAAAAAATCCCTCAAGGTAACATTGAATCATTTTTATGTTGGTTGTGTTTGTTGAAAATGTAGGTTTTCATGGTGAATTTTTGAGTTCCAAAGATATTGTTGACAATCCATGTTGACAAATAACCACGACAAAGAAATGGAAGATCTGTAGGTGGTACAAAAGAATAGATACATGGTGGCACTATTTTCCAGTGTTTTCCAAATTTTAGGGGTACAAAGTTTGGGATTTGGTGAGCATCTTGAAATGTGGATTTCCTTGAAGATCTCATCAAAATATAGTAAAGGATTGAGTTTCGCAAATATGAGCATCTTGAAGTGGATTTCATAGATACTTTAAGAATACTGACGGTGAGCTTTGTGATTATGGCAAGATTTGCGAATAGCAGAGATGAAGGGCATTGTAAAGGAGCTTTGTGGCGGTGGCACAAATGAATTGACGGAACGCTTCATGGTTATGATGAAATCTACAATCCAAAAATTGTTGTGGTGCTCTGCGATTTGGAGAGATTTTCAGAGGGAATTTCAGAGAATTTTGATTTGAGTTAACGTGGGGCTGACTTCATGTGGAAGGTTCTCGGGTTAGTGGAATCACCTATAAATAGACATAGACCCCCTCGAGAGAAGTAGATAGTTTTCCAAGAAAAATTTGTAGCTCTCAAATCGAAAAGGAGGTTCATGGAGGCAGTGTGCTTCGTGAAATACATGAGCTTCATGGAAACTAATCTAGCTCTGCAAAAGAGGTGTGTTCCAAATTGGATCAGTGAGCTTCACGAAGTAAGTCTCTTTACGACAGCTTGAGCTCTATGGTGGACTAAGATTTGTGAAGGCTTGAGCTCTGCGAAGGCTTGAGGTATGTGAAGCAGTGTGCTCTATGAAGTAGTGAGCTCTACAAAGGTGTGTGCTTTGCAAAGAGGCAGGGACTTCACGAAGGCTTGTTTAAGCTTTGCGAAGGTATTTCCAAAGGTTGTTTCCCAGTGAACAGTGGAAAAGGGGTATTCATCAGTGGGTGAAATTTGGACTTCAATAGAGCATCTACATACAGCAAAGGATGAACTCATTAGAGATAATGAAAGGACCTAAAAGTCTTTAAACTGTGTTTGGATCTTCTGAAGAAGCAGTTAGCTCGCTTCAGTTGAGAGAGCAACAAGTTCTCAAATTGTGAATGGTTGTAAACTAGGAGGGATGATGAGTCCGCTTCGAACTTGTAAACAGTAGTACACTTATAGTGGATTTAGTACATCGGAACATCGATGGTGTATGCTCCTTGGACATAGCCTAGTGCAGGTGAACTAAGTAAAATTGATGTGTCATGTGCATGATTTAAGATTCATTCATAATCTATAATGGTAAGGAGAGAGAGAATCGAGTTTTGTATAACAACAAAACAAGATCAAAAGGGACATCTGTTTTAATTTTTCATATCCTGATTCACCCCCCCCCCCTCTTAGGGTATTTAGCCTAGTGGACCTAAAAATTATCTTCTTCTATTACTTTCCCTTAAATTCATAAGACTTAGAGTATTATTTCTCTATATTAATAGAACATGAGATTATATCCTTTTATGATGACAATGTTTGGGAAACTAGTGATCTTCATATAATTGGCTTAAGTACATCAAATAAACCGCCAATATTTCTCCCTGGGTTATATATGTACTCCAAGACATACCTTAATAACCTTGTAAATTTGACTTCATACTTAGCAACGTTTTCATCTTCGTTCTATCTCAGACTCAAGAATTGTCTCTCCATATCTTCTCGTTGTTCCCAAGGGAAATATTTTTCTGAGAAAATTTCCTTAAAATCCTTCCATTCCATATTTGAAATTTCTTCCTCCTTCTTTTTGTTTTGAATCAATGACCACCATTGATCAGTATATCTTGAGAGATGATAAACTGTCATGATAACCTTCTCCCTTTCATTACTTCCCAAAGTGAGAAATGTATTCTATAAGGAAATTATCCATTCTCCAGCTACAAATGGGTTTTTAGTCCCATTTAATGATGGAGGTTTTTGTCTCATAAAGTGTTCTAACTTTTTTACACCATGTTGTGGATAGGTTTTCTCCATGTGAGTAAGGTTATTGATCATAACCTGAGTCAATTGTCCCAATATAGTTATAATTTTTTCAGCCCCAGCTTCAAAATCATTATATTTCATAGGTTGGAAATCCTTACATAGAATGTGTGCATTGATATGTTTTTCATTACTTCCACTATGTGTTATTTCTAAATAATAGAATACACTAAATTAGGTTATAAATCATAATTAATAATTTTGAAACTAGAAAAACACTTAAAATAAATTGGAAATTTATGCATAATTAATCACATAATCATAAACATGGTTTCTTTGGAGAAATGTTCACTTTTAAATTTTTCATAATGTTTTATAAAGAAAATGTGAATTATCCTAAGGATATCCCTCAAGAGTGTCAAACCAGGTGCGCAGTAAGTCATGTTGTCATGTACCGGGTTACACCGAGTTAGGCCCGACACACCTTGTCAGAGTTTTTACCTTTAGGTACATCTATTCCAAAACCACATTCACTTGTAGTATCTATATAGGGATGTGTTGTTAGGAAGATCCACATAATATCTACCTTACCAAAATTTTAGGATGTTCTTCTATGTTTTTCCTCAAAGTCTATCTTATAGTTATGTTCCCTAATCTATGATTTCTAAATCTAGTTTCCATTATAATAAATAAAGAAGTCACACCCCAAAGGACCTAATAGTTTATTATCTTTGGAAAAACAAATACATACATAAGTTTTACATTATAAATTTAAATTAAATAAAATATACAAACTCCATTGGAAACACCCATAAACTCCTAGATTATCCCTGCAAGTCATTAATAATATACATTTTCCATCCTAGGGAAAAATAAAACATAAGAAAGGGGTGAGTTTAGATGCTCGATAAGGGTAAGAAATATAGCAGAAGCTAACATAAACATAATAAATAAGGAAATTTGAATGACTAAAAACACATACCATTAAAACATAATCTTGAGCATCATATGGCAGGAATAAAACTGATCAAATAATGTCATATAAACAATCACATGAGAATGAAACTTAACCATGGATATTTTACTAGTATAATAATCACATGTATTATCAATTACTAATATCATAATGATAGAATTCATAATTTTGGACATCTAAAACATTTCATTAAGGCCTCCACTAAGACGTCTGAAAATAAATGGTTAAGGGCTTGACCAAATCCATATATGTTTTGTCTCATGAGACCTACCGATGCATCGAGGGTCTATAGCGATCTCTGCCCATCACTTACTAAGTCCAATGAATTCCTCATATGAATGGGGTGAAACATAAATAACATATACATGTGAAATGTAAATAATATTCCTCAATTAGTAAACATAATCACTAATCATTCTAATTAATATGATGAATGATATTAAGATAGCACATCCACAATCAAACTGATCATAAACCATTTAAAAAAATATGGTAGATGATATAATAAAAGATCTATCCCAATTAATCATGATATTAAATATAGGGTTTTGAAATAGATGAAAATACTCTAATAAAATTATCAAGGAATTATTGAGAGAAATACTATTTTTTACTTTGGAAAGAAGAGTTTTTTTGGAAAAAATATTTGTATTTGTCATAAAATCAAATTATAATATGAACATACCAGAAAGAAAAGGGAAGGATAATAAAATTGAATTTTAGTCATAAATTATGTCTAACTTAAGTGGAAACATATAAAAATACTTTTTAAGAAATTTTATAAATGGCCCACTTTAGTGCGGTTTAAGAGAAAATATAAAAGCGTCTTTAAAACAGAAAAAGTCATAATTGTTTGTATAAAACCAAAAATGAACAGAGATGGTTTTTCATAATAAAAATATTTATTTTAGAAAAATAATGGTGTCTTAAAATAGATTATAGAGTCTACTTGAAAATGGGTAAGAAATTGGGAAATACCCTTTAATTGGGCTTGTTTATCGGTAGGAATTGAGAATAAAACCTTATAAAACGTGTATTATCCCATCAAAGAAAAATGAACTAATATAGATACATAAGTTTGGAACATATATGAATAATGTATAAAAATTATATAAAAATGATTAAGAATTACATTGGGGTAAAGTGAGAGAAAGAGTAACGTGAATGAAAAATAGAGGTTCAGGAAGAAACTCTTACCACTTTGTAATCAATCGAATCATACGCCCCAAAAATTAACAATAATAAAATGAAACAATAAATACTATGAAGATAAATAGATTCATGGTATTATATATCAAATGTCATCATACATACACCACAAAAAAGAAATGAGTGGTGAATAAGTGAAATCTCACAGAAATAAAAGTGAGATTAAAAGGCATTACTTTATGTCCGAAAGTGTTTTGTACTTGTACTTAATGTCCTGGATAATGAAATTAGATTCATTAATAATTTAATTCAGAGCCTATTAGACATTTATTTTATTTATTATAGTTTTTTAAGTTCATTTATGGCCTTTTTTATGAGTTATATGATTCAATTTCGTTGTTTCGAAGTATTCATTTCCTTGGTTTTCATGATTAGTTTACATATATACATGTATGAAAGATCATGTAAAATTGAAATAGTTATCCATAATTGAAATTATATGTTATTAATGAAATTACAGGATATTTAATGTTCTTATATACTATTTTGTTCCCAAATATGAGGATGATTCATTGGTTAAAACATTAATGATAATCGTTTAGATTATTTTGTCGTTTTTTCGATCATCACGCACTAGTTTTGTCTTATGAATTAATATTATGTATATATACTAGTTCCAAAACATTAAATAAGATATATTAAATATAGTAAAGTCTGTTTTAACCATATTTTTTTATGAGTGGTATTGAAGGTATAATTTAAAAATGAAAACTCGTCGTCCATGAAGGCGATAAATCGACACCTCACAGACGATGTTTTCATTTTTAGAATAAAAATGGAAAAATAAAAAAAATGATGGTGGATATCCCATTATCACAATAACATTCCAGTATATATAAGATATTGGATTTATCATGCATGTTTGGACATAGGAGTTAAGAAAATGATAATAAAAGAAAAGAAATTGAAAGAAAATTAAAAGAATGAAAGGAGATTTTATCTCTTGAATTCCTCTCCTTAGGAACCTCCTTAAGGAACTTTGAAATTGTCTTTTGGTGAGACCAGAAAGACCAGAACATGGGGGATAGTTTTGGGAGAGGTATTGGGCAGAATATAAGTAAGATTCAAGGCTTTTTAGGTGTGAGGAGAAGGGGTGGTGAGAGGTGGTATTTATAGTGGAAGAGAGAGGTGTTTTATGATTATTTTATTCATTAGTTTATTATTTTGGATCAAGACTATAAATAGTTTGAACTTCATCACTAAATATATTAAAATAATTAAGGAGAGTTCTATATTATGGACTTACATCAGCCATACATCATCTATGAATCAATAATTCATGTATTTGTTAAATACTGTAAATTACCGCATTTCACTATTCACCAATAATTCAACTATTTTAGAAAAATCCTGAAAATTAACCCTAACCATTTTTTTATGTGTATAATTAATAAATAGATTACATTTTATGAAAAATAATTTTTTAAATATGAAAATTTTAATTTTTAAATAAAATCACCATTTGCTCGAAAAATACCGATTTTAATATTATAACGGATTTTATGACGCCTTCAAAAATTAATTAAGGTCTCATAAAATTATCTTATAATAATATGACAAAAAATATTAATTTATTAATCTATTTAATGAAAATAAATTTTATTTTAAATCTTTATATTAATTATAAAATTGTAAATAAATATTTATGTTTTGAAAAAAATACTAATACTTAATTTATCATTTTTAAAACATTTATTTACTTATTAAATTATATAAATATATTATATTTCCATTAATAAGATACCTAAATTTTATGTATAATTTCATAGGTGAAGTTTCTATTTTATTGGTCATATACTATTTCTAATGGTCACATTACTATTCCAACAATCATATTTAATAGTATATTACGGTTTTAAACTCAGTGTTTCGTGAAGCATAAACTATCGAAGATGTTAAATTTTAAAAGAGACATACCATAAAATCATAGGGTGTTATAAATATTATATTCACCAAACTTGTAAATGAATATTTTTTATTGTTTAACTCACTTATTATTTTAAATAATTTGTGATTAAATTATGGCGATCAACTAATATTTTGAAATAAATATTATTTATTTTGACTTTTCAAATCCAATAATTGAATTTAACTGAGATTGTGGATGAACTAAGTGTGTAAACCTCTGACCCTCTTTCTCAGTGGTATTAGACATAATCGCCTAAAGTTCAATGTTAGCATCTAACAGCACATCAAGACATCCATATATAAAGAAGTTAACGTTGCAATGACGTCCAACCTCATACAAATGTTTATCATATAATGTAATCATTTTATCATAATATCTCAAATAAAGAAAGTTTCATGTAGTTTTCATCAACTTATATGCTTGATATCTCTTTCTTTGACTTTCCAGAAAAGAAATCGTTCATCGAACACCATGACCATGAATTTATTTAGGCAGTTCCATTCTCATCAAAGGGTCTGAGATATTAACTTTCATCATGAAAAAAAATGGATAGATTTTTTCTTGCATTATCCACTAATGTTGTATCATTCGTGACACACCCAACATATCCTATTTCACCGCGAACATATGTCTTCATGGTTTTCGTCAATATATCAAAGTGCGCAAGTCATGATATCCATTAATGATAGTTGATAGAGCTAATATTTTCCACATTTTTTGTATGCATTTAAATTGTTTTAATCATACCAAATTATCAATTTTAACTTATATGAATCAATTTTGGATTTATGATGTGTTTTGAGCTAAATGGTGAAAAGCGCTTAATTCTGAATTTTTGGACAGATTTTTACATCAAGGGTATTTTAGTCATTTCTTGAAATATATAAATCCAAATTGAGTGAATGTTTTTTTTGTTATAATCCTTATTTTATTTCCTTAATCTTTGTCTTATGAACCATGGTTTGAATCGATCGTATAGTGGCCTTAAAAATCAATGAAGTTGAATATTTTTCTGGGCAGACAATGTGGACCCCACCACCAAAACAGACATCCATCTCAGCCTACATGTCTCCAATTGAAGTTATTACACTTGGTATAGCACTAGGACACACATGTGCGGCTCTAAAATTAATTTTAAGGAGTTTCGAAGTCATTAAAGTTTCCATTGTAGGTTATACTTTTAGAGGAAGCTTCCTGAAAGTTGCATCCATAAAATGAAACCGCCAATAAAAAATCATAACTCATACAACCGGTGTCCAAATGAGCTGAAATTTGGAGGGTGAACGTAAAACAAAATTATTAAAAAAATTAATTTAGGGGTACATGTGTTATTCAGCCAATTTATGGATCCAAAAGGCGACAACATTTAGAGGCCATAAATCTACCTATAAAAGGAGAGGAGCTCCTACCTCTCAAATCATTCCAATCCTTCCCAACACCATTCAGGGCTCCAAGGAGAGGATTCCAGCGGGCCATTTAGGATTTTTCATTATTTCTTTTTATATTTTAGTTTTCATTTTCATTATAACGCATGCTTTTTTTTATATTAAAGTGTTTCTCATTTTCTTCTTTCATCTCTTTTCTCTTCCAATCTCAATCTTATTCTCTCTCTTCTAACTTTCCATCGTGATCTCTATGCACTTCGCCATGGAAAGTGACTAACTCGAGTCTTGGATCTAGGGGAGGTTTCACAGTGTTCTTCATTATTGTGCTTCAAATTGAAAATGTTTTAAATCTATTTGTGGTGGAAACGAGAATATTGGAAGAGAGACCATGAAGGAACTTTATAGGGATTATCCATGTTTCAAGCCATTTTTATCCATTCCTACCCTACTCTTGGTATTTGCATGATATTTTAGAGATGAAGTGTGAGATTTAAGGGAATCATGGTGGAAGGTATGTTACACATTGTAAGGAAAAAGTGTGGGGGTGTTATTGTGGGAATTGTAAAAGGTTGTGGAATCATTCATTATACTCTATTATTTTTCCCTCTTGAATTAAAAAAATGACAAAATGACAAAAAGATCCAAAAAAGAGGAAAAATTGGTTGTGATTTGGGAGAACAAAATATCATCATTTTCCAGACCGACAATATTCTAATCGTATGTGGTTAGGTGAGGGATGTGAGGTTTTATCTAATCACAACTTTTAAAAAAAATACAAAATTAAAAAAAATCATGAGGGTGCATTAATCATTCATTATTCTTAACTTTGATCATGACCTTACTTTGAGTTTTGGGGGAAGTGGGTGTTGGTACCTTGAAGGATATAATTTCATTACACTTTTGATATCATGCATTGTACTTAAGAGATAAACCTCCTCCTTGAGCCTTAATTTTTAAAACATCAAATCCTACCAACCTTAAGCCTCAGAGTCATTTGAACCTTTATTGAAAAGTCCTCATGATTTTATGTGCCTTTTGTCTTTACAAAGTGGAGAAAGTAGTTATTTTACAAGATTATGGATAAGATACATTTTTTATGATATAATCATAACTCTACTTGAATTTTACCATGAGATATGAGAGACCAAATTCAAAGGTGAGGTAAATCATGATGTGACAAGCTTAATAATAATGAATTGAGAAGTTTGAATGAAAGAAAGAAGAAGTTCCATTTTTTCAAAGGGGAAAAGTAAAATACATGAATTAATTGTTTCTTTGAAAAATGGGAAATTAAATTGATATTTTATGTGGATTTTTGAATGTTTGATTTTACATTGAAATTTGTTAAATTTTATTACTTTGGAATTTGAATATTGGTAACATTGGTGTCCTCTAAATTCCATGTTGATATTTTATGCTTGAGGACAAGCATAGTTTAAGTGTGGGGGAATTAATAGAGCTAATATTTTCCACATTTTTCTATTCATTTCAATTGTTTTAATCATCCCAAATTATCAATTTGAGCTTATATGAATCAATTTTGGATTTATGATGTGTTTTGAGATAAATGGTGAAAAGCGCTTAATTCTAGATTTTTGGGAAAAAAATTACATCAATGGTATTTTAGTCATTTCTTGAAATATATAAATCCAAATTGAGTGAATAATTTTTTTATAATAATTGTTTTATTTTATTAATCTTTTTATTTTGGACTAGGGGCTAAATAGATCTTATAGAGGCCTAAAAAAACAATGAAGTTGAAGATTTTTTCGGGCGAACAGTGTGTACCCCACCACTGTAACGGACGTCCATCTCAGCCTACATGTATCCAATTGAAGTGATTATACCTGGGATATCCTGAGGACACACAATTTCATATCTAAAATTAATTTAAAGAAGTTTTTAAGTCATTAAGGTTTCCATTTGAGGTTATAATTTTAGAGGTAGCTTCCTAGAAGTTGTGTCTATAAAAAGAAACCTCCAATAAAAAAATAATAACTCAGAAAAACGGTGGCCAAATGATCTGACATTTGTAGGTTGAATGTCCAACGAATTTATGAACAAATTTCATGAAGGTTTCCATGCGTTATTCTTCCAATTAATGGGTCAAAAACGCAACAATATTTGGAGACCATAAATCTACATATAAAAGGAGAGGAGATCCTACATCTAAAATCATTCCAATCCTTCCCAACACCATTTAGAGCACCAAGAAGAGTAGTCTAGTGGCCCATTTAGTATTTTTAATTATTTCTTTTTATATTTTATTTTTCATTTCTATTGTAACACATGCTTATTTTTTATATTAAAGTGTTTCCCATTTTATTATTCCACCCCTTTTCTCTTCCAATATCAATCTTATTCTCTCTCTTCCATATTTCCATCTTGATCTCTATGCACTTCTCCATGGAAAATGACTAACTCAAGGCTTGGACCTGGGGGAGGTTTCACGGTGTTCTTCATTATTGCGCTTCAAATTGAAAATGTTTTAAATCTATTTGTGGAGGTGGGAATATTGCATGGGTGAGGCGGTCATCCACCATGACATTATTTCCAAATCCATCTTTTTCATTGATTAATCATTTTCCCTCTCTTTTCTTAAGCAAACCCTTCATATTGTGGAGTTTGGGTTGCTATAAGGGATGAAATGACATACAGTAGAGTCAGGTCTTGTAGGAATAACATTCTCGGTTGAGGTGTTGCCTTACTTGATTACTGGAGGAGGTGTGGTTTGGTGTGTAGAAAGAATGCTAAAATCACACACTCAATAAATCAATGGAGAGTAATTTATTAATGAGTTTTCACTAAATGAATTATCAAATTTAATTTAAATAACAAATAAATAATAAATGAACCCGTGTTATCAAACCTTGGACCAAGACCTTTCTTTCTAATTTGCATTTTTTCTATATTTAAATTTAAAGTTTTCATTTCATTATTTTAATTTCAGTATATTCCAAAACTCTTAAAAATAACCTTTTTAATAAATATTAATAACCCCATAATTATTTAGATTACGTGAATTAGAAATTAGTGATTGAACCAACTGTGATGCTCCTCAAGTGAGACGACCTTGGTTAGCCACTATGTTGCACTAGGAAAACATAGAAATTTTCTTTTACCATGCCTCATGATAGGCATGCACCAAAATTGGAACCGTTGTTGGGGAGCTAAGTAGTTACTTCAAATCACTTTTTCAAAATTCACATTTTTGTAAATATTTGTTCATTCTTAAAAAAAATCTAAAAAAATCATTTTCCCTAATGAATTCAAATTCATATTATTATTCATGGGAAGATTACTCGCATGTGAAATATCAAGAACCAAAATTCGATTACAATTATCTAAATGACTTGGTGGATAGGATGAGAAATACTCTGGATGACTTGGGGATAAAAATGGAAAGAGCATTTGACTATGTTCGTACATTGATAGAGCAATATGACCCTGAGCCGGAGTAAGAACATGAAATAGTGGTGGAAGAAATTTCACCACTCATCATTGAAGAACCATATGAGGTAAATGTAGAGGTACTTGAAGACTCATTCATCCTTACTCAACCAATTCTACCCGATATAGATGAAAAAGAATATGACTTCCCTGCTGAGCTACATTTGGGAGATCAACAAAAACTTAATGAATTCTGGAATGAATGTGAGGAACTGCTTGATCTCCCCAAGTCTTGTAAAGAAGAGCCAGCACCACTGGAAGAAGACGCCACCCAAGTGGTGGAATTTGAAGTAAAGATAGAGGAGCCCAACTATCTACCTACAGCCAGTGATAATCAACTCCAAGAGGCACTTTCAACTAAAGAAGTGATTGAGCTAGAACCAACTCAAGGAGATGATCCTTCTATGAACTCTACCTTTTCTGATTCCATTCAATCTGATTTTAGAATCACCCCTTATAATTTTGAATTTTTAGATTTAGTCAATCCTCACCATGCCTTAGAAGAAGATGAAAACAAAAATGCACTTGTTGAGGAACACTTGAACCTCCCAAAAGATATTGAATATTATTTTAAGGAAATACAAGAAGAGAAAGAGAGTGTTGCACAAGTAGAAACGAAGGAGGAGGAGGCTTCGTACTTCATCCTACCCCCACCATGTAAGTTATACCATTTTGAGAAGGGGACGGATATGGTTTACTCTATCTATGGAGTCCTTCTCAACAAGAAAACAGATGTGGATGCTGAGAAAATCCACATGTGGTGGTTCAAATCAAATAAGCTTCATCCACCCTCTGATTTTGGATAACATCCGGTACTGCCCTTTGGAGGAAATAAAAATTCAGGGCCCACTTGGGGGATCATACCAAGATTTATCTTTACATGCTTTTTTTATATTTCAAATTCATTTTTTAGATTATTCTAGCATGCGGCCCACTCCTCCTTATCCTTTTGAGCTTTAATGACATGATCCTTGTTCTTAAGTGAGTAATTGTCTTTTTTAGGTTCATATATGGTAAAAGGAAACCTTAGATAATGAAATAGGACTGAATCCTTATTTCAAAAGGGAGTTTACTTTTAATGTTTAAACTTTTAAACTCCTTACATTTTTTGGTCCAAAACATGTTTTTAGCTTTAAAGATAAAATTGCATGTCTACACTTGAATTATTGCTTTACTTGACTTATCAAGGAGACATGAGTTTCTTAGTAATCCTATGATGCCATGTTTAAGATTTCAATGTTAATGAGATTAAATGAGTAAAATGGAAAATTGAATGTTTAAAGTGAATCGCAGATATTGAAATGATGACTCCTGATTTAAGGGAATTAGTTGATTTATGTAAATGGAATTTCCCTACCATTTTTCATACTTTGAATTTCTGAAATTCATGTGAATTGATTTGTTATTATAAATCATGCCTTCAATGATTTTCCAGTATCATATGTCTCATTCTTGAGAGAATTTCTAGACCAAGTACTTCCTATTTATTCTTGAGAATATTTCTTGAGTAATCTTGGGACATGTCACCTGCTAGAACTTGCATTTGAACTTGTCAAATCGATGACTATACAAAAACACATTTAAAATGATTAAGGTGTCTTTTAAAAATCCCTTATCCATAAAGACCACCTTTACATAAATCCTTTGTTTAGTCCATAGAGACCATGAATGACCTTTATAGGGATGATTCATGTTTCAAGCCATTTTTATCCATTCCTACCCTACTCTTGGTATTTGCATGATATTTTAAAGATGAAGTTTGAGGGTGAATGGAATCATGGTGGAAGGGATTTTATACATTGTAAGGAAAAGGTGTGGGGGTGTTATTGTGGGAATTGTAAAAGGTTGTGGAATCATTCATTATACTCTATTGTTTTCCCCTCTTGAATTAAAAAATGGAAAAAATGACAAAAAGATCCAAAAAAGAGAAAAAATTGGTTGTGATTTGGGAGAACCAAATATCATCATTTTCCAGACCAACGATATTCTAATCATATGTGGTTAGGTGAGGGATGTGAGGTTTGATCTAATCACAACTTTCAAAAAAATACAAAATTAAAAAAATCATGAGGGTGCATTAATCATTCATTATGCTTAACTTTGATCATGGCCTTACTTTGAGTTTTGGGGGAAGTGGGTGTTGGTACCTTGAAGGAGAGAATTTCATTACACTTTTTATATCTTGAATTATACTTAAGAGATAAACCTCCTTGAGCCTTAATTTTTAAAACATCAAATCCTACCAACCTTAAGCCTCAGAGTCATTTGAACCTTTATTGAAAAGTCCTAATAATTTTATGTGCCTTTTGTATTTACAAAAAGAAGAAAGTAGTTAATTTATAAGATTATGGATAAGGTGCATGTTTTATGATACGATCATAACTCTACTTGAATTGTACCATGAGAGATGAGAGGCCAAATTCAAAGGTAAGGTAAATCATGATGTGACATGCTTAATAATAATGAATTGAGAAGATTGAATGAAAGAAAGAAGAAGTTCCATTTTTTCAAAGGGGAAAAGTAGAATAAATGAATTAATTATTTCTTTGAAAAATGGGAAATTAAATTGATATTTTGTGTTGATTTTTGAATGTTTGATTTTACATTGAAAATTGTTAAATTTTATTACTTTGGAATTTGAATATTGGTAACATTGGTGTCCTCTAAATTCCATGTTGAGATTTTATGCTTGAGGACAAGCACAATTTAAGTGTGGGGGAATTGATAGAGATAATATTTTCCAAATTTTTTGTATTCATTTAAATTATTTTAATCATCCAAAATTATCAATTTGAGATTATATGAATCAATTTTGGATTTATTATGTGTTTTGATCTAAATGGTGAAAACACTTAATTCTGGATTTTTGGATAGATTTTTACATCAATAGTATTTTAGTAATTTCTTGAAATATATAAATCCAAATCAAGTGAATCTTTTTTTTAGAATTCTTATTTTATTTTCTTAATATTTATATTTTTGACCAAGGGTTAAATATATCATATAGAGGCCTTAACAAATCAATGAAGTTGAAGATTTTTTTGGGCGAACAACGTGTACCCCACCACCATAACATACATCCATCTCGACCTACACGTATCCAATTGGAGGTTATACTTTTATAGGAAGATTCCTAGAAGTTGTGTCCAAAAAAGGAAACCACCAATAAAAAAATCATAACTCATACAAATAGTGTTCAAATGAACTGAAATTTGTAGGGTGAACATCCAACGAATTTACGAACAACTTTCATGAAGGGTTCCACGTGTTATTATTCTAATTAATGGGTCAAAAACACGACAACATTTAGAGGCCATAAATATGTCTATAAAAGGAGAGGATCTCCTGCCTCGAAAATCATTCCAATTCTTCCCAACACTATTCAGGGCACCAAGAAGAGGAGGCCAGTGGGCCATTTAGGATTTTTAATTATTTTTTTTATATTTTAGTTTTCATTTCCATTGTAACACATACTTATTTTTTATATTAAAGTGTTCCCCATTTTCTTATTCCACCCCTTTCCTCTTCCAATCTCAATCTTATTCTCTCTCTTCCATCTTTCCATTGTGATCTCTATTCACTTATCCATGGAAAATGAATAACTTTAGGCTTGGACCTGGGGGAGGTTTCACAGTGTTCTTCATTATTACACTTCAAATTGAAAATTTTTTAAATCTATTTGTGGTGGAGGTGGGAATATTGCACGGGTGTGGCGATCGTCCACCATGACACTATTTCCAAATCCATTTCTTTTCATTGATTAATCATTCCCCTCTGTTATCTTAAGAAAACCCTTTGTATGGTGGATTTGGGGTTGCTATAAGGGATGAAACAACATACGGTGGAGTCGGGTCTTGTAGGAATAACATTCTCGGTCGAGGTGTTACCCTACATGATTACTCGAGGAGGTGTGGTTTGGTGTGTCAAACGCATGCTAAAATCACACACTCAATAAATCAATGGAGAGTAATTCATTAATGAGGTTTCACTAAATGAATTATCAAATTGAATTTAAATAACAAATAAATAATGAATGAACCTGTGTTATCAAACCTTGGACCAAGACCTTTCTTTCTAATCTGTATTTTGTCTGCATTTAAATTTAAAGTTTCCATTTCATTATTTTAATTTTATTATTTTCCAAAACCCTTAAAAACAACATTGTTAATAAATATTAAAAACCCCAAAAAGATTTAGATTAGGTGAATTAGAAATTAGTGATTGAACCAACTGCGATGCTCCTCAAGTGAGACGGCCCTGGTCAGCCACTATACTGCACTAGGAAAACATAGAAATTTGCTTTTTCCACACCCCGTGACAGGCGTGCGCCAAAATCGGCGTTGTTGTCGGGGAGCTAAGCAGTTACTTCAAATCACTTTTTCAAAATTCGCATTTTTGTAAATATTTTTTCATTCTTAAAAAATCTAAAAAAAACTTTTTTCTATGATGAATTCAAATTCATATTATAATTCATGGAAAGATTACTCGCAGGTGAAATATCAAGAACCAAAATTTGATTACAATGATCTAAATGACCAGGTGGATAGGATGAGAAATACTCTGGATGACTTGGGGATAAAAATGGAAAGAGAATTTGACTATGTTTGTACATTGATGGAGTAACCCGACCCTAAGCCAGAGCAAGAACCTGAGATAGTGGTGGAAGAAATTTCACCACTCATCATTGAAGAACTAAAGGAGGTAAATGTAGAGGTACTTGAAGACTCTTTCGTCCTTACTCAACCAATTCTACCAGAGATAGATGAAAAAGAAGATGAATTCCCGACTGAGCTACATGTGGGAGATCAATAAGAACTTAATGGATTTTGGAATGAATGTGAGGAACTGCTTGATCTCCCCAAGCCTTGTAAAGAAAATCCAGCACCACTAGAAGAAGACACCACCCAAATGGCGGAATTTGAAGTAAAGATGGAGGAGCCTGACTACATACCTCCATCCAATGATAATCAACTCTAAGAGGCACTTTCAACTGAAGAAGTGATTGAGCTATTACCAACTCAGGGAGATGATCCTTCCATGAACTCTACCTTTTCTTATTTCATTCAATCTGATTTTAGCATCACCCCTTATAATTTTGAATTTTCAGATTTAGTCAATCCTCACCTTGCCTTAGAAGAAGATGAAAACAAAAATGAACCTATTGAAGAACACTTGAAGCTCCCAAAAGACATTGAATATTCTTTTGAGGGAATATAAGAAGAGAAAGAGAACATTGCACAAGTATAAACGGAGGAGGAGGAGGCTTCATACTTCATCCTACCCCATCCATGTAATTTGTACCATATTGCGAAGGGTTCGAATGTAGTGTACTCTATCCATGGAGTCATCCTCAATAAGAACACAGATGTGGATGTTGGGAAAAGCCACATGTGGTGGTTCAAATCAAAGAATCTTCATTCACCATTTGATTTTGGATAAAATTTGGTACTACCATCTATAGGCAATAAAAATTCAGGTCCCACATGGGGGTCATACCAATATTTATCTTTACATGATTTTTTATATTTTAAATTCATTTTTTAGATTAGTCTAATATGTGAACCACTCCTCTTTATCTTTTTTAGCTTTAATGACATGATCCTTGTTCTTAAGTGAGTAATTCTCTTTTGTAGGTTCATATATGGGAAAAGGAAGCCATAGATAGAGGAACAGGACTGAATCCTTATTTCAAAAGGGAGTTTACTTTTAATGTTTAAACTTTAAAACTCCTTACATTTTTTGGTCCAAAACATGTTTTGATCTTTAAAGATAGAATTGCATGTCCACACTTGAATTATTTCTTTACTTGACTTATCTAGGAGACATGAGTTTCTTAAGAATCCTATGATTCAATATTTTAGATTTCAATGTTAATGAGATTGAATGTGTAAAATGGAAAATTGAATGTTTAAAGTGAAGCATGGATATTGAAATGATGACTCCTTATTTAAGGGAATTAGTTGATTTGTGTAAATGAAATTTCCCTACCATTTTTCATAATTTGAATTTCTGAAATTCACGTGAATTGATTTGTTATTATAAATCATGCCTTCGGTGGTTTTTGAATATCATATGTCTCATTCCTGAGAGAATTTCCAGACCAAGTACTTCCTATTTATTCTTGAAAATATTTCTTGAGTGATCTTGGGACATGTAACCTGCTATAACTTGCATTTGAACTTGTCAAAGCTATGACTGTACAAAAACATATTTAAAATGATTAAGTCATCTTTTGAAAATCCCTTATCCATAAAGACCGCCTTTACATCAATCCTTATTTTATCCCATGGAGACCATTAATGACCTTTATAGGAATGAGCCATGTTTCAAGCCATTTTTATCCATTCCTACCCTACTCTTGGTATTTGCATGATATTTTAAAGATTAAGTGTGGGGGTGAAGGGAATCATGGTGGAAGGGATGTTATACATTGCAAGGAAAGAGTGTGGGGGTGTTATTGTGGGAATTGTAAAAGGTTGTGGAATCATTCATTATACTTTATTGTTTTCCCCTCTTGAATTAAAAAAATGAAAAAAATGACAATCCAAAAAAAGAGGAAAAATTGGTTGTGATTTGGGAGAACCAAAAATCACCATTTTCTATAATGATGATCTTCTAATAATATGTGGTTAGGTGATGGATGTGAGGTTTGATCTAATCATAACTTTCAAAAAAAGGAAAAAAATCAAAAAAAAATCAAGAGGGTGCATTAATCCTTCATTATGCTTAACTCTGATCATGACCTTATTTTGAGTTTTGGGGGAAGTGGGTGTTGGTACATTGAAGGAGATAATTTCATTACACTTTTGATATCATGCATTGTACTTAAGAGATAAACCTCATCCTTGAGCCTTAATTTTTAAAACATCAAATCCTACCAACCTTAAGCCTCAGAGTCATTTGAACCTTTATTGAAAAGTCCTAATGATTTTATGTGCCTTTTGTCTTTAAAAAGTAGAGAAAGTAGTTCTTTTACAAGCTTATGGATGAGGTGCATGTTCTTATGAGCATAACTATACTTGAATTGTATCATGAGAGATGAGAGGACAAATTCAAAGGTGAGGTAAATCATGATGTGACGTGCTTAATAATAATGAGCTGAGAAGCTTGAATGAAAGAAAGAAGAAGTTCTATTTTTTCAAAGGGGAAAAGTAAAATACATGAATTAATTATTTCTTTGAAAAATGGAAAATTAAATAGATATTTTATGTGGATTTTTGAATGTTTTATTTGACGTTGAAAATTGATAAATTTTATTACTTTGAAATTTGAATATTGGTAACATTGGTGTCCTCTGAATTCCATGTTGAGATTTTATGCTTGAGGACAGGCACGATTTAAGTATGGGGGAATTGATAGAGCTAATATTTTACACATTTTTGTATGTATTTCAATTGTTTTAATCATCACAAATTATCAATTTGAGCTTATATGAATCAATTTTAGATTTATGATGTGTTTTGAGCTAAATGGTGAAAAGCGCTCAATTCTAGATTTTTTGACATATTTTTACATAAAGGGTATTTTAGTCATTTATTAAAATATATAAATCCAAATTGAGTGAGTATTTTTTTATAATATTTGTTTTATTTCCTTCATCTTTGTATTCTGGACCAGGGGATGAATCGATCATATAGAGACCTTAAAAAATCAATGAAGTTGACTATTTTTCCGGGCGGACAGCGTGGACCCCACCACCATAACGGGCGTCCATCTCAACCTACACATCTCCAGTTGAAGTTATTCCACCTGGGATAGCACGAGGACACGTATTCATGGATCTAAAATTAATGTTAAAATGTTTTGAAGTCATTAAGATTTCCATTGGAGGTTATACTTTTTGAGGAAGCTTCCTGGAAGCTGCATCCAGAAAAAGAAACTGCCAATAAAAAAATCATAACTCATATAACCGATAGAAACATGAGCTGAAATTTTGAGGGTGAATGTCCAATGAATTTATGAACAACTTTTATGAAGGATTCCATGCGTTATTCATCCAATTAATGGTTCAAAAACACAACAACATTCGGAGGCCAGAAATCTACCTATAAAAGGAGAGGAGGTCCTGCCTCTCAAATCATTCCAATCCTTCCCAACATCATTCGGGGCACTGAAACGTGCGGAATATTGTCGCCTATCGACCGATCAAGGTTCCGGTGCTCTGCTAATGTGTATAGCAGCACTCGGGTCGAATCCTCGGCGATGGTACTAGGTAATAGTCGATTATTTTTAGTTGATTGTATTTTGATTGGGGGTGGTTTGTTTGCAGAGCTTAATTGAAATTTTTAATGGATGATGTTTAATTTAACAAGTTGATAAATATTGTGGTGAGTTCATCATTAGGGAGTTAATCATGTGATATCCTTGAGCTTTGCTTTATATTGCATTAAATTAACACTCACATCAAAAGTTGATGTTGATTGGAATTCCCAAGTGTTAAGCCTTTAATCCAAGCCTTAACTTTACTTAGGGTTCTAATATCAATCAGTGCTTGATTTTGGAAGTGTATTTATGGTTCCAATAATCCATGTAAACCACACGTTAAACATAATATGTCAATAATCCATGACATGTTAAGTCCAACATACACAATGTTAAATTAAAGAATACTCATCGAGCAAAACCTCTCAATCACTTAACATCCCTAAATTATAACTCACCCCAATAAGATATTTACTCATCCATTTAAATTATTATTAATCTGGTCTATTATGTTTAAGGTGATGAATTACAAAGAGAAGAAAAAGAAAGGGATAAGAAAAAGTTGTGCGCCGAACACACACACGAACGATGATGAGAGTAAAAAAAACCAGACTTTTTATTGAATAATAAAGTAAAATAAGATGATGGATTTCAGATTGATTTAAACTAAAATAAGAACATTAATATTGAACTACAGAATGTGGATGAGAATAAGAAATTAAGAAGAAGAAAATTGCATTAAAACAGAATTACAGAGACAAACACTTGCAAAATTACAACGAAGAAAAATGCAAAAGTAAATGAAAACAAAGAGAGGAGGAAGGGATTATCAAGTGAAAACTTGAGTTTGTAAGATCCTCCCAAGACTTTGGTAGGGCCTTGTTACTTCCAATAAATCCTCCTTTTCTCTGAAATGCCAACCCTTTTGAAAGGAGAGGAGGGGATGTATTTATAGCCCAAGATGGTGGACTGTTTACATTCCAGAAATACTCCTCAACTTGGATCGCCGATATGTATATCCAGAAAGCCGAATCTTGAGAAATATACTTCTTCAAAGTTGTAGATAAAAATGTCTTCTATATACTGTGAAAATTTGGCGGACATTGGACTTATTTAACCAAAGTTATGGAGGTTTTAGTAAACAATGATAAACTGTCCATTTCAATCCAGTCTTTTGAAAGTCCAAAATGTGAAAGGGTTTTTGAATAGGAATATTCCTTAAAATATGAATGATTTCTTCAACAAAGTCGGTCACCTATATCTCCTCTTTCGTACTGAAAAATCTCAGCTCTATTTTATGGTTACATCATGAGATATGTCATGCATACTATACTGATTTTAATTCTCGGCCAGAATGGTGGGCTGGATTTTAAAGCTTCATTTGGGCCCCTTGTATTTGTGAATGGGTTCTGAATTTTTTTATCATGGACTTCTTGAAATATACTCCAAACTTGGGAGGATAATTAAGGTATTTAGACTTCTGTATTGAGCCCAGTAAATCAATCTTCATGAATAGTCCAGTTTCTTCACAGATTCTTTGGTCTTGTTTGTGAGGACCATATGACCATTCAAATGGAATAATTGGCTCATGGTACCTTCTAATGAAATGCTGTATATTTAAAGGATAATACTACAAAACAATAACCATATAGTTTGGATCAGTATAGTGATAGTTATTATTAAAATAGTAAACTGACTCAATTTGACTACTTCTAAAAATGCTCAAAAATTATACTTAATATTAAAACATTAATATTTCACACAAACTATGCACATTTCATATAAAATCAGTAAAGGGGGTATATAATAAGTCATGAAAATATTAATAACATCAACTCCCCCACACTTAGTTGTGTGCATGTCCTCATGTGCAACAAATATAAAAACATGACAAAATCATTTTCACTCACCAACAAATATTAAAATTTTGTTTTCTCCAATCAGGGGAGGTTTAGACTATTTCACTCATCCATTTTGAAATCCACCACAAGTTGTTATAGAAACAATGTTCCAAAACTAATTCATTTTTTCATGCTCAAATTTAGAAATGGAAAATGTAGACACTCAAAACTCACACCCCTCAAGATGATAAAATTCATTTGTGGAGGTTCACTCTTTCACCAACCAAAAGTGAAAATCATAGAGTTTGTAAGAGTTCTCAGCTTCCACTCCCTATCCAAAGTGCTCAAAAATCAAGGGGTCTTTTGAAGGGGTTTTTTTGTGGCTATGGGACGGTAGGAATATAATGTCCAAGAGAGAGAATAAGAGGGTTAAAATACCAACATAGAAAAACAAAGCACATTTTTTTGAAATAAAACATGGAAGGAAATGAAAACACATATTTACAAGGGAATGATTGTGTGAAGAAAGACACAATATAGGAATAAAATATGAAGGGGATGATAAGATGAAATATTTACAAACCACCAAACTTCTCCCAATGATATATGAATATAATGCAAGTGTTCTTTTTTTTTCTTTTTTTTTTCTTTGTTTTTTCGAAAGTTGACCTTGAGACAGATCTCACACTCATATCCCAACCCATGTTTGATCTCCTCATGACACTAATTGTAATAGTTATAACAAGATCAATGGTTGAGGAAGAGTGATTTCTGACCTACCCAAGACACAACCCATTTTTTTCATTTTTTTTTGTTTTTTTTTTGATTTTGTTTTTTTTTATTTTTTTTTTTTGAAAACTTTTCAATATAATTTGTACAGTACATTCCCAAATACCACTGAATGACAACCTCCCCCCACACTAAAATGGATGCTTGTCCTCAAGCAGATGATAACTAACCGGAAATTAAGGAAATGATACCCAAAAATGAAATCCATTCCCCCCCACACTTAAATTTCAAAAAATTATACAATGAAAATCCATGTTGATATTGGGTGGGGAAAAGGTATTGGGCTTTTAATGTGGCTATCAAAGAAAAGGTTTTCATAGGCTCGAAGGGGCTTTCAAAAGGAGTATCAATGTAAGGGAAATGGGAGGCTATTTGTCTATTGTGATTCTCATGTGGTTCAGAAAATGCCTCTATCATATTAATACACACTGAGGTAGGAAATTCAGCTCGAAGGTCCACAAACTCAAGACTCACAAATGGGGGTGAAAACAAACATTTTGAAAATATGGCCATAGGTGGCCTTGGCATGAAAGCAAATTTTTGTTCTCACGGTTGGGGAAAATCATTTTCCAAATCAAAAATTGAACATTCAAAATGTGTTGGTTTTGACACAAAATTATGTATCCAAAGTCATAATGAAAATAAAAAAATTTTGAGATGAAAACATGTCTGTTAACTCCCCAAAATGGTTGTATAAAATTTCAAAACTCGATGGTGAGTAAGCATGACTTATAATTTTTTTGTATTTTTTAAGTGATTTTTTTTTGGTTTTTTTTTGTTTTTTAGGTTTTTATATTTTTTTTGTTTTTTATAAAGATACACCCACACAAAAGAGAAAGTGAAAAAGAAATGTTTTGATAAAGAAAGCGGTAAAAAAATTAAAGAGAGAGGAAAAAGAAGAAAGAGGTAGAGAGAGGAAGAGATATAGAGAGTTAAAGGGAAAGAGGTGCCCCTGGTTTGGATTTGGCGGGTCGCCTTATCCATCTAGTGGTAGGTCAGCTAGAGAAGTTGGGGATCCAGTGGAAGTCGATGTTGATCCAGGATTGTGCATCCTCTCATGGTGATGCTTTAACCGATGTCCATTAACTGTGAATGTCCTTTTGGAAGAGGGGTCTTGGACTTGCACTACACCAAATGGGTAAACGTTAGTAATAACAAAAGGACCTTCCCAACAAGAATTAAGCTTACCTGGGTGAAGCCGAAATTGAGAATTGAAAAGAATTACCTTTTCAACTTCATGAAATACCTTTCTCAGGATGTGTTTATCATGGAGTGCCTTGGATTTTTATTTGTAGAGATTAGAATTCTCATAAGAATCAAGTTGAATCTCCTCCAATTCATCCAATTGCAACAATATTTATTCACCAGATATTTCACAATCAAAATTACAAGTTTTCACAGCCCAAAAAGACTTATGTTGGATTTCAACTGGTAAGTGACACGCTTTACCAAAAACTAGCCTAAAAGGAGACATCCCAATGGGTGTTTTATAGGCAGTTCGATAAGCCCAAAGTACTTCACCAAGTCTTTCAGGCCGGTCTTTTCTGGTGGGTTTTACAATTCTCTCAAGCACTCTTTTCACTTCTCTATTAGAAATTTCAGCCATGCCATTTGTTTGGGGGTGATATGAAGTTGAAGTTTTATGTACAACCCCATTCTTTTTCAGAAGAGATTTCATGGTTCTATTAAAAAAATGGGTTCCTAAGTCACTGATCAAGGCACGTGGTGTGCCAAATCTTTGGAAGATGTGGGTCTTTAGAAACTCACTAACAGTATGAGCATCATCCTTCCTAGTGGGTTTGGCCTCAACCCACCTTGAAACATAATCGACCGCAAGAAGAATGTATGAGAATCCATTGGAAGGGGAAAATGGTCCCATGAAATCGATACCCCAAACATCGAAGACCTCACAGAAAATTAAAGGCTTTTGGGGCATTTCATTTCTCTTGGAAATTGTGCCAAACTTTTGGCAAGTGGGACATGATTGATAGAAATCATGTGAGTCCTTTAAGAGTGAAGTCCAGAAGAATCTAGAGTCTAGGACCTTTTGGGAGGTCCTTTGTGGTCCAAAGTTTCCACCTCCGGGAAGTGAGTGACAGAATTCTAATATGGAAGAATGTTCATTTTTATCAACACATCTCCTTATTACTATGTCAGCCCCAGTTTTCCAAAGTTTATTTTCTTCCCAAAAATAGTATTTTGAATCACTTTTCAACTTCATTTTTTGTTCTTTTGAAAACTTTTCAGGAAAAACACCAGAAACCAAGTAATTTACAATTGGGGCATACCATGGTATTTTTGGAGTGAGAGATGAAAGGTGATCAGTGGGGAATTCAGGATCAGTGATTTCTGAATGAGAAGAATTAGAAATTCTACTCAAGTGATCAGCCACAGGGTTTTCTTTTCCAGGTCTATCTTTGATTTCAAGGTCAAACTCTTGGAGAATTAGGATCCATCTTATTAGCCTAGGTTTGGAATCACTTTTCTTGAGTAAGAACTTTATAGCAGAATGATCTGTGAAGATTATGATTTTGGCACCTAAGATATAGGGCCGAAATTTATTTAAGGCAAAAACAGCTGCTAAAAGTTCGTTTTCAGTGATAGTGTAGTGAGATTGAGTTTCATCCAATGTTTTTGAGGCATAATAGATGACATGAGGAATTCTTTCTCTTCTTTGACCAAGAACAGCCCCTTCAGCTCTATCAAAAGCATCACACATTAACTCAAAGGGTAAGGACCAATCAGGGGGTTGGATTATTGGGTCATTTTTAAGAGAAGTTTTGAGTTCAATGGAGGCTCTCTTGCAAAACTCATCGAAATGGAAAGTGACATCATTTTGGAGTAACCTAGTGAGTGGTAGGGCAATCCTACTAAAGTTATGGATGAATCTCCGATAGAAACCGGCATGACCGAGAAATGAACAGATTTCTCGAACAGAGTTGGGTTCAGGAAGTGATTGGATCACTTCAATTTTGGCAGGATCAACTTCAATACCATATTTTGAAACTTGTGCCCTAGAACAATCCCATTTGCAACCATGAAGTGACATTTTTCAAAATTTAACACAAGGTTGCACTTGACACACTTTTGGAGGACAAGAGAGAGTGAATTCAAACAAGATTCAGATGACTCACCATAAATGGTGAAGTCATCCATGAAGACTTCCATGCAGTGTTCAATGAATTCAGAAAAGATACTCATCATACATCTCTGGAATGTTGCAGGAGCATTGCAAAGTCCAAAAGGCATTCTTCTATATACATATGTTCCAAAGGGGCATGTGAAAGTAGTCTTTTCTTGGTCCTGAGGTGAGATTGGGATTTGAAAATAGTCGGTGTATCCATCAAGAAAGCAATAGTGTGACTTTTCGGCCAATCTTTCTAGCATTTGATAAAGGAATGGAAGAGGGTAGTGATCTTTTTGGGTTTCAACATTCAATTTCCTATAGTCAATTCACACACACCATTTTTTCTTCACTCGAGTTGTGACTACCTCCCTATTTTCATTTGTGACAACAGTTATCCCACCCTTCTTTGGTACATCCTGAATTGGACTAACCCATTCACTATCAGAAATTGGGTAGATAATACTAGCTTGAAGAATCTTGGGGATCTCTTCCCTAACTACCTCAAGGATGAGTGGATTGAGTCTTCTTTGTGGTTGTCTAATTGGTTTGGATGACTCCTCCAGATGGATGTGATGCATGCAAAGGGCAGGGTTGATTCCTGGTATGTCATATAGGGTCCAACCTAAGGCATTTTTTTTTCCTCTAACACTTGAACAAGTTTGGACTCCTCGGTTTCAGTAAGTGAAGAAGAGATAATGACAGAATAAGAGTGATCATGGAAAAGGAATGCATATTTCAGGTGTTCAGGAAGAGGTTCCAGATCTATCTCATCTTTTATTTGTGGGTTAGACATCTCAGGAATGGATTAAGGGATTTTAGTTGCTTCAGATTCATTTTCCTTAGAACTGTCCAAGGTGGAGCAGTAGAGATCAGAGTTGACATGGGATTCAAGAGAGTTTTCAAGTTCCTCTAGATTGATGGAGTCTATGAATGAGAGGTCCACATCAACTTCACCATTTATGACTTGGTTAATCATGGTGCAGATTTCAAAAGATCCTTTATCATCAGAACAGGATGACCATGATGGAATGGGATTCAATTGACTCTTAGAAGTGTCCTCAGAAGCATGGATTGAGAATGCAGAGTGGTCCTCAGATGGGTATCGCATGGCTTGGAAAATGTTTAATTTGACCAGTTGGTCACCGAATTCTATGGATAAGATTCCAGAATGGACATCAATCTTGGTTCTCGCAGTCATGAGGAATGACCTTCCTAGAATTAGGGGAGATCGAGAAGAGTTCATCTCACCTTCCATGTCAAGGACATAAAAATCAGCAGGGAAGATAAGATCATTGACTCTGACAAGGACATCCTCAATTATTCCCTCAGGACTAGCTATGCTTCGATTGGCTAATTGAATGACAACACCCGTTGGGTGTAAAGGACCTAGACCAAGGTTGGAGAATATGGATTTGGGCATCACATTAATTGAGGCTCCTAGGTCTATGAGTGCATCATCAAAGTTCGAACATCCAATTTGGCATGGAACTGTAAAGGTCCCTAGATCTTTGCACTTTATGGGAATAGACTGCTGGGTGGAAACATTTTCGAAGGTCCTAAGTTGCCTCTTGTGGGTACACAACTCCTTAAGAAACTTGGCATACTTAGGAATTTGTTTTATGGCATCTAAGAGGGGAATGTTGACTTCAACACGTCTAAACATGTCGAGCATTTCAGGATCGGGTTCAAAGGACTTCCTTGGTTTAGAAACAGCATGAGGAAAAGGAATTGGATTCCTAAGTGGAATGGAAGGAGGTGAGGGAATGGATTCAGGTTCCTTTTAAATTTTCTTTTTCTTTTCATTTTCTAGGTCAACATTCAAAGGAGGGTTTGAGGATTTATCTTGAGGCATAGCAAGTTTCTTTCCTGATCTAAGTACAATTGCACTTACATTACCCTTGGGGTTGGGTAATGGTTGAGCTGAGAGTTGGGAAGAATTTGATTGTTGTTGTTGGCTCAGTGGGATGCAAGTTGAACTATTTGAGTTTCAATGTTTTTAAGGCTAGAACGGGTGAAGGAGGCAAGATCTTCCACTGCACTTTCCCATGGTTTCTTGGAAGAATAGGCTTGTCCCTGGTTGGGATTGCCTTGATTTTGGTTCTTGGGAAATCGATTGTATTGGTTTTGGAATTGGGAAGGCTCACTAGGATAATGGAATTCAGGAGGAGGATTGTTCCTTTGAGGTTGAGGAACAAAAGGATAAGGTTGATGGAAGTTACCACCACCTTGACCATATTGTAATTGGTTTGGGTTTTGAGGAGGGAATTGAGGGGGATGAGATATGGGATTACCATACCTCAGGCCTTGGTTATATGAAGAAGGGAAGGGCTCAGAGTGAGGTTGGTTGAAATTTCTAACAAACTGACCTGATAGTTGAGGATTGGTGTTCCGCTGAGCATATGTCGCATTGAGCTCCATTGGTCCAGATGAATCAGATTGATCCTCTTGAAGTTGTGGACATGTGTCAGTTGGATGAGATGGAGAGTTGCAGATTCTACAGTTTTTGACAGGTCCAAGAAACATTGATTGTGGAGAAGATGAGGTTGGAGATTTTGTAGCCACAGCTAGTTGTCGCACAAGACCTGTAAGTTCACTCATCCACTCGGTCATCTTGTTCGGCTCAATTGATTGATTATCTTGGGCTTGTTTGACTTGAGTATGTGCTAGAGTATGGAATTGTTGTGTGTTTGCAGCCATGTTACTTATGAGATCTCTTGCAGCTGCGGGAGTTTTATCAACAAGAGCACTGCCACTTGCGGCATCAATAAGAGTTCTCTCCATATCCAATAACCCCTCATAATGTTGGAACCACTTTGTGTATATGGTTGTATTTGTTGTCAATAGTTGTCAATGCAGATCAAAATGAATAAGATCATGAAGTACTCCGATGAAGTAGAGGAGTGGTGATTCAGATGATTGTTGTGCTGATATTAAGTTCAAAGAACATGTGTCAAAGGTGATACATTGTTTACAACAATGAAGAATGTGAGGAGTAATCCATTCGAGGATGATTAAAGAAGAATGAGCTTTTTGGATGAAGACCATGCAATTACGAATGATTGCATGAGAACCATGCTAGAGACTTCTTGACGGATTGAATCACATGTTTTGCATGAAGTTGATCATGACAGCCATGCTAGAGACTTCTTGACGGATTGAATCACATGCTTTGCAAGAAGTTGATCATGACAGTTGATGAAGAAGACAATGTGCCAATGAGTTGACTTATGAGAAGGCCATGCACATCACATTGTATCAGAAGATAATGGTACTAAAGTTGTTCCTTCAAAGAATATATATCACAATAGTGAAGTTTGTGATAAAAGCCAAAGAGTTGCTGAAGGATACAGATCACCAAGAAGAAGTGCTGTTGAGGTGATCGTGCTTGTTGACAAAGCAAACAAACGACATACAAATTTGTTGACAAAGGAGATTCCATGGTGACATGTCGAGTTCAAGAGTTGTGGTCAACGATCTATGTTTGATTCATGAACATCGACAGAGGAATGGATGATCTGGAGGCGGTACAAAAAGAGCAGATACAAAGTGGCGCCGTTTTCCAGTGTTTGCCAAATTTCAGGGCCTCAAAATCAACAAATGAAGAATAGTGATTTTGGCAAAGGGACTTGCGCGCCATACTCTTGGAGGATAAAATACTTGCGCACCATATGTTTTTGAGGATCAGAACATCAAAATTTGGCTAAGGAAAGAAGGTCGTGCAAGTGTTGGTTGGGTCGCGCAAGTGAGTTACGCGACAGAGGTTACTGGAGACAAGACTTGCGCGCCGTTGAGGGACTTACGCGCCTCCGCGCAGGGGGTCCAGTTTGCCTATAAATACTGGACCACCCCTCCTCATTTCCCACGGAGCTCAAGACTTTGAGATTGTTCGAGCTCTCGTCGCGCAGGTGGTTGATCCGCGCAAGTGGCAGTTTGGTCGCGCAAGTAGAGGTTGCGCGCCAACTGATGGTTGAGAGCCCTAGGTGATTTGGGCAAGGAAGGAAGTGAGTCGCGCAGGTTTGAAGTTCAAGAAGGCAGAGTCGCGCAAGTGCTTTGGAGACACTTGCGCGCCAGGTTAGACTTGCGCGCCTGAGACTTGCGCGCCGCCGGGAGACTTGCGCGCCGGGCTTGAAAAGGAGACCCAGACACTGTTGAAGCACGCCCGCCTTTCTGGAGCTGCACAAGAACTGAAGATAGCCTGATACTTTCGGTGCAAAGTGAGATTGAAGAAGAAATCTAAATGATACATGCATGATCTCATGCATACATGGAGAACTGATTCTGACAACGCCGAGTAAGCTGAGCTTCATTAAGTAAGAAATCACATCAGTGATTGTGATTCAGGCAAACGAAGACAAGGGGATCTAGTGCATTCATTCATTGCACTAAAGAAGAAGGATTGAACTAAAAGGAGCATCAAATCTGAATCCTGATGCAAGCAATGTCTCATGCTGAACAGGAGACGAAGAACTTCAATGCACACCTATTGAAGAGACCTTTACGTCTATAAACTGAGTGGGACTTCACCAACGGCAGTGAGCCAGGGGGAGTCAACGGGAGTGACCCGAGGGACGCAGTGAGCTATCCCTGAACAATTGTAAAGGCAGTGAGCCTAGGACAGAGTGTCTGTACCCAAACACTTGTAATCCGCAGCTAGTGAAGCATAGTGGATTTAGGTACGACCGACAACCTGTCGGCGTATGCTCCTTGGACGTAGCCCTTAGTGGTGAACCAAGTAAAAATAGCTGTGTCATCTCTCTGCATGTGAATGTTTAATTGCTGTTCATATCCATCATACAGGTTTACATAGTTCCTACCAACGTGGGAACAAGATCCACAACTTTAAGAAGAAAAAGTTGCCACCCTGATTCACCCCTCCCCTCTCAGGGTGTCCCGGGGTCCTACAAGTGGTATCAGAGGGAAAGGTTAACGTATGTTGGATATTCTCCAGTAATTCTATTGAGAAGAGGATTTGAGTTTCTTTCCTAGAGTCAACAATGAAGAGCAGTCTTGATAATGACGCAGTCATTTCTGAGCAGAAATCTATATCCACCAAGACTTTGACAAATAGGAAAAAGAAAGAGAAGAATATGATGAAGAAGTCCCCCACATCCAAAGAAGATGTAGTGTCTTGTTCTCCATGCCATTCCAATAATGAAGAAACTTTAGGCCTGGAAAGTATCAAGCAGGTGGCTCAGAACTCATCCAGTGGAAAGGATGATACCCCTAATTTAAGCTTTCAGGAAAAACTTAGAACATATCTACATGATATTCCAGAAGAAAGGGTTGCTATTATTTGTAGCCTATTCCAATCTATGCAGGTTGAGATCAATCGATTAGAAAGGGAAGCTGACAATATGGAAAAAGGGTTGGAAATAAAAGTTATGGAAAGTATGAAGCTCATCAAACGGGTGAAAGTATTTGAAGAAGAAGAGGAAGTCAATAAGACTTTAAAAGAAAGGATCCATGCACTTGAAGCTGAGCTGAAGAAGAGCAATGAAGTCAAGAATTTTTGTTTGGAAGAAACTTCCATTAAATTCAGGGAACTTGACTCTTTGTTACAAAACAAAGTTAAGATGCATGAAGATGAGGTTGAAAGGTTGAAGAAGACTTGTGAAGAGAAGATGATCACGATTGAAGATCAGAAGATCATCCTCAATATTGTGGGTCAAAAATTGGAAGCTCAGTTGACCAAGATTGAGAACACACATATTGAGACTTCACAAAAGAATGAAATGAGTGATGCTTGCACTCAATGTTCGTTGGAGGAGTCTAAAGCTGAAATGCCTCCAACATGTGATAAGAAGATTATGACAACTCTTGATTATCCACATCAAGAATCAGTTACTATTGGTACTCAATGCTCACTGGAGGATTCTATTGTCAAAAGACCTCCAACATGTGATAAGAAGATCATTACTTCACTCTTTGATCTATCACAAGCAACTGAGAAAGTGAAGGTACCATCCAATCCATCTTGTACTCATATTTCTAAATACACTCCTACAATCAGTGCAGGTGGGAAGAAAAGATCTAAACAAGTATGGATGAGGAAAGGTGAGAAGAAGAAACCTACCACCATGGCTAGGGTGGATGGGAAGAAAAAAGAGGAAGTGGGTTCCTCAAATAGAGCACAAAAGATTGAGCAGATGGCCCAACAACTTAATACAGAAGACACAAAGAAGAAAAGATTTGTGGGTCAATGTTGGTGCTGCAACAGATTTGGGCACTGTGCACTGGATTGTTTCTATAATCCCTTTCATGGAAAAGCACAGGGAAAGCCTATATCCAAGGGGAGGAAGCCAGAGAAGAAGAAGAAACATCCACAGGTCCAGAAGCATCTGTTTACATCAAACCGATTTGGAATGCTAGATAACATCTGTGATGTATGCAACGACAGTGGTCACAAGAATGGTGCATGCCTAGGTCAACAGATATCCAGAGCTGATAAGAACAGAAGACCACAAAATCCATCTAAGTATGAAGAAAGTACCTTGGGAAGAAATCAGAAGAATATGGCAAACACACCTCTCCCCAAGAAGATTTCAAGTAGGCAAGCTGAGAAGACCCAGGATTTTAGATCCATGAAATTGAAGGGTCATTCATCCAAAAGAAACACTAAGTGGGATGAATCTCGGATGAACCCATGTGGAAGACCTAAACCAGCTACAAAAGTTCCACATGACATATTGGTCATCTGGCCAGAAGATTTGAAAAGAATAAGGAAATTTGAAGATGAGAAGGCCAAGGCTGGTGAAAAAGGAAAAGGAAAACTTTCACATGATGCAGACACAGTACATGAGAGATTGCAAACAAAGAGAAACACAAGTGTCAAAGAAGTTCTGTGTGAGAGATGTAAGAAGTCTGGCCACATTGCAAAAGGTTGTCTAACCTTAATACCAGAGCAAGAAGCAGTCCTTAAGAAGAGTAAGAATGTATCATTCATGATGGCTGCTAAGCAGAACAATTCTCCACACAAAGCAGAAGAGAATGTGAACAGAGCCATGCCACATCGACAGATGTCAGAACATATGTTCGAACGTGCAGGCATGAAGACTGGAGTGAACAGAGTAACTTGGTTGAGAAAAGAGCCTCAACCAAGAAAGTCTTCTTGATGAAGCAAGAAGGAACCACCTTATTCCCATAATCATTTCTGTATTGTATTTGTACTAATAATGCAGGGAATTGAAGGTGAAGCATGCTCTCAGGGGGAGAACCTGAGAAGTAGTGAATGCTGTCAACTCTTGATAGCCAAGCTGAAGAAGTTTCCATCCTTAGTAGATTCTTCAATTGATATTCAAAGATTATGATGATGAAGGATCACTCTTGATGAAGATGATGAGGAGTGTTTCCCTTGCGGGGGAGAAGAATGAAGAAGCTTCCATAATCACTGTTTCAATCAATATCAACTCCAGCTGGACTCAAAAGTAGTTACTCTGTGAATTTCTTGAAGAACACGCCAATGGAGAAGGTATGTCATTTCTCAATCACTATCCCTTGGTTACTCAGATCAAATATTATTTTACAAAGGGGGAGTAACTGAATTGATCAGTGACATAAAGGGAATGGAAGTGCCTCAAGGTCACTTATCCTGCCAATTGCACTTGAATGTTTTTGATCTATTTGCTGAAGTGAGTGCAGGAGTTTCAGGTTGATTATTCTCTATCATAGTTGATCTTCTTCTACCTGGAATTAAAGTGGTAAACCCTTGAAGACAAGATACATGAGTTATCATCTAATGTTGGTATCATGATCTGTGGATAATGGACAGCCTTGTTGACTTAATCAAATCCTCTTGTTTTCTACATCGAGCATTGATCAAGTAGACTTAGAGTGAAATGATTAATGAAACATTGCTTAAGTGTGGATTGATACCCTCCCTACCATGTGCTTTGTATTTCTTGTCAATAAGGGGGAGAGAAAGTGAAATGAAAAGAAATATTGATTTGTTGAGAAGATTCTCATTTTGACATTGACAGATTCATTTTAGAAGATGTATAAGGTATTGACAACCAAATACAAAGGGGGAGATTGTTGGAACCACTTTGTGTATATGGTTGTATTTGTTGTCAATAGTTGTCAATGCAGATCAAAATGAATAAGATCATGAAGTACTCCGATGAAGTAGAGGAGTGGTGATTCAGATGATTGTTGTGCTGATATTAAGTTCAAAGAACATGTGTCAAAGGTGATACATTGTTTACAACAATGAAGAATGTGAGGAGTAATCCATTCGAGGATGATTAAAGAAGAATGAGCTTTTTGGATGAAGACCATGCAATTACGAATGATTGCATGAGAACCATGCTAGAGACTTCTTGACGGATTGAATCACATGTTTTGCATGAAGTTGATCATGACAGCCATGCTAGAGACTTCTTGACGGATTGAATCACATGCTTTGCAAGAAGTTGATCATGACAGTTGATGAAGAAGACAATGTGCCAATGAGTTGACTTATGAGAAGGCCATGCACATCACATTGTATCAGAAGATAATGGTACTAAAGTTGTTCCTTCAAAGAATATATATCACAATAGTGAAGTTTGTGATAAAAGCCAAAGAGTTGCTGAAGGATACAGATCACCAAGAAGAAGTGTTGTTGAGGTGATCGTGCTTGTTGACAAAGCAAACAAACGACATACAAATTTGTTGACAAAGGAGATTCCATGGTGACATGTCGAGTTCAAGAGTTGTGGTCAACGATCTATGTTTGATTCATGAACATCGATAGAGGAATGGATGATCTGGAGGCGGTACAAAAAGAGCAGATACAAAGTGGCGCCGTTTTCCAGTGTTTTCCAAATTTCAGGGCCTCAAAATCAACAAATGAAGAATAGTGATTTTGGCAAAGGGACTTGCGCGCCATACTCTTGGAGGATAAAATACTTGCGCACCATATGTTTTTGAGGATCATAACATCAAAATTTGGCTAAGGAAAGAAGGTCGCGCAAGTGTTGGTTGGGTCGCGCAAGTGAGTTACGCGACAGAGGTTACTGGAGACAAGACTTGCGCGCCGTTGAGGGACTTACGCGCCTCCGCGCAGGGGGTCCAGTTTGCCTATAAATACTGGACCACCCCTCCTCATTTCCCACGGAGCTCAAGACTTTGAGATTGTTCGAGCTCTCGTCGCGCAGGTGGTTGAGCCGCGCAAGTGGCAGTTTGGTCGCGCAAGTAGAGGTTGCGCGCCAACTGATGGTTGAGAGCCCTAGGTGATTTGGGCAAGGAAGGAAGTGAGTCGCGCAGGTTTGAAGTTCAAGAAGGCAGAGTCGCGCAAGTGCTTTGGAGACACTTGCGCGCCAGGTTAGACTTGCGCGCCTGAGACTTGCGCGCCGCCGGGAGACTTGCGCGCCGGGCTTGAAAAGGAGACCCAGACACTGTTGAAGCACGCCCGCCTTTCTGGAGCTGCACAAGAACTGAAGATAGCCTGATACTTTCGGTGCAAAGCGAGATTGAAGAAGAAATCTAAATGATACATGCATGATCTCATGCATACATGGAGAACTGATTCTGACAACGCCGAGTAAGCTGAGCTTCATTAAGTAAGCAATCACATCAGTGATTGTGATTCAGGCAAACGAAGACAAGGGGATCTAGTGCATTCATTCATTGCACTAAAGAAGAAGGATTGAACTAAAAGGAGCATCAAATCTGAATCCTGATGCAAGCAATGTCTCATGCTGAACAGGAGACGAAGAACTTCAATGCACACCTATTGAAGAGACCTTTACGTCTATAAACTGAGTGGGACTTCACCAACGGCAGTGAGCCAGGGGGAGTCAACGGGAGTGACCCGAGGGACGCAGTGAGCTATCCCTGAACAATTGTAAAGGCAGTGAGCCTAGGACAGAGTGTCTGTACCCAAACACTTGTAATCCGCAGCTAGTGAAGCATAGTGGATTTAGGTACGACCGACAACCTGTCGGCGTATGCTCCTTGGACGTAGCCCTTAGTGGTGAACCAAGTAAAAATAGTTGTGTCATCTCTCTGCATGTGAATGTTTAATTGCTGTTCATATCCATCATACAGGTTTACATAGTTCCTACCAACGTGGGAACAAGATCCACAACTTTAAGAAGAAAAAGTTGCCACCCTGATTCACCCCTCCCCTCTCAGGGTGTCCCGGGGTCCTACACATAAGAAGTATTGGATCAAGAGTTGGTCAGGGATTTGATAGTGTGGGCAGGTTGCAACAAGATTTTTGAACCTCTCCCAGTACTCATGGAGTGATTCACTTGGGAATTGATGTATACCACTTATTTTATTTCGGATAGAAGCAGTATGAGAAGCAGGAAAGAATTTCTCTAAGAATAGTCACTTCATGTCATTCCATGTAGTTATGGAACCAGGAGGTAGGTAGTAGAGCCATGACTTAGCAGTGTCAGCTAGGGAAAAAGGGAATTCTCGGAGTTTGATTTGTTCTTCAGAAACCCCTTTAGGCTTCATGGTAGAGCACACTACTTGGAACTCTTTAAGGTGAAGATGTGGATCCTCACTAGCTAGCCCATGAAAATGAGGGAGAAGATGAATCAAACCCGATTTGAGTTCGAAGTCAGATTCTATGTTTGGATATTGAATACCAAGAGGTTGGTAATTCATATCAGGGGTAGCGAGTTCTTTAAGGGTTTGTTCCCTAGGATTGGCCATTTCTAATTCAATTGGTTGGACAAGGACTGGTTCTTGAATTATTTCATTATCTCTTATGTTCCTCCTAAGTTGGAGAAGTGTTTGCTCAATTTCAGGGTCAAACAAATCTGAGGGATTGTTTGGGAGGCTACGGGGCATTCAGAGAGATTTTGGAAGAAAGAGGAAGATGGGTTTTTCTTTGTATTTTTTCCGTTTATGATTTTTATGAGAAGATGGGTTTTTCTTCGTGTTTTTTTTCAATTTTTTTTAAAATTTTGTTTTTTTTTGGTTTTTTTTACAATAACCAGAAACTAATGACTACATAAAGCACCATCCCCGGCAACGGCACCATTTGAAAAAAATCGGCCGATTGTCGCCTATCGACCGGTCAAGGTTCCGATGCTCTGCTAATGTGTATAGCAGCACTCGGGTCGAATCCTCGGCGATGGTACTTCGTAATAGTCGATTTTTTTTAGTTGATTGTATTTTGATTGGGGTGGTTTGTTTGCAGAGCTTAATTGAAATGTTTAATGTATGATGTTTAATTTAACAAGTTGATAAATATTGGGGTGAGTTCATCATTAGGGAGTTAAGCATGTGATATCCTTGAGCTTTGCTTTATATTGCATTAAATTAACACCCACATCAAAAGTTGATGTTGATTGGAATTCCCAAGTGTTAAGTCTTTAATCCAAGCCTTAACTTTACTTAGGGTTCTAATCTCAATCAGTGCTTGATTTTGGAAGTGTATTTATGGTTCCAATAATCCATGGAAACCACACATTGAACATAATATGTCAATAATCCATGACATGTTAAGTCCAACATACACAATGTTAAATTAAAGAATACTCATCGAGCAAAAACTATCAATCACTTAACATCCCTAAATTATAACTCACCCCAATAAGATATTTACTCAGACATTTAAATTATTAGTAATCTGGCCTATTATGTTTAAGGTGATGAATTACAAAGAGAAGAAAAATAAAGGGATAAGAAAAGAGTTGTGCGCCGAACACACACACGAACGATGATGAGAGTAAAAAAAACCTGACTTTTTATTGAATAATAAAGTAAAAGAAGATGATGGATTTCAGATTGATTTAAACTACAATAATAACATTAATATTGAACTACAGAAGTTGGATGAGAATAAGAAATTAAGAAGAAGAAAATTGCATTAAAACAGAATTACAAAGACAAACACTTGCAAAATTACAACGAAGAAAAATGCAAAAGTAAATGAAAACAAAGAGAGGAGGAAGGGATTATAAAGTGAAAACTTGAGTTTGGAAGATCCTCCCAAGACTTTGGCAGGGCCTTGGTACTGTCAATCAATCCTCCTTTGCTCTGAAATTCCAACCCTTTTGAAAGGAGAGGAGGGGATGTATTTATAGCCCAAGGTGGTGGACTGTTTACATTCTAGAAATACCCCTCAACTTTGCTCGCCGATATGTATATTCAGACGGCCAAATATTGAGAAATCTCATTCTTTAAAGTTGTAGATAAAAATGTCTTCTGTATATTGTGAAAATTTGGCGGCCATTGGACTTATTGAGCCAAAGTTATGGCGGTTTTAGTAAACAATGATAAATTGTCCATTTCAATCCAGTCTTTTGAAAGCCCAAAATGTGAAAGGGTTTTTTAATAGGAAGATGCCTTCAAATCCGAATTATTTATTCAAAAAAGTCGGTCACCTCTATCTCCTCTTTCACACTGCAAAATCTCAGCTCGATTGTATTCTTACATCATGAGATATGTCATTCGTACTATACTGATTTTAATTCTCGGCCAGAATGGTGGGCTGGATTTTAAAGCTTCATTTGGGCCCCTTATATTTGTGATTGGGTTCTGAAATTTTTATCATGGACTCCTTAAAATGTACTACGAACTTGGGAGGAGAATTAAGGTATTTGGACTTCTGGATTGAGCCCAGTAAATCAATCTTCATGAATAGTCCAGTTTCTTCACAGATTCTTTGGTCTTGTTTGTGAGGACCATATGACCCTTCAAATGGCAGAATTGGATCATGGTACCTTCTAATGAAATGTTGTATATTTAAAGGAGAATCTTACAAAACAAGAACCATACAATTTGGATCAGTATAGGGATAGTTATTATTAAAACAGTAAACTGACTCAATTGGACTACTTCTAAAAATGCTCAAAAATTATACTTAATATTAAAACATTAATATTTCACACAAATTATGCACATTTCATATAAAATCAGTAAAGGGAGTATATAATAAGTCATGAAAATATTAATAACATCAGGTACCAAGGAGAGGAGGCCAGTGGGCCATTTAGGATTTTTCATTATTTCTTTTTATATTTTAGTTTTTATTTCCATTATAACACATGCTTATTTTTTATATTAAAGTGTTTCCCATTTTCTTCTTCCACCCATTTTCTCTTCCAATCTCAATCTTATTCTCTCTCTTCCATCTTTCCATTTTGGTCTTTATGCACTTCGTCATGGCAAGTGACTAACTTAAGGCTTGGACCCGGGGGAGGTTTCACGGTGTTCTTCATTATTGCACTTCAAATTGAAAATATTTTAAATCTGTTTGTGGTGGAGGCGGGAATATTGCACGGGTGCGGCAGTCGTCCACCACGACACTATTTCCAAATCTATTTATTTTAATTGATTAATCATTTTACCTCTCTTATCTTAGGCAAACCCATCATACAGTGAAGTTGGGGTTTCTATAAGGGATGAAAACGACATACGGTGAAGTCGGGTCTTGTAGGAATAACATTCTCGGTTGAGGTGTTACCCTACTTGATTACTGGAGGAGGTGTGGTTTGGTGTGTCAGACGCATGCTAAAATCACACACTCAATAAATCAACGAAGAGTAATTCATTAATGAGGTTTCACTAAATGAATTGTCAATTTGAATTTAAATAACAAATAAATAATGAATGAATTTGTGTTATCAAACCTTAAACCAAGATCTTTCTTTTTAATCTGCATTTTGTCTGCATTTAAATTTAAAGTTTTCATTTCATTATTTTGATTTCAGTATTTTCCAAAACCTTTAAAAACAACGTTTTTAATAAATATTAAACCCCCCCAAAAGATTTAGATTAGGTGAATTAGAAATTAGTGATTGAACCAACTGCGATGCTCCTCAAGTGAGATGACCCTAGTCAGCCACTGTGATGCACTAGGAAAACATAGAAATTTGTTTTTTCCATGCTCCGCGACAAGCGTGCGCCAGTAGTCTTAAAGTCTAACGATCAATACACACGTTCGCAGATGAAAACATCCAATGACACATGGAAATGCAGATTTCCTATTGATGGGTATGTTCTCATAATCTATGTCTTGGAGATTACCAAGGTCGAACATCACAAGAAGGTGTCTCAATGTCTTATGAGCCTCCTTCCCTTGATAGTCAGTATTATTTGTATCTTGTTAGACAATATCGTCCGACCATAAAACAAGGTTCAAGAATAATATCGTGGTACCCCTAGGTTATCATCATAACTGGGAACTGTTGTAACATTTCAGTGCAATATTTATTCTTAGAACATTATCGTATACAAATGTTATGCAGAGGAACAATAAATAATGTGATGAGAAAAACTTCATTAATAATGAAAACATGGAATCAAATACTAAACAAGTTGATTCTAGGATACTAATTCCAACATTTGATTGTTGAAAATTTGAAAGTAGAATGATTGAAGATGTTAGAGTTGAGGAAGCCTTTATGCGCAGACAAGGTTTACTGTCCCGAAGGGTTTGATCCATCCTCGCTTTGTGATATAAGGCTCACGGTGAAAACTTCCCTCGAGTATTCAACAAGGGTGTAGGGAGCAACAAACACCAATCCTCGAAAGTCCTTTGGTAAGGACACTTGAGTAGTGGTTTTGAAGAATCTCTGATTCGTCGGAACAAACTTAATGGTTTGGATATCCCACTTATTTATAGATCAAAATCGATGTGATTCACATCATTTCGATCTCGTCATTTCAATCAAAAGACACTTTGATTCGATCAAAACATTATGACTTTTTAGAAAGAGGACGCTGTTTGGATTTTGGAATACCGAATTCCAAATGTCACGACAAATCTCACCATTAGTCGATTTTATTTAAAATTTTATCATGTTTTTTATTTTTTGTTTGTGTGTGTGTATATAATATAAAAAACATTTTACTAATACATATTTAAAATACTTATAAAAACATTTTCAAGATATATATTTGTATGAAAATGAAAATTGTATGGGTCATATTTATAAAGGTAATGTCCTGACAATCTCATCCCCATTTCCGATGCGAGATTCCTAAAAAGCTTAAGTTTACGTCAAAAGAATAATAATCTCCTTCATCCATTCAAGCGGGCCTGATGTTGGGATCACTTTATTTTTTAAAACTGGGTACAACCGCGAAAGCGACACATGACGCAAAGGAGAAAATTACATTAAATTGCAAGTCCGGGGACTTGACCCCGCAACCTGCCCCTCACAACAACACATGCATGAAATATATCTTAGATTTTTATGACCATGAAAATTTCCATTAATGAGAATGGTACTCACGAGGATCAAATACATGGAAATTATGACATCCATTATAATTATATAATTTCATTATAAAACGTGAGACAAAACCAAGTAAAAATGAAATCAAAAGCTGGAATTTATTTCAATGAATTATTTTTATGGATGCATTTTGAATGGGTGAGGTCCTTTGGCTCTCCCACTAATTTGTTCCTATAATCACCTTTTAAATAGGTTTGGCTGGACCAAAAATATTTTATTATTTTTATAATGAGCTGTTCAGGTAATTTTATTTATAGTTTTCGCTGGGAATGTCCCGCCACGTCACCATACGATGGGCTGGTCCACCCACTGGTCCGCCTTGAGTCCCCCAGCTTCTGCCGCCGCCGCCGTTGCTGCGGCAATGACGGGTGCTACGGCGACCGCCGAATCGGCAACGCCGAACATTGACCCCTCGCCACGTTTTCGCTTGAACGTTGACTGGATCGCGCATATCGATCTCAGCAAACTGTCCCAATCGGAGCTCCGATCGCTCTCTCGGACGTCTTCAGCTGCGTTCGATCTCCGCCGGACGGATGACGTCGTTGTTCCCGAAATCGACCGATCCATCTTCAATGAGAGCTCTGGCAGCCGCCGACAGACATACTCCCGCCTTCGTCCTATCCCTCGCAGCCCTAAATCCGCTGCAGCCCCTGGTCTCCGGCGCCGTTTGGCCGGCCTTCTCCCCACCCCAAAACCCCCTCCCATCGCTCCCGATGACCATGAACTCGCCGAGAATAGATTGATTGTCGATTCCCTCAAGCAACTGATTGGTGGTGCCAACGGCTCAGAACCGTCTTTGAAAGCTGAACCTGATTCAATGGCTCTGGTTTTTGCGGGAAATACTGATTTGGCTGCTGAAAAGACGCAGACCGGGAACGTTGGATCACTGGTTGGCAGAGAAATGGAGATTTTCGTCCATGATGGTCAGAGGAAGAGAAATAGAGATGGAAAACTGAAGCAGGTGTTGAAGAGTGAAGTAGAGGAAGATATGAATCTGGAGATTGTAAATCAAAATGGGGTTGCCATCGATCTTCAGGTACTAGCAAATGCTGATGCCCATTACACTGAAGAGTTGAGGAGGCGAACCCTAGGAATGGATAGCGAATTAGTGCTGCTGGAGTTCTTGAATAATTTGGGCGGGCAGTGGGGAAGTAGAAGGAAGAAGAGGAAAATTGTTAATACGTGTGAATTTGGAGACGCATTTCCTATTGGTTGGAAGCTTTTGATCGGCATCAGGAGGAGAGTGGGCCGTGTATCCCTCTACTGCCGCCGATACATAAGGTCAACTTCTCTGCACAGTTATTTCCTCATTCCGTGCAGCTGTAATGCCTGCAATAGTTTGTTCGATCTGCTAAATCAGTTTTAGTATTTGGGATTTTTGGCAAATTGACTCATGGCATGCATGTGCTTGTGCATATTTGCGGATTTTTGTCATTGCCTCCTCTCGATTGATTATGCTGTTGAATGCTGGATGGGCATTTATCTTGTTAAATTATCATTTTCATTTATCATTATTTGTTGAATTATTTTAGCTTGCATAATGTTCATTTTAAACATTGATGTTTAGGTGGATGGCAGTCTTTTGATACTCTGTGCTTTTGGAGCCTTGAGATTGTCATGGAATGTCTTGATTTTAAGTTGTATGTTGCACCACTTACTAGATTGTCGCGGCTTACTAGATTGTCGCGGCTTACTAGATTGTCATGGAATGTCTTGAGATTGTCATGGAATGTCTTTTGATGCTCTGTGCTCTGTGCTTTTTGGAGCCTTGAGATTGTCGCGGCTTTATTTTTATTTGTAGTGGTGATGGATGAACTTACTAGATGCGTTATATATGCTGCACCACTATTTATATTATACATTGGTGACATAGTTTCAAGAGAGTGCATCATCAATACCAATGGAGGAGCTGATTGTTCGTGCCTTTCTCTTGCAAAAAAAAAAAAAAAAACAAAAAAAAAAACACTCATAATAAATTTAAGATGTTTGTTTAGTTTTTTTTAAACAAGAATATAAAAAAATTAGTTTATATATTTTTTTGAGCAAGTATTTTGATTTTCTTTTAAAAAATAGACCCTCTTTACGAAAGAGAGAAAAAACAAATGATATTTTGACATGACTGGGTGATAGAAATATACTAAAGCTAAAACATGGAGGTATTAACCACGTCGTGGTTTGCGCTGAAGTAAACCACGTTGTAGTGAAGGTCACTGTTGGACCCCATTTCAGTTTAATGGGTATTTCTGAGTCCCACATCGGACTTACCCTCATTGTATTTTGTTTTACTCATCTATAAAAGAATGTCTCCGCCTCTCATTGAGGTAAGGGGAATTCACCAACTACATGGTATCAGAGGGAAATTAATCTCGAGCCCTCCCTCCCCTGCGGATTCCCGGTTCTGTCCGGCCCCGCCTCTCTCCCCTCTGCCCTAGCCATTCACGGCGGGCCTCTCTCTCCCGGTGCGGCTCCCCTTCCGGCGGCCCTCTCTCCCGACGGCTCTCTCTCCCGGCGCGACTCCTCTCCCGGCGGCCCTCTCTCCCAGCGGCTCTCTCTCCCGGCGCGACTCCTCTCCCGGCGGCCCTCTCTCCCAGCGGCTCTCTCTCCCGGCGCGACTCCCCTTGCTCAGCGGCGCCCTCGCCCAGCGGCACCCTCGCCCAGCGGCGCCTCGCCCCGGCGCCCTCGCCCAGTGGCCCCCCTCGCCCCGGCTCCCCGCGCGGCTCCCGGCAACCCCGCGCCAGCCCCGCCCTCCTTGCGCGCTCGTCCCGACGACCCAGCGCCGACCACGCCTTCCCCGGCTTTTCCCGGCGGTTCCCGCTCACGCCCGCCCTTCCGGCTGATCCTGACGATCGCGCCACCCGCGCCTCTCGTCGCCCACCATGGAAGCTTCCTCGGTTCTGCCTTCCCTGATCACTGCCTCCTCCCGGCTTGTAGATGACAGGCTGGACGCCACAAATTTCTCCGTCTGGTGAAAGACGGTCTTGATGTCCTTGTGCGGCATGGGCCTTCATTCCCATCTTGAGAATTCTCCACCCGCCATGACTGACACCAAATTCGACTCTTGACAACTTGCGGATAGCAAAATATTCACATTACTGGTCAACTCCATGGACCGATCGGTGAAAGATGTTACCCGAACTGCCAACACTGTCAAAGAACTATGGGATTCGTTGACTGTCATGTTTTCCGAGACCAACAATTTGGCTCGGGTCTCCGACATTCTACAACGTCTATCCCAAATCCGGCAGCAAGATCGGACCTTTCCGGCCTATTTCTTGGAATGGAAAGGTCTCCGGGACGAACTGCAAGAACTCCGGCCCGTTCTTCAGACTCCAACAGAAGCGCAGACTCAACGGGACTAGCTCTGCATTTTCAATCTCCCGAATGGCCTTGCCCCGGACTATGCCACGATGGCCACCGAGATGTTTGTCAGCCCTTCTACGCTGGATATCCCACAGGTTTATCATCGCCTGGGGAAATCTCATCGGGCCCTTGCCCCACCCGTCCCTCGCCCTGATCACACTGCTCTCTTGGGTCGTGGCAGTGGCCGCCCTACCGGCACTCGTGGACGCGGCCGACCTCGCCCCCTCTGTCAGCACTGTGGCAAGCTCGGCCACCTGGTTTACCGTTGCTGGGTCTTTCATGGCCGTCCCGATTCGCACCCACGACAGGGCCAGACTGCGATCTGAGATGCATCATCACCTGCTGCTGCTCTTCCGTCATCTTTGGATCTCTCCATGGCTGAGATCCAGCTGATTCACGATCATAGGACCACCTCCATGCCGGGCTCTTCGTCAGCATCTCTTGCTCACTCCGGTGGTCCCACTGCTTTTGTCAGTCATCGTTCCCCTGCCTGGATGTTTGACTCAGGTGCGTCCGACCATCTTACCAGGGATGCAGGTATACTCTCCAACTACCGTCCCTATACTGGTTCCTCAGCCATCACTGTTGCTGATGGTTCCACTCTCCCCATTGCCGGCTTTGGTACATGCTCCCTCACCTCCTCCCTTCACCTATCCTCTGTGGCTCATGTACCACGCAGTCCGTTTAACCTGCTTTCCATCAGCAAGGTGACCAAGGATCTCAATTGTAATGCTATCTTTACCTCGTCTTCTGTTGTGTTTCAGGAGCGGACGACGAACCAGGAACTTGGTAGAGGCCAGCTTCGAGATGGGGTGTACATGTTCGATGGTCCGTCATCCGTCGCCTGCACGTCTGTCTCTGCTTGTGCCGTAGACCTCCATTCTCGGTTGGGCCACCCCTCCGCCTCCGCTCTTCACCAGCTCTACCCCGATATTAGTCCGTCTTTATCTTTTCATTGTGAGTCATGTACCTTTGCGAAACACCATCGCACATCATATTATCCTCGACTTGACACACGGGCCGCCGAACCCTTTGATTTGGTTCATTCCGATGTATGGGGTCCCTGTGCCACCTCGAGTCAATCCGGGTATAAATATTATATCTCTTTCATTGATGATTTTTCCCGTATGACATGGCTTTACCTTCTTCGAGATCGGACAAAAGTTTTCTCCACCTTTCAGACCTTTTACCATGAGATCCAGACACAGTTTTTTATCTATGTAAAATGTCTGCGCTCCGACAATGGGCGAGAATACTTATCCACTCCCTTTCAGCAGTTTGTGCAGGCACACGACATCATACATCATACCTCCTGTCCTGATACCCCTCAGCAAAATGGAGTGGCCGAGCGAAAACACCGGCATATTCTGGAAACTGCTCGTGCCCTCCTCTTCCACCGCCAGGTGCCTCTACACTTCTGGGGGGATGTCATCCTCACTGCCACATACCCTGTTCCCCTCTCTTCCCCCTCACTCCCTTCCACTCCGCGTCTTCGGATGTCTCTGCTATGTTCGGGACACTCGCCCCAATCTCTCCAAACTTTCTCCCAAATCTCCCCGGTGTATTTTTCTCGGCTATTCCCGCACTCAGCGTGGCTATCGGTGTTTCTCTCCAGACTTACGCCGCTACATCACCTCTGCCGATGTATCGTTTGTCGAGAGCTCTTCTTTCACTCCGCCCTCTCCTCATCCAGACACTACCATCGATGACTGCCTTCCTCTCCTGTTTCACCAGCCTCTGGTATCTCCTCCTACAGGTCATCGCTTTGGACAGGTCTACTCTCGTCGTCCATCAACTGTACCCCCCATCCAGACACAGTTTTCTTGGTTTTGTAGTGGGGGGGGGTGAGTAATTACTGCTAGGGGCAGTATTGTAAATATAAAGATGGTTAGTCGGGGCTGGTAGTATGAAGGGGTTAATAAATAGGGGATGTGAGAGTGGGTGAGGGGGACGGAAGGAATCATTGGACTTCAGCTGCTGTAGCTGAAAAGGGAGACATAGGTCTTGGCTTTGGAGAGTTCTTCGAAGAGTTTTCTTCTTCTTCCACTTCTCCTTTTTCTTCTTCTCCTCATTGTTCTGCTGCTAGGGGCAGTATTGTAAATATAAAGATGGTTAGTCGGGGCTGGTAGTATGAAGGGGTTAATAAATAGGGGATGTGAGAGTGGGTGAGGGGGACGGAAGGAATCATTGGACTTCAGCTGCTGTAGCTGAATAGGGAGACATAGGTCTTGGCTTTGGAGAGTTCTTCGAAGAGTTTTCTTCTTCTTCCACTTCTCCTTTTTTTTCTTCTCCTCATTGTTCTGCTGTACTACTGTAATTCCTGTTCTCGGTTACTGCTGGCTTAATAGAATCTCTGTGTTTCCCCCCCTCACCAAGGATCCTATCAACTCTAAACTCCAGTAGTGAGGAACTCATTTGGATCATTTCTCATAACTGTGAACCCAATTTTCTTATGAACAACTTGTAGTGAGCTGACCCACTAACTATCTAATATGGGATAAATGATGCCTACAGACAAAAGTTTGAGCACCTCTTATTAAACTACATCAAGCAATGTGGGGTTCAACCACCTTTGACCTTATCTAATTAGTTTAGCACAATTATTTAGTAAAATCCTATGCATGCAAATGAAGAGACTAATATCAGGAATGCCCACTAATAACAGACTACTTATTTTTTACTTTGAAGATACGTTTATTTAAAATTCTCAGGCAAGGGTTTTTTGCTTTAAAGCAAGTGGGCATTGGAAGGAGAAATATTCTCCAGAAGGAACATCCATCATGCTGCTTTAAAGTGTGTGGACATTGGATGAAAGGAGAAATCTTCCTCAGAAGGAGCATCCATCATGTTAATTACATTTTCACCAACACAGTCATCATGCAAAGACATATTGTTAAGATTCCAGCTTAACAACGACCACTTGGCAGAAATTGGGAAGAAGTAATCACTGAATGGCCATATTGACAACTCCAGTATAGAACCGAGAATAACAGTAGAAGTGAAGCAGGACAAGGAGGAAGTAAAAGAAATGGAAGGGAACTCCCTTGGAGAAGACCACTCTCCTGAGGCCAAGACTAGTTCCTTCCAAGAACCGACGACTCCAACCAGCTGAAACTCTAAAATGATTCCTCCTCTCCCCAACTAACATCTCCCCTACTTATCACCACAACCACTCGTAACAAACCTGCCAACAACTACCTAATACAAAATACAATACTGCCCCTATTTAATATCCCCCACAAACTCAGCCAGCACAACAAACTACCCCCAACAGTTGCATACTGACACATCCCGCGTTCCTAACATTACCTCCCTTTTGAAAAACCACATTGTCCTCAAAGTGGATCACTAAAAGCGGGGCTCGGAGGAGGCGCGCCCAGCCGAATATCTGACATCTTTGCTAACTTGCTAACCTGAGACACAATATGTCGGGTATTTCTTGTATGGACTCCAAGAAGACATTTGAAGTTGGATCCATGTCCACAACCTTGAGACTCCACTGCAAGTGATGCGGTTAGCTCGGCATGTGTAGCTCGCTTTCACCAGCGGCGTAGGCACCCAGTACCGAGGAGGCGGGTCGTGGAATTCTCATTTGGTACGTGAAGCTGAACCATGACAGCCACCGGACCACCGTTGACACACCTTCAGGCGTGGACTGCCCTATAGCCCCTTAATAGGTGTGCAGATTCGACATCGAGGGTGCTGCTGTTGGGCGAGGGAGAAGATGACGCTAAAGATGGGGGAGCTGCATGCAGCAAGGAAGCAGTCCCAGACAAAGCGGACCCATTTCTCTTGCCACAGTCTTGAGGGCAAGACTGTTTTCAAGGGGTGGCGAGTGATAGGGTCCGAGACTTGGAGAGAGAGTGTGTGTGTGTGTGGGGGGGGGTTGTATTCAGCAAGGGTAGAAGTGTCTTTGTGTGGGGTTAGTCTATTAAGGAGGGAATCAGGGGAATTTTGTAGGTATGTCGAGGGACCCACGTGGAGGGGGGGGTGAGTGGAGTAGGAGGGGAATATTGTTTAGGCAGTTCGGCTGGAGCTTGGGCGAGAGTGCAAGGAGCCTCTTGGGTGTCTCCCCCGTTCCATTCTCCTTTCTCCACTGTAATTCTAGCTCATTGCTCTATTATACACAAGCAGTCTTCTAGCCGCTAAAGATATTCTTGGCCCGAACTTCCAAAATCCCGCATTTCAGACCAACTTTATCAGAGAGGAAAGCTTCACTCTTTCTGAGTGGAAGGTTCCTGTAGAATAAGAAAATAGGAGACCCGAACCCCTAAGGTTTTTCTCCTAAGGAGCCCTTGGGGTGTATTTATAATAAATAATAAAGACCACACCGGACCTCAAGTCCGATGTGGGATGCAGACTCCAACACTCCCCCTCAAGCTAGGTGTACCTAGCTTGGACACATGATGAAAAGAAAACAATAAAAACAGACGCTAACACGCCCCCTCAAGCTGGACATGCCCAGCTTGATGATAAAACAAGACGACATAAAGCAGAATTATAGAAAAAGTTGTCAGGCTGCTGCTCCCCCTCACGATCGAAGCTCCCCCTCAGGATGATGGATGATGGTGCGGGCGCAGCAGATGACCACTCAGATCGGCTGGGTGACGGAGCGCCAGGAATGCCGCACTAGTGGGGCCGGACGATGAAATGCCGGGAAATCCAAACTAGCACCGGGAAAACCGCACTTGCGGGGCCGGCGACGGGAGGCGGGGATTCCGCAGAATTGTTGCGGGACTGGCGGCGCCAACAAGCCCAAATCCGAGGTGGTCGAGCTGCTGCGCCAGCGAAAGGACGTGCCGGCGGAGAGAGATGCGGGTGCCGGGAGGTGCCAGGAGATGCCGGCGAGGCGGGGATGCCGCAGGAGGAGGCCGACGAGGGTGCAGGAGGCCGGGAGACGGCGCTGGAAGTTGGAGGAGGCCACCTGCGTGGAGCGGCCAGCACGGGTGGAGGCCGGTTGCTGGCCGGAACAGTCCGGATCTGCCCGGAACAGTCCGGATATCGCCGGAACTGGCCGGAAATCTCTGGATCAGGCCGGAGCCGGCCGGAGTAGCCTGGATCTGGCCGGAAATCACCGGATCCGAGCGGATTCGGCCAGAGCTGTCCGGATCTGGCCGCCGGAGAGCAGCAGGCGAGGTCGCCGGGAGGGGAGCGGGACGGGAGAGGCCGCCGGAGAGGGGTCGCCGGACTGGAGGGAGATCCGCCGGGAGCCGCGGGAGGAGGGCTGCCGGAGGAAGAGCCGGCGCGGGATGAAGCGGGAGGCGCCGGGAGGCGCTGGAGCAGCGGGAGGCGCCGGAGGCGCTGGAGCAGCGGGAGGCGCCGGAGGGAGGAGATCCGTCGGGAGGGCCGTCGCGTGCAGTGGAGGTCCGGCGACGGGATGGGCCGCGACGGGAGGGGAGGAGATCCGCCGGGATGAACCGCGGGAGTCGGGAGCCGCGGGACAGAGGGCCGCGGGAGGGAGGAGTCGCGACGGGACGGGGGCCGCACGGGTGATGGCGTCGGGAGCCACGGGGAGCCGCGGGGAGGGAGCGCCGTCGGGGAGGAAGTCCGCAGGGAGGAGCCGACGGAGGAGGCGCGGGCCGCGTCGGGGAGAGAGATGGCCGCCGGGGAGAGGGCGCGGGCGCTGGGCGAAGGCCTGCTGGGACGAGGGCGCACCGCGGGAGGACGGCGGACGCCGGGAGGAGAGGTGCGCCGGGAGGGAGGGCCTGCCGGGAGGGTGCAGGCCGGAGAGGAGCTGGGCAGGGCAGAGGCGGAGGGGCGGCGGCGGTAACCCTACGGGGCCTGGAGGCCGCCGCCCCCCGGACGGGAAACCCTAAAGGAAGGGGGAAAAAAAAGGGAGGGAGGGATTGGGTTTCAAAAAACCTCCTCTGATACCATGTAGAATAAGAAAATAGGAGACCCGAACCCCTAAGGTTTTTCTCCTAAGGAGCCCTTGGGGTGTATTTATAATAAATAATAAAGACCACACCGGACCTCAAGTCCGATGTGGGATGCAGACTCCAACAGTTCCCTTTCACAGAAGCGTTCCACTTTGCCCCACCCTACCTTCCAAGGAATGGATGCATAACCTGTTTTCATTCACATGAACTGTACCAGTGAGGTTGGTCAGTGGTTTCCTGTTAAGTGGTGAAAATGCAGAAGCCCCGTGGAAAGCTGCAGATCCATTTATCTCTGGCTGTTCCACTGCACCTCTCACCGTTGATCTAGGGAGAATGGTTGGATCAGTATGACGTGAAAGCAGTCTTGCAAGTGGAAGCAACTCCGAGACTTCAGCTCTAGGAACTTCAAATTTCATTCTCCACCTTCCCATCGAAGAAATATCACTGCTTAGATGCCCAGCCAATGTCCTTTCAATCAGTCCACCTCCCTTCTTAATAGAAGGGACTCGAACATGAGCACCGGGCGAAACAGATTAGCCCTGAAGCTCATACCTTCTCTTGCTTTGTTCAAAAACAGCTTTTTCCACAGTGATGACATCTCCACTCCATCTAGTTGTCACGTCTAGGGCATCTCCTAATACACCGCTGAATTTTTGCTGCAGTTCAGACAACACTCCATGGCCCTCTCTCTTATGAAAATTAAGCAAGAACTCCGCCCTTTGGTATTATTCCTCGCAGTGTTGCCAAATCCAACTCATCAAGTGAGAAATGGCGATCCTCCAAATTTGCTAGATGTAGTGGTTGATAACAAACATTTACCCTTAATCGCCCCTTTTGAAAATAAAAGGATAATAATTTTCCACTTTGCAAGTCTTCAGCACTAGATTTTAAAGGTCTTATGATCACCACCGTGAGACTTTCATCTGGTCTTTCCATGACATTCAACTTTTGGTTTGGAAGTAATGCCAACATTGTTTTTTTTTTAAAAAGGTTGGGGCCGAAGCCTCATTTTATTATTTAAAGCAAAGACCTCTTTAGACTGGGTAGAGGGAGACCCATTACATAGCCCGAAAGCCCAAGGCCAAGTGGCCTGAATACTAGGCTTGAAATCCCATTTTTTTTTGGATGCCAAGCAGGAGTTTGTACCACTAGGGTACAGGCTCGTTGGCAATGCCCAGCGTTGTACATTTCCCTTCAACAACTTAATACTTGATCTCCCAGAAACGATCTTTGTATCAATGGCAGCTTCAGCCACTTGCAGCTTCAAACTAGAAACACAGCTGGGCACAGTGGGAGTGTTGTTTTCAGCAGGCGTTGCTCTTACTGCTTGCCAAGCATATTGCTTGCAGCTCCTGGTAGAAACAGCTGCAATTACCAACGAAAACGCTGCATGTGGAGGTGTGAAACCAGAATCATAAAACAAAACAAAAGCAGTTTCCCGTCTGATAGCGCAAGGGCCGCCTCAGCACCTTGGAAGGTTTATTACAGGTGTGGGAAGAGCGCTGCAGCCTCTGAGAACTCTCCAACACAGCTGACAGTGGTCCCTCCAGCAACACAACTGCCTAACCATCCAGCACATCTGGCAGTGGCCCCCTCAGCAGCACAACCGCCTAACCATCCAGCACAGCTGGCAGTGGTCCCCTCAGCAGCACAACCGCCTAACCAATCGGTTGGAGTGGTCCCCTCCAGCTCAACTGCATAACAGAATGGGCGGAGGGATTCCAGGGAATAACAGAATGGACCCCACAGTTGGGAGATCCTTTGTGGGCTGTTCAGTTATAAAAGGGGTGGAAAGGGGAAAAGAGGAGGGTAGAAACCAGGAAGTCGGCCAAGGGCTTCGGCAGGAGTTCTCTCCTGAAGTGTATCCCTTTTTTCTGTCTTTTTTCTGCTCTGTTTTGTAACTGTTGGTGCTATTAATTTCCAGAAAGTGTTGCCCCCTGTCCTAGTTCTTTATCAATTTGGTCCGGCCTGCCGGATCCCTCACACTATTCCCCCCCCCGCACCCACTATGGAGACCCGTACACACACGCGAATGGATTTTGTGGAGCAGCGTCTGACTGCCTTGGAGACCGCCATCGCCGACATGTCTGCTGCTTCCGACAGAGAACGCCAGGAGCAGGCGGCTTTTCGGGCTTCTCTGTCCCATCTAGTCCGTCACCTGGAGAAGACACCACAAGGAGATCCTAACCTTCCCTCAGGTTCGAATGTTGTTCCTGAACTGACTTCAGCAACCACCGGCAACCACGAATTCCCTGCGGATAACCCATAAATTGTCCCCGGACTTCCAACCCATTTCCCTCCTCCCTTGCCAACTTCACGGCAGGTTGAACTGCCCCCCTTTGACGGCACTGACCCACGCGGCTGGCTGACACGAGCAGAACTCTATTTCCGCATCAACAACACCCCAGCTGATTCAATGGTCCCCCTAGCCCAACTGTGCATGGAGGGTTTTGCAATTCATTGGTTCACAATCTTGGGGGAGGCTCTCCCTCATGTCAGTTGGACAAAGAACTAATGTAGCGATTTAGTGGGCTCGAAATTCAAAATCCCTATGAAGAACTAGCGGCTCTCCAAAAGTTGGGTCCATCCAAGACTACATTGAACACTTTGAATATCTGGCCTCCCTACTACCGCGCCAGCCAGAACAACAATACGTCGGATATTTTCTTCATGGGTTGTGTGAGGATGTCCGCAGCTGGGTACGCATTCATAACCCCGATACTCGGCTTCAAGCCATGCGCCTGGCATGCCATGTAGAGCTGGCTATTACCAACGGTGTCAGCTCCCAGTTTCGCACTAGTAGTGCGCGTCCAGCCATACCCCGCAACACCAGTAACTGGCAGCCAACGTTTTGCCCCCCACTTCAACCACAACGGGGCTATTCTACACGCCCGGATAGGCGCTCCAACTTCACTCCGTAAGGCGCCCAACTCGCCCCCTCTGCTGGCCGGGGGGTTCGCCACCTCTCAAATCAAGAATGGGAGGAGCGTTGCAAAAAGGGGTTATGTTTTCGTTGTGGTCTTCCATTCAATCCCATGCATAAGTGTCTTGATGCTAAGGTACGGGTGGTCCTGTTAGGAGAAGATGACTCTCCTCCTAACGGTGATGATAGGGAAGCACCAGGTGAATTACAACATCAAGACAATAATGAAGCCGCTGAAGTGGAGTGTCAAGTATTGAACCATTTTGGAGCAAGTACTTATTTCCACAGCCTAAGCGACGACCAGCTGACATCAATGAAGGTCGCAGGCAGCCTCGCTGGCATTCCCATTTTGATCCTTTTGGACAGCGGGGCAACCCATAATTTTATATCTCCAACACTAAAATCCTTGCTGGGATTGGAGGCCCTCGACACTTTCATTCACCCGGTTAAGTTAGGTGATGGTCACAAGTTATGGACTCAAGGATTCTGCCCACAATTACCTTTGACTATTGGTCCCTACTCTTGCCACATTGATGCTCATGCTCTGGACATTGGTGGACTGGATTTAATCCTTGGCATTGCGTGACTACGAACTCTCGGTGACGTCAATATCAATTGGAAATCGATGACAATGCTGTTTACTCATGGCAGCCGGACGTATACCCTCCAGAGTACAGCCTCCAACGGCCTTTCATCTTTGCAGCAGCTTACTGCACACCCAGTTGGCAGCCCCAACACTTTGTCAGCCGAGTCCAGCCGGGCGTCTTTGACTTCCAGGAAGAACCACCAGCTTCAAACGCTTCTTTCCCGGCTCCATATAATCTTCCTCGAGCCCTCTGGTCTGCCTCCCCGGCGATCTACTGATCACAAGATTCCTTTATTTCCTGATCAAGGCCCTGTTTCAGTCCGCCCCTATCGGTACCCTCACTCGCAGAAAACGGAGATCGAAAAACAGGTCCAGCACCTCCTCCAGCAGGGTTATATTCAGCCCAGTAACAGCGCATATTCTAGTCCAGTTCTGCTAGTGGAAAAAAAGGACAGCTCTTGGCGAATGTGTATTGATTACCGGGCTTTAAACAAAGCAACGGTGCCCGATAAATTCCCCATTCTAGTGGTAGATGAGCTAATAGAGGAGTTACATGGGGCGATTTTTTTCTCTAAGCTGGATCTCATCTCTGGCTACCACCAAATCCAGATGCATGACGCGGACATCAACAAGACCACTTTTCGCACTCATAAAGGGCACTGTTGGACCCCATTTCATTTAGTTGGGTATTTCTGAGTCCCACATCGGACTTACCCTCTCTGTATTTAGTTTTACTCATCTATAAAAGGACAACCTCACCTCACATTGAGGTAAGGGGATTCACCCACTCACATGGTATCAGAGGGATTTTTATCCCGAACCCTCCCTCCTCTGCGGCTTCCCGGCATCCTCCCGGCCCCGCCTCTCTCCCTGCTGCCCTAGCCTTTTCCGGCAGGCCCCCCCCTCCTCTCCGGCCTGGCCATTCCCGGCGGCCCGCCCTACCAGCGGCGCTCCCGGCCAGCCCCGCCGTACGCGCACCCAGCCCCTGCGGCTCACCTCCCGGCGGCCCTCCATTCTCCCGGCGGCTCTCCTGCTGCACCCGGCGCCTCCCGCAGCTCCGGCGCCTCCCGCAGCTCCGACGCCTACCGTGCCTCCCGCTGCTCCCGCGCGTCCCGGCTCCCTGGCTCCCGGCTCCTCGGCTTCGCCCCGGCACCCTCGCCCCGGTGCCTCGCCCCGGCGCCTCGCCCTCGGCGCCTCGCCCCGGCGCCTCTCCCCGGCGCCTCGCCCTCGGCGCCTCGCCCCGGCGCCTCGCCCTCGGCGCCTCGCCCCGGCGCCTCGCCCTCGGCGACTCGCCCCGGCACCCCGCCCTCGACGCCCCGCCCAGGCGCCTCTTCTCCGACACTCCCCTCACGGCGGCCCTCTCATCCCGGCGGCCCTCTCATCCCGGCGGCCCTCTTCCCCGACGACCCTCTCATCCCGGCGGCCCTCTCATCCCGGCGGCCCTCTTCCCCGGCGACCCTCTCATCCCGGCGACCCTCTCTTCCCGCCGCCTTCACCTTAGTAGGCGCCCTCGGCCTCTGTCCCGACGGACCCTCCCGGCCGAGCGCCCTTGTCCCGGCAGCCCACCCTCATCCCGGCAGAGCGCCCTCGTTCCGGCGGCCCTTCCAGCACGCGCACGTCCTGTGCACGATCATCCCGCCGGCCCGCTGCATCAGCTACCCGACGCTTCCATGGCGGACTCCTCAGGACGTGGCCGTGCTTCACGTCGTCCACGTCCCTTCTGTCCCCATTGTGGCAAGTTTGGTCACCGGATCGCCCGATGTTGGGTCCTGCATGGCCGACCATCTCAGCACCCGCGGCAGGGACAGCCCGCGGTCCGGGACGTGTCCTCGGCTGTCGCCTCTCTTTTCCTGTCTCTGGCCCTTTCTATGGCCGACCTCAGACGGCCTCATAATCCACCGGCCTCTGTCCGCCCTGTTCCCTCCTCGGCTTCTCTGGCCCGTACTGTTTGCCCCACTGCCTTGGTCAGCCATTGCTCCCCTGCATGGCTGCTGGACTCAGGTGCCTCCGACCACCTCACCGGTGATGCTGGTATGCTGACGTCTTACTGCACTTATGCCGGTTCTTCCGCCATCACCGTCGCTGATGGCTCCACTATCCCCATAGCGGGCTTCGGCGCATGCTCCCGGACTCCTTTGATTCACCTACCCTCTGTGGCACATGTGCCCCACAGTCCCTTTAATCTGCTTTCCATCAGTAAACTGACTAAGGATTATAACTGTGCGGCCATATTTACATCTTATGGTGTTGTGTTTCAGGAGCAGACTACGAACCGGGAACTTGGTCGAGGCCGGCTTCGAGATGGGGTCTACATGTTCGAGGGACCCGCACCCATTGCTTGCACGTCTACCTCTTCTCGGGCACTAGATCTTCATTCCCGATTGGGCCACCTGCCTGCATCCACCATTCATCAGATGTTTCCGGACTTCCATCGGACTCCTACTTTTCATTGTGAGTCCTGTTCGTTTGCGAAACATCATCGCTCTTCCTACATTCCTCGCACGGATACACGGGCCTCCCACCCCTTTGATCTAGTTCATTCATATGTTTGGGGCCTGTGTACCATTCCGAGTCACTTGGGCTATAAATACTATATCTCTTTTATTGATGACTATTCGCGCATGACGTGGCTTTACCTTCTTCGAGAACGCTCCGAAGTGTTTTCCACCTTCCAAACCTTTTTCCATGAAATTAAGAACCGTTTTTCTATCTCTGTCAAATGTCTCCGCTCGGATAATGGGCGCGAGTATCTCTCCACTTCCTTTCGGCAGTTTCTCCAGGCAAATGGTATCCTTCATCAGACCTCCTGTCCTGATACACCCCAGCAGAACGGCGTGGCCGAGCGGAAACACAGACATATTCTGGAGACTGCTCGTGCCCTCATCTTCCACCGACAGGTGCCTCTGCTTTTTTGGGGAGATGCCATTCTCACTGCTACCTACCTCATCAATCGCCTTCCTTCTTCTATCCTTAAGGGGGAGACTCCCTTTCGGGCTCTTTTCCCCACTCTCCCTCTTCATTCCCTCCCTCTTCGAGTGTTTGGTTGCTTGTGTTATGTTCGTGACACTCGCCCTGGCCGCACCAAACTCTCTCCCAAATCCCTCCGCTGCATATTCCTTGGTTATTCCCGCACTCAGCGTGGCTACCGCTGCTTCTCCCCGGACCTTCGCCGGTATGTCCTCTCCGCGGATGTCTCCTTTGTTGAGGGTTCTCCATTCTCCTTTCCCTCTCCTCCTCCTGACTCTGCTATTGATGACTGTCTTCCCCTCATCATCCTTCCTCCACCGGCGTCCACCCCTGTTGACACCCATTTTGGTCAGGTCTACTCCCGCCGTCCTTCGACTGTATCCCCCGTTCCGGCCCGTGACACTGATGCTCCCGCTTCGTCCGCTGCTCCTGCTCCGCCACCCGAGGACTTGCCCATTGCCCTCCGGAAAGGTACTCGCTCCTGTCACCATACTCCTCTATTTGTCTCTTCATACAGGGGTCTGTCCGCTCTGGAGACAGTTTCTATACCTCACACGGTTGGTGACGCCAAATCTCACCCCGGGTGGTTAGCTGCAATGCGGGATGAATTGCAGGCTCTGGAGGAAAACCATACTTGGGATCTTGTCCCCCTTCCAGCAAGCAAACAGGCAGTGGACAACAAATGGATTTATACGATCCGTCTCAATCCCGACGGCTCTCTTTGCCGCCTCAATGCCCGGCTGGTGGCGAAGGGGTTTGCTCAGACATATGGCATCGACTACTTTGAGACCTACTCTCCGGTCGCCAAGATGGCCTCTGTCCGCCTGTTCATCTCTCTGGCCACTCATCATCACTGGCCACTTCATCAGCTAGATGTCAAGAATGCCTTTCTCCATGGCGTTCTTGAGGAAGAAGTCTACCTGAAGCAGCCCCCTGGTTTTTCTGCCTCCGGTGCCGACTCCCATGTCTGCCGCCTCCGTCGGTCCCTCTATGGCCTCAAGCAGTCTCCTCGAGCTTGGTTTGGCCGCTTCAGCACTGTCGTCACGGCCTTTGGCCTCTCCCGGAGTCTGAAGGACCACACCGTCTTCTTCCGTACGACACCGGACGACTGTATCTTGCTCGTGGTATATGTTGATGATATCATCATCACAGGAAGCGACTCTAGAGGGATCATCCGCCTTAAGGCGCACCTTCACCAAAACTTTCATACCAAAGATCTTGGTCCCCTGACTTACTTTCTTACCATCGAGGTCTCCCGTTCTGAGGACTCGATCTCTCTCTGCCAGCGTAGGTATGCTCTTGATATCTTGCAGGATGCCGGTCTGAGCACCGCCACTGCCGTGGACACCCCACTTGAGCCTGGCGAACGTACTCTCCATTCCGACTCGGAACCATTTCCTCATCCTGAGCGCTATCGACGTCTGGTGGGTAAGCTGAACTACCTCACCATGACGCGACCCGACATTGCCTGCGCCGTTGGCAAAGTCAGCCAGTTCATGGAGCATCCAACCCAATCTCAGTGGGATGCTGTCCTTCGCATTGCCAAATACATCAAGCGAGACCCTGCCCGTGGCCTTCAGTATTCCCGTCATGCTCACTTGGATGTTGAGGCCTTCTGTGATGCCGACTATGCAGGTTGCCTTGCGACCCGCAAGTCTACTTTGGGGTTCGCCGTGTTCTTCGCCGGTAACCTCATCTCTTGGCGCAGCAAGAAGCAGACTGTCGTCTCCAGATCAAGTGCCGAGGCTGAATACCGTGCCATGGCCACCGTCACCACTGAGATCCTCTGGCTTCGTCATCTCCTACATTAGCTCGGCTTCCCGGCACACACCCCTGCTCATATCTGGTGTGACAATCAGGGCGCCACGAAGATTGCCTCGAATCCCGTCTTTCATGAACGGACTAAGCATATCGAGGTGGACTGCCACTTCCTCCGCCACCATCTGGAGCAGCACCATATCAGCTTTGGCCATGTACCGACGGCAGATCAGCTTGCCGATCTCTTCACCAAAGGTCTCCCAGGGGCTCGCCTTGACTCTCTCACTTCTCGGCTGGGGATTCACCGCCTCCATAGCCCAGCTTGAGGGGGAGTATGAGTTTGTCTTGTCATCTTTTCTTTGTGGGACTCAATCCAATTTGGGCATGTCCAGCTTGAGGGGGAGTGTTGGACCCCATTTCATTTAGTTGGGTATTTCTGAGTCCCACATCGGACTTACCCTCTCTGTATTTAGTTTTACTCATCTATAAAAGGACAACCTCACCTCACATTGAGGTAAGGGGATTCACCCACTCACAGGCACTACGAGTACTTGGTGATGCCTTTTGGCCTCACCAACGCTCCTTCCTTTCAAGCCACTATGAATGATCTTTTTCGCCCCATGCTCCGCCACTTTGTGCTAATATTTTTTGATGACATTTTGATTTACAGTCAGGGCTGGGATTCTCACATCCTTCATTTGGAGCAAGTTCTACAGCTACTTCATTCCAACCATTTCTTCATCAATCGTGGCAAATGCACCTTTGCTCAACATTTCGTGGTGTATTTGGGTCATATTATCTCTCACGACGGTGTAGCTATGGACCCCTCCAAAATTCAGGCAGTTTTGGATTGGCCTACTCTGAAGAATGTCAAGGGCGTTCGAGGGTTCCTCGGCCTCACCGGTTATTATCGGAAATTCATTCAAGATTATGGAAAAATTGCCCAGCCTTTTTAACGATTCTCACAGGGAAAGCTGGTTTTCACTAGACTCTCGCAGCACAACACGCCTTTACCCTCCTCCAGCGGGCTGTTACAACAGCGCCTGTCCTGACCCTTCCAAATTTTTCCCAGCCTTTCGAAATCGAGTGTGACGCCTCTGGCCGCGGGATAGGTGTTGTCCTCATGCAGAACAGTCACCCTATTGCTTTTTTTAGCAAGGGTCTGGCCGATTCTACCCTTTCTAAATCAGCTTATGAGAAAAAATAATGGCCGTTCTTGCCATTCAACATTGGCGCACATACTTGCTCGGGCAATCTTTTACGGTTTACTCTGACCAACATAGCCTCAAATTTTTATTAGATCAACGCATTGCCACCGCGGATCATCAATGTTGGCTCGCTAAGGTGTTGGGTTACCGCTTTGAAATAAAATACAAGCCAGGCCGCACCAACTCAGCAGCGGATGCCCTTTCCCGCCGCACTGAACTCTTAGACTGCTACTCTTTTCAGTCTCTTCCGCTGTGGCAGGAGGGCCGGGATGTGACAGCTTCGGTTAGCAGTGATCCCTTCCTGGCACTACACTGACTTCAGACAGCCTCTAACCCTCCTCCCGGTTCTCCCTGTCACATGGCACTCTGTTGTATAAAGGCAGACTTGTAATCCCAGCCTCTTCTGTATGGATCCCCCAACTGTTAGAAAAATTCCATTCTTCTCCATCAGGTGGCCACTCCGGGTTTTATCGAACTTATCGCAAATTGGCTGCCAATTTGTATTGGGTAGGCATGCGCCAGCAGATTTTAAACTTTGTCCGCCAATGCCCCTCTTGCCAATGCTTTAAATACTCCACGCTATCCCCTGCGGGACTTCTCCAGCCCTTACCAATTCCGGAAAGAATTTGGGATGATCTTTCCATGGATTTCATTACCGGCCTTCCTCGGTCGAAGGGCTTTGACGTCATCTTTGTGGTGGTTGACAGATTGTCAAAATATGCTCATTTTCTTGCCCTCAAGCACCCTTTTACTGCCCGTACAGTTGCTGAAATTTTCGCTCGGGAAGTGATCCGATTTCATGGGATCTCCAAGTCCATCCTTAGTGACCGGGATCCTGTATTCTTCAGTCATTTCTGGACTGAATTATTTCGCTTACAAGGTACCACACTCAAATTCAGTTCGGCATATCACCCCCAAACAGATGGCCAAACATAAGTGGTCAACCGCTATTTGGAAACTTACCTTCGCTGTTTTGCGGGTGACCAGCCAACTCATTGGTCTTTTTGGTTGTCTTGGGCTGAGTTACATTATAACTCCACCTGGCATTCTTCAATCCACACTACCCCTTTCGAAGTGGTTTATGGCCGACCACCACCAACAGTCCTTTCCTTTCTACCCAGCGAAGTTCGCGTCGAGGCAGTCACCACAGCTTTACAAGATCGGGATGAGGCACTTACTCAGCTGAAGCGCCATTTGCTCTGCGCCCAATCCCTTATGAAACTTCATGCCGATCGCTCTCGTCGCGACATCTCCTTTACCATTGGTGATATGGTATATGTGAAGCTACGTCCTCACCGCCAATAGTCCCTTGCTCGACGCATTTCCCAGAAACTTGCCCCCAAATTTTTTGGGCCTTTTCCTATTCTCCAGCAGGTTGGCTCAGTGGCCTATAAACTCGCCCTTCCTCCAGGCATCCGTATTCACCCAGTTTTTCACGCATCCCAACTCAAAAAATTCATTGGTCCTCATCCACCCCTCCCCACCCTTCCCACTGGTCTTTCGGGCGATGATGTTGCCGCCCCGGAACCTGCAACGGTACTTGGCCACCGCACCACTTCGGCCGCCTCAGGCTCGGTCCCTCAATGGTTAATTTAGTGGAGAGGCCAACCTGCTGACGATGCCACATGGGAGGATGAGTATGTTCTCCAAAACCAGTTTCCCTCTTTCAGTCTTGAGGACAAGACTGCTCACTCAGGGGGGGCGAGTGATAGCGCAAGGGCCGCCTCGGCACCTTGGAAGGTTTATTCCAGGCGTGGGAAGAGCGCTGCAGCCTCTGAGAACTCTCCAGCACAGCTGGCAGTGGTCCCCCCAGCAGCACAACCGCCTAACCATCCAGCACAGCTGGCAGTGGTCCCCTCAGCAGCACAACCGCCTAACCAATCGGTTGGAGTGGTCCCCTCCAGCTCAACTGGCGGAGGGATTCCAGGGAATAACAGAATGGACCCCACAGTTGGGAGATCCTTTGTGGGCTGTTCAGTTATAAAAGGAAGGGGTGGAAAGGGGAAAAGAGGAGGGTAGAAACCAGGAAGTCGGCCAAGGGCTTGGGCAGGTGTTCTCTCCTGAAGTGTATCCCTTTTTTCTGTCTTTTTTCTGCTCTGTTTTGTAACTGTTGGTGCTATTAATTTCCAGAAAGTGTTGCCCCCTGTCCTAGTTCTTTATCACCGGCCTTTGGAAACCATGACCAGAAGAGAGCACTGCATGCTGAGTGATGGTGGAAGAATTTCTAAAACTTGAGAATCTTCCACTGAAGCTTCCAGGTAGCACCTGAATTCTTGCTCCTCATACTGCCGCTTCGGTATTGCCCTTCCTTTCATGTCCACTGCAACAAGAGCTACAGCTCCAACACCCACCTTATCCAGAGTTCCTGAGATATCAGGAAAAGAAGGTGAATAAGTATCATCTCCCCAGAGACCAAGCCGGATCATTTAACCCATATTGCGTGGTTCTGAATCATCAGTTGCTGAGCAGCAAATAACACGAGCATCAGGAAGCTGAGCCAGTATCTCTAAAACCACTTCGCCAGTTCTTGTTGTTCGTCCCCCAGCTTCAGGGGGCTGCACTGCAACAAGAAAAATTGCCTCACCGACAACATCTTCCCGCTCCTCATTGGCTACCTTTTTGCAGAGTAAAGAAGGTGTAGTGATCTTCTTAGACACCAATGGTTGTGTTTGCATGGCCTGTGGTAGAAGCCATGTGTGTACAGAAGCACTGCAAGCTCGCCCCCCCCCCTCCCCCGCACACACACACACACACTCGTCTTGCTACATTCCCCCGAAAAGCGAGCATCCTGGACTCATTCGTCTTCAGCCACGCTAGGACCTTCATAACTCGAACTAGGAACGGTGGCGTGATCTTATGCAAAGGTATGCACAGTAGTACTGTGGAACTAGTCTGCCGAATTTCTTCCACTAACGCTGTAAGAAATGCCCCCTGCTTCTTCCTCACTGCGTACTCCTGGAAGTCGAGTTTCAATGGTCAGAGGAGTCGAACGCAGTCCAGGGAATGGCAGCGCTTTGCAGTTCTGTTCCCGCTTATCCGGGCTAGAACCTGAATCTGGAATCACCTCTTCCAGCCGAATAGGACTGAAATTATTCTGCTGCTCAATCATACTACTGCTGGACCTGTCCTGTTCCACTTCTTCAATAGGTTCATCAAGTGAGACGTGCTCTGATGCCATGTTGAAATTATGTTTTGGAATCTGTGCCTCTCAAGTGAGGCCATCGATTTTATTTATAGGAAAACAAATACAAGCGATAGGCGGTAAATACAAAATTCAAAATTCAATGGGATCGGGAATAGGATAAGCCCGTTCAAACATAATATCACCAACATTATTAATTACAGAAATAAAACTTGCTTTTGTACTTTATTTTTTCTTATATCTCTGCATGTTTGTTTCTATTTTTATTTGGATAAAATTTTTATGCATTAGTTTTTATAAACTAATTTTAAATTAATTTCTTGAGCAACTTGGTGACATCTTCAGTCTGGAAAAAACGTGCTATGACACTATCACAGTGCTGTTTCTTGTGGGTAGGCCTAGACTCTTCAATTACTCGAACATCATCATTTTTTTGCTTGTATTGCATGTTTGCTCGCATCATTTCTTCTTTACTTGCTTCCATATACACAATAAACATTTCATAAGGGTGCTAACACCATTATTTTCTTGCTCATATTGCTTGTTTACTCATAATTTCTTCTTCACTTGCTTTCACACGATTAAGCATTTCATGAGGGTTTGTTTCTTGATATTCAGCCCTACCGGGAAGCATTTTACATCCTGCAAGGAAGCCTCCCTATACCTGCGGTCTTATTTTGGATTAAATGAAACAAACCTGTCAATGGATCATCTTGGTGACAATATTCAGCAATCTTCTGGAAGTGTAAGGGAATAATTCCTAGGCCATCTTCTTCTTTTTCTTATTGGTTATTTTTCTTTAATTGGTTTTATGGATCTGGTGACAGCATGCAGACCCAAGTCAAGCTCTTATTTCCAGTTTACCCGGTTCAGGTACATCAAATGGGTTTAAGAAGGAAGCTTCCTTGTTGGAGATTGACAATCTGGCAGAGGTTCAAGTAAGAGACCTATTTGAATGTCATAAATGTGACATGATGTTTGATGAGAAGGATTTATATTTGCAGCATCTGTTGTCATCTCATAAGAAGACTACTCGGAGGTATAGGCTTCGCACATCTGTTGGGGATGGTGTGATACTTAAAGATGGGAAATACGAATGCCAATTTTGCCACAAAATTTTCAATGAGAGGCGTCGTTATAATGGTCATGTGGGAATCCATGTGAGGAATCATATCAGGAATTCTCAGGAGTTGCCTGCTCGGGCAACTGCCCAGAAGAACATTGAAGCTCCACCAATGAACGAGGTTCCTCCGAGATTTTCTAAGATGGATGCTTTGATTGAAATTGCCCAAAGTTCCATTCTAGAAGCTTCTGGTACGGGGTTCCCTGATGGAACTGATAAACTCGATGAGCAATCTCAAACAGACAGTGATGCCACCTTTTCAGATGAACCAGAAATGGAAGGTAGTATAGTAGGCAAAATTCGGATGGGCCCTGAGTTGAGTGAATACTGCAGTGATGATGAGCAAGAAAGTGATCATGCAACGATGAGTGATGAAATGGAGAAAAATGATGGCGCCCACAATGAGGATGTTGAAGAGAATTCTTCTTCGGCTACTGCTACTGTAGTTGCTACAGAAATGGTTGGCAGTGTTGGGGAAACCTGTGACACCAAACTTGGCCTAGCTGTAGATGGTTATAGGACCGATCATTCGGGTTGTGAAATGATGAGTGATGAAATGGAGAAAAATGATGGCACCAGCAATGAAGACGTTGAAGCGAATTATTCTTTGGCTACTGCTACTGTAGTTGCTACAGAATTGGTTGGCAGTGTTGGTGAAACCTGTGACATCAAACTTGGCCTAGCTGTAGATGGTGATAGAACTGGTCATTCAGGTTGTGAAATTTCTACAGCAGGTGAAGTGGAGAAATATGAGGACAATGTTGGAGGAAACAGAAATGTTCCAAACAATGATGTTATAGAAAACATGCTGAAAACCGATGAAGAAAATGTAAATTTTGCCGCTGTCAGGCCTCCGCTATCCCCAGCACGTTGTTTACCATCACCTACCCATTCCCAATATAGCAATGTGCCAAACAGTGACGCAATGGAAAACATACCAAAAACCTGTGAAGAAAATGTAAATTTTGCAGCTGTCAGGCCTCCTTTATCGCCATCACATTGTTTACCATCACCTGCCCATTCCCAATATAAGGTATTGAAGTGCGTTCATGTCATTTAATTCCTGTTCATGATTGTTGATGGTTCTCAATAATCTTACTTCCACTAAAAAGACACCAGTGGTTGGAATTTCTGTTTTCAAGGTAGTTAATAGTTTTCCATGCTTCTCTGATAACCTTTAAAGCTTTCATTAGTATTTAGGGCCCTTTTGGTTATTGTTGGAAAGGGAAAAAAAAAGAAATAGAATGGGAAGTGAAGGATTAAAGCTGGTGTTTGGTTTGTTTTGGAAAAAAAAAACTAATTCAATATAATTAAAAATGATAAAAAAATAAAAAGGAAATCATAATTAATAAAAAGAATTTAATTAATATAATTATAAAATATGGTCTTCAATAGAGATAATTGGCGACGCTTGATCAATGCAGCCGACCTCATTTAATTGAGTTTAAGGTTTGTTTGTTGTTGATTGAAAATATTATATTATAATATTATAATAATAAAAATGAGGTTTCCCTTGATTTCCTCCTAGTTATGGGAGGAAACAAATTGCACCAATGGAAATGAATTCTGTGTTTCTCGGGAAACCTGTTTAGACCAGCCAAATGGTTCAGGGGAAGAGAAAGTAAGAGATTTCATTTCTTTTTCGACTCCTTTCCATGAACCAAACACCCTCTCATTGCTTCTTTTCACTTTCTTTAGGGGTCTGGTGAGGTCTTGAAAGCATTGCATTTTTTTTCTGGAGTTACAAAAAATGGTTGCATTCTTCATTGGCTGTTTTGAAAAATATAACAATCTAGAAAAGATAAGAGTTGTTTGTATTATAATTACGATTTATGTCCTGCATCAATTTGCTTGTTTAAATTTTGTTCATTGAATAGATTACAATTGACTGAGAAAGAATGAGATTTTCAGGTGCTATGGTCTTGTTTGCTATCTAAACACGGTAAGCGTCCTCTTAAATAGAGGAAATATCATGCTTTTTGTTCATTGACAGGGAGAGAAGTCCCATGGAGTTGACCAGAAACTTGACAGTGCAACAGGGTTTGATGAACTGAAGCTGGATGAATTCGACACTCTGAAATTTAGTTTTTTGACAAATGATGCTGGAATGGACACGGATTTTGATACTTCGGCCCATTTTGGATCGGATGATGTCATGTTGCGCATGGCGGCTGGACAGCACTTTACAGTGGTGTGTGTGTGGTGCAGAATGGAATTTAATCATCAGGCTATTGGTTCAGAAATTCATTCAGATTCGGTTGGTTTTATGTGCCCCACATGCAAAGCCCAAATCTCTGGCCATCTCAATGAATTGGACACCTCCTTCAATCATCACCGCCTCTGATGCCTTTTGTGAGGTAATTTTGTGTCCTATTGTTGTTTGGAGAAGTCATTAAACATTTATGTGCTTATATGGAGGAGCATTATGGGGATGAAAGTTATTGTACCTGTTAAATAAAATATTGAAATTGGAGAGGATATATTGTTAAAAAGTAGACAATTTAAATTACTGAGCCGAGGGAATGAAACAGTCAAGATATCAATGTTATGTGATGCATAAAAAATGGCGGAGATTGAATATTATTCCCTGAGGAATATGTGTCGAACAGACTCAGCCACTGCTGCATAGATTTTTCCTGAGAATATTTTCAACTTATTTTTTTGATCATGGATGTTAAAGGACTGTTTTATTTATTACCTTTTGGCATAATTACAGTCAACCATGATGAATTTTATTCTTTCATGGCAGGTCAAATTTGTAAAAATGTAAATAAATGATAAATTGTTCTGTTGTTTTATTGATAGTTACAAATCCGACATTCTAAATTCTGATAATAATGGTCTCAGCCACACTGACTCCTGTCCCCATCATCTAATGTCTTGTATTTGTGCTTGATCAAAATGCAATTATTTATTTCATGTTTTTTGTTTTATTGGGCTAAATGAAGTAGTTTAATCACTCTACATTAGTCTCACATTAGTCTCCCTGCCGCGTCGCCTTTCCCCTTGCTACCGAGGCACGATCCAGGTGCATAAGCACGATTCAGGCGTCATACCTCCCAAGCATGTGTGACCAGGCGTCGCCTCTCCCCATGCATGTGGCGAGAAGCCGGACCCCATTTTTCAAACAATTTATTGGAGTCCGGTGAACATTAAAGTGCCATAAATTTGAAGGAATTAACACCAATCCACACATGTTACATCTTTTATGGGCATTAAATCATCCAATATTTGTTGGGACTTGATCGTTTATTGATGGCTATTGAGAGGAATAACACACAATAAAAGCAATTATGCCAAAATACCTATGTGACAAAGCCACCATGATGGATTTCATGAAAATGTTCAGATAATGCTAATCTTTGGTGGGAGAATGTGAAGGCGTGATGCAGGTGTGAATACGAAGTTCCCATTATGCGTTGGAAGCAAATAAGGAGACTCATGGAAAAGAAGTTTGTACTAGATTATTATAAATATGAGTTGGAAAGACATTGAAGGCATACTGCAACAATGGCGAGCAGACCATCAAATTTTCTGTGAACTTTATCATTCTCTTGTTATGGTGGTATTTACAAATCAATGGAAATAAAGAAATCAAATTGTTCACTATCAGTTTCTTCTGAGAAGTTTTATGGCTGAAATTTCTATTTCAGCACTACAAAATCGAGATTTGGAGTGCTATGGAATTCAAGGGAATGATCATGTTGCTTTGGAATGACTGAAAATAAAAATAATGGAAAATCAAGGAAATCTTCAAGAAGGGGAATATGTTGAGGATAAGGATGGAGTGCATGTCATGTTTACAGAGGAAGAACTGCTTTCTAGTCATCAAAATCTATATATTCATGAAAAGGTAGTCAAACTGCCACCGGTAAAAAACTTTCAAGTTGAGCAGGTCTTGACACAAGAATTCCATGTTGCAACATATCGAGATTTGGTTCAATGACCCACTCTTAAAAGGTTGCATATGAATGAGAGAAAGAAGACGAACTTTGTGAAGATTAATGAGATGTTAGAGCTTTAAAAAAATGCAATGAAAGTTTGGTTTTCAACACATGTGGTATTTCCTCAAAATATAGTATATTTCATTGAACAACTTCTAAGAGGAGAATGACGTGCCTTGTGGCATGAAGGTAGACCCCATTTTCAAACAAGGAAGAATGACATTCGGGTACCAATATGTGGATTTAATCCCAATGAATGACCTGAACAATTATAACTCATCATGGAAATATAATTGCGGGGGTCCTTAAGTTGGGATTAAATTAGCCAATTGACCCCCCATTGCCATTCTTCCTTCAAACAACTTCTTGGAGGAGTCCGTCAAACATTAGTGTCATAAATGTGTAGGAATTAACACCAAATTGGGGAGTTAAAAGGCATTTGATCTCCAATTAGCCTTGGAACTCCCATGGATGAATTTTCATGCTTGTTACATCTTTTATGCACATTTAATCTTTCAATATTTGTTGGGACTCATATGTGGTCGAATTTTCTTTATCATGTCATGCATTTATTCCTTTTTAATGTTTAAAATTGTCCGCGTGACTTATCTCCCTACTCTTTTGCTCCCACTCTCACATGATATGGGCTCAGAGCCAACCAACAAGAACAAGAATGATCACTATTAGAGTAGAGTACCGACCTTCAAGATCTTCTATGATGAAGGGGACTCCTTCGACCCATGTCTTGGTCACTGCTGCTGCTTATGTTTTTTGGTGTGAGAGCATTTTTTGGAGTTCAGTTCATACTTGAAGCTGAAGGTGATAGCTCGTGCAACCTCTATTATCGTAGAAAGAATCTATCATTGGGAATCCCGGGTTTAGATTTAATGATTGTGGGAACTCTAAAACGACTCTTTAATGAGTATTTATTGGTGGATTCCATTTATCATGATTTATGCGTGGGGAGTTTAAAGGGGGGGCATTTAATGTGTATTTATCAAGGGAATCAATGTCATTTGTGGTCAGTCAAAAGGGGGCCTTTGTTGTGTGTTTATTATGAGAACCCATTTATCATTTGTGAGAATTCTATAGGGCATCTTTAATGTTTATTTATTTTGATTTTTTTAGCCACCTAGCCATGGGTGTTGTTCATAGATTTATATTCAAATATTTTGAATAGAAAGACAATTTTATGTGCTTGGATTTGTGGTGCATCCAACCCCTATGAATTTTCTAATCTAAGCACTTACTGGCGAGTTAAAAGGCATTTGATCTCCAATTAGCCTTGGAAGTCTCATGGATGAAATTCCATGCTTGTTACATCTTTTATGTGCATTTAATCTTTCAATATTTGTTGGGACTCATATGTGGCCAAATTTTCTCTATCATGCCATGCATTTATTCCTTTTAAAAGTATAAAATTGTCCACCTTTATTTATGATATCATTGGGAATCTTGGGTTTAGATTTAATGCTTGTGGGAACTCTAAAAAGACTCTTTAATGAGTGTTTATTGGTGGATTCCATTTATCATGATTTATGTGGGAAGTTTAAAGGGGTCATTTAATGTGTATTTATTAGGGGAATCAATTTTTCATTTGTGGTCGCTCAAAAGGGGGCCTTTGTTATGTATTTATTATGAGAACCCGTTTATCATTTGTGAGAAGTCAATAGGGTGTCTTTAATGTTTACTTATTTTGATTTTTTCAACTACCTAGCCATGGGTGTTGTTGATAGATTTGTATTTGCATATTTTGAATAGAAAAGACAATTTTATGTGCTTGAATTTGTGGTGCATCCAACCCCTATGAATTTTCCAATCTAAGTACTTAGTGGTGAAATACCCTCATTGATTCTTATCACTCTCTCCCTCATCTCTAGAGTGGTGAATCACCCAAATTCATTGAGTGTGGCATGCAAATTTATCACACATAAGGCAACACTGAGGTGCTCAACATAGGCACATTCTCTCTCTTGCGTGCACCTCACCAGTGAGGTTTTCTAGATCGTCATCAGGGCCTCATGCCTCTTCTTGCACAGCTTTTAGGCACTGATCCATCAGACGCATCTTCCTCTGCACCCACCTCCTATCCAGTGCACATGGGCCCACACCCCCTCATTTGTGCACACACCTTTGTCATGTGCAGGAGATATGATTTATAGATGTGACCTGATCTACCGTTGTTGATTAGATCTATGTCGGGCTACCCAGATCTATGTCCGAGTTGCTTTGCTACTACTCAGACCTCTTTGATGCTACGTCGGGCCTTATACACGTTGGCATGCACCACGACTGCTAATGACCAAAATTGTCTCATTTAATGCACTAGAGTTATCTTCACTCATGCTATTTTATTAGGTTAGCAAAATAGGGCCGTTTAGGTCAGCAAAGTGGGCACCGTTCCACCTAGTTATTTGGGCCTGCATAATAAGCGTTGTTCCGATCGATTGTTTGGGCCCACATGACTGGCACCGTTCCACCCAACCATTTGGGTCAACAAAGCATGCACTATTCCACCTAATTGTTTGGGTTCGCAAGGCGGATGACGTTCACCTAACCATTTGGGTCTGCAAGGCGAGCATGTTTCTCCTAGCCATTTTGAGGTTGCTCGATAGTCACTGTTTCATTATGCATATTAAGTACCTGTTAATAACATGGGAGTTTATTGATCATTTATATCATTAAGGGGAGCTCATGCTGAGGATGCTGGAGCTAAACAAGCGGGAGTTGCATACAAATGTTTTTTTGTAGTCATGCTTGGTATGTCTAGCTTGAGGGGGGATTATTAAGAGCGTGTTTTCTTTCTTTTCTTTTATTATGTATCTAGGATAGGTAAACCTAGTTTGAGTGGGAGTGTTAAAGAGTGTCTTGAGTCCTGTCCCAAATTAGACATTATGCATTATGTCACACCTCAACCTCATTTTTCTTGATTATTTTAATTATTTGTTGGTCTTTATTGTTTCACTCTTCTTTTGGGTTAATTTTCATTGAGTTTGGGAGGAGGTAGGGGTTGTGGTGCATGTCACACAGTTTGTGCACGATTAGTGTAAACCGTGCGGTTAATCATGCAAAAACCCACAACATGGCTCAGAGGTGCTCGTGATGGTGGGATTTTTGTTGTGAGATCCCAATCAAACAAATTATCCCCTAAGAAATGCAATATAATGGTTCTCAGGGTTGTCTCTTGAGGAGATTGTAGACTAAGTTCAAAACCTTCACTTTTGTTTCCTATTTTTGTGAAGAAGAAACAAATTGGGGATTGGAAAAGTTTGAACAAAATTAAAAGAAAATTAAAACAGATTTAATTTAAAAAAACCATGAATTAAAGTTAGAAATCAGAAGCAAAACTGATTGAAAATGTCATATTTTAGACAACAATAGTGAACAAGCTTTTGGCTATTTAGGCACTCTTTTTATCCTTGTTTAAAAGAACTATCAAATTAAATTTATCAATCTTCACTCGAAGACCTCCAAGTGAATGCCTAAATCTTCCTAGAAAACATACTAATACCTCAAAATGGGCATTGATCTTCCTATGAAAGTTATTTGATCACCCAAAGACCTCCAAGCAGTCAAACCTGACTGAACTTATTATGATTATAAGCAAGACCTTGCCTAAAAATTTAAATAATAAGAGAAACCACTTTACTTCCATAAATTAAACAACAATCCAGAACAAATTAGAAGATAAGCATAATATAAAATAAACCGAATGACCTATAAAAGAAAACACTTACCATAAAAATTCAAAAAGACACAATGAAGCTCAAAACTCAAAAGGTAAAGTGTCCTTGGGATTCTACTGTCTAAACTGCTTGAGAGTTAGCTCAACATGGATAGATCAACATTGTGCAAACTCGAGCTGATTTAGTCCTCTACTATCCAGACCGCTATCTGTCCAGCTCCTCTAGTGTGATACATCTTATTCTTTAGTTTGTGGTTGTTTTATATCTTCCACGGATGGAGGAAAAATTATTTGAAAATGATAAAATCCTTAAAATCGCATATGGGGAACCTCCATGCACATGCAATAATAATTCCCACAATTTCTCTAGGTGGAAGCAACATTGGTTCTTTAATGTATGTTGGGATGACACCTTTACATGAGGTGTTCACATGGGAAAAAAGATTTTAATTATATTTAAATCATCCCATGAACTTTGACTATTTATCTTCCTTTAAATGAGATCACATGGCCAAGACATGGGGTTGGCCTAAATTCTTACAGTGCAAAACTTCTTCTCCGCTGATTCCTAAAATTTCACAAAGTAAAAAGTATTACGTGAGAAGTTCAACCAGCTCATAAGACTTTTATTCCACAAGACTTCCATCTCATAATACTTTTGAAGTTTTATGGGATGAAAAATTCATACGGTCTCAAAAAAGACATACGAGAACTCCTGAAAAAGGCATACAAAATTTGTTTTTTTGGGGAAAAGGAAAAGTCACACGAGATTTCAAAAGTCTTATGAGACTCACAAAATTCATACGGGCTTATGGAAAACATCTTACAAGATGAAAAGTCTAATGTGGATCAAGAAAAGTCTTATAGGATCCCATAAAAAAGTCTCAAAAAACATAAAAATGATGTAAAACCACTTAAAAAGTCAAAATTTTGGGGATATATTCTTTGAAATAAAAAGAAAAAATGATGAAAAATGATCTCTATCAATTCTCCCACACTTAAGACTTGGACTCCTGGACAAGTAAGCATCAAAAGTAATGCTGAAGTAAATTCAAAGCACAAGTCCATGAGAGAAATCAAATTTAAAAACCAAGGAATCCAAAATTATCACGTCCCATCAAATACTTTTTTCCAAATTATTCACTTAGTTCATTTAATCCATTCCCACTTCATTCATCCTCCCATGCACACAAACACTTGCCTCACTAAAATTTTCCCTCACCGCACAGAATTTAATTTTGTTAAGAAAGGTTTTTCTCATCCAAACAAATACAAGGGTCACCATAGGCTTGATAAGTTCCTAAATATCCACCAAATTGAGTCAGAGACTTGTGTTAATCATGAAATCTTTCTAAGTCTATTCATTGGCTGAGGAATGACATGTTTTAGATGTTAAAAATTCTGAGGTAGAATAAGGAGGTTTAACTCTTTTTGAAGAAAAAATGCATAATTCTAGTTTTCACTCAAGAACGGTCTTCTCCTTACTCCTCTTGGAAATGAATCACCTCTCAACACCTTGAAAAATTCAAGGATAGATCACACATTTCAATATTTCAGCAACAAAAATTTTCCCTCCCAACTTCTTTCGTAGAATTGAATTTTTGATTTTGATGTTTTCAAAATTTTCATGAGAGTAATTTGAATCTTTAAATAGTGGAGTGAATTCCTAACCCTTATTTTGAATTATAAAAATTCTTTACAACTTCTCAAAATTGATTTGTAGAGACCCAGTTTTTTCCTTGTAAGACTTTGAAATATTTGTACATATATATTTAGAGCTAGGCACTGAGATGATGTGTGATTCTGAGGCCCGGTGCACCCGGATTTATTTTATAAAAATATTAAATATAATTTATATTACGTGCACACAGTTTTTTAAATAAAATGAGACAAATCTTAAACGGAAGCTCAGATCAAAAATATGAGACCACAATTTAGTTCGGAACGTGATGTTTACCCTTGGCGTGACCTAAAATAAGTCGGTGTGGGGGTGTTCAGATAAAACGGTCATTTGCGTTCAGTGGATTAATTAATTAATTAATTCATTTGTCCTAAACTATTTTTCATACAAATACATTGCTATGGAGAATCCTATGGGGTTATCCACATAAACCTTGGGAATATTCTAGAGCGTTCTTCCTCCCATTGGCGAATCGACTCCCAACAATGAAAAATCTCTTGATCAGAGAAGATTGGGATGTAGCGAATGCAATGAATTTTTACATTCATTGGAGAGTGCATTCTTCAACAAATAACGATCCAATATCTAGGTAGGACTCATAAAACTATGTATTACACCCGTTTTTATTAAATTGATTGAGCATGATCATTCCATTTATGACCTGCACCGATTATTGGACCCTGCATACGCCTATGTATCAGTTTATTTGATTATTCAATTGTTTTCTAACCTTGGATATCCCCATTCTTGTTTTTTGTCCAAGAACTCTTGGAAATGATCACTAAACCCTTGTTCTTGTGTATTCCACCCACAATTGTTTCATGTTCTTCATCAGTTAGGCCTCGTGGTCCCAGTTCGACATTGTCTAGCGGTACAAAGCCCGATCAGACCCCCAGATTCATGGATGAATCATGTGTGGGGGATGGATCGATGAACCGGGGATAGATTTGGGTTATTTGTGGGTTGCGGGTAATCATTTTGATGATTGAAATCAAAATCATCAATGATTTAAGAACTCGAGTGAGTACGGTGTGAGATGGTGCGTACGAAGCTTTAGGAATTGGTTTTCTAGCCATTGAATGGAGGAATCCACCAATCAGGGATAGATCCACAAATTTTGGGAAAATACAAGGACAAAATCGAAGGAAGAAGACCAGATCTGGAGTGCGGAGAGTGGATCAAAAGTTTTGGGAAAATCCCGACTACATGCTGTGTAGTTCGAAGAACACACAATGTGTCAAGCCATGGCTGTGTACTCTGGGAGTACACAGACACAGGCACGACCAGGAATACGCTATGCACTAAAGTACATAGACACGGCTAGGCGCACACCGTGTACTAAAGTACATGGACACGAGGTAAGGAACACGAGCATGAACACGAGGACATGGACCGGTCTCAGGTAGCTTGGACACACCATGTAGTCCACTTTCACATCGTGTACTTATACATAGATCAGAAGTCGTGTGCTGGACAGGGACCCGACTAGGCGAAGGAGCGGTACCACATGCTGTGAAGGTCCCCTCACACACCGTGTACCCCTTGGTTCCTTTTTAGGAAACCTCAAACTCTTATATCTCCTTCATTTAGACTCAGATTTTGGCATGCAAGTCGCCTATCTTGAGTGTTTTTCTATATAGAACCCAATAGCACCCTTCATTATGGATTTTGAGATACGATGCAAGATGTTTTAGGCTTGGCGCTTGTTTAGGAAATGCTCGATGATGACAGTGATCATACAAAGGATCACCGAAGACACTAGAGTGGAATCCCCCATTAGCTTGGGTGCAGGTACTCTACCTACCGAGTGAAACCCCTATCATATAGAGTGTGAGTCCTCAATGACCATAGTGGAACCACCCTGTTACACCAGGGTGTGGGTCCTCTTGACACTAGAGTGGAACCCCCCACTAGCTTGGGCGCGTGTCCTCTACCCACTGAGTGGAACCCCCTATTAGATAGGGATCAAATAATTGATGACTAGAGTGGAACCCCCCTATCACACCAGGGTGTGGGTCCTCATGACACTAGAGTGGAACCCCCACCAACTTGGGCATGAGTCCTCTACCTACCGAGTGCAACCCCTCTATCGCACCAGGGCATGGGTATTCGTGACACTAGAGTGGAACCCCCAATCACCATGGGCGTGGGTCCTCTACCTACTGAGTGGAACCCCCCTATCACACCAGGGTGTGGGTCCTTATGACACTAGAGTGGAACCCTCCATTAGCTTGGGTGAAATTACTCTACCTACAAAGTAGAACCCCTCTATCAGATAGGGCGTGTGTCCTCGTGTCACTATAGTGGAACCCTCACTGATGGATTAGGGAATGGGTCCTCAACCTACAGAGTGGAACCACCTTGACATATCAAGGCGCCGATCCTCTACAGATACCTATAGAGTGGAACCCCCCTGATGCACTAGGACATGGGTCTTATACTTGGATATTGTGCCCCTCGACTGTGCTACAAAATGGTGAGGCATGGGTCTTCACATAGTTACTTCTGGAAAAATGTGTAAGATACTGGGAATCATTGATGGACTTATGGAATTACTAGCGACTCTTTTTTTGGGTTGGGATATGAGATAGAGATCCCCTTACTCTCTCAGTTGATCTTCTTTTGTTGAGCATATATATATACACATATGTATCCATGTTGTTGGATTTGGTTACTCTCCTACAATGGGTTGTGAATATGTGCAGGGTATGCCACGTGCCTTCCATTTTTAGCTTCTCATGGTTGGATGAGATTACTCTCCTGCTATGGGTGACAGAGACTCAATGTGTAGTCTATCTACACACCGTGTTGAGCCCCTTATGCTTGGATGAGGTTACTCTTTATCTTTCTCAGGTTGAGCTGCATCCTGTTTACTATCTACATTCTTTATTTTCCTTTTGTATCTCTTACTGCTCCCCCTTAAGCTTTTGGGGAATCCTTCTGGGTATGTATATACTCACCTCTTCATGGGTTTTTTCCCGCAAATGTCGTTTCTTATGCAGATGACGGACAGGTCAACAATGACTTTACATGATCTTAGTGATACTGGGTGCATGGGACTGCATACAATGGTCACAACTTGGAGATCAAGAGTTGGGATCTATCAACATTTCACTTTCTAATTTTTTTAGGTTTGGACATCTTTCTGGTTGGGTGTGTATTTTCCCCTTTACTTTTCAGTTTTCACTATTGTACTCTTGTACACCCTAGAGGTTTTTCATGCTTGGTTTACTTTTTAGCTATTTCCTATTTTTATTATTATTCCTCTACAATTCCACATTAATATAGTTGAGTGTGTGCGTACAGGTACATTAGGAAAATGACTCCCATTTTGGATATTCCTTTCAGTGCTTGTCGCCACCCCTAACCTATGGAGGTGGGCTTGGGGTAGTTGCGTCTTGAGCCCCAGTTAGGGTTGGTTCATAACAGATTGGTATCATAACTGTTCATTTCTTGGGATGTTTTTTGGAGTAGTACACTTACGAGGATTTGTTTGGGATTTAGGGAAATAGTGTCAAAGTTTCTCGAGTGCGACTTTCAAGCTAGAGAATCCAGTGATGGTATGGGCATTCGACATATCCATTCACTAGGACCTTGACAACCTGATTATCGACTCGACATATCGATACATTAGTTGCTGGGATCAATGGTACATGCATAATATAGGATTGAGTATTTGACTGTACTTCTTGAGTTATCTCCCCATTATATATATATATTCTCATATGACTATGGTACGTCTTGATTTAAAATTTCAGGATGCCTCCGTAATGAAAACCAACTAGGGTACCGGTTTTGGACCATGATGATGATCCTATGGGTGATGAGTCCTCTCTTCAGGGTCCATCCCATGAGATTCTTCCTCTAGGTGGGCAGGTAGCATCACCTCCACCTATTGAGAAGTAGATCATACTAGCTGAACATGCTAAGGATGTGTGTAGGCATAGCACACTCCATGAGTTCCAACTCCAGAGGAAGTTGAGGTTCTTCGAAAAACCAGATCCACATGCAATAGAGGATAAGATAGATTTGGTGGTCTGTATCTTCAGACTTATCCAGACACTGAAAGATCAGGTGGTTGTGTTAGAAGCCAATATTTTCCACGGAGCAGTTGGCCACCGTTAGAGTGTTTTTACCCAGTTGCATGATGAGTTGACACTCTCGTGGCCCTAATTCCTATAGTTGTTCTGTGAGGTGTACTACCCCTCATGTTTGTGCTTAGTTTGAATTTAGGAGCTTCTAGAGCTATAATAAGGAGGGATGATAGTGGATGAGTATACTGAAAGGTTCACAGACCTTACACGGTACTCCCTTAACATGATCTGAGATGGCTACTTCTGAGCACAAAATTTTGAGTAGGGACTTCAAAAAGAGATCTGTACCAACGCGGTGCCCTTGTGCATCCCCACCTATTCTGGGGTGTTGGAGTGGGCAATGGTGATAAAGATATTCTTATCAAAGGGATTCCAGGAAGTTGGAGCTGACAGTGGTCACCATAGGGATGAGTCGTTTGCATCATCTAGCAGGTGAAAGATGATAGGATCTCGGTGCAGGAGACCTCCCCATGATCAGACTCAGGCACGTGGTTAGGGGAATTCTAGAGGAATAAGAAATCATGGAGAGGGACGGTGCTACAATTGTGATGGGTGAGGTCACATGGAACATGAATTCCTAACCAGACGTGTCGAGGAGCACATACATGTAGCTGATGAACCACCACGATAGAGGCAGCACCGTGACCAGGGATCTCCTTATAGAGGGAAGGGTGGTACCTAGGGAGGTGGAGTTGAAAAAGGAGTAAGATTAGCTGTGGGTGGTGGATGATGCTATGATATTATTCCACCACCACCACCAGGAAACCCACATCAGGCTCAAGGAGCTGGAAATCGAGGCCGTAGGCAGTTGCAGGCTCTAGAGGCTTATGACCCCACAACACATGAGATTATCAAAGGTAAGATATTTGTTTTCTATACTCTTGCTTCAATATTAGAAGACATAGTTTCCAGTCATTCCTTTATCTCTATAATCCTAGTGCGAGAGCTAGATCTCCCAGTTGAGGCACTAACCCAACAAATTTATCTTGAGGTTCCTACAAGGAATTATTCTTCTGTATCTTTTATCTCCTGGTAGTGCAAGCTATCACTTGGTGGAGAGAGGTTCACATGGGACCTTTTGGTCATCATAATGGAACCCTATGACATCATCTTGGGTATGGATTTTTTATCCATGGTTTGAGCCTATATTGACTATCATTACAGAGGATTCAGATGCCTTTGAACTGATGGGACGAGATTCACCTTTTCATGTGAGAGAGATCCCATGGTAGAGAAAGTGAGTGTTGAGAGTAGGAGTATGAAACTCATCACCCATCAGTTGGTGAGTATAGATCTTAGTGTAGTAGGCTATTCAGGCATCTAGATTACTTAAACCATGGATGATTACATAGACGTCTTCCTTGAGGATGTTTCGAGACTACCTATGAGGTTAGAGATGGAGTTTTGTATCAACTTGAATCCAAGGACCACTTTTATATCTTCTGCAGTATACCATATGGCCCCTAACGAGATATGGGAGCTACAGTTATAGTTGGAGGACCTTAGAGAGAAGGGTTTCATCAGGCCTAGTGTTTCCCCCTAGGCATCTCTAGCGTTGTTTGTAAAAAAGGCAGGAAATTTTTTGAGGATTTTCATGGATTATCATCACTTGAACCAAGCCATGATAAAGAAAAAGTACCCATTTTGAGTATTGGTGACCTCTTTGACTAGTTGCGTGGCGTGAGATGGTTCTTGAAGATCGATCCCAAGTCTAACTACCACTAGTTAAGGTTTCGCGAGGATGATATTCCGAATCTGGCATTATGATGTTGCTACAGACACTATGAGTTCCTGGTGATACCCTTTGGTGTGATGAATTCCCCTACTATGTTTATGGATTTTATGAACCAGATATCTCATCCATACTTGGACCAGTTTGTGGTTATATTCATTGACAACATACTCATCTACTCTATATTAGAGGAGGATAATTCATAGAACTTGAGGATGGTTTTATATTTTCTTTGAGAGCATTAGATTTATGGAAATCTCTCAAAGTTTCAGTTCTGGATTCATGAGGTTCAATTTTTAGGGCATGTCATTTCAGATTTTGGTTTATCCATGAACCCAACAAAGATCAATGGAGTGATTATTTGGGATCCACCCAAGAGCATGTCATAGGTTCATATATTTCTTGGTCTTGTGGGGTACTATAGGAGGATTGTGGCAGAATTATCCAAAATTGAAACCCCTTTGACCACCCTAACACAGAAAGGGAAGCTGTTTACCTGGATTGAGAAGTGATAGAGAGCCTTTTAGGAGTTGAGGTTGAGGCTGATGAGTGCCTCGATGTTGAGACTACTAGAGGAAGGCAAGACATTTATAGTGTATTGCGATGCCTTAGGAGATGGGCTTGGTTGCATGTTGATGCAGTGATAGAAAGTTATCATATATGGGTTGAGGCAGTTGAGACCCCATGAGAAGAACTACGCAACTCATGGCCTAGAATAGGCAATAGTAGTTTTTACCCTGAGGATGTAGAGACACTGCCTTCCAGGGGATCACTTTATGGTTTACTCAAACCATCAGAGTCTTAGGCAAGTCTTCACACAAAGAGACTTGAACCCGAGACAATGAAGCTAGTTGGAGTTCCTACAGGACTATGCATTCGAGATAGTCTACACTCTAGGTAAGTAAAACATAGTAGCATATTCCCTTAATAGGAATTTCCAGACTCGCTTGGTGTAGGAGGATTCAGAGCAGTTGGATTCCTTGCAGCTGAACCAAGTGGAGCAGGAGGGTAAAAATTTTCTCCAGTTAATGGTGTTGAATCCTACTCTTATTGATCATGTGAGAGAGTCCTAGTTAGGAGACATCTACTATGAGGTCTTTCATGACCAGATATCCATAGGGGATTCACTGGATAGATTTTTTAAGGGAGGGAATCATGTCACTTTTCCAAGGACGGACGATGGTTCCATTCACAATGAAAGAGGATGTGATGCGAGAGTTCCACACTAATCCTTTGGCTGTACATCCCTATGTGGGGAAGATATATAAATACCTTAAATTATAGTTTTTGTGATCCAACATGAGATGGATTGTTGCTGAGTTCGTCTCTTAGTTCCTCACTTGTGAGAAAGTGAAGGTTAAACACTAGGTTCCTGCAGGTTTGTTACAACTCCTTGAGATCCCTAAGTGGAAGTGAGATGACATATTTATGGAATTTTTGATAGGGCTTCCACAGACAGCGAAGGTCCATGAATACATCTAGGTGATAGTTGACTGAATCATGAAGTAGGCACACTTTCTTCTTATTAGGGAGTATAGTTCGGTGGAGATTTTGGGACAGATGTATGTACGAGAGATTGTTCACCTTTATGGGGTTCCCTTGATGGCTATATCTGATCATGACACAAAATTTACATCATGATTGTGGAGAGGCCTGTATGAGGTATTCAGGACTCATATGAGGATGAGTACAACCTTTCACCCCAAATAGGATGGCAAACTGAACATACTATTCAGGTGTTGGAGGATATGTTGAGGGATTGCGTTCTAGACTTTAGCTAGAGGTGGGAGGATCACTTTCGATAGATTTTGTATACAACAACAACTACCACTCTACTATAGGCATGGAACATTTTGAGGCCCTATACAGGAGACCCTGCAGGTCACCCTTGTGCGGACATAGATTGGTGAGACATCTCTTGTGGGTCTAGAGTTGGTGCAGGTGATGATGGAGAAGGTCTATGTTATCCATGAGTAGATGATGTTGGCTCAGAGCAAGAAAAAATCTTATGCAGATCACCATTATTGGGCTTTGGAGTTCAAGAAAGGAGACTAAGTTTTCCTGAGAGTCTTCCCATGATGAGGATTGTAGAGGTTCGACTAGGGAGGCAAGCTATCCTCAAGGTTCATCAGGACGTTCAAGAACTTACATAGGGTTGGAGAGGTTGCTTACCACCTCACCCTACCCCCACAGTTGGATAGGGTGCATGACGTCTTCCATGTGTCGCAATTGAGGAGATACAAGCATGACCCCACACATGTCATTGACTAGGGTGAGATGAAAATTGAGGATGGAGCCACCTTTGAGAATCATCCGATGGTGATCGAGGATCAACAGAAGAGGACCCTATGTGGATGGACCATCCCCTTGGTTTACATGTTGTGGCAGCATGAGAACATACATGAGAGATCATGGGAGTGGGAGATCCTGATGAGGACTCAGTATCCTGAGTTATTTGTTTAGTTTTTCTTTTTGGGGATGAAAATATTGAAGGAGGGAATGATTTATAGACCCGATTGTAAGATTTTTAAATATTTATACATATATTTTTAGATCCAGGTGCTGACACAACGTGTGATTATGAGTCCCGGTGTTCTCAGAATTAATTTTATAAAAATATTAAATATATTTAATATTACACCCACATAGTTTCTTAAATAAAATGGAAAAAATCTTAAATGGAAGCTCATATTAGAAATCTGAGATTGCTACTGAGTCTGGAATGTGGTTTTTACCTCAGGCGTGACCTAAAATAAGTCGGCGTAGGGCATTCAGATAAAACGGTCATTGGTGGTATGTTCACTGGATTAATTAATTAATCAGTTCATTAATTTTTTCCCTACAAATACATCACTATGGATAATCCTCCATGGATATCCACATAAACCCTAAGAGGATTCTAGATCGTTCTTTCTCCTTCCATTGGAAAATCAACTATTAGTGGCGACAAATCTATAGATTGGAGCTGATCAGGATGCAACAACACAACAACTTCTTCTATTCATTGGTGAGCATGTTATTTGATGAATAATGATACAATATCCAGGCAAGACTCATCAAACTATGGATTACACCCATTTTTATTAAATTGATTGAGCAGGATCATCCCTTTTATGATTTGTGCTAATTGTTGGACCCTGTATGCATCTATGTACCAGTTTATTTGTTTATTAAATTGTTTTCTAACCCTGGATATCCTGGTTCTTGATTTTTGTCCAAGAATGCTTATCAACGATTGATAAACCTTTTTTCTTGTTCCTTACTCCCCTAATTGCTTCACATTCTTCACCAGTTGGACCTCGCAGTCCTGGTTCGACATTGCCGGGCGATACCGAACCTGACTGGACCCATGGATTCATGTAAGAATCGCATTCGAGGGATGGATCAAGAAACTAGGAATATATTTGGGTTATTTGTGGGTTGTGGGTGATCTTTTTGATGATCTACATCCAAGTCATCAATGGTGGAAGAACCCGAGAAAGTACGGTGTGAGATGGTATGTATGAAGCTTCAAGAATTGGTTTTATGGACACGAGATGGAGGGAATCTACCGGTTAGGGATAGATCCACTAATTTCATTCAAAGAAAAGGATGAAATCAAAGGTGGAAGACTGGATATGGCACACAAATAGTGAATCTGAAGTTTTGGAAAAATCATGGACACACATTGTATAGTTCAAAGAACACATGACATGTCAGGCCCTGGCTATGGTGACTAGGTTTTTAGTGATTTATAAGTATCACATGATATGTGGGCCCCCCACATACTATGTGACCTTTTGCTAAAAGACTCAACATATACTCTAGAAGTACATGGGCATGGTCATGACCAGGTTCATGCTATGTATCAAAGTACATGAACACAACCAACACACACCGTGTATTGAAGTACACATACACGGGGTAAGGAACGTGGACACGACCAGGAGGACACAACCTGATCCCGGGTATCCTGGACACATTGTGTAGTCCACCTGCATGACATGTACTTATACATGGACTGGGAGCCATGTGCTATCCAGGGACACAACCAGGTGAAGGAGCGGGACCACACGTCATGTGTGTCCCCTCACACGCCGTGTACCCCTTGGTTCCTTTTTAGGAAACTTCAAACTCTCATATCTCCTTTGTTTGGACTTCAATTTTGGCCTATGAGTATTTTATCTTGAGTGTTTTTACATTTATATCATAATAGTTCCCTCCATTATGGATTTTGAGATATGATGCAAGATTTTCTAGGATTGGATCTTGTTTAGGTGATGCTTGATGATGACAGTGATCAGGTAGAGGATCACCAAAGAAACTAGAGTGAAACCCCCCATTAGATTGCATTCATGTCCTCTACCTACTGAGTGGAAACCCCTATTAGATAGTTAATGGGTCCTCGATGACCATAGTGGAGCCCCCCTATTGAACCAGGGCATGGGTCCTCATTACAATAGAGTGGAGCCCCTATCAGCTTAGGCACTAATCCTCTAACTATCGAGTGGAACCCCCTATTGAATAGGGTGTGGGTCCTTGATGAATAGAGTGGAACCCCCTATCTCACTAGGGTGAGGGTCTTTGTGACACTAGAGTGGAACCCCCCATAACCTTGGGAACGAGTCCTCTACCTACCAAGTGGATCCCCCCTATCATACCAAGGCATGGGTCCTTGTGATACTAGTGGAACCCCCCATCACCTTGGGCACATGTCCTCTAACTACCAAGTGGAACCCCCTTACTACACTAGGGCATGGGTCCTCGTGACACTAGAGTCAAAGCCCCCATTAGGTTGGGAGTAGGTCCTCTACCTACCAATTGGAACCCCCTATCAGATAGAGAATGGGTCCTCATGACACCAGGGTGGAACCCCCTGATGGATTAGGGTGTAAGTATTTGACCTATAGAGTTGAACCCTTCTAACACATCAGGGTGTGGGTCCTCTATGGATAGTTATAGAGTGATCCCCCCCTGACGCACTAGGATGTAGGAAATCTACTTGGAAATTGTTCCACCCTCGACTATGAGTCATATTGGAAAGGTGTGAGTCTTCACACGATTACTTATAGGCTAATTCATGAGATGCTGGACATCATTGATGGACTTATGGAACTGTTGGTGACTATTGAAAGTGCGTCCTATTTTCGCCTATCAACCGTTCAAGGTTCCGGTGCTCTGCTAATGTGTATAGCAGCACTCGGGTCGAATCCTCGGCGATGATACTTTGTAGTAGTCGTTTGTTTTTAGTTGATTGTATTTTGATTAGGGGGGTTTGTTTGCAGAGCTTAATTGAAATGATTTATGGATGATGTTTGATTTACCAAATTGATAAATATTGGGGTGAGTTCATCATTAGGTTAGTTAAGCTTGTGATATCCTCGAGCTTTGCTTTATATTGCATTTAAATTAACACCCATGTCACAAGATGATGTTGATTAGAATTCTTAAGTGTTAAGGCTTTAAACCAAGACTTAACTTAACTTAAGGTTATAATCTCAATCAGATCTTATTTATGGTTGTGTATTTATGGTTCCAATAATCCATGGAAACCACATGTTAAACAAAACAAGTCATTAATCCATGACATGTTAAGTCCAACATACACAATGTTAATTCAAAGAATATTCATCGAGCAGAAGCTCTCAATCACTTAACATACCTAAATTATAACTCACCCCAATGAGAGATTTACACAGCCATTTGGGTGATTAATAATCTGGTTATAATGATTATGATTATAAATTAATAAGAGAAGAAAAAGAAAGGGATAAGAAAAGAGTGGTACGTCGACACACACACACGAACAATGATGATAATTAAAAACGAGCTTTCGATTGAATGAGGAAGCTAAATAAGGGAAGGGTATTGAACTGAATTTAAACTATTTTAAGAACATTAATATTAAAATACAGAAGGTGGAAGAGAATAAGAGATATTGAAGAAGTAACTTGCATTAAAACAGAATTACAAAGAAAGAGAATTACAAGATTACAAAAATGAAGAACACAAAAGTAAGTGAAAAGAAAGAGAGGAGGAAAGGTCTCTCAAGTGTAAACTTGAGTATGGAAGGTCCTCCCAAGCCTTTGGAAAAGCTTTGGTCGTGCCAATATGATCTCCTCTCTTCTGAAATGCCAACCCCTCTCAAGGAGAGAAGGGGAGAGTATTTATAGCCCAAGGAGTGGACTGTTTGCATTCCCAATCTGTCCCTCCACTTTCATTGCCAATTTGGCAATTTAGACAGACGACTCTTCAAATATCTCCTTCTTCAAAGTTGTATACAATAATGTTGGCCGACTACTCTCAAAATTTGGAGTCATTTGGACGTAAGGATAAAATGTTATGGCCGGTTGCATAAACAAACTTAAACTGTCCATTTCAATCCAGTCTTTTTGAAGTCCATAATGTGAAAGGGTTTTTGAATATTAAGATGCCTTCAAATACGAATGGTTTCTTCAAAAAAGTCGGCCGCCTACATCTCCTCTTTTACACTGCAAAATCTTAGCTCTCTTGGATGATTACATCAGGAGATATGTCATGCATACTATACTGATTTTCATTCTCGGCCAGAATGGTGGGCTGGACTTCAAAGATTTATTTGGGCCCATTGTACTTGGATTTGGGCCATGAAATTTTTATCCAAGATGACATGTAGTGTCCCCCGAATTATGGTGGAGAGTTAAGGTTTTTGGATATCTGTATTGAGCCCAGTAAATAAATCTTCAAGGCTGGTCCAGTTTGTTCACAGATTCTTTGGTCCTGTTTGTGAGGACCATATGACCCTTCAAATGGAAGAATTGGATCATGGTGACTTCTAATGAAATGTTTTATATTGAAAGGAGAATCCTAAAAAACAAGAACCACACAATTTGGATCAGTATAGTGATAGTTATAATTAAAACATTAAACTGACTCAATTTGACTACTTCTAAAAATGCTCAAATATTATACTTAAAATTAAAACATTAATATTTCACACAAATTATGCACATTTCATATAAAATAAGTAAAGGGGGAATATAATAAGTCATGAAAATATTAATAACATCAACTCCCCCACACTTAGATTTGCACGTGTCCTCATGTGCAACAAATATAAAAACATGACAAAATCATTTTCACTCACCAACAAATATTAAAATTTTGTTTTCTCCAATCAGGAGAGGTTTAGACTATTTCACTCATCCATATTGAATTCCATCACAAATTTGGTTCACAATAATGCATCAAAAACAATTCATTTTTTCATGTTCAAGGTTTGAATTAGAAAATGTAGGCACTCAAAACTTACTCCTCTCAAGATGATAAAAATGTATTTTAGGAGGTTCACTCATTCACCAACAAAAAGTGAAAATCAAGAGTTTGTAAGAGCTCTCAGCTTCCATTCCCAAATCTAATGTGTACAAGAATCAAGAGGTCTTTTAAGGGGTTTTTCAGTGGCTATGTGACGGTAGGTATATAATGTCCAAAGGAAAAGAGGGGTTAAAAACACCAACATGGAAAAATCAATGCACATTTTTTTTTGAAATTTGATTTGAAAGGAAATAGAAACACATATTTACAAGGGCATGAATGTGTGATGAATGAAAAGTGAGGGAGATAGAAAATGGAATAGGTTGAGATGATGGAATATGTACAACATGGAAGACTTCCAATAATGGCACAATACAAGATGATTCAAGTGTTCTTTTTTTTTCTCTTTTTGCTCTTTTTTTTTTCCGAAAGTTGTGCTTGAAACAGGTCTCACAGTCATCTCCCAACCCATGCTTGATCTTCACATGGAAATAATTTATAACACGAACAAAGGTTGATGATGAATGATTTTTGACCCACCCAAGACACAACCCATTCCTTTTTTTTTATTTTTTTCATTTTTTTTATATAATTTTTTTCATTTTTTTTGAACACTTTTCAATGACTTTTGTACAAATGACAATTACACATATACACCCCAAAGCTCACAGAATTACAACCTCTCCCCCACACTTGAATGGAAGCTTGCCCTCAAGCATATGATGACACATTGGAAATCAATGAAAGTACGCCCAAAAATGAAGTCTATTCCCCCCACACTTAAATTTCAATAAATTGTACAATGAAAATCCATGAAGATGTTGGGTGGGACAAGGTATTAGGCTTGTAATGTGGCTATCAAAATAAAGGTTTTCACAGGCTCAAAGGGGCTTTCAAAAGTAGGATCAATGTAAGGGTAACAAGAGGCTATTTGGCTATTCTGATTCTCATGTGGCTTAGAAAATGCCTCTATCATATTAATGCACACAAAAGATGGAAATTCAGCTCGAAGGTCCACAAACTCAAGACTCACAATCAGTGGTGAATACACACAATGAAAAAGATGGCCATAGATGACCTTGGCATGAAGGCTAATGTTATTCCTCACGGTAGGGGAGAATCATTTTCCACCAAAAATTGTTCATTCAAAATGTTTGTTATTGAAACAATATTGTTTACCCAAGTTTGAGATAAAAATTCAATATATTTGAGTTTAAAACAAGCCTTTTGACTCCCCAAAATGGTTGGACAAAATTTCAATATTGAATGATGAGTAATTATGACACCCCTTTTTTTCAATTTTCATTTGTTTTTAATTATTTTTTTTTAAATTTTTTTATTTTTAATGACAGATCCACACAAAAGAGAAAATAGAAAAAAGGTTGTGGAAGAATGTTGTAAAAAAAATGAGAGGGAGAGAGGAAGAAGAATAAATAGAGATAAGAAGAGAGGGAAGAGAGATTGAGGAGAGAGAGAGTTAAAGGGAAAGAGGTGCCCCCTGGTTTGGATTTGGCGGGTCTCCATCCAGTGGTGGTTCTATTGAAGTGGATGGGGTTTCGATGGAAGTTGACGTGGTTCCTGGATTGTGAGACCTCTCATGGTGATGCTTTAACCGGTGTCCATTTATCGTGAATGTTCTTTTTGAAGAAGGGTCTTGGACTTGCACTGCACCAAATGGGTAAACGTTAGTAATAACAAAAGGACCTTCCCAACGAGAATTAAGCTTACCTGGGTGAAGTCGAAATCGAGAATTGAAGAGCATTACCTTTTCACCTTCATGAAATACCTTTCGAAGAATGTTCTTGTCATGGAGTGACTTTGCCTTTTCTTTGTAGAGAATGGAGTTCTCATACGAATTGAGTCAAAGCTCCTCCAATTCAGTCAACTGCAACAATCTTTCTTCACCAGATTTTTCACAATCAAAATTACAAGTTTTGACAGCCCAAAATGACTTATGTTGGATTTCAACTGGTAAATGACAGGCTTTACCAAAAACTAGCCTAAATGGAGACATCCCAATGGGTGTCTTATAGGCTGTTCGATAGGCCCAAAGTGCTTCACCAAGTCTATCAGGCCAGTCTTTTCTTGCGGGCTTAACAATTCTTTCAAGCACTCTTTTCACTTCTCTGTTAGAAAGTTCATCCATTCCATTTGTTTGAGGGTGATATGCAGTGGATGTTTTATGTACAACCCCATTCTTTTTCAAAAGTGACTCCATGGTTCTATTACAGAAATGAGTTCCTAAGTCACTTATCAAAGCACGTGGTGTTCCGAATCGATGGAAGATATGGGTTTTGAGGAACTCACTCACAGTTTGAGCATCATCTTTCCTAGTGGGTTTGGCCTCGACCCACCTAGAAACATAATCGACCGCAAGAAGAATGTATGAGAATCCATTGGAAGGGGGAAATGGTCCCATGAAATCGATGCCCCAAACATCGAAAAGCTCACAGAAGATTAATGGCTTTTGAGGCATTTCGTTTCTTTTGGAAATTGTGCCAAACTTTTGGCAAGTGGGACATGATTGACAGAACTCGTGTGAGTCCTTGAAGAGTGAAGGCCAAAAGAATCCAGAATCTAGGACCTTTCGAGAAGTCCTTTGTGGTCCAAAGTGTCCACCTCCAGGCATTGAGTGGCAGAATTCCAAGATGGAGGATTGTTCAATTTCATCAACACATCTCCTAATTACCATGTCAGCCCCAGTTTTCCAAAGTTTATTATCTTCCCAAAAATAATGCTTTGAATCACTTCTCGTCTTTTCTTTTTGTTCTTTTGAAAAATATTCAGGGAAAACACCAGAAACCAAGTAATTGACAATTGGGGCAGACCAGGGTAACTTTGGAGTGAGAGATGAGAGGTGTTCAATTGGAAATTCAGGATCAATTATTTCAGAATGAGAAGAATTAGAAATTCTACTCAGGTGATCAGCTACAGGGTTTTCTTTTCCAGGTTTATCTTTTATCACGGGGTCAAACTCTTGGAGCATTAAAATCTATCTTATTAGCCTTGGTTTGGAATCACTTTTCTTAAGTAAGAACTTTAATGATGAGTGGTCCGTGAAGATGATGATTTTGGCACCTAAGAGATAGGGTCGGAATTTATCCAAGGCAAAAACCACAGCTAAAAGTTCTTTTTCAGTCACAGTGTAGTGTGATTGAGTTTCGTCCAATGTTTTTGAGGCATAAAAGATGACATGAGGAATGTTTTCTCTTCTTTGACCAAGAACATCCCCAATGGCCCTATCAGAAGCATCACACATCAATTCAAATGGTAAGGACCAATCTGGGGGTTGGATTATTGGAGCAGATGTGAGAGCAGATTTGAGTTCAATGAAGGCTCTCTTGCAAGCCTCATCAAAATTGAATGTGACATCATTTTGAAGTAAACGAGTGAGTGGGAGGGAAATCTTGATGAAGTTCTGAATGAATCGCCGATAGAAACCGACATGACCAAGGAAGGACCGAATGTCTCGAACTGATTTGGGTTCAGGAAGTGATTGGATCACCTCAATTTTGGCTGGATCAACTTGGATACCCTCTTGAGAAATTATGTGCCCTAGAACAATCCCATTTGAAACCATGAAGTGACATTTTTCAAAATTCAGCACAAGGTTGCACTTGACACACTTTTGAAGGACCAAAGAGAGTGAATGTAAGCAAGATTCAAATGACTCGCCATAAATGGTAAAGTCATCCATGAATACCTCCATGCAATTCTCAATGAATTCAGAAAAGATACTCATCATACACCGCTGGAATGTTGCAGGAGCATTACAAAGGCCAAAAGGCATTCGCCTATAGGCATAGGTTCCAAAGGGGCAAGTGAATGTGGTCTTTTCTTGGTCTTGAGGTGCGATTGGAATTTGGAAGTAGCCGGTGTAACCATCAAGAAAGAAATAGTGTGACTTTCCGGCCAATCTCTCAAGCATTTGGTCAAGGAAAGGAAGTGGGTAGTGATATTTTCGTGTTTCAGCATTCAATTTGCGATAATCGATGCACACACGCCATTTGTTTTTCACTCGAGTTGTAACTACTTCTCCATGTTCATTTGTGACAACTGTTATCCCGCCCTTCTTAGGAACGACTTGAATTGGACTAACCCATTCACTATCAGAAATTGGGTAGATAATACCAGCTTGAAGAAGCTTGGTAATCTCTTCCCTAACTACCTCAAGTATGAGTGGATTGAGTCTTCTTTGAGGTTGCCTAATTGGTTTGGATGATTCCTCTAGATGGATGTGATGCATACAAAGGGCAGGGTTGATTCCTGGAATATCCTCTAGGGTCCAACCTAAGGCATTTTTGTTTTCCTCTAACACTTGAACAAGTTGGGACTCCTCAGTTTCAGAAAGTGAAGCAGAGATAATGACAGGGTATGAGGGATCATGGAAAAGGAATGCATACTTGAGGTGTGAAGGAAGTGGTTTTAGATCAGTTTCAGCCTTGATTTGAGAGCTAGACAAGTTAGGAGTAGGAGAAGGGATTCCAGATGAGTTTGGATCATTTTCCTCAACACTGTCCAAGGTGGAGCAGTAGAGATCAGAGTTGATGTGGGATTCAAGAGAGTTTTCAAGTTCCTCTAGATTTATGGAGTCTATGAATGAAAGGTCCACATCAACTTCACCATTTATGACTTTGTTAATCATGGTGCAGATTTCACAAGATCCTTTATCATTAGAACATGAAGAACATGGTGGATTGGGGTTCGATTGAATCTTAGAAGTGTCCTCAAAAGCATGGATTGAGAATGCAGAGTGATCCTCAGATGGGTATCGCATGGCTTGGAAAATGTTGAACTTGACCAGTTGGTCACCGAATTCCATGGATAAGATGCCTGAATGGACATCAATCTTGGTTCTCGCAGTCATGAGGAATGGTCTTCCTAGAATTAGGGGAGATCGAGAAGAAGTCGTCTCACCTTCCATGTCAAGGACATAGAAATCAGCTGGGAAGATAAGATCATTGACCCGAACAAGAACATCCTCAATTATCCCCTCAGGACTGGCAGTGCTTCGATTGGCTAATTGAATGAAAATACCCGTTGGGTGCAAGGGACCTAGACCAAGGTTGGAGAAAATGGATTTGGGCATGACATTTATTGAGGCTCCAAGGTCTATGAGTGCATCATCAAAGTTGGAACTCCCTATTTGACATGGAACCGTGAAGGTCCCTGGATCTTTGCACTTCATGGGAATGGACTGTTGGGTTGAAACATTTTCAATGTTCCTAAGTTGCCTCTTATGGGTGCACAATTCCTTAAGAAATTTGGCATACTTAGGGATTTGTTTGATGGCATCTAAGAGGGGGATGTTCACTTCAACACGTCTAAACATGTCAAGCATTTCAGGATCAGGTTCAAAGGACTTCTTAGGCTTGGAGATGGCTTGAGGAAAAGGAATTGGGTTCCTTAGAGGAATGGAAGGAGGTGAAGGAGTGGATTCAAGTTCCTTTTCCAGCTTTTTGTTCTTTTCATTTTCTAGATCAACATCGAAAGGGGAGGTAGAGAAATCAGCATGGGGCATTGCAATTTGCTTTCCCGATCTAAGTGCAATTGCACTTACATTACCCTTAGGGTTGGGTAATGGTTGAGCTGGGAGTTGGGATGAATTGGATGGTTGTTGCTGGCTCAGGTGGGATGCAAGTTGACCTATTTGGGTTTCAATGTTCTTGAGGCTAGAACGGGTGAAGGAAGCAAGATCCTCTACAGCACTTTCCCATGGTTGTTTAGAAGAAGAGGCTTGTCCCAAATTGGGTTGGCCTTGATTTTGGTTCTTAGGAAAGCGATTGTATTGGGTGGGGAATTGGGAAGGCTCGTTAGGATAGTGGAATCCAGGAGGAGGATTGTTCCTTTGGGGTTGAGGAACAAAAGGATAAGGTTGTTGGAAGTTACCAACACCTTGACTATATTGAAACTGGTTTGGGTTTTGATGAGGGAACTGAGGAGGATGAGAAATGGGATTACCATACCTCAGAGGTGGGTTAAAGGTAGAAGAGAAGGGCTCAGAGTGGGGTTGGTTGAAGTTTCTAACAAACTGACCTGATTGTTGAGGGTTGTAGTTTCGCTGAGCATATGCCGCATTGAGCTCCATTGGACTAGATAAATCAGATGGATCATCTTGAAGTTGTGGACATGTGTCAGTCGGATGAGATGGAGAGTTGCAGATTCCACAATTCTTGATAGGTCCAGGGAATAGTGACTGTGGAGAAGACGAGGTTGGGGCTTTGGTAGCCACCGCTAGTTGACGCACAAGACCTGTAAGTTCACTCATCCACTCAGTCATCTTGTTGGGCTCTATGGATTGATTCTCTTGGGCTTGTTTCACTTGAGCATGTGCTCGAGTATGGAATTGCTGCGTGTTTGCAGCCATGTTACTTATGAGATCTCTTGCAGCTGCAGGAGTTTTGTCAACAAGAGCACCGCCACTTGCGGCATCAATGAGAGTTCGCTCCATAGCCAATAACCCCTCATAGAAGTATTGGATCAGGAGTTGGTCAGTGATTTGATGGTGTGGACAAGTTGCCACAAGCTTTTTGAACCTCTCCCAATACTCATGGAGTGATTCATTAGGGAATTGATGGATGCCGCTTATTTCCTTTCGGATAGAAGCTGTTCGGGAAGCGGGAAATAACTTCTCAAGGAAAAGTCTCTTCATGTCAACCCATGAGTTTATGGAACCAGGTGGGAGGTAGTAGAGCCAAGACTTGGCAGAATCCGCTAGGGAAAAGGGGAAAGCTCTAAGCTTGATTTGTTCTTCAGAAACCCCTTGAGGCTTCATGGTAGAGCATACTACTTGGAACTCTTTAAGGTGAAGATGTGGATCCTCACCGGCTAGCCCGTGAAAATGAGGTAGAAGATGAATCAAACCTGATTTGAGTTCGAAGTCAGCTTCAATGTTTGGATATTGAATACCAAGAGGTTGGTAATTCATATCAGGGGCAGCGAGTTCTTTTAGGGTTTGTTCCCTAGGATTGGCCATTTCAATTTCAACTGGTTGGATGAGGATTGGTCCTTGAATTATTTGAGTATCTCTTATGTTCCTCCTAAGTTGGCGAAGTGTTCGCTCAATTTCAGGGTCAAACAAATCCGAGGGATTGTTTGGAAGGCTACGGGGCATTCAGAGAGATTTTGGAAGAAAGAGGAAGACGGGTTTTTCTTTGTATTTTTTCAGTTTATGATTTTTATGAGAAGACGGGGTTTTCTTTGTGTTTTTTTCAATTTTTTTTAAAATTTGTTTTTTTGTGTTTTCTTGACAATAACAAGAAACTAATGACTACTTAAAGCACCATCCCCGGCAATGGCGCCATTTGAAAGTGCGTCCGATTGTCTCCTATCGACCGTTCAAGGTTCCGGTGCTCTGCTAATGTGTATAGCAGCACTCGGGTCGAATCCTCGGCGATGATACTTTGTAGTAGTCGTTTGTTTTTAGTTGATTGTATTTTGATTAGGGGGGTTTGTTTGCAGAGCTTAATTGAAATGATTTATGGATGATGTTTGATTTACCAAATTGATAAATATTGGGGTGAGTTCATCATTAGGTTAGTTAAGCTTGTGATATCCTCGAGCTTTGCTTTATATTGCATTTAAATTAACACCCATGTCACAAGATGATGTTGATTAGAATTCTTAAGTGTTAAGGCTTTAAACCAAGACTTAACTTAACTTAAGGTTATAATCTCAATCAGATCTTATTTATGGTTGTGTATTTATGGTTCCAATAATCCATGGAAACCACATGTTAAACAAAACAAGTCATTAATCCATGACATGTTAAGTCCAACATACACAATGTTAATTCAAAGAATATTCATCGAGCAGAAGCTCTCAATCACTTAACATACCTAAATTATAACTCACCCCAATGAGAGATTTACTCAGCCATTTGGGTGATTAATAATCTGGTTATAATGATTATGATTATAAATTAATAAGAGAAGAAAAAGAAAGGGATAAGAAAAGAGTGGTACGTCGACACACACACACGAACAATGATGATAATTAAAAACGAGCTTTCGATTGAATGAGAAAGCTAAATAAGGGAAGGGGATTGAACTGAATTTAAACTATTTTAAGAACATTAATATTAAAATACAGAAGGTGGAAGAGAATAAGAGATATTGAATAAGTAACTTGCATTAAAACAGAATTACAAAGAAAGAGAATTACAAGATTACAAAAATGAAGAACACAAAAGTAAGTGAAAAGAAAGAGAGGAGGAAAGGTCTCTCAAGTGTAAACTTGAGTATGGAAGGTCCTCCCAAGCCTTTGAAAAAGATTTGGTCGTGCCAATATGATCTCCTCTCTTCTGAAATGCCAACCCCTCTCAAGGAGAGAAGGTGAGAGTATTTATAGCCCAAGGAGTGGACTGTTTGCATTCCCAATCTGTCCCTCCACTTGCATCGCCAATTTGGCAATTTAGACAGACTAATCTTCAAATATCTCCTTATTCAAAGTTGTATACAATAATGTTGGAAGACTACTCTCAAAATTTGGAGTCATTTGGACGTAAGGATAAAAAGTTATGGCCGGTTGCATAAAAAAACTTAAACTGTCCATTTCAATACAGTCTTTTTGAAGTCCATAATGTGAAAGGGTTTTTGAATATTAAGATGCCTTTAAATCCGAATGGTTTATTCAACAAAGTCGGCCGCCTACATCTCCTCTTTCACACTTCAAAATCTCAGCTCGCTTGGATGATTACATCAGGAGATATGTCATGCATACTATACTGATTTTCATTCTCGGCCAGAATGGTGGGCTGGACTTCAAAGATTTATTTGGGCCCATTGTACTTGGATTTGGGCCATGAAATTTTTATCCAAGATGACATGTAGTGTCCCCCGAATTATGGTGGAGAGTTAAGGTTTTTGGATATCTGTATTGATCCCAGTAAATAAATCTTCAAGGCTGGTCCAGTTTGTTCACAGATTCTTTGGTCTTGTTTGTGAGGACCATATGACCCTTCAAATGGAAGAATTGGATCATGGTTCCTTCTAATGAAATGTTGTATATTGAAAGGAGAATCCTACAAAACAATAACCACACAATTTGGATCAGTATAGGGATAGTTATAATTAAAACATTAAACTGACTCAATTTGACTACTTCTAAAAATGCTCAAATATTATACTTAAAATTAAAACATTAATATTTCACACAAATTATGCACATTTCATATAAAATAAGTAAAGGGGGAATATAATAAGTCATGAAAATATTAATAACATCAACTATGTTCCTGGGATGGGCTGTGAGATGGAGATCTCCTTACTCTCTAGTTTGGGCTTCTTTTACTAAGCACATATATATACATACATCCATGTTTATATTCTTGTGGTTGGATGAGGTTACTCTCCTACTATGGGTGTAAAAGACTTGACGTGTAGTCTATATACACACTATGTTGATCCCCTAGTACTTGGATGAAGTTACTATTTTGTTTACTTGGGTTGGGCTGCATCTTATTTACTATCTACAGTCTTTCCCTTCCTTTTTTTATCTCTTACTGATCCCCCTTCATATTTCAAGGAATCCTATTAGGTATGAATATAATCATCCCTAAATAGGATTTACCCACACATGTTGTGTATTATGAAGATGAAAAATATGATAATGGTGAATTCAGAGGAGCTTAGGGATATTGGGTGCGTGGGACCACATACAGTGGTTGCATCTTAGAGATTAGGAGCTTGGATCTCTCAACATTTTACTTTCCAGTTTTTTCAGTTTGGGACATATTTCTGTTTCGGAATGTATTTTTCCCCTTTACTTTTTAGTTTGAATTGTTGTACTCTTGTACATCCTAGAGGTTTTGTATTCCCTATTTACTTTCTATCTGTTTCATCTTTTTATTATTATTCCTCTGCACTTCTATACTGATATGGTTGGGTGTGTGCATACAAGTACATTAAGAAAAGGACTCCCATTTAGGATATGCCTTTTGGTTCTTATCGCTACTCCATGGACTATCGAGGCGGGCTTGAGGTAGTTGTGGCTCGATCCTCAGTTAGGGTCATATTGTGATATGATTTTTCATTATTTTTTTACAACAAATTCCACTCAATAGATTATTTTCACCATTTTATTTCTAGAATTATGATCCAAAAAACATCAAAAAATACATCTTTAAATCTTTCTTTACACCTTTTATTTTCCTCCAAAATTAGTCCCAAATGATGTAGTAAACCACAAGAAATCTTCCCCATACTCGAGTTCAACCAAATCATGCAATTTTTACTTTTAGAGCAGGTTGGGTAGGTATTTTAGGTTTTCAATGTGCCTAACAAGCTTTTCATGGATACTAAGGGCTCACAAAGATCAAATTTAAATGGTAAGATAACATAAGAGGTTATTTTTTTAAAAGGTCCCTTTAAAATTAAATGAATCGCCTAAATAATTTTCCACACAAGCACCTTTAACTCTAAGGTTTTGATAAAAACACTTCAAATTCTAGTTGAATCAAGCATTTTTTGGTTTACTCAATAAGCATGGTTATTGTGAAGAATATGTCAAAAGGGTTTAGAGTCCTCACAAGAAGGTGACTTCAAAATTTGGACAATTATTTATGGAATTTTATTCAAAATTCTTAAGTCATTTCATGAGTTTAACAAAATTTTGAATCCAAGAAAAAGTCTATTTCTACATTAATTTAAGTTCAGTTCCATGGGAAAATTAGTTCACACATTTCCATGGGTTTTAAAAATTATTAAGGCATTAATTTTTGAGCTCATAGGTTTCAAAAACACACTAAAAATAAAAAAGAAACATACAAAAATAGAATTCAAAATAACAAAACAAAAAAAAAAAGAAAAAGAAAAAAAACCCACTTAAATACAAATCTAGAAAAGGATGTTCCTCTCCCCAAATTTATTTTGGACAGTGTCCTCATTTTACAATAGTTCATATGATAAATGTAAATCAAGAATTATAGACATGATAAAAATAAGTGAAAAGGAAGGAAACAAATTGATTTATTGAGTAATAACCTTGAGTATGTCTCCTAGTTGCTTCCACTTTAAATTCAAAAGAAATAAAGAAACAAAAAATTAAAATTTTATTTTATTTTATTAATTTTTGAAAACAAAATAAGTAAAAAGAAAGAGAAGAGGGGAAAATAATTTTGGTTTGAAATATCAAGTGGAGGCTTCATTTTATACTATCCATAACTGGATAGTAGTAGTACTTTATCCTCAGTGTAATAGTCCATGCCTTCCCAGTCTGTTACTTTGCTAGTTTTTGGTGTTGGAGGTGTTTCATAGGAGGCTAGAGGAGGTTTCGTGGTAGTTGGAAGGGAAACAATGCTGTTGTAGGATATTCATGTCGTGAATGGTTTACATGATGTGAATTGGTGATTCATGAATTGTGAAGATGGTGAATTCATTAATTATGTTTGTATGAGGTGTAAAACATGAAATGAATTCACATCGTGAAAGGTAAATTCACGATGTGTAATTAATTCGAGCCAAGGTGATGTAAATTTCAGTGAAAGTTGGAAAAATAAGAATTCACATCATGAATGTGTTACATGATGTGAAAGTGTAGGGTTACTAATTATTTAGAACCCTTTAATACATTTTATTTCATTTGACCATCCTTCTCTCTCTATCTCATTCCAGATGAAGACTAGTTGCCCCAAGGAGATCTTATAGCCCTCTTCTCCCTTGATTTGATCCTTGGGTTCTGGTGGATGCCTATTGGAAATACATGGCAATTTATTTTCTATTTCCCATGGGGTTACTTCTGTTATTCTTTGAAGATCTTATGTAGTGGTGCAGTTTTTGTTTAGGGTGTGTATGGGTCACATTTTGAAAACCCTTTGGTTCATTGTAGGTTGATTCACGAGTTCCTTGTGCGGTGGTGGTTTTTGGGTAGTTTCTTCTTCACCATATGGTACACAATGAGATCATAAAGCTTCCTTGAGGTAGGAGATCCTCATTCTCACCCTTTTACATGCTATTTGTGGTATTTTCATGCTTTTTCTTACCTTTGGGTGGATATTAAGGGTTTATGTAATCAGATAATTAATTAGCATAGTTGAATTGATGAGAATGAGGAGTTATCACATGTTTTACTACTTTGATATATGTCGTTGATGTTATTATGCATGCCTGTTTCCAATTTTGAAAATAAAAGCTGTTGGGGGACTTGTTCATGTTGTAGTTGTTATGCTACAATGACCCTTGCTATGTTTTCGTGTGATCACACCCTGAATAAAAGGTTAAATAATATATATTTGGATAATAATTGGTTTTCCCTATACATCTAGTTTGTGTGATAATACCCATGATAAATAAAGAAGATATATGATAATTCCCCTAAATAATTTTGGAAGCTGATTTTTTTTGTTATTATGTGTTTGTTCTTGCTGTGTTTTCCTTACATGGTTTGGGCTATTGTGCAGTGATGTTAGAGACCATCTCGATTGTGTAGTATGCAGGATAATGATATAGTGGTTGGTTAGCATGGATATGATGTGGGAAGTTGTACGATGTGGTGTGATGTGGTTATGGAATAGAGGTTGTGGCACCGAGGTTGTGCCACAGTGGTTGTGGCATAGTGTTTATGGCATAGTGGTTGTGGCACAAATTTGTGGCATAGTGGTTGTGGTGTAGTGGATTTATTGCGGTGTGTGGTGATAGCGTTTCATGACTGTTGTGACGAGTGGTTGATATGTTGAGATGACTTGGGCGATGTGATGTGATGATAATGGTGGATGTGTGGTGTTGTGGTGGTGGTTGTGTGAGTTGGTCCAGTTGTATCATGACATGGTTAATATAGTTTCTCAGTTATCCATAGGATGAATTGTGATGATAGATGAAAAAATAGACTAGTATATGAATGAGATAGACTGGAAATAGATGTTTGGTAATTGGATAACTAAATTGAATAAATGAATGAGTAGTGTATTGTGAAATGAAACGGCTACGGAACAAATGTGGTGAAACCTATAACTGAAAGTGGTAAATGTTGTGTGACTTATGTGGTGGTTGCATAGTATTGCATATAGTGGTGGATGTAGTTGATATGGTTGATGTGTGGTACATGGTGGTGATGTGGTGTGCTCTAGTGTAGTTGAGGTGAACCCATAGGTTGGGTATTATGTGCTATCTATATATCTTGTATGTTTATATTATTTTATACACATCCCACCCTAGTTGGATAACCTTGTAAACTCTCATAGGTGATAAGTTTCATGTGTTTTCCCCAACATCCAGTATGTTAGTGATACAGATGGCTGGGTACCCTTCTCCCCCACTCTTCCATTAGCAGTTGTGATATGACTTGGTGTTGGAGATTACCCAGTGGTGATGTGTGGACTAGGTGTCTGCATATGGGATGTAATGTGTGGACTAGGTGTCTTTGTATGGGATGTGATGTGTGTCCTAGGTGTTTGTGAGTAGGATGTGATGTGTGGACCAGATGTCTTTGGGAGGGATGTTATGTGATATGTGGCCCAAGTGTTTTTGGGAAGGATGTGATGTGATATGTTTGGAAGGGATGTGATCACAAGAAATTTGATACCGGGGCATGAGAGTGGAAAAGTAGTGGGGAATCAATAGTGGTGTCCCTTAATTTATTATGATCTCGATGCTATATTATTATTTTGTATGTGTGATTTGGTAAGTGAGCCATGGAGAGATTGAGTTTGGTTAGATGACCTGTATAGGTGCATGTTGGTTCTGCTGTTTGTTCATTGGCACATTAACATGATATTTTCACATGTGCACCTGAGGCCTTGGTTATGTCCCTATTGAGTATACCTGTTATTCTCACCCTATGTATAAAAACTATTTTTAAAGTTTCTAGGAGGATTTTAGGGACCAATATATACATTACTCACTGGGTTGGAGCTATTGTTGAGTCATTTCTATAGAATTGTCTTTTTGGTATTTACTTTGGATAATTTTTCTTTGCATCAGTTTTACTTTATTCATGCATTGTGAGATGGTTTTTAGTTTACCTTTATATTGTATGATGGAGTTTTTTGGTGATTGTTTATCCTATCTCTCAATCCTGTTTCATTTATAGAGGGTAATACCTCCCACACTGTGAGATTTTATACCCTCGGTGCTAGTCACAAATCCGGGGCCTACTGGAGGTGGGACTCAGGGATTATCATCTCTATATCCTCATTACGATATATTTGGTAAGAGGGGGTTGATACACTCATCCTAGAAGAGGAAAAAGTTTCTTGCTTGAAAACCACTAAATGTTCTTGGCTCTAGTATTTTTCATCTAGCATTGCTCTTAGAATCCCCCATATAATGATTTCTTCATGCCATTTTCCACATATTTATGGTTAACATGGAGAAGTAGAGAAGTTAACATAATATAATGGAACTATCCCAACACTTTATCTTTAGGAAGGACATCCACCAGTTGATGGAATTTCATTCCTGGATCTATTTTATCTTCAATTTCATCTAGGAATATGTATTCTTCTTTGAAAATCATCTTGGTACCATAATCCTCATGTGAACCAGTGCACAACTCAATTGGTTCCTCCATTTTCTCTTTGAATTCAATGACCACTTCCTTGGAAACATCTTCTTAATCGACTAAATTGGTCCATTCAAAATAAGTATGCATAAAATATGAACATGAAGAAGCTTCCTTTCGTTTACTATCAACATAGAATGACAAAAAAAACTCCATTTTTAGGCTTATCCCCATGTTATCTTGAGTTACAATTATTTTTGTGAGTGGATAGATTTTATAAGGGTTTCATTGAGACAAGGTATTAACTCAAGTTCCTCTAAGTGTTCATAAAAGACGAATGAATAAAGTGTTTCCCACTTTTTGGATAAAGTTTGGTATAAAAGCCTTGATTTTTCATCTCTAAAATTAGGAGTCACACACAATATTTCATTCTCAATAAATTCAAAATAAAAAATTTCTAAATAATCTTGGCCTCAAATTAGTGATAATGACTTCTTATGGGTGTAAAATAGATAAATAAAGACCCAATCCATCCCTCAATTTATCCCCAAATGGTTATTTAATAAAAAAAGTGGGCGGGACAAAGTTTTCCTTCTTAGGCCTCATTTTGACTGGCCAATTATTTCAACCCTTTTATGGAAGTTACAAGAAGTTCCATTTATTTAATAAATAGTTGAAGCATTATAACATTTTTTTTCACTTTTTGTTTCAAAGACTCATCCTTGTTAGACTCATGGAATTGTTTTTGAATAGGCTAAAAATATGAGTAATAACTTTAAAAACCCATTTCTACCTAAATTCTCTAAATTAGTGTTTAAAATTATAGTGGAACAAATAGATAAATAAACCTAGACAACCTCTCTAGCAACGATTCCAAGTTGATGGTGATATTTTTGTATGAAATAAAAATCAAAAAAATTATCCCCTAAGAAATGAAATATAGTGGTTTCCAAGGTTATCTCTAAAGGTGGTTACAGGATATATTCAAAACCATCACTTTTGTTTTCTATTTCTGTGAAGCAGAATAAAATTAGGGATTTAAAAAGTTTGGAAAAAATTAAAAGAAAATTAAAAGAGAATTAATTAAAAAGAAATCATAAATTAAATTTAGAAATCAAAATTAGAACTGATTGAAAAGTATCGATATGAGACATCATCAGTGAAAAAGCTTTGGACCTTTGGACACTCCATTTATTCTTGTTTAAATAATTATCTAATTAAATTTATCAATGCTCACTCAAAGACCTCCAAGTGAACACCTACCCCTAAATGGCCCGAAGGAATTATTTTTATTTATTTTGGATAATCCCCCTTTTAAGGGTTGAGGGAGAACCCTTACATGACCCATAGGCCCAAGGCCCATACATGACTTGAAGGTGAGGAGGCATAAATCCTAATACATGACCTTAAAGTCCCAAGACCCAACACACTTGAAATGGCCCCTCCCCAGTATTTATATCTCGAAGTCGCCTAAATCCCCACCTTTCATGACTGATCAGCTAGCATTTCCCCATGCAGAGCTGCACGGTGCCTTTTCCCGATGATAGTTTCCATACCCTCTCATTCTTCCAATCTAGTTAGCTCTGCTCTGTTGGTTGCTATTTTTGTTCTAAATCCTCATTTGAGCCTACTCCTATGTGGTATGTATGGGTTTCTTGTTGGTATTTTATATGGCCTGAAAGACCTATATCCTGAAGTCCATTGGTGTCCTAAATTCCCTTACATCCCAAAGGACCTATGGCCTGGAGGTATTTGGTGGCCCGAAGGCCCTGAGACCCCTAGGCCCAAATCGGTGTCCCGAAGGCCCAAATCAGATGAATAGTTCTAACTACTATAGTATAGAAAAATTCCCGCACAATTACTGCTATAGTACTACTATAGTAACCCTGAAATTCATTTCCACCTAGATTTGATCATGGGTTTCTTGGATTCTAAGAAGGGGCCTCTACTACTCGAGTATAGGCTCATTGGCCCTCTAAGTGAACACCTAAATCTTCATAGAAACCATACTAAGACCTCAGTATGGTTATCGATCCTCCTATAAAAGTGATTTTATCACCCAAAGACCTTTAAACAATAAAAACTAATTGAAAATACTATGCTCATATGCAAGACCTTTCCAAAGAAATTTAAATAGTAATAGAAATCACTTTACTTTCATAAATCTAACAACAAACTAGAATAATTCACAAGAGAATGCAATATAAAAAAAACCGACCATCCTATAAAAGAAAACACTTTCTAGAAATTTTTTAAAAGATAAAATTAAGATCAAAACTCAAAAAGTAGAAGTTTCTTCAGGCTTCCACTATCCACAACTACTTGGGAATTTATCCTGTCATAGCTTGATCAACTCCATGTGAACCCCTTTATCCAATCCAATCCTCTTCTTTCTAGTCTATTATCTCTCCAACACCTCTGGAATAATATATATTATTCTTATTCTTATTCTTCTTATTCTTATTCTTCAATTTTTGGTTGTTTTATATCTTCCATGGATGGAGGGAAAAATATTTGGAAATGATGAAAACCTTCAAATCACATATAAGGAATCTTTATGTGTATGCAACAATAATTCCCATGATTTATCCAAGTGGCAGAAACAAAAAATCTTTAATGCATGTTGGGAAGGAATCCTTGTATTTTTCACATGGGAAACCATATTTTAATTCTCTTTAAATTAACCCATGAACTTTAAATCTTAATCCTCCTTTAAATGGGATCATGCAGCCAAGACATGGGGTTAGAAAAAATTCTTAGTGGAAATCTTCTTCTCCACTGGTTCCTAAAATTTCACAAAGTAAAAAGCCTTATGTAAGAAGTTTATCTATATTTTAAGACTTTTATTTCATAATAATTCCATAAAATAAGACTTAAAAATTCATATAGGATGACAAATTCATATAGACTCAAACAAGTTATATGAGAACTTCTGGAAAATCCATATGAAATCTAATTTTTTTCGTCAATGGAAAAGTCACACAGGATTTCAAAAGTCTTATGTGGCTCACAAAAGTCCCACAGGATTCTCAAAAGCATATTATGGAATTAAAAATTATTAAAGGGCTCAAGAATAGTTTCATGTAATCCCATCAAAAAGTTTTCTAAGATAAAAAATATCTTACCAAATCAAAGAAACATTTTATGGGACTCTAGAAAAAGTCACACAAGGCCAAGACTTAGCCAAAATTTCATATTTCAAGTTCAAAATGATTTTTTACCAAAAAATAAAATAATACCAATTAAAATAATTAGTTATACAAATAATTCCCTAAATTATTAAAAACACTTAAAAACCGTGATTTTTTCTATTTTCACAATTAAATCCAAAATGTTCCAAAAACATAAAATGATGTAAATTCATTTAAAAAGAAAAAATGATGGGGATTTATTCCTTGAAATAACAATTAAATAAGATGAAAATATGATATCTATGATTTTTCATGGTTGGTGAAAGGTATGTAAAACTATGCTGCCAAATTGTGCAACCACCCTTTGATTATTCAGCACCATCTGTATGGTTAGCACATGATTTAGTAAAATATGTGTCTAAATCTTGTAGACTATAGGTAATTAAAATTATGAAATTTACCATCTTACCCTCACTTGAATTAATCTCCTTATCCCTCTCCCCTCCTTATTCAACCCTCATGACTTCCAGGTGATGTCCCCTTTGGTTCTCCTCTCCTCTATAGAGATTCCCATAGATTTATTCAAGTTTTGAGTCCATTTCAATAAGGTAAACCCATATAAATATCATTCTCTCCCTATATTCTTCTATATACACCTTATTATTACCCTAATATGGTCTCAACAACCTAGGGTTTCTCATGGATCAATTTTTATCTTGGTTTATATAACAAACCAACATGGGCTACCCTAACCCAACACTCGAGTCAGCCCACCACTAGGCTTGAAGGGAATTCCCGATCCCCATGAGTTGGAAACTAGTGATAAAGAAATAACCAACACACAATAGGGAATGATTTAACCTGATGAAATGATAATAAGAAGGATAATTCCACTTGAAAGTCCATTATGACCATTATGTATGTCGGATGATCACACACATAAGAAATAAACAAAAACATAAGAAGCATAACCAAACAAATCATAATCATGAAACCATACCTCATAAATGATAAATAAGGAAAAAAATATCAAATACATCTCAATATAAATAATAGAAAATTTTTGGGAGATGGTGATGGGTTTCCTTAGGGTTGATTAATACTTAATAAAAATAGTATAAGCAAAAGAAACCATAAAAATAGGATCACCATGGAAGGAATATGAATACACATAGAAATTAAAAATGAAGAAACAACACACCATTCACCAAATAAGCCTTTCCAACCTTCTTGATCTTCATATGATGAGTTTGATAAAGATCATATGAGTGGAAAATGAAATCATATCACCTTAAAAAGTATACATGGGCCAAATTAATTGTTCATCATATGAATGTGACCCTTGTACTCTCCATGGTGTGCTTCCACCTCACTATGCTATGGAGAAAGAAGAAGGGAACTTTAAGTTAGGAAAAGTATCGACCATGCATGAAGAAATCACCCACACCCACATCCATCACATGGAAGTGGATTTAAATAACACCCAAGGATGCTCCTTGGGTACTATAGATTTCATTTACTCAAGCATTAAAATGATTGAGCAAATGATTTGGCCAATTAATGAATTATATGCACAAATGATCTCCCTACCATTTCATCTTATGAAATGGTTCTGTAAATGATATCTATGTGGAAGAACTTAGCTTCCCAAGTAACTGGATCTAATTCCATGCATTGTATGCAAGATTTTTCTTCAAACCAAGACTTCATATGCACCACCACACCATGGTGGTGACCATTTTAGTGAACCATTTCTCATGCACCCCCATGACATGGTGGTGTCTGTTTTAGTCATATCCAACAATATTTCACTTGCACTAAATCCATATAGACCGTGTTCTATTTCACCTTATATTGTATCATATACAATAAATCATGAAACCATATCCAAAAATAATTTTGTATATCTTCTAAAACACTTTTATAAAGCTATCATTAACTTTACCTTGTATCACATAATTTGTAATACCTTGTTATTACCCATACAAAGCACTTTTTGATTAAATCTAATTTTTTTTAGAGTATCTCTTCAAGTAAAAATCCACCCTCATTTAGTCAACCACAAAGTGTGACCCCATGAGAATTTATAGCGTTGAAAAAAAATGAATCTCTAGATCCATATATGTAATCAAAGAGAATCCTCTATAAAAGAATCAATGCTACTCAAGATATAAAGGGATATGGTGTGATATCCATTAAATACATGTATCTTCATACTTATGTCCACTAGTCTACATCATATACACACATCAATTCTCATATTTTCCATTTTACTATGACATCGAGTGACCATGGGACACATAGTATGTCAATACCATATAAACTACTCATTTTGCTTGATTCTTAGAATATAAACTGAACTGATCAATGAATACATCACATGTCATTCATCTGCATAATTTAGAACATCACATGTCACTCATCCGAATAGATAAGCACATCATATTTACTTTATAGGTTCAATCACACACTCCATATTCTATATTAATTGAGGGACCATATTTTATAATCATCATACAAGAGGATAAATCCAATCTTGATTAATCTCCAACCGACGACATGTTCAAAAACATACCCAACCACCCCTAATTAGCTAAGTCAATATGTGGACTTTCATAAATAGGGTATCAATGTATGATGGTTACCATGATAGGTATCTCAACAAACTTAGGTAGTGGTGACTCAAATATGATCTATTCACCCCTAGTATACCAAATAAATCTGTATGAAACTCCATGTGGTTACCTAGTGGGTCATCCAATGCACAAAAGGAATCTTATTCTATATTTTATGCCCTAAGAACATATTCTTTATCTCTATACAAGAATCATACTCACATTAACATTAAAATTTCATCATAAACTATACCACTACATGATTAAAATCATTTAGAGATAAAATGAAAGTCATACTTTGAGAGGTCAATTATCATTACACTTCAAAAAATTATATCTATATATAAATTCATGCAGCTAATGTGAAAGTACGATAAAGTGGATATTTAATTTTAAATATTATGATAAATTTCATATTCTTATTTTTTTTAGAATATTTAACAAACCCAACATAAGAACTAGTTGATCATATCATATATGAAAAATTGTTAAATCAGCCCTATGTTTTCTACACTTTATAGGTTTTGTTAACTTATTACATCATATGTAATACCTATCACATCTCTATAAAACCATATGATAAAACCATCCCACGAAATATTTTGTGGAAAAAATCTATAGAGAAAGAAAATTTTAATAATGGTGAGATTTAGGAATCATATTCCTAATTATTCAACTCTTTGAACATCTTAAAACTTCTTTAATTCATAGCATAAAATGTTATAATGTCAAATTCTATTGTCTACTTAGAACTCTTATAAGTGAATCATCATCCTTAAAACTATTTCCACCAAAATTTTCCCTTGAAATTTTTAAATAATGAAACTTTTATATTATTACCTTATCAGTAAATCCTAAACCCTTTTAAGATAAAGTGACATTTAATTTTTTACGATGACTAATGTAACTCTATATTTTTCTTTACAACTATACCCTAAACTCTTTTAGGGTATCAATAATAATTCACTTTGTAATTTTACAAGTAAAATACTATTGTGGTGTTAAATAATTCATGATAAATATATGAAACACTTTACATTTTGCTTCATCATTTATTATCCTAAACTCTTTAGAATATTAAGAGAAACAAAATTTTAATATTAGACTAGTTTAATACTTTATTTGTTAACTTTGATCTTATCTAAGTAAAAACATTCTCCCACTAGCCTCTTAGTTACTATATTCTTTTCAAAATATATTTCTAAGATACAAAAACTTCTTTGTGTTAGGAAATAAATTTTATTTCATCTTAATAAGAATATTTAAAAAATAAACTATTTTATATATATCATATATGATATTATATGTGTTCAAAGAACTTTTCTTGAAAAGTATATAATTCTTTAAAATATGCCAGTGATGGGTGGAATAATCACATTTCTTTATATTTTAACAAATAAATTGATAATTTTTTTTACCCTTATCTTCCTTTTAAATATATTATAGACTATGATGAATCCTAAACCATATATAAAAATTATCATCTCAATTTTTGTTCATAATAACTATTTGTTATTGAACCACTTATCTTATCATATAAAATAAATGAGATGAAGATACACACCCTTTAAATAGATTCATCTGAGATTGATACATTATTTTACATTCAAATTTTATGTAACAACTCTTTGTTTCATAACATGAATGTAAACTATAAGATCAATAAATTATTATTTGTTTTTGAACTCATATATTTATAACACTTGTAAAACATAAATTTAATATCACATCAAATAATTTATTTATATAACACCTATACCTGACATAGAAATTCCATGTAGTTACCTAAACTATTTAAGGTATCTTTGATAATTCATCATATGTAATTAATACACCTCCCATAAAACCCAAGATTTAAATGACCTTTGAATTGATTCTTTAAGAAACATTGTTGAAATTTCAACCAACTTTTCTTCTTATGGTTTGAATTTTTACCCACTTTGTCTATATAATACTTTAGAACCTAGAAAACATTTTCCTAGTTCACTTATTCTAAACACATTGATAATATTGGGTAAAGTTTTCCTTTAATTCAATCATATTATTAAATAATTTCCATAAATGAAAATGTGATGAATTTCCTAACCAGAATAATCTATTTTTAGTCTCCCTTAAAGAATTTATATAATCATAACCTTGTGTATCTTAAACATTAATCTCATTTAAAAAAAATATTGTTTACATAGTCTTCTCAAGATAAAAATGAGACAATACACAACTTATGACAAGTCCGTCAAAGATCGAGGCATCCAAGTTATCAATGCAGTGACTCCTTTACTCCATAACCTGAAAGTAACATTCAATATTTAAAATTTGATTCTTTCTCACCCTCCAACCTCATTTATATTTACAACACTGTAAATCATATATTAGATATTATATATCTATTATAATAATATAATTGTATTCTATAACATTTATACCTAACATGGAATATCCACTAGGCTTCTCACAACCTTTCATAATTCATACAATTTCTTCTCTAATGTCCAACATTTTCATAATGAAAAAATTATCCTTCATTCTTCTTCTTCAGTTTAGTTGGTAGTGTGGACTCTACATGATCTATTTTCTTTCCCTTCTAGCCAAAATATTTACCTTTATCTTTATGTACCATCAATATGGTATTTGAGTTGGGGCTTCCCATGTCCCACTCAACCATCCTCAATATATTGAGGATATCTAGTAAAGGTTTACTAAATTAATTTATATTGTAATTCATAATAAACTACTAGATACTTTCTAGTAGTGACTGTATAATGAAATTAGTGGCCAAATTAAGATTAATAGGTAACATCAACCTATCCAAGTCATTGAAATAACCAATAATACTGACTACATGAGTGGAGACTGAGGTTTCTTCCACCATCTTGCACCAAAAAATAACTTTATACACTTTATACCGTTCATGCCTAGACTTCTCCTGATAGAGCCTTTTAAGGTTATCTATTATTTGATAGGCATACACGGTCTCATGCTTCTTTGTAAATTCAACTCCATAGTAACAATAATGAGTGTGAATACTTATTTTTCATCTTTTAGATGTTTACCAAATTCATATAAATCATTTTGTTGAATAGATTTAGCAGTTAGTTTCTTAGGAAGAGGTTGTTCTGACACATAGAGCTTTGTTTCTTGTTTAAGAACTATTCCAAAATTTCAACACCAGTCAAGGAAATTTATACCATTTAGATTTTCCTTATTACAAGTTGATCTCATGGTCAAGTTTTATATTGATTTCATTTATCTAAAACATAATATTTTATTAGACAAGTATCATTTTTATAACTAATTAACATGTACTTTTATTAAATGGACTCCCACTAAAATGAATACCCTTTTAAATATACATCATATCCATTAGTTTTCCAAGATCCATATTTCACCATTAATTACACCAGTATGATCATGTAAATAATCTATGATTATTTAGGTAAAACATTATCCTAATCACAATAGTTGTGACTCATTGATAGTTGAGTGGATAACCCTTGGTCCAATCCATCATATGGATAATTTTCAACTCCATTCCTCCAATATCCTAACCATTATGGTTTCCTAGATATTGTAACCCAAAAATAATGCCAAGAATAATATAACAAAGGAAAATAAATGGATACTCATTCTGTGGTCTAAAATAACCTAAAAATAATCTAAAGTCACTTATAACTTGCTTGCCTCACACAAGATAATCTAGGGGTACTTGTACTAAGCTTGAAGATACTCGGTTGAATGATCAAGGTCTTGAAAAGTGCTGATTTGAAAGGAATATAACACTTAGTAATTGAAGGGGATTTAAATCTCAATTATTATATCATTTTATTCCATTTTATAAGCATGATTCTAGTAATTTATTTTGGAATCCAATTACCTCCACCAAATCAACATGTTTAAACTATTTTGATGTGTAACTCTTTATATGAACCACAAGTTTTTTTTACTCTCCCAAAATTTGAATCCAAACATATTTACACATATACAAATGAATAATATGTATAAGGTAAAAAAAATATTCATATAAAGGCATAAAGTTATATTAAATTTAAAATATCCACATGGGTAATCTCGAAGTCATAGACAACCAACCCCATTCACCTTTCTAGACAAGACACAAACCTTTAGGCTGGTAGGTGGTCTAATCCCAAGTCCCTTTACTCATGGATACTTATTCAAGATAAAATTCAATTCATCGTAACTATAAAACCTAATATTCATAATCTATATTCAATATATAAATTCAATTTCATAACTTCAATCAAAAAATGATTCCAAGGTAGATGAAAATATAAATTCATTATAGAGTCATTCCTAGCATGTAATGAAAGCCTCTATCCTAAAATAAATATATAATATAAAATTTGGAATATAAAAATTCATTATATAATCAATTTATAATTATGAAAAAATTAGGGAATAAACTTTAAATAAATTAAAAATTTAAATTCTTAAACATGAGATAACCATTTATAAACAATTCATAAATTAAAGCCAATTATAAACACTTTTATAATTTTTTCTTTATTTATTATTAACATTCCAAAATTATGAATATAACAATTTATATTAATTATAAAATGAACATTTAATATTGATCATTATATGAGATTTCATTAAATATATGATACTAACATGAATTATAAATAACTTTATAATTAAATTTATATTATTCACATATTTTACATAATCTAAATATCTTATACTTAGTCTTTCAAAATAAATCCTTATTAATTTTAAACAATTAAAAATAATTAAGAACACTAAATAATTCAAAATATAATTTTTTTATATTTTTTCTTCATTTATATAATTTATTAACACTTTAAAAATTAACTTTTATTGTTATAAAATAAACCCTTTTATTTATAAACCATAAAAAATTCCATATAAATTTAAAAGGAATTTTAATATTAAATTTTAACATTTAAGGATTATTTAATAATAAATGATTCATAAAAAATTATTAATCAATTAAAAACCTTTTATAATTAATTAATTAATTAACCCTTTATTAATTAATAAATATCCTTTAAACACCTTTTAATTATAATTTATAAATAATTTATAAATTGTTAATTTCAATTCAAAATTGAAAATTTGGAATTTTTTTTCTGAGCACCATAACTTGCGCTAGGTCGTGGTGGTGACTGTGGTAAAATTCTCCACTATAGCATACACTATGTTGTGGTGTTCATTTTGAATTTGTTTAAAGACACCACAATTTGTGCTACACCGTGTTAGACTTTCTAAAGTTGTTTTGAAGAAACACTTCACCGATATAAAACAACATGTGCACCATGACATGGTTGGATATTTTGTATGTTTTAATGCCTAATGCCTGAAATAAAATAGTTTCTATACATGCCCTAGTTACAAATGGATGATCATTTTGTTTTTGTTAACTCTTAACAAATGAACTAAAATGACTGGACCTACAACATGGTGATAGACTGACCAGGTAATTTTGGCATCTGACATGCTATTATTTAGTGTTTTACATTCCTAAAATATGATTTCATAAAATAAGAACATGAATCTCTATGATACCATTAATATTTTTCCTTGGGGTTGATTAAAACTTAATCAAAGTGTTATAAGAAAAATAAACCACAAAAACCATATCTGCATAGAAGGAATATGAGTGCACATAAAAACTAAAAATGAAGAAACATCACACCATTCACTGAAGATTCCTATATAACCATATTTATATTTATTTTATGAGTTTGATGAAGATAAAATTATTACAAGATTAAATCCTCCCACCTTCATAAGTATCCATAGGCTAAATGAATCATTCATCATACGAATAAGATCCTTCTTCACTCTATGGTATGTTAACACCTCACCATGAAAAAAAGGAAGAAGAAGGGAGATTCAGGTTAGGAGAAGTATTGTCTAGTCATGAAGAAACCAACCACACCCACTGCAATTGAAATATAGTGAATTTAAATAACACACAAGGATGTTCCTTGGGTACTATAGCTTGTATTTACTCAAGCGTTGCAATGCTGGAGTAAATTCTTTGGCTAGTTCACGCATCGTATGCATGAATGTTCTCCCTAACATTTCATATTATGAAATAGTTACATAAATGATAACAACTTGGAAGGAATAATCATACAACAAAAAACAAATATAATTATACAAATCGTATGTAGGCTATTTTTTTAGACTAAAACATCACATGCAACACCATGCCATGTTGGTGCCCGTTTTAGTGCATTGCTTCTCATGTACCACCATGACGTGGTGGTTCCTATTTTAGTACATATCCAATATATTGGTCAGTATATCCCATTCCCATTAAATTTAAAAAATGATGATTTTAGATATTGGATAAAGCTATAAAATACGGGTGTAAACATCCCCACCACATTCGAGTTATGTAAAGGAAAAAAATCATTATACAAGTGATTGGACCAAAAGGAGTTACAATCAACAATTTTCTCCTTCGAGAGAGTAACCAAAACCATATTATTATCCTTATAGATGTGAGATATAATTATATTCATGCTTTAAATATTTTCTAGATAGTTATTTCATGCCGACTAAAGTTTCCACATAATATTGCAATCTCCATGCCTAACTAGGTTAACAACCAGTATAAAGTCAGTTTCAATCCAAAGTTCATTTCATTTTAAGTACCAAAAATGTATAAAAATATATATAACATACTATATCTCAAAATAATAAGTAATGTGAGATCCAATAAAGCATGAAAAGGTTCCTTTAATTAAGTCCCTACTAGTCTTGAATATGCCACTATATTCGGTAAGGCTAGAATATCCCATAGAAGCTCTATCCATGTTCACTTTGATAAAAGGTGGTAATAGAGAAATCAATCTTACATATTTATATTATAGAGGCTTTCTTAGATTTCAAGTAATACCAATAAGTTGAGTAATGACCAATTCATTTTCACAATTATACATGACTTTTCAATATCAATAAAACCGAGTCAATAATACAACACCAACATAAATAAAAAGAAAGGCTAGAACATTAGTGCTGACATGGAACAATACAACATATTATTAATAAACTAAAATAAAATAAAGGCCATGAGAACTGATATCCACAAGAAAAATTAATCATCCTCACTTTTCACCACCAACATACCTGAATCTAACCTAAAGGATCATCTAATACATCTAAGAAGAACCTGTTAAACCTATAATATGATAAGTATGAGCATAAATCCTAGTAGATATCCTCGCCACACCCCATGTATAACCTCAAAAAAGGAAACCCATTTCATTCTATTTTTGGAATAAAAATATGAATTCAAACTTTCTAATTTTATCAAAAACTAATATCAGATGATCATTAATTAAAAAAATTCAATTTAAAAAAAACAAGGAAGGTATTAATTTTAAAGTAAACAAATATTTTAAAACCTATAAGGAGAATTTTTTTTCTATAATGAATCAATTTCTAAAATAATTCCTTTTAAAAACACCTTCATGTGAGGGAATAATCCCAAGCCTATTCAAACCATTCCATTTGAAAAAAATAACCCATTAGTCCTTTAAAAAATAATAATACCAATAGAAATAGTAATAATAGATCAATCATAAAATAGTCATAAGCCAACCGTTATAGAAATAAAATCACCATAACCATCATGACACAATCGAGAACCAAATATCATGAGAATATGATAAAACACTATTTTATTGAATATTTTATTGATAATAAATGATATAATTTCCTCACATTGTGTTAAATATGTTTATTTATGAAATATTTGGGATTTGATCATTCATTTGAAAATTTGGTGAAAATTCCATTTTTACCCTTAATAGTGCACTTTAGTATTTCGAATATAAATATTTTTATATTTATTATTTGAATTTGAAATTTTTTACAAGTGTTTATCTACAACTTTCATTCAGGACACTAGAGCTAAAGAGTGCATTTGGATGGTGTAAATGAGCCATTAATCCAATGGAGGGCTGGACTCGGCAGAATGGACATGGGTTCTGTATTTGGGCCATATCTTCTACATACGGGCTTGTATTGAGCCCAAATTTTGAGGAAAGCTCTGGGACATGATTTGGAACAAATAATCCTTCTGAAAGGCCGGTCAATGCACGCGTTTTGGAGGTCAAATTGGTGGTGAAAGTTGGAATAAAATATTTGGCCGAGTTTTTCATTTCACACTTAAAAAGTTATGTATCCCTATCACTCACAAAATATATTTAAAGGGAGTTTTAACTCTTTTAGAGGTATGGTAGAGGATTTGGAAAGGTGTGGCAGAAAGTTTTTCTCTTGGGAGCCCCTCACAACTCTTGGAAGAAGTAATCCTTTGTGCAAACCTCTCTTCCAAAAAGGCTCTCCTCTCTCACCTCTTCTTTGTATTTCTTTTCTTTCATGTTTGTTTCTTGAATTTTTCTTCAAATAATCTTCTGTGTTAATCCCTCTTATTCTTCTATTAATATTCTTAATTGGTTTGGAATCAAGAGTTGAGACAAGATTTGGTTCTACCCTTTCAATCCGTTGCTTATGCAAAACGTCTCCACGATGATTACACCACCCATGGAAGAGTAGTTCTTTTTAGTAATCGATCGACCTCTATCCTTCTTCATTAATTTATTTTGAATCAATGAGCTACTGTAATTCACATATTATGATCTATTAATTGAGTTTTCAATTTAAATGAAACTAAGCAAACAATTTAATAGTTAACACAAAACACGCGAGGTCGGGAATTGTGTGAACTGTGAGAGCGCAACCTTAACCGGTAATTCAAAACCACACGGATCAATTTGTAGAGTTCAAATATAATCCCTAAACTCAATTAATCCTCATTTCCAGAGTGGTTATGTGCCTTAATTTACCACTGACCATAAACTAATTTTAGAACATCAATCAAAGCAGGGTGTTGCGATTGCATGTTCTGAAGTTAGCCTAAGGTTAAATTCACTTCAATCTTCGTGGTAAAGTTAATTCTCATAGGGTTCGGGATTTAACAAATTAAGGGATCATAATTAAGTGAATATTAATTTAAATTATAATGATTAATAAATGATTGAAGAGGTAGAGTTATATCGATTACGTCTTTTAAATATTGTCTAAACAAACATCTTTTTGTTGTGTCATTTTAATCAAACTTCATTTCAAAACTAAAAAAAAAAAATACAATCTTCTTCCAGCAAACTTATTCTAGATTCATAAACTATAAACAAACACCCCCATACTTTCAAGTAGTGTTTTTATTCTCTTTTATTTTACTTCTAGAATACCTCTAAAAATTGTTTTAATTCACTTCCTCCTTTGAGAGACGACCTTGGTCAGCCACTCTACTGCACCTAAGTACCCCAAAATCATACTAATCATTTGAGGGCGCCCACGACAGCGCTCTTTCAAATTGGTACCGTTTCCGGGGAGGAAAGTAATTATTTCAACTAATTAGAGGTATTTATTTTATTTTACATTTTATTCTCTTCCTCTCTTCTTTCTTCCTTCTTTACCCAATCTGATTTTTCTTCCTCTTCTTTTATTTTCTTCTACTTATTTTTGGACCATCAACTCAAACTTCTCATTTTTATTTTACTATGGTCCACTTTCTTTATTTTCATTTTTATTTGATCTATGACACGAACTAATCCTAAAGATCTCTTAGATCTTGACCCTGAGATTGAACGTAGCCTTAGGGATCGAATTAGAAATTCTCAGTCTACGGGAAGTTTCAATATTCAACCAGTTGGTGAATTCCTCTCTTCTGGAAACATTGAAATTGGAAGCTATTCAAATTCAAATATAAAACAGGAACCAATGGCTGAAAAAAATGGAAATGAACTTAATAGAACCATTCGAGAATTGGCTGCACCTGATATTAACTATCAACCAAATTGTATTGCATACCCAAATCTCGAATCAGACTTTGAATTGAAATCTGGATTAATTCACCTTTTTCCAAAGTTTCATGGATTATCTGGTGAGGATCCCAACAAACACCTTAAGGAATTTAATGTGGTTTTCTCAACTTTAAAACCAAGAAATGTTTCTGAAGATCAAATTAAATTAAGAGCATTCCCATTCTCACTTGATGGAGATGCAAAAGATTGGATGTATTATTTGCAACCTGAAGATGTAACATGTTGGAATGATTTGAAACGTCTTTTCTTGCAAAGATTTTTTCCAGCATCAAGGACAACATCCATTCGAAAGGAGATATCGGGGATCAAGCAAGCCCAAGGAGAGTCAATGTATGAGTACTGGGACCGATTCAAGAAGTTGTGCGCAAGCTGTCCGCATCACCAAATCAGTGAGAAACTCCTCATCCAATACTTATACGAAGGACTCACACCCATGGAGAGGAGCATGGTGGATGCTGCAGCTGGAGGAGCATTGGTGGACAAGACACCAGTAGCCGCACATGCATTGATCGACAAGATGGCCCAAAACTCTCAACAATTTGGCGATAGAGGTACACCACATGTCAGAGGAGTATATCAAGTAAGCCCTTCTTCTCTTGAAAGTCATTTGATTGATACTAAGTTAGAATAATTGAAAACTATGGTGAGGTAGATTTAATTGGCTCAAAAGACATCCCAACCCCCTCCTTCAAGGCCATGTGGCATTTGCACTGAGACAAGCCACCCAATTGACTGTTGCCCACAACTACAAGAGACAGAAGATTGTGCAGCAGTGTTCCCTGGGAGACCATTTCAGCAGCAACAACAACAACCATATCCCCAAAATAAGTTTGATACAGTATACAACCAAGGGTGGAAAGATCAGTCAGACATGAGGTATGGCTCTGGACAACAACAAAGGCCCCCTTTTCAACCAAACTTTCAGCAACCTCCACCTTACCAACAGGGTTTCCAACAACCCCAAAGGAGATTTGAAGCTCAAACATCAACGAGTCAGCAACAAGGGAATATCCAACACAAGGTAGACTCTAACACTGATGATCTTTTGAAAAAAATTGTTCTTAATCAACAGAATGAGCTGAAGAGTCAAGGTTCGGAGCTGAGAGAGTTGAAGACTCAAATGATTCAGATTGCCACCACCCTCCATGAACTTGTGAGTAAGAATTCTGGAAATCTACCTTCCCAACCCACTCCAAATCCAAAGGGGAATGTTAGTGCCATCACATTGAGAAGTGGGAAGCAAATGAATGATACATCTGGACCTACCATTCCACCGGGATTCACCTCTACTCCAGAGAAGCCGCATTCCATACCAACTGATGAGCAATCCAAGGAGAAAGATAAAGGTAAGAAAAATATTGATGATGTTCCTCCTAAACCCCTTCCTTTTCCAAACAGGGTTGTTAAAACCAAGAAGATGGTTGAAGAAGAAATTGAAAAGGAGGTTTTGGACACATTCAAGCGTGTGGAGATCAACATTCCTCTACTTGAAGCCATTAAGCAAATCCCAAGGTATGCCAAATTCTTAAAAGAACTCTGCACCAATCGAAGAGGGCTCAAGGGGAATGAGAGGATCAACCTTGGAAGGAATGTATCGGCACTCATTACACCAACTCTAGCAATGCCAACAAAGTGCAAGGATCCCAGGACATTCACCATCCCGTGTACCATAGGGGAGTTGCACTTCTCTGATGCTCTTTGTGATTTGGGAGCTTCCATAAATGTGATGCCTCACTCTGTATTCTCTTCCTTGCAGGTTGGTGAGTTGAAGCCAAAAAGAGTAGTGGTGTAATTGGAAAATAGAGCTACGACATATCCAGCGGGAGTTCTTGAGGATGTACTTGTTCGGGTAAGAGACATGATCTTTCCAGCAGACTTCTATGTGCTTAACATGGAGGATGATCAGGTAAGTTCTCATGCCCCCATTATCTTAGGTAGGCCCTTCCTCAAGACTGCAAAAACTATCATAAATGTCAATGAGGGTACACTTTCCATAGAGTTTTGAGATGAAGTTGTGATATTTAATGTTATGGATTCCATGAAGTACCCCTCAGAGGACTATTCTGCTTTTGTTATCTCCCATTTTGAACCACCAAATAAAAACTCCATAGAATTTTATTGTACTATGCTTAGGGAGATTATGATTATTGGTTCGAGTTTGATGTCTAAGAGCACTTCCGCACATGTTTCTGATACACAATCCTATCTTGGATTTGATTTTGATGTGGATTCATATTCCGATTTTTATCATGTTCACTCTGATTATGAAATGGCTGTTGAGTATGCTGATGGATTTGAAGCTTTATTCTATGATTTTGATGATGTCTATTCTGATACTGATGCTCTTTGTGCACATATTTCAGTTCCTTCAATGTCTCCATCCATACTACACCCTCCTTCATTAGAACTCAAGCCATTGCCACCAAATCTGAAATACTCATACTTGTTGAGTGGTGAGAGATTACCTGTTATCATTGCTAACAATCTCTCTTCTGAACATGAAGAAAATCTTTTGAATATTTTGAGGGAGAACATCAGGGCGATTGGGTGGACCTTGGCTGACATATCAGGTATTAGCCCCTCCATTTGCATGCATAGGATTCTCTTGGAGGATGGGGCTAAACTGGTGAGACAACCACAAAGGAGACTCAATCCCACCCTCCTAGAAGTTGTTAAAAAGGAAGTTGAGAAATTGCTCGAGGCAGGTATAATCTTTCCCATTTCAGATTCACAGTGGGTAAGTCCAATTCAGGTTGTGCCTAAGAAAAATGGTCTTACTGTTGTTAAAAATGAGAAAGATGATTTAGTTCCAATGAGGGTGCAAAACAGTTGGTGTGTGTGTATTGATTATAGGAAACTAAATCAGACCACTCGCAAGGACCATTTCCCCCTCCCATTTATTGATCAAATGCTCGAGAGACTAGCTGGGAAAACACACTATTGTTTCTTGGATGGATTTTCTGGATATTTTCAGGTTCCTATAGCTCCAGAGGATCAGGAGAAGACTACATTCACATGTCCCTTTGGCACATTTGCCTACCGGAGGATGCCATTTGGACTTTGCAACGCCCCAGGTACCTTCCAGAGATGTATGGTGAGTATTTTTTCTGATTTTATTGAGACCTGCATGGAGGTATTTATGAATGATTTTACAGTGTATGGGTCTTCATTTGATGAATGTCTAATTAGTTTGGGAAAGGTGTTGAATCGTTGTATTGAGAAGAATCTGGTCCTGAACTTTGAAAAGTGTCATTTCATGGTAGAGCATGGCATTGTATTAGGGCATGTAGTGTCAAAACATGGGATAGAGTTTGATAGATCAAAGGTAGATATTATTTCATCCTTACCATATCCTTCATGTGTGCGTGATGTTAGATCTTTCCTAGGTCATGCAGGATTTTATCGGCGCTTCATCAAAGATTTTAGTAAGATTTCTCTTCCTATGTCAAGATTACTTCAAAAGGATTCTGATTTCGTGTTTGATGTTTCTTGCAGGAATTCATTTGATGAGCTAAAACAACGTCTGACCACTCCACCTATCATACAGCCCCCACAGTGGGAGATTCCTTTTGAGCTTATGTGTGACGCCTCCAACTTCGCGGTTGGATTTGTCTTATCTCAGAGGGTGGAAGGAAGTTCACATGTGATCGCCTATGCATCGAGGACAATGGATTCAGCCCAATCAAATTACACAACCACAGAAAAGGAGTTTCTTGCTGTCATATTTGCTTTAGATAAATTCCGTTCATATTTATTGGGGTCTAAAGTAGTTGTTTTTTCTGACCATGCAGCTTTGAGGTACCTCCTAAAGAAGCCTAATGCAAAGCCACGACTTATCCGTTGGATGATCCTTCTTCAGGAATTTGATATTGAGATAAAGGACAAGAAGGGATCAGAGAATTTGGTGGCAGACCACATGAGTAGGCTTACTCACACACTAGAGGATGACACCTTGGACCAGGTACCACTTCGGGACACTTTCCCCGATGAACATCTCTATACCATCTCAGGTATGCATCCTTGGTATGCTGATTTAGTTAACTACCTTTTTTCTTCTGAAATACCTGCAAATTTAAAGAAACATCAAGTTCAAAAATTAAAAAGTGAGTCTAGGTTTTATGTGTGGGATGATCCTTACCTCTGGCACATGTGTAGTGACCAAGTCATTAGGAGGTGTGTTCCCGATCATGAGTTTGAGTCTATTTTTGCATTTCTATCATACACTTGCTTGTGGTGGACACTTTGGACCCCAACGGACAGCTAGGAAGGTTTTGGACTCTGGATTATATTGGCCTAGATTATTCCATGATGCCCATGTGTTTTGTAAGTCATGCTCTCGTTGCCAACACACTGGGAACATTTCTAGGAGACATGAGATGCCCCAACAACCCATACTATTTTGTGAGATTTTTGATGTATGGGGCATCGACTTTATGGGTCCTTTTCCTAGTTCATTTGGATTTTTGTACATTTTGGTTGCTGTTGATTATGTGAGTAAATGGGTGGAGGCCAAGGCCACCAGGACTGACGATTCTCATGTTGTTGAGGACTTTGTCAAAGCACAGATTTTTTGCAGGTTTGGAGTACCAAAGGCCATCATCAGTGACCAAGGGACACACTTTTACAATAGGAATTTTCCTTCCCTCCTTTTAAAGTATGGGGTGACACAAAAAACATCAACACCATACCACCCCCAAACAAATGGCCAGGCTGAGGTTTCAAATCGTGAGTTGAAACAAATCTTGGAGAAAACCGTGCAGCCAAATAGGAAGGATTGGAGCAAGTGCTTGGATGATGCATTGTGGGATTATAGGACAACATACAAGACCCCCATTGGTATGTCCCCATTTCAGATTGTTTTTGGGAAAGCGTGTCATCTCCCCGTGGAAGTCGAGCATCAGGAATATTGGGCTATAAAGAAATGCAACATGGATTTGGCCCAAGCTGGAATTCAAAGGAAGTTGCAAATTCAAGAGCTTGAGGAGATTCAACTGTCATCATATGAGAACTCAAGGCTCTACAAGGAAAGATCAAAAGCATCTCATGACAAAATGATCCAACAAAGGGAGTTTCATGTTGGATACAAAGTCCTTCTCTATAGTTCACGACTGAAGTTGATGCCTGGTAAGTTGCGTTCCAGATGGTTAGGTCCTTATATTGTGTCTAATGTTTTTCCTTATGGTGCAGTGGAGATCACACAAGAGGACACTGGAAGGAGCTTTACAGTCAATGGGAAACGTTTGAAGAGATACATTGAGGGACATCCTACTGATGAAGTGGATTTTATCACACTGCATGACCCCATCATCACTTGATCACATCAGGCTGTTCCTAACCCTTTCACTTTTATATTATTTGTCCTATTTAAAAATTCTGCATTTCATGTGCATATATCATCTCATGGGTTCACATTGAGGAAAATGCAATATTTTAAGTGTGGGGGAGGGAACTTTTTAGTTTAGTAATTTCAATTGTTTTCCTGTTTAAAAAAAACAAAAAAAATTGCGTGTTTTTCAAAAAAAAAATTGTGTGTTTTTCAAATTTTGTGTGTTTATTTTACAAATTTCTGTGTTTTTTGAAACATTTTGAGCTAAAATGATTCTCATCACCATTTTTAAATCCATATCAATAAGTGAAACAATTTACCCTTTGAAACTAAGCTTAAATGAATGCTGAAATGACTTTGTTTCAAGTTCAAATATTTAGTAATTTCATGAAAAGTATGCTGAATTTTGAATCCCATGCCAATATCACTGTCTTCATATTTGAAATAACTTTCCTGTGAGGCTTCTAAACCATTATTTTCATATTCTTTACATTCACCTCACTTCTTGAGAGAACCAAACCATGCTTGATTTAACCAGAATTTGATCTATTCCTGTCAAAACTTGAGGGTTTGAGGTACATATGTTTAAATTATTGAGGCATTTGTTTGGTATTAAAGCCCCTATTTCAAAGAATCCTTTTTTATAATGGCCTAACTTAAATATTTAATCCTTTTAGCCCTTAGAATCCATGCAAATCTTGTTAGGTTAGCCACATTACAAGCCAATTTTCCCTATCCAACCAACTCTTGAAATGAAATTGCATAATCTAGTTGAGCTTAAGTGTGGGGGAAGTTGTCTTGGGTTTTGCCACCACATTCTATGATACTTTGGGTGGAAAATTAAATTCTGAAGAGATGTGTTTGCTGCTAAAGAAAGTCATTATATTGAAAGCTGTGCCTTTTCTGGAGCTTTCATGACAAGTGAAGCTATGCCTTTTCTGGAGCTTCTAATTGAGGTGGAAAGCTGTGCCCATCTGGAGCTTTCAAGAAAATCATGTTTGAGAAGATTGACATTTTTTATGCTGAAATGATGAATGGTGTAAACCTTTCATGACTTTTCATGATGATGGATCTGAATTGATACTATGGGGATTGAAGAGAAGACCATATTTAAGTGAAAATTAGATTAATGCAATTTTGCTTCAAAAGAGTCATGCCCTCCTCATTCAGCCTCATAGTTTTTCACATCTTAATCCTACCAATCGAAAGACACAGAACAACCCTGAAAAGTCCTCATGATAAACATATGTCCTTGACTCACATCAGGTAGCGATGTAGGAATCTATCAAGCCTATGGTGACCCTTGTATGAGTTTGGATGAGAAAGACATTGCAAAAAAATTGATATTTGAGTGATGAGATAAAATTCAAGCGAGGTAAGTGTTTTGTGCATGGGCGGATAAATGAAGTGGAAATATATTGAATGATATAAATGGAGAACTTTAAATAAGGTTTTTTATGAGGCATGATATCTTTTGATTCTTGGTGTGAAATTGATTGATCTTAAGGATATGTGTTTTAAAATTGGTTTTGATTTGATATTGATGTTTACTTGATATGAGGTTTTGCCCAGGTGTGCAAAAGGGTAAGTGTGGGGGAGTTGATAAAATACTATTTTATTAAATATTTTATTGATAATAAATGATATAATTTCCTCACATTGTGTTAAATATGTTTATTTATGAAATATTTGGGATTTTATCATTCATTTGAAAATTTGGTGAAAATTCCAGTTTTACCCTTAATAGTGCACTGTAGTATTTCGAATATAAATATTTTTATATTTATTATTTGAATTTGAAATTTTGTAACAGTGTTACTAACTTAATTATATACAACTTTAATTCAGGACACTAGAGCTAAAGAGTGAATTTGGATGGAGTAAGTGAGAAATTAATCCAATGGAGGGCTGGACTCGGCAGAATGGACATGAGTTCTGTAGTTGGGCCATATCTTCTACATACGGGCTTGGATTGAGCCCAAATTTTGAGGACAGACCGGGGACATGATTTTGCACAAATTATCCTTCTGGAAGGCCGGTCAATTCACGTTTTTGGAGGTCAAATAGGCGGTTCAAGTTGGAATAAAATATTTGGCCGAGTTTTTCATTTCACACTTAAAAAGTTATATATCCCTAGCCCTCAAAAACTCTATTTAAAGGGGGTTTTAACTCTTTTAGAGGGCTGGTAGAGGATTTGGGAAGGTTTGGACGAAAGGGTGTCTCTTGGGAGCCCCTCAAAACTCTTGGAATAAGTAATCCTTTGTGAAAACCTCTCTTCCAAAAAGGCTCTCCTCTCTCACCTCTTCTTTGTATTTCTTTTCTTTCATGTTTGTTTCTTGAATTTTTCTTCAAATAATCTTCTGTGTTCATCCCTATTCTTCTTATTTTAATATTATTAATTGGGTTGGAATCAAGAGTGGAGACAATATTGGGTTCTACCCTTTCAATCCGTTGCTTATGCAAAACATCTCCACGATGACTACACCACCCATGGAAGAGTAGTTCTTTTTAGTAATCGATCGACCTCTATCCTTATTCATTAATTTATTTTGAATCAATGAGCTACTGTAATTAAAATATTATGATCTATTAATTGAGTTTTAAATTTAAATGAAACTAATCAAGCAATTTAATAGTTAACACAAAACACGCGAGGTCGGGAATTGTGTGAACTGTGAGAGCGCAACCTTAACCGGTAATTCAAAACCACACGGGATCAATTTGTAGAGTTAAAATATAATCCCTAAACTCAATTAATCCTCATTTCTAGAGTGGTTATGTGCCTTAATTTAGCACTGACCATAAGCTAATTTTAGAACATCAATCAAAGTAGGGTGTTGCGATTGCATGTTCCAAAGTTAACCTAAGGTTAAATTCACTTCAATATTCGTGGTAAAGTTAATTCTCGTAGGGTTCGGGATTTAACAAATTAAGGGATAATAATTAAGTGAATATTAATTTAAATGATAATGATTAATAAATGATTGAATATGTAGAGTTATATCGATTACGTCTTTTAAATATTGTCTAAACAAACATCTTTTTGTTGTGTCATTTTAATCAAACTTCATTTCAAAACTAAAAAAAAAAAAAAAATACAATCTTCTTCCAGAAAACTTATTCTAGATTCATAAACTATAAACAACCACCCCCATCCTTTCAAGTAGTGTTTTTATTCTCTTTTATTTTACTTCTAGAATACCTCTAAAAATTGTTTTAATTCACTTCCTCCTTTGAGAGACGACCTTGGTCAGCCACTCTGCTGCACCTAAGTACCCCAAAATCATACTAATCATTTGAGGGCGCCCACGACAGCGCTCTTTCAGAATACCTAGGAGATTTTGGTAAATATAGGATATTACTAAAAAAACTCCATTATAATCTATGATCTTGATGCAACTCAACCACCATAGCACTTAGAATTTTCCTACCTGGCTCAACCAAGGTGAAAAATTCCCAAAGTATAGAAAATTCCTAATTGGAACCACTAGAAGAGAAGATTCATGAACTAGTACAGCTGATGAGATCAGACATACCATTTATCTATTCTTGGTCTCCTATGATATATAAAATAGAGGTGAGTCATAAATTAATGATAAATGGAAATGATACTATGTAGAAACTATAACAAAATCTCACCTCAAAGAACCCTTTATAGAAGCGACCCTCTTTTCTCCAAGAAGATCCATACAATAAAAACATGTCCTATAAAAAGGTAAAATTTATCCATTTTTTACAAATAAAGAATGTAGAATACTTCAAGGGTCTATTCATATTTAGAAAACCAATTTAGAAGGTTCCAACTAGGCCTTTGAAGCATTGTTCACAAAATCAATTCAAAAATCCTTTTAAAAACAAACTCACACAAACATCATAAAATTCATTCAATCAATAAATAAAATAAGAACAAAAAAATATATTTATAAAACTATTTGTTCCCTTTTAATAACTAAACCATTTTTTAAGGTGACTATTATCATTTAAAATAATCACAAAGTGTGCCTCATTTATATAAAAATAGGTTTTGAGTAGAGAAACATGAGGAAAACAACTTCCTTAAGAAACAACCATTAGATATAATTATTATAATATTATAGAATCTTAAATTGAGGGTTGAAACAACCAATAAATAAATGGATTTAAATTTAAAGGTTAAAGTATGGAGAAACCTACCTTAAACGCACCTCCTCTACAAAGTACGACACTAAGACACACAAAAAAATGCATGAGGGGCCCTTATAAGGCTATAAGGTACCCTAAATCAAGGAAAAACCAAATTAAAATGGATACAATGATAAACTTAGGTTTATTGAGCCATTATAGGGTTATAAAGGAAGATATAAAATAAATAAGGAGAGGAGAGGAAGAAGTCTAGAGGGTTTTACCATGATGAACCTACCTCAAACTTGAAGTAAATCCATAGAAATTTCCATAGAGGAAGGTGGAAGGGGAGGGAGAGGCACCCAAGGTCGATGGAATTGAATGATGGATAGATAAGTCTAAAGGGGTGTAAAAACCTGAGTGGACATAAAGGTAATTCCCAGTTTGTAATAAACTTGGGTATATGTATGGTTTTACTGTATGGTTTTTTAAACCATGTTCCCTTCACTAGACACACCTAGAAAACACTATATGATGTGTCTGTATGACTTACCAAATTGTGAGCCAACTGTGAGAGAGGAACTGTAATTTATTACAAGATTTTCATGGAAAGAATACATAGTTTTCAATAATTTTTCATAAACCAAGTGAAAATAATTGAACACCCATTTTTTTCTTTAGAAAATAAAATAATTTCAGTTTGAAACTCAAGAGAAAGGATAAAAGATAATAAATAAACAAAATCATAAGGAAAAATTAGATCAAGGTGTGAACAAATCCCCACTATAAAACTTTATATCCCTATAACACCACATCATAATTAGTAGATCAATGGATGGATGCTTATTATAATTTTAGAGGAGCTCAACATGAGGGTTAAAATAATTAGGAAATAATTAGCTTTAAATTTAAAGGTTCAAGCCTAGAGAAAACAACCTCAAACAAGCCGCTTCCTCAAATAACCAAACTAAAACACACAAAAAAGGTATGAGGGGGACCTTATAAGGATATATGGAACCCTAAATCAGGGAAATACCAATTTAAAATTGATCCAATGGGAACCCTAGGTTGCCCAAGCCATTATAGGGTTATAAAGGAATACAAAAAATGAATAAGAATAGGAGAGGAAGAAGTATAAAGGGGTTTAACATGAATAACTAACCTAAAATATTTAAGTAAACCCTTGAAAATCACCATGGAGGAAGTTTGAAAGAGAGGGATAGGTGTATAGGGTCGAGGGAATTAAATGAAGGATAGAGAAGAGAAAAGGGGTGTAAAACCCAGAGGGTATATAAAGGTAATTTCTAATTTTCATGAATCTAGGAAGACCACATAGTTTAAATTCACAATTTACTAAAATTTACACCCTTCAATATAAAACCTTGATGACACCACATGGTGTGTCCACACAGTTTACCTAATCATACTCTAACTGTGTAAGAGGAACTATAATTTATTACTATCTTTACATAGGTATGCTGCACAATTTTACCTAACCACACACAAATCATGCAATAAGAATGAAACCTAATTTCTTCAAAAATCCAAATAATGTTGGCCAAAAACTCAAGAAAAAATATAAATATAATAAATAAATAAAATCATAAGAAAAAAAGTCCAGAGTGTGATAAATTTTCTTGGTTTTAGGGTTCCAATTGGTTTCTTATGTATTTTTTGTCCCTTTTAAGGTTGATCAACATTGTGGTTTATAAAAGTAATTTATTTAAGTTAGGTTTCTTCAATAAATATTATTTAAATTTGAAATCACGATTTCTTGTGATTTTTAACTCACGTTATGTGTGTTTTATGAACCTTATTAAGTATGACTAATAGTTTTTTCCAAAATAAATTAGTTATCTTGGGATTTTACTAAATGTAAAAAGGTTTACTCATTGGATTTAAAGTTAAAATATATTTTAAACATCCATACACACCTAGTGTTTTATTAAATATATGATTGTATCTTTAATATTGGGTTTTTAATCTATGAAAGGTGTTTTGTATAATTTTTTTCTTAAATAAAGTTACAAATTCCTGATTGACACCTTCTAAAAAGGTTTTATAAAATATGTCACCCTTAAATATTTCCACTTTTTATATTGTGAAAAATTTATAGGAATTATAATGTTATAATTATGTGTGATGTTTTCCCCATAGAGGTAAGTATTAATAAATTGGTTATTTATTCTTGATGAAAGGGGTTGTTTATGTGATGGGTGTTCGAAGGCGAGGGTGATTTTTTTATTGATTGAAATGATTATATTATTATATAATAATTAATTAACTAACCTCTATTTATATTTCATAGGAAAACTTTGGAAGATAGATAGGAAATATAGGTACACATACTGTACTAGTTTAGTATCATGCTTTGGATAGTGACCCCAAGTATGACTTTGCTATGCTTGGGGGTTTTCCCCTTAGCCAAACAAGGTAGGGTTATAAAGTATTTGGGTAGGTTGTTTAATATCTAGAATTTGTATATATTGGTTTTAGGTTAGTTTTTTCTTAAATTTTCTCTAGTTATCCAAGGGTCCCATGATGATGCTTGAGATTCCATTTTTGTGTGTTTCTATTTCATGATATTGAATTTTGATTTTCCATTAAGATTAGTTCTAAAACCATTTTCCCTTCATTTTAAAAATGTCTCTCTCTAAAAAGTAATGAATAATTATTTTAATTGGAAAATATATATGCTATTTTATATATAAAAATGGGTTTTTAAAGGAAAATTAATTTGTTATATGTTTTAAATGAAAACATGAAACCTATTTTGTACTCTTATTATAAACTAGCATGGAATAGATTTATTTTTTTAAAGGTTTTGCATGGGGGTGGAGAGGATACCTACTAGGAATGTTTCTATCACACTTATAACATTTTATAGGTATTACTAGTTCCATTTTGATACATTATTTGGATTCTAGATTTGGTTTTGGTTTCTTGGAGGTGGAAGTGAAGATTATTCACTTACACATTGAGATAGGTAGTTGTGGTATTTATTTATTTTATTTATTTTTGGTATCTTTGGTGCACTTGAACAAAACATATTTTTACTTATCCATGTTTCTTTATGTGTGGTTTCCTTGTGTTTTGTTATATTATTTTATGATCTTAATATATTTTTGATGTGTTATTGATTTTTGGTTAATAGTTATTCATGGATTTTAATTATTATATTCCTCATTTGGTTTATGTGTTATTTTGGAACTAATTTTTCTATTATGCATGGACCTCTAATATATGTAATGGTCATACTAAATTTCTAGATAGAATCCCTTGACTATTTATTTTTTATATCAGGAGAAATCATTCCCAATAAATTATATTTGATGCCCTGACTCTAGTTTCCAGCCCATGGAGAAAGAAAATTCCCTTCAATCCATATCATGGGTTGGATGAGGTACTTAGATCAGGGGTTGAAAAAATGGTATTAGAGAACCTAGTTTTTATTTGGGGTGTTATGTAGTAAAAAGGTAGTAATTTATGAACTCAAGAGGTAGATCACAAGTACAAAATTTATCACTAAATTTCATGATGAAACTTGAGTTACTAGGGATATTCAGGATGTGCCTATGTCTAGAATTTGAGTTTTTCTCTTTACTATTATTGATATATTTTTGGTATTTATTTTACTATTTAGGTTTTTCATTAGAATTTTATGAGATTTTATGATAAAATATATATTTTTAAGTGAAATTTGGAATAACCTAGGGGGTACAAAATTACTGTACATGATTTGGAAAACTATGCACAAACCATGAAACCTGGACCAAGAGACTTTTGATGGGACTAGAACACTTAATGCACAATTTTACAGACCATGTATCCAAACATTATATAGTTTTGAACTTTTCAAAATTTTTAGTTTTGATTCCCTAGGGTTTTAATTTTTTTCCATTCCTTCTTATTGTTAATTTAAGAGTAATTCAAGAGTTTTTCTTGGATTATTGGTATTGTTTGGGTCAATTTGAGTTTGAATTTTAAAATGAGAACCTAATTGTTCATTTGAAAATAAATTAGTTGGTTTTATGATTTCTAAAAAGGGTTTAATCAAATGTATTGAATTATAAAAATGATTTGGTTTTAAAACAAGGTGTCTAAAATATTATAAGGAGTCTCTTGTAGGGTTTGATGAAATAACTTTGGGCCTTTTTAAAAGTTTAAATTTGTAAGTGTTTTCAAAATCTGATTTAAATATTTTTTAATTTTAAATGTGGATTTTATTTAGGTTATAAATAGATTTGAAATATTTTGGGAATCAAATGGAGTTTTTCATTTAAGTTATTAAGTATTTTTGAAATTTCCATATGGGTCGTTTTAAAAAATATTTGACTATCATTGGAGGTTTTGATTTAATTTTTTTGCAAAGGGTAATTAAAAGTGATTTCATAAATAAATTTTGAGTATTTTAATATTTTTTAAACTTTTATAAATTATTTTTGGATGTATTTAGTAGTTAATATAGACATACATTGATATTTTGAGATTTATTTATTTTTTAGTAGTTAGTTTTATGAAGTTTGGGAATTTGAGGATTTTTTTGAATGTGTATTGTGTTTTTTTCTTTTATAGAATTCCCCCATAAAGTATTATGGATTATTGTGAGGGATTTGTAGGTAGTTCTCCACAAGCACACCCCATGGTTGATCAAGGCCTGACTAATTCAAAATTTCCATCTGTTTTGGTCTCTAGGTATAATAATATTTCTCTTTTAGTTCAACATAGAGACTTCATTTTAGAAATCCAAAATCTAAAACCTCCTTATTTCTTTGGGAAATAATATTATCATAAATTATTATAATGGTTATGATATATTGAGAAAATATTTATCCAAATCAAACTCCTTGAGTATATTAAGATTAAGTTTTCAAACTTATGCCAGAATGTCCGACATGGAAGTGGTAGAAGTCCATTATTTGGAAGAAGCTGTAGTTTTACCATTCATGAGAATTTTTTAAATCATTTATTATAATATACCCAAACCTTCACTCCTATATCTAGTTCTAAATACCTAAAATTAAAATTTCTATCTTTGATACCAATAAAGAAGACCCAATTTTTTTAATCCAAAACTTAAAACATCAAAAGGAAATATTGGATGATTTATATACCCAGGACCTTTTAGGTTTAGAGTTTTATAGAATTAGGAAAAAATACACACAATTTCATAAAAATATGGTTTATAAAGATAAGAATAATTTACTACTAAAATACTTACATATACTAACCTTATTAGGAATAATATACTTAAAACATTTCTTCATAACCTGGAGAAAAGAAACATAGGAAGAGGGTGATCTCAAATGGTCAGTAAGGGTTACGTACAATAGAAGATATAATGAATCAATAATTAATGAAACATATTAAATAAGACATAATTAATATATAAAGATCAATAACTGAAAAGGCATAAAATTTAATCAATAAATTGACTAACATGATTAAACAAGGCATGGAATGATAAATAACTGAAAAAATATGGCATTTAATCAATATACGGAGAATGAAAATGCATCCAAATATAATATAATTTTGAAAATATCATAGATAATAATAAATGAATACTTAATAAATTAAATTATTAATTATTAGACATCATGATCTCAAGAATCATGATACCTATACTATCAAGACCTTTCAAAAGAAAGTTTAAAAAAGATGAGTAAGTATTCAACAGAAACCCATTTAACTAAGACTATCCAACTGATTCATCTCATGAGACTACTGATGTATTGAGGGGCTATCTATAACCAAACCCCACCCATATTTTAATGTCCAATTCATTCCTCATATATCAAATAATCAATTTAATTAATGACAAATATGCCTTATCAAAAAAATTCCATATCGAGTAAGGAATATTTTTTAATAATACTTTCCCTAGTCAATCATATAACATTCAAAGTAAAACACCATATATAGAAATGATATACAGTTTAAGTAATAAATATATCCATGATAAATAATATGGATATTTAGGGGAAATGTAATGTGAAATAATGTGAAGGAATAGAATATTTTAAAGGATGGTATCATTACAACATATCCCAAATGGTGAACAAGTAAAATAATTTTTTTTTGTTATTAATGAATAAAATTAATATGAAAAGATCATTAAAAACATTTTTGAGGAAATTATCTTTTTCAATTTGAAATTCAGAATACAAAGAAAAAAAATTTATTTGAAAATAAAATTTTAAAATTTAAAAGGAAGCTTAAAATAAAATATTAGTCATAATGGTGGGAAAATTCTATCATGTCTTATAATTTTAAAAAACATTCCTTCCATAATTTTTTTCAGAAAATTCACAAAGTACCTTGTTTAGAAAATGAAAAAAAAATTCTTTTCAAACCATTTTGTAAAAATTAAATAATGGGTAAAAATGAATTTCGATAAATAATTTTAGAAGTTTAATAAATTTTTTGGAAACATTTTATTGAAAATATGGATTTTTAAGAAAAATACATTCAATAAAAAGTGAAATAAGATTGTTTTTTCTTTTAAACATTTCTTTGCTTGATTCAAGTTCCAAAGAGAGGAAAAGTTGAAAGAAAACATGGAAAATATTTAAAATATTAAACTTGAAATGAGATTTAATAATAAATAATAAATATATATTCATGTTAATTACCTAAAAGGGATAGTATATACACGACATAAAATTAAATAGGTTCATAATACCAAATATGTCACAATAGAGTAAAAATTGAGATGAAATCCCTTACCTTAAGTCCAACTCATTACATACATTCTTTATCTTGTTGAATAATAAAATTAGGTTAATTATTTAATTTATTAATAAAATTTTCAATTTTATTATTCCTTTTATCACACTCATTACCATTTTATAACAATTACTTATTTATTTATGTTCATGTTGGACGTTTTAGTGATATTTGGTACATAAGTCCAAAATAACTTTGGTAGGTTGACTATGGTCAAAGAGGTCATAATTACATAATATATAGAATGATAATAATAAAATAATGTTAATTTTTTAAATAAATTATACTTTTAAATCCAACCATTAAATATGGTTATGAAAAATGAACTACATTACAATCACGGAGATGATAGGCTGTATGTACGCATGAGTAAAATTGCCATTTTTTCAACGATCATTATAGAAATAAGGTAAGTATTATTTAACCTTTAAATAATTATTATCATATAATATATATCATATTAATTATTTAAATATACTTATATATATCATCTATGTGATGTGGTGATGAAAAAAAATCACATCACTTCGTAGAGGTGGTAGTCCACACGTACGCATGAACGACATTATTATTTTTCAGTGCATGGAATGATAGGAAGGTAAATGATATACTATATTTTTATAATGATAAATATTTAATGAATAATATATATATATATATATAAACATTAATTACATCACTATAAAAATTCTTGAGATATGGTGATGGAAAACAAATTAAATCGGTTCGCAAGGCGGTAGTCAGCCGTACACATGAACGACGAATTCATTTCTCATTTGATGGGTGTTGGAGATGGATATAGATTATAACATAAACATAAAAACATCTTATTATATGTATTATATTAGTGCTATTATTTTATCAAGGTTAAATAATATTTTAAGGAGGTGGAAGAACAAATAAAACTAAAACATGTAGTTGAAAACTATACATCTTCTTTGGAAAACCACATTTTTTAAACACCTTAAGACCACTAAGATTGGTATTCGGACCAAAATAAGGCCTATATAATGAGGTTAGGGATTATATAAAGGTATTTTTTATGGATATATTGAAACAAATGGGTTTTTAAGTGTGAAGGAATGAGAATAAGAGGCACCCTTTTATAAGAGAGGGGAGGGGCACTCTTGGAATTTCTCAAAATATTAAATTAATATAAATTAATATTCAATTAAAAATGGATCCAAAATCATTTGAATAGAATATAGGATAATTATTGGTTTAAATAATTTCATACAATAAAATTTAGATGAGTTTTTACTATGTTTTTATCCTTATCTTTTTGTTTTAACCCCTCATTAACCCTTTTTAAACTTACCGTGAAAACAATGTTTTTTACTCTTTGAGGGTCATGATAATTACTATAAATGAAAAAAAGACCCATAAATAGACCATGGTTGATATCATAAATAATATAATAATCACTTTGACTAATATAATATTATTAGTAATTTTATATCATTTAATAAAATATTATTTATTATAAAATATCAATAATGTCAATTTTTAGAACTATTCATTAATTTGACTTTAATAACATCAAAACAACACTTATAATAAAAAAAATTATTTTAAACATCCCAAAAATGTTATGTTAATATATAAAATTCATTTATCATATTATTTATCTCAAATTATATTACTTTTGATATTTTAAATATCATTCATTTTTTCCATTAACTGAATAATTACCGCGTCAGTGTTGTGTAAGCATTTAAAGTAATTTTTTATTCACTTAAAATTAAAAATAAATTACCATGTTTAATAAAAAACTTTTATATTTCAAAATAAAATTTATAATCAAACATATCCTTTAGATAACCCCATTTTAAAAATATTATAGTTATTAAAAATAAGAGTGTGACATGTTTGGCTTTTCTTGAAATAAAATATTATAAAGGTCACAATCTCATCCAAATGGCCATAAAATGACATATAAAATAATATTATATGAATATGGATGAAATTGAATCATATAATAAAATTAATGAATGTGTTATAGTAATTTTATAATCCTTATCATTTTATTTTTTACTTTAATTACCCGATTTACTCTTTACCGTGGTAATAAAAATTACTAAGGTTATTATTCATATTTAAAAAAAATAAAAAGGATGTATTTACTAAATTTAGACCCAATTATTAAAAAAATTTAATCAATTTTTAAATATTAGAGTCACATAATTGTAATAATTTAATTTAAAATTAATCCTGCTAAATGCAATGAAAAACAGTTTTCATGAAAAAAGCATTTTAAGCCCAAAAATGTACATACACAAAAATAAGGTATAATGATGATTAAAATGTAAATAATTAGATTATATATAAACAAATAGTAATTGATTTAATTTTATATAAAATATAGATCATAAATGGGCCTTTTAATATAAATAAAATGACAGTTTTATAAAAATTGATATTTTTCACTATTCACTGAAAAATTAATCTTTTCATAAAATTATCAAAAAATAATCCTAGGATAATTTTGAGATTATAAATTAAAAAATAAAATTTATTTTTTCAAATACATTTTCTAAAACTTATAGAAATTAATTATAATATTCACTTATAAAAATTAAGAAAAAACCATTTTTGGAGAAGACATATATTTTTGAAGAATATAAATGACCTTACTAAAAATTGAGTGATTAATTTCTCAAAGAATTAATACATAAGTAATTAGTAGGATCATTATATATTTCATAATTCAATTAATAATATTCATTCCCTCCAATTTAATGGCTGGGTTATAACGATCACATTTAAATAATAATATTTGGTGGTTTTCTTGAGCTCAGTGTTATGTGCCGCATATGCTATCATACATAATGTTATTATTTTAAAATCTTGGGGTGTTAAATTTATCATCCAATAGTGCTTTATATAAGTTGTGAAAGTACTAGAGAAAATGGAATTGTATTTCCTCCAGTAAGGTAGTTTATCAGTGTTGGATTATGTTAGCTATTTTATGGAGTTAGTTCTATACTATCCTGATTTGGATTTGGAAGACTCCTAAAAGGTTCAGTATTTTGGGAGGGGTATTTAGACAAATATTTCATTATCAATGTCCTCACTCATCCTTGACACCTATGAATATGCGGTGAATCATTCCATTATAATTAAGGTTTCCATGCCTAGAATGTTGGAGATGATTGATGTTTCCCCTATTCAAGGAGGTGAAGGAGGAATCTCTATGAGAAGGAAGGGGAAATGATCTAAGACGGATCATATGAGTTTTAGTATTAAAATTCTATCTTGTTTCTTTAAATCAACTTCTTCTAGAAGTGAGTCTCTAGTGTACCACCCATATAGGAAGTTAGGGCATAAGAAGCCTTTGTGACAGGAGAATCCAAAGTCTTGACATACTTGTGCTAGTTTAGGTTACCTATAAAGTTTTTATAGGATTTTATAAAGGTGGAGATAGATCTACCTCTATGGAGGATCCTCAGGTTCAACCAACTGAACCTAATGTTGATGTAGCAAATTTTTGAGGTATTCCTCAGTGTATTTTATTTACTTTAGTCTAATATCTTATGGTTATGTATTATTTTTAGATGATAGAGAATCTTGATATACCAGACCTATTAATGATGAAATTTAATTATGGTAAATTCTGAATTTTGATGATGGTATATAAGATTTTTTTGTTATTTATATATTTTTTGATGTACCTTATTCTTGTCTTGAACCCTTGGGTTTCAATCATATTTGTATAATTCTTTCAAATCTTGATGGTTGAGGTTTGATTAGAGTTCTTAATATGGTGGGGAGACCACCATAAAGAAATATATCATGTTTAAAGATGTCCCTTTACTTGAAAGTTGATGAATAGAGCTTGGTGAAACCTGTGTGGAATTTTGTTTTCATGATCTTATGTGTGTTTCCTTATAGAGATATACATTTTTAATATATGATTTTCAACATAATTCCTTAATAAAATATTAAATTAATAACTTTTAAGGACCTTTTTAGGTTTAGTGTCCATAAAAATAGGTACATAATATATAAAGTAGAAAATAAAAAAAAACACAATCTTAATTTAATACTTTTGAATGAATCCTTTATTATTCCATTATAGTTCACCTCACTTCAGGTGACTTCCTGGGGTTATACATCAATAAAAAGGGGAAAGCATAAATACTGAAAAGATATAAAAAAGGAAATGGAACATAAGAGATTAACATGGATAAAAAATGAGTCATAATAGGGGAACATAATGATAAATAAAATGTAAATGTTTATAAAATATAAAAATTATACATTTATAAGAATATCACTAAGTTTCAATACCAAGGTTTCATAAAACATATTACTAAGGCTATTATCCAAGGTATCATAAAACATGTTATCTCTAGAGATTAATTATTTACCTAATGAATTGGAGAACTATCAAGGTAAACCCTTTATATTTATTAATTCATGTGTGCTACATCATTTCTAATAAATAATTTTATAAATAACCCATAGAGAATGAATAATGGGTTTCATATAAAATCATTGAATACATAAGTGTTTAAATACTTTAAAATTTCATCATTTTTAACCCATGAGAAGACAATTTAGATTTAATACATAAAAATTACCAATAAAATAATTAAAATTACATCTATATAAATAAACTTAAATAAAAATAGAGTTGGGTATTCACAACATAAAAAAGGAGGCATGGAAAATCAAGGAATGATTTTGGAAGCATAAAAGGTATGCAAAGTGGTTTATGGAATATGATTAATGAGAATGGAATACTCTTATTGATAGAAAAACTTTTGGATAGTAATGTAATGATAATAAGTTCATAATAACATAATAAATTTGAAATTATAAGACTAACTACAAAGGAAGTACTTGGATAAAAAGGGAGAGGAGGATAATCCATTACCTTGTGAGGTAACTTCTTATAGATTGAGGAAAGTTCCTGTAACCCTTAAAAAATCCTTGGAAAGGCTCTAGATAAGTAAAATGACGGAAAATTCATACTTAATGTCTTTTGAGTGAATGAAAAGGGGTGGAGAGGTGTAAATTTATATAAAATATGTGAGGATTGTTTATTAATTTCTAAATATAAGCCTTGGAATTATAGGTTGTGGAAAGTATAAAAACATTAGCTTACCCATGGTTTTGGATCATGGTTTATGGAATTAACAAGGTGGTTTTTGATATATTTGATTTTTTGAACTGAAATTGAATATTTTATATTAATTCTATAATGGGAAAATAATTTTCCCACAAATATTATTTTATAATATTTATTTCCATTTTTTAATTTGGAAAGTTATTTATTAGTTTGGAAATTTATTTTAATGTGTAAGAAACCGAACCTTCTTTTCAGGTATGCGTTTTCTTTTCAAGTTGTTTTTGATGAAAAAGGGATGAAAGAAAATTTTAGGAGTACATGATATGTAATTCCTTGTACATGTCATGTACTCTGGAACTTAGTCCAGGCTGTGTCTATCAGTGTCACGGTCACATACACTACCATGTGATGACGTGGCCGGTCCGCTTAAGGCGGGGACTAGAAAATAAATATACACGTCGTGTATCCTTAAGGAATATGTTGTCTATTTTTATTTTTATTTGTTACATTGGACCGGGAATGCATCTCGTTTACAGAAACATATTCTTCTATCTTCATGTCATCTAGGAGCGACCGAAGATTGACGATTCTTCTCCAAGCATTGATCGAATGTTTGTGCTCCGAATTGAACAACGTCGATTGCGTTGGAATCACATTAGTGATTTATTCCTTCTTCTAGAGCCTCATATCTTGATTTCTCTTCTTTCACGAGATATCATTAGTTTAACTTTTTATACATTTTTGTAGATCTACAATGTTCTATGTTGATTCAAAGGTAGAGGTTCAACTATATCGATCGCACAAAGATGAGGTAGGTGGTTTGTGCCTTTCTGTAGATCTTATTTGAATTATATGTGAAAAATTTCCCAATAACCTAGTTTAGGGTATTGCATATTTAGAGAATTTAACACTTTAATGCATGATATTCCTTTATTGTTTGATTTAGGGATCTTGTTTGAGAATAGGGTTTAATTACCTTGTTATGGATGTATTTTCCCATGTTTGAACTGATATTAGCCGTTGGGTCTAGTTTTGCCTATTATGCTGCTCTGTTTTCCACGCCTAGTGCTGTTAGGATGGAGTGATATTATCTGACTTTCTTGTGCCATGATTTTTAGCTATTTATCCAAGTATTATATTTGTGATTTACTTTGGTTGCTGGATATAATTTGTGCACGATTGACTTACACAGGGCTGTTGGAACCTGGTGTAGTTAGACCATAGGGGAAATGGACGCTGAGGGATTTCCTAAAGTATTTGTTATACTTTTACACGATGAGACCATAGGGGTGATGGATGTGTGTACTTTCTCAGAGTGTCTATAGTTCCATGTTGCGAGACCACAAGGGGAATTGGATGTTGAGTGCTTCCTCAGAGAGTCTGTAGTGTACAGATAAAATACCACTTAGAGAATTGATGGTGAGTGCTTCCTTAGAGAGTCTTTTTTTAAGATGAACCAGAGGGGTTAGACTGTGTGTACTTACCAGAGGATTGATTGTATTTGATTGGTTTGTTATTTTGATAAATGTAAATTAATGTAGATGAAACTGTAGGATTGTTTACTTTTGAGTACTTCCTTGTTTATTACTTCATTTTGCATATTGCCTTCCATATATATATTCAATGATAGTTAAGCATATATATTTGGGTGGTTGCCTATTGGGATTCGTCTCACACCTTGTTTGGGTAATGATTTTGGGACTAAATAGATTATATTGTTGTAGGTATAGATAATGGAAAGCACCCTTCTACTTCAGGTACTTGATTGTTGTGGAGCTGGAGAGCATGAGAACAAGATGAGGATTGCAATGATGCTAGAGTTTGTTTGTTTTTATTTTACTTTGGTTTAGCACTTTATTCTAGAATTGTGACTTGTTTGACTGCTTTCCTAGACATAGGTGACATGCATCATTTATATATGTGCTCCAGTTGTTTATCTACTTGCAGTCTTCTGCTGTTTACTGTTGCATGATATTATTTCTGCTTCTGCTACTATTATTTGTTTATTTCCACTGTGTTACTTTTCCAATGAGGGCATAGTTTTCCCACTATCACACCCAAGTCCCTCGCTGCTAGTCGACAGACTCTGGTATTCGGGAAAATGTGCCTGAGTCCATGTGACCAACTGAGTACGGAGCACCTCTGGGCGGCACCCGGAACCGGGACATTACAAATTGGTATCAAAGGATTATTTTCTTCTTGACTTACTGTTTGGATAATATAGATAGGGATATGAAGGAATAAGTAGTTAGTAATAATCTGTGCCCAGGAGTAGCTAACCCGTGGTCAGGGAAAAGATAATTTACCTCGATTATTTCAATTTTTTTTGGTTTTGTAATTATTACAGTTGATTTTAATTCACTGTTGGGTGATCACATGTTTTGTGCTATTATCATTGTTGTTATTGGGGTTTTATTTATGTTGAAACCTTATGATATTAGGATATTAAATCTCATGAATCATATAATAACTTTCTAGAGATCACATGTCATGCATTCTTGTCATGTCATTTAGGGTGCATTAACGACTACATGTTGTTGCGATAGATGTTATGCTAGATATGTATGCTATTATAATAGATTCCTCGATAGAATACCTGCTATTTGATAGGGTATTTATAATGTGTAAGGTTTCGTTTGAATGAGCACCAAAATTTGGTCCTCGAGGTGTTATGGGACCTCATGGATTAGAATTTAGTGGATCATTGCACTGTTATACTTGTATATCACATGAAAATGATGCCAAGATTTGGTTCGTGGAGAGTATGGCCCCTCATATATTAGAATTTGGAACTTTAATGTTTTTTAGTGTTTTTATGGGGTTCCAGAGTAGTTTTTGAGGCTTATTTTTTGGAAAAATCCAAAATACATGGTGTGTAACGATGAATACACGCCATGTATCCTTATATTTGGGAAGGAAAAGTTTTTCTTAAGTACACTTCATATACTATATGTACACGCTGTGTAATCCTTAACCGTGTGACTAACTATGTGGGAAGAAACATAGGGTTGATATATGTTTGGTGGAATATACCGTGTACAAGGAGTACACACCGTGTTGTAAGGACTATGTAACCAACTGTGTGACTAACAACATAGGTCAGTGAAATCCTTCTAGTATACACCACGTCTGGCATAAACACACCGTGTAGAGTCAACCATGTCTCTGACCATGTGACTAATAACACGGGCAATTAAAACTTAGGTAGTACACACTGTGTCTATCTTGAACACACCGTGTGAAGTAGACCATGTAACCGACCATGTGACCAATGAAACGGTTTGGTGAAATGCTTCATGTACATACCGTTTCTGGCACATGAACAATGTGTAGTTATGACCTAGGAGAACCGTGTGGTTTAGTCATGTAAGGGAACCCAAGTAGGAGAAGATGATTCAAGTACACACCATGTCATTAGGAGGAACATGCCGTGTGTATGGGGGTGTTACATGACCTGTGTTGGTAGAAGTACACGACCTTGTAAAGACTTATAGGAACATGCCGTGTAGTGGTTATACATGCCATGTAGTGGTCATACATTCCGTGTATCCATGTTGTATAAAACTTAATTTTTTCTTCTTCTGTTCCTTTCATACACTTCTAAGTTTTATTTCCTGATAATCTTAAACTGAGGTGTGCGCTTGACCTTGTAGAGTCATTCCACCGCGACGTCCTCCGATTGTACGCTATATTCAGGGAAGTGATTATACAGTAGACACAATGGATCAAGGACCACCGGTAGATCCTCCCATCATGCCTGTCTTGGCACCAGCCATTACACCGGACACAAGTGCTGATGCACAGTTCCGTGAAGGCTTCATGAAGTTTATACATAACTTCCAGGGAGCACCGCATCCTTCCCTGTCTATGGTAGAGTTGATACAGGTTTTTCAACAGTAGCATCCTCCTACTTTATCAGGGTAAGGAGGACCTCAGGCTGCAAAGTCATGGTTAGAATCCATGCTATTGATCTTCAAGCATCTAGAGACGCCTCTAGAGAGGAGGGTTAAGCTCTCTATATATATGCTATGAGATTCTTCCAAGATATGGTGGGATATGATTTCACAGGCAGGACACCAATAGGTTATGGCATGGGATTAGTTCCAGCGTACCTTCTATGAATACTTCTACTCAAAGACTTTGAGGGCTGACCGAGCCCGATAGTTCATGAGTTTTGATCATGGTACTCTCTCAATCATGGAGTATTATTCTCGCTTCACAAATCTGCAACGATTCACATCCATTCCAGGGGTGATGAGTTATTTATGGAAAGGAAGTCTGAGGATGGCCTTAGGCATGTCTTTTTATCTTAGTTGAACATATTTAGGTCGACTTCTATCACTTTTATAGTCAACTAGGCGCTTATTATAGAGTGAAACCTGAGGGATTTTGGAGTTGTGAGCTAGGTTGGTTTGGCATTCAGAGTTGGTATCCCTATGACTGACAACAAGAAGTTCCATAGGGAGTCTACAGGCGGAGATGTGAGGAGGAAGGACACTTCTTCAGGTAGCCAGGTGGTATGATACCAGTGTGGTAAGAGAAGGCATACAAGGACACGTTTCCCAAGAGACCCATTTGAATTCCAATCTTGCAGCAAGATGGGTCATATTCAACATTTCAATCAGATTTTATTTCCAGTAGCTGGTGATAGGAGTTCTTCTATGACTTCATGTACAGGAGAAAGACCACCAGTTTCTCCTCAGTCTGGGAACTAGACTTCGTCTGGTCATTCAGGCCAAGGTGGAGGTCGTAGCTACGATGGTCAGACATAGGGTTTTTGACAGCCGTAAGGCAGATCAGTTTAGGGATCTCAGTCAGCATCATGGGGCCACGACGTAGGTCATGCTTATGTGATAGAGAAGATCCAACAAGATCAGGATCCCTAACCCTCTATAGTTAGAGGTATGATTCTAGTTTCCTCAGTTATAGCTTCTACACTTTTTGATACAAGGGATTCCCATAGTTTAATATCTGTTGCTGTTGTGGAGAGCCTGTATCTTTACTTATGCTTATGTCTTGATGCTGGACACTCTATTGGGGAAAAGAAAAACTAGTGTACATCAGTGAAAGGAGTTCCCTCTTGAGGTTGGCGGGTGTCACTTCTTATGGGAACTCTATGTCTTAGAGATGAAGGGCTATGATGTCATTCTCAGGATGGATTGGTTGGTTCCCTACCAGGATTTTGTCGATTTCTATTGCCATAGGGTGAGGTTTATGTCACTAGAGGGTGGATCGCTTTTACACAAGGGAGAATGGGATGTCCAGGCAAGTAGAGTGGGACTCGAGCATCATAGGTTGGGAGGAGTTACAACCCAGATATCTAGTCTATATCTAGATGATCAGGGGACTTCACAGATGGACTTTCCTCCAATGGTGGATTGTTTCAGGGATGTCTTTCTAGAGGAATTTTCAAGTTTTCCTCTGGAGTGAGAGGTATAATGTTCTATTGATCTTGTTCTAGGAGTGGCACCAATGTCCATTCCTCCTTATAGGATGGCTACACTATAGTTATAGGAGCTCAAGAAGTAGTTATAGGAGTTACATGCAAAGAGTTTCATCCGACCCAGTACTTATCCTTGGGGTTCGCCTGTCCTGTTTACAAAGAAGTAAGATGGCACCCTCATACTTTGTGTGGATTATCAGAAGCTGAACCAGTTGAAAGTGAAAAACTGATATCCCTTGCTGAGGATTGATGATCTCTTTGATCAGCTTCGAGGAGACAAGGTGTTCTCGAAGATTGAATTGAGATCCGGTTATCATCAGTTGTGCATTAGACCATCAAATATACCTCTTACATCCTTTCAGAGAAAGTATAGTCTATATGAGTATGTGGTTATTCCGTTTGGTCTCACGAATGTGCCTGTAGTTTTCATGGCCCTGATGAACTGAGTATTCATTCCATACTTGGATTCTTTCATGGTAGTCTTCGTAGAGGATATCTTAGTGTACTCTCACACTCGACAAGACCATTCCACACATCTTGAGATCATTTTGAGTACACTGAGAGAGAATCAGTTATATGATAAGCTCACAAAATTCCACTTTTGGATAGACCATATTCACTTCTTGGGTCATGTTATCTCAGAGATAGGAGTATTAGTAAACCTAGAGAAAGTGAGTACATTAGTTTCCTGGGAGTAGCTAAAGAACGTCTTTGAGGTGCAGAATTTTCTAGGGATGGATGGATACTATAGGTGTTTTATATAGGACTTTTCATGCTTAGAAGCACCACTAAAAGGCCTGAATAAGAAGGTTGAGAAGTACCTGTGGACAGATTCCCGTAAGTCAGCCTTTCAGGAGCTAAAAGGGAGATTAAATTCTGCACCGATACTAGTTTTTCTAGATCCGGGAAAGAGTTATATAGTTTACTGTGATGCATTAGGTATCAAGCTGGGAGCAATACTTATGTAGGGGGAAGGAGTTGTTATGTAAAAGTCTTGAAAATTTAGGCCACATGAGAGGAATTACCCAACACATGATCTTGATTTGGCTACAGTTTTTCATGCCTTGCGTTTTTAGAGACATTATCTTTTGAGAGAGAATTTTGTGGTTTTCACCAACCAAAAATTCTCAAGTACATCTTTATTTAGTGTGATCTGAATCTAAGAAAATTAAGGTGGGTTGAATACCTTTAATCCTTTGAATTTGATCTTGCCTACATGCTTGGGAAAGGAAACATAGTGGGTGATGCGTTGAGTAGGAGGACTCAGATACAGGAAGTTTAGGAGGCTAGTAGTGAGTGGAAGCTAATGGTTCTGTTCTCTGAGATGCATTTAGAGGTGCATGAAAGACAAGGGAAGACATTCCTTTTTTCTATAGCGATTAAATCTACTATAATTGATCAAGTGTGAATGAGGTAGCTATCAGATTCAAAAGGCCTAGTCCTATGGGAGAATGTGTTAGGAGAGGGCCCTATTCCTGGATGGACCATAGGAGAGAATGATATCTTGCACTTTCATTGATGCGTATGGCTGTCAGCAGGCATATGTGAGGAGCTGATGTGGGACTTTCATTACTCAGTTTGGATAGTTCATCATGGTGTTACAAATATGTATTGAGATCTACACCATTATAATTGGTGTCCAAGTATGAAGAGGGATGTTGCTGGTTTTGTCATGAGGTGTTCCACCTGTCAGTAGGTGAAGGCAGAACATCAACGACCAACGTGGATTTTGCAGTATTTACCCATTCTCGAGTGGAAGTAGAATGATGTAAAAATGTACTTTATGACAGACTTACCAAGTTCACCTAGAGGGAAAAATTTATTTTGGGTTGTCATTAACAGACTCACAAAGGTTTCACACTTCTTACCGATCAAGGATACATTTAGTTTTGATGAGCTGGGAAGGTTGTACATCCGAGAGATTGTATGTTTACATGGGGTTCCACACTCTATCGTTTCAGACAGGGATGCCCATTTTAATTCTCAGGTATGGAAAGGACTATAGAGGGATTTGGGTACATAGGTACTTCTGAGTATATCTTACCATCCCTAGACATATGGCCAGTCCGAGTATACGATTTAGGTGTTGGAAGACATGCTTCGAGCATGCGTCCTATATTTTGGAGGTTCTTGGGAGAAGCACATACCACTAGTAGAGTTTTCCTACAATAATAGTTTTCAAGAACCTATTTATATGGCACCTTATGATTCTTTTCAGGGTAGGCCATGTCGATCACCCCTATGTTGGCTGGAGGCAGTAGAGGCAACTATACTGAGACCTCATCTTGTCCAGGAGACCATAGAGAATATATAGTTGATTCAGAATAGGATGGATACTACATAGTCACGACAGAAGTCATATACTGATTTACGAAGATGAACTCTAGAGTTCGAGGTTGGAGATCAGGTTTTTCTATTCTTCACACCAAGGTTGGGACATAAGAGGATTAGGAGACAGAGTTGAGATGTTTGAGGTTTTGGAGAGAGTTGGGCTGGTTTCCTATCAGTTGCAGTTACCTCAGAGGTACTAAGCTATGCACAACGTCTTCTATGTTTCTCAGCTCTAATGTTACTTCTCAGAGTCGTCTCATGTTTTTCAACCAGAGGAGGTTGAGTTGGAGGTGGATGCATTGTTTGAGGAGCATCCTATCTGGATTGTTGATCACAACACGAAGGTTCTCCGTGACCGGTCTGTTCCTCTAGTATGGGTGCTATGGAAGCATGGACGGGTAAATGATGAGAATTGGGAGAGGGGGGTCGATGTACAATGACAATGGTCAGAGTTGTTCGAGGATTCTTCTTCTATGATTCCTTTTTAAGGAAATTCAAGGATGAATTTATTTAAGGGGGGAAGTTTTTAAGAACCCAGACATTATTTTCAGGTATGCGTTCTCTTTTCAAGTTGTTTTTTAGGAAAAAGGGAAGAAGAAAAATTTTAGAAGAACATGACATTTACTTACTTGTACATGCCGTGTATTATGGAACCAATTCCAGGTCGTTTCTGTCCGTATTATATCTGCATACACGACTGTGTGACGATGTGGCAGGGCCGCTTAAGGGGGGGACCAAAAAAGACACATACACGCTATGTATTCTTAGGGAACACACTGTGTATTTTTATTTTTATTTGTTATATCGGACTAAGACCATGTATTTTTTACAAAAACATCTTCTTCTGTCTTCATCTCATCCAGGAGAAACTGAATATTGACAATTCTTCTCTGAGCCCTCGATCGACCGTTTGTGCTCTGAATTGAACACCATCGATTGTGTTGGAATCGCATCAGTGAGTTATTACTTCTTCTAGAGCCTCATATCTTGATTTCTCTTATTTCATGAGATATACTTGGTTGAAAATTTTAGATTTTTTTTTGTAGATATATGGTGTTCTAGGTCGATTCAAAGGATGAGGTTCAACTATATCGATCGTATAATGCTGAGGTAGGTGGTTTGTGCCTTTCTGTAGATTATCTTTGAATTATATATGCAAAAGTGCCCAATACCCTAGTTTAGGGTATTGTGTGTTAAGGTAATTTAACCCTTTAATTCCTGCTATGACTTGATTTATTGAGTTAGGGAACTTCTTTAAGAATAGGGTTTAATTAACTTGCTATGGATGCGTTTTCCCATGTTTGAACTGATATTGTCTGTTGGGTCTAGTTTTGCCTGTTAGGCTGCTCTGTTTTCCATGCCTAGTGCTGTTAGGATGGAGTGAAATTATCTGACTTGATTGTGACATGCTTTGTATCTATTTAGACAAGTAGTATATTTGTGATTTACTTTGGCTGCTGGATATCATTTGTGCACGATTGACTTACACAGAGCTGTGGGAACCTGGTGTAGTTAAACCATAGGGGAAATGGAAACCGAGGGATTTCCCAGAGTGTCTTTTATACTTTTACATTGCGAGACCATAGGGGGGATGGACGTGTGTGCTCCCTCACAGTGTCTGTAGTTACACATTGTGAGACCACAAGGGGAACTGAACATCAAGCGATTCCTTAGAGAGTCTGTAGTTTACCGATAAAAAACCACATGGGGAATTTATGGTGAGTGCTTCCTCAGAGAGTCTTTGTTTAAGCTGAACTAGAGGAGTTATACTATGAGTACTTCCTATAGGGTTTCTTGTATTTGATTGGTTGGTTAATTTGATAAATGTAAATGAATGTATATGAAACAGTAGGATTGTTTACTTTTGATTAATTCCTTGTTTATTAATTCATTTTTCATATTGGCTTCCATATATATATATATATATTCAATGATAGTTAGAAATAGATCTTTGGGTGGTTGCCTTCTGGGATTCATCTCACACCCTGTTTGGGTCATGATTTTTGGCCCAAACAGATTATATTGTTGTAGGCATAGATAAGGTCAAACACCCTTCTACTTTAGGTAATTGATTACTGTGGAGCTGGAGAACATGGGACCAAGATGAGTCTTGCAATGCGGCTGGAATTTACTTGTTTTTATTGTACTTTGTTTTATTACTTTATTACAACATTGTGACTTGTTTGGATGCTTTACTAGACATATGTGACATGCATCATTTATATATGTGCTCCAGTTTAATATTTACTTACAGTATTCTGTTGTTTTCTATTGCATGATATTATTAATACTTCCGCTACTATTATCTATTTATTTCCAATGTGTTACTCTTCCAATGAGGGCATAGTTTCTCCAATATTACACCCAATGCCCTCACTACTAGTCGGCATCATCCAGCATTCGGGGAAATGTGCTTAAGGCCATGTGACCAACTGGGTACGGGGCGCCTCTAGGTGGCACTCGGAACTGGGACGTTACATAATATATTAAAATAAAATATATTAATAAAATAACTTATTTTTGTCATGGATTCAGGTTTATTAATTATTAAATCATTATTAAATATTTATTAAGTCATAAAACATACTAAAAGCACAACACTGTATTTTTACTATTTACAAAAAAAATAAAGTATTTTAGAAAATTCTAAAATTTTCACCATAATTTAATTTATAAATGATAATTTCAAATATAATATATATTTTATAATTATAATTATCTAAATATTTTAATTTTAACTTTTAAATAAAAATATTATTTATTGAAAAATAACAGTTTTTAAGATATAGTCAACTTTATGACCCTTATAAAAATCACGCAAGACATTATCATTTATTTTTTCCAAAAATAAAATTATGTTTATTTTGTATCAAAAAATCAATTTACCATATTCATCTTATATTCACATGTATTTTATTAAATAAAATAATAATGAAAATAGATTAAATAAACCTATATTTTATTTTTAAGAAGAAAATTACACTTTTATAATATGAAAATCTAGATACATAACCCCTTATTAAACTAGAATATTCCCTAAGGGTAAAGTGAGAGATGGTGGTACTTTCATGGGGTGGATAAACTAACATTGATCTAGTGGTGATCTCTAATAATTTGAAATTCTACCATAGTTGATTTTGATCGAGCCATAATTATTAAATCTTTGCTTGGGATTGGTCAAGGGAGAACCCCAATGATGCTACCTCTCTCCCAAGTTATGATAAATGGGATTTAAAAGGTGTGATCCTACTGGTTGAGGATATCATTTTTTTCTTCTACATTAATTATTTATTATCATCACCTTTCATATACAATAATTATAATGGTAATGTTATTACCAATGGTCATAATAACAAAAGGTAATATTGAACAATAGTCATATTGACCAATGATTATATATTGACCAATGTTCAAGTAAAGGTCAGAACCTAATGACCATATTTTATATTATACACTCTATATATACTCTACCACTCTCATACTTTTTCATTTTCTACTACACTTATAAAGGTTATACACTTACCTTTATAATTTCTATCATATTCCCAACACTTATATTTCTTTTTATAGTGTTTATAACAAGAGCGATCTTTATTGGAGAACTCAAGCCAATGGAGTTTACATTAGTGTGTGCATTTTTATAATTCATTTATCTCCCTGTATTATTTATAGTTGTTATATTCAATATTAATTGATGATATGTAAGGAAATATAAAATTTCTTTTATGTTATTATTTTTTAAAACATAATAGAATAGTCATTATGAAACATGAGTTATTTTATTAATGAAACTTTTAGGATGTTACATTTCCCCCTCCTTAAGAAATTTTACCCTCAAAATTTGTGTCCTTCATTAAAAAATAGGGGTATTCATCTTTTATCACTTCTTCAAGCTCTGAGGTTACTTATTATAATTTTTTAGTTCTCTATAAGACTTTCATGATTTGGATTATTATTTCTCAACACCTGTTCCCTTTCATCAAGAATCTAGATCGGTTCTTCTTTATACGATAGGTTAAGTTCTAATTCCATACCATTTATGTCTAGTATGTGTGTTGGTTCTGACATATACTTTATTAATAGGGACATATAGAAGATATCTTGGACATTGGAAACATTTAGAGGTAGTGTTACCTAATAGGAAACTACTTAAACATGATCCAAAATCTCAAATGATCTGATGTACCTTAGTCTTAGTTGCCCCTTATTACCAATTCTCATAACCCCTTTACATGGTAATATTTTTAGGAATACATGATCCTTAACATGAAACATTAATTCATTCCTTATATTTTCCGTATAACCCTTTTATCGACTCTAAGAAGACTTTATTTGTGTTTAGATCACTCGTATATTCTCCATAGTGTCTTTCACAATGTCTAGTACAAATAGTTTTCCTTCTCTAACTTCATCCCAGGACATTGGATTTATTAAAATATTTTTATAGATTGATTCATAAGGATCCATTTGAATACTCAAATGAAAACTATGGTTGTAGGATAATTCAAAAAGTGGAAGATTTTGACACCAAAAGCCTTGAAAATCATGTGAGCTAGACCAAAATATGTCTTCCAATGTATGAATATTCCTCTCAGACTTCCCATTAGTTTTAAGATGATAAGCTATGCTAAGGTTTACTTTGGTATTCATAGCCTTTTGAAGTGTACTCTATAAATTAGAAGTAAATATTAGATCATGGTATGAAACAAATGATAGTGGAAACCCATAAATTATCACCACTTCTTGAATATATAAACGAGCAAGGATCTAAAGGGAAAAAAATCCCCTTGTATGGTGATAAAATGATCATACTTTATTGATCTATCAATGATTAACTATATGGCATTGTTTCCCTTGGATGTATTAGGAAGGATAGTAACAAAGTCCATAATTATGTTGTCCCACTTCCATACAAGTATGGGTAATTGTTGAAACACTCCTATGGGTAGTTTTCTCTCCACCTTAACATGATAATATACCAAACATTTTATATTATAATCATTAATATATATTTTCATGTTATCCCACCAATAATGATCTCACATATCTCTATACATTTTGGTTCTTCCAGGATGTGTATAGAATAAAAAATTATGAGGTTAATCCATCATACATTTCTTTGAATTTATAACATATGGGATACATATCTTGGCACTGAACTTCAGTACTCCCTCTTGATCAACATTAAACTCAGAAGATTTCCCATTTTTCATAGATTCTATCTTCTTTTGTAATTTAGGATAACCACTTTGTGATTTCTTAATATTATCCAATAATGATGGTTATAAAATATTTTGGAATAATATTGGTGATGTCCCTTACCTAATTATTTATACATATATCTTTACTAGGTCCTTTATAAATAGATCTCCTTCAATCCTCATCATCACTAGAACTCTGGAGTCTTTCATAATCAAAGTATTAATGACTATTTTTTTTCCAGGGCAATAATGGATAGATAAATTATAGTACTTAAGAAGTTCCAAATATAACCTTTGTATCTTGTTTAGTTATTTTTGTGTGAATATTTAATTTACTATATGGTGGTTAATTTATATATCACAATTCTACCTATAAAGATAGTTTCACAATATTTTTAATGTAAAGATATATGAAGCTAACTCTAAATCATGGGTAGGATAATTCGGTTAACCAGGATTCAAATGTTGAGATACATATGAAATAACCTTTTCATTTTTCACGAGTACACATCCAAGTCCTTTTAAGGTTGAATCACTATAAATAAAAAATCCTTCCCTATTAGGGGGTAATGTTAGCATAGGTTCACTAACCAATATATTCTTCAATTCTTTGAAAATTTATTTACACTCTGTTTAAATAAAATTAACCCCATTTTTCATAAACTTGGTTAGTGGATTTGAAATCCATGAAAAACTTTTCACAAACCTTCTATAGTATCCTACTATATAGAGACCCAATCCTTTCAAACATACTAATACACAATTTTTAACATAAATATCTAATAAATACTATCCAAATATTATGAGGACTAGTGTATTTGGAAGTCTAGGTTCATAATAAATAAAAAAGAAACTAACATATTTATGTTATTATACTTATTAATATTATATATCCCTTTGAGTTTTTAAAATTTCATGGGATAAACTAGGGAATATATAAAATAAACAGGTGAGATAAAAATCCCATTAAGGAAAAAACATGATAAAGAAGCATAACATGATATTATAAAATAGAAGGCTAATGAGTAATCACATGTAATAATAACATAAAGAATATGGTATCATAAGATTATATTAATATAGAAAATTTGGAAAAAATATAAAACATGACATAATCATAAGTCATGGATAACTTCTAAGATAATATCACATGGTGGACAAAGTCCCATCATGGATTATGTATACTCCCTAATCACATACATAACATCTCATGATACAAAAAAACCCTACCCAATGAATTAGAGAACTATATAAGCATTATCATAATAACATATTCATTATTATGTTTTCCACATAAGTAAATCAATTATAAGTCATAATAATAAGAATTACCCATGGAAAAAAATGAGTTGCATAATCTTACCTCATATCATAGTTAGAGGAAATTTCATAAATATTCCAAAGAGATGAAGTAAGTAGATATGATGGATTTTAATATGTGATTAAATAATCATACATCTCAAAATAAAATGTTAATTTGGGAATAAAAACTTTAAATGAGAATTACATAAAAGGATTAATAAATAGAAAATTCTGCCTTAACTAGGTTTGATTTTAAAGAAGGAATTTGAGAAATAAATTTATATCATATATTACACCATAAAAGGAAGGGATAATTATCTAGGTATATATTTAATAGAAATATATACATAATTTTAAATAAATCCATAACATCAAATGAAGATATAAATTGATTTAGAGAGAATGGTCATAACCTGAAAAAATAGTAGTTCAGAGAGATCCCTTACCTCAAGTATCATATTTCATCATACATGTTAGAAAATACTGTTTAATAAATATATATTTACTATAAATGTATTAAAAAACCATAATAATATATATCATACTATGTATGATTTTATTATAACATATTACCACTCATTTATCAACAATTCTTTATTAAAATCATTGTTCCAGATGATAACTACTTCATTTTTCATACATATTTTGGTTCAGTAGTCTCAAAATTTATACACTGATCATGATTACATCATATAAATAATGTTAAAAATGAAATTAATACCATATATTTTCTTTATATGTATATATATTTAGATTTATCTATAAAAGGTAGAGATAAAAAATGAATTACACCGTTCATAGAGACGTTAAGCTGTACATACGCATGAATGTCATTTCCATTTTCGATAGATGGAATGAAAGAAAGTTAAATAATAATTAAAATTTATATAATCATAATAATATCATAAATAAAATTTATATTTATTAAATAAATCATTATAACTAGCTGTGAGAGGTGGCGATGGAAAATGAATTACATCAGTTTGTGAGGTGGTAGTTCACCTTAAACATGAATGATGGTTTTGTTTCCCATTTGATGGAATAAGAGATGGATTTAGGTGATTAAATTAACATAATAACATATAATTATTTGTAATATAGTGGTTTAATTGTTTTATTATGTTTTAATAAGATTTAAATGAGTAAGAAGAAGAAATACAACTAAAACTTTCGGTTAAACACTATACCTCTTCTTCAGACAACTTCTTCTACTTTACACCTTAAATCCTCTAATGCTAGTATTATACCCAAAGTAAGACCTATATAATTCAGGGAGGGATTTTAGGAATGGTGTTTTTTTGATAATGTATGGAAAAAAAGGTTTTTTAAGTGTAAATAAAAAAGGGGAGGAGGTTCCCTTTTATACGTGAGGGGAGGGGAACTCTTGGAATTACTTAAAATAATAAATTAATATAAATTAATTTTCATGAAAAAATGATCCAAACTAATATAATTCAAATATAGGATGAGTATGGGTTGAAATAATATCATAAATAAATTTTTTACAATTTTAGATTAGTTTTTTAGCCTTATCACTTTGTTTTAACTCGTGGTAACCCTTTTTGACAATTACCATGATAACAAATCTTTTTACACTTTAGGGGTCAATATAGTTACTATAAATGGAAAATTATTCCATTAATATAACATAGGTTATATTTTAAAACATATAACAATAAATTATCCTAATATATGATTTTTTTAATTTTAAATCATTTAATAAAATATTAATTTTTATAAAATAACATTAATGTCTTCTTTAGAACTATTCATTTAATTTGACATTGAAAACAAAATGACAATAATGGAATTCAAATATAATCCATTAACACCTCAATAATATGATATTTTTATCTAAAAAATTATTGGAACATAATAATTCATTCAAATTATATTAATTTTACCATTTTTAAAATCATTTATTTTATTTTTCTATTAATTGAATAAATAATGTGTCGGTGTTGCATAAACATTTATGGTAATTATTTCATATTTAAAAATTAAAAATAAATTACCATGATAAAACAATAATTTATATTTAAAATAATTATTTATAATTGAACATAATTTTTCTTTATCCTTATCATAAAATATTATATAAATTAAAGTAAGAAAGTGACATTTTTAACTTGATCTTTTATCTAAATATTATAAAGGTAAAAATCAAAGAAATATGACACAAAGTTGACATATTTTCTAAAATTATATGTATGTGGATGAACCAAACTCATAAAATATAATAAATTCAAGTGTTATGGTCATTTTTTAGTCTTTATCGTATTTTTTTTAACATTAATTACCTGATTTACCCTTATTGAGGTGACAATTATTTACTATGGTTACTATTCATAATGACAAAAAATAAAGGGGACATATTTAAAAAATTTGGACCTAATAATTAAAAATATAGAATAAAATTTCAATATTTAATTTATTGAAGTGGTATAAATTAATTTAAGATAAAAACACAAAATGCAATGAAAAACAGTTTTTTATAGAAAAATGTCATTTAAGTATAAACATGCTTTTATACCAAATTAAATTATAAAATTTATTCCAAATACCATAATTGGAATATTTTTAATAAAAATAAACTAATTAAATTTTATAAATAACCAAAAATAAAATTATATTATGTAAATACTTGAAATGAAAATGCAATTTCTAATAAAAATCAAAATTTTCAACATTCATTGAAAAAACAATCTTTTCAAAAAAATACCAAAAAATTTACCATAAGATAATTTTAATATAATGATTTAAAAAATTATGTTATTTTATGAAATAAATTTTATAAAAGTTCTAGAAATTAATTATAATATTTTATCACAAAAAGAAAAAATATTTGTGAAGAAAATGTATTTTTTGAAGAATAAAATTACTTTACTAAAAATTGAGCATTTATTTTCTAATAATTAATCAATAAATTTATATTGAGTCTGAAACTTATATATATATATAGTTCATAATTTTTTTAATCGTATTCATACCCACCAATTTAATGGTTAGGTTATAAATATAATTGTATTTCATGGTTTGTTTAAGTTGGTGTTGCGTGTTGTATACACTATTGAACATAGTGTTATTTTAAATTATTAAGGTGTTACATTATTCCCCCATTAAGAAATTTCATCCTCAAAAATTTTATATTATAAACTAAGGAAAAAATAGGTGAGGGTACTTCTACTTCAGGGATTCCTCTAGTTCCCATGTTGCCTCCTCATATTTATGATTTCACCATAGTACTTTGACTAGGTGAGTTGTATTATTGTGTAGAAATTTATCTATATGGTACAAGATCTTCATCGACTGCTCCTTATAAAATAAATCATTTTCTATCTGTACCACCTCTAAATTCAATACATGTGAGGGATCTATTATGTACTTCCTCAAGAGAGATATGTGGAATACATCACGTACTTAAGATAGAGTTGGTGGGAGTGATATTTGATTGAACAAAGCTTTAATAAAATCAAGAATATCAAAGGTGCCAATGTACCTAGGACTTAGATTACCCTTCTTCCCAAATCTCATGTCTCTCTTCCATGAAGATATATAGAGAAACACTTTACCTCTGACCTCAAACTCTAGGTCTCATCGATGATTTTCAACATAACTCTTCTATAAACACTAGGCATCCCTGATGTGTTACTGAATGGTATTGAAATTTTATACCATTTACTCAACCATTTTATATCCCAACATATTTCATTCACTAACTTAATCCAAACATGCAAGTATTATACATCTCTTCCCATAAAGGTATTCAAAAATATCTATTGGGATGTTTGAGTGAAATCGATTATTGTATGATAACTCAACCAAAGAAATATGTTGATACCATACCCTTTCTAAGTCTATCAAGAATTATCTTAAAATGTCTTTCAATGTGTGGATATCCTTCTCAGTCTGGCCATCAGTTTTGGGGTGATAATTCATACTGAATTTCAACTCAATATTTAGAGCATATTATAGACTCTTCCAGAACTTGGAGGTAAATCTCAGATATCAGTCAAATACAATCGATAGTGGTGTTCCATGAATCCTAACCACTTCTGCAATATATATCCTAGCAATTTGATTGAGTGAGAAGTCCTCTTTAATTGCAATAAAGTGAATAGTATTCATTATATGATCCCCCATAATCCATATAAAATTTTTTCCTCTTGATGTCTTCAAAATACTAGTGAAAAAGTCCATGGTTATGTTTTCCCATTTCCATATAGGTATGGTTAATGGTTTTATCATCCCTTTGGAAATTTTCCTTTTAACTTTCACTTGCTGACATACTAAGAATTTTTATGTATATTATACAATAAACTTCTTCATATTGTGCCACCAATAATGCTCTTGTAGATCTCGATACATTTTCATGATACCTATGTGGAAAGAGAAGGTTTAACTATATGCATCATTCAACAAATCCTTCTTTATCTTATGATTTTATGGTAAACATAGTCATGGACCAAATATTAAAAATCATTATTCATAAATTTTGAACTTCGAGTATTTCAATTTTCTTATAGCATCCACCTTATTATATATTTTCATATCATCTCTTTGAGCACCCCTTATCTTCTCCAGAAGGGATGGTTGAGCAATCATTTGAGAATGAAATAATGAATTTCCTGCCTTTATGATCCCTATATCTATCCTTTGTAAGTATAATAATATTTTATCCTTCTAAATTATCATCATTGATAAAGTTATTGGATCCTTTCAACTAAGATCATCTGATACTTTGTATGCTTTCCTATGATGGTAGTGGATTGATTAGTTATAGTCCTTGATTTTCTCTAACGATATTTATTGGAACATATTCTTCTCCTTCAATGTGAATATATTCTTGATAAGATTATGATCTATATATATTTAATACTTCTACCCATATAGATAATTCCACTAGATTTTCAATATGAAGATCATTATACACAACTCCACATCACGTGTTTGATATTTTCTCATGAAATTTTAATTTATTTGAGGTATAGGCTATCAATTTTTCATTTTTCATTAGTACACAACCCAAACCATTATTTGAAGCATCACTATATCTGATAAATATTCCCCACTTGAGGTAAATGACACACACCTGTTGTGGGGAATGGAAAAAGAAATATTATATTTTTCTTAATACAACATAGTGGCTAACCAGGGTCATCTCACTTGAGGAGGATTTCAGTTTATTCACTTGATTCTTCTAAATCACCCAAGGTATAGTTTTTTGTTTTAATTATTTAATGAAAACAATGACAATATTTTTGGGTTTTTGATTTTTGACATGAAAAATGGAAATTCTAATTTATACTACCATGAAAATCTAAACAGAATGAGTTAAGGAAAGAAAGATTTTGGTCTTAGGTTTGGTTTTAGATTCAATCATTATTTTATTTTATATGTTCTATTTCATTTTGATGATCCAAAATTAAATCTAATACTTGAACTACTATTATTTATTTATAAATTGTGCAATATCATTGAAATCCTAAACACTCCCAATTACACCTCCTCCTTTAATCAAGGTTGATGACAATCCTTGGTCTTGGAGGTGCCATCTTCCAGGACCCAGCTCTATCGATACTGTTTCATCCATTGATTAGATCACCTGCAACTTGTGAAGAACTAACCAATGGATAGAGAGAAAAGTGATTAAATAAAATAATAGAGATATATTGAGTTTCATGTAATTGGGGAAAGTCACCATACTGAGGAAATTCACCTCACCCATCCATGTGACTTAATTCTATCTACAAACTTAAAATTAAGCTTAAAAAAAATTCATGAACACCTTGACCTCCCCCCAGGCCAAGCATCGGGGTCAGCCTCCTATTTTTGAAAGTTATAGATCACTTGGTGGAGTGGGTGTAAGAGAAGAAGAAGAAATAGAATAAAATAAAAGAAGGAAAATTTAAAAAGAATGGTGATGATAAAATAAAATATTAAAGTAAAATAGAATTGATATGAGAGATAGAGAGAGAAAATAAAATAAAATAAAATAAATTAAAAATAATTATAAATTTATATAATTTATAAATAATAATAAAATAATAATAATAATAATATTAATTATTATTATTATTATAATAATTAATAGAATAATTAATTTTTAATAAGAATAAGATAAAAAAGTTAATGAGAAAATAAAAATAAAATTTAAAATAAGAATATTAAAATAAATATAATAAGAATAAGAATATTAAAATTATTATTATTAATACTAATTATATTTATTATAATAATACTAATAAAAATTAAAAAGAATAATAATTAAAGAATAATAATAAAAAGATGCATGACACTTTATAAAAATGCATTTAATTTATTTAACTAAACGGAATTTAAATTACAATTAAAAATGAAAATTCAAAACAAAAAGTAAAATAAAGAAAATAAAATAAATAAAAATAATAAAATAGGGAGAAGTTTCAGAATACTACTCCTTATATGAGGATCCTCATATGAGGATCCTCATTTGGGGGTTGAGCTAATGATTTTGGAAGGGGGCATGACTCTCCTTTTATAGGCAAGGGCGAAAGTTTGGTTCTAGAATTTTCCTTCAAAATTTTATGTATGTTAGTCCCATTAAATATACAAATTTGGAAATGGTTTCTTCATAAAAGTTGTTCATAAATTTCCTATTCATTTTACTAATAAATTTTAGATTTATCCTCCATATGTAGAGAGAGTTAAGTATTTTTTACTCTGAGAATTTATTCTTCCTAAACTGACTCTACATATTCCATATCTTTGATTTCCCATGAATTAGTGACCTTGAAAATGTAATATTAACTTTATATAGATTCATGAAAGTTTTTCATAAATTTATTTCACGTTTCCTCTAATTTTTTTAGCTTATTTGGTCAGTCCATTTAGGAGATATGGTCCAAACTTAAAAAATCACAAGATCTATGCACATTTTTCAATTCCCAACTCGTGAGCTGGTTTTGAGATTCTAAATGGCGAATTTAGATTTGAGTTCATAAGAATTAAATGAATCCCATAGAACATAAAAACTTATAAAATAATAATTTTTCAATTTGGATCAGTAAATAAAATGTTTTGACCAAAATAAAAAAATATTTTAAAATAGTTAAAATCTAAAAATAGGTCATCTTTTCTAATTAATCTCAAAATACCACTAAAAACATAAAATGTGAAAATTTAACTTAAAATAATAATTTTTTTGGATTAAAAATATTGAAATTAAAAGTAAAATTATTGAAAATATTTTCTATGTCAATTTCCCCACACATAAACCTTGATTTTCCTCAAGCATAAAATTCCCACATTGAAAATTTGAGGGAAAAAATGTTACCAATATTCAAATTTTAAAGAAATGAAATCAAATAATTTTAAATTTCAAAAATAAAAATAAAATATCAATTTAATTTATCAATTTTCAAAGAAATAATAAATTCATGAAATTTAATTTTCCCCTTTGAAAAATGATGGAACTTCTCCTTTCATTTATTTAGGTTCCTCAATTAATTATTACTAAAAATTACAAATCATCATCTACCTCAAAATGTATTATTTTCTCTCATCACTCATGATACAATTCAAGTAGAGTTATGATTATATCATTAGAAAATAATCCTTTTACATAGGCTTGTTTAGGAACTACTCTCTCCACTTTGTAAATACAAAAGGTATATAAAATCACAAGGACTTGAAATAAAGGTTCCAATGAATATGAGGCTTAAGGTTGGTAGGATTTGATTCTTTTAAAAAATTAAGTCACAAGGAGGAGGTTTAACTCTTAAATAATAAATCATGATATTCAAAGTAAAAAAGTTAAATGACATTCTCCCCTTTTAATTATAACAAATCCCAACTTCCTCAAAACTCAAAGAAAATATCATGATCAATTAAAACATAATGAATGATTTGTGTCCTCTCTTGAATATATTTTTTATTTATTTTTATACGCACTTTTTTTTTAATTTTTTAAATAATATATATATATATATATATTTTAAAATTTATGCTTTATAATAAACCTCACATCCACCACCTAACCACATATGATAAAAATTTCTGGTCTAGTGATGGTAATTTTTGATTCTTCTAAGTCACAACCCATTATTTTTTTTTCAAGAAGGGAAAACAATTAAGTAAATTGAATGAATCAAAAACCTTTCATTATTACCACAATAATAATCCACAAAATATTTCCTTACAATTAATTTAATCCCATCCAAATTGATTCCCTCTACCCCACACTTCAAATTTAAAATATCATGAAAATACTAAGAGTAGGGTAGAAATGGATAAAAATGGCATGAAATATGTCATATCCCTATAATAGTCATTCATGGTCTCTCTAGGATAAATAATTATTGATTTAGAGGTGGTATTTTAAGGATAAGTGGCTTTTAAAAAGTTTCCTCAATCATTTTAATTGTGTTTTTACATGGTCATAGTTTTAACAAGTTCAAATGAAAGTTCTAGTCGGAGACATGTCCCAAGATCACTCAATAAATATGTTCAAGAATAAATAGTAAGTAATTTATCTAGAAATACTCTCAGGAATGGGAATATAATATGGATAATCACTCAATGCAAGATTAAAATTTAAAAATCAATTCACATAAATTTCATAAATTCAAAGCATGAAAAATGTTAGGGAAATTTCATTTACATGAATCAATTAGTTCCTTCAAATAATGAGTCCTTATATTAATACACATGATCCAATTTAATTATCTAATTCCCTATTTTACTCATTAAATATTATTAAAATTGGAATATAAAACAAATAATCACAGGATTACAAATAAACTCATGTATCCTAGATTATTCAAGTAAAGAATAATTTATGCATGGGCATGAAATTTTAGTTTAAATCTCAAAACATGTTTTGGAAAAAAATGTAGGCAATTTAAAAGATAAAAAATAAAAGTGAATTCCCTTTCCCATGAATATTAGTCTTTCTCTTACACTATTTGAGGCTTTATTTTTCCATTTATGAACCTATAAAAGTGAATTACTCAATTAAGCACAAAGATCATGTCATTAAAGATAAAAAAGATAAGAAGGATTGGGATGCATGCTGGACTACTTCCTTGAAATTAATTTGAAATTAATTTGAAATTTAAATTCCTAGAAAGTAAGTATAAAGTGATAAGTATTTGTATGATCCCCCAAGAGGGCCCTAAATTTTTACTACCTCTAGAGGTAATTACCAGCTATTATCCAAAGTTTGATGGTGGATGAATCTTCTTTGATTTGAATCACTACATGTGGATTTTTCCAGTTTCGGAATCATCCTTCTTGGTGATGAATGGTCCATAGATATAGTACACTAGATCCCCCCTTCACAATGAGGTATATCTTGCATGGAGGTGGTAAAATGAAGTATGAACCATCCTCCTTCTTGGTTACTACTTTTGAAACCTTCTTATTCTATTCCAGTAATGTATTTATAGGGGTTGAATATATTTAATGATAAAAGGGAGAATATGCATGTAATTATACTTGAATAAAATTTGAATTTGAATGTTTAATGAGTAATTTACCCCTTTAAAAATGAGAAAACTATTGTTTTATTTCATCAGGCTCAACTATATGGATCTTCTTATGGGGCTCCTCTAATGCATGTTCATTGAAATTAAGGAGCTCTATGTGTTCCTCAGTAGGTGCAAGTCTAGTTTATTCATTCCCCTTTAAGGCATAACAAATATTGTCTAAATATGAAATTTAAAAATAATAGAGATTAATGAAAAATTAAATTTGAATAAAATAAAATTAAGAGATAGAGTATGAGAAAATTTCAACTCCTTGGCTTGGTTTAGATTCAATTAATGCCTCAGTGGTAAGTGCCCCTTGGAGTAGGTTCTAAGAGGATAAAGGTAGGTAGTCAAACTCCTCCATTTTCACTTCAAATTCTACCAATTGGGTGGTATCTTACTTCACTAATATTGTCTCTTCTACTTTTCATAGTTTGGTTAGATCAATTAGTTCCTCACATTCATTCCATAATTCATCAAATTCTTGTTGATCTCCAATTTTTAGCTTAGTAATAAAGTATTCCTCCTTTACTTAATTAGGTAAGACAAGTGGATTATATTCTTGTTCATGATTAGATTCAGGTTCAGGTTCTTATGTTGATGCTATGAAATATGTAGTTATCCAATCAATTTGGCCTTGGAGAACCTTCAATTTTTCATCAAGATATTGAAAATCATACTTCAGTTTTTGTTTTTCCACTTTCTCCTGGAAATATTCTGCTGGAACTTCTTCAAAAATGTTTAGAGGGAATGAGGAGCACTCTTCTTTTGTCTTAGAAACTTCTTGATATAATTATGGGAAGTATTCACAGAATTCACTTATCTCCCTGGCCAATCCTTTAGCCATTGGTTGCTCAAGGGTATCCTTGAGATCCTGGATGAGGTCCTTGAATTCCTTCTCTTTGAAAATTTAGATCTAGGATTCCCTGACCTATCTATCCCATAATACAACACCATATTCTGTACACCAGGGTGCTTTATCTATTAGTTCTTACACTTTTGAGTAATTTTTCAATGAATTGAAGAAATGATAATTTTAAAAAAATCATGGATATATATATATAAAATAAATTAAACCTATCTAAATTTTGAAATATAAAAATATACGCAAACTTATGATTAGATCCCTAGAAATAGTGCTAGTTTTGATGCACATCTATTGTGGGGCATGACATAAGTAATATTATATTTTTCCTAATACATCATAGTGGATGACCACGGTCATCTCACTTGAGGATACTTTTAGTTTATTCAATAGATTCTTCTAAATCACCTAAGCTATATTTTTTTTGTGGTTTTAAGTATTTAATGAAAACAATGACAATATTTTTTAATTTTTTATTTATGACATGAAAAATAGAAATTATAATTTATACTACCATGAAAATATAAACAGAATGAGTTAAAGAAATAAAAAAAGGTCATGGGTCTGGTTTTGGATTCAATCATTATTTTTATTTATATTTTTAATTTCAGTTTGATAATAAAAACATAAAATATCATGTTTGAATTACTATTATTTATTTATAAATTGTGGAATATCATTTAATGCCTAAACATTCTCAATTATAACTCCTCCTTTAATCAAGGTTGATGAAACTCCTAGTTCTTCAATGTGCCATCTTTCATGACCTAGCTCTCTTGATGCTGTTTCATCTATTGAATAGATCAAATCCAATATGTGAAGAAATAACCAATAAAGATAGGTAAAAGTGATTAAATAAAATAATATAGATAGATTGAGTTGCATGTCATTAGGGGTAGTCACAGTATTAGGGACATTCACCTCACCCATTCATGCTACTCAATTCTATTTACAAACTTAAAATTAAACTTTAAAGAAAATTTATGAAAACCTTGACCTCCCCCAGGGCCTAGCATCAGGGTCAACCACTAGTTTTAGAGAGTAAGAGATCAATTATTGGAGTGGTTGGAAGCAAATAAGAAGAAATGAAATAAAATAAAAGAAAGAAAATTTAAAAATAATGGTGATGATAAAACAAAATATTAAAGTAAAATAGAATTGGGATGAGAGCGAGAGAGAGATAAAATAAAAGAAAAGAAAAGAAATTAAAAAGAATTAATAAATTTATATAATTTATAAATAATGATAAAATAATAATAATAATAATAATAATAATAATTATTACAATTAAGAGAATAATTTATTTTTTAAGAATAAGAAGAGAAAAAAGAAAATGAGAAAATAAAAATAAATTTTAAAATAATAATATTAAAATAAATATAAATATAAATATAAATATAATAATAATAATATTATTAATACTAATGATATTAATTATAATAATGCTAATAAAAATTGAAAATATGAATAATTGGAGAAGACGAAGAAAAATATGGATGACACTTTATAAAAATCCATGTAAATTATTTAACTAAATGGAATTTAAATTAAAAATAAAAATAAAAATTCAAAAATAAAAATAAAATTAAGAAAAAAATAAAAATAAAAATAAGAACATAGGGATAAGTTTCATTAGCCTCATCATCGACTGAGGATCCTCATTAGGGGGTCAAGATAATGATTTTGGAAGGGGGCATGAACCTCCTTTTATAGGCAAGGGTGAAAGCTTGATTTTAGGATTTTAATTTAAAAGATTACATGTGTTAGACCCATTAAATAGCCTAATTAGGAAAAGGTTTCTTTATAAAAGTTTTTCATAAATTTCTTTCTCATTTCCCCTAAAAATTTCAGTTTTATCAACCATATTTAGAGAGAGTTATGCCAGTTTTACTCCACGAATGTATTCTGCCCAGGCAGACTCTGCATATTCCACATCTTTGGATTATCATGCATTAATGACATTGAAAATGTCTTATTCACGTGAAGACTCATTCATTAAAGTTTTTCATCAATGTATTTTTTATTTACCCTACAAATTTCATCTTATCAGATCTGTCTATTTAGGATATATGGTCCAAACATAAAAATTATCCAGATCTATGCACAATTTTCAAGGCCCAACTTGTGAGTTAGTTTTGGGATTATAAATGGTGGATTTAGCTTTGGGTATAGAATAATTAAATGAATCACATAGAACATAAAACCTATAAAAGAATAAATTATCAATTTGTATCAGTAAATAAAATTTTATGGGTGAAATACAAAAAAAATTTAAAATAGTTAAAATCCAAAACTTTCCATTTTTTCCAATTAAGCTCAAAATATCACTAAAACCATAAAATGAGACAATTTCCCTTAAAATAACACTTTTTTGGGATTAAAAACATTGAAATTTAAAGTAGAATTATTTAAAATATTTTCTCTGTCAATTACCCTACACTTAAACCATGCTTGTCCTCCATCATAAAATCTCAACATTGAAAATCAGAGGGAAACAATGTTACCAATATTCAAATTTGAAAGAAATAAAATCCAATAATTTTAAATTTCAAATAAAATTTTCAAAATTTCTACATAAAATATCAATTTATTTTCTCAATTTTCAAATAAAAAACCAATTCATGAAATTTACTTTTCCCCTTTGAAAAATGATGGAAATTTTCCTTTCATTCATTTAAGTTCCTTAATTCATTATTATTAAACATGCCAAATCGTGATATAACTCACAATGGATTATTTTATCTCATAACTTATGATACAATTCAAATAGATTTATTCTCATATCATTAGAATATTCTCCCTTTCCATTGTATTGTAAAGGAACTACTTTATTCACTTTGTAAAGAAAAAAGACACATAAAATCATGAGGACTTGCAATAAAAGTTCTAATGACTTCGAGGCTTAAAGTTGGTAGGATTTGATGATTTTAAAAAATTAAAGCATAAAGAGGAGGTTTAAAAATTAAATAATAAATCATGATATTAAAATTAAAAAATTTAATTATATTTACCCCTTATAATTGCAACAACTCCCAACTTCCTCAAAACTCAAAACAAAGATCATGACCAGTTTAAGCATAATGAATGATTTTTATCCTCTCTTGAATATTTTTTATTTTATTTTTATACCTAACATTTTTTTTCTTTTTTAAATAACATTCTGTTTTTTTTATTTTTCTAAAGTTATGATTTAGAATAAACCTCACATCCACCACTTAAACACATATGATAAAAATCATCAGTCTATTGATGGTAAATTTTTATTCTTCTAAGTCACAACCCATTCCTTTTTTTCATTTTTTTCAATAAGGGAAAACAATTAAGTACATTGAATGAATAAAAAACCTTTCATTATTCCCATAATAAGAACCCCAAAACTTCTTCCTTACAATTCATTAAATTTTATCCACCATGATTCCATTCACCCCCACACTTTAACTTTAAAATATCATGAAAATACCAAGAGTAGGGTAGGAATAGATAAACATAGATTAAAATATAGATCATCCCTAAAAAGGTAATTCATGTTCTCTATGGGATAAAAAAGGATTGATGTAAAGAGATAAGTGGTTTATCAAAATATCCCTAAATCATTTTAAATGTGTTTTTTCACAGTCATAGTTTTGAAAAGTTAAAATGAAAGTTATACTCGGTGACATGTCCCAAGATCACTCAAGAAATATGCTCAAGAATAAATAGTAAGTACTTGGTCTAGAAATACTCTCGAAAGTGGGAATATAATATTGGATAATCAATCAAGGAATTATTAAAAATATAAAATCAATTCACATAAATTTCATAAATTCAAATCATGAAAAATGGTTGGGAAATTTCATTTACATGAATCAATCAATTCCTTAAAACCATGAGTTATTATTTTAATATCCATGCTTCACTTTAATCATCTAACTATAAATTTTACTCATTAAATATTATTAACATTGAAATATAAAACATGGAATCAAAAGATTCCAAAGAAAGTAATGTCTTATAGATTAGTTAAGTAAATCATAATTCAAGTATGTGCATACAATTTTAATTTAAAGCTTAGACTATGTTTTGTAAAAAATGTAAGGAATTTAAATGATAAACAATAAAAGTTAATTCCATTTACCATGAATATTAGTACTTCTATTCCACTATTTGAGAATTCTTTTTTTCATTTATGAACCTAAAAAAGATAATTAATTAATTAGGCATAACGATCATGTCATTAAAGATAAAAAATATAAGGAGTGGGATGCATGCTGGACTAATTTATAGAAATTAAATTGAAATTTAAATTCCTAGAAAACATGTAGAAAGTGATAAGTCTTGGTATGATCCCCCAAGTGGGCCCTAAATTTTTACTGCCTCTAGATGGTATTACCAACTGTTATCCAAAGTTTAATGGTGGATGGAACTTCTTTGATTTAAACCACCACATGTGGATTTTCACAGTTTGTTTTTCCTTTTTATTAGAGAGGATTAATCCATAGATAGAGTACACCAGATCCCCCCTTCACAATGATGTATAAATTTCATGGAAAGGGTAGGATGAAGTATGAATCATAATCCTTCTTGGTTGATACTTTTAAAACCTTCTTATTCTCTTATAATGGTGTCTTCATAGGGGAATCATTTATTGAATGATCAAAGGTATAATATGAAGATAATTATACTTGAAATAAAAATTTAATTTGAAATTCTGATGATTAATTTATCCCTTTCAAAATGAGAAGCCTCTTTTCTAATGTACTCAAGATCAGATACATGGATTTCCTGTTGGGGCTCCTCCAATTCATGTTTATTGAAATCATAGAGCTTTATGTGATCCTTAGCAGGTGTAAGTCTAGTTTCTTCATCCTCCTCTCAGGAATAGAAAATATCATCTAAATCTAAAATTTCAAAACAATAGGTAGTGATTCACAATTCATTTTGAATAAAGTAAAATTAAGATATAGAGTATGAGAAAATATCAACTCCCTAGCTTGGTTTAGATTCAATCAATACCTCAATGGTAAGTGCCTCTTAGAGTAGGTTCTCAGAGAATGGAGTTAGGTAGTCGGGTTTCTCCAGTTTAACTTAAAATTATACCACTTGAGTGGTGTATTCCTTCACTGATGTTGGCTCTTATTATTTGCAGGGTTTGGGGAGATCATGTAGTTCCTCACATTAATTCCATAATTCAAAAAATTCTTGTTTACATTATACTTTTATCTCATTAGGAAAGTCTTTTTCCTTCGCTTCATTAGGTAAGAAAAGTGGATTATATTTTGGTTTACGTTTATATTTAGTCTCAAGTTCTTCTAATGATTCTTAGAAATATGTAGTTATCCAATCCATTTTTACTTGGATGACCTGCACATTTTCATCAAGCTATTGAAAATCATACTTAATTTTTTTTTCCCACTTTTTCCTAGAAATATTATGGTGGAACTTATTTAAAAATGTTTGGAGGGAACGAGGACCACTCTTCTTGTGTCTTGGTCACTTATTGATATAATTATGGGAAGTATTCCCAAAATTCACTTAGCTCCCTGACCAATGCTTCAACCACTGGTTACTCAAGGGACTCATTGAGATCCAAGATGAGGTCCTTGAATTCATCCTCTTTGAAAATTTGGCTCCAAGATTACCTAATCAATCTAGCCCATAATGCAACACCATCTTCTGTAGACTAGGGTTCTTCAACTACTAGTTTTTTCACCTGAGAGTAATTGTTCCATGAATTGAATAAATGATCGTTGAAAAATATCATGAATACATATTTTTTAGTTTTTTTATAAAATAAATTAAATCTATCTAAAATGTAAAATATAAAAGGATAAGAAAAATTATGATTAGATCCCAAAAAATGGCACCAATTTTGATGCATGCCCATCATGGGGTGTGCAAAAAGGAGTATTATATTTTTCTTAATACATCCAGTGGCCAACCAAGGTCTTCTCACTTGAAGAGCCTTTAATTTTGTTAACTTTCTTCTTCTAAATCACCTAAGCTGTCTATTTTTTCTTATTTTAAGTATTTAATGAAAATAATGATAATAATTTTTTTGGGTTTTTGATTTATGAAATGAAAAATAAAAATTCTAATTTATACTACCATTAAAATCTAAACAAAATGAGTTAAGGAAAGAAAAAACTTGGTATTGGGTTTGGTTTTGGATTCAATCATTATTTTTATTTATATTTTCAATTTTAGTTTAATAATAAAACATGAAATATTATGTTTTAACTACTACTATTTATTTATAAATTGTAGAATATCATTATATTCCTAAAAACTCTCAATTATACCTCCCACTTTAATCAAGTTTGATGAAACTCCTTGGTCTTGGAGGTTCCATCTTCTAGGACCCAACTCTATCGATGCTATTTCATCCATTGATTATCTCAACTCTAATGCATGAAGAAATAACCAATAGAGAGAGGGAAAAGTGATTAAATAAAATAATAAAGATAGATTGAGTTGTATGTCATTTGGGGCAGTAACCACATCATGTAAATTTGTATAACCCATGCATGCTACTCAATTATATCTTCAAACTTAAAATTAAACTTTAAAAAAAATAATGAACACCTTGACCTCCCCCCGAGCCAAGCCTCGGGGTCAACCTCTCATTTTTGAGAGTAAGAGATCACTTATTGGAGTGGGTGGAAGATAAGAAGAATAAATAGAATAAAATAATAGAAAGAAAATTTAAAAATAATGGTGATGAGAAAAGAGAAGATTAAAGTAAAATATAATTGGGATGATAGAGAGAGAAAATAAAAGAAAAGAAATTAATTTTTTGAATAAATTTATATAATTTATAAAGAATTTTAAAATAATAATAATAATAATAATATTTATTATTATTATTATTATTATTATTATAATTAAGAGAATAATTTTTTTAAGAAGAATAAGTGAAAGAAGAAAATGAGAAAATAAAAATAAATTTTAAAATAAGAATGTTAAAATAATAATAATAATAATAATAATAATAATAATGATATTAATAATAATAATAATAAAAAATTAAAAATAATAACAATTAGTGAATAAGAAGAAAAATATGTATGACACTTTATAAAAATGCATATAATTTATTTAACTAAATAGAATTTAATTTACAATTAAAAATAAAAATTCAAAACTAAAAATAAAGTAAAAAAAAAGAAAATAAATAAAAATAATAATAGAGGGATAAGTTTCAGCAGCCTCCTACTCAGTCGAGGATCCTCATCTGGGGGTTGAGCTAATGATTTTGGAAGGGGCCATGGCCCTCCTTTTATAGGCAAGTGTGAAAGTTTGGTTCTAGAATTTTCTTTCAGAATATTCCACATGTTATCCCAATTAAATGGATGAATTTGGAAAATGATTATTCATAAAAGTTGTTCATAAGTATATTTATATTTTCTCCTCAAAATTTCAGCTTTATCCACCATATATATATAGAGTTATGTTTGTTTTACTCTGAAAATTTATTCTTCCCAGATAGACTCTTCATATTCCACATCTTCAGTTTCATATGAATTAAATACCTAGAAAATGGCCGATTATCAAATATAATCCTTCATGAAAGTTGTGAATAAATTTATTTATAATTTCCCCACCAAATGTTATCTTATTTAGTCCTTCTGTTTAAGAGATACGATACAAATATAAAAAATGTCAGATATATGCACAGTTTTCAAGGCCCAACTTGTGAGATGGTTTTGGGATTCAAAATGGTGGATTTAGCTTTGGGTCTAGAAGAATTAAATTAATCATATAGAACATAAAAACATATAAAATAATAATTTTTTAATTTGGGTTAGTAAATAAAATGTTATTGATGAAATACAAAAAATATTTTAAAACATTTAAAATGTAAAATATGTCATTTTTTTCCAATTAAGCTCAAAATACCACTAAAACCATAAAATGTGACAATTTACCTAAAATAACACTTTTGTGGGATTAAAAAAATTTAAATTAATAGTAAAATTATTGAAAATATTTTATCTATCAGGAAACATGAGGATTGGTGTAATGATAAGCCTCCATTTCAATTCCTTAAAGCTCTCTTCACATTCACTTTTCCATAAAGAATTTAATCCCTTCTAATTTATCTTGATTAAAGGGTTTAAAAATCACAAGAGTTTTCTAATTTTTTTTTGTAATACCCAGCTAGTCCAAGGATCCTATAAATCTCTATTACAGATGTTGATCTCTCCTCACTTAACTTTGTCTTAGAAGGGTCCAAAAATATCCCTTTGTTGGTGATAACATGCCCTAATAATGATACTTCATCCAAAACTCAAATTTACTATACTTTTCATATAACTTCTACTTTCACAAAGTCTTTATCATAGTATTCAAATTCTTCTCATTCACCTCCTTTATTTTAGAGTATATTAGAATATAATCCATAAAGACTACCACATTTTTTTTGAGGTAATCTCTAAATACTCTACTCATTAAGTTCATAAATATTACTGAATCATTAATGAGTTATAAAGGAATCACTATGAACTAAAAGTTTACCTACCATGTTTGAAAGGTAGTTTTGGGAATATCTTCCTTCTTCACTTTTAATTAGTGATATTCAGACCGAAGGTCAACCTTAGAGAAATACTAAGGCCCACATAGTTGATCAAACAAGTCGTCTATCTATAGTAGGTGAAATTTTTTATTTATCATGATTTTGTTGAGTTCATGATAAATAATACATAGGCACATTAAAACATAATTATTCTTAAATAAGAGGATAAACACACCCCACGATGATGGACTCATGCATATAAAACCCTTTTCCAGATTCTCTTGCAAATGATTTTTTAGTTCCTCTAACTCAACGATGACCATTTTGTAAGGATTATTGGATATGGGAAGAGACCCTAGTATATGTTTGATTGAGAACTCAAACTCTCTTTCAGGAGGAAGACCAGAAAACTGTTATGGGAATACATCAATATAACCCCTCACAATGGGAATTTATTTAAGCATGATTCTCTCCTTTGAATCAATCATTTGGGCTAGATACGATTTCTCATAAGGAAATAATATCCAAGATTGAGAAGAAAATTCTAATGGAGATTCATCCTCATCCTTACACTTTTATGGAATTATAGGTTGACTTGGGATATGATGAGTGACCTCCCTCTCTTGATAGTTGATGTTGTATTTATATAAGGATAACTAATCCATGCCCAATACAGCATCAAACTTTACTAAAGGAAGTAAGATGAGATTTTATAGAAGATTCAGTCTGAAAATAATGATTGGGGAGGTTTTATATACTTGGTATTTAATAATTTTTCTAATTTTTTATTCTCACAAATAGATCAACCCCCATGTTTTAGGTGGTTTTTAATAGTTCTACTAAACTTTAAATATATGAAATAATGTGTAGAACCAGAATCAAAAAGTATATTCTCTATTATTAAATGAATAACTAACATATCTGTCACTACATCATTGTCAAGATACACCTGAGTAGTGGTGATAAAATATTACCTTCCTTACTCTCTAGGAATTGGAGGTTTTTATTATTGTTTATCTCCAACAATCCTTGTCTTAGGGCATTGACTTGCATAATTTCCATGTTCCTTGTAGTTTAAACACAACATCACAGACTGAGTATTAATATGAACCTTATTTTCCTCCATAAAATTCATGGGTTTCTTCATCTCTTATCATAATTTATTAGCTTGATTCTATTATTTTCCACACTTGAAGCATCTATTGGTTCCCTTTGGATATTTTTTAGTATTCTTCTTACCTTACGTTTTATATGTGGGATATTGAGTGTTCGTTCCTCCATGATATTTATTTGTTAATTCACCTAAATAAAACACCATTTTACACTTTTTATCTCTAGGTCCATGAGACCACTGAGATTTACCAATATCTATCTCAACTTTGAGGTCACAACAAACAATCTCTTCATAACTATCAAAGTCTTGAATCACTAAGGATTTTCATACACTTGTATTTAATTCACTAGAGAAGTAGTCCATCTTACTTTCCGTGTTGATAATGAAAACAAAGGACTACTATGAAAGTATTGTACAGTTTGACTCATATTACTTGATAGAATCATCTTTTTTTTTCTTTAGTATGAGGAACTCCCTATTTATTTTAAGATGGAGAGTTTTGGGAAAAAAATTATTGAAAAATATTTTTTTGAATTCTTCCCATTCCATGAAATCATTATCCTATTTTTACTTTATGTTCTTTATTGGTGTACACCACCAATAATCTTCCTCCTCAATGTGACAAATAACCAAAAAAAATTATCTTATTATAATAATTATAGGATAGATAATATCTTATCAATGGAGGTAATCCATTGTTTTGTGATTATGGGATCATAAGATCCACTAAAATCAAGAGGACTTTTTTCATATAAAATACTCAAACACAACTTTATCTTTCTTAGAATAATGAGGGTGGTCCAAATTATTCAAGTTATTATTCATAGTGTGAGTCAAATGCGCCAGTAAATCCATGAATTTTCTTTCTCTCAGTTCTATATGGTTAGGCATATGATTAGGGAAACCATCAAATTTCCTATCATGTTAGTTTTTGTCACGGTTCCTCTTATTTCCCTCCATTAACTAAAATAAAAGAAAATCAGAACGAGAATACTTTAACTAATAAACATATAAAAAGGCAAACTATGAACTTAGAAGGAATAAATTATAAATGAAAAGTATATCTCAACTAATGAGTCTCTATGGTTCAATCTAGTCTATCCATGGTAATTTTCCAATTAGGTTTTCTAACCTAAAAATCTATTCAAGTCTTTAATAATGGGTTTTAAAAAGATTATTATTTTTTTAAATCATATCCCCAGGAGTGTCAAACTAGGTGTACAACAAGTACTATTTGTCACGCATGAGGTGATGAATGATTTAATACACAATGTTACCTTTTCATAGTTATTACCCCTAGGTACAACTATGCTTGAGCCACATCCATTTTTAGTATCCAGATAGGGATGCAATTGCTCAGGAACCACTCACTCTATACTTAACCAATTTTTTTTATATTTTTCTATACTTAGACTTATAACCTTGTTTTTTTCTAAACTATTCTAGTATAAATCCCAAAAAATAACTATACCTTTATCTGATACAAAATATAGTGACCCAATATTTTTTACACATTTGTAAAATTATTTTTAATATAAATATTTATTAAATAAAAAACAAGGATCTAAAGGTCTAATGTCTTTGGAAGACTAGGCACATAAAACATAAACATGAAAATAACATATCTCATATTTATTTTATTCTTATTATTGATCTCATATATCCCTTTAATCCCCTAAAATTTATTGGGATAACCTGGGGAGTACATAAAAGAAAGGGGGAGATAAAAATCCCGATAAGTGAATAAAAATGATAAGTAATCTTAACACGATATCACAAAAGAGAAGACTAATGAGTAGTCACATGGGAGAATAACATAAAGAACATGGTATTATAAGATTATAGAAACATAAGAAATGTGAAAACAACACAAAAAATGGCACAATAATAATTCAAGGGTAACTTTTAAATCAATATCACATGGTGGATAAAGTCCCATCATGGATTAAGTTTACTCCATAATCCCATACATAACATCTCATGAGATAATAAAACTTTAACCAATGAATTGGATAAATATATAGTAAAACCCATCATAATAGGTTCATGATTATATATTCCATAAAATAAAATCAATCATAATTCATAATCATAATAATTACCCATGGAAAGAAATGAGTTTCATAATCTTGCCTCATATCATAATCAAATGAAATTTTGTAAAGATTCCAAAGAGAAGAACAAATTAAATAATATGGATGCTCATATATAAGTATATAATCACAAGTATAAAAATAATGTGTTTATTTTTGAATAAAAAATTTAAATTAGCATTACATCAAAGGATTAAGGAATATAAAAATTCCCCGTAATTAGGTTTGATTTTAAAGAAGGAATTTGAGAAATAAATTTATGGCATGTATTACCCCATCAAAGAAGGTATAATGAGCTTAGTATACACACAAGAGAAATATATACATAATTTATATGTAATATATATCATAAAATGGATTGATAAAGTGATTTAGAGAGATAATGATCATAACTTTAAGAAAAATGGTGGTTTAGAGAGATCCCTTACCTTAAGTCTTGTTTTTCCTCTAACACATCATAAACTTTTGTATAATAAATATATATTTATTATAAATTTATTCCAGAACTATATGATTATATATATATTATTTTCTTATAATAGATCAACACATTTTTATTAATAAATTGTATATTTATTAAATCAATCATTATAACCATCCATGAGAGGCAGTGATGGAAAATGAATTACATCAGTTCTCAATTTAGCAGTCCACCATACAAATGAAAGATGACTTCATTTACCATTTTATGGAAGAGGATATGGATGTAGGTGATTACATCAACAAAATAAAATCTCATTATAGTAAATATACTGGTGTTATGATCTCATAATTTTTGAAGAATATTTAAAGGAGGTATAAGAATATATAAAACTAAAACATTCAGTATACCTTTTCTTCAGATAACTTCCTTTTATCTACACCTTAAACCCTCTAAGTTTGGTATTATTCCAAAAATAAGACATTTGAAACATGGGAATGGATTTTAAGAAGGTATTTGAGTAGGGATTGGCTAAAAAAAGGCTTTTTAAGTTTAAATAATAGTGAATAGGAGGTTTCCTTTTATAAGTGAGAGGAGGGACACTCTTGGAATTACTTAAAATATTAAATTAATATAAATTATTTTTCATGAAAAAAGGCATAAAACTGATATAATTAGAATATATTATGAGTATGGGTAGAAATAATTTCATCTAATAAAATTTGGACTAGTTTAGATTAAGTTTTTACCCTAATCTCTTTGTTTTAACTTGCGTTAACCCTTTTTGAGAATTACCATGATAGCAAAGTTTTTTACTCTTTAGGGGTCAATATAGTTACTATAAAAGGAAAATTGGCCTATAAATGGACCATAGGTGATATTTTTAAATATATACTAATCACTTGGCCAAAGATAGGATTTTTAAAAATTTTAAATCATTTAATAAAATATTATTTATTATAAAATAACATAAATGTAATTTTTGGAATTATTCATTTAATTTGACTTTGAAAACAACATAAAAAATGGAATTCAAATATAATCCATTCAAAACTATCCAAAATTTTATTTTAATATATTTTTTGGAACATAATAATTAATACAAATTATATTACTTTTAAATTTTTTAAAATCATTTATTTTATTTTTCTATTAATTGAATAAATGTTGTGTTAGAGTTGCGTAAGAATTTAAGTTAATTATTTCATCACTAAAAATTAAAAATAAATTACCATGATAAAAAAATAATTTATATTTAAAATAATTATTTATAATCAAACATAAGTTGTCTCTATACTTATCAAAAAATATTATAGAAATTAAAAGTAAGAAAGTGACATTTTTGAATTTATCTTTTACTCAATATTATAAAGGTCAAAATGAAAGACATATGGAAAAAGTTAAAATATTTTCTAAAATTGGATGTAAATTTCTGAACTACACTTATCCAATAGAATAAAGACAAGTTTTCTTGTCATTTTTTACCCCTTTCCATATTATTTTTAACCTTAATTACCCAATTTACCCTTACCATGACGATGATTATTTTTTATGGTTACTATCCATAATGATAAAAAAAGGTTTCTATTTAAAAAATTTGCACCTCATAATTCCAAATATGTAATAAATTTTAAAATATTTAATTTTTATAAGTTGCAGAAATTAATTTAATATAAAAACATACAACACAATGAAAAACAATTTTTTTAGAAAATTGACTTTTAATTATAAAAATATTTTTATACTAAATTCAAATATAAAATTAATTAAAAAGTCCATAATTAAATTATTTTTAATCAAAATGAACTAATGAAATATTGAAACTAATTCAAAATATAATTTAACTATGTCAATATTTAAAAAGAAAATATAGTTTCCAATAAAAATCAGCATTTTCACTATTCACTAAAAAATGAACTCTTCAGAAAAATACTATAAATTTACCCTAATATAATTTTAATATAATGATTTTAAAAATTAGTTCCATTTTATCAAATATATTTTTGAAAATTTATTTAAATTAATTATAATATCTTCTTACAAAAAGAAAAAAATATTTTTGAATAAAATGCATTTTTTTGAAGAATAAAATGACTCTACTAAAAATTAAGGGCTTATTTACTAATAATTATTCAATTAATTTTTATTGAGTATGATATTTATTTATATATATTTAATAATTTGGTTAATCTTATTAATACCCACCAATTTTACAGTTGGGTTATAACTATAATAATATTTCATGGTTCATTTAAGCTTGATGTTACATGTTGTATATGCTATCAAACATAGTGTTATTTTAAAATATTAGGGCGTTAAATGATAAAATAAGGAAAATATGAATATAAATTATTATTTTAGGTCAATGTTACTCCTCTATGACCATTTCTTTACTGGATCAACTGAGATCCCTTCACTGGTTATAATGTGTCCCAAGAATGTGACTTTTTATAACCAAAACTCACATTTACAGAATTTATCAAAAAAATTATCTTTACTTATAGTTTTTAAGATTAACCTTATATGAACCTTATACTCCACATGAATTTGGGAATATATCAAAATATCATCAATAAATACCACCACAAAATTTTCAAGGTATTCCTTAAATACTCTATTTATAAAATCCATAAATCTGGAAGGCGTATTAGTTAATCCAAAGGGAATAACAAAAAAATAATAATTTCCATATCTTTTTCAGAAGGTAGTATTTAGGATATCTTCTTTATTTACCCTCAACTGATGATACCCCAATCATAGGTCAATCTTGGAGAATAATTAAGCCCCATGAAACTGGTCGGATAAATAATCAATCCTTAGAAGAGGATATTTTTTTAACAGTAATCCCATTAATTTATCTATAATCAATGCATAACCGCATTTATCCATTATTATTCTTCATAAATTAAAAAATTTATTCTTAAGGATACACACTTGGTTGAATAAACCCCTTCTATAAAATATCTTGAAGTTTCTTATTCAGTTTCTCTAACTCCAAATAAGCCAGTATATACATCGTCTTTGATATTGGATTGGATCCATGTATGATTTCAATTAAGAACTATACCTATCTTTATAGGGGAGGTCAAGGTAAATATTTTATAAATACATCAATGTATCCTTGAAAAATGGGTACATCTACTATCCTTATACTTTCTCTTTTTTCTCCTCATTCACCAATCATTTCCATAAATAAGGAAATATTAGGTGGTTCTTGACATGACTTAGGCTGGGATATCTCTCCTTTGAAGATAATTAATGGTTTTCCATTCAATAAAACTGAAATTACATTACTTCTATAGTTGAACTTGGCATTATAATTTTAAAACCAAACCATCCCTAATATAACATCAAATTACACTATTGTAATGACACCAAGTTTGTGGAGATATTGTATTCACAAAAGTTAATAGGGGAATCCATATATATATTTGATTCTTGAATAGTTATTCTAGGATTTTTTACCAAAAAATACACCACTAGAAGTTCAAGATTTAACTTGATGTTCTTTTCAAACTTGAATGAAATTAAATAATTCATAGAACCAATACCAAATAATGTAACTGCTAGTATCGAGTGTATAATGGCTATACACACCACTACATCATTGGAAGCCTCAAATTCAGATATTTTGATTACAAAAGAATGAAATTAATCCCTTATCGTTTTCTAGGGTAGATCACAATTTACCTCCATTATCTTATAATTTGGAAATTTATTAGTGAAATGTACATGCTCCCCCACACTTGAATAATTGTACGGTTGGTTGTACTTACACTATATTCCATTTTTCATTGGCATTCCAATTTTGAGTAATTAAATCTCTATGATAGTTTTTGAGTTATATAACCATCTATTCTATAATTGTAACACTTTCTAGTTCCTTGAATATAATTCCATGAATTCTTCTTCCCACACTTATTATATACAAGTAGTTGTTTATTCGTTCCTTATCTTATATAGTAGAAATTATTTTTGAAATTTGGTTATATCCTCCTCCTTTTATCATTCAATCTATGAGACCGGTTTTCATATCAAAAATACATTTACACTTTGAGAATTTTTTTTACTATTTCTTCATAACTCCTAAAGTCTGGGATTGCATGAGTTTTCCATAGATGATGTATTATCCCACAAAATAATTGATTGATCTTACCATCAAAATTAATGACAAAGATTGAATCACATCACGCAAGACTTATAAAGTTTATCTCATAACTTCCCTCTGATTCATTCCCCTTTTCTTCATCGTAAGTAATTACCTCTCAATATTGGTTCAAAGGGTAAAAGAAAAATACTTATTGAAAAGTTTTTTTTGAAGTCTTCCCACTCTAAGACATTAAACTCATCCTTTGGCTTCATGTTCTTGATCAGTTTCCACCACTGATCAACTTATCCCTCTATGTGGTATACTAACAAAGTGACTTTCTCCTATTTATAATATCAAAGGATAGAAAATATATTTTCTAGAGTATTGATCCATTTTTCTATGATTAGTGGATTGAAGTTTCAACTAAAAAAGGCAGTCATTTCCGTGTGAAGGATTCAACTTCTAGTTTTTCCTTGGTAAAGTTAGATGCTCCACATTGTTTAAATTATTATTCATGATCTGAGTTAAATTATTCATTAGTATCATGAATATTTCAACTCTATATTCCATTAGATTTGGAATATTGTTGTTTCATTTTCCATCACATCCCTTATTTATACGAGTCATTCTATTTCTTCAGATTTTTTTCTAGAAGATGAAAACATAAGTGAGAAATTTTTTACTATTGTAAATATTATGATAATAATTTTAAAAGAAATATTAATCTTAAAATTTTATAATATCAATATTATAGGATAATATACTTCAATATTAAAAAAAATTACACTATCTTTATATCCTTCATAATGGTTTATAAAAATAATGGGATCCACCAAAGCATATCTCCTAAGAGTGTTTGGATAGGTGGGAAGTCTTAGGACTCTCTGTCATGCACCAGGTATAGGTCAAATTAATACCCAATGAGTACCTTTATTGTTATTACCCCTAGGTACAGTCATGTTAGAGACAAATACACTTGTAGTATCCAGAAAAATATTTCATTTCTTAAAAACCACTCACTTTATACTTTACCAAAATTTCAGAAGGTTTTACTATATTTAGACTTATCACCAGGGTTTTTACTAATTTTTTTCAGCACTAATTTCCATAAATAACTAAACCTTGAATTTTATTCCAACTATGGTGATCCTCCTTTTTAATATATTATTTTTAACATATTTCCTGATCAAAATATTACATTAATAACTTCGAAGGTCTATTTGATGTTTAATGTCTTGGAAACTAGGTACATAATATAAAAAGTACACAAAGAAAACAAAAAAATAATATTAATTTAATTATCATTAAATAATCCTCTATTATTCAATCCCAGGTCACCTCAATGCAAGTTATTTTCTAAGGACATACATCAATAAAATGGATGAGAATAAATATTAGTAAGTGATAAACAAAGGAAATGAAACATGAGTGATTAACATGGATAAAATATGGAATAATATGAGTGAATAATTATAGATAGCATGAAAATGTGGATATAATATAAAAAATAGACATTCATAATCATATCACCAAGGTTCAATACCAAATTATCATAAAACATATTATTAAGGTTATTCCCCAAGGTATCATACAACATGTTATCTCTAGAGATTAATTATTTAGACAATGCATTGGAGTGCTATCATGGTTCATCATTAATTTTTATTAATTCATGTGTTTCACATATATAATAATAAAGTATTTTATTAATAACCTAAGGATAATAAAGGATGAGTTTTTTAAACCACTTTGTATACCTGTTATGCTGCCAAAAAATTATTCCTTGATTTTTCATGCCTCTCTTTTATGTTGTGAATGACCAAATCTATTTTTATTCAAGGGTGTTTATATAGATGTAATTATAATTCCTTTATTAGGGGTTTCAATGTAATGGAATAATCATTAGTTCATGAGAACATAATAACTTTGAAATTTGAAGACTAACTGCAAAGGAAGTACTAGGATAAAAAGGGAAATTAATAGAATCCCTTACCTTATGAGATAACTTCTTAAAGATCAAGGAGAGTTCATTGAAACCTTATAAAACTCCTTATAAAGGATATAAAGAGGGAAAATGAGTGGAATTTCATGATTAATGAATTTGGAGTGAATGAGATATGGCAGAGGGGTATGTATCTATAGCCAATGTGGGAGGATTTTTTATTAATTTTTATATATATGCCATAGAATTCTAGGTTGTGAAAGTAAAAAAACATTAGATTACCCATGGTTTTGGCTCATGTTTTATGAAATTAGTAAGTTAGTTTTTTATATATTTTAGTTTCATAACTGAACTTAAATATTTTATATTACTTTTGTCATGGGAAGACAATTTTTCCACAAAATAATGTTTTTATAAAGTTTATTTCCATTTTAGACTTTGGAAAGTTATTTATTAGAATGGGAATTAATTTTAATTCATCAAAATACAATATATTAATAAAGTTTCACACCCAGTTTTTTATTTTCATCATTCGTTCCAGTTAATTTTTGGATCTCAGTTTTTCTGTCAGGTTATGGGTGTGACAAGTTTTGAATTTTGAGGTGTTTCTTTTTTTAGTTTTGATCTCGTGGTTATTCTTCAGTTTTTTTCATGAGTTATTAGAGAAAAGTTGAGTTTATGAGCTTGAAATTAGCTTGCACAAGGTTTGCGCATGGTTATAGTAAACTGTGTGGATAAAACTAGGTAACAATGTGAGATTTGGTGTGCTTATGGTTGAGGGTACACAACCCACACACGATTAGTCAAACCGTGATTAAAGCATGCATGAAGCCACTGTCCTATAGAATAACCATTACACATGGTTGATGAATGGTTTACCAAACCGTGTGGCCAAACCATGTAGGTGACTAAGTATTTACATTAAGGGATGCACAATTAGCACATGGTATGGTAAACTGTGCGGCCAAACCATGAAAGATGCCCAAATGTTAAAAATTTCAAAATTCATAAACTACCCTTATAGGATTTTCAACCCAAAACGCCTCCCCTATCCTCCCTATGGTTTGTATGAACCTAAGGGGACTTTTCCCTTGTTCTATAAGCCTCCACCATTCTCCCATGGTGTGGATCTAGGGTTTGTTCAAGGTTTCGGGCTAGATATTCAAGGTATTTACACTCCTCTCTTCTCCCTCTTCCTTATCCTTCCACTTTCCTTTGAGTTATTCTTCTCTTATGGTCTCTTATAACAAGGGATCATGTTTTCACCTGGTTTATGTTGGGGGGTTTTTCTTGTTTAAGGTTCCCATTGTTATATCTTGGGTCTTGGAACCTTCATGGTGTGATTTTAGGTGTGTGTTGTTAAAGCACCATATATTTGAGGTAGGTTTCCCTTGCACTTGCCTTTATAATTTTAGATTATTTAGTTTCATTATTTTAACACCTTTTTTATATACTAAATAATGATATGTAATCTTTGGATAAATTTTTTGGTGTGAAAAATAACAATTTCTCCTTTTTTTGATATAAATGTCATTGTTTTATTATAAATGTGCACACCAAGGGTTTGATAAAATGATCAATTGCCTTTCGCATGTGTTTTGTGGTTTTTTAGTCATGGTTTGGATTTGTAAATGTTTTTGTGACACCTTGATGTTGGTTTTGGGTTCCTAAAATGGATCTATAAAAGGTTTGGACTTGAAAATGGTGTGTATTCGGTTCATTTGAAATAAAATGGAATGTGATGTTGATTATTGGCCTATTTGGAATTTTTATAAAAATGGATTTGGCTTGAAAGTGTGATGATAATGTTTAAAATAGATTTGTAAAATGATATTAAACGTAAAATGGAATGTTCACACCTATTTTAGAAAGGGTGATTTAGTTCTTTGATAAATAATGGTTTTGTGGAAAGAGCTTGAGGCTCATTTTTCACTTTGATGGAAGTGGTGAAAATGTTTATCATGAAAACCCTCCTTGGATAATTCTCTTACTGAGTTTATTTTTAAATGGTTGGGATGTATTCATTGTGGAATCCTAGTTAATCATTTTCCTAGTGTGGAAACGGGATACCCTCGGTATGGTCTCCTTTTTTATGTATGAGTTGTAAGGAAAAATATTGATCCTTGGAGTGACTCGAGTGATGCCTATTGTGTTGATTATTATATATGTGCATGTGATTGGATGCTCAGTCGACATCTATTGGATAAACCTCTTCTATAATCTTGGAATGGATAACTTGACCCAACTATTTAATTTTATAAGAACAATTGCTATACTAGTTATATTACGCACTAGCTAGCGGCTCATAGCATGGGGATATATTGAGTTTTATTTCCATGGAATTGGATCCCTCTTTATGTACCATGTGGGGGATGGCCAATCATATTGTGAATTATTTATGTTATCAAGTGAGGCATGATTTTCAAGATGAGGAAACATGTATTACGATGTTCTGGATTATTCACGAGTTCTTAGGTTTCTCCCATGTCTATTAACACTTAGTTTCTTGTAGTGATGATTGAGTTTCAATGTTGGTTGGTTACTCTTGTGTAATTATTTCCATTTAAAATATTACATGACTATTTTATTTCTCTCATATGTGGTGTATCTCTTTGTAAAGTGATGAGTTTGTGTTCAAAGGTTTATAGAAAAATGTTTTAAAGTATAAATGTTTTATACTATCTTGTACCATTTTGAGATTAAAGAATCGCCTTCCCCTTGAAAATGTTAATGTTTATTTAATGGAAAAGAACTTTGTTTTGGAAATGGTAAAAAGGGGAATGGAACATAATTTGTTTTAAAGTGAAAAAATGTGTGAAAAATCATACTTTTATATATTATATTTCAAAATTGAAGTTGAGGTTTCTTTTATTTTAAAGGAAGTGCATTGGGAATAGTTTGTTCGAGCATGCCTACTGAGTTTTAATATTCAAACCTATAGTTATTTATTGTTTTTATCCTTTGGTGTTGGTTTAATCTTGGTTTAGATCACCATGGTTAATGGTTTGTTTTGGTATCGGAGAGTGAAACTCAGGGTCATATGGAGACATTGTGGTGGTTTTTAGGTTTTGTTTAGTTTTGTTGTACAATATTTTTATATTTTTTAGATTATTGTATTATGATGTTCAGTTTAGTTATTCATATATTTATTGGGATATGTTGTTTATATTTTTGTTATTTAGTTTGTTATTTATTTATATTGGAAAAAAGCGTTCGCTTGTTTACTCTATTGATTCCCAACACTAGTTTCCAGTCCATGGTGATCAAGAACTCCCTTAGAGTCTTACCAAGAATGGGTGACTAGTTCAGGGTCGACCCAGGTTGGTTTGTGAAAAAATAGTATCAATGCTTATTTTATCTTTATAGGACCTTTCTTTTCAGATCGCCCTTTTTTACTTGATAACTTCATGGTAGATGGAGTAAGATTATCGGAGCTTGGGGTGAAATTATGTGGGAGTGTATGACCAATACTTTCTAGACCAAACCTTGAGTTTCCACGTGAAGCTAGATTTTTATGGTTTCTTTGGTTTGTTTTGTGGTTGTTTGGTGTTTGGTATACGAAAATTGGGTTGGGATAGTGGTCTCTGTGAGATATCAAGTCCTGGAAGGCCATGTGGAGCCAGGTACATGATCTTAGAATACTCTCTGTGGCACTAGTGTGATTGGTGTATGACCACCAACCATATGAACAAGTCACCCATCAATGCTATTTTCCCTTGTGTATTGTTTTGGGTCTTCTTTTATTCTAAAAATTGTTTGGAGAATTCTTGTTTTTGGATTGTGGAAAATAAATTTTGAAATGGTAATGGTTTGGTTTTGGGAAGATGGAAAATGAATTTTCAGAATCGTATTAAAGAAGACATTAGAAAATGAATATTTATAATTGAAATATGAGGTTTTTGAAATTTTTTGCTGAGAAAACATATTTTTTTTAAAAATGGGATTTGGAAATTTGTTTAGAATGAGGATAAATGGGGTTTTTAATCAAATGTTTTTTTGATGGAATGAGATTGTTAAGATCCTGTAAAATATTTTGAATGAAATGAATTTATTTTTTAGATGAGATCCATGGTATTTTATTTTGATAAATAATGAAAATGGATTGATGTATTGAATTGGAAAATTTTTATTAACCTGGGGGTTAGTGAGCCATTGAAAGATTTTATGAATTTTGAATTGGGTTGAATGATATATTTTGGAAAGTGTGAATGTATTTTTTTACCTTTGGTATATTCCATGAGTTCTCACATGCATGGATATATTTGGAAAGTGGTTGGATGATTTATTTGTGACCAGATTAGCTCGAGAATGTGCATGTGAGTGAGACTCTATGGAATACCACTGGTGAGTGTGAAAATCCACCAAGTTTTTTTCTTTTCAAAAGTGTTTTAATCATAAAGTGTGATGTTTTGAAAACCAGTGATGTGTGGTGCTTTTATTATATTCTGAATGTGTTGTCTATGTGGTGTGTTCTCTTGTGATTTGGAAGTGATGTTCACATTTTATTCTAAGTTTGGAATCTTGTTGGCGATTCAGCTTTGAAGCGGTGTTTATCAGGCTGCTAGAAAAGTTTTTGGAATCTTTGAGATGGTTTACCTTTGTGTTGGTATCAGTTTTATGTGAGTTTTTGTTAATGAGATTATTTTGATAGAGCACTTGGTTTTCTTATTTCTTAGTCTTCACCCCCATAGATATTCAATAGATGTTTGAGGTGAAATTATGGGTGGTTTCTCGTTGAAATATTTTATAGTTGATCAATATAAGGATTTCTTTCTTCAATTTCATAAGTTCAATCCACCTTTTCAAAGGGAAACCCAACCCGTTTGTAAGAGTAGTGTGCTATTTGGGCTCAGTTTAAAGCCACTTTTTGTTGTAATGTTCTTTTTGTTGTGGTGTTTCCTTCTATTGTGGTGTTTGTTCCTGGTGGTGTTCTCCTTTTCTTGTAGCTTTAGGGGATGTTTTGTATCTCCTTAGAAATTATATTTCAATGGAAGTGTTTTCTATTTTACTAAAATTCTGAAAATTCTTCCATTTTAAGTGATGGTGAATTTAATTGTGTGCCTTTTTTATTCTAATCCTCATTCAGAGTGATATAGAATGGTGTTTTGTATCATCTAAGTCCATATTTATGTAAAAGTGCCTTGTTTGAGTAAGTGGGTTTCATGGTGTGTCATGATATTTCATTTATGGCTGAGGTGCTATATTACCAATTGGGGATCATTATCTCCTAACTGTGGTGCAAAAAATGCTTCAAACATTAGATCTATATGCATAGGTCTCAGAGTGAGGCTTTTCATGCAGTTAGGAAATCACTGGGGGGTATGGGGAACATTGGTTCATCTCTTTTATCCAACATTGGTGTGAGGAAGTTTAAATAATTCTCTTTAAATTCTCTATGTTATTATGAATTCCCCCTTGTCATATAAATATTTTCTTTGTGAAATCTCAATTATTGTGTATTTTCAGATATGAGTCACTAATTGTTTTCCCTTAGTTAGTTGGATATTTGGGGTGGTGATTTTTCATTTCTGTCCCCCTCCTCCTCTTGTGGTGGAGGGGTTTTGGGCTGTGTGGGAGGAAGTTCCCTGGTTGGTTCAAATTAGTGGGTTCTTAATGGTGGGGAGACCCACAAAAGGTCTTGTAAGATTTCTCTTGGAGTAAATCCATTATAGTTTGTTTTAAATGGTGGGGATTTTATCACTGCCTCCCCATGTTGATAATCTTATTTAGTTTCTAGCATTGGCTTGGTAGTGGGTAGTCTCATTTGGAGGTATCTAATTTTGAGTTCCTCTCTTGAGTAAACATTGGGGTTAGAGTGCGCCCAATAGTTTTATTGAAGAAAGGTTGTGGAATTATTTTTTGAGAAGTGGTTTAGGCTCATTGATTTATCTTTGGTAAGAGATCTAAGTTTTTTGGTTGTTAATGTGTTCTTGATTTGAGAGGTTGGATCATGTAGTTGTGGAAATATTTAGTCTTTGATCGATCAACTGGAAATGTTGTGGCATTCCGAGGGTATAAAGCATTAATGGTGGGGAGAATTTTCACACCTATTTTTTCATTTTCATAAATTTTTCTGGTTCATTTTTGGATCTCGGTTTTTCTCTCGAGTTATGGGTGTGATGATTTTTGAATTTTGAGGTGTTTATTTGTTTAGTTTTGATCCCATGGTTATTATTTAGTTTTTTTCATGAGTTTTTGGAGAAAATTTGATTTTATGAGCTTGGAAGTAGTCTGTGCATGGTTTACACACAATTAGAGTAAATCATGAAAATCATCCCAGGTAACCGTGTGAGTTTTGGTGTGTTTCTAGTTGAGGGCACATGACCCACACATGGTTAGTTAAACCGTGATTAAAGCATGCGAGATGTAACAACCTGAGATTTTGTGATCTTTTTTCTAATTAATATAATCTTTTGATATTTTCAATTCAAGAAACATTGAATATAGATTTTTTTAATACATAATAGCACTAATCTTGGATTATGTTATACACAACACCAAGGGAAGCTTTCACTACACACAACACCAACTTGGCTCGCATTACACGTAGCACCGAGTTTTTACGAAACAACACTTTACTATTACAATTATTAAAATAATATAGTTATAACCTATCCGTTAAAAGATGAATAGTAATAACTAATTTTCAAATATTTGTTATAATGGTTTTGATAATGAAAAATATAATTTTTGGTAAAGTCTTTATATGTTTAAAACTACTATTTTCTCAAATGAATTGCTTTTCATGTCTTTCTATGAAAAATAATAAAATTAATTTTAGACACTCATAGAAATTTATTTTGATAAAATAAACATTATTTTTGAATTCAAAATATCAAAATAATATTATGGTAAAGTTTTTATATTTTTTTTGAAAAGTTTCAAATTTTGATGAATAGTGAAAAATATTTCATAGTAGTTAAAAACTGACATTTATTCATTTAAATAATAATTTTAACTTTAAATTGATTTTAAAGTCACAATAGATAAATAATACATATATTAATACAATTTAGTTTATTGTAATTAGTTTTATAATAGAATTATATATATAAAAAATTATTAAAGTTTTGAATGACTCTTTTACCCACCTTTTAGCCACATTTGCGGGATTAGAAGTAAAAATAATTTTACCGCTTCTGTGAATTGAATTTATAAAAATGTACATAAATGGTTGTAATTATTATGAAAAATGTGGTCTAATAAGATCAAAATAATTTTTTATGAATAGTAACTTTTGAAATTTATTTACCACGGTTAAAGGTAAATAGAGTAATTAAAGGTAAAAATAATATTATAATAATATAAAATTACCCTAACACTTGTACTAATTTCATTGGATATGTTTTTTTTAGACCTAAATAAATATTAATTCAAAAATATGATCCTTTTTAAGCCACTTGTGTTAAATTATGACATTTATAATATTTTATTTAAAGAAGAGTTAAAAATGTCATATTCAAACTTTTATAACTAAATAATTTTTAATATAGGGTTATACATAAGAAAAATTAGACTATAAATATTAATTATAAAGAAAATAAATATATATTCATCATTATAATATATTTTTAATTTTCATAGAAAAAATAAATTAATTAAAGGCTTGTATAATAATGATGCAATAATGTTTTAGTTAATTGAGATATCATCCATCTGGGCCTTCGGGCCATCGGTTTTGTCCCCGGGTCCTGCAAGGATTTTGGGCCACCCCAGGCCTTCGGGCCAGTTGATTCTCAGGGCCTTCAGGCCACCTTAAGGCCTTAGGGCCACCCCAAGGCCTTCGGGCCACATGAATGCAGGCCCCAGACACACTACAAAAAGGAGCAGCCCCAGAAGAGGATTCAGAGCAGGTGTACTCACCAGAGTAGAGCCAAATGGATTGTTAGAATGAAAGGGTATGACTATGCCATTGGTACCAGCCTATGATTGCATGAGAATCCTAGCCAGACGATCATGCAAAGGTGGAAATCTACTATCAGGATGCAGATGCTGGGGAGGGGCTATTCATTGTAGATAGTCTGGTTGAATTCCCTAAGACCTTCGGGTCATGTAATCTCCTAAGCCTACGGGCCATGTAATCTCTGAGCCTACGGGCCTTGTAAGGGTTCCCCCTCATCTCTTGAAAGGGGGGTTATCAAATATCAATAAAAATGATGGCCTTCGGGCCATTCAGGCAGTTAATTGAGATATCAAATAAATGATATTAAAATATTAAAATAAATATAACATTACATATTTAATGACAGGAAAAATTTTATAGATAAATTAGACATGTTAGTGAAATATTTTAAGTATTGGTTCTAATTTATCATGTTGGTATGATATTTTTAAAAATGAAAATATTGAATAGTATCAGAATTGATATAAATGGTACTTTAAAATAAATAATATTTTATTAAATGATATAAAATTAATAAAAATATAAGGTTCATCCAAATAAATTGTATATTGTTAAATATTTCATATATTATCTAACTGGAGTTCATTTTTCATTTTATAGTAAATATATTAACCCTATTGTGTAAAAAAAACAAGTTGTCACGATAAAAGTTAAATTATTTAACTAAGGGATAAATCCAAAAGATAAGGTTAATTTTGTGACCTAAACATGTGTAAAATTTATTGGTTGATAAGATTTAGACTCATCCTCATATTATCATTGAAATAAATCACTTTTTATCTATTTAAAATCGAAAATAATTTTATAAAAAATTAATAGTTTTGAAGTTTCCAAAAGTTCCCCTCCTCCCTCTTATAAAAGGGAACATATCCTTATCTTTAATTCACACCTCTAAATCCCTTTGAATCAGCCAATACCTTCCCTTTTTCTCTCCAAACTTGCATCACTATGTCCTAGAGGCCATAATTTGGGTAGAAATCTATCCTTGTGAGTCCTTTTGTGCAAATTAAAAGAAGATACTCGAAAAAGAGGTAATTGCTTTATCACATATTTCAAAGTTATTTTCTTCTTCTACTTCCTCTTTTTTATATTGTTTCCATAAAAATGTAATAACTCCCAAATATAATATATTATGATATGTTTTTATGATTATGGTAAAACCATATTCCTCATTTTACCCATCCTACAAAAAACAATATCACCATGCGTGCGTACGTACGACTTACCGTCTCCACACTGTGGTGTAAACTATTTTTCATGTTTACATTATTTATATGGGTATGAAGATGAATATAAAGGATAAAAATAATAAACATGAAATTATATTATTTATATATAATTAATATTTAATACAATTCCTTACCCTTTATCATCAAGGGAATGATACCATCACTTGTGCGTACGTACGGTTTACCGTCTCCATGACATGGTGAGATTCATTCTTCACCTTAACCATTCAAGAATGATTATAAAAATATATATAATGAATAATTATGAAATATATGCCATAATAATTATACTAGTATAATATATATATATATACAAATATATATACATATTTTTTATTTACTTTCTTTCATTCAATACGATAAGAAAACATAAACAACATTCATGCTCATGTACGATTTACCATCTCCAGGAATGATGTATTCCATTTTGTACTTATTTATGATATATATTATTACAATATACATATAATTGATATACATGATATTTATATCATGATATACATTATTTAATCATAATATAAGTATAAGGACCCATGATATAAAAAATTAAGACACATGCGAAGAACAAAGAAAATATTACCAGAAGTGAAACCTTAACATAGGATCGTTAACAAGAAGGTAACATAAGGTAATAATAAAACCATATATGGTATTATGTATAAGAATTTTATTCTGAAAAATATTTATAATAAACTTATATTTATTATATAGAAAGCTTTTATGAGTACAAATAGAGTCAATACACAAGGTAAGGGATAATTTTGAAAGTTCATTATTATTCGAGATTGTTTATAAGTAAATATTTACTTTGGTATATTATCATCCACATCCATGTTTTCTAAAAATGTTTTCATAAAATGTTTAATATTATCATATGGATGTTTAAATTCATTTTTACCCATTTTTACTTTTTACTACATGGTTTGAAATGGATCTTTCTTTCGTTTTCCAAATGAAGTACTTTTTGACTTTTCTGGTAAAAGTATGGGAAGAATGTTTTATTTTAACTTATACAAAATTAATGGATTTTTATGATTTAATAATGTCTTATTTACTTGAAGCTTCCATTATAAGTTTTTAAGGTTATTTTCAAATAAAATGTTTTATTTTAAAATTTTGCGGCATTTTAGGAAAAGAAAATGTTTTTGAAGAGGAAATGCTATTTTCCTCAAGAATTGATTTTAAGTGTTTTATAAAAATTATTTTCCATCTAAGATGATATTATTTAATAATGATATGTTTTAATTAAAATATACCTATCATTCACATTCTTTGATTATGTTTATGCTACTTGTGAAATGAATTTGTTTTCCTGGATTATGTTATGATGGAATGATGTTTAAGAAACCCATTTTATTCCTAAGGTTATGTTTATGAAAAATGTTTTATATTTTTGTGGAACATGTAAGAATTATTTTATTATGAGATGTGTGGGACCTATATCTCTCTAAAATTCATTGGGTAAATATTTATATCTCATGAGATTAACTAATATGGTCTTGGGAGTGAACCTTAACTACTAAGATGGACATGGGAGTGAACTATTACTACTAAGATAGTATAAGGAGTGAACTCATGTTACTAAGATAGCCATGGTAGTGAATCATGACTACTAAGATGGTATGGGTAGTGAAAACATACTACTAATATGGTATTTGTAGTGATTCCTTGGCTACTATAGAAATCAATATATGCTTATTTTTGTTCCATAATTCAATGTTTTATTCCTATGTTATGATTTTAGAACTTATGTTCTTTATTTACTTATGATTCATGTCTTATGAACTTCCATTATTTATACCATGATTCATGTATATGATCTTTGATATGTAGGGTATGATATTCAATTTTCATGATTAGGTTCTCATACCCTTATGCTCATGATTATTCTTACATATCTCCCTTGTTTACCATTACTAAGCATTTGAGCTCACCTCTTTCTTATGTTTCATTTCCTGTGGTTATGAAGAAAGGTTTTAGGTAGAATTAATAAAGGTGGAGATATTTATGGGATATTTTTTAGATATTTCACCTGGATAAAACATTTTGTCTCAAAGTTTCCAAAGACACTAAACTATTATGGTCCTCGGGCATGTATTTTTGTAATGTAGAGAATATTCATCTAAAATGATGCAATATCCATGTACGTCAATCCTGAGTCACTATAGTTGGTATCAAAGGAAAATTTTTGTCAACCTTTGGAAACTAGGAATATAAAACTTTAGTGATATCCCTAGGTATACTTCTAAGGATATTTATAGGGATGCCTTTAAGGATAAGTATAAGGATGATTCAATGTTTAAGAAAATGTCTTCGAATTTTGGTAAATGATAGAGTGAGTTGTTTCCTAGAAATACACCCCTATCTAGATACTAAAAGTGTATGCGGATCTAGAACAAATGTACCTAGAAGTAAAAACTTTGACAAGATGTTTTGGGCCTAATTCGAGGTAATATGGTACATGACAATGGACCTTGTTGCACAACTGGTTTTACACTCCTGGGGGATATTCTTTGGGAATTAAAAAACTCTTTATGAACCATCATTAAGGATTTAAATAGGAGTTGGTTATGAATAACCTAGTATAAAACCGAGGAGTCATATTTTAAGAAGGGTGTCATAATTTAGACATAATATAAGTTGTTTTCATGATTATGTGATTCCTTGCTATGATAATAATTTCTTACTAAATTCTTATTGGTTTTATACAATAGAGGGAACCAAAAATAACTAGATTAATGTTGAGTATGATGGAAAATCTATTAATGAGTAGTCAAATGGGATGATCACTAGAGTGAAGAATGTTGTGATCACGCCTAACTAGTTTTCAAGGAACATGATTAACAATATGTAACTTAACCAATTCTCAAACTCACCAAGGAATAGAAAGAAGGATATTTTTGAGATTTTGGGTAATGGAGACCATAGAGGAAAGAATATTTAGTTTCCTTTGTTTCAAGAATGTGGAAAAAATCATTTAAGTGAATATATTAGAGGAACAATAAGATGTTTTTACTATGGGAAAAGAAACAAGGAAAGTGAATTCAAGGAAAAAATGAAGAGTTTGGTTAATGGAATGGATGATAATATTGGACTCCCTAAGATATCATCAAAGGTTAAGTGTTTTAAGTGTGGATTAAATGGTCATTATGCAACCCAATGTCCCTAGATGAAAGCTCCTGATGGGAACTAGTAATGTGGTATGAGTAATGGTTACATTTATGATGATGAAGAGAATACATATGAAATGTGAAAAGAAATAGGTATTATGTAATAGGATGAGGTAGCCTTGTTAAATTATTAAGGATAAAGTAATCATGATTTTTATGTATTTGAATTCAATAAATTTTTTATTGAAGTACTTTTATGGTATTAAGGAATAATGAAACATCTATTAATTGGTAGAATGTAGTTTTTTACTTAAGGATATAAGAACATATGTTGAATGGTACTGGTAACCATTAAAAGTGATTGAGGTAATAAGGTGATATTTTTGTAAAACACATGATTAAGGGAAGGATAACCCTTAATATGAGCATGATGTTGAGATAATGATATTTGGATAAAGATATTTTGGATATGAATAAGTAAATTAGAAGATACTAGTTACCTTAGTACTAATTAATAATTTATTGACATGTGGGTTTCTATGAAAGAAACTTTCAAGTATTAATAATTTTATAACCTAGATGGATTTTGAGAGATAAATTCATTTTAAGGGGGGTAGAATGTAACACCCTTAGATTTTATGAGTTTTTTTCGAATTAATATAATATTTTGATATTTTCACTTCAAAAAACATTGAATATAGATTTTTTATTATATAATAGAACTAATTTTGATTATGTTATACACAACACCAAGGGAATATTTCACTACATGCAACACTGACTTGGACTGCATTACACGCAACACCGAGTTTCTGTGAAACATCACTTTACTATTATAATTATTTAAATAATATAGTTATAAAAAATATGTTAAAATATGAATAATAATAAATAATTTTAAATTATTATTTATAATGGTTTTGATAGTGAAAAATATAATTTTAGGTAAAGTCTTTATATGTTTAAAACTACTATTTTCTCAAATGAATTGCTTTTCATGTCCTTCTATGAAAAATAATAAAATTAATTTTAGACACTCATAGAAAATGATTTTGATAAAATAAAAATTATTTTCGAATTTAGAATATCAAAATTATCTTAGGGTAAGTTTTTGGTATTTTTCTAAAAAGTTTTAATTTTTTATGAATAGTGAAAAATACTACATAATAGTTAAAAACCGACCTTTTTTCATTTAAATAAATTTTTTACTTTAAATTAATTTTAAAGTCAAAATAGATAAATAATACACATATTAATCCAATTTAGTTCATTGTAATCATTTTTATAATATAATTAGATATAAAAAAAATTATTGAACTTTTGAACGTCTCTTTTACTCGCCTTCTAACCACATTTGCAGGATTAGCAGTAAACATAATTTTATCACTTATGTGAATTTAATTTAAAGATATGTACATACATGGTTGTAATAATTATGAAAAACTTGGTCCAATGGGATCAAAATATTTGTTGGTGAATAATAACTTTTGAATTTTATTTACCATGGTTAAAGGTAAATAGAGCAATTAAAGGTAAAAATAATATTATAATAATATAAAAATTACCCTAAAAATTTTCCTAATTTCATTAGATATGTTTTTTTTAGACCCAAATCAACCTTATTTATAAAATATTATCCTTTTTAATCCACTTGTGTTATATTAGTACATTTATTATATTTTATCTAAAGATTAGTTACAAATGTCATATTCAAACTTTTATGACTAAATAATTTTTAATATAGGGTTATACATAAGAATAATTTGACTATAAATATTCATTATAAATATATTAATTATATATTAATCATGGTAATTTATTTTTAATTTTCATAGAATAAATAACTTAATTAAAGTCTTGTATAAAAATGATGCCATAATTGTTTACTTAATTGTGATATAAAATAAATGATGTTAAAATATTAAAATAAATATAATATAAAATAGTTAATATCATAAATTTTTTTATAGATATCTTAGAAATTTTAGTGACATATTGGTATTATTAGTTCAAAGTTATCATGTTGGTATGATATTTTAAAAAATGTAAATATTGAATAATATCAAAATTGACATAAATGATACTTTAAAATAAATAATATTTTATTAAATGATGTAAAAATAATACAAATATAATATTCATAAAAATAAATTTTATAGTGTCAAATATGTCATAAAAAATCCAATTGGGGTTCTTTTTACGTTTTATAGTAACTGTATTAACCCTATAGTGTAAAAAAACTAGTTGTCACGGTAAAAGTTAAATTATTTAACTAAGGGTTAAAGCCAAAAGATAAGGTTAATTTTGTGACCTAAACATGTAAAAAATTCATTGGTTGAGATGATTTCGAATTATAATCATATTATAATTTAAATAACTCACTTTTTATCTATTTTAAATTGAAAATAATTTTATAATAAATTAATAGTTTTGGAGTTTCCAAAAGTGCCCCTCCTCCCTCTTATAAAAGGACACTTCTCCATCTCTTTAATTCACACATTTAAATCCATTTATCTTAGCCAAAACCTGCCCATTTCCTCTCCCAACTCACCTCAATACATTTTAGAGCCCATAATTTGGGTATAAATCCATCCTAATGAGTCCTTTTGTGAAAATTAAAAGGAGATACTTGAAAAAGAGGTAATTGTTCTATCACCTCTTTCAAAGTTATTTTCTTATTCTACTTCCTATTTCTATTTTTTTCATACCAAAGTAATAAATACAGAATATAATATATTTTTAGATGTTTTTATGATTACAGTACAACCATATTACTCCTTTTACCCATCCTACGAAATAAATATCACCATGCGTGAGTACGTACGACTTACCGTCTCTATGCTGTGGTGTAATTTTTTTTCATGTATACTTTATTTTTATGGATATAATGATTAATATAAAGAATTTAAATAATAAATATGACATTATATTGTTTATTTATAATTAATATTCAATCCAATTATTTACCCTTTATCATCAAGGGAATGATACCGTTGCTCGTGCGTACGTACGGATTACCGTCTCTACGACGTGGTGTGATTCATTCTCCATGTTAAACATTAGAGAATGATTATAAAAATATATATAATGAATAAGTATGAAATATATGAATTAATAATTATAATGTTATAGTATATATATATACACATATATTTTATTTAATTTCTTTCATTCAATATGATAAGAAAACAGAAACAATGTTCATGCATACGTACAACTTACAGTCTCTATGAACGGTGTATTCAATTTCATACTTATTTATTATATAGATTGTTAAAATAAAAATATAATGGATATAAATGATATTTATATAATGATTTAATTCTTGAATCATAATATAATTATAATAACCAATTATATAACAAATTAAGACACTTACAAAGAACAAAGTGAATATTATCTGAAGTGAAACCTTAACACAGGATCATTAACAAGAGAGTAATATAAAATCATAATAAAACCATATATCGTATTATGTATAAGAATATTCTTCTATAAAATATGATAATAAACTTATATTTATAATATAGTAATCTTGTACGAGTACAAAGAGAGTCAGGACACAAGGTAAGGGATAATTTTTCAATTTCATTATTATTCGAGATTGTTTATACATAAATATTTACTATGGTATATTATAATACACATCCATGTTTTCTAAAAATGTTTTCATAAAATTTTTACTATTCTCATATGGATTTTTAAAGTCATTTTTACCCATTTTTACTTTTTACTACATAGTTTGAAAGGAATATTTCTTTCGTTTTCTAAATATGTACTTTTTGATTTTTCTGGTAAAAGTACAAGAAGAATGTTTTATTTTAACTTATACGGTATGAATGGATTTTTTCACTTTCATAAAACATTATTTACTTGAATCTTCCCATAAAAATTTCAAGGTTATTTATAAATATTTTTTTTTCTTTTAAAATTGTGTGGTATTATAAGAAAAGAAAACATTTTTGAAGAAGAAAGGACATTTTCCTCAAGAATTGATTTCAAGTGTTTTATCAAAATTATTTTCCATATAAGATGAAATTATTTAATAAGGAAATGATTTAAATATAATATCCCTATTATTACTATGAATTCATTATGTTTATGCTATTTATGAAATCCATTTTTTTCCTAGACTATGTTATGATGGAATGGTGTTTAAGAAACCAATTTTATTTCATGGTCTATGTTTATGATAAATGCTTTATGTTTTTGCGGCATATGTAAGAATGATTTCATTATGAGATGGGTGAAACCTATATATCCCTATAATTAATTAGGTAAATATTTATATCTCATGAGATAAACTAAGATAGTCTTGTGAGTGAACCTCGAATACTAAGATGTCCATGGGAGTGAACCATGACTACTAAGATAGTATGAGGAGTGAACTCATGCTTCTAATATGGCCATGGGAGTGAACCATGACTACTAACATGGTATGGGGAGTGAATCAATACTAATAATATGTTCTTGGAAGTGATTCCTTAGATACTATGGAAATCAATATATGCTTATGTGTTTACCACAATTCAATGTTTTATTCCTATGTTATGCTTTCATGGATTATGTTATTTATTTACTTATGATTCATGTCTTATGAACTACCATTATTTATTCCATGATTCATGTATATAATATTTGATATACAAGGTATGATCTTATATTTTCATGATCACATTCTTATACCCATATTCTCATGATTATTCTTACATATCTCCCTTGCTTACCCTTACTGAGCATTTGAGCTCACCCCTTTCTTATGTTTCCTTTCCTTAGATTATGAAGAAAGGTTTTAGGTAGAATTACTAAAGGTAGAGATATTTATAGGAGATTTTGAAGATCTTTCACCTGGATAGAATACTTTTTCTTTAATTTACAAAGACACTAAACTATTATGGTCCTTGGGCATATATTTTTGTAATGTATAGAATATTCATCTAAAATGATGTAATATCCATGTATGTCAATCTTGGATCACTATACGGGAAGCCACTGTCCCATGGTAGAAACATTACGTACGATTAGTGCATGGTTTACCAAACCATGTATCCAAACCCTGAAGGTGACAAGTTGTGTCTGGTTAGGGGAACACGATTGGTGGACGGTCTGGTAAACCATGTATCCAAATTGTGCGAGATGCCTAGATCTTAATTTTTTTGAAATTCATAAACTACCCTTATAGGATTTTAAACCCCAAACGCCTCCCCTCTCCTCCCTCTAGTTAATGAAACCATAAGGATCCTTTCCCCTTATTCCCAAAGCCTCTAAACTTATCCCATGGTGTGGATCTAGGGTTTGTTCAAGGTTTCATGGTAGTTCTTCAAGGAATTTACTCTTATCTCATCTCCCTCTTCCTTGTCCTTCCACTTTTCTTTGAGTTCTTCTTCTCCTATGGTCTCTTATACCTATGGTTCATGTTACCCCTTGTTTATGTTGGGGTTTTTACTTGTTTAATGTTACTATTAGTATATCTTGGGTCTTGAAACCTTCGTGGTATGATTTTTGGGTGTGCGTTGTTGAAGCACCCCAGATTTGAGGTAGGTTTCCCTTGCACTTGCCTTTATAATTTGGGATTCATTAGTTTGATGCTTTTAACACAATACTTATATGATAAATAATGATGTGTGATATTTGGATAAATTATTTAGTGTGAAAAATAGTGATTTATTCTTTTTTTATAAATGGAATTATTTTTTTATAAATGTGCACACCAAGTGTTTGATAAAATTCCTAGTTAGATTTCGCATGTTTTTTGTGGTTTGTTAGGTATGGTTTGGATTCATAAATGTTGTTGTTGCAACACCCCAAGGTTTTAAAAATAAATTTATCATATAATGAATTCAACACTAGTACTATGTGAAACAAAAATTTTTTTATTTAAAGGAGATAGTTATAACCTGGCTGTTAGATATAATTTTTCCACTTTTGTGATTTGAATTTTAAAAAACTGACATACACAGTTGCAATCAGGAAGATATTTAGAGTCTAATATGATCAACTTACATTTTTTAGTGAATAGTAACATAAACTTATTAATATTAATATGAATATTAATATGAAACTTATTAATAGTAAATCATATTATTATTTTATTTCCTTAAGGTTATAAGATAATAAGATCTTGATTAATTTTTCAAGGTGATATAAAATGAATTATAATTTCTAAATTTTTATTCTTCGAATAAATTATAATTTTATTTAAAAAATAAATTAATAATATTAATAATATTATTTTAAAAAAATGGAGTTTATTTTTTAATTTATAAAGTCAATATTAGGTTACACTTAATTTATGATAATTTTATAAAATACTTTAGTTTTTCGTGAATAGTAAAAATACAGTTTTGAGTTTTCAGTATGTTTAATGATATCATAATGATGTAATAGTTAATATAAAATTATGTTAGACTTGTGTACATTAAAATATCATATTAGGTGTCTCAAGTGGATAAATAACATGGGAAAATACTATGGTAAAGCCCATGGTTTTTTAAAATACCATTAATGAGGCGTCCTTAGAAATTAATAAAAAATTCCTCTCTTTTACTATAAACACCCAACCATTCCTTAATTTTATTTCATTATAAATTCATAATACTAGAATATATGGTATTTATACCTCCCTAGAAGTCCTCCAAAGGAGTCTTCAAGTCTTTAAGGTCTCAACATTCATGTTTTAGGAGTTACTCTACAAGGTAAGGGAATCTACCACCCTACTCTTTTTCAAGCACTCCTTTTATGTTATTCTTTTTAATTTGAATTGTATTATGATGGGATATATAATTTTATAGAACTATTACTGTAAATATTATTTAAAAATTATGATATACCCCTTTTTCTCTCATCAACATATTTTATTAATTTTTAAGCGACGCTATTAGACTGCCGAATTTTCATAAGGGATTTATCAACTTCTCTTTTTCTTTCAAGTTACTTTATTTTCTTTTTATATCCTCAAATACCCTCATAAAAAAGGTAAGATAAATAAATTACCTATAATATAATGGAATTTTGTTATGATAATTGAATAATTCATCATCATATTTTCTTTACCCTCCTTTTATACAGAAAATGAAAACACCATCTGAGATGTGTTAATTTATTACATTCATGGATGACGAGTTTTAAAATTATATTAACGTATTAATGGATAGTCATGAAACCATTTTTATGTTTTAAACAGACTATAATATGTTTATTATAACCTATTAAATGGTTTGGAACCAGTATATATACATAATACTAATTCATATGACAAACTAGTTTGTAACAATAGAGATATCACCCAAATAATCTTAATGGTTATCACTAAAGTTATATCTAATAAATCATCCTCATACCATGTAACCAAGTGATATATATAACCATTTTAACTTATGGATGTTCATAAATAACATATAATTTCAATTTTAGATAACTATATCCATTCCACATAAACTCTATTACTTATAATCAAGCGAACCAATCATGAAATCAAGGAAACAAACACTTCAGAATGAAGAAATTCAATCTTATAAATTATGAATAAGAAGATAAACGAACTTAATAAAACTATAATGAATAAAATATATGTATATTAGGTTATTAATTAGTTAATTTATGGTTTTAATTTGTTTATCAGGAATATTAAGGACAAGTGAAGAATACATTCAGACATAAGGTAAGGATTTTCTACTCGAACACCAATTTTCATTCAGGTTACTCTTATCCTCTACTTAACTCAATGAAATTATTATTTATTATTATTTAATACTAATAAATTTTGTTTTAATGTTCTATATATGTGTACCAACGATAATATTTATTTATTTTATATGGATTTACATGCTTTAAAAGGATCTTTCAAAATTTCTTTCCAAAATACAAGCTTGTTTCAAGGGAACATCTCGAATTCATAACTATGTTCATGTAAACTATATAATATGTTTTATCCACTATTTTTTATAAAATCACTCATTTTATTATGATAAAACTATATTATTTCAATTCTGGTTTTATATAAAGATTTTTCCAAAAGAACGCTTCTTTTCAAAGTAAAAGAGTATTTATCTCAAGAATCACTCAATGATTTTATAAGAGTAATTTTATCTATTTAAAAAATCTTGTTGAATATTATTGGGACTAATATATTATGATATCATATACCATATTTTATTGAATGGATTATTATTAGTTTGATTATGGATGTGCTATCTTGAAACCATTCTCCATATTACTCAGAATAGTTAGTGTTTATGTGTACAGATTGGGGAAAAGTTATTTCATATGTTCATGTTGTTTATGTTTACCCCCTTTCATATGATGAATGAATTGGACTTATAAAATGATTGGTGGGTCTTGATATATCCTCTATATGTATCATTCGGTCTCATGAGGCAAAACCGATATGGACTTGGCTGAGGCCTTACCCATTTACAGATATGGTTTTGGCTGAGGCCTTAATCATTTTCACATGTCTTGGCCACAGCCTTGATGGTATATTTCAAAATGTATGAAATTATGCATTTCCCTTATTATGAAACAAGTAATTGATAGTACATGAGGTTATTTTAATAGTATAATTCCCATGATTATGCTTTATTATGGTATTATTTATTCAACCCTTATTCCTGCCATAATATCTTCAAGTTCATTTTTAAAGGCATGTGTTTTTATTTATTCACCATGCCCAGTGTTTATGTTTTTGATAACTTCTGCTCTATTACTTACCCTTAGTGAGCCTCTGAGATCACCCCTTTCTTATGTTTTATTTTTTACCAGGTGGTGAAGATGAATATTATGAATGACTTGCAAGGATAATCTAGAAGTTTATGTATGATTCAAAAGAATTTGATATGTTGAATTTACTTTAAAGTTGTAATTTTGAACTTATGTATGTATCTGATTTTTTAAAACTACTAAAATAATTCATTCCTTTGGGATATGAATTTCTTGTAATTATGTAAATGTAATAAAATAAGGCACTAAATCTGGGAAACTAGGGTCGAGACTTTACAGTTGGTATCATAGGAAGTTTAGTAGAAAAATTGGAAACTAGATTTAGAAAACGTATATTTGGGGAAAAAAACCTATGATAGTATTTGAGGATAAAAATATAAGAACATCCTTGAATTTCGGTAAAGAAATGATTATGTGGACATTTCTATAAAATACATCCTTGTCTAGATACTACAAGTGGACATGGTTCTAGAATAGATGCACTTAGGAGTAATAGCTCTGACAAGGAGTTTTGGTCTCGACTCGGGGTATCCTAGTATATAAAAAGGGGACTTACTACACACCTAGTTTGACACTACTAGGGGATATGCTTAGGATAATTCACATTTTCTTTATAAATCATTATGAAGTAATTAAATGTAAATTTTCCTTAAAGAAACCATGTTTATAATTATGATATTAGCTATGAATAGGATTTCAATTTATGATAAGTATTTTTCTAAGTTCATATTATACATTATGATTCATAACCTAATACAATGTATTCCATTATTTAGAAATGGTGCTTTGTGGAAGGAATGGAAACCACATGAACGCATGTATCCCATGTAAGAATTTTCCTCCTATGCAAGATAATGACACTAGTATTGGAGCTGGGACTGGTGCTAAGAAGATTATAAATATACTGAGACAACTAACTAAGTTTATGAATAATAACCTAACCCGTATGGAGCATCCTGATCCACAACTTGAAGGAGAAATGTTAGACCTCTTTATACAACAACAACCTCCATCATTAAATAGGATTACAAACCCATTTGTAGTTGAGTAGTGGATAAGTTCCCTGGAGAATACATTTCTCACTTTAGGATATAAAAAATGGGAGAAGGTTGTCATAGTATTTTATCATATATCGAGAGATGCAGATCAATGGTGGTAATTGATTAAAAACACAAAGGAGGAGGAAGAAATAGAAGAAATAGAATGAAGGGACTTTAAGGAAATATTCTTAGAAAAATATTTTCCTCGTGAACAACAAGAAGATATGGAGAGCCAATTATTGAGTCTCAGACAGAAAGAGGATGGAAATTTTTAAAAGTATGAATCCAACTTTATAAGTTTAGAAAGGCATTATTCAGGCTATATATGTAATCCAAGGAGCAATATTGATTGATTATTTGATGGTTTAAAACCATTCCTCAAAAGGGTACTAGTCTCCCAAAGTTTCTCACCATACAGAGAAATTGTCTCATGTGATATCAAGAAAGAGAAATAATTATCTAAGTATTATGAATTTAAGGAAAAATAAGATAAAAAGAGGGTGGTAGAGGATAGAATGTATAAAGGGAAGAATAAAAAGGAAAATTTTCCAACATGTGATACTTATGGAAGGAAACACCCTGGTGCTTTCTTAAAAGAAAAATGTATGTGCTACAAGTGTGAAAAAAGTCCATAATGATAGTGATATCAAGGGAAATAAATAATCTATCAATGTTCAATGCTATAATTGTAGGGATATGGGGAAATATGATAATTATTTTCCAATGCTTCAAGGAAAAGGGCCTCAAAAAAGGCCAAGGGTGCAAGGCCAAACATATGAAATCACAACTGTTGAGATTGAAATTCCTAATGATGTGGTGGAAGGTACTTTAATCATTTACTCAAATCTAGACAATGATTTATTTGATTTTGTATCACCACATTCTTTTATATCTTCCCATTTTTCCAAGAAAATTAGATATTTCAAATTTTACTTAATAAAGGAGTTTTCAGTCAAAACTCTTAAGGGAAGTATCATTGCAATAAAGATGTGTCGATCAATCCCCCTTATGATACATAAAAGTGCCTTAGTTTCTAACATTATCATAATACCCATGTTTGATTTTGATATAATCCTCGGTATGTATTGGATTTCAAATTATTATGTGAAAATTTATTACAAGAAGAAGAAAGTTAATTTTTTTTGAGAATGATATAGAATCCCTTGTCTTTAGGGAAGAAACGTCATCATCTGATTCTTATCTAGATCCACCCCCAGTATCTCTACTTAATGAAATTCTTGGTGAGGGTGAGAACTCAATATCAGTGGGTGATGAAATAAATATTCATGTTGGGAATGTACCTATTATGCAAGAATATATTGATGTTTTCTAGAGGATTTACCAGGATAACCTCTATAGTGGGAAGTTGAGTTCTCTATTGATTTAATTATTAGTTCAAGGCCTATATCAAAGACTCCTTATATAATGGAAAATGAGGAATTAGTAAAACTAAAGAAAAAAATTGAGGAATTGAGTAATAAAGGTTTTATTCACTCTAGTGTTTCTCTATGGAGAGCCCCTGTTCTTTTCGTTAAGAAGAAAGATGGATCTATGAGGTTATGTGCTGGATACAGGGAGATCAATGATATTAAAATAAAGAACAAGTATACCATACCTCACATTAATGATTTATTTGATCAACTTCACAAAACCCAATATTTTTCGAAGACTGACCTTCGATATGAATATCATCAGTTGCATGTGAGGAATAAAGATATTTTAAAAACAGCATTTCGAACCAGGTATGGGCATTACGAGTTTACAGTAATTCCTTTTCGAATGACTAATACACCCTTTATTTTCATGGATCTAATGAATAGAGTTTTCGAGTAATATCTTGATAAATGTTTTATTGTATTTATTGATGATATCTTGGTATAATCCAAAATCTATGAAGATCATGAGAATAACTTGCACATTATTCTGAAGAAACTTAAAAGAAATAAATTATATAGGAAGTTTAGAAAGTGTGAATTTTGGATTCAGTCAGTTTTTTTCTTAGCCACATTGTCTCTAAGGATGGAATCTTAGTTGATCCTGTAAAGACAAAGGTTGTCCATGAATGGTCTACTCCAATGAACATAACCAAGGTATGTATTTTTATTGGTTTATCAGGTTATTATCAGCATTTCATTCAGAAATTCACCTATTTATCCAACCTGTTGACCAATCTTACTCATAAAGGGGTTATGTTCATATGGAAAAAAGAATTTGAAGAATGTTATGAAGAATTGAAGAAGAGGTTAGTTAATCCTCCAATATTGACTCTACTATTGGGAAATGGTGGATTTGTAATCTATAGTGATGCATCAAAGAAATAATTTGACTGTGTACTAATACATAATGATAGAGTTATTGCCTATACATCAAGGTAGTTAAAAATTCATGAACATAACTATACAACTCAGGATCTTGAGTTAGCAACTGTAATCTTTGATATGAATATATGAAGACTTTATCTCTATGGTGAATGATGTGAGATATATACTGATTACAAGAGATTGAAATAAATATTCTCACAAAAATAACTCAACACGAGTCAAAGGCGATGGCTCGAGATGCTCAAGGATTATGATTATTCCATACACTACCTAATATGAAAGGTAAATAAGGTAGCTGATGCATTGAGTAGGAAATATCATGGAGTTCTAAACAAAATGATAATTGATAAGGATCCTATGTACATAAATCTATCAAGGATGGATATTGTAATCATCAAAGAGGGTGAAACATCATTAATTTTTCAATTGGTTTCCCAACCATATTTATTAGAAAGGATTAAAAGTTATCAGCAAGATAATGAGAATCTTAAAAAGAAAATTAATGCTGTGAATGATGGGAAGTTGGATAAATTCATATATAAATATGAAATTGTAAATTTTGGTAATAGGATTTGTGTTCCCTCTATAAAAAAGATAAAAAGGAAGTTATTGGATAATTTCCATAGTTTGAATTTCTCTATACATCATGGTATCACTAAGATGTATATAGATTTGAAGGAACATTTCTGGTGGGATAAAACGAAGAGGGAAATTGTTGATTATGTATCAATATGTTTAGTCTATCAATAGGTGAAGGCTGAAAGAAACCATCCTAAAAGAGTCATGAAACATCTACCAATTACACATGGAAATGGGATGACATCACCATGTATTTTTTAACTGGAGTACCCAAAACTCCAAGAAAGAATGATTCAATATGGGTAATTTTTGATCAACTTATGAAATTTACACATTTCCTCACTATAAGGGAGGATTTTCCACTATAGTGCCTTACAAGAATCAATATTAATGAATTTGTAAGTATTCATAGAGAATATATTTTAATAGTGTCTGATAGTGATCCTTTATTCACATCAAAATTCTGGAAAAGTCTCCAGAAAGCTTTGGAAATTGAGATTCATTTGAGTACTTTTTTCACCCACAAATTGATGAGCATTTAGAAAGGAAAATCCAAACTTTAGAAGACAGGCTGAGACAATGCTCGCTCGACTTTCAAGGTATGTGAGATCATTATTTACCCTTGATAGAGTTTTCCTACAATAATAGTTTTCATTCTAGTATTCAAATGTCACCATATGAAGCATTGTACGAAAATATATTTCGCACACCAACATGTTGGGATGAAGTTGGTAAAATGAAGCTTGTGGGACCAGATCTTATGGAGGAAACAACAGAAAAGGTAAATACTATTCAAACCCATATCAAAGAAGCTCAAAGTAGGAAAAAGAGTTATGTTGATAATTGAAGGAAGGATTTTTAATTTCAAGAAGTAGATCACATTTTGTTCAAAGTATCTCCATGGAAGGGTGTTATAAGATTTGGAAAAAAGGGAAACTGAGCCCCAGATACATAGGCACTTTTTAAATTCTAGAGAGAATTAGATCTGTGGAGTATCATTTGGCAATACCTTTTATACTTTATAAGGTACACAATGTGTTTTATGTCTCATTATTGAGAAAGTACATACCATACCCAATGCATGTTCTCACTTCTGATGGTATTGAATTGGAACCAAACTTATCTTACTGTGAATAGCCTATCCAGATTCTGAACACTAAAGAACAAGTGTTTAGGAATCAGATGACTCGAATAGTAAATGTACTTAAGAAAAATCATAAAATTGAAGTGGAAACATGGGATCTTGAGGAACTTATGATGAAGATCTACCCAAATATTTTTGTGAGGTAACATTATGGTAATTTTGAGGAAGAATTGTTTGTAAGGGGGAAGAATTTAACACCCCACGGTTTTAAAAATAAATTTATTATAGAATGCATTCAAAACTGAGTCTATGTGAAAAAAATACTTTGGTATTTAAAGTATACAGTTATAACCTGGCTATTAGAGATAATTTTTCTGCTTATGTGATTTTAATTTCAAAAAACTCATATACACAGTTGTGATCAGTAAGATATTTAGAGTCTGATAGGATCAACTTACATTTTTAGTGAATAGAAACATACCCTTATGAATAGTAATAAGACCCTTATGAATAGTAAATCATATTATTATTTTATTGTATTAAGGTTATAAGATAATGTAATCTTGATTAACTTTTCAAGGTGATATAAAATGAATTATAGTTTTAAAATTGTTATTTTTTGAATAAATTATGATTTTATTTAAAAATTAAATTAATAATATTTAGAAAATTGTTTTCAAAAAATGGATTTCATTTTTTAATTCAGAACTTTGATATTAGGTTACTCTAAATTTATGAGAATTTTATAAAATACTTTAGTTTTTCATGAATAATAAAAATAAAGTTATGAGTTTTCAGTATGTTTAATGACATCATAATGATGTAATAATTAATATAAAATTATGGTTGACTTGTGTATATTAAAATATGATATGAGGTGTCCCAAGTGGAAAATACCATGGAAAAATACCATAGGAAATCCCATGGATTTTCAAATACCACTAATGAGATGTCCTTGGAAATTAATAAAAACTCCCTCTCTTTTACTACAAATACCCAACCATTACTTAATTTTATTTCATTACAAATTAATAATACTTGAATATATTGTATTTTTACCTCCCTAGGAGTCATAATAGGGTGTTATAAATCCCCCAAGGTCCTATCCTTAAAGTTTTAGGAGTTTCTCTACAAGGTAAGGGAATCTACCAACCTTCTCTTTTTCAAGCACTCCTTTTATATTATTATTTTTAATTTAAATTGGATTATGATGGGATATGTAATTCCATATACCTCTAACTATCTATATTATATAAAAATTATGATTTACCCCTTTTTTTCTCATCAACATGTTTTATGAATTTTTAAGCAACGCCGTTAGGCTTCCAGAGATTTCTCAACTTCTATTTTTCTTTCAAGTTTCTTTATTTTGTTTTTCCCTCATAAACTACCATAATACAAAAGGTATGATAACTCCAGTACCTTATATATAATGTAATTTTGTTATGATATTATAATAATTCCTCATCATCTCTACTTTTCCATCCTTTTATACAAAAAATGAAAACACCATATGAGATCTATTAATTTATCGCATTTAAGGGCGATGGTTTTTTAATTTTTATTACCGTATTCATGGATGGTCATGAAACCATTTTTATGGTTTAACCGGACTATAATATTTTTATTATAACCTATTAAATGTTATGGAACTATTTTATATACATAATACTAATTCATATGAAAAACTATTTTGTAACAAGTGAGATATCACCCAAATAATCTAAATGGTTATCACTAATGTTCTATTTAATAAACCATCCTCATACAATGTGACCAAGTACACTCAAATTCAAGGGAACATTTCAAATTCTTACCTATGTTCAAGTACACTATATAATCTTTTTTATCCACTATTATTTTTATAAAATCACTCATTTTATTATGATAAAACTATATTATTTCAATTCTTGTTTTATACAAATATTTTTTCAAAAGAACTCTTTTTTTCAAAGTAAAAGAGTATTTATGTCAAGAATTAATCGATGATTTTATACGAGCAATTTTATCTATTTTAACACTCTTGTTGAATATTATTGGGAATAATATTTTATGATATCATATAAAATATTTTATTGAATGGTTTATAATATGTTTGACTATGGATGTGATATCTTGAAACCATTCTCCATATTACTCAGAATGGTTAGTGTTTATGTGTACAGATTGGGGAAAATTTATTTTATATATTCATGTTGTTTATGTTTATATCCTTTCATATGAGAAATGAATTGGACTTATAAAGTGACTAGTGGGGCCCACTATAGACCCTCGATGCATTGATAGGTCTCATGAGACAAAATCGATATGGACTTGGCCAAGGCCTTTCCCATTTACAGACATGGTTTTGGATGAGGCCTTAATCATTTTTAGATGTTTTGGCCAAGACCTTTGTAACGCTCCGACCCCAGTTACCCAGAGTTGGTGCATTATTGCATAACATTGGCATGATCACAAAAGATCAAGTCTCGAAAGACCGATTAGTTTAGTAGCCTTGGAAACACTAGATACATTCATAAGTCTTACATTACATCATAAAGTAAAACAAAACTATAACAACATCTTTTCTTCATATCCCCTCATACTATCCCTCCAGGTCATTCATAATATAATTCTTCACATCCTAGAAAAATTAAAACATTGGAAGGGGTGAGCTCAGATGCTCAGTTAGGATAACGATATAGCGGAAGCTTTCATAAATAAACATTAACATTTAAGGAAATGTATAATTAAAAAAAAGCCTTTTAAACTTGAACTTCAGCATAATATGGAAAAAATAAAATGAAATAATTCCATTTAATTATTTACATGGATATTCTACTAGTCGAATAATCACATGCAATATCAATAACCACTTTTATAATGATGGAATGCATAATGCCAGACTATCATAACCACGTAGCCAAAGTCTCATGCCAAGACTACAAATAAAATTTTGTCAAGGCCTCATGCCAAGACACTAGTTTGTCTCATGAGACATACCGATGCATCAAGGAGATATAGCGGGCTCTATCCGTCACTTATTAATTCCAATGCATTCCTCATATAAACAGGTTTAAAAATATCACAAACCATAAAATCATTGTATCACATAAAACATGCATAAAGGAAACATAACATATCCACATTTCAATCACAAGATATCAATACAACACATTGATATAATAAAAACATTATCAAAACCATTTTCAATACCAAAATAAAAGAAAATTAAAACTTGGTATTTATTTTTCATTTAAGAAAAGTTATGGCTTGTAGAGGAAGCCGAAACTCAAATAATGGTCACGGTGGCAGAGAAGTCATTGTCGCCGCATACGTACGACAAAAAACATTAGATTTTGTCATTTAGTAAAACGTTTCATATAAAAATATTCCTTGTGAATAAAAGTAAAAGTCAAAGGGGTTTATACACCGTATAAAAGAAAGTCTTGTATTAAAAAAAATATGCCTCAATGAAAGAAGATTGAGACGAAGTCCCTTACAAAGATCCTTTTTTTTAAATAAAATAGATCTATTATGTGTATTAACTATAAGTACACATAAATAAAGTACAAATACAAGATATGACATAATAATATCATGACATAATTTAAAAGTAGGAGATTAACCCAAAGAACGAAAATTGGGTTAAGAAGTTCCCTTACCTCGTGTCCGAATTGACTCGACCGTTCTTTAACCTCTTGAATAATAAACTAGAGTTAATTTATAATTTCTTAAGAACATTTTTCAAGTTTATTATTCCTTTTATATCACTTATTACCATGTTATGAACATTATGTAATTATTTATGTTAATAACGGTCTTTTTGTCGATCTTTGGTACTTGAGTCAAAAATAAACTTCTTATAATTACAAGTTGTTCATGTGGTAAAATATCCATTATATCCAGAATTATAATAATGATTTAGATATCATATATATAATATATAACCATTATATACATTCATTTACAATATTACGTAACATTTAGAGGTAAGAAATGAAATGCACCGTTCATGGAGACGGTAAGCCGTACGTACGCATGAACGCTACTTTCATTTCTATTTTGTATTTAATGGAATGAAATAATAATGATATAAAGGTGTATTATAATTCCAGTATAATATAATATATAATATCATTTACTCTATCCTTTATACGTCCTACATATGACATTAATGATTCAAATCACTTTGAGGGGGCGGTAGTCCGCACTTCCTAAAATGAAATTATCACGTTTACCCATAATGGAAATCATAAAGGTATGCCATAAATGAGAAATAAATAAGAATAAGGAAAACATAAAAATAATATATATATCATACATGAAAATAGTTTCATCATAATGGCCACCATGAGAGGTGTTAAAAGAAGATTGAACAATCATCGTTTCGTGAGGCAGTAATTCGCCACCCACAGAAACAATATGTTCTTTAACCATTAGACAAAGGTATGTGTAAGTGTAAATAAAATAATTCTCATGAAAAAATACTAGTATATTTTATATACTGGTGTTTTTACAAAAGAAAGGAATAAAAATAGTTTAAGGGGTTGGAGAATCAAAATAAAACAAAAGAACATAAGAGAAGACATTACCTTAAAATCGGGTAACTCTTTTTGATTTGAGCCAAAGGCTTCCTTGGGATGACTTATGACCAAAGTGAGGCTTCTAGGAGTAATATAGGGAAGTTGAGAGAGTATTTGGGCAGAGTTTGTCCTAGCCAAATGTCTTTGATGGTGTGAATAAGGTGGTAGAGGTGGGGGCCTTTTATAAGAGGAGAGGAGGGGCACTCTTGGAAAGTCATGAAATGTTATATTATTATGAAATGATTTTCGGATTTCAAAGGTCCCAAAATTATGTATTTCTAAGATAAGGTGATAAGGGTTCTAAATCTTATCATCCAATTGGTTTTTTACAAGTTTAAGTCTTAGATTTTACATTATCTTTTCATTTTATTTAAATCGTTAATTAATGAGGTAATCGCTGCATCATCATGGTGTGATAAATAAATTTATTTATTTAATGTCTAAAAATTTTAAAAAAATTAACATGATGTATTAAATATTCTTATATTTCCAATGAATATTTATAGTTTAAAATTTAACTTATATAACCCCATGTAATAATTGTTTTAGTAAAACAACACATGTTTGTGACAATTTTATTTTTACTTTAAATAAAAAGTTATTAATGTCATTTTCTTACCCAAGTGGCTCCATGGGGTCCCAAATTTGACTCATGGATTGTATTGGTCGTCCATGACTCATCCAATAAGGGTAGGACAAGTTTCCAGATATTTTTCATATTTTTATAATATCATTTTTACCTTAAATTTCACTAATTACCATTAATCGCGATTAATAAAACTTAAAAGTTACTATTCACCAAAAAATTATTTTAATACCATTGAACAACATTTTACTTCATAATGAAAAACATGTATGTCGGATTTTTGAAAATCAAATCACATAAGTGGTAATGTTTCATTTACACAAAAAATTAGTTTTTAAACTACCAATTAGTGGTTTCACTATTCATAAAAAATTGAAGTTTTTCAGAAAAATAGCAAAACTTCACCCTAAGATATAATTGATATTCTGAATTCAAAAATGGTGTCTATTTTAAAAAATTCTAAACATATAAGTTTCATTAATTAATTTTATAATTAATTCCTGTTGTCAAAACAAATAGCGTGTTTTTAAGAAACAATATCAATCAAAAGATTGACAATTGTTTATGTCCAATTTCAAAGTGAAATTAATTCTAATGAACACCATTGGATAAAGTGGTAAAATTATATTCTAATTATACCTTAAAACCACTCAATAGTATAATTTATCACTATTAATTATTTTGATTAAAAAGTTGTTTTTAATTAAAATTTAGTAATTTTCACTATTCATCAAAATATAAAAGTTATCCGAAAAGTTCCAAAATTTCAACCTAGGATAAATTCGATATTCCAAATACAAAAATGAAGTCCATTTTGAAAGATAAAATTCATAAAATTTCAAAATGTAGGTATTACTATTCATAACGGCTAGTTTGATTGGTTGTGGTGTGTGTTAGAACTCGAAGTTGCGTACAACACATGCTACTGTATTATTCAAAGAGAAGCGTACCATGGAAGCTTGGGGTGTTACATTCTACCCTCCTTCAATAAATTGTGTCCTTGCAATTTGAAAATGTTCTTCGAAAATAAAAGGTTGAAAATAGAAAATACCTTTGTGGAAAACCCACATCAGAAATAAGGTTAATAAAAATATAACTTTAAAAGAAAGAAAGAGAAGTACAAAGGTCACCCACGATAGCCAATACTAGGATTCTATGAAAACATGGATATGGAGGAAAAACAAACCATCAAGGTCTGATGGAGAGTTGTATAAAACAAGATTAGGAGGATGTTAACTACAATAAAATCAAAAACTTGTTATTGGTTAAACGGTCTTTGATTCCCCAGTAGGAAAGTTAACCGATAACGTTTTTGTTTTAAGTTATCTTTCGTAAAGGAAATATACTTACTTGTCATGTAGACATTCATTACTTACTAAATTTTTACCAAAAACCCGTCTTTCACTCAAAAAGATAATAGAACTCAAAAATATTATATTTATCCTAATCGTACATGGTTCCAAATATTAACACATACCATTTAGATTAGGAAATCTATTTTTTAATAACCAGGGAATTCCTGTAGGATAGTGGTAGGTAATAAAGACCTGTCGCACTATGGTTGTGGGTTCGATTCCTGCAGCTTTGTCCGACGCGACGGGTTATCCCTCGACCTGAAAGTTGTCCTTTTCCTAATAATATTCCAAAAATAATATTCAAAAATGTTTTAACCTTAAACAATACTATCCAAAGTTCAACTTAATCCATTCCAACCTTTATAGTTATCCAAAATACCTCTGTCCAGACTTTCTCTAAAAGGTCTGTAAATTCCAAAATCAATTATAACATCAGATTCCCCAAACAAAGTTAAGTTTATCTTATTGTCACATCATAAAAGTATGATTACCTTCATCATATTAAAACCTTAATGAAAAAAACAAGTACTGCAGTACAATCCTTATATATATCACATTATTATTATAACCATAATATAGTTCTTGAGTCCAAAAACACAAATACAATAATTATTCAACTTCGTCTGTAGTAACAACATAAGCTTGACCTTGATCCCTTGGCCTTTTCTGAGGTAAGTTTCCCTGACGCTTAGGACATTCATTTTCATAATGCCCTATTTCTCTACAATTGTAGCATTCAACATTGATAGCCTCTTTCTTTCCCTTGCAATCACGAGCCTGATGACCTTTTTCTCCACATTTATAACAAACTCCCATTCCTTTTAGGCAAGTACCGGGGTGATTCTTCCCACAATTATTATATAATGGAAAATCCTTCTTTCCCTTTATCACTTTATCTGTCTCTTGTTCCACCGTTCTCTTCTTCTCTTGCTTTAATTTGCTGTCATAAGACTTAGAGAATTCCTTTTCTGTCTTGATAGAACAAGAGACTATATCTTCATACGACGATAAGGTTTGTGAGACTAATGCTCGATGGAGAAATGGTTTTAAACCATCAAATAAATGATCAATCTTACTTCTTAGGTTACATATATAATCTAGAGCATGCCTCTCTAAAGTAAAACAAAACTACAACAACATCTTGTCTTAATATCCCCTCATACTATCCCTGTAGGTCATTCATAATATACTTCTTCACAACCTGGAAAAATTAAAACATTGGAAGGGGTGAGCTCAGATGCTCAATAAGGATAACGATATAGCAGAAGATTTCATAAATAAACATTAAAATTTAAGGCCATTTATAACTAAAACAAAAGCCTTTTAAACTTGAAATTCAGCATAATATGAAAAAAATAAAATGAAATAATTCCATTTAATTATTCACATGGATATTCTACTAGTCAAATAATCACATGAAATATCAATAACCACTTTCATAATGATGGAATGTATAATGCCAGACTATCATAACCACGTAGCCAAGGCCTCGTGCCAAGACTACAAATAATATTTTGTCAATGCCTCATGACAAGACACTAGTTTGTCTCATGAGACATACCGATGCATCAAAGAGCTATAGAGGGGTCCACCCGTCACTTATTAAGTCCAATGCATTCCTCATATGAATAGGTATAAACATATCATAAACCATAACATAATCGTATCACATAAAACATGCATAAAGGAAACATAACATTTCCACATTTCAATCACAAGATATAAATACAACACATCGATATAATAAAAACTTTATCAAAACCATTTTCAATACCAAAATAAAAGAAAATTAAAACTTGGTATTTATTTTTCATTTAAAAAAAGTTATGGCTTGTAGAGGAAGCCAGAACTCAAATAATGGTCATGACGACAGAGAAGTCCTTGTCGCCGTATACGTACGACAAAAAAAATTCCCTTTTGTCATTTAGTAAAACGTTTCGTATAAAAATATTCCTTTTGAATAAAATTAAAAGTCAAAGGGGTTTATACACCGTATAAAAGAAAGTCTTGTATTAAAATAAAATATGCCTCAATGAAAGAAGATTGAGATGAAGTCCCTTACAAAGATCATTTTTTTAAATAAAATAGATCTATTATGTATATTCACTATAAGTACTCATAAATAAAGTACAAATACAAGATAGTACATAATAATATCATGAAATAATTTAAAAGTAGGAGATTAACCCAAAGAACGGAAATTGGGTTAAGAAGTTCCCTTACCTCGTGTCCGAATTGACTCGACCATTATTTAACCTCCTGAATAATAAAATAGAGTTAATTTATAATTTCTTAAGAACCCTTTTCAAGTTTATTATTTCTTTTATATCACTTATTACCATGTTATGAACATTATGTAATTATTTATGTTAATAACGGTCGTTTTGTTGATCTTTGGTACTTGAGTCAAAAATAAACTTCTTATAATTACAAGTTGTTCATGTGGTAAAATATCCATTATATCCAGAATTATAATAATGATGTAGAAATAATATATATAATATATATCCAGTATATACATTTATTCATAATATTACGTAACATTTAGAGGTAAGAAATGAAATGCACCGTTCATGGAGACGGTAAGCCGTACGTACGCATGAACGCTACTTTCATTTCTATTTTGTATTTAATGGAATGAAATCATAATGATATAAAGGTTTATTATAATTCCAGTATAATATCATATATAATATCATTTACTCCATCCTTTATACGTCCCACATATGGCATTAACAATTCAAATCACTTTTAGGGGGCGGTAGTCCGCACTTCCTAAAATGAAATTATCGCGTTTACCCATAATGGAAATCATAAAGGTATGCCATAAATGAGAAATATAGAAGAATAAGGAAAAAATAAACATAATATATATATATATCATATATGAAAATAGTTTCATCATAATGGCCACCATGATAGGTGTTAAAAGAATATTGAACAATCATCATTTCGTGAGGCAGTAATTCACCACCTACAGAAACATTATGTTCTTTAACCATTAGACAAAGGTATGTGTAAGTGTAAATAAAATCCTTCTCATGAAAACATCCTAGTATATTTTAGATACTGGTGTTGTTACAAAAGAAATTAATAATAAGAGTTTAAGGGGTTGGAGAAGCAAAATTAAACAAAAGAACATAAGAGAAGACATTGCCTTAAAATAGGGTAAATCTTTTTGATTTGAGCCAAAGGCTTCCTTGGGAATACTTATGCCCAAAGTGAGGATTCTAGTAGTAATATAGGGAAGTTTAGATATTATTTTAGTAGAGTTTCACTGAGCCAAATGGCTTTGATGGTGTGAATTAGGTGGTAGAGGTGGGGGCATTTTATATGAGGAGAGGAGGGGCACTCTTGGAAAGTCATGAAATGTTATATTATTATGAAATGATTTTCGGATTTCAATGGCCCCAAATCTATGTATTTCTAAGATAAGGTGATAAGGGTTCTAAATATACTCATACAATTGGTTTTTGATAAGTGTAAGTCTTATATTTTACATTATCTTTTCATTTTATTTAAATCATTAATTAATGAGGTAATCCCTGCATCATCATGGTGTGATAAATAAATTTATTTATTTAATGTCTAAAAATTATAAAAAAATTACCATGATTTAGTAAATATTTTTATATTTCCAATTAATATTTATAGTCTAAAAGTTAACTTATATAACCCCATGTAATAATTGTTTTAGTAAAACAATACATGTTTGTGACAATTTTATTTTTACTTTAAATAAAAAGTTATTAATGTCATTTTCTTACCCAAGTGGCTCCATGGGGTCCCCAAGTTGGCCCATGGATTGTATTGGTCGTCCATGACTCATAAAATAAGGGTAGGATAAGTTTCAAGATATTTTCATATTTTCATAATATCATTTTTACCTTAAATTTCACTAATTACCTTTAATCGCGATTAATAAAACTTAAAAGTTACTATTCAACAAAAAATTATTTTAATCCCATTGAATAAAATTTTACTTCCTAATTACAGCCATGTATGTCAGATTTTTGAAAATCAAATCACAGAAGTGGTAATGTTTCATTTACACGAAAAATTAGTTTTTAAACTACCACTTAGTGGTTTCACTATTCATCAAAAATTGAAGTTTTTCAGAAAAATACCAAAAATTAACCCTAAGATATAATTGATATTATGAATTCAAAAATGGTGTATATTTTACAAAATTCTAAACATATAAGTTGCATTAATTAATTTTATAATTAATTTTCGTTGTCAAAACAAATAGCATGTTTTTAAGAAACAATATCAATCAAAAGATTGACAATTGTTTATGTCCAATTTCAAAGTGAAATTAATTCTAATGACCACCATTGGATAAAATGGTAAAATTATATTCTAATTATACCTTAAAACAACTCAATAGTATAATAATTATCACTATTAATTATTTTTATTAAAAATTTGTTTTTAATTAAAATTTAGTAATTTTCACTATTTATCAAAATATAAAAGTTATCTGAAAAGTTCCAAAATTTCACCCTAGGATAAATTAGATATTCCAAATACAAAAATGAAGTCCATTTTGAAAGATAAAATTCATAAAATTTCAAAATGTAGGTATTACTATTCATAACGGCTAGTTTGATTGGTTGTGGTGTGTGTTAGAACTCGAAGTTGCGTACAACACATGCTACTGTATTATTCAAAGAGAAGCGTACCATGGAAGCTTGGGGTGTTACATTCTACCCTCCTTCAATAAATTGCGTCCTTGCAATTTGAAAATGTTCTTCGAAAATAAAAGGTTGAAAATAGAAAATACCTTTGTGGAAAACCCACATCAGAAATAAGGTTAATAAAAATATAACTTTAAAAGAAAGAAAGAGAAGTACAAAGGTCACCCACGATAGCCAATAATAGGATTCTATGAAAGCATGGATATGGAGGAAAAACAAACCATCAAGGTCTGATGGAGAGTTGTATAAAACAAGATTAGGAGGATGTTAACTACAATAAAATCAAAAACTTGTTATTGGTTAAACGGTCTTTGATTCCCCAGTAGGAAAGTTAACCGATAACGTTTTTGTTTTAAGTTATCTTTCGTAAAGGAAATATACTTACTTGTCATGTAGACATTCATTACTTACTAAATTTTTACCAAAAACCCGTCTTTCACTCAAAAAGATAATAGAACTCAAAAATATTATATTTATCCTAATCGTACAAGGTTCCAAATATTAACACATACCATTTAGATTAGGAAATCTATTTTTTAATAACCAGGGACTTCCTGTAGGATAGTGGTAGGTAATAAAGACCTGTCGCACTATGGTTGTGGGTTCGATTCCTGCAGCTTTGTCCGACGTGACGGGTTATCCCTCGACCTGAAAGTTGTCATTTTCCTAATAATATTCCAAAAATAATATTCAAAAATGTTTTAACCTTAAACAATACTATCCAAAGTTCAACTTAATCCATTACAACCTTTATAGTTATCCAAAATACCTCTGTCCAGACTTTCTCTAAAAGGTCTGTAAATTCCAAAATCAATTATAACATCATATTCCCCAAACAAAGTTAAGTTTATATTATTGTCACATCATAAAAGTATGATTACCTTCATCATATTAAAACCTTAATGAAAACAACAAGTACTGCAGTACAATCCTTATATATATCACATTATTATTATAACCATAATATAGTTCTTGAGTCCAAAAACACAAATACAATAATTATTCAACTTCGTCTGTAGTAACAACATAAGCTTGACCTTGATCCCTTGTCCTTTTCTGAGGTAAGTTTCCCTGACGCTTAGGACATTCATTTTCATAATGACCTATTTCTCTACAATTGTAGCATTCAACATTGATAGCCTCTTTCTTTCCCTTGCAATCACGAGCCTGATGACCTTTTTCTCCACATTTATAACAAACTCCCATTCCTTTTAGGCAAGTACCGGGGTGATTCTTACCACAATTATTATATAATGGAAAATCCTTCTTTCCCTTTATCACTTTATCTGTCTCTTGTTCCACCGTTCTCTTCTTCTCTTGCTTTAATTTGCTGTCATAAGACTTAGAGAATTCCTTTTCTGTCTTGATAGAACAAGAGACTATATCTTCATACGACGATAAGGTTTGTGAGACTAATGCTCGATGGAGAAATGGTTTTAAACCATCAAATAAATGATCAATCTTACTTCTTAGGTTACATATATAATCTAGAGCATGCCTCTCTAACCTTGTAAAGTTAGACTCATACTTTGCGACATTCTCATCCTCCTTCTGCCTCAGACTCAGAAATTTCCTTTCCATATCTACTCGATAGTCATGTAGAAAGTATTTTTCTAATAAAATTTCCTTAAACTCCCTCTATTACATACTTGATACTTCTTCATCATCCTTTGTGTTTTGAATTAGCAACCACCATTGATCGGCATCTCCAGTGAGGTGGTAAAATGCCATGACAACCTTCTCCCTTTCGTTACTCCCCAAGGCATGGAATATTTTCTTTAAGGAGTTTATCCATTGCTCAGCTACTAATGGATTTTTACCCCCATTAAATTTTGGCAGTTATTGCCTCATGAAGCGGTCTAACATTGATCCTCCACGTTGCAGATCAGGGTGATCCATACGAGTAAGGTTATTATTCATAACCTGAGCGAGTTGTCCCAGTATGGTGATAAGCTGATCAGCACCAGTTGTATCACCAACTCCATTATAATTATCTTGAGAAGGAGGGAAATACCTACATAGAGTGAATGCATTGATATGGTTTCCATTCCTTCCACTAGGCGCCATTTCTAAACAATGTCATAAACTAGATTAGTTTATGAATCTAAGTACATAATAACAAACTTGAAAAACACTTAACATAAATTGAACTATCTATGGATATAATCCATAATCATAAAAATGTTTTCTTTGAGGAATTATATACTCATAAACCCTTCATAATGGTTTGTAAAGAAAATGAGAATTATCCTAAGCATATCCCCTGGGAGTGTCGTAACCAAGAGTGTAGCAAGGCCCGTTGTTGTGCACCAGTTCCCGTTCGAGTCTAGCTCAAAGTGGTGTTTTCGGGTTTTACCCCTAGGTACATCTGTTCCAGATCCTCCTCTACCTACTCGTATCCAGACAGGGATGTATTGCTCTGAAAACTCACAAAATCTCCAAAATTCCAAAATTCTAGGAAGTTCTTCTATACTAATCCTCAAAGTCTATGTTAGGGCTATGTGATCTAATAAGAGTTTATCTAAATCTAGCTTCCTAGGTTAGTACTAAACTGCCTATGATACCAACTGTAACACCTCGACCCCAGTTACCCAGAGTCGATGCATTATTGTGTAACATTGGCATGATCACAAAAGATCAAGTCTCGAAAGACCGATTAGTTTAGTATCCTTGGAAACACTAGATACATTCATAAGTCTTACATTACATCATAAAGTAAAACAAAACTACAACAACATCTTGTCTTAATATCCCCTCATACTATCCCTGCAGGTCATTCATAATATACTTCTTCACAACCTGGAAAAATTAAAACATTGGAAGGGGTGAGCTCAGATGCTCAATAAGGATAACAATATAGCAGAAGCTTTCATAAATAAACATTAACATTTAAGGCCATTTATAACTAAAACAAAAGCCTTTTAAACTTGAAATTCAGCATAATATGAAAAAAATAAAATGAAATAATTCCATTTAATTATTCACATGGATATTCTACTAGTCAAATAATCACATGAAATATCAATAACCACTTTCATAATGATGGAATGTATAATGCCAGACTATCATAACCACGTAGCCAAGGCCTCGTGCCAAGACTACAAATAATATTTTGTCAATTCCTCATGAAAAGACACTAGTTTGTCTCATGAGACATACCGATGCATCAAAGAGCTATAGAGGGGTCCACCCGTCACTTATTAAGTCCAATGCATTCCTCATATGAATAGGTATAAACATATCATAAACCATAACATAATCGTATCACATAAAACATGCATAAAGGAAACATAACATTTCCACATTTCAATCACAAGATATAAATACAACACATCGATATAATAAAAACTTTATCAAAACCATTTTCAATACCAAAATAAAAGAAAATTAAAACTTGGTATTTATTTTTCATTTAAAAAAAGTTATGGCTTGTAGAGGAAGCCAGAACTCAAATAATGGTCATGACGACAGAGAAGTCCTTGTCGCCGTATACGTACGACAAAAAAAATTCCCTTTTGTCATTTAGTAAAACGTTTCGTATAAAAATATTCCTTTTGAATAAAATTAAAAGTCAAAGGGGTTTATACACCGTATAAAAGAAAGTCTTGTATTAAAATAAAATATGCCTCAATGAAAGAAGATTGAGATGAAGTCCCTTACAAAGATCATTTTTTTAAATAAAATAGATCTATTATGTATATTCACTATAAGTACTCATAAATAAAGTACAAATACAAGATAGTACATAATAATATCATGAAATAATTTAAAAGTAGGAGATTAACCCAAAGAACGGAAATTGGGTTAAGAAGTTCCCTTACCTCGTGTCCGAATTGACTCGACCATTATTTAACCTCCTGAATAATAAACTAGAGTTAATTTATAATTTCTTAAGAACCCTTTTCAAGTTTATTATTTCTTTTATATCACTTATTACCATGTTATGAACATTATGTAATTATTTATGTTAATAACGGTCGTTTTGTTGATCTTTGGTACTTGAGTCAAAAATAAACTTCTTATAATTACAAGTTGTTCATGTGGTAAAATATCCATTATATCCAGAATTATAATAATGATGTAGAAATAATATATATAATATATATCCAGTATATACATTTATTCATAATATTACGTAACATTTAGAGGTAAGAAATGAAATGCACCGTTCATGGAGACGGTAAGCCGTACGTACGCATGAACGCTACTTTCATTTCTATTTTGTATTTAATGGAATGAAATCATAATGATATAAAGGTTTATTATAATTCCAGTATAATATCATATATAATATCATTTACTCCATCCTTTATACGTCCCACATATGGCATTAACAATTCAAATCACTTTTAGGGGGCGGTAGTCCGCACTTCCTAAAATGAAATTATCGCGTTTACCCATAATGGAAATCATAAAGGTATGCCATAAATGAGAAATATAGAAGAATAAGGAAAAAATAAACATAATATATATATATATCATATATTAAAATAGTTTCATCATAATGGCCACCATGATAGGTGTTAAAAGAATATTGAACAATCATCATTTCGTGAGGCAGTAATTCACCACCTACAGAAACATTATGTTCTTTAACCATTAGACAAAGGTATGTGTAAGTGTAAATAAAATCCTTCTCATGAAAACATCCTAGTATATTTTAGATACTGGTGTTGTTACAAAAGAAATTAATAATAATAGTTTAAGGGGTTGGAGAAGCAAAATTAAACAAAAGAACATAAGAGAAGACATTGCCTTAAAATAGGGTAAATCTTTTTGATTTGAGCCAAAGGCTTCCTTGGGAATACTTATGCCCAAAGTGAGGATTCTAGTAGTAATATAGGGAAGTTTAGATATTATTTTAGTAGAGTTTCACTGAGCCAAATGGCTTTGATGGTGTGAATTAGGTGGTAGAGGTGGGGGCATTTTATATGAGGAGAGGAGGGGCACTCTTGGAAAGTCATGAAATGTTATATTATTATGAAATGATTTTCGGATTTCAATGGTCCCAAATTTATGTATTTCTAAGATAAGGTGATAAGGGTTCTAAATATACTCATACAATTGGTTTTTGATAAGTGTAAGTCTTATATTTTACATTATCTTTTCATTTTATTTAAATCATTAATTAATGAGGTAATCCCTGCATCATCATGGTGTGATAAATAAATTTATTTATTTAATGTCTAAAAATTATAAAAAAATTACCATGATTTAGTAAATATTTTTATATTTCCAATTAATATTTATAGTCTAAAAGTTAACTTATATAACCCCATGTAATAATTGTTTTAGTAAAACAATACATGTTTGTGACAATTTTATTTTTACTTTAAATAAAAAGTTATTAATGTCATTTTCTTACCCAAGTGGCTCCATGGGGTCCCCAAGTTGGCCCATGGATTGTATTGGTCGTCCATGACTCATAAAATAAGGGTAGGATAAGTTTCAAGATATTTTCATATTTTCATAATATCATTTTTATCTTAAATTTCACTAATTACCTTTAATCGCGATTAATAAAACTTAAAAGTTACTATTCAACAAAAAATTATTTTAATCCCATTGAATAAAATTTTACTTCCTAATTACAGCCATGTATGTCAGATTTTTGAAAATCAAATCACAGAAGTGGTAATGTTTCATTTACACGAAAAATTAGTTTTTAAACTACCACTTAGTGGTTTCACTATTCATCAAAAATTGAAGTTTTTCAGAAAAATACCAAAAATTAACCCTAAGATATAATTGATATTATGAATTCAAAAATGGTGTATATTTTACAAAATTCTAAACATATAAGTTGCATTAATTAATTTTATAATTAATTTTCGTTGTCAAAACAAATAGCATGTTTTTAAGAAACAATATCAATCAAAAGATTGACAATTGTTTATGTCCAATTTCAAAGTGAAATTAATTCTAATGACCACCATTGGATAAAATGGTAAAATTATATTCTAATTATACCTTAAAACAACTCAATAGTATAATTTATCACTATTAATTATTTTTATTAAAAATTTGTTTTTAATTAAAATTTAGTAATTTTCACTATTTATCAAAATATAAAAGTTATCTGAAAAGTTCCAAAATTTCACCCTAGAATAAATTAGATATTCCAAATACAAAAATGAAGTCCATTTTGAAAGATAAAATTCATAAAATTTCAAAATGTAGGTATTACTATTCATAACGGCTAGTTTGATTGGTTGTGGTGTGTGTTAGAACTCGAAGTTGCGTACAACACATGCTACTGTATTATTCAAAGAGAAGCGTACCATGGAAGCTTGGGGTGTTACATTCTACCCTCCTTCAATAAATTGCATCCTTGCAATTTGAAAATGTTCTTCGAAAATAAAAGGTTGAAAATAGAAAATACCTTTGTGGAAAACCCACATCAGAAATAAGGTTAATAAAAATATAACTTTAAAAGAAAGAAAGAGAAGTACAAAGGTCACCCACGATAGCCAATAATAGGATTCTATGAAAGCATGGATATGGAGGAAAAACAAACCATCAAGGTCTGATGGAGAGTTGTATAAAACAAGATTAGGAGGATGTTAACTACAATAAAATCAAAAACTTGTTATTGGTTAAACGGTCTTTGATTCCCCAGTAGGAAAGTTAACCGATAACGTTTTTGTTTTAAGTTATCTTTCGTAAAGGAAATATACTTACTTGTCATGTAGACATTCATTACTTACTAAATTTTTACCAAAAACCCGTCTTTCACTCAAAAAGATAATAGAACTCAAAAATATTATATTTATCCTAATCGTACAAGGTTCCAAATATTAACACATACCATTTAGATTAGGAAATCTATTTTTTAATAACCAGGGACTTCCTGTAGGATAGTGGTAGGTAATAAAGACCTGTCGCACTATGGTTGTGGGTTCGATTCCTGCAGCTTTGTCCGACGCGACGGGTTATCCCTCGACCTGAAAGTTGTCATTTTCCTAATAATATTCCAAAAATAATATTCAAAAATGTTTTAACCTTAAACAATACTATCCAAAGTTCAACTTAATCCATTACAACCTTTATAGTTATCCAAAATACCTCTGTCCAGACTTTCTCTAAAAGGTCTGTAAATTCCAAAATCAATTATAACATCATATTCCCCAAACAAAGTTAAGTTTATCTTATTGTCACATCATAAAAGTATGATTACCTTCATCATATTAAAACCTTAATGAAAAAAACAAGTACTGCAGTACAATCCTTATATATATCACATTATTATTATAACCATAATATAGTTCTTGAGTCCAAAAACACAAATACAATAATTATTCAACTTCGTCTGTAGTAACAACATAAGCTTGACCTTGATCCCTTGGCCTTTTCTGAGGTAAGTTTCCCTGATGCTTAGGACATTCATTTTCATAATGCCCTATTTCTCTACAATTGTAGCATTCAACATTGATAGCCTCTTTCTTTCCCTTGCAATCACGAGCCTGATGACCTTTTTCTCCACATTTATAACAAACTCCCATTCCTTTTAGGCAAGTACCGGGGTGATTCTTCCCACAATTATTATATAATGGAAAATCCTTCTTTCCCTTTATCACTTTATCTGTCTCTTGTTCCACCGTTCTCTTCTTCTCTTGCTTTAATTTGCTGTCATAAGACTTAGAGAATTCCTTTTCTGTCTTGATAGAACAAGAGACTATATCTTCATACGACGATAAGGTTTGTGAGACTAATGCTCGATGGAGAAATGGTTTTAAACCATCAAATAAATGATCAATCTTACTTCTTAGGTTACATATATAATCTAGAGCATGCCTCTCTAACCTTGTAAAGTTAGACTCATACTTTGCGACATTCTCATCCTCCTTCTGCCTCAGACTCAGAAATTGCCTTTCCATATCTACTCGATAGTCATGTAGAAAGTATTTTTCTAACAAAATTTCCTTAAACTCCCTCTATTACATACTTGATACTTCTTCATCTTCCTTTGTGTTTTGAATTAGCAACCACCATTGATCGGCATCTCCAGTGAGGCGGTAAAATGCCATGACAAACTTCTCCCTTTCGTTACTCCCCAAGGCATGGAATATTTTCTTTAAGGAGTTTATCCATTGCTCAGCTACTAATGGATTTTTACCCCCATTAAATTTTGGCGGTTATTGCCTCATGAAGCGGTCTAACATTGATCCTCCACATTGCAGATCAGGGTGATCCATACGAGTAAGGTTATTATTCATAACCTGAGCGAGTTGTCCCAGTATGGTGATAAGCTGATCAGCACCAGTTGTATCACCAACTCCATTATAATTATCTTGAGAAGGAGGGAAATACCTACATAGAGTGAATGCATTGATATGGTTTCCATTCCTTCCACTAGGCTCCATTTCTAAACAATGTCATAAACTAGATTAGTTTATGAATCTAAGTACATAATAAAAAACTTGAAAAACACTTAACATAAATTGAACTATCTATGGATATAATCCATAATCATAAAAATGTTTTCTTTGAGGAATTATATACTCATAAACCCTTCATAATGGTTTGTAAAGAAAATGAGAATTATCCTAAGCATATCCCCTGGGAGTGTCGTAACCAAGAGTGTAGCAAGGCCCGTTGTTGTGCACCAGTTCCCGTTCGAGTCTAGCTCAAAGTGGTGTTTTCGGGTTTTACCCCTAGGTACATCTGTTCCAGATCCGCCTCTACCTACTCGTATCCAGACAGGGATGTATTGCTCTGAAAACTCACAAAATCTCCAAAATTCCAAAATTCTAGGAAGTTCTTCTATACTAATCCTCAAAGTCTATGTTAGGGCTATGTGATCTAATAAGAGTTTATCTAAATCTAGCTTCCTAGGTTAGTACTAAACTGCCTATGATACCAACTGTAACACCTCGACCCCAGTTACCCAGAGTCGATGCATTATTGTGTAACATTGGCATGATCACAAAAGATCAAGTCTCGAAAGACCGATTAGTTTAGTATCCTTGGAAACACTAGATACATTCATAAGTCTTACATTACATCATAAAGTAAAACAAAACTACAACAACATCTTGTCTTAATATCCCCTCATACTATCCCTGCAGGTCATTCATAATATACTTCTTCACAACCTGGAAAAATTAAAACATTGGAAGGGGTGAGCTCAGATGCTCAATAAGGATAACGATATAGCAGAAGCTTTCATAAATAAACATTAACATTTAAGGCCATTTATAACTAAAACAAAAGCCTTTTAAACTTGAAATTCAGCATAATATGAAAAAAATAAAATGAAATAATTCCATTTAATTATTCACATGGATATTCTACTAGTCAAATAATCACATGAAATATCAATAACCACTTTCATAATGATGGAATGTATAATTCCAGACTATCATAACCATGTAGCCAAGGCCTCGTGCCAAGACTACAAATAATATTTTGTCAATGCCTCATGACAAGACACTAGTTTGTCTCATGAGACATACCGATGCATCAAAGAGCTATAGAGGGGTCCACCCGTCACTTATTAAGTCCAATGCATTCCTCATATGAATAGGTATAAACATATCATAAACCATAACATAATCGTATCACATAAAACATGCATAAAGGAAACATAACATTTCCACATTTCAATCACAAGATATAAATACAACACATCGATATAATAAAAACTTTATCAAAACCATTTTCAATACCAAAATAAAAGAAAATTAAAACTTGGTATTTATTTTTCATTTAAAAAAAGTTATGGCTTGTAGAGGAAGCCAGAACTCAAATAATGGTCATGACGACAGAGAAGTCCTTGTCGCCGTATACGTACGACAAAAAAAATTCCCTTTTGTCATTTAGTAAAACGTTTCGTATAAAAATATTCCTTTTGAATAAAATTAAAAGTCAAAGGGGTTTATACACCGTATAAAAGAAAGTCTTGTATTAAAATAAAATATGCCTCAATGAAAGAAGATTGAGATGAAGTCCCTTACAAAGATCATTTTTTTAAATAAAATAGATCTATTATGTATATTCACTATAAGTACTCATAAATAAAGTACAAATACAAGATAGTACATAATAATATCATGAAATAATTTAAAAGTAGGAGATTAACCCAAAGAACGGAAATTGGGTTAAGAAGTTCCCTTACCTCGTGTCCGAATTGACTCGACCATTATTTAACCTCCTGAATAATAAACTAGAGTTAATTTATAATTTCTTAAGAACCCTTTTCAAGTTTATTATTTCTTTTATATCACTTATTACCATGTTATGAACATTATGTAATTATTTATGTTAATAACGGTCGTTTTGTTGATCTTTGGTACTTGAGTCAAAAATAAACTTCTTATAATTACAAGTTGTTCATGTGGTAAAATATCCATTATATCCAGAATTATAATAATGATGTAGAAATAATTTATATAATATATATCCAGTATATACATTTATTCATAATATTACGTAACATTTAGAGGTAAGAAATGAAATGCACCGTTCATGGAGACGGTAAGCCGTACGTACGCATGAACGCTACTTTCATTTCTATTTTGTATTTAATGGAATGAAATCATAATGATATAAAGGTGTATTATAATTCCAGTATAATATCATATATAATATCATTTACTCCATCCTTTATACGTCCCACATATGGCATTAACAATTCAAATCACTTTTAGGGGGCGGTAGTCCGCACTTCCTAAAATGAAATTATCGCGTTTACCCATAATGGAAATCATAAAGGTATGACATAAATGAGAAATATAGAAGAATAAGGAAAAAATAAACATAATATATATATATATCATATATGAAAATAGTTTCATCATAATGGCCACCATGATAGGTGTTAAAAGAATATTGAACAATCATCATTTCGTGAGGCAGTAATTCACCACCTACAGAAACATTATGTTCTTTAACCATTAGACAAAGGTATGTGTAAGTGTAAATAAAATCCTTCTCATGAAAACATCCTAGTATATTTTAGATACTGGTGTTGTTACAAAAGAAATTAATAATAAGAGTTTAAGGGGTTGGAGAAGCAAAATTAAACAAAAGAACATAAGAGAAGACATTGCCTTAAAATAGGGTAAATCTTTTTGATTTGAGCCAAAGGCTTCCTTGGGAATACTTATGCCCAAAGTGAGGATTCTAGTAGTAATATAGGGAAGTTTAGATATTATTTTAGTAGAGTTTCACTGAGCCAAATGGCTTTGATGGTGTTAATTAGGTGGTAGAGGTGGGGGCATTTTATATGAGGAGAGGAGGGGCACTCTTGGAAAGTCATGAAATGTTATATTATTATGAAATGATTTTCGGATTTCAATGGTCCCAAATTTATGTATTTCTAAGATAAGGTGATAAGGGTTCTAAATATACTCATACAATTGGTTTTTGATAAGTGTAAGTCTTATATTTTACATTATCTTTTCATTTTATTTAAATCATTAATTAATGAGGTAATCCCTGCATCATCATGGTGTGATAAATAAATTTATTTATTTAATGTCTAAAAATTATAAAAAAATTACCATGATTTAGTAAATATTTTTATATTTCCAATTAATATTTATAGTCTAAAAGTTAACTTATATAACCCCATGTAATAATTGTTTTAGTAAAACAATACATGTTTGTGACAATTTTATTTTTACTTTAAATAAAAAGTTATTAATGTCATTTTCTTACCCAAGTGGCTCCATGGGGTCCCCAAGTTGGCCCATGGATTTTATTGGTCGTCCATGACTCATAAAATAAGGGTAGGATAAGTTTCAAGATATTTTCATATTTTCATAATATCATTTTTACCTTAAATTTCACTAATTACCTTTAATCGCGATTAATAAAACTTAAAAGTTACTATTCAACAAAAAATTATTTTAATCCCATTGAATAAAATTTTACTTCCTAATTACAGCCATGTATGTCAGATTTTTGAAAATCAAATCACAGAAGTGGTAATGTTTCATTTACACGAAAAATTAGTTTTTAAACTACCACTTAGTGGTTTCACTATTCATCAAAAATTGAAGTTTTTCAGAAAAATACCAAAAATTAACCCTAAGATATAATTGATATTATGAATTCAAAAATGGTGTATATTTTACAAAATTCTAAACATATAAGTTGCATTAATTAATTTTATAATTAATTTTCGTTGTCAAAACAAATAGCATGTTTTTAAGAAACAATATCAATCAAAAGATTGACAATTGTTTATGTCCAATTTCAAAGTGAAATTAATTCTAATGACCACCATTGGATAAAATGGTAAAATTATATTCTAATTATACCTTAAAACAACTCAATAGTATAATTTATCACTATTAATTATTTTTATTAAAAATTTGTTTTTAATTAAAATTTAGTAATTTTCACTATTTATCAAAATATAAAAGTTATCTGAAAAGTTCCAAAATTTCACCCTAGGATAAATTAGATATTCCAAATACAAAAATGAAGTCCATTTTGAAAGATAAAATTCATAAAATTTCAAAATGTAGGTATTACTATTCATAACGGCTAGTTTGATTGGTTGTGGTGTGTGTTAGAACTCGAAGTTGCGTACAACACATGCTACTGTATTATTCAAAGAGAAGCGTACCATGGAAGCTTGGGGTGTTACATTCTACCCTCCTTCAATAAATTGCGTCCTTGCAATTTGAAAATGTTCTTCGAAAATAAAAGGTTGAAAATAGAAAATACCTTTGTGGAAAACCCACATCAGAAATAAGGTTAATAAAAATATAACTTTAAAAGAAAGAAAGAGAAGTACAAAGGTCACCCACGATAGCCAATAATAGGATTCTATGAAAACATGGATATGGAGGAAAAACAAACCATCAAGGTCTGATGGAGAGTTGTATAAAACAAGATTAGGAGGATGTTAACTACAATAAAATCAAAAACTTGTTATTGGTTAAACGGTCTTTGATTCCCCAGTAGGAAAGTTAACCGATAACGTTTTTGTTTTAAGTTATCTTTCGTAAAGGAAATATACTTACTTGTCATGTAGACATTCATTACTTACTAAATTTTTACCAAAAACCCGTCTTTCACTCAAAAAGATAATAGAACTCAAAAATATTATATTTATCCTAATCGTACAAGGTTCCAAATATTAACACATACCATTTAGATTAGGAAATCTATTTTTTAATAACCAGGGACTTCCTGTAGGATAGTGGTAGGTAATAAAGACCTGTCGCACTATGGTTGTGGGTTCGATTCCTGCAGCTTTGTCCGACGCGACGGGTTATCCCTCGACCTGAAAGTTGTCATTTTCCTAATAATATTCCAAAAATAATATTCAAAAATGTTTTAACCTTAAACAATACTATCCAAAGTTCAACTTAATCCATTACAACCTTTATAGTTATCCAAAATACCTCTGTCCAGACTTTCTCTAAAAGGTCTGTAAATTCCAAAATCAATTATAACATCATATTCCCCAAACAAAGTTAAGTTTATCTTATTGTCACATCATAAAAGTATGATTACCTTCATCATATTAAAACCTTAATGAAAACAACAAGTACTGCAGTACAATCCTTATATATATCACATTATTATTATAACCATAATATAGTTCTTGAGTCCAAAAACACAAATACAATAATTATTCAACTTCGTCTGTAGTAACAACATAAGCTTGACCTTGATCCCTTGGCCTTTTCTGAGGTACGTTTCCCTGACGCTTAGGACATTCATTTTCATAATGCCCTATTTCTCTACAATTGTAGCATTCAACATTGATAGCCTCTTTCTTTCCCTTGCAATCACGAGCCTGATGACCTTTTTCTCCACATTTATAACAAACTCCCATTCCTTTTAGGCAAGTACCGGGGTGATTCTTCCCACAATTATTATATAATGGAAAATCCTTCTTTCCCTTTATCACTTTATCTGTCTCTTGTTCCACCATTCTCTTCTTCTCTTGCTTTAATTTGCTGTCATAAGACTTAGAGAATTCCTTTTCTGTCTTGATAGAACAAGAGACTATATCTTCATACGACGATAAGGTTTGTGAGACTAATGCTCGATGGAGAAATGGTTTTAAACCATCAAATAAATGATCAATCTTACTTCTTAGGTTACATATATAATCTAGATCATGCCTCTCTAACCTTGTAAAGTTAGACTCATACTTTGCGACATTCTCATCCTCCTTCTGCCTCAGACTCAGAAATTGCCTTTCCATATCTACTCGATAGTCATGTAGAAAGTATTTTTCTAATAAAATTTCCTTAAACTCCCTCTATTACATACTTGATACTTCTTCATCATCCTTTGTGTTTTGAATTAGCAACCACCATTGATCGGCATCTCCAGTGAGGCGGTAAAATGCCATGACAACCTTCTCCCTTTCGTTACTCCCCAAGGCATGGAATATTTTCTTTAAGGAGTTTATCCATTGCTCAGCTACTAATGGATTTTTACCCCCATTAAATTTTGGCGGTTATTGCCTCATGAAGCGGTCTAACATTGATCCTCCACGTTGCAGATCAGGGTGATCCATACGAGTAAGGTTATTATTCATAACCTGAGTGAGTTGTCCCAGTATGGTGATAAGCTGATCAGCACCAGTTGTATCACCAACTCCATTATAATTATCTTGAGAAGGAGGGAAATACCTACATAGAGTGCATGCATTGATATGGTTTCCATTCCTTCCACTAGGCGCCATTTCTAAACAATGTCATAAACTAGATTAGTTTATGAATCTAAGTACATAATAACAAACTTGAAAAACACTTAACATAAATTGAACTATCTATGGATATAATCCATAATCATAAAAATGTTTTCTTTGAGGAATTATATACTCATAAACCCTTCATAATGGTTTGTAAAGAAAATTAGAATTATCCTAAGCATATCCCCTGGGAGTGTCGTAACCAAGAGTGTAGCAAGGCCCGTTGTTGTGCACCAGTTCCCATTCGAGTCTAGCTCAAAGTAGTGTTTTCGGGTTTTACCCCTAGGTACATCTGTTCCAGATCCGCCTCTACCTACTCGTATCCAGACAGGGATGTATTGCTCTGAAAACTCACAAAATCTCCAAAATTCCAAAATTCTAGGAAGTTCTTCTATACTAATCCTCAAAGTCTATCTTAGGGCTATGTGATCTAATAAGAGTTTATCTAAATCTAGCTTCCTAGGTTAGTACAAAACTACCTATGATACCAACTGTAACACCTCGACCCCAGTTACCCAGAGTCGATGCATTATTGTGTAACATTGTCATGATCACAAAAGATCAAGTCTCGAAATACCGATTAGTTTAGTATCCTTGGAAACACTAGATACATTCATAAGTCTTACATTACATCATAAAGTAAAACAAAACTACAACAACATCTTGTCTTAATATCCCCTCATACTATCCCTGCAGGTCATTCATAATATACTTCTTCACAACCTGGAAAAATTAAAACATTGGAAGGGGTGAGCTCAGATGCTCAATAAGGATAACGATATAGCGGAAGCTTTCATAAATAAACATTAACATTTAAGGCCATTTATAACTAAAACAAAAGCCTTTTAAACTTGAAATTCAGCATAATATGAAAAAAATAAAATGAAATAATTCCATTTAATTATTCACATGGATATTCTACTAGTCAAATAATCACATGAAATATCAATAACCACTTTCATAATGATGGAATGTATAATGCCAGACTATCATAACCACGTAGCCAAGGCCTCGTGCCAAGACTACAAATAATATTTTGTCAATGCCTCATGACAAGACACTAGTTTGTCTCATGAGACATACCGATGCATCAAAGAGCTATAGAGGGGTCCACCCGTCACTTATTAAGTCCAATGCATTCCTCATATGAATAGGTATAAACATATCATAAACCATAACATAATCGTATCACATAAAACATGCATAAAGGAAACATAACATTTCCACATTTCAATCACAAGATATAAATACAACACATCGATATAATAAAAACTTTATCAAAACCATTTTCAATACCAAAATAAAAGAAAATTAAAACTTGGTATTTATTTTTCATTTAAAAAAAGTTATGGCTTGTAGAGGAAGCCAGAACTCAAATAATGGTCATGACGACAGAGAATTCCTTGTCGCCGTATACGTACGACAAAAAAAATTCCCTTTTGTCATTTAGTAAAACGTTTCGTATAAAAATATTCCTTTTGAATAAAATTAAAAGTCAAAGGGGTTTATACACCGTATAAAATAAAGTCTTGTATTAAAATAAAATATGCCTCAATGAAAGAAGATTGAGATGAAGTCCCTTACAAAGATCATTTTTTTAAATAAAATAGATCTATTATATATATTCACTATAAGTACTCATAAATAAAGTACAAATACAAGATAGTACATAATAATATCATGAAATAATTTAAAAGTAGGAGATTAACCCAAAGAACGGAAATTGGGTTAAGAAGTTCCCTTACCTCGTGTCCGAATTGACTCGACCATTATTTAACCTCCTAAATAATAAACTAGAGTTAATTTATAATTTCTTAAGAACCCTTTTCAAGTTTATTATTTATTTTATATCACTTATTACCATGTTATGAACATTATGTAATTATTTATGTTAATAACGGTCGTTTTGTTGATCTTTGGTACTTGAGTCAAAAATAAACTTCTTATAATTACAAGTTGTTCATGTGGTAAAATATCCATTATATCCAGAATTATAATAATGATGTAGAAATAATATATATAATATATATCCAGTATATACATTTATTCATAATATTACGTAACATTTAGAGGTAAGAAATGAAATGCACCGTTCATGGAGACGGTAAGCCGTACGTACGCATGAACGCTACTTTCATTTCTATTTTGTATTTAATGGAATGAAATCATAATGATATAAAGGTGTATTATAATTCCAGTATAATATCATATATAATATCATTTACTCCATCCTTTATACGTCCCACATATGGCATTAACAATTCAAATCACTTTTAGGGGGCGGTAGTCCGCACTTCCTAAAATGAAATTATCGCGTTTACCCATAATGGAAATCATAAAGGTATGCCATAAATGAGAAATATAGAAGAATAAGGAAAAAATAAACATAATATATATATATATCATATATAAAAATAGTTTCATCATAATGGCCACCATGATAGGTGTTAAAAGAATATTGAACAATCATCATTTCGTGAGGCAGTAATTCACCACCTACAGAAACATTATGTTCTTTAACCATTAGACAAAGGTATGTGTAAGTGTAAATAAAATCCTTCTCATGAAAACATCCTAGTATATTTTAGATACTGGTGTTGTTACAAAAGAAATTAATAATAAGAGTTTAAGGGGTTGGAGAAGCAAAATTAAACAAAAGAACATAAGAGAAGACATTGCCTTAAAATAGGGTAAATCTTTTTGATTTGAGCCAAAGGCTTCCTTGGGAATACTTATGCCCAAAGTGAGGATTCTAGTAGTAATATAGGGAAGTTTAGATATTATTTTAGTAGAGTTTCACTGAGCCAAATGGCTTTGATGGTGTGAATTAGGTGGTAGAGGTGGGGGCATTTTATATGAGGAGAGGAGGGGCACTCTTGGAAAGTCATGAAATGTTATATTATTATGAAATGATTTTCGGATTTCAATGGTCCCAAATTTATGTATTTCTAAGATAAGGTGATAAGGGTTCTAAATATACTCATACAATTGGTTTTTGATAAGTGTAAGTCTTATATTTTACATTATCTTTTCATTTTATTTAAATCATTAATTAATGAGGTAATCCCTGCATCATCATGGTGTGATAAATAAATTTATTTATTTAATGTCTAAAAATTATAAAAAAATTACCATGATTTAGTAAATATTTTTATATTTCCAATTAATATTTATAGTCTAAAAGTTAACTTATATAACCCCATGTAATAATTGTTTTAGTAAAACAATACATGTTTGTGACAATTTTATTTTTACTTTAAATAAAAAGTTATTAATGTCATTTTCTTACCCAAGTGGCTCCATGGGGTCCCCAAGTTGGCCCATGGATTGTATTGGTCGTCCATGACTCATAAAATAAGGGTAGGATAAGTTTCAAGATATTTTCATATTTTCATAATATCATTTTTACCTTAAATTTCACTAATTACCTTTAATCGCGATTAATAAAACTTAAAAGTTACTATTCAACAAAAAATTATTTTAATCCCATTGAATAAAATTTTACTTCCTAATTACAGCCATGTATGTCAGATTTTTGAAAATCAAATCACAGAAGTGGTAATGTTTCATTTACACGAAAAATTAGTTTTTAAACTACCACTTAGTGGTTTCACTATTCATCAAAAATTGAAGTTTTTCAGAAAAATACCAAAAATTAACCCTAAGATATAATTGATATTATGAATTCAAAAATGGTGTATATTTTACAAAATTCTAAACATATAAGTTGCATTAATTAATTTTATAATTAATTTTCGTTGTCAAAACAAATAGCATGTTTTTAAGAAACAATATCAATCAAAAGATTGACAATTGTTTATGTCCAATTTCAAAGTGAAATTAATTCTAATGACCACCATTGGATAAAATGGTAAAATTATATTCTAATTATACCTTAAAACAACTCAATAGTATAATTTATCACTATTAATTATTTTTATTAAAAATTTGTTTTTAATTAAAATTTAGTAATTTTCACTATTTATCAAAATATAAAAGTTATCTGAAAAGTTCCAAAATTTCACCCTAGGATAAATTAGATATTCCAAATACAAAAATGAAGTCCATTTTGAAAGATAAAATTCATAAAATTTTAAAATGTAGGTATTACTATTCATAACGGCTAGTTTGATTGGTTGTGGTGTGTGTTAGAACTCGAAGTTGCGTACAACACATGCTACTGTATTATTCAAAGAGAAGCGTACTGTGGAAGCTTGGGGTGTTACAGACTTGATGACATATTTCAGAATGTAAAACATTATGTATTTACCTAATTATGAAATAATGAATTTATATTCCATGAGGTTATTCGAATAGCAGGATTCCCATGATTATGATTTATTATGGTATTATTTATTTATCCCTTATTCCTGCCATAATATGTTCAAGTTAATTTTTAGAGGCACATGTTTTTAGTTATTCACCATGCCTAGTGTTTATGTTTTTGATAACTTATACTGTATGAATTACCCTTACTAAGAATTTGAGATCACCCATTTCTTATGTTTTATTATTCCCTAGGTGGTGAAGATGAATATTTTGACTGACTTGTAAGGATAATCTATGAGTTTATGTGTGATTAAAAAGAACTTGATATGTTGAATTTCCTTTTAAGTTATAATGTTAAAATTATATATGTATATTTTTTTCCAAAAATCATAAACTAATTTGTTCCTTTAGAATACTACTTTCATGTAATTATGCTAATGTAATAAATTAAGGCACCAACTCTGGGAAACTAGGGCCAGGAATTTATAGTTGTGACACCTTAATGGTGGATTTGGGTTCCTAAAATGTATTTATAAAACTTTTGGACTTGAATATGGTGTGTGTTAGGTTATTTAGAAATTAAATGGCATGTGATGTTTATTATTGGTCCATTTGGAGTTTTTATAAAAATTTATTTGGCTTGAAAGTGTGATGAGAATGTTTAAAAGAGACTTGTAAAATGATTGTTAAATAGAAAATGGTGTGTTCACACCTTTTTTAAAAAGGGTGATTTAGTTATTTTATAAATAATGGTTTTGTGTAAAGAGGTTGATGCCCATTTGGAACTTTGATAGAAGTGATGAAAATTTTTATCATGAAAACCCTCCTCGGATAATTATCTTACCAGGTTTCTTTTTAAATGGGTGGGATTTCCTTGTTGTGGTATCCTCATGACTCATTTACCTAGTGCATAAATGGGTGATCCTCAGTATGAGATCCTTTATGATGCATGAGTTGTAAGGAAATAGGTTGATCCTTAAAGTGACTCAAGTGATGCATGTTGTGTTAATTATTATATATATACATGTGATTGTATGCTCAGTTGGCATCGTTTTCCTCACCCTATTCTATACAATTGACATGGGGAACCTGATATAGCTATTGAATTTTATGAGAATGATTGTTGTGCTAGTTAGATTACACACTAGCTAGTGGCCCATAACATGGGGATATATTGAGTTTTATTTCCATGGGATTGGTCCCCTCATTTTGTACCATGTGGGAGATGGCCTTGCATATTGGGAATTATTAATGTTATTGAGTGAGGCATGCTTTCTGGGATGAGTCAACATGTATTAGTATGTTATTAATTATTCATGAGTTCCTAGGTTTATCCCATGTCTATTGGAGCTTAGTTTCTTACAATGATGATTGTGTTGTAATGTTGGTTGGTTACTTGTGTGTTCTTATTTACATTGCCCTTATTACGTGACTATTGTAGTGCTATCATGTGTGGTGTATCTCTTTGGAAAGTGATGAGTTGATTTTTAAAGGTTTATGGACAAATTTTTTAAAGTAGAAATGTTTTATACTCTCTTGAACCATTTTGAAATGAAAGAATCAACTTCCCCTTTAAAATGTTAATGTTTCTTTAATGGAAAATAACTTGGTTTTGGAAATGGTAAAAAGGGAAATGTACCATGATTTTTTTTAAAGTCTAAAAATGTGTGGAAAATATTAATTTTATAAATTTTATTTTAAACATGAAGTTGATGTTTATTTTATTTTAAAGGAAGTGCATTGGGAATTATTTGTTTGGGAATGCCTACCAAGTTTTAATACTCACGCCTATATTTCTTTCTTATTTTTAGCCTTTGGTGTATTTTTCATATTGGTTTATATAACTGTGGGAAATTATTGGTTTTGGTATCAGAGAGTGACACTTGGGGTCACATGGAGACATTGTGGTCATCAGGTTCAGTTTGGTTTTGTTGTATTTTTTAGATTCTTGTATTAAGATGCCTATTTTTGGTTATTTATATATTTTTTGGGATTATTTGTTTATATTTCAACTATTTAGTTATTTATTTGTTTATATTGGGAAAAATAATTCCCTTGGTTACTCTGTTGATGCTCGACACTAGTTTCTAGCCTGTGGGGATTGGGAATGCCCTTTTAGCCTTGCCACAATTCAGCTCAGGTGACCAGTTTAGGGCTGAACTAGGTTGGTTCGTGACATAAAGTAACTTATTTTTGGTAATAGATTTAGTTTTATTAATTATTAAATCATTATTACATATTTATTAAGTTATAAAACATACCAAAAGAACAACACAATATTTATACTAATCATTAAAAAATAATTAATTTTAGAAAATTCTCAAAACTTCACCCTAATCTAATTTAATCTTGGTAATTTAAAATAGAATATTTATTTTATCAATATAATTTTCTAAATATCAAGATTTTAAATTTTAAATTAATATATTATTTATTTAAAAATAACAATTTTAGGAAATAGTCAACTTTCTGGCCCTTGTAAAAATTACCTACGACATTATGAAATTATGTTATCATTAATATTAAAAAATATTTTTTTATAAGACTAGTTAATGAAAATAATTTTTATTTAAAATATTAAATAAAATTAAATATTTCCTAAAATAAAATTATGTTTTTTTTATCCAAAAAATAATTTTTCATATTCATCTTATATTCATGTGTATGTTGTTAAATAAAATAATAATGAAAATGGGATTGAAGAAAACTCTATTTTTTTAGGAATAGAATTACACTTTTATAATTCTAAGGTTTAGATACAAAACCCCTTATTACACCAACATATTCCCTAAGGGTAATGTGTGTGATGATGATACTTTCTTAGGGTGGCTTAGCTAACATTGATCTAGTGGTGATCTCCAATAACATGAACTTCTCCTCCCGTAGTTGATTTCAATTTATCATTACTTGTGGAAGCTCTTCTTGGGCTTGGTCAAGGGTGATCCCTAGTGACGCCGACTCCCTCCAAAGTTGAAATAGATGGGATTAATAATTCATGATCCTTGGGGCCATCATTTTTTTATTCTACATTAATTATCTATTTCCATTACCTATTATATACACTAATTATAATGGTAACGTTATTACTAATGGTCATATTGACCAACAATCATACTGACCATCAGTTAGATCCTAACAACCATGTTACCATTACAAACTATATATATACTCTGACATTCTTATAGTTTATCATTTTATACTTCAATTATAAAATTTCTACACTTCCCTTGATAATGTCTATCATATTTCTAACTCTTCTATTTCTCTTTACTATTTTTACATCAAGAACTATCTTTATTGGATAATTCAATACTATAGAGTTTATATTAGTGTGTGAATTATTCTTTTTTATCCTCCTATATTATTTATAAATGTTATAGTTAATATTAATTCATGACATGTAATGAAATATAAAATTATTTCTATGTTCTTATATTGCAAAATATAATAAAATAGTCATTGTGAAACATGAGTTATTTTATTAAGTAATTTTTTGTCTCAATAAATTTCCCCTTCCTTAATAAATTTCACCCTTAAAATTTACAACCATCCTTAAAATAAATGGTCATATCTCTCTTTCATTGTTTCTTTAGGCTCCTAAGTTGATTCTTCAAACTGTGGATTTCTCCACAAGACTTTTATGAGTCAGGTTATCTTATTCCTCAACACTTGTTCCTTTTCATCAAGAATATAGATCGATTCTACATCATATGATATGTTAGGTTCCAATTCCATACCATTTTTTCTAGTATGTGTGTTTTTTCTAATATATAATTTCCTAATAGGGACACATGTAAGATTTAATGGACATTAAAAATACTTGGAGGTATTCTACCCAATAGGAAACTACTCCAACATGATCCCAAATATCAAATAGATCAATGTACATAAGAGTTAGTTTACCCTTCTTTCTAAACCTATGAATAATTTCCATGGTGATATTTTTATAAATACATGATCCTCGACATAAAACTCTAATAATTTTCTTTGATTTTAAGAAAAAATATTTTATCGACTTTGAGCATCCTTGATTTATGTTTGGATCACTTGTACATTAGTTTTAGTGTCTTTTATAGTGTCTGATTCCAACATTTTTCCTTTTCCAACTTTATCCCATGATTCTAGAGTTCTTAACCTATTTCCATAGAGTACTTCATAAGGATCCATTTGAATACTAGAATAAAAGCTATTGCTATAGTATAATTCAATAAGTGGAATATTTTGATACCAAATCCCTTGAAAATTAAGTGAGTAAGACTATAAATTGTCTTCCATTGTCTGAATATTACTCTTAGACTGCCCATTAGTTTGAGAATGATAGGTTTTATTATGGTTTACTTAGATATTCATTTCCTTTTTAAGGCCTCTCTAGAACTTAGAATTAAATCTTGGATCATGGTATAAAACAGTTAACAACGACACCCCATGAAGTCGCACTACTTCTTGATTATACATATGAGAAAGGTACTGAAGGTATAAATACTCTCATATAGTGATAAAATGACCAGACCTTGTTAATATATCAATGATTAACCATATGTGATTGTTTTCTTTGGATATATTAGGAAGTCCAGTAACAATGTCTATAGTGATATTACCCCACTTCCATATAGGTATGGGTAGTGGTTGTTATAATTCTTTGGGTTGTTTTCTCGCCAACTTTAATTATATACATGTAAAAAATATTGAAAAAATTTTAATAATGTCCATTTTCATGTTATTCAACCAATAATGATCTCAAAAATCTCTATAAATCTTGGTGCTTCTAGGATGTATAGAGAACCCAGATTTATGAGCATCATCCATCAGATCTTACCTTAAATTTGTAATAAATGGAATATGTATCCCGATACTAAACCTTATTTATCCTTCTTGATTAAGATTTAACTTATAAGACTTCCCATTTTTATTAGATTATATCTTCTTTTGTAACTTATGATCATATCTTTTAACTATCTTGATCTTCTCCAATAATGATGGTTAGAAAATCATTTTGGATTAGATTTATGATGTTCCTTACCTTATTACATCCAATTATGTCTTTATTATCCCCTTGATCAATGGGTCTCCTTCAATAATCATCATTTAAATAACTTCAAGGTATTTTCCACTCAACACATCAATGAATTTATTTTCTTTTCTAGGGTGATAATGGATAGAAAAATCATAGTCCTTAAGAAGTTCCAACCATCTCCTTTATTAGTTGTTCAGTTATTTTTGTGTGAATATATGCTTTATATTTTAGTGGTCAGTTCATATATCACACTTCTCCTCATAAAGATAGTGTCACTATATATTTAATGAAAATATAGCTACAAATAACTATGAATCATGGCTAGGATAATTCTATTCATTAGGATTTAACTATCGAGATTCATAGGAAATAACCTTATCATTTTTTATGAGTACACATCCAAGTAATTTCAAGGATGAATCATTGTAAATGAAAAATCCTTCCCATTAGATTGTAATGTTAGCATAGGTTCAAAAACTATCCTCTTATATAGTTCTTGAAAACATTATTCACACTCATTGATCCATATATACTTAAACTAAATTCGAGTTTACATGGTTATTTGATTATAAATCCATGAAAATATTTTCAAAAACCTTCTATAGTACTCTACTTGACCAAGGAAGCTATGAATATTAGTTATTTTTTTTAAGTTTAAGCCACTTCTCTATAACCTTTTTCTTTACTGGATCAACTGAGATTCTTTCACCAATTACATTGTGTCCCAAGAATGTGACATTTTATATCCAGAAATCACATTTTTTGAATTTACCAAAAATATACAATTTCTTCATAGTTTTCAATATGAACCTTATATGATCCTCATGATTGACATGAATTTGGTAATATATCATAATATCATCAATAAAGTCCACAAAAAAATTATCAAGGTAGTCTCTAAAGACTATTTATCAAATCCATATATATGGAAAGAGAACTAGTCAAGTCAAAGGGTATAAAAAAAGACTCATAATGTCCAAATCTAGTTTAGATGGAAGTCTTCAGGACATATTATTTCTTCACCATCATCTAATGATACCCTGATAATAGGTCAATATTGGAGAAGAATTGAGCCCCACAGAGTAGGTCAAAAAAAGTATCAATACTTGAAATAGGGTGTAAATTATTCAATGTAATATAATTAAGTTCTCCATAATAAATTAATAACCACATAGATCCATCCTTATTATTTACAAAGAGAACAAGTTCTCCCCTAGGAGACACACATTGTTGAATAAAACCCTTCTCTAGAAAATATTGAAGTTTCTTCTTCAATTCCTCTAACTCTAAATATCCCATTCTATATAGGTTCTTTAATATTGGATTAGATCCAAGTATGAGTTTAATTGATAACTCTACCTATATTTTTAAGGGAGGTCCAAGTAACACTTGAAGAAATACATCAATGTATTTATGAATAATAGGTATATCTTCTATCTTTATACTTTCTATTTATTCTCCTTATTCACCAATCATTTCCATAAATAATGGAATATGAGGTGGTTCTTGACAAGACTTAGGTCGGGTTATCTCTCCTTTGAAGATAATTTTAGGGTTCCCCTTAAAGACAACTGAAATTTCCTTTCTTTTGTAGTTTGTCATGAAATTATACTTTTAAAACCAATCCATTCCTAGTATTATGTGAAATTACACCATTGGAATGACACCAGGTTTAGAGAGATATTATACTCACAAAATTTAATTTGAGAATCATTATATATATTTTATGCTTGAATAGTTCCTCTATGATATTTTACCAAAAACTCTACCATTACCAGTTCAAGGTTTACTTTGATGTTATTTACAAACTCGAATGAAATTAAAGAATGTGTAGAACCAAAATTTAACAATTTAATTACTATAATTGTGTGTATTATGACTGTAATTGACACTAAATCATTTAGTGACTCAAATTTTTCCATCGTGATTGAAAAAGAAAAACTTTTCTCCCTTGGTCTCTACTGGGGTTGATGGTGATTTCCCTCAACTATCTTCTAATTTCAACATTGATTAGAAAAATTTATATGTTCCCCACACTTGAAGCATTATAATTTAGGTTTTACTTTCACCATATTCCATTTTTCATTAGAATTTATATGTTGATACATTATATCCTCATGATATATTTGATATATATGACCATATCTCCCATACTCTTAACACTTTCCACTCCATTACAGACAATTTCTTGAGTTATTCTTCCTAAAATAGTTCCACATAGGTAGTTATTTCTTATTTACTTATCTTTAAAAGTATAAATTCTTGTCAAAATTTTGATCTATACTCCTCTTCTTATCATTTAGTCCATGAGAACATTGTAAACATCCAAACTTCATTTCCACTTTGAGATCAAAATTTACTATTTTATAATAACTCCAAAAGTCTCAAATTGTAAGAACTTCCCATATATGGGGCATTATACCACAAAATAATCAATCAATATTCACATTAGAATCAATGAAAAATCATGAATCATATCACACAAGCCTTGTAGAGTTTATCTCATAACATTCCACTAATTCATTAACCCTTTTCATCAAATAAAGGTATTCTCCCTTTATCTTGGTTTAGAGGGTGAAATGAATATACTTGTTGAAAAATACTTTTTTTTAAGTCTTCCAACTCTATAGATTCAACCCCATCCATTGGATTTGTGTTCTTGATCAGTGTCCACCTCTGATCATATTCTCCCTCTAAGAGGTATACTTCCAAATTGACATTCTCCAGCTCAAAACAATAAAGGACAAAAAATATATCCTCTATGGCATTGATCTATTATTCTAAGATTAGCATATTGGAGGTTACACTAAAAATAGGTGGTTTATATTTCATAAAGGATTCAACTACTAGTTATTCCTTCCTTAGTGAAGTTGGAATCTCCACATTGTTTAGGTTGTTATGCAAGACCTAAGGTAACTGATTCATCATTATCATAAAGTTTTCAACTCCATATTCCATCATGTTAGGAATAATATAATTTCATTTTCCATCCCATCCATTATTTATATGATTCCATCTAAATAATTAAATATTTTTTATAGAATAAGAAAACTTAATTGAGAAATTTTTGAAAATTGAAAATATTATAATAATAATTCTAAAGGAAATATTAATTCTAAAATTTTCTATTATCAAGATTCTAGGATGATATAATTCAATATTAATTTTTTTACATTATCTATATATCCTTCATAATGGTTTGTAAAAAGAATGTGAGTAACCAAAGAATATTCCCCGAGTGTGTCTAGCTAGGTGTTCAATATTAGTACTCATTATTATGCACAAGTACATGTTGTGTTAATACCCAATGGGTCCTTTCAGGGTTATTACCCCTAGGTATATCTTTTCTAGAGCCAAAATTCACCTATAGTGTCTAGAAAAATATTTCATTTCTTGGAAACCATTTTCTTTATACTTTAACAAAAATTTAGGAGGTTTTCCTATATTAAGAATTTTAGATAGGGTTTTTACTAACGTTTTATAGTAATTATTTCCATAAATAAATAAACATTTCATTTGATACCAACTATGATAAACCACCTTTTAAATGCATGATTTTTAACATAAATCCTTAACAAAATATAACATTAATAAATTTAAAGGACCTTTTTAGGTTTAGTGTCTTGGAAAATAGGTACATAATATATGAACTAAATAATGAAATCATAAAAAAAATCTTAATTTAATATTCTTTAAATACTTCTTTATTATTCCATCCTAGATTACCTCTTTAGGGATAAAAATCAGTAAAAAGGAGTGAGCATAAAACCCATTAATGGATAAATAAAGGAAATGGAACATGAGAGATTAACATAGATAAAAAATGAGGCATAAAATGAGATAATAATTATAAATAATATGGAAATATGATTACAATATAAAAACGAGACATTCATGAACACAAAGATTCAGTATTGAGGTTTCATAAAATATATTACCGGATTTATTCAACAAGGTATCGTAAAACATGTTATCTCTAAAGATTAATTCTTTAGAGAATAAATTAGAGAGATATCCGGGAAAACCCTTTATATATATTAATTCAAGTGTTCCAAATAAATAATAATAAATCATTTTATCAATAACTTGTATATAATAAAGGACGGGTTTGATATAAAATCATTGAGTACACAAGAGTTTAAAGAAGAAAACTTTTCATCATTTTTAACCCACAAGAAGGGAATGTGGATTTAATACATGAAAATATCACATCAAATAATTATTATTACATCTATATGAATATAATTTAATAAAAATAGTGTTGGGTATTAAAAACATAAAAAATGAGGTGTGGAGAATATAGGAATGATTTTGGGCAGCATAACAAGTATACAAAGCGGTTTATAGAGAAATATTATTGAGAGAGAATAAAAAAATCTCATTGATTGAAAAATATTTTAATAGTAATGAAATCATCATAAATAAATTAGAACATAATAACTTTGAAATTAGAATACTAACTATAAAGGAATTACTTGGTTAATAAGGGAGAGGAAGAGAATCCCTTACCTTGCAAGATAGCTTCTTAAATATTTAGGAGAGTTCCTTGAGGAAAGAGCCTCAGAGCGACATCCTCTCTCCCAACCAAGGTGGCTAGGGTTTTTTTTGGGTTGACTCCTACTTCCCCCTCTAGCCTGGGTATGATCATGTGACTTCTTTGATTTTTGGATTGGTGGGGTGTGTCTGGTCTCGATGTTGTGTGACAGGGATCTGGCGGAGTTTCATGGTCTCTGTGTCTTTGGTGGAAACACAACTCTGTGGAGCATCGGCGTTCGGCTTGGCATGGCCTGGCCTTCTAGCAACGATGCGACTCAATTTTCCGATGATGACTTGGACTAGCACAACTCCGAACATGGTTTGATTCTGTGAGGATTGGTCTGTCCGGCATCGATGGTATGGATCTAGTTTCTCTATTTTTCCGGATTGGCCAGGTTATGTCTCCGGTGGGTTACTGGTGTGGTTTTATGTCAGATCTGCAGTGGCTTGGAGGGAGAGGTTCTAGATTTAGGCACGATTGTGAGTTTTACTGGTTTTATAGTTTGGTTTTCTGTGGATTTGTTCATTGGGCTATGTTTTTGGTGGTACATTGGTTGTTCTAGTTCGTTGATATTGGTTCACCTCTACCCTTTCCCATTGTTTTCTCACCACCGTGACCGGCTTGCTTCGGAACCTGGTGAGGGTGCATCTATGGTTTTGATTGGAGTAGATACATGCCCAAAGTGGAGTTTCTATTGTAGGATGACTAGGATCCCCTCATCAGTGGAATTACCTTGGTGTGAGTTTGGGCCATACTATCCTAGGTGACGATGGATTGGACTCGCATCCCTTGGATTGTCTTTCGGGCTTCTGTGGCTATGGTGGTTGGGGTGTCTTGTAGAATATGGTGGGGTCTGTAAAGAATGGAAGTCGATGGTGTTGTTTGGACTCGTGTATGCTTGAAACTTTTCAAATAAATGTTGGGTTGGTTTTCGAGACTCAGGTTATGAAGATTCATCCAGACTCGACCTTAAGGAACAAGCCTCAAAGGAGGATTCAGAGTGGGAGATTCACCTATGTAGGCTTCATGGAATTGGATGTTTGAGAGGGTATGGCGCCAACCATTAGATCAGGCCTGTACTTTGATATAGGAAACTTTCTAGCCGTACAATCATGCAACAATGGAGATCTTTATCATGTTTTAAATATTGGTAAGTGGAAGCTCTAAGTTGTCAGTTTGGGTTTTATTTTCTTGATATTTGGGTCATGCAATGTTTTAAGTCCATGAAGTCTATTTGGTTTTCCATTCTTCCATTAGTTTTATTATATAATAAAAAATCTAAGGTCTTCAGGCTGTTGGAGGAGAGTTCCTTGAAACCTTATAAAACTCATTATAAACGATCTAGAGAGGGAAAAGAGGGGGAATTCATGATTAATTGATTTTGAGTGAATGAATTGGGGTAGAGAGGTGAGTATTTATTGCAAATTTGGGGGGGGGGATTGGTTATTAATTTATAAATATAGGCCTGGAATTATAGGTTTTTTAAAGTACAAAACTATTACCTTACCCATAGGTTTGTCTCATTGTTTATTATATTAAGAAGGTTTTTTCACACATTTTTTTTATAAATTAACTTCAATAATTCATATTACTTTGGGCATGGAAAAACAACTTCCCCACAAATTAAACTTTTTTAAACCTTTTTTCCATTTTAGACTTTGGAAAGTTATTTATAGGTTAAGAAATTCATTTTAATTCATTAATATATAATATATTGATAAAATAACTTATTTTTGGTCATGTATTTAGTTTTATTAATTATTTAATCATCATTACATATTTATCAAGTCATAAAACATATAGAAAACACAATTTTTTTTACTATTTAGTAAAAAATAAAGTAATTTAGAAAATTATTAAAATTTCACCATCAACTAATTTTGATCCTATAATTTCAAATAAAATATTAATTTTATAATAATAATTTTCAATTATGATAATTTTAGGTTTTAAATAAAAATCATTATGTGTTAAAAAATAACTGTTTTTAGGGCATAATATTTCTGAACCTTATAAAAATTACCTGAGACATTATAAAATTATATTGTAATTTATATTTAAAAGAATAGTTTTTTATAATACTTTCATGAAAATAATTTTTTAAAATCTTAATATGAAATTTTATATTTTCTAAATATACAATTATGTTTTCTCTACATCCAAAAAACATTTTATAATATTATTTATATATTCATATGTATTTTTTTAAATAAAATAATAATTAAAATGGGATTGAAGAAACCTTTATTTTATTTTTAAGAAGAAAATTACACTTTTATAATACTAAGGTTTAGATACATAACCCCTTATTACACCGACATAAACCCTAAGGGTAAGGTGTGTGATGGTGGTACTTTCATGGGGTGACTTGAATTACATTGATCTAGTGGTGATATCCACTAAATTGAAATTCTCCTATTTTCTATTTCAATTGAGCCTTACCCATTAAACTTCTACTTGGGTTTAGTTAAGGGTGAACACTAGTGAAGAAAACTCCCTTATAAATTCTAATAGATGTACTTCAAAATGAATGATCTTGCTGGTTAATGCCATTATTTATACCTTATACATTAATAATCGATAATCCTTAAAATTTATATACCCTAATTATAATAGCAATGTTATTACCAATAGTCAAAATTACCAATGGTCATATTGACCATCAGTCAGGTAATGATCATATCCTAATGGTCACATTTCCAATTATATAATCTACATATACTCCAATATTCTCATACTTCATCATTTTCTACTTCACTTATAAAGGTTCAAGGCTTCCCTTGATAAGGTTTATCATATTTTTAAATCTTATATTTCATTTTATTGTTTTTATAGTAGGAGTGATATTCATTGGAGAATTTAAGCCTATCTAGTTTACACTAGTGTGTGTATTGTTCTTTTTAATCTATCTCCCTATATTATATCTATCTATTATAGTAAATATTAATTCATGATATGTAATGAAATATAAAATTCCATATATGTGTTTATATTATAAAACAAAATAAAACAGTCATTGTGAAACATGAGTTCTTTTATTAAGTAAATTTTTAGCCCATTACATTTTCTCCTCCTTAAGAAAAATTTCCCTAGAAATTTGTGTCCTTACTTAAAATAAATTAGGTTATTTCTCTTTCATCACTTCTTTAGGCTATTAGGTTTCTTCTTCAAAATTGTGATTTCTCCACAAGATTTTCACGAGTCAGGTATTCTTATTCTTCAGTACTCATTCCCTTTCATAAAGAATCCAATTTAGTTCTTCTTTATATGATAGTTCAGGTTCTATTTCCATAATATTTGTTTCTATATTCATGTTAAGTCTGAAATATACTTTCCTAAACTAGACATGTGGAATATTTCATGGAAATTGGAATGATTTGGAGGCAGTTCTACTTGATAGGAAACTACTCTAACACAATATAGAATCTCAAATGGTATAATGTATCTAGGACTCTATTTACCCTTCTTTATAAATCTCATTACCCTTTTACCTAGTGATATATTTATGAATACATGATTGATTACATGAAACTCTAATTCCTTCCATTAATTTTTAGCATAACCTTTTTATCGACTTCAAGTAAACTTGATTCGTATTTGGATCACTTGTATCTTCTCTATTGTGTATTTCACAATTCTACCCATAAAGATCATGTCTTCATATCTTTAATTTCAATATAATTTTATATAAATCTAAATCATGGGTAGGATAATTATATTCACAAGGATTCAACTATAAAGATCTATATAAAATCACCTTGTCACTTTTGATGATTATGCATATAATACCTTTTAATGATGCTTCACTATAAATATTTCACCATTAGAGGGAAATGTTCGTATAGGTCCAGTAACCAACCTATTATTTAATTCTTGGAAGATTTCTTCACACTCTCTTGTCTAGATAAACTTAAAATCCTTTCGAGTTAACTTGTTTAGTGGATTAGAAAGCCGTGATTTTTTTTACACAAACCTTCTATATTATCTTACTGGACCAAGTAAACTATGAATATTAGAAACTATTAAAACACTTATATGAACTTTATATTTACTAGCTCAACCAAGAATCCTTAATTTCTTACAAATTTTCCCAAGAACGTGACTTTTTGTAATGAGAAATCACATTTACGAAATTTACAAAAAAGATTATTTTTCCCTAAAGTGTGTAACATGTCCCTTAGATAATCCTCATGATCTATATGACTTTGGGAATATATCAGAATATCATCAATAAAGACTACCAAAAATTTATCAAGGTAGTCCCTAAAGAATATATTAATTAAATCTATAAACATGGATAGAGCATTAGTCTAGAAAAAGATAACAGAAATAAACTTATAATAACCACATGTTGTTCAGAAGACAGTCTTTGGGATATATTCTTTCATCACACTCAACTGATGATACCCTAATTAGAGGTAAATTATTAAGAAGAATTGAACCACATGAATCTAGTTGAAAAAATCATCAATCCACAAAGGAGGTTATTTTTTATTAAATATAATCATATTTAGTTCTCTATAATCAATGCATAACCACATTGATCTATCATTATTCTTTACAAAGTAAATAATTTCTCTCCAAGGAGACACACTTGGTTAAATAAAACCCCTATTTAAAAGATTTTTTATTTTCTTATTCAATTCCTATAACTCCACATATTCCATTCTATATGAGGTATTTGATATTTTCTTAGATCTAGGCATGATTTAAATTGATAATTATACCTTTATTTCTAGATGAGGTCTAGGAAATTATTCTATAAATACATCAATTTATTCCTAAACATTGGTTATATCTCCTATCCTTATACATTCTATTTATTATCCTTCTTTACTAATAATTTACATAAATAAGAAAATATGAGGTGGTACTTGAAAATACTTGGACTAGGATATCTCTCATTTTAAGATAATTACAGGTTTTACTTTAAAGACAACTAAAATTTACTTGCTTATACAATTGATCTTGTCATTATTCTTTTACAATCAAAAGAACCCTAATATAATGTCAAATTCCACCATTATAGTGAAACTAGGTTTTGGGAGATATTGTACTCACCAAAGTTAATAGGGGAATCCATATATATCTTTTATGATTAAATAGTTCTTCTATGTTTCTTTATGAAAAAATATACCACTATAAGTTTAGGGTTTAACTTGATGTTCTTTGAAAACTTTAATGAAATAAAATATTAAGTAGAACTAAAATCAAACAATGTATTTTCTAGAAATGTGTGCATAATGACTGTTCTAGCCACTATATCATTTGTAGCCTCAACTTTGGCCATCATGATTGAAAAAGAGAATCCTTGTTCCCTTGGCCTCTACTGGAGTTGATTATGATTTCTCTCTATTATCTTCTAATTTATAAATTAATTAGAAAAACTTCCATGAACCACACACTTGAAGAATTGTATTATAGGTTTTACTTGTACCATCTTCCATTTATCATTGGAATATATATGTTAAGGAATTATATATCTTTTATAGTTTTGATTTATATGAAAATTTCTTCCACACTTGTATCAATTTATAGTTCCTTGTAATAAATTCCTTGAATTATTCTTACCATACTTGTTGCACACAAGTAGTTGTTAATTTTTTCCTTCTCTTTTATAGGAGTTTTTTTTTTGAAATTTGGCTCCATCCTCCTATTCTTATCATCATATTTGAAATTAAATTTTGTATCTCTAAACCCAATTTCTATTTTGAGATAACATCTTACAATTTCCTCATAACTTAGAAAGTCTTGGATTGTAATATACTTCTACAGATGATTTATTATCCCATAAAATAATCGATTGATTTTCCCATTAGAATCAATGATAAAGCTTAAAGCATATCGCGCAAGACTTATAAAGTTCTTCTTATAACTTTCCACCAATTTATTACACTTTTTATTTATCCAAATTAATTCTATATTAATATTTTTTTATAGGGTTAAATGAAAATACTTGTTAAAAAATACTTTTTTGAATACTTACAACTCCATGGATTCAACATCTTACTTTGGATTCATGTTCTTGAACAGTTCACACCATCTATCAGCTTCTCCCTCTATGTGGTATACTTCCCAAGTGACTTTATACTTTTTAAAACACTGGAGTACATGAAATATATTTTCTATAGTGTTAATCCATTGTTATATGATCATTGTATTAGAGGTTTCACTAAAAATAGGTGACCATTTTCATATAAAGGATTAAACTACTAGCTGTTCATTCTTTGGTGAAGTTGGATTCTCCAAATTTTTTATGTTGTTATTCATGAACCGAGTTAAATGATTCATCATGATCATTAAGTTTTCAACTCTAGTTTCCATCATATTAGGAAGACTGTTTTTGAATTGTCTATCACATCTCTTATTTATACAAGTCCTTCTATTTCCTCCCATTTTTTCTAGAATAAGGAAAACTGAGTGAGAAATTTGTTACTTTTAGAAAACTAATTAAAACAATTCTAAAGGAAAACTTAATCTTAAAATTTTATAATTTAAATATTCTATGATGATATAATTAAATCTTAATTTTATTAATTATCTATATATCCTTCATATTGTTTTGTAAAAATTATGTGATTAACCAAACCATATCCCTTGAGAGTTCCTAGATAGGTGTACAATCTTTAGACACTCTGTCTTCACTAGGTTTAGTTCGACTTAATACCCAAGGATACCTTTAAATGTTATTATACCTAGTTATATTTTCTCTATATACAAAACCATTTATAATATCAAGATATGGATTTAATTACCTATAAACCACTCACTTTATATGCTACAAAATTTTTAATAGGTTTTACTATATTTAGACTCATCCATAGGGTTTTACTAATGGTTTTTATTCCTAATTTCCAAAAATAACTACACCCTGAATTTGAAACCAATTTTGGTTATCCAACTTTTTAATACATGATTTTTAACATATTACCTTAACAAAATATTACATTAATAAATTTGAAGGACCTTTTGAGGTTCAGTGTCTTGGAAAATAGTTATATAATATGTGAAGTACAAAAAGAATATATAAAATTAATATTAATTTATTCTTCTTGAAATGCATATGTATTATTCCATCCTAGGTTACCTCATTAAAAGTGATTTCCTGGGGACATGCATCAATAAAAATGGGTGGGAATAAAGGCCATCAAGGGATAAAAAATAAAATGGATCATGAGTAATTAACATGAAAAAAACATGAGGCACAACCTGATAGAATAATGAAAGATATCATGGGAATGTGGATATAACATAAAAACAAGACATTCATAAGCATATAACTGAGGTTCAATACCAAAGTTTCATAAAACATATTAATGAGTCTATTAACCAAGTAATTGAAAAGCATGTTATCTATAGAGATTAATTCTTTAGATAATTCATTGGAGTGATATTAGGGTGCACCCTTCATATATATATATATATATATATATCAATTCATGTGTTCCACATTGATAATAATAATTCATTTCATCAATAACTCATAGAGAATAAGTTTCATATAAAATCATTTATTACATATATAAGGCCCTATCCTTAAACATAACTTATTCTAGTGTTTTTGAACTAGAAATCACATTCGATGATCTTTTAATTTTAGAGTTTTAGATAATTAGTACAAACTCATACAAAGTACACCCATACATTACATGTAGACAATTATAATAATTATCAAATTTTTCCACCAAAGGAAACCTTTTTAAAATAAAACATGATTTCTTTTTGATACACATCCTCAATTTTTTCACCATGAAATCTTCTTTGTACTCACCAATCTTAAGACCTATGAAAAACAATTTAAAACTTGGGATGAGCATAAAAAGACTAGTGAGGTCCATAAGAGAAAGAAAACCATTAGTCTAGTGAAAACATGGTAACACATTTAATATTATTTGAGTGAATGAAATAAGACATTTTCACTTGAATAACACTCATAATTTTTTCTCAAATAAAAACATTAAAACCAAATAAAGTAATTAAAACTAATTTAGGTGACTTAAAGCATCATATACATAAAACTATTTCAGAACACTTTCAATTGTAACAAAAATATTTTAAACTTCCAATATTATTATTACCCAATGAATTAGAGATCTATAATGGGGATCACTCTTCATATAAGCTATATTGGGATCACTTGTGAGCTATAATGGTGCTCATCCCTTCATATAAGTTATAACGGGATCACCCGTGAGCTATGATGGGGCTCAACCCTTCGTATAAGATATTTATGGCTCACCTATGAGATATAATGGGGATCAATCCTTCATATAAGCTATATAAGGCTCACCCGTTTCATATAATGCTCAATTAACGTTTCCTAAATAAAACACATTCATCACAAAAACCTTTTGAAAAACTCTTCTAATCCCATATGAATAACATTTTCGTATAAAAATACCAATTTCATTTAAGAACCCATTTTTAATACCAAGATACACAAAAAAGTTAATAAGTGATTTATTTTCTTTTTAAAATACATTAAGGCTTATAGAGGATTCCAAATATCATATAATGGTTATGACAATGGAGAATTCATTATCACCATATACAAGAAAAACATTCCTTCTGTCATTTTATAAAGAAATTAAAATGATTTGTATAAAAATAATCCTTTTGAAAACTTTGAATGAAATTAAATATATAAATAAAATTTAATATATAATCCTTTTATATCCATATAAATAAATATTTAAATTAATGTCATGAAGAAAAATATTTTATAATTAAATCTTTAAACGTTCAAGGTGTCCCATACCACTTTGAACATTTAAATATTAATATCCATGATTTAATACATTTAAAAAAACATTAAATGACATTAGTATAGATAAAATATGGATATGAAATGTCTTAGAATCTGTATATACACCTTACAGAATAATAAATATGCATATTATCAAGAAATTCCTCAATGAAAGGAGATTGAGACGAAATCCCTTACCTTGAGTTAGACTTGTCTTATACGTTATTTATATTCCTAAATAATAAAATTAGGTAAATTTATACTTGATTCAGAACCTTTTTCAATTTTATTATTCATTTTATATCACTTATTAACATGTTATAACAATTACATAATTATTTAAGTCTATATTAGATGTTTTGTTGATATTCGATACTTGAGTCCGAAAATGAACTTGGTATGATGTCAATAGTCCATGTGGTCATAAGTCAATCATCTCAAAAATAATATTCATGAAATAAGGATAAAATTTATATATCCACCATAATATTAAATCAAACCATTAATTATGGTAATGAAAAATGAACAACGTTATAATCATGGAGATGGTAGGCCATACATACGCATGAGTAACGTTTCCATATTTCATTGATCGTTATGGAAAGAAGGTAAGTATTATTTTATATTTCTAGGATTATCATAAAATTATTAATATAATATTAATTATTTAAATATACTTATATATATATATATCATATAACTGAAATAATGAATTAAAAAGTGTCACATCACTTCATGGAGGTGATAGTTCACACGTACAAACGAACGACGTTATCATTTTTATGTGGATAGAAAGTAATAACCTAATTGATATATTATCATCTTATAATTATTAATATGTCATGAATATGACATATTAATATTAATTCCATTATTATAACATTTCATGAGAGACAATTATAGAAAAATAATTAGATTTGTTTGTGGAGGTGATAGTTCACACGTACGCACGAATGATTAATTCCTTTTCCATTTAATAGAAGTGAAGATAGATTTAGGTGATGATATTAACATAATAAAATATAACTATATTTAGGATAATTTAGTTATTATTTCAACTTTTAATAATAATATTTGAAGGATGTAGAATAATAAAAAAACAGAAATACTTAAATACAAACATTACCTTTCCTTCAGATGAGCACATTTATTAACACCATAACACCTATAAAGAGGGTGTTTTGCCTAAAATAAGTCTTAGAGAATGTGGAGAAAAATTCTAGGAATGGGTTTGGTCAGATATTGGCTGAACAAAAAGGCTTTGGAAGTGTGAGTAATAGAGAGGAATGAGTTCCCTTTTATAGGAGAGGGGGGGGGGGTCACTCTTAGAATTATAAAAAGTATTAAATTAATATAAATTCATTTTCTAACCCAAATGGTCCCAAACTTATTTATTTCAAATATATGATAATTTTGGGAAGAATAATTATCATAAAATTAAAATTAGTCAAGTTTTTAATATTTTTTAATCCTTATCTTTTTGGTTTGAACCCTTTTAACTCTTACTGATTTATCATGTAATTTATACTTTGAGGGTTAAAATAATTACCAAATCATGCCGAACGACCAATGAATGAGTTATTAATGAAAGTTTTAGACTTATATAATTTTTTTATGAATCTTATATTTTTAAAAAATTTATATAATTTAATAAAAAAATTTATATTTTAAAATATGAATTATGTTAATTTTGACACTATTCATTACATGACTTTAAAAAAATCATAACAACTTGATTAATTTGTAAAAACTACATTAAATCAATCCTAAAATGAAATAGTCATACAAAAATTCATTGATGGAATCAAATATTTTAAATTATATTTATTTAATAATATTAATATAATTTATTTGATTCTTTCTTTAATAAATCTATTACTACATCATCTTTGTGTCATAATTAAATTTAATTATTTAATTATTAATTTTTTAAAATAAATTAAAATAATATAGGTAATATTTTTATATTTATTAGGACTATTCATATTATAATATATCACTTACATAACCCCACATTAAAATTGTTTAGTAATAAGAGACAAATTTTTGTCATATTTTCCTTTTCTTTAAATTAAATGTTATAAATGTTGCAATCACACCAAGTGGCTTAAAATGGTCAAAATTTTGGACTAATGATGGTTATGGTCGATAATAACTCATCCAATAATATTAGGAATAGTTTTAGAGTAAATTTATAATATTATAATATTAATCTTACTTTTAATTACCCCATTTACCTTTAATTGCGGTAAATAAAATATTAAAGTTAATATTCACCAAAAATTATTTTGATCCCATTGGACCATATTTTTCATACTTATTACAACCATGTATGTAATTTTTTGAAAATTCAATTCACTAAAGTGGTTAAATTAGGTTTAACACTAATCCCATTACCGGATTGAGAAAAATATTTTTTATGTAAAATATTAAAAAGTTCACATAGTTTTTCTATTTAATTTTAATTTAAAATTAAATCCAATGAAATAAATTGGATTAAATGATAAAAAATTAATCTAATTATACTTTAAAACCATTTAAAAGGATAATATAATAATATAAATAAATTGGACGAAAAGGAAGTTTTGAATTAAAATGCAGTATTTTTCACTATTTATTAAAATATGAATTTTATCAAAAAATACCAAAAAATCAACAAAACTAAATTTTGATGTCCCTATTCTAAATAAGAAATTTATTTTTTCAAATATAACTTATAAAAGTGTCAAAAAATATATTTAAAATGGGTTCGACATCAAAAGGCGATAAAACTGTCTTTTTTTGAAATATACTAATTTTATCTATAAAAATCTATTGCTCTTATATAATGTCTAATAATATCAATTTTAAACATTATATTGAATTTATATTTCATTAATATAATACAAAAATAATGATTTTATTATTTTATAAACAAAATTATTCATATTTAAATAGTTTTTTTATAAAAACATATCATTTTTATTCAATTGGTTTTTATTTTAATTTATAATTAATTTTCTAAAAAATGAATCATTATATAAACATGTGTAAACTATACTTTCATAATTTAGTTAAAACTATTAATTCCCTCCATTCTAATAACTAGATGATAACTACCATATTTACTATATATTATTTTTCGTTATGACTCAGTCTTGAATGCGACGTAAGATTTAGTAGAAACCCATTGTTGCATGTCGAGTATACTATTAGACATAGCAACCTCATTAAAGTAACATTACTATCTAATTCATAAATATTAATAAATATAAAAAAGTATTATTCTACAATTACCTGGGATTTTATAACATAAGTGTTTAAAGACATGAAATTTTCATCATTTTTAACACATGGGAATGGAATGTAGATTTAATACATGGGAATACCCAATAAAACAAATATATTTACATATATATTAATAACCCTGAATAAAAATAGATTTGAGAATTCACAACAAAAAAAGGGAGGCATGAAAAATCAAGGAATGATTTCGGCAACATAACTGGTATACAAAGTGGTTTATGGAATGGGATTAATGAGAGAGAATAAAATAATATCATTATATAAAAACATTTTTATAGTAATAGAATGATAATTAGTGCCTGAGAATATAATAACTTTGAAATTAGAAAACTAAATACAAAGAAATTACTTGGATAAAAAGGGAGAGGAAGAGAATCCCCTAACTTGTGAGATAACTTCTTAAAGCTTGAGGAAAGTTCCTTGAAACCATAGAAAACTCCTTATAATGGATATAGAGAGGGAAAATGAGTTGAAAATCAGGCTTAATAACTTAGAAGTGAATGATATTGGGTATAGAGGTGGGTATTTATAGAAAATGTGGGAGTACTTTTTATTAATTTCTAAATATAAGTCTTGAAATTATAGGTTTTGGAAAGTATAAAAACATTTTCATACCCATGGTTTTGGGTCATGGTTTATGAAATTAAGAAGGTGGTTTTTGATATATTTGAGTTTATGAACATAACATCAATATTTTATATTAATTTTTGCATGATATGTTCCAAAAAATAATATTTTTATAACCTTTATTTCTATTTTAGAATTTGTAAAGTTATTTATTTGTTTGTAAATTCATTTGAATTCATTAAAATACAATAAATTAATAAAATATATTTTTTGGTCATGGATTTAGTTTTATTAATTATTAAATCATTATTAAAAATGTATTAATTCATAAAAAATACTGAAGTCACAACATTGTATTTTTTTAATATTCACTGAAAATAAAGTATTTAAGAAAATTATCAAAATTTCACCCAAATCTAATTTCAACATGATAATTTCAAATATAATATTTATTTTTTCAATATTATTATCTAAATATTTAAATTTTAACTTTTAAATAAATATATTATTTATTTAAATATAATCGTTTTTAGGACATAATCAACTTTAACACTCTTATAAAAATTACATGGGAGAATATAAAATTTTATGAAAATTTTTATTAACAAAATTGTTTTTTATAAAACTAGTTGATGAAAATAAATTTGATTTAAAATATTAGTTGAAATTAAATATTTTATGAAAATATAATTATGTTTTATTTTTATCCAAAAATAAATTTATAATATTCATCTTATATTCATGTGTATTTTGTTAAGTAAAATAATAAGGAAAATGGGATTGAAGAAACCTATACTTTATTTTTAAGAAGAAAATTACACTTTTATAATAATAAATTCTAGATACATAACTCTATATTACACTTAAATACACCATAAGGGTAATGTATGCAATGATGGTACTTTTATGGGGTGGATTAACTAACATTGATCTAGTGGTGATATGCACGAACTTTAACTTCTCTTGTAGTTGATTTTGATCGATCCTTACTTATTAAAGCACTGCTTGGGCTTGGTCAATGGAGAATCCCAATGATGCTACCTCTATCCCAATTTATTCTATATGGGCTTCAAAAGGTTTGATCCTACTAGTTTAAGCCATCATTTTACCTTTTTCATCAATTATATATTATCACTACCTTTTATATAAACTAGTTATAATGGTAACATTATTACCAATGGTTATAATGACCAACAACCATATTGATCAATAGTCATATTGACCAATGGCCAAGTAATTGTCATATCATAATGACCATGTTTCCTATTATACACTATATTTATAACCCACCATTATCAAACTTCATCATTCTCTACTTCACTTATAAAGGTTCTATACTTCCCTTGATAATTTCTATCATATTTCTAACCATTTTATTTATTTTTTACTATTTTTATAGTAGGAATGATCTTCACTGGAGAAGTAAAGACTATAGAGTTTACATTAGTTTGTGCATTATTATTTTTCTGTTTATCTCCCTCTATTATTTCTATATATTATAGTATAAATTAATTAATGATATGTAATGAAGTATAAAATTCCTTCTATGTGCTTCTATTGTAAAATATAATAAAATAGTCATTGTGAAACATGAGTTATTTTATTTAGGAATTTTTTTCCCATTATATTTTCCCCTCCTTAATAAAATTTTCCCTAAAAAATTATGTCCTTATTTAAAATATATGGGGGTATTTTTATTTCATCTCTTATTAAGGATCCTTGGTTTATTCTTCAAACTAGTGATTTCTTCACAAGACTTTGATGAGTTGGGTTGTCTTTTTCCTCAACACTTGTTACCTTTTATCAATAATTTGGATTGGTTATTTTTTATTCAATAGGTTAGGTTCCAATTCCATAAAATTTATATCTAGTATGTGTGTTGGGTCTGAAATATAATTTCCCAATAGGGACACATGGAAGATTTCATGGACATTGGAAAGAGTTGGAGGCAGCACTACCTAATAGGTAACTACTCCAACACACTTTAGAATCCCAAATGGTTCAATACACCTAGGAATAATTTTTCTATTCTATCCAAATATCATGACCCCTTTCCATGGTGGTTTTTGGGGAATAAATAATCCTCAACATGATACTCTAATTCCTCACTTCGATTGTCATCATAATTAATTTTTTGACTATGAGCATCCTTGATTTATGTTTGGATCACTTTTATATTCTCCATAGTGTCTTTTATAATGTATTTTCCAAACAATATTTCTTATGCTACTTCATCCCAAAATGTTGGAGTTTTATACCTCTTTCTATAGAGTTCTTCATAAGGGTCCATTTGAATACTCTAATGAAAATTTTTATTATAGGAGAATTCAACAAGTGGAAGAATTTGATCTCAACTCCCATGAAAATCAAGTGAGCTATCCTATAATATGTCTTACAATATCTAAATATTCCTCTAAAATAGCCCATAAATTTGAGTATGATAGGTTGTGGTAAGGTTTTCTATATTATTCACATCCTTTAAAAGTCTCATCCAGAACTTATAAGTAAATATTGGATCACAGTCTAAAACAATTGACAGTGACACCCCATGAAGTCTCACCACATCTTTATTATAATTATGAGCAAATTTACCAAAGGATAAATCCTATAGTATAATTAGAAAATGATAATAATTGGTTAATATATCAATGATTACCCATATGGTATTTTTCCCATCTATTTATTAGGAAGAATAGTGTAATGTCCCGAGTTTTTGAGTCGGGTAAAAAATCACTCTTGATTTGAACTTTTCAATTAGTGGCTATGATACTATTTGTTTTGTTGATTGGAAATAAATTAAGTGAGTTAAATAAAATTTATATGATGGTTTTGAGTTATTCTAGAGTCTTGTAGAGCACCGTGGGTGGTTCAGTTTGGTTTTGGGAGTGTTGGAGGCCAAATGGACTGTTTAGGGCGCACAGTTTAGGGAAAACCATGCAGATCCTTCCAGGTAATAGTGAAACCCATTTTTGTACTAAATAATTATTTGGGTAAACTATGTAAATGGGGAAAATTACCATGCATGGGGTTTCTACAGATGTTGCAGAGGCTTCTGCATGATTTGCGCACTGTTAGAGAAAATCGTGTGAAAGGCCACATGGATACTGCCACTTGGGAGGTACCTCGACACTGTAGCATGAACAGTTACCACATGGTTTGTAAAACCATGTGGGTAAATAGTTCATCCCAGTAAATGAGGCAAAATTACATTTTCCCCTTTTTCTAATTTTTATTATTTCTCTTTCTTTTTCCCTCTTTATCCTTCTTGGCCACATACAACAAGGGAGAACCCTCCCTTTTCCACCTCCCATGGATTTTGATCCATCTCCTTCCTCAGTCATTCATTATTTGATCTTTCAAAGGCTATAAAACCCCATCTATAAGGCTAACCCCATAATTTCTTCCCTTAGTCTTTGTTTTCTACTCACAGAGTGATAAATCTGTTTTATCAAATTTTTCCTATTTCCAAGGAAAATGATATAAACTCAGATATACACCAATATGATTCAAATTGGAACTCAATATTGGATGTTCCTACATCTATGAGTATAAGATAGGTTGTTCATATCTTGATTTCTGTTTCCACTAACATTTGTGGGGTGCATCTCTTTAGCACATCGATGAGTTTTGAGAGAGACCCTGTTATAGCATATTAAATTGATAGTTTGACCATTTTGGATGCCTCTAGGAATTCACTTACCTTTTTCACTTGAGTGAGGTCAGGTTATAGGTTGTTACTCTTTGGGATGGTTTGGATGAGGGTGCAAAATCCTTTAAATTTGATTTGTTTTGGTTTAAATGGTTTGTTTTATCAATTATAAGGAATTCATGACCTACATTATGAATTGATATGTTTGTTTAGTTGGTGGAGTTCATTTTTACTAAATTGAATTTATTATTTAAGTGAATTATTTATATATAATTTCTTGTGATATACTGATGAGACCCTTCAGGTCATGATAGGCATGGCCTGGGAACTTGAGGTGGTTAGGCCATCATGATTGAGGTGATGTTGACTATCTTGTTGGGATTGGCCCAGAAACATATATTCCTTGAGTGGTATTGAATATAGTATTGGGAATTGTGGATGTTGGTTTGAGGTAGTGAGACTATCAGGTTGGGTATGGACCGTGATATTATATGGAATGGACATCAAATTTGAGCGACATGGTTGTAGGGGCATAAGGTGCTAGTGTTGCTGTGTATTATGGAATTTATTAGTGTTTGCTGCTCACCTATGATGACCAAAGCATCAAATTGATTCATGTTCACATAGGATGACTTTTTTGATGATGTGGTTTTGACCACTCATGTGGGTAGAGGCCCTTGTTAGCAAAGATTAAGTGATTATGGATCTTGGGTGATTGTTGTAAAAATCCACATGGAAGGTGAGGAGAATTTGATTGATAATGATGATGATATCAGTTGGGGGATGAGGCTCTCTATACTTGAGGACATGGACCTAGATATTTATTTTGAGGGTATATCTCATTGAACCTTTAATTTTCAGGCCATGGGATGCTATGAACTTTTGAGAAAGGGTCTGAGGGACAATTGACTTGTTTGAGCATGCCTTTGGGATGTCGGTACTATTTTGAGACATGAGGTTTCAGGAGGAATGAGGTTCTCGGTTACATGGTTGAGGTAGAACCCCAAGGTTCACCTAGGATTTTTACATCAGGGGTATCTTAGGCCATGGGACAAAGACCCTCTTTACTTGGAATTCAATGGTTATCTTTTATGATATGTATCACTTGACCTGGTGAGGTAAGGGGGTAATTGGAACCTTGGATTTTTACAATAAGTTTTGAGGTGTTAAATCCTTGTCTTGGTATGTAAAGGGGGTATGATTTGTGTTTTCTTGGATTTTGATAGGCATATTTTAGGGTATTTCAATTTTAAAAATGCCAGTATGCTTTGTAAAGTTATTATACCCTGTGATATATATATATATATATATAAAATTCCATGAGATGTGTGAATTTATTTTGTTATATGAAATGTTATATTCCATAATTTATATATATATATATATATATATATATGAAATTTCATGTGATGTGGAAAATGGACATGGCTCTTATAGGAGTAGGCAGGTACTATGGTTGAGGTGATTTTGATCACCAGGATTGGGTGACTTAGTCATTGTTTATAGGAAATGATGGTTGTAAGGATGGGTGAGGCCTGAGGATATTGTGATACTTGGATCTTGTATGGGTGGGTACAGAGGCCATGGGGTCGGGATGCCGTGGGGCATGGTTGTGATAGGGTAGATTAAGGGTAGTTGGATTACACTACCTTTTATTGCTTTCCTTATCTGCATTTTGTGTATGTATGGGATGTATGACCATTTGACGGTATTCAGTGGGTTTCTCCTAGATGGCCTAGATGAAGCATCATGAGGGTGATGGATTAGTGATGCAGGTGTATGAGAAGGTTGAGACCTCTAAGGTTCAGACAGAGCAGGTACATGCTTGAGAATAGGCTTAGGGACAAGCTCAGGCACATGATCAGGTAAATATTCTAGTGCAGGCAGGTTATCTACCATATTTTACTTCATTTTAGCCATGGCCTTACAAGTATATCCATTCAATCCTAGTTCATGTAATCTAGGGTATCTATAGGGGTGATCAGAGAGAAGATCCCTCTATGGATTACCTTATGTGGGAGTTCTAATCGTAGAACCCACTGCTTTTCCAGGGAAAGGGTGGTCCGCAGGGGGCTGAGAAATGGATAGAGAGCATGTACATGATCTTTGAGCAGCTCAGGACATCTCTATGGTGGAGGTTTAAGCTGGCTATGTATATGCTCATAGGACCGAAAAAACATTGGTGGGATGTATAGGTATATACTGGAAGACATGGGGGATTGGTCTGGAAATTTTTTGAGGCCAGGTTCTTTGAGCACTTCTTCATAGAGGAACTGAGGGCAGAGAGTTTTTAGAGTTATTGGGACTTCAGTAGGGTGAAATGTATGTCATAGAATATGTATCTTGGTTCACTGAATTGTCTCGCTTCACACATGGTATGGTAAGTGATGACACCTCGAGGGTGAGGTGATTCAAAGATAGTTTACAACACGCCATTCGAGTGAAGTTAAAAATATTTAGGATGATATCATTCTTAGATGTAGTGAATTAGGTTCTCATAGCTGAGGGAAACCTGGTGGAAAATTCATACTTGAACTGATCAGTGGATTCAGGTGATGCTTCTGGTAGTTGGAAACAAGGTCGGGATGATTACTAACAGGGTGGTCAGGCCAATGACTCAGCTAGACAACCTCATGGTAGATATGAAGTGGTTTTGTTTTAGTGTGGGTATCTAGAACATGTCTAGACTCAGTGTGATCATCCAAAAAAGGAGTGTAGGGAATGTGGATAAATTAGAAACCATGAGAGGTTCTGCAAGAATCCTTCTCCAATAGCCGACAATCAGGGACCAGGGCAGACTCAACATTATGAATTCATTTTAGGATCGACACTAGGTGACAATATCTAGGGATTAGTTATATGCAGAGGATGTGGTAGAGATAGTGGGACCCAACCATGGGGTCAGTGGCTTGTTTCTAGAGTATCACTACACGGTGGTCAGGTATCATGTAGCCGAGCTTCTGATTAGGTGCAAGCCATGGAGCTACCGGGGTCAGAGCATGCTAGTGAGCCAACAACAGTCAAAGGTATTCCATGGGCATAGCCTGGTTCTATGTTTACTTTCCTTTGTAATGTCCTATTGAATCATGTATGTTTTGAGTGCATGAGGTGCACAAGATATATATGTACTGACCATACGTTGATTAGTAGGTGGGAACCATCTTGGTGCATGATTATATTTATACGAGGTTCTTGGCATCAAGAGTATCGTTGGATGTGAGTTTTGAGGTGCTTAGGAATCGGGGAATCCTAGGGATGTAGTTTACTTGAGGTGTGAGGTATACAAGCACCATGATGGTGCGGTATTTGATCAAGGTCCAAGGAATCGAGATTTTTTTAGCATCTGTTGAGATGTGGGACCTCGTAGTGCCATATGTGATAGGGGCTCGAGGTGGACACCGAAGCGATGCAGGACTTGAATGGTGGATTATATATAACAAGAGAATCTTTTGTACTTTTTTTTATTTTAGTTTTGGGTCGGTTGAGACTGGGTTAGGCAATTCCTAAGGTGGGGATCCCCCTTGAGGAAATTGGCCTATACCCATGAGACTAGGGTAGTACTGGTTAAATATTACCGAGATGGGTATGTTTGGAACCATCTATAGGTTTCATTTGATAGCTCAGGGAAAATATATTTTAAGGTGGGGAGATTGTAACATCCTGGGTTTTTGAGTCGGGTAGAAAATCACTCCGGATTTGAACTTTTCAATTAGGGGCTATGATATTGTTTTTTTCGTTGATCAGAACTCAATTATGAGAGTTCCATAATATTTATATGATGGTTTTGAATTATTATAGAGTCTTGGAGAGTTACGTAAGTGTATTTCTTTGGTTTTGGGAGTGTTAGAGCCAAATAGATAGTTTTTAAATTGCAGGTCAGGGCACATGGTTTTGAAAAAACCGCGCAGCCCCTTCTAGGTAACTATGCAACCCCTTTTTTCATTGTATCATGGTTTGGGTAAAACATGATAATGGGGTTCATGGTCATTCGTGGGGTGTCTAAATATGTTGTAGAGTATTATACATGGTTTGCACATGGTTATAGAAAACCGTGCAGAAGACTACACAAGTACTGCCACTTGGGAAGTACCTTGACACTGTAGAATGTGTGGTTACCAAACAGTTTGGAAAACTGTGTCACTAAACCATATGACCTCATAAAAGAGAAAAAATTACATTTTTAATTTTTTTTAATTTTTATTATTTGAATTTATTTTCACCTATTTCTTATTATTGGCCATGTACAACAAGGGAGAACCCTCCCTTTTCCTCCTCCCATAGATTTTGATTCATCTTCTTCCTCGTTCATCCATTCTTAGATCCTTTAGAGGCTATATAACCCCATTGGCAAGGATAAATCCATCCTTTGTTCCCTTGAATTTTGTTTTCACCTCATGGAGCGCTAAATCCGTTTGTGCCGATTTTCCCTATTTTCAGAGAAAACAACAGAAAATCATATCTATGACAATCTACTACGAATTAGAGTATATCTATGAGTCTAAGGTAGGTGGTGCATATCTTGATTTGTGTTCTTATAGAAATTTGGGGGGGTGCGTCTCTTTAGAACATTGATGAATTTTGAGAAATACCCTATTATAGCATGTTAAATTGATATTCAGACCATGTGGGATGCCTCTAGGAATTCCCTTAACTTTTTTTCTTGAGTGCGATTGGGTTAGAGGCCACTGATCCTTAGGTTGGTTTGGACCAGGGCTCCAAATAATTTAAATTTGATTTGTTTTGGTTGAAATGATTTTTTATATCAATTATAAGGCATTCAAGAACTCCATGATGAATTGATTTGTTTTTTTAGTTTGTTAAATTATTTTTTAGTAAATTTAATTTCTTTTTTAAATTAATTGTTTATATATAATTTATTATGATATACTACTGAGACCCTTGGGATCGTGTTGGGCATGGCCTAGGAACTTGAGGTGGATAGGCCATTAGGATTGGGGAGATGTTTATCATATGGTTGGTCTTGGATTAAAAAAAAATATTTCTTGAGTGGTATTGACCATAGGATTGGGAATCATGGACGCCAGTTTGAGGCGGTGAGACTATCAGGTTGGGTACGGCTCGTGATATTCGATGACATTGACATCAGATTGGAGCGACATATTCACAAGGGAACGAGGTGCCATTATTGATGTGGCTTAGAGACTTTATTGGTGATTACCACTCACCTGTGATGGCCAAATTGCCGAATTGAGTTGTGTGAACATAGGTTGACCCCATTGATGAGGTGGTTTTGACCACTCATGTGGGTAGAGGCTCCCAGTAGTGCGGCTTAAGTGATTATGGATTAGGGGTACATGTCATAGAAAACCATGTGGAAGGTGAGGAGAATTTGGTTGATATCGATGAGGCTCAACATGTTTGAGGCTATGGGCCAGTAAATTTATTTTGAGGGTAGATCTAACTACACCTCTAATTTTCAGGCCATGGGCTGAAGTGTGCTTTCAAACAGGGGTCCGTGGGACTGGTGACTTGTTTGGGCGTGCCTTTGAGATGTCGAAACTATTTTGAGAAATGAGGTGTTGGGAGGAATGAGTTGCTGGGTGACATGGTTGATGTTGAACCTAAAGGTTTTTCTAGGCTTTTAACATCAAGGGTACCTTGGGCCATGGGCCAAGGAACCTCTTTACTTATGAAATTCTGGTGTTGGCTGAGACTGATGATGGTTTCCTGGTGGATGTTGAGCACCGGGGAAACTTGTTTATTATTTCATCATACTACTTAATTTTATGTATTATGAACACCCTCTTAAACATATATTCTAGGTACCAACCATTGAGTGGTATCCTACTGAGACTTGTTCTCACACCCTACATGGGCCCTTCAGGCCATGTGTAGAATTTATGAATTTATGTTCAGGTAAGGGATTAGCTTCAGGAGATGGTTTGTAGTTCTAGTTTGTAATGGGATGTTGGAAGGGGCCTTTAGGTCTTCCCTTAATGGATTTATTATTTTAGTTTTCTTGTTTTAGTTTACATCCTTGTATCAGCATGCTGTTTTGTATATTTAATGTTTCTAAAGTGGTTATCTATGAGTGTTTTGTTTTTTTATATTGACATGTATGGACTTTTATGAGATCCATGTTGTGCTTGTTGTTTTAGTAGTGTCTAAAATTGGTGTTTTCATGATGATCTGTTTATTTTCTATTCTTGTTCTATTTATTTATTGCTTCTGCTATTGCTTAATATTAACTGTGCTTCCACTTTGTGGGTATGGTTCAAGTATGCTGAGTCTTATTTCCGATTCATGTTGTGTTATTATTACTCAGACCAGTATATTTTCTCTTCCCATATGGTATAGTCTCCACACTATACCTTTATACACCATCTCTTCTAGTTGAAAACATTTTTCATTTGGGGAGGTGTGCCTAAGGCTAGTGTCACCCACCCTGATAGCACTATTTGGGTGGCTGTTTGGGTCAAGGAAACTAAAATTAGTAAAAAAGTACACAATGTTGTTGTATGAATTCCATATAGGCATTGGTAGTGGTTCCAACACTCCTTTTGTAAGTTTTGGCTCCACCTTTACTTATGTACTACCAAATATCTTGCTGTATCATCAGTAAATTCCTTTTTCATTTTATCCCACCAATAATGATCTCATAAATTTCTATACATTTTGGTGCTTTCAGGATGTATAAAGAATGTATATATATGAGTTTAATCCATTATATATTTATTTAACTTTATAATAAATGGGATACATAGCCTTATATTGAACTCAATACTCCATCTTGATCAACATGGAACTCAGAAGAACTCACATTTTTCATAGCTTCTATATTATTTTGTAACTTAAGATCGTCTCTTTGTGCTAGCTTGATCATCTCTAGTAATGGTGGTTGGGGAATCATTTGGTATATGATTTATTATGTACATTACCTTATGAATTACATGTATATCTTTACTAGTTCCTTGATTAATGGGTCTCCTTCAATATTCATCTTCATAAGAACTTTGAGGTCTTTTCTACTCACCACATCTATGACATTATTTTCTTTTCCAAGGTGATAATGGATAGAAAAAAAAGTCCTTAATAATTACCAAACATATCATTTTACTCATGTTTAGTTCATTTTTTTGAATATATACTTTAGGATCTAGTGGTTGGTGAATATATCACACTTATCCCCATAATATAGTGTCTCCATATCTTTAATGAAAAGATAACTACAACTAAATCCAGATCATGAGTAGGATAATTCTATTCACGAGTCTTTAACTATCAAGATAAATAATTAATCACTTTTTCATTTTGTATGAGTATGCATCAAATTAATTTCGATTATGCATCCCTATAAGTCAAATATCCTCCCCCATTAAAGGGTAATATTAGAATAGGTGCACTAACTAACCCATTCATCAGTTCATGGAAACTTTATTCACACTCCTTGATCTAGATAAACTTAACCCCCATTCAAGTTAACTTGGTTAATGGATTATAAATTCCTGAAAATAGTTTCAAAAAACTTATATAGTATCTTGATAGACCAAAGAAACTATGAATCTCAGTGTTGTAAGCCAAGGCCACTCCTCTATGACCTTTATCTTTAATAAATCAATAAAGATCCCTTTATTGGTTACAATGTGTCCCAAGAACGTGCAATTTTTTACCAAAACTCACATTTTATGAATTTAACATAAATATTCCATTTCTTAATAGTTTTAAATATGAACTTTATATGATCTTGATTATCTACACGAATTTTTTAATATAACATAATATCATTAATAAATTCCACCACAATGTTATCAAGGTAGTCCCTAAAGACTATATTCATAAAATCTATAATATGGTAGGAGAATTAGTTAATCCAAAAGGAATAAAAAATCACAATTTCTCAATCTAGTTAGAAATGAAGTCTTCATGATATATTTTTTCTTCCCCCTTAGTTGATGAAACCTTGATCAGAGGTCAATCTTGGAGAAGAATTGAGCCCCATGAAACTAGTCAAACAAATCATCAATCCTTGGAAGAGGGTATTTTTTCTTTAATATAATCCCATTAAGTTATATATAATTAATGCATTTCCAGATTTATCCATACTTATTCTCTATAAAGAGAATAAGTTCTCCCCAAGGAGACACACTTTGTTGAATAAAATCCTTCTCTAAAAGATCATGAAGTTGAACATTAAATTCCTCTAACTCCACATATGCTATTCTATATAGGTTCTTTGATATTGTATTAGATCCATGTATGAGTTCAATTGAGAAATATACCTATATTTCTAGTGGATATCCAAGTAAATCTTCAAGAAATACATTGATGTATTCCTGAACAATGGGTACATCTTCTATCTTTATAATTTTTATTTTGTCTACATCTTCACTAATAATTTCTATAAAAAATGAAACATGAGGTGGTTCTTGACAATAATAAGGTGGGGATATCTCTCCTTTGAAGATAATTTTAAGTTTTCCCTTTATGAAAACTGAAATTTCCTTGCTCTTATAGTTTATCATGGAATTATACTTTGACAACCAATCTATCCCCAGTATTATGTCAAATTTCACCATTAGAATGACACCAGGTTTAAAGAGAGATTATACTCACTATAGTTAATAGGGGAATAACTATATATATTTTATTATTGAATAGTTCCTACATGATTTTTTAGTAATAACTACACCACTAGAAATTTAGTGTTTAACTTTATGTTCTTTGTAAACACGAATGAAATAAAAGTATGTGTAGAACCAAAATTAAACAATTTACTTCCAAGAATGGAGTATATGATTACTGTACCCAACACTACATAATTTAGACCCCCCAACTTCATCTATAATTATTGAAAAAGAATAAAATTTCTCCCTTGGCTTCTATTGGGGTTGATAGTGATTTACCTCAATTATATTCTAATTTGGAAATTTATTAGAAAAATTTTCATACTCACCAAACTTAAAGAATTATACTACATGTTTTAATTGAACCATATTACATTTTTATTGGAATTAAGATATTGATACTTTACATCTCCATGATAGTTTTGAGTTACATGACCATTTATTCCATACTCTTCTCACTTTCTACTCCATTGTAGACAATTCCCCAAATTATTCTTCCTAATACTGTTGCATATAGTATTGTTTCTTCTTTCCTTATCTTTCATAGTATAATTTTTTTCAAAAATTTGGATCCATACTCCTCTTATTATCATTTATTTTGCGAGACCATTTTCAATCTCCAAACTCTATTTCCACTTTATTATCACATTTTACTATTTCCTCGTAGCTCCCAAGGTCTCGAATTTTAGGATATTCCCATAGATGAGGTATTATCCCAAATAATAATTGATCAATATTCACATAAAAATAAATGAAAAATCATGAAGCATATAGAGAAAGTCTTGAAAATTTCATCTCATAACTATACACCAATTCATTCTACTTTTATTTCAGATCAATGCATTCCATCCCTATATTGGTTCAGAGGGTGCGAGAAATTTACTTGTTCAAAAAGACTTTTTTGAAGTCTTCAAAATCCATGGATTTAATCATATACTTTGTCTTAATGTTCTTGAACAGAGTCCACCACTGATCATCTTCTCCCTCTATGAGGTATATTTCCAAATTTACCTTATTCTCCCAAAAATAGTGGAGGATATGAAATATCTTTTCTATAGTGTTGATATATTATTATGAGATTAGTGAATCATAGGTTCTAATAAAAATAGGCGATTACTATTTTATAAAGAATTAAATTACTTGTTATTCTATAATTGGTGAATCTGGAATCTCCAAAATGTTTAGGTTGTTATCCATGAATCGAGGTAACTGATTCATTATCATAATGAAGTTTTCAACTCCATCTTCCATAATATTATGAATACTATCATTGAATTTTCCATCATGGCAATTATTTATATGTGTATTTATAATTCCTTCCATTTTTTATAAAATAAGAAAACCCAATTGATAAACTTTTTAATTATAGATAACTTTTGATAATAATTCTAAAGGAAATATTAATCCTAAAATTTTATAATATCAAGATTATAGGATGATATAATTCAATATTAATTTTTTACATTATCTATATATATTTTATAATGGTTTGTAAAAATAATGTGATTAAACAAAGAATATCCCCTGAGAATATTTTTCTAGGTGTTTAGTCTTAAGAATCTCTTTTATGCACCATTACAGTTCAAGTTAACACCCAAAAATCCCTTTCAGGGTTATTATTGCTAGGTATATTTATGATAAATCCGCATCAACTTGTATTATCCATACAGGGATATCATTTCATGGAAACCAATCAATTTATACCTACCAAAATTTTAATATTTTTTACTATATTTATAATTTTACTTTGGCATTTTACTAAATTTTCACAGTCCAAATTTCAAAAAATAAATAAACCCTTCCTTTTATACCAACTATGTTATCCCACCTTTATAATACATGAATTTTAAAAAAATTCCTTAACACAATATTACATTTATTATAAGGACCCTTATCTTTATTAAACATTAATAAATGATTTAATTAAATAAAATTATACTTAATACAACCTGAAATATCGATAAGTCTAGTGTCTTTGGGAATTAGTTACATTTTATTACAACTTTAAACATGAATTACTTGATCATTATTGAAAACTTATTTAACATGCTTGAGCTTAAAACTGTATTGGATAACCTGGGGAAATATATAAGAAATGGGTGAGACATGAAGCCTAGTAATTGAATAAACATGGAATAAAATGAAGATAATAATACATGTTAGATAAGGAAAATCAATGAGGAATAAAGGAACATGAATAATAATGAAATATATAGAATGATAATCATAACATGGGGAATATGAAAATAACTTAAAACACTGCATCATATGTCAAGGATAAACCACCAAGACTTCATGGTAGAAAAAGTACCATAAAGTAATTAGGTACACCTATGTACCAACATGACGTATCATGATACTGAACATTACCCAATTCATTGGAGTTCTATATAATTCTGGGTGCACCTGTCACTTTCGTTTCCTTCTCATGCTATGTGTGCCACATAGATTATAAAAAATGGATTCATTCATTATCATAATTTATTAAATGATAAATGAGTGTAGAATAAATACATGTAAGTCCCCAATAAAAATATATATGTGCATAAAAGTGAACACCATTGATAGGAAATGGGTATGGTATTAACTACACAATTGTTTTGGCATGGAAAACCGCAGTGAAAATTTGTCAGCATAAAAACGTCACTAAAAAATTTATAACATGGGTTGGTGAGAGAGAAATGGTATATAATAATTTTTAAATTAATTTTACAGTAATAGGGACCTTGAATTACATTTCCAAACATATATAATTATAAGAATAAGGCATACAATAACAAATAAGCTTGAATAAAATGAGAAAGGAAAGGATGCTTACAGAATTTTAGTATGGTAGCTGGTGTAAATGATAGGGCTTAATGAGATAGAAATGGGTCTCTCATAATTTATAAATAATAAGGGAAGTATTTTGGAGGTGTGATAATATACCCCATCACTAGGAATAAAAAAATAAAAGGGCATAACATAGAGGATATTCTTGAATAAAAGTGAAAAAGAGAAGATCCCTTACCTTAAGAGTATGACACCAAAAGATTGAAAGGGGATTCTTGGGATCTTTGAAAAACATTGGGAGGATTATAGATATAGTAGGATAGAGTAAAGTCATGATCCAAGGACTTTGAGTGAAGATAAGTGGGATACCGGGTGGGTTTGTATAGGAAAAGAGAGGGATTTCTTTAATATTTAGGTTTTTGACTCTACATAATAAAATATTTCAAACCACAAAAATTCACATGATTTTTACCCATGTTTTTTTCCAAAGTTTAGAGTTTTTCATTATTTTATTAGAAAAAGGGCCTAACTTATTAAAATATTATCCTTTCTTATGCGGAGGTGAGTCACACTTTTAAAGAAATGGATTTAAAATCAAAAAATATATTATATGTTTTGGAGGATTCATAAAGGATTTATAAAATTAATAAAATAATCATAAAATAAATTTATATTAAGGGGAAAACAAAAATTTGGACGATTATACCAATTATAGTATTTATTATATCATTTTTGGATCATTATGATGTCATAAAGCACGCTGTATATTTATACGATATATAATTTGTACCCAAAAATTCGACTGTCTCAGAAAATTATGAAAAATTAACCATTGTATAATTTTAAAGTTATGATTCCAAAAATAATATTTATTTTATCTAAATAATTATCTAAATATTTTAATTTTCAATTTTAAAATAAGATTCAACATTTATTGAAAAATGCCGTGTTTTTTGGCAATAATATTTTTTGAACCCTTTTAAAAAGTACATTTCAATTCATTAAAATTATATGCCCATTTATATTTAATAAAACTTATTTAATAATAAAAATTTATTAGAACAATATTTATTTAAAAAATCTATTAATTCATCAAAATAAATACCTTAATTGAATTTGAGTATTACCTGAAAATACAATTTTTGTTTTATTAGATCAAAATCAAAATCATTTATAAAGTATAAATAAAAATGAAAATAAATTCATTATTATATAAAATATACATATTAATATTATTACGGTATTGATACATATACCTTTATTATACCAATGTACCCCCTAAGAGTAAGGTGCGTGATGGTGATATTTTAGTGGGGCTGTTCGACAAACAAGGTTTGGGCCATGATCTTGATGAGCTTGAACTTCTCATGTAAATAGTTTCACTTATGATTAAGTTGTTAGATATGATCTTGGGATTGGTCAAGGTAAAATCCTAGAGATTATATCTCTCTTGAAATCTTTGATAAATTGGCTTCATAGGGAACAATTCTACTGGTTGAGGTCATCACTTCATTTGTTTGGGTCAATTGAATTTTTTAAAATTCCTATATTTATACTAATCATGTGAAAACTGTTCAATGACTATATTAAAAATGGTAAATATTATTAATGGTATTTTAAATCCAATAATATATAAACAAGTAAATTCTTGTGTTTTCTATAACCATATTACATAATAATACATTTAATTAAATAAAAAAGGGAAACTTCATTTATAATAGTTTGGGTCATTACAATATTTCCCCCTTGAGATATTTTTACCTTGAAATTTTTATTTAAACTCCTTAAAATTGATGAGGGTAATTATATCTCATCACTTCCTCTAGTTCTTATTTTACCACTTTAAACTTATGGTTTCTTCATAGCACTTTGATAAGTTGCATTATCTTATTTCATAGAACTTTATCTCTATGATATAAGATCTTCACCGGTTTCTCCTCATAGGGAAGATCATTCTCCAATGGGACCACCTATGGATTGAGTACATGTGAGGGTTTAGGTATATAATTTATCAAGAGTGATACATATAATACATTATGAACTTGAGATAGGTTATATGAGAGTCCAAGTCAATAGGACACTACTCCGATGTGATCAATGATCTTAAAGGGGCCGATATATCTTGGAATAAGCTTTCACTTATTCCCAAATATCACCACTTTCTTCCATAGAGATATGAAAAGGAATAACATGTCTCTAATATCAAACTATAGGTCTCTTTGGCGATTTTTATCATGACTAGTTTTTCGACTCTGAGCATCCTTGATGTGCTGCTGAATGGTCTTAACCTTTTCCACCATTTTCTAGACCATTTCAGGACCTAACAGTTTTTGTTCCCTAAATTTTTGTTCCACTACATACAGGTATTGTGCACCTATTACCATAACAGGATTCATAGGGAGCCATTTTTATTCTTAACTAGAAACTCTTGTTATAAGAGAACTCAACCAGAGGAATATGTTGATCTCATACTTCTTTGAAGTCCATTGAGTATGCACTCAACATGTCCTCAAGTGTCTAGATAGTCCACTCATATTGGCCATCAGTTTGAGGATGATAGGACATGATGAAGTTCAACTCTGTATTCAAAGCATAATAGAGACTTCCATAACTTAGAGGTGAGTCTTGGATCTTGATCGGATATAATCAATAGTGGTACTTCATGTAACCTGGCCACTTCCCTAACGTATATCTGTGAAAGTAGATCTAGTGAGAATTCCTCTCATATTGCAATAAAGTGTGAATTATTTTTAAGATTATCCACCAAAATCTATATATAATTATTCCCTCTTGATGTCTTTGATGTATTAGTGACAAATTCCATGGTGATGTTTTCCCATTTCTATATAGGTATGGGTAATGGTTGCATCATCACCTTAGATTTTTCCCTTTTCTCTTTCAATTGATGACATACAATAAATCTTGATGTATATTATATGATCTAATTCTTCATATTGTCCCACCAATATTGTTATCAGAAATCTCAATACATATTTATGATTCCAAGGTGGATAGAGAATGTTGAGCTATGTGTATCATCCAACAAATTCTTCTTATACTCAGGATTTGATGGTACACATAGTTTTTACCCAAATATCACAACACCTTCATCATTAACATTGAAATTTGAGGATTTACCTTTCCTTATAGCTTCCAATTTCTTCTGAATTACCACATAAAATATTTGAGAATCCTTTATCCTCTCTAGAAGAGATAGTTGATCAATAATTTCTGAAAGGATTGATTATGTTCCTTCCTTTATGATTCCCATGTCCATCCTTTCTAAATATAAGAAGATAGGATTCCTCTCAATTATCATCAATGACACAATTTACAGATCCTTTATCCTTAGAGTGTCTGTGACTTTATTCACTTTCCTAGGATGGTAGTGTATTGAGTAGTCATAGTATTTGATCATCTCTAACCATCTTTGTTGGCGCATTTTTAGCTCTTTCTGTGTGAATATATACTTGATACTTTTGTGATCCCTATATATTTCAAACTTCTCCCCCAAGAGATAATTATACAAAATTTTTAAATAAAAAATCACTATATCCAACTCTAGATCATATATTGGGTAGTTCTATTCATGAACTTTCAACTGACTTGTAGCATAGGCAATGAATTTATCATTTTTCATCAACACACAACCTAATCACTTCTTTAAAGCACCACTGAATACCATGAAAATATCTCCACTTGTAGGTAGTGTGAGAATATGTGTAGTGATAATAATTCTTTTCAAACCCTTGAAACTCTATTCACATTAATAATTCCAAGAAAACTTTACACCCTTTAGAGTTATCTTGGTTAGAGGGTTTGAAAATCATGAGAAATTTCTCACAAATCGGCGATAATACCTAGCTACCCAAGGAAACTAAGGATATATTTAATATATGTTGGACTAATACATCCTTAAATTACTTCTATAATTGAAGGGTATATAGATATCCCATTTCTTGTGATGATATTCCGCAAGAAATACACTTCCTTCAACCAGAACTCACATTTTATGTACTTGGCACAAATCTTTCCTTTCACAAGGTCTTTAGCATAGTAATCAAATTCTCCTCATGCTCCTCCTTAATTTTGGAGTATATTAGAATATCATCTATAAATAATACCAAATATTTTTTGAGGTAATATCTAAAGACTATATTCAACAAGTCCATAAATATTTCTGAAGCATTGGTGAGTATGAATGGAATTACTATAAATTCATAGTGCTTGTACCTTGTACGACAAGCAGTCTTGAAGATATCTCCCTTATTCACCATAACTTGGTAATATAATAATCATAGATCCACCTTGAAGAAGTATTGTGCTCTACATAGCTGATTGAACAAGTCATAAATCCAAGGTAGATGGTACTTGTTCATTATCATGATCTTGTTGAGCTCACAATAATCGATGCAAAGGCATATTGACCCATCCTTCTTCTTGATGAAGAGGACTGGTGCACCCCATGGTGAAACAATTGGGAATATGTAAGCTTTATCTAGATTATCATATAGTTTTTTCTTAATCTCTTCAAATTACACAATATCTATTCTATACGAAGTATTGGATAATGGTAACACACCGGGTATAAGCCTGATTAAAAATTAAACATCTCAGTTAGAAGGAAGATTGATAAATTCCTTGGAAAACAAATCTGCATATTCCCTCACAATGGGAATGTATTCAAGGATGATTATTTCCTTATAATCAATAATTTTTTATAGATACACTTGCTCATAGGGAAATAATATCTATGATTTATATGATGGTATTAAAGAAGATTCATCCTCCTCCTTTCACTTGTACAAAATCATGGATCAATTCAAAATATGAAGAGTGATTTATTTCTCACAAAAATTTATGTCGGATCTATATTGGGAAAGCCAATCCATGCCCATAATTGCATAAAATTCCACAAAAGGGAGTATGAAAAAGTTTTCCAAGAAGTTCATCCCACAAATTTTGACAGGGGTGGAGCTATATACTTGGGATGCAATAATTTCCTAATTTCTCATTTTTATCAACAGATCTACATCCATGAGTTATAGTGGTTTTTGGATAGTTCTACTAAACTTTAGTTATATGAAGGAATGCATAGAACCAGAATAAAAAAGTACATTATCTATTATTGAATGAATAACTAGTGTACCTATCACCACTTCATTTTCAGGATTCACTTATGTGGTAGTGATGACAAAATCTTTTCCTTGCTACCCTAGAGGTTGTTGGTTGTCTCCAAAAACCATTGTCTTAGTGATTTTTTTTTAAAATTCCATTTTTCCTTGTATTTTTAGCAATGAACAATACATCGAGGGTCGAATGTGGCATTTATTTCCTCCATCATAGTAGTGGTTTTTTCCTACCAATAATCATTGGATAAGTGCCCTTCCTTCCCTCACCCAAATCATTTCCTCATCCCCTTTAAGAAATTTCTAGGGTGCTTATTTCTACACCTTTGGAAAGTGGGATGTTGAAATTTCATGGAACCATTAGATATCTCTATCAAATCGCTATGATTTATCTCCAATTTTGGATTCTTATCCCCATGATGCCCCTGAGATTCGCTGATATCTATTTTGACTTTGAGGGCACATCAAACAATTTCTCCATAGCTATCAAAGTCATGGATCACTAAGGATTTATGCAGGTTAGGTTTTAACCCACCAAAGAAGTGGTCAACCTTGAACTCATGGGTAACGAAAAAGCCAGAGGCATATCATGCAAGCTTTGTGAAGTTTTCCTCACATGCCCCAATAGATTCATCATATTTTTTCTTTAGGGAAAGGAAATCCCTTTCCATTTCAATATAGAGAGTGTGAGGAAAATATTTATTGATTTTTTTTTCTGGAAATCCTTCCACACCATTACTTTGATCTATTCCTTAGGATTCATATTTTTGATCAATTTCTAAAAACGATCAGTTTCACCTTTCATACAATAAACAACCAGTATAACCATTTTTTCTCAGAACATTGAAGTATAGATAAGATATTTTTAATAGAGTTTATCCACTATTCTGTGATTAAAGGATAAGAAGATCCATTAAAAGTAGGAGGGATTTGACTCAGGAAGCTCCTGATTATGAACTGTTCTCTCTGGGGGGGGGGGGGGTTGGAAAATCCTCTTGATCCATGTTTCTATTAGTAACATGAGGTATATGAGAGATTATTTTCATGAAGTGTGTGATTCAGGCTCCCATCGGGTTGGGAATCTCTTTGGGGGCAGTCACTACATTGATTTTCATATTGATTGTTTACCCAATTCTTCATATTTACAGACATTGGATAGAATAAAAGGAAAATTAAGGATGATTATGTTTAAATTTTAAACACATAAATGGGAATTTAATGTCATTAAAGGGATAAATTATAACTTACATATATTTCCTTAACTTATGGATTTCTAGGATTCAGTCTTTGTTATCCATGATATATTTACTAACATATAATATTATTGTAATTTTTTTAATCCCTTAATAATGGTTAATAATTAGCTTATGAATTACCAAATCATATCCCCTGGGAGTGTCAAACCAGGTGTGTAGTAAGAACCATTGTCATGTACTAGGTTACCCCGAGTCAGGCCTGAGACACCTTGTTAGAGTTTTTACCCTTTGGTACATCTATGACAGAACCACATCCACTTGTAGTATCTAGACAAGGATGTTTTTTTATATAAACCAATTACTCTATACTAACCAAAATTTAGGGATGTTTTCTTATACATAGTATTATCTATAAGGATTTCTCTAGAGTTTTCTAATCCTAATCCCCAAAATAACTAAACTTTTCTTCTATTACCAACTATAACAACCCTTATCTTTATTTAACGCTAATACATGATTTAATTACATAAAATTACACTTAATAAAAACCTAAATATTGAGAAGTCTAGTTTCTTTGGGAATTAAGTAAATTGCATTTCAACTTTAAACATGAATTACAACATCTTTATTGAAAACTTATTGGGCCTTGTGCCTTGGGCCTACTTGTCATAAACGGGTTCCCCTTCAACCCTTAAAAGGGGGATTGTCCTTAATAAAAATAAAAAAGAATTCCTTCGGGCCATTCGGAGTTATTGAAAACTTATTTAACATGCTTGAGCTTAAAACTGCATTGGATAACCTAAGGAAATACATTAGAAAGGGGTGAGCCATAAATCCTAGTAAGGGAATAAAAATGGAATAAAACTAATATAATAATATATTTTAGACAAGTTAAATCAATGAGGTATACAGTAATATGAATAATAAGTCATGATATATAATGATAATCATAACATGGGAAATGTGGCAACAACATAAAACACTGCATCAAAGGTCAAGGATAAAACACCAATAATTCATGGTAGAAAAAGTACTATAAAGTAATTAGGTTCACACCTATACCAATATTAATTATCAAAATATTAAACATTACCTATGGCATTTGATTTCTATATAATTCTGGGCTCACTCGTCACTTTCATTTCATTCTCTTGCTTAAGTGTGCCACATATATCATAAAACATGAATTCATTCATCATCATAATTTATTCCATGATCAAGGAGTGTGGAATAAATACATGTAAGTCCCCAATAAAAATATATATGTGTATAAAAGTGAACACCATTTATATAAAATGTGTATGGTATTCACTACACAATTGGTTTGGAATGGAAAATCGTAGTGAAAATTCGGCAGCATAACAACGTCACTTAAAAATTAATAACATGGGTTGATGAGAGATAAATGAGTCTATAATAATTTTAAAATAAAGTGTATAGTAATAGGGATGTGTAAGGACATTTAAACACATATATAATTATAAGAATAAGGCATACGATAATAAATAAGCTTGAGTAAAAAGAGAAAGGAAAGGATGCTTATGAAATTTTGGCATGGTAATGGGTGTACATGGGAGGGATTAATGAGGGAGAAAGGGATCTCTGATCATTTATAAATAATAAGGGAAGTACGACGGAGGTTCAAAAATATACCCTATAATTATTAATAAAAAAAATAAAATGGCATAACATAGAGGATATTCTTGAATAAAAGTGAGAAAGAGAGGATCCCTTACCTTAAGATTATGACACAAAAAGATTGAAAGGAGATTAATGGGAGCTTGGGAGAACCTCGTGAGGATTATATATAGATTATTTCAGATTAGTTTTGTGATCCAAGAATTTTAAGTGAAGATAAGTGGTATCTTGGGTGGGTTAATATAAGAAAAGAGAGGGATTTCTTTAATATTTAGGTTTTGGTCTCTATAAAATAAGATATTTCAAACCAAAAACCTTCCCATGGGTTTTACCATGGTTTTTAAAAAAGTGGTGAGATTTTAAATATTTTTTTTATAAAAATGGCTGAACTTATTGAAATATTACCATTTCTTCTGTGGAGGTGACTTACACTTTTAAAGAAATGAATTTAAAATCATAAAATATATTATATATTTTGGAGGATTAATAAAGGCTTTATAAAATAAATCAAATAAACTAAAATCACATTATTTTAAGGGGAGAACATATATTTGGTACAAGATACACATTATATCATTTATTACAACATTTTGGGTCATTATGATGTTATATAATACACTATATATTTATACGATATTTAATTTTTACCTGAAAATTCGAATGTCTCAAAAAATTATGAAAAATTCACTATTAGATAATTTAAACATTATGATTAAAAAAATAATATTTATTTTATATAAATAATTTTATAAATATTTTAATTTTCACTCTTAAAATAATATTCGATATTTATCGAAAAATTTAGCATTTTTTGACAATAAAGGTTTTTGAACCCTTATAAAAGTACATTTCACTTTATAAAAATTATATGACCAATTATTATTAATTTTTTTTAATAATAAACTTTTATAAAAATAATATTTATTACAAAAATAAATTAATTCATCAAAATAAATCCATTAATTTAATTTGAATATTACCTGAAAATACAATTTGTGTTTTATTGAATCAAAATCAAAATCATTTATAAAGTAGCAATAAAAATGAAAATAAATTCATTATTATATAAAATATACATATTAATATTATTAAGGTCTTGATACATATCCATTTATTGGATTATAATACACCCTAAGAGCAAGGATCATGATAGTAAGACTTTCATGGGGTCATTCGACGAACATGGGTTGGGTCGTGATCTTGATGAGATTGAAATTCTCTTGTAAACAATTTTTCTCATGCTTAAGTTGTTGGATATCATCTTCAGATTGGTTAAATAGAAAATCACATAGATTATATCTCCCTCATAAGCTCTGATAAATGGGATTTATAGGGCACAATTCTACTGGTTGAGGGCATCACTTCCTTTTTCTGGGTTAATTGGATTTGTTAAAAGCCCTATATTTATACTAATCATGTGAACACTTATCAATGGATATATTAAAAATGGTAAATGTTATTAATGGTATTTTAAATCCAATAAGATATAACCAAGTAAGTACATGTGTTTTCTATAACCATATTACTTAATAAACATTTCATTAAATCAAAAAGGTAAACTTTATTTATAATAGTTTGGGTCGTTACATTAATAAAATCGAAGAAACTTTTGAGGTTTAGTGTCTTTGAGACTATGTACATAATATATGAAGTATATCAGCAAAACATAAAAAAAATATCAATTTAATCCACTTTATATACTTATTTATTATTCCATCATAAGTCACCTCACCACAAATTATTTCATAGGGATATACATTAATAAAAAGGGGTTATCATAAATCCCAATAAAGGATAAATAAAGGAAATGAAATATGAGCGATTAACATGGATAAAATATGAGGAATAAAATGGGAAAATAATAATAAATAACATGGAAATGTGGCTATGACATAAAAATGAGACATTCATAAACATATCACTAAGGTTCAATATCAAGGTGTCATAAAACTTATTACTATAGTTATTCAATAAGGTATCATAAAACATGATATCTATAAAGATTAATTATTTATCCAATTTATTGGATCAATATCGGGGAAAACCCTTCATATATCTTAATTCATGTGTTCAACATTGATAATAATAAATCATTTCATCAATAACTCATGTAGAATAAATGACATGTTTTATATAAAATTATTGAGTACATAAGTGTTTAAGGATGTGAACTTTTCATCATTTTTGACCAAAAAGAATAAAATGTGGATTTGATACATTAAAATACCAAATAAAATAATTATAATTACATGTATATGAATATCCTTGAATAAAAATAGATTTTGGTATTTTTAGTATAAAAATGGAGTCATGAAAAATCAAGGAATGATTTTGGCAGCATAATAGGTATACAAAGTGGTTTATAGAATGATATTAATGAGAGAATAGAAGACCCTAATTGATAGATTTTTTTTGGAAATCAATGGGATGATCATAAGTGCATGATAACATAATAACTTTGAAATTAGAATACTAAATTTAAAGTATTTACTTGGATAAAAATATAGAGGAAGAGAATCCATTATCTTGCAAGATAGCTTCTAGAGTTCCTTAAAACCTTATAAAACTACTTGGAAAGGTTCAAGAGAAATAAAATGAGGATAAATTAGATCTTAATGGATTTAGAGTGAATGAAATGGGTTAGATAGGTGTGTATTTATAGCAAACATGGTAGAGTTTTTAATAAGTTCTGAATACTGTCTTTGGAATTATAGGTTGCGGAAAGTACAAAACTATTAGCTTAACCATGGTTTTTGATAATTTGAAGGACTTGTTTTCAAATATTTGAGTTTCAAAACTAAAATTTATCAATTCTTTTTACTTTTGGCATGGGGAAATGTTTCCCACAATTTTTTTAAAACATTTATTTCTATTTTAGACTTTGGAAAGTTATTTATAGGTTTGAAAATTCATTTTAATTTATTAAAATAAAATATAGTAACAATATAACTTATTTTTTTTCATGTATTAGATTTTATTAATTATTTCATCATTATTACATATTTATCTAGTCATAAAACATACTGAAAACCCAAAACTATATTTTTACTATTCATTGAGAAATAAATTCTTTTATAAAATTCATAAAATTTATCCATAACCTGATTTCAAAATGATGATTTCAAATAAAATATTTTTTTATAAAAATAATTTTCTAACATGAGAATTTTAAATTTTAAATAAAAATCCTTATTTGTTAAAATATAATATTTTTTAGGTCATAGTCAAATTTATGGCCCGTATAAAAATTACCCAGGACATTATAAAATTATATTATAATTTATATTTAAAAAATAGTGTTTTATAAGACTATTTAATGTTTTTTTAAAATATAAATATAAATTTTATATTTTCTTAAAATACAGTTATGTTTTCTCTATATCTAAAAATAAATTTATCATATTCATCTTATATTCATGTGTATTTTGTTAAATCTAATAATAATGAAAATGGGATCGAATAAAGCTATATTTTATTTTTAAGATGAAAATTACAATTTTATAATACCATGTTCTAGATACATAACCCCTTATTACACTGGTATATTCCTTAAGGGTAAGGTGTAAGATGGTGGTGCTTTCATGGGGTAGCTCAGGTAACGTTGATCTAGTGGTGATCTCAACTAACTTGAACTTATACCATATTCAATTTTACTCAAGACTTACCTATTAAACCTCTACTTGGGCTTGATCAATGGTGAACCCCACATCCCTCCTAAGTTATGATATATGGGTTTCATAAGGAATGAACCTTCTAGTTGAGGCCATTGTTTCTTATTTCTACATAAATTATATGTTGTTATTACTTTTTATATACAGTAATTATAACCATAGAATTATTACTAATGATAATAATTTCTAATAGTCATATTGAATAACCGTCATATTGAGAAATGCTCAGAAAATAGTCAAATCCTAATAGTCATATTTCCTATTATAAAATATATATACTCCATAATTATCATAATTTATCATTTACCACTTCAATTATAAACTTTGTACACATCCCTTGTTATTATCTATAATATTTTTAAATATTCTATTTATTTTTATTATTTTTATAGAATGAGTGGTTTTATTGGACAATTAAAGCCTATAAAGTTTAAATTAGTGTGTGTATTGTTCTTTTTCATTTACCACCCTATATTATTTTTGTTTTTATAGTCAATATTAATTAATGAAATATAATGAAATATAAAATTTTTTATATTTTATTTTATTTTAAAACACAATAAAATAGTCATTACAAAACATGATATCTTTTATTAAGAATTTTTTTATCATCACATTTTCCACTCCTTCAAAAATTTCAACCTAAAAATTTGTGTCCTTAAAATAAATGGAGGTATTTCTCTTTCATTTCTTTTTCAGCTCCAAGTTTTATCCTTTGAACTTTTTATTTCTCTACAAGACTTTTGTAAGTTGAGTTGTATTATTCTCCAAAACTTGTTCCCTTTCACCAAGAATCTTGATTATTTTTTATCTATATGATAGGTAAGATTCCAATTCTATAACATTTGTGTATAGTATGTGCGTTGGTTATGAGATATAATTTCCTAACAGTGACACATAAAATACTTTATAGAAATTAGAAATATTTATAGGTAGTTTATAGTGACATATTTTTAATGTTTATTTGATTATAAAACACAATATTTTTATACTTTAATTGATTATTATTTCCAATATTGATTTTTTTTGTGATTTGTGGAAGGATTCCATAAATTTTTGGAAGATGTACAAAAATAATGAATTAAGAAGTGACACAACATCAGGATATTAAATATCAAAGATGAAATTTTTTTTGACTGAAAATAATCTTAAAATGATGATTCCTTGATAAAGGGGATGTCACGTGTCAAAGTATAAGTCAAGGCCCAAGTCTAAGGCTCAAAACTAAATATCTAGGTGAAAACGGAGTGAAAATTGCTGGAAAACAACATTAAACATCATGAATGTCATTTAAAACATAAAATATGAAGGATTACAGGATGTGAAACAGGCCCTGAGAGAAGTTAATCCCCCATACATTACACATTGTGAATCAATTATTTAACATGAATCTCATAGGAAGAGAAAAAAATGCTTATTTATGATGTAAATTTATGAGGGAAATGATTTTGAATGACCTGAGAAGACCCATTATGACATGAGACTTATTAATGGACCATTTATGGAACACCATGTGACAACTAAAGCTTATAAATATAGGGCTATGTTAGAGGAAAATAGATCATCCAATCAAGGTTCTGCCATTTCACTATATTGTGGGATTGGACTGCTTTTGTTTAGGTTTTCCTTTTTTGTTTTATTTTTCAATTTCTTTTCTCAAGTAATTGAAACTTCATACTTTTAAATTAAGTGTTTCTCATTTATTCTTGTATCCATATTTCTCTTCTAACCCTAATATCTCTCTATACCTTCCATATTATACAATTATATCTTTTCACTTTTCAATGGTAAGTGACTATCACAAGGTTTGGCCTTGGGAGAAGTTTCATGGAATTCTTAATTATCATGCCTTAGATTCTTAATGTTTTAGTTCCATTTGTGGTGCATTCAAGAAAATTTCATGGGTGTGGTGGTCTTCCACCACAACATAGATCTTAAGTCCATTCCTTTTATTTGATTCATTCCTTTCACCAACCTTCTCTTAGATAAACTATTCATATGGAGTAGTTTAGGATACTCGAAGGGATGAAATGGAATACAGTGGAGCTAGGCCTTTTAGAAATTTCACTCTCAGTCAAGGTGTTTTCCTATGTGGATATTGGTGTAACATCTTAGGTAAATAAAAAACATGACCTTTTCATATTTATTTATATTTTTGAATTAAATATTAATTTTACTTTAAATGGGATGTTATGTTCGATGGCATACCCAACACGCAACAATGGGTTTCTTTGAAATATTATGTTTCACATGATGCTGAGTCATACTAAAAATAATAATAATAAAATATTATTATTTTAAATGGTAGTTAACGCCTAGCTGTTGTATTGGTGGGAATAAAAAGAACTTACCATATTATGATTATACATGTTTTTAAATTTCTTTACATTTATCCAATAAATTTTAGAGGCTTAAAATGAGAATGAATCTAATTTTAAGCATAAATACTCTAATATTTTTAAAAGTAGTTTTACCGCCTTTTGACAGCAAACCTTTTTTCAATATATTTTTTTTCACTATTATATATTATATTTGAAAAAATAAACTTCTTCTTTAGAATAGGGATATGAAAATTTACTTTGGGTAAAATTTTGGTATTTTTATGATAAAGTTCATTTTTAATAAATAGTGAAAAATACTACATTTTAAGTCAAAATTGTCTTTTCATCTAATTTATTTATATGATTATATTGTCCTTTTAATTAATTTTAAAGTGTAATTAGATTATATTTTTATCATTTAATCCAATGTTGGTCATTGGAAGTAATTCCACTTTAAAGTTGTAAATAAACACACGTCAATCTTCTCGTAGTTTTTATTTCATTAAAATACGCTTTTTGGTTTTGAAAATGGGAACAAATTTTAAATTAAATTTTGAAACTTCTGTGTTTTTAATTTGGAAAAATTTATTACATATTTGGAATCAGAAGGTCCAAATTGTGTTAATATGTAACTTTTATTTTTATACATTATGAATAGTAATTTCAGTAAATATTTTATTTACCATGGTTAAAGGGTAAATCTGGTAAATAAGGGTAAAATATAATATTATAATAATATTAAATTACCCTAACACATGTCCTAATCCTATTATATGAGATATTTCCGACCATGGGGATCCTTGAGTCAATTTTAGGACCCCATGGAGCCACTTGTGCGTGAAAATGACATTTAATCACTTTTAATTTAAAGTTAAGGAAAATATAACATAAACATGAATCTTTTACTAAAATAATTTTTATATGGGGTTATATAAGTGATATACTTGACTATAAATAGTCATTATAAAGCTAAAAATATTTCCTAAATCATGGTATTTTATTTATAATTTATAGACATCAAATAAATAAATTTATTTTGAAACTCTTTGTGCCATACACAAATTTAATGGATTAGTATGAATTGTTATCTTTTAATTAAGGAAGTTTTTTTTGAATGAATCAAGTTGTTATGTATTTTTAAAATTTCATGATATGAATAGTATAAAAATTGACATAAATGAGTTTTTAAATCAATTAATATTTTATTAAATTATATAATAGTCTTAAAAATCTAAGATTCAACCAAATGACATATATAATGTTAAAAATGTCATTAATGATCTATTTTGGGTCACTTTACATTTTATAGTAAATATATTAACCATACAATATGAATATACAAGAAGACATGGAAAAATTAAAATTAGTTTACTAAGGGTTAAAGCTAAAAGATACAGTTAATTTTATGACCTAAACTTGTCTAAAACCCTTTGGATGAGAGGATTTCGACCCATCCTCATATGATATTCTAAATATATAACTTTTGTGTTATTATAATTCTAAAATCAATTAATAAAAAAATATTAATATTTCTAGACATTCCTAAAGTGCCCCTCCTCCCTCTTATAAAAGGAAACCACCTCTAACCCTTACTCACACCTCTCAAGACCCTTAGATAATCAAAAATCTGATCCAATAAGCTCCCAAAATCCCTCCATTCCTCCTAGAAGCCTTCCCCTAGGTAGAAGGTAATTTAAGAAATCCCTTTGGCTCAAATCAAAAGAAGTTACCCGATTTGAGGTAACGTCTTCTCTCAAGTTCCTTTCCTTTATTTTTCCTTCTCCACTCCCAATGATCTTCTTATTATTTGTTTAAATAACAACACTAGTATCCTAAATATATTAGGTTATTTTTATTATAAGGATTCGAACTAAACTTACACACACCTCCGTCTAATGGGTATAGAACATAGTGTTTCTGTGGATGACGAACTATTGCCTCACGAAACGATGATTGTTCAATCTTCCCATACCACCTCTTATGGTGGCCATTATGATAGAACTGTAATTATATATGCTATATATGATATTTATTTTATATCTATACTAATGTAATTCTCATTTATAACATACCTTTATGCTTTTCATGTTGTATAAATACGATAATTTAATTTGAGGAAGTGCGGACTACCGCCCCCTCAAATTTATATGACTTGTTCATGCTACACATCAAATGTATAAAGGTTAGAATTAATAAAATTGTGTAAAATATATAAAATAGTTATTATAATGTAATTATAATATACCTATTTATCATTTATTTTTCATTCCTTTAAATATGAAAAAGAAATGAAAGAAGCATTCATGCGTACGTACGACTTACCGTCTCCATGAACGGTGCATTTCTTTTCTTATATCCAAATGATATGGACTATTCCAAATATATATATACTAGATATATATGATATATATGATATCTAAATCATGAATATCATTTTGGATATAATGGAATTTTTATCACATGGACAATTTACAATTATAACAAGTTCATTTTTGACTCAAGTTTCGAACATTGACAAAATGTCTGATATGAACTAAAATAAATAAATAATTGTTATAACAAGGTAATAAGTGATATAAAAGGAATAATAAACTTGAAAAAGGGTTTTAAGAAATTATAAATTAACTTAAGTTTATTATTCAAGAAATTAAAGAATGAACAAGTTAAGTCAGATACGAGGTAAGATACTTTGTCTCAATCTCCTTTCTTTGAGGCATATTTTGATTTATACATGACTTGATTTTATACGGTGTATAAAACCATTTGACTCTTAATTCATTCAAATGAAATGCTTTTCTATTTATTTTTTTACCAAACAATAATGGGAATGTTTCTTTTTAACGTATGCGGTGACAATGACCTTTCCACCGCCACAAGCATTATTTGATATTTGGATTCCTTAATAAGTCGTGAAGTTTTTAAATAGAAATTAAATACCATATACCCTTTTTACATATTTTGGTATTGAAAATGGTTTTGAAAGTGTATTTACTATTTCAATATCTATAAATTATTTCTTGTGATTGCAAATGAAATTTTTATGATTTAAATGTGGATATTTTCAATCTTTTATGTGTGATTATTATATAATGATACTTGGGAATTTGACCAGTGGTTACGTGATAAACCAAATGACAGGTGGTTCTGTGATAAACCAAGGACAAGTGGTTTTGTTATAACCACAAATTCATTAGGTATGGAAGTCGGTTTTATGGATATTCCATTTGTAAGAATGATTTGTGGAAGTCGACCATATAGTTATTCCATTTAAGTATGATTATTTACCATGTTTATCTTTTATATGTTATGTGTGATTTATATGGGTTTTATGGTTATATTTTGGTTACAAATGGGTAATAAATGAGATTTTATTCAGTTAATAGTATTTACTACTTCATAAAGGTAAAAAGTATTACTTATGATGTATTCATGGATATGTTGTTTTTAAAAAATAATAGTTTTTCTTCTTTGTGTATCCCTTACTAAGATTTTTATGCTCTTCCCAAGTTTTTAAATGTTTTCATAGGATTTAAAGTGGAATAAGGTCAAGGATGGGATAAAAAAAATTCATGCTATTTAAAACATGGAACTAAACCTCTTTCTTTTCTTTAAAGAGTTTTTATTTTATGAAAAAAATGGATACTGAGTAGAAGTGTATACATGTAATATTCAAGTTTTTGTGTATAAGTTATGACATAATTATCTAAATCTATAAACCTAAAAATATCCTCAATGTGAATTATTAACTTAATTCAAGATTATGTAATGTTAAAGGCTGGGGCCTTATAGTTGGTATCAGAGGTCAGTTTAGATAACTTCAGGAGTTAGAATTTTGTTAATATAATATCCATAAACAAATTTTACATTATGGTCAAATTGAAATGATATAGCATTTTATGATTACCATGTTACTTCATCTAATAAATTTTTGTTCGGAATGGTTTTTTGTAGAGGAAACATGGAAGTAGTGCTGGGAAGGAATACAAAGGAGAATAAGCTTCCAAACCAACATCCTGAGATGGTTAGAATTGGAACTAAACGATTTGTTACAGTAATGGCGCAGTTGACTCAGGATATACATGGTGGTGGTATAAATTCACGAGATCAACCAGATCAACCCTATAGGAACACATCTATAGTGGATCATTTCATGAGGCAACATCCCCTATCATTCAGAGGATAATCTAACCCTATTCAAGTTGAAGGGTGGATCAAAGCATTGGAAAAGATTTTTGATGTCATGGGTTGTACAGATAATCAAAAGGTTAGTCTTTCTATTTATTTTTTTGAAGGAGAAGTAGATAAGTGGTGGTCGATGGTTAAAAATATCAGGGATAGTGAGGATATTTATTCTCTTATTTAGGATGAATTCAAAGGTATGTTTCTTAAGAAATATTTTCCTAAGGTGGTTCGAATTAGGATAGAAAAAAATTTATTGGAATTGAGGTAGGAGGATGACTTAGTGGATGATTATGAAGAAACGTTCACTCAAATGGAAAGGTATTCTTCAAATTAAATCTGAGATCTTGATAGTAAGATAAATCGATTTTACTCAGGACTAAATCTATGATATCAAAGATCATTAGCTTCTCATGAATTCAAAAGCTATGAGAAACTTTTCTGATGTGCTGAGAAGATAGAAATAAAGTTTTTTTGATAATCAGGTGTTTCAAGAGAGAAAGTAAAAGAAGAGTCCCATTTGGTAGTAAAAGGGAAATAATTCATCAAAGAAGCCTGGAGGTAAGAAAATTAAATTTCCATCTTGTGAGAAGTGTGGTAAAAAGTATCCTACATAATTTCTCTCAAAATTTGTAAAGTGATTTCGGTGTGGTAAGACTGGTCATATTGCTCATAACTGTAAGGAATATGATCAAGTAGGTAATGAAAATCTAGTGTTAAGATGTTTTAGTTGCAATGAATTTGGGAATTATGCTAATGTGTGTCCAAATTTGATTACCAAGGATGGAAATGAGACAAATCAAAAGCAGAAGGGTGGGGAAAAATATTTTTCTACTACTACAGTTGATTAGGGACCTTAAAATGAAGTGGTATCAAGTACTTTGTTTGTTCTTTTAAGATTATGCCAATGTATTTCTTGATTCAGGGTCTACACATTATTTCATTTCTGATATTTTTTTTGGTAAATTTGGAATTCCACCTCAAGAAATGAATCTAGAACTTATGGTAAAAACACCTGGGGGAAATGTTGAGGCAAAAAGAAATTATAAGAATCTTCTTATCCTTATTTTTAGAAAGAATTTACATGAAAACCTTTTTTTTCTGCCTCTATTATATTTTGATGTTATTTTGGGAATGGATTGGCTTTCTGTTTACCATGATAAGATTGACTATAGAGATAAAGAGGTATCTTTTTAGAAAGAATTTTAGTTTTTGTACAAGAATGAACCCTTACTTTTGATAACATATCAAGAAGCTGTGAAACTAGTAAAATATGGAAATTAATGTTACCTTGCACATATTGTTGAAAACAAAGGAACTATTCAGATTAATGATGTTCTAGTGGTAAATGAGTATCTTGAGATTTTTCCTGATGAGTTTCATGGTATTATACCTAATCGGGAAGTTGAATTTAATATTGACTTAGTTCTTGATGCTAAACCAATTTCAAAACCCTCTTATCGAATGACACAAATTAAACTTTTAGAGTTAAAGAAACAATTGCAAGAGTTGTTAGATAAAGGTTTCATTTGACCTAGAACATCACCGTGGGGTGCTCTAGTCTTGTTTTTTAAAAAGAAAGATGGTTCAATAAGACTTTGCATTGATTATAGAGACTTGAATAATATCACTATTAATAACAAGTATACTTTGCCTCATATCTATGATTTTTTTGATCAGATCTAGGGAGCTCAGTATTTTTCAAAGATTGAATTGAAGTCGAGGTACCATCAGTTGAAATTAAAGGAAGAAGATGTTCCAAAGACTTCATTTCATACTAGATATAGACATTATGAATTTTTAGTTATGCCTTTTGGGTTAACCAATTCACCCAATGTATTCATGTATCTTATTAATAGAAATTTATGTAGTTCTTGGATAAGTTTTTGGTTGTGTTTATTGATGAAATTTTGGTATATTCCAAAAGTAATAAGAACATGAAAGTCATTTAAGGGTTTTCTTAAAAACCTTAAAAGAAAAGAAATTGTATGGGAAATTCAGCAAGTGTGATTTTTGGTTACAAAAAATTTCATTCCTTGGTCACATTGTTTCAAAAAATGGAATAACTATTGATCCTAATAAAACAAAAGTTGTTAAAGAATGGCCAAGACCCACAAATATTATTGAGATTCATAGTTTCCTTGGTTTGGAAGGCTATTAGAGAAGGTTTATTGAGAATTTTACACGGTTATCTAGCCCATTTACTAAGTTAACTCTAAAAGGTGTTAAGTTCATATAGACAAAAGAATGCGATGATTGTTTTCAAGAATTTAAAAAAAGATTGGTGAATTATCTACTTTTGGAATTATCTTCCAGAGATGGTGAATTTGTTATCTATAGTGATTCTTCATTGAAAGGACTTGGTTGTGTCCTAATGTAGAATTATTAGGTAATTTCTTATGCTTCATTTTAGTTGAAACTTCATGAGTTAAATTAACCTACACATGATTTGGAATTATATAATTTTGTTTTTTGATTTAAAAATTTAGAGGCATCATCTATATGGAGTAAAATATGAAATATATATTAACCACAAAATTTTGAAGTATATATTCACTCAACAAGAATTAAATATGAGATAGAGGATATGGATAGAATTAATCAAGGATTATGATCACACAATTCATTACCATAAAAAAAGGAAATAAATTGGCCAATTATTCGAGTCAAAAAAGTAACGCTACATTAAACATGTTACATTTGGAATAATATCCTTTGATTAAAAATTTGATGAAATTTGGAATAAAATTTGTTGGTGTATAAAATTCTTCAGTTTTGGTTTAGGTGTCAGTGAAATCATCTCTCTAAAAAAGAATTAAGCAAGCACTGAAGGAGGAAAATGAGTTTTAGAAAAAAAGGTAAAGTTGGTTCAGAAGGGTAAGTTTCATGAATTTAGCATTGATGATGATTTTATTTTGAGATTTAGGAAGAAATAATGCGTGCCTTGTGATTCATAGTTGAAGAAAGAGTTGTTATGTGAAGCTCATAGTTCTCCGTTTTCAATTCATCCCGGTAGTAATAAATTGTACATAGATATTATGGAGTATTATAGGTGGGATGGAATGAAAAGAGATATTGATGAATTTACTATGAAGTTTTTGAATTGTCAATTGGTTAATATAGAGCGACAGTTATTGAAATGGATGTTTCAGACTTTACCAGTGCTAGAGTGGAAATGGGAAAATATATCCATGGACTTCGTTGTGGGATTACCAAATACATATTGAGGTAATAATGCAATATGAGTTATTATTGATCTTTTGACTAAATCTTCTCATTTACTTCCTATTCGAGATACTCTATATCTAGATCAACTTTCTCAGTTGTATATTAAAGAGATATTCAAGTTGCATGGAGTTCATCTATCCATTGTATCTGATCGTGATCCCAGGTTTACTTATAACGTTTGGAAAAGCCTTTAGAAGTCATTGGGTACTGAATTAAATTTTATTATAGATTTTCATCCTCAATAAGATGGGAAATCAGAACAAATAATTCAGACATTAGAAGATATGCTACGTACTTGCTCAATGGATTACCAGGGAAGTTGGGAAAAAAATCTTTCTTTGGTTGAGTTTTCTTATAATAACCGTTTTCATTCAAATATATAGATGGATCCATTTTAGGCATTATATGGGAAGTAGTTTCGAACTCCAGATTTTAGGGATGAAGTAGGTGAAAGGAAACAGATGGGACCAAAATTGGCAGAAGAGATGGAAGAGAAAGTTCAGTTGATACAAAAACACATGAGAACAACTTAGAGCACACAGAAAAGTTATGCGGATAACCGAAGTAAGGATATTTCCTTTGAGGTAGGTGATCATTTATTTCTCAATGTTTCTCCACAGAAAATTGAGATGCATTTTGGAAAGAAGGGGAAGCTGAGTCTGAAGTTCATTAGACCCTGTGAAATCCTGGAGAAAGTTGGATCAGTTACCTATAGAGTGGATTTGCCTCTAATTTTATCTTAGTTACACAATGTTTTTCATGTTTCAATGTTGAGAAAGTATATGCTGGATCCAACTCATGTTTTGAGTCCAAAGATAGTTCAGTTGGAAGAGAATATTTCTTATGAGGAACAACAAATCTTGGTTATTGACCGAAGAGAGAAAGTGTTGTAGAATAAAGTAATTCATTAGGTAAAGGTTTTTTTTGGAAGAAACATATTGTTGAAGAGGCAACATGAGAATATGAAAATGCTATGAGGGACAAATACCACCACTTATTTGATAAGTGAATAAAATTGTGGGGATGAAATTTTCAAAAGGAGGGAAGGATGTACCATCCTATGTAAATAAAGAATATGAAATTTTCATATTTATTAATATTTGTGAATTAAATATTAATTTTAATTTAAAGGGGATGTTATGTTCGATGGAGTACTCGAAACAAAATAATGAGTTTCTCTAAAATCACATGTTTCATACAATGCTGAATCATACTGAAAAAAATAATATAATATTATTATTTTAAATGGAAGTTAACGCCTAGTCGTTGTATTGGTGGGAATAAAAAAACTAACCGTATTATGATTATATATGTTTGTTAAATGTCCTTACATTTATACAATAAATTTTAGAGTCTTAAAAGGATAATTAATACAATTTTAAGCATAAATACTCTACTATTTTTAAAAGGTAGTTTTATTGCCTTTTAATGGTGAACCCTTTTTAAATATAGTTTTTGTCACTTTTATATGTTCCATTTGATAAAATAAACTTCTTATTTAGAAGAGGGACATCAAAATTTCCTTTGGGTAATTTTGGGTATTTTTTTGATAAAGTTCATTTTTAATGAATAGTGAAAAATACTGCATTTTAAGTCAAAACTATCTTTTTATCTAATTTATTTGTATGATTAGATTGCTATTTTAATTAGTTTTAAAGTGTAATTAGATTATATTTTTATCATTTAATCCAATTTTTGTCATTTTAAGTAATTTCACTTTGAAGTTGGACATAAACACATGTCAATCTTTTGGTAGTTTTTACTTCTTTAAAACACACTTTTAGGTTTTGACAATGCGAATTAATTTTAAATTAATTTTTAAAACTTTTGTGATTTTAATTTGAAAAAATGGACTCCATATTTGGAATCATTAATTCCAAATTATATAAATAGGTAACTTTTATTTTTACACATTATGAATAGTAACTTTAGTAAATATTTTATTTACCATGGTTAAAGGTTAAATATGGTAAATAAGGGTAAAAAATAATATTATAATAATATTAAATTACCCTAACACGTGTCCTAATCCCATTAGATGAGATATTTCCGACCATGGGCATCCTTGGGTAGATTTTAGGACCCCATGGAGCCATTTGTGTGTGAAAATGACATTTAATTACTTGTAATTTAAAGTTAAGGAAAATATAACCTAAACATGTATCTTTTACTAAAACAATTTTTATATGGGGTTATATAAGTGATATATTTGACTATAAATAGTAATTAGAAATATAAAAATATTTACTACATCATGGTATTTTATTTATAATTTATATACATCAAATAAATAAATTTATTTATGACACAATGGTGATGTAGTGATTACCTTATTAATAAATGTTTAAAATAAATGAGATTATAAAAATTAAAACTAATTTATTTTGAAAATTTTTAATACATATAGAAATTTTATGTATGAGTATGAATTGTTATATTTTAATTAATGAAGTTTTTTTTCAAATAAATCAAGTTGTTATGGATTTTAAAAAAGTCATGATATGAATAGTATAAAAATTGACATAAATGAGTTTTTAAATCAATTAATATTTTATTATATGATATAATAGTACTAAAAATATAATATTCACAAAAATGACATATATGATGTTAAAAATGTCATTAATTATATATTTTGGTTTTCTTGGCATTTTATAGTAAATATATTAACCATATAGTATTAATATACAAGAAGACATGGTAAAAATTAAATTAGTTTACAAAGGGTTAAAGCTAAAAGTTAAGGTTAATTTTATGACATAAATATGTCTAAAACCCATTGGATGGGAGAATTTCTACCCATAATCTTCTAATATTATAAATATATCATTTTCATTGTTATGATAATTCTAAAATAAATTAATAATAAAATAATATTACAAGACATTCCTAAAGTGCCCCTCCTCCCTCTTATAAAAGGACACCACCTATAACCCTTACTCACATATATAAATCCCCTTGGATCATCCAAAATCTGATATAATAATCTTCTTACATCCCTACCTTCCTCATATAATCATTCCCTTAGGAAGAAGGCAATTCAAGAAATCCCTTTGGCTCAAGTTAGAAGAAGTTACCCGATTTGAGGTAACGTCTTCTCTCAAGTTCCTTTCCTTTATTTTTCTTTCTCCATTGCCTATTCTCTTCTTATTATTTGTTTACATAAAAAACCAGTATAATCAATATACTATGTTTTTTAATGATAATTATTCTAACTACACTTACACACACCTCTGTCTAATGGGTATAAAACATACTATTTCTGTGGACGGCGAACTACTACATCACGAAATGATGATTGTTCAATCTTTTCCTACCACCTCTTATGGTATAAATTATGATATAACTATAATTATATATGATATATATGATATTTATTTTATCTCTTTACTACTATAATTATCATTTAGAATATACCTTTATGCTTTTCATGTTGTATAAATATGATAATTTCATTTGAGGAATTGCGGACTACCTCCCCCTTAAAGTTATATGACTCATTCATGAAATATATATAATGTATAAAGAATGTAATTAAAGAACTTGTGTAACATATATAATATAGATATTATAATGTAATTATAATATACCTATGTATCATTTAGTTTTCATTCCTTTAAATATTAAAAATAAATGAAAGTAGCGTTCATGCGTACATACGACTTACCGTCTCCATGAAAGATGCATTTCATTTCTTATATCCAAATGCTATGGAATATTATAAATACATATATACTAGATATATATGATATCTAAATCATTATTATCATTCTGGAGATAATTTACTTTTTACCACATTGAAAATTTATAATTATAACAAGTTCATTTTTGACTCAAGTTCCGAATATCGACAAAATGTCTGATATGAACTCAAATAATTAAATAATTTTTATATAAAGGTAATAAGTGATATAAAAAGAATAATAAACTTTAAAAATGTTCTGATGAAATTAAGAATTAACTTAAGTTTATTATTCAGGAAATTAAAGAATGAACGATTCAAGTCGGACACGAGGTAAAGGACTTTGTCTCAATCTCCTTTCTTTGAGGCATATTTTGATTTATACACGACTTGATTTTATACAGTGTATAAAACCATTTTAATTTTAATTTAATTCAAAGGAAATATTTTTCTACGTATATTTTTACAAAACTAAAAAGGTAATGTTTCTTTTTAATGTACGCGGTGACAATGACCTTTCCGCCGCTGTGAGCATTATTTGATATTTGAATTCCTTAACAAGTCGTGATGTTTTTAAATGAAAAATAAATACCCTATACCCTTTTTAAATATTTTGGTATTGAAAGTGGTTTTAAAAGTGGATTTACTATTTTGATATCTAAAAATTGTTTCTTATTATTGCAAATGTAATTTTTATGATTTAAATGTTGATATTTGAGATCTTTTATATATGATGATTATATAATGGTACTTGGACATTTTAAGGGTGGTTATATGATAAACCAAATGATGGGTGGTTGTGTGATAAACTGAGGATGGGTGGTTACGTTATAACCTCTAATGAATTGGGTATGCAAGTTGGTCGTATGGCTATTCCATTTATAGGAATGATTTGTGGAAGTCGACTATATGGTCATTCCATTTAAGTATGATTATGTACCAAGTTTACCTTTTATATGTTATGTGTGCTTTCTATGGGTTTTATGGTAATATTTTGGTCACAAAAGGGTAAGTAATGATATTTTACTTAGTTAATAGTGTTTACTACTTCATAAAGGTGAAAAGTATTACTTACGATAAAGTATTCATGGTTTACGTGTTGTTTTAAAAAACTAATAGTTTTTCTTCTTTGTGTATCCCTTACTGAGATTTTTATGCTCATCCCAAGTTTTTGAAATGTTTTTCGCATGAATTAAAGTGGAATAGGGTCAAGGATGGGATGAAGGAAAATTCATGCTATTTAAAATATGGAACTAAACATGTTTCTTTTCTTTTAAGAGTTTTTCATTTTATGATAAAATGGATACTGAGTAAAAGTGTCTACATGTAATATTCAAGTTTTTATATATAAGTTATGAAATAATTATATAAGGCTATAAACCTGAAAATATCTTCAATGTAAATTATTAAATCAATTCAATATTATGTAATGTTCAAGGCTAGGGCCTTATAATTGAAGGCTATGAGTTTTGGTGTGCGAAAGAGGTTTTTTAGGCATTCTGAAAATCCCACACTCAATAAATCCAAGGATAATAATTTATTTATGAGGTTTAGTAAATTGAATTATCAAATTTAATTTAAAAAATAAATATTTATGGAACCCACATTACCAAACCCTAGGTCCAAACCTTTCTTCTTAACTTCATTATGTTTCATCTATATGTTAGTATAGTTTGATTGTTTTGTATTTATTTTTTTCAAAACCCAAAACTTATATCCATTATTTTAATGTATAAAATTAAAATTCAAAAAATAATTAGATTAAGTGAATTAGGAATTAGTTATTGATTTAATTCCATGCTCCTTAAGTGATATGAACCTAGTTAGCCTCTATGCTGTATTAGAAAAAAATAAAAGTTTCGTTTTTCCATGAACTATGACAAGTTTTCATTAGTAGTGATTCCTAATAGGAAACTTATCCAACACACTCTAGAATCTCATATAGTATAATGTACTTAGAAATTAGTTTACCATTCTTTCTAAATCTCATGGAACCTTTCCATAGTGACATTTTAAGGAATACATGATCCCCAACATGAAACTCTAAGTCCTTCCATTGATTTTAAACACAAATTTTTTATCAATTCTGGGTTGCCTTGAGTTTTTTGGATCACCTGTATCTTCTCAATAATTTCTTTCACAAATCATGGTCCTAAATTTTTCCTTCTATAACTTTATCCCAATATGTTAGAGTTCAACACCTATTTCCATAGAGTGCTTTATAAGGTTCCATTTTAATAATTGATTGAAAAATGTTATTATATAATAATTCAATAAGTGAAAGATTTTGATCCCAAATCCCTTGAGAATAAAGTGAGATAGCTCATAAAATATCTTCCAATTTCTAAATATTTCCCTCATATTTCCCATCATTATGAGGATTATAGGTTGTGGTGAGTTTTACTTCAACATTCATAGCCTTTTGAAGGCTTATCAAAAACTAATAAGTGAATCTTGGATCATGGTATGAAATAATTGAATGTGGTTCCCCATAAAGTCTCAACAATTATTGAATATATATATTAGCATGGTTATAAAGGGATAAATCCTATCATATGAAGATAAAATGATTAGTATTTGGAAATATATTAATTATTACCTATATATAAGTGTTTCCTTTGGATGTATTTGGAAGGCCAATTAAAAAGTCCATAATTATGTTATCCCAATTACATATAGGTATGGGTAGTGGTTGTAAAACTCATTTGGAAATTTTTTGTTCAACCTTAACTTTTTGAAATACCAAAATTATTAAATTATAATCAATAATATCTCTTTTAATGTTATCACACCAATAATGATATCACCAATATTTATAATTTTTTTTCTTATAGAAAGTATAGAGAGAACATATCTATGAGCTTCATCCATTATATTTTTATTTAAATTTATTATTTTTAGGATACATATCCTTATATCAAACATCCACACTCCCTCTTGATCAACATTAAACTCACATGACTTCCTATTTTTCACAGATTCTACCTTATTTTGTAACTTAAGATCATATACTTATAATTTCTTGATCTTCCATATTAATGATGGTTGGAAAATCATTTGGGATAGAATTGATGATATCCCTTACCTTATAAATTCCATTTCTATCTTTACCTGATCCTTTATCAATGGTTCTCCTTCAATAATCATCATCAATAAAACTTGGGGTTATTCCTAATAAATGTATGAATGAATTTGTTTTTCATTTACAGGGTGAAAATGAATATATAAATCATAGTACTTAAGAAGTTCCAACCATCCCTATTGTCTCATGTCCAATTAATTTGTGTGAATATATACTTCAGACTTTTTTTCTCAATGTATATATCAAACTTCTCACCATAAATATAGTGTATCTAGATATTTAATGTAAATATAACTACATATAACTCCAAATCATGGGTAAGATAATTCATTTCACAATGCTTTAACTATCAAGACACATATAAAATCACCTTTTTATTTTTCATGAGTACACATCCAATTCATTTCAAAGATGAATCACTATAAATAAATAATCCTTACCCATTAGAAGGTAATGTTAATATAGTTGTAATAACCACCCTATTCTTTAACTATTAGAAACTTTATTCACACTCATATGTTAAGATAAACTTAACCCCCTTTTGAGTTAACTAGGTTAGTGCATTATAAATTTGTTATTTTTTTCTTCACAAAACTTATATAGTATCCTGCTATACCAAGGGAACTATGAATCTCAATTACTATTTTAGGTTGAGGATGCTTCTATATGGATTTTTTACTAGATCAATTAAGACACCTTAACTAGATACAATGTTTCCTAAGAACATGACTTATTATAAATAAAACTCCCATTTTTTAAATTTACTAAAATTTATATTTCTATATATTATGTAATTTTACCCTTAGATGATCCTAATTCTCTATATGAATTTGGGAATATTTTAGATTATCTCTAATAAAGACCACAAAAATTTATCAAGGTGGTCCCTAAAGACTGTACTCTTCAAATAAATTAATATGGAATGAGAATTAGTTAAGGAAAAGGGAACAAAAAAAACTTATAATGTCCAAATATTATTCAAAAGGCATTCTTTGAGATATATCCTTCCTTCACCCTCAACTTATTATACCCCGATCATAGATAAATGATGGAGAATAATTGAGCCCCATGAAATTGGTTAAATAAATCATCAATCCTTAGAAGTGAATATTTATTCTTAACTTTAATGTCATTAAGTTCTCTATAATCAACACATAAATACATTGATCTATCCTTCTTATTCAAAAAGTGAACAAGTTCTCCCCAATGAGACACAATTGGTTAAATAAAACCCTTCTCTAAAAGATATTGAAGTTTTTTCTTCAATTACTCTAACTACTTATATTCTATTATATATGGGGTGTTTAATGTTGGATTGGATCCAGGTATGATTTTAATTGATGACTCAACCTCTCCTTCCAGATGAGTTCTAGGTAATTATTCTGTAAATATGTCAATGTATTCCTAAATAATGGGCATATATCTTATCCTTATACATTCTCTTTTCTATCCTTATTCACCAATAATTTCTATAAATAAGGAAATATGAGGTGTTTCTTCATAAGTACCAGGCTCAGATATATCTTATTTAAAGATAATTATATGTTATCCTTTCAAGAAAACTGAAATTTCCTTGCTTCTATAGTTGATCTTGGAATTATACTTAGACACTATTCCATCCCTAATATAATGTCAAATTCCACCATTTTAATGAAACCAGGTTTTTGGAGAGACTGTACTCACCATACTTAATAGGAGAATCCCTATATATATATATATATATATTTTATTCTTGAATAGTTCCTCAAGAATTTTTTATGAAAACTCTACCACTAGTAGTTCAGGGTTTAACTTTTTGTTCTTTTCAAACATTAATGAAATAAACTAACACATAGAACCAAAATCAAATAATGTACTTACTAGAATTAAGTGTATGATGAATTCACATGCCACTAAATCATTTGAATCCAGGAATTTATCCATATTTATTGTAAAAGAACAACATTTTCCCTTGGCCTATACTAGAGTTGATCATGATTTCTCTCCATTATCTTCTAATTTGGACATTAATTAGAAAAATGTCCATGATCCTGATACTTAAAGCATTGCATTGTTAGTTGTACTTGAACCAACTTACCTCTGTCATTGGAAATAATATGTTGAGGCATTATATATCCATGATCATTATGAGATATATAAAAATATCTTCCACACTTATAACAATTTTCAATTCCTTATAGATAATTTTCCAAATGCTTCTTTCCACACTTGTTACTCCCAAGTGTTTATTACTTCTTTCCTTCACTTTTATAGTAGAAATTATTTTAAAAAATTTGGTTCCATCCTCTTTTTCTTATCATTCAATAAGTGAGTCCATTGTGAATCTCCAAACTCAATTTTCCCTTTGAGATCACATTTTACTATTTCCTTATAACCACCAAAGTCTCAGATTGTAAGAACTTTCCATAGATGACATATTATCCCATCAAAGATTTTTTTGACCTTACTATCATAATCAATGAAAAAGTTTGAAGTGTATTGAAAAATCCTTATAAATTTCATATCATAACTTCACACCAATTCATTCTTCTTTTTCTTCATATCAAATAATTCCTTCTTCATATTGGTTTAGAGGGTTTGAGGAAAATGATTTCTGAAAAATAATTTTTTGAAGACTTCTGACTCCATGACTTCAACCTTAAACTTGGATTCATGTTCTTGATCAAATTCTACCATTTAGAATATTCTATCTTTAAGTGGTATACTAAAAAATGACGTTATCCTATTAAAAATATTATAATATAGAACATAACTTTTTATAGTGTTTTTCCATTGTTCTACGATCAATGGATTGGAGGTTCCACTAAAAATAGGTGGTTGTTTTTGTATAAAGGATTCAACTGGTAGTTATCCTATCTTAGTGAAGTTAGATGCTCAAATTTTTTGGGTTTTTATTCATGACTCAATTTAATTGATTCGTCATGACCATTAATTTTTCAACTTCATCTTACATCATATTAGGATGATTATTGTTTCATCTTACATAAAATCTCTTATTTATATGAGTCTTTATATTTCCTCCCATTTTTTATAGTAGAATAAATCCTTATTTAGAAATTTTTTACTATTGTAAATATTATGATAATAATACTAAAGAAAATCTTAATCCTAAAATTTTTGAATATCAAGATTCTTGGATGATATACTTCAATCTTAAAAAAATTACATTAACAATATATCCTTCATAAAAGTTTGTAAAAAGCATGTGATTAGACAAAGAATATCCCTCTAGAGTGTCTGTCCAAGTGTGAAATATTTGGACTATTTTCATGCACTAGGTACAGGTCTACTTAACACCCAACGAGTTCTTTTGATTTTATTACCCCTAAGAACATATATGCAAAATCCATATCCACTTGTAGTATCCTGATATGAATTTCATTCTTTTTAAACCACTTGATATATACTTTACCAAAATTTCCAGTGGTTTTCCTATATTTATACTTTTCCATAGGGGTTTTACTAATGTTTTATTGTCCCAATTTTCATAAATAACTGAACATTTCCTTTGGTACCAACTATAGAGGCCCGACTTTTTAATAATTTTTTTAACACAACTCATTAACAAACATTAATAACTTATAAGGACCTTTTGAGGCTCATTGTCATAAAAAATTAGTACATAATATATGAAGTACATAATAAAAACATAAACATAATATTAATTTAATCAGTTTTAAATAATCCTTTATTATTCCATCCGAGGTCACCTCATTTTAAGTGATTTCTTAAGGATATTCATCAAGAAAAAGGAGTGACCATAAAGGATAGTAAAGAAAAAACAAAGGAAATAGAACATGAGTGATTAACATGAAAAAAACAAGGAATAACATGAGATTATAATTTTGGACAACATGTAAATATGGATATAATATTAAAATGATACATTCATAAGAATATCATAATGTTTTAATACCAAGGTGTTATAAAACATGTTACCAAGGTAATTCACCAAGATATCATAAAACATATTATCTTTAGAGATAAATTATTTAGAAAATGAATTGGAGTGCTATCAGAGTGGAACCTTCATATGTATTAATTCATGTGTGCCATATAAATACTAATAAATCATTTTATCAATAACCCAGGGAGAATAAAGTATGGGTTTTATATAAAATCATTGATTTCATAAGTGTTTAAAGGTTAGAAATTTTCATTATTTTTAACCCACAAGAATGGAATAAAGATTTAATACAAGGAAATACACAATAAAAGAATTATAATTAAATATATATGAATACCCTTGAATAAAAATAGAGTTGGGTATTAATAATATAAAATGGAGGCATGGAAAATTAAAGAATGATTTTAGCAGCATAATAGGTATACAAAGTGGTTTATAGAATGAGATTAATGAGATTGAGTGAAATACTATCATTTATAGAACAACATTTTGATAGTAATGGAATGATAATTAGAACATTAAAATATAATAACTTTGAAATTAGAATACTAACTACAAAGGAAGTACTTGGATTAAAAGGGAGAAGAAGATAATCCCTTACCTTATGATATAGAACATTAAAGATTGAGGAGAGTTCCTTGAAACATTATTAAACTCATTGTAGAAGATATAAAGATGGAAAATGAGTGTAAATTCATGCTTAATGGCTTGGGAGTTAACAATATGGGGTAGAGAGGTGGGTATTTATAGAAAATTTGGGAGGATTGTTTATTAATTTGTAAATTTTGGTCTTGTAATTATAGGTTATGAAAAGTATAAAACCATTTTCTTACCCATGGTTTTGGATCATGGTTTTTTAAATTATGATGGGTTTTTACATATTTGAATTTCAAGACAAAAATTCGTTATTTTATGTTACTTTTGGCTTGGGAAAATAATTTTTCCCTTAAATAATGTTTTTATAACCTTTATTTCTTTTTTAGACTTTAGAAAGTTATTTATAGGTTTTAAAATTAATTTTAATTAATTAAAATACAATATACTAATAAAATAACTTATTTTTGTTCATGTATTTAGTTTTATTAATTATCAAATCATTATTACATATTTATTAAGTCATAAAACATACTGAAAGCACAACACTTTATTTTTTCAATTCACTGGAAAATAAATTACTTTAAAAAATTCTGAAAATTTCACCCTATCCTAATTTTAACATGATAATTTATTATATAATATTTATTTTATCAAAATAATTTTCTTAATATTATAATTTAAACTTTTAAATAAAAATATTTTTTATTGCAAAATAACAATTTTTAGTCAGAATCAACTTTTTGACCATTATAAAAATTACATGGGACATTATGAAATTATATTATCATTAATATTTTAAAAAATAGTTTTTTATAAGACTATTTCATGAGAATAAATTTTATTTAAAATTTTAATTGAAATTATATATTTTCAAAAAATAAAGTTATATTTTATTTATATCTAAAAATAAATTTATCATTTTCATCTTATATTCATGTGTATTTTGTTAAATAAAATAATAATGAAAATGGGATTTAAGAAACCTATATTTTATTTTTTAAGAAGATAATTAAACTTTTATAATACTAAGATCTAGATACATAACCCCTTATTACACCAGTATACGATTTAAGAGTATGGTGTGCAATAGAATTACTTTAATGGGATAGATTAGCTAACATTGATCTAGTGGTGATCTCCACTGACTTGAACTTATCTCATAGTTGATTTCAGTTGAGCCTTACTTATTGAAGCTCATATAGGTCTTGGATGAGGTTGAATCACACTAATTCTACCTCACTCCAAAATTCTAATAGATTGGCTTCAGATGGAATGTTCCTATTGGCTGAGGCCATCGTTTCTGCCTTCTACATCAATTATCTATTTTCATTACCATTTATATATAATTATTTTAATGGTATCATTATTACCAATGGTCATAATGCCCAATTTTCATATTGAAAAATAGTCATATTAACCAAAGGTCAGGTGAAAATCATATCTTAATGGAGATGTTTCCCATTATACACTATAAATATACTCTACCATTATCAATATTTGTTATTTTATACTTCACTTATAAAGGTTCTACACTTACATTTATAATTTCTATCATATTTCTAACTATTATTTTTTTTTTGTTTTTCATAGAATGTGTTATCTTCATTGGAGAATTCAAGCCTGTGGAGTTTACATTAGTGTGTGAATTTTTCTTTTCTATTTATCTCAATGTATTATTTCTAAATGTTATAGTAAATATTAATTTATGATAAATAAAAAAAAATATAAAATTATTTCTATGTGTTTCTATTATAGAATATAAAAAATATCCATTAAGGAAAACAAGTTATTTTATTAAGGAAATTTTTTTGGACGTTACATTTTCCCCTCAAGAAATTTCAACCTTGAAATTTATGTCCTTAAAATAAATAGGGGTATTTCTATTTTATATCTTCTTTAGGATCCCATGTTGCTTATTTGAACTGGTCATTTATCAACAAGGTCTTTACAAGTTTTATTGTCTTGTTCCTCATTGTTTTCTCCCTTTTATTAACAATATAGAATTGTTTTTATTTATATGATAGGTTAGGTTCCAATTTAATACCATTTGTGTCTATTATATATGTTTTATTTGAAATATACTTTCCTAAAAGGGAAAAGTAGAAGATGATGAGGATATTGGAAAGATTCAAAGGTAGTGATACCTGATAGGTAGTTACTCCAACACACTCTATAATATCAAATGGTCCAATGTTCCTAGGACTTAGTTACCACTTCTTTCCCAATCTTATGGACTATTTATATAGTTACATTTTTAGGAATACATAATCCTCCACATGAAACTCTATTTCATTCCTTCTATTTTTAGCATAACTATTTTTTTGAATTTCAGTAGCCTTGATTTGTGTTTGGATCACTTATATATTCTCCATAGTGTCTTTTATAGTGTTTGGTCTCAAAAAATTTCCTTCTCTAACTTCATCCCAACATGTTGGTGTTCTATACATCTTCCTATGCAGTGCTTCATAAGGATCCATTTTAATACTTAAATGAAAACTGTTATTATAGGATGATTCAACAAGTGGAAGATTTTGATCCCAACTACCTTTATAACTAAGTGAGCCATGCCATAACATTTCTTCCAATGTTAAAATATTCCTCTCAAACTACCCATCAGTTTGAGGAGGATAGGTTGTGCAAAGGTTTACTTCAATATTCATAGTCTTTTAATGGATCATCTATAAATTAGAAGTAAATATTGGAATTCAATCTGAAATAATTGACAGTGGAACCCCATGGAGTCTCACCATTCTTCAAATATATAGGTGAGTAAGGTTCTCAAGGGATAAATCCTCTTGTATGGTGATAAAATGAGAATAATTTTTTTAATAATCAAATGATTACCTATGTGGAATTTTTTACCTTATATATCATAGGAAAGATAGTAATAAATTCCATAGTGATGTTTTCCCACTTCCATACAGACATGGATAGTGACTGAAACACTTCTTTGGGTAGTTGTTTCTCCTTATTCACTTACCAACATACCAAACATCTTATAGTATAATCAGAGATCTCCCTTTTCATGTTATCCCACCAACAATGATCTCATAGAACCTTATACATTTTGGTGATTCTAGGATGTACAGATAACACAAAGATGTAATCTTTATCCATCAGAAATTTCTTTAAATTTATAACAAATGGCATACTTCACACTTTTCATAGATTATATATTCTTTTATAACTTATGATCACTTCTTTATATTCTCTTGATCTTCTATAATAATGACTCTTATAGAATATTTTGGGATAATATTGATAATGACCTTTACCATATAAATTCAATGTTCATATTTACTAGTACCTTTATCAATGGGCATCATTCAATCCTCATCATTATAAGAACTCCAGATCATTCCTACTAAACACATTAGTGACTTTATTTTATTTTCTTGGGTGATAATGGATAGAACAATAATAGTCCTTAAGAAGTTATAATTGTCTCCTTTATCTCAGGTTCACTTCATATTATGTGAATATAAATTTAAGAATGTAGTGGTCAGTGTATCTATTAAACTTCTCCCCATAAATATTGTTTCTCCATATCTTTAATGAAAATATAATTATATCTAAATCCAAATCATGGTAGGATAATTCTGTTTATGAGGCTTTAACTTTTGATGTAACACCCCCAGAATTTATAACATATTTATTTTAGAATAGATTAAATTAATTACTACTAGTGAATGATATTAATGAAATCTATATATTATATATTCAATCAAATATTTTTGAAATTAATCTAATATATTTTATAGGCATAAGATAAGAACAAATCTTATGTTATGCATAAAAAGTTATATTTTTCTAAAGGCAATTTTGTCACCTTTTAATGGAACACTTGTTTTATATATACATTTGGACACTTTATAACTTTTATTTGAAAAATTAAACTTATTTTTTAAAATCATAACATAAAAATTAACTTTGGTTGAATTTTTTTTATTTTTCTATGAATTTTCATTTTTTGATGAACAATGAAAAATACTGAATTTTAATTAAAAACAACGTTTTTGTCTAAATAATTTATAATGATTAATTATATTTTTTAATTTGTTTTAAAGTAAAAATGGATCTATTATATGTATATAAATAAATTTTAGGTTATTTTAATCAATTTTATACTAAAATAGTATATAAAAACTTAATAATCTTTTGAAAATTTTCACATTAAACATTTGTTGTCTTATCCCGTTCGAAGGATTAATTTTAAATTACTTTATACCACTTATTTGACTGAAACTTTACAAAATGGATTCCATATTTGAAATAATAATAATTTATAATGTCTAATAGGGTGAAATTATTTTTTGACAAAAAAAATTAGTGACAAAAATTAAAATTAATTACATAGATTAAGGTAAAAATGATTTTACTTAGTGGTTAAACTTTAATCTTAAGGATCCAAATGACATAGAAACTTCTCTAAAACTCATTTGATCAAAATATTTAGACAATATACCATCTTTTATCTAATTTTATGAGTTAATGGGATACTATTCCATGAAAGTGACCTATATAATAATTTATTTAAGGAAAAAGATAAAAGGAACCTTCCTTACCTTTAACCTTTATAGAGCCTTGAGATATGAAAAAACATCATATTTTTGGTTATAAATATCCATTTGAAATATAAATGAGTTATTATTATCATAATAAATTAGATTTAATTTTTTGATATTATATAATTATTTTTAATGCTTTATAAATTCTAATGCAGTAAGTATTTAGTTAATAATTAACTAAGATAAATGATATTAAAATATTAAAAGTGAAGAAAATTGAATTAATTATTATGATACTATAATTTTTAGATGTATATATCATTTTACATATATTTGAACTTAATATTTTTTAATTCCATCATTTTATTTATATTTTTAAATTCAAATTAAATTAATAATGTCAAAATTGACATTAAATTTTTTATAATAAATGATATTTTATTAATTGATTTAAAATTTATAAAAATATTATCTCTATAAATTGATTTTTAAATTTTAATAAATATCACATATGGTCCATTCATGGAACAATTATAATATTATAATGACTATATTGACTGTTAAATATTAAAAATCTCTCTTAGTACAATTATGGTTTAAGCTATATTTTTTCACATTACTTACGCTTTTGTTAAACTTAATTTCCAAAAAACCTAGGATTATTATTTTAAAAATTATATATCTTATTTATAATTATTAGGTAAAAATTATATATCAAGTATAAATTTATTTTTGTCTTAATGGATAAAATACATAGGTTAAAAAACTAGTTACCTTAATAAAAACCAAAATGATAAAATTGGGGAAACATAGAAGTTAAGGATAAACATTATAAAAATGAACTTATTTTTGTGTTTTGGTGGTATGGATCGACCATAATTTCCTATAATATAGTATTTTTCAATTTTTGAGGAACATGATATAATGAAGACCTCCCAACAATGTTTTTTTTATATTTAAAATAATGACACTCCTCCTCCACTGTAAAAAAGAAACTCACCCCCTCAATTATTCACACCTCTCAAGAAATTTGGATCTTCCAAAACCTACCAAAATAATCTCCCAAAAACCCTCCTATAATTTTATAATCCTCACTTTTGGAATAAATCAAACCAAATAAGTCCTTTGATGAAAACCAAAAGGAGTTACCCAAAGAAGAGGTAATGTTTTTCAACAATCAGTTTTGTTTTATTTCCTTCTCAACACCTTTAACTCTTATTATATCTTGATTATATAATAAAATAAGTATCATAAATATACTTATATATTTTTATATTAAGATTATGACCTATAAATTCACACACTTGCATCAAATGATATACACAATCATTGTTCACGTGTACAGCGTACAACCACCTCGCAAACCGATGTTGTTCATTCTTCCATTACCACCTTTCAAGGTTGGGAATAATGACGTATTTATAGTTTATATATTATAAGTATTATATTTATAATTTAATTATTCTTATTTAATTATTATATAACACACACCTTCATTCTTTCCATATTGTGGGAATACGATAACATCGTTTGTGGATGTGCAGACTATCGCCTCCTCAAAGCGATGTGATTCATTCCCACTTTACATATAATTTATTAAGGGTGTTTTTAATTAACATATTTGATAAATATAAAATTAATTTTATACTATAATTATAATATACATATATATAATTTACTTTTCATTATTTTAATATGATAATAAAATAGAAACAATGTTCATGCATACATATGACCTACCGTCTCCATGAATGGTGTATTTCATTTCCTATCAAAAAAATTTATGGATTACTATAAATAAATTTGTACTGAATATATATGATATTTAAATAATGGTTTACATTATTGAGATTATTAATTTGTGTTCTAAGTAAGAGTAACAAAAGAATAACAAGTCAAAACATACTCTAAAAACAAGGCAATTAACACCTAAAATAGTAAAAATAATGAAATATTATTAACAAACAGGTAATAAAATATTATAATAAGATAATATATGATTTATAAATATGATTATGGTTATATTATAAGTTAATAACATACTTAAAACCATTATAAAAGAGGTTAAAGATCGTTCAACCAAAAGAAAGTGCAAGGTAAGGGGATTTTTAGTCTCACTTTTATTTCTGCGAGACTTATGAAATATTCACCAATAAAGTCTTTTATGTGGTGTATAAAATACCCTATGAAATTTTATATCATGAATTTAATTTATTTAATTATATTAAATGTTTCAATTTATTTTATTCTTTCATGTATCTTTTGATTCAAATATTACTCAAGTAGTAAAAGATTTCATCTCAATTTACCTTCCATCGAGACTTATTTGTTATTATAAACCAATTAAATTGTATATGGTATATATACCAACCCCATTGAAATTTAATATCATGATTCTTTCCTAATTCATGGTATTTTAAGTTTAACTTTTAATTTTCTCATCTAAGTGAATTAAACTCGAAATAATAACATTATTGTAATAATTTTTTATTGGAAATTATATTTATTTTAATATAAATATTGTTTTATGATGGATAATATTATTTCCTAAACCATATTCTAGTTTTAGATATAGTGTTTACTTTGAATTTTATTTGATTTACATGGGAAATATTGATAAATCCATATTTATATTCAATACAAATATTTGATGATAAGGAATATTTAATTAAATATTTTATTTGATATATGAGGATTGAATTTTATTTCATATGTGATTGGAGAGTCCCTATATATACCCTAGAATAATTTGTAGGTTTCATTAGACAAACTTGATATGGTTTTGGTCGAGGTATTACCCATTTTTTAGATTTCTGGAATAAATCCTTGATAGTATAAGATTATTAGCATGGAGCCTTAACAATATTATATTATTATCATGAATGCTTAATGATATGTTTTATATATCCATCATTATGAATTCAGTTATTGATATTCCATGTGATTATTATATTTTTTATAATATCCATGGTTAAGTTTATGCTCAAGTTATTGATTACATGACATGTGTTTCAATTATTTACCTTTCCATATTTATTATGATCGTTGATTCATTATTGATTTCACTATACTTAACCCTTACTGAGAATTTGAGGTCACCCTTATTTTTTTTCTTTCCTTAGGATATGAAGATGAATTCTTAGAATGAGTTTCAAGGATACATTTTTTTAGATTTTGTTATTTATTTTATTTCATTTTATTTCCCCAAAGTAAAATAGGTATCATGTATGTAATATGGATTTCTAGAACTACTAAACTGAACATCCCTTTGGGATTTAATTCCTTATAATCAATCCAATGTAATGGTAGCAGTCATTGGTTCTGAGATTTTGGGGTTAGGTCACTAAAATTGGTATCAAAGGAAGTTTAGTAGAAATATTGGAAACTAGATTTAGTAAAACATAAATTATTGAACATAAAACTATGTTATACTTTGAGGATAAGTATAGAAGAATATCCTAACATTTTTTATGATTATAATATTAACTATGCATAATTTTTTCAATTTTTTAAAATAGATAACTAGTTTTGGAATTATACATTATATTTTATAGTGTTAGTATATAATCTAGTGTATGCCATTGTTTATAGATGAAACCTGAGAGGAAGAAATATATAAATACTAATGGAAAATATTGAGGTATCCCTACTGAGGAGGCCGATATAGCTGGTATTGAAACTGAGAAAGTTATGGATATATTATGGCATCTTAATCAGTTTATGAAAAATAACCTTTTCTGGATGGAGGAACATGTTACACAGTGACATTCTATGATACTGTATCTCTTTATGCAACAGAGGCCCCCATAATTTAGTGGGACTACTAATACAATAGAAGCTGAGAAATAGATTAAGTCTTTGGAGAATATATTTATAGCATTAAGATGTGGTGAAAAAGAAAATGTTACACTTTAAGTGGATTATCCCAATGGAGATGCTGATCAATATTCATCATTGATCAAGAATATGATAGAGGAATAGAAAACTGAACTCATGGAATGGGAAGACTTTAAGGAGAAATTCTTTGAAAAGAACTTCCCTTATGAGCAACAAAATAAGATTAAGATAACTTTCCTTAGTTTAAATAAAAATTATGAATAAAGCATTATGGAGTATAAAGATACCTTTAATAGGTTATTAAGGTATGTTATATATTTCATATGAAACACAAAATGAAATATTAACCATTTATTTAAGGTATTTAGCCAAGCATCTAATGGGAATTGGTGACTCAAAATTTTTCTTCATATGATGAAATGGTTTCATATGCTATCAAGACAGAGAAAGAATTTTCCAAGTCTTATGGAATAAAAGGAAAGAAAGAGAAGAATAGGAAAACCAAGAAAAATGTAGTTAAAGGGAATAAGGGAAAGAAGGATTTTCCAACATGTGATACTTGTGGAAGGAAACACCTTGGTACATGCTTAAAAGGGAAGGGAGTTTTCTTCAAGTGTGAAGAAAAAGGCCACCATGATCAATATTTCAAGGTCAAGAAATAATTTTATAATGTTTAATGCTTCAACTTTAAGGATATGTGGAACTATGAAAATGAATTCCCCAAGAATGAAGAGAATATACCCTAGAAGAAGCTAAGGGATCAAATTCAATCTTATGTTAATACTACTGATGAAGTAGAATGATTAATTTTCTTGAATTTATATTAAATAATTATGTTATAAGATTATTTTAAATAATTATATCATGGTTGTAAGAATTATGAAATGTATTAGGGTTATTATACAGTGATACTTCATTAAGGATTTGAAAGTGTATGTTAAATGGTACTGATTACCAAGAAAAATGATTTAATGACCATCTAAAGTTTTTTATATTAATATTTTTGAAGGTACATATGGTTAACCATTTGTGAAATGGTTTAAGTTGATCGTTGGACAAAGTTTTAGAGATTAATCTAATTTTTCACCATATGGTGAAGCCTATTCTAATAGATGAAGTATAAAATTTTCAAGGTACAAACAAAGGATAATATTATGCTTATGAAATTGAAACATATCAATTAATTATACTTCCTTACATTTTTATATTGTGAAACAATTAATCAATTCAAGGAAAAGGGATTTGAAACAAAAAATATTGTCCTATTATAATCATTTTTAATGATATTAATGACCTTTTTTCACACCTATGGGTTATGTATTTGTGGTAAAAACATTCTCATGAACATGTTCTCTATCACCTTATATTAGAACTTGATATTTATATTTCTCTTCCATGTCCATGTTTTCACTAATGTTCTCACATTTAAAAGCTTTTTTTGTGGTGAACTTATAATTTAAATTTCTCCTTATCAAGAAGAGGTGTTATTAACCCTAATTATGATGTAAGTTTTACAAAAATAGTATCTTTAAATATAAAACACTTTATTACTAAGATCATGTTTGAATTGCGAGGAAGTAATTTTTTTAAGGTGGATAGAATGTAACACCCCAAGACTTTACAATATATTTATTTTTGAATAGATTAAATCAATTACTAATAGTAAATGATATTAATGAAATATATATATTATATATTCAAGAAAATATTGTTGGAATTCATCCAATATATTTTACAGGCATAGGATGAGAACAAATCCAATATTAAGCTTAAAAAGATATATTTTTTCAAAAGGCAATCTTATCGCCTTTTAATGAATCACTTGTTTTAAACATAAATTTTTAAATTTTTATATATTTTATTTTTAAAAATAATTTTTTTTTAAAACAGAACAGAAAAATTAACCTAGGTTGAATTTTAGGTATTTTTCTGTGAAGTTTCATTTTTTAATGAATAGAGAAAAATACTAAATTTTATTTGAAAGCATCTATTTCTTCTAAATAATTTCTTATGTTAAATTATATTTTTAATCAGGTTTAAAGTAAAATTTTATCAATTATAAAACTATTATTAAAATTTAGGTCATTGGAATAAATTTCATATTAAAATAGTATATAAAAACTTAGCATACTTTCAAACATTTTCACTTTAAAAACCCGCTGCCTCATCCCGTATGCGAGATTAATTTTAAATTAATTTAAACAAATTATGTGATTATACTTTGTAAAAATTGATTCAATATTTGGAATCATAATAATATATAATTTCTAAAAGGTCCAAATTAGTTTTTTAGAAAAAATATTAGTAAAGGAATTTAAAATTAATTACAACAATTAAGGTAAAAATTAGTTTACTTAGTGGTTAAACTTTAATCTTAAGGGACCAAATGACCTAGACAATTGTCCAAAAAACATTTGATTAAAATATTTACACCATATAACCTATTTATTTATTTTTATGAGTTATTAATATACTATTTCATGAAAGTGATCAATATAATAAGTTATGTAAGGAAAATGATAAAAAAGATCCCTCCTCGCCTTTAACATTTATAAAGCCTTGAGATTTGGAAAAAACAACATATTTTAAGTTATAAATATACTTTTTAAAGATAAATGAGTTATTATTATCATAATAATTCGTATTTAATTTTTATAGATGATATAATTATTTTTAATACTCTAGAAATGCCAACACAATAACTATTTAGTTAATAATTAACAAAGATAAATGATACTACAATATTAAAAGTGAATAAAATTGAATTAATTATTATGAACCCTAATTTTTTAGATGAAAATATTATTTTACATAGCTATGAGATTAATATATTTTAATTCAATCATGTTATTTATATTTTTTTAATTCCAATTAAATTAATAATTTCAAAATTGACATTAATACTATTTTATAATAAATGATATTTTATTAATTGATTTAAAATTTATAAAAAACCTATATCTATAAAGTGATTTTTAAATGTTAATAAATATCAAATATGGTCCATTAATGGACCAATTATTATATTATAATGACTATATGGATGGTTAAATAGTAAAAAAACTCTATTAGCACCGTTACGGTTTAAATATTGTTTTTGCATGTTACTTTCACTTGTGTTAAAATTAATTTCCAAAACACCTAGGTTTTTTATTTTATAAATTATAAATCTTATTTATAATAAGTGGGTAAAAATTATATAGAAAGTATCATTTTATTTTTGTCTTAATGGATAAATTAATTAGGATAGAAAACTAGTTACCTTAATAATTTATTTTAAAAGTGGGGAAACTTAAAAGTTAAGGAACAAAATTATAAAAATGAACTTATTTTTTTTTGTGGTGGTGGTTTTTATTGACCATAATTTACCTAAAATAAATTATTTTTCAATTTTTGAGTTACATGATGTAAGGAAGACCGCACAATAGTTTTTACCTTTTTATATTTACAAGAATGCCACTCATCCTCTATTAAAGGACACTCACCCCCTCACTTATTTACCCCTCTCAAACCATTTGGATCATCCAAAACCTACCCAAATAAGATCCCAAAACCCATCATATCACCCTATAAGCCTAAATTTTGGAATAAAGAAAAAAATAGGTCCTTTGGTGTAAAGTAAAAGGAGTTACCCAAAGAATATGTAATGTTTTTCAACAAGAACTTTTGTTTTATTTATTTCTCCACCCCCTAAATTATTATAATATCTTTCTTATATAATAAAATAAGTATCCTATATATATTTAGATGTTTTTTTATTAAGTATATGACCTAAACATTAACACAGTTCAATTAAATGGGATACACAATCATCATTTATGTGTATGGGGGACTACCACCTCGCTAATCGATGTCGTTCGTTCTACCATTACAACCTTTAAAGGTTGGTAATAATGATGTATTTATAGTTTATATATTATATATAAGATATTTATAATATCTTTAAACTTTTTTAATTCTTATATAACACATACCTTTATTCTTTCAATTTTTTGGGTATGCAATAACATAATTTGTGGATATGTGGACTACCGCCTCCTCAAAGCAATGTGATTCATTCAAAATTTACATGGAATGTTTTAAAAATGGGTTTAATTAACATATTTTATAAATATGAAATTAAAATTATATTTTCATTATAATATGTATATCTTTTACTTTTGATTATTTTAACACATCATGAAAATGGAAACAATGTTCATGCGTAATCTAGTTTTCCAAAACTACTAAACTGAATGGTCCTTTTGGATTTGATTCCTCATAATAATTCTAATGTAATGGCAGCAGGCACCAGCTCTGGGATTCCGAGGTCAGGTCTCTACATTCGAGATGAATAAGTAATCACCTTATCCTTTTTCATGAGTACATATTCAAGTCCAATTCATCTCTATAAATGAACAATTATTCCCCATTATAGGGTAATGTTAGCATGGGTACACAAATAAACATCTCCTTCAGTCCTTGGAAACTTTCTTCACACTCCTCTATCTAGATAATTTAACCCCCATTTGACTCAATTTTTTTAGTTTATTATAAATCCATGAAAATATTTTCAGAAACCTTCTATAGTATTCTATTAGGCTAAGGAAACTATTAATATCAGTTACTATTATAGTTCATGGATACTACTCCACAAGTATTTTCTTTACTTGATCAACTAACACCCCTTCCGTGGTTACAATGTGTCCCCAAAACATGAAATTTTTTAACCATAACTTATATTTTATAAATTTACAAAAAAAATTAAATTTTCTCATAGTTTTAAATATAACCCTTAGACAATACTCATGCTTCACATGACATTGAAAATATATCATAATATCAATAATAAAGACAACCAATAATTTATCAATGTAGTCCCAAAAGACTCTATTCATCAAATTCATAAATATATATGGGAATTTGTCAATCCAATGTGTATAATAACAAAATCATAATGACCAAATGTAGTTTAGAAGGTAGTATTCAGGATATATTTTTCCTTCATCCTTATCTGATGATACCCTGATCAGAGGTCAATCTTGGAGAGAAATTGATCCCCATGAATCTGTATAAACAAATCATCAATCCTTGGATGAGGGTATTTATTCTTCAATGTAATACACTTAATTTATCTATAATAAATTCACAATCTCATTGTTCTATCCTTCTTATTCAAAAATATAAAAATTTCTCCTCAAGGTGACAAGATTGGTTGAATAAAACCCTTCTCTAAAGATCCAGAAGTTACTTCTTCAACTACTATAACTCCACATATGCATTTCTGTATAAGGTCTTTGATATTATCTTGGATCCAGGTATAATTTTAATTAAGAAATCCACCTCCCTTTCTAGGTAAGGTTCATGTAACACATTAGGAAATACATCAATGTATTCCTAAATAATGGATATATCTTCTATCTTTATACTTTCTTGTTCTTCTCCTTCCCCACCAACCATTTCTATAAAAAAGAAAATATGAGGTGGTTTTGACAAGAACCAGGCTAGTATATCTCTCCTTTGAAGATAATTAGAGGTTGTCCTTTCAGGAAAACTAAAATTTCCTTTATTATATAGTTTATCTTACCATTATAAATTGGAAACCAATCCATCCATTGTATTATTTCAAATTACACCATTGGAATAACACTAGGTTTATAGAGTGATTTTACTCACCAAAGATAATAGGTAAATCCTTATATATATTTGATTCTTGAATAGTTCCTCTTTGTTTTTTACCAAAAAAACTACCACTAGTAGTTTAGGGTTTAACTTGACATTATTTTCAAACTTGAATGAAAAAAACGTATGCATAGAACCAAAATCAAACAATGTACTTATTATTATTGAGTGTATGAGGAATTTAACCACCAATACACCATTTAAAGATTAAAATTTAGGTATATTGATTTAAAAATTATGACCTTACTCCCTTAGGTTATATTGGGGTTGATAGTGATTTCCCTCAATTATCTTCTAATTTGGACATTGATTAGTGAAATTTCCATGCTCCCCAAACTTGAAGCATTGTATTTTAGGTTTTACTTTCACCATATTCTATTTTTCAATATAATTAAGATGTTAACACATTAAATGGTGAGATTTCATTAGATAATTTTCCATCAAAGGTGAAATTCATTATGAAACCCCTTTTAAATGATTCCTTCAAGAACTTGGAAGTGTTGTTAGGATTTCATTTAATCCCAAAATTCATTTATGTTTTATCAGTTGACTTCACTCATTAATTCCTTTTCATTTATTAACAATGCTTGGCAACACTAATGGATTTTCTTGGAAAAAGGTTAAAGGCACTAATTTTTATATAGGAGATGATCTGGTAGAGACCATAATGTGGTTATAGTTGAAACTAATTCTTTGAGAGATCTTGAATTTAATTTAAAATTTTTAAAAAATAAAAATGATTAGATCTATGATCCCTATAAATATTGAAGAGAATTTTATTATTAGGGATAGTTGATGAGTGAAAAAATCCTCATAAAATGATTTGATAAAATAGATCTATGATTTTATCTCAATCAATAAATTTTTTCCAATATCACTATTTATAAACTATGAGTTAGAGTACTTTCAGAAATACCATTCAATAATATATTTTAGTCTGTAGATAACCATTATATTAGATTAGTTATATTCCTAGTTTCTTGATTCAATACATTCATGAGTGTTGGATGCATTTTCTTATTATATTTATTAATAATATTACCATGGATGATTTGTAAGCTATTTTAGAGTTTAATGGAGTTTCACAAGAATTAATTTTTTTTATTCAATGCATAACATGGTGTAAAGTTTTTTGTTATTATATAATGGGAGTTTTTGTTACTATAAGTTTCACTCTAATACAAGACCTTACATAATATATTATCTTATTTCAGCATGTAGGGGATGATATGGAGAAACACTACACTATAGTCACACATGTTTCACTAAGAATAATTAATCTAAGGTATTATGGTAAAATTATCATGAAATAAATCATATCCCTTTTAAAATTAGTTATACACTAGTTTGGGAGTCAACCATTCTCATACCATAAGAGAAAACAAAATATAGATAATAGTTAGATCAAGTTGTAGTGGTTATGCTGTTACATTTCTCTATCTCACTTGAATAATAATTCATGTTCTTACACCATAAGGACTGTACACTTTTCATGATATGTATTTCACAAATAAAGATATATATAAGAATTTAGGAATCCCATTTCATGAAAATGTTTTCCATTATGAAATAATGTTTTAGAATCTTCATGATTCAATTTCCATATTTATCAGATCAGAGCACCAAACCATTAAAAAGATATCCACACTATAATATATACTTATTATATAATTGAAAGTGTGCCTTGATTAAACAAATAATCAAAAACTTATCATAGAAATATTATTTAACCTACCATTAATTATTCATAGGAATTTAAGGATGTTTTGGATATTATTTGAGGGGTGTAACTAGGGTGCATATGAGATTTATGTTCTAAAGGAATTTGAGGCTAGAGAAGAGGAGATTAATAGACTTGATTGAAATTTTCTTTAAATATTAAATTTTGGAGTTTAAGGTTTCACCCTACTCATTCCCTTTTTCATATTGACAATGAAATAGGAACTTGGGTACAAGATTAGGTGAACCATGTATTCACCCTTGAGTTGTGTGTGTTCTTCCTCTATCTTTCTCGCATTATCTAATCATCATCATCATCAAGATTATTTTAAAACCAAAAAACGTGTGAACGAAAGTTCAGTGTTATTTATTTTAGTAAATAAAAATTAACCCCCACTCCATCTTAGTGTTGTTATACTCTCACCTAAGTCTTTTATCATATCACAAAATAATTTTCATAAAGAATTTATTAAAATAAATATGAATATGAAAAGATTTAATAAACATGATATACTAATAATATCAAAAAATAATATACATTACAACATGTATCCCCTAATTTTGGGAGGCTATATACCTAATTCACCTTCATTAGGCTAGCTTTGAATATATATGACAATGAAAGTGATAAACTCAGGGTGATAATTCCATTTATTGTGAAAGGGGATTGGTTATATAATTTCAAGTATATTTTGTATATTAACCCTTTGGGAATATAGGAAAGTGAAAAATAAGTTAGGTTGTTTAACTCTAATCACATTCCATCACCCTATCCATCAATATGTGGAGTACCTATGCCTTAAATATATAACCGTTATCATTCCCTAGCTTAAGATAAATGGGAAATTTTCATAAACTCAAATCATAATTTAGACTAAGGTGGATAATAATAGAACTCAATAATTAAAAACTGGTTGTATATATTTTCATATGAATACCACATAAAAAATGTTAAGAAATAAACCAATAAATTCGAACACATTTAAATATCACTTAAGGAATTCCAATGTGATAATAATATAATAGGATTTTCATAACCATTGATAATTTAATTAAACCATTTTATAGATAAAATTATTATAGGAAATTTTACCTTTTTAATTAAATCCACATAGGACCATATCACTATTATATCAACTCATTAAGATTATGAGAGGAAGAAGAGAATAACTATTTATATTAGTGCTGAATGAAACTTCAATGTCAAAAGAAAGAAGATATTTTTCCACTAGAATGATTGAACCCACCAAGAATAAATGATTTTGAGTATTTAACCACTTCTAAGAAATGAGGGATAATTAAAAAAATCAAAGATAGATAAATACCCCATCCTTACACGGTGTTAACTCTAATAGAAGATACATGTAGGTAATCTCAAAGAAATTGATGAGTGTTATAATACTTAAAATAGTATATTATTCTATTGAATTTTTTCGATGGAGAAAAGGGAGAAAAATTTATATTAGAGAGATTTAAACTTTCATGTTAATGAAGACAATATTTTAATACCTATTAGAAATAATCTAGAAAAGGATTTAAGGTGGATTAACCTAATATAATAGGAGAAGAAGAGAACCATATGGGTGATCCTACCAATAAAAGAAGAGTAATCTTGAGTTTATGGATTTTAATGGATTGATTTTTTAGGTTGAAGGATGAAATTTTCGTTATAATTATAAAACAACATATAACTCTACCATGTAACAATGGGTAACCAGTACAAGTCTATCAATTACCTAGTATTATCCATATAGTTTGGCCCTTATTGTTCTTAGTAGGATCATACAGTCACTATTAGTGGGAGTGTATCAATGTGACCTTATTTTACCATATTATTTTCATTTTCAATTTCCCATCTTAATAATTCAACATATTCATATGGTAAGATGAATTAATATTATTTGTTTTACTCAATAAATTCCCATTGTATTCAAGATAGAAATATAATAGAGTTCAACATATAGTATTTTTAAATAGTTTGATCCAAATTTTGGTATCTCACCTAGCTTTGATCGAGTTGAGTATGATATATTGATATTTACTATATTAAACAAGTGGATAAAAGTGATGGGTGGGTGAAATCCTTGACTCTTGTATTGTCATTAGAGGAAGGGTATAATACATCCTTGACTGCAAAAAAATATCTAATTGATTACAAGAAAGGGGATGAATACATTCATGCCTCTTTCAAAGAAATCTTACATTAGAACCTATGTCTCTATATCTATATAGTGTCCTAACTAGTAATTTATGATTATTATTGATCCCTGAAATCTTAAAAATTCTTCCTTCTTCACTTATTAACATGATCTTCAATTTTATTTTAGAAGTCTTCACATTGCAATTTATGATCTTATTCCCTAGAAACAGGTCTTTAACTGCTAGAGAGTTAGAAGTGCCATAGTATATACACCAAACTTTTTATCAAACTTTTATAAAGTCCAATGTATTCATGCGAGAAATAAATAATACACTATATTGTTCCTCCACAATAGAAATACATATATTGATCATCCCTTCAATTTTATTTCCTCTACATAGATGAAAACTAGTAGTAGTAATTTCATAACTTTCAATCTCTCTCTATCATAAATTATTATTTTTATTCTATTATATAGTGGTATCATAGGAATCATATCTACACATACTTATTCTTCATAGTCTATTCTATAGATATTGGTAGAAAAATATTTTTTTTTCAGAATACTATTTTTTGTCTCCTATACTATATTTTTAATCTTCTCACTTATATTGATAGAATAATGTGAATATTATTTCTATAACTAACTATGGAAATTTGATGATAATTGGAACTATAACCACCTTAATATTAAAATTCATTTTCTCAATAGAACCGTATGGTATTTTCCTACATGATCACATAATATGTTCCTTTTTTATACCCCTTTTATCAAATAGTATTATATAAATACCCATATTCTTATTAAAACTGGTTTAAAATACTCCTTTGAATTCATCCACCTTTTTATCTTCAGATATGATTTCAAAAAATTTTATGTTTAATCCTAGATTTATTAAGTGATAAATATGAAAATTATAAGGGATTGAGTTATGATTCAATATCAATCATAAGAGGGAACTAATTTTTATAAATTGAGATATTTACCCTTAAACATATTTTAAAAACTCCTTAACATTACATATGATTTTTGTTACACTTATATTTTTACTCAAACTACTGGTTTATAGTAATAAATAATCTTGTAATATTTGAGATATATTTCAAAATGTTTTGGTCACTGATATATATCCTCTTATTTATTCTTATGTATTCAATGAAAAATTAAAGTCACTCATATGTATCACAGTATGGGTCAGTTACATTATCAAGAATTATTCTTTATTCTATGTAACTTTATGCATCAATTTGAAAACTATAATAACCCCCATATATCATGAAACATACCTTGACATATCAAATTATGACTCCACACTATTTTAATTCTAGTCTTCATGGTTTGGAAAACCCTTGTGTATTATCATTTTCATTACTAATTCTCCATAAAATTTTACATATTGTTCACAAAATCTGAGTGAATTTTAAGTATTTAGAAAAACATAAAAAATAATAGTATGTATATACTAATTTTTCAATTTCATTAATAATCTATAACTTTGAATTTCCATAACATCATATATTCATTATATAACTTTATCAAATATTCTTAGGCATTCTTTACAAAATCCAACCCATCTCAAAATAACTTAAATGAATTTAGGGATTTATAAACCATTCTCAATACTATTGAATAAAATTTTCTATACATTTTTAGTCATATGGATTCTTCTTGAGTATTTTAATAATGATCTAAAACCTCAACTCATTTGTCAGAACTTCTCAACACTTATTCTTAGAAATATTTATCCGATAATTACCAATAAATACAACACACATGTCAGCTTCAATTATAACATTATACAACCATAATTCATATATGTTAGTCAATATATAATGTATCCATAATTCTTTATAACACATTGATGGTTCCTCAGTCATCAAGCTTACATTAATCTTAAACTAAGAAACACTAAACTTTATTAATCACAACCAATATCTCAAACTCATTGGGAATAATAATTAGAGAGTTTTTCTTCATATCCCATCATCAATTTTCATTGATTCTCATTATTCTTTGTATAAAAATCATAATTTATAATCAATTATTCATTATATCTTGTTATCCAAGAACTCCAAATAGTAGTATGACTATCTCTCTATTAATGTCAGTATATCAATCTTAATATTTATTTCCAACATATGAATGAATATTCATTAAAAAATAAAATTTAATAAATATTAAATACAAGTGATTTATAATAAATCCAATATAGAACTCATTTATCACCAATGATCTCTTCAATCCCCCCTTTTCATAGTTCTCTTCATCAGTCATGGGGTGCATTAATCTCTTGAATCATTATGCTCTTCATCATCTCTCAGCACACATTGACTTTATCCTCATTTTTTTATTGGTAACAGATAAAACAAATAAAAATACATTTATCTCAATTTATTTAGGAAATTATTATTATTTTATCCCCCATTCAATTTTAATCATAGAGATTTTAATTCCTCTCTCACATTAAATCTATAAAAAATATAGAGTTAAATGAATGAAAAAAGAGGAATACCAATCCAAAAATCTGAAGCTTGTTAAGAAATATCTTCAAAAAAATTCAATATATAATTAAATATGGTGAATAATTTTATTCTAATATAGGGTAGATGGATAAAAAACTGAAGTTTAAGGATTTAAAGATTAAAAATCTTGAAGAAGAGATGGAATCTTGAATGTAAAATAGGAAATTATAGATCCCTCAAATAATAAGCACTGCAAATTTTTTTTTTGTTAAATATCCTAAAACATAAAATATAATAAGGATTTAATAATAAATTAGGAGAAAATAATCCTAAAATAATTTTGAAAATGAGGTTCTACTGTAGTATATTTATGGGACACACCTTGGATGTGTGTTTGGAAACCAAATAATTTAGTAAAGGGATCATATATACTATTATATATTATCCATTGAAAGAGTATATGATGTATGTTTTTTTGAGATGATTTATTTATAATAATAATAATTATATATAATTATATTTTAGTATGAATGTTGATGAATATAACAGAACTAAATCTCATATTCTCATAATAATAGGCATGAAATAATGGATGGAAGGAAAAAAATACGTTAAAGAAAGGATTTATGGTGCTAGAAGATAATGATGACATAAGGAAATAAAATGAGAATCATGAAACAATAGTGGGTTATTCATAATATCCATATTTTAAATATAAAACTCAAATATAAAGGATGGAGGAGAAATAATATAATGACCAAAGATAAACTTATATAAATAATACATTGATACAATGGTTTAATTAATCCATCCAAATAAAATTTTTATTCAAAAGAGATACCAAAGAGAGTAAAAGAGAGAGAGAACTAAGGAGAGAACAAACAAGAGAAAAAAATGAGAGAAAAAAAAGCACAGAACTAAGGGGGAATGAAATTATGTAGACTGATGGAATCCCGTCTGATTAGATTCACTCCCTCTGGTTTCAGGAAATGCATAGAGAGGAGACAAGTACTAATAGAGATATGGTCTGCCATTGAAGACAGATGATCCACAACCCTATTTCCCTCCTTCCAAGTGTGGGAAAATCAGATGTTTCCACCAAGAAGAACTCTACATTTGAGAACTATGTAGGTTATGGAACAAAGAGGAGATCCCATGCCATGCAGAGCATCATTAAGGATCTTGGAATTGGTCTCCACATGAGTAATGTCGAGGTTATCCTGCCTGCTTGGGGTGAGCCTGGTGAGCATCACATTAGACTTGACCTTAAGGTAGGTACCGATTCCATAGAATTAAGTGGAATCCATATCCACATTCCCCCTGATCTGCAGAACACACCCCCTCCACTCATGACACCCATATTACAGGACCCATCCAAATTTAGTTTAAGACCATTGGCAGGAGGGTTCCAACAAACCTAGTTCCCTTGCACATTGGAAAGGATGAGATGTGAGGGAGGTATTCTAACCTAAAGCAACCTCAAAGATGGAGAACCCCACTATTCGGTGATTAGGGAGACCAATTCCACTATCAGGAAGTGAGTCCTCGTGATAATGTACCTCACCAAAGGCGTAGGGCATCAAACCTAGCTTGGTTCCTAGCTTTCCAAAGAAACCATCACCCAACATTAAAAATCACTGCATGAACTGTTCATTCCATACTTGAGTCTATCAAACTGTGAAACCATATAAACAGGAAAGGATAATCCCTGATATTACTCAAGGTGAAGCTAGTGAGGCCTCCAAAAAGAGTCCACACAGCCTAGGCCCATTCCCCTTCATAGAAAAGATGATGGGAACTCCCCTTCTGCCTGATACTATAGAAAAGGCACCTCGATGCTAAACTTACACCCACCTTCTTGATGTTCTCATCTGTGGTAATGTCTTGGTTCCTGATGTGCAAGGAAAAGAAGTTATACTTTGATGGTATCCTATTGAACCACACCACATCATTCTAGCTATCTGGAGGGTTCTACGAAGAAATCATCTGGTGAAAAGCCCTGGTAGAGAAATTGCCCGAGGAAGAAGGTGTGAACACACATTTTTCTGAATCAGCATTGAACATGATTGAATCGAGAAGGACCTGTTTATCCTCATCCAGAACTGCCTTAGTAAAAATAGGGTAAAGGATTTCCTCCTTAACCATGATCAATGGTGCAGGGCTACAAGGGAAGCCAATAATAGAGTCCACCCAGTTGTATCTCTAGAAAGAAATGTCCCCCAAGGCCACCAACCATAGGGAGTTTGGCTTAAGAGTCTAATAGATAGGATAAATGATCAACCAAAAAGAAGAAACATATCCTCACAAAATCTCCATAGAACCCCCACAGATAATAGACTTGGACTTACCCCATAGCATTCGCTCCTCAAAAATCTCCCAAGCAAGCTTGGAGTGCATGAACTAAAGCACACTTTGAAGGATCCTCACATTAATCACCCTATCATTAATGGATCTCACCAACCTGTTATATGAGGCCCAATGTCTCTTTCCTTCTGACTTAGCGTCCTAGATAAAAATGCATAGAACCTTATTAATGGTATGGATAACTCCTTGCAGAACGATGATGGACCCCAGTGCATGGATAGGGATGATAGATACGATGCTATTGACCAGGGCAATGTGACCCCCAAATGATAGGAAGTGATTTTTCTAGTTGAGGACATGACTCGCAACTCTGTTCACAATTTGATCAAAGTCCCACACTTGAATCCGACCTGAGGAAATGGGTGTTCCCAGGTACTCCATGGGAAAAGCTCCACGATGCATGTTGAGGATACTACACAAAGAGAAAAACCACCTAGATACAGACCTATGAGAGATGAAGATGTTACTTTTTGAATTTCTGATAACTTGCCCACTCTAGTAGCAGTAATCATCCAAGATTTTCTTAATGCCTTGCATAGAGCTCCTATCCCCATTTGTGAAGATGGATGTATCGTCTACAAATATCAAATGGGAGATCATTGGGAGATTCATCTTCCTTCTATAGGGTATAATATCTATGTTTGATAGGCCTCAGTTGATAAGGAGACTAAGGGTATCCTACGCTAGGATTAAGATACTAGGAGAGATCAGATCTCCCTACCAAAGGACCCTCATTGCCTTAAGAAAATCGTGAGAATTATCTAAGAAAGAAACCACCATCCACGAGGAGCTAAAAATCCTGAAAAGGATGTCCAACACCCTAGACGAGAACCCCAAATCCACAAGAACTCTGTTAATAAAACTCCATTAAATTTGATCGTATGCTTTACTCATATCCAATTTGATCACTAGGTTGGAGCCATTGGTATTTAGGTTAATATCTCGCATCACCTCTTGAGCTATAAAAAATAGCTCCCTAAATGGATCACCCTATAACAAACCCATATTGATTAATGTAAATACACCGAGGGAGAAGTTTTTATAGTCTCTGACTAATCACACTTGGAAGGATATTGTAGGGGAAATTACATAAAGTCACTGGGTGATAGTGTGAAAGAGAAGAAGGTTCCTTATTTTTTGGGATAAGATTCAGATTGGTAGTACATGCAACCCTGGATAGACTCCCACCGCGAAAAAAGTCCAGAATAGGTTCAATGATGTCCTGCTTCTCCATATCCCACACCCCCTGTAAAAAGATCCCAGAAACCTATCCGAGCCGAGTGGACTCTCAGGGTTAAGATTCATCATTGCCAAGTGAATTTCATCCTCATCTGGGATTACCTCTATGCAGTCGTTGTTGAGGCTAGACACCACCATGGGAATCACCTACCCTAGATTAGTCGTGCTACTTGGGTATCCACCAGGAATCCTCATGTTGGTTCCAACATAGAGATCCCTAAAAAACGTATGCACCAATCTCATAATAATGTCTCTATCCTCTATGAAAGTGCCATCATCGAGTTGAATATTGGAATTTTTCATCTGCCTCCTCTTGCTAATACAAGTGTGAAGAAATATGTGTTTTTATCCCCCTCATGAATCCATTTCCCCCGTGATCGCTCTCGATCCAGTCTCTCTGGTTTAAGGAACAACTCTTCCCATAAAACCTTCTTATCAACCAGTTCTTCAAAAATAAAGTTGCTCCAGGCCATCTCCAGACTAGATTCCAAGTTGTCGATATTCTGTTTCAAATGCTCCATATCCTGATTGAAAGGAGGAATCCCCCTATACCACTCTTGAAGCTTTATTTTCACTCTCCTGAGTTTATTATGAAGCACCACCCTTGTATGCCCACACGTAGGCTCACCCCACAACTTTCCCACAATCTGTTGGTACCCCGGGCTTCGAGACCACTATTGAAGGAACCTAAAAGACTCCGGGAAGTTCTGCCTAGGAGGCATCAAAACCAATAACGGATAGTGGTCAAAGATACCTTAGATAAGATGTTTAAACTTATAATTTGGGAACATGTTGATGGACTTGGTGTTGGACAGAAAATTATTGTGCCTACTTTAGATGTGTCTTCCTCCCTTCTGGTTGTTACACCACATGAAAAGTGCTCCCGAGTACCCCAGATCAAGAAGACCTAATCCCGCCACGAAGCTCAAAAAGTCCAGGATATCCTGTTGAGGGAAGGTGACTTTCCCTTTATTCTCCCCAGGGTTGAGGATGACGTTGAAGTCCACCTCCATGAACCACAGTAGATCCTCCTGATCAATGGAGCCAAGATCATACCACATCCTCTTCCTAGCTCGAGCATCGCAGCTACCATACACAAAGGAAACAAAGAAACACTCTAAACCCCTCATGAATTTCTTCATGAAAAATTGGTAACCCATGCTTATAAGGTCCAATGAAACCTCCTTATTCCAAAAGAGCCAGATATGGTAGTTGATCGAGTCCGCTTGCATGGAGCCATGCATTCTAACCTTACGACAGAATTCCTTGATCTTAGTCGGGTTCTACTTATGTTTTAGGACAACAATAATAGATACCTTGTGTTTCTTAACTTTAGTGGCTATAAAGTCAAACTTCACCCATGCACCTAGGCCATATGAATTCTAAATGATCATCGATAACATTTAAATTAGAGGGAGCCCGTCTTTGGCCCCAGGATCGACGGTCTTCATACTGAGGAAGGGGGAGCCTCCCCTAAGCCGTCTCTACCAAGAATGAGTGCACATAACTTGGTTCTGAACAGAAGCTATTGGGAGTAATGGAGTCATCAGATAGGGAACCTCAACCAAAACCTCACTCAACTCCCCTGGATAATAAGGTGGGGGGAACCTCAGATGAAACCCAAGCCTTTGGGCCGCCTGAACCATAAACTAAAACCTTACTAGAATCTTTTTTCAAATGAAAGAGAAAACACAACAAAACACTCGTATCCTCCAACTCCTCAAATGCCTCAGGAAGGGCCTCTAAAGTGGGAGGGAGGAACAACTAGAGATCCAGAGAGGATAAATGAAAATTCAGGAGCCACTCGCGCATCTAGACAACTCCAAGCACTAAAGGAGGACTGATCATGGATTCAACGAGGGTCGAGATCCTCTTAGAATTAACCCCTTACTTAAATGGCACCAGATCCAAGAAAGGGAAAGGACCACTATCAGACAAACAGGAGGGCTCATCCGCCAACATAGGGTCCACCATGGGAGTCTAAAAAACCTCCGTCTCTAGCTCTGAAAACCACTCTTGGGGAGAGACAACCTAAAAAATACTTGACCGAGGAGGGAAGGACCCACCACCCGAAGGTTCCTTCTGCACCTAAAGTGGGTTTCCTTTATTCCAATTCCTATATAAGGCCCTGGAGTAACCCTATAGATAGTACAAGGAACAAAACCTAGGGAAAACTAGGAATGAAATTCCTTGTTCCCAAGACACCCCACCCTACACCTTTAAAGAAACTTTTTCAGGAATCAGCGGGGAGATATCAAATTCTACACAAATATAAGGAACCAAAATGTCTTCGCAGGAGAGGGTAGGCTTTAGAAATGCTCTATTTTGAAAAGGTAGAGGTAAACCTGGAATCCCCAACCAAACCGCAGCATGGGTACTTTTATTACCCTTATGCACCTCCAGAGACCATGGAGCCAAGCTAAAATTCCACCGCCCAAAGGAACAGGGAGATTTTCACCATATACTGATGAAGTCCACCTATGACTCAGTTACCAAACAAAAGGAATTCCAATGGATCTCAGAGATCCGCACCTGGCTGCACAAACCCCATGATGCTGCAAACCTCCCGAAAACCTGTAGGGAAGGCTTCTACGCCCCAAAATGAGCCAAAAGCAAAAATTTAAGGCAAGTGAAAACCTCCTCGAATGCGACAGGGGTAACCTATACCAAAACATAACATCCATCCATGCCACCACCAGAGAGACCCGACCCACCTCCAGGAAGCATCGCCGGTGGAAACTGCCAGACGAACCGCAAAAAACATCACGAAAGAATATCGCGGCCTGGAAAGACCCTTGGGGAGAGCCATAGGATCCCATAGGTCAAGGCAGATCAACAAAATTAGATACACCAGGATTGAAGGACATCGAATCCAAATCAACCACCTGAGCACCACTGGCCGGAGAAGCAACGGTCAATAAAATTTGAAAATTTCATGGCGTGTGAGGCATATTTTTTTGAGCGTCCATTTTACTAGACACACACACCAGATATGGTTTAATTAATACATCTCACAAATAATATCACAAAAAAATATAATGGTTTATGTATTGGGGAATATAATAATAAAAACACTTATTTTACATGCTTTGAAAATTTCTCAATAAAATAAACCCCCTCTTAGACATTCCATGAGATGTATTCTTCTTAAAATCTCATGGAAGGGAAAATAAAATGATGAGTCAGTTAACTCACTCATCATTTTCTGTTTGTTCACACTTTCCTACATGTTAATTTTATAATAATAAAAACACTTATTTCTAGTTGTCAACACATATTAATTTATGTTCATTTAAATCAAATATTTATTTTTTTTCACACTTTCCTACATGTTTATTTTATAATAAAATGTGGTTTGGAAGATAAATGTTAATAAACATAAAAAGAAATTACTTTTAATGAAAATACATTTGTTTAAAACCCACATCTCTTTAAGAGATAATAAAAATTATTTTCAAATATGGTAAAGAGATATAGTAAGGTTACTTAATCCTTAACATTCTAAAATTAGAAAGGGAAATATAATTGGTGTAACTGCATATGATTTTTTGAAATATTTGTTTCAAATAAATTTAACCTTTTAAATAATTTTCATTACATACAACACCAAGTTTATCTTGTGTAACACACAACCTTGAGTTTAAACAAAATATGACATAATTTTAAAATATTATTATTTAAAATTATAGTTATCTTATAAATGTTGAAATGGTGGTATGAATAGGATTAACTAAATTATTAAAAAAATTGGTTTACCTGTTTATATAAAATGAATTCTTTGGTGACCAATTAATTATAAATGAAAAAAACTATTTGAAAATAATAGAGATATTTTTCTGAAAAACTATTTTTATGAAAACAAACACGTTTCAATTCAATAAATTAAAAAAACTAATTTCGATGATTGATTTTAATGAAATTAATATATTATTTATTTAATCATTTGTTTAAAATTTATCTTATATGTTTTTAGATAAGAGATAAGAATAAATATAATTTTATGATTAAAAATATTATTTTCCTAAAAAACAGTTTTGTCTTATTTTTACACCCTTATTTATAAAAATAATTTTTAAAACTTTTTTGAAATTTATTTGAAAGTATAAAGTTAATTTTTTAAATAATTTTGTCAAAATTAGCTTAAGGGTAATTTTTTATAATTTTTTGAAAGGATTATTTTTTTTAATGAATAGTGAAAAATATTGGATTTTAATTGAAATGACCTTTTCATTTAAATTATTTATAAAGTTAATTTATATTTAATTTTTTTTAAATTAAAAATATTTCATATATATATATATATATCTATTAATACAATTTAGATCATTGGAATCATTTTTATTTTTAATTTTTATATAAAAACTTTGTAAACTTTTAAACATTTTCTCTTTGAAAATCTATTTTCTTATTGCATCTACCTGGTTATTTTTAAATTAAAAATTTCAAATTTTATGAATTGAATTTGTAAAAATGGATTCCATATTTTTAATAATAACAAAATTATATTATCTAATAGTTTCAACATAATTTATGACTAAAATGAATAGTGAAAATAGTAAAAATTAATTACCCTGGTTAAGGTAAAAATGGGTTTATATAGGGATTAAACTAAAATGATAAGGGTTAAAATGACCGAAAAACTTGTATAAATATATTTTATGGACATATTTAGAACCTATCATGTATAAGGATATACAATAATTCATTTTATATCCTTTTTTAAAGTGAAAAATGCGGTATTACCATTTTATTTTAAAACATTACAAGTGTACCACTCACCTCACTAAAAAAGGAAACCCCATATATTATCCTATTCACAGCTTAAAACCATTTTATTTTAGAAAATACCTAACCAAAACACTCAAAAAATTACCTCCTCTCATCCTAAAATCCTTATTTTTGGCATAAATACAACCAAGGAAGGCTTTTAGTGCAAACCTAAGGATGTTACCTGAAGAAGAAGAAATTTTATTCAAGTAGAGTTTTTATTTAATTTCTTCATCCACATAATTACTTTTATTAAACCATGATGATATAATAAAATAATTATATTAAATATAATAATATGTTTTTATGTTTGTGGAATTAACTTCAACCATCTCCACTTTTATCAAATGATTTATGAATTCATCATTCATGTGTACAACAGACTGCCGCTCGTGAAACGATGCCATTCACTTTTCCATTACTACATCTTAAAGTTGGGTATGATGATGGATAATATATATATATATCTATATATATTATATAACATAATTATACCTCTGTATTCATTATATCATACATATCTCTTTTTACTTTCCATTATGTAGGGATATGATAACATCACTTGTGTGTATAGAAGACTACCACCTCCGAAGCGATGTGATTCATTTTTCAATAACAATTTACATGGAAGATAATGAGGATAATTTTAATGAATATATGTAATAAAAATGTAATAATTATGATATAAATTACATATTTATAATTATAAATAGATAATATATCATTTTATTTCTTACCTTTTTACTCAATGAAAGATGATAACGTTGTTCGTGTACATATGGACTACTGCCTTCAAAAAGAAATGTGACTCTCTATTTTCATTACCAAACAAAATAGATGATATGTATAAATATATTTAATAAAACAATATGTTATTTTTTATATTATTATTACTCTATAAAGATAAAATATTACTTACATCATTTCCATAACGATCGTTGGAAAATGAAAACGTTACTCATGCACACATACGACCCATTGTCTCTACGATCGTAACATACTTAATTTCTCAAAAAAATCTTTTAGGATCAGTATTAAAAGTATATTTTATGTATAAATATTATAATTATTTCATTATTATTATTCTGGATATGATGGAACCATGATCAAACTAAGAGGACCAAAAATAAAAAAACAAAACATAAATGAAAAATAAAGTAGTTATTACCCGAAAAGTGATTTTAATAAGGAATTAGTAATAAAAAGGTAATAAATGGTCATAAGTAAATGATATATGGTGTAATAAATATAATTATGATTATATAATAGATATATAATAAACTTATATATATTTTATATTAGGTTCAAACTTGTATAAATGAAGTCATGACTTTAGGTAAGAGATTTCTATCTCACTTTCTACTTCTATGAGACACTTTCTATGTTCACCACCTATTTGTTTTTTGTGGTATATATAATACACATGAAGATATTTTATTATTATTATTCTTAAAATTATGAGGATTAAATATCCATTTTAGTATATCTCTTTCATGGTTAATATGATTGAAATATTACTAAAGTGGTAATGGATTTATGTTACAATCTCATAGTTCATCAGGATTATTTATGATTGAGTCAACAATATTGAAATATTATGATATACCTCTCAATAAATATAATCAATTTTCTTATCCTTTGGTTATTCATGATATTTTCAAGTAATATTACCATTTTTTACTTTTTAGTACTTAAAACAATTGAGCTAATGTTTTTAATATAAATCATCTTTATTTATCTCTTCAGTCGAAAACCATTTTTATTACAAGACCATGTTTTATAAAAATGTTTTTAAAATTATTAAAATGATTCATTAAAGAAAAAATTACCCATGTTTTAATTTTTAAAAAATGTTTTTAAATAAATCTTGATATAATTTCCAAACAATGACCATTTGGATTTTACAAAAAATGTGAAAGGAATATTTATTTTAACATGTACAACATGAACCAAATTTTACACTATCATGGAAATTATTTTCTTTGAAGATTAATTTAAAAAATTTCAAGGTTATTTTCAAAGAAAAATATTTTTAATTTTTTTTTGAGAATTTTTAGTTTTAATAAGTGATTTTTAATTAAAGTTATTTTCCCCAAGAAATGTTCCAATTGATATTTCAAAATCATTATCCATTTAAGATGACAACCTTAGATTTAACATATTATTTTTTGGGTATATGAACCGATTATATCATTATTATTCTTTACCTAAATGGTTTATCAAGAAAAGATGTTATGAAACATGTTTCTCTTCCATGGGTTATTCCATGATAAAATTCTTATGAAACTTGCTTCTTTTTACATGGGATATGCTATGGTAAAATGATTAAATCATTATTAAACCTATATTTTTTACATAAGTTATTATATGATGAAATGTTTATGAAACCCATTCAAATTCATGAGTTACAATATGGTGAATGTTTTATGATCTTGTGGCACACATACATATACCTTTAATTATGTAATGGGTGAGACCTATATCATACTCCAATAGATTGGGTAAACATGGATAAGTAATGAGTAAATATGTTATGAATGAACATAATTAAATGTTAAAAATGTTATACATGAACCTAATTACATGTTCATAATGTTATGCATGAACTTGATTTCATTTTCACAGTATTATGCATAAACCCATCTTTTATGTCCATAAATTTATGCACAAAACCGATTACTTGTACATAAGTTTATGTGAGGGATTGATTTTATATCCTTAACATAATTATTAAACCTATATCTATTTATACATGTTCACAATGTTATAATATGATGTTTAAGTCACATATCTATATCTTATTCCAATGTTATGTTTTCATGGATAATGTTATTTGATTCTATGATAATTCATGTCTTATGAACTACCAATATTTATTCCATGACTCATATTTATGATCTATGATATATAGATCATGGTTTTAAAATGTTATTATCATGTTCTCATTCACATATGATCATGTTATATAGATATACCGCTTGTTTACCCTTACTGAGCATTTGAGATCACCCTTTTGTTATGTTTCTTCTCCATAGGTTATGAAGAAATGTTTTAAGTAGGGTAATGTATATGAAGAGTACTAAATGGGAAGATATTTTTCAAATACATTTAAGATATTTCTCAAAATTATAATATTTTGTACTTAGTCTCCAAAGGTAACAAAATATTATGGTACTCAGTTATGTGTTTTTGCAATGTATTAAATATTCATCTAAAAATATGTAATATCTATGTAGGAGAATCCAAAACCGCTGTAGTGGGTATCCAAGGAAAGTCTGAGTTAACATTTATAAACTAGGATGATAAATCTTTTGTGAGATCCCTAGGGTCATTTTTAAGTATATTTCTTAGGATATGTCTAAGGACAAGTCTAAGGATGAGTCAAAGTATAGGAAAATTTCCTAGAATTTTGGTAGAGGATATAGTGAGTGGATTCCAATAAATTAAATCCCCACATGGATACTAAAAGTGGATGTGGATATAACAAAGAGGTATCTAAGGTTAATAACTCCAAAAATTATGCATTGATATGGACTCGATCATCACCTAGTGTATGATAATGGTCCTTGTTTAACACCTAGTTTAACACTCCCATGGGATATTATTTGTAAATTCACAAAATATTTTCAAAAAAATATTGAAGGATTTAAATAGATGATGGAAATGAATTCCCTAAGATAAACCTAATGTTCCATAGATTAAAAATAAGGTATCATGATATAGACACCCTATAATTGATTTATCATGATTACTTGGTTTCCATCTATGATTATTGTTGCTCACACTATGTTTTTTTAGTCAATGAATAGAACCTAAAAGAACCGTTTTAATGCAAGATGAAACACAAAATACAATTATTGTACTCCTAAGAAACTAAATTTTATGGGAGATAAAATAAAAAATCTTATTTATATTTTCAAAAAAATTGCTCAAGATATGACTCATGGTGAACTTCCAAATAAGAAAATAAGGAAACAATGTTCTGTTGAGTCCTTTATGAGGAAACACCAAACTTCTTTCAATGGTTTCACTAATCCACTGGTTACTAAGAAATGTGTCAATACCAATGAAAATATATTTTTCATGATTCAGTGTTCAGAACATGAAAAGTCATTTTTATGTCCTCTCTTTGGAAGGTAAGTAAAATTAATGGTGAAATCTTAATAAGAATAAGAGGAAATGAGAAGAAATTGAATCCATAAAGTGGGATGATTTTATATGATTATTTTTCAATAAGTACTTTTTCTATATTATTCATACAAAAATGGATAAGGAAGTCATAAAAGTTTAGAATAGAGGGGATAAATCATTTTATACCTATGAATAAAATTTTACAGCATTTCTAAGGTAATTTTTGGGTATTTTAATTGATCCTAAAAGTAATGTTGACTGATTTTTTAGTGTATTAAAACAAAATATATAAAGGGTGTTATCTATAAGGGACTTTGTATTCTAAAAAGAAATCATTTGATGTGTACTAAAAGTGGAAATGTTAGTTGGAAACCCTCTTGGTTAGGGTGATAAGAAAAATAATATGGGTTTCCATGGAAATTCCAATGATATTTCACATAGAGGGAATAAAAAGTTTCAAACTCCTACTTTATAAAACTATTGGAATGAGCACTTAGGTCAGTTATAGAAATGAACAAGAAGGGTTTTTAAGTGTAGGAAATATGGACACTAAGAAAAAGAATGTATGAGTAGTGTGAAGAGGAAAATAAATGAAATAAATGGTGATAGAGGTCAATATAAAGATCCACCCACAATCCAGTGTTTTAAGTGCATGGTTTTTGGGAATTATGTGAATCAATTCCCTAATATAAGGGATAATGTGGATGATAATATAAAACAACCTATGAAGACAAAAGAAAATAGGAAAGATTATGCAATCATAATGGATAATGTGAATCATGAAAATTAGGGAACACTTATCATACCCTCTTTAGTTGGGAATTTCATGTTTTATTTTCTATAAATGATCCATATAAAATTTTTATTGTTCATACTTTTGTAAAATTTCATGTTATTATCTCCATCTACATGGATTCTGGAATAGTGAAATCAAATTTTATATTTTATAATTACAAGGATGAACCCAAGATTGTAATGAAAACTTCTTTATATAAGATAAGAGATTATATAAGTAATAAAGGGTAAATTAATATTTGGAAGTGTATATGTCTCCAAATAAGATTAAATTAAGAGTTATAGAAACCGTCACGAGTTTATGAGTTTAAGTTTGATTATAAGTTCAAAGTTATTGACACCCCTTTCAAAGTTTTATATGATGGGAATTTATCAAGATTAAGTATATTTTGAGAGATATTTATTGAAATAAAACCCATTTTTTCATATATGTTTTATTGAAAATGTTATTTGAGGAGGAATTACTTTACACTTTGTGGAGATATTATTAAAGGTATATGTAATATTTAGGGTTTATCTTATCTTCAATGTTGAGGTAATTATGGGTTTTAGTTGACCACCTTATCAAATTAGTATAATTTTTTTCTACGAGATAATATTTCTATCTAGATCCTATTATTATAATATAAATTAGGAAAGTGTTAAGGTTACATGGGATACCACATTCAATTGTATCTGATCAGGACATGAAGTTTACCTTGATGTTTTTGAGAAGTCTTTAGCAAGACACTACTAAAAAAATACCCTATACCAACGGTTTGGAGCACCGTTTCCAAGTCAGCCAGGAGGATAGGTCTATAGCAAAGATTTTGGGAAAACCGTTGGTATATACCTATACCAACGGTTTTGAAAACCTTTGGTATAAGTAATAATATAAAAATATATACCAACGGTTCTATAAAACCATTGGTATATGTAATTCAAAAAATAATCATCTGCTTGGTTTTGATCCCAGTACCCCCCGTTTGTGATTAAACGACCTAACCACTAACGTAACTTACTTTTGTGAAAATAATTTCATATATATATATATATATATAGATTATCATAAGTATTTGAAAATTTTATTTATTTAATGTCCTCAGTAAGAAGATTCCATTAAAAATACATGTACCTATTCTAACGGTTCTCAAAATTTTTAGTATAGTTCTTTGATTTTAGGACCTATACCAACGGTTTTGGATAAACTGTTGGTATAGGTCCATATAAGTGACCTGTACCAATGGTTTTGGACAAACCATTGGTATAGATCCAAATAAGTGACCTATACCAATAGTTTTCCCAAAACTGTTGGTATAGATCATATTTCAAGTAGTGAGATCTTAATACAAAGTTTAGCTTTTGAACTGTGTATCATACTAGGATAGATGATCAGTCTGTAGGAATAATTCAAACCCTATATGATATTATAAGATAACTTTCTATAGATTTTAAAGGTGGTTGGGATCAATAACTTCCTCAATTTGAGTTTTCCTACAAAAATAGATTTTACTTGAGAATTAATATGGATACTTATGAATCCATTTATATAAATAAGTATATAACTCCAACATACTAGAATGAATTTGCAGAAAGAAAGCTATTGGGACCTAATCTAGTTAATGAAATTGAAGACAAGATTAGATCCATTTAGCAACATTTACAAGAAAAAATAAAAAAATATTATGAAGATAATCATCCATGTGATCTAGAATTTGAAGTTGGTGAGAAGTTATTTCATTGAATTTATTCATAGAAGAAAGAAATAAAAAATAAGACATAGTATATCGGTCCCTTTGAAAATCTTAATTGTATTGGGACCATATCATATCACTTAGTGCTTCCACTAAAATCTTGGTGCTTCCACTAAAACTCTACCAGGATCATTATGTGTTCCATGTATCTCTCTTGAGGAAGTATATACCTAGTGCATTACATGTAATGAAATTAGAGGTTATATCAATGAAGCATGATCTTTTCTATAAGGAACAATTAGTTGAGATTTTGTATCGAGTAGAGAAAGTGCTATGAAAAATACCACTCACTTAGTTAATATCTTGTGGAAAAAACACAAGCTTGAGGAAGCTATGAGGGAATCCGAGGATATAATGAAGTAGAATTATTCTTAGTTATTGGTACTAAAGTGAATAATTTCAATGGAGAAATAAATTTTTGGGGGGGTAGAATGTAGCACCCTGAGATTCTGGGAAATATATTTTTCAAATAAATTTAATATTTTTGATATTTCTTATTACATGTAACATCTATTTTATCTTGCGTTACATGCACCATTGATTTTAAATAAAATGTGACATACTATTAAAATATTATTATTTAAAATGATAGTTATCTCCTAGACATTAAAATGGAGGGTTTGAATATGGTTAACTAAATTAGGAAAATATATTTTTTAAACATTCATATAAAATGAATTATTTGGAAACTAATTAATTATAAATAAAAATAAAAACTATCTGAAAATAATGAAAATATTTCTTAGAATAACTATTTTTATAAAAAAAACATGTTTCACCACAATAAATTAAAAAAAAAATTATTGAAAGATTTTATTTAAATTTAAATAGTATATATTAAATAAATAGTTTAAAAGTTATATTATGTGTTTTAATTTTATTCTTAAAAGCTATATTTTTCTAAAAAGCAGTTTTGTCAGCTTTTTATGAACTTATTTTTAAAACTAATTTTTAAATATTTTATAAAAGATTATTTGAAAAAATAATTTTAATTTTTTAAATTATCATGTCCAAATTATCAAAGGGTGAATTTTTGAGAATTCTCTGAAAGTATTAATTTTTTTGATGAATAGTGAAAATACTGAATTTTAATTGAAAATGACTTTTTCACTTAAATTATTTATAAATTTAAATTATATTTTTCTGTTATTATAAATTAAAAATAGTTTAATAATATATCTATTAATCTAATTTAGGTTATTGGAATAATTTTCATTCCAAATTTTGATATACAAACTTTGTAAACTTTTGAACGTTTTCTCTTTGAAAATCCATTTTCTCATATCATATGTGTGGTTAATTTTAAATTAAAATTTACCACTTATATAAATTTAATTTTGAAGAAATGGATTCCTTATTTGTAATAAGAATAATTTATATTATATAATAAGGTAAACTTAATTTTTTACCAAAATTAACAGTGAAACCATAAATATTTATTACTACGGTTAGCGTAAAAATGAGTTTACAAGAGGGTTAATCTAAGAAGATATGGGTTATAATGACATAAAACACATGTCTAAAATCTATTTTATGGAAATATTTAGACCATATAATGTCTAATTATCTATAATAATACATTTTGGACCCTTTTGTAATGTGAAAAACATGGGTAAACCTTTTTATTATCAAAAATTACAAGTGTGACACTATCCTCACTTATAAAAGGCCACCATGCCTCATATCCAATGATATTTCACATGGAGGGAATAAAAAGTTTCAAACTCCTACTTTACAAAACTATTGGAAGGATCACTTAGGTCAGTTATAGAAAGGAATAAGAAGGGGTTTCAAGTGTGGGAAACATGGACACTGAGAAAAATAATGTATGAGTAGTGTGAAGAGGAAAATAAATGAAATGAATGGAGACAGAGATCAATATAAAGAACCACCCATAATCTAGTGTTTTAAGTGCAAGGTTTTTGGGAATTATGTGAATCAATTCCCTAATATAAGGGATAATGTGGATGATAATCTAAAACAACCTATGAAGGTAAAGGAAAATATGAAAGATTATGCAATCATAATGGATGATGTGAATCATGAAAATTAGGGAACACTTATCCTACCATCATTAGTTGAGAATATCATGTTTTATTTTGTATGAATGATCCCTATAAATTTTTTTGTTCATCCTTTTGTAAAATTTCATGTTATTATCTCCCTCTACATGGATTCAAGAATAATGAAATCAAATTTTTTATTTTATCATTACAAGGATGAACCCAAGATTCTAATGAAAAATTATTTATATAAGATAAGATATTATATAAGGAATAAAGGGTAAATTAATATTTGGAAGTGTATATATCTTTAAATAAGATTAAATTAAGATTTATAGAAACCATCACAAGTTTATGAGTTTAAGGTTGATTATAAGTTCAAAGTCATTGACACCCCTTTCAAAGTTTTATATGATGGGAATTTATCAAGATGAAGAATATTTTGAGAGAAATTTATTGAAATAAAACCCATTTTTTCATATATGTTTTATTGAAAAAGTTATTTGAGGAGTAACTACTTTACACTTTGTGGATATATTATTAAAGGTATAGGTAATATTTAGGGTTTATCTTATCTTCATTGTTAAGGTAATTATGGGTTGTAGCTGATCACCTTATCAAGTCAGTACAATTTTTTGCTACGAGAGAATATTTCTATCTAGATCCTCTTATTATAATATGAATTAAGAAAGTGTTAAGGTTTCATGGGGTACCACATTAAATTGTATCTGATCTGGACATGAAGTTTACCTTGATGTTTTGAAGAAGTCTTTAGCAAGAAACTACTGAAGAAATAACATATACCAACGGGTTGGAGTACCATTTCCAAGTAAGTTGTGAGGACAAATCTATACCAACCGTTTTGGGAAAACCATTGGTATATACCTATACAAACGGTTTTGAAAACCGTTGGTATAAGTAATAATATAAAAATCTATATCAAAGGTTCCATAAAACCATTGGTATATGTAATTCAAAAAATAATCATCCGCTTGATTTTGATCCTAGCACCTCCCATTTGTGATTGAATGACCTAACCACTAATCTAACTTACTTTTGTGAACATAATTTCATATATATATATATATATATTATCATAAGTATTTTGAAATTTGATTTATTTAATGTCCTCTATAAGAAGATTCCATTAAAAATACATGTACCTATACCAACGGTTCTTAAAACTGTTGGTATGGTTCTTTGATTTTGGGACCTATACCAACGGTTTTGGACAAATCATTGGTATAGGTCCATATAAGTGACCTGTACCAATGGTTTTGGACAAACCGTTGGAATAGATCCAAATAAGTGACCTATACCAATAGTTTTCCCAAAACCATTGGTATAGATTGTATTTCGAGTAGTGAGATCTTAATTCAAAGTTATACTTTAGAACTGTGTATCATACTAGGATAGATGATTAGTCTATAGGAATAATTAAAACCCTAGAGGATATTATAAGATAATTTTCTATAGATTTTAAAGGTGTTTGGGATCAATAACTTTCTCAATTTTAGTTTTCCTATAACAATAGATTTTACTTGAGAATTAATATGGATCCTTATGAATCCATTTATGGAAATAAGTGTATAACTCCAACATACTAGAATGAAGTTTCAGAAATAAAGCTATTGATACCTAATATAGTTAATGAAATTGAAGGCAATATTAGATCCATTTATCAACATTTACGTGAAAAAATAAAAAAATATTATGAAGATAATCATCCATGTGATCTAGAATTTGAAGTTGGTGAGAAGGTATTTCATTGAATTTATTCATAGAAGAAAGAAAGAAAAAATAATACATTGTATATCGGTCCCTTTGAAAATCTTAATTGTATTGGGACCATATCATATCACTTAGTGCTTCCACTAAAATCTTGGAGCTTCCACTAAAACTCTACCAGGATCATGATGTGTTCCATGTATCTCTCTTGAGGAAGTATGTACCTAGTGCATCACATGTAATGAAATTAAAGGTTGTATAAATGAAGCATGATCTTTCCTATAAGGAACAATCAATTGAGATTTTGTATCGAGTAGAGAAAGTGATATGAAAAATACCACTCACTTTGTTAATATCTTGTGGAAAAAACACTAGCTTGAGTAAGCTATGTGGAATGCTAAGGATATAATGAAGTATAAATATTCTTAGTTATTGGTACCAAAGTGATTAATTTCAATGGAGAAATTAATTTTAATGGGGGTAGAATGTAGCACCCTAAGATTTTAGGAAATATATTTTTTAAATAAATTTAATCTTTTTGATATTTCTTATTACATGTAACATCTATTTTATCTTGCGTTACATGCAACATTGAGTTTAAATAAAATGTGACATACTATTAAAATATTATTTTTTAAAATAATAGTTATCTCTTAGCCATTAAAATAGAGGTTTTGAATATGGTTAACTAAATTATGAAAATATATTTTTTAAACATTCATATAAAATGAATTATTTGGAAACTAATTAATTATAAATGAAAATACAAACTATTCGAAAATAACGGGAATATTTTTTAGAAAAACTATTTTTATAAAAAAAACATGTTTAACCTCAATAAATTAAACAAAACAATTTTAGTGAATGATTTTATTTAAATTTAAATATTATATATTAAATAAATTGTTTAAAAGTCATATTATGTGTTTTATAGACAATAAATAAGAATATATCCAATTTTATGCTTAAAAGCTATATTTTTCTAAAAAGCAGTTTTGTCAGCTTTTTGTGAAATTATTTTAAAAACTAATTTTTAATTATTTTATAAAACTTTATTTAAAAAAATAAGTTTAATTTTTTAAATTATCATGTCATAATTATCAAAGGTTGAATTTTTGAGAATTCTCTGAAAGTATTAATTTTTTTATGAATAGTGAAAATACTGAATTTTAATTGAAAATAACTTTTTCACAAAAATTATTTATAAATTTGAATTATATTTTTCTTTTATTATAAATTAAAAATTGTTCAATCATATATCTATTAATCTAATTTAGGTCATTTGAATAATTTTCATTCCAAATTTTGATATACAAACTTTGTAAACTTTGTAACGTTTTCTCTTTGAAAATCCATTTTATCATCTCATATGTGTGGTTAATTTTAAATAAAAATGTCCCACTTATATAAATTGAATTTTGAGGAAATGGATTCCTTATTTTTAATAATAATAATTTATATTATATAATAATTTAAACTTAATTTTTTACCAAAATTAATAGTGAAACCATAAAAATTTATTACTACGGTTAAGATAAAAATGAGTTTACAAGGGGGTTAAACTAAAAAGATAAGGGTTATAATGACATTAAAAACTTGTCTAAAATCTATTTTATGGAAATATTTAGACCATACAATGTCTAATTATCTATAATAATACATTTGGGACCCTTTTGTAATGTAAAAAACATGGGTAAACCTTTTTATTTTCAAAAATTACAAGTGTGACACTATCCTACTTATAAAAGGCCTCATGCCTCATCTTCTATTCACACCTTAAACCAATTTTTTTCATACAATAAATACCAAAATAACTTCAAAAATTCACTCTTATAATCCTATAAGTATTATTTTGGGAATAAATCCAACCTAGGAAGGCTTTTGGTGCAAACATAACGAGGTTACCCAAAAAAGAGGTAACATTCCTCAATAAGCATTTTTATTTTATTTCTTTATCCACATCAATCAATTTATATGAAAAAATTATGATATAATAACCTAATTATATTAAATATAATAATATTTTTTTATGTTAAGTTCATGACCTATAATAATATCAACTTCCATCAAATGGGTTATGAAATCATTATTCGTGTGTGTGATGGAATACCGCCTTGCGAACCGATGTCATTCATTTTTCAATTAAAATATATCATTGTTGGGTATTATGAAGGATATAAAGTATATATTTTACATATATAACATACATATACCTATTTATTCATTATATTATATATACCTTTTTAATTTTCATTCCGTAGGGGATACGATAACGTCACCTGTGTGTAAGACGGACTACCGCCTCACGAAGTGATGTGATTAATGTTTTAATAACGAATTACATGAAATATAATAAAGATAAAGTTAAAGAATACATGTTATATACATGACATAATTATTATATTAATTTAATATTTGTCATTCTTAAAATATAATATATCATTTGATTTCTAACATTTTTACTCACTAAAATCTGATAACATCGTTCATCTACTTGTGAACTACCTCCTTCATGATGCAATGTGGCTCTTTCTTTTCATCACCACACAACATGGATAATATTTATTGGTATATTTAAAGTAATATTATGTTGTTTATGAAAGAATCATCATTATTTGAAGATAAAAAATTATTTACCTCTTTTCTATAAAGACCGTTGAAAAATGGAAACGTTACTCATGCATACGTACGACCTACAGTTTCCATGATCATAACATACTTGTACGTCTATTGAAAAACCTGCATCAACTTTTAGTATCTATAAATGAATATATAGTTTACCATGTTAAACATATATTAATAATAAATTAATATATTGGTTTAATTAATACTTCTCACAAATATTCTCACAACTCAAGTACCTAAATGTTTTGTGTATTGGTTACTAGAAATATAAAAAAACTTATTTTACACATTGTGAACATTTCTCTATAAAGTGAACCCCCACTAATACATTCTATGATATATAATCATCTTGAAATCCTAAGGAAGGAAAAAAATATAAAGGGGTGAAAACATATACTCTCTAAGGGATAACATATCAAAATATATAATAGTTAGATCATAAAAATGTGAGAAATCATAAATAAGTAGAAATAAAGAAATTAAAAGAATGTAAATTAATAGTTGTTAACTATTATCATGAAATATATGCATATCATATCAAATAATAACACTTTTACAATGAAATAAGAAAATAAAACATGTAACATATAAAATGAGCCACGAAATGTAAGAAAGAAAGTATAAAATCATCAACATAAGATTTATTATCCTTGTGAACCTAGATAACCATAAACTTATTCACACATAAAATTTTTAGTAGAGTTAACTGCCATCATACTCACCCTTGGCCAACCTAGCTACCCGCTAACCTATTCACACAAAATTTCTATCTTATATAATATAAGCCTTACCCCATACATTGTAGAGTGATATAGGTCCCAAAAGTATCATAAACTATATAACACCCTGATATTTTAGAATATATTTCCATTTTAAAAATTTTTATTTCATTGGTAGCCTGTGTTACATGCAACACTGAGTTTAAATGAAATATGATATACTATTAAAATATTATTTAAATTTGATAGCTATAAACTAGCCATTAAAATTGGAATTATGAATGGGAATAATTAAATTATATATATAATTTCTCAACATAATGAAAATAGACTCATTACTTTATAACAAATAAGCACTCAATTATTTAGTAAAGTCATTTTATTATTCAAAAATAAGTTTGTTTAAAAATGGTTTTTAGTTATTTTCATGAGACAATATTATAATTAATTATATGAAATTTTAGAAATTATATTTTATAGAAATAATATATTTTTCTAAATCATCATATTAAAATTATCCTATATAATGTTTTTATACTTTTCTAAAAAGTTTTATATTTCAATGAATAGGGAAAAATATAGAATTTTATTGAAAGATTTATGTTTTTAAGAATTTAAGAATTTATATTTTGTTCTAAAGTTGTTTAAAAATTAAAATTAGTTTATTTATATTATTAATAATTCAATTAAGGTCATTTTAATTATTTTTATATGTATTTTGGTATAAAAAACTTTTAACCAATGAATTTGTTTTCTTCTAAAAAACCATTTTTGTCACATTTTGTGGGTTTAATTTTAAATTAATTTCTAAAACATTTAAGAATTTAATTTTATAAAATTTATTCCATATATAGAATCATAAAATTAAAATTTTTAAAAAATTTCACTTTTATTTTTAGGTATTATGAATAGTAACTGTCGTAAAATTTACCACCTCAGTAAAAGGTAAATTAGATAATTAAGGTTAAAAATAATTTGACAAGGAATTTAAAATCTACCCAACACTTTTATTTTTTTGTTCCAATGAGTTTATTTCTTCCATAGTCATCCAAACATTGAAAATATTACCTATTTTACATTAAATATTAATTTTGACCTTTATAATATTTTTGTAAAAGATAAATTTAAAAATATCAATTTCTTGATTTTAATATCAATAATATTTTGTGATGGGTATAAAAAAATTAGAATTGTTTACAATTTTTTATTTTAAACTTGAATGATTTTTTATGGTAATTTTTTTTATTTTTTATTGATGATATAATTACCATAAATGCTTAGGCAACACTAAAACAATACTTTTTCAAGTAGTAGAAAAATCAAATAAAATTATTTTAAATACTCAAAAATAATATTTTTATAGTGAGTTGATGTTTTCCATAAATTTTGGATATATATATATATATAGCATATTATAGACATTTTAAAGGTTTATATTTGAATTAAATTTATTTCAATTTTTTTCAAAATAAAATTATATAAATAGTTAATAAAATAACATTTTTTGATAGAATGAGGACTTTAACAAAATGAAAAGTCACCTTTATTAAATGAAAAAAAAATTAAAGAAGTCTAAATGGTTACTTTGTAAAAAAATAATCTTTACATAAAGTAAGGAGATCATCAGGAACATCATCATGCTAAGTCAACTTAGTGGCCATCACTCCTTTGTTTGTAAGACCATCGATAATTAGATTTTCCTCACAAAAAACATGTGTAATAATGACATTAATGTACTCAAGGGATTCCAAGAAACAAATCCACCTAGAAGTAATCTTTTAGATAAGTGAATTATGCCATATCTGATCTCCTACACTATAGTGGTCGAGTCACATTCAAACCATAAGTTAGACCATCCTTTCCATTGACTGAATTCAACCACATTTATTATTCCAAGAATCACAACATCTAGAGCTATATTGATACCACAAGGGATATAGAGACATCCCCTTTCATTGCTAGTATAATCTCTAAAAAAGCACCATACCCAGTTGGGCCTAGATTACCTCTTGAAGCACCAACCATGTTACATTTAATCTATCCAAGAAATGGAGACACCCATAATATTTCTAAGGTACCATGAATAGGGTGATAATTAACTATGATTCCAAATAATTTAAGAATAATAAAATCATGTAAAGAGTTGTCATAATAATTATATTGAGAAATTTGTTTCCCTTTTATAGTAGTAAAAATATGTGCAAGAGTAGTTTGAAGAAAAAACAGAGCGCCTTCATGAAAAATCCTGTTTTGGATACTCCATATAACATAAATTAATTTCAAATAGGATATGAGTAGTAAAGTTTTTAGCTGATGAGAGATATATATTTGAATTCAGTCTTCCAGATGATCATATATAAGGAGGTAGTGTGGAAACTAAACCAAAAACATGTCATCTAGAGCGGTCTAAAATGATTTTGATGTAAAAAAATTGATAAATAGGTGATTTATATCATCCCTATATTGGTTTAATAGGACACATTTTTATCAGATATTGATTCTAACTATTTACATAAAGTCACCAGTAAATAATTTTGAGTAAAAAACTCTCTAGGAAAGCATAAGGTGAGATGAGAGAATCCAAGGCTTGTTGATAGTTTTTGACTAGCTATTGGTGTGCTCCAAAGTTGTAGAATAATAACCATATTTTGAGTATAACATACCATTAACCACATGCTCACATAAAAGGATGACATCCCCAAAGATAAAATTAACCATTAATAGTGTTTTATGTTAAATAATATTCTATTAAATTATTTAAATATCATAAAATATTTTCAAGAGTAAAATTAGGATGATAAATGGATAAAAATTTAATTATGTTTCCATTTATGGGAAAATTGTTTCCTTGGATGTAAAATTATAACCCTTTAATATTCAAAAAGTCATTACCATGGTTAAGGTTAAAATTGGTTAACAAAAGGGATAAACCAAAATATAGGGTTTAAAATGAAATATAAACCTAAATAAATTTGTATGTGTGATTTTATTAAGACTATATAAATTATATCTTAAAATAAATGAATTTTTGAACCATTTTTTTCATGAGTTATACACATATTATATTATAATATTTCATATATTTCCACAAATGATATTAATGATATTTTATAAAAAACAATAATTTATTAAATAACTTAAACTTCATAAAAATACTAAATTTTAACACATGAATAAAATATGGTTTCAAATACTAACCATGGTCCATTTATGGGTTAATTTTACCTTTATAGTAATATTCTTGACAAATGAAGAGTAAAAAACATTGATATCACAGTAATTGTCAAAAGGACTAACTGGGGTTAAAATAAAGAAATAAAGGTAAAAAATTTACCTTTGATTGTAAAATTAATATTTTTTGAGAATATTTTGAACCATAATAATCTTATATTTTCATTATTTCAATTTTTATCCATATTTCCTTGAAAAATAATTTTTATTAATATAATACTTTAAGAAATTCTAAGAATGTCCATCCCCTCACTTATAAAAGAGAACCTCTTCTCTGCCCTTACTAATTTTTTTTATAACTTCTATATTATCCAATTTGTACTATAATACATTCATATATATCTTAAAAACATTTAATATATTATTTTATTTCTAAAATACCATCCCTTTAATTCTTAAGGTTCGTGCCAAAAAGGGGTTTCTCAATGAAGATGTATAACTCTTAACTGAGAATTTTCAATTTTATTTCTTCATATACCACATATAAATACATGATATATATTATAAAATAATTAATTAAATATATTAATTATAAATAATTTTTTATATAATTTTTTAAAAAAATTATACACAATATTTCCAACCTTTGGTATGTGAAAAATTTCCCGTGTGTACGTACTGCTCACCGTCTCCACATAGTGCTGTAATTTGTTTTTTTCAATACATTACATGGATGTTTATAATTATATATTTAATAAACATATATGTTATTTATTATATTATTATTATTTTTTAATGTTTAATTATTACTAAACTTTCTTTCATTCCAACCATTGTAAAAAAGAAATAATGTTCATTAATCATTTGTCCTACTGTCTCCATTAACTGTGTAATTCATTTTTCTAAATTTACCTTTTATGAATGGATTTATCTCTATCTCTCTCTCTATATATCTATATATATTTAATATATATGATATTTTTATCATGGTTAAAATTCTAGATATGATTGAACCATGGGAAATATACAAGGATCGAAACTACAAAACTAAAGTTTATGTGGAAAAAAATCATTTATCAACCGAGATAATGATTTTAATAAAGAAATGTTAATAAAAATCTGGTAAAATTTTATAATTAAATAATATATGGTATAATATATATGATTTTATTTTTTAAATATATTTATAATAAATCTATATTTATTATACAGGAGGTTTGAACATGTATGAAGTAGGTCAAACCTATGGTAATCAATTTCTTAACTAAATTTCCATTAATTGTTTTTTACTTTTACTTAATTTACCATATTATTACATGATTATGTGTGATATTAAATATCATCATATTATTTTTTATTTAAACTTTTATTTTTTGTATTTAAAATTTTAACACAAAAAATCACTTCATTGATAAATTCTCACTTTAATGATATAATATTTGTAAGGGTTTCTTGTATCACTTTTAATTATATAGGTCAAATTTGATATTCACTACTTATTTATTTTGTGTAGTATATGTACTTTCCATATTTAATATGTTTTATAATGAATATATTTAAATTAATGGTATTTAATTTTCATTTAAAGTTATTTCTTTCATAGGGGTTATGATTCAAAAGTTATCGTAGTGGGAAGAGATTTCATCTCAATTTATACCCTTTTGAGACATGTTTGGTAATATAAAACTATTTATTTTTAGTTTGTGTATATAATTCTACTTTAATTTATTTAACATGAATACCTATTTATTAATGTTAATAAATATTTGAATTCATGTTTCTTCTTTAAATGGATTACAATTCAAAATTTAACAAAGTTGTAAAAATTTATTTTACAATCTCATTTTTTGGATTTATCTTATTTTTATTGAAGGAATATTATAATATATTCATCATAAACTTAATTTATTTTATTATCATATGTATATTTAATGATTTTCGAGGTTTTATTCTAAATTTTACTCTCTTTGGTACATGTATTGATAAAATAAATGTTAAAAAAAACCCGATCTTATATCTCTTTTTGATTAGGTATATTTTTCTTCAGTATCCATTTTTTTTCAAAATTGTTTTACAAATTTCCTTTAAAAAATGATTTATTAAGGATATTATATATTAAAGGTAAGTTTTTACCTGGCTTAAAAAAATATTTATAATGTTTTCTAAAATATTTATTTTAGGTTTTTTTATATAAATTTAAAAGGAATATTTTTTAAAGTATATAGTGAAAAAATATTTTCCTATAGCCATAACTATTTTATGATATATAGATTCTTATAAAAGTTTTCAATGTTAAAAAAAATAAATATTTATTGAAATCTTATCTTTTTTTTTTATTTTTATTTGTTTTACAAAAGAACATGATTTTAGTAAAATTCCTATTTTTATGATGAGTTTATGGTCATCTTTAATCATTAATTAATTTTGTGTTCATTAACTTTCTATTGAAAAATTCAATTTCTTATGATCATTTTTTATTATAATTTACACTCCTCTTAAATATCTATATTCATTATATCATAGATATTATTATTTATTAAATTATATACCATTTTCAAATATGATTTTTTATTATAATTTTTTTTGATTGAATAGTGAAATATTAATATTATGTATCCTTTATTAAATATAGACATTTTTTATAAAGAATATTATTTATGAATTAAATTTATAATTAAATATATGAGCATTTAATTGTACATACAGTGATGGGTGGGTCCTATTTATAGACTATTCCTTGATGCATCAATAGGTCTCATGAGACGATCTATTTAGATAACATTATTAAATGGATTTTGGCATACACCTACCCCTTGATTAAATTGTCTTGGAATAAGAATTTAACAATAAAAATATCATGATGTCTAAGATCACGATTTCCAACATTTAGAATTTTCTTTATTTATAATTCATTTATTATTATCCATGATATTAATATATTAATTTTATCAATTGACGCATTTTTTTCTCATTTTATTGATTAAATAAAATGTGTTTTCATTTATTTAATTTTACATATTTATCATGACTTATTTAATCATGATAACTTCCACTTTATATAAACATTACTAAGCCTCACAACCAACCATTTATTTGTTTTCCTTTCCCCATGATTTGAATAAGGATGTTATAAATTAAGTGATGGAATTAATAATGTTTCCTATGATATTCTATGCCATATTTTTTATATGTTTCCAATATAATATGGTAATCATGGATGTATATATTTTAACATGACTACTAAACTGATTGATCCAACATTATGAGATCCCTTGTATCTTGCATCAATGGGATTAAGTAAACATCATGTATGGTTTATTGAAGTTAGTTTTCTATAGTTGGTATCATAACAAATTTAGTATAGACCTTAGGAACTAGATTTAGGAAAAATATATTATAGAACATAACCCTATGATTGACCTTGAGGTTATATTTATTTTTAGGATATTAATTTAAAATATTTTGGTAAGGTAAATATTATGTTATTTTTATAGAAATAAATTCCTTTATGGATAATAAAAGTTTATGTGGTTTCAACACAGATTCATCTTGGGGAAATAACATAAAAAAGAGTTGGTTGAGTATATTTCAGCCATAATTCTTGTGCATGGTGAATATTCCCTTATTGCGCACCTGTTTTAACCCTCCTAGGATAAATCTATGTGTTAGTTCATATTTTCTTTATGAGACATTATGATTAATGATATAATAAAACCTATGGAAGCCTATAATGTGACATAATGATATGGGATGAAACAAAAATATTTTAAGTTGATTAGTCTAAGGCTGATTATAATTTTAAAGCATAAATACCCATGTTGAGGTTGTATGTAGTGGGTCTTTAACTTGATTAAGGATATTTTGAGATAAAATTACGGGAATATAATTCCTTAGTTTAGTAAATGATTTAGTGAAAATTTTATTTTCAAAATATTTATTCTATAGTTTATTGACATAAGTTTAAAGATATTGATAACCTTTAGGGTCAATATGATCATTTATTTTAAGGTAATTATGGTTGATTAAGATAAAAGAGTTAGTAAATTTTTGGGAATATATAATTTAGATAACTATGGGTTTGAAATTTTATTTATTGACTAAGTTATTAATGTTAAGTACACTATTGTGAATATTATATGATTAATTTAAAACTAAATTTAGGAATGAAGATTGGGTTAATTTATGGAATCATATATTATTTTATTATGTCATTATAGTGATTCATAATATTTATTAAAATGATTTTCATATTTTTGGGAGTATATTATTTTGGTATATACATGTTTCGTATGTGACTTTATGAGCTACTTCATGTTGTCTGGGGATAAAAGTTAAAGTTGATATTGAAAAAAATAAAAAACCAATCAAATCTCTCGTATTTTTGGGTTTTGATTTTGGTCAACAATATTTTGTAGGATTATTAATGTTAACTATTTATAGAAATGATTGAGTTGAACTATGGTGGATATTGTTGAAGTTTTATAGATTAAGGTATTATATTTATCCATATTAGATAACACGTGTTAATTTTTTTTGGTAAATATTTAGAGAAATAAGAAAGGGATTCTCATTATTTTATGAATATTATGATCCATTAAAAGTTATTTTTAGTTCTTCAATTATAAAAAATGATAATTTAATATTAATTTCACGGAATAATAGATGAAGTTAAAATTCACAAATACACAACCAAAGGATGAAATATTACTTACAAAATTGAAAGAAATAAAGTAAGTAAATATTCTTGTGTTATCTATGTTTATAGTAAATGAATCACTCAAAATTTGTAAAAGTATCTTAAAATAAAATTTTCCAAACCTTTACCTTCATTTATGATTAATTAATGGTCTTTTCACCCCTCAAATATTTATGGTTTTGTGATCTTTAACTTTCTCATGACCATTTTCTTTATTACTCACTATTAGTCCTTGAACGTTAGTTTTCTAATCTATGTCAATAATTTAAATTCCAATCAATGTTATTCATATATGGTAACTTTATGATGTGATATTTTAGCCAGCATTTTTGTTTTCCACTACCCATTTTCAATGAAAGATTTATTACCTCTTTGTGCAATGTGGGTTTTAAATAAATGTAATTTCAATTATTGAAACTTTGATGGTCAAGATAAAATAATGATGGTGTAGATTAATTAATGGGTCAGAATGTAAAAAAAAACATATTTTAGAATATATTTATATTTAAATAAATTTATTTTATTGGGTAGATTTCATTACACAAGACACCAAGTTTAAGTGAACCTCGATATACAATTAAAATATTATTAAAACGTGTCTGTTATAAACTAGATATTAAAATTGGTGGTATGAATAGAAATAAACACATTATAAAGAAATTATAAATTTTATATATAATTAAAATAAATTGATTAATGTATACTAAATAATTATTCATTTTTTATTAAAAGTATTTTTATTATTCATAAATACATTTCCTTCCCAAATGATATATATTTATTTTTATGAAAAAAATATTATAAATAATTTCTTGATTGTTAAGAAATTATATTTTATTAAAATAATATCATTTTTAAAATCATAATATTAAAATAATCTTAGATTTATTTGTTGATAATTTTATGAAATGTTTTATTTTTCAATGAATAGTGAAAAATATGTATTTTTATTGAAAACTGTATTTATTTTTCATGAATTTAAAAAGTATAATTATTATTTAAAATGGTTTAAAAAGTAACATTATTTAATTTATATTATTTATTATCAAATTATGGTTATTTTAATAAATTTTATAATTAATTTAGAATACAAAATTTTTATACTTAAGAAAACAGTTTTTTCTAGAGAACCATTTTGTCGCATTTTTTGGGATTATTTTAAAATTAATTTATGAAAATTATAGTAATTGAATTTGATAAAATGGATTCAACTTTTTGAATCAGTAGGTTAATGTTTTCAAAATAGATCCCTTTTAAGGCACTATGAAGAGTAATTATGGTAATATTTATCACCGCGATAAAGTGTAAATCGTGTAATTATGGATAATAATAATGTGATAAGCAATTAAAAATCTATCCAAAACATGAATTTATTTCATTGTATGAGTATATTTTATACAAAATCAACCAAACACTAAAAATATAACCTTTTTTCATTTAACTGTGATTTTTACCTTTATAATATTTAAGTATAATATAATGTAAAAACGACCCTTTCATGATTTTAATATAAATAGTATTTTGTGATTGGGATAATCACTACTTAAGTTCAGTTTTAATATTTATTTAAAATATGAATGAATTTCTTTAACATGTAAATTTATTTTTCATTTTTATTTATGAAATAATTACTCTAAATGCTTATGCAATGCTGACACAATGTTTGTTCAAGGGGTAGAAAAATCATGTAAATTATTTTAGAAATCTAAAAATAATATTTTTTTAATGATTTAAAGTGTCCTAATAATTTATAAGATAAATATAACATATTATATATTTTTGAAATGTTTATATACTAATTCATTTTTTTTTCAATTTTTTTTAGAATCAAATTATGTGAATAATTGTTAAAATGACATCAATTGTATTTTATGTTTAATAATATTTTATTAAATTATTTAAAAATTATAAAAATAATGAAAGATGAAAATTATGATTCTATATGGTCTAAAATTTTATACCATATAAATTTATGAGCTAATTATTATATTTTAAGAAAAATTATAACCCATTAATAATGAAAAATTCATTAGAACAATTATGGCTAAAATTGGTTAACCAAGGGGTTAAACCACATGATCAGGTTTTAGATTAAATCTAAATCCATATAAATTTGATTTAACTATTAAATTAAAGCCATATATTCCTTATATTAGAATTCATATCATTTTAGAACAATTTGATAATATTTAGACACATATTATATTATAATATTTAATATATTTCTAAAAATGACATTAATGATATTTTATAAGAAATAATATTTTATTAAATGATCATAAATTCATAAAAATTATAACAACGGCCAAATGAATTATATATGTTTTAAAATACAATCCATAGTATATTTATGGTCAATTTTGTAACGTCCCGGTTTCGGGTGCCACTCCATGGGTGCCCCGAACCCGGTTCGCCACGTGACCTCAAGCGCATTTCTCCAAATGCCAGAGGCTACCGACTAGCAGCGAGGGACCAGGCCTGATAGTGGGGAAACTATGTCCTCATTTGTCAAAGTGTAGCATAGCAGAATATAAATAAACATACAATAACAGCGGAAGCAGTAAACCACACACAACTGAAATAAACAACTATAGTAAATATAACCAAGAGTAGATAAATAATGATGCTACATGTCTCAATTTCTAAGAAAACATCAAGAACATGTTACATATCAGTAAAATACAATTGAAGTACAAGTATAGAAAATCAAAATAGAATAGCCCGCGGCATCGCGAGCCAATGCTCGGTCCCATGCTCTCCTACACCCCAGCACCAATCAAGTACCTGTATAAGGACCCTTGCACTTATCTACACCTACAGCAACGTAATCTGTTTGGGCTGAAAAGCGTGACCCAAACAGGGTGTGAGAAATAAATTCCCAGTAGGCACCCACCAAAGGCCCGTGCTCAACTGTGTGTAAAACATGCAACAATAGTGTGCAGTAGTAAAATGCAATAAAGTAAGGAGTACTAAAAAGTAACTAACTTAAGCAATTATATTGCCATTTTAATATCCATTTAATCATTTAATTTAAAATATCACCACAGTGAATATTCTAAGTAACAGCCAATGTACTCAGACACGTAAACCCTTACCCTCAGGTAAAGAGTATCCAAACCAAGAATCTTCCCATAGGCACATGGTATTTGACCACAGGCATAAGAAGTGTCGCCCACAGGCACAGAATCAGCTGCCCATAGGCACGAAAGAAGTTGCCCACAGGCTAGGTAGAACAACGCCCACAGGATAATCACAACACTACCCTCAGGCTAACAGGTAAACGGGACATTCCCAACATGTAAATATGCAGTAAACAAGAAATTCCTCTTGAGGAAATTCTACAATTACTACTTTTAAGGCATACCATCGGGTATCCTGGCCAAACATATAAACAGTGGAACGCACCCACGGGGTATTTTTGGATCCAAGAAACGATCCCAACCAGAATTTTAATATCATAATTAAATACCTAATCAATTCTAGGTGTTTAATATAGAAACGAACTCATCCACACGACACCCCAACATGAGTTCGTGGCATAAAAACGCACAAAACACACGACAGTTTGAAAAAAAACACCAATCCACCTACCTTATACGCCAATGAGTGGTATACCCAAACACCGACTCTAGAAACACCTACAAATGGCGTAGATCTGACGAAGAACAAAAATTTATTAATCCCAAATAACTCCCGTTGGGAGAAGAATTGGTAAGCAACACGCTAGGAGAAGAGAGGGCTTACCCGTGTGGTTCCAACAAGATCATCCAAGGCGGAAACAGATTCCAGACGAACAACCGGAAGATCTTCAAAGGTTCGGCCGTCCCTCCCAAGTTCCCTCTTCCGTTCTAAGCCTTCCCTGTGGACAGGGGAGGCTACTGCCCATTTAAGCAAAAAAAAAAAAAAACAAAGTACACGACGTGTACTTACAAGTATACGTCGTATACTCCCTTCATTCAACTATTCCTCTGGCGGCACTACCATACTGTTCAACCGTCGATATGAGTACACGAAATGTACTCCTGAGTACATGACATGTACTGTCACCCAACTGGCGGTTGCTCCATAGCCTTACTGTTTTGGCCTGCCGACTGACTACACAGCGTGTACAGGACCACTACACGGCGTGTAGTTGGTTCCTACACCCTTTTTCACTGACATGGCTACACGCCCCATGTGATCAGCCCTACATGACCAGAAGTACACGACGTGTGGAAAAAGTACACGATGTGTACTTCCAAAATTTAGGATTTTTCCCCATTTTCCATATTTTATTAAAAACACTTAAGGAAAAGAGAAATGAAGAAGCCCGTACCTCAAAGATAAGAACCAGGTTCTTACAAACTTCCCCCTTATAGAAATTCGTCCCCGAATTTCCCTTCCAAGGGTGGTAAAGATATAGCCGTGAACAACTCCGGCCACTGAGCATGTACGTCGGTCTCCCGCTCCCAGGTTTCGTCCTGCACTCGGCCATACTGCCATAACAACCGTATGAGAGGAACTGACAGGCCTCAGAGAACCTTCGTGCTCCTGTCAACGATACGAATCAGATGCTCCTCAAAGGACGCATCTGCCTCCAGCTCAACCTCCTCAGGAAGAAAGACGTGAGAAGGGTCTGAATGATAGTGAAGCAACTGAGATACATGGAATACGTCGTGCATGGCATGGTACCACTGCGGTAACCGCAACCAATAAGCAACCAGCCCGACTCTCTCTAGAATCTCAAATGGTCCCACATACCATGGTGAATGTTTACCATGTCTCCTAATCCGCTTGAGTCCCAGCCTCAGTGAAACACGCAAGAAAACTTGATCCCTGACCACGAACTCTAAAGGTCGTCTGCAGCGATCAGAATAAGATTTCTGACGAGACTGCGCGGTATCCATCCACTTTTGAATCAACTGAAGCTGCTCAGACGTCTCCTGCACGAGCTGTGGCCCCAGTAAAGCTACCTCACCTGCCTCCAACCAGCACAAGGGTGATCGGCATGACCTACCATATAAAGCCTAGTATGGTGACATCTCAATAGTCTCCTAGAAACTATTGTTATAGGCAAACTCAAACAGGGGTATATGCTTCTCCCAAGAGCCCCCAAAGTCTATGACGCATGCACGCAGCATGTCCTCTAGCACCTGTATCGTACGATCTGACTGACCATCGGTCTGAGGGTGGTAAGTTGTGCTCATAAGAACCTATATACCCAGTGCCCTCTGAAAACTCTACCAGAAACGAGGCGTGAAGTGGGTGTCCCTATCAGAAATGATAGAATGAGGGACCCCATGAAGACGTACGATCTCTCAGATATACTGCCTTCCAAGATCCTCAACACCGAAGGTCTCCTTGATCGGCAAGAAGTGATATACCTTCATGAGTATATCCACAACAACCCACATGACGTCATTTCCATGAGGTGACCTCAGAAATCTAGTCATGAAATCCATCGTGACATCATCCCACTTCCACTCCAGAATGGGTAACTGCTGTAACAGCCCAACTGGTCTCTGATGCTCCACCTTCACCTGCTGATTGGTGGAACACCTCGTAACAAAACCAGCTACATCTCTCTTCATACCCAACCACCAGTACTTACGTCTCAAGTCGCGGTACATCTTGGTAACCCTGGGATGAACTTCCCAAGATGAAGCATGAAACTCTCGCATCAGCTCCTCGCGTATATCCCCTGAAACCCATACTCATCCATGGATATGAAAAACCTCTTCATTGCCTATCTTCCAACCAGGAGAAGGGTCCTCACCTTCCACCGACTCCCATATAAATAGGCCTTCTGGATTAGATAGCTGTCTCATCCTCACTCTATCAAGGAGGGTAGAAGTCATAGCTAAAGAGGAAAGATAAGTCTGCCCCTGACTATCATGCACCTCCAGGTGCATCTCAGAGAACAAATCCATGAGCTTCCACTTGCCACTGGCCTCCTGCATAGCCTGTATCTGAGTCTTCCTGCTCAGTGCATCAGATACTGGATTACCTTTACCAAGTGTATAGGAAAGATCAAAATCGAAGGACTGAAGGTATTCAACCCACCTTCTCTGCCTCAGATTCAGGTCATGCTGAGTAAAGATATACTTGAGGCTTTTGCGGTCGGTGAAAATCACAAAATTATCCCCCAATAGATAATGTCTCCAACAGTGTAACGCATGAAAAACTGCTGCCAACTCGAGATCATGCGTCGGGTAATTCCTTTCATGTGGCCTCAACTGCCGAGAACCGTACGCAACAACTCGGTCACCCTGCATCAACACTGCTCCCAGCCTAATACCTGATGCATCACATTAAAATGTATAGCTCTTCCCCAGATCTGGGAGTATCAAGATCGGTGCTGATGTCAACCTTCCATTCAGGTCCTGAAAAGCTGTCTTGCAAGCTTCCGAGTAGACGAACTTCACACCCTTCTTAGTCAAGCCCGTTAACGGTGCTGCTAAGTGGGAGAAGTACTGTATAAAATTCCTATAGTAACCAGCTAGCCCTAAGAAACTCCATATCTCATACACGTTCTTAGTCCGATCCTAGGAAACTACTGCTCTCACCTTCTCTAGGTCTACTGAAACTCCTGCCTTTGAGATGATATGACACAGGAAGTAAACCTCATCCATCCAAAAGTGGCACTTTGAGAGTTTAGCATATAGCTGATGCTCCCTCAGTGTACTCAATAAGATCTCAAGATAGGCAGCATGGTTGTGTCGAGTGTGAGAGTACACCAAAATTTCATCCATGAATACTACCACAAAATAATCAAGTACGGATGGAACACACGATTCATCAGAGCCATGAAAACTGCTGGCGCATTCGTGAGTCCGAACGGCATAACCGTATACTCGTATAGACCATACCTTCTCCTGAAAGCTGTGAGAGGTATATCAGATGGTCTAACATGCAGCTGATGATATCCTGATCTCAAGTAAATCTTCGAGAACACTCGTTCTCCATGAAGTTGATCAAAAATATCATCAATCCTCGGCAAGGGATATCGGTTCTTGACCATCATCTGGTTTAACTTCCGATAATACACGCAAAGTCTGAGGGTAACGTCTGCCTTCTTCGCAAAAAGGACCGGAGAACCCCAAGGAGAAGTACTGGGTCAGATAAATCCCTTTGCCCGCAACTCCTCCAACTGCCTCTTGAGCTCCTGCAACTCAGGTGTATCCATCCTATATGGAGGAATGGACACTGGTGCTACTCCTGGCATAAGCTCAATGGATAAATCCACCTCTCGCTCCGGGGGTAGACCCGAAAATTCATCTGGGAATACATCCCTGAAATGATAAACAATAGGAGGGAAATCCGCCTGACAAGTCCCCTGGTCATCCAGATATAAACTCGCAATCTGGGCTGTGGCTCCACCTCACCCACGATGCTCTGGTCCATCTCAACTCACCTGAATATCCCATTCACCCTTGTATAAAAACTCTCCGCCCTCTAGTGACGTGAAACTCACCCTGCGACGATAGCAGTCTACAAAGGCTCAGAAGGGAACCAGCCAGCCCATCCCGATAATGAAGTCATAGCTCGTCATCTCTAGGACATAGAGGTCCCAAAGGAAGTGACACCCACCAACCTCAAGGGGGAACTCCTTGCACTGAGGCACACCATCCGTTCTAGTCCCCAACGGAGTGTTTAGAGTCATGATAACAGAAGAAGTAGAAACGAAGATCCCAAGGCTCTCCATAACAGGTACAGATATGAAACTATGTGTAGAACCCGTATCGAAAAGTACTGAAGATAAGACAGAAGATACTAAAATAGTACCTCTGAATATAGAAGGTTCAAGATCCTACTCATGCTGGGTCTGTTGCACTGCATATGCCTGCCCAGTGCCGCGACCCCGTGACATAGCCTGGCTACCCTGAGCTGTCCCGCCCTACTGCCTTTGAGATCCTGGTGTCTAGCTACCATGGCCATGACCACCATCTCTACCTGCACGCCTTGACGTATTCTAGTTCCCTGACTGGTAAGAAGCCACTGGTCCTGCCCCCGCATGCGGAGTCTGTACAGAACCCCTCTCACTAGACACTGGTGGAAAAACCCTGCAAAAGCACTGCAGATGAACCATCTTGCCGAAAGCTCGACACTCCACTAGGTCTTGTGGACACTGTGGCATCTTATTCCCCTCTCTACCACACTGGTAGCACATAACATGGACACCTGAAGCATTCTTCTGACAGGTACTGCCGCCCTGAGAGAAGTCCTCCTATCTCTTCCTCTTGCTAACAAAAAAAATAATAGTAACTAGTGCTGAACCGCTCCGCCCCACACCACTAGATTCTCGAAGGTTCCTCTATGTGATCAGCACCTGGTTCACAATAGCATGTACAGTAGGAAACCTGAAAACATTTACCAGTGCTCAGATGTCATACCGAAGACCATCCTTAAAACGTATGGATCTCAATGTCTCATCACCCACCAGCACAAGTGCAAAGTGCTGAAGCTTGGTGAAATGAGCAGAATAGTCCATCACTGACATAGAGCCCTACTGCAGATTCATGAACTCCCGGGATCTATCAACTCTCAGCGTCTCCGGGAAGAAAAATTCATAGAAGACTGCCTGAAAGTATTCCCATTCCATGTCCCTGTGATCCTCTGACTGGGTGGTAACACCCCACCACCTCTTGGAAGAATCACGCTGCATGTAAGTCGCGATCTTGACCCTCCTCCCTGGAGGCGTCTCATGATGCTCGGAAATATTCTGCATCAACCCCAGATAAAACTCCGCAGCCTGTGGTCCGCCATCCCCTGAAAACTTAGGCGAATGCTACTGCTGGAAGATACTTGTCAGCTCAGCCATAGATTTGGCATCCTGCGGTGCTCCCTAAAAGGTCTGCATGAACCTCATAAAGCCTTCACGGAACGACGCCTCCGTACCTGTGTCTGGTATAGTAGCTGGTGCCGCATCTTGCTCTACTGGAGGATCAACTGGTAGCCCATGTCCCACCATCTATGGAGTATACTCGTTGCCGCTTTCCTGGCGAACAACGTGCGGTCTTCTAGGCGGCATGACACTACAAGGTCAAAACACGCCTTAGAACAAGATTATCAAAGACTGAAGATGAAGAAACCCAAAAGGGAACACAAGGAATAAGGCATTAAAAATTTTCAAAATAAGAATACATGGCGTGTATACTGACTACATGACGTGTACTTGACTTCCCTTCCCCTGCCCGGGTCCTTCGACATGGCTAAGCCACACGACTCCTGTTAACAAAACTACATGGCGTGCATATAATCTACACGGTGTGTATGGTGTTATTTTCTAACTGCCTGTGTCATTTGTGACATGGCTGACTACTCAGATTGAAACTACATGGCGTGTTACACTCGTAAACGGCGTGTACATCACCCTGTTTCCCTAGCCACATGGCTAAGTCCACATAGTTTGTCCTCGGACAAGACTACACGGTGTGTCCCAAAGGTACATTGTGTGTTCAAGGAATAGTTACATCGACCCGTGTTGTTAGTAACACGACCGAGTCCCCAGGTCACACTACACGACGTGTTCATCATTGACACGGTGTGTTCTGTACATGAGTTCACTGACCCGTGTTTTTAGTTACATGGCCGTACTCTGGGTCAAAACTACACGGCGTGTACATCATGTACATGGCGTGTTTTACCCAAGCACTTCCCTACCCCGTGTCGCCGCCCACACAGTTTGTGACACGGGAAGAGACTACACGGCGTGTACTCAGAGTACACGACATGTTCTTAAAAAGTTCATTTTTCTTCCCGAATAGAAGGCCATACACGACGTGTGTAAAAATACTACATGGCCTGTATACTGGGTTTCTAGACAGTATGTCTCAGAAACTTCCTCAGAACCCAGAACATACCGGAAACCAACACCTTAGTGTCAAATTCCGACCCGTGAGGGCCCATACTCCCCACGAATCAAATTTTGACATCTTATCTATGTTATAACTAATAAACAGTCAATAATCCACCAAATTCCAGTCAATGGGGGCCCATACTCCCCAAAAACCAAAGTTTGGAGTCCATTCTATAAATAGGCTTACACAAAATACGCTATCAAACAACGGGTATTTATCAGAGCAGCTATCACAACAGTATGATTTTTCTAGCACAACAACTATCACAACAACATGCAATTTCTAATGCACCTACATGGCATGGAATTATGCATGGCATGTGATTTCTAGCATGTGCCTAAATGATTCCTGAGATGGCATAATCTCATCTCCTCAGGTTGCAACTAAATAGAACTCACTAATAAATTATAACAACACTATCTCAAGTGCGTCACCCAATAGTGAAAACATATCAACTGTAAAATTCGCAAAATCAGAAAATTGAAAAATATGAGGTAGACTGGCTTTTCCCTGTACGCGAGTTAGCTACACCCGAGCATAGATTATTACCAACTACCATTCCCATCCTATCCCTGACTATGGCTCCAAATAGTAAGTCAAAGCAAAGAACCCCTCTGATACCACTTTGTAACGTCCCGGTTCCGGGTGCCACTCCATGGGTGACCCGAACCCGGTTCGCCACGTGACCTCAAGTGCATTTCCTTAAACACCAGAGGCTTTCGACTAGCAGTGAGGGCCCATGTCTGATAGTGGGGAAACTATGCCCTCATTTATCAAAGTGTAGCGCAGCGAAATATAAATAAACATACAATAACAGCGGAAGTAGTAAACCACAGACAACTGAAATAAACAACTGTATTAAATATAACCAACAATAGATAAATAATGATGCTACATGTCTCAAGTTCTAAGAAAACAGCCAGAACATGTTACATAGAAGTATAATACAACTGAAGTACAAGTACAAAAAAGAAAAATAGAACAGCCCGTGACATCGTGAGACAATGCTCAGTCTCATGCTCTTCTACACCCCAGCAGCAATCAAGTACCTGTATAAGGACCCTTGCCCTTATCTACACCTACAGCAACATAATCTATTTGGACCGAAAATCATGACCCAAACAGGGTGTGAGAAATAAATTCCCAGTAGGCACCCACCAAAGGCCCATGCTCAACTGTGTGTAAAACATGAAACAAGAGTGTGTAGTAGTAAAATGAAACAAAGTAAGCAGTACTAAAAAGTTACTAACTTAACCAATTATATTTCCATTTTAATATCCATTTAATCATTTAATTTAAAATATCACCGTAGTGAATATTCTAAGTAAGAACCAATGTCCTGAGAAACATAAACCCTTACCCTTAGGTAAAGAGTATCTAATCCAAGAATCTGCTCACAAGCATACGGTATTTTCCCACATGTGTAAGAAGTGTCACCCACAGGCACAAAATCAGCTGCCCACAGGCATGAAAGAAGTTGCCCACAGGCTAGGTAGAACAATTCCCACAGGAAAATCAGAACACTTCCCTTATACTAAAAGGTATACGAGCCATTCCCAACATGTAAATATGCAGTAAACAAGAAATTCCTCTTGAGGAAATTATACAATTACTACTTTTAAGGCATACCCTCGGGTATCCTGGCCAAACGGCTAAACAGTGGAATGCACCCACATGGTATTTCTGGATCCAAGAAACAATCCCAACTAGCATTTTAATATCATAATTAAATACCTAATCAATTATAGGTGTTTAATATATCAATGACCTCAGCCACACGACACCCCAACATGGGTTCGTGGCACAAAAACGCAGAAAACACACGGCATTTTGGAAAAACAAACACCAAGCCACCTACCTTATACGCCAACGAGCGGTATACCCGAACATCGACTCCAGAAAAGCCTATTAACTGCGTATATATGACGAAGAAAAAAACTCGCTTAATCCCAAATAACTCCCATTGGGAGAAGAATTGGTAAGAAACATGCCAGGAGAAGAGAGGACTTACCCGTGCGGTTCCAATGAGATCATTCGAGGTGGAAACGGATTCCAGACGAACACTCGGAAGATCTTCAAAGGATCAGCCATCCCTCCCGAGTTCCCTCTTCCGTTCTAAGCCTTCCCTGTGGACAGGGGAGGCTACTTCTCATTTAAGAAAAAAAACAAGGTACACGACGTGTACTTCCAAGTACACAGTGTGTACTCCCTTCATTTAACTATTCCTCTGGAGGCACCGCCATACTTTTCACCCGTCGACATGAGTACATGGCATGTACTCCTAAGTACACAGTGTGTACTATTGCCCAGCTGGCGGTTGCTCCACCGCCTTATTGTTTTGGCCTGCCGAATGACTACACAACGTGTACAGGACGACTACATGGTGTGTAGTCGATTTCTACACCCTTTGTCGCCGACATGGCTACACGTCCCGTGTACTCATACCTACACGGCTAGAAGTACACGAATTGTGGAAAAAAGTACACAGCGTGTACTTCCAAAATTTAGGATTTTCCCCATTTTCCATATTTTATTAAAAACACTTAAGGAAAAGAGAAAAGAAGAAGCCCGTACCTCAAAGATAAGAACTAGTTCCATACACATTTTTCTTCTATAATAGCTTTCTTGACCCAAAATTTTAAAATCAATGATATCATGGTAATTGTCAAAAGGGTTAACATGGGGTTAAACCAAAGAGATATGGATTAAAACATTAAATAAAATTATCAAAAATTTATTGGATGATATTATTTTGACTCATAATTATATTATATTGTAACTATATAATTTTTTATCGAATTTACTATGAAAATTAATTTATATTATATTAATACTTCATGAAACTCAATGAATTCCCCTCCCCCCGCATATAAAAGGGCACCTATTATCCTCCATTGATCATACCTTTTTATCCTTCTATCTCATACAATAGTTGGTATAATAACTTACTAACTTCATTAAATACATATTATATCTTCTTTTATTACCAAAATACCATCCCTTTATATATTATGGTGTAATCCAAAAGGGGTTTCTCAATGAAGTGGTATAGCTCTTAAAAAAACTGTTTTCAATTTTATTTCTACTTATACCCCATATAAATACATGGTATATATTATAAAATAATAAATTATTTATATTAAATACACTTAATCTTTATTATGATGATGAAATAAACATTATCCACATTATTACCATCATATAAAATGAAAAAACATCTCTTGAGCATGCGCACGACTTACCATCTCCACAAAGCGGTGTAATTAATTTTTCATCACCACTTTACATAGATTCTTATAATTATGTATTTAATAAATATATATTTTATTTGTGATATTATTATTATTCTGGAATGGTAAATTATTATTTACCTTTATTTCATTCCTTTAGTTGGAAAATAGGTACAACATTCATGCATCCGTACAACCTACCTTCTCCATGAACGTTGTAATTAATTTTTATATTTATAAAATTTATGAATAAATAAATATATATATATATAATGAAAATTTATTATATTTATATCATGTTTAGTATTATTTTGATAATGGAACCATGAGATATATGCAAGGACCAAAACTACCAAACAAAATCTTATGTGAAAAATGAAGCATTTATCACATGGAACATTGATTTTAATAAAGAATTGTTAATAAATGGGTGGTAAAATGTTATAAGTAAATCATATATTATAAAATATAAATCACTATGGTTATTTAATTGAATTATAATAAATCTATATTTATTATATACGAGGTTATAACAAGTATGAATTAAGTTAGACCTGACTTTAGGGGTTTTTTAAACTCAATTTACATTTATTGGAATATACTTCTACTTAACTTACAATTTTATTCTCTGATTATGTGTGAAATGACCACTAATCATATTATTTTTTATTTAATTTTTTTTAATTTTAAGTGGTAACATATAACTACTTCATTTCTTAATTCTAACATCAATGATATAATCTTTGTAAGGGTTTCTCATCTCTATTTTACTTCTGTGAGACATATTCCATATTTAATATTTATTTCTTTTTTAGTGTATATACTGAGTATTTGAAATTTTATTTCCTTAATATATTTATATTAATTATTTTTATAGATTTATTTAATGTTATTTATTCATGGGGGTTACAATTCAAAAGTTACCACAATGATAAGGGATTTCGTCTCAATTTCCACTCCATTGAGACATATTTAGTATGATCCACCTATTTATTTTTATGTAGTGTATATGATACCTATTTAATGTAATTAACATTAATATATATTTATTCATGATCATTAATGTTTTAAATCAAGTTTATTCTTTCAATGGATTACAATTTCAAAGTTACTAAAGTGGTAAAAATTTATTTTTCTATTTCATTTTTTGGATTGCTCTTATTTTCATTAAAGTTAAATTATAATTTAACCTTACTAAAATTAATATATTTTATTATAATATATATTTTTAATTAGTTTCAATGATTTTCAAACTTTTACTCTCTTTGGTACTTAAATAGAGAAAATAAATTTTTAAATGAAAAGCCGATCTTATTTCTATTTTTGATTGGGTATATTTTTCTTCCATAAACTTATTTTTGAAGATTTTATTACAAAAGTAATATATATTTTAAAAAATTATTGATTAAGGAAATTTTATGTTACCCAATAATTTTTAAAGGGAATGCATGAAATATTTCTAATGTTTTCATAAAGGATGATTTTTTACATTCTTTATAAAAATAAAAAGGATGGTTTTTTAACGTATAAAACATTAACAAACTTTCCATTGTTTCTTATATTGATGTAATAAAGTAAAATCTAACAGTATGTTAATATATTTTGGGTTTATATAATCAATACATTTTTTTTACCACTTAGAAAATAATAATCACATAATAAAATAACCCCATAAAAGGAAAACTGGGTTTCTTGGCATCATCATTTTATAGATAAATCATGGTATGAAAATTAGGTTTAATAATGTTATAAAAAGGTATCAAATAAAATGAATTTAAGAAATAATAAGATTGATACCAAAACATTAACACCAAAAAATAAACATACATCATATGATTAAATATAGAATTAATCTTCAAACATATCTCCATTTAAATAGAGCTTTAGATATAGAAAGGTAAAAAAGAAAACATTAAGTGTTCCTTTAAAATTTCTATAAATAATTTATAAGATGAAGTTTTAAAAAATTTTAAAAATAAATTTATAAAATCAAATGATGTTTGTAAAAAATATATTTTGAAATGTAATAGGTAATAAAAAATTATTTAAAAGAAACATTTATTTTGTAAGAAAGGTAGGTTGGAAAATAAAAGTTAAAAAAATGAAAAGAAAGGAATTTAAATAAAAAAAATTTGATTAGAAACCTTAATACTGTTTAATAGTTAATTTTTTTGAAACTTGTTAAAGAGAAATAATAATGTTACTTCATCCTTATCATTGTAAAATTAGAAATGTGAACATTGGATAGAAGGAAAATATCGATATAAATGATAAAGATTTGTTAGAAAAGATACTTGGATAATCCTTGTAATATCATGTCTTATAAGATAAGTTTATCATAAAAAATGACCTTAATATTAAACATAATTTCAAGTAAAATAATTATAGAATACATCATAATAATATCATAAGAAAAATTATAACAGAATTTTAACATCAATGTTCAATAAGAGGAATATAACTCAACAATAGGTAATTGAGTAACCAAATACCCTTACATTGATTTTTCCTAACACAACCTTTTAGTAGCCTCCATTATAATGGGAATAACTAAATTAAGTACATAAATCAGTATATTATTCAAATTTACTACTACTTATAAAGTTTATTAACAACATTTAATTACAAATATATTACTTAGTTATATTTATATTCACTAATGGATGTCATAATGTGTGTTTATTTATCTCATTAAAATTTATTTTATAATAGATAAATTTTTTCTAAGTTGATTAATTTTTATCATTAACAGATTATTCAAGTTACAATAATAATTTTTTTTTTCTAATTATTCTTTATGTCTAATTTTTATTAATTGAAATACATAAATATATTTTGTGAAAATGGGAAGCATGATAGACTATTTTTTACATGATTAATGATCAAAAGGTGGTATATTAATAAAATTTTAAAATATTAATAACACCCTTAAAAAAAATTAATACATTTTAAATTAATTATTATTAAATTATATCACCATTACATGGCATACCATAACTATTTATGATATAATCATTATAACATTGTTCATGTAGAAGGTAAAAACAACCCAAACTATAAAATTTTATAATGTTTTCATGATTAAATGAATATATTCATATAAATATAATATGAACTATTAAGAATCTTAAACATGTTATAATCATCATATATCCTTAGTAAATATATTTCTTGAACCAACCAAGATGGGTGTTGATGAAAAATGAAATTTATTGTCCGTGGAAGCTATAATCTGTATGTATGCATGATTAATGATCCCATTTTACAATGAATGGATGGAATGATGATAATTATCATTATGGAGTTATAAATATTAGATAAAATACATTATAATTAATCAAATAAATCCTGGTTACTAGTCATGAGAGTTTGTTATAAAATAGAACAACATCACTTCATGGAGGTGGTCTCCGTACATATTCATGATCAATGTTATTTTTTATTAGTGGATGGGAAGGATTGAATAATTGTTTTCCATTAAAAATATTGAAAGTTTAGTATAATAATGATATGGATTTCATTATATTAATATGGTTGGAGATGATTATGGATAGAGTATATGTAAGGAACTGACTATAAACATATCATAATTACGAGTTTTAGTCAATAATTCAATTTCATTCACTTTAAATATCTTTTCAGGTTTAGAGATTTAGACAATTAGGTTATTACTCGTACATTAAAAAAATCATATAATATAAAGTGGAAACTTATGATTAGTATTAATTTTTTCCCATATATTAAAATGTTTAAAATAAATCATGATTTATTTTCATAGAAAATCTTTACAACTTTCAACTTGAATATTTAATTTCCCTTACCCATCCTTAAATGCTCTGAAAAAAATTTAGAATGTTAGATGAGAATAACAAATCACTATAAGGGACATAAAAATATAGAAAATTGTTAGTCCAATGAAAAACATGAAAAACCATATAATGTTTACCTTTATCTGAAAAGTTCTTTGAGTTTAAGAAATATAACATTTTTCACATGAAAACACACACGACTTTTCCTTAAAGAAAACCATTAAAACCAATAGTAATCAATTAAGATCCATTTTTTTGCAACTTAGTAAATCATATTCATAAAACCCATTCAAAACCATTTTAATTGGAACAACCATATAATCTAATTCCAATATAATTATCCATAGAAAATAATCATTATCCAATTTATTTGGGATCTATAATGGGGATCACCCTTCATAGAAGCTATATTGGGCTCACATTGAAGCTATAATGGGGATCAATCCATTATATAAGCTATATCAAGATTAACCATTTTTCATGAGCTATAATGGGGATAAAACCTTTGTATAATATATATTAGGCTCACTTGTGAGCTATAATAGGGTTTGTAACGACCCAAACTATCAAAAATAAAATTCCACTTTTGATTTAATTAAATATATAATTATATTTTATGGATATAGAAAACACATGAACTTATTTGGTTATTTTATAACCAATCATATTTAAAGGAACATTAAGAATTTTTACCATTGATAATATATATGTTGAATAGTGATCATATGATTAGTATAAATATAGTGTTTTTACAAATCCAATTGACAGAAAAAAGGAAGTGATGGCCTCAACTAGTATGACCATACCCTATTAAGCTCATTTATCAGAGCTTATAAGGGAGATAACATCACTGGGAATGTACCTTGACCAAGACCAAGTTTATATCCAACAACTTAAGAATAAATGAAATCATTTACATGAAAAGTTCAAGCTTATCGAGATCATGAACCAAACCATGTACACTGAACCACCCCATGAAAGTCTCAGCATCGCTCACCTTAATCTTAGGGAATTTTCTGGTGTATTAAAGGGACATGTATCAATACCCTATAAATATGAGTATGTACCTTATTTTTTATAGAATAATGAATATTTTTCCATCTTATTATTGTTAATTTATACATGTTTTTTTATTTTAATACAGTAAAATACAAATTGTATTTTTGGGTAATGATCAAATTCAATTATGGAATTTAATTTGATTAATAAATGTTTTTTTTAAATAAATAATATTTTAATAAATTAATATTATTAAATAATTTTTATTATATATAAATTATAATATAATTTTTATGATGTGAAATGTATTTTTTATAGGGGTTCAAAAACTGTTAATATGAAAAAATCCATCATTAATTTAGAAATGTCGATTTTATTTTAATAATGAAAATTCACATATTAAGAAAATTATTTAGGTATAATGAATATTATTTTTTTAATTAGAAAATCAAAATTATCCAATGGTGGTTTTTTCATAATTTTCTGAGATAGTTGAATTTTTAGGTAAAAAATTAAATACCGTATAAATATACTTTGTTTACTATGACATCATATTGACCCAAAAGTGATGTAATAAATAATATAAAAGGTATCCATGACCAAATATATGTTTTCGATTTAAAATATTTTTATTTTAAGCTTATTTTATTAATTTTACAATTTCATTATGAATCCTCCAAAACATTAATATATTTTAAGGTTTTAAAACCATTTTCTTACGAGTGTAACTCACCTCCACAAAAGCAAGGGAATTATTTTATTAAGTTTTTACCTCTAACTTATAAAATAATAAAAACCAATTACCTTTGGAAGAAATCATGGGAAAAAATCAGTGGAAGGTTTGTGGTTTTGGTCATTTTATTTCATAGAGTCCAAAATCTAATTAATAAATAAATCCCCCTCATTTCCTATATAAACCCACCCAAGTTACAATTTATCTTCACTAAAACTCCTTGTATAATTTCCATACTCTTCTCTACACTCTCTAAATTGAACATAAGGCACCCAAATCTCTTAAGAAGCTCCTCCCATGAATTTGGAGTCACACACTAAAGTAAGGGATCCCCGCCTTCTCTTATTTATTCAAGTTTCCTTATTATGTTATGTATAATATTTAAAATTTATAATGTTGGGATATCTACTTACATTTACTTATTGAATCTCATATTATGTCCAAATTATTATATATCCCTTTGAATCTCAGCATCCCATTTTATGAATTTTCATGTGACACAGTATGCTATCAAAATTTCACTATGAGTTTTCATGGAAAAAAATTGTATAGTAAATACCGTACCCATTTCCTATCAATGGTGTTAACCTTCATAAACATATTATTATTTTAATTGGTAATTACATGTATTTATTCTACACTCCTTGATCTGAGAATAAATTATGATGATGAATGAATCCATGTTGTCTGATCTATGTGGATCACTTAATCATGAGAAAGAAATGAATGTGATGGGTGTGCCTAGAATTATATAGCGCTCCAATTCATTGGGTAGTGTTTAGTATCATTATACATCATATTGGTAAAGGGTGTGAACATAATTCCTTTATGGGACTTTTTATTTTATGATGTCTTGATTATTAGCCTTGATCTATGTTTATGATGCAGTGTTTTAAGTTATTGTGACAATTCCTATGTCACCTTTATAATTATCATGCTATATAATATCTTATTTTTCATATTTAGGATTCATACTCCTTTTATGACCCATTTATATGACTTTTATAACCTGTATTATCTTGTTCATGTTATTCCATGTTTCTTCCCTTACGGGGCTTTATAGCTCATCCCTTTCTTATGTATGTCCCTAGGTTATCCCGTGCAATTTTAAGAGTGATCATATTAAAGAAGTTTTCAATAAAGATATTATTTTTCATGTTTTAAATTATTATTTAATGTACCTAATTTTCAAATACACTATATTTATCGATCTTCTAGGTTTTATTAAGTATAATTTTATGTAATAAATAATTAATTAATGTGTAATAATGAGTAAGGTTGTTATATTTGGTATCAAAGGAAACATTTAGTTATTTTTGGGATTAAGATTAGAAAACTTTAGAGAAGGAATTAGGGATAAGGCTAATGATAAGAAAAAATCCCTAAATTTTGGTTATTATAGATTAAATAGATTATCAAGAAAAGAAATCACTTCATGGATACTACAAGTGAACATGTTTTTGAAACAGATGTACATAGGGGTAACAATTCTGACAAGGTGTGACATGACTGACTCGGGGTAACCTAGTAGTATATTATGATAGAACTTACTATGGATGTAGTTTAACACTCATTGGGGATATAATTTGGTAAATTCATAATCTCATTATGAACCATTATTAAGTAAAAAAATACCCATGAGAATATATTATAGGAAATAGATCATGGATAACATATATTGAAACCTATAAATTCAAAAGTTAATAAATATATGTAATTTATAAGCTATCTCTTTAATGTAATTGAATTTCCCTTTTACATGTTTAATAATTTAAAAATAATCATTCTTAATTTTACTATTATTCTAGACAATATCCTAAAATAAGAGGAACCGAGTAAAAAATCAATGTGAAGGGAAATGTGATGATTTCCCCAACGAGATTACCAACCAATGGGAGAAGGAATTGGAAACTCTATAACAATACTCTTTTAGCTGAATCATGTTTTGAATATAAAACTTGATCATAATGAGTATACAAATACCCTTAAGAGAGAACAATATGGATTTAGTACTTTATATGACAAAGGCCTCCAAATTTAAATAGATCATCTGATCCCTTAATCGTAGAATAATGGATCAACTCCATTGAGAATATATTCTCTATATTTTAATGTTTTGAACAAGAGAAGGTTCTATTGGATATTTATCATATGGAGGGAGAAGTTGATCAGTGGTGGTCATTGATCAAGAATACAAATTTTGAGGAAGATATTGAAGTGATGGGGTGGAAAAATTCTATAAAATGTTTTTTGATAAATATTTTCCTCACACTCACTGATATAAAATGGAAAGGGATTTCATTTCTATAAAACACAAATATGATGAATCTATCAGGGAATATGGGGATAACTTCACAAGAATTTCATGATATACCTCAAGATTTGTCGTTACCCATGAATATAAGGTTAACCACTTCTTTGGTGGTATAAAACCTAGTCTATGAAAATCCACGATGATCTATGACTTTTATAGCTATGAGGAAATTGTCAAATGTCCCCTAAAAGTTGATATAGAGATAGATGAATATCAATGGAATCAAATTTATAAGAAGTAGAAAGTGGAGTTTAATTCTGGTGGTCTGATGGATATTTCTAATGGTGACATGAAATTTCAACATCCCACTTGTCAAAGGTGCAATAAAAATAACTCTAGAAATTTCATAAGGGGAACAAGGAAATACTTTAGGTGTGGGAAAGAAGGGAACATAGATAATGATTTCTGATAGGAGAAACCAAGTAATACGATGGAGGACAAGAATGATCTACTCAACCCTTAACATATTGTTCATTAAATCAACTACAATGAACTAGGGAAGTTTAAAAACCAATTCCCTAATATGAGTATTTTTAGAGACAACCAATACTCTCCAAGGCAGGAAGGGAGATATTTTTACATCTCAACCATCGAGGTAGATCTCGAAAATGAAGTGGTGATAGATATGATAGTTATTCATTCATGAATAGAAAAATAATTTTTGATTTTGGTTCTATGAATTCCTTCACATCACAAAAGTTTAGTAGAACTATTCTAACACCACCACAAATCATGGATGTAGAGTTATAGATGAAAATGACAAATGAGGGAATTATTTCATCCCAAGTATATAACTCCCCCTATAAAAACGTGTGAGATAAACTTCCCAATGAACCGTGTAATACTACCATTGGTAAACTTTGATTCAATTCTTCATATGGATTAGATTTCTCTGTACATAGCCATTATAAATTTCCACAAGAAGGAAATCAATCTCTATATTGCAAACCAACCCCTGATTCTATACAATTTCAAGGAGGAGTATGAATTTTATTTAGCACCAAAATCTCAAGCATGGAAATTATTTCCATTTGAGCAAACGTATCTAGCTTAAATGATTAAGTCTAAGGAAAGAACCATCCTCAAATACTTGATTATTGTGAGGGAACATACTGCTGTGTTTCCTAAGGAATTTCCTAGTCTTCATCACAGTTGAGTGGTTTCATTTTCAATCAAGCTTATACCTAGGGTGTTACCATTATCCAATACTCCATATATAATGACTATAGTGGAACTTGAGGAGCTGAAGAAAAAACTACAGAAGAATCTAGGTAAAGGGTTCAGACTCCCAAGTTCTTAACCATTGGGTGCACCACTCCTCTTTTTCAGGAATAAGGATGGGTCAATGCACCTTTGAATTGATTATCACAAGCTTAACAAGATCATGATAAAGGAAAATTATCCTCTTCCACTGATTGATGACTTGTTAGATCATATATGTGGATAAAAATACTTCTCTATGGTGGATTTTAGGTTAGGATATTAACAAAGTAGTGTGAATAAGGAGGATATCCCCAAGACTACTTTTCATACAAGGTACATGCACTATGAGTTCATTGTAATTCCATTTGGACTCACTAATTCTACAACAATATCATGTACTTTATGAATAGAGTCTTTATATATTACCATGACAAATTTTTTGTAGTATTTATAGATGATATTCTAATATTCTCCAAAACCAAGGATGGGCATGAAGAACATCTGAGCATCATGCTAAAGACCTTGAGAAAAGAGAAGTTTTATGAAAAGTATAAAAATGTGATTTCTGGTTGAAGGAAGTCTCATTATTAGGTAATATCATCAAAAGTAATGAAATATTTATGAAACCTTAAAAAATATAAGAAATTGAAGGACGGATGGGTCCAACATCTATGATAGATATTCATAGTTTCTTTGAGTTAGTTGGGTATTATCGTCAATTTGTGAGAAATATATTGTGACTGTCAAACCCTCTAACCATGTTAACTCATAATAGAGTCATGTTTTCTTGGAATGATGGATGTGAAGAGAGATTTAAGGAGCTAAAAAGGAGAATTATCACTACACTTGTTCTCAAACTACCCCCAAGTGGAGAGATCTTCATGGTATTCAGTGATGCTTCGAAGAAGGGCTTGGGATGTGTGTTAATGCAGAATAAAAAAGTCATAGACTATGATTCAAGGTAGTTGAAATTTCATGAACAAAACTACCCAATGTATGATCTAGAGTTGTCTATAGTGATCCCCACTTTGAAAATATGGTGAAATTATCTCTTTGGGGAGAAGTGTGAAATATGTAGGGATAACAAAAGCCTCAAGTATATATTCACACAGAAAGAGCTAAATATGCACCAATAAAGATGGTCAGATATGATCAAGGACTCTGACTGCTCAATTCACTACCATCCCAAGAGAGCAAACAAAGTGAAATATTCTCTAAGTAGAAAGGATCCAACAATTTTATCATTGATGAAAATTGAGAAGGATAATATCTTCTTATATTTGAAAATAATGTACATGAGAATCATAAAGAAAGGAACATCACAAATCATTTTACAAATTATTGATCAAATGACACTATTGGATTTGATAAAGGACGCTCAAAGAGTTGATGTGGGGATTCATAAGAAAGTGGAAAATATAATAAAAGGCAAATCATCAAAGTTCAATGTTAATGAAGAAGGATTTTTGATATTACCATTAAGAGTATGTGTACAATTAAACCCCGAGTTAAAGAAGGAGTTGTTGAATGATGCACATAACTCAACCTTCTTCATCCACTAAGGAAGTAAAAGGATGTATTGAGATCTATAATAACAATATTGTTGGGACAATTTGAAGAATAAGATCATGGAATATACATCAAGATGTCTTGTATGTCAACAAGTGAGATAGGAAAGGAAAACATCTAAGGGTATGATTCAACCATTACCCATACCAACACGGAAATGAGAAAACATCACCCTGGAATTTATTACTAGACTTCCGAATACATCCAAAGGAAATAATGCTATCTAGGTTATTTTGGATAATCTTACAAAGGCTTCATACTTCATTGATATTTAAGAGGATTTCTCACTGGATCAACTTGAATGGATATACATCAAAGAATTTTTAATGATGCATGGTGTACCACTATATATTATATCTGACTGAGATCCAAGATTCACCTCCATGTTCTAGAAAAGTCTCCAAAATGATTTGAAAACTAACTTGAACTTTAGTACGACCTATCATCCTCAAACTAATGGATAATCTGAGAATTATATCCAGAAACTCTAGTACATATTGAGAGCATTATCAATTGGATCCAAAGAAGGATGGGGACAATATCTTCCTCTGGTTGATTTCTCATATAATAAAAATTTTCACTCAAGCATCCAAATAACTCCCTAATAATCCCTTTATAGGAAGAGGTGCAAAACACTGACATGTTGGGATGAAGTAAGGGAACACAAATTTCAAGGTCCTAAAATGGATGAGGAAATGGTGGAATTGGTTAAGAACATTCAACAACACATCAAAGATTCTTAGAGTCGATATAACAACAATTATGAAAATCATTGATGAGACCTACAGTCTGATGTTGTAGACATGTTATTCCTCTATTTATCTAAATGGAATAAAGTGATGAGATTTGTGATGAAGGGAAAACTTAGTCCTAGAAACATTTTTACCTTAGAGATCATTGATAGCATTAGAGAGGTTTCCTACCAACTTTCACTCCTACCAAGCCTATCTCAAGTAACTTATGTATTCCATGTATCCCTCTTGAGAAAGTACATACTAATACCCTTAAATTTACTCAATATAGATGCAAGACCATTGGATAATGACATTTTCTATGAGAAGAAACCAATGATTATCTTAGATCATAAAGACAAAGTTCTACAGAATAATCCATTACACCAAGTCAAAGTGTTGTGGAGAAACCACAAGTTTGAAGATGAAATGTGGTAAATGAAGGAGGTGTTGAAATAGAGTTACACTCATCCATATTAATGTGGGAAAATAAAATTTAAAGGTTGAAATTTCTTAAGGGGGAAATATTATAACGACCCAAACCATTATAAATAAAATTTCCCTTTTGATTTAAGTAAATGTATTATTATATGTTTTGGATATAGAAAACACATGAACTTATTTGGATATTTTATATCCAATCAGATTTAAATAACCATTAAGCATATTTACCATTGATAATATAACCATTTAAAAGTGATCCTATGATTAGTATAAATATATGGTTTTAACCTATATAATTAACACATACAAAGGAAGTGATGACCTCAACCAGTAGAATCATACCCAATGAATACCATTTATCAGAGCTTATGAGGGAGATAACATTATTTATATTTTCCCTTAACCTATCCCAAGATGAGATCCAATAACTTAAGCATGAATGAAACCATTTATGGGAGAAGTTCAATCTCATCAAGATCACAAACCAAACTATATACACCAAACCACCCCGTAAAAGTCTCACCATCGTGCACCTTAATCATATAGAGTTTGTAGGTGTATTAAACATATATATATAAACACCTAGAAATATGATTATGTAAATTATTTTCTATAGAATAATGAATATATTTTCATCTTATTATTGTTACTTTATAAATGTTTTTTATTTTAATACAATAAAACATAAATTGTATTTTTGGGTAATGCATATGAGCCTTAGCCCAGTTGGTGAGGTATCCTTAAGTACATCCACAAGACCCATGTTCAAAACCAGGTAGAGGCATATTTCTGCGGTACTGTAGCAGCACTGTAGCAGTTACTATAGCAATTACAGTTTGGTACTGTAGTAGTTGGAACTATTCACCTTTGGCAACTGGTTTGGGCTTGGAGTCCTTAAGGATTTCGGGACACCCAGGCCTTCGGGTTAGTAGGGATTTTGGGCCACCTTTAAGGGGCTCGAGCCACCTCATGGCCTTCGGGCCACATGCAGTTTCCCCAGACATACTACACAAAAGGAGTAGCCCCAAAAGAGGATTCAGAGCAGGTGATCTCACCAGAGAAAATCCAAATGGATTTGTCAGAATGAAAGGGTATGGCTATGCAATCGGAACTAGCCTGTGCTTGCACGAGAAGCTTAGCCAGATAGTCATGCAAAGGTTGAGAGATACTATCATGACAAAAATGCTAGGGAGGGGAAGTTCTTTATAGATAGTCTGGTTGAATTCCCTAAGACCTTCCGGTCATGTAATCTCCTAAGCCTACGGGCCTTGTAATCTTTGAGCCTACGGGCCTTATAAGGGTTCCCCCTCATCCCTTGAAAGGGGGTTATCAAAAATCAATAAAAAATGAAGGCCTTCAGGCCATTCAGAGTAATGAAAAAATTAAATTAAGTAATTTATTTTGATAACATAAGAGATTTCTAAAATAAATAACATTTTATAAAAAATATTATAATTTTTTTAATAAATATAAATTATCATATAATTTTTATGAAGTCAAATGTAATCATTATAAGTGCTCGAAAACTGTTATTGTAAAAAACCCAACTATTCTTGAGAAATGTAGATTTTATTATAAAAGTGAAAATTCACATATTTAGAAATTTATTTAGATAAAATGAATATTATTTTTTGAATCAAAACATCTAAATAATCCAATGGTAAATTTATCCTAAATTTTTGATATAATTGATTTTTTTGGGTAAAAAATTAAATATTTCATAAATATAATTTAGTTATTATGACATAATAATGACCCAAAAGTGATGTAATAAATAATATAAAAGTTATCCACGACCAAATAAATGTTTCCCTTTAACATAATGTGATTTTAATTTTATTTGATAATTTTATAAATCCATTATGAATCCTCTAAAACAGTTAATATATTTTATAGTTTTAAAATCATTTTTTAAGAGTGTGACTCACCTACACATAAGAATGGATATTATTTTATTATGATTTCCCATTTACCTTATAAAATAATGAAAACAAATCCCATTTGGGAGAAACCATGGGAAAAATCATGTGAAGGTTTCTGGTTTTGGTTATTTTATTTTATAGATTCCAAAACCTAAATAATAAAGAAATCCATATAATTTCTTATATAAACCCACCCAAGATTCCATTTCTATTCAATAAAACTCTTTTGATAATTTCCATACTATAAAATCAAATCTCAATATTCCTACTAAGGTAGATTCAATCTCTCAATAATATCCTCCCAATAATTTTGAGTAACACACTCAAATAAAGGATTCTCACATTCTTTTCTTTATTAAAGTTTCCTTATTATCTTATGCCTTTTATTACCAATTACTAATGTTGGGTTATATATTTTGATGTCTATATTACTTCCCATTTTATGTAAAAATGATTATATAACCCTTTTCCTCTCATCAACCCATTTTATGAAATTTCAAGTGACGTCGTTTTATTTTTGAAATGCCACTGCAATTTTCCATGACAAAACAATTGTGTAGTGAATACCATACCCATTTCATATAAATGGGGATCAAACTTATACACTTATACCTATTTGAATTGTGACTTAACTTTATGTATTATGCACTCCTTGATCGTGAATAAATTATGAGGATGAATGAATCAATGTTTTATGATCTATGTGCCACACTTTAGTATGAGAAAGAAATGAATGTGGTGGGTGCGCATGAAATTATATAGATATCCAATGAATTTAGTAATGTTTTCTATCATGAAACGTCATGTTGGGATAATTAGTAAACCATATTCCTTTATTGGACTTTTTCTATAATTATACCTTGGTAGTTAGCCTTAAACTATGTTTATAATTAAGTCTTATAATTTGTTTCCACATTTCCCATATCGCCTTTATGAGTATCATTCTATATCATGTCTCATTGTTCATGATTATGATTCCTACTTCTTTTATAACCCATTGATATTACTTTTCTAACATATATTATTCTCTTCATGTTTTCCATGTTTATTCCCTTATTGGCCTTTATAGCTCACCCCTTTTTTATGCATGTCCCCAAGTTATTCTATGTAGTTTTAAGTAAGATCATGTCAAGGAACTTTTCGATAAACATGTTGTTTTTCATGTTTAAAATTGTTATGTAATGTACTTAATTACCAAATAAACTAGACTTATTGATCTTCTAGGTTGTATTAAGTATAATATTTTTATAATAAATCATGAATTAATATGTAATAAAGAGTAGGGTTATTATAGGGCTCAACCCATCATATAAGAAGTATTGAGCTCACCCGTATTTCATAAAATGACCAAGTACCATATCATTAATAAATCATTTTATTCCTTCATCTTTTTTATCATAAAACCATTTCAAAAACTATTTACTATGAAATATTATTTTTTATATCAATTTACCCCTTTTAAAAACCCATTTTAAAAACCAAAATATCTAGAAAAATTGAAATAGGGTTTTTCATTAAAGAAATCATGTAAGCTATCAAAGGAAGCTAGAAATAAAATAACAATCACAGTAGAATGAGAAGTCATTATCACTGTATATCTTAAAAATAGAAAATTTATTTTATCATATATCAAAAAATTCCATTTTAAACACATAAAAATATATATAAAATTTACATTATAAATATTTTATGTCCATATAAAAACTTTCACAAAATCATTTTAAAAACATGGACATGGAAGAGAAAGAGTTAGAAGTAAAATTTTTAAAGATGATTATTTTAAAAGAAACTTCTTTACCACATTAACAATATTTGAATCATAATACACATTAAATAATAACATTAAAAACATTTAAATATGAATATAATAATGAAATTCATGATATAAAATGTCTAAGGAGATATATAGACACCTCATAGAAGGGTATATGTGCATAACATCAAAATATGTCTCAATGAAATGAAATTGATATAAAGTCCCTTACCTTGAGTATGAATTGTCATATACATTCATTATCTTCCTAAATAATAAACTTATATTAATTATTTAATTTCATGAGAACAACTTTTAGGTTTTTATTCCTTTTATTTCACATATTACCATGTTCTGTACAATTAATTAATTAATTTAGTTTACCTTGGGTTTTTTGATGATATTTGGATTATGTGTCAAAAATGAATTCAATAGGTTGACTATTGGTCAAAGAGGTCATTATTTAAATATATTCATAATAATAATCAAGAAATAATTTTATATTTATACATCAATTAAACTTTTATAACCAATAATGAAATATGGTTTTAAAAAATGAACTATGTTACAATCATTGAGATAATAGGTCATACATATGCATGAGTAATTTTTTCATTTTCAGTGATAATTATGCAAATAAGGTATGTAAAATCACATTATGTTTTTTAGGTACTCCATTATTTATGATTTTTTATTATCCTTTTTTGGGTGTGTTTGTAGGGTTCTCATGGATGAAGATCCTTTTCTCGGGAAATGACCTAAATTTTGGGGATGTATGTTTTTTTTGATTTAATAGAGTCTGGTTATAAATGTGTTAATGTATTTTAGGGGTTCTCCACAATTTTTAAGGAATTCCTGGGCATTTTTGTGTTTTTAAGCTTAAACCTACAATTTGTACAGTATTATGGGGAATTACATGCCGTGTAAGGGGTTACAAGATGTATATTCATTTCCTGAAAGATGATATGAACTGATGTGGGGTATGAATTATTTATATTCCATGTAATAGTTTTATGATGTGTAACGGTCGAAAATAGGATTTTAATTAATAGGATAATAATGATTTAGTAATTATAGACTTTTGGGATTACATGACATTTAATGGTATTACACACCATGTAAACGTCATGAGTTATGGTTTTAGGGTGGTTTATGGATTATATTCATTTAATTATTCCTGTAAACTTATATATATTGACCTAGATCTCACCCTAGGATATTTTGGGTGGTTCCCTCCCTTTTGAATCACTTCGTTTGACAATCAATCATTGGGATTGTTATAGTGAACCTCTCCATGTAAGTGTTCCATCTGGTTATTCATTCCTTTAGTCATGTCTATTTCATTAGATACTTATAGGTTTCATATTTGTGATTGGATAGTGTTTTCTATTGATCCTTTGTAGTTTCTCATTATTCCTTGTCTTTTTAAGGCTAATCTCATGGTTTCCAATCATCATTTTCAACAGTAGCTAGATTTATACAATTTTTAGGTTGGTGTTTATATAAAATGGGTTAATGTAATGAATTAGATATTATTCTTGGTAAATTTATTTTTTTAGTTCATTTAATTTAATTGATATGTGGTTATAAAGGTTTTTATAGAAGGTAAAATGTTTTCAAAAAGAGTTTTTCTATGAAAATTGATTCTATTGATTTAGAAATGGGTTTTCAAACATTGAAGTGGATTGAATTAGATTTGATTTTTTTTATAAAATTTTGATAATGGTTTTGAAATGTATTTTTACAATTGAAACATTGAGAACCTTATGTGCTCTAGGAAAGAGACACAAGTATCCTTATCATGTGTGGAACCAATAGGATGTAACATTTTGGATATCGATAGGTTGTGGTAGGACTCTATATTGGTTGGATCCAACATTATTCATGCTTAGGATATTGAGTGTATATTATGTATTGTACCATAGGATATGGACCAATATAAGGTGCTTTTTAATTCATGGTTATTTATCACATGATTTCTTTTATCATGTATTATTACTCACATGTTTTTATACGAGGATGTATCACATAGCATTGTAAGATAGTTTATTTCATGGATATGTGTTTAATTGCTTACATCTTGATGAATGGATATAATTTCCTATTTTATCACTTATAAATTTCCTATTTCAAGTTTAAGAATATGAAATTATTTTATTAAAACCAAATGGAAAATGATTCACAATTGTATTTGAGATTTATAAAAATGATTTTAAAAAATGTTATTGTTTTAAAAGTTAGAGTTGTTTCATTCTTGATATTATACCTTGTATAGAATCTGTGGTGGTATTATATAGGGCTTTGTGATCACACCCTACCTTTTCCTTTTGGAAATTGTAGATGTTTTATTGCATGATACAGGTAAAGGGAAGGATATATTATATCATGTTGTCCTCTCATTTAGTCTTTTCCTTCAGTTTGGGTTTGTTTAGAGGTGACTAATGGTCACATAGAGACTTTTTTGGTATTTTTTATTCATATATTTAGGTTTATTTAGTTTTAATTAGATTTTATGGATATGGTTGTGTCTTTTTCTTCCATATAGTACTCTAGTTACATGTCTTGTTTTGTTATATACAAGTCTTGTTCTGTTTTCTTGCTTCACCTCACCATGTGATAAACATCTTGGGTGTATGTTTTGGTTGAGATAGGTTGGTCTATTAAAATTTGGTATCAAAGGGAAGGCTCAAAATGAAGTGTTTTAACAACTCATAAGTTTGGTTCTATGTCTTGGGTAGATAGGAGTTAGGATTGATGAGATTCAGATAGTAAGTGTAGAAAAGGGGCCTAGCCAGTTCACTCCTGTGACTAAACCCAAGTTACTATGGGTGGTCAAGGAATTTTTCTAGGGTTGATACTTGGGATTTGGAGTCATTTTAATGAAATATATGATAATTTTATTTAAATTTACCTTTTTTGGAAAGTTTTATTTATTTATATGAACTATTAATTACTTTAAATTGTTGTTATTTTAAAGAATTGATATGAATTTTGAATGGGGTCATAAGATTTTTGGAATGTGATCCTGATATAATCAGTTATTATCTTGTATTTATTAAAAAATTCCTCTCAGAAGAGATCTTCTAAACCGGAGAGAGTAATCTGTGAGATAGGTTCTATAGGAAAACCCTCCAGTGGACCCTTCTTTGGTAGAAGCTGTAATCCGAAATATTTAGACTCTGGGTCAAGTTGTTGTTGAGAACCCAAGACATGTTGTGGATCATGTATATGATTTTACTAAGAAATATCCACCCATATTCGATGGTGACATAGAAATGTAGTAATTTTAGGAGTGGATTGAGTGGATTGATAGGATATTTAATTTCTTAAAGACTCCTAAAGAATCAAAGGGGTTTTTTTCCATGTAGGTTCTTGAGGGATCAAGAAGGAGATGGTGTGACTCTATTGTGAATGCTAAGTTGCTTGTGGAAATTTCCTGGGATTATTTCAAGAAAATATTTAATTAGAAATTTTACCCTGATACATTACATGAAACAAAGACCAATGAGTTTTTGACCTTGGAGCAGGGGGAGCACACTATTATAGAGTATTATACCAATTTTTATGAGTTGGTGCATCTATCACTAGAGATTTTTACCAATGGCCTCCTAAAGGCGCATAGGTATGAGTTTGGTTTGAGGCATTATATTAAGTTAATGATGATTCTCATGTGCCTTCCCAATTTTTTTGAATAAGTTGAAAAAGTAGCTTTGGATGAGGTAGAAATATCTGGGAAGATAGGTTTGGGTAGAGATTTAGTTGGTGTAGTTGTTAGCTATGATATATCTTCTAACCAGAAAAGGAAATGCAAGGGTGGTCAGTTCTCTTATGGACCAGTTTCTAGGGATTCATCAGGAAAGCAACAGATTGTTTTCTATCAGTGTGAGTGGTTTGGTTATACCTTACCTAACTATATGAAGTGTCCTAGGGCTTGTCATCATTGTGGATTATTGATCCATTTGAAGAATTTATGTGAAAGGATGTCCCAAGATAGTAAGGCATGATACACTCTCACTAAGGGTTCACAGGTTTGTACCAATGATTCCAAGGGTGGTGGGTGAAATCCTTAGGAAAAGGGTGATGTTTATGTGGATAAGACATGAGATGTTTATGTGGATAAGTATGTGCAAGAGGAATCTAAATAAGGGTAATCTACTATTAGAGGAATGAGGTTTATTTCATCTTATATTGCATTATATTTTTTTGATAAAGGCAATACTAATTATTTAATATCTTAAAATTTAGTTGGAAGATTTGACTTTAATTCAAAACTTATTCTATAATTTTTGGAAATTTTCACTCTTTTGGAAAATATGTTCGAACATGGTTTCAAGTGTTCCATGTGTCGGGTGATGATATCTGACATTGAGGTGGAATGAGACTTCTTAGTGATTGATATTTATAGATTTTACTTAATTAACAACATGGATTAGATGATCATTGTTAAGGTCCATATATTATATTATCACCATTGATTAAAGTTTCTATCTTCCAATGAGGTCACTCATGTTTTTCAGGGTGAGTGAAACTCTAGATCAAAAAGGCAAGGGGCCTATTTTTCCTTATTATGGGGTGATATCATGTTATTTTCTAGAGATGTTTATTTATGAAGTTGACCCTTGTTTGGGTGGTAGACTTCTTATAGTGATGAGTGTGTACCCTAAGGTCTTTCTGGAATACTTTTCTGGTTTACTAATAGGGATAGAGGTCAAGTTTTATATTGACCTCCTCCCCGATAAGATTCCCATTTCCATGCCATCTTATTGAATAGAACCTGTTGAGTTGGTGGAACTTAAGGTCTAGATTGATGAACTAGAGGATAAAGGATTTATTCATATTATAATTTCACCATAGTCTTCACCTATCATTCTTACTAAGAAGGTAGACATAAGCCTCAGACTTTCTATTGACTATTTAATGTTAAATTAAGTAATTGTTAATAAAAAACATCATTTTCCTAAGATTAATGATATTTTTGACCAAATTATAGGGTAATGATGGTTTTTAAAGATTGAACTTCAGTTAGGGTACCACCAGTTGAGAGTGTGATAAGAATATACACCTAATACAATGTTTAAGATCTGGTATGGGCATTTTAAATTTTTGATTATACCATTCGGTCTCACTAATGCTCTTACAGTGTTTATGGATTTGATGAACCAAATATTTCATTTGTTTTGAGACTCTTTTTTTCATAGATTATATTTTAGTATAATCCAATATAGAGGAGGAGAACAAGGACTACTTGGATATAATTCTTCTAACCTTGAAAGAACATAATCTATATGGTAAGACTTCTAAATGTTATTTCTAGATTCTATAAGTGAAATTTCAAGGTCTTGTGATATCTGAGAGGGGATTTTTAGTGGATCATGAAAAGATACAGGCTATTATGTTCTGATATTAGGCTAGGAATGTGTTTGACAGTTGAAGCTTATTGGGTTTAGCTAGTTACTATAGATTATTTGTTTAGGATTTCTATAATCTCACATATTTTATGACTTCTTTGACCTCTAAGGGTGTAAGGTTTTAATGGAATGATAATTTTTAGATATCTTTTAAGGATCTGAAGATGTGGTTAACCTCATCACCATTTTTGATTATTTAGAAACCAGGTTTGGGTTATGATGTTTTCTGTGATTCTTTTGGTATGAGTTTGGGATGTGTCTTGATGAAGGAGAAACACGAGTTGGAATATGGATCACACCAATTACACCATCATGATAAGAAATTTATAGTGTATTATAATCATAAGATCTTGAAATATTTTTTTACTTAGAGGGATATGAACTTGTGATGGAGATAATAGGTAGAGTATCTTCATAAGTTTTACATTGATATTGTGTACACTATTAGGAAATTAAATGTGGTAGTCGATGTATTGAGAATAAAATTTCCAACCCAAGTTGTAAAAGAGTCGGTTGAGGAGTGGTCTTTGATGAGTTTGTTTACTAAGATGAGATTTGGAGTATAAGAGGTTGGTGGATATGTGTTCTTGGATTTGATAAAAGATGAATCATATTTGGATGATCTATTTCAGCTTGATCATGTGATATAAACCAAGTTCCAATGATTTAGTTAAAGCCTTTATGGGGGGGACCTCAAGTGAGTGGTCTTGGTCTCCTAGTGGTGCTTTGTGCTATGTGGTAGGTTGGCTCTTCCATTTTATTTGAGATAGAAGTTTATAAACAGTGGAAACCATTCTTTCTAGCCCATGCACCCAGGGGATAGCAATATTTATCATGATTTGAGATGTCAGTATTAGTATCCTGGGATGAGGCGAACATTTGTAGATTTTGTATCATAGTGTCTTACATTCCGAAGAATTAAGGTGGAAAACCAGAGGAATATGGTTTTTTATCCATTAACATTCTATTATAGATGTGGGATGATATTTCCATGTATTTTTTCATTGGATTTACATATATTTCTAGTGGGAAAGATTGGATTTTGGTGATCATTGATCAAATCAAGAAATCAGTGCATTTCCTCCCTATCAAGAAGATTATGAAGTTAGAACAAATTAAAGACTTGTATGTTTGAGATATTGTGATAAGGAATCCCTCTATGGTGGTTTATGACAAGGGAACTAAGGTTAAAATCTGGGGTTCTAGATTGGTTTTCAGGATGCAATGGGTTACCATATTAGATTATGCAAGACTTATCATTTGTAGATGGATGGGAAGATAGAGAAGGATATCCAGGTTCTAGAGGATATGCTCTAGGCTTGTGTGGTTGATTTTGGAGGATCCTAGGAAAAGGAATTACCTCTAGTCAAGATTTCTTATAAAAATAGTTATTGGGGATCGATTATGATGGATCCCTTTGATTATTTTCATGGGAATCCATGTATATCTCCATTTTATTGGGTAGAGTAGGGAGAGTGGTCTTTGGTTAGGCCAAGTCATGTTTAGGAGACAATAGAGATGGTGTAGTTGATTATATAGAGATTGATCATAAAAAAATTCATCATAAATATTATGTGGACCATCATTATCAAATGTTGGAGTTTGAGATCAGTGATCATGTTTTTATGAGAGTTTCACCTCACTTGATATATTGTCAGTTGGGTAAGTAGGTTAAATAGGAACCAATATTTATGAGACCCTTTTTGGTCATTGGATGATTGGGAATATTGGCCTATCGATTAGATTTTATATCTAAATTGAATTATATCCATGAAGTGTTTCATGTTTCCTAGATGAGGAGGTATATACCAGATCCTTCACATGTGATTAGATGTAAGGATGTTGATCTTGAGACTGAAACCACTTTGGTTGATCAACCAGTTCAGATTATGGATCCCTGAGAAAAGTTACTACATGGTCAAACAATTACTCTAGTCTAGGTACTATGGCTATGTAGAAGGGATAACCATGAGATGTGGGAGGGGGAATTTTTGATGAGGTAGTAGTAGAATTCACATTTTATGAGTCCAGCAATTTGATGGATTTCTAGGGGAATAAATATTTTATAGTGTATAGATTATGAAATCCCATTACAATTTTCAGGCAGTCCCTTGTTTACGCTTTGTTTATCATCCTTGTTTGGGTTTGTTTGTGGGATTCTCAGGGATAAAGATCCTTTGATGTAAAAAATTACCTATATTTTTTAGATGTATTTTTATTAATTAATTGAGTCCTGGTATAAATGTATTAATTTATTTGAGGGGTTCTCTCCAAGTTCATAGGCTGTCCTAGGTGATTTGGTGTTTTTCTTCTTAAAACTTCCATTTTTATATTCTGGTGAGGAATTACATGCCATATAAGGGGGTTACACAATGTGTATTCATCTACTAATAGATTCTGTGAAATGATATATGGTGTGAATGATTTATACACCATGTAAAAGGTTTAGAACATATAATGGTAAAAAATTATATTTTAATAAAAATGTGATGTATTTTATAGTGACTCCAGCCTTCATGGATTACATGATGTTCAATGGAATCACACACCCTGTAAATGTCACGAGTTATGGTTTTTAAGTCATATAATGAATGATTTTCATTTCATTCCACTTGTTTCCTTGCTTCTCTTTACCTAGAGCTCACCATAGGTGGTTTTGTATGGTTCCACCTTTTGGATCACTTTTTTTAGCGATTGATCATTGGATATATTGCAATGCGCCTCTTCGGGTAAGTGTTCCTTCGGGTTATTCTTTCCTTTGGTCAAGAATATTTTTTTGATGTAGTTAGGTTTCATATTTTTATCAGATAGTGTTTTCTATCGATCCTTTATAGTTTCTCATTGAACCTTGTATTTCGAAGGCTGGTATCATGGTTTTCAATCACTTTTTCTAATGAAATCTAGGTTTATATCGTTTGAGGTAATATTTTCTATACAATAGGTCAAGGAAATGAATTTATTATCATTATTGGTAAATTCATTCAGTTTATTAATTTAATTGAAGTGATATGTGGTTATGACGGTTTTATTGGAAAGGAAAATGTTTTGAAAATGTGTTTTTCTTTGAAAATAGATTTTCTTGGTTTGGAAATGGGTTTCCAAACATCGAAGAATATTAGATTAGATTTGAAAATGTAATATAAAAATGTGATAATGGTTTTAAAATTTATTTTGATAATTGGAAAATTGGGAATATTTGGTGCATCGGGAAAGAGACATAGGTATCCTTAGAGTGCGTGGAACCACTAGGAGGTAACATTTTGGATATCAATGAACTATGGCAGGAATCAATATTGGTTGGATCCAATGTTATGCATGTTCATGATCTAGAGTGTCTAGTACGTATTGTCCGATAGGATAGGTCCCAATATGAAGTTATGTATCATTTATGGTTATTTATCACATGATTATTTTTTATCATGGATTGTTTCTCATAGGTTTTTATATGAGGTTGTATCACATAACATCACATGATCAGTTATTTCATGGATATGTGCTTATTTTCTTAACACTTGATGCATGGATATGATTTCCTATTTTATAACTTATGATTTTAATATTTTTGGTTTGAGAATATGAAATGATTTTATTAAATAAAAAGGGAAATTCAATTATATTTGAGATTTATGAAAATGCTTTGTAAAAGTAGAACAATTTTTGTTTTTAAAGGTAGAACTACTGCATTCTTGATATTAGATCTTGTATAGAATCTATGGTGGTATCCTATTAGGATTTTTTTCTCACACAAAATTCTTTTTCTTTTGGTAGTTATATATGTTTTATTTCGGGATACAAGTAAAGGGAATGGAATCTTGTAACATGTCATCTTATCCTATGATATTTGCCTTCAGTTTGGGTTGTTTTGAAGGTGACTATTGGTCACATGGAGACTTGTTGGTCTCATTTTATTCATAAATTTGGGTTTATCTAGTTTGGATCAGATTTTATGGATTTGGTTGTATCTTTTTCTTCCATATAGTAGTCTGGTTTCATGTATTGTTTTTTTATATATAGATTTTTTTTTCTATTTTATTGCTTTACCTCACTATGCGATGGTTGGCTCTGGTGTATGGTTTGGTTGACCAGGGTTAGTCTGTTACAAGGTAAGTATTATTATATATTTATAAAATAATAATAATATCATATATTATGAATTATTTCTCTAAGTATACTTATATATATCATTCTTGTGATGTGGTGATGAAAAAATGAATCACACCTCTTATTAAAGGCAATAGTCGACACATATATGAACGTCGTTATCATTTTTCTGTGTAAGAAAGAAATTGATGTATTATCATTTTAGAATGAAAATATGAAATTAAATATATCATTAATATTTCATGTATATCAAATATATTCATTATATTTATCCATATTAACTTTTATGTTAAGTGTTAGTGAAAAATGAATCATATTGCTTCGTGAGGGAGTAGTCTTCCGTGCACACAAGCGATGTTATCGTATCCCCCACAAAATGGAAAGTAAGAAGGTATATGTGATATAATAACTACAAAAGTATAAATATGTTGAATATATCATATATATATATATTTTAAATTCATAATTATAACAAGACATTATAGGAGATTATGGAAAATGAATGACATCAGTTCAAAAGGCAGTAGTCCACTGTACACATTAATGATGATTTCATATCCCATTTGATAGAAGAGGAGAAAGATTTAGGTTATTTAAATAAAAAAATAAACTATAATTATATTCTGTATACTAGTGTTTATATATAATCATTATTTAATAATATTTTAGGGATGCGGAAGAAGAAATAAAACAAAGACACTCAGTTAAGCACAATACATGTTCTTCAGACAACCCCCTTAGGTAAGCACCCAAAGCCTACATAGAATGAACTTTTGATTAATAAAAGGATTATAGGATGTGGGTAGAGAATTAAATAAGTTATTTGGGAGTTTATTTGCTGAACCAAATGGATTTTAAGGTGTGAAAAGGATATTAGAGTGGGTGGTATTTTATTAGTGAGGTGAGTGACACACTTGAATTTTTTTGAAAAGAAAGATGTGTACCCACATTTTTCACATGAAAAAGGATCTAAAATGAAACATTATAGATAATTATAAATTATAAGGTAAAACTATGTCCATAAAATATATTTTAGACATGTTTTTATGTCATTTAACCCTTATCTTTTTAGTTTCACCCTCAGTAAATATGTTTTTACCTTAACCACGATAATTAATTTTTAATATTTTTACTGTTAATTATTGTAAAAAATTAATTTGAATGTATTATATAATTTAAATTATTATAAATCCAAATATAGAATCCATTTTAATAAATTTATTTCATATAATTGGAAAATCTTAATTTAAAATAAAGCCCGTAAACACGATGAAAAAGAGGGTTTTCAAAAAGAGTGTTTTTCAAGATAAAGATGATTATATATTAAATATATGATTAATAATAATAATTATGTGAAATTAATTAATATTTATTGATATATATTATATTAATTCAATTTAAAACATTACTCATTAGGGATTAATTTAATTAATTAAAATGGGGAAAAATTATGCACTTTAAAAAAGTTTACAGAAAAAACCCGTTTTAAACCCAAAAACAAACTTATACTAAAATCCAATATAACATTTATTTAAAAGTAATTAATTTTATTAAATATAAACAATTAATAATTATGTTAATTTAATACATATTCATCAAATAATGGGAGTTTTAAATTTCTTGAGTTATTCAAAGTAAATGATTTTTTTCTCAAAAATCTGTATTTTCACTATTAACAGAAAATAAAAATTTTCCAAAAAATAAAAACATTTCACCCTAAGTTAATTTTTATGTGATGATTTGAAAAATTATATTCATATTATAAAATAAATTTTCTAAACTTTCTAAAAAAATAATTATAATAATTTCTTACAAAATCAATAAAAAATATTTTTAAAGAAAACATATTCTTGAAGAATAAATTTACTTTACTAAAGATTGATTAATTATTTAATAAGAATTTTTAAATTATTTATTTTGAGTATGAAATTATATATATATATATATATATCATAATTTAGTTAATAATATTTATACTCGCTAATTTAATGTCAAGGTTATAATGATCATATATTTCATGGGTCATTTAAGCTTAGTGTTGCGTGTCGAATATGATATCAAACATAATGTTATGATTTTAAAAAATCTCAGAGTGTTACATCCACCCTTTATAAATATCATCCTTGTAATTTTAACATTATCTCATTAATCATACTTTAAAAATTTAAAGTTACCTTAGTTGGAAACCCACATTGTAGAAAGGGTTAATAAAACTTCCTCTTGATAATAGAGAAAAGGATGTACGAAGGTCATCTATAATAACACATAACCAGGTTTCCAAATAGGGGAACATATGTGGGAAGTGAATATTTTTACATGTAAGAAAATATTAATGGATAAACAATGATGAAGAGTTATAGAGATCATTTATCACAAGAATGTAAATGATCAATAGAAAGTTAAGGTCCTCAAAACCATAAATCTATGATGAGTTAAAAGACCATTTGATTCATAAAAAATGAACTTAATAAGATAAAATTTTCATTTTAAATATGTTTTTCTTATAGTTTAGGAATTATTTTACTCTCTTGACTAAAACAATAAGGAAATATACTTACTTGTTATGTATAATAATTTCCTCCAATAATCAATTTCCACCACACTCTTATATTTTGTCCAGTGATGAGTATGCAAGATGACTTTTTTATGCATAAAGAACTAAAATAAACTTATAATGGATCACAAAATCCAAAAAATGATAAATATATATTACTCATATCTTTAGATATTAACCACAACCAAAATGGTTATTATAATGTAATATGTTTTCCAAAATTATAGTGATCCTATTTTGAAAAAAACATTAATCACATAATAACCAAATCACTTTTCAATACCATGGTTATCTATATGAAAAAACATATCTTTTGGAAATAAACTTTTTCATAACATTTGAATCAATTTAATTCAAAATAATTATTTCATACTGACCAGGACATCACATAGGCTAGTGATAGAAATTTCACCCCTGTCACCCATCTGTTATTGGTTCAAGCCCTACGACCTTACTGGATGCGACGGGTTGTCTCCTAGCCTTCAAGGTATCCATTTTTATAAATTTTTTTACTTATATGATTCATATATATATGATGAGCATCCTTTAAAATAATCTTAATCCTCAAAGGTCAAATAAACCCTAAGGGTTATTAATACCTTAAAAATCTTATAAAAAAAGTAAAGGAATACTTCATATTAAACCAAAGACTTACATATATATAAACCTAACAAAACTTCTCCCAATATGTCATTATTAAATTTAAGATATAATCAATTAAAACCTAAAAATGGGTTTCTTAAACTTTGAACATATTATTATCCTTCAAAAAATGTCAAGGTCCCTAGGGATGCCACTACTTCAACAGATAACCCAACAACAATTGTAGTAGTAGAAATGATTTTCCCACACCATTATATTTATGATCATGGTGATTTATAACTAGAGTAAGAAACTATGGACACACATTAGTATAATGTCTCAACCAATTTTAGATAAAAAATCTCACCATTTAATGGATTTATGTTATCTCATTCCTTGATTGTTCATGACTTTTTCCCTTGTAGTCATGAACCTTGTGACCAAACTTACCACACTGATAAAACCTTCCAAATCCTGACCAGAATTCACCAAAATTCTTTTACCACAGTTGGAACATGTTTTGTGATTACCTCTATACTTGTTAGTTGGTTGATTCTTCATTTACTTCCACCATGAAAGTTTCTTACTCTTGTCATCTCATGGAATATAAGTTTCAAAAAATTCCATCTAAACTTTCTCAGCACAATAAATAACTTTATCATAACCTCTAAATTATCATAGAGACAAATATCTTTATAAAATTAGTTTCAATCACGAGTAAATAAAAATAATTTTACTATTAGTGTCCCAAATAAAACCTATCTCATATTTCACCAATATTTTTAAGTTTTATTCATATACAACCACTTAATTTTCATCATTTTTCTTCAATTCCAAGAATTTTTTCTTCATCCTAATTTAAAAACCTTAGGGAAAAATTTCTCAAGTAATAGATTCTCAAATGCGTCCCTTCCATTATAATCAAGATCATCCATATATTTGGTATCCTTAATGAAATACCACCATTAATCAATTTCACCTTCAAAATGATAAATGAAAAGGGTTTCCTTTTGATGTTCTGAACACCCCATGACTTCAAATATCTTCTCTAAGGAATTTATCCATTATTTTACAACCAAAAGTTTATATGATCCATTGAATGGTTTTCCTCATGAAACTATCCACTATAGACATGTTTCTTCATGGTAGATTTATTTCCTCTCTAGAATGTATACCACAACCTTTTGTATCTTGTGTAAACTGATTCATCATTGAAACACACTATTTTTTTCAAATTCAAACCATATCTGGATGCTGTTTTAGAATGATATTTTCCTCTCAATGTCTTCCTACTAAAAATTCCATTTTTAATCTATAAAAAATTATTCTAAAAAGACATCGTTTAGATAAAGTAACATAGAAATATTTAAATAATATATCATTTAAACTTAAAAATAAGGTAAAATATTTCAAGGGGATGATATTATCATTATCCTAAACTCTAAAGTTATATAAACCAATCTCTAATACCAACTATAATAACCCAACATTAAACATAAAATAATATTTAGTTTTAGTTAATAATTCATTTTATTTAAATTTCATGATCTTTTTAGGTTTATAGTTTTAGAGAATTAGGTCATAACTCATACAATACAAAACCATATAATAAAAATTGGGAAATTTTGATTAGTATCCATTTTTCTATAATATGAAACTTTTAAAATAAAAAATTATTTCATTTCATGGATAATATTCAATAATTTTAACTTGAATTCTTCCATTCCATTAACCATCCTTAAACCCTATGAAAAACATTTTAAAACATGGTATGACCACAAAAAGCATGGTAAGGAACATAAAAACGAAAATCATTAGTCTAGTAAAATACATGAAATTTGAGGTAATTTTTAACTTTATCTTAAAATTTCTTTGAGCATATGAAATAAAAAAACTTCACATGAAAAAAGACAATCGTTTCTTAAAGAAAACCTTTAAATCCCCTATTAATCAATTAAAACCCCATTTTTGAAACTTAGATTATTATATTCACAAAACAATTTTAAAACCTTTTTAATTGGAATAACCATATAGAAGCCTCCCAATACAATTATCTAGAGAACATAATAATTCACCAATGTATTTGAGATATATAATGAGGCTCAACTGTGATCTATAATGGGGATCAACCCATTATATAAGCTATATTTGGCTCACCTACTTTTCATGAGCTATAATGGGGCTCATCCCTTCATATATGCTATATCAGGAATACCCATGATCTATAATGGGACTCAACCCATCATATAAGATATATTAGTCTCTATCATTATTCATATGATGTTCAAGTACCATATCATAAATAATACATTTTATTCTTTTACTTTTTATTATAAAACCCTTAGAAAAACACTTTTGAATCTATATGAATAATGATTTTGGATATCAAAATACCTTTTTCTAATACACATTTTTAATAAAAAAATACTTAGAAAAAGGGAAAGATGGATTTTAAATGAATAAAACATGAATTATTACAAAGGAATATAGAAATTAAATAACGCTCATGGTATAAGGAAAATTCATTGTCACTATATATGTTAAAAATAGAACATTACTTTTGTTGTTCGTCAAAAAATTCTGTATAAAACAAGTAAAAAGATTTATTTTAAAAATCTTTGAAAAAATGTAAAAAGAGATAGAAAATTTACATTATAAATATTCTATTTCCATATAATAACATTAATAAATTCATTTTTAAAACATGTACATGGAAGAGAAATAGTTGAAAGGAAAACTTTTAAATATGTTTTTTAAAATAAAGTCCCTTACCATTTTAAAAACATTTGAATCATAAGACATATGAAATAATAAAATTAAAAAACCTTCAAATATAATGATAATAAATGAATTCATGATATAACATGTCAAAGTTTCTGTATATACACCTCATCAAAGGATATAGGTACATAACATCAAAATATTCCTCAATGAAAAGAAATTGGGATGAAGTCCCTTACATTGAGTATGATTTTTCACACCATTATTTATCTTCCTAAATAATAGACTAATATTTATTTTTAATTTATTTAAAATAGTTGTCAATTTTATTATTCCTTTTCACTAATTAAAATGTTATATAAAATTAATTATTCAATTAAATTTATGCTGGGTGTTTCGAAAATATATGGCTAATGTATCAAAAATGACTTCAGTAGGTTGAATATTGGTCAAAGAGTTCATTATTTAAAAATATAAAAAATAATAATGATGAAATAATAATCATATTTACACAAAAATAATAATTTTAAAACCACTCATTAAATATGTTTAGGAATAATGAACTATGTTATGATTGTGGAGATGCAAAGCCATACGTATGCATGAGTAATGTTTCCATTTTCAATGATCATCAAGGAAAGGAGGTAAGTAATATTTTATCATTAAATAATAATAATAATATCATATATACCATATTATTTTTTAAAATATACTTATATATATATATCAACATTGTAATGGGATGATGAAAAAATTAATCACATCACTTCGTGGAGGTGGTAGTCTACCCATACATGAATGACATTATCATTTTTCAATGTGAGGAATAAAATGGTATATTATATTTTCAGAATTAGAAATATGTAATTAATATAATTAATATGTAATTAATTTCATATATATTCATTAAAGTTATCCTTATCACCTTCCATGTATAGTGTTAGTGAAAAATGAATCACATCGCTTCGCTAGGCGATAGTTCGTCGTACACACGAGCGATGTTATTATACCCCCATAAAATTGAAATTAAGAATGTACATGTGATATAATAACTAAATAAGTATAAATATGTTACAAATATAATATATATAATTTAAATAAATCATTATAAAAATACATGAGAGGTGATGATGGAAAATGAATGACGTCAATTTGCAAGGCAGTAGTCTGTTGTACACACGAATGATGATTTCTTATCCCATTTGATGGAAGAGGATTTATATTTAGCTTATTAAATTAAAACAATAACTTATTAGTATATTTTATATATTATTTTTATTATATAATAATATTTAAATAATATTTTAAGGAGGTGGAAGAATAAATAAATTAAAGATGCCCAGTTCAGCACGATAACTCTACTTCAGACAACCTCCTTAGGTAAGAACCAAAAGCCTTATTAAGATAGATTAATGATCAAACCAAGTATTCTGGGATATGGGTAGGGAATTAGTTAAGTTATTTGGTCAGTTAATGGCAGAACAAAATGTTTTTTATGTTTTTATGAGCAGAGGAGAGGTGGTGGCCTTTTATAAGTGAGGTGAGTGACACACTTGTAATTTTTAAAAAATGGTGTACCATTGTTTTACACAGAAAATAAGGATAAAAAGGACCATTACATATCCTTATACATGATAAGGTCTAAAAATTTCCATAACATATGTTTTATATAAGTTTTAATTCCTTTTAACCCTTATCATTTTAGTTCAACCCTTAGTAAATCCATTTTTACCTTAACTACGATAATTAATTTTCACTATTTTCAATATTAATTATGGTAACAAATTAATTTCCCATGATTAGATAACATAAATTATTATGAATCCAAATATTAAATACATTTTACTAAAATTAATTCACATAAGTGGAAAAGTTTAATTTAAAATTAAACTCGCCGACGCGACGAAAAAGTGGGTTTTCAAGAAGTGTATTTTTCATGAAAAAGATGATTATATATTAACTCTATAATTAATACTAATAATAATTATATTAATATAAATTAATATTTATTGATATATATTCAATTAATTTAATTTAAATCAATACTCATTAAATATTATTTTAATTAATTAAAATATAGAAAAACTATGCACTTTAAAACATTTTTTTAGAAAAAACCAGTTTTAATCCCAAAAAATACTTACAATAAAATTCAATATAAATTAGATTAAAAAGTAATTAAATAGATTAAATATATCAAATTAATATTTATTATACATTAAATCATATTAAAAACCTAATGAGACTTTTAAATTACTTAATTTATTGAATGGAAATGACTTATCAACAAAAATTGATATTTTTTACTATTAATTATAAAACCAATATATTTTGTAAGATGAAAAAATTTCAACTTAAGTTAATTTTTATATGATGATTTAAAAAATGTTATTCATTTTATCAAATAATTTTTCTAAATTTTCTAAAATTTAATTATAATATTTTCCACAAAAGTTTTGAAGAAAACATATTTTTGAAGAATAAATATACTTTATTAAAAATTGATTGATTATTTACTATGAATTTATCATTAATTTATATTTATTAGGATATATATACATATATATATCATAAAGTAGTTAATATTATTCATAACCTCCAATTTAATTGCTAGGTTATAATAATCATATATTTTGTGGGCTGTTTTAGTGTGGCGTTTCATGACAGATATGCTATCAAACATAATGAAATTATTTTAAAAAATCTCAGGGTGTTATAGTAGAGTAAATGAAAATAATGAGATAAATTAATACTCCCATTGGGTTCTCAAGTTTACTCTTGTAAAACTCATTGTGAATAAAGGATTAAATCTTTTTTACAAGAATCTTATTTACATGAGAGAGGGTTATTGGATGGGAAAATTTTAAGTTTTTTAACATGAAATGTGAAGTATTATAAAGATTAAAGTTTAATTAGTGTTTCTTTTTTTTATAATTGAATATAAGGGTAGTTTTAGAAATAACTATTACATTTTCAATAATATAATGTAACCATTAAAAGTTTAGTGGCTCCAAAATAGGAAAAATTGGAGGAGAAGTGTGTTCGGGTCTACATTCTCCTCAGAAACTCATTTTGGAAACAACCTAGAGTGTTTTTAGGTCTTTAATTATAACTTTTCAACTTTTACCCTAATCTAATTTTACCCATGAAATTAATTTTTAACCTTAGTAATAAAAATTAGGGAAAATAATTTATTTTAGACCTTTTAAATAATGTTAACCATATCTTTCTAAATTTAAAAATAATTTTAATAAATAAAATATTTTATTATTTGAAATCATAAGTTTAAAATAAAATCACAAAATTCTTAAAAATTTTCTTTAGGATAAGTGTTTTATTAAGTTTAAAAATTTATATTCAATATATATTTATCATAAATACTGATTTTTTGACATTAATTTGTGAATTATTTTAAAAATAAAAGTTAGGTGGCTTTTAATGAAAGATAAATTCATATTTTTATATAAAAACACTTTATTAGATTAAAAGACTAATTTGTTTTATTAAATTAATATTTTAATTTATTTCTAAAATTGTTTTTCATAGATTTTCCAATTCAAATAATATTTTATATTGCATAATTATATTTCTTAAATATATATTTTATTATTTAAATAGTTTTTTAATATTCTAATATACACTTACATAATCCAAAAAATTATAATATTCATAAAAACAATATTTTCCTACTTAAAAATAACCTGTTTCCAAAAGACATCAAAATTTTACAATAAGAAAATTATGATGCATGAAATTATAAAAAAAATTATTTTATCAATTTAAATTATAAAATTTATAAATTTATCTTTTAATTGAAAATATATTATATAAATAAAGTTTATTTAATTTAAAAAACCTTTATCAATATTAACTCATATTAATTATATAACCTCTAAAGATAATTTTTTTTAATGTTTTACCAACTTATTATTTATTTTATAATTATTAATATTTTTCTCTTGATATTTTATTTTTTATTTTGGGTGTAGTTTGTAATTAAAATTATTGAACATAATATATATTCTACAAGGTTTAGATTTTTGAGTCATTACATCGAAGAAACTTTTGTGAGAATATGATTGGTTGAAGAAAGTGTCACCAATGACAAATAAATAGGTGGTGTTATTAATTTATTTCAAATGAGATAACCATGAATTATATATAAGTGGATTAACAACATAATAATATGATAATAGAATTAAATTGGAGAATTTTTCTTCACATAGAGAAGGAAAAATGTAAATGGATTTAACAATGATGCTTCCATGGGTGATACATTTTTTGGTGAGATCAATCTAACATTTGAGTTTGAAACAAAGATAAAGAAGGTTAAGGATGTAATTGTGAATATCCCAAAAAATATTTAGAAAGTGGTATTACTAAAAGGATAACCATGATAAGGATAGATATAAAGTTAGAGGAAATGTATTTTTTCGTCAATAGAAACATCTTTTATTGGCTAGATGATTATTGGGTACTATTCCACTCTCTATGTATTAAATTTTCTTAACTAATGCTAAATTGGTGATAGTTTAAGGTATAGATATGATCCTTTGGGCGAGTATATTATGAAATATTGAAGTTTTTGTAAGAATGGATGTTTTGGGAAAGCTGAATATGGAAAATGTTGTCCAAAATCTCTTTTATATGTTTGTTAGTATTGTGTTTGTTAAAAATGTGAAGATATAAGAGGAATTTTTGTAGTCACTAGGACCACACAGAAACCTTATTGGTTCTGTAAAAAATTCCAACCTACTTAGGAATCCATTATAGCTTCACCCCACATATGTGGGAGAAAGATCAATCATTTTGGGGAAGAATCCAAGCCATCCATCCATGGCAGCACTTGCAGGGTGGGCGAGTAATCATGCGGGTCAGTGTGTGCATGGAAAAGTAGTGGTCCATGCCATAGGGATGACTTTGTGGAGGAAGTTTTCCATGACACTGGTTTACACCATGGAGGAGACCATGAGAGGACCTCACTACTCACATATAGTAAGAAAGAGTTAATTTACATTATACAATATTTCTATATTCATGTCCAATATGTTACTCAAGGATTTCAGGCCATGTCTCACCCATGGTTACAACGTCATGAATTAAATCCTAGAGTTTTTAAGTGCCACTAGAATTTTTTTGATTCCCATGATGAAACTCATGGGGCTAAGCCATAACCTCCTTTGAGAGGAATTTTTCAACAAAAAATATAGGAATTTAAACATGGAGTATTTAAAATTAGTATAAGAAATAAATTTATATTTTTTAGGAGGCCACACCATAGCATGAAGGATTATGTCATAGTCCCCTTATATAGGAATTTGTACATGTTGTAGCCATGTATTACAATGTGTAGTGTCTAAATATGGAAGAGGAATATTTTTTGGGGATATCCTTTCCTACAGGAGACTGTACCGCAGTAGTTTTTTCGACACTATAGTCAGTGTGGTGTAAGATATGGTTTAGAGAGATCATTTATGAAATCATTTATGTGAGTTAATGAAGGAGTTATTCATGAGAAAAGTTTATCTAATAAAATGTAAGTCTCTATGAAAAAAATTGTTGAATACACTATAGGAAGATCAATGGAAAATTTTCTTGATCCATAGTGTAGGTGAATACACCGTAGTATATTTTAAATGGGTGATATTACGACATGAAATCCATGGCCACACTATAGATATGATTATTTAGTTTGGATACATTTTTAGTTAGAGAGAGTTATGAGTTGTAACCCCCAATGTTTTATTCAGATTTTATAGTTCATGATAATGCCAATATGAAAAAAAACAAGACTCTATTTGTCGAGAGAATGCTTGGGAGAAACTGCTCCCCACACCGCAATGAAGATTAGGGTTCTTCCCCTCTAGATTCTTTGATTCCACCACCGATGGTTGGAATTTTCCTGACTCAGGGGAGTTTTCATGTGTACAAGCACGCAATGTCAGATTTGGGAGATTTAATCCCCATGAAGATTGTCCCCCCTGAGGTTAACCTAAGAGAGGTCAGTGCTCGTAATAAATCATTTTCACTTTTTAAGGGTATCAATGCTAGCATCCATCTAAAGGGATCGGTGGCACACATTAAAGCAGATCCAGATGCAGTTTCGGAAAGGATTAAAATTGGATCCCATTCTATCATTGCTCGACCCGTCCTATCTAAAGGCGATGTTCCATGGAAGATTGATCATCTCACCCAAAGGTTGTCTTCGATAGGGGGCTTCGATAATTAGTAGTGCATCTCCTTAGGGAGAGGAAACTTCCACCTTATCTTCCCCTCTGAAGATCACAAAACACGTGCTTGGGGCTATGGTTCTCTCTCTTTTAAGCTAGGGGCGCTGCACATCTGTGAATGGAATTACAAATTCCACCCACTGGAAATCGGTAACTCAAAAGTTCAAGCTTGGATGATGGTATTTGGTCTTAACTGGATTCTTTGGCACCACAGAATACTTTATGATATTGAATTGGAAATTGGGGTCCCGATCAAGATGGATAGGGAGACATAAATTACAAGATATGGTCACTTTTATAGATTCTTAGTTGAAGTGGACCTTTCCTCCACACTGATTGATAAAGTCTTCCTTTCTACTGATTAAGAAGAACTTTAATTAAAGATTGAATTTGGGAACTTACCTTGGTTCTGCCCAGACTATAGGATCATTGGGAATGACAAAAATAATTGTAATAAGTATTTGAAATGCAATTTCTGTTCCTTACATGGACATGATCATAGCACATGTTTTAAGAAACAAAAATATGATTCTGGTTTAAAGGATACTAAGTACCAAGGCCTGCCTATTTTAATTGGACAACCTTCTGCTATTGCTCCTCCTCAAGGTCTTATGATGGACATCAGGTCCTCCAAGAAGGGATCTACTGACCATAGACACTCTTTGTCTGGGTCATCTACCCCCTCTGGTTATGGTGTTTCATGGGATGACATAGTGGAAAGGGGCCCGGTTGAACTCCCACTGCTACTTGTTAGCCTTAATTACTCAATGTCTTGTGACATTGAGGGGTCTTCACATGTAAAAAATAATTTCTCTTCTCAAAAAACTGTTTCCTTAGACTGTTCGCTGTTATCCTATAAAAAATTGGAAGCTGGAAACAACCTTCCCCGTGCATTTGTAGAAGAATACTCAAATATTGAGAGGTTGACCTAGGTGATGCAAGAAATTTCTCCTCAAAAGGCTATTTCCTATAATTGTGTTTTGTTTGCAACTAAAAAATTGAAATCTGAAAACACCAATCCCCCTACCTTATTGGAATCTCATCCCCTTCCTTCTTTCTAGGCTGTTATGCAGGCCTCGGTGCATACACATGACAGTGGGACTAAGGAGGTTACTTTGGCCTCTTTGGCCCCCACTTCTTGTACATCACATGACAATGACAATATTTCTCTTGCACAAGATTCTCCTACCTCTCATGTAAGGGAAAATAAAAAAAAGATCTATAGATAAAGCAGGACAACCCTCTAGTGAATTAGACTAGTGGTTTGTGGATAGAAAATGCCACTGCAAGGGAGGACCAGTATCCTGTAGCAGATGATGGGAACTCTTGGTAGCAAATGAAGCATGACAAGAAAACTAAAGATCATGGGAAGGGGCATGAGAGAGATGAACCAACAGTAAAGAAGGAGACATAATCTGAAGTCTCAGACTCAAATATAGATATTGAGACCCTTTTACAGCAAGAAAGATATTTGGAATCACTTCATAGAAGAGGATGTGAACGTGGATGTGGGAGCAGTCGAGGGATGGAATGGGGTGCCTTGCAGGAAAAATAACGTGATATTGCTAACAAGATCAGGAAAAATCTTGTATGATGATATCTTTGTTGTTTTGTATTTTCATATGTTACTTTACTTGTTTCACTTGTTTTTGTTCTAATAAAAGGGGACTTGATCTCTTTCCTTTTAAAAAAATAATGCCAATAAGTATAGAGGAAAATTGTAACAATATTAAAAATATAATAATCAATCCTAACCCTTGATTTTCATAAAAATAAAAAAAATATTCTTTTAAAAATAGACATCATATACATAGAGAAAAACAAAGGTAGATTCATAGATTTTTTATTGAATAGATTTCTAGAGGAATTTTTCCTGATCTTATCTTAAAGTTTTAAGGTTGATGATTGTGTTTTCCCTCGAGTATCATCCTCACTATAAATTGACCTTATTATGTTGAAGAGAAACCCCAATGAAACAATATAACCATATCATCCTTATGTGACGAATGATGATTGAACAGAGAGAATAGTGATTTCATCATTGAATGAGAGTAATTATTTCTCTAAAAGTTCATGGTAGTGAATGAGGAGGTCCAGTGAGTACCTTACAATTTTTTTATTTGTAAACAAGGATAATTTAGTGAATTTGGTGCCCAAAAACATTTTGGTTCATGCACCTTGGATGTATCCTAGTTTGAGTGAACCAAGTATAATATCTCATGTTGTTTAATGATTTCATCGCTCATTGAAGGGAAATGTATATAGAAATAAAAGTGTTCCTCAAGGTAAAATAACAAGATTATTATCTAAGGAAGAATCACTTATAACCTGATTCACCCACTCTCAAGGTGTTATCATCTATTAGATCTATTAAGTGGAATCAATGGGGTTTCCATTATTCTTATCTCTTGGAAGTATGGAAACCATTTTCAACCATAAAGGTTTTTCTATATTTGAAGGAAATAATTTCATGTTAATGAAAATTTATATAGAACATTATTTTAGATCTTTGGGATTGGGTGATTATATTTCATCCCAATATGTAATCACTTAAAATTTTGAAAGAATATTATTAATAGAAACATATAATCAATAATTGTATGAGGCTTCAAAATCCATTAGTTCTTTGGTAAATGACCTTTTCAATCACATCTTTAATAAGGTAATTTCCTAAAAAACCTCTTATGTCATGTGGGAAATTATTCTGAATATTTATAAAGGGGATTTGATGGTTTCTAAGGATAATAAAAAGGTTCAATAGAACAACTATGAGTATTTGAGAATAAATTCAAGTTAGACAATTGATGGATTTTTTGACCATTTAAATGTTATTGATAAAGATATGCGTATTTATTATGATCATCTCAAAAATAAAAAGATCAAGAAGAGAATCAAGATAAGTATTCCTCATAATTTCACTACAAAATTTTTTGTTATAGAAGACAATGATCTGAAAGATACCTCTCTTGATAGCTTGCATAGACCTACAACATATAAAGAAATGAGAAATGAATACAATGATACAATAATAAAAGAAATTAGTCTGGATGAAGTTTTTATTTCCATGAAGAAGTTCTCAATCACATGAAATTCATATGTTGATAAAGTTAATAAGGTGATTTCATTATTTTCAACTAATATTAAAAGAGGAATATGGATTATTAAGGGTAATTTTATCATTCATTTCTTCATGTATTAAAATGTGGTAAATTTTGTGGATAAATTTCACAAAAACTATCAAGAATATTTTGGGGAATACAAACCTCTCAAGGAGATGAAAAAATAAGGTTTAAAAAAATTATCAATGGAGTTCCTTAAAAATAAGACATCTTTTATCTAAAGAGAAATATAGTTGTGGAGAAATTGAGGTAGAGGATGTTGAAAAATATAAATAAGGTGTTTTTAGGGATATTCGAAATAAGCAAAGAAATTTTGAAAATTATGATGATATTGAAGGAATTATTTGAAGGGTTGATCAAAAAGTAGAACTAAAGGAATCCCATGAATAACATGACATATGGAGAGTAATGACCAAGAATAATAACTAAGTGGTACATGATTCTATAGTCTATATCCAAAAATAAGAATAGGAAAAGTTATAGATGAAGTTTAAAATAGAAAAAACTAGATCTAGAAGTTCAAAAAATTCCAGGAAGGCGGTCTATCTGAAGCTTAAAATTGAATAAAAACCCAAATCATAGATGTTTTGGATAAAACTATCAATGAGAGAGTGAAGATAATTGTGGATATAAAGAAGATTTTATGAATTGGAATCAAAATTGTGAAGATATGGAGTGATTATTTATATAAATAATGAAGAGAGAAATGCACATACATCATCATCAATTCAATATAATAGAATTTATTAACAGGAATGCATGCCAATTCCTCAAGTTAAGTGTTTCAAAATAGAGAAAAATATATTATTATTTAAAAACCTTAAGCACCAAACCCTTTGAATATGGTTGATCTTCACAACATTGTAAAATAAACTAATCAAGTGGGAAAGATGAATTATAACGCTTCAAGAGTTAGACATTTTTTATATAGAAATTTGGGAAACACTTACTATGTGTTCTCTATTTCTAGATGATATAATCATTAATCCAAATAGGAAAGAAGTATTTTAACTATTCTATTGATTTTAATGGATAGTTTTTGTTTGTGAAGGCTTTGGTCATAAGGAAAGTTATTTCCCTTTAATAATGAAACATGTGTCATCAAGAATTCCTCAAATTAGAAGAAAAAAACCAAAACCTTTACCCATGAAAATTGAAAAACATAAAAACTTTTCAACTTTTCAAGAAGAAGAAGAACTAACAGAGCCATCTACTAAGAAGGTACAATCATCACCAATATAGGTGAAGAAGGGGAGTTTAGAGAAGAATAATGTTTCTAGGATTTTAATAATGGAAATATCCAAGTCATGATCATGGATTGTGGATAGAATATACACATGACATATCAAGAAAAATAAATACCTTATTTTTAAATTCAAGAAAAATAAATATGAAATCATTCATTTAAATAATAATGAGGGTCTAAATATTGTTTCTAGAAAATAAAAAAATAGAGGAAAAGATATTAGGATAACTAAAATTCTATTTGTTAATGGGATGAGTCATAATATTCTCAGTATTATCCAATTATGTAACCATGGACATGCGGTGGAATCAAGTAAAAAGTCTTATTAGATCAAAGGTAAATATTGTTCAATTATCCTCCATGGAAAAAGTACTATTAGAAACTATACATATTCAGGTAGGAAAATTATATATGATGTCTAAAGAAAATGAGAACGTGTTATGGTTTGAATGGACTGAAGGCCTTCATTTTTTTTATAATCCACCTTTCAAGGGGTGAGTTGAAACCCTTACATGGTTTGAAGGCTTAAGAGACAATTATATAGCCCATAGATCTTAAGGGAATCACCCAAAAAAGGAAACTTAGAACTAATCCTCCCTAGAAAATGTTATGATATCAGCACTCCACCTTCGTAGGGCTAGTCAGATAGCTCTCCTGTGAAGATATTCACTTGACTGGTACTGATGGAAATGACATACCCTCTCATTATTCCAATTCCGGTTATCTCTACTCTGGTGAATTAACCTTCTCTGAATCCTCATATGGAGCCTTGTCTCTTGTAATCTGACTGGTACATCTGCATAGTTCATGTGGCCCAAAGACCTTGGGGTGGCCTGAAGGCGTTGAGGTGTCCCAAAGACCTTGGGAGATAACTAGTCTGAAGTCCTTGGGTGGCTTGAAAGCCTTACAAGACCTGAGGACCAAACTGGTGGCCCTAAGGCTCAAATGGATGAATAGTTATAGCTACCAAAATACCGAATAGTACCTGCTACAGTGACTTCTACAGTACTACTCCAGTATCCTAGAAATATTTCTCCACCGAGATTTGATCTTGGGACTCTTGGATTCACTTGTCGAGTCCTCTCCAACTGGGATAAGGATCATGTGTTGAGAATGGGTTATGGAATAGAGGATATGAACATCAAATCCAAGAATCTCTAGAATGATTGGTAAAGAGAAATATAGATCATGATTTTCCCCATTATACATATGATCACACCCACATATTTGATTCATGTTTTTTTTTGTTTTTTATGGGTAATGGCTTGGTCAAAGACCAAGGCACAATTTATTAAAAAATCAAGAAAGGAACTACATGATTCTGAATGAGGGAATTTTATTACAATCTTTTTTCATAAAGAGGGATAAGGTCAACCAGCAGATCATCACTCCAAGTAATTCCCTGGTTGATTCCTTTATTGGCAAGACCATAAACAATAATATTCGCTTCTCGACAGGCATGGGTGACAATGTATCTGATCTGCAGAAGCAATTCAAGGCATCTCATCCACTGAGTAGTAATTGACCAAGAAAGGTGAACCACCCCATTCCAAATAGCTTGAACAATAGTGGTGGAATCACTTTCAATCCAGATGTTGTTCTATCCTTTTAGTTTAAAAAATTAAACTGCATGAATCAAAACCTTCATTTCTGATTCTAGGGAGGAGGTGATACCATAGCTACCAAAGAAACAACCATGAAAATGTCCAAGAAAGTCTCTAAAATGGCCCCACAACCCGCCGGTCCCAGATTTCCTTTGAAAGATCCATCAACATTAATTTTGATCCATCCAAGAAGCAAGGATTTCTTGAATACCTAAAATGAGTTCCTTGATTATTTATAGATACCTTTGATTCCAAGACATCGTAGAATCACGAAGTCCCCAACAAAGTTATCATAATGAGATTTCTAAAGCGTGGAAAATTCCCTAATAGTGATAAAAATTCTCATCCAACATGAATTGAGATTTAATGCATAGTTTTTGTAAATAATATAATTTCTATCATACCAGATCACATGGAGGAGATCAACAACAGTGGATAAGAATAGATTCTTGATTTTTTGGGAAGTATCAAGCTCCATGCAATGTTTTAGCTGAGAGAAAATAGTGTCAGAGAATAACCACATGCAGTCAAACATGTCAGTGATATAATTCCAAAGGGCAGAAGCCGTATCACAAGACAAAAATATATGGTTGGTATCCTCTCTATGTTGATGATAGAGGTGAAATTTAGAGAAATGTTTGACACCAAGGGTCTGGAGACAAACCTCAGTAGGAATATGGTTTTGAGCAATATTCCAAACAAGGTTAAGTATTGAGGGTTTGATACAGGGTTTGTTGAAAAATTTCAGCCAACAAAAATTAGAATCTAAGTTAGTGAAATTATGATTGTAGAAACTTTTGGAATCTAGGATACCATTATGGGTAGGTTCCCAAATAAATAAATCATCAACATTAGATAAGGTGTAATTATAAAAAACCTTCATGATAGTATCAAGAAGGTTAAATTATGAGATTACATCACCTCCCTTATGCTGAAGATGATGTTTTCTAGAGAGGAATTAGAAGTTAACATGGAAATGAGGGGTGTTCTAGTCTAGTTTCCAAGCCAGAAGTTTATGGAGGAATCCAAACTAACCATACATCTATAGTTAAGCATGATGTTGGAAAAGGAATTTCTAACGGAAGAAAATATTGAAGAGTTAACATAGCTCAAATTTCCCTTTTCTAACTTATCTAGGAATCTATTTATAATAAAATTTATGGAGTCAGATTTATTATTTATCAATCTCCAAGTGAGTCTATCTTGAAGGGCATCATTAAAGAGCTTGATATTTTTGATACCAAGAACACCTCTCTCAAGTGGTTTATAGCAGGTAGACCTGGGGATAGTAACAACCTTCTTTTCAAGGATACTACTAGTCCAAAAAAACTTTTTGATATAACCAATAATTTTCATTAGAATAATAATAGGCCATTTATAGATCATCAACGAGTAAACCATTTTAGAGACAATAAGGGATTTCACTAGATAGATCCTACTATCCATGGAGAGGGATTTCCCTTTCTAGGAGGAGAGTTGGTTGATAACTTGGTCAAAAACAACATTGAAATACAGGGATTTAGGCTTTCCCCAAAATATGGGAACTCCTAATTAGGTAAAAGGGATGGCTCCTTCTTTGATGACAATACATTCAATGATGTTACCTTTCCTGATAAGATAAAAACTTTTCCCAAAGAATACAAATGATTTTTTCCAACTAATGGATTGACTAGAGATCTCTTCATAGTGAGATAATGAATTTTTTAGATTAAGAATATTTCTTTTCCCCCCTGAAGAAACAAAATTATGTGATCGACATAAAAAAGATGGGTTGATAAATTTAGGTTTCTTGATGCCTAAATAGGCTTGAGTTTGTTTTGGTCAACAATCTGAGTGAGAAGTCTGCTAAGACAGTATTCTGTGATAGCAAAAAAGGATAGTAGATAAGGGATCCACTTTTCAAACCCCCTTTTAGCATTTAAAATATCCCTTAGGAGAGAAATTTACAAGGATGAAGATAGAAGCCAAATTAAATAGAGAGTTTATCCTACTTATAAATACATCATTGAAACCAAAGCCCTGAAGCACTTTGAAAATGAAGGTCTAGTCTATGATATCAATGGTTTTTCTTATGTTAAGTTTAATGGCAATATTTCTTCCTATGGTAGTTTTATTAAGATATTTGGTGCATTATGAGGCAAGTAAAATACAATCTTGTATTGATCTACCTTTGATAAACCCAAATTGATTCCAAGTTATGATTTTATTACAATGGGAAAAAATTCTATAGGCTATGATCTTGGTAATTATTTTATATAGGGAGTTAATGAGAGAAATAAGCTGGAATAAATGATTTTTCGAGGCATTGGACACTTTGGAATTAAGGTGAGAAATTGAGAATTAAGTCCCTAAGGGAGGACACCATTGTAAAAAAATATTTGATAAGATTACAAAAATCTAATTGAACTACCTCTAAGTGGTGTTGAAAAAAACCATTATTGAATCCATCAGGTCCCGGGGCACTATCAGGGTTGAGACTAAAGACAGTGGACTTGATTTCATAGTCAAGAGGGGTGATCATGAGAATGAGATTATCATCTTCATTAACCAAAACTGAAATGACCTCAAGAATAAGAGGTTTTTTTTATATTAAGACCATTAAAAATATTGTCAAAATAAGAAACAACATGATTTTCTATGGCTACCTCAGAGTCCAATTGTCCTTAAGGAAAGACAGAGGTCTGGAAACTTTTCTAATTCTCTATAGGGAATTGTAGAACTTAGTGTTTCTATCACCATTAGAGATCCATTTAGCTTTGAAGACCTACTTACAAATTTTTTCATTAAGACCAAAAAGTGAATTGAGTTTCATAGAGATGTTCATTTAATGTCGAGCATCTAAGGAGAAATCAGATCGAGTTGAGTTATTTTGAATTTTATTGAGCTAATTATCAAGTGTGGATATATCCTTGTATTTTTTTATTTATATCTGTAGAAACTCTCGAGACACTGCTTGATATTTTTGAGCTTTAGTAATACAAGAAAAATTATCAGAATGAAAATTCATAGACTCCCAACAATGTTTAATGAGATGAGAGCATTCCAAATCCTTAGACCAAGCATTATTTAATTTAAAGGTATACTGGTCATGGTTCTTTTATAGAGAATACTCACAAGAATTTGGTGATAGTCCAAGTTTATTTTGGGTAAGGTGTTGCTAGAAATGGAGTTCCAGGCATCTAGAGCCGATACATTCTCTAGAGCCCTATCGAGTATTCTAGAAACAACCCTATTATAGTGTCTTCTGTACCAAGTGAATTTAGCACATGTAAGGTTGATTTCAATAATATTAAAATATTTTAGCGATGATCTAAATTATCTTGAAGAAATGTGAGAGTGAGAAGGACCCATCTTCTCACTGGGTGAAAGAATAACATTGAAATCTCCAGTCACCTACCACATATCATGAATGGAGCTAGCTAAAACAAAGTGGTCATGCCAAAGAGGTCTACGGTCTTGATATCTATTCCTAGGGTAAACCATAGTACAAAAGTTATGTAAACCATCAAGGGTAAAGTCACAAGTGAACATTTTATTAGAGAAATTATAAGAATTTACATTCTTCAAAGAGGTATGATAAAAGATCCAAATAGGATCAACAAAACTACCATTATTTCAAGCACTAATAAAGTTATAACCATAAGCAGAGAGATGCATAAATTTCAAAGAAAAATTTGTTTTTAGTTCGAAAAGAGCAAAAATTTTTGGTTTATGAGTTAAAATAATTAATTTAAGGATATAAATAGTGTTAGAGTTCTCTATTCCTTGACAATTATAGAAAATAACGTCCATTTAGAATCTAGATTTGGAGTGGGAGTTCCTCTTTTTCTTTTTCGAACCGCCCGAGCCTTTGTTCCTCTTTGATCTTCTAAGATTTGAAGAAGAGGTCGAAGTGGTATTCATGCCCTGTTTACTCATAGAAGAAATAACCAAATTGTTAGTAGCACCTGGATTAATAATAGATTGAGTGATATCATGTGATTTAGTAGCTATGGGAGTGGTCATAGGACCATCTTCGATCTTAGTGGAAAAGCCCATGTTTTGAGGAACAATGGGAAACATTAGAGCAGGTTGGTCACCTATTTCCCCAGCATATTCAATGAGTAAAGTCATAATATTTTTTATATATACATTTTTATTCAGTGGGGTCATATTAATGGTAGTTCATGAATTAGAATCAGGTTGGGGGAACACTACCATGTTATGTTCAGAAAGTTAAAATGGAACAACTACAGTATTCATACCTATATATTCATCTTGGAGAACCTGAGCTGGACATTACACTTCTGTCAGGTTAACTTCAATAGTCCCTTCATTCCTGTACTGAGATGTATGTGAATCCACTGTTCCATCTTCATTATGGACCAGTTGCTTAGGGTCCTCCATCCGTAGGAACTCCTGGGGGTGTCCATCTTTCTCAGGAACCATCTGACCAGATTCTTAAAGAGATGATACATATAGAGGGTGATTGAAGACATCCAACACCATTTTTCAATATCCTATAGGATTTTAAGCTCAATTTTATAATTTTCTTCCTCTTCCACTTGGTCAGCTTAGGTGACACATGAGCTTTCACCCCAGAGATTAGTTTTCTTGACCCAGACTTCCGATTTATTCTTGGGTTGTTCAAGATTTTCAGAGGCCAAGGTCTTGATTTTCTTTTTTCACTTGGTTTCATTTCACCTGTTTTCACTTGGTCGAGCAACCTGGCTCTTCACTACTCTGCACTTCAGTAGGCAGTGACCAAAAATATTACAGAATTCACAATGAGGAATACGTTCTCATTCAACACGGACTTCCATTTTGAAATCATTAGCATTAAAGATTATGACCTCTAGTAATTTGGAAGCAATGTCAACCTCAATCATCACCCTATTATAGATACCAATCTATGAATTTAGAGTACGTTGATTGATTTTTAGAGGTGTGCCTATGCAAGATTCAATGTCATTGAGGATTTTCAGATGCCAAAGATACCATCTGAGCCCGTGTAGATGAACCCAGATCTGTAACATGGTATTACTTGAAGTATTTGGGAAGAAATCATAGTCCCATTCAGAGATTTAGAAGACTCTAGGTTTTAGATGAATATTTCCTAACATCCATACCTGATCTAGCTCATCCTATGATTTCAAAAAAACATGTAAGTAACCTTTCCTGATTGGAACTAGCTTCTAGTCGGTAAAACCCCACACATGAGTAATCCGAGCCTTCAGTTCAGGGTTCGACCATGGCTTTTCACCTTTGAGGTATGAGATACACCCCATAATTGAAAACTTACAGAGTATCGAACGTTGCTGAAGTGATTTAGGGTCTGCTTCAACAACGAATATTCCATCTTCAAGTTTCTTACAAAGAGGCGCTCTCGTCGTAGAAGAATTGCAGAGTTCAGATCCTTTATGTGCCTCAAGAAAGGATATCCCATTTTGTCTCTCTTTTTGAGTCTTGGTTCTACAATCCACACACATAGACTCCCATTCAGGATCAAAGCCCGCCATTAGAAGAAATAAATCTGAAGCAAATCAGGGTAAACGAGATTAGAAAGATGAGAAAACCCTAGGGTTTTTAGATGAACCACTGAGAGAATCTCCCCTACCCTTTAGAGGAATACTATATATTAGGGTTTTCGAGGTTGGGAGTGATTCATGTAAAAAATTTATGATTATCTAAAATTTATACCATCCATATAAGATGAAGGAATCAATGGTTCTTGAGATTCTACAAATGGATGTTTTTGGGACAATTTCACCCAAATTAATGGATAGAAGGAGGTATTATTTTTTATTTATAGATGACTATAGAAAAATGTCTTGGATTATTCATATCATACACAAGATGGAAGAACACATATGTATCAATCTATATCAGAGTATATTTGAATGGATTATCAGTGTGAATATAAAATAGAACCAAATACAAAATAAAACTAAATTATCGAATCATAAATTTTAAGAATATATGGAAATGCTTTGAATTCAACATTAGGTATCAGCTACCAGAACAACCCAACAAAGTGGGGTTGTGGAAAGAATAAATTATATAATCAACAACATGGGTTGAAATTTTTTTATTGAAAATTATTTTTTGGGAAGATATTAGAAAGAAGTGGATCTTGCAGCAGTGTACATCTCCAATAGTGGGTTTCTATGTGAAATTGAAGAGATAACACTATATAAATTTGGTATTAAAAGAATACTAAACTCAAATACTCATGAGAGTTTGAAATTTTATGTTTTATTCTCTATAATGAAAATAGAATAAATTTTCACGATGATGTAGGTGAATGAATATTCCATGGATACTCATCAAAGAGTAAATCATAAAAGTGAAATAATAATAATTTTGAGATGAGGATTGAAATAAATGAAGTTGTGGTAGTTGAATATTGAAAAAAATAGAAACACATGAGCATATTTTTCCTTAAAACCATCAAATTTATGAATATTTGATATATGAAGAAGAATAAGGTTCATGAAGAGTTACATGACATAAAGAGAATTAGGATATAGACTCAGATTTTGAATAAAACCTTGAAAATACAATAAGTTCACAAATAAAAACAAGCAAGGATAGAATCAGTGAAAGAAACAATTTTGGATACTAGAAAACCCCTTTCCAATCTAAAATAATAAGGACTCAATAACATGTATATTTATTATCTTTGGAAGAATTAAAATATTTTAAAGAAGTTGTAAATATTGAGTGTTGGGTCAAGGATATAAATAAATAGATTGACCAAATAGAGATGAATAATATATGGGAAGTTGTTCAAATTCCATGTGACAAGCATTTCAATAGAACCATGTGGGTGTTATGAAATAAGATAAATAAATATGGGACACATATTTAGTAAAAAGTATTAGTTGTGTATAAATTGAATTACAAAATTAATGGAATTGATGTGTATGAGATGTATACACCTATTTACTAGATTTAAACTATATGATTATTTTTATCTATGTAAATTTATAATGGATTAATGATATATTAAATTGATGTGAAGTCTATCTTCTCAAATGTTATACTCAAATAGGTAGTATATATTGAGGAACCAAATGTGTTTCTAATTTATAATGATAAAGGAAAATATTTTCATATAAAGAAGTAATTGTATAGCCTCAATCAAGAACTAGGGGGATGTTAATCCATATTAGACATTCAAAGAATCTTGGTTTTCATAGGGGAGGAGTTGATCAAAATCTATATATCATGAATTATAATTAACAATGGTTGATGGTTCTCATTTATGTTGATGAAATTATTTTCAGAGTCTGATATGAAAACTAATGAAATCATTTTCTAATACTCATGTGGTGAATATTCGAGATGTATCTAATTAGTGAAATTCCATTTTCCTAGGTTTTTGATAGTTCAAATATTGTATGATATTTTTATAAAAAAAATAAATATTATAAAGAGGTTGTTTAAATACTTTAAATAGAGGAATCAAGGAACATGTAAACTCTGGTGGAGACTGGATAAAATTATAAATATATGATATGGGAAAAAATGTCGACGCAAAAAAAATGTCAGTAAATTATTAGCAGTTTAATCTATTTTACAGCCAATCAAATTGTTATATTATTTTCTATTTCTCAACTTTCTTGTTTTTAGAGCGGACACAAGGAGATCCTTATGAATGTAGTGAAATTAATTCATTGATATATTCATAAAAAATTATACTATGGGTTGTTCTATCTTAATTTTTTACAACATAATTTGGTTAGATTTACTAATTTGGATTGTGAAAGTTTGGTAGATATCCAAAAATCAACGTATGGGGATTCTTTTTATCTTAAGAGTTCATGTATATCATCAGAAAGAAAGAAGAAATATTTCATTTATTTGAGCACTATGGAGGCTGAGTAAATTTCATCCACTCAATATTTTATGAAATTTCAATGGATGAAAAAACAACTTGATGATGATGGTGTTGAAGTAAGTTCTCTATTTATAATTTTTTTGACCACTCAAGTTTAGCCAATCTTAGAAAAAATACTATCCAATATTCATGGACCAAGAATATTGAGATCATATTTCATTTTATAAAGGATAAAATAAAGTAAGGATTTGTGATTTTAGGGTTTGTGTTAACAAAATATCAAGTATAAAATATATTGATAAAGGGATTAACCAGATTGATATCTGAGAAGGATTAGTTAAATCATAGAGTCAGACCAACTCCATCTAGATAATTGATTTTGATATGGGATACCACTACCCATAGTTTTTATAATGATCAAGGTATGTTTTCTCACCAAAATATGTTGGATTTATAATCACTTATTAATAAATTCTTAGAATCATGAACTCTTTGGGTGTGTTTATAGAAGGGTAGAAAATATCTAAGTGTGTTCAATAGGGGGGTAAGAAACAAGTATACCAAGGGGAGAGTATGTCAATGTTAATCATGGGGGACTTTTAATGTGGTTGAAAAGATTTAAATTTGATCATGAAAACATTTTTATTCAATTATTTCTTCTCACAACAAGCATTTATCATGTTGGATTATAATTAATGATTAGTGTAGTGGTTGATTTTTGAAAGTTGTTAGAGTGTGTGATTATTTTTCAACAAACCCAAAGGGGGATATTGTTGGAAAAAATCACTTTTGTAGGTTTTTGAGTACTGTGTTTGTTGAAAATGTGAAAAAAGAGGCCACACTTTAGTCACCAGGACTACGTTATAGCCTTTTTGGTTACACCAAAAAAGAAGGCCAACATGAATTAGAATCCGAGCTGACATGACCCCACATATGTGGGATAAATATCTACTATATAGGGAAACTAGCTAGGTGATCCAACTATAGTGAAACTAGGAAGGTAGGTGAGCACACACATGGGTCAACATGTTTATGGAGTAGTATAGGTCTATTCCATAGGAGAAAACACATGGGAAGTGGTCTATAGTGTAGAGAAACACTATGAAAGAGGCTATGAGTGCTCCTCGTTACTCACATCTGAATGGTCTTCAGAAAAAGTTAACTTATATGTTGTGAGATTTTAGAATTCAATTATTCTATGGTAATCAAGGTTTTTAAGCCACACCATAGCCACCGTCAACACATAGTAGAGTGTATTTCATAGGTTTCTCGTGCCACTAAAGTTTTCAGGGTGCTCACAGCGCAGCCCGAAGGGCTATGCCACATTACCCTTTGAGAGAAATTTCTCTATTACATAGCTAGGAATTATGACATGGAGTGTCCAAAACTAGAATAAGTAAGGAATTTAGATTCCCTAGGTTTTAATTCAATATAATAAATTATTACTCTATACCCTACTAGGAGAGGAAGGTTTTCACGATGTAACCTTGCATTGAAATGTGGAATGTATAGAATTAGAAAAGGAAAATTTTTTGGGATATAATTTCCTATAGAAGGATACAAAACATAATGTTTGTCCACAATACATCTAGTTTTGTGTAGGATATGGTTCAGAGATATCATGATTTAAATAGTGAGGGGATTTAACAGAGTTATGCACAAGAAAAGCGAATCTTATCAAATTAAAGTCTCTATGTCCCAACATTTTTGAACAGGTAATTGTAAGATTAATGGAAGAATTAGTTTTACCATCACAAAGGTGGACACCCCGTAGTATACATAGAACATTTGATACAATGGCGTAACATCCATAAAACACTACAACCTAGAATTTTAGTCTACTAACTATTTTAGTTAGATGTTGTTAAGTGATATAACTCCAAATAGTTAATTAAAATTTTATAGTTTTCAATAACCCCAATAAATATAGGGTAGATTTTTCAAAATATTGAAAATAGAATTATCAATTTTAACCATTGTATTTACATCAATATAGGAAAAAATGTTACTGTTCAATATATATAGCCCACACAAAGAGAAAAAATGAGGAAAATTCCAAGAATTATTCTAGAATATATTTCCAAAGGTATTATTTGAGATCTCAATAGAAAATTTTGAAGATAAAATGAGGTTTTATTATAGGAGAATCAATCTTGGTAGAAATAAATATTGGTGTGATAAAGATAAAATCCAATGCAGGTGTTTGATCATATAATCCTTATGTAAAGAAGGGGGATTCAACTGATAGATTAGTGAGTTTCTTATTGAATAAGATCATTTTTTTATCTAATTATTCATGGTAGTGAACTAGGTTAGTTAGTGAGAACACTCCAAATTTTTAACTGTAAATAAGTGATATTTAATTAAATTTGATTCCCATGCACATTGAGGTTCATGCTCTTTGGATGCATCATAATGTGGGTGAACCAAGTAAAAATATATTATATTATTTTATTATTTTTATCACTTATTGATGGGAAAGGTAGAGATAAATTGAAGTGTTATCAGGATGATAGAAAATGAAACTTATTAGAGAAATAATCACCGATACCCTAATTGACCCCCACCACTCATAGGGTGTCATCATCTATCAAATTACAAAAAAATATAAGTGGATACATATAAACAAGTTATTAAAATGGTATCCAACCAAGGCACATACAATTGGAATCAAGCCTTGAAGATAAATTTAAAAAACGTGATTAGGAAAGGGAATTTGTATTATGAAATAATAAATTCATTATTTTATTTTAATTTTACCAATAATTGGTATCAACATATTTATTTTTTTGATACGTAAGGATTTAAGAGAAGTGATACTTCAATGATGATTTTAAGACTTAAATCTAGTGTTGAAGAAAAAATAATTAAGGGGGATTTTTTTTGGAGACTATATAAATGATTCTAGCCTCATTTTGAAGAGAGAGATTCCTTATGAAATATGGAAACATTTTTTATATTTTTATTGAATCAGACACTTTATTGAACTGCATCATTGTATATTAGAAATTTATAAGGAAATTTGAATTTTTCACTCTAGAGAAATGTTCACTTTTAAAATTTGGATTTAGGTATGAATTCATAGAGTTTGAAAATCACTAAGAGATGTTTTTGGATGTGAATAGAGTCTAAAGAGGTGTTTTGGGTGCTTGGGTGAATGTCGAGCCAATAATTGAGGCCTTCTCGAAAATTTTAACCAGTAATAGGTCATGCCGCAATGCTTTAGATACACTATTATGGCATGTTATAGAGTTGTATCATGGTCAAGAGCATATAGGTTTCACCAAAAAGTTCAAGTCCTAATTATATTGATCATGCCTCATTCAGATTAGTGTGGCATCTATATTGTGAGGGCTAAGGGTCTTGGGTGTTTGTTTTTTGTAGGTTATGTCATGTTATAACACAGTTGTTCGTATCATGATAATGGTTGACTAATTTCTATACCTTATTCTTATGCTGATTACACTGTGACATTGGATGGTCTACACTATGAAAGAAATATGTTGAGGCCTAGGCCTTTTTCCTTAGTGGTCACACCATTATCTTTTTAGGAAAAGGGAAATGTCACATTATAACCCTATAGTTGTGCATAAAACTAAAACTAAATGAATTTTTAATGGGAAAACCAATAATTCAATAATCATATACTTCATTTTTTGGCCAAATAGAGGTTTGTAAAGATAGAAATTTACCTAGTTATTCTCCATACTCTTCATCCTTAGACCCCCTTTGTTGGAGAGATCATGGTGTTGTTTTTGTGGATATTAATGGTGATTTTTGCCTCTAATTTTTTTTTCTCATTAACCTCCTATCATTTCACTATTATTTGGTTTTGTATTTGGAAACAATTTATACCATAGTAGGGTAAAAATAGACTTTTATGGTTGGGATTTTTATCAAGGTGGCTACAAGACATCTCAAGATGATGAAAATATGTAATTTCATGCTATTTTATTGGAAGTATTTTACCAGAAAAAATTATATAGGTTAATTTAATTAACAAAATGAAATTAGTCAGTGTTTTAGGTTTTTCAATTTGGTATTTTGATAAGTATTGTTTTGGGTGTGTGTTGGGAGTGGGAAACACCCCATTTCTCAAGGTTTTAGTGAGAATATTTCACCTGATGATATTTTAGGAAAATATACGCATTTAAATTAAAATTTTATGTTAATTATAAGTTATTATGATTAACTTTATTTGGAACTGTGACCTATGATAAGTTATCAAGAGTTGATACAAGGATTGGGAAAGCTCAAGCAGTGTTCAGGCATTAATATAAATAATATGACATCATATGAGATATTTGGTATCTTGATCATAAAAATTTGTTAATTATTATAATATGTATCATGTTATATTTGGTCTCGCTAATGTGTGATATTGACCATTTTAAATAATTAAATTATTTTTTTAATGTGAAACTCATATGGATTGATGTAAGTTTCCAGGGCCATGATAAACTCTTGATCACTGTCTTTATGCCTTAGTTGTCAATGGTAAAGGGATTGATCATAAAAATTCATTCCTTGAGATATATAGACCCTATAGAGTTACAAGAAGATGAGAATGAACATAACTAGCTTTGAGATAGGTTCCTCTATCACGCTTGAGTAAGCGGAAATGATGGAACGATAATGAAAAACCTATATTGTCACCATAAACTTGTGGAAGGTTATGAAGAAACCTATATATGCCTCATTACCTTTGGTTAGATGAAAAAATAGTGGTTAGAGTACTCTGACCCCATCTAGTATGTGATTATCTATTTATATATTCATTAGTAAGACTTATATATAGGTTGGGTGAGTGGTCCAATATAGGATGGCTCAAAAAGTGAGATGGGAATTCAACCATATCCTTTTTTCAATGTCCATATGGGGTTTCCTATAAGGAATGTGAGGTTTTAAGTGGTTTTGATTATGATGAAGGGCCTTATAATATATGAGTTATGATGTTTTCCCAAGATATTAGTATGGGAAAATGGAGCCCATAATGAGTGTCCTGGATATGATGTGAGCTAAGGGACCTCGATGGTCACCCGTGTTTATAATTGGCCATACTGAAGGTTAGTGAGAGATGAATTCTATTGTTGACATCGAGTGTCCCATTAGAACATGAAGACTAATGGTGTGTGCTGATGTTACTACAATATTGATGATGGCTTGTTTTCTTTAGTGGATAACCAATGTAATCATTAGAGAGATGAAACCATGAGTATTTTTCCCTTAGTTATATATTATTATAAAATATATTTTGTGATGGATAAACTATGAAGATCCACACACCAGAACTTTTAGGTATGGTGCTAAAAACCATTATTTATATTTTTTTGATAAAAATTAAGATTAACTAAGACAATCATACCACTTTAGATGATTTCCATAAGTTAATTATTATATCTCTTAAATAAACTCACAATAAAATGAATGTAAGTTTTAGTGTCTTTCATGACTAGCTATATAAAAAACTTATTTTATGATTTTTCAACATTTCTCCATAACTGATCCACACTATACACCCTTATAGAATTCTTATATTTTATAATATGTTTTTTAAATTATAGGACAAACACATAATAAATTGAATAGATCAAATTCATAGTTCAGTAATATCTCATAAATATTTCATAAAGTGTTAGATCATAAGAAAATGAGAAAACATGAGTCATGGAGACTTTTTTTCTTAAAAATAGCATAAAATAATAAGAGTTATGAATAAGTCATGATAAATGGGCATGTAGTCTTAAATTAAGAAACATATATCATAACACATAATTGTTAAATAATAAACATGATCCATAGAGCATAATCATAGGAATTTAACATAAAATCATTGATTTTCCTTGAATCATATCATAAGAAGGAATTGTGGCACAAACATATGCCAAAAAAACATTATATTTTTGAAAAATAAAGCATGTACACCCTATATGTTGTAAAAAACTATAATAATTTACACCCCTAAAGATATGAAAAAACCCTTCTATTTACATACTTTATGTTGTGAGAAAATTAAATAATATTGTAAAGAAATAGATTTTCCATGTAATTTTTTTAATTAGATGAAATTATTACGAGTCTGTGAAAATTGACGGTGCATGATTCTAAGGCCTGGTGTTCCTGGAATGAATTTCTGAACTTTTTAAGGTATGTTCAGTAAATGCACAAGAGAAATTTTATAACTTTTGAACTGGTGCTCGAATTAAAAATTTGAGGAACCGTTGAATCCGTAGCGCCAGGATTCACTTAAGGGAGGATTCACTTTGACCAACATAGTTCTGGAGAAAAAGTAAGATTTTGGGAATTTTAAAAGAATAATAAAAATAACTTAGTTAATTTTATTTTCTTTATTTTCCTCCAACAGACAAGCGGAAATGTGGGATGAGCGACATGTCAAGCCAATAAATGGATTGACCTTTCAATCCTAAGTAACATCTCCATTTGGGAGTTAGGAAGGTTCCTAATTAATGATCCCCTATTAATTCCCAATTCCATTACTTACCCTCCCCCTCTCCTATTTATATGGAGCTTGGGGATAGGTTTCAGCACTACTTTGCCAAGAAAAGAAGTGATACTATAGTTCCACGACACCAAACTTGGAGGATGGATCTAGTTCTGTCGAGCGGTGACTAGTGGCACCGAAACCCTGAAACAAAGATCGACGATCGAGCGACGTCGTTGGAGGCTAGTTGCGGGGGATGGAGAACACCGAACCACTTCCTCAACCGCGTGTGTTTCTCCATCATTCTTGAGGTAGGTTTTATTCTTGATTTGTTTTTCAAGAGTTATTTGAGTCATTACTACCCTCTTTATATCAACCTAATGTAGATGGTGTGATCCAAATGAACAAGGTCTGGTCCCTCCGCCCTTTTGTTAAAAGTTGGTGCATTCATCGCTACCTTTTCTTTAGGTTTGGATGAGCCCCAAGGTGACAAATGATGGAGGTAGCCGATACCGAACAACTAAGGAGGAGGTGCAGCGTGCTGTTGCATACCGCTGGTGAGCAAGGGGCCACAACCAAAGTCGTAGTAGATGAAGGTGGTGGCTGGCACACTGGCCGATTGAGAGGAAGGAGGCAGCGCACTCGTGCCGCCAGAGGAATCGGCCTCAGCTCGTCATCCACGATGGTTAGAAGAGGCGGCTGACACACCGGCCGACCGCGGAAGAAGAAGGTGGCATGACCAGCATGCTGCCGGTGGAGCCGTCGCTCCGACGCTGTGGTGGTGGGACCCGTAGAGGGTCTCACGGTGACCTGGCAGCGCCCTTAGGCGCTTCCGCTTCAGTTCCAAACATGGACCCCCTTGCCAGCTCAGGCGGACCATGGGCCACACCTCCTGTGGGCCAGGCCTCACACGGCCAGGCCACCTGACCTGCAGGTTGCCTGCCCAGCAGGCCGCCTACCCAACAGGTCAGGCCAAGCCCCATACTAGGCTGCCCCCTTGCATGCCACCCCTTGCGGGACACCCCTTGCGGGCCACCCCATAAACCCCCTTGCGGGCCGCCCCTTGTGGGAAGAGCCACCCCCATGTGGGTCGGGCCATCACCTTGTGGGCCGGGCCGAATCTCGGCCCAACGGGCTGAGCCACTGCGGCCTAGCCCAGCCAGGTCAGACCGGACCCGGGCCCAACTGGACCTAGAAACACTTAAAGGGAATATCTGGAGAACCGGATGTCCATTTGATGAATTTTCTTTTGAGTTGAGATCCTTGGATCATGATAGTCCTTTTTATACTCCACTTGAGTTTTGGAGAAAGTTGGAGTACCGATGGGTTAGATCAAACTCGAATCCAACCAGGCCCTCAGAACTAAAACACTTATAACTCACAGACTGAGCGTCCGATTGACACACTGTCTCTCGCATTAGAACCCTTACAACATGGAGGTCCTTTGGGTTATTCCTTTTTGGAGATTAGTGGTGGTTCAGGTACGACTGATATCTCGATGATCATATTCTACGAAACTCGAGTACACTGGGTGTGAGGAATCCTATGATAGGATCTAATGTGAAGAAAGAAAATCGATCCTGTGTGGGTCAGAATCTATTGATCCCATGTGGGTCAATTTATATCAGATCCTATGTGGTTCAATGCTCAGAGATCCTATGTGGGTCAGTGTCTACTGATCCTGTGTGGGTCAGATCCTGTGTGGGTCAGTGGGGGTTAGTACCTATCGATCCGGCGTGGGTCAGCAGTAGTGCTTCTTAACATAATAAGATGATCAAGCTTACGACTAATTATATGTACTTCTGTACTTAAGTGAAACCTGTCCTGAGATGAGTCTTTTACTTTCGTGGTGTTAACTTCGTCATGTTACCTTTGTGGTACTTCTATCTTCGTGGTGTTATCTGTATGGTACTTCTATCTTCGATGTGTTACCTGTGTGGTACTTCTATCTTTGATGTGTTACCTGTGTGGTACTTCTATCTTCGTGGTGTTACCTATGTGGTACATCTATCCTTGTGGTGTTACCTATGTGGTACTTCTACCTTTGAGGTGTTGCCTTCTTGTTGTTACCTATGTGGGACTTCTACCTTCGTGGTGTTACCTTTGTGGTATTCTTCCCACAAGTACGAGATGAGTATGTCTCGATAACTTAGGTATATGTATGTACATATACCTAAATAGAGTTGATGTATTTTACTTCATGCTTTGAGATTGAGGTCTTAATTTGTGGTATTTCCTTTGTGGAACTCTGGGAGAACTATGGGGGTCTGTGGGTCCCTACTGAGTATCATTATACTCACACCTGGAAGGTCTTCGCCCACACCTTGTTGTGTATTGTACAGACGAAGGACAACAATGATCAAGGCTGAGGGGGACAGGACTGGATGGTGCTTAGAGGCAGACCACTTAGCATGATGTGATGCATGGACTACTAATTGTGAGCTATACCTACCCTTTAGGTTAGATCCTAGGAGGATGATCATGAGCTGTTTTTTACTTTTCAGTTGTACTTGTACTTTTCAGTTGGGCTTGTATTCCGTCCCCTTTACTTTCAGAACACTTTTACTACAGTAGATTACTTCATGTTTTCTTCTTGTTTTGTTCTTGAATTGTGTGTCTATAAAGGTTAAAAAGGAAATTCCTTCTTGTTTTAGGGATATGCCATTCCAGTGCTAGTCGCCAACCCCTGGCCTATCGATGGAAAGCATGGGGTAGTCACAAAACGGTCCCCGAGGGATGAGTCGTGACAAAGTGGTATCAGAGGTGTCAGTTCTACTGAAAAAATAAGACTCTGATCATTTCTATTTGGAAACAGTGTTAAGTGTTATGAGTGTGGTTTTCAGTTTGGGGAATCCAGTATTAGTTTGGCGGCTGACTTATCCATACAACATGGCCCTGACTTCTGATTTCCGACTTAGTACACAAAAACACTGATTGGGTGTGTTTTGAAAGTTTTTTCTTGTGATATATTTGAGTTAGCTCACCAGGTATAACTTATTGACCGTAGAACACCTGTCTTCTTTCAGGATGCCACCACATAAAAAACCATCTAGGATTCCCGAGAGAGTACGCGATGATGGCCCACTAAGTGATGGGGCCTCAGTGTAGGTCCCTCTTACAGCTTTAGGACCTTCAGGTGGTGTACCAGCAGCACCACTACCAGTTGGGCAGTCGTTGCCACCAGCCCCACCAGCAAAGGGTACACGAAGACTGAGCCCATTGCACAAGTTTCAGCAGTAGATGCCTCTAAGGTTTTGAGGTGAGACAGACCCACATGCCGCTGAGGATTGGCTAGAGGCTGTGGTTAGAGTTTTTTGCTTAGTGGGGACACCAGCTGACCTTATGGTGATGCTAGCATCCATTATTTTTTAGGAAGTAGCAGGGAGATGGTGGAGCTTGATGCTCCAGATACACGATGAGGTGGCCCTCATCTGGGTGGACTTCGAGAGCCTTTTCAGGCTAGAGTTTGTCCCAATGACCTTACACTCTGTGTGTGTATAGGAGCTGCTGCACTTACAGTAGGGAAACATGACTGTGACCTAGTACTTGGCGAAGTTCACTGATCTCTACTGCTACTCCACTAACATGGTGTGAGACCCTTTCTTCAGGGCCCAAACCTTTGATCAGTGTCTCCGATGGGAGATCAAGGCATCAATGATATAACTCAGCATTCCGATGCAGGCTGGGGTATTAGGGAGAGCACTTTTGTGGAGATCTTCCTAGCTGAGAAATCACCGACAATGAGATCCACCACTGAACGTCAGGTAGCAGAGTCATCTATAGCAGGTAGTTGGTGGATGACTTAGGGGCTCAAGTGGGCTAGGACTTCTGTTGGATGACCCTAGGATACATGGTTGGTGGTGTGAGGCTCACGGGATAGAGGAGGACAGCTGAGGAGCAGGCAGTGCTACTCGTGCAGCGAGTAGGGTAACATGGCTCGCAAAAAACCTAGACGATATACAGACGACCAACAGATAGTCTAGGGACCACTGAGGAAGAGGTATATATTTGATCAGTGAGGTCTATAGGCAGTGGAGCTGGTCGTGCAGTAGGTGGTGGGAGGCGATTCGAGGTTCTACAACCACCACCTCTAGGTGGTCCACCCCGACCATAGGGAGTAGGTGGACAGGGATGAGCTCAGATCCAGGAAGCTGAGGCCTATAAACATGAATCTCCAGAGATGATTAAAGTTATGATCTATGTCTACTCTACCTTAGCTTTAGTACTTATAGGCACAGGTTCTAGTCACTCTTTTATTGCCACGACCCTCATTCGGAGCTCAGAGATCCCCGTGGAGCCGTTGTATCGATCCTTATGACTAGAGACTCTTATGGGAGAGGATTCGATGATTACACACTAGTGCCAGCAGTGTGAACATACTCTAGGAGGTGAGAGATTCGGCTGGTATCTTTTAGTAGTGGTGTTTAGGTCTTATGAAATTATCTTAGGTATGGACTGGTTATCCACAGTCCATTCCTAGATTGAATATATTAGGCGCAAAGTGTGGTGTATCTATGAGGATGGGACCAGGTTTTACTTCACCGGTGAGAAGGGAACCATTGAAGCACAAGATAAACTTACTAAGAACAGAGTGCAGCCGTTCACACACCAATTAGTTAACCTTACCCTTGGAGTAGTAGATGTTGAGAGTTGGAGTGATCCTGTATTGGTGGACTAGTATGATGATGTATTTCCTGATGATGTTCCTGGACTACCTCCATACAAAGAGGTAGAATTTTACATCGACCCTACCCCGAGATGACACTGATGTCTACACAAAAATATTGGATGGCTCCCATGGAGCTTTTGGAGTTACGGGTATAGTTGGAGGACTTACAGAGAAAAGGGTTCATAAGGCCCAGTGTTTCTCCATGGGTAGCCCCAATTTTGTTTTCCAAGAAGGTAAATGGGAGTTTGAGACTCTGTGTGGACTATCGGCGCCTGAACCAGGTGACTGTGAAGAACAAGTATCCACTTTTGAGGATTGGTGATCTTTTTGATCAGTTGAAGGGAGCTTGTTGGTTTTCAAAGATAGACCTCAGATGAGGCTATCATCCGCTCAGGGTATGAGATGAGGATGTGCAGAAGATAGCCTTCAGATGTCGATGTGGCCATTATGAGTTATTAGTTATGCCAGTCAGCATGACCAATGCCTCTGCAGTGTTCATGGGACTCATGAACAATATCTTCCAGCCATACCTTGATCACTTTGTGGTGGTCTTAATCGAATAATTCTTGATATACTCCTCATCAGAGGAGCTGCATGCCTATCATCTGCATATAGTTATGGATACAATCTAAGAGCACCATCTTTATGGTAAGCTCTCGATGTGCTAGTTCTGGATACAAGAAGTCCACTTTTTGGGACACTTTATCTCAAAGGCTGGTGTTGTAGTGGATCCAGTGAAGATAGAGGCTGTACTTGCTTTGGATCCACCCAGGAGTGTGACAGAGGTTCATAGTTTACTGGGGTTGACTGGATAATACTGGATATGTGTTCCTGACTTTTCCAGAGTTGTGACACCCTTTTCAGCATTGATGAAGAAGAGACAACGCTTAGTATGGATAGAGAGATGCCAAAAAAATTTTCAGGAGCTGATGCAGAGACTAAAGAGTGCCCCCATCTTGAGGCTACCAAAAGAGGGTGTTGGGTATGTAGTCTACTATGAGGCATCAGGGACCAGAATTGGGTTTGTCCTGATTCAGGAGAGAGAAGTGATCTCATATGGCTCATGAAAGTTGAGGCAGCATGAGAAGAACTATGCTACCCATGACCTGGAGTTTGCAGTAGTGGTCTTCACCCTAAAGATATGGCGACATTACTTGATGGGAGAATGTTTTATAGTATACTCTGATCACAAGAGTCTCAGGTATGTCTTATACCAGAAGGATCTGAACCCGATATAGTAGTGATGGATAGAGTTCCTCCAGGTATATGACTTTGAGATAGTTTATACTCTTGGGAAGGGGAACGAGGTAGCAAATTCACTCAGCAGGAGGTCTGGTATGTAATTACTGAGTAGGGCAATAGAGCAGCTAGCCACGATGCAGACATCCTTTGTGGATAGAGATGGAGCAGCTTACCTCCAGTCTATGACAGTCACTCCCCCACTCCTTCAGCGAGTCCGGGAGGTGCAGCTTGGGGACATTTATTGCGAGGCTCGACATGATTAGATATATTTAGGAAAGGCACTTGATAGATTTTATAAATGTGGGGATCACATCATCCTCTTCAGAGGACGTACCATGGTACCAGTGGTGATATGGGAGGAGATGTTACGGGAGTTCCATAAGTCCCCTATGGTGGTACATTCTAGTGTGGCGAAGATGTACCAGGACCTCTGACGTTAGAACTGGTAGCCAAGGATGAAGAAAGTAGTGGCAGAGTTTGTTTCACAATGCCTCACTGGTCAGCAAGTGAAGGCTGAGCATCAGGTTTCAGCAGGCTTAGCACAACCACTAGTGGTGCCAGAGTGGAAGTGGGATAGAATCTCCATGAACTTTTGGATAGGGCTTCCATGTACACCTAGGGGACATGATTCCATCTGTGTGTTTGTTGACCGATTCACCAAATTGGAACACTTCCTACCTATCCGAGAGTAGGGATTAGTAGAGGGAATGAGACACCTCTATATATAGGAGATTGTGCGACTACATGGGGTTCCATTGATGATCATCTCTGACCATGACACATGTTTCACCTCTGGGTTGTGGAATGTATTATAGGAGGTGTTCGGGACTTAGCTACGTTTGAGCACCGCCTTTCATCCTTAGATGGATGGTCAGACAGAGTGGACCATACAGACGCTAGAGAAAATTCTTTGTTCTTTCATCCTAGATTTAGGACGTAGTTGGGAGGATCAATTTCCCTTTGTGTAGTTCTCATACAATAATAGTTATCACTCCACCAGCAGTATGGAACTATTCAAGGCCCTATATGGTCAACCTTGTAGATGACCTCTTTGCTGGACGGACCCAGGGGAGTCAGCACTTATGGATCCAAATATGGTATGGGTTATCATTTAGAAGGTGCAGATCATCTAGGAGTGGATGAAGGATACAAAGAATAGACATAAGTCTTATTCTGATAGGAGGTAGATACCTTTGGATTTTGGGGAGGGATACCATGTCTTTCTATGAGTCTCACCACGATGGGGACTATAGAGATTTCTTAAAGGTGACAAGTTATCACTAAGGTTTATCAGACCATTTATAATAATTAGAAGGATAGGCGAGGTGACATACCGCTTGGAACTTCTACCATAGTTGGAGAGGGTGCACGACGTCTTCCACATATCTCAACTAAAGAGATATGTCCATGACCCATCTCACATCATCAACCATGGCGAGCTGGACTTGGGTGATGGTGTGACATTTACGGAGGTTCCAGTAGATATTGAGGATCGATAGAAGCAATTCCTTTATTATAAGTCGATACCTCTGGTACTCATTTGATGGCAGCACGAGAATCTCTAAGAGATCACTTGGAAGCAGGAGGCTCAGATTCGTGCTCAGTACCTCCACCTGTTTTCTTACTCTATGTAGTGGATTTCAGGGATGAAAATCCCTAAGGTGGGGAGAATGTAATGAACCATATTTTCCATGTAATTTTTTAAGTATATGAAATTATTAAGAGTCTGTGAAAATTGACGATTTGTGATTTCGAGGCCCGGTGTGTCTGAAATGAATTTCTGAACTTTTTTTTAAGGTACATTCAGTTTATGCATGAGTGACGTTTTCTAACTTTTGAACCGGTTCTCAGATCAAAAATTCAAGAGAATCATTGAATCTGTAGTGCTAGTATTTTCTTAAATGAGGCCTCACTTCGACCATAGTAGGTCTGGAGAAAAAGATAGATTTTTGGACTTTTAAAAGAATAATAAAAATAACTTAGTTAATTTTTATTTTCTTTCTTTTCCTCCAACAGACAAGAGGCAATGTGGGACCAACAACGTGTCAAGCTAATAAATGGATTGAACTTTTAATCCTAAGCAACAAATCTATTGGATAATTAAGAATGTTACAAATTAATGAGCCCCCATTAATTCCCAACGTTGTGACTTACCCTCCCATCTCTTATTTATGTGGATCTTGGGGAGAGGTATCGACACTACTTTGCCAAATAATGGAGTGTTGGTAAAGTGTTATGATGCTAAAATTGAAGGAATGATCTGGTTTTGGTGATCAGTGATAAGAGACACTGAAATCCCAAACCGAAGATCGGTGATCGAGCGACGTCGTTGGAGGATAGTTGCGGGGGATGGAAAACAACGACTCGCTTCATAAACTGAGGGTGTTTATCCATAGTTATTGAGGTAAGGTTTATTATTGATTGTTTTTTCAAGAGTTATTTGTATCCTTCCTACCCTCTTGATATCATCCTAACATGGAGGGTGCGGTCCAAACAAAAAAGGCTCGGTCCCTCCACCCTTTTGTTGAAAGTCGGTGCATTCTTCGCTAGATTTGCCTTCAGGTTGGACAAACTTCGAGGTGACAAATGAAGGTGGAGACCAGAACCAACCATCCATGAAGGAGGTGTGCTATGATATCGCATGCCTTTAGTGAGAAAGGGACCATGACCGAAGCCATGAAAGATGAAGGTGGTGGCCGGTACACCGTCCGACCATGAGGAAGAAGGAGGTGCACCCGCGCCGCTGGAGGAACCGACTACGGCTCATCTATCATGGTGGTCATAAGAGGTGTCTGACACACTGGCTAGCCATAGAAGAAGAGGGTGGGGTGAGAAGAATGCTGCTGGTGGAGCCGTGACTCCGACAATACGGCAGTGGGACCCACAGTGGGTCTCGCGGTGACCTGGCCACGCCCTTAGGCACTGCTTATTTGGTTTCAAATGAAGAGAACCCCCCCGCCCCCCACCACCTTTTCCATCACGAGCAGAACAATTGACACACCTCCTGCAGAACACGCCTCATGCGGCCGGTCTGCCTGACCAGTAGGCCGCCTACCCAACAGGCCGCTTACCCTGGCCTAGCCGCGCCCCCTTCTGGGATGCCCCCTTGCGGGCTGGGTGTGACCTCGACCCAATGGGCCAAGCCACCGTGGCCCAACCTAGTTGGTATGGACCCAAATTGGGTCAGGTCGGGCAGGGTCGGTCTGACCGGGTCAGACCAGACCAAGGCCCAACCGGACCAAGAAACACTTAAAGGACCATATCTTGAGAACCCAACGTTCGTTTGACGAACCGTCTATGGAGTTGTGATCCTTGGATCAAGATGGTACTTTTGGTATACTCCAATAGAGTTTTAGATAAATTTAGAGTATGGCTGGGTTAGATCGAATCCAAATCCAACCAGGCCCTTGGAACTAAAATGCTTATAACTCACAGACCGAGTGTCTGATTAACATACCAACTATTATATTGGAACCCTTATGACATGGAGGTCCGTTGGGTTACTCCTTTATTGAGGTTAGTGGCAGTTGAAGTATGACCGATATCTCGAGGGGCATATTATACAGAACTCGAGTGCACCGGGTGCGAGGAATCCTGTGGCTGGCTGTAACGTGAAAAATGGACATTGATCCTGTGTGGGTCAACATCTATTGATCCTGTGTGGGTCAGCATCTATCAATCCTGTGTGGGTCAGATTCTATCATATCCTGTGTGGGTCAGCGCTCAACGATCTTGAGCGTGTCAGCGCATACCGATCTTGTGTAGGTCAGATCCTGTGTGGTTCTGCGAGGGTTAGTTCATATAGATCTTGTTTGGGTCAGAAGTAGTGCTTATTAATAGAATAAGATGACATATCTTATGACTAATCATCTGTACTTCTGTACTTAAGTTGTACCTGGTGTGATATGAGTCTTTTACCTTCGTGGTGTTAACTTCATGGTGTTACCTGTGTGGTACTTCGATCTTCATGGTGTTACCTGTGTGGTACTTCTATATTCGATGTGTTACCTGTGTGGTACTTCTATCTTCTATGTTTTACCTATGTGGTACTTCTATCTTCATGGTTTTACCTATGTGTTACTTCTATCTTTATGGTGTTACCTGTGTGGTACTTATACCTTTGTAGTGTTGTCTTCGTTGTGTTACCTATGTGGCACTTCTACCTTTGTGGTGTTACCTTCGTGGTATTCTTACCTCATGTATGAGATGAGTATGTCTTGATAACTTAGGTATATATATGGGAATATACCTAAGTAGAGTTAATGTCTATTGCTTCTTGATTTGAGATTTAGGTCTTTCTTTGTGGTATTTTCTATGTGGAACTCTAGGAGACCTACGAGGGTCTCAGGGTCCCTACTGAGTATCGTTATACTGACCACTACACGGGCGTTTCCCAAACGTTGTTGCATCTTGTGCAGAAAATAGACAATAATGATCGAGACTGAGGAAGTTAGGACTAGATGGTTCTCAGAGGCGGACCATTTAGTGTGATGTGACGTAGGGACTACTGATCGTGAGCTGTACCTACCCTTCAGGTAGGATCCAAGGAGGATGATTCAGGAGCTGTTTTTTACTTTTCAGTTGTACTTTTACTTTTTAGTTGGGATTGTATTCTGGACCCTTCACTTTCATCACACTTTTACTACAAAAGTTTACTTCATGGTTTCTTCTTGTTGTGTTCTTGGACTGTGTTTCTGTACAGGTTAAAAAGGAAATGCCTTCCTGTTTTAGGGATATGCCTTTCCAGTGCTAGTCACCCGCCCCTGGCCTATGGAAGGTGGGCTTGGGGTAGTCATGGAATGAGACCCAAGGGATGAGTAGTGAAAAATATATATGTTTTATGTATTATATAAATCCAAGAATGTCCACACTTTATGTTCCCATGAGATATAAATCCATAACTAAGGTATTAAAGGATGATATAAGACCCAATCTATAATCATCCATACAGATTTCAACCATAAGATATCAATGATTCAATATATCACAGAACCTTAGGTAAGGCAAATGTATTTCATTTATTACATCATAAAGGACACATAAAAAAATGGGTTTTGAAACATTTCTATATGGTATCACAAAAAAGAAACCTCAAGAATGTAAATGAATAATAATAAAAATTTAATCACCATAAAATATATTTTCATATCAATATCAAGAAGTTGATTATGGAAAATATTTTTCGAGAATATAAATCCATTATATATAATATGAAAAATTTTATAGAAACTGTAAAATATTTTTATAGAAAAAAATAATAGTATCATAAAATAAAAAGTTAAATTCCTTAATATGTCTAATGAAGACACCTAAGTAGGGGGATTGATTCATGTATTTACTATTTTTACCAAATTCCAAACTATCCAGACACCCCTTTCAAATTTAAACCCCCTTTCTGATTAGTGCATATGGATCTATTTTCTATTTCACCTAGAAATCATCAAATACATGAAATAAATAAAGAGTCACACAATATTTTTACATGGTTCATAACAAAGACCAAATCCTTGACATGATTGGTTGTTCTCCCCAATCATGGATTCCCCACTATAATAATAGTGACTATAATGGGTTTGGTGTTTCCCACACCTATAATGTTAGAGTCTTACTAGACATATAAATGTTGGTCACATAAGAAATATTTTCATAGCTTCACACTATGTTGAGAGAGTCAAACTGTGATCTCCCTTCATACCCCGAGTCTTATAGTTTCTATAGAGCTACACTATATACATTCTAGTGTTTTATTTGAAGTTATTCCTCAAAATTAGATCAAAATATCAAAATAAGATTATTTTTATCAATAATATAGATCTCCATAAACTCTATAATAGTTTCTTTAAATACAAGATGATCTTCCAAAATAATACATGCATCTTGGTTATTGTTTACAACATAGATTCACAAAACTTATAAAAATTCATATCACCATGATATCTTATTCAAAAAGCTCTAATTTATTCTTATAAAACATCCACAATAATGGATATCATAGGAATATATTCTTCTTACTTTAGTATTAATAACGATATGATCTTATTCTTCAGAATAGGATTAGAACCTCCTTCTTTACCTTCAAGAGAGATTTCTCCTCAAACATCACAACTCTTGGATATTCATGTTTTAATAAGTTTATCTCTCAATATAATATTCATTATATATTTATGTCATCATGAATTAGGTCGATACCTTTAGAATATATAGTATTCCCAACTAATTCCATCCCATTATCCATAATTAATTTCTCTGCATTTTCATATAAGGGTTCCTCTATGATCATCATATTATTTTTTTCTTCAATGGTTGTACATTGTGAAATTACCTGATTACCCTATATTTTTCTTTTGATATTGTATCTCATTTTTATCTTAGATAAAATAAGTATTCAAGATACTTCTATCTTCAAATTATTATCCATGAAACTTACTCAACTCCTCCCCTCAAAATCTTGTTCTAAGATGATCTCACTGAATACTCAAGATCCTGTGAATATGGAATTTGATTCATGAACATAAAATTCAAGATATTTCCTCCGAAATCACTATTTTTCTCAAATTATATAATTTTTAAGAATAAATTACTTCTTCTAGTCAAATTATATTCACTGCATTATGAATATCATTTCTTATTCAATCATATCTTTATTACTTCTTTTCTTTGTCCATGATAATCATATACATTAAATCATGGATACCTTTTCATTCATATATTCTTATGATTTTGGATTCCATACTTCATCAAAAATATTCTAAATTCTATATAAGAATCATGATATATATTTCCATTTTATAATATCACACTCAGAATCAACTTATTTATCAATATGAAGAAATACTAGTTTATTAACTATAGAATTATTACATCAAGGATTTTCCCTACAAGTATATGTGTCTCAAACAATATCTGTTGCTTACATGATGTGTGAAAAGACATGAAACAACATCAATTTTGAGTGGATTTATCTTCCATATCATTTATCTCAACCTCAACTATAACCAATCAAGAATCACGACACACTATGCTATGATTTTGATACTTATTTATTCATAATTATTTGTGAATCCCCTATTTTATAATTTAATCTACACCTAAATTCTTGGATTAAATGTGGATTTAACTTCATGTGAATATATGGATCATTGAGATTGAAATTATCCCAGGATCTTGAGATAAGAATACATATCAATGTCTGAGATTTCTATCACATGGTCGATCATCCGACCATATGGAAATCATGGTAAGTTAATTTTGTTTGTATGGTAGATTTATCTTCTATGAGGACATACTTTCATGTTGTTGGTGTTGATTATTCATGTGGTTGATACAATGAATTTTGGTTTCATACTTTATACAGCCAATTCATCAACCTTTGCATCACACATCATGTGGTCTCTTTATCGACCATAGCGTCACAATTCATATGGTAGCTTGGAAATTTTCTTAGTATAGATTAATTTTTTTTAATGTGGTAGACTGAACAGTTTGTGTCAAGACATATTGTCTTATAATAGATTGCATTTGGTCACGTGGTATCTTTAACACACCCTATACAATAGCTAAGATTTTTTCTGCTAAATGATTTACTCATGTTGTAGGTAACATTTAGTCATACAGTTGGTTCATCACAACTCATGTGGTGTCTTGGAATAAAGATTTTTGATCTGTTGTATAGTTTATGTGAAGAACACTTGATGGATGAATGTAGGATATTTCGTACATGGAATCTTAAAATTTTTACATGTTTTATATTCATATGTCCATTAACATAGTAACAATTCACCATAAAGAAACAATACTTTATTAACCTTCACATTGGGAATCCATCCATTAATAATTCTCAGGTTCACATTAACTTATCGGTCAAGGCACTGGGGTCATCTCTAGGATACACCCACACACACCACTCACCTATGCTCACTTCCCTATATGTGTTATACCTATTTTTTTCACTATATGTATCCTATGAGCACCATTCCAGACCCGTGCATGTGATCTACCTCACAAGTTAACCTCTGTCATGAAATTTGGGATGTATATAACTATATGGATACCCTAAAGATAGGAATTGGATTGTTTGTGGCTTCTTGGATGAATGATTCCGGTAGGCTCAACCCATATTTTTTGTACTTATGTAAATAATTCATTTCCATTATATTATTCTCATTAAAAATTCTCATAGACTTCTTAATAATTCTCTTAATCATCTTATATTTGACATATCATGGTATTACCTTCCCGTATTTTCTATGGCCACAATCAATTACATAAGAAAGTTAATTTAGTATTTTTCATAGATCACTAGTTACATGTGACTGTCAAAAAAATATCGTTATAAGGATCATCATAATTAATGAGGCATCACTGGTTTCCAATTAGTATTTCATCAATCAACCAACTAAAAGTTCACATTGGAAACCCCTATGAAAAAAATATGAGTGATTAATTTGATCAAAAAATATTCCCATAAATATTCAGTATATGATACCAAATTAAAATATATTTTCTTAGGGACTACAAAAATCTATATTTTAAAATACTTATATGACCATTCACTCATATAACCAAACACATCATTGAATTAATTCACAAGAAAATTACTTCCCCCGTTTTAATCAAACAAACACTCCCCTTGATGATTATAATAACAAAAAATCATAAAATCACTAGTAGCATGACTGTCATACTTTAAATATCATTATATTATAGGTAAGTATAGTTTCTAGATTAAAATAAATTAAAAAATATTTATAATCCTTCACATATTTAGTTTCTCACTCTCAAGTGGTTCACTCTGAATTTCATCACCATGGTTGTCATTTTCTTCTATAAATAAACTTAATGTATTTGGTATAAGTTTGTGACTGAAATAAATTTGTAAATAAACCCCAACGGAGATTAAGTAACCCATGATGGTTATCTTTCTTGGATGAATAAATATTAAAACGCCTATTCAAACCACATCATCAATCCCCAGTATTGATATATAACTACTATTATGTTGGGAATAAGGTGGGATTACCATTTCTTCTCAGTTGTAACACTGAGGATGATAATTATTTCTCAATACTTCTATATATTACCATAAATTCATAAAGTGTTTTAACTTATTAATGGTTTTTTATTCTTTATTTTTCAAACCTATTCTTATTTGGTAAGCATGATTTACTTCTTTTAATCAACACATTTGTTATCTTGAATTTCCTTTTTAACTTAAGTTAGTACAATGGTTTCACATTTTGATGATTTCTATAACTGCCTTGCTTCTTCCAAATAATTATAACATATTATAAATATGAAATTAACTTCATGTAATAATTTCATCTTTATTGTGGACCAGTTCTTTGTAGAAAATAATTAGTCAATATAGACCAATTGTGTTTTCCCTTTATCACACTCTAACTCTTTTTAACCTGGTAGGGATGATATACACTTGTTCAGAGTGTGTACAAGAAAGTTTCAACTTCCACACAAGATTAATTTATTTATTAATGTACTATTATTAGTAAGCCTCTCATGCTGTTCATCAGAGATGTCTTTTGAAATCTGAATCTTTATAGTTATAACTTTAATAATATTCTTATTATATTCCAAATTTATCCTTCTAGAGTTAATTTTCTTGAAATTATTAGAATACAACATTGTGTGTCCTATCTTACCATAACATAAGAACATTATTTATATAGCTTTGATATCCTAGATATCCTCCTTAACTATCTTCTAAGGAGTATCAATCTTAGTAGATTTCTTTACTTTATTACTCCCCATGGTAGACTTCCAATTATTTATCTATTTCTTATTTTATTGTGTCCACTTATTAACTTTAGTGTAAAAGTTATCACTAGTCAAAACATACCAACATGCATTATATGAGTGTCTATATAGGTTTCATAATTTGTAGAAATTATAATGATATTCACATTTTTTCTTTAATGAAATATTCTTCTTATCATTTGACTTCAACTTCAATTCAGTATGATTTTATTTTACATTATCTAAAACACCCTATATCTTAGACTTATATAACATTATTAACTTAAATTTTTTTGTACTAATAATCTATGTCCATGTGTATAATCCAACAAATTCACTAACAATATCATAAAAAATCATTCTTTTTATTATTGATGAAATATTACTAGTTTTTATTCTTGAAAACTATTCAACCTTTGCATAGTTACATCAAGCCTTTGGTATCCATTGTATGGGGATATCTTACTAAACCTTTTCACATCTAACATTTATGATGTGGTAGGATTCATAGATTTTTTACTAACCCATATTTGTAAAAAATTTATGTTTTTTCTAATAATGTTTTACAAAATAGATTTCATGCATGCATATCCTTTTGGACTGTGGGTTTTGCTATGTTATGTGCAAGAGGTGGATGGTTACCTAACAATTATCAAGCACTATTTTCCACTATCAAGCGTAAATTTTATAGAAAACTTATCTCTAAAACTTTAGTATTAAAATTCATTATTTGAGATCCTTGAGAAGTTTCAACATGAACAGATTCCATATTTTTCAGTTTAGTATCCTACTCAAGACACTTCAAATTGGGTGAGTTCATTTCATCCATAACATATCTCATCTAAAATTCCTAGTCACTATTCATATTTAATTTCTGTTCATCATGAATATTTATTTTATATTCTAGGTAATAGTTATGTTCTTGATTTTTTAACTTTCATTACCATTTTATTCATTGTAACGCCCCGACCCCAGTTACCCAGAGTCGGTGCATTATTACATAACATTGGCATGATCACAAGAAACATCAAATCTCGAAAGACCAATTAGTTTAGTATCCTTGGAAACAATATATATATTCATAAAGTTTTACATTACATCATGAAAATGAAAACTACAAAAACATAGTCTCCATATTCCACACTCTTATCCCCTCATACTATCCCTACAGGTCATTCATAATTTACTTCTTCACATCCTGGGAAAAATAAAACATAGAAAAGGGGTGAGCTCAAATGCCCAGTAAGGATAACAATATAGTGGAAACTTTCATAAATAAGAATAAACATTTAAGGCAATGTATAACTAAAACAAAAGCATTTTAAACTTGAACTTCAACATAGTATGGAAAAAATAAAATGAAATAATGCCATTTACTTATTCACATGTATATTCTACTAATCGAATAATCACATGCAATATCAATAACCACTTTCATAATGATGGAATACATAATGCCAGACTATCATAACCACATAGCCAAGGCCTCGTGCCAAGACTACAAATAAGATTTTTCCAAGGCCTTGTGCCAAGACACTAGTTTGTCTCATGAGACCTACTGATGCATCAGGGAGCTATAGAGGGCTCCACCCGTCACATATTAAGTCCAATGCATTCCCATATGAAAAGGTTTAAATATAACATAAACATTCATAATAAAACTAGCATACGAAATGTAAATACTTCATCTATAAACCATGAATGGTATAAAAATAACACATCCACAGTCAAACATATCACAAAACCTTCAATACAATATATATGTTTTGTATTATATTAAATCAAATTCAAATAATCTTAAAATCCATCAAAGGATATTGACATAGATGAAATCAACACTCTTTTTAGAGAAATATCTCTTTCTATTTTGAAATCATTTAAGAGTCATATATTTATAAAATAAAACATTTTCTTTGAAAATATTCTTATAAGATTGTAAGGGAATCTTTGATGATTTTATAATGGCAGAAAATAGCCGCACCCGCCGTATAAGTTAAAAAAACATTCTTACCATAATTATTTTAAAAAGGTTAAAAAGGACCTTGTTTGGAAAATGACGGAAATATTTCCTTATAAACCACTTATAAAAGTCAACAAGGGTATAAATGACTTTAACCCATATTCTAGTAAATATTAAAAATGTTTTTAAATACATTTTGAAGAAACATGGATGTGGATGATAAAAAATACTAGTAGATTATTACGTATAAACAACCTCAGATAATGAAGAGATTGCGAAATAAACCCTTACCTTGTACTTTTCCTTGGTTGGGGGTATATTAACCTCCTATATAATGGTGAAATAATTTTTATTAAATTATACAAGAATCATATACATTATTATGTTATCATATATGATCTTTTAACATTGCTTTGTTAATAATATCTTAGTATTATCTTTGTCTCAGGTGTTAACTTACTCATTTTATTTTATATGTTTGGTTACGTAAGACATGTTTGTCATGGATAGGTTGTATACTATTCATATCCAGAATTATATCAAGTACTTAAACATTATTTTTAATCATCAAATGAGAATTATACTTGAATGGATACGATGGAGAATGAATCTCATTGCGTTCGTGGAGACGGTAGTCTGTACGTACGCACGAGCAACAATATCATTAAAATACTATATAATTGGATGGTATATCATATATAAAGAATCATTATCATGTTATATTTATTATTTACATGAATTACCCATCATTATTATACTCATCCAAATAATAATTTATTGAATTACAATTACACCACGACGTGGAGACGGTAAGCCGTACGTACGCACGTATGGTGACTTTTTATTCAAAGGGTGGATAGAATACAGAATATGGTTGTACCATATTTATAATATCATCAGAGTATATATAAGATACTGGATTTATTATTTTATAATGGTAATAACAAAGAAAGAAGAAGTGGAAGAAGAAAGGAACTTGAAAAAGGGTGGTGAAATCATTACCTCTTCTTCGGGTTCTTCCTTTTTATTTGATCAAAAGGGCTCCTTAGGTTGGATTTATGACTAAAGTAAGGCCTCTAGGATGAATTAATGGAAGTTGAGATAGTATTTGGGCAGGGGTTGGATGAACCAAAAGTCTTTGAAGGTGTGAATTATTGAGAAGGTGGAGTGCCCTTTTATTAGAGGGGTGAGGGCCACCTTTGGAAAATCTAGAAATATTATTTTATAATAAATTCATATTCGGTTTCTAATGGATCAAAAGTGGATTATTTAAAGGTTAAGGTGGTTATGGGTCGAAATCCACTCAACCAATAGGATTTAGACAGGTTTGCGTTACTATATTAACCTTATCTTTAGGTATTAACTCTTAGTTAATTAGTTTCACTTTTACAATGCCTCTTTGTATTTTTATATTATATGGTTAATAAACATACTATATACATTAAATAGACCCCAAAGTGGTCCATTAATGATACAAATATCATGATATAAGTCTCTTGGACGAACCTTATATTTTTAGGAATTTAATTTTAATTAATAATATAATATTTGTTTTAAAAACTCTTTTATTTCAATTTTGAAACTATTCAAAAATTGATTTTTGTAAAACTCATAACAAAATTATTACTTCGAAAAAAGTTAATTAAATCAATCCTAACATGTCATATTAACCTAGAAAATTAGTGTAATTTATAAAAAGTCTCAAATTATATTTATTTGGGTATTTATAATATCAATTATGTTAATTTTTCACTATTATGGCAATTACTACATCATCATTGTTTCATAAATAAATTAAATTATTTAATGTCTAAAAATTATAAATAAAATATAATTATGTAGGAAATCTTTTTATATTTATAATTAATATTTACAATCGAATTTATCTTATGTATAACCCTATATTAAAAATGTTTTAGTAAATAAACTTTTATTTTAACTCTTTTAACTCTTCTTTGAATTAAATAATAATAAATGTCCTAATCTAATCCAAGTGGACCTAAATGATAATATTTTATTCCTAAGGTTGTTTTTGGTCGAGATACACTTGTCCAATCGAATTAGGACATATGTTAGGGTAATATTAATATTATGTTTACCCTTAATTACCCTATTTACTTCTAACCGTGGTAAATAAAAGTAAAAAGTTACTATTCACCAAAAATTATTTTCATCTCATTTAACCACATTTTACTCCTTGATATTAACCGTGTCTCTCGGATTTTTGAAATTTCACTCACAGAAGCGGTAAAATTAAGTTTTATGAAAAATTCATTTTTTTTAACTACCACTTAGTGGTTTCACTATTCATCAAAAAATGAAGTTTTTCAGAAAAATAACAAAAATTCACCCTAGGATAATTTCGGTATTCAAATGTAAAAATGAAGTCCATTTTGAAAAATAAAATTTATAAATTTCAAAAAGTGGGTATTAATATTTTTTAATGGCTAGTTTGATTGGTTGTGGTGTGTTAGAACTCGATGTTGCGTACAACACACACTATTGCATTATTCAAAGAGAAGCGTACCGTAGAAGCTTGAGTTGTTACATTTCCCCTCCTTCAAATAATTTTGTCCTCAAAATTTGTAGAATACTACCACATGAAAAGACTTGGGTGGTTCTTCATCATAAGTTCCTCGGGTTCCCACGTTGCCTCTTCCATCTTATGGTTTCTCCACAATACTTTTACCAGACGAGTCGTCCGGTTTCTTAGTAAATGTTCTCTCGTATCAAGAATCTTGACAGGATCTTCGCAATAAGACAGATCGGGTTCGAGTTCTAATTCCTCATAGGTGAGTACATGTGTTGGGTCAGGCATGTATTTCCTCAACAGAGATACGTGGAACACATCGTGAACTTTGGAGAGACTTGGCGGCATTGCCAATCAGTAAGCTACATCCCCAATTCGTTCTAGAATTTCGAAAGGTCTGATGTACCTGGGACTCAATTTACCTTTCTTACCAAAACTTATGACTCCCTTCCATGGAGACACCTTTAGGAAAACATGATCACCGACTTGAAATTACAAATCCTTCCTTCGATTATTGACATAGATCTTCTGCTTACTTTTAGCTGCTTTGATATGGTTTTGGATTGCCTTTACCTTTTCCATCATGTCCTCCACCAGTTCTGGGCCTACAAGTTTTCTTTCACAAACGTCATCCCAACAGGTTGGTGTGTGACATCTCTTTCTGTATAACGCTTCATATGGTGCCATTTGAATACTCGAATGGAAGCTATTGTTATAGGAAAATTCTACCAGAGGTAAATATTGATCCCACATACCCTGAAAGTCAAGTGAGAAGGATCTCAACTTGTCTTCTAAGGTTTTAATATTTCATTCTGATTGTCCATCTGTTTGAGGGTGGTAGGCAATGCTCAAATTAAGTTCAGTATCCGAGGATTTCTGAAGAATTTTCCTGAATCTTGAAGTAAAACAGGGATCACGATCAGAAACAATCGATAGGGGTATTCCATGAAGTCTCACAACTTCATTAATATATAGTCTTACTAGACGTTCTAGTGGTAGATCTTCTCTTATAGTAAGAAAATGTTCTGACTTGGTAAGATGATCAACAATAACCCATATTGCATCGTTCCTTCTAGGAGTCTTTGGTAGCCCCATGACAAAGTCCATCGTAATATTGTCCCATTTCTACTCTGGTATGGGAAGAGGTTTCATGACTCCTCCAGGCTGTTTCCTTCCATATTTCACTTGTTGACAAACCATACATCTTGACACAAAATCAGCAATCTCCCTCTTTATGTTGTCCCACCAAAAATGTTCCTTCAAATATCTATACATTTTGGTGCTCCCAGGGTGTATAGAGAAATTGGAACTATGAGCATCATCCAACAATTCCCTTTTTAGATCTGGTATATCGGGAAAACAAAGCCTCTTCTCGAATTTCAAAATTCCTTCTTCATACACAAAGTCTTTCAATCTCCCATCATTCACAGCTTTAATCTTCTTCTTAAATTCTTCATCACCAGTCTGAGAACTCTTAATCCTTTCTAGTAAAGATGGTCTGGCAACCATTTGAAAAAGCATTGATGTTTTACCTTCCCTGGTTATTCCCATGTCCATATTCACTAGATCCATGAAAATTGGATCCCTTTCAATTCTAATATTGTTCAAAACTCCATGATCTTTTTTTCTCAAAGCATTTGTGACCTTGTTTTCTTTCCCCGGGTGGTAGTGTATCGTAAAATCATAATCCTTGAGTAATTCAAGCCATCTCATTTGCCTCATGTTGAGTTATTTTTGTGAGAAAATATACTTCAAACTCTAGTGATCAGTATAAATCTCACATTTTTCACCATAGATGTAGTTCCTCTACATCTTCAAAGCAAATATCACAGCTGCTAACTCAAGATCATGAGTAGGATAGTTTTGTTCATGAATTTTCCACTGTCGTGATGCATAGGCAATAACCCTATCATTCTGCATAAGGACACAACCAAGTCCTTTCTTCGATGCATCACTATAAATAACGAACCCATCATTACCCGATGGTAGAGTAAATATAGGAGAATTGACTAATCTTCTCTTCAGTTCTTCGAAACATTTTTCACACTCTTTTGTGCAAAAAAATTTAACCCCTTTCCATGTGAGCTTTGTTAATGGGTTAGCCAACCGGGAAAAATTCTGGACGAAATGTCGATAATAACCTGCTAAACCAATAAAACTACGTACCTCAGTTATACTCGTCGGTGTAGGCCATTATTAGATTGCCTTGGTCTTAGAAGGATCAATAGAGATTCCATCTTTAGAGACAATATGACCAAGAAAAGATATCTATTGAAGCCAGAATTCACACTTGCTAAACTTCCCATATAATTCATGTCTTCTCAGAGTTTTCATGATAATGCGCAAGTGATTTTCATGATCTTCGTAGGTTTTGGAGTATACCAAGATATCATCAATAAATAGAACCACAAATTCATTGAGATATTCCTTGAAATATCTATTCATCAGATCCATGAATACAGAGGGTGCATTAGTCAATCCAAAAGGCATTACTGTAAACTCGTAATTCCCATACCTGGTTTGAAATGTTGTCTTCGGAATGTCTTGCTTCTTCACAAATAACTGATGGTATCCAGATCAAAGGTCAATCTTTGAAAAGTATTAAGCTCTATATAGTTGGTCAAATAAATCATTAATGCAAGGTATGGGATACTTTTTCTTTATTGTTATAGCATTGATCTCCCTATAGTCGATACATAACCTCATAGATCCATCATTCTTTTTAACAAAAAAAAATAGGGGCTCCCCATGGAGAAACACTAGGGTGAATAAATCCCTTATTACTCAATTCCCCTAGTAGTTTCTTTAGTTCGACTAATTCCGCAGTGGCCATTCTATAAGGGGTCTTCAATATAGGACTTGATCTAGGAATTAAATCAATGGAAAACTCAACTTCTCGTTCTGTAGGATGTCCAGGTAAATCTTCCAAAAACACATCAACATATTCTTTCACAATAGGTACATCCTCTATTTGAACATTCCTTTCCTCACCCACAATCATTTCATTCTCTTCCTCCCCAATAGTTGAATTTAGTTGAGCTACTGAGGGTGGATCTAGATAAGAATTAGGTGGTGGTGATTCTTCTCTAAAGATAAGGTGTTCCTTATCATCATCATCAAAAATCGTAACCTCATTCATCTTACAATAAATCTTCACATCATGTTCCAAACTCCAATCCATATCGAGGAGTATATCAAACTCAATCATAGGTATGACAATGAGATCAGCGGATAAAGAACATTTATGTGCTCTAATGGGGACTGATTCGAAAAACTTTACTGCAATGATACTTCCCTTAGGAGTTTTAACTGACAACTCCCTTATTAAATCAAATTGGAAATATCTAATTTTCTTAGCAAACTAGGAAGATATGAAACAATGCAATGATCCAGAATCAAATAATACATTTTCTAAACTTGAGGAAACCATTAAATTACCTGCCACCATGTCTTTCGGAGCTTCTACCTCAGCAGTAGTGATAGCATAAGCTTGGCATTGATCCCTTGGCCTTTTCTGAGGTAAGTTACCCTGACGATTAGTACATTCATTTGCATAATGTCCCATATCACTTCAATTGTATCATTAGACATCGTTAGCTTCCTTATTCCCCTTGAAATCATGAGCTTGGTGGCCTTTTTCACCACAATTGTAACAGACTCCTATTCCTTTTAATCAAGTACCGAGGTGTTTCTTCCCACATTTACTACAGGATGGATATTCAAATTTTCCCTTCTTCCCTTTATTTCCATTCCCAGATTGATCAGCAGATCTCTTCTTCTCTTGCTTTGCTTTAAAGTTATATGACTTATAGAATTCTTTCTCTGTCTTGATAGCACATGAGACAATATCTTCGTACGATGATAAGGATTGTGAGACTAATGCTCAACGAAGAAATGGTTTTAACCCATCAAAGAAACAACCAATCTTACTTCTTGGGTTACGTATATAATCTCCAGCATACCTTTCTAACCTTGTAAAGTTAGCCTCATACTTTGCGACATTCTCATCCTCCTTTTGTCTCAGACTCAGAAATTGCCTTTCCATATCTGCTCGATGGTCACGAGGAAAGTATTTTTCTAAAAACAGATCTTTGAACTCCCTCCATTCCATATTTGATACTTCATCATCTTCCTTCGTTTTTTGAATCAATGACCACCATTGATCAGCATCTCCAATGAGGCGATAAACTTCCATGATAACTTTTTCCCTTTTACTACTCCCCAAAGCCTGAAATATTTTCTCTAGGGAACTTATCCATTGCTCAGCTACCAATGTATTTGTACTCCCATTTAATGTTGGTGGTTGTTGCCTCATGAAGCGATCTAACATTGAACCTCCACGTTGTGAATCAGGGTGCTCCATACGGGTAAGGTTATTATTCATAACCTGACTGAGTTGTCCCAGTATGGTGATAAGCTGATCAACACCATTTACATCACCAACTCCACTATAATTATCTTGAGCAGGTGGGAAATTCCTACATGGAGTGCGTGCATTGATACAATTTCCATTTCTTCCACTAGGTTCCATTTCTAAACAATGGAATAAACTAGATCAGTTTATGAATCAAAATACATAATTCCATACTTATAAAACACTTAACATAAATTGAACTATTTATGGATATAATCCAAAATCATAAAAAAATTTCTTTGAGGAATTATATACTTATAAACCCTTCATAATGATTTGTAATGAAAATGAGAGTTATCCTAAGCATATCCCCCGGGAGTGTCGTAACCAAGAGTGTAGTAAGGCCCGTTGTTGTGCACCAGTTCCCGTTCGATTCTATCTCAAAGCGGTGTTTTCGGGTTTTACCCCTAGGTACATCTGTGCTAGAGCCACCTCTACCTGCTCGTATCCAGACATGGATGTTTTGCTCAAAAAACTCACAAAATCTCTACAATACCAAAATTCTAGGAAGTTATTCTATACTAATCCTTAAAGTCTATCTTAAATCTATGTGCTCTAATCAGAGTTTATCTAAATCTAGCTTCCAAGGTCTATACTAAACTTCCTCTGATACCAACTGTAACGCCTTGACCCCAGTTACCCAGAGTCGGTGCATTATTACATAACATTGGCGTGATCACAAGAAAGATCAAATCTCGAAAGACCGATTAGTTTAGTAGCCTTGGAAACACTAGATATATTCATAAAGTTTTACATTACATCATAAAAATGAAAACTACAACAACATAGTCTCCATAGTCCACACTCTTATCCCATTATACTATCCCTGCAGGTCATTCAAAATTTACTTCTTCACATCCTGGGAAAAATAAAACATAGAAAAGGGGTGAGCTCAAATGCCTAGTAAGGATAACAATATAGAGGAAACCTTCATAAATAAGAATAAACATTTAAGGCAATGTATAACTTAAACAAAAGACTTCTAAACTTGAACTTCAACATAGTATGTCAAAAATAAAATGAAATAATTCCATTTATTTATTCACATGGATATTCTACTAATTGAATAATCACATGCAATATCAATAACCACTTTCATAATGATGGAATGCAAAATGCCAGACTATCATAACCACATAGCCAAGGCCTCGTGCCAAGACTAAAAATAATATTTTTCCAAGGCCTTGTTCCAAGACACTAGTTTGTCTCATGAGACCTACCGATGCATCGAGGAGCTATAGCGGGCTCTACCCGTCACATATTAAGTCCAATGCATGTCCATATAAAAAGGTTTAAACATAACTTAAACATTCGTAATAAAACTAGCATATGAAATGTAAATACATCATCCATAAACCATGAATAGTATAAAAATAACACATCCACAGTCAAACATATCACAAAACCTTCAATACAATATAGAAGTTTCGTATCATAATAAATCAACTTCAAAGAAGCGTAAATTCCATCAAAGGATGTTGACATAGATGAAATCAAAACTCTTTTGAGAGAAATATCTATTTCTATTTTGAAATCATTTTAAATTCATATATTTATAAAATAAAACATTTTCTTTGAAAATATTCTTATAATATTGTAAGGGAAGCTTCAACGATTTTATTACGACGGAAATAGCAGCACCCACCGTATAAGTAAAAAAAATATTCTTACCTTAATTCTGTCGAAAAGGTTAAAACGGACCTTGTTTGGAAAACGACGGAAAGATTCCTTTATAAACCACTTATACAAGTAAACAAGGGTATAAATGACTTTAACCCATATTCTAGTAAATATTAAAAATGTTTTGAAATACATTTTTAAGAAACATGGATGTGGATGATAAAGAAGTCCCAGTATATTATTACGTATAAACAACCTCGGATAATGAAGAGATTGAAAAATAAACCCTTACCTTGTACTTTTACTTGGTTGGGGGTAGGTTAAACTCCTTATTAATAGTGAAATAATTGTTATTAAATTATACAAGAATCATATATATTATTATGTTATCATATATGATCTTTTAACATTGCTTTTTTAATAATATCTTAGTATTATTGTTGTTTCAGGTGTTAACTTACTCGTTTTCTATTATATGTTTTGTTACGTAAGCCGTTTTTGTCATGGATAGGTTGTATCTTATTTATATCCAGAATGATATGAATTCCTTAAAAATTATTTTTAATCATCAAATGAGAATTATACTTGAATGGATACGATAGAGAATGAATGTCATCGCGTTCGTAGAGATGGTAGTCCGTACGTACGCACGGGCAACAATATAATTAAAATAATATATAATTTGATGGTATATCATATATAAAAAATCATTATCATGTTATATTTATTATTTACATTAATTATACATCATTATTATACCCATCCAAATAATAATTTATTGAATAACAATTACACCACGACGTGGAGACTGTAAGCCGTACGTACGCACGTATGGTGACATGTTATTCAAATGGTGGATAGAATACTGAATATGGTTGTACCATATTTATAATAACATCACAGTATATATAAGATACTGGAGTTATTATTTTATAATGGTAATAACAAAGAAAGAAGAAGTGGAAGAAGAAAGGAACTTGAAAAAGGGTGGTGAAATCATTACCTCTTCTTCGGGTTCTTCCTTTTGATTTGATCAAAAGGGATCCTTAGGATAGATTTATAACAAAATTAAGGCCTCTAGAATGAATTGAGGGAAGTTTAGAGAGTATTTGGGCAGGGGTTGGCCGAACCGAAAGGCTTTAAAGGTGTGAATTAATGAGAAGGGGGAGTGCCCTTTTATAAGAGGGGTGAGGGGCACCTTTGGAAAAGCTAGAAATATTATTTTATAATAAATTAATATTCGGTTTCTAATGGCTCCAAAGTGGATTATTTAAAGGCTAAGGTGGGGATGGGTCAAAAACCACTCAAACAGTAGGATTTAGATAGGTTTGGGTTACTATATTAACCTTATCTTTAAGTATTAACTCTTAGTTAATTAGTTTCACTTTTACAATGTCTCTTTGTATTTTTATATTATATGGTTAAAAAAATTACTATATACATCCAATCAACCCCAAAGTGGTACATTAATGATACACCTATCATGATATAAGTCTCTTGGCCGAACCGTAGATTTTTAAGAATTTAATATCAATTAATAATATAATATTTGTTTTAAAAACTCTTTTATGTCAATTTTGACACTATTCAATAATTGATTTTTGTAAAAATCATAACATAATTATTACTTCGAAAAAAGTTAATTAAATCAATACTAACATGTCATATAAACCTAGAAAATTAGTTTAATTCATAAAAAGTCTCAAATTATATTTATTTTGGTATTTATAATATCAATTGTTTTAATTTTTCACTATTACGGTAATTACTACATCATCATTGTGTCATAAATAAATTAAATTATTTAATGTCTAAAAATTATAAATAAAATATAATTATGTAGGAAATTATTTTATATTTCTAATTAATATTTACAATCGAATTTATCTTATGAATAACCCTATATTAAAAATGTTTTAGTAAATAAACTTTGATTTTAACTCTTTTAACTCTTCTTTGAATTAAATAATAATAAATGTTCTAATCTAATCCAAGTGGACATAAATGATAATATTTTATTCCTAAGGTTGTTTTTGGTCGAGATGCACTTTTCCAATAGAATTAGGACATGTGTTAGGGTAATATTAATGTTATTTTTACCCTTAATTACCCTATTTACTTTTAACCGTGGTAAATAAAAGTAAAAAGTTACTATTCACCAAAATTTATTTTCATCTCATTGAACCAAATTTTACTCCTTGATATATACTGTGTCTCTCAGATTTTTGAAATTCCACTCACAGAAGCGGTAAAATTAAGTTTTATGAAAAATTCATCTTTTTTAACTACCACTTAGTGGTTTCACTATTCATCAAAAAATGAAGTTTTTCAGAAAAATTCCAAAAATTCACCCTAGGATAATTTCGGTATTCCGAATTGAAAAATGAAGTCCATTTTGAAAAATAAAATTTATAAATTTCAAAAAGTGGGTATTACTATTCATAACGGCTAGTTTGATTGGTTGTGGTGTGTTAGAACTCGTTGTTGCGTACAACACACGCTATTGCATTATTCAAAGAGAAGCATACCGTATAAGCTTGGGGTGTTACATTCATTCTATTTTTTATCGGAGTTGTATGAGACATTTGTTACTGAATTAACTTGTGTAGTACCAAAATTACCCATACGAGGCAGATCAGCTTCAGAAATCTCATAAAATATGCACTTTATTAATCTAAATAAAATATATTGTGACTTAAAAATAGATCAAATCAGCTGTGTGCTTACCATTGATACCACTTGAAATGCCAATAGGACAAGTGCATACACCTGGGAGGATGGTGTTAATTAAGTGTTTCCTATTTTTTATGAAAATTATAAACTACCCTAAAACCCATCTTGAATTTAACCCTTATTTCAAGTTAGCTAATATAGATATATTTTATATATAACCTATAAATTACGAACTTTATGAAATACTTTTAATGTGATAAAGAGGCATATGTGATTTTTATAGGGTTTGGTAAAAATACCTATTCCTTTTCTTGGTGGGTTTTCCCCTAATTTGGGATTATACACTATAATAAAGGTGATAAAAATGCATTGGTGTTTTCCATAGATATAATAATAGAGTTTAAATAGACATACACATTCTTGTCTGACATAAGAGTTATTTATAAAGAATCATAGTTTGATCAATGATTCACATTGTGATCTACCAATATTCATTAAATCACATAGTTTCTATGGATCTCACCATATTTATTCAAGTTTTTTATCTATATTTATTATTAAAAAGTATATTTTTAGTTCTCCAAAATATTATTATTAATAAATAATATATATCTAATTTAACTCAATAAAAACTTCATCAAATTATATAAGATCTTCCAAAGTAATACTTGTATCTCTTTCACTACACACAGCTCAGCTTCATAGAACTTCTAATAAATTATATCACCATGTTGTCTCATTTAATCACACTCTATTTTATTCTTCTCAAACTTATATGAAAATTAATTTTCAAATAAAATTTTTATTCATTATTTATCTTTCATATTCATAATATAATTTTATTCATCACAGGATTGGGTCTTCCTTATTCAAGAGATATAGAGAGACTTATTCTCAAAATCCATAGATTAACTATGAGATATTTATACCTCACACTATTTCCCTCTCTCCATAATATTAATTATGTATATTAGAATCTACGAATTAGTTGAACCCATTTGGAATATAAAATATCCAAAAAATAATTTAGTTTCCATGATCCTCAATTAATTATTTTCATTTTTCATATGAGTGTTCTAAAATAATCTTCATATTCTTTTTTCCTTGAATGGATGTCTCATTTACAATTATAGGATTACCCTTAATTTTGTTTTTTCTTTTAATTATAATTTTTATCTAAAATAAAAGTATTATTCTAGATACTTATAACAACTTATTCTTTCCAGAAAAAGTTACTAAAATTTTCTTTTCAAAATATCATTCTAAGATGATCTCAATGAATGCTCGATCTCAAAAAAAAAAAAAAATTAATTCATGATATTCTTATTTATGCTCTTTCATCAAAACTATATGTTTTTATCAGTATCTATAATTTTAAAAAACAACTATCTTATTCCACTCGAGATATATTAACATCTTTTTGAATATCATTTATTCTTCAAACCTCTCATAATTTTCTATTTTCTCTATCTATGATAATATTATACACTTAGTTATACACAAATTTTCATGAATATATTCTTATGATCGATTCATCCTTACTTATTCAAAAATATTAAAAATTAATATATTTATGATTATTTATTTTACTATTTGAGAACATCACATTATGCATAATTTAATATAATATAAATAAGAAATATATAGTTTTTTTGGCATGGAATTATTGAATTAATAATTTTACATTCATGTGCTTTTTTCTAAAATAAATTATATTATTTTCTTTATGTGTGCATGGAAATACAATAAAACCACTATTGAGTGGAGTTCACTTCTTTATCATAGAGTTCAACCTCAAATATTACCAATAAGGAATTATGATACACTATCATGTGATTATAATTTTTTTCATCCTCATTATTTGTGTCGCCCATATTCTATATGTGAAACTCCACCTAAATTCTCAGCTTGATTAAGGGTGGTATTTTATATTAATATAAGCAGAATTTATATTTTTATAATAACAGGAGGTCCCAACATGAAAATTCATTGAAGTATCATCTTTTCATCTCATAATAAATCATCTAATTTTATAGAACTTACTATAGGTGAATTTTATTTGTGTAGAAGCTTCATCTAACATGGTGAAATCTCTTAATATGGTAGATATTAAATAATAATGTAGTTGATAAATAAAATTTGGATAAAAAATTCATGTATTCTCTTCATAAACTATAGATTTGTACTTAATGTAGTAGCTTAATTGCCAATTTCATCGCAATCCATTCGATATATTGGACTTTTTCATATGGTACCTTCATATTTTTTTTATGTTTTATGTTGAAAATTTTTCAAACAAACATTTTTTCTTGAGATAGATAGAAAATTTTCATGTACGATTTTCATGATATCTCAGGTGATATATTAGAATATTTTCTCCAAATGAGATACTCAGGTAGTGGATTTCAATCAGAATTGTGGTAGCTTCATCACAAAAAATGTGTTACTTGACATGAATATTTGTTATAGGTTAGGCAATTTGCGTACATGGCCATATAAGGATTAGAGAATTGAAAATATTGGAAAATAACCCTATAACTAGGGTGTCATTGAATTATGATCCATTTAAAGAAAGAAAATTATATGAATCCTTAAACACCATGAATTACATTAATTTTTAAGTAAATATATTAGGAATTAATCACACCATATCAAAGACCTTACAGTTCACAATATGAAATATATCTCATGAAATTAATTTTTAGACAAAAACCCATTTCTATAAATTTATCTTATTTGAATGTGATCTAAAATGCACTAAAATGAACATAATATCTTACTAAAAATATTATATTCTTATATATTTACTTTTATACACATCTTTTTTCATGAACCAACCCGGGTCAACCGTAAACCGGTCACCCGAGCTGGTCCGTGACATGGCCCGAGGGGTGTTCTTAATCCCCACGGGCTGGTAACCAGTGCCAGGCATCAAAATTAATTGTTGGGAATTATTTGGCCTAGAAAAGATAAATAAATAACCAAGAAAAAATATAATAACCAAAACAATAGAACTAAACTCTAACAGTGGTAAAAGAAATAAAAAGAACAACTCAACATACCTCTATGTGACCCTCTAGGTCACCACCCAACCAAAGGCTGACCTTGCTCTAGTAATGAGCAACTCATCCAAGAGAACCTGAGCAAAGAGGAACCTAAAACTGAAATGATAAAAAAATAGGGGTGATCATTAAGAATGCTTAGTAGGGTTTCTAGGATAAACCACAGAATCCAATGCATCCTTTCCCAAAAGAATCCATTAACACAAGTTTGAAATTAAATTATAAAAGTATGTTTTCCATATTTTAATAAGAAAATATCATTTACCCATTTTAAAAACCCAACACACACCATGTTCTATTTCTGAAACAGATTATAATTTTTTTAAAAAAATCCAAACAAGGAAAACTTGGCAGTGCTAAAAGAAACATGTGAGAGTATAAGATGGAAAAATAAGTATAGATAAAAGTAAAAAATCAAAGAAAAGGAAAAACATAGATGATACTAAACATACCTAGAAGACCACTAGACACACTCGGTTTCGGAACTACCTGATAGCGTATGGTGAAGCTCCTATGTCTATAACCAATTGTCTGCCCTAAAATTGACCAATCCAGTGGAAAATCCAGCCTAACATAACAACAAATCCAGGTGGTACCAACCCGTCTAATCGAGGTTGATCAGTAACCATTACTCGATCATTTAAAATATGCCCAAGAACCCATGGTGGTTATAATAATACTGTGTAAGTGGGAGACCATCGCATGCGTGACTCATCTCATTGCACTTGCCTACCACAAACACAGACACTCTATATGATAACCCATATCAGGATATCCCCCCTATATAGGTTCCCCATATATATATATACATCATATCATCAAAGGTGCCAACAGGGCCACTATACTGTACAATTATTCAAATATTTCATAAATTTTTTCTGTTTTCCAGTCAGGCACACTCACTTGTTAAGGTACAATCTCTCCCACACAATCATCACTTTTTAATTGAAAGTGCCAAACATGCCTTTGAGTCAACATGTCCAAAAACACTATCAAACTATTAAAAAAACACCACTTTTAAATTTTCAAGCTAAACTTACTTTACTCTTTTAACTCTTTCCAAATTATGCTTTATTTCCAACTGGTCCAAACTTGAGGAACATAATGAAATCCATTTTTACAACACACACAAAAGACTCAAAGTCATTATGAAAAATAAGAACCACTTAAAAACCAATCTTTCAAGACAAACCCAACTTATGGAATCTCCTTCATTTGTTGACACATCTATGCATGAAAAACGTTCACCCATGGATGCGCCAACATCCAGTGATTCACCAAAAACTAATAATACCCTTTAAACCATTTTCCATAAAACACCCATTCCATTAATAACCATGTTCAACCACCTATCTTATTTAGAAAACATAAAACTATCCCCATAAAAATAATTAATTTTTTCTCAAAAATATTTTAAAAAATTTAACAAACCATACCATTTCAAAACTATACACTTTAGAACAAATTTACATCAAAATAAACATTTTCACAACAACATGAGTGTTAACCATTTCATAAGAACCCCTTATCCCACTTTAAAGAAACACTGTCAATTAGAAAGAAAAACCTAGGTTCCAAAATCCAAAACATTACGTATAAAGATTATTAAAACTTACTTTTAATAAATTAAATCATCTAGAAAACACCACAACAAACTAGTTGCATGCAACATGGAGGTTCGAATCATATTTTAAAAACATTAAAAACAAGTTTTGTCACATAAATAAACAAATTCATCATAGAAACAAATATTAATTAAAAAAAAACATACTAAATTTAACAATTCAAAGGCAAAACATATGGATTGAATCAAAATCCATTCTATTTAAAAAATTCAAAAAAACTTATAATTTAGGTATATTGTGATGATTCAAATCAAATAAAAAAACAAGAATAATATTAATTGGAATAACAAAGGGACCAAGGAATTCATTGGAATGGAAGATTTATGGATTGGCCTACCACGATGGTGTGAAAACGTGACACTGCTTTCTCTAAAGGTATAACTAATCCTCATGGACCCCTCGCACACCTTAAAACAACAAGACAAATGAACGAAACTTAACTCATACACTAGGGTTTAAATAATTTAAAGAAAAACACAAAACAAATGAAGAACACACTAGAAGGGTGAAGTATGCATGCTGGAGGGGAGGCAAAGGCACTGTAAAGGATGGTTAAAGTTTGTTGGAAAGGGGTAAAACATCACTATCGTAGGCCACTAGAGACAGGGGCCGGTGAGGGGATCTGATGGGTCGCGGTCCGGAGGGGCAAGAGAGACGGTCAAAAGCTGAGGAAGGAGGTCACTGTAGGGGAGAGCAGGAGGCCAACATCAGAATGCTCGGTTGCGGCTACAGAGCGGGGTCAGAAAAAGGCTGGGCGAGGTTGAATTCAGGTGCACGAGAGGCCAAAGTAGGAGAGCAGGGCTGAGTAAGGGTTGGTCAGAGCTGGGGAAGGCCAAATGTGGCGAGTGGAGGTTGGGTGCGCTGAGGGGGGAGAGGCCGAGGGAGACCTGGAGAGGGAGTTGGGAGATCGTGAGGCCACCGATAGGAGCGTGGTGGTTCAGCCTGCGTAGGGCAAGGGGAAGCGGCAGCGGGGGGGGGGGGGGTGCTGAGTGAAGCACCATGTGTAGGGGGGGGGGGTGGGGTTCTGCAAATGAGAGGCAGAGGGGCCACTGGAGGCAGGCGGTGAGCGGTGCTGGGAGAAGGTGAGGTTAATGAAGAGGAAGACAAGACAAAGGGTGAGTGGAGCATGGACGCATGAGGGGGAGGAGTAGGGAAGCCAGGGAATGGGTGTGGTCCTACAGGGGTGTGAGGCGATGATCTGGGAGCGGCTCATTCAGGGGAAGTGGGAAATAGTGGGGGCCGCTGCGCCTAGGATTTAAGTTTATTTTTTTTCATTTTTGTTATAATAATAATAATAATAATAATAATAATCATCATCATCAATAACAATAATAATAAAACTAATTATAACAATAATAATATAAATAACATTGAAAATAATGAAATAATAACAATAATAATAATATTATTAACAACTTAGTAATAATAATATTATTAGTTAAATAATAACATTATTCTTATTAAAATTTAAACATTTAACCTGCCTTATTTATATAAAACATTATTTATTTTAATCGTTAAAAAATTACATGGGTACCTAGGCTAACAACGCCGCTATCGCCCATTGTGCGGTGACCGCGCACGGGTCCGAAACTCACTAAAAATATTTAAGTGACAAAAATTTTCAGTCGGGACCCAACCTTGACCACGGTTCAAGAACCCGAAGCCAAGAAATATTAAAATAAAAATTAATTTGAAAAGAATAAGGTGACAATTCTCCCCACCACATACACTTTCTTCCCCCAGAAAGTCACCTAGCCAAACGATGGACCAAACAAGAATCCATGCCCAATTAAAACTGAAAGAAACCACAATACAAGAGAACATGATAACACGAGAGGGTTCTCCCGACCACAAGAACTCAAATAGCATATAAATTTAACACCCAAATGTACCACCCCAGGAAGGGGGCAACATAGGAACTCCCAACCGATCCAAACTAATTTCTATAGCACGAGCGAAAAACACCCCAGCTGAAACTTGGAACTCTCAACCTAGACCAAAAACCTCGAATACTGGAGAAAAACCCCTAAGTATAACATAACTCAAATAGTTAATCTGAGTACAACCACAATCCTTAACTCCTTTACAAGCACTTATATCTCCAAATGAACACTGCTAAACCAAGATCAACCCATACAGGGGCCAAACACACTTTTAAGAAAAGTGCACAATACAGAAAACCATGACCAGAAAAACAAAACTATTTGAATTACTATAAGGCCCCAGCCTTACACCTTAATTAATATTGAATTAAATGAATAATTCACATTGAGGATCTTTTTAGGTTTATAGGTTTAGAGAATTACATCATAAATCATGAATTATATTCCACATTTAAACAAAGTGGTTACATAAAAGATAGTATTCGTTTTTTTCCGATCAATGGAAACATATTTAACATAAAACATGGATTCTTTCTTGAAATTTCCTTGACACTATCATCATATCATGCAACTTTCCCTTGACCTGTGAAAAACATTTCAAAAACTTGGGATGAGGATAAAAAGCTAAGTAAGGGATATAAAAGTATGAAAAGAAAACATTAGTCCATGTATGAAATCATACTTTACTCATAAAACATAAGCATTTTAACATACCTCATCAAATCATGAATAAATCATAGAAATAATAAGGCATAAAGGTAACTTGAGGCATTCATAATATTCTTACGTAGGGAGTAACCCTCATGGTTACGTTTGGAATACCCATCACAGTATATTCCCTATATCTCTTCGGAGAAACCTTAACGTGTAAATCCTTCGCGTTACCCAATTCATTGGAGAGCTATATCATGCTCACCCGCCCTTAGTTTATCACGTAACCACTCATCTTCATAAAAATTACCAAGAACCATAACATAATCGTATCACATAACTTAAGAATAAAATAAATATTACATTCCCACATTGCAATAAAAATATAACCTTTTAAGATATTGAAATAATGAATCCATTCTAAAAAACCATTTTCAATACCATTTAAAACCATTTAATAAAGAGATTTTTGAATCAAAGTGTCCCATACCACTTTGAATATTTTAACATTTTAAACCATTAATATCAATATAAATAAATCCTTAAAACCATTTTAAAAACATGGATATTAATGAGAAATATTTATAAGAATAAATCAATAAAACATTTAAAATGATATTTTAGTTAAAGGGTTTTTAACAAAATGAGAGACACTTGAATACAATAATTGAGGAATAAAATTTAATCAGAACTTTATAATATCATGAGAATAAAGAGATTCATGATATGATATTACAACGGACAGTATATACACCATATAAGAGTGAACTGGTGCACAACAACAATGAAGTCTCAATAGAAATGTAAAATGAGATGAAATCCATTATAAATAAGGTATCCTTAAATTAAAGACAAATCAATCTCATAATTATGTGTGAAAAATATAAATACACCCAATATAAGTGGATATTAAGTGTAAAACAACTAGAGGTCATTCAGACATGTTCATAGGATGAAATATTCTATAATTACAAGTTGAACCAAAAGAAATTGAAATTGGGTTAAGAAGTTCCCTTGTAAAATTTCGACAGCTTAACGACATCACTTTAAAATTCAGAAAATGAGTTGATGAGACAAAAAGGGTATCTCATAACTTGGAAATAAATTTTACATCAATAAGGATATATAAGAACATATAACAACATAATAAGATGTAAATTAAAAGACATAACAAAATAGGTCTTTTAAAAAGAGGAGGGTGAAAGGTTCCCTTACCAACTTGGGTAACTTTCGAAACGTACACCCCATGAAAGAAGGACTATAAAATATTGATGTAAATACTCATAAACGAAAGTATATTACACAAAGAGTAGAATAATGGGAAGTACATACACCAATAAAAGTAAATTGTGTCAAATGTAGCATAAATCCCACGAGAATAAAAGTGATATGGAAGATCCCTTACGAAAACTCGGTAGCCTAACAGCGCCACTTAAAACATCCAAAAATGGATTGATGAGATAAAATAGTGTCTCTCATCATATTAAAATAAAATTTACAGAAATAGGAATATAAAATAACATCCCCATCATAATAAAGGGGAGATTAAAGTAAGTTACATAAAAAGAGTACTTAAAAAGAAAGAGAGAGGTAATATCCCTTACGACAATTCGGCAGCCTAACAGCGCCACTTAAAAATTAAAAAAATGAATTGATGAGAGTAATAGGGGGTATATATCATCATATGAAAATAGAAATTACAGAATTTTGAATATAAAATAACATACTCAAACATAAGAACATTTAGTATAAATGAAATGACATAAAAGAGGGTACTTGAAAAGAAAGAGAGAGGTAGGATCCCTTATAAAAATTCGGCAGCCTAACGGCTCCACTTAAAAATTCTAAAAATGAATTGATGAGAGTAATAGGGGGTATCTCATCATATGAAAATAAAAATTACACAATGTTTAATATAAAATAATATCCTCCAACATAAGAACATTGAGCATAAATGAAATGACATAAAAGAGGGTACTTGAAAAGAAAGAGAGAGTAGGATCCCTTACCTCATGTCTGACATGACTCGATCATTCTTTAATCTCATGAATAATAAAATTTAGTCAATTTATAATTTTTTAAGGACCTCATTTAATTATTATTATTCAGTTCATATCACATATTATAATTTTATAATATTTGGTTAATAAAGTGAGTTCATATCATACGTTTTTGTCGATGTTCGGTACATGAGTAAAAAATTGAACTTGTTGGAAAAGAATTTTCCATGTAGTTATAGGTACATCATATCCAGAATAGTATTTATGTTTTAAATATCATATATATCTGGTATATATTCATTTTATACTATTCCATAGCATTTGGAGATAAAAAAAAATTAAAAGCACCATTCATGGAGACGGCAGGCCGTACGTACGCATGAACGCTACTTTCATTTTTTGTCATATTAATGGAATGAAAACAAAATGAGAGAGATATATATATATATATTATAATTCCAGAATGATATCCATCATTTAGATGTAATATATTACATATATATCCATTATATATATGTACTTATAATAGTACATAACATTTGGAGATAAGAAATGAAATGTACCGTTCATGGAGACGGTAAGCCGTACGTACACATGAACGCTACTTTCATTTTTTTTGTATTAAATGGAAGGAAATAATAATTATATAAAGGTATATTATAATTCCAATATGATATCATATGTAATACCATTAATTACATCCTTCATATGTCCCACATATGGCATTAACGAATCAAATCACTTTGAGGGGGCAGTAGTCCACACTTCCTAAAATGAAGATATCGCATTTACCCATAATGGAAACCATAAAGGTATGACATAAATGAAAAATACAGAAGCTTAATGAAAACATAAAAATATTATATATCATATATAAATATAGTGACATCTTAATGGCCACCTTTGAAGGTGTTAAAAGTATATTGAACAATCATCGTTTCGTGAGGCAGTAATTCGCCATCCACATAAATAGTATATTCTCTAACCATTAGACGAAGGTGTGTGTAAGTTTAGCTCTAATACATCACATAAAAAAATCCTAGTATATTTAATATACTGGTGTTGTTACAAAATAAAGTAATAAAAATAGTTTAGAGGGTTGGAGAAGCAAAATAAAACATAAGAACATAAGAGAGGACACTACCTTTAAATTAGGTAACTCTCTTTGATTTGAGCTCAAAGGCTTTCTTGGAAATAATTATGCACAAAGTGAGGCTTCAATGATGAAGAGAGAGTTGTGGAGAGACAAAATGGGTAGGGGTTGGCCGAGCCAAAGGCTTGAGAGGTGTGGGTAAGGTGGTAGAGGTGGGGGCCTTTTATAAGAGGAGAGGAGGGGCACTCTTGGAAAGTTATAAAAGGTTACTTTATTAGAAAATTATTTTAGGATTTTAAAGGTCCCAAAATTATATATTTCTAGGATAAGGTGATAAGAGTTATAAATCCACCCATACAATAGGTTTTTTACATGTGTAGGTCTTAGATTTTACATTATCGTTTCATTTTATTTAAATCGTTAAATAATGAGGTAATCACTGCATCATCATGGTGTCATTAATAAATTAATTTATTTAATGTCTAAAAATTATAAAAAAATATATCATGATCTATGAAATCTTTTTATCTTTATAATGAATATTTATAGTCAAACATATGACTTGTATAACCCCATTTAAAAATTGTTTTAGTAAAACAACTCATGTTTGTGACATTTTTATTTTAACTTTAAATAAAAAGTTATTTACGTCATTTTCCTACCAAAGTGGCTCCATGGGATCCCCAAGTTGACCCATGGATTGTCTTGGTCGGAAATGACACATCCAATGAGGGTAGGAAATGTTTCTAGGTCATTTGATATTATAAAAACATTATTTTTACCTTAAATTACATTAATTACGTTTAATCGCGATTAATAAAACTTAAAAGTTACTATTCACCAAAAATTATTTTAATCTCATTGAACCAAATTTTACTTCTTAATGACAACCATGTATGTCAGATTTTTGAAAATCAAATCACATAAGTGACAAAGTTTCATTTAAACGAAAAATTAGTTTCTTTAACTACCACTTAGTGGTTTCACTATTCATCCAAAATTGAAGGTTTTCAGAAAAATACCAAAAATTCACCCTAAGCTATATTTTATATTCCAAATTCAAAAATCATGTCTATTTTAAAAAATTAAAAACATATAAGTTGCATTAATTAATTTAATAATTAATTCCCGTTGTCAAAACAAATAGCGTGTTTTTAAGAAACAATATCTATTAAAAGATTGACACTAGTTTAAGTCAAATTTCAAAGTGAAATTAATTCCAATGACCACTATTGGATTAAATGGTAAAAATATATTCTAATTTCACTTTAAAAACAATTAAAAAGATAATCTAATCATATAAATAAATTAGATTAAAAAGAGTTTTTGAATTAAAATACAACATTTTCACTATTCATTAAAAAAATGAACATTATCGAAAAAATACCAAAAATTTCAACAAAGTATATTTTGATGTCCTGATTCTAAAGAAGAATTTTATTTTGTCAAATATAACACATAAAATTGTCAAAAAGTGGATTTAAAAGAGGTTCTCCATCAAAAGGCGGTTAATCAACCTTTTAAAGAATTTTAGAATGTTTACGCTTAAAATTGGATTCATTCGCATTTTTAATACTCTAACATTTATTGTAAAAAGTAAAAATATTTGAAAAATATATATAATCATTTTTTAGTTAGTTCTGTTCATTCCCGCTATTACAACGGCTAGGCGTTAACTACCATTTAAAATAATATTATTTTATTATTAGAGTGCAATGCAAGATTTCCAAGAAACTCATTGTTGCGTATTGGGTACGCCATCGAGCATAGAGTCCCCTTTAAAGTTATATTAATATTTTATTCACAAAAATGGATAAATATGAAAATGTCATATTCTATATTTACCTGTGGTGTTACATCATTCCCCCCTTTTGGGAATTGCGTCCACGCAATTTTAAAATTGGGCTTGGAAACTTCATTGAAAATCCCACATCGGAACAAGAGTCAGTAAAAAAATCACTTTAAAATAAAGAAAGAGAAGTACAAAGGTCACCCGAGTTAACTCATACGAGGATTTCATGTAGGAAAACATGGATATGGAGGAAAAAAAGAAAGGGTCATGTTCTGAGGGAGAGTGATAGTAAACATGTCTAGGAGAAAGTTAACCATAAGAAAATCACAAACTTGTGATGGGTTAAACAGTATTCGACTCCCCAGTAACAAAAGTTAATAGAAAACATTTTTGTTTTAAGTTACTCTTCATTGAGGAATTTATTTTTAAGCTTAACTAAATCATAATGAAACATAATTACTTTTCACGTAGACTTTCAACTTTTACTAGATTCCTTAATCAAACTCATATTTTCTCCAAAAGACGAGTATTTAGGAAGACTTGTTCGCATTAAGAGTACTATAATCAACTTCTTGAGAATCACCTAATCCAAAAAAGAGAACTATATATTTCCTATGTATTTAGACAAAAACCAAAACCAAAATTGTTAGTATGAGATCAGATAATCCACAAAAGTATAATAAAAAGAAAATCTATTCTTAATCTCCAAAATTTGTCCAAAAAACCCAAAGTTCAACGAAGACCATTCGATAAACAATTGTCCATAAAATTCTTCAAAGTAAACCAAAATAATATTGAAACCAAAATATTTGAAGGATTTAATCACATCGTCTTTCAAGGTACAAATTAACTTTTATCTCCAAATAACATCATTTGCTCTTAAATCCTCATATTGAAAAGTAATTAACCTAATCACATATCCTCCATGATAGGTTAATCATTTCCATAGACAACTCAAAATAAACTTACTCTTGATTCCTAAAATCATCTAACTAAAAAGAATTAGTCAAACTAACAAGGGACTTCACGTAGTCTAGTGGTAGGAGATAAATACCGGTCGCACTTTGGTTGTGGGTTTGATTCCCGCAGCTTTGTCCGACGCGATGGGTTGTCACACAGTCTGCGTGTTGTCCTTTTTCCAAAACTATATAATTCTTAAAACATTACCCAAAATGAGATAAAATCTTCAAAAATAATCATAACATATTTTAACCTCAAGTTTATCTCATGACTTTCATTTTCCATCATATCATAGAGTAACCCATAATTACCTAAAAAGTAAGGATCATATAAACCCTAATGGTTACCTTTATAATTATTACCTGAACTTCCACATCGATTGGTCATGTCGTACATGATGCATTACAGAACATACCAAGGTTCAAGTGGTTGATCATGACTCCTTGATAGTTGGTTTAGAACAACCACGAGTTTCCTCATTGAATCCCCCATTTCATCCTGTCTCTTAATCAGAGAACCACCACATTTTCCTTCCAACCTATTGTCACTTTTGTGCCTGCTAGATCCATCCATTCACTAAAAATAGAAATGTCAGTGTGAGTATATCAACAAAACCATCATGTACTAATGAGGAAGATAAACACTAAGATATACTTACTCATTCACTTTATCTAAAACTAGGGCTCTTTCTGAAATCCTAACTATTATGGTAATGTCACTTATGCTTAGGGAATACCCTAACCTCTAAAGTTCTCTAAACTGACCTTTGATACCAACTATAAGGCCCCGGCCTTAAACCTTACTTAATATTGAATTAAATGAATAATTCACATGGAGGATCTTTTCAGGTTTAGATTTTTATATAATTAGATCATAAATCATGAATTATATTCCACATTTAAACAAAGTGGTTACATAAAAGATAATATTCATTTTTTCCCATCAACGGAAACATATTTAACATAAAACATGGATTCTTTCTTGACACTTCCTTGACACTATCATTATATCATGCACCTTTCCCTTGACCTGTGAAAAACATTTCAAAAACTTGGGATGAGCACAAAAATCTCAGTAAGGGATATAAAAGTACGAAAAGAAAACATTAGTCCATGTATGAAATCATACTTTACTCATAAAACATAAGAATTTTAACATACCTCATCAAATCATGAATAAATCATAGAAATCATAAGGCATAAAGGTAACTTGAGGCATTCATAACATTCTTACGTAGGGAGTAACCCTCATGGTTACATTTGGAATACCCATCACAATATATTCCCTAAATCTCTTCAGAGAAACCTTAATGTGTAACTCCTTCGCGTTACCCAATGCATTGGAGAGCTATATCGGGCTTACCCGCCCTTAGTTTATCACGAAACCACTCGTCTTCATAACAATGCCCAAGAACCATAACATAATCATATCACATAACTTAAGCATAAAGTAAAGATAACATTCCCACATTGAAATAACAATATAACCTTTTAAGATATTGAAATAATGAATCCATTCTAAAAAACCATTTTCAATACCATTTAAAACCATTTAATAAAGATATTTTTGAATCAAAGTGTCCCATACCACTTTGAAGCTTTTAAAATTTTAATCCATTAATATCCATATAAATAAACCCTTAAAACCATTTTGAAAACATGGATATTAATGAGAAATATTTATAAGAATAAATCAATAAAACATTTAAAATGATATTTTAGTTAAAGGGGTTTTAACAAAATGAGAGACACTTGAATACAATAATTGAGGAATAACATTTAATCAGAAATTTATAATATCATGAGAATAAAGGGATTCATGATATGATATTCCAAAGGATAATATATACACCATATAATAGTGAACTGGTTCATAACAACAATGAAGTCTCAATAGAAATGTAAAATGAGATGAAATCCATTACAAAGAAGGTATCCTTAAATTATGGACAAATCAATCTCATCATTATGTGTGACAAATATAAATACACCCAATATTAGTGGATATTAATTGTAAAACAACCAGAGGTCATTCACACATATTCATAGGATGAAATATTCTATAATTATAAGTTGAACCCAAAGAAATCGAAATTGGGTTAAGAAGTTCCCTTGTAAAATTTCGACAACTTAACGGCGTCACTTTAAAATTCAGAAAATGAGTTGATGAGACAAAAAGGGTATCTCATCACTTGGAAATAAATTTTAAATCAATAAGGATATAGAAGAACATATCCCAACATAATAATATGTAAATTAAAATACATAACAAAAGAAGTCTTTTAAAAAGAGGAGGGTGAAAGGTTCCCTTACTGACTTAGGTAACTTTCGAAACGTACACCCCATGAAAGAAGGACTATACAACATTGATGTAAATACTAATAAATGAAAGTATATTACACAGAGATTAGAATAATGGGCAGTACATACACCACTAAAAGTAAATGGTGGAAAATGTAGCATAAATCCCACAGGAATAAAAGTGAGATGGAAAATCCCTTACGAAAACTCGGAAGCCTAACGACGTCACTTAAAACTTCCAAAAATGGATTGATGAGATAAAATAGGGTCTCTCATCATATTAAAATAAAATTTACATAAAGAGGATTATAAAATAACATACCCCAACATAAGAAATAGGATCTTAAAGTAAGTTACAAAAAAGAGTACTTAAAAAGAAAGAGAGAGGTAGGATCCCTTACGAAAATTCGGCAGCCTAACGACGCCACTTAAAAATTCTAAAAATGAATTGATGAGAGTAAGAGGAGGTATCTCATCATATGAAAATAAAAATTAAATAATTTTGAATATAAAATAACATCCTCTAATATAAGATCATTGATCATAAATGAAATGACATAAAAGAGGGTACTTAAAAAGAAAGAGAGAGGTAGGATCCCTTACGAAAATTCGGCAGCCTAACGACGCCACTTAAAAATTCTAAAAATGAATTGATGAGAGTAAGAGGGGGTATCTAATCATATTAAAATAAAAATTACAGAATCTTTAATATAAAATAACTTCCTCTAACATAAGAACATTGAGCATAAATGAAATGACATAAAAGAGGGTACTTGAAAAGAAAGAGAGAGGTATGATCCCTTACCTCGTGTCCGACATGACTCGATCGTTCTTTAATCTTCTGAATAATAAAATTTGGTCAATTTATAATTTTTAAGTACCTAATTTAAATATTATTATTCAGTTCATATCACATATTATAATGTTATAATAATTGGTTAATAAAGTGAGTTCATATCAGACGTTTTTGTCGATGTTCGGTACATGAGTAAAAAATTGAACTTGTTGGAAACGCATTTTCCATGTAGTTATAGGTACATAATATCCAGAATAGTATTTATGTTTTAAATATCATATATATCCAGTATATATTCATTTTATACTATTCCATAGAATTTGGAGATAAAAAAAATTAAAAGCACTGTTCATGGAGACGGTAGGACGTACGTACACATGAACGCTACTTTCATTTTTTGTCATATTAATGGAATTAAAACAAAATGAGATATATATATATATATATTATAATTACAGAATGATATACATAATTTAGATGTAATATATTACATATATATCCATTATATATATGTACTTATAATAGTACATAACATTTGGAGATAAGAAATGAAATGTACCGTTCATGGAGATGGTAAGCCGTACGTACGCTTGAACGCTACTTTCATTTCTTTTTTTTTTGTATTAAATGGAATGAAATAATTATGATATAAAGGTATATTATAATTCTAGTAGGATATAATATGTAATACCATTAATTCCATCCTTTATACGTCCCACATATGGCATTAACAGATCAAATCACTTTGAGGGGGCGGTAGTCCGCACTTCCTAAAATGAAGATATCACATTTACCCATAATGGAAACCATAAAGGTATTCCAGAAATGAAAAATACAGAAGATTAAGGAAAAAATAAACATATTATATATCATATATAAATATAGTAACATCTTAATGCCCACCTTTGAAGGTGTTAAAAGAATATTGAACAATCATCGTTTCGTGAGGCAGTAATTCACTATCCACAGAAGGAGTATGTTCTTTAACCATTAGACGAAGGTGTGTGTAAGTGTAGCTCTAATACTTCACATAAAAACATCCTAGTATATTGAAGATACTGGTTACAAAAGAAATTAATAAAAGAGTTTATAGGGTTGGAGAAGAAAAATAAAACATAAGAACACAAGAGAGGACACTACATTTAAATCGGGTAACTCTCTTTGATTTGAGCTCAAAAGCTTCTTGGGAAATAATTATGCCCAAAGTGTGGCTTGAATGATAAAGAGAGGGATGTGGAGAGACAAAATGGTAAGGTGTTGGCTGAGACAAAGGCTTGAGAGGTGTGGGTAAGGTGGTAGAGGTGGGGGCCTTTTATAAGAGGAGAGGAGGGGCACTCTTGGAAAGTTAAATAAGGTTACATTATTATAAAATGCTTTTCAGATTTTAAAGGTCCCAAAATTATATATTTCAAGGATAAGGTGATAAGAGATCTAAATCCACCCATCCAATAGGTTTTTGACATCTTTAGGTCTTAAATTGTACATTATCATTTCATTTTATTTAAATCGTTAAATAATGAGGTAATCGCTGCATCATAATGGTGTCATAAATAAATTAATTTATTTAATGTCTAAAAATTATAAAAAAATATCATGATCTAGGAAATATTTTTATCTTTCTAATGAATATTTATAGTCAAAAATATTACTTGTATTACCCCATTTAAAATTTTTTTTAGTAAAACAACTCATGTTTGTGACATTTTTATTTTAACTTTAAATAAATAGTTATTTATGTCATTTTCCTACCAAAGTGGCTCCATGGGGTCCCCAAGTTGACCCATGGATTTTCTTGGTCGGCCATGAAACATTCAATCAGGGTAGGAAATGTGTTTAGGTCATTTCATATTATTAAAACATTATTTTTACCTTAAATTACACTAATTACCTTTAATCGCGATTAATAAAACTTAAAAGTTACTATTCACCAAAAATTATTTTAATCTCATTGAACCACATTTTACTTCGTAATTACAACCATGTATGTTGTATTTTTTAAAATCAAATCACATAAGTAAAAAAGTTTCATTTAAATGAAAAATCAGTTTCTTTAACTACCACTTAGTGGTTTCATTATTCATCCAAAATTGATGTTTTTCAGAAAAATACCAAAAATTCACCCTAAGATATATTTGATAGTCTAAATTAAAAAATGATGTCTATTTTACAAAATTCAAAACATATAATTTTCATTAATTAATTTAATAATTAATTCCCTCTTTCAAAACAAATAGCGTGTTTTTAAGAAACAATATCTATTAAAAGATTGACACTTGTTTAAGTCAATTTTCAAAGTTAAATTAATTCCAATGACCACTATTGGATTAAATGGTTAAAATATATTCTAATTTCACTTTAAAAACAATTCAAAAGATAATCTAATCATATAAATAAATTATATTAAAAAGAGTTTTTGAATTAAAATACAACATTTTTCACTATTCATTAAAAAAATGAACATTATCAGAAAAATACCAAAAAAATACACAAAGTAAATTTTGATGTCCTGATTCTAAAGAAGAATTTTATTTTTTCAAATATAACACATAAAATTGTCAAAAAGTGGATTTAAAAGAGGTTCGCCATTAAAAGGCGGTTAATCGACCTTTTAAAGAATCTTAGAATGTTTACGCTTAAAATTGGATTCATTCACATTTTTAATCCTCTAAAATTTATTGTAAAAAGTAAAAATATTTGACAAACATATATAATAATTTTGTAATTATTTCTGTTCATTCCTGCCATTACAACGACTAGGCGTTAACTACCATTTAAAATAATATTATTTTATTATTTGAGTGCAACGTAAGATTACCAAGAAACGCGTTGTTGCGTATTGGGTACGCCATCTAGCATAGAATCCCCTTTAAAGTAATATTAATATTTTATTCAAAAAAATGGATAAATGTGGAAATGTCATATTCTTTATTTACCTAGGGTGTTACAATTACAATAGAACATGTTCGTCATAACTCCATGATAAGAAAATGAACTTACAATGATGTAAAAAATTTAACAATAGAAAAAAATGAAAAAGACTTTAAATTTTCCACTGACAACAAAAAACTCAAAACTCAAACAAAAACCTCACAGCCCTGTAAACTCCTTATTGTTTGCGAGATTCAACCCAAGACCTGTGGTTGGGTCTCTAATGGCTGAAGCATATCCTGCCTCACAATCAGGCACTGGAGTCCTCTGGTCACAACATCTTCTTCAGGCGATGCTTCCTGCAAAACTTCTCCAAGTGACCCAGACAGCCGCAACGATGACACATCTTCGGAGGGATGCGACATGATGACTTCACGTGCCCGAACCGGCCACACTGGTGGCACCCCATTGAACGATATGATGAATTGGAAGCCAAAACCACTACAGAGGACTCTTTAGAAACAAGTTCCTTTGGCACACCCTACACACCAGATGGGGAACCTTTGCAAGAAACCAAATATACTGGATTTCCAACCATCTACACTCTGGAGATCAACTAAGCTAAAAACGCCTCATCAACCAACATCTCAAAATGATGGTCCCTAGAAGGGAGGACCCACTCCTTGATCTCTAGACTAAGACCCTCGATGAAGAGAGAAGTATTCATCAAATATTTCAATGCTACCTTCGGAAAAAAGGACAAAAGCTCCTTGAAATGGTCAACATATGCCTTTGCTATCTGTTTTCCTTGTTGAATACACATGAGCTCTTCTATTTTCTTCATCTTCACTTCTTAAAGTATAAAAAATTAGGTGAAGATATATTTTAAGACATCCCATGTCATTCCAACTTGCACTGATGGTGGGGAAACCAACTCCCATTCATATAGAGCCAGACCATAAAACAAACCCAAAACGGCACACACTCTGACATCATCAGGAGTTCCCAATTCCCTAAAGACGCATCTGAAATCTTAAAGACACTCTGGTGCCTCTAACAGACCCCAATCACCATGAAGAATGGGAAATGTCTGAGAAGGACCAAAAAATGGGAATGACTTATCAAAAAATTTAGGAACCTTTTTGGACAACATTTTTTGAACAACATATAAAACACAGAGCCAAAAAAAATATCAAGCAGAAAGCAATATCATTGAAAGCGATTTCATCCAAAAATAGCAAGCTCAAAAATATAACAAATAAAAACACCACATAAAAAACCCCCTTTTCATTTTAGATTTTAAAACCACCTTATTTCAAGATCACTTTACAAATACCAATCCCACTTCTCAAACCAAATTCAATTTCCAAAATCATTTTCCCTTTTAAAACCACTTTAGAAAAACAAGGCCAAGCCTTTAATTCCAAGTATACACCCCATTAATCCCATGAATCATTACACACTTCTTCACCCACATTCATTCACATTCACCAACACGCACTTTCCATGCATTCCCTCACATGTGAGAACATTCATAAAGAGTACCCGAGGTTGCACCCAAACTATTTCATTGCAAATTCCAAGGAAATACTAAATTTTTAGACCAAGAGATTTCAATTTTAAAACCCATTTCATGAATTTAAATCCATTTTAAAAAAATAATTCTCATTTCAAAAAAAACTTTTCATTTTCAAAAGCACACTCACACCAAGCAGAACCAAGGTGACACCTAACTTGCCTCAAACTACCAGATTAAGGGACTATTAGTCATGCTTAACCCAATGACATGGTAGTGGGCCATACCCCAAGTAAGCGTCAACAACTAGGAAAAACATAAACTGTGTACTCAAAATCCACATGGGTCACTACTCCACGTAAAATCATAATGTCACATCGGCTTGCCTCCATTGTCATCCCTCAATCTAAAACAATTCAGAACGAAACAAGGACTCAAATCCTGGACTACCCTTGGCGACTCGAGATTTGGAACGGGTGAGGGTTCATGACGTCCTTCTCATACCTACCTATCGAGTCCTATCAGTCCTAATCTTCATCTACCAGGCACCCCAAATAACAAGGGCCTCCTTTGAGTCCATTTTTTCTTAAACCAACCTAGTTTAACCCTAAACTGGTCACCCGAGCCGGTTCACGACATGGCCTGAGGGGCATTCCCAATCCCCACAAGCTTGAAACCAGTACTGGGAATCAAAATTAACCATTGGGAATGATTTTTCCCAGAAAAGATAAATAAATAACAAAGAACAAATAGAATAAACAAAACAATAGAACTAAACTCTTATTGTGAGAAAATAAATAAAAAAACAATTCAACATACCTCTATGTGACCCTCTAGGTGACCACCCAACCAAAGGCCGACTTTAATCTAGAAATGAGAAACTTATCCAAGTGAACTTGAGAAAAGGGGAACCTGCAACTGAAATGATTAAAAAATAGGTGTGAGCATTAAAAATTCTCAGTAGGGTTTCCAGGATAAACCACAAAATCCAACGTCTCCTTTACCGAAACAATCCATTAACACAAGTTTGAAATACAATTATAAAATTAGGTTTTATATATTTTAATAAAACAATATCATTTGACTATTTTAAAAACCCAACGCACACCACATTCCATTTCTAAAACAAATTACAACTTTTCAAACCAAAGACAAACAAGTAAAACATGGCAGTGCTAAATGAAACAAGTGAGAGTATAAGTTGGAAAAAAAGTACAGATGAAAGTAAACAAGCAAAAAAAGGAAAACCACGGGTGATTATAAACATCCCTAGAAGACCCCTAAATGTACTCTGTTTCAGAACCACCTACCGACATATGGTGAAGATCCTATGTCTATAACCAACTGGCTGCCCTAAAACTGACCAATCCAATAGAAAAACTCACCTGGACTAACAACAAATCCAGGGCGTACCAACCTGTCTAATCAGGGTTGATCAACAACCATCACTCAATCATCTAAAAGACACCCAAGAACCCATGGTGTTTGTAATAATACAGTGTATGTGGGAGGACCTCACATGCATGACTCATCTCACTGGACTTGCCTACCCGAAACACGGACACTCTATACGATTACCCATAAAGGGATATCCCCCTATAGAGGTGCCCCATATATATATATACATCATATCATCAAAGGTGGAAACTGGGACATTATACCGTATAATCAATAAAATATTTCATAAAACATTTCAGGTTTCCAATCAGGCACACTCACTTGTCAATGTACAATCTTTCCCACACAAACATCACTTTTGAATTGAAAGTGCCAAACGTGCCTTTGAGTCGACATGTCCAAAAACACTATCAAACTATTAAACGAACACCACTTTTACATTTTCAAGCTAAAAGAACTTTACTCTTTTAACTCATGAAATTTTTTTCTTTAAGGCCAACTGGGCCAATCATGAGGAACACCTTGAAAGGAATTTTTAGAAAACACACAAAAGACTAAACCTCATTCTGAAAAATAAGAACCATTTATAAAACCAATATTTCAAGACAACCCCAACTTAAGGCATCAACTTCATTTGTTGATACATCCATGCGTGCACCAAGTGCACCCATGGATGTGCCAACATCCAGTGATACACCAATAACCAATAAGACCCTTTAAACCATTTTCCATAAAACACCCATTTCATTAAGAACCATGTTCAACCACACACCTTATTTAGAAAACATAAAACTATCCCCTTAGGAATCATTAAATTCTTCCCAAAAACATTTTGACACATTTAACAAACCATACCATTTCAAAACCATACACTCTAGACCAAATTTATAGCCAAATAACCATTTTCACAACAATGTGAGTGCTTAGAATTTCATAAGAACCCCTTATCCCGATTTAATGAAAAATGTCAATTATAAAGAGAAAACTAGGTGAAAAAATCCTAAACATTACATATAAAGATCATTAAAAATTACTTTTAATAAATTCAATCATCCAGAAAATACCACAACAAACTAATTGCGTGCATTATGGAGGTGCGAATCATATTTTAAAAACTTTCAAAACAAGATTTGGCACCTAAATAAACAAATTCAACATGGACGAAAATATGCATTTAAAAAAACATACTAAATTTAACAAAACAAAGGAACAACTGAAGGATTGCATCAAAAGCTATTATTTTTAACAAATTGAAAAAAACATATAATTTGGTTATATTGTGACGATGCAAATCAAATAACAAAATAAGAATAATAATAATTGGAAGAACCAAGTGCCAAAGGAATCCATTGGAAAGGAAGATTTATGGATTGTCCTACCTCGAAGGTGTGAAAACGTGATGCCGATTCTGCGGAAGGTAGAACCGATCCTCACAGACCCCTCTCACATCTTAAAACAACAAGAAAAACACTCGACACTTAAATCAGACACTAGGGTTTAATTAATTTGAAGTAAAACACAACCCAAATGAAGAACACACCAGAAGGGTGATGTATGCATGCCAGAGGAGAGGTGGAGGTGATGAGAAGTAGGATTCAGGTCTGCTAGAAAGGGGGAAAACATCACTGTTGCAAGCCACTGGAGATGAGGGCAGTTAAGGGGATCTGGTGGGTCGCTGGCTGGAGGGGCGAGAGAGATGTTCGGAAGCCAAGGAAAAAGGTTGCTGTAGGGGAGATTGGGAGGCCAACGACAGAATTTTGGGTGACAACTGCTATGTGGGGTTGGCGAGAGACTGGACGAGGGAGAATCCGAGTTCATGGGAGGCTGGAGTAGGAGTGAAGGGATGAGTGAGGGTTGGATAGAGATGGGGAAGGCCAAATGGGACGAGCGGAGGTTGAGTGCACTGAGGGGGGTGAGGCTGAGGGTGACCTGGCGAGGGAGTTGGGAGAGCGTGAGGCTACCTGCTGGAGGGTGGTGGTGCGGCATGCACAGGGTGAGGGGAAGTGAGGGGGGGGGGGGACTGGGTGAAGTGACGCGCGCAGGGGGTGGGGTCCTGTATGAGATAAGCGGGGGGCCACTAGAGGCAGATGACAAGCGGTGCTGGGAGAAGGCAAGGCGAACGTAGAGGAAGAAAAGGCGGAGGGTGAGTAGAGTGTGGCCGCGTGAGGGGGGAGTAGCAGGGAAGCTGAGGTGAGGCCATGGTACTACAGGGGTGTGATGTGGCGGACGAGGAGTGGCTCATGCAGGGGAAGGGGGAAATAGTGGGGTGACGCTGCACCTAGGGTTTAAGTTTGTTTTGTTTTTTTTATTTTAGTTATAATAATAGTAATAATAATAATAATAATAATAAAACAAGGAATAAAAATAATAAAAAATGCTATAATAATAATAATCAATAACAATAATAATAAAAATAATTATAACAATAATAATATAAATAACATAGACAATAATGAAATAATAATAATAATAATAACAACAACTTAGTAATAATAATATTATTAATTAAATAATAACATTATTCTTATTAAAATTTAAGCATTTAACCCAACTTATTTATATAAAACATTATTTATTTTAATCATTAAACATTTATATGGGTACACAGGCTAACGATGTGGCTACCGCCCATTCTACGATGACCACACATGGGTCCGAAACCCACTAAAAATTTATAAGCGATATAAATTTTAAGCCGGGAGCTTACCTGGACCATAGCGTGAGAACCCGAAGCCCTGAAATATTAAAATAAATATTAATTTAAAAATACAGATATGGAATCATTTATATCTACCAATCATAAATTTATTACCTGATTATAGTTTAGTTTCATTACCAAATGGTCAGATTTTTTAATTGTTGTTTGCGTACATATTTCACAGTAGAAAGGCTGATTATCACTTATTTTTTCAATTTTAATCACTTTGAAATTATTTAAGATATATTAATAATTTTTTCAATGATTACATATGTCTCATTTAATTAGGTGATATAAATTGATATGGGTCACGAAAAAATAAATTATGGTGAACCAGTTTTAACGTGTTTAACCATCAACATGTGGTATATTAATGAATATCTTAAATATTAATAACAAAATTACTGAATCCTAAAAAAATCTTAAATAAATTATATTATATAATATTAACATTATATATAATTCTATAATAATTCATGATATAAACATGATAACATATTTCACATTTTTGGTAAAACCGACCTAGACGAGAGCGTGTTGCAATTATTTTATAAGTGTAGACTTATTTTCATATAATTTTAATATAAAATTTTAAAAATATTTAAAACATCATAAATATCAACATAATTCATTAAATACATTCTTATAATTATCCATGTTGGATGGTGATGATAAATTAAATTCTTAATTCATGGAGGTTGTAGTATGCACGCATGCATGATTAACGATTCAATTTCTCAACAAATGTGAAGGAATGAAGGTAAATGATAAATTATCATAAAATAAATATAATTGTAAATTATTAAAAATATTTATTTATCAAATCCATAATTTTTTCCAATGATGAAATGTGGTGATGAAAAATGAACCACATCACTCCATGAAGGTGGTAGTCTATATATTTGCATAATCGATGATGTATTGTTTTTCTTAGTTGATGGAAAGGATTTAATAATGGATGATACATTAGTATAAAGAAATTACATAATAATAATAATAATAATAATAATTTCATTTAATTATAGTGTCTATAAAATGTTTTGAAGAGGAATATAAAGATGAAAATACAAAGGCGTAATAAACACTCAGATGGGGAACTTGAGATTTCTCTTTAAAATATCCTAGGAAATGGAGGCATTAGGCTAACTATTTGTGAAAATAGTAACCAAAAAACGAGATTTAATTCTAGAAGGATGAAAATTTAAGTGTTTTGATATAAAATCTTATGGGATAGGTGTATCATGAAGTGGGGGAATTGATCCCTTTTCACAAGTGAGGAGAAGGGTAATTTTATAAGTTCTCATTACATTTCAATAATGATATGTAACTATTCAAGGATAAAAAGCTCAAATGGTAATAAAAAATGAAGCATAGGAGGTTTATATTATCTATATATTATATACAAATATGGTGGAATTTTTTTTAGATATTTTAGGTCTTTTACACTTTTAAAACACTTTTTACAATTTTGACTTTTAGCAAGATAACAAAAGTTTTTAACTACAATAATTAATTTTTATAAAAATAATAAAAATACACATATTTATTAATTTTAAAATTTTTATTTGATGTATAAAAATAATTTTATCATATAATATCTATATTTTATAGAAAATTTTATTTCTGAAATAAGGCATATGACACATAAATACAACTTTTAGAAAAAGGGTGTTTTTAAACCAAAAATTTATCTGTAGGTTGAAATTATCAATGTTAATAATTTAAAAATAAAAAAATTGTGTTGTTGTAAAACATATAATTTCTTTTTTTCATTTGAATAAATTCAAAACCATATTTTACCCTTAAAATGTAAAATTAAAAATAACAATGAAAACAATATTTAAATGGAATAAAATAATAACTAAGTTCAAAATATTAAAAATAGTTTTTATAGGTTCGTAATAATATTTAAAATGAATAATTTAACTCATTAAATAAATATTTTATTAATTAATTTATATAATAAATTTATTTTTTTCCTTAAATAATGATATGGGAATAAAATTTATAATTTTCCTAAAAATCTAGATTTTTCTCTATTCACATAAAAATCACCTTTTTTAGAAAAATACAAAATAATCATCATTATATAACATTTATATTTATAAAATAAAAATTATTTTATCATTTCCAAATTAAAATTCAAAAATTTAAGAATTTAAATTTATATACAAACATAAAAATATTGTGAAAAATACTTTAATAGGAATATAAGCTTTTTAAAATATTATCCACTCTTAATTTTATATCATATTAATTAATAATTAATTTAATACAGTATTCATATCAGTAATAAATATTATATATTATAAAATTAGTTTATTTAAATAAAGAACATGAATATCTAATTGAATAAAAATATATTTTTATGAATAAAATGATCTGGCTAATTTTATAAATGCATTTTTAAATGAGAAATATTTTCTTATCAAATACATGGGATAAATAACATACCATATTAATTGTTACATTATTATGTAATCCTAATTTATAGTCATGTTAACTTATGATCACCAGCTCATATATAAGTATAAGGAAAACTTTGGTGGCCGATGCTGGCGGTGATTCAACTCGGATGGATCTCATTAAGATTTCCAAGAGCTTGGATTTTTCATAAAAATGTTTTTTTCTCATACTAAAATTACATTGAATTGGTCTGGGTTTGGCCTATGAAAATCCTAGTGAATCCTTGTACTTACGGTAATGACTCAGGTTTTGAACCATAAGGCTTTAGAATATTTCAGAAAATATCTCTGAAGCCAGGGGCTGAGTTGGCATGGGAATCCAGAGCCCGGGGTGCCTCAGTAAAGGGATATTAAAAAATATTAAATATTTTTTTTATCTCAGACATGGTGTTTCTCTTGGAAAATAAATACATCCTGTTTGAATTATTAGATCAAATTTCTCATACCGTGGTTGAGTCCGAAATTTCATGTTTACCCTAGGTGTGACAAAAGATCATTTGTGCTAGGAGTTTATTTTTGAGACCATTTTGGGTGATGTGGCATTGAGAGGGGAATTCAGTGGTTTAATTTTATTAAACCTAATTCCATTAACCCTCTATCTAAACCTAATATGTGCCTCACCCCACCAAAGAGGATCTCACATATCCTATCCTTTTATCCCTTTGGCGATGATGAACTACCACTGAATCATCGAGACAAGGTGTCATTGATCCCTATCTTCGATGTAGATCATCATCAGTTTGAGAACCAGAATGATCCGGACACTATTCTTCATCCAAATCCTCGACATTTCACTAACGAGGTAGGAATATTTTTGTTTTGGTCATGATCCCCTTGTTTATGCATTGATTTAAGGTTCTGGATCCCCCATATAAATGCAATTTATCCCTACTAGGTATATCTATAGGTCATGGGGGAAGAACGAGATGAATTAGGTGTCTTGTAAGTAATTCCAAATTGGAATTACCATCTACACGGTGTGTAGTTCAGTTAAACATGCCATGTATCTCTTCTTGTTTGGGTAAAGATATCTTTTGGGACTACGCACCGTGTATAAGGGTTACACACTTTGTATATCCTTAGACCGTGTGACCATGGGACATGGCTTGGTTTATCCATGTGAAGACACAAGGGTGTGCACTAATACATGGCCAAAGTACATGGACACAGGGTCCAGTACATAGACAAAAGCATCCTACATAGCTAGATGACTGTTTATCCAAACATGTCATGTATTATGGGTTACACGGCATGTGGGGGACATGGTCAACCTATCTGTGTAGAAGGGGAACAAATATAGGGGTCGAGTGATGAGGGACACGACATGTACCTCCATGACATGTTGTATATCGCTACATGGGTTAAAAATTAGTGTAGAAAGGATACACATCTAGGTTCTCAGGCGGGCTCACACACCGTGTGTTCCCCGGTGCATGCTGTGTACTCATAAAATGTCCTTCTGAGAACTTCAACCTTCCATATCTCCTTCTCTGGGACTTGGATTCAGTCTTGTGACTAGCCTATCCTAATCAGTTTTTCACATAGGACATTATGGTGGCCTACATTATAGATTATGATATATTATTTAGTGTAAATCAAGAAATATAGTTGTAGAGTGATACTAAACTGATACTAGAGATTATCATGGTTCATATATAGAGACTCTAGGACTGTTACTCCCCCATTGAACTAGGTGTTGGGTTTTCATTATATCTCTACTTAGGTAGAGACAAGAATCCCCATGTCATGGGGGTGAGTTTTTTAACTTTATGTAGTTTCCTTCAGTGGTGTTACTCCCTTGATGGACTAGGGAGAGGGTTTCCCCGTGATGTTTGTGAAGGTAGAGTAGGTACTCCCCCATGGACCAGGGAGTGAGTCCTCTATCCATGGAGTTAGTACTCCCCTATTATAATAGGGAACATGTCCTCTATACACGTCGTATAAATAGATTAGGTACTCCCCTACCAGTTAGGGTACATGAACTATATTATAGGATTTGGTACCCCCTATGATTATAGATTGTGATTAATCTATACATGCTGTTCCGATAGAGTAGGTACCCCCTACTATTTCAAGGAGAGGGTAATCTAGCCAGGGGTCGGTACTCCCTTGCCGTGTAAGGGTGTAACTCTCCCATCTATAATGAGTTTAAGGGGTTAGTAATACTCTATCCTACTAGGGTGTGGTCACTCTAGTCATTGAGTGGTAATCCCCTACCAGGTAGAGTGTGGGTCCTCGATTTACAAAGTGGTATTCTCCTCTCGTATCAGGGTGTGAATCCTTTATGAGTAGTACTCCATAGTAGGATTAGGGTGTTGTTCATCAATTATGGAGTAGTACTCCCCCATCTCTGAGTAGATGTGGGGAGTGGGTCATCCATTGGAGTTGGATCTCCCTCGACTGTTGGATATAGTTATGAGGACTGGGCCCTTCCATTTAATGTGAAATATACCTAGATAGGGGTTAGTGATCCCTTTATGGATTAAGGTGGGGGATACTACTTTTAGGAGAGATAGATGTTTCATAGATTATTTAGGATCATTACTCGTTAAACTATGGGGAAGTGGTGAGGCGTGAGTCCCTCTATTCTATCTTGTTAGAGAGGATTCACATGGTGCATAGTCTGGAGCACGACTCCATCAACTGTGTGCAGTAGTGAGGGGAAGGAATTTTCACTCGAGTTTCTTTAGCTTGAGTTGGGTGAAAGGTAGCGATTTCAGGACCTCTAGTGAAGGGTACTAGAGTTGGACCTAGTTGGTTGTTCCTGATGAAGTATGTTCTCTCAGATGTACCCTTAGAAATGGTAGAGTTGTTTCTAATGGAGTTCATATCTCATATGGGTTCCATATAGGATAGCTGAGCTCATTGAGTATGTTCTCCAGGTTTTGTGTAACGTTTAGAGACTATGAAGAGAATACTCTTACTAGATACATGGATGGAACCTCATAAGACTTGGAGTATGAGATGAGTATATATGGGTGATTTATAGGAGTTCTTGTGGTGTTGCCACATGTTAGGGTTGGCACCCCTTGTAGACCAAGCTGACTTGTCTTGTAAAACTTAGGATGGTTCGAGATAGAGTTTCTCTCTCAATTGTTTTTCCCTCTGACTAGGTTGAGTGGACTATTTCCTTTCTATTTATCCCTTTTTTCTTTTGTGCTTTTTGGGGTGATGACTAAGTATTTTTATTCTCACCCCTTGAAGGGATTTTCCTGTACATGTTTGGTTTCTTATGAAGACCAATGTACTTTCGACAGAGTCCATGGAGGACCTAAGATAGGTGGAGATTAGTGACCTAGATAGACCTAGGTGTTTACCAGAGTTGGGTTGAGAATATTTCCAGCAGTTATGGTGGACATCGATCCCCTCCTTTTGAGCAGATTGGATTTTTTTACAGTTTTCTTTGGTGGGAATTGTTTTGACCTTATTTTGATTTAGTACTTATTTTGTACTTTTTTTATACTCTAGTTGTGGGATATATATGTATAAATACATTTTTTAGCTTTGTTTTTTTATATATTTCATCATTTTTTGAGCTTGGAGATGTGTGTGTTTGTACAGGTACATAGGAAATTCCTCCCATGTTAGTGATATTCCTTTTTAGTGCTAGTTGCTGATCCCTAGCCTATTAGAGGTGGTATTGGGGATTTATGGACTATTCCCTGTTGGGTTGGGTCGTGATACTTACCATTCATGAAAAAATTAGGTTCATAGGTGTCAATTCCTCAAGATGATTCAATTTCATTCATTTTTATTAGTAGATTTCATAATATTGTTACTTAATTTTATTATTTCTAATTTAACGACTATTTTATGACATTATAATTTAATTTTATTATTTTAGAGAATCATAGTTTCATTTTAGTTATGAATTTTGTGGAAAATTTGATATCAAATATAATATTTACTTATGGAAAAAATATATTCCAAAATATCTTTGTGTTACATTCTCCACCTTAAATATGTTTAATCCTCAAAAATGAAAAAAATAACTAAGAAAAATTCCTAAGGTTTTGTAATAGAAAATCATGACTCAAGATTTAATTTACAATGAGATATAAATATACTCATCATAGATATGACTAAGGAAATTTTATGAAAAATATGCTTCTTTGGAAGTTTCTAGAGAAATTATTTTCACAAATTCATATTTTTGATCTTGATCCCAAAAATAATAATAAATCAAAATGGTTATGATAATATCAGAATAAATTTACTAATGAATATAAAAACTCAATACTACGATGTTTCCTTAGATGAAACATTAATTTAACTATACGGAACTATCATTTCAACAATTTCACACTTTGTTCATCCTATAACCCTCTTTGATCAACCTTGGATATCAATACTCATATTCATATTAGGTTAACTAACCTACAAAAATAATAAGTTAAAATCATTCACAATGGAGTTTAAAGATAAAATAATCAACCAAATACTTTCCCATGGTAGTGTCTTGATAGATTTGAAATCTTAGTCCGACTCATCATGAACTAATTTATGATCAATTCTATGCTCAAACAACCTTTTTGGGTGATTACCCTTAGTGCATATATTCCACAACTGTATCCACATTACAATATCTAGAAAATGATGTAATTACTATGAGAACCATATTCTATCCAATTTAAAAAACGTTTAGGATGTTATCCGATATTTAAACTTATCCCTATGTTTTTCAGAAATGTTATCTCATCCTAATTCCAAAAATAACCAAAATAATCCACATAACTAATCCTTTCTCCCATACCAAATGAGATGACCAAGACCCACACACCTAGGTATGGGTCTGAAAAATCATTATTTAAGTACTATATTTTACAAAAAATAGACATGAAATAAGATAAAAATATATTTATTGTACATAATTTCCATAATTTATTTATTACATATGGAAATAAAAACATAATCCTAAGAATATATGTTTTTGAGTCTTTAAGGAATATTTACATAAGAAACTTATTTTATGATACATAGTGAATATTTATATACAGTTAAGCCACACTATAATCCCTTCTAGACTAACCATTGGTTATAATAATCATCATAATATGGGGAATAAAAAAATATGGAAGGGTATAACTCAAATTATTAGTAAGGTAAATCTCGTCAATATGTAATCAAGGGTTATATTAAAACAATATGAGAAAACAGGTGGAGTGTAAAAATATTTTATTAAAATGAACATGGAACTAAAATAGTTAGAGATGTTAAAAATGATTCATGGATAAGAATTAAAGGATTATAATATGGGAACATGTTCTGTCGTTGAATCATAGAAGAATAAGGAATTTTGGCTAAAAAAGAAGCATATAAAAACCAAATATTGTGAAAAATCCTACTATATCTATAGTCTATGAGGTGAAATAATTCAATAATTTCCACCCTTTAAATTTTAAAAAAGTCCAATTGTCTTGAATATTTATATAGGGAACCTGTACAAGCATGTACATGTGTTATATTGTGAAAAAAATACAAGTATATTCATTATTCATTATCTTATGAGATATAAAACCATAACCAATGCATTAGATGGTGATATTGGTCCCCACCCATAGTCATTGACACATTTTTATTCTATAAGATATCAAAAATTCAATATATACTGAAAAAACATGGGAGGAAAATGAGTTTCATTCCTTAAATCATAAATAAACCATGTACTTCAAAATGGGATTCCAAACATTTAAAAATAGTATGAAAAATATTTCTTCTATAATTTAAATGAATAATACCAAAACTTTAATCACCAAAAAAAATTTCAAAGGAAAACTTAGAAGGCGATTAATGTAAATAATTTAAAAATAAATAAATCCTTTAAAGATAAAATAAAAAATTCCAGTGAAACTATAAAAGATTTATTATATTAAAATTTTAATATTTTTTAAAATAAGAAGTTTCAAATTAATTTCAAATGTCATTTTCAAAAAGGTGAAGTGAAAACATTAAAAAACAACTTACATTAAAAAATAACTTCAAAATAAGATCTTTGAAAACATATAAGTTTTATCAAAATGAAATTTGGTGTGGATGATTATAACACCCTGATATTTTATGATATATTTATATTTAAAGAAGTTTAATTTCTGTGATATATTGTTTTTCACATAATGATGAGTTTAAACAAACAGTGATATACAATTAAAATATTATTATTTAATGTAATAGTTATCAAATAGTCATTGTATTGGAGTGTATAAATAGGACTAACTGAAACATGAAAAATTATTTTTGAAATATGAATTCATTAGTTTTAAATTGGTTACAAATTAAAATAAATTCATTTAAAGGTAAAAGAGATGTTTTTATAAAAAACTATTTTTTTGCTCAAAATGTATTTTTATCCTAATAAACTAAATTAATCTTTTTTTTTGTGAATTATTTTAAAGTAACATGCAATAAATATATTTATGAAATACTTTAATAATAATTTATTAGTTTTATATGGTATAGAATGACGATATACATAGTTTTATGATTAAAATACATATTTTTAAAATGGTTTTGATATCTTTTACGCAATTATTTTTAAATGTATTTCTACCATTTATAGAAATTAAATCATATAAAATTGATTAGATATTTTTAATCAATAAAATTATTAATATTTAATAAGTTATAATTAAACTTTTTCCATAAAGAATAGTTTCTTTGGTAAAATTATTATTACCATGGTAAGGGTTAAAAGAGTTATAATGGGGGTTCACCTAACATATAAGGTTTAAAATATCACCAAAACATGATTACTTTCATTATTTTATGGTTTTTATACATTATAATTCTTAGAATTTATGATATATAATTTTTTAGCCACTTGACTTGAGTAAGATATTATAACATTTTAATCTTTCAAAAATTTCAATGTGTGTCCTTCCCCTTTCTAATAAAAGGATACAAAATATCCTCTCTTCTACACACTTTATTAGTATTTTAGATCAGTAAATAAATAACCTTATCTATTTCTGACATCCCTATCCATGTTATATAATTCCTATTTTGTTCAAAATATCATCCTTATAAGAAGTAATATGCAAGTATCAGAAGTTTTTCCAAATAAGATGTTTAACTCTTAACCAAGTGTTTTAATTTTATTTCTTATTATACTACTTCAACTCTATTATAATAAAATTGATATAAAAAAATAAATATCTATCATATAATATTATTTTATTATGTCTATTTTTTAACCTTTATTCATCTCTTTCTCCATCAAATGGGAAACAAAATCATTGTTCACATGTACGTGTAAACTACCGTATTGCAAAGCGATGTTTTTGGTTTTTTCATCATTGTCATTCATGATTGGTTATTATGATAGTTTTAACAATTAAATAAAATATTTATGATATAATTAATATTTTTTAATTAGAATATCTTCTTTACCGTCTTACCTTTTCATTAGTTGGAAAATGACAACATCACTCATGTGTACATCTGAACCACCCCCTTGACAAAGCGTTGCCACTCCATTTTTATTTAAGTTTTAAATGATGGTAATAATGATATATTTAATAAATATTTATGATATTTGTGATATAATCATTATTTATTAAAGGTGATATATTATTTATAATTCTTTTATTCCTTAGAATAAATATTATAAACATGACTCTTGCATACATACAGACTACTGTCCCCACAATTCGATGTAATTTATTTTTCATCACCGATTTATATAAATAATTATAACTGTACATATTATGATTAGATATTATACTAATATCATTAAAATTATTTTATATTTAATGAAACAATTATTAAGATTCAGGTATTGGAACCATCGAACCAAATCATTATTGGAAATAGAAAGGTTTTCACCTGAATAAACATTTTAATAAAGTAATTGTTAATAAAATGATAATTAAAAATTATAATGGAATGATATATAGTATTTCAATTATTAAAATGGTTCTATAATATATATAAAATAACTCTATATTTATTATACAGGCCACTTAAATGCATAAAGATCAAGATGGGGATGATGGTAAACAATTTATGTTATAATCTCATTTCTTTTCATGATTAGCTATGCTAATTTTTTATTAAGAGAAGTTATATGAATATTATCCCTTAAAAATATATATTATGTTCTTCTATTTTTATTATTATAATTTTTATGAAATTGTTTCATTTCCCTATCTTTGTAATTTTAAATCAGAGAGAAAATGTTTTTAAAGAAAACTCAACCTTATTTCAATTTTGGAAGAAAGAAGTTTTGTTCTATGTTCCTAATCATTAAAATTATTTTATAAAATATATATACTATATCTAAAATGTTATAAAAATTTCATTTTAATTACATTTTACCTTATATAATTTTTTTTAAATGGAATAAATTTAATAAAATGTTTTCTAAACAATTCATTTTTCACTTTTTTCATAAAGTGGGAAAAGAATGCCCTCTTATGACATATATGGTATGAATATATTTTATCACTAAAATTAATGTTATTTAATTATAACGTTGAAATAAATTTTTCCATGTTTATTTTAAACTAAAATAATTGTCTCAATATTTTTGGAATTTATAGTTAATATTTTATCAAATGAAAAGGAATTTTTTTTGTTGTTTTCAAAAAAAGGATGGAATGTTCTTGTAAAGGAATTTTCATCTATGTAAAAAGATTTTAATGATTTTAATGATTAAAAAAGGATATTATATTATGGTACCAAAAAAATTATTTCAATATATGTATTATAATGATATTGATTTAACGATGATTCTTTGAAACCTATTTCTTTCCCATGGGTTAATAATGTTTTGATGAAACCTTTATAAAACAAGATTCCTTTACATGGGTCATACTAAAATGAAATTATGAAATGTTTATGAATCCTATTTCATATCCATGGGATATAATATGATGATATTATTAATTTTTTTATGATCTTTTGGAACACATATGTATGTTTTTTAATTTGTGACAGGTTGGCCAGAATTATATATACCACCAATGAATTGGGTAAATATAGAAATATCATGAGATAATAAGAACTATAATAGGTAGTAAATCAAGTTAAGTAATGGAATCTATATAACTTGATTTTATTGGTACTGAAACTCGTCTAAGGAAATGATGGAATGAGGAGTGAACCTAATCCACTATGATAGTCTAGGCAGTGATCCTTGATTAATTAAATGTTATTATATACTTATATATATACCAAACACTTATGTCTAATTATTATGATATTTTCTCATGGATCATGATTTATTATTTATGAGTCAACATACTTATTTATTATGTATTTTTTGATGAAAAATACTAATTTCATGATTAATGATTAATGATATTTGACTAACTAGGTATGATTATCAAAAGTTATGATCATCTTCTAATACCACTATGCTTATATTATACTCACTTATAATAATTTATTGATAAATATTATATTACCCTTACTCATAATATAACCTCAACCATTAATTTTTTTCTTTACCCATGTTATGAAGAAAAGTTTAAAGTATTGTATGTATAAGATATATAAAATGTGAGAGGAAAAATATGGAAAATTTTGAAGATCATTAATAAAATAAGTTTTTTATGTATTTAGTCTTAGATAAATATAATCCACTATGATCAATGAGAATTTATTATTGTAAAATTTATTTAATATGTATAAAAAATTATTTTATTTTTATATATGAAATGATTTATTTTCCTTGGTTTTTATAAGAGCATGGTTTAGTTTTTTTTGAGATTATGATTAGGGAACTTTATTGAAAATCTATGTGATAAGTAAAAATGTAGTATAATTTCATAAAGTTCTGTTAAAGTAGATATTTTGTGTTTTAAATAAAAATACATCCCAATTTGGATATTTGAAAGTAGATGTGGTCGTGTCATAGATTCATTTATGGGTAACAACTCTAAAAGTGAAAAATTAGGCATTAACTCTATCATCCCTGATGCCAGATGAGTGGGACAAATACGACACACCTAGCTTGAGAAACTTGGGGGGCTATTAGTGGGTAAATTCACATTTTACTTATGGATTTTTATGAATGGAATTAACAGATTATGATTACATTAGACCTAGGTTAAACCTAACATTTCATAGATTGAAAATAAGAAGTTATGAATTAAAAATCCTATGAGTGATTTTACATGATTACATTATTACTCAATATGATTATTTTTTGTCACACTATGATTTTTTATTTTTGTTAATGGATAGAATAGAGATTAATCATGTTATAGATGAATATGATATTCAATGTAATGATTATCTTTATTAGGAACCAAATGAAATGGGAATTATAATTAAAAACCTTGGGATTATGAATGACCATCTATCTTGATATATAATTAAAAACATAAACATGGGTGTGTATTCTAACACACCTAATAATATAAAAATGGTGTTTTATGGAATTTCAATTTATGAAGTTTATAGAGGAAAAAAGATTCAACTTCCTACATGTTATGAATATAAAAATAATCACTTAGGAAAATGTCTCAAAAGAAAAAAGAAGATATTTTATGTATTGAAAGTAAGGGTATAGAGAAAGTAATTATTGATGGAAAATGAATATTTCAATAGAAGAAAATAAATTTCATCATATAATACCATTTTAGTTCAATGTATTATACGCAGGGAACTTGTGAATTATCTTAGTTGATGCCCTAACCCAAGGGATAAATTTTAGAACAAGGGCATATGCTATGTTAATCATTGAAGTGCATCATGATAGGTAAGGAGAACTTATCCTCCACTCTAGTGATGGGGATATAAATTTAATGTTTTAAGAATGTTACCAATGAAAATATTAGTATTATTCCTCTAATTTAATTTTATGTGATTTTGGGTATGGATTGAATCTCTCTATTAAGAGTCCATATCAATTTATTAGTAAGGGAAGTAACATTTGACATTCTAGATAAACCACTAAATGTCAATTAGTGTAAGTATGAATATAAATATAAAATGGGAATTACATTCATTGAATGGTTATTACTATATATTCATAATGGATATTTATCTCAAAAAGTTAGGGAGAGATTAAAAACTAATGATATGCCTATTATTTGGTATTATACTGATGTACTTATTTAATAAATGCCAAGTATTCCCTAGAATCTCAAGGTTCAATTTTCCCAATAAGTCATAACAGGTTCTATACATATTACAAAAAACTCCATAGAGAATGGCTTTGATTGTGTTAAAAAAAATTTATGAGGAAACTCTTAGAAAATTTTAATAAGGGATTCATATGCCCAAGTGTGTCACCATGGGGTGCACCTATTATTTATGTTAAGAAGAATGATGATCCATTGCATATTTTCATTGATTATCAAGAATATAACACAACCACTAATAAGAAAAAATATCCTATACCCCATATTGATGACTTATTTGATCATCCATGTGGAGCCCAGTACATTTACCAAATTCACCTTCATTATGTATGTCATTAATTGATGGCCAACAAGGAGGATATACCCAACACAACCTTATGTTGGAGGTATGTAAATTATTAATTTATAGTGATACCATTAGGACTTACCAATGACCCCTATATCTTCATAAGATTAATGAATAGAGTCTTTATAAATCACCTAGATACGTTCATGATAGTAATTATATAATATATTTTATATTATAAGCATAAGGAAGAGCATGAATATCTTTTGATAATTTTTCCTAAGACCTCAGGGAAAGAGTAGTTGTATGGATAATTTAACAAGATAGAATTTTGGATAACAAAATATTAATTTTTGGATCATATAATTTCAAGATATGGTATATCAGTGGATCCTTATAAAATAAAAGTTATTGAGAAATGGACCAGAACAACCACAGTAATCGATATATGTCATTTTCATCAGCTACCTAGGTACTATCAATTCTTTATAATGGATTTATCATGGATATATAATACAATATCCATATTCAATTAAAAAGTTCCATGTTCATTTGGAATGGTGAATATGAGGAAAATTTTAAGGAGATGAAAAGAAGTCTACTCTATACACATGTTCTTACACTACCCAATAGTGAAGAAGGGTTTGTGATCTATTGTGATGCATTAAATAAGGGACTGGGATGCATCCTCATGTCGAATGATATGGTCATAGATTATGTGTGACATGTATTTTTCATGTAATCATATTTTCAATTTGTGAATAGATTTTGTTCTCATTTTTTAGTGTTTAGAGGTGGGTTAGAGTCATTCGAGTGGTATGAAATCAGTTGAGGCTGAGCTGGTAAAAATCCTGTAACTTTTTATGTTATAGGAATCCCATTAAATAACTATTGGGAAGCCACCAAATGGTCAGCGAAACTCCTATATAGATGAAATTATACCCATAAGACATTGAACCACCGATGGGGCTCCTAGAAAGAACATTTTCTTGACAATGGCCACCATCCTTATTGTGGCTTCTGTTGGATCCCATTGACAACACATTGTTTATAGTAATTTTTTAAAATAGAAGCCACACTCAATTGTTTTTCATTATATAGTTAAATTCTTGACTCTCAAAACCCTAGTAACCCCCTCGGGTAACTTTGGAGTTCTCTCCTCACTTTTTTCTCCTTCACCGGATGCCCGAACAATGGATCGAATATGCATTTCTAACTCGGTGAGTTATTATTCAACCTAGATTAGTTACATTTTATTCTCTTAGAAGAAAACCAATTTTATCCATGATGTCTCAATTGAATATATGGGTTTTGATATGGTGTGGTGAGGGGTTTTTTGACAAAGATTGCATTATAATTCATATTCAAGGTTTTGTGTATTTGTATCAATCATACCTGAACCATTTTTAGTAGTATACCTTCAAGTTTTTTTAGATATTGACAAACTTTTGGGAGTTTATTATCCAAAAAATTTATCATAGTTTTATAAATCTTATATAATTGGGTTTTAATTTAGGATTCAGAAGTGAAATTAGACTCCAATGATGAACTTATGCATAAATCAACATTTTATCTAAGGTATGAATCCATTGAATATAGTGGATGTTTTATACAATTTCATTAAATGATTTTTGGTTTACACGTGTATCCCCATGAGACCTATTTGTGATTCTTGATCACATGAGGCGTGTGTGTACCCATGAGGCCTATGATAGTTTTTTACATATTTATTATGATGACTATGATACATTATTGATTTTACATGATGTTTTATTTTTCATTTTTATCCCGTATCGTATGTGTTGTTCATCTGTCTTATAAATGGGAGCATTTAGGTTGATCCTAATAGACTATCCCCAGATAGGGATGTGTCATATGATATTTTGACATGCATTAGAATATCATATCAAGTGGGATGTGTCATCTATGTTTTTTTGACAATCTTTCCAAGGGGGATGTGTTCGGTAGTTGGTCGATGTTTCTTCCAAAATAGAGATAAAGTAGGTTGAGCTAGTCACTGAGGAACCAAATGGTATTTTTTTTCTTATATGAAATATTGTTTCTTATCTATACACTATTTATTTTTTCATGGAATGAACTATCATATCTTATGAACTTCTATTACGATCCATTGGTGGTGTCCTACTAAGCCTTGTACTAACACTCTCCACATGAATTTTAGTTCCCTCAAAGATTTCATGGCCAGTTAACATGTGAAGAGAAAGGGATATTAGTGTATAACCTCTCATATTGGATTTTTTAATTTAGTTTTGGTTATTTATCTGATACACCACATTGATACTGCATGGGTTGGTATTTTTGAGTATGTTGATTCTACTTTAGTGATTATTTAATAATTATTTATTTTTTGACTTATTTTTATATCTTCTATCTTTATACTTTGATGTTTACCTTGTAGTATAGTCATAGTATCCCTATAATGATTATTGGGACCTCTTCACTAGTGGGTAACCTCGTGTATATAGGGAGGCATGAATGACGTCAACTGGAAACCTTGATAATACATAGTGGTTCAGGTTGAGGTGTTACAAATGAAATTATATCACTTGGTTGGCTAACTTATTCCTTTCATGGCCTTGATTTGGTATAGGGTAGACTAGAGATAGGAAATTTTATAATTAAGAAGGGGAACTATGTTACTATTTATCCAACACAATATAGTGGACCTTAGAGTTTCTATTATATGGGGATTATGATTTTTTTTGTTTGATGATATAATTGATTAAATTAACCTTGTGTGATGCACATGATGTTGGTGTATTGATTTATGGGATTTGGTGCGTGTTTATGAATTATTTTTTCAATGAAGGATCACATTCCATATACCTATTTATTATATTAAATAGAGCTGAAATAACTTTGCAATTATAATATGTGATTTCGGTGCATTTTTTATATTTCTTTGTTTGAGCTAGAGTATTTTATCCTGGATTAAATATATGTTTGTGACTAACAAGTAGGTTCTAAAGGTGTTAATTGGGTAATTGATAGTTCTTATAGATTATGATATGTTTTTATGGGTGTAATTTTTAGTTGAACCTTGTTGTGAAACTTTCAATATACTTATAATATTTTAATATTATTTTTATTTAAGTTATTGGATTCCTTTAAGGGTTTTTATGGAATTTCAGGAAATTTATCTATGTATAAGTCTTTCAAATATATTTTCACTAACTATTGTGTTGGAGGATGTACCTAATAATTATCCATTGGTTGATCTAGTGGGCCATGTAATAAAACTGGTCAAACTAGGATGCTTTTGGCTAGTGTCTGTTAAAGGTGGATGAGCCAAGAGGGGAACACCGAGGATGGTCAATTAATCTTGAACCCCTATAGAGATCCTATCCTTTTACACATATTATTACATGATTTTTAGCATAATTAACCATAAAATAAAAACCCTAGGATCCTAAAGGTTAGTGTATTTAGATGATTAGATACATAAAACCAAAAACATGGAAATAGAATAAAACATCATCTATAAAGAAATCCTAACTTATATTAAGCTTCTATATCTGTATATGATAACCTGGGGAATACATGAAAAAAATAGATAAGAAAAAAATACTTTTAAGGGATTAATCATAAGAATAAAATATAGAATATGTATAAGAAGGTATAATATAATGACACAAAAGGCATTGAACATGAATATACATAAGGAAGATCTTATCCATGCTTGGGAAAATTATATGCATGTTACCTCAGGTATGCGCTTCATTATTTTTCGATGGTCATTCGATATTCACGAAAAAAGTGACACACCTATCTCAGAAATTTGGATCTCTCTCGCTGGCCTTCCCCTACCATTTTAGAATCCAATAGTTCTTCATTTGATTGGAAATATTTTGGGTTAATTCCCATGCTAGGAAAAGCGAATGAACATCATAAGCCACCTGACCTCCACTATAATCTATGTTGAATTTGACATATCCAGGAATCACTAGAATATTGTTGACATAGAGATTTAAGGTGAGCTTTGGTGGTATCAAAAGGATGTCTATGAATCTTGGGTCCTATTATAGTCATAAAACCGTCTCGACCACGGTGCGTTCAGTTGCCGAAATCGGTTGATGTGGGTCTCTCATACAACCCTTTCATCAAGTAACTTCTTTGAGGAGGCCAAAAAAGGAGACAATGTGGTCACAAAGGTTCCCTTGTTTGTTGAAGAAGGTTTATCTAGGAAGAGGCATGCTGACTCTGACTTAGTTTTGGATAAGGTTATTCATCACGAGGCTTCAGAGAGTAATCCCTTGGTTTCTGATTTTTTCTACCGTTTGAGGAGAGACTTGGGTATTCCCACACCTTCTGTGAAAATTCAATTGGGAAAAGTGGAATATAGTTCAGAAGATCTTATTCTATAGAGGTTTTATCCCCTATTGATGGTTCCAATACAGTAGTGGAAATTATAATTTTTACCAAGGAAGGTCAAAATCCCCCCCCCATGATTTTTCTTATATAGAGGATGTTCTTACAGGACTTGATAAAAATGCATGTGAGGGTCCCCATGATGTGACATTTATTATGAATAGGTCAAGCCCAAGAAGAGTGTTTCTAGATATTAAGTTGTGTAATCACTTTAGGAGCCTAGAGAATAAAGTGAATGTTCAGGAGGTAGATAGAAAAAAACCTAGAAATGAGTAGTAGGGTATTCCAAGGGAGGAGCCTGGTGATGACTCTTCTAGCCAGTTGTCAGGAGTTAGTGCTCAATAATTCTATGGTAGCGACATATACAGTCTGAGGAGGAGGAAGGGCTGACATGAAGGTAGGAAAGGATGCAAGGATTTTTCATGTTTACCTTCACCAATGGATACACGTTCTACTAGGAAGTTGAAGGTCTAAGTGAGGGAAGGTGTTCTCAACATAAATGGAAATGTTGTTCGAGCAGTGGCTATAGATGAAGGGGATGATCCCATTAGGAATACCCTATAGAAAACAAGCATGGATGCTGATCAAACTTTGGAGCTATTACCACATTCCAGAGAAGAAATAGAGGTGGAATCCCTTGTGACCAATGCTTCAACAGAAGATGGTGATAAAATTATGGAAAGGAACATTCAGGTGGAAACCAATAGAGAACATAAATATTAGATCGACAAGAAGAAGAATATCCTAGAAAGAGGTTTCAATTCGGGGAAAATCAACCAAGAGGAATACATGCAAGCATGGGACAAACATGTGCTTTGATTTGAAGGCCTTATAAATGAAGATCTAGAAACACTGGTAACTTTTATTTCCTAGAAACTTCTAAAGGATAAAAATGTCAATAGGCTTAAGTTATCCTTTAATAACTATGTTTTCTCTTGGGGTTTCTCAAGTTTTCCTTAAAAGTGTTTTGTAAAATTAAAAAAAAGATAAAATTATGCATTTGGAAACTATATATAACATGATATAAACATGATTCAAGGCTAACTACTAAGACATTGTAGACTAAGTACCACAAAGGAATCAAGATCACTCCTTGTCCCAACAAGATATCTCATGAGACTAAAAAATACCCAATGAATTATATCACTATATGGAAACAACCATCAGAAAATGTAAATGAATATGTGTTCCACATGAATAATCATACATAAGGAATCAAACACAAACATAAGGGTTACCCATGGAAAGAATTGGGCATCATAATCATGTCAAAAGGCATAACATAAGGGAATATCAGAATGGTGTATATGAAAGAAAAGATTTAAATAATAAATGGAAATTCATAAGGTAAAATAGACCTAGATCATGATATGTGATTTCAAAATTAAGTGAATACATGTAAAAATAGTGTTTGTGAAACTTTAGAAATAAAACATTTTACTACAGTTTAAAGAAAATATTAAGGATTCTTTATAATGGAAAAAAATATTTTTTTGTATGAAACCAAAAATTAACCAAGATATTCTTCCATGATAAAATTAGTTATTTTATAAAAATAATGGTGGCTTAGAATGGATTATGGAGTGAACCTGAAAATGGGTCCATTGAATACGAGTTTTCTTATCGGGAATAATTGAGAAGGTAACATTTTTAAAACATATATTTCCATATAAAAAAGGATGATATGATATAGATAAATGATTTTGGAACATGGAAATAGTATTTAGAATAATTACATAAAAATAAATAAGAATTAAATTGGGTTAAATTGGTATAAATCGTAACCCGAAGGAAAAATAGTGGTTTGGAAAAAATCCCTTAACTTACGTTTGAAACAGTTCTTCACTTGATCTTAATATCATAGATAATAAAATTAATTACATTAATTAATTAATTCATAAAATTTTATACAGGAATTTTCTTTATTATAATTTTATTAATTTCATTTTTTATGAGTTATAATATTCAATTTTGTTGCTCGGAAGTGTTCTTTTTCATGGTTTTTGTGATCAGTTTGCCTGTATAAGAGTATGAAAGTTTATGTAAAATGGAAATAGATATCCAAAATTTAAGTTTTATGTTATTAATTTACATATATAATATTTAATGGTTATATAATTAATTTTATTATTTCGTGTGAGTATATATCATTGGATATATGTTAGGGATAATCGTTTGGATTTTTTGGGTGTTTTTTTATCATGAAAAACTTGTTTTGTTTTATCATTTAATATTACGTGTATAAGTTAGTTACAAAAAATAAAAATGGTTATAAAATAAATTTTATAATGGTTTTATGAATTACCTTTAATGTGTTAAATGAACATGAAAATTCATTATCCATAATTTCGATAAATTAACACATCACAAGAAATGATTTCATTTTTAGAATAAAAGAGAAAGATAGAAAACCATTTGTTAACGGAAATTCCATTTAAATGATATAATTTTAGTATATAAAAGATATTGGAGTTATCATTCATATTTATATAGAGGAGGTGAGGATGGAATAAGAAAAAAAATTAATTAAAATAAAAATAAAGAAAAAGAAAGAGGATTTTACATCTTGAATTTATCCTCCTTGAGAACCTCATTAGGGCTTAGGTTTTGGTAATTTGTTGATAAAAAAGCCTCATAGATGCGAGATAGGTTATTAGAAAGACTATTGGATAGAATTTAGACAAGTATAAAATCTTGGAAGATGTGAGGAGAAGAGGTGGAGAGGTGTGGTATTTATAGTGGAGACGGGGGGGGGGGGGGTCTCATTATTTTAATCTTTAGTTTATTATTTTTGTACAATAATATGAATAGTTTTAGAATTATCAATAAATATATTAAAATAATGAATTATGTTTCTAGATTATGGTTCTTATATCAACCTTACATATAAAATGACTAAAACATTCATGTATATATCATTTATCATAAATTATTGAATTTTAATATTCACAAAATTGAAGTATTTTAGAAAAATCCAAAATATTCACCCTAATTTTTTTTGATGTTTAGAACTAAAAAATGAACCCTTTTATGTGAAAATAATTTTATAAATATGATTAATTTAATTTTAATTTAGATCATTATTTAATTGAAAAATACACATTTTAAAATTATAACTGATTTTACAACACTATAAAATAAATAATTAAGTTCTCAAAAAATTATCATAAAATAATAAGAGAACAAAATATTAATTTATGAATAAATTTTATGAAAATAGATTTTATTTTAAATTATTAAATTAATCGTAATACTGTAATTCAATATTTATGACTTAAAAACACCAACACTTAATTAAATTTTTTTGAAACATTTATTTACCTATAATATGATATAATTATATCATACATTAATTTATAAGACTATTAAATTTTATTTATACTTTTTTGGGTGAGGTTACTATTCATTTGTCTAGTTTAGGATTCATAATGGTCATATTTCTATTCCTAAGGCCAAGTTACTATTTAATTGGTATATGTTCTTTAACTTCTCATAATATTTATTATTTAATTCATTATTTATTTATAAGGTTTGTATTGTGTTCTTAATGTGATTTTATGTGGGTTATAATATATGATATAATTTTAAGAATGAAAAATTTCATTTATAGAATACATGGGTTATTACATTCTTCCCCCTTACGAAATTTCGTTTTACATACTAAGTAGAAAACATGTTAGGGTACTTATCCTTCATCACTTCCTCTAGTTCCCATGTTTCCTCTTCTAAATTATGATCCCACCATAGTACTTCGATGATGTTATTATTCTTATTTCATAGAAATTTATCTCTATGTTCCAAGATCATAACTAGATACTCCTCACAAAAGAGACCATTTTCCAAATATACCACCTATGAATTTAGTACATTTGAAGGATCTGATATGTAATTATTCAGAAGAGATACACAAAATACATCTTGTACTTGATACATGGTAGGTAGAAGTGCCAATCGATAGGTCAAATCTCTAACTTGATCAAGAATATTGAAGGGGATAATGTACCTAGGACATATCTTTCCTTTCTTCCCAAATCTCACCATCCTCTTCCATGGAGATATATGAAAGAATAACATGTCTCCATCCTTAAAATCAAGTCCTCGTTGATTATTATCTAAATATATCTTCTGTTGACTCTGGGATGCCTTGATGTGATGCATAATTGTTTTTACCTTTTCTACCATTTATATGACCATTTTAGGTCCTAACAGCATACATTCACCAACTTCATCCCACCATGTTGGTGTTCTGTATCTTTTCCGATAAAGGGATTTATATGGATCCATTTGGATTCTCGAGTGGAAACTATTGTTATAGGAGAACACAAGAAATGGTAGATGTTGGTCCTATCCTCCTTTGAATTCCATAGAACATTATTTTAATATTTCTTCTAGTGTCTAAATATTCCATTCAAATTGGCCATAAATTTGAGGATGATAAACCATACTGAAGTTCATCTCAATGTTTATAGCATGTTGGATACTTTTCCAGAACAAAGAGGTGAATCTTGAATCTCGGTTGGATTCATTTGATAGTAGTAATCCATATATCCTTACCACTTATTTGATGTGTATCCATGTGAGTTTATCTATTGATAATTCCTCTTGAATTGTGATAAAGTGAGCAGTCTTTATAAGACAATCCAAGATAACCCATATAACATTTTTTACTTTGGATGTATTCAAAAGTCTTGTTAAAAAGTCCATAGTAATGTTTTCCCACTTCCATATTGGTATGGGTAATTGTTAAAACACCCCTTTCAATTTTTTTCCTTTCATCCTTCACTCACTAACATACCAGGCACTTTGATGCATATTCAAAAATATCCTTTTCATATTGTCCCACCAATAGTTTTCTTCAAGATCCTGATACATATTTTTTCTCCCTGGGTGAATAGAAAAGGTTGAGCTATGTGCGTCACTTAGAAGATATTTCTTTATATTTGGATTGGATGGTACACATATCTGTGACCGAAATCTTACAAATCCTTCCTCATCAATTTTGAAGTATGAGGATTTACCATTTCGCATGGATTCCATCTTCTTCTGAATTTCTACATCACTTCTTTGAGCATCCTTTATTTTCTCCATATGGGATGGTTGAGCAATCATTCAAGAATGAATTGATTTTTTTCCTTCCATAATGGTTCCCATGTCCATCCTTTGTAAATCTAAAAATATTGGATCTTTCTCAATTCACACCATTGATAAATACACATGATCCTTTCTACTTAGAGAATCCTCCACTTTAATTTTCTTACTAGGATAGTAGTGGATTGAGCAGTCATGATACCCGATGAGATCTAACCATCTTCAACTGCATATATTAATCTCATTATTTATGAATACATATTTTAGGCTCTTATGATCTATATATATTTTACACTTCTCCCCATAGAGACAATAATGTCAGATTTTCAATGCAAATATCATATCCAACAACTTTAGATAATGCATGGGATAGTTTTTCTCATGAATTTTCAACTTCCTTGAGGTGTACGCTATCACTTTAACATTTTGCATCAGTACAGAGCCTAAGACATTCTTTTAAGAATCACTATACACTATAAAGAGTTCCACACTTTTTGGTAGTGTGAGGACTGCTGTAGTGATAAGAATATTTTTCAAATATTTGAAGTAGTCTTCATATTCACCTATCCAGAAAAACTTCACTCCTTTCTGATTGAGATTGGTTAGTGGGTTTGAAATCAGCGAGGAGTCCCTCAGAAATTGTCGATAATACCCAACTAAAGTAAGGAAACTTAAGATCTCTATTATAGATGTTGGCCTAGGATACTCTTACATTTCCTTTCTCTAGGAAGGGTCTATAAATATCCCTTTGCTGGTGATTACATGCCATGATAACGATACTTACTCTATCCATAAATCACATTTACTGTACTTTGCATAGAGTTTGTCCTTTCATAATGTCCTGAGCACAATATTAAATTTCTCCTCATATTCCTCCATTCTCTTGGAGTATATCTGAATACCATCAATAAATAGTACCATAAATTTGTTGAGGTTATCTCTAAATACACTATTCATTAAGTCCATGAAAATTTATAGAGAACTAGTACTCTCCCGTTCTATTACACGGTTTCATCGATTAATGGTTTTTCTTTTAATAAGAGATTAATATTCATAAAAGTTGAGAAGAAACGGTATTGTTGAATAAATTTAAATTAGAAAGTAATGGTGTGTGATAATGGAATAAGAGTGCATAAAAAATGAATACACCATTCAAATAGTTGACAAAAAAAGGATAGAGTAAAAGTATATGAAAAAAAGTAAAGATGATATGAAACAGAGAATTATTTTCCAAACCTATTTATAGACTTAATTATACAAAACAGGAGTGTAATGTAATGTATATGTTTGTATAAAATAGTGTACAGTATATGGTACTATATACTATTGAAGTGTATAGAACATTCATTATTTCTAAAATTTGTATACAAGATTGGAATGTAGGTTTAAACATTCTTTATTTCTAACATTTATTCCTCGGTCAAATAAAGAAAGATAGTACCTGCAATAACATGTGTCCCATGGTGGATCCTCTACTTGATGTCATAATCCCTAGGAGCCTGAGACTATATCTACTGTAATAGATATTTCATCATAATGAAAAGTAAGTTAGTGAATGAAGATAATGCATGGACAGATATACCAATTATAGAATTAATACTATTTTGGAAACACCTATGAAAATCCCAAACACGACCCAACTGGTAGCTATAACTAGGTCCTTTTATTTTCTGTAGATTGGCACCCAAAATAAAGATAACAAAAAATCATCTCATGCTGGTTTCCTTTTTTTGATTACTAACCTAGAAAGGAAGGAATTTCTCTTATGAGTCTTCCATCCAAGTAATATTTTAATGGTTAAACCGGAGAACGTACTGCATTATTATTGGAATCTTCCATTTAAGGAAAATTTTCATGCATTATTTCTCTAGACATCTATTTCAACAGAAGAAACCACACTTCAATGTAAACACAAGAACCCACACTACAAGTCAACATGTAGTTTTTCTTAAATGGGAACTTAAAATCACAGATGGGTAAAATAAGGGAAAAACAAGAAGGAAATGAGGAATAAATGTTACAAGATGAGAAGGAAGATCAATAAAAAAAGAGAAAAAAATCAATATATGAAATTAGAAATTGTCCCATTACCTTGGATAAGGGATTTTCTTGACCATTTTCTTCCAGTAAACAAACATCTAAAATAAAATGTAGTGAAAAATGTTTTAGTCAAGAAAAATTATTAATAAAAATATGGATAATTATTTCAACTGGAAACATACATAATATTTCAGAATATTGGAATTATGTTATACAGGGAAAAAACATAATAATTCAGATAATGAGTAATATGTTTTAATGGAAACATACTTGAAAACTCATTAATTGGGAAATGTGTTTTATTGAAAAAAATAGTGGCAATTCATAGAATGGTAAATCTATTCAAGTGGAGAAAAAACTAGGAAATCATAATATGGAAAAACTAAATTATTGAGAATCATTATTACATATTAGAAAATGGATTATATGTTTTAATGCATATAATTTTCCCATAAAGTGGAGAAATTATTAAACAAAATAACTATTTTTAATTTCATTAAATAGAAGTTATTAAATAGAAATTTTTAAACAAAAATTGAAAAACAAAAATTAGTAAACAAAAATTATTAAACAGTATTTATTAAAACAAATAACCATATGTTTTAAACAAATAACCATATGTTTTAATGTTTATAATTTAATTAAACACATATTATTAAACAGAGATTAAACACAAATTATTCAACAGAAATTAAACACAAATTATTAAATAGTATAACCATTGGTTAAAATGTATATAATTTTCCCATTATGTGGAAAAATTATCAAACAGTTTTTATTAAAGAAAATACGCATCTATTTTTAAAAAATAACTATCTATTTTAAACACAATAACCATCTATTTTAATATATATAATTTCATTAAATAGAAACTATTAAATATAAATTAATAAATAGAACATGGATTATCTATTTTATGATTTTAAAATTTCATTTTAGTGTATTAGTAAACTACAGTATAAGTATAAATAACAGTGGAGAAATTATTTGTAACATGCCATTTGAAACTTACAGATTTCCAAAAATGTGTTCCCAAAATGGATAAGTACTACAAGATGAACCTGTAGTCGACTTTGTCTGTGTTTTTTTAGTTATACTTTATTCATATTAGAAGATCAGTAGAATCTGTTGATGGTGGTGTGGAGAAACCAGTCAGTGAGACATTGTATCTAACTACATCATCAACATCAAAGTCAGTCAATGGATTTATCTACAAGTAAAAGAAACTATTAACTGGATCAAAAATAAAACCACCCAATTCTCCATTGATAACCTTTATAAATCATAGTCCTTAAACTGAGAGATGATAACCATCTTCATGATTATATTATTCAACTATTAGTCTCATAAACATAAAATATATATTGTCATATAACACATAGAATTTTATGGAACCTACATACCATACTCCGTGATGGATGGAAGGTCATATAAAAGTGTTGAAAAACTGTTATCCGCCACATACTCATTTCAACAGTCAAATTTTCTAAATATTCATGCATATTCATTAAAATGTTGTAATTCAACTAATGGGATTATAAGGATAAAATGGTCCCCCCACAATTCCATCTAACATTGTAAAGCAACAGAGTACCAGAGACCCATAATAGTTCGAGAGTGACATCATCTCAAATCCTTTTACCACCCATCTTATATCAGACCTAAATTCAAAAAAACTTCTCAATATATAATTCACCACCTTAGAAAAGAAATAAATGATAAGAAAGTAGTAGAGGAATATAAACTAAACCACTTACCCATTTTATTATACAAATCACCATGGGTTAATCTGAAAATAGTCTCCATGAGGATATAGTTAGGTAGGATCGATGACATGGAGTCCTATAGAGGGGGCACACGAATTCTTGGGATGAGTTTGACTAATTTATTCATCATTCGAAATAAATCAATCAATTGTTCATCATGGTTGCTGGTGATGGATAAAAAGTATCTGAAAAAACACAATCTTATATAAAAACACAATTTTATATAACACTTTTAATAACATATAGAAATAATGTATAAGTGACACTTGAACACATGAAAATTCTTTTTTTATTAAAGTTGAACATTCCAAGATAAATTTTTGAGCATAACTGACCTTCCTCCTTTTCAATGATTTTGATTGTAGCATTTTGAAGGCCAAAAGAGAGTATCCGCCTTCCATGAGAAATAAGTTTAATGGAAAATTTGAATAGCTAAACACAGTAGAGGTTCATTTTTTCCAAATAGGAAATGTAAATTCAGACAACAAAATCTTCTGTTGGATATCAACATGCTAAACCAAAATAAAATCTAAATAAGATGTGAGGAAAATCGTACAACAAACCATAGAAGAAGTTCTATTTATTCAAAGGGTAAAATAAAATTCAAAAAATAGTAAATAAACCCAAATTTTTATAGAACTGAAATGATACCATAAATGCAGTTGCAAGGATTTATATTTTCCAGTAGGCAGTAAAGGTCATACCTGAAATGAGAAGATGATGCGGGAGGGAATAGGAGATGAAAGATGCATACAGAGAAGTCAAGATATCATCGGTTGAAATTACAAACCTAAAAAATAATTTGAATATCCATCTGATGTAGTACAGGGAATCCAGGAGGAGGATGAAGGCAGTGTTGGGAGTTTGTAGGAACCCTCGTCCATGAAGAGATGAATCCAGACTATGACCAAGAGAAGAAAAAATGCTGACAGTAGAGTTTAAACTAGGAGAAGGATGAATACGAAGTAGTATGATAACTGAGTACAACAATTCCAGGAAGAGCATGACAATGACTTTGGGAGTTTATGGGAACCCTAGGTCGCAAAGAGATGAATCCAAACCATGACCAGGAGAAGGAAAAATGCCGATAGTAGAGTAGAAACCGGGAGTAGGAGGACGTCAAAAACAGAGATCTATGGACTATGGGGTGATGGGGAGAGGTAGGACGATGGAAGCGAGGGTTCTAAGGTAGCATAGGTCGTGACTCACGATAACCTAAGCGGGAGTGGGAGATAGAAAATGGAGACTGTATGAGATATTGTGCGTAAGGGGGACATGGAGATATGGGGAACAAGCACATAAGTGAAAATAAATGTGAAGGAAGGGTAGGAAGCCATGTGGAAAATGGAATGCCAGAATTAGTATATATAGTATATTAGTGAGTCTGAAGGAAATCACTATGAACACATAGTGTCCATACCTCATTAGAAAAACAGTCTTGGGAATATCTTCCTTCCTCAAATTTAATTGGCGATATCCAATCCAAAGGTCCACCTTAGAGAAATAACTGCCCCCATATAACTGATCAAACAAGTCATCTATCCATAGAAAGGGATAATTTTTTATTTATCATGATTTTATTAGGATCATGATAATAAATGCAGAGACCCATTGATACATCCTTCTTCTTGATGAAGAGGACTGGTGCACCACATGGTGAAGCACTCGGGTGTATAAAACACTTTTCCAGATTCTCCTATAACTGCTTCTTTAGTTCTTCTAGATAAATGTTGTCAATTCTATAAAGTGTATTTGATATAGGAATATATCCAGGAATAAGTTCAATTGGAAACTCAACCTATCAATCAGGAGGAAGACCAGACAATTCTTTAGGGAATACATCAATGTAGTCCCTCACGAAGGGCATGTCTTTGAGAATGATTCTCTCATTTGTCTCAATCATTTGAGATAGGTATTATTTATCATAAAGTCATAATATAAACAATTTAGATAACAATTCCAAAGGTGATTTATCCTCCTCTTTATACATGTATTGAATTATAGGATGCTTCAGGATGTGAAGAGTGATTTCCCTTTTCTAATAGTTGATGTACAATTTGTATAAAGATAGGAAATACTGGCCCAATATAACATCAAAATCCACCAAAGGAAGTAATATAAGATTTTATGAGAGTTTTAGTGCATGTAATTTAACTTGGGAGGAGTTATAAACTTTGAATGCAGTAATTTTCCCATTTAATATTCTCACAAATAACTCGACCACCAAATTTTGAGGTGGTGTTTGAATAGTTCTACTAAAATTGAAAGATATAAAAGAATGTGTAAAATCCAGAACCAAATATTAAATTCACTATTATTGAATGAATAACCATCGTACCTATCACCACATCATTTTCGGGTTCCATCTCAGTGGTAGTGATATCATATATCACTCCTTGTTTCAATGGAGTTTGTTGTAGTTGATTTCCTCCAACAACCCTTGGATCATGGAAATAGATTGCATAATTACCACATTCCTTTCAGTTGAAACACTAAACTATAGTTTGGTTTTTGATATGAACCTTCCATTATTCTTCCACATTAGTGGGATTTTTCATATCCCTCCATAAGTTATTAGACACATGCCCTTCTCTTCCACATTTGAAGCATCTCTTGGTTCCCTTAAGAAGCTTCCAAGATGCTTCTTCCCATAATTTTACATGTGGTATGCAACTACTTCTTTTCATAATGGTCATATATATTGATCCACCCATATTAAACTCCAATTTCCTATTTTTTTCACTAGGCCCATAATACCACTAAGAGTCTCCGATCTCTATTTCAACCTTAAGGGCACAACGAACAATCTCTTCATAGCTGTTGATGTCTCAAATCACTAACTATTTTGATATAATTGAATTTAGTTGTCTAAATAATCGAACCTCCATTATTTATGTGTTCATTAAGAATATATAGTCATATCATGCAATCCTTGTGAATTTTTCCTTGTACGACCCGATAGAATCATCTTCCTTTTTTTTATTTTGAGGAACTCCCTTTCCATCTTAAGAATGAGGGTTCAAGGAAAATATTTATTGAAATATTCCCATTCCATGTAATCAATTTACTCCTTGAAGTTTTTTTCGTGGTTATTGTTCACCACTGATAATCTTACACATCAAAAAGTGATATACTTCGAGCATAAATTTCTCTTCTAATGAGCACTGGAGGATAGATAATATCTTCTCAATGGAGTTAATCAATTGTTCTGTAAGGAGGGGATTAGAATATCCACAAAAAATGGGATATATTTTACATATAAAGGATTTGACCACAACTTGAACACTCTTAGAAAAAGGAGGGAATTTTATGTGATTCAAATTATTATTCATAACTTGAACCAGTTGAGAAAGTACTATCATGAAGTTCTGGGCACCCATTCCCATCATATTTTTATTTTCATTAGGGAAATCATTATATTTCCTATAACATTGATTTTAGACATGAGTTTTACTATTTAAAACCATTATATAAGAAAAAGAAAGTACAATAAAGGGGCTTGAGTACTTTTCTAATAATCATTATAAATAGAATGTTTGAACATAGAGAGTTAAACTTTTAAATGAAAAGAAAATCCTATATTGCGATCCCCTATGTTTCAATATTGGTTACCCATGGTGGTAATATCATCACTATGGTTCGTAATAAAATTACCTTGAAATAATATCCAAAAATAACTAGACCTTTCTATGATACCAACTATAGAGACCCTAGCCATTTAAACATATTATTACATGATTTTGAGCATAATTAACCATCAAATTACATTCCAAAGACCATAAAGTCTAGTGTATTTTGATAATTAGATACATACAAATGAAAACGTGAAATTTGAATAAAACATCATAAATAAATATTTTTGAACACTCATTGAGCTCCTACATCTAAATAGGATAACCTGAGGAATACATGAAGTAAAGGGATGAGCTAAAAATCTAAGTAAGGGATTAATCATAGAAATAAAACATAACACACAGGTTTGAAGGTATAACATGATGACATAAAAGGAATAGACATGAATATAAATAATAAATAATAACATTTATAACATGTATAACATGGGAACATATAATCATGACAACACAATAATTCAGAAAAAATATATAACATGGCATAAACATGAGTCAAGGCTAACTTCCAAGACATGGTGGGAAAAGTCCCATAAAGGAATTAGGTTCACTCTCTATCACAATATAACATATCATGAGACTAAACATTACCAAATTAATTAGAGAAATTTCTATGTGCACACCTCATAACAGGTTCATGAATATGTGTGCCACATGAATAATCATACATAAAGAATCAAACACAAACATAAAGGTTACCCATGTAAATAATTGGGTTTCATAAACATGTTAAAAGGCATAACATTGGGGAATATAATAATGGTTTACATGAAATAAGGGATTGAAATCATAAATGGAAATTCATAACGTAAAATCACCCTAGATCATAAAAAATGATTTAAAAATTAAGTTAATACATGCAAAAATAGTGTTTTATAATCTTTAGAAATAAAACATTTTAGTGCGGTTTAAGGAAAATATTAATGATTTTTTAAAACAGAAAATGAATTATTATTTGTATAAAACCCAAAATAAACCAAAATATTTTTTCATGGTAAAATGAGTAATTTTATAAAAATAATTTTGGATTAAATTGGATCATGTAGTGAACTTGAAAACAATTAATAAATCAAGAAGTTCCCTTGAATTCAGGTTTACTTATCATGAATATTTTTGAAGAGAACCTTTTTAAAACATGCATTTACCCATAAAATAAGGATGATATGATCTAGATACATGAGTATGAAACATATAAATAGGATGTATAATAATTACATAAAAATAAATAATAATTAAAATGGGGTAATGAGGGAGAAAGTGTAACTCGAAGTAAAAATGGAGGTTCGGAAAGAATCCCTTTCCTTTTGTCTGAAAAAGTTCTATAATTAATCTTATTGTCCTGAATAATAAAATTAAGTACATTAATAAATAAATTAATAGAATTTTATACGTTTATTTATTTATTATAATTTTATTAAATTAATTTATTTCCTTTTTGACAAGTTATGAGATTCAATTTCGTCGCTCTGGAGTGTTTGTTTTCATGGTTTTCATGATAAGTTCGCCTGTATAAGAGTATGGACGTTCATGTAAAATGGAAATAGATATCCATAATTGAAGTTATATGTTATTAATTAACATAAATAAGATTAAATGGATAAATAAGTTAATTTTTTATTTGTATTGAGGATGAATCATTAGATAATATGTAAGTGATAATCATTTGGATTATTTTTGGCATGTTTTCGCTCACAATGAACTTGTCTTGTTTAATTATTTAATATTATGTTTATAAGATAGTTATAGGGAATAAAAGGGTTATAAAATAAATTTTAATTTTTTTCAATTATTAAAATGATTTTATGAACAACCTTGATGGTTTTAATGGAAAATGAAAACGCATCGTCCACAGTTTCAGTAAATTGACACATCACAAGCGATGATTTCATTTCTAGAATAAGAGAGAGAGAGAGAGAAACGAGTTGGATGACGGATATTATATTAACATGAGACAATTATAGTATATAAAATATAATATATCTATCATGCATATTTTTATTGGGGAGGTTATTGTAGAATAATAAAATAGAATGAAAATAAAATAAATTGAATGAAAAAGAAAAAAGAGTTTACCTCTTGAATTTCTCCTCCTTGAGAACCTCATTAGGGAAAATGTTTTGGTATTTTTTTTGAGAAAAAAGGATCCAAGACCTGGGGAAGGTTTTTGGTAAGAGGATTGGGCAGAATTTAGACCGGCCTCATATCTTTGAAGGTTTGAGGAGGAGAGGTGGTGATGAGTGATATTTAAAGTGTAGTAAGAGGGGGTGTTTTCTCATTATTTTAATCATTAGTTTATTATTTTTGTCAAGAATATGAATAGTTTTATAACTGTCACTAAAAATATAAAAATTATGAAGGATGGTTCTTTATTATAGTGATTACATCAGATTTACATCAATAATGACTCAAAATTCATGTATTTAGCATTTATCGTATTTTACTATTCACAAAAAATTCAAGTATTTTACTAAAATTCCAAAAATTCACCCTAACCTTTTTTTATGTGTAGAGTTAAATAATTAATTATATTTTATGAAAATAATTTTATAAATATGATAAACTTAGTTTTGATTAAAATCATAATTTACTAGAAAAATACCGATTTTAAAATGTTAACTGATTTTATAACACTTTTAAAAAATAATTAAGGTCTCATAAAATTATATTAAAATCATAAGAGAAAAAAAAATCAATTTATTAATACATTTTATGAAAACAAATTTTATTTTAAATTATTAAATTAATCATAAAATTGAAATTAAATATATTGGACTTCTAAAAATACAAACACTTAATTAATAATGTTTAAAATTTATATTTACTTATACTATGATATAATTATATCATAAATTCATTTATAAGATGCTTAAATTTTACTTATAATTTCATGGGTGAGGTTACTATTCATTTGGTTGGTTTACTATACATAAGGGTCATATTACTATCCCTAAGGTCAAGTTAATATTTCATTGGTAAAGGTTCTTTAACTTCTAGATATACTTCTTATTTAAATGATTATTTATTTATAAAGTTTTTATTATGTTCTCAATGATATTTTATGTGGTGTATACTATATGACTTAATAATAGGAAGGGAAAATATCATTTATAGAATTCTTGGATGGTTACAACCCCCATATTTTTCAACCCCATCTTTCAAGGGAATCAGAGGACCATAGGAATAAAAGGATTAGATATGAGTTATTGGGAGTATTCTCAACCTCGCAGAGAACCTAGAGGATATTAAGTTTAAAATTATTACCATTATTCTTTATTGCACAGTTGGATGATGGTGGGACATTATGCTGCAAGCTGGTAGATATGAAGGGATGACATGGGAGTCTATTAAGGACCTATTATTTGAGGATTTATTCCATAACTAACTAAATTTATAACAAACTCATGAGTTCATGGAGATATAGTAGGGTATAATGACAATGTCTTCCAAATCAATATAATTTTCTAGGATCATACCCTTTACTCATCTTTTAGAGGGTAATGAGAAAATACGGCCATGATATTTGAGATCAGTATTATCCATTTGATAAAAAAGATAATTTATAAAATAAAATATGAGGACTCATGATGAAGTTATTTGAAAGGAACTGATTATTGAGAATGTAATCTAGTTAGGAAATGATACATGTTTCCTTCAAACTAACAGTGGTAATAAAAGATTCCTATCTAGTGAAAAACAAGTCACATACTCTAGCAATAGGAAGGGGTAGTCAGATGATGGATTACAGGGTGGTGGTAGACAGAGAAAGATTATCAAAGGTTCCTTAATTCCCTATATGGCCGATGATTCATGAATTTCTAAAACAATGGAAGGATATTACACTTTCTAAAGGAATACACATGTTCTCTCAAGATGATTCACTATTAAGGCATGTCTAGATATTTGAAATGGTTCTGTGATAGGGTGTCATTGATGCATAGTTCTATTTCATGTACAATACCTCACTAGTAGGTGCAGAAACAGAAATGTTCAATATATAAGGTGACTCATGAGCCTTTGGGGCATCATGGAGTGGTGGTTAGTATAATTTATGTAGTAGATCAAGTTTCAGCTGATGAAAAAGAGGGATTTTCTACAATCAAAGCTATAATCCTAAAATATTATTCTCTATTAATTTATTTGTTAGATAATATCATGAACCGTCCTAGTGGGGTCCGAGCTATGACTCCCCAAGCCTACTTCCAATAGGCTAGTTGCTGGTTACTAGCATCGAGTAGGCATATCATTGACATGAGAAGCATTTCATATGTACCTGTACACCCTAACACATATTTAATCCCATAATATAACATCTATAGCCTTTAAAACATATTAAAAAACTAATTTAAGAATAATTAACCATCAAATACAATCATGTATTGTAAAGTCTAGTGTATTTGGAATATTATTTACATATTTAAACATAATGAAACCAAAATAAAAACACCATTTATTTAATATTAATAATGATCTCCTGACACCCTTTGAGCACTTAAATTTTCATAAGATAACCAGGGGAATACATGAACAAAAGTATGAGATAAAAATCATAGCAGGGGAATAATAATAATAATAATAAAGCTTAGTACATGGGTTAGAAGGAATAACATAATGACCTAAAAAAGAAAAACATATGGTATCATAACATACAAAACATGGGATTATATAATTATGGAATCATAATAATGTGGAAATAACATAATATAGGACATAATAATGAGTCAAGTCTCATTACACATGGAGGATCATGAGTCAAGGCTAACCACCTAGACCATTACAAATAGAGCATGGGTCATAGCTAACCACCAAGACCATTGGACAAGACATTTCTTGAGACAAAACATTACCCAATGAATTGGATAACTATCTGGGCACACATAACATAACACGCTCATGATTATTTGTTCCACATGAATAATCATACATAAGGAATCAAACATAAACTTAAGGGTTACCCATGGTAAGAATTGGGTATCATAATCATGTTAAAAGGCATAACAAAAGGGAATAACATAATGGTGTCCATGAAAGAAAGTATTTAGACCATACATAGAAATTAATAAGGAAAAATAAGAATATATAAATATAATTGATTTCAAAATTAAGACAATACATTTTAATAAAATAGTGTTTATGAAACTTTAGAAATAAAACATATTTGTGTGGTTTAAGGAGAATATTAAGGATTCTTTAAAATAAACAAGGAATAATTGTTTTTCTAAGAAAATAAAAAAAAATACCTTTTCATGATAAAATTGAGTTATTTTACAAAAATAATGGTGTATTAAATCAGAATATGGAAGGATATTGAAAATGGACAAGAAGTCAAGAATTTCCCTTGATTTAGGCTTTCTTATTGGAAATAATTGAGAAGGGAGCCTTTTAAAAACATGTATTTCAGAATAAAAAATGATGATATGATATGGAAACATGAGTTTGGAACATGTAAATATAATTTATAATATGTAAACAAAAATAAAGAAGCATTACATTGGAGTAAATATGGAGAAAGAGTAACCCGAATGAAAAATGATGGTTAAGGTAGAATCCCTTACCTTATGTACAAAATAGTTCTACACTTGATCTTAATGACATAGATAATAAAATTATATTCATTAATTAAAAATTATATAAAATTTTATACATTGAATTTTTTTTATAATTTTATTAAGTTCATTTATGGCCCTTTTTATGAGTTATAGTGTTCAATTTCATCATTTAGGAGTGTTACTTTTTGTAGATTTCATGATCAATTTGATTGTATTTGTGTATGGAAGTTATTATAGAATGAGTATAATTCTCTATAATTGAAATTATGTATTATTATGGAATAATAAGAAGTTTAATTGGTCTTATTTTAATTTTTGTCTAGATATGATGATGAATCCTTATATATATAACTAATGATAATTGTTTAGGTTAATTTGACAGCTTCTTGATCATTGTGAACTATTTTTATTATATTATTTAATTTTAGGTATGTATAATGGTTCCATAATATTAAACTATTTATAAAACATATATTATAACCTGGTTCAACAATAGTAATGGTTTCATGACCATCCTATAAGGTGATATTATAAATTGAAAACCTTTCATCCTTGAACGTGATAAATTAACACATCACATACGATGTTTTCATTTTTTGATAAAAGGAGATGGAAATAATTTAGGATGGATTATTTAATAAATTTAATAAAATTAAATTATATGGGAGATAATGTAGTTACCATGAAAAATGGATAAAATTACATGAGGAGATAATAAGAAAAGAAAAGAACTTGAAAATAAATAAAATGCAAAGAAAGAGAAATTTACCTCTTAAAATTTTCCTCCGTAGAGAACATATTTCAGTATTTTGATAAGACCAAGAGATATTAGAAGTGGGGTAGGGGTTTGGGAAGAGTATTGGGTATAAAAGTGACAAGTATCAAATCTTTTATGATTTGAGTAGAAGAGGTGGTGAGTGGTGGTATTTATAGTGGAGTAGAGAGGTATTTTCTCATTTTTTAATCATTATTTTATTATTTTGGCTAAAGACAAGAAATAGTGAGGATTTCTATGACTAAATATAGTAAATAATGCATGTAACTTAGAACCAATGGTTCTTATGTCATCCTTACATTAACAACGACTAATTAATTCATGTATTTACCATTTATCGTAAATGTCATATTTTATTATTTGAAAAAAATTAAGAATTTTTGAAAAAAAATACCAAAAATGCACCTAACCCATTTGTTGGTATTTAGAATTAAAAAATGATCTTCATTTTATGAAAATAATTTTCTAATTATGATAAATTTAATTTTTAAATAAAATCATCATTTACTTAAAAATACAAATTTTAAAATTATAACTCATTTCATAACACTTTTGAAAAATTAATTAATGTCTCATAAAATTATCTTAAAATAATTAAAAAATAAAATATTAATTTATGAATATATTTTTTGAAAATTTATTTTATTTTAAATTATCAAATTAATCATAAAATTTTAATTAAATATTTATGACTTATAAAAATACCAACACTTAATTTATAATTTTTAAAACATGTATTTACCAATAATATGATATAATTGTATCATAATTTCTTTTTTTAAGATGACTAAATTTTATATATACTTTAATGGGTGATGTTACTATTCATTTAGACATTTTACTATTTATAAGAGACAAATTACTATTCCAAAGTTCAAGTTACTATTTCATCGATATAGGATCCTTCTAGAAATACCTCTTATTTAATTCATTCTTCATTTATAATGCTTTTATTATGTTCTTAAAGTTTTTATTATACTAAATGACAAAATTATAAAAAAGCTATTTCCATTGATAAACTTTTGGGCTGTTACATTCTTCTCCCCTTATGAAATTTCACTCTTAAAATTTTGTTTTACAAACTAAGGGGAAAACAGGTGAGGTTACTTCTCCTTAATCACTTCCTTCAGTTCCCATGTTGCTTCTTCATACTTGTGGTTCTACCATAGTACTTTGACTATGTGAGTGGTCTTTTTTGTGTATAACTTTATCTCCATGGTCCAAGATCTTGACTTTCTCTTCCTTATAAGAGAGATTGTTTTCCAACTATACCACTTCTAAATTCAGTACTTGTGGGTGATTTTCTATGTACTTCCTCAAGAGGGACACATAAAATACATTTTGTACGTCATACCTGCTTGGAGGAAGTGCTAGTCGATATTCCAAAACTTCTACATGATCAAGGTTCTCAAAGGGGCCAATGTGCCTAGGACTTAACTTTCATTTCTTATCAAATATCATGATTATATACCATAGAGATATGAAAATGAATATCATGTATCCAACATTAAACTCAAGGTCTCATCGTCGATTGTCTCCATAGCTCTTTTGTCAACTTTCAGATTCCTTGACGTGCTGTTGAATGGTTTTCAGCTTTTCCACCATTTCTTTGACCATGTCAGGTCCTAGAAGATTATGTTCACTAACCTCATCCTAGTATGCCATTATTCTACATATTTTCTCATAAAGAGATTCATAGGAGTCCTTTTCTACATAAAGGATTTGACCACAACATGATCTATAATAGAAGAAAGAGGTCATTCCATACAATTCAAGTTATTATTCATAACCTTATCTTGTTGATCAAGTACTGTCATGATGTTTTCTGAACCCATTATTATCATAATTGGAATATCATAGGAAAATAATCACAATAACTATCACATTTATTTGTGGCACTATTTATTCTATTTCTTGCCATTTACTAAGGAAATATAGTGAAATTAGGTACTTAAATACTTAGCTAATAAGCATAAAAAACTAACATTTAACACAAAAGGATAAAATTTTAAAGGAAAATTATATCCTAACATGTGATTCCCTAGGTTTCGATCTAGGTTATCGATGATATGTTTCCTAACATATATTATTATGGGAATTTTCCCCTTAATAATGGTACGTAAGGTGCTTATGAATTTACCAAAGTATTCCCCCTAGGAGTGTCAAACCATTTGTGTAGTAATGCCCATTTTCTTGTACCATGTTACCTCGAGTCAAGATCAAAACAATTTGTCAGAGTTGCTACTCCTAGGTACAACTGTACCAAAACCACATCTACTTCTAGCATCTAGACATGGATGTATTTTTTTGATAAACCACTTACTCCATACTAACTGAAATTTTGGTATGTTTGCTTGTACATAGTCTTATCCCCAAGGATTTATCTAGAGTTTTCTATTACAAATCCAAAAAATAACTAAAATTTCTATCTAATACCAAAAATAAATGCCCTAGCCATGGACACATATTAATTCACGACTTTAAGAATAATTAACTATCAAATACAACCAAGGATTGTAAAGTCTAGTTTCTTTGGAAGATTAGGTACATATTTAAATTTCATAAAACCAAAATAAAGACGTCATTTATTTAATTTTCATACTGAACTACTAAAACAATTTGAGACCATACATTTTAATTGGATAACCTAGATAATACATGAAAAAAGGTATGATCTAAAAAGACAATTAAGGGAATAAGGATAATAATAGAGTTTAATACATGGGTTAGAAGGCATATCATAATGACATAAAAAGGAAAAAACATATGGAAACATAACCTAAAAAAGGGATCATACAATCATGGAATCATAGTAATGTGGAAGAAACATAAAATATGACATAAGAACGAGTTAAGGCTCATTACACATGGAGGAGTATGAGTCAAGGCTAACAACCTAGACTATTTCACAAAGATCACGATTCAAGGCTAACCACCAAGACCGTTGCACATGGTGTCTCTTGAGACTAAACAATACCCAATGAAGCACTATATGGAAGAAACCAACTAAAATGTTCTTTATTATGTGTTATACATGAAGAATCATACATAAGGAATCAAACATATACATAAGGGTTACCAATGGTTAAATGTTGGTATCATAATCATGTCAAAAGGCATAACATAATGGAATATCTTAATGGTGTCCATGGAAGAACAAATTTATACTATAAATGGACATTCATAATAGAAAATAGTCACAGATCATTATAAGTGATGTCAAACTAATGTGAACACATGTAAAAAATAGTGTTTAAGAAAATATAGAAATAAAAAAAATTAGTGTGGTTTATAGAAAATATTAAATATTCTTTAAAATGTAGAAGGAATAATTGTTTGTATAAAAAAAGAAATTAAAAAAGTTAGTTTTCATGATAAAAATGATTTATTTTAGAAAACTAATAATGGTTTAAATCATATTATAGAGAGAAATTGAAAATCGGTAAGAAGTTTGGAAGTTCCCTAGACTGGGGCGTGCTTATCAGGAAGAATTAATAAGGGAACCTTTTAAAAATATATATTTCCCCATCAAAGATGGATGATATGATCAAGATAAATTATTTTAGAACATATAAACCGAATGTAGAAGAAGCACACAAAAATAAAGAATCATTAAATTAGAGTAAAGATATATAAAGATTAACCCAAAGGAAAAAATAAAGGTTCGGGTAGAATCCCTCATCTTATGTCTGAAAGGGGTCTTCAAATTATCTTAATGTCCTATATAATAAAATTAATGAAGGATCAGGTGGAATTTACCTTTTGAATTTTTCATCATTAGGGAAAAGGTTTTGGTATTTTGATGAGACCAAGAGCTCCTAGAAGCAGGGCAAGGGTTTGTGAAGAGTATTGGGTATAATTTGGAAAATTATTAAATCTTTTCAGGTGTGAAGAGAAGAGGTGGTGATGGGTGGTATTTATAGTGGGGGTGAGTGGTGTTTTCTTATTTTTTTAATCATTATTTTTTTATTTTGGCTCAAGATAAGAAGTAGTGAGGATTATTGTGACAAAATACTATTAATAATGCATGTAAATTTTAACCAATGGTGATTACCTCAGCCTTACATCAATAGTGACTAAAAAATTCATGTATTTACTATTTTTCATAAATGTCTTATTTTACCATTCACCAAAAATTCTAGTATTTTAGAAAAATTCCAAAAATTCACACAACCTATTTTTTGACATTTTGAATTAAAAAATGACCTCCATTTTATGAAAATATTTTTCTAATTATTAGAAATTTAAATTTTAAATAAAATCATCATTGACTACAAAAATACGGATTTTAAAATTCTAACTGATTTCATAAAAATTATTAAAAATTAATTATAGTCACATTAAATTATTTTAAAATCATAAGATAACAAAATATTTATTTATGAATACATTTTTTGAAAATAAGTTTTCTTTTAAATTATTAAATCATTCACAAAATTATAATTAATTATTTATGAATTATGAAAATACCAACACTTAATTTATAATTTTAAAACATGTATTTACTAATATTATGATATAATTATATCATACTTGATTTTTTAAGATAACTAAATTTTATCTATACTTTTGTGGGTGATGATACTATTCATTTGGACATTTTACTATTCATAAGAGACAAATTTCTATTCCAAAGGCCATGTTACTATTTCATCAGTGTAGGTTCCTTCTAGAAATACCTCTTATTTAATTTATTCTTCATTTATAATGTTTTTATTGTGTTCTTAATGTTTATTTTATTATACTATATTATATAATTATATGAAAAGGATTTCCATTGATAAAATTTTGGGTTGTTATATTCTTCCCCCCTTATGAAATTTCCCCCTCAAAATTTTATTTTGAAAACTAAGGGGAAAACATGTGAGGGTACTTATCCTTCATCACATCCATTATTTACCATGTTTCCTCTTCATACTTATAGTTCTACCACAGTACTTTGACTAGGTGAGTGTTCTTGTTGTGTAAAAATTTATCTCTATGGTCTAAGATCTTCACTAGTTGTTCCTCATAAGAGAGATCATTTTCTAACTGTAACACCTCTAAATTTAGTACATGTGAGGGATATGGTATTGTTATGAAGGTATGGAGTGTCATATTCTACTCTATACCAATATAAGGATCTCAATAGGACTGAATATGTGCAACATACAGGGGGGTTAATTGTATACTTTAAAAATATCTTAAGGAAATTTTTGTATAATAAAAAATTCACAACAACGATAATAAGAAATCACATTTTTAGATGAAAAATAAAATTCTTAAGTCTAAATCTTAAGAAATTTTTCTTATAAAGAGATTCTACCGCAAGGTATATAGAATTTCTTACAACCAGAGATACATGTTAGAAAGTTTTTGCAAGAAAACATCCTAACTCTTACAATGTAATAGAAAATTACAATCATCTTTTAACCCAAAGAGGAGGGTATCCAATAACCTTAGACAAAGGACCCCTATTTTATACTTACAATAAAGTCTGTCTTACCCAAACCTTGGGTAAGACCACAATCCTAAGATCGGTATCTGTCTTGCTATCCCTGCAAGCCCTTGATTTGTAAGGAAATCAACACCTCTGAATTCACAACCTGATGTATCTAATTTTAAGGAAATCAAACATCTTAATGAAGCAACTCTGCACGAAGCCTAATAGTTTATAAAAGCCTCTCACTCTAGAGAAATTCACTTTTAGAGAGATGAACTCCAAAATGAAAACATGTGAACTTGTTTTGTGTTATCCATATATCATTTTTCATCTCATCATTTGAGGTCCTATTTATAGCTTTCAAAAATCTACCGGTCAGTTCCACTCCAACAATCATATTTCCTTAAATATCAGAGGGACCTGGACACGAGGTAAACATACAATGGTTAGTTTATAATAGAAACAATAACATCATTTTATATAACTAGCCATGAATATAATGATCTTACACCTCGAGTGTAAGGAACTTTGAATCCGATAAAATTGGAATGATATGAAAAAAATATAAGATTCATAATTCTAAGGAATTAAAGCTTTGAATAATAAATTCCATATCTGTAAATTTCAGAATGGAATTTTATAAAATTGGTATGAGTATACTGTAAGAAATTTTTTTTATGAAAACTTGGTTTTTACAAATTCCAGAACCGGTATCATGATTTACAACATGACTAAAAAAAACCGATATCATATTATAGAAGACAATGCATAAGGAAATTCTCAGTACCAGTTTCTTATTCTCTAGTATCGGTATCATAAGCAACAATATCACTATATCTAACATAAATGGTATTAAGAAAATATTCTTTAGAAATGCGTAATGGAAAATTTCTATTATAGAAATCCCAACTTTGAAAACGTCGGCATTTAAAGATGTATGAAAATAAATTTTCTAGTATATAATATCTCAGTATAAGAAAATCGGTATAGAAAATTTAGGTATGGTATACAAACTATATGAAAAATATGTCTTAAAACTGCAATACTAGAATTCTATGTATAAGGAAAATATGATACCAAATTTTATTCAAGATGAAAATTTGTATCTTAGTGAAAATAGAGGAAATGAAAATAGTGTCTTAAGGAATTTAGGTATAGTATAACCATGAACCAAAAATCAAACCTTTATAACTTTTCCAGTATGATAAAACAGATTTCTAAAAACCATAATAAAAATATGTTTAACTCAAAAGTCTAAGGAAATTTTTATTCTAAGGAAATTTATGTAAGGGTAAGGAAGTATATGGAAGAGTAAGGAAAATATATTTATAAATAAGGTGTTTGTGATTTTAAAAACAAAATATTAAGGAATATAGAAGTCTTATAGACCTAACAATCTTCCCCCTTTTTGAAAGCACAAAAAACTTCAAAAAACTTGAAAAAGGAAAGAAATAAATGCTTAAAGTTAGAAATACTTATGTAACACCCCGACCCCAGTTACCCAAAGTTGGTGCATTATTATGTAACATTGGAATGATCACAAAAGATCAAGTCTCTAAAGACCGATTAGTTTAGTATCCTTGGAAACACTAGATACATTCATAAGTCTTACATTACATCATAAAGTAAAACATAACTACAAAAACATATTGTCTTCATATCCCCTCATACTATCCCTACAGGTCATTTATAATATACTTCTTCACATCCTGGAAAATTTAAAACATTGGAAGGGGTGAGCTCAGATGATCAGTAAGGATAACAATATAGCTGAAGCTTTCATAAATAAACATAAAAATTTAAGGCAATGTATAACTAAAAAAAATCCCTTTAAACTTGAACTTAAACATAATATGGAAAAAATAAAATCAAATAATTCCATTTACTTATTCACATGGATATTTTACTAGTCGAATAATCACATGCAATATCAATAACCACTTTCATAATGAGGTAATGCATAATGCCAGACTATCATAACCACGTAGCTAAGGCCTCATGCCGAGACTACAAATAAGATTTTGTCAAGGCCTCATGCCAAGACACTAATTTGTCTCATGAGACCTACCAATGTATCGAGGAGCTATAGCGGGCTCCTCTTGTCACTTATTAAGTCCAATGAATTCATCATATGTACAGGTTTAAACATATCATAAACCATAACATAATCATATCACATAAATAAATGCATAAAGTAAACATAACATTTCCACATTTCAATCACATGATATTAATACAACACAATGATATAAATAAAAACATTATCAAAACCATTTTCAATACCAAAATAAAAGAAAATTAAAACTTTGTATTTATTTTTAATTACAAAAAAAGGTTATGGCTTGTAGAGGAAGCCGAAACTCAAATAATGGTCATGGAGGCAGAGAAGTCTTTGTCACCGCATACATAAGACAAAAAAATCCTTTTGGCGTTTAGTCAAAACGCTTTATATAAAAATATTCCTTTTGAATAAAACTAAAAGTCAAAGGGGTTTATACACCGTATAAAAGAATGTTGTTTATAAAACAAAATATGCCTCAATGGAAAGAGATTGAGATGAAGTACCTTACCATGATCATTTTTTTAAATAAAATAGATCTATTATGTGTATTCACTATAAGTACACATAAATAAAGTACAAATAAAAGATTAGACATAATAATATCATGACATAATTTGAAAGTAGGAGATTAACCCAAAGAACAGAAATTTGGTTAAGAAGTTCTCTTACCTCGTGTCCGACTTGACTCGACTGTTCTTTAACCTCCTGAATAATAAACTAGAGTTAATTTATAATTTCTTAAGAACCTTTTTCAAGTTTATTATTCGTTTTATATCACTTATTACCATGTTATTAACATTATGTAATTATTTATGTTAATAACGGTCGTTTTGTCGATCTTTGGTACTTGAGTCAAAAATAAACTTCTTATAATTACAAGTTGTTCATGTGGTAAAATATCCATTATATCCAGAATTATATTCATGATTTAGATATCATATATATCATATATATTCAATATATACATTCAATCATAATATTACATAACATGTATAGGTAAGAAATAAAATGCACCGTTCATGGAGACGGTAAGTCATACGTACGCATGAACGCTACTTTCATTTATATTTCGTATTTAATGGAATGAAATCGTTATGATATAAAGGTGTATTATAATTCCAGTATAATATCATATAAATATCATTTACTCCATCCTTTATACGTCCCACATATGGCATTAACGATTCAAATCACTTTGAGGGGGCGGTAGTCCGCACTTCCTAAAATGAAATTATCACGTTTACCCATAATGGAAATCATAAAGGTATGCCATAAATGAAAAATATAGAAGAATAAGGAATACATAAACATAATATATATCATATATAAAAATAGTTTCATCATAATGGCCACCATGAGAGGTGCTAATAGAATATTGAACAATCATCGTTTCGTGAGGCAGTAATTCGCCACCCACAGAAACAGTATGTTCTTTAACCATTAAACGAAGGTGTGTGTAAGTGTAAGTAAAATACATCTCATAATAACATCCTAGAATATATAATATACTGGTATTTTTGAAAATAAAGTAATTAAAAGAGTTTAAGGGGTTGGAGAAGAAAAATAAAACACAAGAACATAAGGGAAGACATTACCTTAAAATCGGGTAACTCTTTTTGATTTGAGCCAAAGGCTTCCTTGGGAAGACTTCTGCCCAAAGTGAGGCTTCTAGGAGTAAGAGAGAGAAGTTTAGAGAGTATTTTGGCAGAGTTTGGCTGAGCCAAATGGATTTTATGGTGTGAATAAGGTGGTAGAGGTGGGTGCCTTTTATAAGAGAAGAGGAGGGGCACTCTTGGAAAGTCATGAAATGTTACATTATTATGAAATGATTTTTGGATTTAAAAGGTCCCACAATTAAATATTTCGAATAAAATGTGATAAGGTTTCGAAATATACTCATCCAATAGGTTTTTGACAAGTTTAAGTCTTATATTTTACATTATCGTTTCATTTTATTTAAATCATTAATTAATGAGGTAATCGCTGCATCATCATGGTGTGATAAATAAATTTAATTATTTAAAGTATAAAAATTATAAAAAAATTACCATGATTTAGTAAATATTTTTAGATTTACAATGAATATTTATAGTCTAAATGTTAAATTATATAACCCCATTTAATAATTGTTTTAGTAAAACAACACATGTTTGTGACAATTTTATTTTTACTTTAAATATAAAGTTATTAATGTCATTTTCTTACCCAAGTGGCCCCATGGGGTCCCCAAGTTGAACCGTGGATTTTATTGGTCAGACATGACTCATACAATAAGGGTAGGACAAGTGTAAAGATAATTTCATATTATTATAACATTATATTTACCTTAAATTACACTAATTACATTTAATCGCGATTAATAAAACTTAAAAGTTACTATTCACCAAAACTTATTTTCATCCCATTGAACCACATTTTACCTCCTAGTGACAACCATGTATGTCGGATTTTTGAAAATCAAATCATAGAAGTGGTAATGTTTTATTTAAATGAAAAATCAGTTTTTTAACTACCACTTAGTGGTTTCACTATTCATCAAAAATTGAAGTTTTTCAGAAAAATACCAAAAATTCACCCTAAGATATAGTTGATATTCCGAATTCAAAAATGATGTCTATTTTAAAAAATTCCAAACATATAAGTTGCATTAATTAATTTTATAATTAACTTCTGTTGTCAAAAAAATAGCGGGTTTTTAAGAAACAATATATATCAAAATATTGACACTCGTTTATGTCCAATTTCAAAGTGAAATTAATTATAATGACCACGATTGGATAAAATTGTAAAAATTTATTCTAATTATACTTTAAAACCATTCAACAGTATAATTTATCACGATAAATTATTTTGATTAAAAAAGTTTTTTTTAAGTATTTTTATTTCTATTCATAGAAAATTGGAAGTTCTTAGAAAATTACAAAAAATTCAACTTAGGATAATTTCATTATTCAGAATAAAAAAATGATGTCCATTTTGAAATATAAAATTTATATAATTTCAAAAAGTGGTTATTACTATTCATAACGGCTAATTTGATTGTTTATGGTGTGTGTTAGAACTCGAAGTTGCGTACAACACACACTACTATATTATTCAAAGAGAAGCGTACCGTGGAAGCTTGGGGTGTTACATTCTCCCAACCTTCAATAAATTGCGTCCTCATAATTGGAAATTTTTCTTTGAAAATAAAAGGTTGAAAATAGGAAATACCTTTGTGGAAAACCCACATCAGAAATAGGGTTAATAAAAATATAACATTAAAAGAAAGAAAGAGAAGTACAAAGGTCACCCAAGATAGCCCATACTAGGATTCTATGAAAATATGGATATGTAGGAGAAACAAACCATCAAGGTCTGATGGAGAGTTGTAGAAAATAACATTAGGAGAAAGTTTAACTATTAGAGAATCACAAACTTGTGATTGGTTAAACGATCCTTGATTCCCCAGTAGGAAAAGTTAACCGACAACATTTTTGTTTTAAGTTACCTTTCATAAAGTTGAGCAATTTATTTAGGAGATTTACTAAGAACGTAAGGAAATATACATACTTGTCATGTAGACTTTTCATTTTTTAATAAATTTTTACCACAAACCCATCTTTCACTCAAAAAGAAAATAGAACTCAATAATATTATATTTATTCTAATCATATAAGGTTCCAAATATTAACACACACCATGAAGAAATTTTTTTTGTAATAACCAGGGACTTCCTGTAGGCTAGTGGTAGGTAATAAAGGCCTATCACACTATGGTTGTGGCTTCTATTCCTACAGCTTTGTCCGACGCGATGGGTTATCCCCCAACCTGTAGGTTGTCCTTTTCCTAAAACTATAGTATTATAATATTCCAAAAATAATCTTCAGAAATGTTTTACCCTTAAACAATACTATCCAATGTTCAAATTAATCCATTCCAACCTTTATAGTTATCCAAAATACCTCTGTCAAGACTTTCTCTAAAAGGTCTCTAAATTCTAAAATCAATTGTAACATCAGGTTCCCCAAACAATGTAAAGTTTATCTTATTGTCACATACTAAAAATATGATTACCTTCATCATATTAAAAAATTAATGAAAACAACAAGTACTGCAGTACAATCCTTATATATATTTCACATTATTCTTATAACCGTAATATAGTTCTTGAGTCCAAAAACACAAATACAATAATTATTCAACTTCATCTGTAGTAACAACATAAGCTTGGCCTTGATCCCTTGGCCTTTCTGATGTAAGTTTCTATGATGCTTATGACATTCATTTTCATAATTCCCCATTTATCTACAATTATAGCATTCAACATTGATAGCCTCTTTATTTCCCATGCAATCACGAGCCTGGTGACCTTTTTCTCCACAATTATAACTAACTCCCATTCCTTTTAGGAAAGTACCAGGGTGATTATTCCCACAATTAGCGCATAATGGAAAATCCTTCTTTCAATTTTTCCCTTTATCTGTCTCTAGTTCCACCGTTCTCTTCTTCTCTTGCTTTACTTTATAGTCATAAGATTTAGAGAATTCATTTTTTGTCTTGATAGCACACAAGACTATATCTTCATACGTTGAGAATGATTGTGATACTAAAGCTTGAAGGAGAACCGGTTTTAACCCATCAAAGAAACGATCGATCTTAATTATTGGGTTACGTATATAATCTGTAGCATATCTCGCTAACCTTGTAATGTTGGCCTCATACTTTGCGACATTCTCATCCTCCATTTGTCTCAGACTCAGAAACTGCCTTTCCATTTATGCTCGATGGTCACGAGGAAAGTATTGTTCTAAGAAAATATCTTTGAACTCCCTCCATTCCATATTTGATACTTCATCATCTTCCTTTGTGTTTTAAATGAATGACCACCATTGATCAGCATCTCCAGTGAGGCAGTAAACTACCATGATAACCTTTTCCCTTCCACTACTCCCCAAGGCATGGAATATTTTCTCTAAGTAATTTATTCATTGCTCAGCTACTAAGGGATTTTAATCCCATTGAATGTTGGTGGTTGTTTCCCCATGAAGCGGTCTAACATTGATCCTCCATGTTGCGGATCAGGGTGCTCCATACGAGTAAGGTTATTATTAATAACCTGAATGAGTTGTCCCAGTATAGTGATAAGCTGACCAGCACCAGTTGTATCACCAGCTCCACTATAATTATCTTGAGCAGGAGGGAAATCCCTACATGGAGTGCATGCATTGATACGGTTTCCATTCCTTCAACTAGGTGCCATTTCTAAACAATGGCATAAACTAGATCAGTTTATGAATCAAAATAAATAATTACATACTTGTAAAACCCATAACATAAATTGAACAGTTTATGGATATAATCCATAATCATAAAAATGTTTTCTTTGAGGAAGTATATACTCATAAACCCTTCATAATGGTTTGTAAAGAAAATGGGAATTTTCCTAAGAATATCCCCCGGGAGTGTCGTAACCAAGAGTGCAGCAAGGCTCGTTGTCATTCACCAGTTCTCATTCGAGTCTAGCTCAAAGTGGTGTTTTCGGGTTTTACCCCTAGGTACATCTATGCCAGAGCCGCCTCTACCTGCTCGTATCCAGACAGGTATGTATTGCTCGGAAAACTCAAAAAATCTCTATAATTCCAATATTCTAGGAAGTTATTCTATACTAATCCTCAAAGTCTATCTTAGGGCTATGTGATCTATTCAGAGTTTATCAAAATATAGCTTCCCAGTTTAGTACTAAACTGCCTCTGATACCAACTATAACGCCCCGACCCCAGTTACCCAAAGTCTGTGCATTATTACGTAACATTGGAATGATCACAAAAGATCAAGTCCTGAAAGACCGATTAGTTTAGTAGCCTTTGAAACACTAGATACATTCATAATTCTTACATTACATAATAAAGTAAAACAAAACTACAACAACATCTTGTCTTCATATCCCCTCATACTATCCCTACAGGTCATTCATAATATACTTCTTCATATCCTGGAAAAATTAAAACATTGGAATGGGTGAGCTCAAATGCTCAGTAAGGATAACCGTATAGCGGAAACATTCAGAAATAAATATAAACATTTAAGGTAATGTATAACTAAAACAAAAGCCTTTTAAACGTGAAATTCAGCATAATATGGAAAAAATAAAATTAAATAATGCCATTTACTTATTCACATGGATATTCTACTAGTCGAATAATCACATGCAATATCAATAACCACTTTCATAATGATGGAATGTATAATTCCAGACTATCATAACCACGTAGCCAAGGCCTTGTGCCAAGACTACAAATAAGATTTTGTCAAGACCTCGTGACAAGACACTAGTTTGTCTCATGAGACCTACCGATGTATCGAGGAGCTATAGAAGGCTTCACCCGTCACTTATTAAGTCCAATTCATTCATCATATGGATAGGTTTAAACCATAACATAATCATATCACATAAATAAATGCAAAAAGAAAACATAACATTTCCACATTTCAATCACAAGATATCAATACAACACATTGATATAAATAAAAACATTATCAAAACCATTTTCAATACCAAAATAAAAGAAAATTAAAACTTTGTATTTATTTTTCATTTAAAAAAAAGGTTATGGCTTGTAGAGGAAGCCGAAACTCAAATAATGGTCACAGCGGCGGAGAAGTCATTGTCGCCGCATATGTAAGACAAAACAATCCTTTTTTCATTTAGTCAAAATTCTTCGTATAAAAATATTCCTTCTGAATAAAACTAAAATTCAAAAGTGTTTATACACCGTATAAAAGAAAGTTGTGTATAAAACAAAATATGCCTCAATGAAATTAGATTGAGATGAAGTCCCTTACCAAGATCATTTCTTTAAATAAAATAGATCTATTATGTGTATTCAATATAAGTACTCATAATGAAAGTACAAATAAAAGATAAGACATAATAATATCATGACATAATTTGAAAGTAGGAGATTAACCTAATGAACAGAAACTGGGTTAAGAAGTTCCCTTACCTCGTGTCGAACTTGACTCGACCGATCTTTAACCTCCTGAATAATAAACTAGAGTTAATTTATAATTTCTTAAGAACCTTTTTCAAGTTTATTATTCCTTTTATATCACTTATTTCTATGTTATGAACATTATGCAATTATTTATGTTAATAACGGTCGTTTTGTCGATCTTTGGTACTTGAGTCAAAAATAAACTTCTTATAATTACAAGTTTTTCAAGTGATAAAATATCCATTATATACAGAATTATATTCATGATTTAGATATCATATATATCATATATATTCAGTATATACATTCATTCATAAAATTACGTAACATTTAGAGGTAAGAAATGAAATGCACCATTCATGGAGACATTATGCCATACATACGCATGAACACTACTTTCATTTCTATTTTTTATTTAATGGAATGAAATCGTAATGATATAAAGGTGTATTATAATTCCAGTATAATATCATATATATAAATCATTTACTCCATCCTTTATACATCCCACATATGGCATTAACGATTCAAATTACTTTGAGGGGGCGGTAGTCCGCACTTCCTAAAATGAAATTATCGCATTTACCCATAATAGAAATCATAAAGGTATGCCATAAATAAAAAATACAGAAGCATAAAGAATACATAAACATAATATATATCATATATAAAAATAGTGTCATCATAATGGCCACCTTGAGAGGTGTTAATAGAAGATTTAACAATCATCGTTTCGTGAGGCAGTAATTCGCCTCCCACAGAAACAGTATGTTATTTAACCATTAGACGAAGGTGTGTGTAAGTGTAAATCAAATCCTTCTCATAAAAAAATACTATAATATTTAAGATATTGGTGTTGTTACAAAATAAAGGAATTAAAAGAGTTTAAGGGGTTGGAGAAGAAAAATAAAACACAAGAACATAAGGGAAGACATTACCTTAAAATCGGGTAACTCTTTTTGATTTGAGCCAAAGGCTTCCTTGGGAAGACTTATGCCCAAAGTGAGGCTTCTAGAAGTAAGAGAGGGAAGTTGAGAGAGTATTTTGGCAGAGGTTATCTGATCCAAATGGCTTTTATGGTGTGAATAAGGTGGTAGAGGTGGGGGCCTTTTATAAGAGGATAGGAGGGGCACTCTTTGAATGTCATGAAATGTTACATTATTATGAAACGCTTTTAGGATTTCAAAGGTCCCAAAATTATATATTTCAAAGATAAGGTGATAAGGTTTAGAAATATACTCACACAATAGGTTTTTGACAAGTGTAAGTCTTATATTTTACATTATCTTTTTATTTTATTTAAATCGTTAATTAATGAGGTAATCGCTGCATCATCATGGTGTGATAAATAAATTTATTTATTTAATGTCTAAAAATTATAAAAAAATTACCATGATGTAGTAAATCGTTTTAGATTTCCAATTAATATTTATATTCTAAAGGTTAACTTATATAACCCCATGTAATAATTGTTTTAGTAAAACAACACATGTTTGTGACAATTTTATTTTTACTTTAAATAAAATGTTATTAATGTCATTTTCATACCCAAGTGGCTCCATGAGGTCCCCAAGTTGACCCATGGATTGTATTGGTCAACCATGAATCATCAAATAAGGGTAGGACAAGTCTAAAGGTAATTTCATATTATTATAACATTATATTTACCTTAAATTACACTAATTACCTTTAATCGCGATTAATAAAACTTAAAAGTTACTATTCACCAAAACTGATTTTCATCCCATTGAACCAAATTTTACTTCCTAATGATAACCATTTATGTCAAATTTTTGAAAATCAAATCACAAAAGTGGTAATGTTCCATTTAAACGAAAAATCAGTTTTTTAAATACAACTTAGTGGTTTCACTATTCATCAAAAATTGAAGTTTTTCAGAAAAATACAAAAAAATCATCCTAATATATAATTGATATTATGAATTCAAAAATGATTTCTATTTTAACAAATTCCAAACATATAAGTTGCATTAATTAATTTTATAATTAATTCCCATTGTCAAAACAAATAGCGGGTTTTTAAGAAACAATATAGAACAAAAGATTGACACTCGTTTATGTCCAATTTCAAAGTGAAATTAATTCTAATGACCACTATTGGATAAAATGGTAAAAATATATACTAATTATACTTTAAAACCACTAAATAGTATAATTTATCACTATAAATTATTTTTATTAAAAAAGTTGTTTTTAAGTATTTTTTTCTATTCATATAAAATTGGAAGTTCTCAGAAAATTCCAAAAAACAATCAACTTAGGATAGTTTCAGAATTCAGAATCCAAAAATTTAGTCCATTTTGAAATATAAAATTTATATAATTTCAAAAAGTGGGCATTACTATTCATAATGGCTACTTTTATTGGTTTTGGTGTGTGTTAGAACTCGAAGTTGCGTACAACACATGCTACTGTATTATTTAAAGAGAAGCATACCGTGGAAGCTTGGGGTGTTACAACTTAGCTCTTCCTTAAGTGTATGACTTAGGGTAAATTTTTCTTCCCTTATGTAGAAGTTCTTAGAGTATAAAAATCTCTCCCTCAGATATATATTCTTCTATTTAGAGAGACTCCCCCTTAGATGTATAAATCTTCCTTATAGATGAATGTTAGGAAATTTATTTTTCCTTAGATTTTACCCTAAGGAATTTCCTTTATAAATTTTTCTTCCTTTATCTTCTCCCTTTGATAAAATTATCTCCCTTTGATATTTTCAAAAAATGAATAGAGAGGGACCTTTAAGGTTAAAAGGAAATATATACGAGACAAAATATATAAAATATTTTCAAGGAATTTTTCATTAAGTTCCTCATAAAAAAACACAATCCAAAATTCGGCATGAATAATGTATCAAACCTCCTTCTTTGTCAACGAAAGTAGATTTTTCACCATGGACTTAATATTTTTCACCTCCTTCTGATATTCTTGAAGCTTCTTTATCAAGGCATCTTTCTCAACTACCTTCTTCTCTAGAGCATAGCTCTGGAATTCTTGAGACCAATTCTTATCTTCAATAACTTTGATCACTTCTTCTCATGAATCTGATTTCTTCTCACGACAAGAAAATATCCCTTTCTGGTAATTAGAAACTTCATCTATAGTATTCATTTGATCTAGAAGATTTTTTCCTTTATTTTTCTTCGTAGCTAACTCACTTGAGAATTTCTCAAAGATAGATGTCTGGACTTTGGACAGCTCATTTGCAATATCATTGAATTCTCCCTTTGTTGATTCTATGATGTTTGATAATTTTAGAGCTTTGTCTAATAAGGTTCGGGTCCGGCTCATCACTTTATAACATGAAACTTTTTGAGCTTTGTAATCAATGAGATGATTATTATGATCAGCTTCACCTTTCACCACCATGTCCATCAACATTGATGTTGAATCCGCCTTTTGATTTAAGGGTTCCTCCATCATTTGGCTCTAAGAATCTATGTAAGCGAGTACTATAATAGTACTTATTAATTTCCTTAACGAACTTTTTACAAAGTCATCACCAATATATGAAAAGGACTCAGAGTCAGAGTCTTCTTTATTGACTTTGGGAGTAGAGGTTTCCGGATTCTCAAGGTTTTGAGGAGAGTCGACATTAGAAGGGGAAACCATAATGGCCTTCCCTTTATCAGTTTTCAGCACCGCATAGGGTTTAAAACCCTGAGGGACTTCATCATTTTCTATAGACTTATCATCTCTGGATTCAACTTAAAATTCTTCTTCTTATTTCTCTTCTTCACTTCCTGTATCACTATTTTCAGATTCATGAATTTCATCTTCATTTTAGGTTACATAAATCTCTTCTTTTACTTCTTCTACTTATTTGAGTTCAATCTCAAATTCTTCTTCTTCTTCCACGGTAGAAACTCCTGGTGTTTCAACATACTCATAAACTTGTCTAATAACATCATCTTCTTCTTCTTGAATGATCTCATCTTCTTCCTGTGATTCTTATTGTAGTTCTAGAAAAGGTTCCGATATTACTACAGATTTCTTATCTTTCTTAGGTTCTGGAGTGACATCCGATTCTGGTATATTTTTAGAGGACTTTTCTACTTCTTTCAGCAGGGATAGTATAATCTTTGTCTCATTTATTTTCATTTTCTGCATCTTCTACTTATCTAGTTTCTCTAATACATCAGCGGATTGGATCCTTAAAGCCTTTGCCTCTACCAGATTTAACCCAAATATTAGATCCACTTTCTTCCTAGATGCAGCTAATTTCCTCCCGCCAACTACAATATTATCAGAGTAAGCCTTTGGTTTCCTTATGACCGGTGTTGTTAAAGCCGGAGCTACTGAGGTAAGATCGGAAAGAGAGGCCTCATCTGAATTTTTCTTCTTTTGAACACCTTTTGAAGATACCAGAACCGATTTTTTCTAAGCTACTTTGGATGATTCTAGAATGGATTCTTTCAATATCGTCTTCTGAACTTTCAGTGTTATGACTTCTTCAAACTTATTAGAGTACGGATTGTAATAAAGTTTCATTATCTTCAGCGTATCTTCACTTAGAAACATAATCTTACAGGATTTAAAAGTAGACTTTCATGTAATTTTAATTTCATCTAAAACCATAACAACTATCGTTGAGATAGTGGCTTGGTACATGAGAATTTGAGATTTGATGGTACCGGCTTTCACAACATTAATTGTAAGGAAAATATACTTTACAAAATTAACCTTTTAGAGGTTGATGAGAAAGTATAACAAAATAATGTCACACGTCTTTAAGGAATATTTTTCCCCTTTTCATGGGATAAAGAACCCCTGCATCCATAATGCTACCAATCTATTGTATATTGATAAATGTGAAAGCTTCAAAGTCTTACCTCCCTTGATGGGGAGACTTTCTAAAGCACAGTTCTTCACGAAAGAACCTTACTTATCCGAAATTTTGTAGGAACCTATGAGGGATTATCCTTTATAGGGAATCTTCAAGAAGTTGGAAACTTTTTGGCATGGAACTATGTAAGAATTTTCATAATCCATAAATCTAAAATATTTCTTACCATCCTTTTCAAAGAAATTGACAGAGCTTTAAAATTATATGACTAGTTCTAGATATACAGGATCTTGAACCTTCTCCTTTACTATAAAAATACTCTCCCAATTATTATATTTAATAATACGAGATATGAGGGAGTAATACCGCTTAAAAAAGTCTAAACATACAAGTCTTTCTCGAAATATCATCTTGTCTTTATTCTCCTTGACTATCATCTGGTCAGAACTGCCTAACATTCCGATCTGTAAGAAATCTATGAAGAAATCTGGAATGAAAAACTTTGAAGCAGCAACACTTTGACTTGAAGACTTAAGGAACTAGTGGGGTCCTTATGAAGTGGGGTAGACCTTATATAGACAAACTAATACCTCTCATCTTCTATAAGGAAATCAAACGGCTGTGATTTTCCCAAAAAGATCTAACATTTGAGGATGGTAAAAAAATTTATCCATACTGAAATTTTGTGGTTTTAGAAAAATAAAAGTCAGATTTTAAGGAAATATGAATCCAGAGAAAAATTTCTCAATAGAAGGAAATACCAACAAATAAGACTGTAAGAAAAAAATAACTAGGGGGTAAGAAAATGCACCCTTAAGGAATCTCTGAAGAGATTATCGATAGCGAAGAAATATTTCTTGGGGTTAAAAACTAGAATCCGAAAATTTGACTACAAGAATTTCAATTCTAGAAATACGGATTCCAAGAATTTAGATTCTGGGATTTTTTTAATAACAGACACCAGGGGGAAATTTTTTTTAAAGAAAACATGAAGTTTTAAAATATTCAAACATATGTACTCCCCCTGAATTTAGGAGTAATTTATTGTTTGGAGATGTATAAACAAGAAGTATATATGAATGATTATCTTATAGATATAATTCCTAGCTTCTATTTAATGTATTAAAATCTATCAGATGGTAATGTTTTGGTAAATATATCAGCAAGTTGTTCTTGCATTCCGATGAATTGAAGAATTATATCTCCTTTAAGTGTGTGATCCCTAAGAAAGTGATGCCTAATATCTATGTTCTTATTATGATAGTGATGTTGCTGGGTTTTTACTTAGGGCGATGGTACTAGTGTTATCCCATAAGATTTGAGTTTCGGAAAAACTCATGCCATAATCTGTGAGTGTGTGTTGCATCCGCAACAGTTGAGCACAACAACTTCCAGCTGATACATAATCTTCTTTCGTGGTGGAAAGTGCTATATAATGTTGTTTCATGAAAAACCAAGAAACTAAGTAATCTCCTAGAAAATGAAAAGTTATAGATGTACTCTTTCTATCCATTTTACAACCAAAAAAATCGGCATCCAAAAATTTTTTTTGTTCAAAAACATTTCCAGAAGAATAAAAAAGGCCTAAATCCAAGGTTCCTTTTAAGTACTGGAAAATTATTTTCACAGCCTTAATATAGGATTCCCTAGGATTTTCTTGATATCTTACACATAAGAAAATATAAAACATTAGGTCAATTCGATGTGCTATTAAGTAAAGTAAAGTTACCATTATCTCTCTATAAGATGTTTAATCTACTGGTTTCCCTGCTTCATCAATATCAAGAGTATTAGAAGTTCTGATAGGAGTACTTATACTCTTAGTATTACCAAACCCAAACGTTTTAAGAAGACATTTGATGTAATTATTTTGACATACATATGTTCCTTCTTGTTTTTGAGAGACTTAAAAACTAAGAAAGAATGTTAACTCACCCATCATACTCATTTCAAACTCATAATTCATGCGATCTACAAAGGAATTTGTTAAGGACTGTTGAGTTGATCCGAATATAATGTCGTCAAAATATATTTGTACAATTAAAATGCATTTCTTATCTTTTTTTATAGAAAGTATTGGATCCACGGTTCCCTTAGAATAGTTGTTTTGAAGTAAAAATCATGCAAGTATATCATACCAAGATCTAGGGGCTTGTTTAAGGCCATATAAAGCTTTGGTAAGTTTATATACATGATTAGGATGTTTTATGTCTTCAAAACCAAGAGGTTGATTTATATAGAATTCTTCTTATACATATCTGTTAAGGAAATCACACTTCACATCAATTTGATAATGTTTACAGTTATGGAATGTTGTAAGTTCTAGAAGTATTCAGATAGATTTGTGTCTTGCTACCAGTGTATAGTTTTCTTTATAATCTATGCCTTCTTGTTGGTTATAGCCTTTAAAAACCAATCTTTCTTTATTTCTAACTATAATCCCATTTTCATCACATTTATTTTTGAAGACCCATTTTACACCAATAACAGATGTATCCTTATGTCTCTCAACCAAGGTCCAAAATTGAATCCTTACAAACTCATTGAGTTCATCTTGCATAGCCTTTGTCCAATATTCATCACCTAAGGCTTCCTTAGGAGTCTTTGGATAAAATTGGAAAGAAAAACAACATGTTCAATTTCATTTCTAAAGGAACTTCTAGTCCTCATAGGTTGATTGACATCTCCAATGACATTATCCGTAGGATGATTTCTAAGTAAAAACTGATTTGGGTTTTGTAAAACTTGATCATCAACATAAGGTAGAAAATATTCAGGGTTAAATGTTTCAGGAATATTTTCATAAACATTTTCATTAAATGAATATTCAACTATAGGTTGTTGATTATTTTTAGAAAATATGTCTAGAGGATTTAAATCAGGTTGTTTGAAAACAAAAGGATCAGTTTCATCAAATTTAACATGTACTATTTCCTCCACAGTACAAGTGTTTTTGTTAAAAATCCAATAATCCTTAGAGTTAGTAGAATAGCCTAAGAAAATTCCTTCATCAGATTTTGGTTCAAATTTGTGTAAGTTATCCTTAGTTTTAAGAATAAATACATTACAACAAAAAACCTTGAAGTAAGAAAATTTTGCTTTTCGACCAGTCCACAGCTCATATAAAGTTTTATTAAGAAAAGGTCTTTTCAAAACTCAATTTATAGTATAACATGAATTACGTACAGCTTCACCCCAAAAGTATTTTGCTATATAATATTAACTCAACATGGTTCTGGATATGTCTTTAAGGATTCAGTTATTTCTTTCAACAACACCATTTTGTTGAGGAGTTCTAGGAGCTGAGAAATTTTGAGTAATACCTTTCTTACTACAAAAAGTTTCAAAATCGAAATTTACAAACTCACCACCATGATCACTATGAATTGTTATTAGTGGTAGATTTTTCTCATTTTTTACTTGATCTTGCAAGGTTTTAAAATAGGAAAAGGCTTCATATTTTCTTGCTAGAAAATAGACCCAAGTATATCTAGTGCAATCATCAATGAGAAAAAATACATAATATTCGCCTCCAATAATTCCTGTTTTTTTAGGACCAAATATATCCTTATGCACTAACTATCAACCAATAGATGTTGAAACTTCACTAATTGATTTAAAGATAGATTTGTGTTGCTTTCTAAACTGACAAGGGTCACAAACATTTGAGGAATAAAAACATAGAACTGGTATATCCTTAACTAATACTTTATTTGAGAGATTACTAAGGTTCTTAAGGTTTTAGTGTCCTAACCTTCTATGCCAAATCCATGATTGATCTTCAATTTCACTTAGGAAAGGATGCTTTTGACTTCTTAAGTCTTCTAAGTTCAAAGTGTAGACATTCTCATGACTATGGGCAGTAAGAATATATTCATCCTTGGAATTGTGAACTAAAAACTTATCATTCCTATAATTGAAAAGGTAACCTTAATCACATAATTTAATTATGCTTATAAGGTTGTGCTTAATACCATTAACAAATAAAACATTAGAAATTAAAGCCTTTCCAAGAAGAATGATATTAACTATACCTATAATCTCTCCTTGAGAATTATCCCCAAAGGTTACTTTTCCTCCTTTCGTTTTGACAATTTTAGGGAAATGACTTTTGTTACCAGTCATATGATGGGAACATCCGCTATCCATATACTAGATATTGTTTGTATAATCTTCATTTTCTGGGAAAAAAAAATTCAGATTTTCGGAATCTAAACTATTTAGATCTGGGGTTAGACAATAAAATTTTAGGAACCCACATTTTTTTTTGAGAAATAAGTTTTATGAAATCCAAGATATTGAACAATTTTTAAAGAACAATTTTTTTTCCAATTCCCACCACTTCGAAATTTAGTACAAAAAGGGGCTCTCGATGGAATAAAATAGTGGTTTTTAAAAAAAGGTTTTTTATGAGTATAACCTACTCCAGTAGTATTTCCTTGAGGTATGATTTGAGAATACATCTTGTCAAAGTTTTATTTACCAAAAGTAAAGTTTGAAAGAAGTTTCTTAAGGGAAAATATTTTTGATTTCAGCTTGATGACTAAATTCCTATCCTCGGGAATTATTTCCCAAGAGTTATATTTTTCCTCAAAAACATTTATTTTTGAAATAGCATCCTTATGATCTTTAGAAAGTTTTTCCTTTTCAGAATTTACTCCCTTAAGGTCTTTAGAAATATTTTCTAGGAGATCATCCTTATCTTCAAGATCACTAGAGAGGTCTAAAATCTCTTTTTAAGAACTTCTTCTCTAGTATTTTCCTTATCAAGTATCTTTGAAATTTTACAATTTTTTGCTTCTAACAAATTGGAAAATCTCGATACTTCTTCATAAGAAGGTATTTCTTCATTATCTGATGATGAAGTATCTTCATCAGAAATAAAAGTTTCAGGATAATAACCCTTATCAATAGATAAATTTTTAAAAGCCTTAGTAGAACATACCTTGGCCATAAGACAAGTATTTGGAAAAGAAGTAGTAGTAATGAATCCGATTTTTTTCTATGATGATGATTCATATTCAGAAGATTCACATTTAGAAGAGTCTCTATAGCTAGCACTCCAAGTGTCATCTACTATAAGGATTTTCTTGTGCTTAGAATAGTATAAATTATTCATGTTTCTCTTTGAATTCCTTTCCTTATTATCCTTCTTTTTCAGAAGAGGGCAGTCAGGTCTGATATGACCTATTCTTCTACATTAGTAGCAAGTAACTTCCTCATTTTTATTTTCTCTGTATTCTATTTTCTTGAACTTATTTTGATAGTTCTTCTGAGCTACTATCTTGTTCATTCTCCGACCAAGATTAGCTAACTGATTCTCAGATATTTCTTTATCACTAGATTCTGACTGAATAGTATATTTCTTTGACTTTGATCTAGTAACTATTTCTGGAGTCTAGGATTTCATATATTTAGAAGTGGTTGTATAAGAAACTCTTCTATTCTCATTCTTCTTCTTAACATTATCTGCATCTCTCTTCATTCTTGTCTCATGCTGAAAAAGTTTTCCAAACAGCTCAACTATGGAAATTTGGGTGACTTTCCTGTTCTCATCAATTGCTGTCCTCTTGGACTCCCAATCATTAGGCATGATATCTATGATTTTATCTATAAGAGACTCATCATCCAAAAATTTTTCTGTCATATACTGTAAGCTATTTACAATTGACATGAACCTTTTCTGAACATTTTTTATGGGTTCTCCATAAGGAAAGTTAAAGCCATGGTATTCATCTTTCAACATAGCTCTTCTTATTTCTATAACTTTAGAAGTTCCAAAATTTGTAACTTCAAGTTTTATCTAGATACTATTTGTAGCATCGCACAAATATATTTGACTATAGATTTTCCTAGTCATAGAATATATCAATGTATTTCTGACTCTTAAATTAGATAGATATTCTGATTTCTCCTAATTCGTAAAAGTTCTCAATTCCTTATCAGGAATCTTATATTCTCCTATCAGCATCATGTATTTATCAACTCTAGTATTAATAAAAAAAATACTCCTCCTATATCTTTATTACTCATAATCATTTCCATCAAAAATATGAGGTTTGGTAGGATTTAGATTGTCGATAAAACCAACATTTAAGCCAACTATCTTAAAGAAAATATTTCCACACAAAATTGTTAGTAATAAAAGTTTGTAAAGAAGAAAAAAATATCCTAAGGAAAAAGGACTAGAGTATCTCTAAGAAAAACATGAATCCGAACTTTTTGAGTCCAAAATTCTGATTCCAAAAAAGTGAAGAAGAATATTTATCTAATAAATCTAATCATGAGATTAATTTAGATTGAACCAACCCTCTAATACCAATTTTTAGGAAGGTATGGAGTATGATATTCTACTCTATACCAATATGAGGATCGAAATAGGACTGAATATGTACAATATATAAGAAGGGGGGGGGGTGAATTGTATACATTAAAAATTTCTTAAGGAAATTTTTTTATAATAAAAAATTCACAACACCTCTAATAAGAAATAACCTTTTTAGAGGAAAAATAATGTTATTATGTATAAATCTTAAGAAACTTCTCTTACAAAGAAATTCTACCATAAGGCGTATAGAATTTATTAAAACCATATATACAAGTTGGTATGTTTATACAAAAAAACTTCCAAACTCTTACAAAGAAGTGGAAAATTACAATATTCTTTTAACCCAAGGAGGAGGGTATCCAACAACATTGGATAAAGGTCCCTTATTTTATACTTACAAGAAAGTCTGTCTTACCCAAACCTTGGGTAAGCCCTAAATCCGTAGATCAATATCTGTCTTTTTATCCCCACAAGCCCTCGATTTGTAAGGAAATTGGCACCTCTGACTTCACAACCCGAAGTCTCTGATTTTAAGGAAATCACACCTCTGCACGAAGAAACTCTGCACGAAGAAAAGTTTGAACAAGATATTCAAAATTTCTTCATGAACCCTGAGAGTTTATAAGATCCTCTCACTCTAGAGAAATTCACTTTTACAGAGATGAACTCCAAAATGAAAATATGTGAACTTGTTGTGTGTTATCCATGTATCTTTTTTCATCTCATTATTTGAGGTCATATTTATAGCTTTCAAAAATCTACTGGTCGGTTCCACTCCACCAATCATATTTCCTTAAATCTTGGAGGGACCTCGACACATGGTAAACATACAACAGTTAGTTTATAACAGAAACAAAGAAATCATTTTGTATAACTAAGCCTGAATATAATTATCATACACCCTGAGTGTAAGGAAATTGGAATCCGATAAAATTGGAATGATATGAAGAAATATAAGATTCAGTATTCTAAGGAATTAAAGCATTGAATAATAAATTATGAAATTGTAAAATTTAGAATGGAATTTTATCAAATCAGTATGAGTAAAGTGTTGGAAAAATATTTTATGAAAACTTGGTTTTCACAAATTCTGGTACCGGTATCATGATTTACGACATGATAGAAAAACGAAACCGGTATCAGATTATAGAAGACAATGCATAAGGAAATTTTCAGTACCAATTTCTTATTCTCTAGTATCAGTATCATAAGAAACGATATCACTATCTCTAACATAAATGGTGTTAAGAAAATATTCTTTAGAAATGCCTAATGTAAAATTTCCGGTATAGAAATCCTGGATTTGAAAATTTCGATATTTAATGATGTGTGAAAATAAAATTTCCAGTATAGAATATCTCATTATAAGAAATTCAGTATAGAAAATTTTGGTATGGAATAAAATCTATATGTGAAAAATCTGTCTTAAAACCGCAATACTGGAATTCTATGTATAAGGAAAATATGATACCATATTTCATTCAAGATGAAAATTTGTATCATAGTGAAAACAGAGGATAGGAAAACAGTGTCTTAAGGAATTCCGGTATAGTATAACCATTAACCAAAAATTGGACCCTTTAGAAATTTTTCAGTATGATAAAACAGATTTCTAAAAACCTTAATAAAAATATGATTAACTCAAAAGTCTATGGAAATTTTGATTATAAAGAAATTTATGTAAGTGTAAAAAAGTAGATGAAATAGTAAGGAAAATATATTTATGAAGAAGGTGTTTGTGATTTTTAAAACAAAAGATTAAGGAATGCAGAAGTCTTATAGACCTAACAATCTCCCCATTTTTAGAAATCACAAACAAATTTGAAAAATTTGACAAAGGAAAGAAATAAATACTTAAAGTTAGAAATAGTTAGCTCCCCCATAAGTGTATGACTTTGGGTAAAATTTTCTTCCCATATGTAGAAGTTCTTAGAGTATGGAAATCTCTCCCTCAGATATATATTCTTCTATTTAGAGATAATCCTTCTTAGATATAGAAATATTCCTTATAGATGAAAGTTAGGAAATTTATTTTTCCTTAGATTTTACCCTAGGAATTTCTTTTATAAATTTTTCTTCCTTTATCTTCTCCATTTGATAAAATTCTCCCCCTTTGTGATTTTCAAAAAAGGAATTGAGAGGGACTTGTAAGGTTAGAAGGAAATAAATATGAGACAAAATGTATAAAATATTTGTAGGGAATTTTTTATTAAGTTCCTCATGAAAAAATACAATAAAAAATTCGGCATTAAAAATGTATCAACCCTCATTCTTCTCTGAAAGAAGAGTTTTCACCATGGACTTAATATTTTTCACCTCCTTGTGATATTCTTGAATTTTTTTATAAATGAATCTTGCTCAACTACCTTCTACCATAGAACCTTGATCCAGAATTCTTGAGACTGATTCTTATCTTCAAGAACTTTGATCACTTCTTCTTGTGAATCCGATTTCTTCTCAAGAGTAGCAGATATCTATTTATGTTAATTAACAACTTCAACTATGGTATTAATTTGGTCTAGAATATTTTTTCCTTCATTTTTCCTCATAGCTAACTCAATTGAGCATTTCTCTGAGAGAGAAGTATGAAATTTGGACAGCTCATTTTCTACATCATTGAACGCTCCCTTTTTTGATTTCATAAAGTCTGAGAATTATAGAGCTTTGTATGATAAGGTTCGGATCTGGCTCATCACTTTCTTACATGAGACTTTTTGAGATTTGTAATCAATGAGAAGATTATTATGATCAGCGTCACTTTTTACCACCATTTCTATCAACATAGATATTGAATCCACCTTTTGATTTAACGTTTTCTGCATCATTTGGTTCTGAGAATCTATGTTTGCAAGTACCGGAATAGTACTTACTAATTTACTTAATGAACTTTTTACAAAGTCATCACCCATAGATGATGAGGACACGAATTTATATTCTTCTTTATTGACCTTCAGAGTAGAGGTTTCTGGATACTCAAGGTTTTGAGGAGAGTCAGCATTAGAAGAGGAACCATAATGGCCTTCCCTTTATCAATTTTCAACACGGCAGAGGGTTTGGAAACCTGAGGGACTTCCCTATTTTCTATAGTCTTATCATCTCCAGATTCTGCTTGAACTTCTTCTTCTTATTTCTATTCTTCACTTCCGGCATCACTATTTTCGGATTCATGAATTTCGTCTTTATTTCTGGTTACATCGATCTCTTCTTCTACTTCTTCTACTTTTTCGACTTCAATATCAACTTCTTCTTCTTCTTCTTCTTCCTCAGTAGAAACTCATGGTGTTTTAACATACTCATCAACTTGTCTAATAACATCATCTTCTTCTTCTTGAATGATCTCATCCTCTTCCTGTGCTTCTTCTTGCAGTTCCGGAATAGGTTCCGATATTACTATAGATTTCTTTGCCTTATTAGGTTCCGGAGTGACATCCGATACTAGTAGATTTTCAGATGACTTTTATAATTCTTTCAGAAGGGATTGTATAATCTATGCCTCAGTTATTTTACATTTATGATTCTTCTCCTTAGGTTGTTTTTCTTATACATCAGCAGTTTGAATCCTTAAAGCCCTTGCCTCTGCCAGATTTAACCCAAAGATTGGATCCCCTTTCTTCCTGGATTTAGCTAATTTCCTCCAGTCAGTATCAATATCATCAGAGTAAGCCTTTGGTTTCCTTATGACTGGTGTTGTTAAAGACAAAGCTACTGAGGTAGGATTGGCATGAGAGGCCTCTTCCGACTATTTCTTCTTTTGAACACTTTTTGAAGATACCTGTACTGAATTGTTCTAAGCTACTTTGGATGATTCCAGAATGGCTTATTTTAATACCAGCTTCTAAACTTCCGGTGTTATGATTTCTTCAAAATTCCTAGATTCTAGATTGTGAGAATGTTTCATTATCTTTAGAATATATTCAATTAGCAACATAATATTACAGGATTTCAAAGTAGACTTGCATGAAATTTTCATTTCAGCTAAAACCATAACAACTATCCCATAGATAGTGGCTGGGTATATGAGAATTTGAGATTTGATGGTACCAGCTTTCACAATATTAATTATAAAAAAAACATACTTTAAAAAATTAACCTTCTTGAGGTTGATGAGAAAGTCTAACAAAAGAATTTCACTCACCTTTAAGGAATATTTATACCCTTTTCTTGGGATAAAGAACCCGTGCAACCCTAATGGTACCAATTTATGGTCTATTGATAAATGTGCAAGCTCCTGAGTCTTAACTCCCTTGATTCCGAGACTTTCTAAAGCATGATTCTTCTTGAAAGAACCTTCTTTATCCAGAATTTTTGTAGGAACCTATGAGGGATTCTCCTTCATAGGGAATATTGAATAATTTGGACACTTTTCATCATGGAACTATGTAAGACTTTTCATAAGCCTTAAATTTGAAATATTCCTTACCATCCTTTTCAAAGAAATTGACTGATTCATAAAATTTTATGACTTTTTCCGGACATAAAGGATCTTGATCCTTGTACTTTTCTATAAAAATACTCTCCCAATTATTACATTTAATAATACGAGAGATGAGGGAGTCATACTGATTAAAAAACTCTGAACATACAAGTCTCTCATGAAATATCATCTTGTCTTTATTCTCCTTGATTTTCATCTAGTCAGAACTGCCTAACAATTGGATCTATAAGAAATATCTGAAGAAATCTGGAATGAAGAACTCTAAAGTAGCAACACTCTGACTTGAAGACTTATGGAACTGGTGGGGTCCTTATAAATTGGTGTAGACCTTACAAAGACAAACCATAACCTTTCATCTTCTATAATAGAATCAAATGGTTGTGATTTTCCCAAAAAGATCTAATGGGTGAGGATGGTAAAGAAATACATCCATACTGAAATTTTGTGGTTTTAGAAAATTGCAGGTTAGATTCTAAAGAAATATGAATCTAGAGAAAAATTTCTTAAAAGAAGGAAATACCAACAAATTGGACTATAAGAAAAAAATAACTAGGGGTAAGAAATTGTACCTTTAAGGAATCTCTGAAGAAATTATCGGTATCGAAGAAACATTTCTTGCTGTTAAAAACTAGACTCAAGAAATTTGACTATGATAATTTCAATTCTGGAAATACAGATTCCAAGAATTTAGATTCTGAGATTTTTTTAATAACAGAGACCAGGGGGAATTTTTTTTAAAGAAAACAATATTTTTTAAAGTTTTCAAACATATGTACTCTCCCTAAATTTAGGAGTAATTTAATGTTAGGATATGGATAAACAAGAATTAGATATGAATGATTATCTTACAGATATCATTCCTAGATTCTATTTAATGTATTCAAATCTATTGGATGGTAATAGTTTGTTAAATATATCAACAAGTTGTTCTTGCGTTCTGATGAATTGACGAATTATATCTCCTTTAAGTGTGTGATCCCTAAGAAAGTGATTCCAAATATCTATGTTCTTAGAATGAGATTTATGTGCTGAGTTTTTAGTTAGGGCTATGGCACTAGTGTTATCACACAAGATTTGAGTTTTGAAAAAACTCATGGCATAATCTGTGAGTGTGTGTTGCATCCACAACACTTGAGCACAAAAACTTCTAACTGCTACATATTCTGCTTCTACGGTGGGAAGTGCTACAAAATGTTGTTTCTTCCAAGACCAAGAAACTTAGAAATCTCTAAGGAAATGACAAGTTCCAGATGTACTATTTCTATCCATTTTACAACCAGAAAAATAGGCATTCGAAAAACTTTTTAGTTCAAAAACATTTCCAAAAGAATAAAAAAGGCCTAAATCCAAGGTTCCTTTTAAGTACTAGAAGATTCTTTTCACAGCCTTAAGATTGGATTCCTTAGTATTTTCTTGATATCTTGCACATAAGAAAATATAAAACATTAGGTCAGGTTGACTTCCTATTAAGAAAATTAAACTTCTTATTATCCCTCTATAAGATGTTTGATCTAATGGTTTCTCTGATTCATCAATATAAAGAGTATTATAAGTTTTGATAGGAGTAATTATATGCTTAGTATTATCATATTAATTTTTTTTAAGAATATATTAGATGTACTTATGTTGAGACACATAAGTTCCTTCTTATTTTTGAGAAATTTCAAAACCAAGAAAGAATGTTAACTCACCCATCATACTCATTTCAAACTCAGACTTCATAAGATCCACAAAGAAATCTGTTAAGGATTATTGAGTTGATCTGAATATAATGTCATCACCATATATTTGTACAATTAAAATTTATTTTTTATCTTTATTTATAAAATGTGTTGGATCTGCGGTTCCCCTAGAATAGTTGTTTTGAATTAAAAATACTGTATGTCTATCATACCAAACTCTAGGGTCTTTTTTGAGGCCATATAAAGCATTAGTAAGTTTATATACATGATTAGTATGTTTTACATCTTCAAAACTATGAGGTTGATCTACATAGACTTCTTCTTATACATATCTGTTAAGGAAATCACACTTTACATCTATTTGGTAAAGTTTCAAATTATGGAATGTAGAAAATTCTAAAAGTATTCAGATAGATTCGAGTCTTGCTACTGGTGCATATGTTCCTTTATAATCTATGGATTCTTATTGGTTATAGCCTTTAGCAACAAATCTTGATTTATTTCTAACAATAATCCCATTTTCATCACATTTATTTCTGAAGACCCATTTGACACCAATAACAGATGTATCCTTAGGTCTCTCAACCAATGTCCAGACTTGATTCCTTACAAACTCATTGAGTTCATATTTCATAGACTTTATCCAATCTTCATCACATAAGGATTCCTTAGGAGTATTTGGCTCGAATTGGGAAATAAAAACAACATATTCAATTTCATTTATTAAGGAACTTCTAGTCCTTACTGGTTGATTGACATATCCTTTGACTTTATCAGTAGGATGATTTCTAAGTAACAACTGATTTGGGTTTTTTAAAATGTGATCATCAACATAAGATAGAAAATATTTAGTGGTAAATGTTTCCGGAATATTTTCATGAACATTTTACTTAGAAGAATCTTCAACTATAAGTTGTTGATTATTTTTATAAAATATGTCTAGAGGATTTAATTCAGGTTGTTTGAAAACAAAAGGATTAGTTTATTCAAATTTAACATGTACTGTTTCCTCCAAAGTACAAGTGTTTTTGTTAAAAACCCTATAATCCTTAGAGTTAGTGGAATAGCCTAAGAAAATTCCTTCAGCGGATTTTGGTGCAAATTTGTGTAAGTTATTCTTAGTATTAAGAATGAAAACTTTACAACCAAAAACCTTGAAGTAAGAAATTTTTTGTTTTTGACCAGTCCATAGCTCATAAAGAGTTTTATTAAGAAATGGTCTTATCAAAAATTGATTTATAGTATAACAGGTAGTACATAGAGCTTCATCCCAAAAGTATTTTTCTATAGAATATTCACTCAACATGGTTCTGGTTATCTCTTTAAGGATTCAGTTCCTTCTTTCAACAACACCATTTTGTTTAGGAGTTCTAGGAGCTGAGAAATTGTGAGTAATACCTTTCTTACTATAAAAAGTTTTGAAATATGAATTTACAATATCACCACCATGATCACTATGAATAGTTATCAATGGTATGTTTTTATAATTTTTTACTTGAGCTTGAAAAGTTTTAAAATAGGAAAAGGCTTCATATTTGCTTCCTAAAAAATAGACCCAAGTATATCTAGTGTAGTCATCAATGAGAAAAAATACATAATATTTTCCTCCAATACTTCCAGTTTGTGGAGGACCTAATAGATACATATACCCTAACTATAGGGAATTAGATGTTGAAACTTCACTCATTGATTTAAAGATATATTTTTTTACTTTCCAAACTGACAAGGGTCACAAACTTTTGAGGAATCAAAACTTAGAACTGGTAGATCCTTAACTAATCCTTTCATTGAGAGATTACTAAGGTTATTAAGGTTTTAGTGTCCTAAAATTCTATTCCAAATCCAATATTGATCTTCAATTTCACTTAGGCATAGAAGATTTTGACTTCTTAAGTCTTTTAAGATCAAAGTGTAGACATTCTCATGCCTATGGACAGTAAGAAAATATTCATCCTTGGAATTGTGAACTAAACACTTATAATTCCTAAAATTCACAAGGTAACCTTAATCACATAATTGAATTATTCTTACAAGGTTGTTCTTAAGATCATTAACAAATAAAACATTAGAAATTAAATCTTTTCCAATAAGAATGATATTACTTATACCGAAAATCTCTTCTTGAGAATCATCCCCAAAGGTTACTTTTCCTCCTTTCATTTTGACAATTTTATGGAAATTAATTTTGTTACTAGTCATATGATGGGAACATACATCATCTATATACCAGATATTGTTGGTACATTTTTCATTTTCCTACAAAAACAAAAGATAGATTTTCAGAATCCAAACTTGTTTGGATCCAGGGTTAGACAATAAAATTTTAGGAACCCGCATTTGTTTCGAGAAATAACCTTTATGAAACCCAAGAGATTGAACATTATTTAAAGAACAATTTTTCTTCCAATGCCCACAACTTTGACATTTAGTACAAAAAGGGGCTCTGGATGGAATGAAATAGTTGTTTTTGAAAATAGGTTTTCTGTGAGTATAACCTACTCCAGTAGTATTTCCTTGAGGTCTAATTTGAGAATACATCTTTTCAAGATTTACTTTACTAAAAGTAATATTTTAAAGAAGTTTCTTAAGGGAAAATATTTCTGATTTTAGTCTGATGACTAAATTCCTATCCTCATGAATTATTTCCCTAGAGTTATATTTTTCCTCAAAAACATTTATTTTTTAAATAGCATCCTTAAGATCTTTAGAAAGTTTTTAATTTTCAGGATTTACTCCCTTAATGTGTTTAGAATGTTTTTCTAGGATCTCCTCATTATCTTTAATATCTCTATAGAGGTCCGAAATCTCTTTTGAAAGAACTTCTTCTCTATTATTTGCCATTTCTAGTTAGAAATTTTACAATTTTTTTCTTCTAACAACTTGGAAAATCTAGACACTTCTTCATAAGAAGGAATTTATTCATTATCTAAAGATGAATTATCTTCATTAGAAATAATATCTTCTGGATAATAACCCTTATCAAGAGACAAATTTGTTAAAGCCTTGGTAGAGTGTACGTTATCCATAAGAAAAGTATTTAGAAAAGAAGTAGTAGCAATGAATCTGATATTTTTCTGTGCTGATGATTCATATTCAAAAGATTCACTTTCAGAAGAGTATCCATAGCTAGCACTCCAAGTGTCATATGCTTTAAGGATTTTATTGTGCTTAGGATGGTATAACATCTTCTTGTTTCTCTTTGAATTCCTTTCCTTATCCTTCTTTTTCAAAAGAGGGCAATCAGATCTGATATGACCCGTTCTTCTGCATTAGTAGCAAGTAACATCCCCATATTTCTTTTCTCTATAGTCTATCTTCTTGAACTTATTTTTACAGTTCTCTTGAGCTACTATCTTGTTCATTCTCTAAGAAATATTAGCTAAATCATTCTCATATTTTTTGTATCACTAGATTCTGACTAAATAGTAACTTTATTTGACTTTGATCTAGTAACTCTTTATGGAGTCTTGGATTTCATATGTTTAGAAGTGGTTGTAAAAGAAACTCCTCCATTCCCATTCTTCTTCTTAACATTATCATCATCTCTCTTCATTCTCGTCTCGTGCTGAAGAAGAGTTCCAAACAGCTCATCTAAGGAAATCTAGGTGACATTCTTGTTCTCATCAATTGCTATCCTCTTAGACTCCCACTCATTAGGCATGATATCTATGATTTTATCTACAAGATCCTGATTATCCAAAAATTTATCTCCCATATACTATAAGCTATTTACAATTTTCATGAACCTTTTCTGAACTTTTCTTATGGGTTCTCCATATAGAAATTTAAAGACACGGTATTCAGCTCTCAACATAGTTCTTCTTGTTTCTATAACTTTAGAAGTTCCAAAATGTGTAACTTCATGTTTCTTCCAGATACTATTTCTAGGTTCATACAAAGATATTTGATTATAGTTGTTCCTAGTCATGGAACATAGCAATGTATTTCTGACTATGAAATTAGCTTGATATTCTGATTTCTCATGATTTGTAAAAGTTCTAAATTCCTTATCAAGAATCTTATAGTCTCCTATTAGCATCAGATAGTTATAAACTATAGTCTTAATAACGAAAGTCTTTATCCTATCTCTCCAGTACTCATAATCATTTCCATAAAAAATAGGAGGGCTGGTCGGATTTAGATTGTCGATAGAACCAACATTTAAACCTACCATCTTAAGGAAAATCTTCTCACACAAACTTGTTAGTAATAAAATTTTGTAAACAAGAAAAAAATATCCTAATCAAGATAAAAGAACTATAGTATCTCTAAGAAAAATATGAATCTGAACTTTTTGAGTCTAAAATTTTGATTCCGAAAAAGTGAAGAAGAAAATTTCTCTTCTGAATCTAATTGTGAGATTAATTCAGATTGAACCAACCCTCTAATACCAATTGTTAGGAAGGTATGGAGTATGATATTCTACTCCATAAAAATATAAGGATCACAATAAGAATGAATATGTACAATATATAAGAGGGGGGGGGTGAATTGTATACTTTAAAAATTTCTTAAGGAAATTTTTTTATAATAAAAAATTCACAACACCTCTAATAAGAAATCACCTTTTTAGAAGAAAAATAAATTTTTAAGTCTAAATCCTAAGAAAAGTTTCTTAGAAAGAAATTATACCACAAGGCGTATAGAATTTCTTACAACAAGAGATACAAGTTAGAAATTTTATACAAATAATGCTTCCTAACTCTTACAAAGAAGCGGAAAATTACAATCTTCTTTTAACCCAAAGAGGAGGGTATCCAACAAGATTCGTGAAAGGTCCATTGTTTTATACTTACAAGAAAGTCATTATTACACAAATCATGGGTAGTACCTCATTCATAAGATCAGTATCTATCTTTCTATCCCCACAATCCCTCGATTTGTAAGGAAATCAGCACCTCTGGCTTCACAACCCAAAGTTTCCGATTTTAAGGAAATCACACCTCTGGACAAAGCAAAGTTTGAACAAGCTGTTCAAAATTTCTGTACGAATCCCGAGAGTTTATAAGAGCCTCTCACTCTATAGAAATTCACTTTTAGAGAGATGAACTCCAAAATTCAAACATGTGAACTTGTTGTGTGTTATCCATGTATCTTTTTCATCTCATCATTTGAGGTTCAATTTATAGCTTTCAGAAATCTACTGGTCGGTTCCACTCCAACTGTCATATTTCCTTTAATCTCGGAGGTACCTGGACATGTGGAAAACATACAATGATTATTTTATAACAAAAACACCAACATCTTTTTATATAACTAACCATGAATATAAAGATCTTACACCTTGAGTGTAAGGAACTTGGAATCCGATAAAATTGGAATGATATGAAAAAAATATAAGATTCAGAATTCTAAGGAATTAAAGCTTTGAATAATAAATTCTGGAATTGTAAATTTTGGAATGGATTTTTATAAAATTGTTATGAGTAATGTATAAGAAAAATATTTTATGAAAACTTGTTTTTTACAAATTCTGGTACCGGTATCATTATTTATGATATGATAGAAAAAAATAACAACCGGTATTAGATTATAGAAGACAATTCATAAGGAATTTCTCGGTACTAGTTTCTTATTCTCCGGTATCGATATCATAAGAAATGGTATCATTGTCTCTAAAATAAATAGTGTTAAGAAAATATTATTTAGAAATGCATAATGGAAAATTTCTGGTATAGAAATATCGTCTTTGAAAATGTCGGCATTTAAAGATGTATGAAAATAAAATTTCTGGTATAGAATATCTCGGTATAAGAAATTCAGTATAGAAAATTTCAGTATGGAATAAAAAAAATATGAAAAATCAATATTAAAAACACAACACTGTAATTATATGTATAAGGAAAATATGATACATGATTTCATTCAAGATGAAAATTTGTATCGTAGTGAAAATAGAGGATAGGAAAACAGTGTCTTGATGAGTTCCGGTATAGTATAACCATGAACCAAAAATCGGAACCTTTAGAACTTTTCTAGTATGATAAAATAGATTTCTAAAAACCATAATAAAAATATGTTTAACTCAAAAGTCTGAGGAAATTTTTATTATAAAGAAATTTATGTAAGTGTAAGGAAGTATATGGAAGAGTAAAAAAAATATATTTATGAAGAAGGTGTTTGTGATTTTTAAAACAAAAGCTTAAGGAATGTAGAAGTCTTATAGACCTAACAGATATGTACTTCCTCAAGAGTTATACATGGAATATGTCATGTACTTGAGACATGGTCGGTGTAAGTGCTAGTCGATAAGCTACTGCTCCTACGTGATCAAGGATCTCGAAGGGGCCAATGTGCCTAAGACATAACTTTCATTTCTTCCCAAATATCATGATCCTCTTACATGGAGATATGTAGAGGAATATCATGTTTCCAACATTAAAATAAAGGTCTCATTGAGAATTGTCTACATAGCTCTTTTTTTCACTTTGGGATTACTTGATATGCTACTGAATGGTTTTCACCTTTTACACCATTTCATCAACTATTTCAGGTCCTAGGAGCTTATGTTCCCCAACCTCAGCCCAACATGTTGGTGTTCTACATCTTTTCTCATAAAGGGATTCATATGGATCCATTTGGATGTTAGAGTAGAAAATATTGTTGTAGGAGAATTTGAACAATGGAATATTTTGGTCCAATCCTCCTTTGAAGTCCATAGAACACACTCTCAACATGTCTTCTAGTGTCTGAATAGTTCTCTCATATTTTCCATTAGTTTGAGGATGAAAATCCATACTGATGTTCAAATCAAAGTTTAGATCTTGTTAGAGAATTTTCTATAACTTGGAGGTAAATCTTGGATCTGGATCAGATAAAATCGATAGTGGTAACCCATGAAACCTTACAACCTTTTTGATGTATATAAATGAAAATTGATCTAGTGAGAAGTCCTCTCAAATTTGGATAAAGTGAGATCTCTTTTTAATATGATCCACAAAAACCAATATAGTATTGGTCCCTCTGGATTTCTTTATATGTATAGTGAAAATTTCCATGGTTATGTTTTCCCACTTCCATATTGGTATGGGTAGTGGTTGCATAATCCCATTAGGATTTTGTCTTTCAGCCTTTACATACTCACATACCAAGAACATTGATGTATATTCAGCGATCTCCTTCTTCATATTATCCCATAAATAATTCTTGTAGATATCTAAATACATATTTGATATTCCTATGTGAATAGAGAAGGTTGAGCTATGTGCATCATTAATAAGCTCATTATTTATATCTAGATTGGATGGTGCACATAGTCGTGACCCAAATCTTAAAACTCCTTCCACATCAATTTTAAACTCTGAGGATTTCTCCTTTCACCTAGCTCCCACCATCTTTCGAACTTCCACATTATTTCTTTAAGAATCCTTTATTTTCTCAATAAGGGATGGTTTGGAAATTATTTGAAAAAGCATTTATGATGTTATATCTGTAATTATTCCCATTTCTATCCATTTCAAAACTAAGAATATTGGATCCTTCTAAATTCTTATCATTGATAAAGATACATAATCATTTCTACTTAGAGAATCCACCACCCTATTTGCTTTACTAGGATTGTAGTGGATTGAGTAGTCATAATCTTTGATGATATCTAAACACCTCCTTCCCTTTGAATATATATATATGAGACTCTTGTGATCAGTATATATCTCACACTTATCCCCATAGAGATTATGCCACCAGATTTTCAATGCAAATATCATAGCTGCAAAATCCAAATAATGCATGGGAAATTTTTTATCATTAATTTTTAACTGAATTGAGGGATAGGATATCACTTTATCATTTTGCATCAATAAAAAACATAAACCCTTCTTTGAAGCATCACTATACACCACAAAGAGTTCTCCATTTGTTGGTTGTGTGAGAACTGGTTCAGTGACAAGCCTATTTTTCAAATCATTAAATCAGTCTTTAAATTCATGGGACAAGACAAAATTTTCCCCATTCCGAGTCATCTTGGTTAGTGGGTTTGAAAATCTCGTGAACTTTTTCAAAAATCACCAGTAATTCCCAGATTGACCATGGAAGCTACAAATCTCTATTACCAATATTGGTTTTGTAACACCTGAGACTTTTATGTTATATAAATCATCAAAGGAATCTTTTCTACACAACACTTGCTTGGCTTACTTTACATGCAATCGCGACCTTCCTCGATAGCTTGTGTTGTACGCAATACCGAGTTTCACTAAACAACAATATGCTATTAAAACTAGCCGTTATGAATAGTAATAACCACTTTTTGAAATTTTATAAATTTTATTTTTCAAAATGGACTTCATTTTTGGACTCAGAATATCGAAATTAGCCTAGGGTGAAATTTTGGTATTTTTCTGAAAAATTTCAATTTTTGATGAATAGTGAATCCACTAAGTGGTAGGTTAAAAACTGAATTTTGCATAAAACTTAATTTTACCACTTCTGTGAATGAAATTTCAAAAATCCGACAGACATGGTTGATATCATTAAGTAAAATGTGGTTCAATGAGATAAAAATAATTTTTTGGTGAATAGTAACTTTTTACTTTTTTTTACCGCGGTTAATAGTAAATAGGGTAACTAAGGGTAAATATGATATTACTATTACCCTAACACATGTCCTAATTCTATTGGATAAGTGTAATTCGACCAAAAACAACCTTATGAATAAAATATGACCATTTAGGCCCACTTGAGTTAGATTATGACATTTATTATTAATTTATTTAAAGAAGGGTTAAAATAGTTAAAATCAAAGTTTAATAAGTAAATCATTTTTAATATGGGGTTAAACATAAGATAAATTCGACAATAAATATTAATCAGAAAGATAAAAAAATTTCCTACATAATGGTATTTTATTTATAATTTTTAGACATTAAATAATTTAATTTAATTATGACACAACGATGATGCAGTAATTATCTTATTTATGAAATATTGACATAATTGATGTTATAAACACCAAAATGAATTTAATTTGAGACTTTTTATGAATTACACTAATTTTCTAGGTTACTATGATATATTAGTGTTGCTTTAATCAACTTGTTTTGAACATATAATTCTGTTATGACTTTCACAAAAATCATATATCAAATAGTGTCAAAATTGACACAAAATAGTTTTTAAATCAAATATTATATTATTAATTTTTATTTTTTTCCTAAAAATCTAAGGTTCGGCCAAATGACTTAGATAAGGATATATATATTAATAATAAACAATTTGGGGTTCGTTTGGCATGTTATAGTAAGTGTATTAACCATATAGTGAAAGAAACAAAAAGACATGGTAAAAGTTAAATTATTTAACTTAGAGTTAAATCTAATTGATAAGGTTAAAATAATACCCAAAACTTTTCTAAATCCTATTGGTTGATAGGATTTCGACCCATCCCCACTTTAGCTTCGAAATAAGACCCTTTGGAACCATTATAAACCGATTTTGACTTTAATATAAAATAATATTTTGAGATATTCCTAAGGTGCCCCTCTCCTCCCTTATAAAAGGGCACGTCCTCCCCCTCCTCCTCACACCAATTTGAGCACTCAAGCTCGGCCAACCCCTGCCATTTTCTCCTCTCCACTTCACTAGAAAAATCCTAGAGGTCCTGGTCTTCTTCAAAGACCAATCTTAGTTCCCTAAGTGGAGGATTCAAAGAGGCGTTCCAAAGAAGAGGTAATATCCATTACCGATCTTTTCAATTTCTTTCTTCTTCAACTTATTATTCTTTAGTTGTTTCATGATATCATCAGTATTACTTACATACTGATATGTTATTATAAATATGAAGCAACCCTAATTTACCTTCTATCCATCCTACGGAAAAAATGAAATCACCGCGCGTGCGTACGTACGGAATACCGTCTCCACGCCGTGGTGTAATCTATTTTTCCACCATCACTTTACAAGGATGGGTATAATGGTGTAATGAGTAACTATTTATGATTATTATAAAGTAATATTGATACTAAAATAATATATATATACTCCAATATAGTTCCACGATCATAGGAATGATATCATCACTCGTGCGTACGTACGGAATACCGTCTCCACGATGTGATGCGACTCGTTCTACATGATCATCATTACATAGTAATTATATAAATGAATTGAATGAATAAATATGATATATGTTACACTAATAACATTCTGGATATAAGGTATCTATAACCTTAAAAGAAGAATAAGAATGTATTCGGCAAAACACGCATAAGAACAAAAGGCAATAAAGACCCGAGTAACAAGTAACAATGAAATATTACTAACAAGAAGCTAAGAATATGACCATATATGATATCATATCAATATGTATGATTCTGGAACAAGTCAATAACATTATTTAAACCATTATACAGGAGCTTCGGACACGTACAAAGCAAATCGGACCTAAGGTAAGGGAAATATCACAATCTCATTTTTATCCGAGATTGTTTATTCGTAAGTATTTACTGGGGTGTATTTTATCATCCACATCCATGTTTCATAAATATGTAATTTTATTTCCATCCACCTACAATTTTTTAAATCCATTTTTACCCTTCGGTGAGTTTTTAGTAAAAGAAATGAAAGGAATCTTTTGTCGTTTTTCGTACGAGGTACTTTTTGACTTTTCCGACAAAAGTACGAACAATGTTTTTTTAACTTATACGGCATGAATGGATTTCTAAAACATTATTTAGAAGAAGTTTCCTTTACAAGTATTCAAGTTTATTTTTAATCAACTTCTTTTAGTTTAAAATTGTATGACATGTTAAGAAAGGAAAAGTTTTTTTTGAAGTAGAAATGAGATTTTCCTCAAGAATGGAGTTCAAATGTTTTATCAAAATTATTTTCCATATAAGATAATATAGGGTTCTGTTTTTATCCCTATTATTACACTGATTTGATTATGTTTTGAGGAAATTATTTTTATGAAGTCATTTACCTTATATGATTTGTTTTATGATGTCATGATGTTTCAAGAATCCCATTTTTGTTACATGTGTTACGCGATGATGTATGATTTATGATTATATGGCACACATAATAAAGGATTCATTATAAGATGGGTGGGACCTATATCTCCCTCCAATTCATTGGGTAAAGATTTATATCTCATGAGATAGACATGGCTGGAACGGAAGGTTATTTCGGTTCAGTGAAACAGGACTGAAACGAGGAGTGAACTCGGTTCAGAAATGGACTTTGTCCGCTAAGATAGTCTTGGCATTGAGTCATGACTAACAAGAAATGATTTTCCATGATTATGTGTGCATGCCACAAAGTTTCAAGTTTCATGTTATGATTATGGGGATCTCATTTTCACTTCTATGATTTATTCCATGTTAAGATATTATGATCTCTTTTGCAGGTTATGATTTTCAAAAAGATATGATATGATTTTTATTTCCTTTATTTTCCCTTGCTGAGAATTTGAGCTCACCCTTTTATGTTTTCTTTTCCCCAGGTCAGGAAGATGGATATTAAGTAGAATATGCTAAAAGGGACCCTAGATATGATGAAATAAATGGGAGACACTGTAGAAGATTCATGAACCAGTTGTTTATGTTTCCTAGTTTCTAAAGACACTATACCTATACGGTCCTTTGTGGTTTTGTCATATGTTGTAATAAGTGTGCTTCAATTTTGAAGTATTAACAATGTATGTAATGTATGGGTCGTTATAGTTGGTATTAGAGGAAAGGTATAGTCAACCTTTGGAAACTAGGATGTGAAAGCCTTAGTAAGAACCCTAAGGATAAGTCTAAGCATAGAACACAATCTTAGTGTTTTAGAAATGGCCATGAATAACCTAGGATAAGACATTAAGCATGAAAAGTTTATTGTTGAATTATGTGGTTTTCCTATTATAATTAGTGTTGCTCACACTATTCTTCTTGGTTTTAGTCAATGGCTGGAACCCGAAGGAACCATGTTAATGCGGAATGCGATGGGCAATGCAATGATTGTCCCCTTGAGCAACCAAACGATATGGGAGCTGGAATGAAATATCTTGTATCCATGATCACACAACTTTCTCAAGCTATGAATCATGCAGGACTTCCAAACGAGCTAAGGAAGGAGAAACATTATGTTGAATCCTTCATGAGGCAGCGTCCACCTTCTTTCAGCGGGTCTACTGATCCATTAGTTGCTGAACAATGGATTAGTACTACTGAAAATATATTTTCAGTTCTTCAATGTTCTGAACATGATAAATTCATCCTAGCAGTGTATCGTTTGGAAGGAGATGCTGATCAATGGTGGAATATTATTAAGAATACGAGGCAAAGGGATGAAATTGAGTCTATGGAATGGGACGAGTTCAAGAACTTATTTTTCAATAAGTACTTCCCTCGTATTCTCCAAACAAAGATGGAGAAAGAGTTTCTTGAACTGAAGCAAAGGGATGATGAATCTGTTGGTACCTATGAAGCAAATTTTACAAGACTTGCAAGGTACACTTCTGGTATTATTATCCAACCTGAGAGTAAGATCAATCGATTCTTTAGTGGCTTAAAACCAAGTTTTCGAAGGGCGTTAGCCATAAGGGACTTCAATAGCTACGAAGAAATCGTTCTATGTGCTCTCAAAGTCGAGATGGAGATTGGAGTAACCCATCAATCACATGGGTTTGATAAGAAGAGGAAGATGGAATTCAAAGGAAAATCTAATGAGCACACTGAAAAGAAGATGAGCTTTCCCTTATGCTCAAAGTGTGGAAAGAAACATGGAGGGAGTTGTCTTAAAGGGACAAGTAAATGTTTCAAATGTGGAAAGGAAGGTCATCAGGCATTTGAATGCCGCGATAATGGGAAGAAGATGTCTAATGATGCAAACAAAGGAAGGGATACACAGAATGAACCTAATACACTTCAATGTTTCAAATGCAAGGATATGGGGAATTATGCCAATCAATGCCCAAATCCAAGGGTTGATGATGATGGTCGACGTCAACAAAATCTTAAGGCTAAAGACAAAGGAAAGTCACATTCAATTTCTATCAGCGATGTGGAGTACGATAACGAAGTGGTGAAAGGTATACTTACCATCCACTCTAAAGTAGAAAATGTTTTATTTGATTCTGGATCCACCCACTCCTTTATTTCTAAAGAATTTTCTAAGGGTATCACCATACTACCCCAAAAATTAGATGTTGAGTTAGCTGTGACAACACCTAATGGCACAATAGTCGCATCAAAAGTTTATAATTATTCTCCGATCGAAGTTTGTGGGAAAGTGCTTCCTGCAAATCTTGTGATCCTTCCTTTAGTGGAATTTGATGTGATTCTTGGCATGGATTGGCTTTCTCTACATGGATCTCATATCAATTGCCAAAGAAGGGAAGTCACATTTCATATTCCAGATCAATCTACGATCGTCTATCAATGCAAGGATGAATATAACCTTCCAGTGGAAATTCCTTCCATCTTATGGGTGTTGATTCCACTAAATGAAGGTTATTTATCTCAAATGGTTGGTGAGAAACTCACTATTAAGAATATTCCCATTGTACGGGAGTTTGATGATGTATTTCCGGAGGAATTACCGGTTCTTCCACCAAATCGTGAAGTAGAGTTTTCAATAGAACTCGTACCGGGCGCTTTGCCAATTTCAAAGACACCTTATAGAATGGCCCCAATTGAGTTGCAGGAATTGAAGAAGCAACTCTAAGAGAATCTTGATAAGGGATTCATACGCCCTAGTGCATCACCTTGGGGAGCACCTATTCTATTTGTTAAGAAGAAAGATGGATCAATGAGACTCTGCATTGATTATCGAGAACTTAACAAGATCACTATCAAGAAAAAATATCCTCTCCCACACATTGATGACTTATTTGACCAACTACGCGGAGCTCAATACTTTTCCAAGATTGATCTTCGTTCAGGGTATCATCAATTAAGGGTCAAAAGGGAGGATATACCAAAGACGGCTTTCCGTACAAGGTATGGACACTATGAATTTATAGTGATGCCATTTGGTCTTACTAATGCCCCTGCTATCTTCATGGATCTAATGAATAGAGTCTTTAGAGACTATCTTGATCAATTTGTGGTAGTCTTTATAGACGATATTCTTGTCTATTCAAAGATCAAGGAAGAGCATGAAGATCACATGAGAATTATATTGAAGACCCTGAGAAAGGAGAAGCTTTATGCCAAATTTACCAAGTGTGAATTTTGGCTTCAAAAAGTTGCATTTTTGGGTCACATAATCTCAAAAGAGGGGATATCTGTGGATCCAGCAAAAACAGAGGTTATCGAAAGATGGTCAAGACCAACAACAGTAACTGAGATCTGAAGTTTTCTTGGTTTGGCTGGATATTATCGACGTTTTGTAAAAGATTTTTCACGATTATCTAATCCACTCACCAAGTTGACTCGGAAAGGAGTTAAGTTTGTTTGGACAGAGGAATGTCAAGAGAATTTCAAGGAGTTGAAAAGAAGGTTATCCAGTGCACCTGTGCTCACACTGCCTTGTAGTGGAGAAAAGTTTGTGATCTACAGTGATGCATCCAAGAAGGGATTTGGGTGTGTTCTTATGAAAAATGATATGGTGATAGCTTATTCCTCATGACAGTTGAAAATCCATGAGAAAAATTACCCAACTCATGATTTGGAGTTGGCTGCGGTAATCTTTGCATTAAAGATTTGGAGCCATTACCTTTATGGTGAAAGGTGTGATATTTATACTGATCATAAAAGTTTAAAGTATATTTTCACACAAAAGGAGTTGAATATGCGTCAAAGAAGATGGTTGGAGCTGATTAAGGATTACGACTGCTCAATCCATTACCACCCTGGGAAAGCAAACAAGGTGGCAGATGCATTAAGTCAACAAGAACATGCTAGTTTATCCATGATGAGGATCACAAAAGATCCAATATTTATGGATTTACAAAGGATGGATCTTGTAATTATAATGGAAGGGGAAAAATCTTATCTTTCTCAAATGAATGTTCAACCATCTATACATGTGAAGATTAAAGAGGAACAGAAAGAAGATGTCGAGTTACAAAAGAAGGTGAGAAATGTTCCTGAATTCAACCTTGATTGTGATGGGATAATAAAGTTCAGGAATCGGGTTTGTGTTCCTCCCATCCCCGAATTAAAGAAGGAGCTGCTGGATGAGGCTCATAGTTCATCATTCTCTATTCATCCTGGAAGCACGAAGATGTATAGGGACCTGAAAGAGTAATTCTAGTGGGATGGCATGAAAAGAGATGTTGCTGAATATGTCTCTCGATGCTTGGTTTGTCAACAAGTTAAAGCTGAGAGACAGAAGTCTAAGGGGATGTTACAACCATTACCCATACCCGAATGGAAATGGGAAAACATCACTATGGACTTTGTCACCGGACTTCCTAAAACATCCAAAGGAAATAATGCTATTTGGGTCATAGTTGATCGTCTTACAAAGTCTGCACACTTCATTACTATTAGAGAGGATTTCTCTCTAGATCAGCTTGCCAGGAAATATGTAAAGGAAGTGGTAAGATTGCATGGAGTACCACTTTCTATTATATCTGATCGGGATCTGAGATTTACCTCGAAGTTCTGGCGAAGTCTTCAGCATACTCTGGATACAGAGTTGAGTTTCAGCACTGCTTATCATCCCCAGACAGACGGTCAGTCTGAGAGAACAATTCAAACCCTAGAAGATATGTTGAGAGCTTGCTCTATGGATTTCAAAGGAGGTTGGGATCAACACCTACCTTTGGTGGAATTTTCTTATAATAATAGCTTTCACTCCAGTATTCAGATGGCTCCTTATGAAGCTCTCTATGGAAAGAAATGCAGGACTCCAACTTGCTGGGATGAAGTTGGGGAAAGAAAGCTATTAGGACCTGATCTCGTTGATAAAATGGCAGAAAAGGTCAGATCTATTCAACAACACATAAGAGAAGCTCAGAGTCGATAGAAAAGCTATGCCGACAACCGAAGAAAAGACCTAGAGTTTGAAGTGGGTGATAAAGTGTTCTTACGAATATCTCCCTGGAAGAGGGTTATGAGATTTGGAAAGAAGGGGAAGTTGAGCCCTAGATATATCGGTCCTTTCGAAATACTGGATCCTGTTGGAAAGGTAGCTTACCGATTGGCACTTCCACCGAATCTCTCTCAAGTTCACGATGTGTTCCATGTATCTCTCCTGAGAAAGTACATACCTGATCCTTCACATGTACTCAGCTCAGAAGTTGTACCGCTGGAGCAAGATCTTTCTTATGAAGAACAACCGATAGAGATTCTGGATCATAGCGAAAAAGTCCTACGGAATAAGACCACTCGATTGGTGAAATTTTTATGGAGGAACCACCAACTTGAAGAAGCTACATGGGAGCTTGGGGATATGATGAGGGAGAAGTATCCTCATCTGTTTGTTACAAAGTGACGAATTTCGAGGGCGAAATTCTTTTTAAGGGGGGGTAGAATGTAACACCTGAGACTTTTATGTTATATAAATCATCAAAGGAATCTTTTTCTACACAACACTTTCTTGGCTTGCTTTACACGCAATCGCGACCTTCCTCGATAGCTTGCGTTGTACGCAATACCGAGTTTCACTAAACAACAATATGCTATTAAAACTAGCCTTTATGAATAGTAATAACCACTTTTTGAAATTTTATAAATTTTATTTTTCAAAATGGACTTCATTTTTGGACTCAGAATATCGAAATTAGCCTAGGGTGAAATTTTGGTATTTTTCTGAAAACTTTCAATTTTTGAGGAATAGTGAATCCACTAAGTGGTATGTTAAAAACTGAATTTTGCATAAAACTTAATTTTACCACTTCTGTGAATGGAATTTCAAAAATCAGACAGACACGGTTGATATCAGTAAGTAAAATGTGGTTCAATGAGATAAAAATAATTTTTTGGTGAATATTAACTTTTTACTTTTTTTTACCGCGGTTAATAGTAAATAGGGAAACTAAGGGTAAATATGATATTACTATTACCCTAAAACATGTCCTAATTCTATTAGATAAGTGTAATTCGACCAAAAACTACCTTATGAATAAAATATGACCATTTAGGCCCACTTGAGTTAGATTATGACATTTATTATTAATTTATTTAAAGAAGGGTTAAAATAGTTAAAATCAAAGTTTAATAAGTAAATCATTTTTAATATGGGGTTACACATAAGATAAATTAGACAATAAATATTCATCAGAAAGCTAAAAAGATTTCCTACATAATGGTATTTTATTTATAATTTTTAGACATTAAATAATTTAATTTAATTATGACACAACGATGATGCAGTAATTATCTTATTTATGAAATATTGACATAATTGATGTTATAAACACCAAAATAAATGTAATTTGAGACTCTTTATGAATTAAACTAATTTTCTAGGTTACTATGATATATTAGTGTTGATTTAATCAACTTGGGTCGAACATATAATTCTTTTATGACTTTCACAAAAATCATATATCAAATAGTGTCAAAATTGACACAAAATAGTTTTTAAATCAAATATTATATTATTAATTTTTATTTTATTCCTAAAAATCTAAGGTTCGGCCAAATTACTTACATAAGGATATATATATTAATAATAAACAATTTGGGATTCGTTTGGCATGTTATAGTAAGTATATTAACCATATAGTGAAAGAAAACAAAAAGACATGGTAAAAGTTAAATTATTTAACTTAGAGTTAAATCTAATTGATAAGGTTAAAATAATACCCTAAACTTGTCTAAATCCTATTGGTTGATAGTATTTCGACCCATCCCCACTTTATCTTCTAAATAAGACCCTTTGGAACCATTATAAACCGATTTTGACTTTAATATAAAATAATATTTTGAGATATTCTTAAGGTGCCCCTCTCCTCCCTTATAAAAGGGCACCTCCTCCCCCTCCTCCTCACACCAATTTGAGCACTCAAGCTCGGCCAAACCCTGCCATTTTCTCCTCTCCACTTCCCTAGAAAAATCCTAGAGGTCCTGGTCTTCTTCAAAGACCAATCTTAGTTCCCTAAGTGGAGGATTCAAAGAGGCGTTCCAAAGAAGAGGTAATATCCATTACCGATCTTTTCAATTTCTTTCTTCTACAACTTCTTCTTCTTTAGTTGTTTCATGATAACATCAGTATTACTTACATACTGATATGTTATTATAAATATGAAACAACCCTAATTTACCTTCTATCCATCCTACAGAAAAAATGAAATCACCGCGCGTGCGTACGTACGGAATACCGTCTCCACGCCGTGGTGTAATCTATTTTTCCACCATCACATTACAAGGATGGGTATAATGGTGTAATGAGTAACTATTTATGATTATTATAAAGTAATATTGATACTGAAATAATATATATATACTCCAATATAGTTCCACGATCATAGGAATGATATCATCACTCGTGCGTACGTACGGAATACCGTCTCCACGATGTGATACGACTCGTTCTACATGATCATCATTACATAGTAATTATATAAATGAATTGAATGAATAAATATGATATATGTTACACTAATACCATTCTGGATATAAGGTATCGATAACCTTAAAAGAAGAATAAGAATGTATTCGGCAAAACACGCATAAGAACAAAAGGCAATAAAGACCCGAGTAACAAGTAACAATGAAATATTACTAACAAGAAGCTAAGAATATGACCATATATGATATCATATCAATATGTATGATTCTGGAACAAGTCAATAACATTATTTAAACCATTATACAAAAGCTTCGGACATGTACAAAGCAAATCGGACCGAAGGTAAGGGAAATATCACAATCTCATTTTTATCCGAGATTGTTTATTCGTAAGTATTTACTGGGGTTTATTTTATCATCCACATCCATGTTTCATAAATATGTAATATTATTTCCATCCACCTAAAATTGTTTAAATCCTTTTTTACCCTTCGGTGAGTTTTTAGTAAAAGAAATGAAAGGAATCTTTTTTCGTTTTTCGTACGAGGTACTTTTTGACTTTTCCGACAAAAGTACGAACAATGTTTTTTTAACTTATACGGCATGAATGGATTTCTAAAACATTATTTCCAAGAAGTTTCCTTTACAAGTATTCAAGTTTATTTTTAATCAACTTCTTTTAGTTTAAAATTGTATGACATGTTAAGAAAGGAAAAGTTATTTTTGAAGTAGAAAGGATATTTTCCTCAAGAATGGAGTTCAAATGTTTTATCAAAATTATTTTCCATCTAAGATAATATAGGGTTCTGTTTTTATCCCTATTATTACACTGATTTGATTATGTTTTGAGGAAATTATTTTTATGAAGTCATTTACCTTAAATGATTTGTTTTATGATGTCATGATGTTTCAAGAATCCCATTTTTGTTACATGTGTTATGCGATGATGTATGATTTATGATTATGTGGCACACATAAGAAAGGATTCATTATAAGACGGGTGGGACCTATATCTCCCTCCAATGCATTGGGTAAAGATTTATATCTCATGAGATAGACATGGCTGGAACGGAAGGTTATTTCGGTTCAGTGAAAAAGGACTGAAACGAGGAGTGAACTCGGTTCAGAAATGGACTTTGTCCGCTAAGATAGTCTTGGCATTGAGTCATGACTAACAAGAAATTATTTTCCATGATTATGTGTGCATGCCACAATGTTTCAAGTTTCATGTTATGATTATGGGGATCTCATTTTTACTTCTATGATTTATTCCATGTTAAGATATTATGATCTCTTTTGCAGGTTATGATTTTCAAAAAGATATGATATTATTTTTATTTCCTTTATTTTCCCTTGCTGAGCATTTGAGCTCACCCTTTTATGTTTTCTTTTCCCCAGGTCAGGAAGATGGATATTAAGTAGAATATGCTAAAAGGGACCCTAGATATGATGAAATAAATGGGAGACACTGTAGAAGATTCATGAACCAGTTGTTTATGTTTCCCAGTTTCTAAAGACACTATACCTATACGGTCCTTTGTGGTTTTGTCATATGTTTTAATAAGTGTGCTTCAATTTTGAAGTATTAACAATGTATGTAAAGTATGGGTCGTTATAGGTTTGGTCCACTCTTTGATTTCCTTTGTCATAGAAGTGTCCACTTATATCCCTTTGTTGTTGATTACATTCCCCAAGAATTAAATTTCCTTCATATAGAACTCACATTTACTATACTTTGAATAAATATTCTACCTTCATAAATTCTTCAACATAGTATTAAAATTCCCCTCATGTTCTTCCTTGGTCTTGAAGTATATCAAAATATCATCAATAAATAGTACCAAAGTTTTTTTGAGGTAATATCTAATGAATATATTCATTAAATCCATAAACAATTATAGATAATTAGTTATTATAAAGGGAATCACTTTTAACTCATTGTTTCCAAACCTCATTTGAAAGGAATTCCTGGGAATATATTCTTTCATCACCTTTAATTGGTGATATCTCGACCAAAGATCAACTGTAGAGAATTAAATGAACCCACATAGAAGATAGAACAAGTCATCTATCCAAGGTAGGGTATACTTGTTCTTTATTGTGATTTTATTGATCTCATTATAATCAATGTATAGGAGTACTGATCCATCCTTCTTCTTAATGAATATGACTAGGGTACCCCAATGGTGAAACACTCAGGTGTATAAAACCCTTGTTTAGATTCTCTTGTAATTTCTTCATCATCTCATACTACTCAACGATGGAAATTCTATAAGATGTATTTGATATAGAAAGATATCGAGGAATATGTTCAATTAATAATTCAACCACTCGATCAGGAGGAAGATGATTTTTTTTTCAGGGAATACATCAGTGTAATACCTCATGATGGGCATGTCTTCAAGAATGATTCTATCCTTTGTCTCAATAATTTTAGATAGATATGATTTCACATAAGTAAAAATATATATATGTACTTGAGATGATGACTCTGAAGGAGATTCATCTTCCTCCTTACACATGCACATGATTGGAGGATGATTTGGGATGTAAAGAGTGATATCCCTTTCATGATAGTCGATTTTGTCTTAGTATAAAGATATCCAATACATGAAAAAAATAGTACCAAACTCTACCAAAGAGAATATGACTTAGATTTTCTGGGTGTTTCATTCCAAATATGTCAATTGGAGAGGAGTTATAAAATTTGGATCTAGTAATTTTCCCATTTACTATTCCCATAGATAACTCAACCACCAAAATTTTTTGGTGGTTTCTGATTAGTTCTAATAAAATTTCTTGATAAGAAAGAATGCGTAAAACCATAATAAAATAGTATAGTTTTTATTGTGTAATAAATAATCAACATACCTTTCACCACATCTATTTTGGATCCACATCAGCAGTTGTGATATTATATTCCCTTCTTTGATGCCTTGGAGGTTGTTGTTGTTGATTTCTTCCAACAACCCTTGGCATAGGGAAATGGTTTTCATAATGCCCATGTTCTATGTAGTTGAAACACTACATAACAAGATAATTATTGATATTAAACTTCAATTATTCTTCCAAATTAGTGGAATTATTCATATCCCTTCAGAAGTTATTATCCAGATTCCCCATTGGTCCACATTTGAAGAATTTCATACTTCCCTTTAAAATAGTCCCCAGGATGATTCTTCCCAAAATTTTGACATGTGGTATATTGGGTTTTATTTATATCATGGGATTTATCTTTTGATCACCCATATTAAACTCCATTATACTCTTTTTATCACCGGGCCTAGAAGACCACTGAGAGTATCTCATATTCAGTTTGAACTTAAGGAGACAACGAAAAATCTCCTCGTATCTATCAATGTCTCAAATTGAAAATGCTTTTTATAGAGTCAGATTTAGTATTCTAAAGAAGTGATCCACCCTGCATTCGATGTTCATGAAAATGCTGAAGGCATATCTTGAAAGGATTGTAAAGTTTCCTTCAAAGGCCCTAATAGAATCATCTTACTCCTGCTTATGTCGGAGGAAATATCTTTCCTTATTTAGATGGAGGGTTTGGGGAAAATATTTGTTGATTTTTATTATTAAATTAATCCTAATACATGGAATCAATTTCCACCTTGGACTTTGAGTCATTGATTAGTGTACACCATTGATCAATTTCCCCATCAAAATGATAGTCCTCCGACACAACGTTCTCTTATTCTAAGCATAGGAGGAAATATAATATATTTTAATTAGAGTTCATCCACTATTATATAAAAAGGGGATATGAATAACCACTAAACACAGGATGCCTTTTCCACAATAAGGATTCAACCACAACTTGATAACTTTTAGGAGAAATAGGTAATTCCATGTGATTCATGTTATTAATCATAACTTGATCAAGTTGAGCAAGCAATTTCATGACGTTTTGAGAACTTATTCCCATTATATTTAGAATATCATTAGGTAAATCCTCACAATTCCTATCAAATTTATTTTTGTAACTAGTTCCTATATTTCTACCCATTAACTAAAGAAATGAAGTTCAAAAATACTTATCCAATAAGGATAATAAAAAGAAACATTGAAAAAAAATGATAAACATTTAAAGGAAAAGTATATCCAAACTTGTGATTCAATAGGATTCAATATAGGTTATCCATGATATGTTTCCTAACATATATTCTTTTGTGAATTTTTCCCTTAACAATGGTTAATAACATGATTATGAATTTACTAAAATATATCCCCTGGGAGTGTCAAACCAGTTGCATAGTAAAGCCCGTTTTCATGTACGAGGTTACCCCATGTCAGGATCAAAACACATTGTTAGAGTTGTTACTCTTAGGTACATATTTTTCAAAACCACATCCACTTAAACATCTAGAAAAGGATGTATTTTCTTGATAAAACACTTAATACAAACATACTGAGATTTAGATATGTTTTTTATACTTAGTATTATCCCCAAGGATTTCTTTAGAGTTTTATATTCCTAATACTAAAAATAACTAAAATTTACCTCTAATACCAAATATAACATCCATAGCCTTTGAAACATATTATTACATGACTTCAATAATAATTAAGCATCATATACAACCAAGGATTGTAAGGTATAGTTTCTTTGGAAGATTAGGTACATATTTAAACATCATGAAACCAAAAATAAAAAAATTATTTATTTAATCTTCATATTGTTTTCCTAACACCCTTAGATCCATTACATTTTAATAGGATAACATAGGAAGTAAATGAAAATAGGGATGATCTAAAAATACCAGTAATGGAATAAGCATAAGAATAGATTTTAATACATGATTTATAAGGCATAACATAATGAAATAAAAAGGAAAAAACATATAGAATCATAACATTAAAAACATGGGATAATAAAATCATGGAATCATAGAAATGTGGTAGCAATATAAATCATGAAATAAAAATTATTCAAGGATCATTACACATTTATGAGAATGAGTAAAGGCTAACAACTTAGACCATTGCACATGGAGCACGAGTCAAGGCTAACCACAAAGACCGTTGTAGATTGCGTCTCTTGAGAATAAACATTACCCAATGAATTGAGGTAAAATATTGGTGCACACAACATAACATGTTCATGATTATGTGTTCCACATGAATAATCATACATATGGAATCAAACATACACATAAGGGTTACCCATGGTAAGAATTTGGTATCATAATCATGTTAGAAGGAATATCATAAGGGAATATCATAATAGAGTCCATGGAAGAAAGGATTCAAACCATAAATGGAAATTCATAATGGAAAATAGGAAAATATCATGATAACTTATGTCAGAATAATGTGAATACATGTAAAAAATAGTGCTTAAGAAACATTATAAATAAATTTTTTTATCATGGTTTAAGGAAAATATTAAAGATTCTTTAAAATGGAGAAGGAATAATTGTTTTTATAAAGAAAAAAAAGAAAAAAATATAGTTTTTTATGATAAAAATTATTTATTTTAGAAAAATATTTGTTGTCTAAATTATATTATGGAGATAACTTGAAAATGGGTAATAATTCAAGAAGTTCCCAGGATTCAGGCTTGCTTATCTGGAATAATTCTGTAGGGAATCTTTTAAAAACATGTATTTCCCCATCAAAGAAAGATGATATGATCTGAATAAATTATTTTATAACATATCAAACAAATGTATAAGAAGAACACAATAATAAAGAAGCATTACATTGGAGTAAATAGAGATAAATAGTAAACTAAAGGAAAAAATAAAAGTTCAGGTAGAATCCCTTAATGTATGCCGAAAACGGTTCTGCACTTGTTCTTAATGTAGTGGTTAATAAAATTAGATTAATTAATTAATTATTAAATAACCCTTTCTACGTGTAATTTATGTATTATAATTTTATTAAGTTTATTTATATTCTTTTTAATGAGTTATAATGTTCAATTTCATCATTCAAGATTGTTCATCTTCTTAGTTTTCATGATCAATTTGCTTGTATTTGAATATGGAAGTTCATGTAGAATAAAAATAATTCTCCAGAATTGAAATTATATGTTATAAGTGAACAATAATAATTTTAATTTTTATTATATATATATTTTCAAGATATGAAGATGAGTCATTAAATAAATATAAAATGATAAGAGTTTAGGGTAATTTGGCGGCTTCTCGATCATTATGAACTAGTTTTGTTCTATTATTTAATTTCATATATATATAATGCTTATAGAAATTTAAATATGATATAATACATATAAAATAATATTTTTAACCATAAGAATGGTTTCATGACCAGTCTTTAAGATAGTATTAGAAAATGAAAACCTGTTGTCCTTGAATGTGATAAATTAACACATCACAAACGATGTTTTCATTTTTTGAACTAAAGTAGAGGGAAAGAATTGATAATGGATTATTCCATAAACATAATAAAATTATTGTATATGTGAGTTACTATAGTTTCCATGAAAAATGGATAATGGGAGGTGAGGAGAGAATAAGAAAAGAAATGAACATGAAAAGAAATTAAAAGAAGAGAAAGAGGAATTTACCTCTTGAAAGTTTCCTCATTAAGGAAAAGGTTTTGGTATTTTGATGATAACAATAGCTCATGGAAGTGGGGTAGGGTTTGGGAATAGTATTAGGTATAATTTTGACATGTATAAAATATTTTAAGGTGTGATGAGAAGAGGTAGGGAGGGGTAGTATTTATAGTGAAGGAGAGAGGTGTTTTCTCATTTTTTAATCATTAGTTTATTATTTTGGATCAACACAAGTAATAGTGAGGATTATTTTGACTAAATAAAGTAACTAATGTATGTGATTTTGAACCAATGGTTCTTACCTCATCCTTACATAAACAATGACTAAATAATTCATGTATTTACCATTTATCGTAAATGTCATATTTTACAATTCAAAAAAAATTCAAGTATTTTAGAAAAATACCAAAAATTAACCCTACCCATTTTTAAACATTTAGAATTAAAAAAGAAACTCCATTTTATGAAAATAATTATAAAAAACCCAATGTACTTTTTCCCACGGGGCATGGGTGAGTTGGTGAGCGGCAGTGGCATTCTGACCCTGAGGTTTTGAGTTCGAGTCCTCACAAGGCAACACACACTATATGTATTTATCACCTCTCGTGGGCCCCTCTACCCCGTGTAGAGATGGACTGAAATCCCGAGTGTTGTTACACATATGACTGTGGCTAGGGGAGTACATAAAGGTGCTTAGTGGTGGGTGATGACCCACTTATACCATGTAACCCCTTGGGATGAAAAAACCTAGTGTACGTTTTCCAACGAGCCTATACCCTAGTGGTATAGGCTGTTTCTTGGCATCCAAAAGACCCAGGATCAAATCCGATCAGGGGGTGAATTTTCAAGGTACTGTAGAAGCACTATAGTGGGGTCACTATAGCAGTACTGTAGCAGCGATGGCACTATAACTGCGGAGGGACTGTAATAGGTACTATAGCGGTGGAGAAACTGTAGCGGTGTGGGTACTATAGCAGTACTGTTTACCGAGGGGTCCTTTGGGCCAAAAAATGGGCTTTCAAGCCTTGTATTCAGGCCACTTGTCCTTGGGACTTTGGGTTATATAATGGGTATCCCTTTACCCAGTCTAAAGAGGTATTTGCTTTAATAATAAATTGATGCTTTGGCCCTAACCTTAAAAAAACCAATTTCATTAAAGTTTTGAAAAATTAATTAAGGTCTCATAAAATTATATTAAAATCCTAAGGAAAAAAATATGAAATTATGGATACATTTTATGAAGTGTTTTTATTTTAAAATATTTAATTATTCAAAAATTGTAATTAAATATTTATGACTTATAGAAATAACAACACTTAATTTATAACTCTTAAAACATGTATTTAATAATACTTTGATATAATTATATCATACTTTATTTTTTTATATGTCTAAATTTTATCTATACTCTCTTGGGTGAAATTACTATTCATTTGGATATTTTACTATTCATAAGTAACAAATTAATATTCCAATGGTCAAGTTACTATTTCATTGGTATTGGTTCCTTCTAGAAATACCTCTTATTTAATTCATTCTTCATTTATAATGTTTTTATTGTGTTCTTAATGTTTTATGATTATAATATATGACATAATTATAACAATGAGATTTCCATTGATAAAATTTTGGGTTTTTACATTCTTCCCCCTTATGAAATTTCACCCTCAAAATCTTATTCTACAAAATAAGGGGAAAATAGGTGATGGTACTTCTCCTTCATCACTTATTTAGGTTCCCATGTTTCCTCTTCGTACTTATTGTTCTACCATAGTACTTTAACTTCATGAGTGTTCTTATTGAGTATAACTTTATCTCTAGGGTCTAAGATCTTCAATGGTTGTTCCTCATAAGAGAGATCATTTTCCAACTATACCTCTAAATTTAGTACATGTGAGGGATCTGGTTTGTACATCCTCAAGAGGGATACATGGAATACATAGTGTACTTGACACATGGTTGGTGGAAGTACTAGTCAATATGCCATAGATTCTACATGATCAAGGATCTTGAAAGGGAAAATGTGCATGAGACTTAGCATTTCTTTCTCCCAAATCTCATGATCCTCTTCCTTGGAGATATGTAGAGGAATACCCTGTCTCCAACATTAAACTCAAGGTCTCATCAATGATTGTCTACGTGGATATTTTGACGAATTTGGGATTCCTTGATGTTCTACTGAATGGTTTTCACCTTTACCACCATTTCTTCGACATTTCAAGTCCTAGAAGCTTATGTTCACTAACATCATCCCACCATTCCGATGTTCTACATATTTTACCATAAAGGGATTCGTATGGATCCATTTGGATGTTAGAGTGGAAACTATTATTGTTGGATAATTTTACTAGTGGAATATGTTAGTCCCATACTCCTTTGAAGTACATAGAATATGATCTCAAAATGTATTATAGTGTCTGAGTAGTTCTCTCAGATTGTTCTTCAGTTTGAGGATGATAATCCATACTGAAGTTCAGCTCAATGTTTAGAGCATGATGGAGAGTTTTCCAGAACATAGAGGTGAATCTTGGATCTCGAACAGATACAATCGATAGTGGTACCACATGAAACATTACCACTTTATCGATGTATATCCATGAAAGTTTATCTATTGATAATTCCTCTTGAATTAGGATAAAGTGAGCTATCTTTGTAAGATAATTCCCAACCACCCATATAGCATTGTTCCATCTGGATTTGTTTGGAAGTACAGTGAAAAATTCCATGGTGATGTTTTCCCAGTTCCATGTTGGAATTGGTAGTAGTTTCATCATCCCCTTATACTATTATATTTCATCCTTCACTTACTAACATACCAGGAACTTTGATGCATTTTCACCAATCTCCTTATTCATATTGTCCCACCAATAGTTCTCTTGGAGATCTAGATACATCTTTGTTCTCCCTGGGTGAATAGAGAAGGCTGAGCTATGTGAATCATTCATAAGATCCTTCTTTATTTCTATATTTGATGGTACATGTAGTTGTAAACCAGATCATACAACTCCTTCCTCAAAAATTTTAAACTTTGAAGATTTTCCCTTTCTCATATCTTCCACCATCTTCTAGATTTCCACATCATTTCTTTAAGAATCATTTATTTTATCCACAATGGATGATTAATAAATTATTTGAGAAAGGATTGATTATTTTATTACCTTAATTATTCTCATATCCATCCTTTCAAAATCAAATAATATTGAATACTTCTCAATTTCTAATTATTGATAATGATGAATGGTTATTTCTACTTAGATCATCCTACACCTTATTGCTTTACCAGGATGGTATTGGATAGAGTAGTCATAATCCTTGATGATATCTAAACATCTTAGCTGGCACATATTAAGCTCCTTCTATGTGAATATATATTTGAGACTCTTGTTATCACTATATCTCTCACACTTCTCCCCATAGAGATAATGCTGCTAGATCTTCAAAGCAAATATCACAACTGGAAAATCTAGATCATGTGTGAGATAATTTTTCTAATGATTTTTAACTGACTAGAGGGATAGGTTATCAATTTATCATTGTTCATTAGTACACAACCTAATACCTTCTTTGAAGAATTACTATACACCACAAATAGTTCCCTACTTGTTGGTAGTGTGAGAACTGGTGCAATGATACGCCTATTTTTCAAATCATTAAAGCATTATTCACATTTATTATTCCAGAAAATCTTTTCTCCCTTCTTATTCATCTTGGTAAGTGGGTTTGAAAATAGTGAGAAGTTTTTCAAAAATCACTAATAATTACTAGCTGGACCAAGGAAGGTACAAATCTATATTACAGATTTTGTCTTGGGCCACTCTTAGATTGCCTTTGTCTTGGAAGGGTCCACATATATCCCTTTATTATTTATTACATTACCCAAGAATTATATTTCTTTCATACAGAACTCACATTTACTGTACTTTTCATATATATTATCCCTTCACAAAGTCTTCAAAAAAGTATTCAAATGCTTCTCATGTTCCTCCTTGGTCTTGGAGTATATAATAATACCATCAATAAATACTACCACAAATTTGTTGAGATAATCTATAAAGGTAATATTCATTAATTCCATGAAAATTGCGGGAGCATTAGTGAGTCCGAATGGAATCATTATGAACTCATTGTGTTCATACCTCATTTGAAAGAAAGTCTTGAGAATATCTTCCCTCCTCACCTTTAATTGGTGACATCCCGACCTAAGGTACACCTTAGAGAAATAACTGGCCCCATGATGATGATCTAACAAGTAATATATCCGAGGAAAGGGATAATTGTTCATTATAATGGTTTTATTTATCTCATGATAATCAATGTATAGGAGCTTTGATCTATCCTTATTCTTAAATAAGAGGACTGGTTCACCCCATGGTGAAACACTTGTGTGTATAAACCCTTTTTCAGATTATCTTGTAATTTATCTTTCATCTCTTATAGCTCAACAATGAAAATTTTATATGGTGTCCTTGATATGGTAAGAGATCCAAGAATAAGTTCAATTAATAACTCAACCTATAGATCAGGAGGAAGACTAGAAAATTATTTATGGAATACATCAGTTTAATCCCTCATGATGGGATTGTCTTTGAGAATGATTATATCCTTTATCTCAATCATTTGAGCTAGATATGATTTCCATTAAGGAAAAAATATACACAATTGTGATGAAGATTCTGAAAGAGATTCATCTTCCTCCTTACACTTGTATAGGATTTGAGGATGCTTTAATATGTAAAGAGTGATCTCCCTTTCCCAAAAATTTATGTTGTGTTTGTATAAAGATATCCAATCCATGCCAAAAATAACATCAAACTCTACCAAAGGGAGTATGACAAGATTTACTGGGAGGTTAATTACACATAATTCAACTGGGGAGGGTTTATAAAATTTGGATCCAACAATTTCCCCATTTTGTATTCTCACAGATAACTCAACCTCCCAATTTTGTGGTGGTTTTTGAATAGTTCTACTAAACTTGAAATATATGAAAGAATTCATAGAACTAGAATCAAATAGTAAATTTTATATTCTAGAATTTATAGTTAACATACCTATCACCACATCATTTTTGGGTTCCACATCTGTAGGAGTGATATTATATGCCCTTATTTGATGCCTTGGAGGTTTTTATTGTTGATTTCCTGTAAAAACCCTTGTCTTAGGTAAATGGTTTTTCTAATTCCCATGTTCCTTTCAGTTGAACCACTACACTATAAGCTTTTTATTGATATGAACCTTCCCTTATTCTTCTAAATTAGTGGAATTATTCATATCCCTAGGGAAGTTATTAGCCATATTTCCCACTCATCCACATTTTCAGTATTTCCTAGTTCCCTTTAGATAGTTACTAGGATGGTTCTTACCATAATTTTGACATCTGGGATATTGGGTTTTATTTCCATCATGAGATTTGTCTATTGAACCACCCATATTAAACTCCATCTTCCTATTTTTATCACCAGGCCCATGAGACCACTGATATTATTCTATATGCATTTCAGCATTAAGGGAAAAATGAAAAATCTCCTCATACCTATCAAATTATCAAATTGACAACACTTTTTATAGAGTCAGATTTTGTCCGCTAAAGAAGCGATTCACCTTGATTTTTGTGTTCATGAAAAATCTAAAGTCATTTCTTGGAAGACTTATAAAGTTTTCTTCATATACCCTTATAGAATAATCTTCCTCCTACTTCAGTATGAGGATCTCTCTTTCCATTTTGTGATGGAGGGTTCGAGGAAAATACTTGTTGAATGTTATTAATGAATTCCTCCTAATCCATGGAATCAATTTTCTCTTTAGACTTCATGTTATTGATTAGTTTACAATAGTGATTAGATTACCCATAAAAATGATAGACCTATAACCCAACTTTCTCTTCTTTTGAGCACTATAGGACAAATAATACATTTTCAATGGAGTTAATCCATTGTTATTCAAGGAGGGGATCAAAAGATCCTCTAAACATGCGAGGCCTTTTATTTATAAAGGATTCGACTGAAACATGATATCTCTTAGGAGAACAAGGCCACTCTATGTGATTCAAGTAATTATTCATAACCTAATCTAGTTGGGTAAGTATTTTCATAAATTATTCCGAACCTATTCCCATCATATTTGGCATATCATTAGGGAAATAATCACAATGCCTATCACATTGATTTTTAGCTTGAGTTTTTCTATTTCCATAAATTAAATAAGGAAATAAAGTGTAATTAGGTACTTAAATACTTAGAAAATAAGCATAATAAAAAGAAACATTGAATATAAAAGGATAAAGTTTTAAAGGAAATGTATATTGTAACTTGTGATTCCCTAGGTTTCAATATAGGTTAACCATGACATGTTTCTTAACATATATTCTTATGGGAATTTTTTCCCTTAGTAATTGTTCTTAATGTTCTTATGAATTTACCAAAATATATCCCCTAGGAGTGTCAAAAAAGTTGAATAGTAAGGCCCATTGTCATGTACTAGGTTACCTTGAGTCAAGCTTGAAATTCCTTGTAGAAGTTTTTACTACTAGGTACATCTATGCCAAAACCACATCCAATTGTAGAATCTACATAGAGATGTATTTTCTTGATAAACTACTTACTCCATAATTACCAAAATTTATGTATGTTTTCTTATACTTAGTCTTATACCCAAGGCTTTCTCTAGAGTTTTCTATTTCTAATCCCAAAAATAATTAAAATTTTAATATGATACCAACTATAACGGCCCTATACTTTGACACATATTATTACATGAATTTAATCATAATTAACCATCAAATACAGGCAAGGATTGTAAATTCTAATTTGTTTAGAAGATTAGGTAAATATTTAAAAATCATGAAACCAAAATAAAAACATCATTTATTTATTCTTCATAATGTGATCCTAACACCCTTTGAGCCCTTAAATTTTTATAGGATAACCTAGGGAGTACATGAAAAAATGGATGATCTAAAACGAAAATTAAGGGATTAAGCATAAGAATAGAGATTAGTATGTTGGTTAGAAGGAATAACTTAATGACATAAAAAGGAAAAAGCTTATAAAAAGATTAACATAGAAACATGAGATCATACAATAATGGAATCATAATAATATGGTAGAAATATAAAACATTACATAATCATGAGTTAAGGCTCATTACACATGGATGATGATGAGTCAAGGCTAACCACCTAGACCATTGCACATTGAGCGCAATTCAAGGCTAACCACCAAGGCTGTTCCATATGCCGTGTCTTGGGACTAAACATTACCTAATGAATTGAATCACTATCTGGATGCACCCAACATAACATGTTCATGTTTATTTGTTCCAAATGATGAATCATATATAAGTAATCAAACATAAACATAAGGGTTACCCATGGTAAGAATTTGGTATCATAATCATGTAAAAAGGCATAATATAAGGAAATGTCATAATGGTGTCCATAGAAGAAAATATTTAAACCATAAATGGAAATTCATAATGTAAAATAGGCATATATAATGATAAGTGATGTCAAAATAATGTGAATACATGTAAATAAGTAGTGTTTAAGAAAATGTTTAAATAAAAAATTTAGTGTTGTTTAAGGAAAATATTAATGATTATTTAAAATGGAGATGGAATAATTGAATGTATAAAAAAAATGAAAAAGAATATTTTTTCATGATAAAAATTATTTATTTTAGAAAAATAATGATTTTTTAAATTAGATTATGGAGAGAACTTGAAAATGGGTAATAATATAGGAAGTTCCCTGGATTTGGGCTTGCTTATTGGGAAGAATTGAGAAGGGAACCTTTTAAAAAAATTGATTTCCCCATAAAAGATGGATGATATGATCCAGTTAAATGATTTTAGGCCATATAAACCTAACTTAGAAGAATTAAACAAAAATAAAGAAGAATTACATTGGATTAAAGATAGAGAAAGACTAACCCAAAGGAAAAAAACAAAGGTTCGAGTAGAATTCCTTACCTTATGTATGAAACGATTCTGTACTTGATATTAATGTCCTATATAATAAAATTAGATTCATGAATTAATAATTCCAGAACATTTTATACTTGTAATAGATGTATTATAATTTTATTAAGTTCATTTATATACTTTTTGATGAGTTATATTGTTCAATTTAATCATTTGAGAGTGTTTGTTTTCTTTGTTTTCAAGATTAGTTTGCTTGTATTTGAGTATAGAAGTTTAATAGAATGTGTGTAATTCTCCAAAATTAAAATCACATGTTATTAATGAATAGTAATAAGTTTAATTTGTCTTATACATTAGTTTTTTTCCAAAAAATGGGGATTAACCATTAGATAAATAGAAAATGATAAGTGTTTAAGTAATGTGGAAGCTTCTCGATCATCATGAACTTGTTTTGTTATATTATTTAATTTCATGTATATATAATGATTAGAGAACATTAAATAAGATATAATTAATATATTATAATCTTTTTCAACCATAAAAATGGTTTCTTGACCAGCCTTGAAGATGGTTTTAGAAATTGAAAACCCACTGTCCTTGAGTGTGATAAATTAACACATCACAGATGATGTTTTAATTTTTTGAACAAAAGTAGAGGAAAGAATTTGATGATGGATTATTAAATAAACATAATAAATTCCATCATATGTGATATACTAGCATTACCCTTCCAATTGGATAAAGGGACGTGATGAGAGAGTAAGAAAAGAAAATAACATGAAAAGAAATTAAAAGAATAGAATGTGGAATTTACCTATTGAATTTATCCTCCTTAGGGAATAGGTTTTGGTACTTTGATGAAAAAAATAGATCCTAGAAATAAGGGAGGGGTTTGGGAATAATATTGCATAAAATTTGGGTAGGTATCAAAGCTTCGAATGTGTGAGGAGAAGAGGTGGTGAGGGGTGGTATTTATAGTCGAGGAGAGGGGTGTTTTCTCATTTTTTAATCATTAGTTTATTATTTTGGATCAAGAAAAGAAATTGTGAGGATTATTGTGAATAAATATAGTAACAAATGAATGTGAGTTTTAAAAAATGGGTTTTACATCAACCATACATAAAAATGACTCAAAAATTCATGTATTTACCATTTATCATTAATTAGCATATTTGAATATTCACATAAAATTTAAGTACTTTAGAAAAATATAAAAAATTCATGATAACCAATTTTAAATTTTTAGAATTCAAAAATGAACTCCATTTTATGAAAATAATTTTTTTTTAAATAGGAGAAACTTATTTTTTAAATAAAATAATCATTTACTCAAAAAATACATATTTTAAAGTTAAAACTAATTTATAACACTTTAAAAAATTAGTTAAGGTCTCATAAAATTATCATAATGTCATAAGAAATGAAAATATTCATTTAAGAATACATTTAAAAAAAATTCATTTTCTTTTAAATTATTAAATTAATCGAAAAGTTTAATTAAATATTTTTGACTTATAAAAATATAAAAACTTATTTTTTAATTTTTATAACATTTATTAACATATACTATGATATAATTATATCATACATGAATTTATAAGATGCCTAAATTTCATCCCTAATTTAATGGGTGAGGTTACAATTAATTAAGCAAGTTTACTATTCATAAGAGTCAAATTACTATTCCTAAGGTCAAGTTTCTATTTCATTGTTATAGGTCCCTTAACATCTAGAAATACCTATTATTTCATTAATTATTCATTTATAATGTTTTTATTGTGTTCTTAATGTTTTTTTATTATACTATATGACATAATTATAAGAAAGGTAATTCCATTGATAAAATTTTGGGTTGTCACACAAAAAATGCGATAATGTAGAAACAACCAAATAACGAATGCATTCATACGTCTATATCCCACAATAAAAGTACAATAGGAAGTAAAGGAATTTAAATAGGTACAAATAAAAGCCTACCATAAAGAATTCTGTTACACAAGTCCAACCTAAAATTAAAGGTATTGGGAATGATATCTAAAAGTTATAGGAACACACCTCGGTTTGTCCAGTCTCACGAAGCATTGTCTAGTTGTGGTCTGCCTTGGACTCCATCAAAAGTTCAATTATCTACATAATACATGACATGTTCTAACAAAGTCCATGCATGGGTGAGTTTAAAAATACTCAGTAGGACACCCCTAAATGAAAAATCATATAAATAAGGAAATACAATCAGCTCTACATAGGTATATGTCTACAATAAATATAATAAGAATATCTAAATATACTCAAAAAATGAACAGATTCCAGAAGTAATCCAAAACTATAGTATACCATGCCTTGGATTCTAGATCAAAGATTTCATAAAACACTTAACCAAGAGAACATACTCCTAAGTCTGATAGCACCAATGATGTCCATCTGATAGGTACTTCTCTTTATGTCCTATCATGATAAAAAATAAACTCATTGATCTGATGAGAATACAATACATAGATGAGGATCACATATAGGGCCATGGGGTGATACTAATAACTGATTCTAGATTAACCCATTAAATAGAGGATCAACACCCAGTAGGTTTGGTCATGTTTATATAAATAAATCTACCTAGGGGATGAAGATGAATAGAGGATATACTATGGGTCTCTTGGTGAGATTTTAATGACTCTATCCAAGAAGTCCTGTTGAATGGATTTTAGTCCTAAGAGTAAGAAACGATTTGTCCCAACCTTTAGGGAAATGATAAGGTGAACAAAACATAATGAAACTTTTCCAATATACAAGGAAAAGATATCTAATCCATGTAAAGAGTACATAATGCATATAGGGGTTACACACCATGTACCTTGACCCCAGGTTCTTCCTATGTAAACATCCCTTATCATTCAAACCATGTCCATGTAAAATAGGAGTACACAATGTGTATAGGGGTTTCATGCTATGTCCTTGTATTTGGGGTCCCACCAATGTAATCCAACCGTGTTCTAGTACACGTTGTCATCCTATGTGTCCATGATCGTGTACCAACTTATGGGGTAGACCGTGTACATGGTCCAGGCCATGCCGTGTGAGGGAGTACACGCCATGTAGGATGTCCATGTAGTCCACCCCTTATTTATGTACTATCCAAGGTATACACTGAGTAATTGGGGAGGGACTACACACCATGTATGCCATGATAGACATGATGTGATACTTATCTTCTACCCAAAACCTTATCAGAATCTAAGGGGGCCTCACATACCATGTAATCCCAGATCACACATCGTGTTTCCAAGACTTTCCAGAATCTCTAGCTCACACTCCAATCATCTTCTCCATCACTCTAGCCACCATTCTAACCACACCTTTTTGGGAAACTCAATGGGAACCTTTCTCTAGCCTTTCCATAAACGAGCTACCACTTATAGGTCCTCAATAAATTCATAAAACAAGATCATTTCCTATCTTCATTGCACACCAAAGAACATGAAATCAAAAAAAACTATCATTTGATCCACTCCTGTAACCATCATCACACCTAATTTATGTCATATTGATGATGTATCTATGATTTTAGATCGTTACATAAAGAATCATATGCAAAAAGATCTATCATTCAATGAAATGTAGAACCATAGAGAAAAAATGAATAAAATTATGAAGAACAATGAATCATGGTGATAAAAGGAAAAATATGAACAAGAAGAATGAAACTCGATTGATGTTTGTATAGATATCAATTTATTTCCTTTAGAACAAAAATTGAAAAAAAACAACATACATGAAGAAATATCCCAGTAAAACCTAGAAATAAACCCATCCCACATATCAATTGATCAACAGTCTAATCTGTTCGATGACTGATACACATTTACCATAGAAATAATCAATAGTGAAAATAAGCAATTCAATATCATGCCCTACCTAGATTTGTTTCGATTAGTAATGAAGAACAATCCATTTACATTTTCATCGATAAGATCTGTAAAATACGAGGTTATGCTGATCAATTGATCCATGATCTGCCACCATTTTCATTAGAGGGTTCTCCAAATCTCTCCCTAGAGATCCTATAATGACTCTAGGGATATGTGGCTAACCCTGTATTTCCAACACAATCATTTATTTAAATATTATTCTATCACTTCATTGGGAAAATGAAATAAAATAATTTTTATTGAATTATTTTATTCATTTTACACTCACGATAACATTTTCACAAACAAATCATGACAAACAATATTAAGGCGTGACTAGGGTAAATCTATCATTCTAAACACAATGGTGCCCTCACATTCTAAATATGCACACCCATTTAGGTGATATTCCATTTTTTTAGGAAAACCACCTATATACAATTTAATATAATTAATATATATCAAATATTTATTCCAGACACAACGGGTCTTAGAATCTCACAATGTCTTATTGTCTCATCTCAAAATTAATCCATATAGTTTTTAAAAACAATACATGAAAACTATGAGACATTATATTATACCCACCTTATGGATTTACATCCCCAAAAATACAGAAAAATGCTACTAAAAAGACATGGTTACTGAGAATGAATATGAGCCTCCCACCCCAAATTTATCCCTTATAGATTCATATACTACCACTGGACATGCAACAATGGAATCGATCAACCATGAAGGATCCTCTCCTTTTGATCCTTGATCTCCCCTGGGTAATCAGCAAAAGTCGCTCCATCCTTGATGTCTATCTTGACCCTGTCGATACTGTGTGATTGGTCATGCACGTACATCCTTAGATGTGACATGTGGAAGTCACCATTTACCCGATCTAACTACAGAGGTAGATCCAAGTGATACACCACCTCAAAAACTCTATGTAGTATCTGGAAAGGGCTGGTGAACCTCATAGAAACCTTGCCTCCCCAACCAAATCTATATAATCCACATCAAGTTAAAAAACATCGGAACACATGGTCTCCTTACTCTAACTTCAAGGCATACATCCATTGTGAGAATATGACTTATGAAAGATCTATGAAGTCCTCATTCACTATTGGATGATATTCACTTTCTCTATTATATCTCACACAAAATCTGGGACCATGAGTACTGGATATCATAGGTTAGTCCAACAAAGTGGTGACCTACATGGTCATCCATATGAAGCCCTTAATGGCCCCATACCGATAATATAATGGTAAATGTTGTTGTATGCAAACTCCACCAGTGGTAGGTGATCCTCCGAACTATAGACAAATTCCCACATGCTAGCTCATAGGATGTCCTCCAAAACCCAAATGGTCCGCTTAGTTTGACCATCAGTTTGTGGGTGAAGCACTATGATCAAGCATAGATGGGTCCAAAATGCCTCCGGTAATCCATTACACAACATGGATGTAAATCAATCATCAAAATCAGAAACAATCATCAATGGAACTCCATGGATTCAAAAAATCTTTTGAACATAGAGGTATCCCAAGATCTCTATTGAACTCTGTCTCGGATAGCTAGGAAGTGGGAGGATTTGGTGAGTTGGTCTATAATCACCCATATGGAATCATGGACCCTGGATGTACCTGGTAATCCCATATCTATGTTCAAGGATATCCCATCCCACTTAGATTATCGAATCTCAAGGGTTTAGTTCAAACCTACTTGAATATGGTTCTTAGCCTTCACTTACTGACAAGTAAGGCATCAAGAGACAAACTTTGAAACTCCATTATTAATCCCTTTTCAGAAAAAATGATGTTGGAGGTCCTGATACATCTTTTCCACACCAAGATGTAACACCAGATGAGATTTATAAAACTCTCTCAAAACCTACCCCCAGAATGCCATTGGTACCGTCATGTGTCCTATGAAAAGAATGAGATGATCCCACATTTAGAATATCCATTAAGAGCATGCCCTGTGGATATCTGATCATGTTGGGTCTCATAGACGGTATCCATAAGTTTTTCCTCCCTGACTCACTATAAGAGTAGAGGGGTAATAACAATCGGCTGGAGGTAAGCTACTCTATATCCATCCACAAAGAATAACTGCAACATGGCCAAATGCTCCAACACATCATTCAATAACTGTGAAAAATATCTCTTATTGGGAGCATGTGATACCATGTCACCCTTCCCAGAAGTATAGAAAATTTAGAAGTCATAATTCTGGAGGAACTCTAGCCATCTCCTCAATCTTAATTTAAGATCCTTATAAGAGAATATATAATTAAGACTCATATGATTTAATTAGATGATAAACCACTTTACCATTAGGTAGTGTCACCACATATTCAAAGTGAAGACTAAAACTGCTAACTCAAGAACATGAGTCACATAGTTCTTCTCATGTGGTCTCAACTAGTGTGAACCATAAACAATCACCACTTGCCTCTGAATCAAGACACAAGCAAGGTCGGTCACTAATGCATAATAGAACACTATGTACCCAACACTCTCCTTTTTCAATCTCATGATTGGAGTACCCTTCAAACTCTACCTCAACTTTTGAAAAGCTTTCCAAAACTTATCTCTACCCATACAAAAATATTCCCCTTTAGATTCAAATCTATCATGGCTAATGATACTCTCGATAAATCAGGTATGAATCTCTGATAATAGCCTACCAACCCAAGTAATCTCTACACCTCTATAACTCTCTTAGGTGGATCCCATGCTAACATTGACATAACCTTGGACGAGTCCACTTCCACTCAATCTGCTGATGTAAAAACCCAATATTACAAAGTATGTTATCTCTTTAAATTAATTTAATATCTTATATTACATGAAATACCAACTTTTCTTGCATTATATGCAAGATTGAGTTTCTGTGAAACAACACTTTAGTATTATAATTATTTAAATAATATATTTATAATTTAAAAATTAAATATAGTAATATGAATAGTAACAAATAAATTTTAAATGTTAATTGTTTCACATAAATAAAACATATTTATAATAAAATGTATATTTTTTTGTTAAAATAGTTATATATTTCAAAAAACTATTTTATTAAAAGAACAACTATTTATGTCCTTTTGTGAACAACAATAAAATTAATTTTAGACACTCCAAAAAATTTTATTCGGTAAAATAGACTTAATTTTTTAATTCTTACTATCAAAATTATCTTAGGTTGATTTTTTTGTATTTTTTTGAAAACATTCAATTTTTGATGAATAGTGAAAAACACTGCATTGTAAATAAAAACGACTTTTTCATTTAAATAATTATTTTTAATTTAAATTTATTTTAAAGTCAAAATTGATTCATAATTCCTATAGTAGTCCAATTTGAGTCATTGGAGTCATTTTATAATAAGATTAGATATATAAAATTCTATTGAACGTTTTAATGTCTTTTACGCACATTCTATGCACATTTGCAAATTTACCTAAAAAATAATTTTACCGACCTTCGTATGGATTTAAACTTAACATGGATGAATCTTGTTTCTAGGGGAACATTTTCCAAGGAGGAGTGCTTTGTGATTCTAATTTCTTAGTTTACTTAGCGTTTTTGGCCAGGTTGGGCCAGGGATCTTCCCTTCAAGCAGAGGCCATGACTATGCTCACCTGTCGCAGACTTTGAAAACAAAAGGGGCTGGATATCTCTGAAGTCGAAATGGATGCCTTAATTTTCCACAATTCCTTGAATGGATTTGTAGTCTCTCCTCAACTGATCTTCTATGCTATCAGAAAACGTTAAAGTATACTCAACAACAACATTTGTGAGGGGAACAAAGTTGCGAACTACTTGGCCACAGTAAAGTTTCCTAGAATGTTGGAGGTGTTTCTGCAAATGTTTGGCATCATTAATCCCAATGGGGTTGATTTTATAAAAGGGGAAGTGCTCAAGCTACACTATTTTCAACCCCCTTAGGTTCTTTCTTTAGTGGATTTTATCTTTTTAGCTTTCTTTTTCATTCTCCCCCATCATTTAATAAAATTACTTAATGATGATGATAGACACAGTTGTCATCAGTATGTAAAATGTGGTTCAATAAGATGATTTTTTGTGAATAGTAACTTTTGAATTTAATTTACCACGGTTAAAGGTAAATAGTGTAATTAAAGGTAAACATAATATTATAATAATATAAAATTACCCTAACACATGACATAATTCTATTGGATAAGTTTATTTCTAACAAAATCAACCTTAGGACAAAAATATGATAACTTTTAATCCACTTGGGTCAGATTACGACATTTATTATATTTTATTTAAAGAAGAGTTAAAATGTCAATTTCAAATTTTAAATAAATAAACCATTTTTAATATAGGTTTATAAAAAAGATAAATTCCACTATAAATATTAATTATAAATATAAAAATATTTCCTATATCATGATATTTTCTTTATAATTTTTAGATATTAAATAATTAAATTTATTTATGGCACAATGATGATGCAACCATTTCCTTATTAATGAAATATTAAAATAAATGATATTATAAATATTAAAATAAATGTGATTAGAAACATTAAATACCATCCACAAATTTTCTTTCTGAATATGACATGCTAGGGTTTATTCAGTGTATTGTTTTCTAAGTAATCAAGTTTTTAAAACTTTAACAAAAATCAAGTATTAAATAGTAACAAAATTGACACAAATGATATTTTAAAATAAATAACATTTTATTAAAAAATATAAAAGTCATAAAAACATAAGGTTCTTAAAAATATCTTGGATAGTGTTCAAATGTCATAAATTATCCAATTTAGGTTAATTTGAAAATATATAGTAACTATATTAACCATTTACTATAAAATTATAAGAAGACATGGTAAGAGTTAAACTATCTAATTAAGAGTTAGATAAAAATGATAAGGTTAATATGATGAACTTAACATTTCTAAAACCAATTAGTTGAAAATTTTTAGACCCATTCGTATCTTATACTTGAAATAAATCAATTTGGAGCTATTTTAAACCGAAAATAATTTTATAATAAATAAATATTTCAACATTTTTCCTAAAGTGCCCCTCACCTCTATTATAAAAGGGAATCTCACTTTCTTTTTAATTCACACCTCTAAATAAATTTTGATCAGCCAAATCCTACCCAAATCTCCTCATAACTACCACCACTTCAACCTAGATTCCTTAATTTGAATAAAAATCCAACCTAAGGAGACCTTTTGTTCAAATAAAAAGGAAGCACATGAAGAAGTGGTGGTTATTTTATCACCTATTTTAATGTTCTTTTCTTTTTCTACTTCCTATTTCTCTGTTGTTTCCAAAATAAAATAATAAATCCAGTAACTTCTACATGATAAGATTTTATTATAATTATGGTATAACCATATTCTTTATTCAATCTTATGAACAACAATTTCACCATGCATGCGCACGTACGAATTAATATCTCCATGCCGTAGTGTAATTTGTTATTCAAAATTATGTTATTTGGATGGATATAATGATGAATATTATGTATATAAATAATTAACATAACATGATAATGTTTATGTATAATTAATATACCTTCCAATTACACACCATTTTATCATTAAGGTAATGATATCGTCGCTTGTACGTACGTACGACTTACCGTCTCCACGATACGATGAGATTCATTTCCACGTTCACCATTCAATGATGATTATAAAAACATATATTATTAATAATTATTTAATATATGAAATAATAATTCTACTGGAATTATATATATATATATATATATATATTTATTTATTTAAAAATATCTCATTAACTTACTTCCATTCAATAAGATATGAAAACAGAAACATCGTTTATGCATACGTACGAGCTACCCTCTCCATAAATGGTGTACTCCATTTCATATATATATATATATTATAAATATTTATAGTCTGAATATATATGATATATAAATAATGTTTTATATTCTGGAAGTAAGTAAATCATGATATAAGTGATATGATCAAGAATAATAAGTTTAACACATATGATAAAGAAATCGATTATTACCCAAAATGTTACTCTAACATGGAAATTATTATTAAATGGGTTGTATAAATTAATAAATGAATCATATATGATATCATAAATATGAATATGGTTCTGGTATAATTTAATAACAAACTATGTTCATTATACACGAGGTTAAATGTACCCTCGACTAAAGGAAAGTATAAGGTAAGGGAATTCTGCCTCACTTTGAGTATTCATGAGATATAAGCCATGTTCACTACCGATTTATTGTTACGGGTGTATGTACTGCATCTATTGTATTTAATATCACGAATAAATTTATCTTCAAGGTATTTAATGATACAATTGAAGATATCAAACATATGATTTAAATGTTCAAATTGGTACGAGACTCTTTGAATGTTTAAAGAAATAATCCTTCCTCCATTTCAACATTATTCATATTATTTTACATAACTATTTATTTGAATATAAATTAATTATAAAGTGAATTATATGTATATTTTAAATTTAATTGAATTTTTTTTAAAATATGTATTTTTAAGATTTTATGGAAGGGACTCTTTAACTAGAACATCATTTTAAATGTTTTAATGATTTATTTTTCAAAATCATTTTAATTAAATTCCATGTTTTCAAAACAGTTTTAAGGATTTATTTATATGGACATGATTGTTTTAAAATTTTAATTCCTTTAAATATGTTTAAAGTGTTATGGGACACATTGATTAAAAAACCCCCCTATTTAAATGACTTCCTTTATAAATTGGGCGACTTTGAAATGATATGAGGAAAAAAGGGATATTTATCTCAAAGAGTTTTACTGATTATTTTCATCTATTTCAACATCCTTTAATGTATTTTTAATGGAGTTTGATTTATTATAATACAATTTTCCATATTTAATTGAATGAGTTACGATATGTTTGAATTTTTATGTGCTATTGTAATACCATTCATTATTTATAGTTAAAGTATTAACATTTCATATTCTAGTTTTAATACAAATGTTTATGTTCTGTTCCACTATTTTCATTTGTGGAATTCATTGGACATAGTAAGTGATGTGCGGGGTCCACTATATCCCCTTGATGAATTTATAGGTCTCATGAGAGAAACTAGTGTCCAGGAACAAGGCCTTGACAAAATTTATATTTAGTGTCTTGGAACGAGGCCTTGACTTTGTGGTTAAAATGATTGGCATTATGAATTCTATAACTATGAGATTAATTATTGATGTTACATGTGATTATTATACTAGTATAATATCCATGTGAATAAGTAAAAGGAATTATTTGATTTATCTTTCCATGTATTATGCTGAATTTTATGTTTAAAGGGGCTGTGTTTAAATTTTATACCTTGCCATAAAAGTTTATAATTATTTATGATAGATTCTGCTATATTGTTTATCCTTATTGAGCATCTAAGCTCACCCTTTTCTTATGATTTATTTTCCCAGGATTCCAATAAGTATATTAGGATTGAACTACAGGGTTAAGCTAAGGGATATGAGTGTGTTAAAAGGATCCAAATTGTTTCTTTTTTTTTTCATAATGTAATGTAAAACTTATGTATGTATCTAGTACTTCTCATGCTACTAAACTGATAAGTATTTTAGGATATGATCTCTTGTGATCATACCAATATTATGTAATAATGAACTAACTCTAGGTAACTGGGGCCACCGTGTTACAGTTCGTATCAGAGGATGTTTAGTACCAATCATGTGAACTAGATTTAGAAAAACACTAATTAAAGAACATTAGACTAAGATAGACTTTGATCATTAGTATAAAATAACCTCATAGAATTTTTTTAATGTAGATATTTTGTGAGTTTTCTAAGTAATACATCCATTTATGGATACTACAAGTGGATGTGGTTCTGGAACATATATACCTTGGAGTGAAAACTTTGATAAGGAGTTTTTAGCTTGACATGGGGTATCCTGGTGCATGACAACGGGCCTTACTGTGAACCTGGTTTGGCAGTCCCAGGGGATATGCTTAGGATAATTCACATTTTCATTACAAACCATTATGAAAGATTTGTGAATAAATATTTTCCCCAAAGAAAACATTTTATAATTATAGATTATATGCACAAAAAATTCAATTTATGTTAAGTATATAATCGGTTTGGAATTATAAATCGTGATTCATAAACTAATCTAGTGTATGACATTGTTTTGAAATGGCTCCTAGTAAAAGGAATGACTACCCCACTTATGCACATGTTTCAAAGAGTAATAAGGATCCTATCTCTAATGGTATTAAGCCAACATTTCAAGGTATATAGTCTCCCATGTATTTGGATCATATGAGGAAATAATATCATGTGATAAAAATATAAGTCAATAATTCTCTGAGCCTTATAGCTTTGAAGGGAATCTAGAGAAGAAGAGGATGGTAGATAAAAATATGGATAAAGGAAGAATGGAATGTATGATTTTCCCACATGTGATAACTGTGGGAAGAATCACCCTGGTAAATGCTTGAATAGAATAAGAGTTTTTTATAAGTGTGGAGAAAAATGACACAATGTTTGTGATTGAAAGGGTAAGAAAAAGGTTTCTAATATACAATGCTTCAACTGCATGGAGATGGGACACTATTTTAATCAATGTACCAATCGTTAATGAAATATAACCCTGATGATACTATTGGATAATGATCAAGATTATTCTTCAACCATAAATGAATCAGACTAATTAATGTGATTATTTTGGATTTGAATAATTATTTCATATGAGTATGGTATCAATGATGTAATAGTTATAGGAATTATGGAAATATATAAATTAGGATTATACTGTAGTACTATTTCAATAAGGGTATGATATTGTATGGTACCAAGAAAAGTGAGTCAACAGCAAGTTAAATTTTTTTTAAAACATATATTTGAGGAAAAGATAAACCATAATTTGGTTCTGATACTGAGGTAGTGATTTTGAAATAAGAGATGATTCATTTTGATAATGTATATTGGATATTTTCGACTAACTTAGAATTTATTAATGGTTTTTTATTCCATTATTGTTGGAGTATACAAATTTTTTGGATTTAATTAGTATATCCAATATTATACAAGGATGCATAAATGTATTCAATAAGGTTTTATGGTAATTCAGGGTGTTATCATGTTTTAAGAGAATACATGATGAAGGTATTAAAATATTGTTATGTGGCAAGGAGAGATCTTTATTATGTTATGTTGACCTTCCTTATAAATTTTTGGACTGGGAGTTTGGATAGAAGTAGTTTCGATAAGCCTAAAGGTTTGAATGGATTAAGTTAGACATTGGATACTATTGTTTAAGGTTATAAATTTTCTTAATATTATTTTTGGAAAGTTATAATTTTATGAAAAGGATAACCCACAGGCCGGGCGACAACCCGTCACATCCGACAAAGCCACGAGACTTAAACTCGCAATCGAAGGGTGATAAGGGTGAATCTCCTATCACTAGACTACATGATGTCCTGGTTTGTATAAAATTTTTCTTCATTTTAATAGTCTTACAAATTAAGTATAAATACTTTTTTATCCCTATATGATTCGGATAAATAGAATATTTTGTAAATATTATTATCTATTGAAGAGAAATATGAGCTTGTGGTTGGAATTAGTCAAGTAAGTATGATTCCTTATGTTCTTATTCTATAATTTAAAATTAATTATTAAACATTAAGGGAAAAGATCTTGAAACCAAAATTGTGAATCTATTATTTTTTCTGATGAATAAAATGGTCCCATAGATCATCACTAGCTTTTAGCCATGTGATTGCCCACTTTCTCCTAATCATGTTCTATATCAAAACCTGACAGTTAGATTTTTCTTCCATGTCTAAGTTGTCCTACATAGAAAAATTTTATGTGTTATCTCCGATAACATTCATAGTTTCATTTCTTTATTTTATATTAGACATTTTATTAACTCTATTTCAATGCGGGTTTTCCACAAAGTTATTTTTTTTGTATCAACCTTTAATTTGAAATGTCCAATTTCAAATTTTGAGGATGAAATTTATTGAAGTTAGGGAGAATGTAACACCCCAATATTTCATAGTACATTATCTCTTTAAATTAATTTAATATCATATATTCCATGCAACACTGACTTGTCTTTCATTATATGCAAGATTGAGTTTCTGCAAAATAACACTTTAGTATTATAATTTTCTAAATAATATATTGATAATTTAACAATTAAATATAGAAATATGAACAGTAAAAAGTAAATTTTAGATTCTAATGTTTTTACATAAACAAAACATATTTATAATGAAATGTATAAGTTTTGTTAAAATAGTTATATATTTAGAAAAAAAATTCTTAAAAAACTACTTTTAATGTTCTTTTGTGAACAATAACAAAATTAATTTTAGACACTAACAAAATTCAATTTGGTAAAATATAATTCATTTCTGAATTCTTAATAACAAAATTTGCGTAGATTTATTTTTTTGGTATTTTTATGAAATCATTCAATTTTTGGTGAATAGAAAAACACTGCATTGTAGATAAAAACTGACATTTTCATTTAAATAATTACTTTTAATCTAAATTAATTTTAAAGTAAAAATAGATACACAATTCCTATATTATTCCAATTTGATTCATTAGAGTCATTTTATAATAATATTATTTATATTTATAATTTATTGAACTTTTTAATGTATTTTTACCCACCTTCTAGGCACATTTGCAAATTTACATAAAACATAATTTTACAGCTTCAATGGATTGAATTTAAAAAATTGAACAAATTTGTTTTCATAATTATGTAAAATTTGGTTCAATAAAATGAAAATAATTTTTTGTGAATAGTAACTTTTTAATTTTATTTACTACGTTTAAAGGTAAATAGGGTAATTAAAGGTAAAAATATTATTATAATAATATAAAATTACCCTAAAACTTGTCCTAATTCTATTGGATAAGTTTATTTTGACAAAAATAAACCTTAGGACAAAATTATTTTACTTTTTAATCCACTTGGGATAGATTAGGACATTTATTATATTTTATTTAAAGAAGAGTTAAAAGTTCCAAATTCCAATTTTAATAACTAAACCACTTTTAATATAGGGTTATACATAAGATAAATTTGACTATAAATATTAATTATAAATATAAAAATATTTCCTACATCATGGTATTTTATTTATAATTTTTATACATTAAATAATTAAATTTATTTATGACACAATGATGATGTAGTGATTGCATTATTAAGGAAAGATTAAAATAAATGATATTATAAAAACTAAAATGAATTTCATTTGAATCTTTTGATACCATACACTAATTATATAGGTTAATATGACATTATAGGGTTTATTAAATGTATTTATTTCTAAGTAATCATGTTTTTATGACTTTAACAAAAATCAAGTATTAAATAGTAACAAAATTGACATAAATGATATTTTAAAATAAATACTATTTTATGAAAAAATATAAAAGTCCTAGAAATATAAGGGTATTCCAACTAACATGGACAATGTTATAATTTAATAAATTATCCAATTTATTTTCTTTTGAAAACTTATAGTAACTAAATTTACCATGTAGTATAAAATTACAAGAAGACATGGTAGGAATTAAACTATTTAACTAAGGGTTAAATCAAAACGATAAGGTTAATATGATGACCTAAACATGTATAAAACCTACTTTTTGAGAGGGTTTCGACCCATCCACATCCTATACTATAATTTTTTCAATTTTTATATATTATAAAAAGAAAATAATATTATAATAAATTAATATTTCAACATTTTTCTTAAAGTGCACCTCACCTCTCTTATAAAAGGGCATCTCCATTTGTTTTTAATTCACACCTCAAAAGACATTTGTCTCAGCCAAAAACCATCCAAATCTCCTCAAAACTCCCCTAAATTTAACCTAGAGTCTTTAGTTTGAGCATAAATACAACCTAATGAGCCCTTTTTTCAAATCAAAAGAAAACACCCCAAGAAGAGGTAATTAGTTTATCACCTCTTTCAATGTTATTTTCTTCTTATACTTCCTATTTATATGTTTTTTCAATAAAATAATAATAAATCTAGTACCTTATACATGTTGATATGTTATTATAATCATGGTAAAACCATATTCCTTATTCTATCTATCCTATCAATAATAATGTCACCATGCGTGCGTACGTACGACTTACCGTCTCCATGCTGTGGTGTAATTTGTTATTCAACATTATGTTATTTGGATGGATATAATGATGAGTATTATGTATATAAATAATGAAAATAACATGATAATATTTCTGTATAATTTATTAAATCCAATTCTATACCACTTTATCATTAAGGTAATGATGTCATCGCTCGTGCGTACGTACGGTTTACCGTCTCCATGACACGATTAGATTCATTCCCACATTTACCAATTAAATATGATTATAAAAATATATATTATTAATAAGTATTTAATATATGAGATAATAATTCTACTATAAATAAATATATATATATATATATATATTTATTTATATATATCTCATTCACTTACTTCCATTCAAAACTATATGAAAACGGGAACAATCTTTATGCGTAAGTACAACCTACCGTCTCCATAAACGGTGTATTACATTTCATATATCTATCAATTATACATATTTATACACAGAATATAAATGATATATAAATACTATTTTATATTTTGAAAGTAATTAAATCATGATATAAGTGATACGATTAAGAACAAAAGTTAAACATAAATGATAAGGACAACGATTATTACCCAAAATGTTACACAAACATGGAAATTATTATTAAATGGGAATTATAACATCATAAATGAACCATATATGATATCATGAATATGAATATAGTTCTGGTATAATTTAACAACATACTATGGTCATTATACCAGAGGTTAAATGTACCCTCTACTAAAAAAAAGTATAATTTAAGGGAATTCAGTCTCACTTTTAATATTCGTGAGATATATGCTATGCTCACCACCTATTTATTATGTGTGGTGTATGTACTACCTCTATTGTATTTGATATCATGAATAAAATTTTCTTCATGGTATCTATAGATTCATTTGAAGATATCAACCCTATGATTTAAATGTTCAAAGTGGTATGAGACACTTTGAATGTTTAAATAATTAGTCCATTCTCCATTTCAACATTCTTGAAATTATTTTACATAACTATTTATTTGAATATAGAAGGATTATAAAGGGAATTTTATCTCTATTTTAAATTTCATTCAAATGTTTATAAAAGATTAATCTTTTAAGGTTTTATGGAAGGGACTCTTTAACTAGAACATCATTTTAAATGTTTTAAAGATTTATTTTTCAAAATCATTTTAATTAATGTCCATGTTTTCAAAATGATTTTAAGGATTTATTTATATGGACATGATTGTTTTCAAATGTCAATTCCTTCCAAAAATTTTAAAGTGGTGTGAGACACTTATGTTTAAAAAAACTATATTAAATGACTTACCTTATAAATTGTGCGACTTTTAGATGATTGGAAGAAAAAAGGGATATTTCTCTCAAAGGGTGTAACTGATTATTTTCATCTATTTTAGAATCCTTTATTAGATTTTTGATTGATTTTGTTTTAATATAATAAAATATTCCATATTTTATTTAATTAGTTATGATATGTTTGAATTTGGATGTGCAATCTTTATAAAATTCATGATTTATGGTAAAAGTATTAATATTTGACAAGCTAGTTTTAATACGAATGTTTATGTTAGGTTCTACTCTTTTCATATGAGGAATGCATTAGAATTAGTAAGTGACTGGAAGGGCCCTCTATAGCCCCTCGTTGAATTAATCGGTCTCATGAGAAAAACTAGTGTCTTGGCACAAGGCCTTGACCAAATTTATATTTAGGGTCTTGGCACGAGGCCTTGAATTTGTGGTTAAGATGTTCGACATTATGAATTCCATCATTATTAGATTAGTTATTGATGTTACATTTGATTATTCAAGTAGTAGAATATTCATATGAATAAGTAAATGGAATTATTTGATTTATCTTTTCCATATTATGCTGAAGTTTATGTTTACATGGATTGTGTTTAAATTTTATACCTTACCATTAAAGTTTATTATTATTTACAATAGCTTCCGCTATATTGTTTATCCTTACTGAGCATCTGAGCTCACCCCATCTTATTTTTTATTTTACTAGGAAGCCAAGAAGTATATTATGACTGACCTGCAAGGTTAGTCTAATGGATATGAGTGTGTTCAAAGGAGTCACAATGTTGCCTTTTTCATTTCACAATGTAATGTAAAACTTTTTTTGTATGTATTACTCACAAGGCTACTAAATTGATTGGTCTTTAGGGAATTTATCTCTTGTGATCATTCCAATATTATGTAATAATTTACCAACTCTAGGTAACTGGGATCAAAGAATTACAACTGAGATAATGTTTCCTAGAAAGTGGACCGCCTATATCTATAATTGGCAGTAAGAGAGATTTTTGTAAAGCTAGTTCTCTTGGAGTACATCCAAAACTATCTTTAAGTGTCTTACATGCTCCTCCTCTGACACCAAGTATAATAGGATGTCATCTATGAAGACTAACATGAACCAATCTAAGAAAGGATAGAAGATTCAGTTCATGAATCCCATGAAAACTGCTGGGGAATTATTTATGCCAAAGGGAATCACCAAGAACTCTTAGAGAACATAGTGAAATCTGAATAATGTCTTCAGTACCTCCTAGTCTCATACTCCCAGATGGTGATAACATGACCTAAGGTCAACCTTTTAGAACCATAACACCCCTATCAATTGATCAAATAGGTCATCGATCCTTTTACGTAGATACTTGTTCTTCACAGTCACCTGATTCATGAATCAGAAGTATAGAAACAACCTCAAGATTATGTATACCTTATTTGTGAACAAAAATAGATATTACTAGGGTGAAACACCAGGTCATATAAATCCCTTTTTCTACAGGTCCTCCAAATGCACCCTCAGCTCATGAAGCTCTGTGGGAGCCATCAGATATGCTGGGGTAGATATCTGAGCCGTCCATTGGTGTAGATCAATGCATAAATTTATCTCTCGGTGATAAGGTAAATCTAGAAAATCTTCAAGAAAGACATCCTCATACTCTACCACCACTGCAAGAAACTATAAAATCATAAAATTAACCACACTATGGGTTAGGATAGCTAACTAATGAGTAACCAGACACACCCTCTTATGCACGAGCCCATCCTATGCTGCATAGGATTGAGTTTTACTAACAAAGGGAAACCTAGTTCCTTTGCTGTGGAAACAAAAAACCCTTCAACTAAAACAGTCAATATGGGCATGAACTATCGATAAAATATCCATAAAAAGATGACATTCTATATACGTGGCGCTGCTACCATGATATTCCAACAGAAACTCTTTCCTCCAAGAGTTAGGTCACACAATCAGCACATGTGCATGATCACTGAGTGTTCTCTAGTAGGAGTCTCCCAACATAAGGGTAAAGTCAATGGTTAAAATAGAATATATATCTCTCAAACAATATATGTGGTAAGAAAGGAATGACTATCAACTGTGTATATCAATACAACAGCTAAGGTTGAAATGATATAGATCATACCTCGAATGATTCCTAGAGATCCTGGGTCATAAACCTTTACCACCTACAACTATCCCAACCCCTGTCATCAAGCTCCCTGAGCCTGATGTGGACCACCTAGAGGTGGTGGCAGTAACATGTTGAAACATCGAACACCCCTTGATGCTCTCCTAGATCATCTTCTACATCTACCATCCTAGAGACCTTCCTTCTCCTACTGTTATCTCTACCTTGTTGAACCATCTATAGTCTCTCTGTCAGTTTTACGATAGGTTAGACAATCTTGGGTGAGATGTCCCATGTCATCACATGAGTAGCACTACCTTTCTCTAGGATGACTGGACCCAAACGGTGTGCCCTTTACTACAAATCCTTTTTCCTAGGACCTACTCCTAAAAATTCTCCCATGTCCAGGTCTCTGAGACAGACATTGGCTCCCTACTATCGAGATATCTACTTTTAATTTCCCACTGATGCCCATCACTGGATGTATCTTCTCATACAAGAATATTTCAACCACTAAATATTGTTCAAGAACCCCAGTATAAGTAGGAATAAAAATATGGATAAAACTGGATTTGATGTCTCTATGCAGACCTCAGTTGAAGTTCTGAAACCTAAAGAACTGATCTTGAACCATATCTATTGAGTACCTAGAAAGGATGCAAAAACCTTGATGAATCTGTAGACACGATCACACTGCCCTATTGGAGATACAAAAGCTCTTGGATACAAACACTTGTTAGTGTATCTAGTGAGAAATCCTCTTTAAAGAGACACTCAAACTCAGTCAATGAAGGTGTCACCTCGTCGTAAGACAAGGTAACTAAACCCCACTATTTTCCTACTAAGCAAAGAAGAAGGATCGCTTACAAGACCACCATATGATCTTATGGGTTGGGCTAATCGTGGAACTTGAGGGGTCTCTATCACTAAAGCTTTTGAATCATGCTCACCTTGCACTCTTCATCTGCTGGTAATGTAGGCACCATGTGCTTCCCTATAGGTGGTATTGTTGGTGCACCACCTGGAGGTAACATCTTGGGAAATGATCCCTAAATCTAAGCCTCTTCATTGAGAGGATAATCCTTGTGATTTTATTGACGAATCCATGCTAGTATACATCATAGTGGAATCCTCAAAATAAAAATGATATACCATGGTCAATGATATATTTATAGAGCCGACTCAAGAAGGAAATGGAAACCAAAACCCATTTCTTTTTTATTAATGTACCATTTTTTCCTTAAAATAAGTGTTATCATGTACCGAGTCGAAAATAAGGTTATTAGAGTCATTGTGTATGGAAACATCGACCATTGCACCAATAATAGAGTCTCTAGAATGAAAGATGAACTCAAAACACTTAAAATTGTTTCACCAAAACAATTTCACATAATCTTGATCATAAAGTATAACCTACCTTTGATACCACTATATCCTAAACCATCATAGTGGGGCCCGTACCGTGACTCCCCAAGCCCACCTCCATAGGCTAGGGGATGTTGAATGGAACTAAGTAGACATATCACTAACATTGGAGGAATTTTCTATGTACCTACACACACACACACACATATATCCAGCCCACAAAATTCTGAAATGTAAAAACAAATAAACAACCCATGCATGCATACATCTATATTCCGCAACTAGAGTATGTCAGGAAGTAAAGGAAAGTAAATAGGGCTAAATACAAGCCCACCATAATGAAGTCTGTAACACAAGTCCGTCTTGAAATTAATGGTACTGGGACTGCAATCTAAAAGCTTCAAGAATACACCTCATGAAATCCAGTCTCACTAAGAACCATTTATTTCTATTTCTCCTAGGACTCCATCGAAAGGTCGATCATCTACATAAGACACAACACAAGCGGGAAAAGACCGTGCATGGGTGAGTATAAAAATACTCAGTAGGATACCCTGAAACCATAAAGAATATAACAAAGGAAATAATGTCAGATCAACATAGGTATATGTCGAAACTATATATAATAAGAATATCTAGATATTCTCGATAATGACACACAAAATATTATTAAACCACAACCATAGTATACCAAGCCTTGGATTCTAGCTCAAAGATTCCACAAAGCAGTCATCTAGGAGAACACACTCTTGAGTCAGATAACACTATTGATGTCCATACAAGAGGTACTTATCATTAGGTCCCATCATGAGAAATAATATGGTGATAGATATAGAGATTATATGATATGTAGATGAGGATCACAACCAGTTAGATAGGGTTATACTAACAACTCAATATGGATTGACCCATTAAGTAGAGGATCGACGATCAATAGGATTTGTCACATCAATACCAATAATTCTACCTAGGAAATGAATATGAATAAAGGACCCCACTTTGGGCCTCTTCGAGGAATTTCAACAACTCTATCCAAGAAGTCCTGTTGAAGGAATCATAGTTCTAAGAGTAGGAAATGATTCATAACAACCTTAAAGGAAACGATATGGGGAACAAACCCTAATGAAACTTTTCCAAGATATGGAGGAAAAAAGATCTTAGATATGTAATAAAGATTAAATGACATGAATATGTGTTATAAACCATGTCCCTTGACCCCAGGTTCTTCCTGTGTAAACGACCCGTGTCATTCAAACCATGTCCATGTAAAAGAGGAGTACACCATGTGTAGAAGGGTTAAACAATGTGTCCTTATATCTAGGTCCTTCCAATGTACTCCAACCAAGTTCCAGTACATTGTTTCATCCAGTGTGTCTATTACTATATACCAGTACATGTGGTAGAATGTGTTTATGGTCCATGCTATGCCATGTGGGTGAGTGCACACCGTGTAGTCCACCACATGTCTCTGTACTTCCCAATGTACACACCGAGTATCTAGGGAGGTAACACATGCCATGTATACAAGGATACAGTCCATGTGATACCTATCTCTTACATGAAACCCTATCCACCACCAAGGGGGACCCACACACCATGTAATCCCGGATTACACACCGTGTTCTGTGGTATTTTCCAGAATCCCCAGCTCGTACATCGACCATTTTCTCCATCACTCTGGACACCATTCCGACCTTGAATTTCTAGAAAAAACAAGGGGGATCCTAGCCCGATACTTTCCATCATTGATCTACCACTTCAGGGTCCTCAATAATCTCAGGAAACAAGATCATCACGATTCTTCTTTGCACTGCTAAGAATGAAAAATCAACACCAACCATCGTTCGATCCACAAATGCAACAACCATCACACCTCTGTTGAGCCGTATCGATGCTGGATCTATGATTTCAGATCGTCGTTCCAAGAATCAGATTTTCAATGACCAATTTTTTAAGTAAACATCATATTACAAAAAAATGAAGAACATCACAAAGAATAGTGAATCAGGGGAGAAAAGCACAAATCCTAAAAAGAGGAATGAAACTCAATTTATGTTCATGTCAATATCAGTTAATTTCCATTAGAATGAAAATTGAAATAATAAATATCCATGAATAAATCTCCAAATAAAAACCTCAATTAAACCCATCCTATATATTGATCTATTTTTGGGCTTATTTGTTTGTTGATTGGTTTATATTTATCGTAGAAATCAAGAACGGGGAAAAGAAACAATTAAAACTCACACCCTTCCTCAATTAGGTTTGATATTTCATGAATAATGATATGTTATCATTATAATTGACAAGATCCATCAAATTTTAGGTTTCACTGATGGATCGATCCATGATCCATCACCATTTTCTTGAGAGGGTTCTCCAAATCTCTCCATAGAGATCTTCTGATGACTCTAGGGTTTTACAGATAACCCTGGATTTCCCACATAATCATCTATTTAAAGATGATTAAGTCAATGCATTGGAAAAATTAAATAAAATTATTTATATTGAATTATTTTATTCATTTAATGATGGAGACAAATTTTTCACAAACAAACCACATCGACCAATGTTTAGTCATACCTAGTGTAAAACTTCAATTCTGAACTCAACAGTTCCCTCATATTTTTGATCTATATTTCACTGTTTCAGGAAAACCATAAAAATATTATTTAATATATTTAATATATTTCAAAAATTTACTATGGACACACAGAGTTTCGGAATCTCATGATTCCTCATCGTCTGGTCTCAAAATTACCCCATATAATATTTAAAAATAATACACAAAAAATCCAGGACATTATAGATACAATTGAATCCAATTCATTAATATATTCTCTAGTGAATTATCCATTATATTTACTAGTAAAATAATATTATGAGTGTTTATATATCGATACCCCCATGGGAAAGAATGAAAATCATATTCATGTTTTTATGGAATAAATGATATTAGTTGTTTATTTCATGGATGTGTAGAGTTTCACAGTCCATGAGATGATAGACGATGATGTAATAGTTTTCATGGATTATTTTAACAGTTACCAATAACAAATCAATTTTTATTTTAGATGAGTGAATTTTATGTCACTTAAATAGGATAAGTTTGTGTTGACCAGAGAATGGGATGTTTAGGGCGGAGGAATGGTACCTGCTCCTCATTTGAGAAAAATCTTTTTAGCACAGCTATATAACACGATCCTTCTAGTAGAATAAGAATTGTATCCCTACTCTTTTTATCTTGGGGTATTCATCATCGATATATATTTATACAAAATTTTTTTGGGTTACCACAAAAAAGGGGGTTGTTTTTGAGTTTGAACTTTTTTCAGTGTTTGAACTATATTGATCCGTCAATATCACATGAAACCAATCAAACTAGTAGAGTTCAAGGTTTGTCTTGATGATCTCAAGGATAAAGGAATAATTATACTTAGTAATTCCCCTTGGGTAAATTCAATAATGTTCTCTAAGAATGAAAATTTTAGTCTTTACCTTTATATAGACTACCAGATGTTAAATCCAATAATTATGAAGAAAATGAATCTATTTCCACGAATAGATGACATGATTGATCAATGGAGGGGAGACTAGTGGTTTTTAAATATTGATATGTGTTATGGATACCACAATATTTAGGTAAAATGGGAAGATATAATGAATATTTAATTAATGATAAGGTACATGTTATATTAATATCTCATTATAAAATTTGGACCGAAAAATGGTTTGATAGGGTTCATGGCCCTTATGAACAAGATATTTCACCTATAATTGAAATAATTTTGTCATTGTATTTAGAGATATCATATGGATATATTCTAAGATGTTAGATTGAAATTATAGACACCTGGATATTGTATTCAGTATTCTTAAATCAAATTAATTTAATACCAAGTATTCAATGTGACACATTTTGATATAGGAGATATGATTCTTTGGGAACGTGGATTCTCAAGAAGGAATATTAGTTTATAATTAGAGATTTTATATAGTAATTTATTAGTCATGGATGAATGTGTTAGAGTTAAAATTTTTTCTCAAGTTTTTTGGATATTGAAGGGTATTCATTTAGTATTTGTCTCACTAATCAACACCTATGACTGTTCTTATGAAGAATGGAGACAAGTTTGAATGAAATTAACAACATAAAGAGGCCTTTTCAAAGCTAATGTAGAGGATGATTTCAACTCCAACTCTAAGTCTTTATAATCATTTAGTTAGATATAATGTTTAATGGGACACATTGGGAATTACATTGGAAGTAGTTCTGATATAGGGTGAAAAGGTGGATTATTATGGGTCTCAATAGCTATGACCCCATGAGAAAAACTACACTACTATTGACTTACATTTTATATTTTTAGTTCAATAATTGAAATTTTGGAGGCATTATCTCTTCTATGACATATTATTAACATATATAAACCATAAGGGTCTATGGTATATGTTATCTTAGTGCGATGTAAATATTCATTAGTGATGTTGAGTAGATTATTTATAGAAATTTGAATTTGATATGGAGTATAATACTAGGAAAGTTAAAGTTGTTTCTGATTTTCTTAGTAATAAATCATAGTATTTGGGTGAGTGAATTTCAAAATTAGGGTGAAAGATCATAGGCATGTTGGAAGACTGGTAGGTAGGTGTAATTCAGGATCAACGGTAGTAGTTTTCATGTACTTAATGATCACCACCTAATTAATAGATTGAGGGTAGTCTACTCAAGAGAATTATTCGAATTGTTTCATGATTCATGAGAGATTGGCATCCAAGAATTCCATTTTCAGATGGAATTTATTTGTGTATGGTGTGATTTTGGTTCACAGTAGGGTGATGGTTCCATATTCTACAAGAGAGGAGTTGATGAGAACCTCCCAATCTTTGTAATGGGAAGTACACCTAGGGCTGACCAAGATGTATCAAAATAATACATGGAAGTTATGGTGGCCTGAAATGAAAAGATACACCATATTCTTTATCAATCATTGTATGAATTATCATAATATCAATGCTAAGAATCAAAGACCAATATTATTTCTCATCCCTTTCCAATTCTTATCAGGAATATGGATGAAGTGAAAATAAGATTTGTGATAAGGTTACCGAGGACCCCATGAGACTGAGATAACATTTGGGTGGTAGAAAATCTATTAACAGTATTCCCAACTTCATTCCAATTTGGGAGATGAACCAAGTAGATGACCTAGGAATGATCAGTGTTTAGGAGATTGCATAACTCCATGGTGTGAATTTTAGCATATTATATGAAATGGACACCTAGTTCACATCACAGTTCTAAAAAGGGTTCAAAAAGGTAATAAGAACTCAGTTAATCCTAATTATGACCTTCCATCCTCAGACTGATGGTAAATCATAGATAATGATCTATAATTTCGTTTATAGGTGTTGAACATGTATTCTGGATTTTAGATAATCTTGAGAGGGTCACATCTCTTTAGTAGTGTTTATCTTTAATAAAGGCTTTCATTCCTTGAATAAGATATCTTTGTTTGAGGATATATATATATGGGTGTCCTTATCATTCTCCAATCACTTTTCATGAGGCATATGAATCTTCAGTTGTTGGGATGAGTGTGGTATAAGAGACCTTTAAGTGGGTGCAATTGATTCATAAATATCTACATATATTTCATAACACATTTTGGTCTTTAGCTGACCGAAGGAGATTACCTCTGGAGTTCATTTTGAACAATAAAGTCTTATAAAATGAATATCATAAGTTGGATAATATTATTTTTAAGTGATGAGGGAAATTTTCATCATAGTATGATGGGATGTTTGACATTTTCAAATGCATCGGGTCGATGTCCTATCCGCTGAATCTTCCTCTAAGGTATCAAGGTATACATATTGTGTTCCACATGTCTCGTCTTTGGAATTATGATCAGAATCTAGTGTATCTTTTTGACTATAAGGATATTGATCTATAGTTGGATTCATATTTTATGAAGTTACCTATTCAGATAGTGATTTGAAGAGAGAAGGTATTGTAGGGAAAGATTGTTCCTCTTATTTCAGTTCAATGGAAGAACATTCATTATTAAGAAGAGATATGGGAGAAGGAACCACATATTCATGAAAAATGTATTGAGATTTTCCAACAAAACTCTGAGTAAAATCATCAAGGATGATACGTTATAATAGGGGGATGATCGTTACACTACTATTTATAGTACTTCTCTTTTAAATTAGTATGTTTCTTTTTATTTCACGTTTAAGTGTTTATAAGTGGGTTAGAGGCATTAAAAAGGTATGAAATAAGATAATGTAGGGAGGGTGGATGTGCTATAACTTTTTATGCTGTATCAGTACCACCTTAAAGATCGGATGGAACTTGGGTAGATTAAATTATTCCCTAAAGCCACCAACCTGTATATAGAGGCCATCGGTTCACCTGTGGTGTCTGTCACAGCCTAGGGACAACACAAGTTTATATATGTATTTTAAACTGACCCTGCTCACTATTTCTCATTATATATTGGTATCTTCATCTCCCATTACCCTAGGAACCCACTCCGGTGATTTTGGATTGCTCTCCTCCCTCCCTTCTTCTCCATTCAACACTCAAATAATGAATCAATATTCTGTTTCCATTATGGTGAGTTCTTATTCATTCTGGATTGATTCAATTCACTTATAATTGGTCAAAATGATTATTTATTTTATGTATTGATACAATATAAATGTTTTTATATATTCTAATGAGGTTTTTACTGATCTTTGATAGAATTGACACCTAGATTCAAGTATTTTTCATCTTTGCATCAATCAAACCGAATCTATTGTTGGCAGCAGATCTTCTTGGGTATGTTTATCTTGACAAACCTTTTTAGTGCGTATTCTCCCAAACCATAATTATAGATTTATAAATTATATCAAATCAAGTTCATTTGTTTGATTTAGTGGTACAATTGGAGTTGAGTAACAACCCTTTCTATCAATCATCGTTGTACCTAAGGTTATAAGTCCTTGACTTTAACACATGTTTTATACGGGTTCATGGAATGATTTTTGGAATTCATGAGTGTCTCTATGAGAAATATGTCTAATTTATGGTCACATAACATGTGTGTGTATCCTTGATACATATTATTGTTTTTCTAATTTTGATTTTGATGACTATTATACTTTATTTATTTGACATGATGTTGGATTTTTAGTTTTTATCATGTATCATATGTGTTGTTCTTTAACTTCTATATATTTGAGCATGTAGGTTGGGGATAATATAATATCTCATAAGATAGTTGTTTTGGACAAAATTTTAGTGTTAACTGGGCTATCCCATCAATAGGGATGTGTTATCTATGTTTTTAGACTATCCCATCAAGGGGGATGTTCCAGGAAATTGGTTGATGTTCCCTCTGGCATGGTGTCGAAGTAAGTAGAGTTGTTCTCTGGGGACCCGACTGGATTTATTGTATTTCTTTGATATGTTATTTCTTATCTATAATCTAATTATTTTTTATTTAATTCATTAGTATATATTATACACATATGTTAATGGTGGATGGTGGTGTAATACAACATCTTGTACAGACACCCTACTTGGGCATTTTGATGAACTTATAGATTTCATGGTTAGGTATACAAATAAGGGAAATGGTCATATGGTGGATGAATAAGTTGGATTAATATAAGGATATGAGCATTACATTATAGACATAGAGATATACTCATATGGAGACTCTTACATTTTATAAATAGTTATTACATCTTTATAGATGAAAATACTTTACATAACATTATGTCTATTTTAGAATAATATAGGTCTGGTATAATTGGAAAAATAGATACACAAGAAAAATGTTCAGAATAAATCTAAATCACCTCCAAATTAGTTCTTCATAACTAGAACACTGCTTAGAAAAATCATACTTAAAAAATTTCTTCATAACATAGGGAAATAAAACTTAAGAAAGGGAGAGCTCATATTCTTAGTAAGGGTAAATAAGGGAGATATCACAGATCACTTAATAATAAAATGATTACAAGGGCATGATAACATGAAATTAAAATTTAAAAAACATAAAAAACATATCATATATCCAAATAATGAATCCTGGAATAAATATTGTCAGTTCAAAAGACATGTATCATGAAGTAATCAAATAACATGATCCATTAGAGCATAATATTGACATATGAAATATGTTTTTAGAATACACATTAGAATAGAAAATCAGTTTCTTATCAGTCAAGGAATATTGAAAAGACTATTATAGTGGATTTGGTTCACCCTATAAACCATTATATCCTAGTCAAGGTTCACTCCCAAGTCTATCATAATTGACATAGTCCCTTACTTAGCTGGGGTTACTTCACATTCTAGTAATTATTATCTGTTGAGATGTCCATCTATATCCAATGCATTAGAGGGATTTATAACTCTCAACCCACTGATAAAATAATTAAAATCATATGTATGTGTGCCACAATATTATAAAACATTCCTCATATCCTGATCCATGAAAAACTGAGTATCCTAAACATTTCATCATTTCCTTATAGAATAATCCATGAAAAATAAATGGATTTCATAACATAATTAACTCATTGAAATTAAATAGGTTTCATACAATAATCCTTAAATAATTATCATCAAATTCCATCCAAATAATGAACATGTATGGTACCATTGGAAAATATAACTAGTAATGAATCATTAATATTAAATTATGTTATTAAAGAGTAAAAGTTAATTTTAAAGAGCATTATAACATTTCTTGGGTAAAATAACCTTTTTTACTTTGAAATAAATTATTTTAAATCCAAAAGTTTCTCATATATTATGGGAAAAATTTATTTCATAAGAGACTTGGAAACTAGTAATGAAATATTTAAATCATTTAGTGTTCATGGAGTTAGGGAATTCTATTTATTCCATGTATGTAAAAATAGATATTCCATTCATGTATTCGATAAAAAGTCAAAATTGAAACTTTCAAAAAACAATAAGAATACTACGTTCAAATAATAATTTAAAAATTAAATCATGGATAAAAATAACTTTAAAAGTAATGATTAGAATATGAAAAACATTCTCGAAATAATTTTTTTGAAATCATGGATACAGAAAAAAAATATTTTTGGGAGAAGATAAAAATAAAGTCGGGTTTTCTTAAAAACATTATTTTTGTCTATTGAGTTCAAAATTAGAGTAAAATGAAAGAAAAACATGTGATATAAAAAATTAAACATAGGATAATAGAATTAACGATATTATTCATAGGCAGTTCTTGAAATTTCATTGTCATAAAATTTATAATAAATAATTTGGTTATAAACTGAGATTGTAATATAAAACAATTACCCCTTTGGTAAGTATTAAATTAAAACCTCATGAAATAGAAAAAATTATATGGATATGTATATCCAAAAAATTTTATTAACAATGTTTTTAAAATACATTCATGTACAATACATATACCACATAAAAGAAATAAGTGGTTAAAATGCCTTTTGTCTCACAAAAATAAAAGTGAGATGAAAATTCCTTACATCAATTTCGAGTTTATTGGAAAGCACTCTAACCTCCTATATAATAAATTTAAAATTATTATTATTCTATAACAAAAAAAGTAACATAATTATAATATCATATATAATCCTATTATAAAATTTCAACACCTAATTTTTTAAAATTAATTACTAAAATCATCATTTCATATTGTTAATAGATTCATTTTCATGATAATTTCGGGTCTACAGTTATGATCCTTATATATTGATCATGGTTCTATAATATATATATTTTTTATCATGATATATATATACTATTAATTATATGTATTTTCAATCACTAATAAATAATATATATATAAAAATTAATTACACTGTTCATGGAGATGGTAAACTTTACATATTCATGAATGATGTTTTCACTTTTTGACGGATAGAATAAAAGAGAGGTAAAAAATAATTAAAATTTAAATAATCATTATTATATCATATATTTCACATATATCTATTAAATATATCATAATTTCAATCCATGTAAATAAAAAATAAAAAATGAATCACATCTCATTATGGAGGTGATATTCTACATATACACATGATCGACTTTATCATTTCCCAAAGGATTGGAAGGTAAGATATAAGATATGATATTATAATACAATAATATTATATGAAATAAATCTGATATATAATCTTTAAACCAATCATAGTAACGATCGATGAAATATGGTGACGGATAATGAATTTCATCACAATGTGGTGGCGGTAGTCCATATGTATGGACGAGTGATACATTTATTTCCTCTTTGATGGAAAAGAGGGTGGATAAATGTGGTTTCATGATAAGAATAAAATTTCAACATATTTTTTATAGTGAATTTTTTATTTTATTATGAATAGAACATATTTAGAATATGTAGAAAAATAAATAAATTGAGTGTGGTCTGGTATCCCGATTACCTATTCTTTGCAAGACTTATTTTAATCTCTTTCTTAATAACCCTTGTAATAGAATTTAAAGAAAACCAGACCCACTATTTTTTTGGATTTTAAAGTTTAGAATATATTTTTTTGAGCTTGATGGCTCATGATGGTGTTAAGAAAAGACTGAAGTGGTGTCCTTTTATAAAGGAGGGAAAGAGAACACTTAGAATTACTAAAGATTAAAATATAATTTTGTCATTCTCAAATGGATATGGATTAAAATAAAATGTTTATAATTTATAATTTTTATCATTAAATGAAATTTATATTGGGTTTGGTGTCATTTTAATCCTTATATTTTGTTTTAACCCCTTGGATAACTAATTTTTTAACCATGATAATGAATATTTTAATATTGAAGGTTTATAATTTAATTATATGGTAAAAATTGTCTCATAAATGGATAAGGGATGGAATTTTAGTCCATTTATCATCCTAATTTTCCTATTGTATGTTTTTTTATATTTTATTAAATAATTAAATAAAATATTATATAATATAAAATATCATTAATATAATTTTTTACTCTATTAATTTAATTTGACTTTAAAGATAACATGACAAAAGAAAAATTTGAATCTAATCCTTTAAAACTTACCTAATATGATATATTTATCTATAAAATTAGTATATCACAACCATTCATCCATATTGTATTATTTTCATATTTTTAAAATCATTTATTTATTTTTCTAGTTTTTAAATAAATAATGTCTCGACATTGTGTAAGAATTTAAAATAAATACTAAATACCTAATAATTATACATAAATTTACATGATAAAAAAATTAATATTTAATACATATAATTATAACTTAACAAAAGTTATTTTTATCTTTGTCATAAAATTATATATATATTAAAATCCAGAAAGTGACATTTTTAACTTCATCTTCTACTTAAATATTTTGAGGGTTGGCATCTACTAAAAATTGAATTAAATGGTAATATATTCTATTTTTCAATGATTAGGGATGAAATAGTGTCACCAAATGTAATTAAATAATGTTTTTAATGAATTTTATGTCTTATCACAATAGTTTTAACTCAAATTAACCCATTTTACCTTTACTATGGTAACAAAAATTTACTATGGTTACTATTAACATGCCAATTTTTAGGCCTAATAATTAAAAATATATAATAAAATCTTCAAGATTTAATTTCTTTAAATTTTAGAAATTAATTTAAGTTTAAAACACAAAATGAAAAGAAACACATTTTTTTAGAAAAACACCTTATCAAGTATAAAGATGTTTTTATATGAAATTTAACCATAAAATTGATTCCAAATAAGTTAATTAAATTAATAAATATATAATATAACTAATGGAACTTTGAAATATCTTTATAAAAAATGTAACTTTGTAATTACTTGAAACAAAAATACAACTTTCAATAAAAATAAGTATTTTCATTATTCACTGGAAAATTAATTTTACCAAAAAATACCAAAATTTCAACCCTATATAATTATGATATGATAATTTAAAGAATTATATTATTTTTAATAATTTAAAATTTTAAAATTTCCAAAAAGTAATAATAATATTCACCCAAAAAACCATTTTTGATGAAAATGTATTATTATAAATAAAATTACTTATAAAAATTATGTTCTTTCTTCTTAATAATTTATCAATATTTTTTATTGATAATGACCTTTATATATGTATTTAATAATTTTATTAATATTATTTGAACACACTAATTTAACAACTATGTTAATATGGTCATAATAATATTTTTAGATTGTTTAATCTTTGTGTTGTGTATGTTTTACACAATCAAACAATGTTTTATTTTAAAAGATCAGGGTTCTACATTTTACAACCAATAATAAATTATGTCCTTGATTTTTTACCTTGTTATTGGTAATTAAGGGTTTTATATTTCAAAAATCCTTTATTGAAATAACACATCATAAAAAGTGAGGTAATAAAACTTCCACTTAAAATGCGGGAAATGAGAATCTAAAGGTCATTTGGAATAACAAATTACTAGATTTCCAAATAGGATATCATTAGTGGGATGTAAAAAAATGCACATGGAGACAAATTAATGTCCAAATAATTATGGGTATTGACATAGATAATTTACCACAAAAAAGTATATGATCATGATAAATTTAATGACTACAAATCCATAGATCAATGAGGTATGAAAAGGACATCAATTTATTGGAAATGATCATAATAGGATACTTTTTTTTCCTTCAATATCCTTTTCCAATAGTTGAGGGATTACATTACAATCAAGACTAATAACATTGGGAAATATAATTAATTGAAATGTATAATTTCATTCTTTAATCAATTTCTTCCACAATCTCACCTTTTCTACAAACCATGATTGTTGGACATGATTTTTATGCTCGAAGCAATAAGATAAACTATTGACAGATCGCATAATTCAGAAAAGGATAATAGTTATTCCTCCTATCATTAAACATGATAACAACCAAAATGGGTATATAAAGTAAAATAATATGTATAAACTAATATGTGAATATCTAAAACATTTTACTCCAAAATTTCCATAATAAAACCAAAGGTTATACATAGATCATTCCAAAAATAAATAACCCTACACCCTAAATTACCTCAATAGATTCAAGAATAAAGAATGTTATAATCTAAAAGTTATTATCATAACATTAAAATTACATCCCCAAAAACTTAATTTCAATCTTACCAAATAAAATTTTATGTTAAAATATATGTTAAAACCAAGTTACATGTACCTCAACCTAATGAAAAATCTCCCAAAATATCATAAATCACTATGATATATCTCTTTATAATCTTATAATATATTTAAATTTACTAAAAATATAATTAATCTTATTTATATGTTAACTTGAAAGGTAATCCTTATCTTACACATAAATATCTCCATAAGTATCTCCTTATTAAATGAATGAATTTTTAACAATTAGTATTATATATATCCCACTATCCAATAGACCATAATTAACACAAAATAATCTAATATATTATCTCAAAGGTACATTTGAACCTCAATCGATAATTCTTTCTAAAACATGGTAAATTTTTCAAATAACCGCTTAATCCAATCACTATTATCCTCTTAATGGGTGTATTTGACATTGAAAAAATGATCAACCATAAACTTATAAACCAATGAGGGTATCCATAACTCTTAATTTAACCTCACATAAAGACATAAATGATTTAAAAATTAATATAATCATTGTTAGTCAAATAAAATCACATGCAATTTAATATATTTCATAAATCCATAATACGTAATAAACTTTATCAAATATGACTTAAATCACTTCTTTATCTAATCACTAAACAATTTCAAGGTTACTAATAGTATCACATTTACATCATCAATTTAAATTATATATATATCCCTAAAAATCATTATTATCTCAACAATAGTCACATATTAAGCATTATATTGGATTAAATTGTGTCTTCTATAAATATATCACCTAACCACTAAATCAATTTTCTTGGTTATCACAGGCATTCAATATATGACTTGAAATCCATAAATAAAAACTAATTTGGAAAAATATTTATAATAATTATGATTTTAAACCCAAATACCAATGCCATAACACTTATTCAACATAATTTTGGAATACCAATACATAAACACATTAATACATTCACTTCAATGATTGGAATAACAATGGTCCTTACTCTGTCTAGGTGTTAACCCATGGATCAAAGAATTGAATAAGAAAATTACTAATTCCCCCCACACACATAAGAAGTTTAATTTCTTGTATAGTTATATTAATATGACCTTAAATTCCACAAATAAAACATATTACCATTACTTTTAGAGATTATATATAACAACACTGAACCCTCACTCCCAGAATCAATGATGAAATAATAATATTTACATTTTCAAATTTGATGCCGTTAATTTTGATCCTAATTTATTTTCTATCCAAAACTTACAACATAAAAAAGAAAACATGGATGAATTATACTCTAGAGGACCTTATAGGTTTCAAGATTTATAAAAATATGAAAAACACCTATATAAACAATTCACATGACTTGAAATGATCCTTTCTCCCACTTAACCCATCTTTTATTTTTTATATTAATATATCATCATCTACATGAAATCCATTATAGACAAAACTCATTCAACCTTATTCATTATAACACGGGGAAAAAGAAACATATTAAGGGTGAGCTCAAATGACCAGTAATGAAAAATGTTAGAATTAACATGTGAATGTCATCCGTGAACTTAAGAAGATCATAAGGGTATGGTGACATAATCAAAGTTCATTAAAAAAACATAAGAATATTTATACCCATCAATATCAATATCATCAAATACGAAAACATAGAGTAAGTATTTAACAAAGTAAATGGTTATAAGAATCAATAATCATGAGCCAATAAATATCAATCTTTATCCAATGAAACATCATAAACTCCTATAAATCATAGATAAAACATATTGAAATCTTGGAAAATTATCTCATAGAACACTTATTAAACACATAAAAACCCTTATAGATCAAAATAACCATACGACCAACTTCAAATATAATTATTTATAGAACATAAAAATTACCCAATTCATTATATCACTATCTAGGTGAACCCATTGTTTATTATATAATTGGTTCACCCAACACCATCTGGGTGCACCCATTATATATAACATCCAAGAACCACTTTAAGAAAAAAGTATATTAATTCTTAATTTCATCATAAAACTCATTGAAAAAATATTTATTACCTTTATAACAGGATTGTCGCCTAGAAAATTAATGGTTTTTATATAAATATATATTTAAACATGATTGAACCATATAAAATAAACAGGTTCCGAAACAATATCTTTTAAACATTATTAACCTGTGGAAGAGAAAGGAGTTTCATAACAATCAATTTGAGAAAATATTATTACATTCAGAGAAATACTTAGGATGTTATCAATAAAAAATATTCCCAGTATAGTATAAGTAGCAATAAGGGTTGTTAAAATTTATGAATTTAAATACCATTAAGAGGCTATTAAAAATATTTTTAAGAAAAATATCCATTTCATAATAAAAGTCACTTTTTTTAACATAATTTTTTTAAAAAAACCATTTCTTTGAAAAATAATTTTTAAAAACAAATAATTACCATAATATTAAGAGATTTTTTTCATCAAAAAACAACATTGTAAAATTTTCATGGAATATTTAATGAAATGATGGTCATGTCGGTGTGTAATTCCTTACATGCCATAAAGAACATTCCTTTTTTAATGGTAAAAAAGTTTTAAAAGTTCTTTTTTTGGAATGTGAAAATAATATTCCTTTTAAAACATTTTGAAAAAAGAAAAAAAAGGTAAATATATATTTATTAAATCATTTTAAAAATTTGACAATATTTTTTGAAATTTTTTTTATGAAAAATAGTTTTGGAAGAACAAATTTTTTGACCGAAGAGAGAAATGAAGTTCGATTATTTTAAAACCTTTCTCAACCATTTTAATTATTAAAGAGTGAAAATATGGTAAAATTAATTGAAAATATAATGAATAAACATAGTGGAACATAATTCATTGAAAATATAATATTTTAACATTAGAGACTTAATCATGGACAATCACGATAAAAAACGAGATTGTAATAGAAGAATCTTACAACTTTTGTAACTTTGAATTATAATCACTATGAAATAATAAAATTAAATGAGACTTAGGATATCACGAAAATAATATTATTCATGATATAAAATTTTAAATTGGAAGTATATAATCCTCATAAAAAAAGATAGGTTTATAACATAATAGATGTCTTTAAGATGGAAAATTGAGATAAGAATTTCTTACCCCATTGTTAACTTCGAAACCGTAAACCTTATGAAAGAGATATCCTAAAATGGATAATTAAATCCAAATAAATTTCTCTATAAAAATAAAAAAATACATTCTCGGTCATTATATACACTGCATAACAAAAAATAAGTGGTGAATATGTCATATATCTCATAGAATTAAAAGAGAGATGGGAAAACCCTTACCTTGAGTCTGATTCTCCAAGATTGTTCATTATATTATTGAATAATAAAAATATGTTTATTATTTACTTGATTTATAACCTATTTTAATTTTATTATTACTTTTATTTCACTTATTAATAGGTAATATATAATTTCTTAATTAATTATGTGTTTGTGTGATGTTTTGACTATATTTGTCTTACATATCAAAACAAAATTAAATAGGATGACTATGATAAAATTGGTCTTTATTTAAAAATATAAATAATAATAATAATGAAATAATTATAATATTTATACAATTATTATAATTTGTAAAACCATAATGAAATATTTTTTTTTGATAAATGAACTAATGTTACGATCATGGAGACGGTAGGCTGTATATACGCCTGAGTAATGGTTCCATTTTCCAGTGATCCTTATAGAAAGAAGGTAAGTAATATTTTATCTTTATATAATGATAATAATTTCATAAATATCATATTATTTAATTATATTTACTTTTATATATCATTCTCCGAATGTGGTGGTGAAAAAGGAATCACATCCTTTCGAGGAGGTAGTAGTCCACATGTCCATAAATGAAATCATCATTTTTTCAGTGAGTGAAAAGGTAGAAATAAAATGATATATTATATTTAAAAAATAAAACATATTTCATTAATATCATAAATATGTCATTAATATCGTATAAAATTATTATATTTACCCTTATTACCTTCCATGTAATGCATTAGTGAAAAATGAATCAGATCGCTTCACAAGGTGGCAGTCCATCATACACACGAGTGAAATTATTGTATCCCTTAAGTATTAAAATTTAAAAGGGTATATATGATATAATTACTATATAGATATAATTATAAAATGAATTAAATTGTTTTGTGTGGCGTTAGGTCGTCATATACACAAATGATGATTTCGTAACCCATTTTAGGGAAGTGTGTGTTTTTATGTACTATCCTTAAAATAAATAAATATTAGTATATGGAAGATATTTATGTGATTATATAAATATTTTAATAGAATAATTTACGTGGTGGATAAAGAAATAAAATAAAAATTATCATTGATGAACGTTACCTCTTCTTCGGGTAACTCCTTTTGGATTGCACAAAAGGCCTTCCTTAGTTGGATTTATACCCAAATTAAGGATTATATTATTATATTAGTTAAGTTTATATGTGATTTGTTCATGGTTTGGATGATCCCATTGGGTTGATAGGTTTGAATAAGTGAGGGTAGTGAGTACCCTTTTACAATTGAGGATGAGTGACATTCTTGTAAATACTCAAAATTATTCACTATTGGGAGGTAAATTTTACCTAAAGTGGCACAAAAATTGATAATTAAAGGTTTTTATATATTATTTTGTCAATAAAAACATCCACCAAAATGTGAAACACATGTTTTAAATATTTTCTTCCTTAACTTATAAGTTTCCTTTTTTTTCATTTTGGGTTTTTATTGCAGTAACTAGTTTTCTAAACTAGGTAACGTATCAATTAAGACTAAATTAAAGTTATAATTATTATATAATTTAAACCCAATAATTCCATATATTATATCTAAATTATCAAATAAAAATTATATGTGTGTTGATAATATATTTTAACACAAGCACAACTAGTGAAAAAACTATGTTTTAACCTTAACTGTAATAATTATTTTATTATTTAGTTTTCATTATAGTCATTATAAAAGAAATTTTTTTATTTTAATTAAATAAATATTATATTTTTTATCATATAAAAATCACTTGGTAGAATATAGTATTTTTAGTAAATTTATATCATTTTATAAAATATAATTGAAATAATATTAATGTAAATTTTGATATTATTAATTTAAATTGATTTTAAAAAATATCAATAATGTGATGGAATTAGAAGGTCCTCTGATCCAAGGGAGAGGCTTGATAAGTCCTCTGGTTCGGGACTGATATCTGCTATAGGTACTTGTTTTGGGATTGAAGAGGGTGTGGTGATTAGGGTTGCATCAAACTCAGGGGATTATGTAAGGGAAATTCCTAATCCAATGGTCTCTGTAGTGTTCAATCAACTTCGTTCTGATCTAAATTCAGGGGAAGGGGTGAAATAGGCTACTGCCAAGGAGTTTACTAGTGCTGGAGACATGGGAGATCCACCGGGTGTCAATGTTGTCACAAATGACATACAAAAAGATATTTTTGTACTGATAGATAATAATAGGAAGGCTGAGAGTGAATGCAAGAGGTCATCACCCATGGTTGAGGAGGATCTGGATGCTGTTTATTTTTCTAGTGGTCCCTTGGGGGCCTTAGAAGCTGTTAATGGGTCACCCGGGTGGGTTGTGAATGATGGGGGTGTGGTGGTTAGAATTGAAACTGGAAACTGTTTCCAAGGGATAGAACAAGGGAATGTGGAGGAGGGATTTCCAATGAATGAAGGCCTCAGTATGCATCTTGGGATTCCTTCTCAGGTGGATGGAACTTGAGAAAATATTATGCAGCATGGGACAATGGTTGGTTATGAGTCTGTGGAGTATCCAATGTGTCTAGCAATGATTGACACTAACCGTCAACTTTAGAAATCAAGAGGAGGGATAAATAGATATCATGAGGTGCAGATCCCTACTAAATGGGGAGATTACTCTGAGAGTGATAAGGAGAATGATGGTGGTATCATGCCTTCATTTAGTGATGTGGTTTAGGGAGGGAGGACGATGATGACCGAGAATCAGGAAGCCAGGACTACCCCACTGTGATGAAGGCCAAGGAAGGACTACTCCTATCTGTTGAAGTCGGTGTCCACTAGGTCTTCCATTAGAAATACTGAGCTTTTATCTCTATAGCGGATGAATCTACGAAAGAAGTATTCTAAGGTTCTAAATCACTATGATAGCTCGAAATGGGAATTGACTACTACATAGTAATCTTTCTACCAGTGATATGGTGAAGGGTATGACTTTTATGATATGTAATTTTCTCTTTTGACTTGTGGCACCTTTTTACAATCCCTTTCATTTATTTTAATAAATGGTAAGGGGATATCCTTAGACTGAGCTTTTTTAGTATGCTCACACTTATTTAAAATGACATATTCATCTACAAAAAATAATGAAACACACTAATTAATTCAATTTACATCACTTTTATTATTTCTAGTATCAATTATTTTATTTGTTATTAACTAAATAATTATTTCATTGAAATTTTATAATCATTTTTAGTAAATAATTCATATCCAAAAATTATAAATTAATTAATATGATAAAAAAACTAATTTATATTTTAATAGAATATTTATAGCATAACCAATGAGATTTTTTTCAATATTCTAAAGAATTTTAGATATTAAAAGGAATAAAAGTATCTTTTTTTTGGTTTTTTATTTTCATAAATTATTATATAGGTAATATTTAAATTAACTGGAAAGTAAATTTAATATTTCAGATCATTTTATGGCCATGATTTAAATAAATTCATTCAATAAAATTAAGATAATATTTTAGGTAATCTTTGAAGGAACTCGGTGCCCAGAAGAAGCGTGAAAGAGACACAAATTAAATTTTTTTATTCATATTCATGTTAAAAAAATTGATTCCACAAAAAAAATTTACATTATTTATTTATATATAATGTGTAATTGAATATAATCATTAAAATTAAAATCCAACGAAATCATAAATTATACCTCATTCATTTGAAGTCACCGGTTTGATTTGTTCACCGTAGATGTGTTGTGGGTGAAAGATGCCAAACTAGATGTCCTATAGACCAGACACACGTGACACAAAATTTTAGGATCATCGATCTATTCTTATTGGGTTATATAATGAAAAATTTATGATATTTATGACTTCCCTTTGATTTCTTGAATAATGCAGACTTGATTGAGAAACGAGGATCAATTCAAACATGTTATTCCTTCAAAATATCTCTCTAAGAACTTGATAGGGGAGGGTAAGAGAGATTATATAACTAAATTATATAAAAAAGTGGAGCTTAGAATTCAAGAGGCTAGAATGAGATTTTATTCTTAGGTTATACTTCTCAAAATTTTACTTTATCCCTTGTAAAGTAATACCCTTAATTTTATACCTTTTTACACATATACGACTTAAGAAAATTGTCATAAATGTCACAAATATTTTATCACTCACTTATAATACTATATAATGTAATTTTATAGAATAGGAACCATTAAATCAGATCATAATCTCTCTATATAATTTTACAAACCTTGAATATCTAATGTTCATTTGGAAAATTATATTTTCTCATATTCACTTTTATGATCCAACAACTTGTGAATACATTGAGAAATAAATTCAGTCATAATTATTCTAAACTTGAATCATATTATTTAATTATTTTTATTTTTAATCTTTCATACTAAGAAATTAAATGGACCTTGTATGTGGGGCCCACCTCATCCTAAACTCATATTCATTAGAATATGTGGAACATGAGGATACACATACTATGTGACCCTTTAGGTCCTTATCTCAACAGTAGTGTGTCCAACCCACATACCAAGAGTGGATTCTATCGAACCATTATAAACCCTAAGCAGATAAGGAATTTCATAAATATGGATTCCTCCTATAAACATGTTTTGTCTAATATAATCTTTTTGTATGTTGATTATCTCATAAAGAAATATGTGAACTTGTGTCATCATCATTTTTTCTTTATATATTTTGTGACCTTACTGGATGGACTTACCTTCTTGTACCATAGACATGGATTTAGGAAGGTACTACCTTCCTGGTCAACCTAGGACCATGAGATATCTCTTAATCAACATAGAAGAAATAAATTATTTTTTTATCATTCAACTAATTCCATACCATCAAGGACGCATCCAACACTAACTATTTCCTCACAATTTAATTATCATGGGTGTCGCCTTGCATCAAAGTAAATGATCATATAGAACACACTGATAATGATCTCTAGTTATGAGACCAATACACATGTTTTTAGATAGGATGATCGAATGACACATGAAACATATGTCGTTCATATTTGTGGGTATGTCCCCATGATCTCACTACTAGAGATCACCAACTGTGAACTTCATGAGAAGAGGTCTCAATGATAATGATCCCCCAACACCTGATAACTATAAACCATATGTATCATATTAGAATGATGTATCTAGACCATAAAACATATTATAATATTACATTAATAGTATCTTGAGGTTCTCATTATAGTTGGGCACTGCTATAACTTTTTGATATGACATGTAATCTAAGGACATTACCATGTAAATAGTGGATGGAGAAATATCAACACTATTATGGTAAGAATAAATAAAAAAAAGTATATATCAATCTATATACATGTAATGGTAATAAAAATTACTATCTATGTTGGGTCTAGAGTACCCACTATTACAATAATTTTCGTTCTTATCATCCTAGTTTAACCCCATAGTAAACTTATTTTTACCTTAATTGCTATAATTAATTTTTACTACATTCACTTTTCATTTTGGTCAAAACATTAGTTGGTGTTATTAGATATTATAAGTTATGATGATTAAAAATAGGGAATATATATTTAAAAATTGAATTCATAGAAATAGAAAATTTTAATTTAATTTTAATCTTTGAGATGCAGTGAGACAACATGTTTTCAATAAAAGTATTTTTTTGAAAAATAGGATTATATATTAACTCTAAGACTAATAATAATCATTGTATGGAATTAAATTAATCTTTAATGATATTATTATATATATTTCATTAAAAAAATTTACCTTTATGAATTATTTTAATTAATTAAAATGAATAAACATTATGCATTTTAAAATAGTTTTTTTTAAAACCCAATTTTAAACCCAAAAACAAACTTATACTAAAAACCAATATAAAGGTAATTAAAAAGTAATTAAGTGAATTAAATTTAAATAAATAATACTTAGGTTACTCAGGGAAACATATTCAAAATATATGGGTTCTTTTAAAATACTTAATTTATTTAAAATAAAATACTTTATTCCAAAAAATTGGTATTTTTCACTGTTTACTAAGAAAATCAATATTTTCCCAAAAAGTACAGAAATTTAACAAAATATAAATTTTGATATTCCAATTCCAAAAATTATGTTAATTTTATCCAATAAATTATCTAAAATTTCCAATAATTGATTATAATATTTTTCCATAAAAGGTAATAAAAAATCATTTTTGAAGAAAACATATTTTTAAAGAATGAAATCCAATCAATAACCACCAAAAAAAATGTTTAGAACAAGGTAAGATAATTCCCAAAATGAATAAACCTTCATATGATACAATAATATTAAAAATTCAACAGTAATATTCAATGTTGAAACCAAATCATTATAAAAATAACTATCCATAGAATTCTTCAAACATTTACTAACTAATTTCAAAACACAAGGATTAGAAGTATTTGATTATATATTATTCCATGACAAATTAACTATTATTACTCAAATAAAATCTCATATGTTTCTGAAATAAACATAATCTTTACCTATAAAAATTGCACAGTAACCAAGAAATCACATAGAGTAGTGGTAGGTGCTACACCCTTTTCTCCTTTCGGTTGTGGGTTTAAGCCCCAAAACCTTCGAGTTTTCCTTTTTTTCTTTAAACATAATAAAATAATTCCTACATAAATTACACTTCATGTTGATCCTATGGGTTACAAATACACTAACCCAATAAAACACCTTTAAAAATCCCATTAATAAAATCAAAATTTTTACTACATAAACCACTCAAATGAGGTGTCTAAGAATTTTAACTTATGATTATCCTTAATCTTATATACCTATGATGATATCCATAACTCTTAAGATAAACTCACATAAAAACATGATAATCTAAAAATTTATTTTAAGCTTTCCTCTGATACCAAATATAAATACCCTAAACTCGCACTACTTGATCCTGTGTTAAAATCGTAAACATTACATTTTCGGCTTTGACGATGATAATTGTGACCAAAAATTTTTTCCATAAAAAATTTGCAACATCAAAAGGAAAACATTGATAAAGTTTATTCTTGAGGATATTTTAATTTTAGAGTTTTAGATAAATTGGAAATACTCCTACACAAACAATTCACATGAGTTTAAATGAGAATTTCTCCCACTTAACCCAAATTTTCTTTTTCACATTAAGACATCAACATAATCCATGTGAAATCCCTTCAAGAAATAACTTTTTCAACCTCATTATATTTAAAACGGGGAAAAGAAAATATATAGAGGGTGATATATAATTCAAAATAAGGTAAAACATAAGAATTAAGAAATTAATTCCATCAGTGAGCTTAATAAGAGCATAAGAGAATGATTACATAATAAAATTGAATGAGTATAATATAAGAATATTCATAGCCATCAATACCTGGATCACCAAACATGAATACCTGGCATAAGGATTTAAAAAAGAAAATGGCCATAGGTTTAAATATCCATGAGCCATGTGATATCAATATTGATCAAATGAAACATCATAAAAATATAGAAATAATAGACAAAACATATTGTTATCTTGGAACATGATCTTATAGAACCCTTAAAGAACAATTGGTGATTGGAATAACGATATAACCAAATTACAATATAATTTTCTATATAACATAATAATTACCCAATGAATTATAGTACTATCTATCCACAATAATCATTTTAGTTATAACGGGATCATATGAAACTATCCAGGCGCACCCATCATATATAATGTCAAAGAACCACTACAAGAATAAAGCACCCAGAGCCTCTATTTGATAAAAAAATCATATATGTAATCTTTATTCCATTTATAACATGATTATCCCTTCTAAAATAAATGGGTTTCGTAAATATATATTTTAAACATGATTGAATAGTGGAAAATAAATGGGTTTCATAACAATATCTTTGAAACATGATTAACCCATGAAAGAGAATTGTTTTTAATAAAAATATATTTGAAATAATATTATTCCATATATAGAATGAATGATGATGGTATCGATAATAAATATCCCCAGTGGATTATAAGTAACAATAAGATTTTTTGAATTTTATGAATAGAAATACAACTAAAAAACAATTAAAATCATTCTAGAGGAAAATATCGTTTTCATTATGAAAAATAACATTTTTTTAAAAATAAAACATTCTGAAAATACTTTTTATCGAAAAATAATTTTTAAAAACCAAAAATTTCTAGAATATTAAGAAAAATTTTCTTTAAAAATAAAATTTTAAACTTTGAAAGTAATATTTAATAAAATGAATTTCTTACAAACGGTTAATTCCTTACATGCTTTAAAGAACATTGTTTTTTCATGGTAAAAGGTTAGACAAGTGATTTTTTGGAAAAATAAAATAATATTCCTTTTAATTTTTTTAAAAAATAAAAATAGGTTAAAATTTATTAATTAAATCATTTTGGAAATGTCAAAAACATTTTTGTAATTTTTTTTTAAAAAATGTGGCTTCAGAAGAAGATAGATTTTTGAATGAAGAGATAAATAAAGATGGTTTTCATAAAAACCTTTTCTCATCCATTTTAATGACCCTAGATTCAAAAAACTGTATTATTAATTTAAAATATCATTAAAAATAATAGGATAATATAATTCCTAATAATTACAAGATTTCAACATTGAATACTTAATCATACACAATCTCGATAAACAATGAGATTATAATAAAAGACTCTTACAACTTTTGAAACATTGAATTGTAATCTCCCTGAAAGAATAAGATTAAATGAAAATTTAAATATCATGAAAATAATTATATTTATGATATGACATGTGAAACAGTCAGTATATAATCCTCAAAGAAGAATATATATGTGTCACATAACAAACATCTCAATGAAGTGAAATTGAGACAAAAATAACTTACTGCTTTGGTAACATTTAAACTATAAACCCCATGAAAGAGAGATCCTAAAATGGATATGTAAATCCCCATAAATTTATGTATAAGAATAAAAAATACATTAATGGGTAGTATACAAAAAATAAATATAAAATAAGTGGTGAATATGGCATATATCTCATAGAAATAAAATCAATTTGAGAAAAACCATTACATTGAGTCTAATTCACCAAAAAAGTTATTTATCGTCCTAAATAATAAAATTATGTTAATATTTACTTTCTTGAGAATATTTTTAAATTTTATTATTAATTTTATTTAACTTATTACCAAGTAATATAAAATTACTTAATCTATTATGTTTTCATCGTATTGTTTAACCATATTCAGCTTATGTGTTGAAAAGTAATTAGGTCGGTTGACTATGGTTAAAGAGGTAATTAATTAAACAAATATAGATTAATAATAATTAAACTATTATCATATTTATACCTAAATTATAATTTTTTTATCATATTAGTAAATATTATTATGAAAAATGATCTAACGTTACAATCATGAAGATGGTAGGCCGTACATACACATGAAAAACAATTCCATTTTTTCAATGATCAACATGGAAAGAAGATAAGGAATATTTATTATTTATAGAATTATAATAATATTATAAATACCTTATTATTTAATAATATATATATATATATGTCATTCTCATGATTTGTTGGTGAAAAATAAGAATCACATCAATTTAAGGAGGCAGTAGCCCACATGTCTATGAATGGCGTTTTCATTTTTTCAGGGAGCAAAAAGATAAAAATAAAATGAAATATTATATTTAAATAATGAAATATATGTCATAAATATCCTAAATATTTCATTTATATCAGATATATTGATTTTATTTACCCTTATTACATTCCATCTAACATGTTAGTGAAAAACTAATCACGCTTCGTAAGGTGGTAGTCCACCGTACCCATGAGCGACGTTATCGTATCCCATAAGGAAAGGAATATAAAATGGTATAAATTATATAATGAATATATTGGTATAATTATGTTTTAAATATCACATATAAACATCATATTCATAAAAATATGCAACTTTTATAGGAAGTAATATAAAAAAAGAATAACCTCGTTTCATGAGGTGGTAGTCCACCGTACACAAGAATGATGATTTAGTAACCTATTTGGTGGAAGTATGCATGGAATTAGGTTATATACCTAACATAATAACATATAAGTATATTTAAGATAATTATTTTATTATATCATCATGGTATAAGAATAATTTAAGGGGTGGAGAAAGAAATAAAAAAAATGCACGTTGATGAACACTACCTCTTCTTCGGGTAACTCCTTTTAGTTTTCACCAAAGGACCTACTTGGGGAGATTTATTCCCAAATTAAGGATTATAATATTATATTATGGAAGTTGAGAAGTTATTTTGGAATGGTTTGGATTATCCAAATGGCTGGAGATGTGTGAAGAAGGGAGGGGAGTGAGTTCCCTTATATTTGTGGGGGAGTGACATTCTTTTAAATACTCAAAATTATTAACTATTGGGAGGTCAATATTACCTAATGTGGATAGAAAATTTATAATTAAAGGTTTTTATGTATAATAAGGTTGATGAAAACCTTCAATATACAATGAAAAACATGTTTTATAAAGTTTGTTCCTTAACTTCTAGGTTTTCTTGTTTTTTTATATTTTTGTTTTCCATTAGGGAAAATAGTTTTCTAACCAAGGTAAGCATTCCTTCAAGAAAAAATTAAAGTGATAATTATTAGATAATTTATACAGACTAATTAAAACTCTTAAATCCAAATTATCAAATAAAAATACTATATTTGTTGATAATTTATTTTAACACAAGCGCATGATCATGCAAAAAAACTATTTTAACATTAACTGTACTAACCTTGTTTTTTAATATTTAGGAATAATTATAATATAAAAATTGGTCCTTTAATGAACCATTGTTGAAGTTTATTTTAATTTAAAAATAACTTGGAAGAATATTTGATTTTCAGTAATTTTAAATCATTTAATAAAATAGAATTTATAAAAAAAAAACACTAATGTCAATTTTTTACATTATTCATTTAAATTGAACTTAAAAAATCAATAAAATATAGGAATTAGAAAATAGTATTCTAAAAAATATGCAACATGATAAGTTAATATAAAAATAATAATTTAACACAATAATTCATTCAATTTACTACACTTTTATTATTTTAAGAATCAGTTATTTTATATTTTTTATTAACTAAATAATTATTATGTTAATATTTCTTAAGCATTTTAAGTAACAAATTCATATATAAAAATTATTTATAAATAAAAAATGATATAAAATCTCATTTTTAATTAAAAATAATATTTATAACCAAATAAATGTTGATTTTTTCCTCTCCTAAATCATTTTAGATATTAATTGGAAGACACATATCTTTTTTTTCTTTACATAAATTATTATATGGGTCATATTCAAAAGAAAGTGGAAATTAATTTCCATATTTCAGATAATTTGAAAGAAAATATCAAAATAAATTAATCTAATAAAATTAAGATAATATTTTAGTTCATTTTCACACTTATCATTCTATTTTAACCCCACCGTAAACTCATTTTTACCATAACTGTGGTAATTAATTTTTATTTCATTCGTTAATAATTTTGGTCAAAACACAAGTTGGAATTATTTTAAATTATAAAGTATTATGATTAAAAACATTAAATCCATTTTTCCAAATTCAATTTACATAATTTTAAAAATTTAATTTAATATTAATCTCGCAGACGTGGTGAGACAATAGGTTTTTAACAAAAGTATTTTTTAGAAAAAGATGATCTATATTAACTTAATGACTAATAATAATCAATTTATGGAATTAAAATAATATTTAATGATATATATTATATAAATTTAATTTAAAAGATTACCCTATATAGATTATTTTAATTAATTAAAATAGATAATCATTATGCATTTTAAAATAGCTTTTATAAAAACCCATTTTTAAATCCAAAAACAAAATTATAATAAAAACCAATATAATGTTGATTAAAAAGTAATTAAGTGCATAAAATATGACAAAATAATACTTAGGATACTTTAAAACATATTCAAAATATATTAGTTCTATTAAATTACATAATTTATTAAATAGAAAATACTTTTTTTACAGAGATCGGTATTTTTCACTATTCACTGAAAAATCAATATTTTCCAAAAAGTGAAAAAAATTCACCCAAAGTATAATTTGAAATTATAATTAAAAAAATGAAGTTCATTTTTTCATATAAATGTTCTAAAATTTCTGAATTTTTTTTATAATATCTTTTCATGAAATGAAATGAAAAATAATTTTTGAATAATACTAAAGATTAATGGATGATTTAGTAAACATTTATCAATAATTTATATTGATTAGGAAATATATATATATATATGATTATATATTTCATAAATTAGTTAATACTATTAATACCCACCATTTTAATGGAAAGGTTATAACAATAATACGTTTCACAGTTCTTTTAAGTTCAGTGTTATGTGTTGAATACAATATTAAACATAAAAAAATCAGGGTTGCGTGTAACAAAAGATAAAATGCGTTTTTCATATACTTTATTATTTATAATATAATTTTATTATATTAAAATATTTGGGAATTACATTCTACTTGGTTCTCATTCCCACATTTTTAACATGAATAAAATTGAACTTCATTTTCTCTATGGTCATTACCACAAAAAATTTCATAAAAGTACATCTTCTTATTATTTGGAATATTACGAAGATCACTGAAGTTTAAATTGTTAATAATATATTAAAATAGTTAAATATGAAAAGTCATAAGTTTTAACCTTCCAATTCATATTTCATTTTTTTCTCATTAGATCAATCAATCCATTTTCCATTATATTTACCATTAACATAAATCCTCCTGGTTCGATCCATTTTATGAAATCAAAAACCATAGTTTTAGATTCAATAATCATAATGAGAGATCACAAAAAAATATATAATGTATAAATAATAAAACCTTATTTCCAATATATTAAACCTTAGGTTTAACATAGGAAATCCATGGGTTTCATATACTCAAATCCTTGATATTTTTTTCATAAATAAAATGTGAATTAACCCATGAATATCCCTCGAGAGCGTCTAACTAGGTTCACAAAAAGGGAATATTCACCATGAAATAAATTTATAAATAATATATAATATAAATAATCTTCATGAGGTTATTACCCAAGATTAATCATATCCAAAACCGCGTCCAATTTTAATTTCCAAACATGGATGTTTTTCTACGAAAACTAGACTCCATTATTTACCACAACATAAGATGTTATGCTATATATAGGATTATCCTATGGGTAATCACTAATTTTTTTCATACTAGTTTCCAAAGGTAACTAAAACATACTCTAATACCAACTATAGTGAAACATGAATTTCAAACATAGATATTACATCATAATAGATGAATATTCATTGCATAACATTAAAATACACACAAGAATCATGTGAACCTAGTATCATTGGAAATGGGGATACATAAAAAACTAGTTCAAAAGGGATCTAAATAATCTATCACTTAGATTTAAATAATTATAATCCCCATTATACACATCATATATAAGAATATTTCTTTATTTTCTAGGGATATAAAACATAAGAAATGGTGAACTCAGATGACCACTAAGGGTAAACAAGAGAGTTATCATTGAAAAGCAACACATAACATGATAATAAGGGTATGTAAACATGATTTTAATATTTTAAAACCATACCCAAGACATCATATATCATAATTATTAATAATTTCATAAATATTAGTGGGTTTTAAGCCATTAATAGTAATGTAATCAAATAATATGTTCTATGAGATCATAACATTATAATCAGTCAAAAGTTTGTTCCATACACATAATCATAGTGAATAATTTACATAGTATTGAAGTCTCATTTCCAATAATATCTTAGTAGTTTGGTTCACTACACAAACCATAGTATCCATTTTCAAAATTCACTCCCAAGACTATCATATTGGATAGATTCCCTTATTTAATATAGTTCTCTCTTTATTCCAGTCTTTATTATCTCTTAAGATATCCATATTTACCTATTGAATTGGAGAGAGAGATATATATTTGTTCCCAAGCAACACATAATGAAAATAATATCTATGTGTTTCAAAATATTATAAAACATTCATCATATCATTTCCTATGAAAAGTAATTGGTGTTTATAAACATTTCATTATTTTATCATAGAATAACTCATGGAAAAGTAATGTGTCTCAAAAAATAATTATCTTGGGGAAAAGAAATGGGTTTCAAAGAATCATAATTTAATAATAATCATCATAATCCATCCAAATAATCAATTTGGATGGTATCATTAGATTAGATCCCCAATAAAGCATAATTAAGGTCAAAGGATGTCATCATAGAAGAAACATTACTTTAAATTATCACTACAACATTTCTTGATGAACGTATCAATTGTAAATTTGAAATCAATTTTTTTAATAAAAATATTTCCAAAAGATGAAGTTTATTTTATTGAAGATATGTTTTTAAATTTATAAATAATGTTTCAAATCATTGAGTGTTCATGATGGTGGAAAATTCTATTTATGTGGTGATTGTAAAAACAAATATTCCTTTCACATATTGGGTTAAAAGTCAATAACACTTCATTCAAAAATCACAAGAAGATTCATTTAATTTTTTTAAAAAGTAAATCATGGTTAGAAATGAATTTTATCAATCATGGGATAATATTAAAAAAATTATTTAATTCTTTTAGAGAATATGGATATGAAAGAAAAATGGTTTGTGACCAAAGAGAGAAATTAATGTAGTTTTTATTAAAAACATTCATTTAGTATATTGGGTTTTTAAGAGATGAAAATTAGAGGAAAACAAATAATCTATAGAAATAACTATAGGATTATAAAATTAATGTTATTATTGGGAGGTATGTCATTAAATTTCATTATCAAAAACTTGATCATAAATAGTTCTAGTAAACAATGAGATTGTAATATAAAACCCTTACAACTTTTGTAACCTTTGAATCAAAACCTCTTGAAGGAGATAATATTATAAGGATATGTATATTAAAAATATTTCATGATAAATATAATAAAATTAATTCATGGGAAGTATATATACCACATAATAGAAACAATTTGTGAACATGGGATGCGTCTCATATAATAAAAGTGGGATAGAGATACCTTACCTCAGGTTACACTTACCTAAAAAGTGTACTAACCTCTTGAATAATAAATTTCAATTTATTATAATTCTATAAATAAGTCATTTAAATTATTAAAATATCATATGTGATCCTATTATAACATTTCAACCGTAATATATTAATAATTATTTATTAAAATCATCATTTCCGAGTGTTAACTGTTTCATTTTTCCTGAAAATTTCGGGTTAGTGGTTTTGGTCCTTATAAATTGAGAATGGTTACATAATATATGAAATTTTAATAATTATATAAATATCATATATATTCATTATATATATATATATATATTCATCCATAAATGATGTAGATATAAAAATGAATTACACCGATCAAAGAGACGGTAAATCGTACATATAAATGAACATTATTTTAACTTTTTAACGGATGAAATGAAATATAGGAAAAAATAAATCAAATTTAAATATCATTATTATATCATAAATATCATATATATGCATTAAATATATCCTTATCAAAATCAATATAAAATGGAAATGAAAAAAGGATCACATCACTTCATAGCGGTGGTATTCCACAAGCATGAACAAATAGATTTATCATTTTCCAAAGGATAGGATGTTAGGAATTTAGATATGATATTATAATCTTATAAGATTAAATATGTCATAAATATCACATATAAACATTAAAACCTTCAAAATATCCATACATGAATTATGGTGATGGAAAAACAATTTTATCACTACATGGAGGCGGTAGTCCACATGTATACTCGAGTGTTAATTTCATATCCCATTTGATGGAAAAGAGGATAAATAAAGGTGTTTTGATGATAATTATAATATTTATGTATATTTAGGATATTGTATTTATTTTTTAGGACGGATAATATAGATTAATATTAGGTAAAAGAATAAATAAGTTGAAATGGGCTGCGTAAGATGACTTCCTATTCTTCAGGAGAACTCCTCTAGATATTTTCTTAACAACCATTGGAATTTTAATTTTAAAATAACATAGACTCTAATTTGTGTCTATGGAAATTGGGAAGATAATTTTAGACGTTTTTATCAATCTATATGAATCAATGTGGTGTATATAAATGATATAATGTGTGTCCTTTTAAATTGGAGGGAAATGACACACTTAGAATGCTAATAGAAAAAATTATAATTAATTAATTCTCAAGAAAAGTGATTATAGATGGATTGTGGTTTGAATAAAAAGTGTCTAAAGTCTATATAATTATAAATTAATATTTTTTTTAGTTTTTACTATCATTTTAAATTTTATATTTTAGTTTAACCTCATGGTTAACTAATTTTAATCTGAACAGTGGTAATGACTTTGTTAATATTAATGAGTTATAATTTCACATATAAGGTAACAATTAGCTAAAAAAATCAATGGATTATATTTTAAACCTTTTCCAATCCCGATTTTTCACTTTTAATATTTTATTATCTTTAAAAAATTTAATAAAATATTATATAACATAAAATTTCATTAATGTCATTTTAAAACTATTAACTTAATTTGATATTAAAGATTACATGAAAGTAGTGGAATTATAATATAAACCTTTCACAATTCCTTAATATGTCATATTTATCTATAAATTTATTTTAATATAATAAATTATTTAAAGTTTATTACTTTTATTTTTTTAAAACATTTATTTTATTTATCTATTAGTCGAATAAATACTCTATCAGTGTAGCGCAAGCATTTAATTTAATTATTAAATCACTAAAAATTATAAATAAATTACCTTGATAATATAAAATTAATTTATATTTCAAATAAACATTTATCATCAGACATAAGTTGTTTTTACCCCAATCGCAATATATTATAGATATTAAAAGCAAGGAAGTTAACTTTTTGACATTATCTTTTAGTTAATTATAATAAAAGGAAGGATGAGTTCTCTATCTTGGAGAGAGATTCTCCCTATCTATCTATGGAGGGCACTACGATGATCTCAACACAACCTATGTATACGAGGAGACTAGATCTGATTCCGATGTTGTAGGACACAATGAATTGTTTGCTCTATGTTGCACACGAAATAGAAATTTACTGTTTATAGTGATATTTGAAGGCAATGTTAGTGGCGGTGGATGAAAGTCTATCCCACTCGATGAGATTTGGTCAGAGACAGTATTTAGGAACATTACTATTGGGGTGGGTGAGCTTAATATTAAGGTAAAGAGAAAGTGGACGACTACGGTGAAAGGGGAGAAGAACCCGTGAGGGAAACAGGTTTCCAAGGACAAGAAGAAGAAGAAGGCTAAGAAGATCTTTGGTGGTAGTGATTGTGAAACGTTGAGGTGCTACCAACAATGATCTGGTGTTGGGTTTGGCAGGATCCATGGCAAGCAAGGCATGTTTTTTGTCTCGACAGTGGTGTGGTTGGGTTTCTCGCAATGGAGACCTAGAGTTGGAGATAAACCACGTTTGGTTTGGGATCCTGGTGGGGTGCAACGGGTGAGGTTTTATGCTGCAAATGATGATCCTGGCAGACGATGGGAGGGGTGACTAGCGAGAGCGTGGAACTACGCTGCGACGATGTTGGTGGGATGACTACCGGCAGTGTGTTTTTTGACTGACGATGGATTCCGTTTGGCGGTGACCGCTGCCAGTGCTAGATGACAGTAGTTGCATACATGGTGCTGTATCTGGACGAAGATGTTCGGTTATATGATCCTTACATCATATGAGTTGCATATGGGTTGAGAGTGTGGCTGCTTAGGAAGATGGAAACTAGCTGTCTGCCTTGGCGGTATGTATCTATCGGGGATGACACAGCTGGGTCTTTGGATGACCTTGGAATATGTGACAAGATGCGTTGCGGATTGATGATGGGAGGATGAGCGGTCCTTGCGTTAATTGAGCTGGCTCGGCTTCAGGTTTTTCTGCGAGATAGTGACAGCCTCAAGTGGGGAGAAGTCATCGACGACTTTAGTGAACATGGGCTATGATTGGGATGTGGGCATGGATAGTTGCACCATGGCAGCGACTGGATGGATTTTCCTTGAACTCGAGACACGGATTGTTGGGATATAGGCTATATGTCGGTACAGATTTCATGGGTTGTTCTAGTGGATGAACTTTCTTGGGACATCTCTTATTTGTGCCCTTTAAAACTATTTTATTTTGTTTTTGGGCTTTTGTCTTATAGTATTGTGGGCGGTGTTGGTTTGCCACTTTGTATTTGGTGGCACATGTGCCACATTTTTGTATCTTTGTCTATGTTTTAATTTTATTAATAAATTTTTGGGACCGAGTATGCTCAGATCCTGAACCTTCCTCTTAATATTATAAAGTCAAAAATAATATTCAAATGGAAATAAAAAGTCATATTTTAAAATATTGGATGATCATGGATGAAATAGACCCATAAAAAGAAATTAAAGAATGTGTTTGAATGAATTTTAATCCCTATCAAAATAGTTTTAACCCTTATTAACTCAATTTACCTTTAACATGATGACAAAAATTTTCTACTCTAACTATTCATTTTGACAAAAAATAAATAGGGTCTATTTAAATTTTTTGGAAATATTGATTCCAAATATTTAATCCATTTTACAAGAATAAATTTTTTGTAGTTACAGAAATTAATTTTTGAAAAAAATTAAAAATGTAAAGGAAAACCATTTTTCATAAAAATACCTTTTATGTATAGAAATATCTTTATACAAAATTCAACCATAAATTTGATTCAAAAGAAAAAAAATTTAATTATTAATAATATAGATGTACTAAATTTAGTTTTAATCCATTTTAAATCAAAATGAAACTTTTTAAATGCTTGAAAAAATTCAGTATGCAATAAAAATTAATATTTTGCACTATTCACTAAAAAATCATTCCTTTTAAAAAATCCAAAAATTTCACTCTTAATTTTTTTTATGATTATTTAAAAAATTATATTATGTAAAAAAATAAAATTTCAAAAAGGACAAAAAATTAATTATAATATTCATTCAATAATTTTTTCTTGAAGAAAATATATTTTTACTAATAAAATGACTTTACCAAAAAATGATTTCATATTTATTAAAAATTTACCAATTCATTTTTTGATTATCAAAATTACATATTTATATTTTAAAATGTGTTTCTTTATATTCATTACTTCTAATTTAACAAATATTTTATAACAGTTAAAATAGTATTTTATAGTTTTCTTAATCTTAATGTTTCATGTTGTATACCCTATCAAACATAATATTCTATTAAAATAGAATGGTGTTACAATGTATTATACTATATTGTATTAGAGGATTATCTATCACCTTGTATTATTTTATTTAGTTTTTATTTTGTATCTGACATGCACTATTTATAGTACATGGGTTGGTATTTTTGTGTTTGTTGATGCCACTCTAATTATTATTTATTTTTTGATTTATTTTTATTTCTTACATAAATTTAATTTGATTTTTATTTGGTTCAGAGGGTATAATATGTGTTTTTTCCTTATTTATTCTACACTTTTTGGAATCCTATATCATATGGGGATACATACATGATGTTATTCGGTAATCCATCTTGGACCTGGGGGTTTGGTTTGGGGTGTAACAATATTCCTTGGGACAATTGAAAAATCATGAGCTACATTACCCAACTAATGATTTAAAATTATTCAATAATTATGGATTTTTTAAATATTGAACATGAAATACTGAGTATAGGGGACAAATCATATCTTCCTCAGATGAATGCTCAACTACCCATCCGTTTAAAGATTAAAGAGGTACATAAGGAGGTTGAAAAACTATAGAAGAAGGTGGAAAATATTTTTAAATTAAACCATGATTGTGATTAAATGATAATGTTTTTGAACTAAATATGTGTATCAAAAATACCATACTTGAAGAAGGAGTTTTTGAATGATGATTATAATTGATCATTTTCTATTCATCCTAGAAGTAAGATGATTTAATGAGATATAAAATTGTATTTTTTATGATAACATGAAAAGTACTATTGAAGACTATGTATCAAAATTCTTGGTATGGCCAGAAGAAAATCCTAAAAGATAGATGTCTAAGGGGATATAATAACCATTACCCATATCAGAATGAAAATGCGAAAACATTACCATGGTTTTTATCACCAGACTCCCCAAAAAATCTAAAGGGAACACTACTATTTGGGTTCTAGTCATTCATATTATAAAATATTCACAATTTATTTAAATCAGATAATATTTATATCAAGATTATCTTACTATGATATACATTAAAAGGTGTTATATTTATTATAGTACCATATTTAATTGTTTCTAATTTGGTTTTTTGGTTTACTATGATGTTTTTGAGAAGTCTCTTATATGAATTTAAATTGAGATTAAACATTTTCACTATATATCATCCTCATTAAGATGGTTAGTATGAGAGTAATATTAAAATCCTAGAGGATATAATGAGATCTTGTTTTATTCATTTCAATGATTGTTTGAATAAAAAACTTTTTTTGGTAGAATTTACTTACAATAATTATTTCACATGAGCATTTATATAGATCCTTATGAAGATTTATATGGAAGAAAGTGAAAATATTTAACATTTTGGGATTATTTTTTAAAAATAAAACTAATGGTACTTGATCTAGCTAAGGTATTACACGATATTGTTAAATTAATTGAGAATTAAATCAGAGTATCTTATAGTTGATAGATGATTCATGCTCACAATTAATGGAGAGATCTAGATTTCGATGTTGGTGAGATGGTATTTTTAAAAAAAGATATATAAAAAAGGTTATTAGATTAGAAAATAAGTGAAATCTGAGCCATATATGTGATTAACCTGACTCAAACACCCTCTAAAACTGGCACCTGACCATAATTTCCACATACCCGAAGGGATTTCTCGAACTCAATTAAATAGAGACTAGCATACATGCATTGAACAAAAAATAAAGGGAATTATTTCTCCCAACCTGAAGAAAAAAAATGACATATATATACTTACAGAATGATGTAGTAGAAGGAAAAAAGGATATATATGTCATAAAAGATATATAACAATAGAATAAATACAACTAAAATGGTAGAAAAATAATATCCAAGAGACAAGTCTAATTACCAAAGATGATAAAACTAAAATAGATACTATGAATGTATCTATGTGATAGTGTGGGAAAACTCCCACCATCTCACCATGAACTACCCAAACATAGCTGAAAGAAAACCTTACCACCTCACTGTGGAACATTTTCTTTCTCTACATCAAAAGACTTACAACATTATACACACTTCCAAAGGGGTTCACATGGTGTGACCTAACCGGATCAGTATGATCTGACCTAGGAATTCCAAAAAATCCTCTATATAGTTATCTAAAAAATGCTCAAATTTAATGAAAATATGCCACGATAAATAGTTTATAGTTTTTATGTCAAAATCATGGAAGAAAATTTAATTTCCACTTTTTTAAATTTTCCTAACAATAAAGGTATTTCATTTTCATAGAATTTTATATGCATATATCAAAGAATATATATTAAATCAATCCATAGCATGTATCACACATCATATCAAATCCATGGACGTAGAACTCAAATTGTACAAGCAAAAAAGTACATGACACATTACACAAAGTATCACACTATGCGAGGATATCTAGGAAACTTGTACCCCCCAACATAGAAAATCATGTAGACATCAATCTCCTAGACATATACATCAAATATAGGTAGTATAAGAACAACCAAAAAAGTGAAACTCCTAATAATGTATATCAAGTCCCCTAAATAATAGGACTAGGGAGCAGAAGAACACCCAATGAATGAACCCCCCCAATAGTATCAATGGATGTTTCTGATTACTAAACATTCCACCTAACTACCCAAGTATTCCAATATTATCTATTTTTCCTAACCAATTCATCAAAACCATGCTTTGAAAACCATTTTGTAAAACCATTTTCAAATTATTTTAAAATACCTTTTACTTTTATCAAAACTAGGGAAACACAATATTTTATTAAAAATCCATTTCCACACACACATAAATCCATTAATAAATTATTCCATTTCATTTTTAAAAAAATTATAAAAACCATAGCAATATATTACATCAACATATGCAAGAGATGAAACCACTAACTTCAAAAATTAGGTCATACATGCCCACAATGCGATCCACTAACAATGAATTACAAAACAATGAAAATGGAGGCCCTAGAATCAATCTACACATCTCATAATGGATTCCATTTAAAAAATGGTCATCAAAGATGAAAAAAACCCATAACTCATGGAACTCACACACTATACAATGGACAACAAAAGGGTTAGCCTCAGGGGGAATATCACATGAATGATCTGAAAAGAAACAAGAAGAATAATCACTCAAATTAACAGATCTGATAAAACAACGCAACATTGATACCAAGATCAAGGGAAATTAGGAAACATAAAATATTATTCACCCATAGAGACACACTAAAACCACAAAACAATCAATCACTGATTTTTTTTCAGAAGGGTCAGAGGTCTCTATAATCTTCCCCAAGAGCCTATAAGAAAATTGGGAGAAGGGACCCAAGGAATGAAATAAAAAATTAGCAGTGCAACACCGTAAAATCCAAACTTGTGGTTTTTATACAACATTTAATACCATTACACATCGTGTAATCCAAGCAGTCCATTTACATCAAAAAACCCCATGATCTTTTAAAAAATTGATATTTAAAATTTACACATATTTAAAACCCTTTCCATGGTGTGTACCCATTCATACTACGTACTATGCTCATGATACGAGCCCTGTGAATCATACATGTCTTGTAAATTTCTAGCGGATAGAGAAAACACTAGTATTCCTTAGAAAAAATCCAAAAAGTTCTTGATAATTCTCCAAATATGGTGATAACACTGTTAGGACATTGCATTTTTATACATGGACTACATTAATTCAAATAAACAAACATCCCTGTAATTTTTTCCATTTCCCCATAAATTCTCTCCAACCTTGGGAGTCGCAAGATGCACCCAAGAATTGGAAAACAAATAAAGAGAAGGGAAATGCTTCAAGAAAGGTAGCATTATGTTAAAAACTCCCCACCACAAAAATTTATGTCCCTAGGAAGTCATGTGGATGAATGAAGTCTGGTAAAAAGTTGAGGTCATTGCCCCCTCATCAATTTATCACACTCCCAAGTCTCATAATAATCTAATATGTGATGCCATAAAACTATGACCAATGGAATCAAATTACCACATAATACTTTCTGTTGAGTGTTAATGATATATACAATCTTCTCCACAACAGAAATGTTTGGCTCTAACTCAATCTATTCCTAACTAAAATCATGAGAGAGATCAGAATGATATTTCATGAGCTGTGATATATGGATACCATCATGAATTCCTATCAAATGAACCATAAATTCATTCCTATAAGCAAACTTCCCAAGCACCTCAGTGATCTAAAATGTTTGACCATATATTTGAGCCATCTTTCCATATTTTCCAAGGTATTAGTGATCCAATCATGGAGAAAATTTCAAGAAAACATGATCACCTCCATAAAATAGCAAAAGATGATGTCATTGTTCAGGATAATATTTTATTTGACTCTGTTCTTTAACTTTATGTAGAATTATATCCTAAATCTTTGAAGATATCCCCAAAACCAAAATCTAACCCACCCAAGATCCTTTTCCCACCACTTCCTAAAAAAGTGGCAATCTGCACAGGAGACCATACAAAGACTCAAAAGGTACCATTATAATCAACAACTGATAACTTTTATTATAAGGCAAATTAATCAGTCCCATAAGTCTATCCCAAGCTCTAATAAAATATAATACATAAGAATGGATTATATCCTCTAGGACTTGAATAACATTCTCTATATTACCATCTATCTGGGGATGATAAACATTACTCCACTTGAAAGTAGTCCCCATCACCTCTTGAAGACTCCTACTGAATATAGAAGTAAACCTAGGATCCCAATGTGAAATAGTGGAAAAAAAGAGATCCATATATCCTCAAAATATCTTGCACATACAACTTACCCAGATCTTCAACTTTAGTGGTGCCCCTAATTGGAATAAAATTAGTATTCCACTAATCAAACACCACTTAGATAAACATTCCTCCATGAGGGAGTCCATGGTAATACAAACAAAAATCCCATGGATACCTCATCCCATTTCTATACTGGTACTAGAAGTGGTAGAAGAAAAATAGAAGATTTCATATGCTCTTCTTTTATATCTTTATGGGTGGAATAGTGGGACATATAATTAATAATGTCACGCTTCATGCCCAACCGCCAAAAATATCATATCATATCATAATACATCTTCATAGTGCCCAAATGAATGGACTATGAAGAACTATGATAGTTAAATAAAAATAATATCCTCATTGATACTTTGATGAAAAATTGATTCCCAAAATGGAGTATACCATCTGAATAGACAAACAACCATAAAATAGCTACCCTATATATAGGGTTTCTTGAATTCTTCTCAAATCAACATCTTATTTCTAACTCTGAATAATAGATTCAAGGAGAGATGATGATGAATTAAAATTGGTATGAACCACTATTAAAACATCATGTTTAGAATCTAGATACAACTAATCCAAATGCCCCATAATGCTCCACTCCTTCAATTCCAAAAAAACTTTCAATGGTACTTTCTTAATGAGAGTGTCTACAATGACATTACCCTTCCCCTAGGGTGTAGACAATATAGAAGTCAAATGTTTGAAGGTATTCAACCACCATCTCTATATGAGATTCAAGTATTAAAAAAATATATACATCAAACTATTATGGTCATTAAATAATAATAACCTCTCCCCAAAGAGATAGAGCCACTAATTCTTAAGTGCATGCATGACCACAACAATATCTAATTCATGAGTGGGGTAATTTTTCTAATGCGGTTGAAGTTGAAAAGAGCTTAAAACCACCACGTGATCATATTTAATAACCATGAAATCCAAACTAGTTATAGAATCATCTTATAGAACCAAGTAACACTTATTAGGTTCATGTAAGATTTGAGTATGAGTTGATGTTAGAAGTCATTTTAGATTTTCAAAACAAGATCGACACTTTGCATCCAATGTGAATTTCACCCATTTCTTAGTAAAAATAGTCAAAGGTGTTTCCAAATTTTAAAAATCACTTAATTTCCATCGATAGTATCCAAGAAGTTCAAGGAAGATCTAAATATCAATGACATTTCATAGTTCTTCCCAAGAGAAACTACTTTTACCTTCTCACAATAAACTAATAATCCATGATCATAAATCACATACCATTAGAAATTTACTTCTGGATTCCAGAAATTTAAATGCAAAAGCTTTCAATACAAACAATTACTTCTTATAATTTCCATATATAAACCTAGATAGTGCTCAATCTTACACTAATATATCAAATAGATTAAAATATCATCTACGAACATTACCACAAAAGTATCTAGATAATGAATGAATATCTGATTCATGAAATCTATAAAATATATAGGAGTACCAGTAAGACAAAATGGAATAAAAATATATTCATAATGGTTTTAAAATCTCTTTAAATATTTCTTATGCATATCATACTCTATAAATTTGATATGATGATACCCAAACTAAAGATCAATCTTTGAAAATAGATTCCCCCCTTTAATTATCAAAACAATCATCCACATGAGGAAAATGATACTTATTTTTAATTGTGACTTGGTTAAAATTTCGATAGACCACACACAATTAGAGTGAACCATATGCCTTATTGACAAAGATCACATGAGCTTCCCAATGAAAAACACTAGGGGGAACAAAACCTTTTTCCATTAAGTCATTCAATTGAATCTTGAGCTATTTCAGCACCACCGGTGCCATAAGATATGAATGTATTGTAAATTACTACATACCCGGCACTGGGTCAATCATAAACTTTACCTCCCTCTCTAGAGGACTGAAATATAAATCATTTAGGAAATCTTTAGGAAACCCCCAAAAAATGAATGAAATGTCAACAATAGAGGATATGTTATCGAGATCAACTGCTAAAATAGATAAAAAACCTTTACGCTCTTATCAGGGAGGTTCTATACAACCAAACCTTGGATCCACTCTCTATAAAACACTATCATATCTCATCAGTTACAATAAATGATACACATTTATAACAACAATTAAACTAAACACAATGTTATACAAGTCAATCCATCCCGATGATGACGTCTAACAGATCTAGATCTACAATAAGAAAATCCCAGACTAACTCGACATTATCTATAGATTGAAAAAAATAATGAAATTGAACTCCATTCTCTTTCCTTTTACCAATAGGTGTATTTGACTAAAAAAGGACATGATCTCCATATAAATTTTATGAATATCAATAAAAATACCAGATATAAATGAGTGGTAAACACTAGTATCAAATAAATAAATCGCTACAGAAGATGAAATAAAGATGGTACCTCTCACTATTGCTAGACCCATGTCCAAATACACTAGAAATTAATATAATACATAATGGTAATATAGTCTTGATGTTTCTGGATGGATCCATGCAGTCTTCGATGTATTTAACTGCACCATAGTATCCTTTGGAGCCGATGATCCCTGTCTATATGAGAGAGTAGACATAGCCCAAAAGAAATTTCATAGATGACCATAACATCCAAAATTTTTACACATATTTTCAAGTGAAGAACAAGAATTCCTGGTGTGTCCAATATGGACACACTTATTGCAAGTAATGGGTACACTACCATCTATAACTAAAGGTTTAGAGGAGGCTTTCTATTGAAAACTGCCCCCACCACTCCTGCACTAATATTTCTACTTCCTCTTTTATCCTAGACATTCATTATAGCTACAAATAGATGAATGATAAGTGGAATAATATGAAACGTTGAATTCTATGTAACAATCTAGGTATTTATAGAACAATTTGTTGTTATATTAATTAATATTTTTGATTTAAATAGTAATTCATAAAACAAATAATTTATTGCATGGTTATTTATTATAAATCATTATTTTTTAATTATATAATTTTATTTTAAAAAAATATTTTAATTTTTGAATACACAATATTAAAATTATCTTAGTATGAAGTTTTTATAATTTTCTAAAAAATTTTAATTTTTAGTGAATAGAAAAAAATATGATATTTTTTAAGAAATATTGAAGACATAGATTTGATATAAAATCTATAAAATCTATTGAATAACTAAATTCTGATTTTATAAGATTAATGTTTCACATAAATAATTCAGAACAACTATGTTATAATTTATTTCATGATAGGTATAAAAATTATTGTCAGTGCCAACGTAGTGCCTGCGTAGCATTGACAATATCTATTTTGGTTATTTATAAATAATAAGTGAGTAATAAATTTTTTTAAGAATAATTTTTTAATTATTATGTATTATTGATGTTTTTTGTTGTTAATTTCTAATTTTAATGTTATATAACATTAATTTTATCCAAATTCTTATGCAATGCATGCGTAGGGAAAAAAAATAAAAAATAAAAAATTCAATATGTTATCCTGAAATGTATATGAGTGAATATAAATAATGAATGAATATAGAATTTTATTTTGAACCTAATTAACTTATTTTTATGATATTATTTTATTTTTATTCTTTATATATGAAATAATTAACATTAATTCATGAGCAATGCTGATGCAATTCTTGTGCAAGCATAAGAAAAATAAAAAAAATTGTTTTTATTAAAATTATAAGAAGTATTAAACGACAAAAATTTTCAAAAAATATTTTTATATATTAAAATAACTACCATTATAAATTTTTGGTATGAATTAGGGACATTCTGGACCTACATAGATCACATTAGTCCCTTTATATTATTTTATTAAAAAGAAAGACAACTTGTTCACAATATAACATTCAATTAGTATAATATTTTAATTTGAGGGTTCATAGGAGTGTTTTTAGAAAAACGATATTCTTTGGAAATATAAATGAGTTTTATTTCTCATAAAATTTTTATTTTTAATTTTCAGGTAATAAATAAATTCATTAATGGCTTGAATAGTAATGATGAAGTAAATAATTAATTAATGGGTAAATCAAATTAATGATAATAAAAATAGCAAAATAAATATAATTTAATATTAATAAGTAAATTAAATATTTATATAGGTAAATATAATATGTATAATATATAATGAGAAATTTAATTATAATTGTAATATTTTTTTGACATTCTTAAAGTCCTGATTGCGAATAGTTTTTAAATTGAAAAATTTGTTTTCCCATGAATAAAATATTTTTTTAAATTATTAGAAAATCAAAAAATAATTTAAAAATTTAAAAATTTAAAAATTGTTATATTACTTATAAAATTTAATCACATTTTTTCATTTTTTAAAGTCTTAAACCCTATAAAGAAATTATTATATTTTAAATATTTGAGTAATTCTTATGTTTCCATCACATAAATTATAAAAGGAGGCGCACTCCTTTAAAACGTTTCAGTTCCATAAGATATATTTTTCAAATAAACTATGATAAATTAACTCACACTTATCCATTTCCACATTCTTGAGCTCCTGTTCTCATGAAAATACCACTTTCAATGAGACTTAAATATTTTCTCAAAGAGGAATTTTTAAGAAGTAAGGTTCTTTTTTCTTCTCTTTTAATTTATTTTTTACTTATACCTTATCCCCAAATCTTGAAAAATCTTTCATGAAAACTCCAGTATCACATATATACTTGAGATTTGTTGTTTTTATGGTGTATTTATCATAAAATATATCATGTTATCCTTTATTTATTAAATAACAAAATCACCATCCGTGGGGAGTCTCAAGATGCAGATTATAAGTAAAAAAATAAAGAGAGGGGAAATAAATGAAAGTGGATAATGTGATATTATAATAGATATTTATACCCTTTATCAATTATTAATCAGATTAGAACAATTTATTATCACTTCATGCTTCAAATATTTTTACCTCAAGTTCATAATATATTACATGTATCTATCCCAAGGATGTATATACCTAATCATTCACAGGAAAGAAACTCCGAGGTTTCACTAACAGAGAATAATATTTCCTATGATTAAAATATGGTATAAATATTGGATCATAGAGAGATAGTGTGCAGCAAAATAAGACTACTCACTTGGTTAATGTTCTCTATAGGATTCAACAATTTGAGCAAGTTACATGGGAAACTAAATATGTGATTAAAAACAATTATCCTTATTTTTTTGTATCTATAATGTCCTATTTTTTAATTTTATTATTTTTTTATATTTTTAGGAACATTTATATAGCCATCCACTAATACAGTTCAAGATTAAGAGGACCAGTGAGCCCAAAATTGATATTTTAATGATATTAGAATAAATTAATACCACATGTGTATAATTTTCAGGAAAAAGAGGAATAAATCCCAAGAGGTGTCTTAGATCATAAATATGAGACTGTTGTTGATTCTAAATCATGGGGTTTACACTAGTTGAGACATAATATTTATTAATGTTTTGTATTTGGTTAAAAGTTTTTTGGGCATAAATAATAAAATAAATAAATAAAATAAAAATAATTTATTATGTTGACACAATGACCTAGTTTTTCCTCTATTAATACACTATTATAAAAAAATTTACATGGTTATCCACATAACCCTAAGAACTAAGAGAAGAGTGTGGAGAAATTTTGGTGGGCATCAACATTATGGATCAATGATCATAGTACCATAAGGAACACCAAAAACAACAAAGCTTGTGGATATCATCAACGTAAATGAAATGAAATATTTATTTTTCAAAGACTCATCCAAAATCAATGTAGGAATTTTTTTTGGATTTATCCCCAATTTTATTATCCCAAGACAAAAAATAATCAATTGAAAAACAAATTGATTCACCAATCAATCATTTTGAAGGTATGGATTTTTATCTAGGATTTGGGGGATAATTATTTTTCTATTGTTTATTGTTGGATATTAGTTCAACATTTTAATAGAAAATAATTGAGGATAATCTAAAAATTGGGTTAGTTTTGTTTCTTATCCTGTGTTTTTTGGTTCTCTCCCCCTCATTCTACATGTTCATCATTGTAATTTATTTTGGCTGGTGGTCTGATGATTACCGAGAAACTAAAAATTGTGTGTACAATATTTAGTGTAAAAAATCATTTATACTGATCTAGATTCAAAATCTAATGATGGAGTCATGTCTTGAGTGTAAAAATGAGTGACTGGGTATAAATTAGAGTTCCTCATGTGTAAATTTTCATGACATGAGGAGTATATGTGATGGGTGGAATGAATTCAATGATTTTGCGGTCAAAATATAATGAACATGCGATGATGAGACTTGGTTGGACCATATTCGTGTTCCATGGGAGAAATCACCGCTAGTTAAAAGGTACCATTGATTTAGAGGAATATGCATGAATAATCCCATGGGATTTCGAAACTACTCAACATGTATTCCTATGACCACACACCATATAGTCCCCTTTATGCGGTGCTAAGGTTTCCATGCAGTGATACGTATCACCTAATGTGTGACACGTTCCACTCTATTTGTGACCATTAGCCGACCATTTTAGTATGTACTGGGTTATATGCCTAGGAGGCCTTTTGTGTTACAAAACATGTGTGACAAGTAACACGACTTGTAAAATGTGGATGGAGACTTGATGTGTATAAGGAGTACACACCCAGGTGGCCATGTGGACCCACACACCATGTACCAGGGTAGTATATAGGTAGGCGATAATACATGGATGAAGTCGTGTAATTGGACACACTATAAGAAATTTAGGCTATATCCACAGTTTAAAACTGTGGCTATAGGTCCTTAAATTTTTGTTATAGGTAATAGCCATATTTTGTGGAAATGTGGTTAAGTTTTGAATGGATATAGGTCTACAACCATGGTTTGAACTATGGCTATAGATATACAGTCACCGTTCCAACCGTGGTAATATTACTATAGCCACAGTTTAGAACTATGGGTTTCCCACAAGATGGACACACTCTATTTCCACAGTTTCTTACAATGGAATTAGACCTATATTCATGGTTAAAAACCATGGAAATATACCTATAGACACAGTTAGAAACCCTGGCTATAGGGTTTGGAAATCCATAGAAAATAGCCCCACAAGACATCCCCCACCTTACACAACCCCCCTGGACAGGCTCGTCCCTCCCCCTAGATAGTCCCCCCACCACTCCACCTACAGCCCCCCTACAACCCCCTCCCTTTCTTTGGATAACCCCCACTCCCCCTGCAGCCCCCTCCATTTCCCTGAACAACCCCCTCCCCTTACACCCCTCCCACACCCTAGATATCACCACCCCTCCCTCACCTAGACAACCCCCAACTGTATCCCTCTTCCCCCCTTGGACACCTCCACCACCATAGCCCTTGGACAACCCCCTTCCCACCACCTAGACACCCTCACCACTCCACCAAATATCCCCCTCCCTCCCCTGGGACAACCCCCACCACTTCACATGTATCCCCCTCCCTTTCCTTGGATACCCTCCCCCAAACAGCCCCCACCATACAAAACTCCATTGGACAACCCCCTCTCCCTTGGACAGTCCCCACCAAACCTCCATCTTTATCCCCCTCCCTCCCCCTGGACACCCCACTCCCCCTGCAGCCCCTCCCATTCCTTGTACATACCCCCCCACACCCCCTAGATAACCCCCTCCCCCTCCCTCCCCCTGGAGAGCACCCCACTCAACCTGAAACACCTCTCTCCCCTATAAAACCCATCCCTTTCCCTAAACAACTCCCACCACTCCCCCTATATCCCCCTCTCACCCTATAGAAAACACCGCCCCTACCCCATGGACCCCCACTTTCAGCCCCCCTCATTCTCCTAGACAACCCCACCCCACAAAGCCCACTCCCCCTAGAAAACACCCCTCTCCCTCCCTCCCCTAGACCCCCCCATATTCTCCCTCTATTTACCTAGACAACCCCTCTCTCCCTTTTCCTAGACAACCACATGGGGTAGCCCCCCCCAGACATCCCCCACCCAACACAGTCCCTCCTGGACAATCCCCTCCCACCCCGCCCCTCCCCTTGGATAGCTCCCCCACTCAATTTGCATCCCCTCCCTCCCCCTGGACAATCACTATCTTTCCCTAGACAACCCCTGTAGAGAACCAAAGCTTGACTACATGGAAATTACATTACTTTTGCGAAATACTTAATACATAACAAAAACAGACACCAAAGGACCGTAATAGTTTAGTGTCTTTGGAAACATGGAACATAATCTTCTAATCTTGGTGAAAGATCTTCAACATCTCCCATAAAGATCATCCTTTTTTTATTACCTAAAACCTTTATTTATATCCTGGGGAAAATAAAACATATAAAGGGTGAGCTTAAATTCTCAGTAAGGGTAAGCATGGAGAAAATAAAACAAACCATATACATTTGAACTTCAAAACATAAACATAATATTTAAACATCAAAATCATGAGCAATGACCTAAAACATGGTAGTATATAAGGAATAGATCATAATAGAACATCAATCATGATAAAATGGAATTGGAATAAAACATGTAATTTTGGAAACCATTAATAACATGTTATGATTTCCATAGTAGCCAAGGAATTGCTGCCAAGACCATCTTAGTGGACAAAGTCCCTTATTGAATCGGGTTTACTTGCCATTCCAGCCCTGTATTACTGAACCAAATTTACTTTCCATTCAAGAAATGTTTATCTCATGAGATATAAATCTTTAACCAATGCATTGGAAGGAGATATAGGTCCCACTCATCTGATAATGAAATCATTCTTACTTATGCCAAAACATAAACATAAATAATTCATCATAACCCAAAGAATAAAAACGGGTTTCATAAAAATCATCCCATCATAACATAATCCATATAAAACAAATGGATATCGTTTAATCATAATAAAAGTGAAACCATGTAAATAATAGAGATAAAAATATGAAATAATTTCATCTTAGATGGAAAATGGTTTTAATAAAACACTTGAAAATAATTCTTGAGAAAAATATCCTTTCTTCTTAAAAATAAATTTATTTTCACAAAATAAAATGTAATTTTAAAAGAAAAGGATTTTTTTGAAAATATTCATGAAATCTTGTAGAGTAATCTTCATAAAAATAAGGCATTATAAAACCATACAAATTTGTTCATGCTGTATAAGTTAAAAATAACATTCCACTCGTACTTTTGTCAGAAAAGTCAAAAAGTTCCTCGTATGGTAAAAAAAGAAATATTCCTTTAATAACATGTGGTAAAAGTAAAAAATTAGTATAAAGGACTTTAAAAATACATGAAACCATTTTTATAAAATAGGGACATGGATGATAAATATAACCCCAGTAAATACTTACGAATAAACAATCTCAGATAAAAACGAGATTGGAAAAGTTATCCCTTACCTTAGGTCCGATATGCTTCGTACATATCCAAAACTCATGTATAATGATTTAAAAAATGTCATTTAATTAATACAGAATCATATTCATTGTTATGATATCATATATGGTTCACTTATGACTTTATATTACCCGTTCTTTTTTAAATTCCATGTTAAAGCAGTGTTTTAGGTAAAATCATTTTATTTATGGTACATATTTGGACTTGTTGTTGTTGATATTATTATTACTTATATCATGATTTACTTACTTCCAGAATTTAAATCATGATTTATATATCATATATATTCAGTATATATATATATATATAATAGATAGATAAATGAAATGAAACACACCGTTCATGGAGACGGTAGGCCGTACGTACGCATGAACGCTATTTTCCTTTCCTTATTGACTTGAATGGAAGTATGTAGATGACATATATATATATATATATACATAAATCCAGTAGCTTTATCATGTCATATATTTCATTATTATTCATTATATATACTTAATAATAAATCTTGAGTGGTTAACATGGAGAATGAATCTCATCGCGTCGTGGAGATGGTAATCCGTACCTATGCACGAGCGATGATATCGTTCCCATAATTATTAAATTGAATTGGAGTGGATGATATAATATATCATAATAATTATTATGTTATAATAACTATTCATAGTTACTATTTACACCATTATATCTATCCAAGTGAGGTGGTGGTGGAAAAACAGATTACACCACGGCGTGAAGACGGTATTCTGTATGTACGCACGCACGGTGATTTCATTTTCCGTAGGATGGTTAGAAGGTGAAATGAGTTTGTTTCATGTTTATAATATCATATCAGTATATGAGGGATACCGATTCTATTACTTCATAATGAAACCACTAAAGAAGAGGAAGTATAAGAAGAAAGAAACTTGGATGAATCGGTAGAAGGTATTACCTCTTTCTCGAAATGCCTTCTTTGATGTTCCTCTTAGGGCACTAGAGTTGGTCTTTTGAGAAGAAAAGTACCTCTATAAGGTTTATAGGGAAGTGGGGAAGTGAAATGGGTAGAGGTTGGCCTAGCTTCAAGGATCAAAATTGTGTGAGGAGGAGAGGGAGGAGGTGCCCTTTTATAAGGGAGGAGAGGGGCACCATTGGAATTATAAGAAATATTAATTTACCAAACCCACTTAAAAACCTCCAAAATGACTCAAATCCGAATATTAGATGAGATAGGGTTTTAATATCATCAACCAATAAAATTTAGATAAGTTGGGAATTTATTTTAAACATTATCAACTTGATTTATCCTTTTATAATCTATTTAATTTTATTTGTGGTAATAATATTCCAAATTTTAAATTATTATAAATATTTACTTATATGTTGTGAATTGTCCATAATTGTATGATTTATTATATTTTATACCATATAAATTTTAATTTATAATTTTTAAATGTTTTTTTTTATTTTTAAACAATTTTATAATTTTTATTTTTTAGAAAATAACAATAGTGTTAATTTTGGCACTATTCATTTATTTGAATTTAAATAAAATATATAACAAAGATATGTTAAAAAAAGATTTATAAGATTTATAAAATGTCATTTTTATCTATAATATTAGTGGATCACATTAAATAGTTATATAATATTTATTTTAATACTTTTAAAATCATTTATTTGATATTTCAGTCAATAAATTAATTTCAACATCACTATTGTGTCATAATTAATGATAATTATTTAATCCCTAAAAATTATAAATAAATTAATACGATGTAGACAATTTTATTATATTTATAGGGACTATTTATATCCGAAGTTTTATGATGTTTATCAATAAGTTAAAATTATTACACTTATAAGATTTAAGAGAGTGACATGTTGTCACTTTCTTTGGTTTTAATAATAATTATATTATTTTCATGGTATAAAGTCCATAAAATGAATCTAATACGACCCTTATGTGATATGGGCCGATCTTTAGTCATCCAATAGAATTTTGGCATGTGTTAGGGAAATTTTAAAATCTTATTTTTACCCTTAATTACCCGATTTACCTTTAACTACATTAAATAAAAATTACCGTAGTTACAATGCATAATAAAAAAAAAAGTAACCTATTAACATAATTTGGACCCAATGAATTCAAATATGGAATCCATTTTTCAAAATTCATAACATAGAAGTTGCAGTAATTATTTTAAAATAAATCCCGTTGTTAAGAAAACAGGTTTTTAAAGTTAAAACATTGCAAAAGATTGAAATAATTTTACCTATGAATTCAATGTAAAATCAATTATAATGACATAAATTATATTAAATGGTAAAAATATATTCTATTTATACTTTAAAATCATTCTATATTATAATTTATCCATATAAATTATTACGATAAAAAAAGTTCTTTTTAATTAAAAGTTATAAGAATAATATGAAAAATTTATCCAAAGTAGATTTTTATATCCTGAATCCAAAGAAGAATTTTATTTTGTCAAATTGAACTTATAAAACTATAAAAAACTATATTTAAAGTGGGTGCGCCATCAAATGGTAGCAAAACTGCATTTTTTGAAAAATACTTGTTTTATCCGATTTTTTTGTTCACATACCATGTTTTAGAAAATGTGTAAGATGAATAATAATTTTATAAAATTAAAAATTTAGTTAATACTATTCATATAGGTTAGTCCATAATAATATTATAACAATATATCGTTGTTTAGTGAAACCCGGTATTGTGTACTACACACGCTATCAAGAAAGGTCGCGATTGCCTGTAACGTATGCCAAGTCAGGGTTGCGTGTAGAGAAAGACTCCTTTATTGTTGCGTATAACAGAATCCAACCATATTTCATTTATTAGTTGAATATATATATATATATATACACACTCAATGTTGCATAGAATACGTACTATCAAACGAACTTGAAATTGTATGTAACACAATCCAAGAATAGTGTTGCGTATAATGCAACCTAATATGGTGTTGCATATAGCGCAAGATAATCTTTGTGTAGTGTACAATAGAAGATATGAAAGAAATTAAAAATAATATATCTCATAAAATATCGGGGTGTTACATTCTACCCCCAGTAAAATGAATTTCACCCTCGAAATTCGTCGGGGGTTATAAATGGTTTATTTCATGAGAGTTTCTTTCATAGAAACCCACATCGTAAAAAATAATACCAAAACTTTTCTTTAAAAAATAAAGTATGAAACGTAATGGTTACCCAAATTAACTAATCACTGGGTTTCCACATAGGATAACATAGGTGAAAATTTGGATATGGAAGAGAAATCTAACCATCATGTTCTGATGGAGAGTGGTACATGACATGGCTATGATAAAGCCAACAGTCACAAAGCCATAGATTTGTGATGATCTAAGGGACCATATGATTCATCAGATATGAGGGAACTAGGACAAAATTTTTGGTTTTCAAGATCATTTCTCTAGAGTTGATTAATTAAAATAAATACTTACATGATTTTGGTACAACCTCATTGTTGTTCGTGCCTTGAACAATTTATACTTCATCTCTTAAAGAAATGAAGTTGATTTTGTTATTTGTGAAGAGTTAGCAGATCATGTGATAGAATGATGGGTCATTCCATCTGTTTCAATCAAAAGGTTAGAAAAAGTTATCAAATATACATACATCCATTTATGGCGAGTTTAATTGTATATGATTCCAAAAATAAACTTATACTTCATCTATCATACCACTTAATAAAATAAAACTATTTTCTACTAACCAGGGACTTCCTGTAGGCCAGTGGTTGGCACTAAAGGCCTGTCGCACTTCGTTTGTGGGTTCGATTCCTGCAGCCTTGTCCAACATGATGGGTTATTGACCGTCCTATGGGGTTTCCTTTTTCTAAAAATACACTATTATAACATTCCTGCAATAATATCGAAAACAGGTCTAGCCTTAAACAATACTATATTAATTCATTCCAATTTTTAGGATTATCCAAAATACTTCTATCCAAGCTCATAGTATAAAGAAAACAATTACTAGAAATGTCATCTAACTAGAATTTGAATACCATCATTTATCCCCCATATATCATAAAATATATCTTTTTGGTCACATTCCAGACATGTGAATACCTTAATCATGTAATCTCTTGAAAAATGAATACCCATTGAACCTTAGTGAAAACATGAATGCTGTCAAAAGCTAACTTTTTCTACATACCAATATCCCACAAATTCTATATACTCAAACCATGATATCACTTTGTCCTTATATCAGTCATGATCTAATTAATATTATCCAACATTTAATTCTCATTATCCCTTCATTATGTGCATATGATCTTCTTTCCAAAATATTTGAATCACTTTTCATGGTTACTGGTAGCATATAATTATCGAAAACCACAATAAACCATTACATAGATATTCCAATGTTAAACAATTACTATAACTGAGATTCCACAACATTATTTTGGAATCCCTTTACATAAACACATAATCATTCCACCACATCATTTTCATACTCAACATTGCTAATAGTGATCGCATGTGACTTCCCTTTCTCCTTTTCCTTAAGAGGTTTCTCACGTTGATCATAATTAAACCTTGGATTAGGGCATTGATTAGCATAATGCCCTATTTCCTTGCACTTGAAGCATTGAGGTGTTTGTGGTGCGTTATCTATGGTATTTTCTTTATTCACATCATTAGAAACCCTTTTTCCATTACTTCGACACTCTGCTACTCGATGACCTTCTTTTCCACACTTAAAACATTTTCTAGTACATTTAAGACAATCTACACCATGCTTCTTTCTACACATTGAGCATAATGAAACATTTATCTTCTTTTCACCATTATTCTATGATTTCTACTTGAAATCCATCTTTTTTTTCTTGTCAAAACCATGAGATGGATATGTAACACCAACTTCCATTTCTACCTTGATAGCACAACACACAATTTCTTCATAGCTAATGAAGTCTCTTATAGCTAATACCCTTCAAAGATTTGATTTTAAGCCACTGAAGAATCAATCAACTTTACTTTTAGGTTGGATGATAAAGCTAAATGAATACCTTGCAAGCCATGTAAAATTCGCTTCGTATATACCAACAGATTCATTATCCTTTTTCTTAAGCTCAAGGAAATCATTTTTTATATTTGTTTGAAGAATATGAGGGAAGTACTGATTGAAAAATAAGTTCTTGAACTCATCCCATTCCATGGATTCAATTTCATCTCGGGGCCTCGTATTCTTAATTAGAGTCCACCATTGATGTGCTTCACCTTCTAAACGGTAAATAGCCAGAATGACTTTTTCATTTTCCGAACAATGAAGTATAGAAAATATCTTTTCAATGGTACTGATCCGTTGTTCAGAAAAAACTGGATCAAAAGACCCACTAAAAGAAGGTGGACGTTTCCTCACAAAGGAATCAATATAATATTGTTCCCTTCTCTACTCATTTGGAAGTCTAGAATGATTCATAGATTGTGTAAGCATAAAAATAAGATTTTTCACTCCATCTCCCATAACGTTGGTTTGTTCAGGAGGACAATCATTGCATCGTCCATTATATTGATCAACACGGTTCATTCCTATTCCAGCCATCGTCTAAAACCCAAAAGGAATAGTGTGAGAGGAAAAAATCATGCTAGGGAAAAAACATAATAAAGGTGGAGTACCTTCGATATCAAACATCTTAGGTTTAATTACAATATCATTACCATAATTCTAGGACTATAACCTATACTTATACTTAACCTTAGGGACATCCCTAGACATACCTTAGAAATATCTCTAGGGATCTCACTAAAGTTTTTACATCATAGTTTACAAAGGTTAACTAAACCATTCCTCTAATAGCAACTGTAGATACCCAAAGCTTGATATACATGAAAATTACATTACTTTTGCAAAATAATTAATACATAATAAAAACAGACACCAAAGGACTGTAATAGTTTAGTGTCTTTGGAAACATGGAACATAATCTTCTAATCTTGGTGAATGATATTCCACATCTCCCATAAAGATATTACCTTTTTTTCTTTCCTAAAAACTCTCTTTATATCCTGGTGAAAATGAAACATATAAAGGGTGATCTCAAATTCTCATTAAGGGTAAGCATAGAGAAAATAAAACAAACCATATACATTTGAACTTGAAAACATGAACATAATATTTAAACATCAAAATCTTGAGCAATGACATAAAACATGGTAGTACATAAGGAATATAAAATAATAGAACATCAATCATGATAAAATGTCATGGGAATAAAACATGTAATTGTGGAAACCATTAAGCACATGTTATGATTCCTATAGTATCCAAGGCATTTCTCCCAAGACCATCTTAGTGGAAAAAGTCCCTTACTGAACTGGGTTTACTTTCCGTTCCAGCCCTATATTACTGAAACAGATTTACTTGATGTTCCAGCCACGTCTATTTCATGAGATATAAATCTTTACCCAATTCATTGGAGTTAGATATAGGTCCCACACATCTCATAATTAAATTATTCTTACTTGTGCCACAACATAAACATAAATCATTCATCATAACCCAATGAATAAAAATCGGTTTCATAAACATCATCCCATCATAACATAATCCATATAAAACAAATGGATATTGTTTCAACATAATAAAAGTGAAACCATGTAAATCCTAGAGATACACATATGAAATAATGTCATCTTAGATGGAAAATGGTTTTGATAAAACACTTGAAAAGAATTCTTGAGAAAAATATCCTTTCTTCTTAAAAATCAATTTCTTTTCACAAAATTCCACACAATTTTAAAAGAAAAGGATTATGTTGAAAATATTAATGAAATATTATAGAGTAATATTCATAAAAATAATGCCTTATAAATCCGTAAAAATCCGTTCATGCCGTATAAGTTAAACATAACATTCTTCTCGTACTTTTTTCGGAAAAGTCAAAAAGTTACTCATATGGTAAACAAAAGAAATATTCATTTAATAATATGTGGTAAAAGTAAAAAAAGGTATAAAGGAATTTAAACATACATGAAACAATTTTTAGAAAAAAGGGACATGAATTATAAATATAACCCCAGTAAATACTTACGAATAAACAATCTCAGATAAAAACGAGATTGTAAAAGTTATCCCTTACCTTTGGTCCGATATGTTTCATACGTATCCGAACCTCCTCTATAATGATTTAAATAATTTCATTTACTTAATACAGAATAATATTCATTGTTATGATATCATATATGGTTCACTTATGACCTTATATTACCCGTTCTTTTGTAAATTCCATGTTAAAGCAGTGTTTTGGGTAAAATCGTTTTATTTATGGTACATGTTTGGACTTGTTGTTCTTGATATTATTATTTCTTATATCATGATTTACATACTTCCAGAATTTAAATCCTGATTTATATATCATATATATTCTATATATATATATAACAGATAGATAAATGAAATGAAACACACCGTTCATGGAGACGGTAGGCCGTACGTACGCATGAACGCTGTTTTCCTTTCCTTATTGACTTGAATTGAAGTAAGTAGATTAAATAAATATATATACATACATAAATCCAGTATCTTTATCATGTCATATATTTCATTATTATTCATTATATATACTTAGTAATAATTCTTGAGTGGTTAACATGGATAATGAATCTCATCACGTCGTGGAGACGGTAATCTGTACGTACGCACGAGCGATGATATCGTTCCCAAAATTATTGAATTGAATTGGAGTGGATGATATAACATATCAGAATAATTATTATGTTATAATAACTATACATAACTATTATTTACACCATTATATCCATCCAAGTATGGTGGTGGTGGAAAATCAGATTACACCACGACGTGAAGATGGTATTCCGTACGTACGCACGCGTGATAATTTCATTTTCAGTAGGATGGATAGAAGGTGAAATTTTGTTGCTTAATATTTATAATAACATATAAGTATATGAGGGATACTTATGTAATTACTTCATAATGAAACCACTAAATAAGAGGATGTATAAGAAGAAAGAAACTTGAATGAATCGGTTGAAGGTATTGCCTCTTTCTCGAAGTGCCTCCTTTGAACTTCCTCTTAGGGTTCTAGAGTTGATCTTTTGAGATGACCAGTACCTCTATAAGGATTATAGGAAAGTGGGAAAGTGAAATAGGAAGAGTTTGGCCGAGATTAAAGGCTCAAAATGGTGTTAGGTGGAGAGGGAGGAGGTTCCCTTTTATAAGGGAGGAGAGGGGCACCTTTGGAATTATAAAAAATATTAATTTGTAATAAATTCCAACCCCACTTAAAAACCTCAAAAATGACTCAAATACAAATATTTTATGAGATATGGTTTTAATATCATCAACAAATTAATTTTAGACCAGTTGGGAATTTATTTTAAACATTATAAACTTGATTTATCCTTATATAATCTATTTAATTTTATTTGTGGTAATAATATTCTAAATTCTAAATCATTATAAATATTCAGTTATATGTTGTAAATTATCCATAATTGTATGATTTAGTATATATTAGACCATATAAAGTATAATTTATAATTTTTAAATATTTTTTTTGATTTTTAAACAATTTTATAATATGTAATTTTTATAAAATAACAATAGTGTCAATTTTGACACTATACATTTATTTGAATTTAAATAAAATATATACAGAAGATATGTTCGAAAAAAAATATTTAAAAGATTCATAACATGTCATTTTTATCTATAATATTAGTTTATTACATTAAATAGTTCATATAATATTTATTTTAATACTTTTAAAATCATTTATTTGATATTTCAATCAATAAAATAATTTCAACATCACTGTTGTGTCATAATTAATGATAATTATTTAATCCCTAAAAATTATAAATAAATTCATATGATGTAGATAATTTTATTAGATTTATAGGGACTATTTATATCCGATGTTTTATGATGTTTATCACTAAGCTAAATTTATTACACTTATAAGATTTAAGAGAGTGACATGTTGTCACTTTCTTTGGTTTCAATAATAATTAAATTATTTTCATGGTAAAAAGTTCATAAAATGAATCTAATCTGACCCTTAGGTGATTTGGGTCGACCTTTAGTCATCCAATAGAAGTTTTTCATGTGTTAGGGTAATTTTTAAATCTTATTTTTACCCTTAATTACCCGATTTACCTTTAACTGCAGTAAATAAAAATTACCGTGGTTACTATTCATAATATCAAAAAATAAAAGTAACCTATTAACATAATTTGGACCCACTGAATTCAAATATGGAATCCATTTTTCAATATTCAAAACACAGATGTTGCAATAATTAATTTAAAATTAATCCGGTTGTTAAGAAAATGGGTTTTAAAAGTTAAAACATTGCAAAAGATTGAAATGATTTTACCTATGAATTCAATGTAAAATCAATTATAATGACATAAATTGTCTTAAATGGTAAAAATATATTCTATTTATAATTTAAAATCATTCAATATTATAATTTAACCATATAAATTATTATAATAAAAAAAGATGTTTTTAATTAAAAGTTATCAGAATAATATGAAAAATTTATCCAAAGTAAATTTTTATATCCTGATTCCATAGAAGAATTTTATTTTGTCCAATTGAACTTATAAACCTGTAAAAAACAAGATTTAAATTGGGTGCACCATCAAAAAGCGGAAAAATTTCATTTTTTGAAAAATACATATTTTACCTGAAAAATTTATTTTGTTCACATACCATGTTTTAGAAAAAGTGTAAGATGAATAATAATATTATGTAATTAAAAATATAGTCAATATTATTCATAGTGGCTAGTAAATAATAATATTATAACAATATATCATTTTTTAGTGAAACTCGGTATTGCATACTACACACACAATCGAGGAAGGTCGTGATTACGTGTAACGCAAGCCAAGTCAGGGTTGCATGTAGTGAAAGACTCCTTTGTTGTTATGTATAATAGAATCCAACCATATTTCATTTATTCATTGAATATATATATATACACTCAATGTTGCGTAGAATAACTATTATCAAACAAACTTGAAATTGTTTTTAACACAATCCAAGAATAGTGTTGCGTATAATGAAAGCTAATATGGTGTTACATATAGCGCAAGATAATCTTGGCATAGCGTACAACAGAAGATATGAAAGAAATTAAAAAGAATATATCTCATAAAATCTCTGGGTGTTACAACCCCCCGGGGTAGCCCCCTAGACAACCCCACCCTACACAACCGCCCAAAATAACCCCTCCCACCAACCCCTCCCTCCCCTTTGACACCCCCACCACTCAACCTGCACCCCTCCCTCCACCTAGACAACCCCTCCCTCCTCGTACAACCCCATCTCTCCTCGTACAACCCTCTCCCACCCCTGTAAATCACCACACTCCCTCCCTCCACCCGGATTTCCCCCAACCTTCATCCCCCTCCCTCCCCCTAGACAACCCCCACCACTGCCCCTCAGCCCCTCCCTTTCCCTAGATAGTCCCCCACCACCAATCCCCCTACAACCCCTCCCTTTCCCCGAACAACCTCCATACCATTCCCTATAAAACCACCCACCACACCCACTTTAGCCCCCACCCCACTCTACCTTCATCCCCCCACTCCCCATACAGTCCCCACCCATTTCCCTGGATACCCCCACCCCACTCCCCCTATAGATCCCTTCACTCTATAAAGCCCCGTCCTCCCTGGACAACCCCCACCTGTTCCTTGGACAGACTGTAACAACCCTAAATTTTGAATAAATCTTGTTTCCTAATTTTGTGTGTTATTTTATTTTTATACTCAACAAAATTATTTCATTTGATAACATGAGTATAATTAAAATGAGACCATTGGGTTTTGACTGTTATATGACCATTGACAAATATGATCGCTGGAAACTAAACATTTTGATTTTTTTTCATTAAATACAAGTGATCATGGTTAATTATTATAGAAATAAGATTCGATGGCCTCACCCAGTAGTCTTGGACCAATCGAAGCCCATCTAATAGAACTTGGGAAGGAGGTAGCACCACTGGGCTTTGCTCTGGACAAAACCCAAGCTGAACATCACCATGTGATGCTAGAATGGAATCACCTTTCAGAGAAGTTAAAACTAATTGAAATTACTACTCGTGCGATGTTAGACGAGCCTCCCTCGGATTCTATCACCTTAGCACACCTTAAAATTAGGTCCTATGCTGATGTGATAAGGGGCTATATAAGGAGACCGTAACTGCCTTGTGTAATCCCTTGTTTTATATAAAAATTAGGATTTCTTCTTATGATGATGTTTATGAATTTTCAAATGATCGGATAAATATAGTATGCATATTTTTGATGAATTTTAGAAAAAGGATATTTTAAAAATGTTTATGTAAACCTTAAATAATTAAAAATGTGTAATGATATCAAAAAATGGTTTTCTATAATTATGTCCAGTACGAAATTTAGAGTCTAATAAGATCAACTTGATTTTAGATGAATAGTAAATTATGAATAGTGATTTTATGCTTAGGATTAGTAATGTGACCAAATGGATTAGTAATCTCCCTTAAATAAAGTATTAATATAATCTAGGCACCTTGATTAACTAATGTGATTCAATAAAATGGTTAAATAATAGTTTCATAAATTATTATTCACGTATTAGTTTTTTGGGAGAATAGTGTTTTTTAATTAAAAATTAAATTAAAAATATTTAGAAAATTATTTTTATAAAATGGATATCATTTTTGAACTCAGAGCATCGATATTATGTTAAGGTATTTTTTGGGGTTTTTTCTGAAAAAAATGAATTTTCAGTGAATAGTGTATTTATTTAAAAATAAAATTAAAAATATTTAGAAAATTATTTTTATAAAATGGAGTTCATTTTTGAAATCAGAGCATTGATATTTGGTTAATATGAAATTTTGGGATTTTTCTTAGAAAGTTGAATTTTCAGTGAATAGTAAAAATACAGTTTTAGGGTTTTAGTATGTTTAATGACATCATAACTGTGTCATGATGATGTCATGAGATGTTTTAAGGGTTGGCCGACCAAATTTGATGAATTATTGTATTGGGGGCCCCATGTGGCCTAACTTCATGGGAAATATCAAGGGAGAGCACATGGTTTTGAGAAAACCACTTGTGAGGTGTCCCTTGGCCATTAATGCCTTGTTCCCTCACTTTCCCTATAAATACCAAGCCCTCCTCTCATCCATTCGATTAAAAAACCATCCTCAACGAAGTTATGGTCTCTTTACCTCCCAAGGAGTCCTCCCATGGTTCCCCCAAGCCCTCAAGGTCCCAACCTTTGTGTTTTTAGAGTTACATTTTAAGGTAAGGGATCTGACCTCTCTCTTTATTTTCAAGAAATATCTTTTATATCATTTCTTTTATGCTACATGTTCTTATGTTAAAGGATGTTCTTTTATAATCCTCTTACATACCTTTTAATGTTCATATAACGAGATATCCCCTCTTACTCTTATCATTTAATTTTATGAAAGTTTAAGTGGCGCCGTTAGGCTGTCGAAATATTTGTAACAGATTCTTTCACCCTTCTCATTTTCATGTTCGATTTTCTTGTCAAGTCTTTCAAGTTCCTTTTTATTATGTTGGGGTATGATCTCTATATCTATCATACTTATCTTTTATGATAATATAAAGAGATACCCCATTTTATCTCTTCAATTCAGTATTTTGAAGTTTTAAGTGGCGCTGTTAGGCTGCCAAATTTTTAAGTGGTTCTTTCACCCTTCTCGTTTTGAAGTTCTACATTCATGTCAATTCTTTCAAGTTACATTTTATTACGTTGGGGTATGATATCTAAATATATCATACTGATATTTTATGATCATATAATGAGAGACCCCATTTTATCTCTTCAATTCAGTATTTTGATGTTTTAAGTGGCGCCGTTAGGCTACCGAATTTTTAAGTGGTTCTTCACCCTTCTCGTTTTGAAGTTCTTCTTTCATGTCAATTATTTCAAGTTCCTTTTTATTATGTTGGGGTATTATATCTATATCTATAATACTGAAATTTTATGTTCATATGATGAGAAACGCTTTTTCATCTCATCAAATCATTTTGTTGAAGTTTCAATGGCGCCGTTAGGCTGCTGAATTTTTAAGGGATTCATTCACCCTTCTCATTTTTCAAGTTCTATTTTCATGTCAAGTCTTTAAAGTTCCTTTTTATTATGTTGGGGTCTGATATCTATATCTATCATATTTATATCTTATGATCATATGATGAGAGACCCTATTTTATCTTGTAAAATCATTTTTATTGAAGTTTAAGTGACGCCGTTAGGCTGCCAAATATTTATAAGAGAAATCTTATTTTTGTCTTACTTCCATGTTTTTCATTTCAAATGGTATGTCCTTCAAGTTTCATTACCATGATTCATATCCGTTATATTATATACATACACTATTTTTATAGATCATTTTTGAGTGTCTGACCCATGTCCCCTCTCTTTTCAACATTTTTTAAAACCCTGTAACATAGCCGTTATGCTGCAGAATTTTCGTCTCAACTTGTCTCTCTCTTTTTCACAAAATTATTTTATGTTATTAAGTGAATACTCAAAGCTCTTATTTATATTGGGGTATTAACATATATATCAAAATTTTCTATTTTAAATTCTGGGATTTACATACATGAAACCCGCTTTCCTTTTCCATGGATTTAAAGTGACATAAAGATAATGTCTTTTAAGTAGTTTTTAAAACGTTATGATAATGAAATGAAACCCATTTCTTTTATGCTATATGGGTTGTTTATGAAATGATTGATGATGATATATGTGGATCACATGATAATAAAGACATGTCAAGGGTGTGCCCAGATAGCGCTCTAATTCATTGGGTAAAGACTTAATCTCTAGAGATGACTATTTAGACTGATACCTTGGTGAATAACCTTGGTAATTTTTAATGAAACCTTGGGGATGGACCTTGGTGAAACGAAATAATTGTCAATATTAAATGTTGTATACACATCTTCAGGTTATGAAAAAATGTTATTTTTATTATGATATATCCCATGATTTATTTCTCATGCCTTAAAGTTCTTTTCATGACCTTATTGATGTATCACAAGTTTACATGTAAAATGTTTCTCTTGTTTCCCTTACTAGGCATTCTTCTCACCCTTTCTTTTGATGTATGTCCCCATGTTATGAGATGTAGTAATGAACCTACGATGAACATGATGAGAAGCCTTTCAAGTGTTTAAGAAGAATGTTTTTTGTTTTCATGTTTTAAGTTCCTGGTTTCCAAGACACTAAACCTTAAAGATCCTCAGTTTTGTAAAATGTAATGAAAGTTTATGTGATAAAAAGGTGGGATGTTATAGTTGGTATCAAAGGATGGTTTAGTTATTTGTGGAAATTAGGATATTAAGACTTTAGGAAGAATCCTATAGAAAAGTTTATATATAGGAAATCTTCCGGGTATTTTGGGGAGTATTGAGTAATGGGTTTCCAAGAAAATACATCCCTGTCTGGATATGAGCAGGTAGAGGTGGCTCTGGAACAAATGTACATAGGGGTAAGACCTGAAAACACCACTTTGATCTAGACTCAAACGGGAACTAGTACACGACAATGGGCCTTGCTGCACTCTTGGTTACGACACTCCCGGGGGATATGCTTTGGTAAATTCATAAGCTTAGTATGAACCATTGTTAAAGGAAAAAAGATAAAATAAAATAAATATTCACATAAGAATATATGATTGTGGATAACCTAGATGGGAACCTAGGGGATCACAAGTTAGGGTATACTTTTCTTCTACAAGTTTATCCTTTTATGCTTAAATTTTCCTTTTCATGATTATTGGCTATGTATTTAAGCCCCTAATTATAGTTCCTTTTCATAGTTAATGGCGGGAAATGGAATAACATGTCCCAACAACCAATGTGATAGGAAATGTGACAATTTCCATATTAATATGACAGAGATGATTAGGGGATTAAAAGATGATTATTATTTTGGAAGACATTCACTATTTTGGGGACCCTATATGATCGAGGTTAATAGATTACTATGGTATTTTCATTGAGGAGTAAGGTTGACTTATATTTTGAAGAATAAATGAATTTAAGGTGGGATTATAGTAATTTTGGTTACTTATGGTAATGATTAACCTATCCTGGGTAAAATATGTTTAGGTTAGCTACTTTTGTTATAAGATGTTATGTGTGGTTGATGTTGTTTAGAGATGAACAATGAAGTTTATTTTGGAAGACTATGTTATCAAATCCTTCTTTTATTTGGGTTTCAATATTAGTTTGGTTTATTTTGAGAAATTTTAAGGACTATTATTTATGGAATGGTCTATGATGAACTTTGGGTAGTACCTTGGAACTTGGAAGATTTAAAATTAGTTTCCATTCCTGTGGGATTCTTTCTTTTTGAAGAGTTGTTTTACCTTACCCTTTCAGTTTTTGTGATAATGTTTAAAGATAGAAGAAATAGATAGTTAATCTCTTGTGGATTATGTGACTCTATAGAAGATGATTCTTGTGCTTTTGATGAGACTAAGTGTTTTTGAATTCTCATCATTTGGAGAAATGATTAGTTTTGGTAGAGACTTTTTAAAGGATGAAACTCTACTTGAATGTATGTATATTTCCTTATGTTTTTGTTCTATGTTGTAAATGAATTCCTCAAAATTATGAAAAGGAACATAAAACAAAAACGTTATTGGTTGACGTTTCATACTAGGTAATCAAAGACCATTTACACACAACATAATTTTGGGATTTTCTCGTGGTTAACTTTCTCCTAATAATGTTTTCTATCACTCTCCCTTAGAACTTGACCCTTTGTTTTCTCCTCCATGTCCATGTTTTCCTACATGGAATCCTAGTGTGGGTTAACATGGGTGACCTTTGTACATCCCTTTCATTCTTTTAAAGTAATAGTTTTACTGACTCCTTTTCCGATGTGGGACTTTCAATGAAATTTCAAAACCCAATTGTAAAAATTGCGAGGACGCAATTTCTTAAGGGGGGAAGATTGTAACAACTCGAAATTTTGAATAAATCTTGTTTCCTAATTTTGTGTGTTATTTTATTTTTATACTCAACAAAACTGTTTCATTTGATAACATGAGTATAATTAAAATGAGACCGTTGGGTTTTGACTGTTATCTGACCGTTGGTCAATATGACAGCTGGAAACTAAACCTTTCGTTTTTTTCTCTAAATACAAGTGATCATGGTTAATTATTATAGAAAGAAGATTCGATGGCCTCACCCAGTATTCTTGGACCGATCAAAGCCCATCTAACAGGACTTGGGAAGGAGGTAGCACCACTGGGCTTTGCTCTGGACCAAACCCAAGCCGAACTTCATCATGTGAAGCTAGAAAGGAATCACCTTCGTGAGAAGTTCAAAATAATAGAAATTACTACTCGTGCGATGTTGGCTGAGCCTCCTTTGGATTCTATCACCTTAACACACCTTACATTTAGGTCCTATGCTGGTGTGATAAGGGGCTATGTAAGGAGACCGTAACTACCTTGTATAATCCCTTGTTTTAAATAAAAATTGGGATTTCTTCTTATGATGAAGTTTATGAATTTTCAAATGACTGGATAAATATAGTATGCATATTTTTGATGAATTTTAGAAAAATGATATTTTAAAAATGTTTATGTAAACCTTAAATAATTAAAAATGTGTAATGATAATCAAAAAATGGTCTTCTACAATTATGTCAAGTAAGAAATTTAGAGTCTAATAAGATCAACTTGATTTTTGATGAATAGTAAATTATGAATAGTGATTTTATGCTTAGGATTAGTAATGTGACCAAATGGATTAGTAATCTCAGTTAAATAAAGTATTAATATAATCTAGGCACCTTGATTAAATAATGTGATTCAATAAAATGGTTAAATAACGGTTTCATAAATAATTATTCAAGTATTAGTTTTTTTGGTGAATAGTGTTTTTTAATAAAAAATTAAATTAAAAATATTTAGAAAATTATTTTTATAAAATGGATTTCATTTTTGAACTCAGAGCATCGAAATTATGTTAAGGTAATTTTTGGGGTTTTTTCTGAAAAAAATGAATTTTCAGTGAATAGTGTATTTATTTAAAAATAAAATTAAAAATATTTAGAAAATTATTTTTATAAAATGGAGTTCATTTTTGAAATCAGATCATTGATATTTAGTTAATATGAAATTTTGGGATTTTTCTGAGAAAGTTGAATTTTCGGTGAATAGTAAAAATACAGTTTTAGGGTTTCAGTATGTTTAATGACATCATAACTGTGTCATGATGATGTCATGAGATATTTTAGAGGTTGGCCGACCAAAGGTGATTAATTATTGTATTGGGTGCCCCATGTGGCCTAACTTCATGGGAAATATCATGGGAGAGCACATGGTTTTGAGAAAACCACTTGTGAGGTGTCCCTTGGCCATTAATGCCATGTCCCCTCACTTTCCCTATAAATACCATGCCCTCCTATCATCCATTCGACTCCAAAACCATCCTCAATGATGTTATGGTCTTCTTAACTCCAAAGGAGTCCTCCTATGGTGCCCCCAAGCTTTCAAGGTCCCAACCTTTGAGTTTTACAAGTTACGTTATAAGGTAAGGGATCTGACCTCTCTCTTTCTTTTCAAGAAATCCCTTTTATATCATTTATTTTATGCTCCATGTTCTTATGTTAAAGGATGTTATTTTATACTACTCTTAATTCCCTTTTAATGTTAATATAATGAGAGATCCCCTCTTACTCTCATCATTTCATTTTATGAATGTTTATGTGGCGCCGTTAGGCTGTCAAAATATTTGTAACAGATTCTTTCACCCTTCTCATTTTCGAGTTCTATTTTCTTATCAAGTCTTTCAAGTTCCTTTTTATTATGTTGGTGTATGATATCTATATCTATAATATTTATATTTTATGATAATATAATGAGATACCCCATTTGATCTCTTCAATTCAGTATTTTGATGTTTTAAGTGGCGCCGTTAGGCTGCCGAATGTTTAAGTGGTTCTTTCACCCTTCTTGTTTTGATGTTCTACTTTCATGTCGATTATTTCAAGTTACTTTTTATTATGTTGGGGTATGATATCTAAATCAATCATAATTATCTTTTATGATCATATAATTAGAGGCCCCATTTTATCTCTTCAATTCAGTATTTTGAAGTTTTATGTGGCGCTGTTAGACTGCCGAATTTTTAAGTGGTTCTTCACCCTTCTCGTTTTGAAGTTCTACTTTCATGTAAATTCTTTCAAGTTCATTTTTATTATGTTGGGGTATGATCTCTATATCTATAACACTGAAATTTTATGTTCATATGATGATAGACCCTATTTGATCTCATCAAATCATTTTTTTGAAGTTTAAGTGGCGCCGTTAGGCTGCTGAATTTTTAAGGGATTCTTTCACCCTTCTCATTTTTCAAGTTCTATTTTCATGTCAAGTCTTTCAAGTTCCTTTTTATTATGTTGGGGTATTATCTCTATATCTATCATACTGATCTCTTATGATCATGTGATGAGAGACCCTATTTGATCTTGTAAAATCATTTTTATTGAAGTTTAAGTGACGCCGTTAGGGTGCCAAATTTTTATAAGAGAAATCTTATTTTTGTCTTACTTCCATGTTTTTAATTTCAAATGGTATGTCCTTAAAATTTTATTACCATGATTCATATCCTTTATATTATGTCCCTATACTATTTTTATAGTTTATTTATGAGTGTCTGACCCATGTCCCCTCTTTTTTCAATGTTTTCTAAAACCCTATAACGTAGCCGTTATGCTGCAGAATTTTCCTCTCAACTTGTCTCTGTCTTTTTCTCAAAATTATTTTATGTTATTAAGTGAATACTCAAAGATCTTATTTCTAAAGGGGTATTAACATATATATCAAAATTTTCTATTTTAAATTATGGGATTTACATACATGAAACCCGCTTTCCCATTCCGTGGGTTTAAAGTGACATAAAGATAATGTCTTTTAAGCAGTTTTTAAAATGTTATGATTATGAAATGAAACCCATTTATTTTATGATATATGGTCTGTTTATGAAATTATTGATGATGATATATGTGTATCACATGATAATAAAGACATGTCAAGGGTGCACCCAGATAGCGCTCCAATGCATTGGGTAAAGACTTAATCTCTAGAGATGACCATTTAGACTGATACCTTGGTGAATAACCTTGGTAAATTTTAATGACACCTTGGGGATGGACCTTGCTGAAACGAATTGATTGTCAATATTAAATGTTTCATCCACATCTTCAAGTTATGAAAAATGTTATTTTTATTATGATATATCCCATGATTTCTTTCTCATGCCTTAAAGTTCTTTTCATGACCTTATTGAAGTTTCTCAAGTTCACATGTAAAATGTTTCTCCTGTTTCCCTTACTTGGCATTCTGCTCACCCTTTCTTTTGATGTATGTCCACAGGTTATGAGATGCAGTAATGAACTTAGGATTAACATGATGAGAAGCCTTTCAAGTGTTTAAGAATAATGTTTTATGTTTTCATGTTTTATGTTCCTGGTTTCCAAGACACTAAACCTTAAAGATCCTCAGTTTTGTAAAATGTAATGAAAGTTTATGTGATAAAAAGGCGGGATGCTATACATACCCCACATCCCCACTCCATGGACAGACCCCCCTATTTCCTAGATAGACCCCACACCTAATACCCCTACCCTCCTTCCTAGACAGACCCCCCAACTACACAACCCCCTGCAGCCCCATTCCCCCTACAAAGCCCCCTTCACTCCCCCGAGACAACCCCCACCTCACTACACAGCCCCCATAGCATCGCCCCTGATCAACCCCCACCTTACACCCCTCCAACCCACCCTACACACCAGTCAATTTAATTGCACAAACCCAAAACATGATAATATGTATATTATAAAAAACATTCCAGTCAAATGAGATACTCTAACAAAAAACATGCTAATATGTGTGGAACTAAATTGAACTTCGTAAAGTCAAATTGAGTAGAGTGGAACAAAACCAAATGGTTTTGAGAAAGATGAAACTGAACCAAAGTGAAAATAATGTAACCAAACTGACTCAAACCAATGAAAACTGACTTTAATAAAGCATAATTGAGCAAGCCAAAAATGAAACTAATGAAACATAACAAATTAAATCTAAAATTAATTTAATTTAACCGAATATCCCCAAATCAAACAAAATAAACCTATTAAAATTGACATAAACCAAAAAAATGAACCAAATAAAAAATAACTAAGGAAACCTAACATGACCCAAACTAAACCAATGAGTCAGGACTTGTAATGATCTTTTAGAAGGAATCATTCCCATAGGTTGAGAGGTTATCCCAGTCATGTGGTGCTTCACTCTCCTCACTGTTTCATGTTCACAATCCTCATGCCCACAGGCTGAGGACTCATGACTATGCTGTCTATTCACGTGATGCTTCACTACTGATGGATTCAATGAAGAGAAGGCTGTCTGAGAGAATATCCCAGAGAACTCATCTAGAGCAATCATTAACACAAATTAAATTTGATAATCTGTCCAAAACACTACAATACCATGACTTATCTTCATTGAAAACATAAAATAAATAAAAACAATGAATAAAAAAATGACACTGAAAGGACTACTTCGGTCATGGGGTACAGAAACATGTCATGATGCCGAGGATAAATTATTTAGTATAGATTCATGAAGAATATACATATATGTTATCTATTATAAATTAATACAACTAGGACCAATACATGATAATATTTGATCAAATATAATACATACAAAAGAGAAATATAAGGACACATTTCAATGAGTTTTCATCAAGGGAATCTATATGGAAGAGGGGAAACACAAACACAAGAATGGAACAGACCCCCTCCCTACTCTACACACCCACCTTCCTGGATAGATCACCCACTCTACACCCCTCCCCCTGGATAACCCCCCACCTCCCTTGGACATACCCCCTATAAATCCCCCCATCCAAACCTCCTATACAACCCCCTCCCTACACACCCCCTCACTAGACAAAACCCACCAACTCTACACACCCCATGACAACCCCACTTCCTAGGTAGACTTCCCACCCAGCACACTCACCCTGCACATAATACTAAATATTTTAGAATTAGAGATGAGAGTTGAGGAGAACCAAAACAAAACCCATTATAGAATATTAATATCAAAGCGTGATAGAAAAATCAAGGATTCCTGAATAATTCATAACTTTTATACTAAATAAGAAGAGGGGATAATCATACATTTTTCAATAATTTTTATATTTAGGATGATGTTCTGAGAAATATATCCTATTGAGTTTTTATGTATAAACTTATTGCTCTTGTGGAAACCCACTTTGATTGCTAGAATTCAGGAAAAATAGTGACAATAATTTATACCTTTTATACTGAAAACGAATAAAGAGAGGATAATAAGACCTTTTTCAATGATTTTTATATTCAGAATGATGTTTTGAGAAGCCTATCCTCTTGAATTTTAAATACATGAAGACCATATGTTCAAATTGTAATCAATATCGTCAAATGAGTGATAAATTATTTTCTAAATCAATTATGTATATTTAAAATCTGAATCAAGAATGAAGCCCATAATAGTAGAAGAAGGAAACAAGCCTACTTTGAGAAGTTTCCAAATTTAAAGATATGAAAGCACTAGACATAAGCATAAGTATATGATAAGATGGGATAAAAGAAAAAAATGCATATGTGAGAAAATGTATACACAAAACACTATTGTATGGGGATCTTAAAAAACTCTAAATTTCAAATATCTTCTATATAATAAATCTTATTAATATTAAATAAATCATAATTATAAATAACGAATATATAATAATGGAATAGAAGTTTAGAAATCATTGGTATATCATAAATTAAGATTAATTAAAGTAGAATCCTTCATAAGCCCTATAATCCCAATACCCCATGGGTAAATCACTTGAAACATGAAATAAAACCCTAGTTCCATTACACACAGCCCACTACACCAGCCCCCTCCCCCCCACCCACAACCCCCACCCTACACCATCACCCCACCCCCTGCTCCTTCATACCACCTACCCCATTAAGACCCTTTCCCTACCCCTCCTCACTACACACCACCTTGCACGCCTGTCCCACCTCACCCTTCCCCTCCCCCTGGACACCCCCTGCCCTCCCCCCTTTCACCCCTCCTGCCCCACCCTACCCCCTTGCACCCCACGTGAACCCTCCCCTGACTCTTTCACCCCTCCCCCTGACCCTTTCAACCCCCACCCCCTCCACACTACACACCCCCCTAGACACCCCAACCCCCACCCTTCCCCGTACACACTGACCTACCACTACCTCTCCCCCTTTCACCCCACCTGAACCCTCCCTCTACCCCATACACCCTACCCCCTCTCCACTTCACACCCCAATTTCACCCCTCGCCCTGCCGCCTTCACCCCCTCACCCTTCCCCTGCACCTCCCTTCACCCTTCTGCCTTCACACCCCTGACACCCCTTTCCCCCCTTCCCCTCCCCCATGCCCACCCCTGCCCCTCCCCCCAGAACACCCCCGACCTCCTCACCCTGCCCCTTACACACCCCCAACACCCACCTAGCCCCACCACCCCTTCTAATTATTTTTTCCCTTATTATTTTATCGTTATATCTTTATACTCATCATTAGATTGTACATCAACTTCTTATTAACATAGAATGACTAGAAAAACTTAAATTCATTTACAATATTAAAAAATAACATAGGAACTATATTTTAATAGAAGAAAATAAAATTCAAATTACGAAAAGGTAAAATATCTTCTAATATATACTTGAAAATCATGTAAATATGGGTACAAAAAATATAGGTTTTAAAAATCATGACCACATTTATTGATATTTGATTAACTGGCTGACCACAAACTATTATATTTTAGAGTGAACTTATTAGAAAATTGTTATTCTCACAAATCAATACATATTTGTTTCGTTTGTTTTGTCCACAATCACACTTCCTAAAAAAATTCCAGGAGGTCACCCTGAGGAACTCTATAACACCCTGTAAATCATGAACTATGATCTATTAGGGTTACTTATTAGAATTATTATATTCACAGACTAACATATGTTTTTAGAGTTTTTATTCACATTAACAATTCCAAAGAAATCCTGAAAGGAACTCACTAGAATAATAAAAAAATATTATTATATTTTTTTGTGAAATACTAGTTATAATAACTATTAATAGTTTAAAAAATTTTCATATATTCATTACTTTAAGATTATTGAAGATCCTCCTAATCATTCTTTGGATTCTGGGGAGTGTGTATGCTTTCCTAAGGAAAAATTTTTATTCCTCTCATTCTCATTTTTCATATACTATTGTAGAATATTTATATTATAATCATGAGTTAAGTGAAAGGTTGGAACATACAATATTTCACCATATGTGTGTCCATATATATTTCCAATTTCAAAGAATGTTTTATGAATTTATAATTTATCCTTCAATGATAATTTATTCTTATTTTGTGAAACTTGTTTCTTTTTTACAAAAAGTTTGTTCTATATTTAATATTTTCTACCCTATAAATTGGTCTCATACAACATTAATATGTTTACATTTTGTGAAAAAAATCAATGATCATGTGACCAAACCTCCATCAACACAGACGGTATCCTACAAATCTCGTTTACCTTATTGTTGAAATATGTCAAGACTTTTCTACTAAAAAAACTTTATTTTTTAGTTGTACCTTCACCCTTTTGTGCTTAGTTTATGGGAATATTAATATAAGATATAATTAACAAAACAATTTATCAATTAGTGGGGTTTATATAATTATGTCATACTCATATTTTTAAAAAGTTTGGTTTTTTTTCTGCATACGAAGTTGAGACATCATTCATATAGTGTAATCTTTTAGGGTAGTGAGTTACATTTTACAAGAATTAAGGATGGATTCTCATCCACTTTATCTAATGATCTCTTTTACATCATAAATAGAAAAATAACCTATATGTATTGTTTGGAACTGTGGTAGTAGGTCAAAAATCCATAGAAATAGGTTATATCTACGATTTCTCTAACCGTGGATGGTAAAGTCGTTGTAGTAGGGGTCTTAAAATTCCATGTTTTAATCCATGGAATTATTACATGTATAAAAATGGGTTGAACTATGAATGTATTGAATGTATGGACATGGTTTAACCTTTTAAATTAGAGTATAATACCATGGTTAATCCCATGGAATTTATTTGATAAATCCATGATCTTAATAATTGTAATTTTTAACTATAACCATGGTTAATCCAAGGATCTTGTTCCCTAATAACACTTTCAAAACCATGGACAATTGACCCTACAATCACAATTAATAGCCATCTAAATTGATTCCTACCAATCTATACTTAATCACCAAATGGTTCCATAGTAACTGGACCTTATAGTTGTACAACAACCTCTAGCTATAGGAAAAAAACACAACCTTCCAAATAAAAATGAACTCACACAAAATACAATATATATAATAATTATTCAAAACTATATACAATATAAACAATATAAAATTTCAATATCAATATCATTAGAATATAAATAACTATTTTAAAAAATTAAATGTACAAACCAATAATAAAATTTACATATGAAATGTACCTTAATATCAGTATCACCAGAACTATCATGACCCTCATTATCTCCTATAGAAAAACTAAGATCATTATCACATCCTCTCAGACCACCATCACCACCCCCATGATCATGATCATTGAAATATTCATTGGTTTATACACCTAAATCATTTGAAGGAGTGATGAATCCTAATAAATATAATGCATAAAAATGAGAACACATTTAATTAATGAAATCATTCAATGTTTATATGGTGATTCATATAATATCATTATGTTACCAATAAAATACTCTGATAAAAATAATGAATACAAATGAGAACGCATTTAATTAATGAAAAAATTCAAATATTATTGGGTATGATGATTTGTGAACATAAAATCTATGTGAAATAAGAAGGATGTTTAGAATATAGAGAAATATTAGGAGTCTGATGGTCTAAATAGAACAAAATAAGAATAAGAGATTAATCAAGTTTAGAGATGGTTAAAATTTTAAATCATATTTATTTAATGATGTTATTATTTTAAATTTTAATTAATGTATAGATTTCATGAAAGGGTGAAATTATTATAATTTGTAAAAATAAATGAAGAATTAGTCCATATATGGGGAACACCATATGTTATTGGGTGAATATCTATAGGTTATCCATGAATGGATTCATTATTAACCTATAGAACACCACATCTTGATAAAAATTGGAAGTACTATTATATCATAAGTGGGATACTTGAATAAACTAGTGGATTTTCTTATCATTATTTGGTTACGAGGATCACATCCAACCATTTATAATCTTATATATAAAATAAGTTGTTATGATTTGACTTGTTGATTATAATGAAGTGTAATTATGTTGTCCTATAAATTAGGAGATGAAATTTAATAAAAATACCATATATCCACTATGTTTTCTTTTAGTATTATTTATTAAAGTAGTAAATTGAACATATTGAAGAAAATAAATTCACTCGGACATGTTTAGAGGTTTGGTTTCATAAATATAAAATTATATATTGTTTTTAGAAAAAAAATATTATTTTTGATAACTAGATGTAAAGAGGAAGAGGTAACCTTTAAAATTTTCCTAGTAGGTAGAATATCATTGGGCCCATGTTATCACATAGTAGCTTCAATGATGGTAACCTCATTATCACTATTTAGAATATTAAATCTAATAATGATGATCCACCAAAGAATAATCCGTGGTTAAATAATCGATCTTATCACAATAGGATAGATCTATAGATTCCATGAGCTTACCTTTAGCTTGTAGATGATTCAGGAACATTTATATTTTTAAATATAACACCAAAATATGACCATGATACATCTTGGTATTGTTTTATAATACCTGAATCAAAGAAATTTTATAATAGTTTTAACATATAAACTATAAAAAAAACTATTATGGGAATATTTATGCAAGGAATCAACCATGATGAATAATAATCATGCTAGTAAACATATAATTTATAAATTGGTATGTTTTTTGGGTAAATATATCAAAAGATAAGAAAGAATAATATGACATGAAATCTTGGTTAAAGATGAAAATGTGGAAGATTAATGTGATTGCACCACATTCTATGAGGTAATAACGCCAGTGTAATGATTTCATCACGGATAAAATTATTAAATAAGAAATAATGGGAGTATCTTACATAATGTGAAGAAGGAAACAAATTTTCATTGTCCCCAATATTTATTACACATAAATAGAATATTATATCTTAGAAACATCACCCTATTTGGTGATGGATGGACATTGACATACATGGAGGACCATCTAAGGTCACAATGAGTGATCCTACGATATAAGAATTAATTTGTTTTTGTGGTTTGGGGAAGTATGTTAAAAAAATAACACTTATGCCACCTATCTATGAGTCCCCATAATAATGGTCCAATTTCACCAAGTCTTGGTGAAATATGTCATAATCCTTACAAAAAAAAAACTAAATATTAAATGAGATGGATAAGAAAGAATAATGGATCTAGAAGAGGAATATTTACCTCTATCTTGCATAATTAAACAATCTTAGATCTCCACACTCTCATAAATGAAAAAAGGGGAGAAGGGAGATCCCCTACCTTTGTTTTATCTATTTAAATGAGAAAAACCCCTTAAGGAATTTTGAACGGTGGAATCCAGAATAACTATTTTGTTATCCTTAAAAAACAACACCCATCTCTACTGGTTAACCAATGCACATCAACTGTATACCAAATGAAACTTATAAAATTCCCACTACACTTTCTATCCCACTAAGTACCCAGTCCCCTTCCATTAGGTACTTTTTAAAGGCTTTAGTTGTTTACAAACCCATTAAGAGGAACCTAGTTACTCCCAATCAAATACCCAATGACTAATGAAATTTTTTGTAGTTAGCCACCACCCTATGATTTGGAACCAAAAAATCTAAATAACCATTAGACTCAAGTGAAAACATATCACAGAGATGTACTAACTCTTGAAATTCCAATTCATATCCCAATTCTAAAAAATCTACATTCTTTAATAAACAAAATTCAAATTTACATTGAGATTACCAACCCCGTAATTGTTTGGGTCATTAATAACTCACAACTATAATAATTAAAATCCTTGAGAAGCATCCAGGTTGATCCCTCGATTCATAATTTAACCATACAAATTTGATACCATCAATTTTTATCGATTCCAACTATCCACAACTCCACTATTCAGATTCCCAATCTAGACTAATTGGATCTTTATTGAAAACTACTATTCTCTCACTCCACGCATATCAATTATAATTAGAATAATGTATATAATTCAAAATTATCTTTAAAATACTCAAACATTTGAAACTATTCATGTTTACTTATACACACACTGATAATAAAATAACGAACACCTAATTGTTCATAACAAAGAGGAAGAGGATCACATGGAAGGGGTTGGACACATCGGAAGCACACCAAAGGATGTGGGGAGGTCAGCTGGGAGTATTGTCAGTGGGGGGAGGTGTGGTATCACATGTTTGGTGTAAATGACTTGTAGTAGGGTCTCATTGTTTGGTGGCAGCAAAGGGCACCATCGGTGGAGGATGATTTGGGAGAGGAGAGGTCGCAATGGGTCAGGGAATGAGGGACATGTGCAGAGGGTATTAGGGATGAGGGAACCTTCATTAGATATTTCTAAGATTCAGAGGGTCATGGATCAGGGGAGGATGGAGGAGAATCCTTGAACATTTCGAAAAAAGATAGGTTACATTTTTATACATGACTTTATAGCTAAATCATGGCTATAACCAAGCTATATCCACAGACTTATAAAACTGTGGATATAGGTCTATGGATATAGCCTAAATTTCTATTAGTGACACAACCAAGTACATGGGAATGTCCCTGTGTACATGGGAATGGGAAAAACAGAACATTGAGTTCCAGATCGACACTTACACATTGTGTACCCTCATTGGAAACAACATGTAATTTTTTAAATTCATTCCATGTGAGTGTGAGAAATGGTTAATGCAAGACTTAGAGAGATATTCCATGTAACAATAGGGACATTCCATGTACTCCTTTGAGGACATGTTGGATTCCTCCTTCTTAGTTCAAATTCATTGAGATCCTTAGTGAGATTACATGGAGTAGTATTAGTTGATTGTGTTACCTTGGTCCATTATTATATTGGTTTAGTGAAACATGCAATTTTCTTCATAGAGGGTCAACCCTCCGCAGCTTCTTGTTTATATTAGAGTGTGGATTAGTTCCCTTATTGTATATTGAGTTGGTTTATTCTGCTTCGACATGAACCCTTAGTGTCTTAGAGCATGTATCCATAAGATATGATCAGATCAATTCACATGCACTTAATGTTTTCTCAGGGAGGGGTCATTGGAATTAGTGGGACACATATTAACTCGAGAATCTAATCCAAATCAAGAAGGATGTTTCCTATAGTTTTCGGTGTCCCCTCAGTGATCAATGGGAATTGAATCCAAATATGTGTATAAAGATATGATATTTATGATGGGGTATTATCTAGAGGGAGTTTGTATCTTGGATGAGGCCTCTTAGTATAACATATTCTTCTTCTTGGATAGACCTAATTAGAATGACCTATGAGATGAGTTCCATCTATGGCAGTATATCTTGGGGAGCAGTTCATCCCAGCAGAGCATTAATCTTGATACTCGATTTTTATAAGTATATGTAGGATATAATTGGTTATCATTATTTCAAATATATTATTTGACATACATCTGTTTGAGGCGTTAAATAATCTTGATGATTTATGTTTCATGTTTTTAGGGTATCCTACTGAGTATTGTAATACTCACCCTGTATAGGCTCTACCCACTCATTTCATGTCTTATGTAGATGAATGAAATTTTTTATAGGGTCCTTAGAGGAATCAGAGTAGGTGGAACTTAGTTTGGGATAGACTGACTGAGGTTTATACTGATGTTGTATTGACAACAGTCCCCTCATTCCGACCAGGTCATACATTATATTCTAGTTCTAGGTGGGCTTGTACTTGGCCCATTTTAGGATTTCTAGTTCTTTATGTCATTATATGTTTATAGGATTATAGATATATGCATGATTTGTTACCATTTTATTTACATTTAATCACTTTATGGTCTTGGAGATGCGTGTGTGCATATAGATACAATAGGAAATGGCCTCCCAATTTAGATTTTCCTTCTCAGCACTAATCGCCAGCCCCTAGCCTTTGGAGATAGGATTGGGGTAGTTGGGGCTCGACCTTCATCCGACCAGAAGGACCCAGTGGGTTGGGTAATGAAAGGGTGGTATCATAGGTGGTTTCTATCCTAGGACTAAAGTTTGTAGTTTTTCCTATCTATGAGGATTGTTTTGGGTACTAGGTAAACAATGTTAAAATGTTTAGAGTTCGTATTTTAGGCCAATGACTCCAGAATTGGTGTGTAAGATAATTTATCAATTAACCAGGACTCTTGTAACCTACTTTTTGGATTGATACATGTGATTACTAGTTATAGGGGAAACATTGTTACATGCATTATATAAGAATGGGTTGTTTTTTCCATCTTCTCTTTGAGTGATCTCAGTAGATATAATGATTGACTGTGGTACATCTTGACTCTAGTATGATGTTTCCAAAATGGAATCATATGAGGTTTCTATAGTAGAGATGATAGCATGAAATGATGAGTGATGATGCCTCCATAAAGGGACTGAGTCATGAGGTGTTTTTTCTTTAGGATATTCAGTAGGTGGATCTTTCTTCTTTTGATCAGTTTTTAGACCCACCTCTAGTGGTTTTGGTGGATGTAGCAAGTTAGGATGAGTTATGGATGGATATTTTGGTTATGGATGATGATGTGAAGGGTTCGAGTGCATATCATGAGCTTTCAAGAAAGAGATATCCTAGGATGTGGGGTCAAAAATACCCACTAACAGTAGATGTTCGATGTAAGTCATGAAATATGAGGATTTTTTAGATACCTTGAGGAAATATAAATTATTTGAGGTGATAAATTTCTATTCTTATGATAGGAGATGAAATATCATAAAGGATTTTCCTAAATATTGTGTTGTAGTTTAGGAGATGGTTGATGAAGCACCTAGACATAGGCATCTGTAGGATAAAGGAGGTTTTAGGGATGGCGTACATGAGGAAGGAATTGGCGGGAGTACAATGTGGAGGTAAAATTGGTTTGATAATTCCAACACCACACCCCATTGGGCCACTCCATCATAGGTAAGCTGATGGTTATAATCATGAAAAAATATAGTCACTGTAGAATGTTTACCTAGAGGCTCCATGAGTATTTTGAGGTATAATTTGGTTTCCTTTTACCTTTTTTTGTAATATTGTTAGACATTGGATTGAGGAACTATTTTTCCTACTTTGTTCGATTATTTTCTAGGTTGACATGTGGAATCTATAGATCCATTTTTTGGTGTTTTTTACATGACTTTTTACATTTACGGAGGAGGGATAATTTCCCCATTAAGATGCATTCTTGACACATGATCCAATAGTTTTTTGGGTGAGTTAGTGCCACTAAAAGGTCATCGTGTCAATGTGTGGTGGATTATTTCATTTAACTTTTGTGTTTGAGATCCATTTCATGTGATAAGATATCAAAGAAATCCATGGTTCTGGTAAACAGGTGGGAAAAAGAATGGATGAGTTCCAAGAAGTAGGATTTCACAAAGGCTTCATGTGCGGTTCGAGGTACAACATGTGTCCTCAATACCAAATTTATAGTTTTCACATGTATTCATGAGACACATATCCCTAAAAATATCCCCTATTCACAACCTAGTGATTCCAGTGGATCCATTTTTCTCAAATCTTATGATGGATGCTCCTACATAGAGGATCAATGATTACATGATTCAACTGATAATGTGACTTGACCCTAGGAGGAGAAAGAGATCCTCACATGGAATCTCTTCATAATGGCTGTAACACCATGATATTTTGTGATTTTTTCCAAATTAATTTAATATTTTTGATATTTTCACTTCACAAAATACTGAATATCAATTTTTTTATTATATAAGAGAACAATGTTTGGATTATGTTATACACAACACCAAGTTATGCTTTCGCTACATGCAACACCGACTTGGAATATGTTACACGCAACAAAAAGTTTACACAAAACATAATTTTATTGTTATAATTAGTTAAATGATATTTTTATAAACTAGCCATTAAACATAGTAATATTAATTTTGATAACTAATTTTTAAATATTTTCACATAAATAAAACATATTTATAATTAAATATTTAAATTCTGGTAAAGACTTCATATGTTTAGAACCGCTATTTTCTTAAAGGAACAACTTTTTATGTCCTTATGTGAAAAATAATAAAATTAATTGTAGACACACTTATAAATTGAATTTTATAAAATATTCATCATTTTTTTATTTTTAATTTCAAAAATAACTTACGGTGAAGATTTAGTATTTTTCTGAGAGGTTACATTTTTAATTAACAGTGAAAAATACTGCATTGTAGTTAAAAAAAAACTTTTTTGTTTGAATAATTATTATATTTTAAATTTATTTTTAATTAAATATATATAAATTATACATATATTAATAAAAATTAGGTAATTGGAATAATTTTTATGTTGAAATTAGATATAAAATATTATTGAACCTTTGGACATTCTTTTTACTATCCTTCTCACCACGACTATTAGATTAACATTAAGCTTATTTTTTTATTTCAATGAATTGAATTTTTATAAATGGATATAAATGGTTGAAATAATTATTCTAGTTAGAGTATAATTGGATCAAATTATTATTTTTGGATGTTTTAGATAGTAACTTTAGTAAATTTTTATTTATTACAGGTAGGCATAAATTATGTAATTAAAGGTAAAAATAATATTATAATACTAAAAAATTACACTAGAACTTGTAATTAGTTTATTGTATTAGTGGTTTTAAACTAAAATCAACCTTATTTAGAAATTATAACCTTTTTATGCCACTTGGGTAATAATATGTCATATATTGTATTTTATTTAAAGATAACTTAAAAATTTCATACTTATGTTTTTAATAACTATTTCATTTCTAATATAGGGTTATACCATTGATAAATTATACTATGAATAATCATTAAAAATATAATAAATTTATATTCATCATGATTTTTTTTTAAATTTATAGAGAATAATTTTTTTAATTTATGGCTTTCACAATGATAATGAAGTTATTGTTTAATTAAAGGAAATATCAGAGGAATGATATTAAAAAAATAAAATTAATATAATGTGACATAATTAGTGACATACAATAATTTCATATATAATGTTTTCATATTATTGAGATATTAAAAGTTTTGTTTCGAATTTATCATGTAAATATGATATTTTTTAAATACAAATAATGAATAGTATCCAAATTGACATAAATTATACTTTAAAATAAATAATATTTTCTGAAATGATTTGAAATTCATAAAAATATATAATTTTTATTAAAAAGTATAATAATGTTAATAATATCATCCATGATCTATTTGGGGTTCTTTTTTTCATTTTATAGTAACTATATTAACCCTAAAATGTAAGAATCCAAGTTGTCATTGTAAAAGTTAAAGGGTTTAAATATGGGTTAAAGCCGAAAGATAAGGATAATATTTGTGACCTAAACAAGTATAAAAATAGTTGGTTGAGATTATTTATAACCATAAGAATTTTATATTAAATATAACTCACTTTGGAGATATTTTAAATTGAAAATAAATTTATATTAATAAAATATTTTGAGAGTTTCCTAAAGTCCCCCTCACCTCGATTATAAAAGGGTTCCTCCTACCTCAATTATTGTAATAAATTTGAGACTTCAAGATCAGAAATTCCCTGACCATTTCCCATATAAACTTCCCTAGTAAAATTATAATGGTTCTTGTCTTCTATAATTACCAACTCTAGAGTCCCTAAGAGGAGATCCAGAGAGAGATCATTAAAGAAGAGGTTATCTCCTTACCGACACGTTCAAAAATATTATTTATTCTACTTCCTATTTATTTTATGATTCAATTAGAAAGTAATAAATGAGGTGTCTAACATATTATTATATGTTATTATTATTATTATGTAACAACCATATCACACCTTTTATACATCTTATGAAAAATGGAAGTACGACGTGTGCGTACATACGGCTTACCGTCTCCACGTCATGGTGTAACAGTTTTTTAATCACTAATTTATTATTATGCATATAATTTTTTACATAATTCATATAAATAATAAATTTGACATGATATTTATTATTTATAATTAGTTTACCATATAATGTTTACTGTTTTACAATTAAGAGAATGATATTGTCACTTATGCATACGTACGACCTACTATCTCCACGACGCGATGTGATCCATCTACCACGCTAATCATTTCAAGAGTTATTGTACAAAACAAATATAATTATTAAATATGAAATATATGAAATAATAATTCTAATTTAATAATATATATACATATATTTATTTTACCTTCTTCCATTTAGTACGATAAGAAAATGAATACAACGTTAATGCGTATGTACAACTTATCGTCTCCATGAAATATGTATTTGATTTCATATATATATATATATAATAAATATATATGTTATATAAATCATTTTTAACATTATGGAAGAAATAAATCACGATCTATTAAATAGGATCAAGAATTAAATGTCAAAACACATACGATAAAAAAATTGGTAATTACCCGAAACATTGCTTTAACTTGGGATTGTTAATAAATTAGTATTAGAATTTAAAAATGAATCATATATGATATAATAAATATTATTATTATTCTTTTATAACATAATAATATGTATAACACCCCTATATCAGAGTTTCGAACATGTACGGAGGGAATCCGGCTAAAGGTAAGGGATTTTTGTCTCACCTTTACTTCTGTGAGACACATGCCTCATACACTAGTTCTTTCTTCTATGTGGTGTATATACTAATGATGAATGTATTTTATGAGTCATGAAAATAATATTAGGGTATTTTCATATCTATATATTTTTCTTTATTACATGGGCCATACAATTCAACTTATTTTGAAGTTGTACGGGTTAATCTCACAATCTATTTATTATTAGAGATTGTTTATACATAGTATATATTGGGAAATAATTATCTTCCACGTCCATTTCTCTTAAAAATATCTACCAAAATATTTTTATCATTATTTTACAATTTTTTGAAGTCATTTTTACCCTTTTGTGAAAAGATTATTTTTGTCACTTTCCTAACAATGTAGTTAATTATTTTTCCAAAAAAAGTATAAAACGAATGTTTTTAAATTATCCAACATGAATATATTTTTATTATTTGATAATGTTATAATGCCTTTATTCTTCCCTTATAATATTAATAGTTTATTTTTAATGATAATTTTATCTTTTAATATTGTGAATATTACTAATAAAAGATAACATTTTCAAAGAAGAAATGACATTTTCCTCAATAATGTTTTTAAAAGATCGTTAATTTTTTTCTCATATAAGATAAAATCCATTGGTGGTACTCATGAATATTTAGGAAATGATACAAAGGATCCATTCATATTATTTCTATAAATGGTTTACATTTTATGGAATTATTTTTATGAAATGTGTATCTCTTCCACAAGTTATATTCTTATGAAAGAAGATTTATTTTCACAATATATGCTTTGATGAAATGATTATGAAACCCATATCTTTTCCACAAATTATGATAAGATTTCATGTTTATGGTACTCATTTAATTTAATTAGTTTGGTTATGATTTTTTATGATCTTTTGGAACATGTGTCTATGATTTCATTATGAGATGGCTAGGACCTATATCTCCACCCATTGAATTGGGTAAAGATTTATATGTCATTAGATAGATATAGAGAACTTTATATACTAATATGGTTATGGGAGTGAACCATGAATACCAATATGGTATGAGATGTGAACCCATACTACCAATATGAACTTGGTGGTGATGTCTTTGAAACTATATAAATCATTATTATATGCTTATGTGTCTTCTAAAGTTCAATGATTTGTTACTATATTATGATTTAATAGACCATGTTCTTTATTTAATTATGATTCATGTCATTTTCACTTATAATATTTATTCAATGATTTATATTTATAATTTTTTAAATATAGGGCATGATCTTCTATTTTCATGATCATTTTCTCATACCCTTATTCTCATAATTATGTTTACATATCTCTCTTATATACCCTTACAGAGAATTTGAGCTCACCCATTTTTATGTGTCCTTTCACCGAGGTTATGAATATTTTTATTATATTTGATGTGTCTAAGAAGGGTGGTAGTAAAAAATAACCTAGTGGGAGGTAATGTATCTTAATTATATACTAATGTATATGTTTCAATGTCTCTAAAGGCACTATACTAAAACGATCTTTGGAAATGTTTTATGTAATATATTAATTATTACAAAAAAAGCAATGTATTGTTTCTATATGAAAAGTGAGTTTTTCAATAGTTGTTCTCACAAAAAAATTGTAGTTAGCATTTGGAAATTAGGATGTGAAAACCTTAGTGATAACACTAACAAAATTTATAAGGATAAGTCAAATGATAAGGAATAGTATAGAAAAATGTCATTGAATTTTTCTAAAGGATATAGAGAGTGGGATTGTAGAAATAAATCAATGTATGAATACAAAAAGTGGATGTGTATTTGGAATATATGTACCTAGGGGCAATAACTCGGACATGGTGTGTCGGGCCTGACTCAATCATAACCTGGTACACAACAATGGGCCATCCTGCACACATGGTTTGACACTCCCATGGTATAGGATTTGGTAATTCACAAACTCTTCATAAAAATTTATGAAGGATTTATATATAAGTTGGCTATGAATGACTAGGATAATCCTAAGGTTTTATATATTAAGGAAGCAGTCATAATTTAGACACCCAAAAAGTGAATTTTCATGATTATGTTGTTCTTCATTATGATAACTATTTATCACTCAATGTTTTTGGTTTTACTTGATGGTTAGAACTTTAAGGAACCACGTTAATGGTAACAATGATGGAAAATGAAACAACTATAATTCTGAGAAATAGAATTATATCGGAATTAAAATGAAAAATCTCACTTCTTTGCTCACCTATATTTCTCAAGCTATGAATCACACTGGACTTCTAAATGAGAAATGGAGGGAAAACCATTATTTTGAGTCCTTCATGAGGAAACATCCAAATTATTTTAGTGGGTATTCTGATCAACTTGTTTCTAAACAATGGATCAATACCACTAAAATTATATTCACTATTCTCCAGTGTTTGATAACATGAGAAATTAATTCTGTATGTTTATTGGTTAGAAGGTGAAATGGACGAGTAGTGGACTATAATCAAGAATACAAGGCAGAAAGACGAAATTGAATATATGGATTGGGACAAGTTAAAGAAAATATTATTCAATAACCACTTTTCTTATATTATATGTGACAAAATGGAGCAAGATTTTCTTGAGTTAAAGAAAAGGCATGATGAATTTATTTGTACCTATAAAGCCAATTTCACATGACATGACATGTATGCTTCTAGAATTATCATCCAGACCAAAAGAAATGTTTATATGTTATTCAGTGGATTAAATTTATTTATCATAAGGGAATTATCCATAAGAGGCTTTAGCAGTTATGAAGATATTTTTATCTATTAAATCAAGGTTGAAACGGAGGCTGGAGTCATATACCAATCTCATGGTTTTGAAAAGAAGAGGAATATAGTGTTTAAAGGGAAATCTAAAAACCATGAAGAGAAAAATATGATATTTTTTATTCCCTATGTTTTGGAATAATCATGTAGCAAATAGTATTATGGTGCATAATAATTGTTTTAAGTGTTGAAAGGAAGGTCATAAGGTTTTTGATTTCGGAAGTTATGGGGAAAAGTTATCTAATAGTGTGAATTGAAAGAAAGAGGGACATAATGAACCTCCCCTGATTCAGTGATACAATTATAAGGATAATGTTAATTATTCTAACTAATTCCCTAATCTAAGGGTTATTGATGATGATAAACATCAGAAACATCTTAAGGATAAAGGAAAAAAGGGAAATATTATGTGATCACTATTGGATATGTAGAGTATGACAATGAAGTTATGTAATGATTGAGCATTTATGTAGTGGATTTCAAGAATAATTTTGTATAAGTACTTTTATGGTATTATAAAATAATGAAACATCTAGTTATTGGTCCACTATAATTTTTATATAAGTATTTAAGAGCATATTCTTAATGTTAATGATAACCATGAAAAGTGATTGACGCAATTAGGTGATATTTTTAGAAAACACATGATTAAGGAAAGGATAACCTATAATATGTGCATGATGTTGAGATATTTATATTTACATAAACATATATTGGATATGAATATGTAAATTTGATGGTAATGATTTCCCTAGAACTTATTAGTGATTTTTTGAAAAGTGGTTTATTCCATAATGGATGAACCTTACAACTTTTTAGACTTAAAGAATATATCCAATAAACATTAAAATATAAAAAGAGTCATGTTTTCAATAAGGATGTATGGTAAATAAGGTTATTACCATATTTAATGAGAATACATTATGAAGGTATTCACTTGATTGTAATGGAACAACCAAGAGCTACCTTTTTCTACATGGGAGAGAAATGTTAAGTTGATTTAGTGCACTTCTTTCTGATGTTTTTTATTTCCAACTTTTGAAAGGATTGTAGTATTATCTATTTAATGAAATTTTATGTTAGACTTTAGATAAGTTCATGATATTAAAGTATTATCTCACTATAGGAAGACTTATGCATATTCGATAACTTGTACTAAATTTCTGTTTTGATAAAGATAGATGGAATGACCTATAATTCTATTTATGATATGATATTGTTTTATGAATGAAAATATCAACATCATTTCATGGAATAAGAGATGATTTGGTAATTAATAAAGGAATTTCAAAGTGAGATATTATTTTGATATCAAGTACGTATATATTCTCTTGAAATATCTTCAACATTAACAAATCAATACTAATGTAAAATGTTTCCCTTTTAACATCATTTTCAATTATTTTAATTTCCTTTTTAAAGCCTCTATTAGTTATTTATTTTTGATTGTTAACTTTATTACAACCATTTTCTATATCTTTATCCAACATAAATTTATGGTTTTATTTCTCTTTTATTTCAATATTTTCATTTTCCACCCACGTTCTCATATATGGAAACCTAGGTATGAGTTAATTTGGGTAACCATTATGTTTAATTTTTTTTAAGTATGTTTCACAATGTGGGTTTCTATGAAATAAAATTTCAAGTATTAAACCTTTGACAACCCAGATGAATTTCAAAGGAGAAATTCATTTTAAGGGGGGTATAAGGTAACACCCTAAGATTTTGTGAATTATTTTTTTTCCAAATTAATTTAATATTTTGGATACATTCACTTCATGGAACACTGAATATAAGTTTTTATTATTATTTAAAATAACTAATTTCGGATTACATTATACACAACACCAAGTTATACTTTCACTACACGCAACATCGACTTGGCATACGTTACACGCAACATTGAGTTTCCATGAAACATCATTTTATTGTTATAATTATTATATATATATAGTTATAACCTAGAAATAAAAAATAGTAATATTAATATTAATAACTAATTTTTAAATGTTTTCACATCAATTAAACATATTTTTAATGAAATGTATAAATTTTGGTGAAGTCTTTATATGTTTAGAAATAATATTTTATTACAGGAACTGATTTTTATGTCCTTCTGTGAATAATAATAAAATTAATTTTAGGAACTCTTAGAAATTTAATTATACAAAATAATTTTTTTTTTAATTTGGATATTCAAATTTATCTTAGGGTTAATTTGTAGTATTTTTCTCAGAAGTTTCATTTTTGTATCAATAGTGAAAAATACCACATTATAGTAAAAAACTACCTTTTTTTTAAATAATTATTATATTCTAAATTTATTTTTAAAGTAAAAATAGATAAATTATACATATATTAATCTAATTTAGGTCTTTGAAAATATTTTTATACTCAAAATAAATATAATTTTTTGAACTTTTGAAAGTTATTTTTACCCACCATCTTGCTACGATTGCAAGATTATCATTAAACATAATTTTTCTGCTTCTAGGGATTTGATTTAAAAAAAAGACATGCATGGTTGTAATAAGTATGATATGGAGTTTATAATAGGATAAAATTAATATTTTTATTATATTATTAATAGTAACTTTAGTAAATTTTTATTTCCCATAGTTGAAGGTAAATCTGGTAATTAAAAGTAAAAACAATATTATAATAATTTAAAATTACCTTAAGACTTTTCTTAATTTAATTGGATGAGTTTTTCAGAAAACAATCAACCTTAGGCCTAAGTTATAACATTTTTAGACAACTTGGGTAAGAATATGACAATTATTATATTATATTTAATGATATGTTAAAAACATCATACTCATATTTTTAAAAACTATATCATTTATAATATAAGGTTATACCGAAGATAAATTCTAATATGGATATTAATTTTAAATATAGTTAATTTATATTCATCATGATTATTTATTTTTAATTTTTATTGAAGAAATAATTTAATTTAGGGCTTTCACAATGATGATGCGATACTCTTTTAATTAAAGGAAATTTGAAATAAATGATGTTAAAAATATTAAAATAAATATAATGTGAAATAATTAATTACATAAACCAATTTTATAGATAAATATAAAATATTATTTATATATTATAAGTTTTTTCGAATTTATCATGTTAATATGATATTTTTTAAAAGAAAAATAATGAATCATATTAAAATATACATAAATAATACTTTAAAAATAATATCAATTTTATTAAATGATATAAAATTCATAAAATATAGAATAGATAATACTAACTAAAATAAGGTTAAAAATTTCATCAATTATACATTTTTTGTTCTTTGTCATTTTATAGTAACTATATTAAACCTAAATTGTAAAAATCCATGTTGTCATGGTAAATGTTAAAGGGTTTAACATAGGGTTAAATTAAAAAGAAAAGGTTAATATTGTGACCTAAAAATGTATAAATTTTTTTTAAGAGGATTTAGACTCATCATCATTTTATGTTCAAAATAAATCACTTTTTAGATATTTTAAATTAAAAATCAATTTATATTAATTTAATATTTTAATTATTCTCTAAAGTGCCCCTAAGGTCATTTATAAAAGGTAACCTCCTCCCTTAAATATTCATATCACTTCAATCGTTAAAGCTTTAACATACACTGAAAAGTTTCCTTGTAAACTTCCATAGTAACATTTTATAGGTTCTGGTCTTCACAAAAGACCAAGTCTAGTGACCCTAAGAGGAGATATAGAGGGAGATCATCGAAGAAGTGGTAATCTTCTTACTGAATATTTAAAAATTATTTCTTATTGGACTTCCTATATATATGTTTCTTAAATTCTAAATTAATAAATCTAGTTTCACCTATATTCTTGAATTTTATTATTATTCCCCCATTTATTTATCCAATAAAAAATAAAAGTACCACACATGCGTACATACAAATTACCATCACCACACCATGGTGTAATCTGTTTTTCGTCACTAATTTATTTGTGTGGGTATAATGGTGGATATAATGGATATAAATAATAAATATTATGTGATATATATTATTTAAAATTAATTTACAATCTATTTTCTCACCATTTTACCATTAATAAAATGATATCATCACTCGTGCATACATACGACCTATCATCTCCATGATGCGATGAGATTAATCGTCCACACTAAACATTTCAAGAATGATTATAAAAATAAATATAATTAATAAATATAAAATATATGAAATATTAATTATAATTTAATAATATATATATATACTCAAATACATGTCATTTACATTTTTCTATTCAGTATGATAAGAAAACAAAAACAATGTTCATGCGTATGTACAACTCACCATCTCCATAAACGATTTATTACATTTCATATATATATATATTATACATATTTATATACTAATTATATATCATATATAAATAATGATTTTAATTCTTTAAGTATGTAAATCATGATCTCAGTAATAGGATCATGAATAACAAGTCAAAACACATACGATAAACAAAGAGGTTATTACCCGAAACATTGCTTTAACTTGGAATGGTTAATAGAATAGTAATATAAAGTCATAAATGAATCATATATGATATCATAAATATTATTATGTTTTTTATATTTTAATAATATGTTTAAAACCACTATACAATAGTTTCAGACACATACAAATTGAATTGGACCTAAGGTAAGGGTTTTTTGTCTCACCTTTACTTCTATGAGACACATGCCTCATACACTAATTGTTTCTTATACGTGGTGTATATAAAATCCATGAATATCTTTTATAACTATTAACCATAATATTGTGTTATTTTCATATCCATGTAATTTTCTTTATTTCATGGTGAATACGATCCTACTGATTATAAAGTTGTAAGGGTTAATTTCACAATCTTATTATTATTCGAGATTGTTTATACATAAGTATGTGTAGGGGAATATTTATCTTCCATTTCCATGTTTCTTAAAAAAATTGGACAAAATATTTTTACTATTCTAATAAAATGATTTACATTCATTTTTACCCATGTGTGAAAAGAATCATTTGGTCGTTTTCCTAATGAGATAATTTTTTACTTTTTTTGAAAATGTACATGAAGAATGTTTCTTTATTAACTTATATGTCATAAATAGATTTTTACACTTTCATAATTTCATAATTAGTTGAATAATACCTTATAAACATGAAAGTTTTTTTAATGAATTTTTTTCTTTTAATATATCATGTAATTTTAATAAAAGATAACATTTTCTAAGAAGAAATGTCATTTTCCTCAAAATTTTTTAAAGACCTTTCCAAATTATTTCCCATATAAGATGACATCCATTGGTGTTACTCATTAATTTTAGGGAAACGATCCAAAGGAACCATTCATATTATTTCTCTAAATGGTTTACATTTTATAGCATGATATTTATGAAATCTATTTCTCTTTTCTGGCTTACATACTTATGAACCCACTACATTTCACATGTTATGATTTGATGAAATGATTATGAAACATGTCTCTTTTTTCACAGATTATGAAATGATTACATGTTTATGATTCTATTTTAATTTTATTTTTTATGATATGATTTTTATGATCTTGTGGCACATGTATGCATGATTTCATTATGATATGGGTGGGACCTATATCTATCTCCATTGCATTATGTAAAGATTTATATTTCATGAGATAGACATAATGGACTTTTTCAACTATGATTGTAATGTGAGTGAACCATGGATACCAAGATGGTATGGGAAGTGAACCCATACTACTAAGATAGATTTGGTAGTTATGCCTTTACCACCATGTAAATCATTATTATATGCTTTTATGTCTTCCACAGTTCCATGTTTTATTTCTATGTTATGATTTAATGTCTCATGTTCTATATTTAATTATTATCCATGTCTTATGAACATCCAATATTTATGAAATGATTTCTATTCATGATATTTGATATGTAGGGTATGATATTCTATTTTCATGATCATGTTCTCGTACCCTTATTCTCATGATTATTTTTATATATCTCCCTTGTGTACCCTTACTGAGCATCTATTATCTATAATTTTTATATTTCCTTTCACCCAGGTTATAAAGATATTTATTATATTTGGTGTGTATAATAAGGGTTTTATACAAGAAGAACCTAGTGGGAGTTAATATATCTCAATTATGTACCACTATTTCTATTTCCATGTTTCTAAAGGCACTAGACTAATGTGGTCTTTGGGAGTTTGTTTGTTTAATTTATTAAGTGTTATGAAAAAGTAATGTAATGATAATGTATGAAAATATATGGTCTCTATAGTTTCAATGATACCCTATAATGTTTTTCTTAGTATAAATTAGTTTCCTACCATCAATTATTAGTTTTTTTATAATAGTGAGTTTTGAGTTTTTTTGGCTTGTTGGGACATATTTTTCCTCCTTTGATATGGAATGATCCCAAGAAGAGTAGGATTATCTCATGTGCAATAGTTTATAACCGAACATATCAGTTTTATAGTGATACCTTTGGAGAAGTGGATGATATGATATTTTTCTTTCCTACAATGGTGGTGGAGTATGGGGATGTCTCTCCTATGGAGGTGATAGGTTTATCTCCTCCTCGATAGTTAGGATTCTATAAGGACTACCATAAAGGATCACCCTTGATTTTGTTTAACAACATATCATATGAAACCCATTGTGCTTTTTAATATTAAGGTACATTGAAAAGTTAATAGAGAAAGGGGTTTTCTATGATGCATTGTGTTCACCTGGGAATTCAATGTTTTTTTCTTGATTGGAGAGTGATTTCTTGAGGTTGGGTGTAAGTTGGTGTCACTTGAACCAGGTGACGTGAGGAAAGGTATCCAATCTTGAGATTCATTGAGTTATTTAACTAGTGGTTTGGGGTGAAGTGGTTCTTAGTGTTTGACCCTGAGATAGGTTATCTCCATCTCTAGTTTTAGAGTAGGATATATCAAAAGTTTCTTTCCAAAGCCACTGTGGATGATTTTAGTTCATGGTGATACCCTTTGGTATTTTTTATGCCTTATTATAGTAGTAAGACTTATATAATGGATCCTTAAACCTTTATAGATCATCTTGAAATGGGATAATAATATGAAATTCTAGTGTGATAAGTGTCCAATTTTGCGCACATTAGACACCCAAGGATGGTTTGATTTTCCTCCAGTCGATAGTTGTTACCCCTCAACTTATTTAAATATCTAGGGAGGTAAAACTAAAGGATATAAATTGTGAGATGTTGTATGATAATATATCCACTGGATATTTTGCAGATGGATTTTCCAAAGGTGCAGAGGTTATCATCCTTATTTGAGGATGGATGGTGACACTGATAACACTATGATAATAGCTGTTGAAGAGGTTTTTCTCTTAGAAGTACATGTAATGGTGGTTAGGATGTAGCAATATATCTTATAATGGGTTTCAAAGCCAAGTTAGATACAGAAATATTTCTAGATAAAATATAATTTCCAATCATTCCTAAGGTTGATGAATTTTAAAGCTTTGTGAAAAGTTTAGAACACTTTTGTGTGAAGGAGGTAGTTCATATTTTTGGAATTACTTTGATGATCATTACTGATTGTGATGCTTGTTAAAAGGAATGATTAGTGAGAGGATGTGGTCAGCCTTTGGGTACTTGATTTCTATTTAGAACCACATTTTATGCCAGTCATCTGGCCATGTACAATAGACTATTTTGGTTATGGTAAACATTATCCCGGTTCACATGTTGGTTTTGGGCTATAGATGGGAGGATCATCTACCATTAGTGGAGTTTTCATATCATAATTATTATCACTCCACCATCAGAGTAACACATTTTTGAATCCATGTGTGAGGACCTTGAAGGTAACTTACTGGTCAGAGCTAGTGGGTAACAATATTTGGGTTTTAGTTTTCGTACATGTGATGGTTGTAAGGGATAAGTTCATCCAGGGGAAGATGTGGAATTCCTAGAAATGGTATGATTTATTTATGGACTATTGAAAAATTACTTTGGAGTTTGATATTTTTAGATTTTTATCTAAGGATATATTTCATCTTTTAGGTTCTTAAGACCTTTCTTTTTCTAACTATTGTGTCACGTTAGCAAGGTAGTTTACCATTTAACCTCCTAACCACATTAGTTTTGGTTTCACAGTATTCTCCACATGTCCTAACTATTGAGGTATATTCATGAATAGTTATATGATATTGACCTGGGTAAGATGTGCCATGAGAGTTGATTTTTCATTTTCAAGGATCCATCAACATCTAGAATAAGTAGATAAAGAGACTTCTTTGGAATTTGTTTTCCTTAGGTTTGTGTTTTTTGATAGCACATGAAACTATTTGGGGAGATCTTGGGAGTGGGGACCTAGTTGAGATCACAATATCACAACTATTTTGTTTAGTTTGGTCTTTTTTAGGGATGAAAATCCTTTAGAAGGGGAATCTTGTGATGTATTAGTTTTTTTGTTTAAGAATTTGGAAGATTTCTAGAAATATTTCTTGATCCACATGCTAAGATGATGTGATATTTTGATGCCCGTTGATCCCTGAATTTATATTTTAAAGATATGAAAATATTTTAATATCATACACACAAAGTTTTCATAAATAAGTTAAATAGATACCAATCCAAGTTTTGGATCAGAAATCTAAGACCATCACTATGTCTAGAATGTGGGGTTTAACATAGGTGAAACATAATATTTTTCGTTGATTGGAATTTGGTAAAAATCTATCAGAGAAGAAAATAATGAAATGAATAAATTAAATTAATTTTTTTATAATGTTGAAATAATGACTATGTTTTTCCTCTATACATACTATATTTTAACCAATTTTTAGGTTTAGATTTATAAACCAGATAGTTGACAGGATAACTTGGAGGAATGTTGGTAGGCATTGTGATTGTGACTTGATGATCAAAGTTCCATAAGAAACACCAATGAAAATGATGCTCATGAATCATGTAAACAATAATGAAGTGTGATAATTTTTTAGCAGGGATTGATCCAAATATAAGTAGTATTTTTTTAGGATTTATCCCTATTATTCTTATCAAATGAAAAACGTGAATAAATAAACAAATGGATTGAATCATGGATCAATAGTTTTTCAGGTTTTAGTTTTTTTATCGATGATTTTTGGGACAATAATAATTTTTTTGTTATTGTTCATACCTTAACCATTATAATGTCAACATATAGAGGCCAATCCGAACAATAGTCAAGCTTAATTAATCATATTTTGTTTTATAGTCCCCACATTATATGTGTTAATCATTGGATTTTTGTGGACTGTAGTTCAATGACTACCTACAAATTAATCATTGCATGTTCAATATTTGGTATAACATATCATATTTGTGGATACAGATTCAATATCTGGTGATGGAATCTAATCATGATAGAAATGATTATGGATTGGGTGTATATTAGAGTTCCCCATGCATGGGTTTTCACTTCCCAATGAGGATAGGTGATGGGAGGCAATAATTTGATGATTTGGTGGTTAGAATCTAGTGACTAGGAAGAATTAGGACTTTTTTGGATGAGAACCGAGTTCCATGGGTGAAATCATAAAAGGTTTGAATGAATTGGAGACATGGAGGATTATGTGTGAAGAATCTAAGGAGTTATCCCAAATATACGGTGTGTGGCCTTATGAGAACACACTGTATAGTCCCATATGTTCAGAGTTAGGGTTTCCACATAGTGATAAGTATTATATTCTATGTGACACTTAGCTAACCACTTCAGCATGTGCAGCGGCTCACGACAAGGAGTCTGTGTAGTGTTACATGACATGTGTTCTAATTTACATGCTACATAACATGTGGTAGATAAATTGATCTGTATTGGGAGTACATGACTAGGTGGTGATGTTTCCCCATACACTATGTACTTTGGATGTATACAGACAGGATGGAGTACACGGGAAGAGCTGTATACTCTAACACAACCAGTTACACGAGCATGACAACATGTCAAGTGTTATATCAACACATAGACATCATGTACCCTTAGTGGACACATCATGTATTTATTAAAATCATGTTGTGTGGTTGAGAGACCTAGATAGTGACAATATTAGAGACACACACTATGTACCTATAGGGACACATTATATAATCTCACGAGGACATGTTAGAGTACTCTTTATTCTCAGTTTATCTTTTTTGAGATCCTTAGTTAGAATCCTTAGACAAATATCAAACGAGTGTGTTCCCATGGTCCATTCCTCTGATGGTTCAATGCATCATCCGATTCTTATCATAGAGGGTGAAACCATTGAAAATTTTGGTTGATCAGTGTAGTGTGGATGAGATACCTTATTCTTAAGTGAGTTGTCTTAGTTTTCTTTGACTAACAGTATAAATATTATATCCCTTCAAGTGTATTGGAGAGATCATAATTTGTTTTTAGTTTTCCCTAGGTAGGGTATTTAGAATTAGCGTGGCCAATATTTACCTAGGCATTAATACCCTCTATATCAGGATGTTTCTAATAGGGTATGGTTCCCCCAGTTATTAATGTTCACTGAAACCTATATATTTATTGAGATCTAATCTTTCTAATGGGGGTATTAGTCTTATGGAGTGTGTATCTCAGATGAACCCCCTCTGTTTTCTATGTGAATATTCTTGGATAGACCTAATGACCATGTCCTCTGGGATGAGTATCATCAGTGTAATTATAGCTTGGGGAGTGGTTCCTCCAATATGAGTGTTACATTGAATCCTCAAGTGGTTCAGTAGTTGGTAGTGGTAGAGAGATTTTGAGACTTGAAGTCATTTATGACTATATCTTGGTTATACTTCATTATTGTTAGGTCTCATATCTTGATTTAAATACATGTGTTTAGTGATATGACTACTCTTGATTCATTATTTTTGGAACTTTGAGGGAGTCCTATTGGGTATTTTTATACTCACCCTTGCCTGAGCTCTTCCCACACATATTGCATTTTATGCAAATGAAAAAACGTTTTACAGAGTTCTTGAAGGAATGAGAGTAGTTAAAGATTATTTTGGGCTAGACATACCGAGGAGTATAATGGTATTTCACTGACAACTGTCCTCTCCTTCTAAGAAGCTCAAACATTATTTTCTAGTTTTAGATGGGCTTGTATTTGGTCACTTTTTATGATTTCAAGTACTTTATACTATACTCTTATTGTGGGATTATAAATTTATAAATAAAATATTATCAGTTGTTTTATATTTTAGCATTTTATGGGAATGGATATGTATGTGTACATACCTATAAATTAGGAAATTTCCTCCCATTTTAGACATTCATTCTTGGTGCTTGTCTCAAACACCTTGCCTATGGAGGTGGGAATGGGGTAGTTGTGTCCTAGCCTTCCACCATCTAGGCTGGCTCTAGTGGGTCGGGTCAGGACAATATCGTAGTGATATAATTTTATGGGAGAAATTATTATGTTGGGGTAGAATATAAAACACCAATATTTTTTGATAGATTACATTGTAAATAAATTTATTTTCATTGATATATTTCTTTAGACGCAACACTGAGTTTAAAAAAATAACAATATACTATAATTATATTATTATTTAATGTGAAATATATATTCAAGAAATTTTTTTGGATGGTATGAATATAAATAAATAAATTATATTTTTTTATATATTAATTCATTAATTTTAAATAGGTTATAAGTTAAAATAAAATCATTTTAAGGTAAAAGAGATGTTTTTCTAATTTTTTTGTTAGGCACATAATTTTTTTATCTTATTAAATCAATTAAAAATATATTATTTAATAATTATATTGAAATTTTTAGTTAATATATATAATTAAATATTTTATAATTTATATAATAGTATTTAAAAAGTAAGGACTTAAGGTAGTTTTAGTTTTATGCTTCAAAATGTGCATTTTTATGAAATGTTTTGTTATGTTTTATGGACATATATTAATTTTAACATATATAAATTATATAAATTGAATACTATAAATGGGTTTCCATATTAAAAATCAGTATAATTAATATAATTTAATAATTTCAAGTTAATTTTTTGCCTTAATGAATAGTTACTATGGTAAAAATCTTGTTCCCATGGTAGGGGTTAAAAATATAAAAGAGGGGTTACCCTAAGAGATAACATTAAAAATAAAAATAACATATTTTAATTTGGTTAGATGGATTTATTATTCATTATCCTTAATATATTATAATATTTTTAATTTTTTACCCACTTTACCCGAGTAAGACAAAATTATATTTTAATATTTTAAAAAATTCCACGTGTCTCATATTTCACCAATATAAAAGGATACAACATATATTCTCTTAATAACAAGTCAATAGCCTTATATATCAACTAATAAATAGTAAAATACCTTTCTATAATAACTTTACTAGATATATAGGTCTTGATATGATCAAAATTCTAACCTTATAAGGAATAATGTGTAAGAAAAAGGAGGTTGTCCAAAGAAGAGGTATAACTCTTATATGAGTGATTGATTTTTTGTTGTTGTTATACCTCCTTAAATTATATAATAACCAGGATGATATAATATCATCAATATATCATATATCCTTATATGTTATTATTTTAATGTAGAAACCATTATTTAGCTTCTTCTCTATCAAATGGGAAACAAAAGCATTATTCATGAATACGTGAAGACTACCACCTCACGAAGAGATGCATGTCATTTTTTATCACCATAATTCATTGTTGGTTATTTTAATATATTAATGTTTATATATTTTGTAACACCCCGATATTTTATAAAAAATATTCTTTTTAATTTTACTAATGTCTTGTGTTGTACGCTACACCAAAAGGAGCTTGCACAACACACATCCTTGATTTTCCTTGCATTACATGCAATCGCGACCTTCCTCGATAGCGTGTGTAGTACGCAATAACGAGTTTCACTAAACAACAATACGCTATTAAAATATTATTAAAACTAGCCGTTATGAATAGTAATAACCACTTTTTGAAATTTTGTAATTTTATTTTTCAAAATGGAATTCATTTTTGGATTCGGAGTATCGAATTTAGCCTAAGGTGAAATTTTGGTACTTTTCAGATAACCTTCCTATTCTGATGAATAGTGAAAATTACTAAATTATAATTAAAAACAACTTTTCTAATCGAAATAATTAATAGTGAGAAATTATTAATTTGAGTGGTTTTAAAGTATATTTAGAATATATTTTTACAATTTAATACAATGTTGGTCATTGGATGTAATTTCACATTTAAACCAGATATAATCAAGCGTCAATCTTTTGATAGATATTGTTTCTTAAAAACACGCTATTTGTTTTAACAGCGGGATTTAATTATAAAATTAATTAATTCAACTTCTATGTTATGAATTTGGTAAAGTAGACTTCATTTGTGAATTCGGAATATGAAATATAGCTTAGGATAAATTTTGGCATTGTTCTGAAAAACATCAATTTTTGATGAATAGTGAAACTACTAAGTGGTAGTTAAAAAAACTGAATTTTTCATAAAACGTAATTTTACCGCTTCTGTGAATGGAATTTCAAAAATCCGAGAGACACGGTTGATGTCATTAAGTAAAATGTGGTTCAATGAGATGAAAATAATTTTTGGTGAATAGTAACTTTTTACTTTTATTTACCACGGTTAAAAGTAAATAGGGTAATTAAGGGTAAGAATGATATTAATATTACCCTAAAACATGTCCTAATTCTATTGGACAAGTTTATCTCGACCAAAAACAACCTTAAGTGTAAAATATTATCATTTAGGCCCACTTAGATTAGATTAGGACATTTATTATTATTTAATTCAAAGAAGAGTTAAAAGAGTTAAAATCAAAGTATATTTACTAAAACATTTTTAATATAGGGTTGTACATAAGATAAATTCGATTGTAAATATTAATTAAAAATCTAAAAAGCTTTCCTACATAATGGTATTTTATTTATAATTTTTAGACATTAAATAATTTAATTTATTTATGACATAATGATGAGGCAGTAAATATCTTATTAATGAAATATTGACATAATTGATGTTATAAACACCAAAATAAATGTAATTTGAGACTTTTTATGAATCAAACAAATTTTATAGGTTACTATGATGTATTATTGTTGATTTAATCAACTTGGTTCGAACATATAATTCTGTTATGACTTTCACAAAAATCATATATCAAATAGTGTCAAAATTGACACAAAATAGTTTTTAAATCAAATATTATATTATTAATTTTTATTTTATTCTTAAAAATCTAAGGTTCGGCTCAATGACTTAGATAAGGATATATATATTAATAATAAACAATTTTGGGTTCTTTTGTCATGTTATAGTAAGTTTATTAACCATATAGTGTAAGAAAACAAAAAGACACGGTAAAAGTTAAATTATTTAACTTAGAGTTAAATCTAATTGATAAGGTTAAAATAATAACCTAAAGTTGTCTAAATCCTATTGGTTGATAGGATTTCGACCCATCCCCACTTTAGCTTCGAAATAAGACCCTTTGGAACCATTATAAACCGATTTTGACTTTAATATAAAATAATATTTTGAGATATTCCTAAGGTGCCCCTCTCCACCCTTATAAAAAGGGCACCTCCTCCCCCTCCTCCTCACACCAATTTTAGCACTCAAGCTCGGCCGAACCCTGCCAAAATCCCTTCTCCACTTCCCTAGAATAATCCTAGAGGTCCTGGTCTTCTTCCAAGACCAATCTTAGTTCCCTAAGTGGAGGATTCAAAGAGGCATTTCAAAGAAGAGGTAATATCCATTACCGATCTTTTCAATTTCTTTCTTCTTAAACTTCTTCTTCTTTAGTTGTTTCATGATAAAGTAATAACATAAGTATTTATTATATACTGATATGTTATTATAAATACTAAACAACTATAATTAACCTTCTATCCATCCTACAGAAAAAGGAAATCACCGCGCGTGCGTACATACGGAATACCGTCTCCACGCCGTGGTGTAATCTATTTTCCACCACCACCTTAATTGGACGGGTATAAAGGTGTAATGAGTAAATATATATGATTATTATAAATTGATATTGATACTGAAATATTATACATACACTTAAACACAATTCCACGACCATGGAAACGATATCATCGCTCGTGCGTACGTACGGACTACCGTCTCCACGACGCGATGAGATTCATTCTCAATGATTAACCATTCATGAATGATTATAAAGTATATATAATAATTACTAATGAAATATATGACCTAATAATGATACTGGAATTATTTATATTTATGTCATCTACTTAATTCTATTCAATTCAATAAGGAAACGAAAACAACGTTCATGCATACGTACGGACTACCGTCTCCATGAACGGTGTATTTCTTTCCATTTACTGATTTATTATATATGTATATTCTGAATATATATATATAAATCATGTTTTATATTCTGGAATTAAGTAATCATGATCTAAGTAATCATATGAATAATTACAAGTTAAAAACATGAACGACAAATGAGACGATTTTACCCAAAACGCTACTTTAACATGAATTTACAAAAGAACGGGTAATATAAAGTCATAAGTGGACCATATATGATATAATAACAAGGAATATGATTCTGTAATAAGTCAATAACATGATTTAAATCATTATACAGGAGGTTCGGACACTTACAAAGCAAGTCATACCTAAGGTAAGGGAAATATCACAATCTCATTTTTATCCGAGATTGTTTATTCGTAAGTATTTACTGGGGTGTATTTTATCATCCAAATCCATGTTTCATAAATATGTAATATTATTTCCATCCACCTACAATTTTTTTAAAATCCATTTTTACCCTTCGGTGAGTTTTTAGTAAAAGAAATGAAAGGAATCTTTTGTCGTTTTTCGTACGAGGTACTTTTTGTCTTTTCCGACAAAAGTACGAAGAATGTTTTTTTTAACATATACGGCATGAATGGATTTCTAAAACATTATTTCCAAGAAGTTTCTTTTACAAGTATTCAAGTTTATTTTTAATCAACTTCTTTTAGTTTAAAATTGTATGACATGTTAAGAAAGGAAAAGTGTTTTTGAAGTAGAAAGGATATTTTCATCAAGAATGGAGTTCAAGTATTTTATCAAAATAATTTTCCATCTAAGATAATAAAAGGGTTATGTTTTTATCCCTATTATTACATGGATTTGATTATGTTGTGATGAAAATATTTTTATGAATTCCTTTATCTTATATGAATTGTTTTATGATGTCATGTTGTTTAAGAATCCCATTTTTATTACATGGGTTACTCTATGATGTATGGTTTATGATTATGTGGAACACATAAGAAAGGATTCATTATAAGATGGGTGGGACCTATATCTCCCTCCAATTCATTGGGTAAAGATTTTATATCTCAGGAGATAGACATGGCTGGAACGGTAGGTTATACCGGTTCAGTGAAACAGGACTGAAACGAGGGTGACTCGGTTCAGAAAGGGACTTTGTCCACTAAGATAGTCTTGGAAATATGTCTTGACTAATAAGAAATGATTCTCTATGATTTTGTGTGAATGCCACAAATTTTCATGTTTTAAGTCATGATTATTGTGATTACATTTCAATGCCATGATTTATCCCATGTTATGAAATTATGATCTCTTTTGCTGGTTAAGATTTCCAAAAGTTATGTGCTTGTGTATACGATGAGATTTATATTTCTTTTGTTTACCCTTACTGAGCATTTGAGCTCAACCTTTTATGTTTTCTTTTCCCCAGGATATAAAGAAAGGTTTTAGGTAAAAAAAAGAGGAAGATCTTTATGGGAGATATTGGAGATCTTTCACCACGATTAGAAGATTACGTTCCGAGTTTCCAAAGACACTAAACTATTACGGTCCTTGTGTGTGTGTTTTTCTATGTACTAAGTATTCCGCAAAAGTAATGTAATGTCAATGTACGTCAAGCTTCGGGTCTCTATAGTTGGTATCAGAGGAAAGGTTTAGTCAACCTTTGGAAACTAGGATGCGAAAATGTTAGTGAGATCCCTAGAGATATTTCTAAGGTATGTCTAGGGATGTCCCTAATGATAAGTATACGTATAGGATATAGTCCTAGAACTATGGTAACGATCATATAATTTAACCTAAGATGTTAGATATTGAAGTTACTCCCCCGTTATTTTGATTTTTGCCTCTAACACTATTCTTTTTGGGTTTTAGAAAATTACTGGAAACAAGATGATTCACGATAATGGAGGATATTATGGACAATGGAATGATATTCTTCATGGGAAACCAAATGAAATGGGATTTGGAAGACCAAACATCATTATTATGCCGAATCAGCAATCTCATTATATGATCAATAAAGTAAAATTTGTTAAGTTTCCTGACTCGTCTAATAAGAGAAAGATGGAGTTTCAAGATGATCATAGAGGAAAGAAAGTTCAATTTACCCTATGTAAATCATGTGGGAAGAGGAATCAAGGAGAATGTTTCAAAGGAACTGGAAGATGCTTTGGGTGTGGAAAAGAAGGACACAAAGCAAGTAAGTGCAAAGGAAAAGGTTCAGTTAACACCATGGATGAGGATAATGGTATTGCTACGACATCAACAATGGTTAAATGTTTTAAATGTGGAATGTGCGGGCATTATGCAAATCAATTCCCTAAGGGAAAGTCTCATGAATAGAATCAGTATGGTCGTATGGGAAGTATTTATGTTGATGATGATGAAGAGACTACAAATGATATGTGAGATGAAAGAATTTTTGAATCTTGGTCAATGGTTTAAGAAGGTAGTGGAATGATTACATGTTTATCAAGTGTAATGTTGTATAAGTAATCTCATGGTACTATGGAATAAAGAGACATCTAAGGATTGTTACACTATTGTCTTTCCTAAGTTTTTAAAGTGTATGATTAATCGTACCAGTAACCATGAAATGTTATTCAGATATTTTTTGGAAAGTAGATGATATGCGCATAATGAAGGAATAATAAGATAATGAGGTGTTTGATTCTATTCATGAGCTCATGACTGATATAAGGAGAAGGTTATATCATGGTTTGAGTATATAGAATTTTTGGATTTTGGTATGTGGAAAGAGTTAACTTTTAACTGCATTCATGTTTTCACTAAGGTTCAATGGGTATTCAAGAGAATACATGATTAAGGCCTTTGAATGTTTGGAATGTGACCAACAAGACATATCTTATGATATATGGGGATCAACGACAGCATTAAATCTCTGGTAATCGTTTTCACTATATTATGACAATGGACTGCAGTATTATGGATAATCCTAAAGACTAGAATAAATTATGTTGGACTTAAATTAGTATTGTTTAAGGATAGAAGTTCTTTTTTCAATATTATTGATGGGTTGTTATAGTAATGTAGTTTTAGAAAAAGGACAACCTGCAGGACGGGAGACATCACATCACGTCGGACAAGGCTGTGGGAATCGAACCCACAACCGAAGTGCGACTGGCCTTTATCTCCTACCACTGGCCTACAGGAAGTCCCTGTTTAGTAGAAACTAGTTTTATTATATTAAGTAGTATGATATATGAAGTATAAGTCCATTTTAGGAACCATATATGATTAATCTCACTATAGATCGACTTATGTATATAATTTTTGCTAACCTTTTGTTTGAGACAGATGGAATGACCCGTCATTCTATCACATGATCTGCTAACACTTCACGAATAACAAATTCAACTTCATTTATTTAAGAGATGAAGTGGAAATTGTTCAAGGCCCGAACAACTTTGAGATTGTACCAAAATAAAGTAAGTATTTAATCTAAGAAAATTTTCAACTTTAGGGAAATGATCTTGAAAACCAAAAATTTTGTCCTAGTGATCTTATACCTGATGAATCAAATGGTACCTTATATCATCACAAATCTATGGATTTGTGATTACTGGATTTTCCATAGCCATGTTCTCTACCACTCTCCATCAGAACATGATGGTTAGATTTCTCTTCCATATCCATATTTTTACCTATGTGGAAACCCAGCGAATAGTTTATTTGGGTAACCGTTACGTTTCATACTTTCGTTTTTAAAGATTTGTTTTTGTATTCCTTTTTACGATGTGGGTTTCTATTAAAGAAACTTTCGAATAGTAAACCATTTATAACCCTGAAGAATTTCGAGGGCGAAATTCATTTTAAGGGGGGTAGAATGTAACACCCCGATATTTTATGAAAAATAATCTTTTTAATTTCACTAATGTCTTGTGTTGTACGCTACACCAAAAGGAGCTTGCACAACACGCATCCTTGATTTTCCTTGCATTACACGCAATCGCGACCTTCCTCGATAGCGTGTGTAGTACGCAATAACGAGTTTCACTAAACAACAATACGCTATTAAAATATTATTAAAACTAGCCGTTATGAATAGTAATAACCACTTTTTGAAATTTTGTAATTTTATTTTTCAAAATGGAATTCATTTTTGGATTCGAAGTATCGAATTTAGCCTAAGGTGAAATTTTGGTACTTTTCGGATAACCTTCATATTCTGATGAATAGTGATAATTACTAAATTATAATTAAAAACAAATTTTTTAATCGAAATAATTAATAGTGATAAATTATTAATTTGAGTGGTTTTAAAGTATATTTAGAATATGTTTTTACAATTTAATACAATGTTGGTCATTGGATGTATTTTCACATTTAAACCAGATATAATCAAGTGTCAATCTTTTGATAGATATTGTTTCTTAAAAACACACTATTTGTTTTAACAGCGGGATTTAATTATAAAATTAATTAATGCAACTTATATGTTATGAATTTGGTAAAATAGACTTAATTTTTGAATTCGGAATATGAAATATAGCTTAGGATGAAATTTTGGCATTGTTCTGAAAAACATCAATTTTTGATGAATAGTGAAACTACTAAGTGGTAGTTAAAAAAACTGAATTTTTCATAAAACGTAATTTTACCGATTCTGTGAATGGAATTTCAAAAATCTGAGAGACATGGTTGATGTCAGTAAGTAAAATGTGGTTCAATGAGATGAAAATAATTTTTGGTGAATAGTAACTTTTTACTTTTATTTACCACGGTTAAAAGTAAATAGGGTAATTAAGGGTAAGAATGATATTAATATTACCCTAAAACATGTCCTAATTCTATTGGACAAGTGTATCTCGACCACAAACAACCTTAAGTGTAAAATATTATCATTTAGGCCCACTTGGATAGATTAGGACATTTATTATTATTTAATTCAAAGAAGAGTTAAAAGAGTTAAAATCAAAGTATATTTGCTAAAACATTTTTAATATAGGGTTGTATATAAGATAAATTAGATTGTAAATATTAATTGAAAAGATAAAACGATTTCCTACAAAATGGTATTTTATTTATAATTTTTAGACATTAAATAATATAATTTATTTATGACATAATGATGATGCAGTAAATATCTTATTAATGAAATATTGACATAATTGATGTTATAAACACCAAAATAAATGTAATTTGAGACTTTTTATGAATCCCAATAATTTTCTAGGTTACTATGATATATTATTGTTGATGTAATCAACTTGGTTCGAACATATAATTCTTTTATTACTTTCACAAAAATCATATATCAAATAGTGTCAAAATTGACACAAAATAGTTTTTAAATAAAATATTATATTATTAATTGTTATTTTATTTCTAAAAATCTATGGTTCGGCCAAATGACTTAGATAAGGATATATATATTAATAATAAACAATTTGGGGTTCGTTTGGCATGTTATAGTAAGTGTATTAACCATATAGTGTAAGAAAACAAAAAGACACGGTAAAAGTTAAATTATTTAATTTAGAGTTAAATATAATTGATAAGGTTAAAATAATAACCTAAACTTGTCTAAATCCTATTGGTTGATAGGATTTCGACCCATCCCCACTTTAGCTTCTAAATAAGACCCTTTGGAACCATTATAAACCGATTTTGACTTTAATATTAAATAATATTTTGAGATATTCCTAAGGTGCCCCTCTCCTCCCTTATAAAAAGGGAACCTCCTCCCCCTCCTCCTCACACCAATTTGAGCACTCAAGCTCGGCTAACCCCTGACAAAATCCCTTCTCCACTTCCCTAGAATAATCCTAGAGGTCCTGGTCTTCTTCAAAGACCAATCTTAGTTCCCTAAGTGGAGGATTTAAAGAGGCGTTTCAAAGAAGAGGTAATATCCATTACCGATCTTTTCAATTTCTTTCTTCTTCAACTTATTCTTCTTTAGTTGTTTCATGATAAAGTAATAACATCAGTATTTATTATATACTGATATGTTATTATAAATATTAAACAACTCTAATTAACCTTCTATCCATCCTACGGAAAAAGGAAATCACCGTGCGTGCGTACGTACGGAATACCGTCTCCACGCCGTGGTGTAATCTATTTTCCACCACCACATTAATTGGATGGGTATAAAGGTATAATGAGTAACTATATATGATTATTATAAATTGATATTGATACTGAAATATTATACATACACTTCAACACAATTCCACGACCATGGGAACGATATCATCGCTCGTGCGTACGTACGGACTACCGTCTCCACGACGCGATGAGATTCATTCTCAATGATTAACCATTCATGAATGATTATAAAGTATATATAATAAGTACTAATGAAATATATGACCTAATAATGATACTGGAATTATTTATATTTATGTCATCTACTTAATTCCATTCAATTCAATAAGGAAACGAAAACATCGTTCATGCGTACGTACGGACTACCGTCTCCATGAACGGTGTATTTCGTTCCATTTAATGATTTATTATATATTTATATTCTGAATATATATATATATATAAATCATTTTTTATATTCTGGAATTAAGTAATCATGATCTAAGTAATCATATGAATAATTACAAGTTAAAAACATGAATGACAAATGAGACGATTTTACCCAAAACGCTACTTTAACATGAATTTACAAAAGAACGGGTAATATAAAGTCATAAGTGGACCATATATGATATAATAACAATGAATATGATTCTGTAATAAGTCAATAACATGATTTAAATCATTATACAGGAGGTTCGGACACTTACAAAGCAAGTCGGACCTAAGGTAAGGGAAATATCACAATCTCATTTTTATCCGAGATTGTTTATTCGTAAGTATTTACTGGGGTGTATTTTATCATCCACATCCATGTTTCATAAATATGTAATATTATTTCCATCCACCTATTTTTTTTAAATCCAATTTTACCCTTCGGTGAGTTTTTAGTAAAAGAAATGAAAGGAATCTTTTGTCATTTTTCGTACGAGGTACTTTTTGACTTTTCTGACAAAAGTACGAAGAATGTTTTTTTTAACTTATACGGCATGAATGGATTTCTAAAACATTATTTCCAAGAAGTTTCCTTTACAAGTATTCAAGTTTATTTTTAATAAACTTCTTTTAGTTTAAAATTTTATGACATGTTAAGAAAGGAAAAGTGTTTTTGAAGTAGAAAGGATATTTTCCTCAAGAATGGAGTTCAAGTATTTTATCAAAATTATTTTCCATCTAAGATAATAAAAGGGTTATATTTTTATCCCTATTATTACATGGATTTGATTATGTTGTGATGGAAATATTTTTATGAATTCCTTTATCTTATATGAATTGTTTTATGATGTCATGTTGTTTAAGAATCCCATTTTTATTACATGGGTTACGCTATGATGTATGGTTTATGATTATGTGGAACACATAAGAAAGGATTCATTATAAGATGGGTGGGACCTATATCTCTCTCCAATGCATTGGGTAAAGATTTTATATCTCATGAGATAGACATGGCTGGAACGGTAGGTTATACCGGTTCAGTGAAACAGAACTGAAACGAGGGTGACTCAGTTCAGAAAGGGACTTTGTCCACTAAGATAGTCTTGGAAATAAGTCTTGACTAATAAGAAATGATTCTCTATGATTATGTGTGAATGCCACAAAGTTTCATGTTTTAAGTCATGATTATTGTGATTACATTTCACTGCCATGATTTATCCCATGTTATGAAATTATGATCTCTTTTGCAGGTTAAGATTTCCAAAAGTTATGTGCTTGTGTATACGATGAGATTTATATTTCTTTTGTTTAACCTTACTGAGCATTTGAGCTCACCCTTTTATGTTTTCTTTTCCCCAGGATATAAATAAAGGTTTTAGGTAAAAAAAGAGGAATATCTTTATGGGAGATATTGGAGATCTTTCACCACGATTAGAAGATTACGTTCCGAGTTTCCAAAGACACTAAACTATTACGGTCCTTGTGTGTGTGTTTTTTTATGTACTAAGTATTCCGCAAAAGTAATGTAATGTCAATGTACGTCAAACTTCGGGTCTCTACATATTTTATTTATTATATAATTATTTTTCTTTAATTATAATATTTAATAAACCTTATTACATTTCCATATGTTGGAAAATGAAAATGTCGCTCATTTGTATGTGTTGACAACCACATCCATGATACAATGTCATTCATTTGTCATTTATATTTAACATAGTTGGTAATAAGGATATATTTAATGAATATATAATATATTTATGAAATAATTATTACACTATAAATATGAATTAATATTTTCCTTTCTTTCCTTCCATATATCAAAAAGATGAAACATCATTTGTGCGTACATATAGACTATCATCGCCATATAGAGATGTAATTCATTTTTCATAACCTATTTAAATGAATGATTATCAAATTTTATATGATGAATAAATATAATAATTATTTCATTATTAATATGTTTAATATGACGAAACTATGAACAATATTCATGTATCAGAACCATCGAACCGAAATAAACATGTAAAACAAAATAGTTTTCATAAGAATGGTCATTTTTTAAATAAATTGATAATAAAATGATAATTATAAATTATTAAATAATGATAAATATTATTTTAGGTATTAATATGGTTATATAATATATTTATAATAGATATATATATATTATAATATATATTTCAATATATATGTAGAAATATGAGGTTTGAGGTAAGAGTTTTATATTATAATAACATTTCATTTTGGGATTATTTTTGGTAAATTTAAATGGAGGGAAATTATATAGATATAATCCTTTAAAAACAATTTATTTTTTTCAAATATAGTATATCCATGATTTTTTATTTATTTCCCTTTATAATATAAAATGATCCATAAATGTTTTTAAATAAAACTCAACCTTATTTCCTTTTTTGCCAATTTGTTTCTTCCATGTCCACACTCTTAAAATAAAATATATGAAAGTGTTTATATATATTTTGTTTTAAAAAAAAAGGTAATTTGATTTACCTTTTACCATATTTACAAGTTTTTAAGGTATTTTTTTAAATAAATGTTTTCCAAACCAGTTGTTTTTTGACATTATATAAGAGTATGAAAATAATTATCTCTTTTAACGTATATAGTTTGAAATGATTTTACCACCATAATTACCATTATTTTATATAAATATTATCTATTCTTATTTTCAAATAATATCATTTTCTAAAAATTTTTAATTTTTGAGTTAAAATGTAATCAAAATAATATGACTTTAGGTTCATTGTTTCAATAAATAGTTTGAATTTTAATTTTAATGTATTATTCATCAATAAAAAAATAATTTTTCTTCAATGATGATATAAGATTATGATACTATAAAAATTACTTCTCTTAAATGGTTGTGATGATTATTATTTAAGGATAATTATATGATCTCATTTCTATCCCATTGGTTAACTAAGTTATGAAAAACCCCTTATGAAACATTTTTCATTTCCAATATTTATGAAATGATGAAATATTTAGAAAACATGTTTCCTAACCTATATTTTTTGAACGAAAAGGTAATTTATTGATCAAGGAAACCATTATTACAAAGCCAATCAAGGAACGAGTTCACCCAACAATGATCACCCTAATGTTTCCCAAAATGATCCAAATGATGGGATTTCAAATTACCATTTCTTTTGATGAATGAAAATTTTCATGCATCGAATCCATTGGTCATGGACCAGATCATCCTCAAGATGAGACCATAAGGCTGGGAATCGTCATACTTTTTTGAGAGAGCATTCACCACTTTGAGGTAGTTGGATTCCACCAGAACATAGGCCAAAATTTTTAATGGGAAAAAATAATCCCCTGGGGGATGGCTGAGGCCTCTTCCACCACAGGGCACCATGAGTTAGGCACTGCCCTACACTGAGCTTCCACAATCTGTCCAAAACTGTTATAGGAAATGATCCCAATACTGACCCTTGAATTAGTAGAGACAACAACATCAGTATTAATATTGAAGAAACCCTCAGGGGGGGAGACCAAACCGCTCACCCTAAGGTGAATTTTTTTTGGTGGGAGGTCTGTGCTAGGGTTCTTCCTACTTGTGACTTTCTGGTGAAGTGAAATTTGGTAGAGTATGACACATGTCCCTTGTGTCTCCATGAAATGGAATACCCTATGCATGAAATTCTTTCCTGTAATGGGGTGGAAGGGGTGTGGAAGGTTTGGAGGCCGTACATTAGTTTTTTCTTAATTTCCTTCAATTGGGTTGGTCCCAAACCTTATTAAATGGGTGGCTTCTCTGGAACCGAGAGTGGTAGGGCTGATATGCACAATTTCATGGTTTGTTTGGACTCAACAGAATGAATTCATTTTCCAAATGAAGGTGACCCCTGATCACCTATGGGTTGATAGAGCTTTGTAGTGGATGAATGGTTGAAAAAAAGTGATGTGGGGCTTTCTCTAACCTCTATTTATTGTATGATTACATTATGAATATTTTATAAATTTTGGGCAAACAAATATATGGTTTTCAATATGTGAAGGGTGGGATCATAATTATATTGCCCTATAATTCATTGTGTTAAGATGGATATTTTTTTAGGTAATAATTATTGGAGTGGAGAGAAAACCATGTTCAATTAGAGACTATATCAAATAAGATGGTATTGGGAGTGGGCCTTGGCTTATGAAATTATAGAATAGGGAGTGAATAAAATCCACTATGATAGTATTGGAAGTTATCCATGACTAAAAAAATTATTATCAATTCTTATGTGTTTTCCAAATAATTATTTCTTAAACTGATGATGTGATCTCATAGAGAGTGAAATTTTACTACCGATTTCACACAAATATGATTGATTTCATTTATTATGAAAATTCCTTATTCCATGATTTATAATTAATGATCTTTGACTAATTAGGAATAGTTATCTCATGTTATGATCATTTTATCATAAACTTATTCTTATATTATTCTCATTTATTATCATGGATTTAGATATACTATGATTACCCTTAATGATCATCTGAGCTACCCATTTCTCATGTTTCCTTTCCCTGGGTTATGAAGAACTAGTTTTTTGGAGGGTATATATATGAAGTGCACTATATGAGAATAACTTTGAAGGAGATATTTAAGATATTTCAAGAAATTAGTTGTTTATATATATAGCCTCCAAATATTATAATTATTTATAATAATTGGTCATGTATTATTATGAAATTTATTAAATACTCCTTGAAAATTATATAATATTTATCTATGAAATTCTCATACCACATCAAAGAAAAAACAATTTATTATGAAATGCTACAAAACTATTTTAATATGTTGGAATACCTTTATTTAAAAGCCACATCATAAAAATGAAAACCAAACACTTTATAAAAAATAGGAGAAGATAAATAATATGATCTAATGAGACATCACATTATTAGGTTTGAAAATATAATGGGGATAATTGGTCGGAAGTGAAATCCTGAACTAGAAGAATAAGTCCTTATATAAGGAAGATTTTGATTATTTCTAACTTAATTAATATTTATGAGGAAATAAATCCAAAAATGTGATTTCCTAGAAAATAAGGAAGGAATACATTGTAATATTATCATGAAAGAAAAGAGTACCATCTTGTGAAACCATTGTAAAAAAATAATCATGTGGACTCAAGAAAAGAAGTTCAATCAAGAAGAAACCCTTGTTGTAGTGGTATCATAAAAATTAAAAGAAAATAATATAGATACCATAAGGTATAAATCAAAATATCATGAATTAAAATATATTTACTATACTTTAATGACATAGGGTAGTGAATTCAACATCCTAAATAATAAATGGTTCTTAATATTAATAATGTCTAATGGATTTGAAAAAATTGAAAAATATCCCTTGAAATCATGCAATACTTCGAATAAAAATACATTTGATGAAATAGAATGGTTTGGATCATCAAAATATCTTAATTACATAAATATTTTAAAACAACCATTAGTTAGTGATTACACTTGATCAAATATATCATGGCGCACTATAAAAAATATGTTATAAGAAATTAATTTCGAGATAAATAACCCCTTACCATAAATTTTTACTTTTAAAATATGATCTTACTTACAATAAAATGAACATTAATATGTCAATAATTAATTTAAATTCATTATTATGTGATATTTAGTTTTATACCCACAATTTATAACCATCTATTATAAGTATTTGACTCTTTTATTATTTATTTTTAGCATCATATGTTATGATTTTTTTATTTCTTATTTCTAATAATTTTTGTGGTAATGGAGTATATTATCACATATGAGTTTAATGATCCTAATTCCATAATTATTATATAAATAATAGTCATTATTTTTTTAATGATTTATTGTATCCCACTTACTTTGGTGAAAGACATGGATTTCATTCATGATAATGGAAATTGCAATAAACTAGTTTCATTGATATTAACGATCAAAAGGTGGTATATAAATAATTATATTAAATATTAAATTATATATCAAATATTAATAATACCCATATAAAATCATTAAAACATATAAAATAAATTATTATTACTTGATATTTTCATTATATAACATTCCTTAAACATTCTTGACATAAACGTCATATCACTATTCATGTAAGTGTTATAACATACCCAAATGAGATCATGTTATAATGATTTAATGAGTAATGAAATGTTTCTATAAAAGGTTATAAAATGTTTATATAATCGTAAAAAAATTTAAATATCATTTTCCATCATTAAATTCATTCCTATAACCATCCATATTGGTTGGTGAAGAAAAATGAAATTCATCATTCATGGATTTGGTAGTCAGCATGTGAACATGATTAATGATTCCATTTTTTAGTAAATCAGATGGAATGATGGTATATGATTAATTGTCATTTTATAATCTTAATTTGTAAATAATCCACATATTCATTCATTAAATCTATTCATGTTATTAAACAACAAAGGAAGTGACCAAAAAAGACCATATGATTTCACTGAGGAGGTAGTCCTCATATACCCACAATTGATGTCGTTCTGTATATATTAGTTCAATTAATTATTTTATTAATTCTTTACAAATTTATATAATAACATTTTAGTATATTAAGAATAATGGTTTAATTATGTTAAGGTTTATATAAAAATATTTTAAGAGTAAGATAAAGAAGAAAAAACATAGAAGTAATAAATAATAATGTCGAAAACATGTGATATCTCTTGGAAATATCTTAAGATAATTAGGCCTTAGTCTGACTAAATGATTCAAGAGGCATATAAAACTAATAGGTATATCATAAAGTGGTGGAAAAAATCCTCATTTATAAGTGAAGAGAAGGTTAATTTTCTAAGTACACATTAAATTTATATAATCATATGAAGCTATTCATTGTTAAAAGGATCAAAAGGTGCGAAATAATGGAGGGTTATAGGATGTATCAATCCACCATTCAACTAAACTCTTAAATCCAAGTGCTTTAAATGATTTATTTCTTTTACACTTAAGAAAACTATTTTTTATCATTCAATATTAAATGTGGTAACTGATACTTTTAACCTTGGTAATTAATTTTAATGATAATAATGAAAATTTATGTTATGGATTAATTTATAAACAACAATTTAAAATATGAATTAAATTTTAAAAATAAAATTTCTATGGATTGGAAAGGATATTTTCATAATAAAGTCACATGATGTATATAATAATTGTTTTTAAAAAAGATTGTTTTTTATTTAAAATTTTTGTTCATGTAAAAATCATCAATGTTAATAATTTCAATTAAATAAATTGGTATATTATAAAACAAATAAATTTTATATAGCATTAAAATCAAGCCAAAATGTAATTTCACCATAAAAATACTCATTAAAATAAAATATCGAAGACTTTTCTTAAATTTGAATAAAATGTAACCTAAGTTATAAAAATTTGAATTAGGTTTTATAAGTTGAAAATAATATTCCAAATTAATAATTGTACACCATAAATTCATATATTATCACATAAAATGGTTACTAAATGTCCATGTATTTCTTATATAATTATAAATTCCTATGATTTACAAATTTTTCTTAATATTGTATTTTTCACCATCCACATAAAAATAAAATATTTAAAGAAATCCAAAATATTAATCCTCTGTAATATTGAAAATATTAATCCAATAATTATGTTTATTTTATCAAATTAATACTATAAAATTTATGTATTTAACATCTAATTAAAATAAATTACATAGTGAATATTGTTTTCATATAGAATTAAATATTTTAAAATATTAAGCATTTGAAATTATATTTAAAATCAAATACTAATTTTATTTTTGTTAATACATTATTCATATAAAAAATATATATTATCTAAAATATATTTAGTTTCTTTTAATAAATACCATAAAAATAAAATTGCAAAAATTTCCATTTTAGGAATAAAATGATCCTGTTAAATTTATCAATGCACGAGTAAATAAACATGTTGTTTCAATAAAATAAATTTGATTAATAACATATCAAATTTATATTTACTTAATTATATTGTATTTATATCTAGATAAATTTTCCCTCACTTTCTCTATGTATGATCTAGGTATATGGTAAATTTGGCTATAGTGGCAGGAGGTGAATCTAGTAGCATGGATCTCATGGAAATTTCCATGATCTTGAATTTCTATGAAATATGATTTCACACATAGACTTATTATGGTAATTTATCTTTGTATTGGTATATGGAAAACTCTATTGAGGATCCATCTTTGCCAATCTTTAATAAATGAGCTTTATCAAGGAGATATCTTCTAGATGTTTCCATTTAATTCCTTTTTGTTCATAGATTTCGTAATATGGTTACTTTATTTTATACCATATAATTTTATAGCTATATTTTAATGGTATTTTTAAATAATTTTATTTTAATGTATCATAGTTACCTTTTATTTTTTAATTTAATGTGAATCTTGCTTTTAAATAGAGTATTAATTTTTTGAAAAAATAAATTTTAAAATCTCATGGTGTTACATTCTCCGCCAAAAAAAAATAAAAAGCTTAAAAAGTTAAATTTCAATTACTAAAAACAATTAATAAATGTATCTAATATATAATCCAGACTCAATATATAGTTTTTAATATGAAATATGTATTGCTATCATATGTTTGATTATGAAATGTTTTATATTGAATGTGATTATTTATAATTATTTACAAACATACCATTAATAACTTCATATTCATGATATTTTTTCCAATATAGTATTAAATACAAATGGTTTTGATAATATAGTAATAAATGATATTATGAATATGAAAACTAAATCCTACTATTTTTCTTTAATGACACATTTATTATACTATATGATCATTCTATTTGAACTATATCACATTTGGTCTATCCTAAATCTCTCTTTGTTCATCATAGGTTATCCATGCTCATATTCCTATTTGGTTTTCTAACCTAAAATAAATATGTGATCAAATACTTTAAAATACTTCTTAAAGATAAAATGTGCAACCAATGTATATCCTCAGGGAGTTTCAATCCTAGTTTTTAATCTTATTCCCACTCACCATGCACTGATTAAAGATAAATTCAATACTCAAACAACCTTTTTAAAGGTGGTTATATGATGGTGCATCTATGCCACAATGAAATTCACTTTCTAGTATCCAAATAGGGATGTAATTATTAGGAGAACCATATGCTCTACTCTTCAACAAAACATCAAGATGTTATACTATATTTAAACTTATTTATATGGTTTTGACTAATTTTCACTCATCTTAATTCCTAAGAAAACTAAGCCAGGATCTAATGAAAATTAAGGCAGCATATACCCTCACACCTAGGTCTGGTGATAAAAATAATTTCTTTAAACAATATATTTGACAGATATAGAGATTACCCATGATAAACATATCATTATTTTCCCCAATTTACATAATTTAATAAATCAACATCCCAATTGAACAGACAATCCCAATAGTAGATATTTTTGAATCTTTGAGGACAAAATACAATAGAATATTATTATATTATACTTACTAAAATTTCCCCACAATTGATCCATAATTCACACCCTTCTAGACTAAAAATTTTATATAATATTTTTCAAAACCTAGGGAATTTAAAAATAATAAATTATTGAAAAATAACACTTCGTAAGGGAAAATATCATCCATATGTAATCAAGGGATATATGATAAGAATATTAGAAAAAATAACTAGCAGAGAAATATCTAATTTAAGAGATCATGGAAAAACTGTAGTTCATCGTAGTTAACGATAAAAGGATATGAAATCTTAAATGAAAAAACATATACCATGCTACAATAGTTTAAAATGATAAATGTAATAAAAGGAATATAATAATCGGAATTTAAAACGTGAACATGTCATGTTTTTGAATCATATCATAACATGGACTTGTGGAACATACATAAGAATAGAAGGACATAAAATTATAAAAAAAATAAAATTATTACAACAATATATTTTTTTTTATAAAAATCTATTCTTGTCTACTATTTAAATTGTGAAAAAATCCAATCATGTCCAAGATTTATGTTTTTAACAATTCTATCCATGTCCAAGATGTATGTTTTGATCAAATATAATCATATCCAAAATTCATTATCTCATGAGATATAAAACCAAAACAAATACATTTTTGGGAGATATATGACCCCAAATATTATCATTTGTACATATATTTTCAATACAATTTTAATAAATCAAATTATCATGATAAATCATGGGTTTAAAATAGGTTTCATTCATCACATCATAAAGAAACCATTGAATAAAAAATGGGTTTTTCAAAATCTCTAAATGGTGTCACCAAAATAATCCTCAATAATGTAAAAAATAATATCCAATATTTAATAACTCAAAAAAATTATTTCATAAAATTTTTAAGGTGATCAAGGAAAATAATTTTTTTTAAATAAATCATTCAGAGATAAAAAATAAAATGGAACTGAAACCACAAATGAATTTTTACGTTACATCGTCTACATTTTCACAAAATAAAAATTAACAGAAGAAATTTAAATTTATTTTTTGAAATGGTGAGTTGAAAAATTTGAAAAGAATTTACTTTATAAAGAAACATAAAAATGTATCTCTGAAAAAAATTTAAAGGTAATCAAAAGGAAATGTTTCTATGAATATAAAAAATTATTATAAAAGTTCAATTTTTTAACATTTTGAAATACAATTTTTCCAAAAAAAATCATAAATTTTTTTTAACTATAATATTTTGAAAAACATAGAATGGAAATATGAAGGTCACATAAGAAAAACTTAATTGGGAATCTAAATTTAATAGAAAACATATTTGGGAAGAGAAAATCTTGAAATGAAATAAAAAGTTCTTAATTTAAAATGATTGGAATTATTCCCATCATCATCAAATATTATGAAGAGAAAAAGAGAAAAATGTAATTCTAAAAACAATAATGAGGAGTGACATGATAATATAATCATATAAAATAATATAATCATAATGTTATACTGTGTAAATAAATTAATCATTAATACCCCATAAAATATGTTTAGCATAGAAGAGATATAATAAATTGGAATTTAAAATATCATTAAATAAAATATATTCATTATACATGAATTAAATATGGCAGAGAACAGAATTTATAAAATAATAGTTGGTGTGAAATATCAAACATGTTTCATGGGACAATAAATATAGACAAATAACCCTTAAAATTGATGTATCCTACGAATCAAAATTCATTTCAATAAAAACCATGAAATTAATCTAAAAAAATAATTATTTATAATAAGATGGTAAAATAAATAAATTATGTAGTCATCAATCAAAATAAATAATATCATAGTTCACAATATGAAATATTTATGAATAAATTAAATTTGAGAAATAAACCCCTTACCTTGAATTTTTCTTAGTCGAAGGTTCTCTAAACTTATGCAACCTAATCATAACTATCTTAGTCACTAATTTAAGAGTCTTATTGAAATATATTTTATTTAACACACATATTTCATCACCATTTATCTCATATATGTTCCATGATTATGACTTATTATTATCATCATATGTTAGGATTTTTTGACTGTTTTTTTCATTCATGATTCACAAAGATAGGTTTGAATCATTCTGATTGTTTTAAATTTAACCATTCCATTATTATTAAATTTATAATAATATGCATTTTTAAATTGTTTATTAATTCAAATTTAATTAATTGAATGACATCAATATGGTTCAGAAAAAGGAAATTGTTATGAATATGTTTCAATAAGTTTAATGAAAAAATATGGAAATTAATAAATATTTTAAATAATAATAAATTAATTATATATTAATTAAAAATTAATAAAAAATTTAATTTCACATGATATTGTTATTATATTAAATTCCCTATTCATTCATTATATAATCATTATAACATTATTCACGTAGGTGGTAAAACTAACCCAAACGAGAGTGTGTTATAATGATTTAACAAGTAATGATTTTATTTTATATAATGATAATATAAAATTTAAATAATATTATAATTTTTATAAATATAATTTAATATCATTAAATTAATTATTAGAAACATCCATGGTGGGTGGTGGTGATAAATGAAATTCTTTATTCAAGGAGCCATTAGTCTGCAAATATGCATGATTAATGATTCAATTTCTAATCATATGAGAAGGAATAAATCTATATGATAAATTATCATTTAAAAATTATAATTTTTAATTAAATATAGTAGTTCATAAAAGAAATAATTTTTATGAGCCATGTAATGAGGTGATGGAAAACAAACCATATCACTTTATGGAGGTAATAATTTAAAAGTACGCTAGATTGAGGTTATGTTATTTATATTAGTTGATGGAATGGGTTAAATAATTGTTCCTCCAATAAAATAATAAAATTATATTATATTATTAATACTAATTTAATTATATTATAGTTTCTAGAAAAATATTGAAATATGATGATTATGAAATAAACCTATGAAGTAAAAATTACTCACATTGAGAACATCAAGATTTTATCAGAAATATACTAGGAAATGGAGGCCTTATAATGACTTATTTTGATCAGAGGATTTCTAACATGAGTGTAGATTACAACAAGAGAAAAATGGAATATTTTTATACTGAAATATTATATGAATTTTGTAGTATAATGCGTAGGAACTTACCCAATTTTAGATTTGAAGATAAGGGTGTTTTTGGAAGGACACATTGCATTATAATAATGGTATGCCAAATTTCAAGGGTAAAATAATAAATAGGTGTAAAATAGTAAAGGGGATTATGGTTGAATGATCCACCTCTCATACAAACACTAGGGGGCATGTTTTTTTTTTCCGGGTTTTTACACTTAATTAAACTATTTTTACCCTTTTAACTTTTACTACGATAACCAATGTTTTTACCCTCGGTATTGAATTTTAAAGGAAAAAAAATTAAAATTGGTCTAATTGATTAATTTTAAAATTATAATTTAAAATATAAAAATAACATTATAATATAAAATATTTAGGTGTTAGAAAATGTAATTTCATAATTATCAGACATGACATATTAAAACATTTTTTAGAAATTATTTTCTATTGTTAAAATTTTTGTATAGATTAAAATTATTACTTTTTTTAATTTCTTTGTAAAAAAAATATTCATAATAAAAAATACTTTTCTTGTGTCTTTAAAACCATTATAAAAATTAATTTTACTCTAAATTTGATAAATTTAAACAACATAATAAAAATGTTTCTAAATTGGAATAAAATTTTACTTAATAACTAAATATTAATCACATGTTTACTAAGTTAAAAAAAATTATTTTAAAAGTATATAATTACCCATTAAAATGATTTATTAATTAAAATGTCTATTAATTATCTATACTATGCTTATATAATGATAAATTATAAAATTTTAAATTTTTGTAAATAATGTATTTTCCCCATTCACATAATGATCAACTATTTTAGAACAATACAAATAATTAGTCCTTAGATAATAATGAGATTTTTAATCCAAAAAATATATTAATTGTTTCCCCAAATAATAATTATATTTTTTAATTTAAAATTTAAATAAAAACGTAATAATACATTGAAAATAATTTTCAAAGGCAATTAACCTTTTAAACAAATTAACCATTCTTACATTTATTTCATACCAGTTACTAATTAAACTGGTGTTAATACATTATTCACATTGAAAATACATATTATTTATAAATTATATTTCTATTATTTTAATAAAAATAAAATAAAAAATACAACTGAAAAGATACATGCTAAGGAATAAAATGATCTTATTAATTTATTGATGCATTAATAAATACAAATTTTGTTTTGTTTATAAAATACATGTGATTATTAACATACCTTTATATTAATTACATGATTACTTCATGATCATATATAGTCACATACCCTCTTATGGTCTTTTTATAATATATAATAATAACTTACATTTTTTTACAGTCTTCAATAGTAATTCTACTTTCATGGATCTTATGGTAATTTCCATGACCCTAAATTTCACTTGAATATGATTTTATGAATATTATAATTATTAGAGTTTGTCTTGGGGGTGGTCAATGTAGAACACTAATGACACCCACACCCTCCCATTATTGGGTAAATTAAGTTCATAAGGGAGACTTTCACAACACGATTCCATGTAATTTACATTTTCTTCATAGATTTCTGAGAATGGTTCCTCCATTTTATACCCAATAATTTAATAAATATATTATAAAAATATATTTAAACAATATTATTTTTAATTATCAGAGTATTATTTTAGTTTTTATTTTATTATGAAACCAACTATTGAAAATAGTTTTAATTTAGAGATAAAAATACATAAAAAATCAGGGGGTGTTACATTCTCCCCTCTTTAATAAATCGTGTCCACTAAATTTAAAATATCAATTTACATTTCCTAATGGTATCTAATATATAATAATTACTCATTATATAATTTATAATGAGATATAAAGTAAACTCACTTAGGTATTACTAGACATATTTTTATCCAACATATTCTTGTTTAAGAGTTTCTATTGATAAACCTTTAACATATCCACATTCTTGATCATTTTTACAATAAAATAATAAATTCAAGTGGTTATTTTACTACTAGATTAAATGATCTAATAAATATTAAAACTGAATAATATTATTTTTTATCTAATGGAGCTTTCATTTAAAAATATTATACTTTCATTTTAACTATGAAACACTTGTTGCATCCTATATCTCTCTTGGTTCTACCTAGATTATTCATGCTCATATTCCTAATAGGTTCTCTAATAAAAAAAAATACATGCTCAAATCCTTCATAGTGGTTTATAAAAAGAATATTATTAAATAAAAAATATACATTAGTCATGTTTAACCAGGTATACATGATTATTCCCACTCACCATGAACCTATTAAAGTTCTATTCAATTCCAAACAAGTCCTTTCCATTGTGATTACCTATAGGTTCATTTCTTCCACAACCATACCCTCATTCCAATATCTAGAAGAGGATGTAATTACATGGTGAATCATATACTATATACTTCACCAAAACCTCATGATGTCATATTATATTTAGACTTATCCCTAATGAGATTTACAAATTATTTCTCATTATAATTACAAAAAATAATTAAACTAATAAAAAAATAACTAAACTCTTATCTGTTACCAAATCAAGAGCCCTAGATCTGAATTTCTAAATCTTGTTCTAAAAACACAATCATTAAAAACTATGATTGATCAAAAATGATATAAAACATGTTATAAATATCATTATATTACATTATTTCCATAAGATAATCAAAATATCTCACAAAGAAATTGATAATCCTAAGAAAGTATGGTTTTATTCTTTTGACCACTAGCTACATAAGAATCTTATTTTATGATACATGTGATCATTTCCCCATAATTAATCCACAATAGTCTCCCTTATATACTAATAATATTGTATATATATTTTCAAAGCATGGAGATTGAAAACATAATAAAGGGGTGAACTCAAACACTTAGTATTGGAAAAGATCATTGATCACGTTGTCAAATGGGTCAAATTAGATATTTAGTTTTACGAGAATTTTTGGAGTATATTAGGAACTCTAGGTCATCTTTCGACAGAGCCTTAAATAATTTATAAAATGAAAAGGTTTTTATTATTATAATAAAAGGGGAATAAAATTTTAGAAAACATGTGGGTCGATAATTTAATAAGTCAACAGAAACAATGAATGTGATAAAATAAAGAAGAAATTAACATAATTTATTAAGTGTGATCAACCCGTAGAAATATCATGATGTTTATCCTTAATTTATTCAGTATATAGGTTTTAAATATTTTAATAATTGGTTTTTAAAACCCATAACCATAATTTTAATGAGTTTATATTAGGATAAATCCTGGGGTTCATTCAGAAACACACAATGATTCACCGGTTACCGCTGATGATTAATTGATTTGTGTTCAACTTCATAACCGGAAATCATCAAGGAAACACATGAAGAAATATATTTTCTTCTAGGTTTGGTATGATATTTATTTTTTATACCATTAAATAAATTTTACTGTCCTTGACAATGTGTATTAGAGTTCAATTGACCAATAAGAACCACACAAACACCATAATTGAAAGGGGGAAGAAAAGGGATGAATGGGGTGTGAAACATCACATGGAAGGGTACCCCCACACATGATAATATGAGTTTGAGAATGAAATACCATTACATAACTCAATTAAATAATAATATATAATTATGAAAAATGGCGTACAACTTAGAATTTAAAAGATCATTCAAAATAATACACACTTAAAGCCTGAGATTACATTACATTCATCCCCGACTGATCATAGGGAGTTTAGAAATCTGAGGGGAGGAGGAAGAATATGTTGAATTAGAACTTCACATAGCCTTCATAACTTCTAGATACGATGAGAGGATTCCTTTGGAACTCCCAAATGTAATCATATTTCCTCCTAGTCGAACTATTAAATGAGGTGCCCAAGATTCTCTTTTATAGCCAAAATGGGAGGTGGTTTTGGGAACCCTAATATTGAGAAACCAATTGGTACATGGTTTTAGGCAATTGTATAATCTTATATCACATTCCAAAAAACTAGATACATTTTTTCCGACCACTTGGTTTTATCCTTATAAAATTTGGTGGCCAAATATTTCTTATAATAAGATATATTTTCAAAATACTAAGGAAAACTTTTGAGTGAGTGAAAATTTATTTTATTGTACAGATCAGTTTGGATGGGACTTTTAGTGGATGAATCAGGCTTGGTTTAATTCATGAAACTTGTAGCGCAATAAATAATGGATCATTAAAAAAGATTTTATCCTAATTAGATGCACATATCAGTATAAGTATTCTGTTGAGTCCACATATGTTCTTGGATTCTTGCACAATTTGGCCCATTTTTCATCAACTTCATCTTGGGCCTTCCAAATATCCTCCACATATAACAAAAAACACTAAAAAAGGAAAATAACCATTTTTTAATAGTGATAATAATTAAATTATTTAACCAAACATGAATTTAAATTTGTTATTATAATTTTAATTTTGAATAAAAAACCAGCTTAATACATTGGTATAAGGGTGAAATAAAAAAGTGAATCGAGGTATGATCACTCCCCATACCTAAACATTTGTACTCATGGGAAAAGTATAAAATCACAATCATGTCCAATTCATAAATCAAATGTTTTAAAACTACTAATATTATTTTTAAATAAAATTCATCATGTATCGTTTATGGAATAATGTTTTTACCATTTTTTCTCTCACATTCGAATTTCTTCAACTTTATTTGTTCACCCAGGAAACATGTCGCAAGATACCTCACCTATAAATTTTCCTTATTCACTCAAGGAATATAAAAAATTATAGTTATGCCCTTTTACTAGAGTTTATGTGATCTTAGAATATGATTTCCAAGATTCTACGTTCTCTTCTAGCAGAAACTAGTGTGTCACTCAAGAAGACTTCCAACATGTTGTTTTGAGGTTAAAGGGTTGGCAGGATTTGATGTTTACCAATATAAGGCATAAAAAGGGTGTTTGATCTCATACATATTTTTTTTTCAAAATTCAGTTAGTGTTCATAATGAATTTACACACTCAACCCCTCACAAATTTTATCACCACTTACTCACTATCCCCATTTTCCATTTGTGTGGGTCATGACCGACCAATGATTAATAACCATAAAAATAGACTTTTCTCAATTTTTATAATTTTTATTATATTTTTTCAACGTAAAAAATTATTTTTTATATAGTTTTTTTAGTATAAAGAGGGAAACATTTGTAGAAAAAGGATGAAATATGTATTATGAACCTAATACCTATGAAAAATGTTGGTACGCTTAATATCAACCCATAAAAAATATTTCTCTCCCTAGAATTCCCATGGAAACACCCTATCCTCCACACTTTATGAATACAAACAAGATTTTACACAATATATGGGTAGTTAGGGATAAAGTTTCTTGAAATTTGGATACCTAACAATCATTTCATGGTCTCTATGGCTTAAAATGGTTAAAATGTCAAGGTATCCAAAAATAAAGGTTAATTGTATGAAGGGATTTCGAATAAATTACTACATTTATCATGAATATAGCATACATGAATCTTCTGGATTAAAATATAATCAAGGAAAGTTATAAATTCTCTACACGACCTAATACTCTCAGGAATGTAATTGAAAATAATAATATGCAATAAATGGATCAGAATGTCTCTTAGGTAAGGGATTAAAATATTTCTAAGTGATAATGAGGCATGGGATTTAAAAATCCATTAAACACATAAAAATGATATGAAAATAAAAATTCTTGAAAATGACTCCATATCAACATTCATTTGTATTTTTTTTAAAAAAAATTATATTTTCCACACAATCAACTCAATCATGAGAAATGATTTTGGATATTCATTTTAAGATCAGTTTTTTTCAGAAAACACAAAATAAAGAAAAATAAATCAAAAACTAAAACACATTTTTTGGGTTTTTTTAATCCTAACTAAGATATGTCACCCTCCCACACACCTAAAAATTACATTGTTCTCAATGAAAGTATATTAAATAAATAAGAAATTAAATAAATGCAGGGAGAATTGATGACCTTCTAAGTGGTGTCATATGTGGAATTTATTAGTAGGATTTATTCCATGAGATAATTTGAAAAATTCTCATATAAGTGTTTGATCCTCAACCCATTGAATATAAAACTCTTTCCACACTTCTCATGAAAAACCTGTATAACACTAAAAGGGTAAGCATCAACAAAATTATAAGGACTGATCCATTGGGAACGAAGCTTGCCTTGGATTAGGTTAATCCTAGAATTATACATGAGGACCTTCTCACCAATATAAAACATCCACTGATGAATCATCCTATTATGTATTTAATTTTTTTCTCTTTATAGATTCATGAGATAAAAATTCATCATGCTGAATTTATTCCAAATCCTAAATCGGCAACTTTCTATGCTAACCTGCATATGAGAGGTTCATATTACAATGTTTCAAAACCCAATATGAATGGTTCTCTACCACCATCAGGAGGTAAAATGACTTTTCAAACACAATCATATAGGGTGAAATTCCTATCTAGGTTTGAAAAAAAAAATGATATTCCAAAAGTACATCATCTAAGCACAAACACTAATCTTTATTATTGGGTTGTACCATGTTTTCCAAGATTTACTTAACTTCTTGATTTGATATTTCTACTTGTCCATTAGTTTTTTTGTGATATGAAGTGGATAATTGATGAACGACCCCATTCTTAAGATGAAAGTTTTTCATGTTATTATTTCAAAAATATTAACCATGGTCACTAATGATGAATATTGGGAAACAAAATGAACTAAAAATAAGGGAACTCATAAAATCAAAAACAAATCGAGAGCCATTGGTCGTGGTGGAATTTTATTCTACCTATATAGATACATAGTCAACAACCAATAATATGTACCTAAAGCCAAATGAATTTTCAAAATTTCCCATGAATTCAATGCCCTATGCATCAAAGATCTCACAAAATGACATGGGTTGTTGGGGAATTTCATTCCTCATGGAGATATTCCCTGTGAATTGACATCAAATACATGATTTTCAAAATCTATGGGCATCCCTATACAATGTTGGACAATAAATACCTATGTCAATGACATTTCTAACTATAAGTTAAGAGAAAAAGTGGCCCCCATAAGATAATGAGTAACAAAAGGTCTATATAGAGGTGAACTCATGGTTAGGGACACACCGAAGAACAACTTGGTCACTAAAAATTCTCCACAATATGGGTTATTCCAAATGTACCATCGAGAATCATGCTTAAGTCTCTAGGATTGTGAAGAGATAAAATCAGCGGGGACCCTATATGTTGATATAAAATTCACAATGTCCACATACCAGGGGGTAAGGTCCACAATATCACAATGGTTCTCATGAGGAATGAATTCTCTAATGTGGATGGGAGAGTTTACATGATAGTGTAGTGGTGGGGAAATCCTACTAATGTGGTCGGATAAAAAATTTTCTACTCATATATTATCATGAATCTTAAGGTCAAACTCCAAGAAGAGTAGCATCTAATGTATAAGGTGAGGTTTAACTTAAAGTTTCTTTACTAGAAAATGAGGGGCCACATGATTAGAAACAATAATTATTTTGGACCTAATAAGATATGAATATAATTATTTCTAGGAAAAAATAGAAATAAGTAATTTTTCAGTGGTTATGTTGTTTTCTTGGGCATGGTCAAAGGTACGTGAGGCATACACAATGACACGGGGAGCCTTCTCAAACCTTTATGATAAAACATACCCAACTAAAAAGTTAGAGTCATCACACATAATCTCAAATGGGATATCCCACCTTGGTGGTTGGATTACGAGATGCAATGTGAGGATTGTTTTTAGTGAATCAAAATCATCCCCACATTTATTATAAAAAAACTGAGAATCTTTTTATAATAACTATGACAAGTGAAGTGTGATCCTACTATAGTATTTAATGAATCAGTGGTAAAAAATAGTATGACACAATAAATATTACACCTCATGAACTAAGTTTTTATATCAATGGGTCTAATTTAATTCTATTTTGAAAAAATCCCTCAAGGTATCTTTGAATCATTTTTGAGGTGATTGTGTTTGTTGACAAAGTGGACATCTGTATTGTGATTTTTGACAAAGAAAATAATGACATGAAAAGTTGTTGAAAAAGGGTATTTCATAGTTTCATGTCGAGTTCAAGGACTGTGGTTAACGATACATGTTTGATTCAAGAGTGTTGACAAAGGAATGGATGATCTGGAGGAGGTACAAAAATAGCAGATACAAGGTGTTGTCGTTTTCAAGTGTTTGCCAAAATTTTGGGCCTGAAAATTGACAAAAGGAGAAAAGTGTTTTTGGAAAAGGTACTTGCACGTCGAGGTCTTGGAGGATATTAAACTTGTGCGCCATATGTTTTTCAAGATCATAACATCAAAATATGGCAAAGGAAAGAGGTTTTCACAAGTTTTACTGTTAGTCACACAAGTGAGTTGTGCGACCGAGACTTGTGCACTGAAACATGCGCGCTGAGGGGAGCCTTGTGCGCCATCGCACAGGGTGTCCAAAGGCCTATAAATGTAGGTCAACCCCTCTTTATTCGCTGTAGAGTTCAACACTTAGAAAAATCAGATCTCCCGTCGCGCAGGTGTGGTGGTCGCGCAAATGGTGTGTGGTCGCGCAAGTAGAGGCTGTGCGAAAGGTGATTGTTGCGTGCCAAAGGTAGTCTGGGAGAGGAAGGAAGAGAGTCTCACAGGTTTTGAGTTATGGAAGGAAGTGTCACACAAGTGGTTTGATGACACGTGCATGCTGGATTTTGAATAAGTGCAAAAGTTCTTGGTTGCACACCAAAATTGGATTGGTTGTAAAAGGTTGTGTGTCGTGAAAGTTTCGAGTAGTAGAAGCTTGTGTCGTACAAGTGGTTGATGTGGACTTGCGCACTGAGAGTTGCACACCGGCATTGATAAGGGCGCCAACTAAGGTTGATTCCTGTCAGTGATTCAGGGCTGTGTGGAAGCTGCAAGATTGCCCGATACCTTTGGTGCAAAGAGAGAATCATCTATGGGTGAAAGCTAGACATCAACAGAGAATCTACATACAACAGAGGATGCATTAATTAGTTATAATGAAGAGAACTACATGCCTATAAACTGTGAGTGGATCCTTTCTAGAGCAGTGAGAAAAGAAAGAGGAAGAAGGTGATCCTCTCCACCGGCAGTGAGCCAGAGAGAGAGAAACAGGGAGTGACCCTTGGGAAAGCAGTGAGATAACCCTAAACCTTGTAAAGGCAGCGAGCCTTGGAATAGAAGTGATCTATCCCGAACCTTTTAAACAATAGTGTGCTTATACTGAATTTGGTATATCAGCACATTGCCGGTGTATGATTTTTAGACGTATCCCAGTGAGGGTGAACTAAGTAAAAATTGTTGTGTCATGTGCATGCTTTAATTTCTGTTTATATTGTGTAGTGGTAAAGAGAGAGAAGAGTGTTTTTCTTAACAGAAAAACAAGATTAGAATGAGATTTAATTTTTAAATTTTTGATACCCTGATTCACCCCCGTCTCAGGGTATTCATCCTTGTGGACCTAAAAATTTGTATCAGAGTGAAATGTTGATATTTGTTCTTATCTCAATGGAAGTCACTAATCATAAATGGATTCCGATCTTCGACGGGAACAATTTTCAGCTATATAATAATCATAGGAAACACTACTTCCGATCTATGGGAATGGATGTATTCACAACAACAATGCATGGAATAACAGCTGATATTAATAGTGGTGCATTATCATAAGCTGAGCATAGAGAGTTGGATGTTGATGCTAAAGAAATCAATACATTAGGGGATCCCTATCCAATCCTATATTTACAAAGGCGATGTATTGAAAAATGTCACATTCCATGTGGGAAAATCCATTGAATATATATGAAGGGGATACAAAGGTCAGAGAGGAAAAGATGAAAGTGTTGTGGAACAAGTATGAAGATCTAAAGATGAACCTGAATGATTCTATTGATGCATTCTTTGACAGGGTAAATATTGTTGTGGAAGATATGCGTGGTCTTGGTGAAGTATTTGAAGACATAAAGATCTTAAAGTGCATCTTGAGGAAGCTCCCACCTCGGTTCAATCCGAAAGATTCAATACTAGAAGATAAAGATCCCAAAGAGCTGACTCTGGACAATTTGCACAATACCTTTGTTGCATATGAAATGATGAATGATGATAATGTGGCTGTGGAAAATGGGAAATCCAAAGAGGTGGTATTTAAGGCCATGAAAAAGCTCACCATTGAATATTATCCGGAGGATGAAGAAATAGATGAGGCAATGCCATTCCTCTCCTCAAATCTTCAAAGTGGAAAAGGAAATTTCAAAGGGAAACTTCCACTTGCTTTATTTAGATGTGGAAATGTTGGTCATCTTGCCGCAAGGTGCCCCAAAAAATTTCAAGAAGAAAATGATGAAGATGAAGTTGAAATTCCCAAGAGATCTTCAGCCTATTTGAAAAGGAAGAAGCAGTTCAAGAGAAATTTCTTCAAGAATAAGAATCTTCTTTCACAAGAAATAGACAGTTCAGATGAGTCGAAGGATGAAGAGGTGGATGAGATTTAAAATTACAAAGATTGTGGAGAAAATTCTATAGTGGCAGTCATCAGTTGTTCTCAAGAGAATAATGAAACTGAAGGTGATGTTGAAGAAGAAGAAGTTGAAGGAAGAATAGATATGCAAGCTGAGCTAGTGGCTGCTCTTGAGGAGATAGCTATTTTGAGAGCCAAAACAAAGAAAGCTAACAAAGTTGTTCACGATGCCAAAATCAATATGTAGTAGCAGGAAGAAGAGAAGTCTGAGTTGATTGAAGAAATTGAGAAACTCAAGTTATTAACACAAGAGAACTCAGAATCTGTTTGTGAGTATAAGCTCATGATTGAAGAACAGAAAAGGGAGATCGATGGCTTGAATAAAAAAGTGAAATATCAAGTCAAGTGTATCGAAGAGCTTGAAGAAGAAGTGGACAGTCTGCGATGAAAAATTAAGGATTAGGAAGAACTCTTGACCCCCAATGTGGTATCAGAAAAGCAGGCCAGTCAGAAGATAGAAAGGAAGAAAGAGGAGGCTATTAGTTCAGGAGGAATAAATTAGTGATTAAGCTCAGATGCTAAGGCCGAAATAGGGATTGGTCGAAAACAAAAGGTTGTAAATACTGATTTCAGACCACAAGCATCTACTCTGATATTGAAGGTTGATTTGGGAAGAAAATAGAATTATAATATTCAATGATCCCAAAGGGAAACTCATATTCCTGAAGTAACACGAAGGAATGCACCTTATATCAGGTGTTATTGTTGTGGAAAGATGGGACATTCATAGTATGTGTGTTCCATATCCAAGAGATATCGGAGGGAACAAGAACAGAGGAGGAATCCAAACAAATAATGGCTTTCCAAAACATATTTTGAAGGACAAAATTTTTTTTGCGGAGAATTTGGGCACATGGCTAGGTAATTCACTTCAACCATATAGAGAAATGTGCCAAAGCAGAATCAAAACATTCGCAAGCAGCAGATCAATAAACCAACAGGTGAGTTAAAAATTTAGAATAGATTTGCGACTTTGGTAGTTGAAGTTGGTCCATCATACTCTAATAAAGAACAAAACTATCAATCCATGCCAACTGTGAAGGAAAAAATATAGACCAAGAAGAAGAATAATTAGAAGGATGTGGTGGTAGAAATTGCCCTTAAGGCATCAGATCACATTGGTGTGTGGATCCTTGATAGTGGTTTGACATCTCATATGACAGGCAATAAGGATCTTATTACAGGCATAAAATATGACAAAGTTGAAGTTTTCAAATTTGGAAACGATGAAGGCCTGAAGATTGTTGACTCAGGAAAGGCTATGTTTGGGGGAAAATAAATGAGACGTGCTGATGTCTTGGTAGTAGAGGGTCTTAGTCATAAATTTCTCAGTGTCAGTCAACTATGTGACTCTGGGCACTCTATCTAATTTACCAAGAAGATGTGTGTTGTGAAAGGAAAAGATGGAGCTGTTGTTCTATAGGGAAAAAGGACAAAGGGAAATATTTACGTTGTAAGTGGGGAAGAAGATACATGACTTTTATCCAGAGAAGAAGAAAACCAGCTGCGGCATAAGTGACTTGGTCATCTATGCCAACCATCCATGGAAGATCTGGTAAAGTGTGATGCTGGTAGAGACCTTCCCAAACTATCATGTGATCATACTCATACATGTGATGCTTTCCAAAAAGGTAAGATCATTATAAAGACATAAAATTCAAAGGAATAAAAATCAACCAGAGTGCTCGAATTAGTGCATGCTGATGTTTGTGGACCGATCTCACCACGAGCCATAAATGGGAAAAGTTACTATGTCCTTTTAATTGATGATTATAGCAGAATGGATTGGGTATTTTTCATTACCCATAATACATAAGTGTTCAGTTATATTAAGTAGTATAGGAGGGAATCAGAAAGTATTCTTGGGCAGAAAATTCTGAATTTTCGTACTGATAACGGTACAGAATTCACAAATAGTCAAGTAGAAGACTATCTCGAGAAACACGGAAAAAGACATCAAGTTTCATCAGTGAGAACTCCCCAATAGAATAGAGTAGTTGAAATGAGAAATCAGATCATCAAAAACATGGCCAGAACAATTCTTATTGAAAATGACCTATCAAAGAAATTTTGGAAGGAAGCAGTTTTGACATCGGTCTATATTTTGAACAGGGCTCTGTTATATCCAAAAGAAGGTAAGACTCCATATGAAATGTGGTATGGAAAGAAACCAACATTGAATTACTTTCAGATCATTGTATGTACGTGTTTCATTCTCAATAAAGAAATACACAAGAATTTTTATTCACAAAGAGATGAAGGGATATTCCATGGCTACTCCGGAAAAAGAAAAGAATATAAATTCTTCAAAAAAATGATGGGAAACAATGTTGAGAGCAATGATGTAACTATAGTTGAAAATGAAAAAAATACTCAATAACATAGTGGACAGTTTCTGGATGAATGTGATGAAGAGGTAAGCAGCACAGGGGGTGTAGAAGTGGAAGAGGCTAACTCAGAAGAAGATACTGATGATGAGCATGAGGAAAAAAAATCCGAATCTTCTAAGAAGCCAAAGAGTTGAGCTGAATTTGATAGTAAAAATATCATTGGTGACCAGACAACTCCAGCTCAGACTCAAAGAATGAAATCATCATAGAAATCATTATTTTTCTCTCAGGTGGAGCTGAAATGTTTTTCCGATGCAGATGATGATGTGTACCAGGTTCAGCCTATGAATAAAGAATTAGACCAGATTGAGAAGAATCATATGTGGAAGATTGTTTTGATTCTAGAAAATAAGAATGTCATCGAGACTAAATGGGTCTTTCGCAAAAAGATAAAAGAAGATGGCACAATGATTCGAAATAAAGAATGACTGGTGTGAAAAGGATACTCCCAAATAGAGGGTATTGATGTTGATGAGACATTTTCACAAGTTACAAGGCTGGATACAATTAGATTATTTTTAGCCCTAGCAGTGCAAAGAAAGTTCAAAGTGTTCTAGATAGACGTGAAACCTGCATTTCTAAATGGGGTTCTGGAAGAAGATGTGTACATTGAGCATCCAGATGGTTTTCTCATTCATGAGGATGATAATAAAGTTTTCAGGCTGAAGAAGGCATTGTATGGGCTGAAACAAGCACCAAGAGCATGGTACTCAAGGCTTGATCAGTACATGAAGAAGCTTGGTTTCCAGTGTGGGGATGCTTATTACAATATTTATTTCCGAAACGATAGTAATTAAAGGATTATGGTGCTGTTTTATGTTGATGACATAATATTTGGTTGATCAGATGAAGCTTAGTGCATACGGTTTTCCAAATTCATGAAAAATGAGTTTGAAATGTCAATGATTGGAGAGCTAACATTTTTCCTTGGTCTTCAGGTGACACAAGGAAGTAATGGAACATTCATTTCTCAATCTAAATATGCTAGAGAGTTTTTAAGAAGGTTTAGAATGGAGATTTCCTAGGAGATGATGACTCTGGTGGCTACCTGAATAAAATTATCAAAATATGAGGATATCAAGGTAGTTAATATCATAGAATATAGGAAAATAATTAGAAGTCTATTGTACTTAACTGCAACAAGGCCTAACATTCCTTTCTCCACATGCCAAGAAGCAAGATATCAGAGTAATCCCAAGGAAATACACATGATTGTAGTGAAAATAATACTTCGGTATATCAAGGGCACGGTGGATTTTGGCTTGACATATCATGAAAAATATCAGACAGAGTTACTGGGATATACTAACGCAGACTGGGCCGGTTTAGTAGATGACAAAAAATCAATGTTTGGTGGTGAATTCTATCTTGGTGGACTATGTATTTCTTAGTTATGTAAGAATCTAGATTGAATTTCATTAAGCACCTCAGAAGCTGAGCATATTGCGGCCACTCAAGCCTGCACATAGTTATTATGGATGATGCAACAACTTGAAGATATGGGAGTTGAAGTGAAGTCTCTGATCGGAATCCAATGCGATAACTCAAGTGCTATCAATCTTAGAAAAAATCTAGTTCATCACTCAAGGACAAAGCACATTGAGATCAAATATCATTTCCTTAAGGATAAGGTGGAGCAAAGGCTTGTGAAGTTGGAGTATGTGCTTATAGAGCTACATATTGTAGATATTCTGACAAAGGCCTTACCCAAGGAAGCATTTGAGAGACATTGATTGGCTTTGGGAGTTTAGTAAAATCCCTTCACTTGAAAGAGTGTGGATGTGGAACCCCCTCTCCCAGAGGTATGATGTGTGTTTTTCCCTAATGTGATGATATGTGTTATCTACTCTATTACATTCTGCAAAGGAGTGACCTTTGAATTTGTTGAAAAAGGGGGAGAAAATAGTGATTGTTTAAGTGGGAGCCAATGTGGCTATTTGAGAAATCATGACAGATACGGGGAGAAGCTGGCAGGTGGAGCATCCAGATAGGGGGAGTTGAAGCTAGTTGAATGTTTTTAGCCAGATCTTAGCTTGGACAACACAGGAAATAATGCTGAAGGATCTTGGAAGCTGACAAGAGTTAAAGCTATGATCAGAAAGGGGGAGAGTATTAAATCTGATGATGCTAGAAGTGATCGATCAATGAATAGATATCACGACAACAAAGGATTGTGATAAAAGTAGAAGAGTGGTGTTGGAATGTGGTAAGAATATTTCCAAAAATTGGTATCTGTTTGGTAAACATTGGTATCAGTTTGGTGTCAATAGTGAGTGTCAAAGTTGAAGTGATTTATTGATTCACTTTTCATTTACTCTTGTTTCTCACACCGAGCATTGCTCTTTTGGGCTTACAGTATGTGTTGAGTAAATCCTTGATCACTTTTGGAATCGCAATAGGCAAATGGTGGCTGAAGAATTAATGATGTATCATTTTATGGAAGAGTTTTCAACAAACCCAAAGGGGGAGATTGTTGGGAAAAAATTCCTCAAGGTATCTTTGAATCATTTTTGAGGTGATTGTGTTTGATGAAAAAGTGGACATCTTTATTGTGATTATTGACGACTCAAACCATAACATACAAATTTGTTGAAAAAGGGGGTTTCATAGTTGCATTTAGAGTTCAAGGACTGTGGTTAACGATACATGTTTGATTCAAGATCGTTGACAAAGGAATAGATGATCTGGAGGTGGTACAAAAAGATCAGATACAAGGTGGCACCATTTTCCAGTGTTTGTCAAATTTTTGGGCCTGAAAATTGACAAAAGGAGAAAAGTGTTTTTGGAAAAGGGACTTGTGCACCGAGGTCTTGGAGGATATGAAACTTGCATGCCATATGTTTTTCAAGATCAAAACATCAAAATAAGGAAAAGGAAAGTGGATCGTGAATGTTTTAGTGTTGGTCGTGTAAGTGAGTTGTGCGGCAGAGACTTGCATGCCGAAACATGCGCGTCGAGGGGAGCCTTGTGTGTCATCGCATAGGGTGTCCAAATGCCTATAAATATAGTTTGACCCCTCTTCATTCTGTGTAGAGTTCAACACTTAGAAAAATCAGATCCCCCATCACACAGGTGTGGTGGTTGCGCAAGTGGTGTGTGGTCGCACAAGTAGAGGTTGTGTGATAGGTGATTGTTGCGCGCCCAAGGTAGTCTCGGCGAGGGAGGAAGAGAGTCGCATAGGTTCTGAGTTAAGGAATGATGTTTCGCGCAAGTGGTTTGGTGACACTTACGCACTAGATATTTAAGAAGCAAGAAATTTTTTGGTTGCACACAAAAATTGGATTGGTTGTAAAAGGTTGTGTGTCACGCAATTTTGGAGTAGTAGAAGCTTGTGTCGCGCAAGTGGTTGAGGTGGACTTGCGGGCCGGTTTTGACTTGTGCGCCAAGACTTGCACGCCGTCTTAGAGAAGGGCGCCAAGTAAGGTTGATTCTCAATTGTGATTCAGGGCTGCGTGGAAGCTGGATGATTTCTTGATACCTTCGGTGAAAAGAGAGATTCATCTACGGGTGAAAGTTGGACTTCAAAAGAGTATCTACGTACAAGGGAGGATACATTCATTAGTGATAATGAAGTGAAATATAGTTCTATAAATTGTGAGTGGATCCTTTCTAGATTAGTGATCAAAGGAAGAGGAAGAAGGTGATCCTCTCCACCGGCGGTGAGCCAAAGAGAGAGAAACAGGGAGTGACCCTTGGGAAAGTAGGGAGCTGATCCTAAACCTTGTAAATCCAGTGAGCCTAGGAATAGAAGTTATCTATCCCAAACCATGTAAATAGTAGTGTACTTATAGTGAATTTGGTACACCGGAACATTGTCATTGTATTCTCTTTGGACGTAGCCCAGTGAGGGTGAACCAAGTAAAAATTATTGTGTCCTGTGCATGCTTTACTTTCTATTTATATTGTGCAACAGGAAAGAGAGAGAAGAGTGTTTTTCATAACAAAAAAACAAGATCAAAACGGGATTTAATTTTTAAATTTTTCATACCCTGATTCACCCCCACTAAAGGTATTCAGCCTTGTGGACCTAACAAATTCAATTTTTGATTTATCCACTTGAATTAACACATTTGAAATAGCTTTCCAAAGAACTTTTCCCCACTGAACCATGAAATGAAATTTCTCATAATTTAATAAGAGATCTTTTTCAATGCAATGATAGAAGATAGAACCTAGGTGTTCCAAACAGTCATCAAATGATGTTCCATAAACTATGAAATCATCCATAAACAATTACATGAAATTCTCAAGGCACTCTGGAAAAATACTCAACATACATCACTAAAAAGTACCGGGAGTATTACATAGAACATAAGGAATTATTTTTTATGAAAATGTGTTGGATGTAAAGGTAAATGTTGCATTTTCTTGATCCTTAGGGGTATAGAGATTTAAAAATAACCCGAATAGCCATCAAGAAAACAATAATGGAACTTAGCAACTAGTATTTATAACTTTTGGTTAATGAAAGGTAGAGGAATTTTTTCCTTTAACATGGCTTGGTTTAGTCGACAATAGTCAATATAGACTCACAAACTATTTTTCACATGTATTGGAAAAAATTCATTACGTCCACTTGAAACAACTATTATTCCATTTTTTTAGAATGATTTTCAATTGGATAACCCATTTACTATCAGATATAAGACAAATGATCCTAGAAGAAAGTAGTTTACTTTAATCCAATTTTACCACTTTAAGGAGAGTGGGATTTAACCAGTGTTGAGCTTGCCTTACGGGCATAGCCACATCATCTAAAAGTATATAGTGCATACAGATAGATGGGATAATCCTAGATGTATCTTCCAATGTCCATACTATCACTTTTTTATAATCTCTCAAATGGTCGATAAGTTATTATTCTTGCTATGGATGGATTTTATTTGAATTAATGATGGTAAATTGGTCAATACCATCAACATAAGAATATTTTAAATTATATGGGAGTGGTTTAAATTACAACACTGATGGTTTTTGGATTTAGGGAGGGGATTTAGGGGGAGTGAGGTATTTGAAACTATCTATCTAGTAAAGTATATTAAATAAGGATAGAGAATAAATTAAAAAGAGATTTTTAGAATCATTGATAGTTATGGTTACCTTAGAATGAACACACTCATCAATTAAATCACAAAATTTACACTTTTCAAAACTCACACAACAATAAAAACATGAATCAAAACTCAAATAATCCATGAGTGATGATGAGGGAAATGAATTATACTATGGGTCAATGAGAGATTAGTGTGTGTATCGTTGGAGAGAACTTCCATCGAATATACAAAAAGGGTGGAGTTATCTTCAATGTGATGTTTCATAACCTCAAGTATATTAAAAATTACATTTCATCCATATAACTCCTTGTAAAGTGTACCATTTTGGACATTGATGATCATGTTTGATGTTTTCAATAATGGAATACCAAGTATGAGAGGGGAATTTCCTTGGGTTTGGGTATCCTCCATCTAAAAAATGTACAAGTCGACGAGGAAGATGAGATTCTTCACTTCAATGAGGATGTACTCAACCACATCTAATGGGTGTGTTGTGATCCAGTTGGCAAGTTTCACTATGATTCCTATTATTAGAATCTCTCAAACCTATACATAGAGTAAAGAATTACATGAATTGAAGAACCTAAATCTAGCATAGAATATAAAAATAATGTCTCCCCTATGATGTAAGGTATCGTGAAAGCTCCCAAATCCTTTATTTTGATTCACATTTCTATTTAAATCAAGTCCAAGACTTTCATTCCTATGTTAAAACTGTCATTCCCCTTTAGTCTACATCTATAGGGGAAAATCCCTTTAAGAAATTTTTCTTAGTGAGGTAATTTTTTTAACTAAATCTAGTAAAAGAATGCTAACTTGCACGTTTTTAAATGTATTCATTATATATTTATCAATTTCATTACCATAATGTTTTTAGCTTATAGAGTCTTTGGGGGAAAGAAAGAGGAATGGATTGTTCATGGGAATCCTCAATGATAATTTTATTACACTTTTTTCTTTTTTTTCGTTGTTTGAAACATTTAAGGGTTGAAAAAGATAGTTTTTAGGTGAGGGACTTGCCTATTGTTTATAATTAGTAGAAGGAGTTACCTATTTACCACTATGAAGTACAATTACACATACTTTACCTTTCTCCTTAGGATTAGAAATAGTTTGGGATGATAGTTTTCTAGAACCTGGCATCTTAATCTCACCAATTGTGTTTTCCAGTTCTCCCACTAGAGTTCATAGGTCTTGAAAAGCCGATTGTGAGGTTTGTTCAAACTGGAGGTTCTGGTTTTTAATTTTCTTCATCATGTCCTCAATGATTCATTCAAATTTATGAGGGGGAGGATTATTATTTTGAGATGTTGAAGGATAAGAATGTTTCATAACTTGGCCTTGTTGATACTTGTTCTGTTTAGGGTAGCTCAAGTGTCCTCCTTGTCGGTATTGTGGTTGTGCTTACCACTCTGGGTTTGTATTTTTATTGAATGGTTCTTTCTTGGAGGGTGTTTCTTATTGGAATGGAAACCCATGTAATACTAATTCATATGACTCATATAAATCCTAAAGTTTCAGGCATTGGTCAAAAAAATGAGTGTTATCATAAAAAATACCACAATGTAATGGAACCTAAGGAGAGTGTGAATTACAATGTACTTGATCTAATTTCATTAGGGCGTTATGAATCTCATTATGTTTATTATCTACCTTTTGTTCTAGGGATGAATGACTTACCTCATGAACTCCTCGAGTTAGTTTAATTTCTTGTGTACCAAATTGTTGTGCATTTTTATCCATGTTGTCTATAATGTCATTGAAGTTCCCAGTCAGGATCAAATTATCACTAAGAGGGGGAGGGGGTGAATCAGTGATATCTTTTTCTTTTTATGTTTCCTATTTTCTGAAACAACCTTTACCTCCTGTTAAAGAGTTTCTTCCCTGCTGAACACACACAACCATAGGAACACAAGATTTATAAGGTTTACTACTCAACAAGAGTACCTACATCCTTGTGTGGCATAGAAACAATCCAATACCACACAATCCACTAGAAAATAATCCTTTGATGTGGAATACAATGAGAAGGATATACCCTTACACTCGTGTAGCACTTTGAAAACAATCCAATAGTGTGTGTGCTCCCTATTAGCACAAATATAGTAATGTAATGATTCTGTGCTTTTTAATGAGTTCTCACAAATAAATATTTTCAAAACAAGTCTTCACTTTCCTACCTAGTAGCTGGTAAGAACCTACTAGTGCAATCAACTTGGGAACCACTTCCTGCTTGCGCACCTTCCTACTTGCTCGCCACCTGCTTGCGTGCCTCACTGCTTGCGCGTCACCTGCTTGCGTGCCTACTCAATACTTGCATGCCACCTTTGAGCACAACTCCCAACTTGTGCACCACCTTTGACTTATATGAATTTCACTTCTTAAAAGCACCTCCCTAGTTGCGCGCCTCCGGGAACTTGCATTCCAAAACTTGCGCGCCAAAACATGCACGGAAAAACATGGGTGTCTTATAAGTATCCCTCAGCTTGTACGACGTTTAATCTTGCGCGCCATCCTCTTCTACTTGCGCGATCAGAGCTCCCTCTACTACTTTCACGACCAGAGCTCGAATTTTCTCTTAAGTGTTGATCTCCTAAAAAATGAGGATGCAATTCGTCTATTTATAGGTATTTTGGTGACTTGTGTGCCACATACACTTGCGCGCCAATACTTGCACGGAACTCCATCATGTGCGCACCCTTCCATAACTAGCGCGACACTTTCTTTCCTTTGACATATTTTGATATGATGATGTTGGAATATGATTTTCACACAACATACATTTTCCTGCCACTTATACTTTCGTGCGACAATTGCACACCACTTATACTTGAACGCCCTTATACATGCACGCCACTTTTTACCTTGCAGATCAATTTTTAACTTGCATGCCATTTTATTTCCTTTTTCAAATATTTATGTGATGATATTGAAATATGAATTGCACTCCGCATACATTTGTGCGCCAATACTTGCGCGCCACTTTCTTTCCTTTTCCAAAACACTTCTTTACTCTCTCTACTCTTCATAAGTATTGCATCACATGTTCTCCAAACATATGTTATTTGTGAAATACCAATCAAAAAAGAATCGTCTGGTTTATGGTCCTTTTACAAAGTGAATTGGTTTATCTTCTTTGGCAACAAAATACAACAATCTGCAAAGGCTAACTCTTCAAGATGCATTCTCTATCCAACTTGGTCCCAACAATCTCCCCCTTTGGATTTTGTTATCAACCATGATTCATAAATCACTGAACTTTGTAACCTTAAGCAATAGATTACTTATCAACATTTCTAATCCAATGTGAGCTAACTCATTATAGAAAATAAGAATTATTGACATCCAAAACCAGGCTGGCCAAAATCAGTGACTATGAAATATCATGAGGGTACCTCCTCAGCCTTCTTTAGAATATCTTTAAAGCTTCAACTTCAGCATTGTTTAACATCATTCAAGATTCTACTTCGGTATTCTTCACTTCTTCAACATTCCTAGAAAACAACATTGTTTCATACAACCACTCCAGCAAACAGTTAGAATAGTTCACACACTTACATGATGAATTCACATCTTACCCACAACTGCCCCTTTATGCATGCATCTATAAGGATACATTTATGAAACAATTATCCCACTTGACAACACTATCCAAAGGAAATATGAGAGTGGGGACAGAAACATGTACCTTAAACTTGATGAGAAGGAGGTTGGACACCCATGTTCACCCTCAATTTTGTAAATGGTTCTTTAGGTAAAGGTTTGGTGGATATATTAACAACTTGGTCAGATGTAGGAACATACTGTAGCCTTAATTAATTCTTCTCCACTTGATTTTTGATGAAGTGGTACTTTATATCAATTTGTTTTGAACGAGAATGTTGTAATGGATTTCTTGTAAGATTGATTACACTCTGATTATCACAACCCAAGAGCTATGGTAGCTTTACTTCAACAAGTAGATATTCTAACTAAGTCTTCATCCACATTAGTTGAGTTGCATCTTGAGTAGCAGCAAAATACTCGGCTTCAGCTATGCTACGTGTTACTGAATTCTTTTTCTTAGTATGCCAACTAACACAAATTCTCCCCAGAGAGAAAACTCCACCAGTTTTGGATCTTCGATCATCAACATTTCTAGCCAAATCAGCATCAGAATACCCCAATAGATCAATATTTCCTGAGCAATCATACCTGATTCCAAATTTTTTTTCCTTTGATATATCTGAGAATAATTTTTCCAGCAATTAAATGTGATTTTTAGGGGCACTCTGAAATCTTGCACATAAAGCGATAGCATAGACGATGTTGGGTCATGAGGTAGTAAAATACAACAGACTTCCAATCAGCTTTTGAAACACTTTCTGATCAACTTCCTTGCCTTTTCCATCATTAGACAACTTGGTTCCCACTAAAATTGGTTTGGAAACTAGTTTCAAATTTTCAATGCCAAACTTATTCAAAAGTTCCTTAGCATACTTTTCTTGAGACAGAAAAATATGATTCTTATTTTGTGAAATTTTTATCCCAATAAGTTACTTCATTTCTCCCAGCATGGACATCTCAAATAACTTCTTCATCTCCTTAGGTAATTTTTCACATGACCTTTCATCATTTCTAGAAAATATAATATCATCAATATAAAAAATAACGATCTGTGAAAACTCTTGACATTCCTTGATATAGAGATTTCTGTCAACTCTCCCTTTCTTAATGTTCATCATCTTTAAGAAAGTATCTAATTTATAATAACATGCTCTCAGATCCTGTTTTAGCCCATAAAAATCCTTCTTCAATCTGCACACATAACTTTCATCCTTTCCAATAACAAATCCACAAGGTTGATCAATGTAAACTTCTTCATCAAGGTCACCATTTAAGAATACAGAGTTTACATCCATTTGAAAGATTTTGTATCCTCGTTGTGCAACAATAACAAGAAATATTCTGATTGTCTCTAATCATGACATCAGAGAAAAGGTTTCATCAAAATAAATGCCTTTAATTTGTGAATACCCTTTCCAAACCAATATTTCTTTGTTTCTTATTACTTTACCTTTTTCATTAAGCTTGTTCTGAAAAACCCACTTTGTAATAATAATGTTCTGGTTGTTCGGCTTGGGTACAGGTTTCTAGGTATCATTCTTCTCTATCAGATCAAGATATTCATTCATTTCATGAACCCATTCTTGATGCTCAAATGCTTCATTTACATCATTCGGTTCAACTTTAGAATAAAGAGAATAATGTGACATAGCATTCATTGTTCTTCTTGTTTGAACCCTATGATGTTTGTCTCCAATAATATTATGAGCCTCCACTTGTTTCCTTAACCTAGGATGATTTGTTAGAACTTCATCCTCATCACTCAAGACTTCGAGGTTAGATTCCACTTCACTGGTAGGATTAACAGAGTCTGTAGCATTATCAGAATCATTAATAAAAGCTTCTCTATCCTGCTCAGCTTCCACATCAACATATGATTGCTTTTCTTTCTCAACATTTCAATAACTTTTACATCTGAAGAATCAATAATTCTTCTTATTTCTTTATTGATACATCTATATCCTCTTTTTTCTATAGCATATCCATGAAAAATTCCATCATCTCCTCTTTTCTCAAACTTTCCAAGGTTTCCACCTTTCTTTTCTATAATGAATGGACTCCCAAATACTCCTAAAAGTTTCGGACTTGGATATTTTTCATAGAAAATTTCATATGGAGTCATATATGAGTTTGTCCTATAGAAGCATCAGTTCTGAATATAAACAATAGTGCTCATGGATTGCCTCCAATAATAATGAGAAAGACTATGTTTAAGTAACATAGTTCTCTCTATTTCCCCCAGACTTCGATTATTTCTTTCAGTAACTCCATTTTGTTGAGGTGTGTATGGTGAACTGAAATCATGTTGAATTCCATGTTTCTCAAGGTAACTTTCAAACTATTATTCTTATACTCACCACCATTATCAGTTATCAACATCTTTACTGAATACTTACATTCATTTTCTGCTTTCCTCTTGAAAATCTTAATCATTTTCAGAGCATCTGACTTATGTCTCAGGCACATAACACAAGTAATGCGAGTAAAGTCATCAATGAAAGTAATGAAGTACTTATCTCAATTTTCTAATTTCGTGGTCATTGGTCCACATATATTAAAATGTATAAGTTCCAAGGGTAGTTTTGAATGAATTTCAACTATCTTATGAAAAGAGTTTGTAATCATCCCTTTTTTACAAATAGTGCAGCACCAATCTCTTGTTCCTGATAAATCAGTCATATCTCAGACACTATCTCGCATTGATAACTTACACATGTTTCTCTAACACATATTTCCCAAACTTTTATTCCATAATTGATTTTCATCCACCATGCCAATGTAACAGGAATTTTGTACTTCACCAACTTATAACAAGTTTCCTTTTTTATGTTGGCCTCTTGTAACTATATTTCCATCATTTTCACATTTCACAATGAAACCATATTTTTTGAATATATATTTTTTGCCCTCATCATAGAGTTGTGAAAAACTCATAAGATTATGTTTCAACCCATCAACATATAATGTTTTCTTAGATTTCATTTTTTATTTTCTGATGATGGTTGATCCAACACCTTTGATTCCCAGAGATTCATCATTTCCAAATGTAATGGTTCGTTCTCTGAAGTCATTCACATTATTCAACAACTTTAAGTCTCCTATCATATGAGAAGAACACACACTATCAATAATCCATGGATTTTATCCTTTTATATCTTTTAATGATGTTTCGACAACAAGAGATTTTTGTTCTTCCTTTTTCTTCACTTTCAATTGTGCTTCCTCCAATTTGCTAGCCAGGTCAATGTGTTCTGGCTAGACAACCATTCACTCTTTCTTTTCAGACTTATCAGACTTATCACTTTTATCTTTTAAAAACTCGGGATTTTGAGTATTATTATGAATATTTTGTTTCTCTAGTAACACAATAAGATATCCATTGGCAATATATCCATGTCGATCACATCTTTCACAAATAGTTTCCAATGGTCGGAACCTATTATCAACTTTCACACCAGTCTTCTCAGATATCTTCTGAAATTTATTTGGAGACTTTCTATTTTGAAAGGATTGACAACCACTCAATCCTTATCTTTCAAAACACGTGGAATATTTATAATGTTGTTGGTTGAACAAACACATATTTTCCATGTGTCCGAATCCACCACAATACCAGCAATAACCATAAAAAGAATATTTGCCTTTGAAACTTCTATACTGACCAAATTTGTGAACACGTTTCCCAAAAACCTTCTTAATAGAACTATGTTGACCATCAACCTTCATGTTTTCATTTGTAACTCCCTTTCTCATTTCAAATTTACCATCACTAGAAGTATTAGAAGTCTTTCTGGACTCGTGATTTTTATGCACTTTTGATTTTTCATCATTGCTGACTTTGACCACATACATGATCTTTCCAACCTTGTTCTTATCAAAACCAGTTTTGTCTTTCCTTTCTACCTTTTAAGGTAACTTTTTTGGATCCTTGTTTGGTTCATTCTTACTGGAACATTCACCAACTTCTGAGATAGATTTTTTGAAACTGATATTCATTTCTTTAGCTTTATAAAGTTTATATTGGACAAGTTCTAACTCTTCTTCATTTTTCCTTCATCTTTTCTCAAGATTATCATTACGATTCATTTTATTTTTAAGAGAACTTTTCAGATCATCAATCTCTTTTTCCATCTTGATTTTCTCATCAGTAAAACCTTCTTGATTGTTTAATGTGGAATTTTCATTTATCAGCTTGTTGTTTTCCTTCTCAAGACATCTGATCTTCCTCAAGAATTCTTTCAACTCTTTTTTAGATGATATTCATGTTGATTTTATTCTTCTTATAAACTGTTCCTCTCGTACTCGTCATTATTTACTGCAGCAATAATTTTATTCTCTCTAGATTTGTCAGCAAATAATTTCTCAGATTCATCTTCGCTATCTTCTTCATCTTCACCTTTAGATAAAACGTTTCTTCTTTTTTATTTCAAGAACATTTTATCCTTCCACTTTGAAAAATATATATCTTTGTGATCTTTTTTCTTACCCAACCTTCTTGGCCTTTTTTTATCATCATCATTGTCTTCTTCTTTATTATTTTGAGGATAGTTATCCGCAAAGTGACCAATGGATCCACACTCAAAACAGTTCAAGGGAAGTCTACCCTCGTATTTCCCTGTACCTCTTTTCACATTCATAGAAAATAAGGATAAAATTTCATCAAAATTTTTACGTACCTCATCTTCAGAATCAGATTCACCAGCATCATCTTAAATAAGAGTCTTCATTGACTTCTCTCTCTTTGTATCCGTGAATGACATTTCTCTATCAGCTTTTGTTTCTCGCTTCATAGTCTTATCTCTTCTCATCTCATAATTAATGAGATCACTATTCAGATCATCCAAAGATAATGTATTAGGGTCTCTATCTTCTAAGGAAGACACTTTAGCATCAAACTTGTCAAGAATAATTCTCAAGATATTTTTGACAACTGTAAAATCCTCTAACGTTTCACCAAGAAATCTCATTGTACTGACAATATCGTTTATCATGGTAAATAAATCCCCAACAGATTCAGATTCTCCCATTTTAAAATCTTCATACTTCAGTATCTAGATTTTTAGTTTAACCTTCTTCACTTTTTTATTTCCTTTATAGATGTTCTTCAGTTTGTCCCAGATTCCTTTGTCTATACCAACACCTTTCACTCCTAAAAATTCACTCTCAAAAAGAGATGAGAGTAACACATTTTTAGCTCTTCCATCATTCTCAAGGTTCTTCTTATCGATTGGAGTAAGAGGAACCTTGTCATAAATAGTTGGAAATCCATCTGTTGTAGTTTCAAGAACATCATATCCAAGAGACACAAGATATGGCATCATTCTGTCCTTCCGGATGAGATAGTTCTTTCCATCAAAAATCGGAATCCCCTTACTGTTCACGCAATTTAGATTCTCCATCACAACATCTCTTGAACCACTTCAGCAAAGAATAAACGAAGGAAACATGCCTTTGATACCAATTGAAGTTCCCCGTTAAGATCCCAGTATCACTGAGAGGGGGAGGGGGTGAATTAGTGATATCTTTTTTTTTATGTTTCCTGTTTTTTGAAACAACCTTCACCTCCTTTTAAAGAGTTTCTTCCCTGCTGAACACACAAAACCACATGAACATAATATTTACAAGGTTCACTACTCAACAAGAGTAGTTACGTCCTTGGTATGGTACAAAAACAATCCAGTACCACACAATCCACTATAAAATAATCCTTCGATATGGAATACAATGATTAGGATATACCCTTAAACTTATCTAGCACTTTGAAAACAATATAATAGTGTGTGTGCTCCCTCTTAGCACAAATAGGGTAATGTAATGATTCTGTGCTTCTTAATGATCATTCACAAATAAATTATTACAAAAAAAGTCTTCATTTTCCTACCCAGAAGCTGGTAGGAACCTCTTGGTGAAAACAACTTGCACGCTACTTCCTGCTTGTGCACCTTCCTACTTGCGCGCCTACTCAATACTTGTGCGCCACCTTTGAGCACAACTCATAACTTGCACTCCACCTTTGGATTATACACAAGCCACTTCATGAAAGCACCTCCCAGCTTGTGTGCCCTTGGAAACTTGTGCACCAAAACTTGCACACCAAAACTTGCGCAGAAAAACTTGTGCGACAAAACTTAGGCATCTTATAAATATCCCTCACCTTGTGCGCCGCTTCAGCTTTCCCTCCGTCCTCTACTACTTGCGCGATCAGATCATCCTCTACTACTTGCACGGTTAGAGATCTAATTTTATATTATGAGTCGAAATCCTAAAAAATGATTAGGTAAGTCATCTATTTATAGTAATTTTGGTGACTTGCGCGCCACATACACTTGCGCACCAATACTTGCGCGCCACTACATCACATGCACGCCCTTCCATCACAAGCGTGGCACTTTTTTTATATTGTCATATTTTTATATGATGATGTTGGAATATGACATGCGCGCAACATAAACTTGCATGCAACACTTGCACGCCATTTATACTTGCGCACTGCACTTGTGTGTCACTTATACTTTTTCACCCTTATACTTGCATGCCACTTTTTGACTTGCATACCAATCTTTAACTTGCGAGCCATTTTATTTACTTTGTCAAATTTTGATGTGATGATCGTGAAAAATGACTTGCGTGCAACATACACTTGCGAGCCAATACCTGCACACCGATATATGCGCGTCACTTTCTTTCCTTTGCCAAAAACACTTATTTACTCTATATACTCTTCATAAGGCTTTCATCACAAGTTCTCCAAACTTATGATATTTGTGAAATACTAATTAGAAAATCATTGTCTGGTTTATGTTCCTTTTACAAAGTGAATTGATTTATCTTCTTTGAAAACAAAATACAACACTCTACAAAGGCTAACTCTTAAAGATGCCTTCTCCATCCAACTTGGTACCAACGGTCACGAGCAGTAGAAAGACTTTTATCAACTAGGGAACCATCTTCTAAGACATATATTATTCCCTGATCCATGGGGGTATGTCCATCACATAATTATTAAAATATAATTTTATCACTAATTTGGTGGTGGTGGAAACTTGAACAAATTCGTTAGAATCTCTCCCAATATTCATAAAGTGTCTCTCCTTATGATTGCCTAATTATGAAAATTTATTTTATAATAGATATAATTCCGGAGGTAGGAAAAAAATCATATATAAAAAATTCATTTAATGTCATTTCATCCCCCAATTGTGGTAGGTAGAAAGTTTAGCCAGTCTTTGGAAACACCATAAAGGGAGAAAGGGATGCCCCTAATCTTTATGAGGTCCATAGACACATTTTTGGGGTTTCATGGTGGATCATACTATGTGAAACTCCTTACAATGTTTGTGAGGATACTAGCTGGGAATACCATGGAATTTAAGAAGGACGTGGATGTGGCCTGATCTCATCTCAACGTTGGTAGCTTCCCCAGGATACTGGATGTACATTTTTTGGTACTATACAACCAGGGTTGGAAGTTCTTTTAAATATCGATTATTTGTAGCCATAGTTTCCGGGGTTTGATTTGGTTCAATTTTTGATTGGTTTGGAGAAACATGAGGCTACAAAAGGGGTTCCTTAGAGTTATATTATTTTCATACTGTATAAGGCCTAATTTTTTTATTGAAGTGTATTTTTAATTTATGGGTGAAATTGATGCAGGTTTCCTTTTTTGATTGGGTCATGTATATAAGTTTTAAATTTTGTTCGATTTTTTGTGTTTTATTATGATGGAGGATGGATAAAACCAAATCACTTCAGAAGGGTGAATAGAGAAAAGAAAAAATAATGTTATACTGTAGAATCAGAGAGAGAGAGAGAATAAGAAGAAGAAGAGAGAGAGAGAGAAATAACACACAAAAGCAATCTAAAACAAAAAAAAATAAAAAACAATAAAGAGGGATATATAGACAACAGTAATAAGTAAAAAAAGGAAATAAAGGAAATAAAAGTAAATAAATAATAAAAAATGATCTTTTCTCCTTGGCGATGATGCCAAAATTTTATCATGTTATTGAACACATAAAATTAGATGTTTAGTTTTACTAGAATTTCTGTAGTATAGTAGGAACCCTAGGTCATCTATCGATAGAGACATAGTTCATTTATAAAAGAAAAAGGTTTTGATTATGATAATAAAATAAGAATGGTATTTTTCAAAAAATGGGGGTTGATAGTTTATTATGTAAATATAAAAATAAAAGTGTTAAAACAAAATGGAAATTAACAGAATTGATTAAATGTGATCAACTTGAGGAAATATCATGATGCTAATCCTTAATTGATTCAAGACATAGGGTTTAGATATTTCAATACATGGTTTGTAACACCTTGAACTATACTGTTACTGAGTTTATACTAGGATACCTACTAGGTTTCATTCATAATCATACAATGAATCATCAATTGTCATTGATGATTGAGTGATTTGTGTTCGACTTTATAACCAAAACTCACCAAGGGAACACACAAATAACTTGATGTGCTCTCTAGGATTTTATGCTATTTATTTTTTATACCATGAAGTAAATTTTCATATACTTAATAGTTTTTATGAGAGTTTAAATGAAAAATGTGAACCACATAAACACGGAAATTGGAAGGGGGAAGAAAAAGGGATGAGCAATGTATGAAACCTCACATGAAAGGGTACCCCAAACATGATCATGTGAGTTTGAACATGACATACCAGTACATAACCAAATTAAATAAGAAGAGGGGATGATGAAAAAAAACATACAAACTATAATTAAAAAGATCATTCAAAATAATATAAACATGAATCTCAAGATTACGTCACGTTCCACCTCGAGTGATCACAAGGAGTTTAAAAATCCGTTGGAGGGGGGAGGGAGAAGAAGATTTTGAAGTAAAACTTCCGATATCCTTTAAAACATATAGGGATGATGAGAGGAATACTTTTGAACTCCAAAATGGTAGCACCTTTCATCCTGGTTGAACTACTAAATTAGGTTCCCAAGGTGCTCTTTTATAGCCAAAATGGGATGTTGTTTTGGGCACCCTGATTTTGAGAAACCACTTGGACCATTGTTTTCAGCCGCTAGAAAATTTTGTATTGATTTCCAAAAAACTAGATATTTGTTAGAAGACATTTTGGATTTCTCCCTATCAATGTTTGAGTCCATATATTTTTTATAATAATATATATTTCCAAAATACAGAGGAAAATGTTTGACTCTCTGCATATTTATTTTATTGGACATATCAGTTTGGATGGGCCTATTAGTTGATGAATCAAGCACGGGTTACTTCATGAATGCTATATCCCACATAAATTTGGATCAGTAAAAACAATTCACCCAATTTGGACCAATGTATCAATAGATGTTTCTGTTTGAGTCTAAATATGTTCTCGTATTCTTATGCAATTTGACCCATTTTTCGTCAACTTCATCTCAGGCCTTCCAAATTTTCTCCATCTATAAAAAAACATAAAAACATGTGAAATATACCTTTTTAACACTAATAATCATTAAATTATTCAACCAAACATCACTACTAGAAATATCATCTATACCCATATTTCAAACCGTGGGGATATCCCATGAAATTTTTGGTATTGGTTATACCCACAGTTTCATGAACCGTGGGCTACCGTGGTGTCGGTATAGCCTTATACCCATTTTTTCTCCAAAACTATAGGTATATCCTAGGAAAATTTCATAATACCCATATTTTAAGTAAATAATGGGTATATGTCTATTCCCATAGTTTAAAGAACCATGGGTATTGAATTTTACATCACATCTAACATAACCATGGTTTAATGAACCATGAGTATAAATGCTTCCCCCAGAATAACAATAGCTTTCCACACATATAATATACCCACATTTTAATGAAAAATTTCTATAGATTCTTTTCCGAGAGTCGCAGTAGTTCCTAGCCTTCCTACTTTCTACCTTCCTTCACCTGTAAAAACAATAATAACCACAATAGAAACTAGTTACAAACCAATTTTATATCAAAATCTATCATTAGACTAGGAAAAATAAAATAACACCCCATAAACATATCTTCCAGGAAAATATTATAATATATCTACGTATTCTTCAACACCTTGAATTCATTTTGATAATGGGAATTACTGATGAATGTATTCCCATTTTGGGTAAAGTTATTCATGGGAGTTGAAATATTGTATAACTAAACTCTAAAACTATAGTAATATCCAAGTATCCTAAGGAAACTATGAAACTAAAACACCATATTAGGTGGAAATCAGTCTGTCATAGCCTTTATCTTCACGAGGTCAACTAATACCTTTACCTTTTAGAAGGCATTCCATGATAAATGAACATACCGAATCAAGAACAATATCTTAAATGGTTTTCCATACTGTTGGTTATAATTAAGTTTGTTCTAGATAATAATAAAATTATCAAGATATGTCATCATAGATTCTATAAAAATTTAAGAAGTCCATAGTAAAAGTATCAATAATCCTCTTTATATAAAAGGTCAAATTTATGAGTGGCATGAACATAGTAGTATTGTTCATTATTACAAATACGATATAACATTCAGTGGGTTCCCCCTTCTCATCACACCTTAGATACATTCCTACTTGTTAATGTGAATCACAAAAAATATACATGATGGAATATCACCATACCATGATGAAAATATACCTAATCCTAGGCTATAGATAAACATTTCATATGAAGGATGATGTCATAGGGTTTCATCTCTATCATGATTTGATCCCATCAAAACAACAGTTTTCCAAGATAAATCTTACACTAAATCTAGATATTAGTAAATGTGTAATAACCTCCAGTAGGATTTTTTTGCTGAAGATGTCCGTATTGGGGATCTAGTTGAATCTCTTAACACTATACAAAAAATAAAATAATAAATGTATGGATCATGACAGTGTTGATGTGTATGAGTGTATAAGTATATAATAAACAAATTATAACTTTAATTAGGAAAATAATCACCTGATCAATGCCCTCAATCATTTTCATCTAACCTCATCTCTAGTCTCTCACATCCTATTCTTGATATATACTAGATAATGGTGGTTGTGGTAGTGTTAGAAATGGATTAATGGTATATCTACCCCTAGGTTTTTCTAAATGACTAAATCCTCTTACATATCTATATCTCTGAGGGCCACCCTATCCATCCTTGGTGGATCATAATTCTAGTAATTTATTTGATATGGTATTCAATCCATAATACTAGAGAATGTTATCAGTCTTCATGATCAGGTCTGAAAATGAGACTTCCTCTAATGGAGAGACCCCACCAGCTATTGTTAGTTAACTACTTCTAGTGATTCTACCTTGAGAAAACCCATTCTTCCATTGATACTAGATTGTGCCTCATTGATTAAACTCTATATCACCATGGATCACACTAAAAGTACCTCATTGATGATGATTCATAAGCTCATGACCCAAACATGAATACCCCTACTATGTTCTCACTTATTTTTAAAGATGAAATAAATAAATTCTGACTCACGTCTTGTGATTACCTTCCAATATCCAGGATCTTAGATATATTCTTGTACATAGACATGATACCCAAAAAAACACATAATGTATTCTAAACACTTAATATACGTAGTGTAAATATATGAAACTTTTCTTTAAATATAATTTTATATAATAATAAGGGTAGATTGAAATCCTTGTGAGTTTAAGTTATCAATGTATAAAAAAGACTAGTTTTTTGATGTGAAAGACTCAAAGATAAAATAAACATATGATATATATGTTTATGAACCATATATAAAATTTTATTCATTGACACCATTAAATTATATTATATTGGTGGATTTGGATTGTTAAGAAACCTAGGAGGCCTATGTCACTCATTCTCAAAAAGTACAATCAATCTATGAGTAGTATCATTCAACCCAGTGGCGATTTGGATTTCTAGAAAACCTAAGAGTCCTCTCCCATTAGAACTCATAAATTATAATAAATCTATGAGTAGTCTTATTCAACTTATCAAGGATAACATACAATCAATGGGTGTGTCTACTCTCTTTGGAATTCGGTGAACATCTACCATAAATTAATGGGTTGAGATACCTCCTAGTGAGGTCTATAAAATGATATATCATTATTCCAATATCCGTCAAGTGGACGCTAAATCACTAGAATAGAATCATCATAACATTAACTCTATATGTCTATTGGTTATCTATAAGGTGACATCCTAAATTTTGAAATTATAAAAATATGATTATCATGGAATATATTGTTGACATGACCCATACAGAACATTGATAACAATAAAAATTTCAATCTATATGATTTTTTTACTACCCTTTCATGTCTCTCAAATGAAAAAATATATTATTGTGTCAAGTAATAAATTATTTGAGTCATCGTGAAATAATTTATGAGGCTACTTTACTTATACATAGTTCTGTGGTCAATTAATGAATCTTAAAACAGTCCAAAAGTATCACAAATGTAAAAAACTAATCATAAAAGAGAACATACCACAACAACAAATGACATCATTAATTATCTATCATTCTAAATCAGTTTTTGTTCAATCATTAAATTAATTTCTTGAATTGTAGCTCTACAATCACAACTGCATGAATCCCCAATCTTCTTTAAAATCAGATGGAAATAAGATATGACATAAAATAACAAGAGGGAGGTTTAATGTTTTATAAACATTTGAAAGAATAAAAAATGGGTACAACAAGCAGGATAATGATGGTATGAGAACTAATAAATAGTATTAGAGTAAAAACTTGGGTGAATAACAAAATTACTTTACCTGTTGATAAAATTTATAAGGAACCATGAACTAAGATCCCCAACATAAGATGAACAAAAAAAACCATAGATTTTTGACCTTGTCATTGAATTACAAAAACATGAATTTCTAGAAGATGATTTTTGAAGAAGAAAAATCACATTATAATGATAAAACATATAAAATAAAATAAAATAAAAAATAGGGACCACTTACCTTATAACGATTTACATTTTTTTAATATCTCCTTAGTTATCCTCGATGCACATGATTTATTATATCTTTAAGAAGGTCTCATAATTAATTACTAAATAAATAAATAAAAATCAATATAATCATGATAGATATCCTGGAGAAGCACCAAAATTATGTAATCTTTTGCATCAAGGTATAGATGGATCATAGATGACTCTGGCCCCCCTATGAGAAAAAAGCTCAAATTCCACACACATATCCCAAGGGTCACATGGGTTGAAAACTAACAGGACAAATACATACACTTATCCATATCTCATTTACCTATGGATACTAAAATTTTAGACTTATATTATGATTCTCACAAAAGTTAACACATCACAAATAGTTGATACTCTGAAATCTATGAACATCAATACTCTATAAGAATGTGATGTGTTGTTTTAAAAAAAAAATTAGATGTATTGATGTTTCACATTTTTACTATATGTGAAGAAAACAACAATGTAAAACAGAATGAAAAAACTCTATAAAAATGTATAGGTGTATTTATTTCTGTTTCACATTTTTATTGACATGTAAGAGTATTTCTATTTCACATTTTCACAAACATTAATGGAAATAATTTAAAACAGTACATCACACATGTGTGAAACCTTAATACTTATTATTAAAGATAATTATATGTTTCAAGAAGAAATTTGGGTGGGTTAGGCCATTGACCCAGAGATTAGCACTTCCCAAGAACTTCTTCCCTTCTTTTATAACATATTCTTCTCCCTTATTATCAATAATTCTGGTATGTTGAAGCTAGCTTCACTAATAGAAACTCCATATTTTCTCTCTCTAACCTTGTATCTTATGAATTGGAGCTTTCATTGATATATTTACAGAGAGAAAATAAATGAGGAAGAAATAGTGAAAGGGGAACTTAGAAAAGAATGTTCTGATGTAGATGCAATAGTTCTAGATCATCAAGTTCTTGAGGTAACCATAACTATAATAGATGGGCATGAATATGAGAGATAGGAAACCACCAAGAATAGAAGTTTTAATTACATAAATTTGAAGAACCAACTTGTGAAAGTGGAGAGTCGAGTTTCATCTGTAGCAATAAAAGTCACAAAACAGAAGATAATGATACAACAACTTCACGTGATGACAACTCAGCTATACAAGGAACAGGCAGAGTGAACGGTACTATAAGCTAGAAGAGGTTGGTCGATCATTACGAGGGATAGTGTTTGTAGTTTGAGACTGGATATTGAATAAAGATAGTAGAGTATAGTAGTGGTATATCCATAAGACTAGATTAAGATTTATGAGAATCTATAATACATGAAGAAACAACAGCATTTTCCAATTGATAGTCTCCACCTAGTCTTTTTATTCCTCTGGTAGTAGACATGATTTTCCAAACACCATTAAACCATGCATAATTTACAACCCCATAATAGATGCATGCTTCAATTCATTCCACTATTTTTTTAAGAAAATGGAAATATTGGTTGGTTGTTTCAAGCCTTAAGGGTGAGAGTTCCACTAACTGCACAGTTCATACACATATTGATTGTGTTTTTTTATGGTAATTCTCTTATTGGTTTATTGTATCCTCTATATATAAAGTTACTAATTCTTGGATGTCTTAGCTGGAGTATAGTAAAAATAGATGTTAACGAAATATAGGCTATGTTGGTAGAATGTGAGAGACCATAGAAAATGGGAAGTGAAGTTGTATGTGTAAAGAATGGACATGAAAAGGAAAGTAACAAGAAAAGTGATTATAGTTTAATTCAGCCTGATGAGGTAAGTTCATATCAATTTTTGAGTGATAATATGAATATTACAATGGAAAAAAGAAAGGTATCCAGACAGTGATCTACCATAAGTGTTCAATCAGTGACTGCGACCACAATTATTAGTATAAGAAGAACTATTAGATTTTTCTACGCTACCACAAGCTGTATAGAATTGTAAAGGATCAGAAAATAATTATTACTTCCCTAATTACTATTATAATATACATGGGAAGTGATAGCTTCATGTAAATGGTACCTTTGAATAATGGATTATGTTGAATACAGTTACATACTAATATGTTTCAAGGAGTTATGGAAACCAAACATTACCACCACCTGAAAAAGAAAGAGTTTATATGGAAAGAAAACATTTAGAATCACCATATATTCTTCTATTAGGTAAGAGATTAATTAAAAAATATATAATGATATAGAAAAAAATCTCAAATTGATAATATCAATATCAATACATTCCAATAAATAGATATGTAACATCAACAAGGAATCATGATATGATCCTATTCTATAATTTTATAGAGCATAAAACCCAAAAACATGTACTATAGATAAAGATGTCAAAACCATTCTTGGAAAAAAACATGAAGGGAAATCTTAAACATATGTGGGGCCTCTCATTGATTCCCTTTTCCAGCCATCCATAGTATTGTTCTACATTTAGGGCATGGAATAGAAGTATAAAAGAGGTAAAATGATGAGAAAAACATACGTAATGAAAACAATAAATCTTCATTGACTCTAGTAACTCTGTAAATAATCATCTATATACCTCGATATAGTTGTCTCTATAGTTATTTTATAGCCACAAAATGAGTTCCCATGTAAACTTTGTAAATTTATTAAAACCTCAAACATTATACTATAGGTTTATATGAAATAATATTGAAAATATAAACTAAAAGTATCAGATAATGTGGCATAAAAATAAAAAAATGAGAATGCGCAACACACTTCTCTTTGGATTTCTCAATATCAAACCTCCATGCTTCAAAAAATCTATATAATGAAACTACAATGAATTAAAAGATAGCATTTCAGGAAAGATATAAATGGCAGTGGAGGAAATGCATATATAATCTTAATGAAATTAATGTCATTTTTATGGAATACCTGGCTGGAAATATTCTTTATATAATCCATCTTAATGTGATCGTTATGGAGAAGATATTCAAGGAAACCAATGTCAAGTGCTTTTGAAAGGTGAATGCATTGACTTAGAAATATGTAAAATCACCTAAATAATTCCCATTTAACACCCCCGATGAAACCATAATTAAAATTGAATTTCATTTCCAGAAGAAATTTACATCATACAAGAATTCCACCAGTACAAAAAAACAACATATCAAACAAAAAATAAACCACACTACACCATTAAATCAAATAAAACATACATATATATCCTAATTTATACAAACATTCAGTTTAAGTTCCTAAAGTAATTGTACATGTCTATCTACTAAGTCAAAATAGAGGGTATTAATATACCCCCATCATCATCATCCCCATACCCATCTACATGCCCATCATTATCACCATTAACAACAACATCACCAACCACACAATCAAGAACATCATCAGTAGTGTCATCACTAATAGCTGCATCAACAACATCCTTGCCACCAACAACACTATCACCACCACCGTCATCACCACTAGGAACCTCTTGGGAATAACTCAAGGAATCATTTAAAGAGATCATTGATTCCATACTTGAATTAAAATTAGTAATATCCTCTGATAGTAGTTATTAACTCAAAACTAACATATGTTTCATGAAATGTTCGGTAATAAACTTACTTCTTTTATGTTCTTCTAAAGATATTTTATTTCCTTAGGTACTTCTAAACATTTTATTTCTAGATCATAGGTTTGAGAAGCATTATATGACCTTGATGAGGACCAATACCTCGATGGGGTGATTTTTTTCCTGGTCTACATCAGACTCTCCTCAGTTTCTTCACATCTACCATCTGACTCAAAATATCATGTGGCCCTAAGTTGTCAACTTTTTTCTCATTAATGGCCTCTAAGGACAACTGTTGAAATTTAAAAATCATATTAAAATCTGAATTTTGAATAAATATTTGAAATATTAAAAAAACCTACAATATTATCTTGTGTTTATGAATTTATTACACTTCCATCCGTTTTTTCTACTAGAGAAAAATTATTTGTCACATGGTACAAGAACTTTAATGCCCAATACAACTTGATGAAAATTAGAAATGAAAAAAATATATATTACAATAATATATGAGAAATGATGAAATCTGTATTCAAGTAAGATGCATCATAGACCTACTAACATTGGGGTAAATGAAACTCATAAATGATTGGTGGTTTTCTAAAGTGGGTTTCTTTGAATTTGGCTACTTTTGTAGAAAAAATAGACAAGCATTTTCATGCTGGTATAAGATGAATTTTATATGAAACATGGATTAACAAATGGGAAGATCTGATGAATTTTAAAGGACATGTTATCAATGAAATAAATTAGTGAACAAAAATCCATTAAAAGTTCTAATAAAAAAATTATGAATACATTTTTTGGTGGTTCTTTGTTAGTGTATTTTCTTCTAGGAACTAAAGTGTTTTCTGTTGTGATTGGTCCAATTTTCCATGAAAAGGTAAATATGTAAAAATATAAATGAGTAAATTATTTTAATTTAGATGAAGTTACCTGAAAATTCTCATGCTCAGGCATTGTAGTGCGCCCTAATGTGTGTAGATATTTCATTACATCTTTTATTTTTTTTTAATTTTTTATGACGATTCCTAAAAAATCAATACAGGTAATATGAATTAAATTTTATAAAGAAACCATTAATGATTGGTAGTACCTTAAATTATTCAGTCTTACAATGTGTGATCATTTTTTATATTAACTTTTCAGACAATTAGGGTATGTGGGCACACCACTTAAATTATTACCCACTATACTCCTCCAACAAATATTTAATTCATGCTAGTATGACCTCCAGAACTCTCCAATATCCCTAAACCTAGAAGATTTGGTATCTTCATCATTAATAAAGTTAAACTAACTCTGCAATGAACATGTTTATTCATATAAATACATTAATAATATAGATATAAATTTATAAAATTTTATTACCCATATCTGCACCCTTTCCCTATCTCGAACATCATCACTGAAATGCCTCCAAGAGACTAGTTCCACCAGAATGATATTATCGTATTTGAATGTTTTTTCCATGAAAAGTCTACACTTCCTATATTTTTTACCTAACATTTGATTTTGAGGATTTTAATCCACCATAATTCATGTTTCGTGATTCGAGGCTTCTCACATATGAGTGCGACCATGTCGCCTACTAGAAGATCCCACTGAATAAGATAAGAGTTGAAAAATAACATTTTTGTGATGATAAAAAAATGAAATTATATAATTTTATAAATTTATAATAAAAAAACCAATACAAGCTCTTGAATTAGATGTAAGGTATCCGTGGACTATGTTGGATCAGCAGCCTCTAAAGGAAGTATCTGTTCCACTGCATGATCTTGCTGATCTTTATGCATTGGAGTGGAAACTGAAGGAACAAACTCAATATATGTAGGATGGATGGTAGGAAAATTAAGTGGAATAGACATGTCATAACATGGGTATTAGGTATAGGAATACATGAATGGATATAGATATGGTAAAGGTGGTAACATCGGTCGAGTCGACATAGACATGGATTGAGAAGAAGAGGATAAATGAGATGATGAAAGGGGAATGGATAGAAACATCCCATGAGTCTCAAGTAGAGGAAAAATATGTGTGGTAGATGGGATTTACACTGATGATTTAATATGGGAAGTTGTAAGATAGGTGCTCTGTCTAGGTCTAGGAGGATCCCTGCTCAAACCCATGCTGATAGGAGGAAACTCTGGAGATGTATATACCTAAAAAATATAAATAAAGGATATGAAAAAGACATTATATATAATGAAAGAGATAAATATTACAATTATTATACTCGTTGAAGGAAACCCATGCTCGTGTCTATCAGGATGAACATCAAATAATATCTTCTTGCGAGCTTCTATAATACTCTACATAATATTCATAATAATGAAGTATACATTTTTTTTGAAATAGTTTTTAAAAATCATGCATACAACTTAGATTTCAAAGAAGAAAAAAAATGTCATAATATCTTTAGTAATGATAATTTTAAACCATGATATACATTTTTTAAAACCCCATTTTAAACCTAGATTTTGAAATTGAAATAAATATAATTAAATGAAAAGAAATACTAAAACAGATATATCATTCCAAATGAAAACTAAATTAAAGTAATTAAATTAATACCAACCTGAGAAACTCAAGTCAAGGTAATCTGAATGAACTATGAACATATATTTTTTCTTCTATATATTACCCTCCCCTACCTCAGGATCGACATAAAATCTCAAAATGGAACTCAAAGGAAATATTTTTTTCAATAACGATGTGGGAATCAATGGTGGAAATTTCATCCCCATCATTATTAAAAATATGTCTTGAGATTAATTTATTAATTACACTATAATCAAGTATCAGATGATCTTTCACATAAAACACCTGTTTTTACATTAATGAAATAATGCATGGTTAATCAGTACATATGAATAGAATCATGTCAATAACAATAAATCCACAAGCATCAATAAATATAACCTATCACATCATTGAATCAAACCATTTACATTTCATCATAGTTACTTGACCTTGAGAGTAATAATACCATAACAATATTTTCTCAACCAGTCCATAATAATACATATCTTCATATCGAGTAAGACTATCTGATGCACTCATATAACAATATGTTATAATAATTAACATAACGACATCATGTTGTGTACTAATTTTTAGCACTCTATAAATTGTAACAAATTTTTATCTTACGATTATTACATATTTGAAGTCACAAATCAAAGAATTTGGATTAAAAACCAATGCTCATAATTCTTGAGAAAAAAAGTCACCATGAAAACATAGTACCTGAAATAGAAATGAGTAATAAAATTAAATAGATATATATATTTTATGATATTTAAGGTAATGGTAAAACCTTTGATTTCAACCAATCTAAAAAATCTTGGCTAGGAAAAGCCTCTCTTCTCCTCAAAGGCAAAGATCGATGAACTATACTTATAATTTTTTTATGTTACCTATATATAAATGTTAATAAAATTATAAGGTATATGTGAAATGACATAGTATGATATAACATATAGATATACTAATTACTTACTTGATATAATCATCGAATAAACCATAATTAAATAGGACTATGCATTGTGCCATATCTTTCTCTTCAAAACTCAATGTAACTAATGTATATAACCCGAAAATTCCCCATGCTTGGGGAATAGATAAAAATGAGGGCTGAATTTCCTCATACTACTCATTTTCATTTCTCATCGGCTTATTATTTCTTATACTCACATCAGAAAAATTCATTGAACAAAAATCCATACATTATTGAGAAAAATAACCCCTCAGAATGAAACCTTCATTATAAATCTTGTTTCGGAAATATGATTTCATTGTGAACATATTTATTTCAGTAGGATACATCCGTTTAAATGATATTGGTCCCCCAAGAAGTGTCTCAATTAGAATATGAATTTTTAAATGAAACAAACATGTGAAAAAGTATATAGGAATTTTTTTTTGAACCCGTATATAATTAACAATGCCTCTTACTACATTTTTATGAAGAATAACATGGATAACATTTTAGTAAAAAGGACTGTAAAAAAATTGAACAACTGAATCACTATTCCATTTACATTATTGGATAGAAATTTCCAAATTTCTATTATAATCAATTCATGAAGAAGGATGTGATAATAATGAGTTTTTAGGGACTTAATTTTCATATATCTTTTGTTGACTCGTTTAGATATGTTCCTGGAATATCCATTAGGAACCATGATATTCTCCCACACTACCAGATATTGATATTTCTCTAACGGTTTCATCAAATAAGAAGCATACAGAACATTCTATTTTTTTTACCGATACACATAAGATGCAGTTCTGGTCGAATACCCCAATCCAAAAAATCCTAACGAGATCAAAAGTCATCTTTGGTATTCCCATTGATATTAAAAATAATTGAAAGAAACATTTCACATATACTTTTATCAATATTTATTATGTCAAAACAGTGACATAAAACTTTTTTAGAACAATATGGAAACTCAAAAAAATACTTCTATTATTCCAATTGTAATAGGATTCAGTTCCAACATTCATTATCTTTTTAGATTTCAATTGAAGTTTCTCTAATGAAAACTAAAATTTTCAACTCATTAAGAACGTCACTTCTTGACATATATTGAGGTGGTTGTTTAGTGTCAACAGTCTTGTCAAACGTTTGACTATTCTTTTTGTATTGATAATCCATTAGAAAGAATCGTCAATGTCCCATGAAACTTAAACTACGATGATATTTAAGCCTTTTTGATCGTGTATTATTCATACAAATGGCACATGATAGTTTTCCCTTCATGATCCACCCAAAAATCATTTCATAAGTAGGGAAATAATTTATGGTCCATAGAAGGACATCATACATTTGAAATGTATTCTTTGAATAATAATCAAATTTACGCACACCCAATCCCCAAAGATGTTTCAAATTTCTTATTAAAGGCTGCAAGTAGACATATATATCATTACCGAGATCCAAAGGTCTAGATATCAGTGTACTCAAGAAATTGAAAGGTTTTTTCAAAAACATCCACAGAGGAATATTATTAACATGAATAAAAACCAGCCACATACTACAAGGTGTAAGCATATGTCCAAATTGATTAAAACCATCACATGATAGACCCAACCTGAAATTAAAAACCTCAGCTACTAAATCAGGATGTTGTGTATCAAATTTCTTCTATGAGAATCCATATGCAGGATGAACCAACTCATTATTACCTTTAATTCTCTCAGAATCATTCCATCACATATTGTATTATATTTCTATATACATAAATAGATTTAGAATTTTGGGAATCAATGGAATGTGCCACATGAATTTCTGTGGCATATGAGATGGTGTTCCTTCTTTAATTTTCTTCCATTGAGATGTACCACATCCCCTAAATTCATTACAATCAACTATTGCCTCCCAAAATAAACTGCAATCTTTCAGACATGCAGTGACTTTATTAGTAGAAAATACAAGATTATTAATTAACTTCCATGCCTTGTAATGATTTGAGGGAATATCTTCACCATTAGGAACCAAGCCCTTAAAAAATGTAATAATATAATCAGTGGTGGTATTATAAATTCCATACATGGTTTTCCAATGAAATAACCACGATAAACATTAAAACATGGTTATTTTAGTACATTCATGATATAATAGAGTTAAGGACTCATCCAATAAATTTTTCACATATCAACATCGTCTATAGTATTTTCATCTTGTGTATCGATATCATTGACTTCTTGCACTAGTATACTATCACTCTCAGGATGATGCACAAATGGAAACCAATCAAATATAAAATTATCTTTGCCACTTCTTTTATTTTGTTCATGAATAATATAATATTGAATCATCTCTCTAGGGTGATACCAAACATAATTGTTTTTTTTGAAATCCAAATTTCGTTAAATAGTGATAATGTCTTCTCATCGTAACCATGGACTTCCAACACATTTATAGAATGGAAACTATATAAAACCTCCATTAATAGCATTGTTAAATGAAAAATATAAAAAATTCTCCAAATTATTTTTAAACTCGATTGAAATCTCATCAGTATGATACATCCATATTCTATCCATTCTATAACAAGATAAAAAATTTATCATCCAATCAACAATGTAAACCGTAATTAAAAAATACATTATAATCAATTTTATTATTAAATTTCACAAAGAAAACTTGTAGCTATAAAAACAAAGAATAAGAGAACTAACATATGCTATAATCATTGAATAAAATCTATTTGTAGCACTGTATTCAAAAGTGTAAGACTAGGAAATCATATTTACAATTAAATGGACATCTTTACATTAGGATATATTTGTCTGTTTAATTTAATTATATTTTTAGCATCGATTAGAATCTCATTATGTAAATATCATATTTATCAATTGATTATTTTCAAAAAATACACTATACATATAAATTGTGTCAAGAACATCATCTTTTAAAATAAACGATTAAAATATCACGGATTTTTTAACTAATAAGTTTATAACTCATATACTCCCCTACTAATACATGTAATGTGTAATAGTAAACATAATTAATAATTCTTTTGGTCTAAATAATATTTTATGTTCAATAGTGAATCACTAAGATCATTATTAATCTATAATCATTCATAAAGGGACATTAATATAAAATATATTACAAAAATAAAATCAAAGAGGAAAGCTATGATTTTTTTGTTATTATAAAAAACCGAACAATGAAATAAAGAGGGAGTGAATTTAAGATGAAATAAAACTCAATTTTTATCCCTCCTGAATTTTTTTTATTCGAGGACACAAATTCTAATCAAATAGAATATATCATAGCATAAAAAAAATTAAAAAAATGAGATGTACTATAAAAATATGACTATTATAACATAAAAAATTAAAACTTAAATATAATTCACATTTTAATTAAAAGTGCATTATTTTTAATCACCAATTTCAACCCTTTTAGTATTAGAGATAAAATTACTACCTCTATCCTATAAATGGATGGTCAACAAGGTAAACCATAATGGTCAAAGGATGGTTACATTTATATGATGTATTGTTATATGTCATTATAGAAAAAGTATAACTTGATAATGTTATCATCTTATATTCAACTAGAATCTATCAAACAATCCATTTATTAAATTCTTTATAACATAAAATTATTAATTTTTATAGAGGTTAATCTAATGAAGTTATTTTTAAATGATCCATTATTGGGTCATGAATTCCACCTACAATCACATCCCTAACTAATATGTGAACCACATTTCTTGTTATGAAGTGACCATATATAGTACCTCATACAATCAAAAAATATAATTTATTTATAAGAATTAAAATAATTCTACTAAACTCTAACCATGAATGAGGACAAAATATTATTACATGCATTAGCCTCAAAATAAGAAATCTCATTACAATTATTGGTAAGATGCAACAATCATAGATTATCAAACATAATACCAATTTGTTACTCTATAAAATATTCACTAGAATAGAGAAGATTAATCTTTTCTGTAGTCCAAGATAAACTGAGTAGCATCTTCTCACCTATTGATGATTCCCGACAAGATATAATTTCATTATAGCTCATTATTTGTAAAATATCATTAAATTAGATAGTTTTTAATCCATATAAATTATTAACACCTAAAACATATGATTATTATATAGCACATGAAATTATAATCACATAAATTATATGATCCATTCATAGAATATGTATCATATCTCATGTTGTTGGTTCAATAATTTTATTCTTCAAGAACTGTTGTTTCATAAATTAAATAAATTGAGTTAATTATTCTTACTGAATATTGACATAAAACAAAAATTGAATATAAATATCATATAACACACACTTTACATATATACTTCTTTTTAGTGGAAAATATTTTGGAAAAATGAAGCTTCTATATAGTGTTGTTATTTAATTGAAAAGATCAACATGGAGAAAATACAAAAATACATTCTCGTTAACAACACCTCTAAAAAAGTTTAAACACCTTTCCCATGAGTTAATGACATATTTTAAGGGTACATTCCATTTTGAAATCACTTTTTAATTTAATAAAATATGGTTACACATTCAAGTATATGCGAATCCAAAAAGAAAAAACATTTATCCATAAAGTAGTCTCTATTTAAATACATCATGTACATATTAAAATAGTATTCATTAGCTTAAAATTTCATTTTCAAATCCTAACATTCCATTCACATGACATATGAATCTAGAAAGAATTAATGGTATCAATAATTATACACATAAAATATATTTACCATTTTTATAATCTCCAAACGTTTTCTCATATAATATTATTTTCTTTATGAAACTAGAAACACATAATATATTGTTCACCAAAATTGAAAAGAAATCATGTTCTCATGGTACCTTTTATGTAAAATTACAATGATTAATAACTTCAAACACACCAATGATATTAGTTTTTATGTTATGAGAAAACCAAAACCAATCATATATCAAAGATAAATGAAATAATATGAAATTATAAAGATTAAATAAAAAAACTCAAACTAAAAAATGAATCAATTAACCATACTATAAGAAGATTAGGGACTCAGTAATAATGAATAACCAAATCAGAAAAATGTAGAATGGAATGCTTGATTGGAGGGGAGGGGGATTCACATTGGGTAAGGGAAAGCTCGACCTAGGAGGGGATGTGAAATTGAGGAGGGGATGCTAGACCTGAGGAAGAGGAGGCAGGGGGATTCATATCAAATAAAGGAGGAGGATAAGTGGGGGTGTCCATCGACCAGAGTAGGGGTAGAGACATTGGTAAAGGAAATACGGGGGGAGGGAAAGGGAACTGTAGGGTTGTTGTGGCCCGACCACTAAAGGGGGTGAGTGTGGGTGGGGATAAATTATTCTCCCATGTATACTAATGGTTGAGTAATAACCATTGGTATAGATTTTCTATACACACAGTTCATTCAAAACTATGGGTATAGAAAAACCCTAATTAGGTTATACCATTGTTTATAAAACCATGGTTATAGCTCTGTGGGGTTCTACCCTCTTTCCAGTAGTGCATGATGTTCATTTTTTTATACATGGAATTTTAAATACAAAACCAGTTTAGTACATTGTTATATGGGGGAAATAAAATAGTGAATCATGGTATAGTCAATCATTAATATGTCATCATGGGTCAGATCATAAGAATATGTGAAAACATAAGTAGTTTCAAAATTTCATATAAAAAAAATGAAAAAAAATAATTTTCCATATTTCCTACTGATAGGAAATTTAATATAAAACGAAGAAGCATATAATATGGAACAATTGGGTTATATGATAAAAATGAGTTAAAAATCATAGTTATAAATATATTGAATAAGAACATTGAATTTAATTGAATCAATGAATAATAATAAATTATGAAACAAATATTAACACAAAAAAACATTTCAATGTAAACAAATCCATGTTTGTTAACCCTTTATAAAAAACCAAGTATGTTCAGCATTTAAACTGTGAAAATATCTAAGAACATAAATGATTCTGGTTGAAAAAAAATATAAAAAATTATCACACATTATATTTTGAACAAATTAAAGAATTTCCTTGATTTATTATCCCAAGAGATATAAAATAATAACAAATTCATTGGAGGGTAATATAGGAAACCACCCATAATAATTATATTTTTTTATGCCACAAGATATGAATCATTAAACATATCATGAAAAAATATGGGATGGATATGGGTTTTATTCATCACATCATAAATATCCAATTGAATGAAAAATGGTTTTCATAACATTTCTATATTTTACCACAAAAAATGACCTCAAGAATGAAAATAGACAATATTAAAAATTTAATTACACCAAAATACTATTTCATAAAAAAGTTTATAAGGTGATTAATGAAAAATATAAAAGAAAATAAATAAATTATATATAAAAAGTAAAAAATTAGCACACCCATAAAAGAATTTTGATAAAAGTATCTTAAAATTATCATAAAAATCAATTAATCACATTCAAACACCATTTTTGAAAAGGTGATGGAAAAAAATGAAAAACAATTAAGTTTAAAATGAAAAATTAAAAATATATCCTTGAAAATATATAAATCTCATCAAAAGGAAATATGGGGTGGAAGATAGAACATTTTATTATGAATGTATGGAAAACGTTTTTAATATTTTGGAATCCCATAGTTAAAAAATTATATATTAAAATTATATAAAAATAATTTAAAACAAAATATATAAGGGAAATATAAATTCCAAATTATATAATATTTCAATGGGTTTTTAATATAAAAGATATAATTAATGGGAATATAATATCAAAACCAAAAATAAATAGTCATTATTTTGAGAAAATGGGAATTATTCCAAACATAATGAATATTTACGAAGAAATAAATACATCATTGAAATTAACCAAAAAACAAGGAAGGAAAAAATTATAACATAATTATATTATTTACGGGAAAAATCATGTCAATATATAGTATAGAAAAGAATATTTATGACTCTTGAAAAGAATATTCGTTAAGAAGATACCATTATAGAGGTGGTAACATTATAGAGAAAATAATATAAGTGGGATACCATAAGGTGAACATTGAAGAATAATGTAATGGAATATATTATTGATTTTTGAATTAAATAATATATGGAATAGAAAATCTAATAAAAATTATGGTGTGAAATATATATCATGTCCCATGGAATGTAAAATAGCAACAAATAAACCATAAAAATATGGAATACTTTAAATCGAAATCCTTTTTAAGAAGGAACACAATATGGATCTTCATACCCCATGAATTATATGAATATTATAAAATATATAAATTATGTATAAATAAAAACATATGAAGGATATAATAGTGAATAATATGAAATTTGGCTTAAGAAATTAATTTTTTTTTCAAATGAACACCTTCCCAAAAATCGTGCTTTGGTGAACACGATCTAACATCATTTACAATCAAAATTACCTAGATAATAATTAATTTCATATTATTGTTGAATAATATTTCAATTTATAAATATAATTTCTCAATATATATCCTAATTAATTTTCTCTATTAAAGTTTAATTTTGGCATCGAATGTTTGGATTTTTGGATTGTTTATTTTTAAAAAGAATCATGGTGATGGAATCAATTATTACTTATAGATTCAAATTCCATCACTCCCAAATTATTTAAGACAAATTAATACATGTTTCTAAATGTTTCATTATATTGAATTTCATTTGGTGAAATACTGGGATGTAGTTCATGAAAAAGGAAATTGTGATGAGCTAGTTTTAGTGTGTTGAACAATATAATGGATTTATATTAATAAATATATTATATACTAATAAAAAAATATATAATTGTAAAAATAGCTAAAATAAACCCTAATTACCTAATATTTGTAATATATAAAATTATTTAATCATTCATTATTTAAACAATATAACACCTTTCACATAGGTGGTAAAACTGACCCAAATAAGGGTGTTTTACAATTAATTAATGTGTTTATATAATGTTAATATAAATTTTACAAAATCTTAAACATTTCATCAACATAATTTACCTTAATTAAAATAATTCATAGAAAAATACATGTACGGTGGTGATGAAAAATGAAATTCATTGTTTGTGGAGGCGGTACTCTGCACATTTGCAAGATTAACAACTCAATTTCTCAATATAAGGGATGAAATGTAGGTATATAAAAATTTACAATATCAAAATTATAATTTTCAAAAATTAAATGTATTCATTGATAAAATAAATGATTTTAATAACCATGATCAGTGGTGATGAAGAATGTACCTTATCGCTCCTTAGAGGCTGTAGTCAGCACATACACTTGATTAATGGTGTTTTGTATTTATTAGTAGATGGAAAAGGTAGAATAATGATTTATAAATTAATATAAAAAAATTAAATTAAATTGATAACTATAAATTCATTATAATATTATGTATATAAAATATTTCAAAGAGAAATATTATAAAGAAAAGACCATGAAGAAAGAAATAATCATGTTGAGAAAATGGTAATCTCTTAGAAATATCATGAGAAATGGATGAATTAGGATAAATAATTGAGACAAGTGGAATATGAACATGAGATAATCATCTCTATGGATATTTTTTTTATAGATTTAGAATAAAATTTATGATATATTCATAGCATAATGTGGTGGAAGAGATCCCATTTTATAAATTAAGAAAAGGATAATTTAATAAGTACAAATTGTATTTCAATAATGGTATGATAAAATTCAATGGAAAAGGATCAAAAGAAACATTTTATGAAAAGTGGTTTGTCTAACCCATATATCAATCCCACACTTAGATGTTTTTTTGAAATGTTTTAGTTCATGACGGTGGTGGTGATAGTGTTGTTGGTGGCAAGGATGTTGCTGATGCAGCTATTAGTGATGCCATACTTGAATGAAAATTAGTAATATCCTCTGATGGTAGTTATTAACTCAAAACTAACATATGTTTCATGAAATCTTCGGTAATCAACTTACTTCTTTTATGTTCTTCTAAAGATATTTTATTTCCTTAGCTACATCTAAACATTTTATTTCTAGATCATAGGTTTGAGAAGAATTATATGACCTTGATGAGGACCAATACCTCGAGGGGATGATTTGTTTTCCTGGTCTACATCAGACTCTCCTCAGTTTCTTCACATCTAACACCTAACTCAAAAGATCATGTGGCCCTAAGTTGTCAGCTTTTTTCTCATTAATGGCCTCTAAGGACAACTGTTGAAATTATAAAAATCATATTAAAATATGAATTTTGTATAAATATTTGAAATATTAAAAAAACCTACAATATTATCTTGTGTTTATGCATTTATTACACTCCCATCCGTTTTTTCTACTAGAGAAAAATAATTTGTCACGTGGTACAAGAACTTTAATGCCCAATACAACTTGATGAAAATTAGAAATGAAAAAAATATATATTACAAAAATATATGAGAAATGATGAAATCTGTATTCAAGTAAGCTGCATCATAGACCTACTAACATTGAGGTAAATGAAACTCATAAATGATTGGTGGTTTTCTAAAGTGGGTTTCTTGGAATTTGGCTACTTTTGTTGAAAAAATAGACAAGCATTTTCGGGCTGGTATAAGATGAATTTTATATGAAACATGGATTAACAAATGGGAAGATCTGATGAATTTTAAAGGACATGTTATCAATGAAATAAATTAGTGAACAAAAATCCATTAACTGTTCTAATAAAAAAAATTATGAATACATTTTTTGGTGGTTCTTTGTTAATGTATTTTCTTCTGGGAACTAAAGTGTTTTCCCTTGTGATTGGTCCAATTCTCCATGAAAAGGTAAATATGTAAAAATATAAATGAGGAAATTATTTTAATTTAGATGAAGTTACCTGAAAATTCTCATGCTCTGGCATTGTAGTGCGCCCTAATGTGTATAGATATGTCATTACATCTTTTTTTTTATGACGATTCCTAAAAAAATCAATACAGGTAATATGAATTAAATTTTATAAAGAAACCATTAATGATTGGTAGTACCTTAAATTATTCAGTCTTACAATGTGTGATCATTTTTTATATTAACTTTTCAGACAATTAGGGTATGTGGGCACACCACTTAAATTATTACCCACTCTACTCCTCTAACAAATATTTAATTCATGCTAGTATGACCTCCAGAACTCTCCAATATCCCTAAACCTAGAAGATTTGGTATCTTCATCATTAATAAAGTTAAACTAACTCTGCAATGAACTTGTTTATTCATATAAATACATTAATAATATAGATATAAATTTATAAAATTTTATTACCCATATCTGCACCCTTTCCCTATCTCGAACATCATCACTGAAATGCCTCCAAGAGAGTAGTTCCACCAGAATGATATTATCGTATTTGAAAAATTTTTCCATGAAAAGTCTACACTTCCTAGATTTTTTACCTAACATTTGATTTTGAGGATTTTAATCCACCATAATTCATGTTTCGTGATTCGAGGCTTCTCACATATGAGTGCGACCACGTCGCCTACTAGAAGATCCCACTGAATAAGATAAGAGGTGAAAAATAAAATTTATGTGATGATAAAAAAATGAAATTATATAATTTTATACATTTATAATAAAAAACCCAATACAAGCTCTTGAATTGGATGTAAGGTATCCGTGGACTATGTTGGATCAGCAGCCTCTGAAGCAAGTATCTGTTCCACTGCATGATCTTGCTGATCTTTATGCACTGGAGTGGAAACTGAAGGAACAAACTCAATATATGTAGGATGGATGGTAGGAAAATTAAGTGGCATAGACATGTCATAACATGGGTATTAGGTATAGGAATACATGAATGGATATAGATATGGTAAAGGTGGTAACATCGGTCGAGTCGACATAGACATGGATTGAGAAGAAGAGGATAAATGAGATGATGAAAGGGGAATGGATAGAAACAACCCATGAGTCTCAAGTAGAGGAAAAACATGTGTGGTAGATGGGATTTACACTGATGATTTAATATGGGAAGTTGTAAGATAGGTGCTCTGTCTAGGTCTAGGAGGATCCCTGCTCAAACCCATGCTGATAGGAGGAAATTCTGGAGATGTATATACCTAAAAAATATAAATAAAGGATATGAAAAAGACATTATATATAATGAAAGAGATAAATGTTACAATTATTATACTCGTTGAAGGAATCCCATGCTCGTGTCTATCAGGATCAACATCAAATAATATCTTCTTGCGAGCTTCTATAATACTCTACATAATATTCATAATAATGAAGAATACATTTTTTTTGAAATAGTTTTTAAAAATCATGCATACAACTTAGATTTCAAAGAAGAAAAAAAAATGTCATAATATCTTTTAGTAATGATAATTTTAAACCACGATATACATTTTTAAAACCCCATTTTAAACCTAGATTTTGAAATTGAAATAAATATAATTAAAAGAAAAAAATACTAAAACAGATATATCATTCCAAACAAAAACTAATTTAAAGTAATTACATTAATACCAACCTGAGAAACTCAAGTCAAGGTAATCTGAATGAACTATGAACATATATTTTTTCTTCTATATATTACCCTCCCCTACCTCAGGTTCGACATAAAATCTCAAAATGGAACTCAAAGGAAATATTTTATTCAACAACGATATGGGAATCAATGATGGAAATTTCATCCCCATCATTATTAAAAATATGTCTTGAGATTAATTTATTAATTACACTATAATCAAGTATCAGATGATCTTTCACATAAAACACCTGTTTTTACATTAATGAAATAATGCATGGTTAATCAGTACATATGAATAGAATCATTTCAATAACAATAAATCCACAAGCATCAATAAATATAACCTATCACATCATTGAATCAAACCATTGACATTTCATCATAGTGACTTCACCTTGAGAGTAATAATACCATAACAATATTTTCTCAACCAGTCCATAATAATTAATATCTTCATATCGAGGAAGACTATCTGATGCACTCATATAACAATATGGTATAATAATTAACATAACGACATCATGTTGTGTTCTAATTTTCAGCACTCTATAAATTGTAACAAATTTTTATCTTACTATTATTACATATTTGGAGTCACAAATCAAGGAATTTGGATTAAAAACCAATGCTCATAATTCTTGAGAAACAAAGTCACCACGAAAACATAGTACCTGAAATAGAAATGAGTAATAAAATTAAATAGATATCTATATTTTATGATATTTAAGGTAATGGTAAAACCTTTGATTTCAAGCAATCTAAAAAATCATGGCTAGGAAAAGTCTCTCTTATCCTCAAAGGCAAAGATCAATGAACTATACTTATAATTTTTTTATGTTACCTATATATAAATGTTAATAAAATTATAAGGTATATGTGAAATGACATAGTATGATATAACATATAAATATAATAATTAATTACTTGATATAATCATCAAACAAACCATAATTAAATAGGACTATGCATTGTGCCATATCTTGCTCTTCAAAACTCAATGTAACTAATGTATATAACCCGAAAATTCCTCATTCTTGGGGAATAGATAAAAATGAGGTCTGAATTTCCTCATACTACTCATTTTCATTTCTCATCGGCCTATTATTTCTTATACTCACATCTTAAAAATTTATTGAACAAATATCCATACATTATTGAGAAAAATACCCCCTCACAATGAAACCTTCATTATAAATCTTGTTTCGGAAATATGATTTCATTGTGAACATATTTATTTCAGTAGGATACATCCGTTTTAATGATATTGGTCCCCCCAAGTAGTGTCTCAATTAGAATATGAATTTTTAAATGAAACAAACATGTGAAAAATTATATAGGAATTTTTTTGAACCCGTATATAAGTAACAATGCCTCTTACTACATTTTTATGAAGAATAAAATGGATAACATTTTAGTAAAAAGGACTGTAAAAAAATTGAACAACTGAATCACTATTCCATTTACATTATTGGATAGAAATTTCCAAATTTCTATTATAATCAATTCATGAAGAAGGATGTGATAATCATGAGTTTTTAGGGATTTAGTTTTCATATATCTTTTGTTGACTCGTTTAGATATGTTCCTGGAATATCCATTAGGAACCATGATATTCTCCCACACTACAAGATATTGATATTTCTCTAATGGTTTCATCAAACAAGAAGCATACAAAACTTTCTATTTTTTTTACCGATACACATAAGATGCAGTTCTGGTCGAATACCCCAATCCGAAAATTCCTAACGAGATCAAAACTCATCTTTGGTATTCCCATTGATATTAAAAATAATTGAAAGAAACATTTCACATATAATTTTATCAATATTTATTATGTCAAAACAGTGACATAAATTTTTTTTAGAACAATATGGAAACTCAAAAAAATACTTCTATTTTTCCAATTGTAAGTGGATTCAGTTCCAAAATTCATCATCTTTTTAGATTTCAATTGAAGTTTCTCTAATGAAAACTAAAATTTTTCAACTCATTAAGCACGTCACTTCTTGACATATATTGAGGTGGTTGTTTAGTGTCAACACTCTTTTCAAACGTTTGACTATTATTTTTGTATTGATAATCCATTAGAAAGAATCGTCAATGTCCCATGAAACTTAAACTACGATGATATTTAAGCCTTTTTGATCGTGTATTATTCATACAAATGGAACATGATAGTTTTCCCTTCATGATCCACCCAAAAATCATTTCATAAGTAGGGAAATAATTTATGGTCCATAGAAGGACATCATACATTTGAAATGTATTCTTTGAATAATAATCAAATTTATGCACACCCAATCCCCAAAGATGTTTCAAATTTCTTATTAAAGGCTGCAATTAGACATATATATCATTACCGAGATCAATAGGTCTAGATATCAGTGTACTCAAGAAATTGAAAGGTTTTTTCAAACACACCCGCAGAGGAATATTATTAACATGAATAAAAACCATCCACAGACTATGAGTAGTAAGCATATGTCCAAATTGATTAAAACCATCACATGATAGACCCAACCTGAAATTAAAAACCCCAGCTACTAAATCAGGATGTTGTGCATCAAATTTCTTCTATGAGAATCCATATGCAGGATGAACCAACTTATTATTACCTTTACTTCTCTCAGAATCATTCCATCACATATTGTATGATATTTCTATATACATGAATAGATTTAGAATTTTGGGAATCAATGGAATGTGCCACATGAATTTCTGTGGCATATGAGATGGTGTTCCGTCTTTAATTTTCTTCCATTGAGATGTACCACATCCCCTAAATTCATTACAATCAACTATTTCCTCCCAAAATAAACTGAAATCTTTCAGACATGCATTGACTTTATTAGTAGAAAATACAAGATTATTAATTAACTTCCATGCCTTGTAATGATTTGAGGGAATATCTTCACCATTAGGAACCAAGACCTTAAAAAATGTAATAATATAATCAGTGGTGGTATTATAAATTCCATACATGGTTTTCCAATGACATAACCACGATAAACATTAAAACATGGTTATTTTAGTACATTCATGATATAATAGAGTTAAGGACTCATCCAATAATTTTTTCACATATCAACATCGTCTATAGTATTTTCATCATGTGTATCGATATCATTGACTTCTTGCACTAGTATACTATCACTCTCAGGATGATGCACAAATGGAAACCAATCAAATATCAATTTATCTATGCCACTTCTTTTATTTTGTTCATGAATAATATAATATTGAATCATCTCCCTATGGTGATACCAAACATAATTGTTTTTTTTGAAATCCAAATTTCGTTAAATAGTGATAATGTCTTCTCATCGTAACCATGGACTTCCAACACATTTATAGAATGGAAACTATATAAAACCTCCATTAATAGCATTGTTAAATGAAAAATATAAAAAATTATCCAAATTATTTTTAAACTCGATTGAAATCTCATCAGTATGATACATCCATATTCTATCCATTTTATAACAAGTTAAAAAATTTATCATCCAATCAACAATGTAAACCGTAATTAAAAAATACATTATAATCAATTTTATTATTAAATTTCACAAAGAAAACTTGTAGCTATAAAAACAAAGAATAAGAGAACTAACATATGCTATAATCATTGAATAAAATCTATTTGTAGCACTGTATTCAAAAGTGTAAGACTAGGAAATCATATTTACAATTAAATGGACATCTTTACATTAGGATATATTTGTTTGTTTATTTTAATTATATTTTTAGCATCAATTATAATCTCATTATGTAAATATCATATTTATCAATTGATTATTTTCAAAAAATACACTATACATATAAATTGTGTCAAGAACATCATCTTTTAAAATAAACGATTAAAATATCACGGATTTTTTAACTAATAAGTTTATAACTCATATACTCCCCTGCTAATATGTGTAATGTGTAATAGTAAACATAATTAATAATTCTTTTGGTCTAAATAATATTTTATGTTCAATAGTGAAACACTAAGATCATTATTAATCTATAATCTTTCATAAAGGGACATTAATATAAAATATATTACAAAAATAAAATCAAAGAGTAAAGCTATGATTTTTTTTTGTTATTATAAAAAACCGAACAATGAAATAAAGATGGTGTGAATTTAAGATGAAATAAAACTGAATTTTTATCCCTCCTGAATTTTTTTTATTCGAGGACACAAATTCTAATCAAATAGAATATATCGTAGCATAAAAAAATTAAAAAAATGAGATGTACTATAAAAATAAAACTATTAGAACATAAAAAATTAAAACTTAAATATAATTCACATTTTAATTAAAAGTGCATTATTTTTAATCACCAATTTCAACCCTTTTAGTATTAGAGATAAAATTACTACCTCTATCCTATAAAGGGATGGTCAACAAGGTAAACCATAATGGTCAAAGGATGGTTACATTTCTATGATGTAGTGTTATATGTCATTATAGAAAAAATATAACTTGATAATGTTATCATCCTATATATAGCTAGAATCTATAAAAAAATCCATTTATTAAATTCATTATAACATAAAATTATTAATTTTTACAGAGGTTAATCTAATGATGTTATTTTTTAATGATCCGTTATTGGGTCATGAATTCCACCTACAATCACATCCCTAACTAATATGTGAACCACATTTCTTGTTATGAAGTGACCATATATAGTACCTAATACAATCAAAAAATATAATTTATTTATAAGAATTAAAATAATTCTACTAAAATCTAACCATGAATAAGGACAAAATATTATTACATGCATTAGCCTCAAAATAAGAAATCTCATTACAATTATTGGTAAGATGAAACAATCATAGATTATCAAACATAATCCCAATTTGTTACTCTATAAAATATTCACTAGAATAGAGAAGATTAATCTTTTCTGTAGTCCAAGATAAACTGATTAGCATCTTCTCACCTATTGATGATTCCCGACAAGATATAATTTCATTATAGCTCATTATTTGTAAAATATCATTAAATTAGATAGTTTTTAATATATATAAAATATTAACACCTAAAACATATGATTATTATATAGCACATGAAATTATAATCACATAAATTATATAATCCATTCATAGAATATGTATCATATCTCAGGTTGTTGGTTCAATAATTTTATTCTTCAAGAACTTTTGTTTCATAAATTAAATAAATTGAGTTAATTATTCTTAATAAATATTTTTATAAAACAAAAATTGAATATAAATATCATATAACACACACTTTACATATATATATTTCTTTTTAGTGGAAAATATTTTGAAAAAATGAAGCTTATATATAGTGTTTTTATTTCATTGAAAAGATCAACATGGAGAAAATACAAAAATACATTCTTGTTAATAACACCTCTAAAAAAGTTTAAACACCTTTCCCATGAGTTAATGACATATTTCAAGGGTACTTTCCATTTTGAAATCACTTTATAATTTAATAAAATATGGTTACACATTCAAGTATATGTGAATCCAAAAAGAAAAAACATTTATCCATAAACTAGTATCTATTTAAATACATCATGTACATACTAAAATAGTATTCATTAGCTTAAAATTTCAATTTAAAACCCTAACATTCCATTCACATGACAAATGAATCTATAAAGAATAAATGGTATCAATAATTATACACATAAAATATTCTTACCATTTTTATAATCTCCAAACGTTTTCTCATATAATATTATTTTCTTTATGAAACTAGAAACACATAATATATTTTTCACCAAAATTGAAAAGAAATCATGTTCTCATGGTATCTTTTATGTAAAATTACAATGATTAATAACTTCAAACACACCAATGATATCTATTTTTATGTTATGAGAAAACCAAAATCAATCATATATCAAAGATAAATGAAATAATATGAAATTATAAAAATTAAATAAAAAAAACTCAAACTAAACAATGAAACAATTAACCATACTATATGAAGATTAGGGACTCAATAATAAATAATAACAAAATCAGAAAAATGTAGAATGGAATGATTGATTGGAGGGGAGGGGGATTCCCGTTGGGTAAGGGAAAGCTCAACCTAGGAGGGGATGTTAAATTTAGGAGGGGATGCTAGACCTGAGGAAGAGGAGGCAGGGGGATTCATATCAAATAAAGGAGGAGGATAAGTGGGGGTGTCCACCGACCAGAGTAGGGGTAGAGACATTGGTAAAGGAAATACGGGGGGAGGGAAAGGGAACTGTAGGGCTGTTGTGGCCCGACCACTAAAGGGGGTGAGTGTGGGTGGGGATAAATTATTCTCCCATGTATACTAATGGTTGAGTAAAAACCATTGGTATAGATTTTCTATACACACAGTTCATTCAAAACTATGGGTATAGAAAAACCCTAATTAGGTTATACCATTGTTTATAAAACCATGGTTATAGCTTTGCGGGGTTCTACCCTCTTTCCAGTAGTGCATGAAGTTCATTTTTTTATACATGGAATTTTAAATACAAAACCAGTTTAGTACATTGTTATATGGGGGAAATAAAATAGTGAATCATGGTATAGTCAATCATTAATATGTCATTATGGGTCAGATCATAAGAATATGTGAAAACATAAGTAGTTCCAAAATTTCATATAAAAAAAACATGAAAAAACATAATTTTCCATATTTCCTACTAATAGGAAATTTAAAACGAAGAAGCATATAATATGGAACAATTGGGTTACATGATAAAAATGAGTTAAAAATCATAGTTATAAATATATTGAATAAGAACATTGGATTTAATTGAATCAATGAATAATAATAAATTATGAAACAAATATTAACACAAAAAAACATTTCAATGTAAACAAATCCATGTTTGTTAACCCTTTATGAAAAACCAAGTATGTTCAACATTTAAACTGTGAAAATATCTCAGAACATAAATGATTTAGGTTGTAAAAAAATATAAAGAATTATCACACATTATTTTTTGAACAAATTAAAGAATTTCCTTGATTTATTATCCCAAGAGATATAAAAGAATAACAAATTCATTGGAGGGTAATATAGGAAACCACCCATAATAATTATATTTTTTTATGCCACAAGATATGAATCATTAAACATATCATGAAAAAATATGTGATGGATATGGGTTTTATTCATCACATCATAAATATCCAATTGAATGAAAAATGGGTTTCATAACATTTCTATATTTTACCACAAAAAATGACCTCAAGAATGAAAATAGACAATACTAAAAATATAATTACACCAAAATACTATTTCATAAAAAAGTTTATAAGGTGATTAATGAAAAATATAAAAGAAAATAAATAAATTATATATAAAAAGTAAAAAATTAGCAAACCCATAAAAGAATTTTGATAAAATTATCTTAATATTATCATAAAAAATCAATTAATCACATTCAAACACCATTTTTGAAAAGGTGATGTAAAAAATGAAAAAAATTAAATTTAAAATGAAAAATTAAAAATATATCCTTGAAAATATATAAATCTCATCAAAAGGAAATATGGGGTGGAAGATAGAACATTTTATTTTGAATGTATGGAAAACATTTTTAATATTTTGGAATCCCATAGTTAAAAAATTATATATTAAAATTATATAAGAATAATTTAAAACAAAATATATAAGGTAAATATAAATACCAAATTATATAATAATTCAATGGTTTTTTAATATAAAATATATAATTAATGGGAATATAATATCAAAAACAAAAATAAATAGTCATTATCTTGAGAAAATGGGAATTATTCCAAACATAATGAATATTTACGAAGAAATAAATACATCAATGAAATTAACCAAAAAACAAGGAAGGAAAAAATTATAATATTATTATATTATTTAAGGGAAAAATCATGTCAATATATAGTATAGAAAATAATCTTTATGACTCTTGAAAAGAATATTCGTTAAGAAGATACCATTATGGAGGTGGTAACATTATAGATAAAATAATATAAGTGGGATACCATAAGGTGAACATTGAAGAATAATGTAATGGAATATATTATTTATTATTGAATTAAATAATATATGGAATAGAAAATCTAATTAAAATTATGGTGTGAAATATATATCATGTCCCATGGAATGTAAAATAGCAACAAATAAACCTTAAAAATATGGAATACTTTAAATCAAAATCCTTTTTATGAAGGAAAACAATATGGATCTTCATACCCCATGAATTAGATGAATATTATAAAATATATAAATTATGTAGAAATAAAAACATATGAAGGATATAATAGTTAATAATATGAAATTTGGCTTAAGAAATTAATTTTTTTTTCAAATGAACACCTTCCCAAAAATCCTGCTTTGGTGAACACGATCTAACATAATTTACAATCAAAATTACCTAGATAATAATTAATTTCATATTATTATTGAATAATATTTCAATTTATAAATATAATTTCTCAATATATATCCTAATTAATTTTCTCTATTAATGTTTAATTTTGGCATCGAATGTTTGGATTTTTGGATTGTTTATTTTTAAAAAGAATCATGGTGATGGAATCAATTATTACTTATAGATTCAAATTACATCACTCCAAAATTATTTAAGACAAATTAATACATGTTTCTAAATGTTTCATTATATTGAATTTCATTTGGTGAAATACTGGGATGTAGTTCATGAAAAAGGAAATTGTGATGAACTAGTTTTAGTGTGTTTAACAATATAATGGATTTATATTAATAAATATATTATATACTAAAAAAAAATTTGTAAAAATAGCTAAAATAAACCCTAATTACCTAATATTTGTAATATATAAAATTCTTTAATCATTCATTATTTAAACAATATAACACCTTTCACATAGGTGGTAAAACTGACCCAAATAAGGGTGTTTAACAATTAATTAACGTGTTTATATAATGTTAATATAAATTTTACAAAATCATAAACATTTCATAAACATAATTTACCTTAATTAAAATAATTCATAGAAACATACATGTACGGTGGTGATGAAAAATGAAATTCATTGTTTGTGGAGGTGGTACTCTGCACATTTGCAAGATTAACAACTCAATTTCTCAATATATGGTATGAAATGTAGGTATATAAAAATTTACAATATCAAAATTATAATTTTCAAAAAATTAAATGTATTCATTCATAAAATAAATGATTTTAATAACCATGATCGGTGGTGATGAAGAATGTACCTTATCGCTCCTTAGAGGCTGTAGTCAGCACATACACATGATTAATGGTGTTTTGTATTTATTAGTAGATGGAAAAGGTATAATAATGATTTATAAATTAATATAAAAAAATTAAATTAAATTTATAACTATAAATTCATTATAATATTATGTATATAAAATATTTCAAAGAGAAATATTATAAAGAAAAGACCATGAAGAAAGAAATAATCATGTTCAGAAAATGGGAATCTCTTGGAAATATCATGAGAAATGGATGAATTAGGATAAATAATTGAGACAAGTGGAATATGAACATGAGATAATCATCTCTATGGATATATTGTTTTATAGATTTAGAATCAAATTTATGATATATTCGTAGCATAATGTGGTGGAACAGATCCCATTTTATAAATTAAGAAAAGGATAATTTAATAAGTACAAATTGTATTTCAATAATGGTATGATAAAATTCAATGGAAAAGGATCAAAAGAAACATTTGATGAAAATTGGTTTGTCTAACCCATATATCATTCCCACACTTAGATGTTTTTTTGAAATGTTTTAGTTCATTTACGCTTAGTTAAATCTTTTTAACCTTTTGTGCTTCTACCGTGATAACTAATGTTTTTTCCCTAATAATAAATTATTATGAAAAAACTATAATTGGACTTATTTAATAATTTTGAAAGGTTTATTTAAAATATAAAAATTATTTTTATCAAAAAAAATGTCTAATTATTAGAAAATTTAATTTCCTAATTAATGCACATGATACATGAAAATGGTTTTTATATAAGTTTATTGTTATGCTTAAGATGTATATATTGGTTAAAATAGTCAATTTTATTAATTTACATGAGATAAATTATTTTATTATAAAATAATTAGATTATTTTTTCAAATTAATTAAAATATTAATTTTACAATTAAAATATTAAAAAAAATGAAAGACTATTTTTTAAAAAATTAACAAAAAAATTTGGATATGTATTATAAATTAGAAATAGGTTTTATATGTAAAAAAAATATTTAAAATAAATAATTGTACCCATAAAAATAAATAATTTATAAATTAAAATATTTAATAATTTTTTAATTCAATCTTTTATAATGATAAATTCATAATATTTACATTTTTTCTAATCACTGTATTCTATACTATTCACATAAAATCAACTATTTTAGAAAAACACAAAAAATACATCCTAATATGATTTTGAAATTATTAATCCAAAAAATGATGTTAATTATTTCAAATTAATCTTCAAAAATTTATGAATTTAACTTTTATATAAATATATAGAAGTTTTTTTTTAAAAAAAAATTATTAGAAAATAAAAATTTTAAAATAAAAATTATTCTTAATTTTGTATTCCATCAATTACTTATTATATTAGTGTTAATATATTATTAATATATACAATATATATTACCATTAAAATATTTAGTGTCCTTAATTAAATCATATAAAATTAAATTTGAAAAAAATATATTTTTAATAATAAAGTTATATTATTAATTTTATTAGCGTGTTATTAATTTGAGGCCATTTTGATATAAAAAACATGATATAAATTTCTCAAACAAGTAATAGTTACCTAATTAAATAATCTTAATTTCATGTTGCATAGCCCCTCAAAATCAATGTGTAAGATATATACATAATGTAATATTTGGCAATAGATATAGGTGGGGATTTTTCTAGCATAGATCTCATAGTAATTTCCATGAGTTTGAATTTATCTAATATATTTTTTACCTTAAGCCATAACAATTGTATTTTGGTTTGGGATTTATCTAATTCACAAAAAAAAAGAATTAAACTCCTTCCCACTTCTAGAAAAATGAGTTTCATGAGAGAAGCTTTCACTAACCTATGAAAATTATATCCTTTTTTTCACAGATTTCATAATATAGCTACTTGATTTTATACTCACTAATTTAACATCTAAATTACAATGATATATTTGGATAATTTAACATAAAATTTTCATAGTTTTGTTTTAGTTTAGTGTTTTTTGTGAAACTAGCTTTCAATCATAAGATTAATTTAATATAAAATATATATTAAAAAATATATGGGTCTTACAGTCATCTCTAAAGTTTTTATGAATGAGATTCCTTGGAGATGACATGGGATTACGGGTTTACACAAGATGACTATAGATTCCAGGTATGACTATGATCCACATTTTTGTATAAAGATCATAAATTATATGAAAATATAGGATATATCATTATACCTGATGACTATGAATTTATAGTAAAATTTGTAACCATATTTACACGTCATGATCATGGATGTCTAGTATTCATATGATTTGACTATTACGCCAAATGATTATGGATTCCTAGTACACCTAATATTTTTCTATTATGCCCTAAGGCTATGGATTCATAGTGTTAAAAGGAATTTAATTTAATCATACTGACTATATAAGAATAATACTCCTTGGATATTGTTTTTATTCCCGATGACTATGGATTCGTAATATGACTTGTGTTTAACTATTATACCTGGTTAAAATCGATTCATCATATTCCTAGGATCCAGATGCTAAGCTTGATGACATGTGTATTCCTAGAATACTCTCTTGAATCAGGTCATGAGCCTCCCTCTATATGGTTTCCAAGGATACTTATAAGGATCCATAATTTAGTTCCATTACCATATGGGATGAATATGATTTTTCTTTGGATCCAATTCATAAAATAGATATTTCTTACATTCTACGAGACATCCAATTTTGACCAAAATTTTTTGGATGATCTTAGGTGTCACCTTAGATAATGAAGAATAATGTTTTTTATTTTATTTATGATTCCTCATTTATTTATTTATTTCGACCATATCACTAGTGAATACACTATTTTACTGATTACGTTATGTACCCTCTCTGTGGTGCCCTACTGAGTTATACTCATACCATGCTTGGGATCCCATGTGATTTTTATACCCAAGCATACATCACTAATCATAGGTTTTGGTAAGTTAGAGTCCCACTATTTCATGATTGAGCAAGAATTCTAAAATAAAGTATATATATTTGGGCGAGGTAAGTCTTGGGGATGAAAATAGAACCTATATGGTATTTTTATTCTTTTTTATTTTTATTTAGTTTCATTATAGTGGGATATGATTTTGGTTGTATAACTATATCATTCAACATTATAATTTCATTGTTTTTTTGACTATTCACACTACACAAAATGTTTCTCATAGATATTGTTTTTTTTTCAATATACCACTTTTATAATAGGGTAAAACTCCCTATGAGAATACTCTATAAAATCACACCTACTTAGAATCCTCTGGAATATGGGTAGGCATTCCTGGGGACACACATTAAACTAGTATTGTTATTGTAGAGTGAACTAGCCTGAAGATGTCACACACACACAAATTGTGATTTCATGATTATTTTCTGACATTCTGATGGAATTATTTTTTATAACACTGGTAGATTCACTAATTCAGTAATCTATCAATTAGAATTTTCTTATGAAAGTAAGTCAGTTAAATTAGAAATTTTCATGTTATTGTAATATTATCTTATTTCCTAAAATACACTCTAGAACATGTAGAAATAATATACATATTGATATCTCTTTGTGAATTAGCAAGTTCACACATAAAACAACCCTTCAAAATTATATATTAATTCATGAAGCTAAAATATGGGGTTTTTATATGTCTAAGTGGGAGATTTACCACATCTAATTTAAATGTTTAGAATTATTAAATATATGAATAAAATATCCATAAGAATTAGTGTGAATGAGATATATTCATTTATTGAGTAATTAAAAAAATTAATGGAGGAAATCTTGTAAACAAAGGTTTTGTGTTGGATTTATTGTTGACCGATTACAAATTTTTATTGGGGTTATATCAAGATAATAAATGGAGAATACATAGTGATAAAATAAGATCATTTTAAATTAAAATTATAGAATATGACAAGGAGTTACAAGGAATTTATATTTGGAGATGAATATGGTTATACATGAATGATCATGTCCAAAATAATTAAAATTAACGCAAAAACGATCTTGAGCCTATATAAAATAATTGAAAAGTAATATGATGATGGATTTATATAGAACATTAATAAAATATTTCACATTCCTTGAAATGTAGTGATCTCATATCTAGTCTTCATGTTTTTATGGAATGGTTTAAATGTATTCATTTTATCCTATTAAGGACGTTAGATAAATTTAAGCATAATTAAATATTTTTGGAGAAGGGAATAATTGTTTTTATCAAAGTGATCAAAACCACACAATTATCATATAACCCATGTCCTGGTTATCAATCCACTATCCTAGACCCTATATTTTTAGTGATCATATTCATGAATGTAATAAGAGTTATCACTTATAAAATAAAAAATGATTAACACATGTCATAGGTAATGGAAATATATCATAGTGAGATCCATAACAATGGTAGATAATTTTTTATGGAGGAAATAATTAGATCCCATGGGGATATATACTATTTTGTGGTTAATGTAATTGTTCACAGTAAAATGGGATAGTTTATTTGGATAAGGTAAAAGGTTGATCTTAGTTCCCATGTATGATTAAAACAAATAGGGATCTATAATATACCACATAATGGTGGTAGTTATGGTGAATTGTTTTTATCATTATGGAACTTTCAACTAAAATGGATTGTGAATAATAAATGGTTTTTTTAGAAAAAAATTCATAAAAATAAGAAATTGTAGGTGGTAATGGTTATGTACATGATCATATCCGTGAGGATGATTTCAGAACTCTACTTGTTATTAAGAGGACACAACTTCTGAATCTTGTGGAGATCAATACATCATGGTGTGGTTCAAAATATGACTTCCAAGAAATAAAATTGTTTTATTTCTTAGGAGATAAATATTTAAAGGATATAGTTTTTGGATTCAAAACCCTTTGATAAAGAAGAAGTCATGTGTTTACATGCCCATGTTGTGGTTTAGATAGAATTTGATGATTTTAATATTTAATCATATTTTAAAAAAATGAATTTTTATATATCTTTATGTAATGTTTGAATCAACATATTTATTTATTTTTAAGACATATTTATGACACAAACAAGTTAGTTCGACTTAAATATAATAAAGGTGATATTTTAGAAAGATTAATTGTCCTATTTTATATAAAATCAAGGAGATATTTTAATTGAATATTTTATAGTAACTAACCATGGTAACACATAATTAATGGTTAAAAATTACTGATAAGGGAATAATTTATTTTTAGGAAATGAATTAAAAATTCATATATGATTATTTTTTGGAAAAAGTTTAATCCTGGTTTATTATGTAATTAATGTATGGCCATGATGATTAATTTTAATAGAATTAATTATGAATAATCAGGTATATTTTTTCATTTTTTACTAATAAATAAAAGTTGATATCTAGTTAAGTGGAAGCATTTAAATATATATTTTCATTGATATTAATAAATAATTCATTAGAGGAAATATAAATTATTCAGTAAGAAATATTTGTCCATTAAATGAGGATTTATTGATGAAATACCTATATCATTATTATGATTAAAAATGTCATGGAGTCATGGGAAATTTTTTTTGTTTATTCTAAAACTTGATGATAAAGATTTATTATTATTTTATACATATAAATGAGGAAAATTAAAATATTAACAGACATTTATTCCATATAATATTCATTTAGATATATAGTCTTATATATATAAGATCATGGAAATATCCGATAATGTAAAACACTATGAGGAATATGAATCTCAATGACAAATATTATCCATGTAAATAATTAATATTAACCTCACCATATTAAGAGAGTGTTCTCTCATATAATGATTAATTTAGTGAACAATTTTTCAATTCCATTAACATTTAGTTTTTTTATCTAGATTGTAATGGAATAGGTAATAAGTTAATGACATCAACACATCACATCCTAGCCTTTTTTCCATCATTTTAGTTTTTTTTCATTAATAGATGTTTATAAATATTATATATATAATATCAACCATGAATTATAAATTGTATTGAGTGGAAGAGGAAGTGACCCTTTAGTCTAAATTCACCACATCAAAGTCATTATTGTACGAGAAATGTTCTTTAGAATGGTACAACTATTTTATATACAACCATATTATTTAAAGCATGGTGTGTTAGAGTGGGTTTTTATACACAAAAATATCATTGCATTTATGATAATTGAAAGTATATGAATTTCATTTATCTATGTAAATATTTGTATCACTATGTGTTTCAAATTAATTTTCCATTTTATATTTATTATGGAAGTTTTTGAGAGTTAATTATATGTAAATTACGTTTCAAATATCATGAGAACTAGTTTAATAAAGGCTGAGGGTTATAATAAAAAATATTTTATTTTCTAGTACCTTGATTAACCCCTTATAATGTTCCATGAATGCTTATAATTAACCTAATGGTCCTGACAGTTCTAAAATAATGATCATAATGCAAAGAGTTATAGAAAATTTCTAGAAAAAATATATCCAATAATAATTTAATGTTATAGAAATTTTTTGAGATAATGATTATGAAATTTGAAATAATTTATTATTTTTATGAAAACACAAGAAATTGAAAACATGAAATTTTATTTTGTTAGGTGAAGGCATTTTAAATGTATATCAAAATAGTTAAATTAGTGGATCATGAATCATAATCTCTAAATTATTCAAATACTCATTTTAGACGTCAATCCATTAAATCAGTACACTGGGAGGATTTTTTAAATGGTCTCAATGAGATATGGTCAGAATTATAAAGTAATATAATGATTTTAAATAAATTATAAGAATACACTAAACCTAAGGACTCTCTAGTGGTCTACCATATTGAATATTTTTAAACTATCACTTATGTATAGGTTTTTTGGTATATTATAAAAGGATTATAAGAGTGTACAAAATGTATCATGTCATAAAAATGTATGAGTACACATTTTCATTCATTCATTTAGGATGGATACATATATTTTATAAATAACAACTCAAAAACAAAATTTTAGTTTTATTTAACTAATGACCATCATGAATTACTAATGTTATTAATGATATAGGAAGATTTACAGGGGTTGGGTATTGTATAGAGATATCGAATTCTCTCTTGAGACATTATTGGAGTTTTTTAGAAATATAAACAACTACTTATTACATAAGGAGTGTCGTACACTAAGTCATTAATAGGTTAGGGGAATATGTTTCATATTATACCCTAAGTGACTAAGACTTAAATATATATATATATATAGTGGGAAAAATTCATTAATTAGTACATGTTTCATATTCAATCCTAATTACTTGAGGTTTAACGATATATAGTGTGAAACCATTACTTCATTAATATCCTTCTTATGCAACATATGAGGGTATGTTAATTATAGGGTGATTATTAAAGTTTCTAATCATGTTATAAACTTTGGTTTAATCAATATGATAATTTTCCTAATGTATTTATAGTATGAAATGTTATTCCTCAATTGGGATAGATTAAGAAAGTGTGTAGATATACCTATATTAGTGAAATATGATATTCTTATGTGTTTGCATGCATATATGTGATATGCTCATTATATGGGGTAATAGAATGTTATTTGTTCATTTATTTGGTCAATTTATACATTGAGAATAATGAAAATATGAGTATGATATAAAATACTAACATGATTAATGTTTTATGGACACATGAAATTTAGGATAGAGGGAGTGTATGATTATTTATATTTTATTTGATACAACGGGTGGAGATATGTATAAATATATGTGTAATTGATGGATACTATTTTAGATCCATTTTATATATTGAGTAGATCTAATAATTTTAAAGGGGAAGCATTTGTATTTTAACTAAGGATTAAAGAATTTCAATTTATAGTATGTGTTCCAAATGGTGAAGTGTCACACTTTCTGATGTGAATGAGGAGCTGTATTTATTAATTATTGATCATATAAAATATAGAGATCTAACATAATTGAGTTTTCAAGGACATAAAAAATATTTTTATATGTATTTTTACAAGTTTTTTGATACTATGCAACATATAGTAAAAAGTAATGATAGTTTATCCATAAAAAGATTTAGAGGATATCCAAAAGTTCTTTTGGATATGGTTTCACATGTTATGACATGTGATGTGATATGAGGAAAATATATATTAACTCTATACAAATTTATTGAAAGTTTTATAATGATAAAAATTTATCTAAAGAAAAAAAATGACATGGTGGAATTTATGACATCATTTTTAGAAAAAAATGTTGTAGTGAAGGTCACTATGTTGCTGTTTTGTGCATAGAAGTTAATATACTCTTTGATAATGTATAAAAAATATTCTTTCTGAAATTTATGATATTATGTCCCATTAATAATACCATTTCATTATATTTAATGTAGATATATTTCCGTCAATAACTATTTTAATGTTGAAAAATAAATAGGAGAATTGAATCACAAGTTGAGAAGAGTTAAATTCATGAAACATTTAAAAAACATTGTTAATATGGATGAATGTATTTGAGATGTTGGGAATATAAATTAGTTAATTTAGAGAATATATAATGTCATTCACGCCTTGTGAAACTGGGTATATGGGTTTTCAATATAGTTTTTTAAACAAAAAATTGAATATCTCACTTTCAATTTCTGATTAACAATGGTTCTTTCAGACCATTCGGAAGAGGAAATCCTACAAAATTGTTTGAAAACTTATATAAACCTATAGATATAACAATATAAAGTATTAATTTTGATTCATATTAGTAATATACATCAAATAATTTTAATTATAATCCAGATCATATTTTAACTAATTTTAGGAATGTTCTTTTTTTATGATTTATTAAATTCAAATAAATGGTTGGATATTGTGAGAAATAGTTTTTAGTGGTATGTTTCGACTATTTTTGGACATGGTATGCCCCCAATACACACAAAATTTATAATAAAAATTTATAATCGCATATACTAGTAAAATATCTTACATTATGAAAGATAATAGATTCTATTTTTTTATTTATTAAATTATACTGATTATCCCATCCACACAATTCACAAAAATTAATTTACTAACTAGGTAGATAGATGGTTTCTATATAGATATGGTTGACAATACACCCCTATAAGAGTATGACATAAAAAAAGATAAATGCTTCTACCCAATTAAATAAGGACCCACTTTTATTTTGAAAGTTTAACTAATTAAAACTCCATAGTTATGTGTTAGTTCCAGATTTGATTAGATCACAAAGAGGGGGAGGGGTGAATAAGTGATCTATTTTATTATATGAGTTGATCCCATTAAACTAAAACAATTGAACCTGTGAAGGTTCTTGATCCACTTCATATAAACTCTTATCCTTGATTCATTTATAGAATCTTGAAATAACACAATATGTTAATATGGTTTGGTTAACCATTTTTACTCCTTTTGATATTGGTTAGTCCCCCCAAAAAGGACTTTTCACTTCTTAAACATCATCTTAAAACTCTTAATCCATGGTGTTATCTATTCTTCCTATGTTTATCTAAAGATAAAAAACATTAAAAAAAATATAATCCAATAAATTATGATGGAATTATTCTCCATTGTTTCTTCTATATTACCTTGAAATCAAATCTTCTTCCATGAGCATATTGACCAACATATCTTCACATGCAGTATTCTTAAATGAAATCAATTTCTATGAGTATTATGTCTATTTTCCATAAAACACTTTCCATATATTGTGTAATATTGGTTCTACTTAGTATCTTTAATTCTTAGGGTCTGAAGACTTCTCTTCCCCCTAAATATATCTTAGAATATCCTCACTCACTCATCTCATTGATAATGGATGTATTTGTCTCTATATATTTATAGTTCATATAAATTTCACCAATCTATATCTTTATATAGTAAATGTTTATTTGGGATCATATTAATAAAAAAATGCATTTATGTTGGCTACCATGAATCTAATTATCGGTGATCATAGAAAATTTCTATAACTCCTCAACAAGAACAATGATCACAATTATTTTATTCAATTTATTACTTCATTATGCATGAATAACCTCTTCATTGTATCATGAATTAATTCAATTTAATTCATGTAAATCATTTCTATAAACCACCTCTAAATCATGATATAATCAGGGCCGAAAATTAGGACTCATGATTATTGATATATATTACAATGGTTTAAGAATTGTATGAATCTGAATACTCTATGTCTGGATCATCTCTAGTAGACATTACGACCATTACGTATTTATCCAAAACAATATAGCATGGTAAAAACCTTTTTTGTTTTTCAATCATCATGGAACACACTATGGCATGGTCATCACTTTATGGCCATGTCAACCTTCTCAATATTCAAAACATTCCATGACTTCTCCATGGTCATTTTGGCCTTCTTTATCATACATGGGGAGACTCCTAAAGCACCACCCCACCACTATAGAGTGGGATTGTATGTTTTATCCTTTAAAAACTCAATACATAATTGTTGTTCTTCTTCCACTAACCATTACCACAATTGTTCATGTCATGTGATGATCTGTGTTTCAGTGGTTATCTAGATTCTCACCACAGTGACCACCACAATGTGGTCCATTTCAAATTTAATATATTAGTAATTTTCTTATCCTCACACCTTATGCTATATGTATATCCTGAAATTACCTTTATCATATACCTTATCCATTTTCTTCATTTTCTTATTTAAACACATATTGAAATTCAAAATCTTTTCACTTATTAAAAAAATATAGAATCAAATATAATAGTCCAAATTGTCAAACCCTTTGGGTTTCATTCAAATACCACCATCATTATTAGAACCACAAACCATATAAAATATATTCAACTCAATATTTGAATTATTTTATTTTCTCATAATTTCCCCTTATTTCTCTTATCCCACTTATTGACAATCAACTAATGAGGTCAAATAATAAGCGTTTCTCATAATATTTTCTCACTGACATCTTACGACCATTTTTATATTATGTAGATGGATGAAATCCCATTATTATTTGAGAAAATTTCCATTGATGAATCAACTCGATGTCTAGGTGGGTTAATCCATTGTATAAAACAAGTGAGACATAAGAATGACTGTCTAATTGGTCCATAAAAAAATACCATTAAAAGAAATGAAAAAAATTTATTTCTTGGGGTTCATATAAGTATGAGTATTCCATAAAAATAATCATCAAATACTCAATAAAATTCATGTTAAATATGATAAATTTCCATTTTTCTCACCTAACGAACAACCATCAATCCCAATAGGTAAATGTATTGAGAACATTCATAAAAAAGAACTGAATGTGATTTTTTGTACCTCAAGAGAGATCCAACTAAATTTGTTAACTAATTACCATCTTCAATATGAATAAGTACTCTATGTAAAACGCATATTCCATTCTATTCAAAAGTTAAACCCTAAAATTTCAACATTAATTCCCTACAAGATAGCTCAAATAAAAAAGAGTAATAGAGAATTTGGAGGGGGTCTTTGTACTGTATAAGAAAAATTCAGGCTGATAGTATCATCTCACCCCAGGTAATTGCTTCCTTCCAATATGAACACTTTTTCTCCTATCATAATCCTTAATACATTGTCTTCCATATTTATTCCCTTGAACTAATTCCTTAAGTGTATCATTTTTTTAGACAACTTACTTTCTTTGATTCTCCATCCACATTTTATCATCAACACTCTCTTTGTGTTCTTTCCACTTCCCAAGTAAAGACATATTGAACTGACATGAATAGTATTTGTTTCCATAGATACCAAAACACTAATAATATCACTTAAATTTAGATATTATATATTTATTCAAAATTTCACTTTTTATAATGATTTTTTTGTTTTCATTTTATATACTTATTTTTTATAGGGGGTTGTGGTTTTATTCATATATTTTATTCCTTCTGTATGGTTGATTTTTTTCCAATTATCCTTGGTTCAAACATGTTAATGATTATTTTTATAACTTACATTACTAGAAATGGTATATCTATTTTTGGATAGATTATAAATAGTCATACCTTTTATATTGGAGGTTTCTATCTCAACGATTGTGAAGACTCACCATTGAACTGATTTTTTTAGTTTTTCTTCTATAAGTTTATTTAACTCATGTCCAATAGGGATACTTATTTACTATGTATAAAATAGTTATTCATATTTTTTATGTTAATTTATCTTCAATATCACAATGTATATGTTATTATTCTGCACTCATTAACTTCTATATCTTGATCTCATCAATATAGACTAATTAATTCTTGATCAATTCTTTCTTTTCCATAGATTCCATGTTCTTATTATTCATATCCATTTTCTTTTCATTATTATGTTTTGAAATTTGATCAATAAAATAATGAAAAATAACTTTAAACTCTAACTCATGTCTAATTATCTCTTCTACGTCATCATCATTAATAGATTATTAAAAAATTTAAACTACATGAGAAATAAGTGTAATTTATTTATAGGAATTTTTAGATGTGTTATGATTCTCACTAAAAAATATTAATTTTTTAGTGATAGAAAATTTAATCCTTATATTTTCTCCTTTCATAATTTGGAGAATCTATTCATCATAATCTAATATAGATTAAAAAACCTTCTTCTTTGGTAATTTTTTTATAATATGCATGATATCATAAAAAATAAATCATAAAAAACATTCTTACCATTTCATTTAGACATTCCCTTAATAAATCTCTTGGATAGTAGACATATAATATAGTTGATATATTTATAATAATTTGCATCTAAATCACTAATTTCATCTGTTAATTTACCCTGTCCTTTTATCATGTCTTCAAATGATATCTCAACTTTTACTAAATTTTTGAAAGTCGGTTCCATCATCATTTCAAATGAAATAAGAATATCAGGATTTTTATATAAACAAATTCCTTCTTGATCTTGAAAGTTCATAATTTGGGATCAAACAGATCAAGAAAATTCCTCATAAGCTTCATAAAAATAGTTGAGTCTTAATGTTCACTAAATATACTAATAATGATGACTATATACCTAAAATGAGTAAAATAGCTAATAATATCATATACCTTTCCATCTTAATGTCCTCAAATCTACTCATTCAAACATTTAGATTTAATACCTTCACATTGATGATTCATTCATATCTATTTTAAAATTTATACTGTATCACTTTTGTAGTTTCTTGAATGATTACCATGATTTGAAAATTCTTTGATAATGACATAAAAATAAAATTTTGTTCCCTTTCATCCATCTTCAAATTAATTTTATTTTCTTGAGACTTTTGATCATTTTCAACAATGGGTTAAAATCTCAATATAACAACATATTTTAACTATAGGCCAAGGTAAATGTGGAAAATTAGAAATATAATCCTCAAACTATGGTATTTAGTATCATTAATGGTTGTAATTCTTAGGATATTCACAGATTTGAGATTCTCTATTCTTCATTGATCTTTAGAGGTAACCTCTTTTTGATAAAACTTTTTTTACTAGCATTTGATGAGATAAATAAGAGGGGCAGGGGTGAATAGTTGATACATATCCTATTATGAGTTGATCTGTTTAAACAAAATCTTCTGAACCTATTAAGTTTATCAATCAAATCACTAAAAAATCTCAACCTTACTACATATTAATATATAATACGTAACACATGATGTTTACAAGTATCTTATAACCATTTAAACTCATTTAAATATTGGTTAGTACATCCAAAATGGATTCTCCACTACTTAAAAAATGTCTTGAAATATATAATACACTATGTTATATCCACTTCCAGAGTCCAATGGAAGATAAAATAATATTAAATATATTATCCAACAATGAAAGATCATATTTCTCTCCCTATATTCTCTTTCACCATAGATAAATTCAATATTTTTACACAAAAATAATAATCAATAGATATACATGTGTACCATTGTTCAAGGCCTTCAATATCTACTAGTAGAAATTATATGGGACTTGAAACTCAATCAATATTTGGTTCGATTTTGATTTATCTCAACAATAGGAATACATAGGGTCTTAGGAGTTCTCTTCCCCACTAAATATATTTTACATTTACCTCAATAACTTCTATCCTTAATAAAGGATGATTCAAGTTCTATGAATTATTTTATTCATGGGAACCCTGACACATTATTTCTTTATATATGTTTCAATTATTTTTTTTAAAATAGAGAAATAAAAAATCTGATTATGTTGACCACTAGTTAGTTCATTTTTGGTAATCAAGAAACCCTCCAAAAAAACTTCAATAAATCACATGATCCTCGTCATTAGATTGAACCCATAACTACTTAATTGATTAATATCCTTTTTATTTTAGTGTAATCAAATTTTAATTTAATTTATTTAAACAAACTTTATAAACCAGCTATGAATAATGCTAGAATATCATAAAAAAGTAATTTTTGGGATTATTGGAACATTTAATAAGCATTAAATAATAATTTAAATCCAAATCCAATACATTTGGTGCATCTCCAACTGAAATACCCACCACTAAAGATTTCCCACAAACACTATGGCATGATCAATGTAATATTTATGGGAAAATCCCTTAAAAAACTTCTCCATTTCATATTTTTTTTGTTACCCTTCATGATATAATCTCAAATGATGCTTCCTTAATTCAGTAAAAAAACCTTACCTATAAGTATATCCATACATGTTTTGGGTTGACAATGTATTATAAGTAGATATTAAAGTCCCAATTCCCAATTATAAAGTGTAGTGAAAAAAACCTAGGTTATTTTTCTCTCACCATTGAAGTTTCTATGATGAATTCATCTCTTTCTTTTCATATTGGACATCACAATCTTAAAATTATCCTTTGTCTTCTCCACAACCATTTTGGCCATTTGTGTGGTAAACAACAAAACTCTACAAACCCCAAAAGACCACAATATTATGGTACCGTCTTGTTGGAATTTGAAAACTCATGTATTTAATGTTTTAATTATTCTTTAAATAATTACCACTATTTAACTTATGTTTAGATGAATCATGTTGTAAATGTGATCTATAATCTCACAATAGGGAGAACCAGAGCATGGTAACATTCTAATTGGCCATGTTGGGTATTTTTTTTTCAACACACCATACAGTTTCTATGCATCCAATAATTTCATTTCTCAAGTATATTATTCATTTTATTATTTATCTCATCTCAATATATATTTAAATTAATGTAATCTTAACTTATTGAAAAAAATATAACCAAATATAATAGTCCCAACTTTAATCATGAGAAAAAACACATAGAATTTTTGTGTGTTGAAATGTGGGGATAATCATTAGTCTAATGATCCATTCAGGCTTGTGGGAAGGACCTAAGGGGAAATTACTTGTTTTTAGTAAAATAGTTAGTATATATATTAAGGATATGAAAATTATATTAAAATGACTAGTTTCATGTCATTTCAGTGGGGACCTATTGTCTCATTGGTATCAGATCCAATACCCAGCCTAAAGTGCAGAGCCATTACCTGGGTCTGAGGAGTGGTATACATAATGGGGGGTCTTTTATGTCAAGGGTGAGGAGAGACTGTAACACCCCTCTCATAGGATCTCTCTAACCACTCTGTACTTCACATAAATATCTCATTGAGAAATGAAGGATCTGTGTATTCTTCTTCTTCAATCAGGGGCCACCAGATCCTATATTTATCCCAAAGGTCCAAATTTATTTGGATAAAACCATGAAGAGGGTTTCAGGGGTGTGCCTATATTTAAAATTTAGGTTCTTTAAGGGGTATATGAATTTTTTGAATAATAACAAGCCTTTAAATTGTATCAACTTGGATTCTATGAAATCTTACATATAGTACCTTGAATCTCAGCTTTTGTGAGGTTGCATCAGAGAAGGATATCTTCAAACAACTCACAAACAATAAGATATAGATGTAAGATATTATTAAAGAACAAGACATGAACACTATATCATAGTCCAGGGAAACATGGACCAAAGAGGGAGATAAGAATACATTGTTCTTAAATGCCTATATCAAAGATAAGATTTGTCTAACAAGTCCAAATATCTGAATGGATGGTGGATCTTACACCAAAGACCTAGGTGAAGTGAATGGTTTGTCAGCGGATTTATTTATATCAACTTTTTTTGGATATTAGTCTTCGTATGAAGAATGGATATCTAAGGGATAATACTATTTTATTCAATTCCATTCTTCAATTTGTTATCAACTAAAACAAATGAATGGCCAGATCTATACCATAAGAAAATGATATGTGGGAGGCCATCAATTCAATTATCCCTAAATGTTATCCAAACAGGAATGGATTTCTACGTTAATTTTAAATTATTGCGTTAGGCATGGAAAATAATGAACTTATGGATGAAATATTTTACATATTAAATAGTGGAGGAATCCCTTGTGTGTATTGTTAAAAAAACACTTATTCTTATCTCAAAAGAAAAGGATCCAACCTCACTAGGTCAATTCAGACCTATCCGCATGTGAAACTTCCCTTACAAAGTGTTGGAGAGCATCCTCAATCATAGAATGGATACCTTTATATGGTAATGGGTCTCTAGGGAATAACATGGGTTCATCATGGGGTATAAAATTTATTGTTATCTTAGTATTACACATCATATTATTGAATATATAAACAAAAAATCTATAGGGATGAATATTTTAATCACCATTGATATGGAAAAATACTATTATAGGATTTAATTGAACTTAATCCTTAGGTTAGTGGGATATATGGGGTTCTCATATTGGTTGATTTATCAATTTTCATATGATATAATTATACTTGGATATCGATATATTTTATTAGAAATAAGGGAGACATCAAAAATTGGATAGGGGTCTAAGGAAAATGGACCTTCTTTCCACCAGTATATTTATATTGATACAAGATGCTCTCAACAATTATATTTCTAACTCTCTAACCAACTAGTACATCCTTCTTCATAGTAAAAGGGTGGGGGACTAAAGGAGTATCACATATCCTTTATGATGATGATATAATTTTCTTTATCAATGGTTTAGAAGGTAGCTTTGAGGATTCAATTGTGTAATGGAAGAGTATTTTAGATGGAGTAGGGAAATTGTTAACTGAGATAAAATTATTGTAAACATTCTGGTTTATTAATCACCAAAGGTATGTCAAGGTGAATGAATATTGGTTGGCATTCCATAGGATAGGTTTTCCAATAGATTATTTGAGAGCTCCCATTTCCCCCAGATAGATATGTATTTATTTTTTCAATTATTTTCTGTAAAATATTTCTAATAGAACTAATAACTGGAAAAATTTATTTCTATTTTTTGTAAAAAGGATAAATTTGGTAAAAAAAAACTCCTCTAATATATCCCAATTTATATCCTTTCAGTCATTAAGGTTATGAAAATTGTCATTAGGGATATCAAGAAGATCATGGTCTCATTCATTTGGGACAACCACTCCGACGGGAGGTTCCATTGGGCCTCATGGGAAATATTAGCTAATAATTTTGGTGGAGGTGGTATAAATATAAAGGATATGGTAGGGATGAAGCATATACTCCACAAAAAGATGGCATGAGAAGTTATCATGGTCTAGAATCTGTAAGAAAACTTCATTGATAAAAAATACAAGAAGAACCTAGGGAAAATGAAGGGGAAGGTATCTTGGCACTGTAAATCTATTCAAGGTCACTTCCTACTACTATAAAAATATAGCTTGATTATTGGGTGTGGGGAGATCATATTCAACGACTATAACTATTTAGGTTTCATGCTTATTTTTCCAGGGTACCTCAATCCCCACATATATTTTGGGCTAGCTAGCACCCACCCCCATTCATCAATGCAGTTATAAACCATAAAAAATTAAATATATTTTAAACAATAAATATTTACAAATAGAGGGATTACTATGTGTTCATGGGATCTATAATTAAAAAAATATTACCCAAGATGTAAAACCGAGTTTTTCTGGAAATGAAGATGGTGAGAAATGCTGTAATACAATCTGGTGAAAAAGGATTCTTGTGAAACATAGAATCCAGATTTGGTGGATTTAAAACCATGAACTCTCATCAAATGAGAATATTAAGAGTAATGGAATCATCCTCACCACAAGGTTCTTGTTCTGTACGTATTTGATGTAAGAATCTACCTATCAACTCTTTTTTAAATGTGATTGGGAAAAATTTTTCTAGGTTGCATTTTTACCTTCACAAGGGTCACATCACAAGATAGTAGTGATGGTGAATTTTTTCCATAGTGGTGTAATGGTGTTTTTAACAATAACAAGAAGAAGGAAACATGGGTTCTTATCCTTGTTTTAGGTTTCTGGAGTATCTTGGAAGTGGGGAATATGGCTCGACGCAAGGGTGATGGAATCTCAAGAGACTTCTAGGGTGTTAGAGAACCATGTGATGGGAAAATACCCCATCCTTAAGAAGTATTTTGTACCACAATGGGAATTATTACCCTAGGATGTATGTGGTACCCTGAGACACTGGGTATGTTGGGCTCCCCCATCATTTGGATTTAAGCTCAATATGTATGGGTCCTTCAACTATGATATTATGCGAGATGGTGATATTTTTTGTGACCCCTAGGGAACTTTTATATTTTCTTATAGTGAAAATTATGGATAGAGAGACTCTCTTATAGTGGAGGATTGTGTTATGTGTATTGGGATGGATTTTTGTGGGGATAAGAACATTGATCTGGAATTAATTAAAACTAAAATGATGGTCAAACTTCACTAATTTAAATATCTAATAACATTTAATTAGTCCATAATTGTCATATTAATAGGTTTCAAGATCTCATAAATGATCATTCCACTCTAATCCATTCCTAGAATGAGGGAAATAAAGTGTTGGACTACTTTTATTTCATGGTTTTCTATTTGGTTGGTGAACTTTCTTCAAACTTTGATTCTCTCCCTATTGGCTATCTAGACATTTTTAGGATCAATTCTCTTGGATTTCATTATTTTAGGGACCCTTGACCTTGTTTCCTTATGGAATCCTATGAAATAAGATAAATTTTGTTGTTATTGTGTAAATGAGTGAAGAGAAAAACAATTGTTGGATTTTGGGGGTAGTCATCAGCTTTATGATCTATTAGGGTATGTGTTTGGTTCTAAGGGGAGGTAATATATGTTTTTGGGAAAACTTGTGTACTAGAAGATCATCACCAAATGATCACATTTAAAATTTTGATTGTATTTTTTGTTAGTGGTTCCATGTTATTATTTTTCATATAAATACAAAATTGATTAATATTCATTTATTAGTATATTTATTAGAAATGAAATTAGAGATTTATATTATACTTCCTATAATCAGAATAATAACATAAAATTACTAAATAAATGGTTAATAATTTATACTTATAACAAATTTATAATTAGACCATCATTTGATATAATTTCTATTATATTTTATATGATCTATCTGGTACATGAGATGTCATAGATCAATATTATTTATATTTTTCATATTAATTTTTTATTGAGTATTAAATGTATGTTCATGAAGAAAATACATATTTAAGTTCATATCATGTAATATAACAATAAATTATTGGTTATTAGTCATCATACAGAAAATAATAGAATGATTGAAAAATTCTATAATTGGATTTATAATTTATTAATTATAAGTTTCCAACAAACTTCACAAGTGGTTCAATATGTCATCAAGAAAATGAACATATTTGATAATAAAGTGTATATGAAGTATCAATTTTAATTTTCATACATGGGATTTAAGGATTCCCAAAATAACCTGAGACTATAAAATACAAGTTATAAGATTTCAAATTTGTGAAAGAAAAACCTGTGTGACATTATTTTATCGATAAGAGGACTATTAGAGTTTTCTAGTTTAGGTCTAATACATATTTATGCATGCACAATCTTCTATAGTTCAATTTCAAGCACCAGTCTTTACACTACCATCAAGAACTATCTTAAATCACACATTACCATCAAATTCAAGACCATTATCTCATATATTATTTATTAAACCTAATCATAATAATAATTCATATGAAATTATTTTATAGGAAATTCTAATAAGCCTTTAGAAAAAAAAGTGGGTCCCATGTTATTAAGTAATAAAGACTATTGATATATATTATTTTAGTTTAAATGATATTTGTATTAAGTATTTTTGTGGTTTCAATGAAGTATTAAATAAAACAATTTATGAATTTTTACTTGGTCATCAAATTATTATTTTAATTTGATCCCATTTTTATTAAATATTATTTATTTATTTTTCATTTGAAATTACTTATGGTTTTATATCTTAAATTAATAATATTCTACATGATTATAATTTTTTATATTCTAAGTTTATTCTCTCTATTCAATGATCAATAATTTTTTTATCACCTTTATAATTCTTTTATTATGTTTATGTATCTTTCCGATGTTTAAAAATTGTATGAATTTTGTTACATGGAAGTGTTTTTTAATTAATTCTTATGTATTGATATTTTACATTGTTTTTTATACATTATGTCTATCAATAGACTAATAAATTTCTTATATCTCAAAATTTTTTATTAAATATTGTTATAGTGATCAATGTTCTTACATTTGTGATCAACAAAAAGAGGGAGATTGTTAGGTCAATTCAAAAAAACATATTTATTTTCTGTAATATAAAACAATGATTATTATTAATTTAATGTTTTTAATTTATGTAATGGAAATATTTATGTTATTGGAAACATTTAAATGGCCATCAACGTAACATAAAAAAATATGTATTTGTTTTAATACATATTAATGTTACAATTATAGTAATGTGAAGTAATTGTATTAGTAATAGTAATTATTTTCTAACAAGTAAAACCTACCATCATAGTGAAAAGAAACTACTGTGGAAATCTACCAATTTTCAAGAAGTGTTTGATGGAAGGTAAAACTGATCATGTAACCCTACCAGAAATTTTCACATAAAAATATCATCATTCTACAATTATATAAGTAATATTCCATTTATATGAAGTGACATTACCACATAGAATAATATAGGATATCATATTTATTCTCTATAATTATAAAAATTCAAATGAGGTTATTTAAAATAATTTTTGAGGGAAAATATTATGGCACTAGTGGAAAGTTACCATGAAGAATAAAAGAAGTTACCATAAAGTCTTTTCAACCCAATCAAGTCTAATAAAAAATCAGAAGTATTTACTTCATTAAAATATTACTAAAATACTTATCAATGGTATTAAATGTTCTGATATGGAGACATTATCATCCAATGGCCCAAAGGCCTTCATTTTTTATTGTTTTTTTGATAATCTACCTTTCAAGGGGAGAGGTGGAACACTTAAAAGGCTCGTAGGCATATGTATTACATGGCCCATAGGCCTTAGAGGAATTCATTTCCCATAGGTTTCAAACATTACATATAACCTAGACTAACTACTTGGAAATATTCCTCCCCTGATTCTTCATCGTGAATCAGCTCTCCACCTTCACATGGCTATTTGCCTAGGCTATCCCGTGTATGCACAGGCTTGTCCAGATGGTATGTTCCATACCCTCTCATTTTTGCAATCTGTGTATCTTATGCAGTGGTTAAAGATCCTTTCTCATCCTCCTTGTAGAGCTTGTTCCTTGTAGGTTGTCTGATTTGAATCTACACTTAAGGTGTCCTGAAGGCCTTGAGGTGGCCTGAAGGCCTTACTAGCCCGAAGGCTTGGGTATCCCAAAGGCCATAAAGGACTTGAGAACCAAACCGGTGTCCCGAAGGCCCAAACGGGGGAAAATTCCCTGCTAGAACAGTGCCAAACAGTGCATGATGTAGTTCCCTCTATAGTACCTACTACAGTACTGCATAGTTTCCGCTAGAGTACCTGCTATTGTACTGTTACAGTACTACTACAATACCTGAAAATTATTTCTCTTCCTGGATTTGATCCTTGGTCACCTGGATGCACTTAAGAGTCCTCACCAACCGGGATGAGGCTCATTTTCTATCATTGATAATTTCACTATAAGTATTTGGAAAATCACTACTAAGTATCAATACATATTTTATCAAAGAACAAAGTTATTTATATGAGAAAAATACCATCACAAAATGTTATTGACTAAATTTTCTATTACAATATAATTTAAATTAAATGATAATATATTTTTTAATAAAAAGTAAAAAACTAGATAATTATTCCATTTTATATAACAAAATTTGTTGTAAGTTCTAGGAAGCCTTCAGATACTACTGTAAAACTGATCCATTACTACCACCACTCTAATATTGTAGAGACTGTATTAACATATCTTTTCATATCCTGATCAAATTTTTTAGTATTTTTAGGGGGTTTTATTAGAGATTCATTATTATAGAGTAACCCAAGTGGTGCATATTAGGGTCCGATATTAAACTCAAACCACATGTTTATATTTGAATTTTTATGTTTTTTATTTCATTCCTTACACTTATGAAATGTGTCAGGATATTTTTATATCATATTTCTTCCTCTAAATGATTTCACATAAATAAAATTAATATAATTATTATTTATGTATCAAAATATATTTCCAAAATAGTCTTCATACCCTAATAACTATTAATCACTAGTATGGAAATCATTTTTGGTGTGATTAATTTTTTTCAAAATTTAGTTTGTATTCAACTACAGTTTAATTTATTATTGATCTAAATTTTAACAAATATTTCATAATCATAAAATTTAACTCTATAAATATTATTTATATGTGAATTTTTATTTATTTGGGGTATTTCAAAAATTGTATACGTTTTAAATAACATTTTTTAAAATTGTTTACTACTCAATTAGGCACCCCTGAACACCTTTTTTAGTATACATTACGATAATATTTTACATTATAGTGAATTTAAATTGGGTAGTTATAAAGGTATAATTCCATTTGGTTTGGAGATGTAGCATTTATATTGAAGTGAGACTTTGATTATTCATTGAGGTAGTAAAAAACATTTTAATGATTATAGATTGATACTAATTACATATACTAATTAATAATAGATGTATTGTGATTTTATAAGTTTTTTAGGGATGATAAAACATATATAAGGAAAATTAGTGACTCATAAGAGATATTAGATTGACATGTAGTTAATATTTGAATGTAAATTTTTTAAAGTACAATTTGGAAACCATACATGGTATTTTAGTATGTGTCTATGTTTTGTTTTCATGGTTAGTAATCAAGGTAAAAACCACTTATTGAATATTGTGGCTTAACATGTGTAGGATAAAAAATTAGGAAATGATTTTTAAAATTATTAAACCCTCTTTCTTTCTTTCTATTTATGATAATTAGATACACAATATCATAGATATTATTTATAAAATATCATAAACTATTAGCTTATAACTGCTTAAGTATTTTAAATTAAACTACATGGAATTTAAGATGAATAAATTCATTATTTTTTTTATTATTGACATTAAAGGATATTAATAGTAATTTGAATTATTTTTGAGTTTATAATTGATTAAAATAACTTTTAATAATTTTGGTTTCGAATTGAAGATGTTCGAAGTTATGTTGGAAGGGGAAATCGAGTGGAACACCTTGTTTTTAATTTTTTACAGTTATATAAATATTTTAAAAAATAAATTGGTTAATTGTTTTTTCTATTAAGGATATAATAACTATCACTTGGTTTTGTACATGGTTTATAAAAAATTCATACTAACTATTAACGTTAGTTGGGTTGTTTCAAAACAGATCCTTACAACCTATTGTCCATTATTTCTTTTAACATTTAACCCCCCGTGTCCTCCTATTCTCTTATTTGGTTAGTTTTAATCTAGGGTAATATGATGATATTTTATATTCATTTATTATCCATGTAAATGGATAGATATATCCTTTATCCCATTTTATCACTTTTCCCTATGTTGTTATTTTTTTGGCCCTATTTTATGGATTTATGATGTTGGTCTCACAAAAACCTGGAGAGACCCATATAAATATAAGTAATTATATTAGGAGTGTTATATATTGGTTATATGAGTATTTCACATGTTAATGAAGCTTGGATTGAAATTATTGATTTATACAATGAGTCTTTCAAATATTTTTCCAATGTTAAAAGGTTATTTTAGGTTATAATGTTTATATAATTGACTTATTTGTATTTGTATTATATATTAAGGTGATCTCATTTTTGTATATGCATGGATATAAATTTATAAAATTGAATTGAGGTAGGTTCCCTTCTAAATTAAAATGTATATATGATAAAACAAATTAATTCACATTCCTTATATGTTAATATTTATTTTGAATATGATGATGATGTTAATTATCATAATTATTACCCAATTCATAGAAACAAATATTGATCTTTATTGTTTGATACTAAAAATACCTAAAATGTGAAAGTTTTGTATACAATTTAATAGTTATTAAGAGATTTTTTAACAGAAGTTAATGTATTTTCTTGAGTCAAGTGAGAATTGGTTTAGTGTTTCCTACCTACATTACAAGTTATTATATTTTTATGTGTTTTTAAAATGGACGAAAATAGTTTTTTAGAGAATAAAAATGGTATCTTTAATGGTGAATATGATTAAGGGTTTCGGATTTATAATCTCATTTAAAAGAAACTGAATATTTTAAATGTATTTTTAGTATTTAAAAGTCATTTAAGGTATTTTTCACGATAGGTGATTGCCTTATTTTAATATTTTAATATAAATATAAATTAAGGAAAATTACCATTAGATTGCTGAGAGTTTTTATGATTATTGAATTGATTTAAAACTAGTTCTTATATTTTTTAATGGAATGTTGAAATATTTTTTAGTGTGTGTTCACATCACTTTTATCAGAAGTGGTAAACAGTGTTGTTGGATTCATACTTTTCGTTTATTTAAATTATTGTTTAATCAATATGGTGAGTGATATATATGTTTTGTTTAGGATTATATATTCGAAGAATATTGTTGAAATATAGTTCTATTAATTGATATAGTTTGGTTCTATAGTGAATATTTTTAAAACATTCATATAATAAGGTAAAGAAAATAAGTTGGAAGAGTTTTAGGGTGGAATTATATAATTTTTTTCTAAATATATAATTTTTGTTGAATTCATTTTTAGTTGTATAATTATTTCACTATGATGTTGGGCCATGAATTTTTAAGAAATGTAGGTAGTGTAAATTGTATAATTATACTCATAGTTAATAAAACATTAAAGTAATCAATTCGTTTCATTTTTTTTATTTCTGATTCCATTTTATCCTAAAACAATTTAATATTGGTTTTGGGAATTAATGTTTTATTTTATTTTTTATATTTATGTTGGGCCTCTTGGATAAATATTAAATCACGTAAAAATGAGTTTCTCTATGTTTAGTCTTGGGTAAGAGCATTTTCTTTTAATATATGTATGATTTTATGTGAAAAAAGTGTAACATTGTTTACATCTAAATGGTAAAGATTATCTAGATTGAGTATTCCGAGATGGTTTGTTAGATTATTTTGGATCATGATTTATTGATAAATAAGTTACACCTTCTTATTAGTTAGAAGCTTTTTCACTTAATTTCCAGAATGGGGTTCTAAAGGTCATTAATTAGTTGATTTTGTAGAGTTTAATTGGAAGTTGAAATCTATATAGGTTAATTAATGAGATATATCAAGGATTAATGAGTCAAATATTTGAGGATTCATAGTGAAAAAGATTATTAATTTGAGTAGTTTGGTCTATAAGGTCGGTGGGATTTATGTAATAATTTAATTTTTATTATGACAAAAAAAATGTTATTTTCATATATTTAAATGGATCTCTTAATAAATATTGACCATTTCAATTTTTTTCTGATTTTGACATAAGGGATCGACATAGTTTGATTCCTTATCCAATGATAATGATTCATTTCCCTGATTAGATAGATGGTTATGGGAATGGGTAATTTCTTGGTTTCTAAAAGTAAAATTTATGGTACCTTACTCTTAAGGTGAGTCTGATTAGGAATTAGAAATCAATTCATTGTTTGTATCTAGAGATCAATAGTAGTTAATATTATTATATATGTATATATATCTATTGGAATAGTAATTCTGAGCTCATATAGATTTATTGTTGATTACAATTTAAGAATTAATTATCGGGCTTCGACACAAGTCATCATATCACATTAATTGATGCTTTTGATGACAATTAACATTTTTTATACTACTATCAGTGTCGTTTTTATTGTTATTTTTAATTTTATTTTTGTAACCCAATTTCATTTTGGTTATATTTATAGTCATTCACTATGAATGTTTATTATCAATCCATATTAATAACATACACTATGTAGAGTTGAAAATAATGGGTGAATCCTAATAGGATGGGGAGATCAAAACCTATCAATAAACATGATATGGCTTCTAGTGTACATGGGTATATTTTATTTTATTATTTCATTTATGTTCAAATGATAACTCCTAATTTAGAACTTATGGATTATAGAGAGTAGTGTTATAGAGGTGGAGGATAAACAAGCCCTTATATAAATTTAAATATATGCAATTTTATTCTATTTTGATATATATTTTCCTACACAACCAATTTTTCCATTTATAATATTATTATATATTTTTCATTATTTTTTTGTATAAATATCATAGAGTTATTTTATTTTTTGTTTTATAATTTCTTGAAAGTTAAGATAATATACTTCCCAAGTATATGGTAACGACCTCATAACTTTTCAGTGACATGTAGTATATAGGGAGGCATTCCTAAGGATTTTTGGAATTCCATCCTTGGTATTCGGGTCTAGGGATGAAAAAATGTTTTTGGTGTTGGTACAGATTTGGAGATGGAATACTTAATGAAAGATATATATTTCCCTAAAAAGTAAGGATTGTTACCTACATTCCTAACCAACCTATTCATTACATAAATACGTAATTTTTAATCCCAAATCACTCTAAATAGTAATAGGGTCAAACGCCAATGTCACCTTATGTGCACATCCATGAACACCAAAGGATATCAACCAACATTGAGAGTTAATAAAGGTATCATGGGGGAAATACCCCATGCATTAGAGTAAGAAATAATAGTGGAAAATAATAAATAATCCTAAAAAACAATAAATAAACATTAAAGTGGAAGTAAGAAATATAAGTCATGATGTAATAAAATTAAATTTAAGATAAAAATAAAATATCCACGCTCAAAAATATGAATACCAACTCATCACCCACTAGGACAATAACATATATAGAACAATAAAAAAAATACCAATGTATATTATCTATTTTAAAACATTATGACATACCTCATACTAATCTATTCACCACATTTGAACTAACATTGTCAAACATGATAAGTTTGATCTTAGACCTCATCCCTTCCAATTCCTTTAATTAACACATGAGAAATTCTCAATTACTGATTCATCATGGTGACCCGAGCATGGATTGTGTACAAGATCTTGTAGGGTCCCCAAGGCGGTCCCATACTAATCAAAATATTTTGTGATATGTGCATGTGAAATTATCACCTATAATCAATAAATAAACTGTAAAATTTAATTAAAAAAATAATTCACTAGTAATACATTTTTTCATTCAGAAGATAGATTGTTTGTGAACATGTCATAATGATCGTGCAAACCAAAACAACACAACTTCTCTAATGGCATACTCAGATAACTAAGGCCATTCCCAATTGTAATATTTGAACCTTATGTCTAGGGACTCAATTGATCATAACTACTTTAGATGATTTTTTAGTGTCTCGATGAATGACCATCACCTTAGAAGAATCTTTGTCCTCGCTCTTGGGATCCCACACCTACACATACACTAATGAATAGTGGATCCTAGTGCATCGTTGGGCATCCCAAATTTGTATTCCCTTAGGATGAACTCTATGGTTTTACTAAGACTATAATGAATCTGTTATTTCTATTTGATACATTGAAATATTTTAAAAAATATTTTTAGAGTAAGGCATGGTGACATCAAAACATTACAAGCCTTGTGGAGCCTCATTTTTTATATATGAATAAAATTAAATATAATATATATTTCATGTGTAGTTTTTAGAAATAAAAAATATTTCTAACATGATATATCTGAGGTAAAAAATTATTCCAAATTCAAATATGGTTTATGGGTTTTATACGAGGCATGATGTATGTTTTTTCAGTGTTAGGCAATTCTATTTAGTGTTGTGACTAGAAGGAAATTGGGTAAAATAAATAAATAAAATTAAAATATATATTAATTACTTAATAAATGGATCAAAACTAGAAGGAATATATTAAATAATTGTTATATCTCTTCTCTAGGGTTATCCAAACAACCATAGTGATTGAAGTATATGGTTGGGAATGAGAGTGTTGTCAGACTATGGTGGGATCCTATAATGGTGATCAGAATACTATGGGGCTTGATATCATTGATGGAGTTATTTGAAATAAAAAAACAATGGAGTAAAATTATTCTTAATTAGTGATAAATCCAATATCTACATAAGAAATTTTATTTCTCTAGTTGTTTAGTTATTATTTATTTATCACAATGAACATGAATTAATTGTTTTATGGATTAAATCATGAATTGTCTTTGTTGAATTTCCCATTACTATTTTTCTTCGATGATTTAGGAAAAGATGTTTTATTCATTTTACTAATGAATAATTTATTTTTATGTTAATGAAAAAATCTATGATTTAATAATCATAAACATGTTTTCTAACTATTATGTTTCTTGGTTTTCTCCCCCATTCTTCATTCATATTCAACATTCGATTGGATTGTGATCCGATTTTATATGGAACCCAATTCAATGTATGATTTTCATTCTTGGGTTCCACATATTTTTTTATGTCATCAACTACTTATAAATTGTAAATAGTGGATTTAATATGATGATTATGGAAGAATTATGGTAGATCGATGCTTTTTAGCTATAGGGGTTCCAACGTTCTAGATTTGGGATGCCTGATGAAGATGAATTTTCAATGAAAAGGGTTACCAGAATTCTGACACTGACGATGTCATTTGTCCATTAAATGTGTCTTTTGGAATTGAAAATGATATTTTTTGTAGTGCATGGGGTGAAAACATCAATGTCAAATACCCTTTTTGATTTTGTAATTTTGGAAAATCCTAGTATAAAGGATGAGTAGTTGAGACGAACACATATCATCTAGTCACCATTATGCAAGGCAGGATTTTATGAAGAGTATTAAATATAATAGGTTGTTTGGTGGACCCACATTCTATGTCATCATTAGATGGATATCTTGACTTGTATAGGTAGCACATGCGCAGATATACATGTGATTCGACATGTAGTGTGTGTAGGGAATCACCCTGTGTAACTTGAAAAGTACACAAACGTAAAAAAGCAACACATGATCGAGTACCATCCCAACCTCTACCCATTGTGTTTCATAACAACACACCATGTATATTGAGAAGGTCATAGTGATTAAGAAGGATGGATATGGATAGAACCATACTACAACACTCTAAGGATTAAAAAAATAAACAGAAATGCATGAAACTTTATTTTAAGTAGATAGTTATAACTGGCCTTTAAATATAATTTTATCGCTTCTATGATTTGAATTTCAAAAAACAGTAATCTACAGTTGTGATCAGTAAGTTATTTCAAATCAGATAAAACCAACTTGTTTTTTTAGTGAATAGTAGCATACCATATCAATAGTAATATTACCCTTATGAATAGTAAATTATTTTTTTATTTTATTTCCTTAAGATTATAAGATAATGATATGTTGATTAATTTTTCAATGTGTTAAAAAATGAGTTATTGATTTAAAATTATGATTTTAAAAAAATTATGAATTTATTTAAAAAATAAATTTATAATACTTAGATAATTATTTTCAAAAAATGGTGTACATTTTTTAATTCTACACATAAAAAATGGTTAAGGTGAATTTTTGGGAATTTTCTGAAATTCTTGAATTCTTGTTGATTAGTAATATATGATAAATTAAGATAAATCTTAAATACTTTTTTTACTGCATCATAGGTTATGCAAGGATGATGTAACGCTACTTGGTTCAAAATCACATGTAATTATTACTATTTTGGGTCACATGAATAAATACAATTCGTAGTGTTGAGCAAAAATATTAGAATAATTATTACAAAAATGTAAAATCCCTTCTCTCCTCCACTATAAATACCACCCTCATTCCCCTCTTCCTCTCAAAACTGTAAATCCCTGATATTTGTATAAGTTCAACGAAATTCCCTCATTAAGGATCTTCCACATGTCCACAACCTTCTGATCTCACTAAAATGACAAAACAAGTGACCTCAAGGAGGATCTCAAGGAGAAGAGATTAATATGTAAGAATCCTCTTCCTTTTTCATGTGTTTTCTTTCCAATTCCTTTCATTTATTCTAATTAATCTCCATCCACTTACCAAAGATGTATAAAACATCCATAATCTTATATATTAAGTATTTTATCATGTTCATGTAAAGGATTCATCATCTTCCTTCCTATCCTCTCCCTCCTATTCTAAAAATAAAATTACCGCCTGTGATGTGCAGATTTACCAAAATCATGGACGATGGGTTTCTAATTTCCATTACCTTCCTCAATGATGATCATAAAACCATTTTAATGGATTAATAATAATGAAAATTATATGTTATAAGCTATTTTATGTACTGCAATTAACTTATATGAATGAAATTAAATTATATAATGAAACAATTTTATGATTATCGAGGAACCACATAAAATGATCTAAACAGACATCATAAATGTTTTATCTAATGATCCATAAACATATATGATTAAAAAAATATTTAGGGTATCATTATATATTTTTGAAACATATTAATACTATGTCATTCCACTTCTGTAATTTCATTTCCATAGGACAACAAAATCAAATACAAACCGGCCATGGAAATCATGTAAAGAATGCACACAAAACAATGGAAGGAACAAAATAATAACAACTAAAGGGTGAAATGATGTAATGAAATGTTATTATATGGTATTATAAAGATTAATATGTTAATGTAAGATATTAATAACACTCTTTTAACCATTATATATGAGGTTTATAAAAAATTTATATAAGACAAACTCGAGGAAAAGGAATTCTTAACACAATTTCCATTAACTGGGATAACCTTCTACTTCATTAATTATATGGAATTAAAACTGTTTTTGTGGTGAATTTTGTTTATATCATGTTGAATTATGTTTATTAATAGTGTATATATATATATATATTAAATCCAATAAATTAAGTATCACTACAATTATATGATATTTGTAAAAGGATATTATTTTAAAAACCTCTTTTAAAAATTATGCTTTAAAAAATTCAAAAGCAATGTTTTTATGAAACTATTCATGTTGTATGATTATGTTACAGTTCTTGGGAATTGTTTATTATGAATTTTGGGACCTATATCTCCCTCCAATGCATTGGGTATGTGTAATTTGGAGGTCATCTATATGGTTAGTCCAAGTGTAACTACGACGGTTACACCCTAAGGTAGTTGTTACAGTTACATTGTAAGGTATCCATGAGGGTTAAAAATCATATGGTAGTCATGAGGATTAAAATATTATTTAAGTAATTCCCCATAATAACTATATAGTTCTATTTATGTTCAATATGTTTTGTAGAATCCCATGAAAATATCATGTTTCACCAAGTAAGTTTATAAGGGTGACATGTATGTCTTTTTAAAAATGTTTTCACACATTACATGTATTCATAGACTAATGTTATATTCCTTTTTTATATCCCATACAATGATTTTTGACATCATCCCATGTTCTTAAATGATAATCATAGGTTAAAAAGATGTGTAATATAAATAAAGTATACAAGTTAAATGTTATGAAGATTTTTCAATGAAAACATGTTTTATTTAAAAATTCTTATATCACTTCTGGAATCCTGTGTTTCCCTAATGGTAATATTCAAACAGTTTCTTCAAGCCATTACTATAGTGTAAGAGAAGGAAAATTTTTCCAACAGTTTGTTCAAAACCATTGGAAAAGCATAAATATACCTAATATTTTCCAATGGTGTGCCAAAACCATTGGGAAATAATTATGTTCTCTATGGTATACCAATGGTTTATCAAAAAAGTTGGTAAAGAGAGGATTTCACAATGGATTTTAAAAACCATTGGGAATGTTTTTCCCAAAATACCCAGTGCCCCATCACCCACTCGATCCGATTGTAGACCCTAATCTAGAGCTGCTCTCGAAGTCTTCTCGGCTGCGAAACTCCTTCCATCCATATATCAATCTTCAATAAAGCAAATTTTTATTTCTAAACTTCAAATTAGTAAGTGTTACCTTAATTTTAGTGTTCCTGCTCTTTATTTTCTATTTTATGTTTTTATTTCAGCTAAATTAGAGTTCATGATATCTTTAGAGTACTGAAACCTTTGATTTGCTTTATGTTTTTTGTTCAACACTTCAAACATGGTAAAGGGTTTGTTTAGTGGGGTGATATGGTACATTCCATGGACTTTAGTTAGTTGAAAATTGGATTTGGATTTGGGAATTCTTTGGGTTATAGACTGGAATTGTGAACCCCCACACCCCCTGGACACCTCCCACCCCCTGAACAGCCCCCACCGTCTGGAAAACCCCCATTGGACATCCCCCACCACCTGCACCCTCACAGCCCCTAGACACCCCCACCCCTTGGACAACTCCCTTCCCCAACCCTTGGACACCCCCACCCCACCCTCCCTGAACACCCCTCACCTCCCATGGACATTCCACCCCCCGTGGACACCCCCCGCAATTTAGATAGCCCCCTAACCGCACCCCCTAGACACCCAACCCTTTGGAAAGCCCCCTGGACACCCCCACCCCCTGGACACCACCACCCTCCATGGAAACCCCTCATCCCCCATGGACAACCCCTCACCCCCTTGAATAGCCCCCCTCCCCCACACCACCTCCACAACCCCTAGAGACCCCAACCCCCTAGACACCCTCCACCCCCTTGTACAACCCCCACCCCACCCCTTAGATAGCCCCCCCACCCTCGAACACCACCACACCTCCTAGACACCACCGCACCTCCTAAGTGGATCACCCAATTTATAAATGTGAATTAACAATGTAATTGATTTCACCTTTCCCCAACGACATGTTCCAAGTGACTCATAAATCCTTATAAATTGAATTTTTCATGTTTTGATAAATTGATTTTGTCATGTTTTGATAAATTGAATGGGTTGTTTGGAATGAAATGGCTAATTCATGATGGTTTGTCTTTCTTAAAGAATAACATGGTTTTAAGTAAAATTACCCTATGGGGGGGGGTTCAAGAGGGGTAGGGGGATGTCTATGTGTGGGGGGATGTCAAGGTGGGGGTGGTTTGTACATGGGGTAGGGGCTGCAGGGGGTAGGGGGATATAGGGGTGTGGGGGAGGGGGTATGGGCTACCCCAAAAAGGGGTGTGGGATGTCCAGGGGGGTCAGGGTGGGGTGTCCAGGTGGGGGAGGGGGGTGTGGGTGTTCAGGGAGGGGGGGTGGGCTGTCCAGGTGGGGGGGGGGGGGGTATCCAAGTGGTGGAGGAGGGTATGGGTTATCCAAAGAGGGAGGGTTCTATCTGGTGGGGGTGGGGGGGGGGGGGCTGTCCCGAGAGGGGTGGGTTGTCCAGGGGTGGTGGTGGGTGGGATATCCAGGTAGGGGAGGGGGTGTGGGCTATCAAGGGGGGCTGGGCTGTCTAAGGGGGGTGGGGGTGGGATGTACAGGTGGGTGGGGGGGGGGGGGCTATCCAGGTGTGGTGGTGGGGGTATATTCAAATATGGGGGTGCAGGGGGTGTGAGGGGGGGGGGGGGGGGGGGTAGGGGCTGTAGGGTTGTGGGTGGGGGGGGGGGGGTTACACTCTGATACTCAACAAAAAATAGGAATGAAATATAACCAATGTATAGTTTCTTTCACATGTTAAGTCTTTTCTTGAAGTTCAATACCAAAACTCACTCTTACCCTTCTATGAAGAAGTTAACTCTTGAAAATAAATCTCACTCAGGTTTTATCCACTATCCATATTTATCTCATTCAAATTTAACATTCTTACAAATCCATATAACTTAATGATATAACAAAGCTCATACTCTTATGAGTAGTGTCCCATCGAAACATGGCTCATAAAATTCGATCCACGTATGATATTTGGTGGCATGTTTATAATTGATTGTGTTGTAATTTATATGTATGATATTCATGGGTTACACCAACAATGTTATTATTTATATATAATAGGCTTGAAATCATGCTTCAATTGGATAAAGATTAGATTTTATGAACCTTGTTGGGGTTGGACACCCCCACCCCTTGGAAATCCCCCCCCTCGGACACCCCACCCTAGTGGACAGCCCTGCCACCCCCGTGGACAGCCCTACCACCCCCGTGGACAGCCTGCCCACCCCCCCCCCCTCCGTGGACTGCCCGCCCACCCACCCCATTCCCCCTGGATAGCCCCGCCACCCCATGGAGAGCCCGACCACACCCTAGACACCTCATACCCCCTAAACAGTTCCCACACCTGGAAATCCCCCTGGACCCCGACCCCCCGGACAACCCCGCCATCCTCGTGGATATCCCTCCCACCACTTGGGCACCCCATACTCTCTTTGATAGCCCCCCCCCCCCCCACCCCCACCACCCCGTGGATAGCCCGCCAACCCACCTGGACACCCCCGTACCCCCTTGACAGCCCCACCACCCCCGTGGACAGCCCACCCACCCTCCCTGTACCCCCTGGATAGCCTCGCCACCCCCCTGGACAGCCCGCCCACCCCCTGGACACTTCATACCCCCTAGACATCCCCCACCCCTAGAAATCCCCCACCCCAAACCCCTAGACACCCCCCCCCCCCGTGGATAGCCCCTCCCTCAGGGACAACCCGCCCACCCCATCTGGACATCGACCCACCACCCCCGGACACTCTCCATCCACCCGGACACCCCCACCCTTGGAAAGCCCCCCCCCCCCCCCCCCACACCCTAGACACCCCCGAATCCACTAGACAGCCCTGCCACCCCCATGGAGAGCTCAACCACCCCCCATGGATAGCCCGGCCACCCCATGGACACCCAGTACCCCCTAGAGATCCCTGCCACCCCCTAGACATTCGGACCACCCCCGGGACACCTCGTACCCCCTAGAAAGACCCACACCCCTGGAAATCCCCTCCCCCACCCCTTGGAGACCCCGACCCCTTGGACAGCCCTACCACCCCAGTTAGACAGCCCACCCACCCTCTAGACACCCCGTACCCCTGTATAGTTCCCCATCCCCTGAACACCCACCCACCACCCTATGGACACCCCCATCCCCCCGAATGCCCCCACCCCTGGAATGTACCCCACCCCACTTAACACCCCTAAACCCACTATACAGCCCCACCACCCTCGTGGACAGCCCGACCACCCCCTGTGGATAGCCCGCCCACCCCTTGGACACCCCGTACCCCCCTGGACAGCCCCTACCCCCCCGTGGACAGCCCACCGACCCCCTGGACACCCCATACCCCCTAGACTGCCTCGTCCACCCCTGGACACCCCGCTCACCCCCTGGACACCCCATACCCCCTAGAGAACCCCCTAGAAATCCCCCACCCCCTGGACACCCCAACCCCCCTGGACAGCCTCGCCACCCCTGTGGACAGCCCCCACCCCCATGTACACCCCGTTCTCCCTGGATATCCCCCACCCCTGTAGACAACCTGTCCATCTGGACACCCCGACCGCCTGGACAGCCCCCACCCTCTGGACACCTCCAACCCCCCTGGATCGCCCCGCCACCCCCTAGACACCCCACACCCCCCTTGGACACCCCACCCCCCCTGGGAAATGTATGTGATCACTAAAATAATCTACTAAAATATAAAATTTCTTCGATCTAAATTTAGTCAACTCCTGAATAATTCTCCTCCACAAGTGTACATGATCTTGTACACTGATGTATAGTTATTCAATGATATTTTGTTATAAATATAGTATTTCATTTTCTTTTATATTATGATTTTCATATATAGTAGCTTGTCAATTATGGTTTTATATAAAGTTAACAATTATCATTTACTTAAATATATTTTTGATAAAAATTCAATATTATTGAATTCCTTTTGATGAAATGGATTAGAATTTTTTTTATAGAATGGATAGAAGTTGGATGCATGAAACCAATCAGATATAAAGTTATTTTCAAAACAATTTGGAGAACTTTTTAGATTTTTCATTTCATAATGCTTCAGATAGTGGTCACATACACTGCCCCTATTACAAGTGTGTTGGAAGACCTTGGTTGAGCAGTGAAAAGTCAGCTACCATATAAACAAATATGATTTTCAAGAAAACTACTCTGTGTGGTATCACAACGGGGATAAAATGACATCTGAAATTGACGATGATCCAAATGTGATGTCTGGATTGGAGAATTTTTTATATGACTGGTTCCATTTATTCATCATCATGAAAATTAAAGGATTCCTACCCAATAAGATTTCGATATGAGCACACATGATGCATCTAATGAAAATGATGATGTTGTCTGGGTGAAAAAATTGAATGGTGCTTCCATGACTCCAGTATATCAACAATGTGGTAAAATGAAAAATTTGGAATTTTTAATCTAATTGTTTCATGGGAAAACTATGTATGTGATTTCTAATACTTCCATCTATTATGTTCTTAACTTCTTGATGGACTTACTTCCAGATGATGCAGATATTCCCTCAAACCACTATATGGCATGAAAGTTAGTTGAGGAACTTGGTTTTTCAAGAAACAAAATTCATGCTTGCCCAAAATATTTCAGTTTATTCTGGGAGGAAAATTCTGAATGAAATGATTGTATAAAATGAGGCACATTCCACTGGAAGCCACAAGTATATAGAAAACCAACATGTGTGCCACAAAAAGTAATGTGGCACTTTTCATTGATCTCCTGTCTCCAGAATGTTTTTATGTCTGATGAAATATCAATAAAAATGTGATGTAATGATACCAAGAGAAAGAAGACTAATGATGAGTTGGTTCACCCTATAGATGGATTTTCATGGCAGATATTTGATGCTCGATATACTGATTTTGCAGCAGAAGTGCATAATGTGAGGTTGGGTCTTTAATGTGACAGTTTTAATCCATTTGGGAATATTCTTATCTCTCACAACACATGGCCTATGTTTATACACATTTATATTCATCCCCCATGGTTGTGTATGAAAAAATCTTTCACTTTCATGAGTATACTCATATCTGGCCTTTTTGATCCTAGCAATGATATAGATGTATACATTAAACCTTTAATAAAATAGTTGAAACTTCATTTGGATGTGGGTGTGTGCATATACGATACATATTCTAAAGACATATTACAGATGTGTGCTATGATTATATGAACAATCAATGATTTTCCTACTTATTAAATGATGTCTAGATGGAGCACGAAGAGAAAACTACCATGACCTGTTTGTATGAAGAATACACAATCTAAAATACTGAAACATCATTGTAGTTTTGGTTTTATAAGACATCGAATATTCTTTCTGATGGACAATTCAGCTTGAAATAATCATCAACGATTTGACAATACCATGGAGACTGATGATCCACCTCAGCATATATCTGGAACTGATGTGCATAATGAATTGAAGGATTTTAGTTTTGCATTCGGGAAGGGTAAAATGAAATACGGAAAGAGAAAGAATATTTCCACTAAAACCTATTACAATTGAAAGAAGAGAAGTATCTTCATTAATTTTCCTTTTTTGGTTAACCAATTTTTTACGTCATTTCTTAGACGTAATGCATGTTGAAAAAATATATTTGAAATGTTGCTTTCGATTCTTCTAAATGTTAAGGGAAAGAAAAAAGATGATTTACAGTTTCAGCATGACTTGGTTGATTGGGGATTCAGACTGGAATTGCATCATGTGTGTGTCTGTGAAAATATACGACAACTTCTATGTGCTTCTTATGTGATGACACCTATAGAAAAAAGAAATTTCTGTAAGTACTAGAGACTATTAATGTTTCTGAAGTTTATTCATGCTATATATCCAAACGGGTCAAAAGAAGAGAGTTGAAGCTAAAAATCCTTGAAGACTCATGATTATCACATCCTTCTCCATGTGTTGATTCTAATAGAAATCCGTCATCTTTTTTTCAATTATTTAAGGGTGGATGTTATTAGGTTGTGCCATTAATTTAGAGATATTTTTTCTAATAAGTTGTCCAAGTATTTCTTGCAAATTGTTTTGGTAGATGCCCCATTAATTTTGTGTGAGTTAAAGAAAATATTTCCTCCATCATTTTTCTCATGCATGATGCATCTAACTATCAATATTCCAACAAAAATACTTCTCAGAGGACCTATTTATTTTCATTGGAAATATCCAACTGAAAGAAATATGTACACATTAAAGTCTTATGCCCGTAATAGGAATTATCCGAAAGGTTCCATCGTGAACGGTTACTTGGCTCAAGTATGTATGGATTTTTCTCTATGTATTTGTCTGATATTACTACAAGAATGAAAAAAACAATGACAAATGAATAAGAATAGTATGAGAAAATTGAACCATGTTTTCCATCACTTCCTTAAATAGGAGGTATTCCTAGATCATATACATTGATGACATTAAGACTTGGAGAGCGGGAGATGGAACATCTCACAGTTTTGTTCAACTGTGATTTGTTCGATGGATACATCTTGTTAGTAAATTGAATATTTATATCTCATATATATATTATATATATATATATATATATGTTAAAATATTCATCTTTTTATCTATAGGAAACATAATGTGATGATAAATAGAAAGCATTGTTCTTTATCCTTGAGAAGGAGGAAGACTTTGCATAGAAAAGAGTTTTTCTCATGGTTAAAATTGTAGGAAATAATATTACTATTTAAAATAATTAAAACAATAATTAATTAATTTTAGTATTGATTTATATTTTAGGTATTGAGTTTGCTTGCTGACTCTGTCTCTGAGGAAATAAGAGCTTTGGATTTTGGTCCTAATACCGTGGTTTGTGACTGTAAATCGATTGATATTAATGGGTACAGATTTATTATCACTGAATGAGAAAAGAACATGAGACCAAAACATGAGGGTGTTATGGTTACTACCACAACAAAATGTTATTATAGTGCATCAGATAGTAGACCGTGATTTGAAAATGTAGGTTATTAAAGAGTAATTGAAATAATAATAATATTGGATTATTATTCTCATGGATGAGTCACACGGATGAAATATTAGTGGTTTGATTTGATGACGATGCAAGGAACATTTATTAATGATTTCTGATTTCGATTAATCGATATGAATCACACTCTTGATACATATGAACCATATGTATCAGTATCAATGGCGAAACAAATATTTTATCTCAAATACCATCTTCGACTAGAATTTGGTGTCATTATTGAAGTAATTCCAAGACATATTTTTTATGATGGTGATAATGGAATTGACACCATCCCTACTACCATTGGAAATTATCCATTTATTAAATTTGATGACACCAATAGCTCAATTTTCAGAGTTGACTATGAACCTGAAGTTGTCGTGGGAAATATATAAAACCATCCATTCATATTCTCAATTATTTTGGATTACCTCGACTTGGGCTATTAAGGTTGTTACTATTAAAATTGATTTAATATTAATTAAAAATATGATGTATCTGACTTGAACGTTATGTGAATTTTCATTGTTTATTGGTTGAAATTTTCTTTGAATTTCATTTTCTAATTTGGAATTGAACTATATTTAAACCTACAAAACCAACATTTCTAACATGGTGAAGATTTCAATGCTTCAATTACGATTTGTATAAAATTTCTATGACTCTAAGACCTCTCTTTAATATTTTACCTAGTATTGAACATGATGGTTTGTATTCTTTTGGAAAACATGTATTGATACCTGGATCATCTACCTGAGCTAAAGAAATTAAAATTTTCCTTAATTTTGACAACTGATTTACTACTTATGAATGATGTAGAATCAATGTTCCATGATTCTAATAGACTGATGACACATAGTAAATAACCATCCTACTAAAAATTAAATTTCTTTATTACATCTTGTACGATTTATTGACTTCATTATATATTTTTCCAAGCTCACCTAAAATAATGGTTAGTTAAATTTTTCATGAATCCCACTATTCCCTCTCATTTATTTTGTTTTTTGGGTTACACATTAGTTATACATTTCTATTTACTTCTCTATTTGTTTTAAAATGAAGGAAATGAAACCAATTTAAGAGAGGTGATGAAAACAGATTATGGACAATAATTATCGCATGACTGAGCTGGGCATTCCACCACTAGTACCTATAGTGAGTATTTTATTTCAAATATTTATATTTAAATAATATATAATGTCATGTGATTAATTTTTTTAAACACTTTTGCAGGATCCATCTATTATCTGATAGTTATTTGATGAGAAACCTAATATTGGTCTCAGTACTCAAGGTGTTTGTACGAGGGGGGGGGGGTACGAGAGATAGACGATCTGGTCGGGATACCCGAATGGACCATGCCCTTCCAACTAACATAGTATCCATCCCATATGATGATCTCGGTGTGTCATTAGGGACACACGGGATATTTATGCCTCCCATTTTTCACCACCATTTACATCTGAGCCTCCTCACCCATCTGTACCATATCTGATGACGATTCCCACTACACATCCAGAATTTGGCCGGCCATACCTGTCATCTTATTTTACTTCTGATTCCATCTCTCCGGGATTTTATATTCCATCTTCTTTGAATCCTAATCCACCAGCGTCTGTCGCTATGGAGCATACATTGGGACCCACTCAATCTATATATGGTGTTCCATCAGTTTTTGCGAATTCAATGGTTCCCATTGATCAGACTACCACAAGTATACTTATACAACCCTAACAAATTTTTACACCATTATTTGTTTTCATTATAACATGTATTGATAAAAAATTAGTTTTTCTTTAATAACAGATACATCTACTGATAAAAGGCCGGGGCGGGGGCGTACACGCATGCATGCAGTGTGGAACAGCCGCACACAGTTGATGGTTGACTATAAGGAAGATAGTCATATGATTGAAAAATCAAGGTAGCATTGTCAAATTGTTTTGACAACGATTGCCAAATACTCCGACATCATTCCTTTCAGCCCACTCTCATGGAGACAGCTACCAAATGAAGTCAATGATAATGCCTAGGAGGATATATGGGTAAAGATATTTTTTGTATTTAATGCCATATATTAATTTTTTTATTTACATGAATTACTATTTTGGTGTCATCTGCGGTTTAATTTCCCCGATGGTGAGGGTTCACGACCCACACATCTAAAGGATTTAGGCGAGTTTTGGAGAGTGTATAAACATGATTTGAACATTTGATAGAGTGATAGAGTGGGAATAGAATTAGAGGTGGTCCCTGCCGTGGATGATTGTATGTTAGAACAGTATCGAAAGATGATTACTCATTGAAAAACTATACAATTTACGATATTAATCAAATTAGAGGTATTTAAATGAAAATTTTAATGTTTTTCATTAATTGTAATTATTTAATTTTATTTAGGATTCATTTAGGAGAAATAAAGAAATTTTATTCTAAGAAATAAGTCCACACATTGGTACGTACTATGATTCCAGATCATGAGAGACTGTAGGTATGATAGTTTATAATCTTTCTTTACGAATTTCACTTTCTATTGCTTCCTCCATAATATATTTGGTTGCTAATGTTGTTATATTATTTTATTTATGAAATTAATGTTTTTTGTTATCCTATTTTTATTTATGGTTTCCTACATTCAATGTCACTATAGAGGCATAAATTGAATATAAAAGGATGTGTGACTTGAGAAAAATTGTTTTTCTAGAGTAGAAAGAAGAAAGATGGAAGTGCGGTTAATTAACCGACTTAGCAGCACATTGTAAGTTTTACTTTCTAGATTTAAAATTTTAATCACTATTTTGTAACTTAATAATCTATTTATATTTTTAACAGGCTCCATTAGAGGCCCTTGATGCCCAGGAACCTGACAATTTTGGGCCAAATGATAACTTACATCAAGTGTTGGGAGATAAGCACCTTGGTAGGGTATGATGCTGACCTAGGAAGAGTATAGTTGCGACGAAGTATTTTCCCTCTTTAGGTATGAGTTGTAGTGCCACCAAGTCGCAGCAGGTTAAGGACCAGGGAGAAAAGGCTCAAAAAAGGGCCATAGAGATGGATGAATAGTCTTCTAGGGCAGAAACTGCATTTATGAAACTGAAGAATGTTTTACGTCCAACACTTACACCAGAGGGAAACACTGCATGCGATGAATATATGTCATCGATGAATTCTATATATGGTGCACCGGGTGGTAGTTCTAGTCATGGTCGAGATGATGGTGAGGAGAAGGCCGAGGTAGAGGAAAAGGAGGCTGAGGAAGAGGCTAAGGTGGAGGAGGGGGGGAGGAGGAGGCCAAGGTAGAGGTGGAGGGATATGAGGAGGTCGAGGCTGAGTATGAGGGCGAGGAGGAGTGTAGGGATGATTATGGGTATGATGATAAGAACAAGGGAGAGGGTGATGATGATGCTGATGATAGTGATGAAATGAGGGACAGATTGAACCATTAAATTTTTGAATGATTTTATTGACCTTTGATGTTTATTGATTTTTTATTCCTGAATATTGGTGTGATTAGGTAGGTCACATTATCTTTATTTTTTTATCTATAAATAATAGAACTTGGCTTGATGATTTTTTGTGACTGATTCACCCCTACGCAAGACATTCCCCACCCCCTAGACACCACGTACCCTTTGGACACCACCAACACCCCAGTGGATAGCCCACCAACCCCCCCTAGACAACCCCTCCCCCTGTGCACAACCCCCGGGACACCCCGTACCGCCTGGATAGCCCTGCCCACCCCCGTGGATAGACCACCCACCCCATTGGTCACCCCTAACCCCTGGACTGCCCAACCACCCCTGTGGAAAGGCCCGCCTACCCCCTTGATACCCCTCCCCCTGTGGACCGCCCCATCCCCTAGAAACCCTGTATATAACGACCCATACTTTAAATACATTGTTATTACTTAAAAATTGAAGCATAATTATTACAACATATAACAAAACCATGAAAGGACCATATAGGTATAGTGTCTTTAGAAACTAGGGAACATAAACAACTTGTTCATAAATCATCTACATTGTCTCCCATTTATTTCATCATATCTTGAGTCCCATTTTGGCATATCCTACTTAATACCCTTCATCCAGATCTGGGGAAAAGAAAACATACAAAAGGGTGAGCTCAAATGCTCAGTAAGGGTAAACAAAAGAAATATCAATCATATCATATTCATAAGAACATAACATTTTGAATATCTTAACCTATAAAAGAGATCATAATATCATAACATGAGATAAATAATAGTGGTTAAATGTAATCCCTAATGATCATAACTTAAACATGATACTTTGTGGTATACACACATAATCATAAATAATCATTTCTTAGTAGTTAAGACTCATTTCCAAGACTATCCTAGCGGACAAAGTCCATTTCTGAACCGAGTTCACTCCTTGTTTCAGTCCTGTATCACTTAACCGGATTAACTTTCCATTCCATCCATGTCTATCTCATGAGGTATAATTATTTACCCAATTAATTGGAGGGATATATAGGTACCACCCATCTCATCATGAAACCATTCTTATGTGTGCCACAAAATCAAAAATCATACATCATAGCAAAACCAATGTAATAAAAATGGGATTCTTAAACATTATGCCATCATAACATAATCCATATAAGATAAAAGGACTTCATAAATATAATTCCATCATAACATAATGAAATAAATGTAAAAATAGAGATAGAAATAGAACCCTATATTATCTTATATGGAAAATAATTTTGATAAAACACTTGAACTTCAATCTTGAGGAAAATATACTTTCTACTTCAAAAACATTTTTCCTTTCTTAACATGTCATAAAATTATAAACAATGAGAATTTGATTAAAAATAAATTTGAAAACATGTAAAGGAATATTCATGGAAATAATGTTCTAAAAATCCATTCAGGCCATATAAGTGAAAAAAAACATTCTTCTCGTACTTTGTCCAGAAAAGTCAAAAAGTACCTCGTACTAAAAATGACAAAAGATTCCTTTCATATCATTTTCTAAAAACTCAGAGATGGGTAAAATTGGATTTAAAAAATTGTAGGAGGATAGAAATAATATTATATATTGACGAAACATGGATTTTGATGATAAATATTCCCTAGTAAATTCTGAAGTATAAACAATCTCGGATAAAAATGAGATTGTGAGATTTTCCCTAACCTTAGGTCCGATATGCTTTGTACGTGTACGAACCTCTTGTATAATGATTTAAATAATGTCATTGAATTATTCTAGAATCATAATAATTTTTATGATATCATATATGTTCATATTCTAAGATTCTTATTTGTAATATTTCATTGCTACTTGTTATTCGGGTGTTTATTGCATTATGTTCTTATGCGTGTTTTGTTAAATAAATTTTCATTATTCTTTTTAGGCTATAGATACCTCATTTCCAGAATTGTATTAGTGTAATATATATCATATTTACTCATTCAATTCATTTATATAATCATTATTCAATGAAGATCATGTAGAATGAGTCACATCACATCGTGGAGACGGTAAGTCGTACGTACGCACGAGCGATGATATCATTCCCAGGATCATGGAATTGTATGGAAGTGTATGTATAATATTTAAGAATCAATATCACTTTAAAATAATCATAGATAGTTATTCTTTTCACCATTATACCCATACAAGTAATGTGGTGGTGGAAAACAGATTACACCACGGCCTGGAGACGGTATTTCGTATATACGCACGCGCAGTGATTTCATTTTCCGTAGGATGGATAGAATGTGAAATATGGTTGTTTAATATTTATAATAAAATATCAGTATATTAATGATACTTATGTTATTACTTCATAATGAAACAACTAAAGAAGAATATGTATAATAAGAAATAAATTTGAAATAATCGTTAACGGATATTACCTCTTCTACGACACGCCTCTTTGATACCTCTATTTAGGGCACTAAAACTGGTCTTTGAAGAAGACAAGGACCTCTATGATGTTTCTAGGGAAGTGTAGAAGAGAAATTTTTTGGTTTTGGCCGATCCTGAAGGATCAATGTGGTGTGAAGAGGAGAGGGAGGAGGTTCCCTTTTATAAGGGAGGAGAGGGGCACCTTTGGAATGATAAGAAATATAAATTTAAAATAAATTTCAACCCCACTTAAAAACATCCAAAATGACTCAAATCTGAATATTAGAAGATATAGGGTTGTAATCTCATCAACCAATAAAATCGAGACAAGTTGGGAATTTATTTTAAACATTATCAACATGATTTATCCTTATATAATCTATTTAATTTTATATGTGGTAATAATAATCTAAATTATAAATCATTATAAATAATTACTTATATGTTGTGAATTGTCCATAATTGTATAATTTATTACATTTTAGAACATATAAATTTTAATTTATAAATTTTAATAATATTTGTGATTTTTAAATGATTTTATAATATGTAATTTTTATAAAATAACAATAGTGTCAATTTTGACACTATTCATTTATTTGAATTTAATTAAAATATACACAGAAGATATGTTAGAACTAAAAGAATTAATAGATTAATAACATGTCATATTTGTCTATAAAATCAGTGGAGCACATTAAATAGATCATATAATATTTATTTTAATACTTTTAAAATCATTTATTTGATATTTCAATCAATAAAATAATTTCAACATCACTATAGTGTCATAATTAATGATAATTATTTAATCCCTAAAAATTATAAAAAAATTCATATGATATATATAGTTTTATTAGAATTATATGGACTATTTATATCTGAAGTTTTATGATGTTTATCACTAAATTAAAATTATTAAACTTATAAAATTACAGAGAGTGACATGTTGTCACTTTCTTAGGTTTTAATAATAATTATATTATTTCATGGTCAAAAGTCCATGAAATAAATCTAGTCTGACCCTTATGTGATATGGGTCTACTTTTATTCATCCAATAAGATTTTGGAAAGTTTTAGGGTAATTTTATAATCTTATATTTACCCTTAATTACCCGATTTACCTTTAACTGCAGTAAATAAAAATTACCGTAGTTACTATTCATAATCTCAAAAAAAAAGTATCCTATTAACATAATTTGGACCCACTGAATCCAAATATGGAATTCATTTTTCAAAATTAAAACCACAGAAGTTGCGATAATTAATTTAAAATTAATCTCGTTGTTAAGAAAACGAGTTTTTAAAGGTTAAAACATTACCAATGATTGAAATGTTTTTACCTATGAATTCAATGTAAAATTAATGCTAATGAACAAAAAATATATTTAATGGTAACAATATATTCTATTTATACATTAAAACATTCGATATTATAATTTAACCACATGTATTATTGCGATGAAAAAAGTTGTTTTCAATTAAAATATAGCGTGTTTTTACTATTCATTAAAATATAAAAGTTATCAGAATAATATGAAAAATTTATCCAATGTAAATTTTTATATCCTGATTTCAAAGAAGAATTTTATTTTTTTAAATTGAATTTATAAACATGTCACAAACTCTATTTAAAGTGGGTGCGTCATCAAAAGGCGGCAAACCTGCAGTTTTTATGAAAAATGCTTATTTTACCCGAAAATATTATTTTGTTCACATACCATGTTTTAGAAAATATGTAAGTTGAATAATAATGTTATAAAATTCAAAATTCCTTTAATACTATTCATAACTGCTAGTTTATAATATTGTAATAATATATCGTTGTTTAGTGAAACTCGGTATTGCGTACTACACACGCTATCGAGGAAGGTTGCGATTGTGTGTAACGCAAGCCAAGCTAGTGTTTTGTGCAGTGAAAGTTTCCTTTGATGTTGCTTATAACATAAGAAGTAAATAAAATATACTTCTCATAAAATATTAGGGTGTTACATTCTACCCCCTTAAAATGAATTTTGCCCTCGAAATTCGTCACTTCTTAACAAATAGATGAGGATACCTCTCCCTCATCATATTCTCAAGGTCCCATGTAGCTTCTTCTAATTGGTGGTTCTTCCATTAAACATTCACCAAGAGAGTGGTCTTGTTCTGTAGAACTTTTTCACTACAATCTAGAATCTCTATCGGCTGTTCTTCATAAGAAATATCTTGCTCCAACGGTACAACTTCTGAGCTTAGTACATGTGAAGGACCAGGTATGTACTTTCTCAGGAGATATACAAGGACCACATCATGAACTTGAGAGAGATTCGGTAGAAGCACCAATCGGTAATATACATTCCCAAAAATATCCAGTATTTCGAAAGGACCGATATAACTATGGCTCAACTTTCCCTTCTTTCCAAATCTTATTACTCTCTTCCAAGGAGATATTCGTAAGAACACTTTATAACCCACTTCAAACTCTAGGTCTTTTCTTCGGTTATCAGCATAACTTTTTTGTCGAATCTGAGTTGCTCTTATGTGTTGTTGAATAGATCAGACCTTTTCTTCCATCTCATCAACAAGATCCAGTCCTAATAGCTTTCTTTCCCCAACTTCATCCCAGCAAGATAGAGTTCGACATTTCTTTCCAAAGAGAGATTCATAAGCAGCCATTTGAATACTGGAGTGATAGCTATTATTATAAGAAAATTCCACCAAAGGTAGGTGTTTATCCCAACCACATTTGAAATCCGTAGAGCAAGCTCTCAATATGTCTTCTAGAGTTTGAATTGTTCTCTCAGACTGACCGCCTGTCTGAAGATGATAAGTAGTGCTGAAACTCAACTCTGTATCTAAAGTATGCTGAAGACTTCTCCAGAACTTCGACGTAAACCTTAGATCCCGATTAGATATAATGGAAAGTGGTACTACATGCAATCTTACCACTTCCGTTACATATATACTGGAAAGCTGATCCAGAGAGAAATCTTCTCTAACAGCAATGAAGTGTGTCGACTTCGTAACATGATCAACTATGAACTAGATAGAATTATTGCCTTTGAATGTTTTAGGATGTCCATTAACAAAGTCTATAGTGATGTTTTCCCATTTCCATTCGGGTATGGGTAATGGTTGTAACATCCCCTCAGACTTATGTCTCTCAAGCTTTAACTTGCTGACAAACCACGCATCGAGAGACATATTTAGCAACATCTCTTTTCATGTCATCCCACCAGAAATACTCTTTCAGGTCCTTCTACATCTTTGTTCTTCCAGGATGAATACAGAATGAAGAACTATGAGCCTCATCCAGTAGCTCCTTCTTGAATTCTAATATGGGAGTAACATAAACCCAATTCCTGAACCTTATTATCCCATCACAATCATGGTTGAATTTAGGAACACTTCTCACCTTCTCTTGTAACTCTACATCTTCTTTTTGTGCCTCTTTAATCTTCACATGCATAGAAGGTTGAACATTCATTTGAGAAAGATAAGATTTTTCCCTTTCCATTATAATTCCATGATCAATCCTTTGTAAATACATAAATATTTGATCTTTTGAGATACTCATCATGGATAAGCTAGCATGGTCTTGTCGACTTAATGTGTCTGCCACCTTGTTTTCTTTCCCAGGGTTGTAATGAATTGAGCAGTCGTAATCCTTAATCAGCTCCAACCATCTTCTTTGGCACATATTCAGCTCCTTTTATGTGAAAACTAACTTTAAACTTTTATGATCAGTATAAAAATCATACCTTTCACCATAAAGATAATGCCTCCAAATCTTTAATGCAAAGATTACCGCAGCTAACTCCAAATCATGAGTTGGGTAATTTTGCTCATGGATTTTCAACTATCGTGAGGCATAGGATATCATCATATCATTTTTCATGAGAACAGACCTCAATTCCTTCTTGGATGCATCATTGTAGATAACAAACCTTTCTCCCCTACAAGATAGTGTGGGCACAAGTGCACTGGATAACCTTCTTTTTAACTCCTTGAAATTATCATCACACTCCTCCGTCCACACGAACATAACTCCTTTTCGAGTCAACCTGGTGAGTGGATTAGATAATCGTGAAAAATATTTCACAAAACGTCGATAATATCCCGCCAAACCAAGAAAAATTCAGATCTCAGTTACTTTTGTTGGTCTCGACCATCTTTCGATAACCCCTTTCTTTGCTGGATCCACAGATATCCCCTCTTTTGAGATTATGTGACCCAAAAAATGAAACATTTTGAAGCCAAAATTTACACTTGGTAAATTTTGAATAATGTTTCTCCTTTCTTAGGGTCTTTAATACAATTCTCAATTGATCTTCATGTTCTTCCTTGATATTTGAATAGACAAGAATAATGTCTATAAAGACTATCGCAAACTGATGAAGATAGTCTCTAAAGACTCTATTCCTTAGATCCAAGAAGATAGCAGGGGAATTAGTAAGACCAAATGGAATCACTATAAATTCATAGTGTCCATACCTTGTACGGAATGCCGTCTTTGGTATATCCTCTTTTTTGACCCTTAATTGATGATACCCTGAACGAAGATCAATCTTGAAAAGTACTGAGCTCCACATAGATGGTCAAATAAGTCATCAATGCACATGAGAGGATATTTGTTTTGGATAGTGATCTTGTTATGTTCTTGATAATCAATGTAGAGTCTCATTGATCCATCTTTCTTCTTAACAAATAGAACAGGTGCTCCCCTAGGTGACGTACTAGGGAGTATGAATCCTTTATGAAGATTCTCTTGGAGTTGCTTCTTCAATTCCTGCAACTCAATTGGGGCCATTCTATAAGGTGTCTTTGAAATGGGCATATCACCCGGTATGAGTTCTATTGGAAACTCAACTTCACGATTTGGTGGAAGACCAGGCAATTCCTCCAGAAAGACATCATCAAACTCCCATACAATGGGTGTATTCTTAATCATGAGTTTCTCTACAACAATTTGAGATAAATAACCTTAAGTTTTTTGTAATCCAGACCCATAAAATGGAAGAAATTTCCATTGGAAGGTTATTTTAATCCTTGCATCAATAAATGATAGTAGATTGATCGGGAATATTAAATGTGATTTCCCTTCTTTGGAAATTGATATGAGATCCATATAAAGAAATCCAATACATGCCAAGAATCACATATAATTCCACTATAGGAAGGATCACAAGATTTGCAGGAAGCACTTTCCCACAAACTTCAATCATAGAAGAAATGTAAACTTTTGATGCGACCGCTGTGCCATTAGGATTTGTCACAGCTAACTCAACATCTAATTGTTGAGGTAATATGGCAATACCCTTAGAAAATTCTTCAGAAATAAATGAGTGGGTGGATCTAGAATAAAATAAAACATTTTCTACTTTAGAGTGGATGGTATGTGTACCTTTCACCACATCGTTATCATACTCCACATCGTCGATAGTAATTTCATGTGACTTTCCTTTGTATTTGGCCTTAAGAGTTTGTTGAAGTTGATCATCATCAACAACCCTTGGATTAGGGCATTGATTGGCATAATTCCCCATCTCCTTTCACTTTAATCATTGATGTGTTGGAGGTGCATTCTGTGTATCCCTTTATTTGTTTGCATCATTAGACATATTCTTCCCATTATTTCGACATTCAATTTCCCGATGACCTTATTTTCCAAACTTAAATCATTTTCTTGTCCCTTTAAGAGAATTCCCTCCATGTTTATTTCCACAATTTGAGCATAAAGGAAAACTCATCTTCTTTTCAGTGTGGTCTTTATATTTTCCTTTGAATTTAATTTTCCTCTTCTTATCAAACCCATATGACTGATGGGTTACTCCAATCTCCATCTCATCCTTGAGATCACATTGAAAAATTTCCTCGTAGCTATTGAATTCTCTTATGGCTGACGCCCTTCGAAGACTTGGTTTTAAGACACTAAAGAATGGATCAATCTTACTCTCAGGTTGGATAAAAATTCAGGAAGCGTACCTTGCAAGCCTTGTAAAATTTTCTTCGTAGGTACCAACAGATTCATCATACTTTTTCTTCAGTACAAGAAACTCCTTCTCCAGCTTTGTTCAAAGAATATGAGGGAAGTACTTATTGAAAAATAAGTTCTTGAACTCATTCCATTCCATGGACTCAATTTCATATCTTTACCTCATATTCTTGATAAGATTCCACCAGTGATCATCATCACCTTCCAAATGATACACTTCTAAGATGACTTTGTCATGTTCAGAACATTGTAGAACTAAAAATATATTTTCAGTGGTACTAATCCTCTATTTATCCACTAATGGATCAGAAGACCCGATGAATGAAGGTGGACGCTGCCTCATGAAGGATTCAACAGAATGTTGCTCCTTACTTTGCTCGTTTAGAAGTCATGCATGATTCATAGCTTGAGAAAGTTGTCTGAGAATGGATATAAGATTTTTCATTCTAGCTCCCATAAAATTTGGTTACTCAGGTGGAAAATCATTTCATTTTCTCATCACATTTAGCATTAACATGGTTCTTTCGGGTTCCAGCCATTGATTAAAACCAAGAACCATAGTGTGAGAAACACTAATTACAATAGGAAAACCACATAATCAGTAATAAAATTTCACACTTTAGGTCTTATCATAGGTTATTCATGGCCATTTCTAAAACACTAAGATTGTGTTCTATTCATAGACATATACTTAGGGTTCTTACTAAGGCTTTCACATACTTGTTTCCAAAGGTTGACTATACCTTTCCTCTGATACCAACTAGAACGACCCATACATTACATACAATTTTTTTACTTCAGAATTAAAGCATACTTATTACAACATATAACAAAACCATGAAAGGACCATATAGGTATAGTGTCTTTAGAAACTGGGAAACATAAAAAACTGGTTCATAAATCATCTACATTGTCTCTTGTTTATTTCATCATATATAGAGTCCCTTTTTGACATATCCTACTTACTACCCTTCATCCAGACCTGGGGAAAAGAAAACATTCAAAAGGGTGATCTCAAATGCTCAGTAAGGGTAAACAAAAGAAATATCAATCTTATCATATTCATAAGAACATAACATTTTGAATATCTTAACCTGCAAAAGAGATCATAACATCATAACATGGGGTAAATCATAGTGGTGAAATGTATTCCCAAATGATCATAACTTAAACATGATACTTTTTGGCATACATACATAATCATAAAGAATCATTTCTTAGTAGTCGAGACTAATTTCCAAGACTATCCTAGTAGACAAAGTCCATTTCTGAGCCGAGTTCACTCCTCGTTTCAGTCTTGTATCACTGAACCGGATTAACCTGCCATTCCAGCCATGTCTAACTCGTGAGATATAAATATTTACCAAATGCATTGGAGGGATATATAGGTCCCACCCATCTCATCATGAAACCATTATTATGTGTGCCACAAAATCATAAATCATACATCATAGCATAACCCATGTAATAAAAATGGGATTCTTAAACATCATGCCATCATAACATAATCCATATAAGATAAAAGGACTTCATAAAAATAATTCCATCATAACATAATCAAATAAATGTAAAAATAGAGATATAAATAGAAACCTATATTATCTTAGATGGAAAATAATTTTGATAAAACACTTGAACTTCAATCATGAGGAAAATATCCTTTCTACTTCAAATTTTTTTTTCATTTATTAACATGTTATACAATTTTAAACAACAAGAAGTTGATTAAAAATAAATTTTAAAGATTGTAAAGGAATCTTCATGTAAATAATGTTCTAAAAATCCATTCAGGCCGTATAAGTTAAAAAAGCATTCTTCTCATACTTTGGCCGGAAAAGTAAAAAAGTACCTCGTACTAAAAATGACAAAAGATTCATTTCATATCTTTTGCTAAAAACTCACCAATGGGTAAAATTTGATTTAAACAATTGTAGGAGGATATAAATAATATTACATATTGACAAAACATGTATGAGGATGATAAATATTCCCCAGTAAATTTTGAAGTATAAACAATCTCGGATAAAAATGAGATTGCGAGATTTTCCATTACCTTAGGTCTGATATGCTTTGTATGTGTCCGAACCTCCTGTATAATGATTTAAATAATTTCATTGAATTATTCCAGAATCATACTCATTTTTATGATATCATATATTTTAATATTCTTAGCTTCTTATTTGTAATATTTCATTGCTACTTGTTATTCGGGTGTTTATTGCTTTATGTTCTTATGCATGTTTTGTCAAATAAATTTTTATTCTTCATTTTAGGATGTAGATACCTCATTTACACAATGGTATTAGTGTAATATATATCATATTTACTCATTTAATTCATTTATATAGTCATTATTCAATGAAGATCATGTAGAACGAGTCGCATCACATCATGGAGACGGTAGGCCGTACGTACGCACGAGCGATGATATCATTCCCATGATCGTGAAATTGTATTTAAGTGTATGTATACTATTTAAGATTCAATATCACTTTACAATAATCATATATAGTTATTATTTACACCATTATACTCATCCAAGTAAGGTGGTGGTGAAAAATAGATTACACCACGGCGTGGAGACGGTATTCCGTACGTACGCACGCATGCTGATTTCATTTTCCCTAGGATGGATAAAAGTTGAAATAGAGATGTTTCATATTTATAATAACATATAAGTATATTATTGATACTTATGTTACTACTTAATAATTAAACAACCAAATAAGAATAAGTAGAAGAAAAAATAAATTTGAAAGAACCAGTAACGGATATTACCTCTTCTTCGACATGCCTCTTTGATACCTCCTCTTAGGCAAATAATTTTGGTATTTGAAGAAGACCAGGACCTCTAGAATGTTTCTACAGAATTGGAGAAGATAAATTGGTAGGGTTTGGCTGAGGTTTAATGATAAATGTGGTGTGAGGAGGAGAGGGAGGAGGGTCCCTTTTATAAGGGAGGAGAGGGGCAACATTGGAATTATAAGAAATATTAATTTATAATAAATTCAAACCGCACTTAAAAACCTCCAAAATGACTCAAATACGAATATTAGATGATATAGGGTTTTAATATCATCAACCAATAAAATTTAGACAAGTTGGGAATTTATTTTAAACATTATCAACATGATTTATCCTTATATAATCTATTTAATTTTATTTGTGGTAATAATATTAGAGATTTTAAATCATTATAAATAATTACTTATATGTTGTGAATTGTCCATAATTGTAGACTTTATTACATTTTAGACCATATGAATTTTAATTTATATTTTTTAAATATTTTTGTGATTTTTAAACGGTTTTATAATATGTAATTTTTATAAAATAACAATAGTGTTAATTTGGACACTATTCATTTATTTGAATTTAAATAAAATACACACAGAAGATATGTTATAAATAAAAGATTTAATATATTAATAACATTTCATATTTATCTAGAAAATTAGTGGATCACATTAAATAGTTCATATATTATTAATTTTCATACTTTTAAAATCATTTATTTGATATTTCAATCAATAAAATAATTTCAACAACACTATTGTGTCATAATTAATGACAATTATTTAATCCCTAAAAATTATAAATAAATTAATATGATGTAGATAATGTTATTATATTTCTAGGTACTATTTATATCCGAAGTGTTTTGATGTTTATCACTAAATTAAAATTATTACACTTATAATATTTAAGAGAGTGACATGTTGTCACTTTCATTGGTTTTAATAATAATTATATTATTTCATGGTCAAAGGTCTATTAAAATGAATCTAGTCCGACCCTTAGGTGATATGGGTTGACTTTTATTCATCCAATAGGATTTTGGAAAGTGTTAGGGTAATTTTATAATCTTATATTTACCCTTAATTACCTGATTTACCTTTAACTACAGTAAATAAAAATTATCGTATTTACTATTCGTAATCTCAAAAAAAAAGTAACCTGTTAACATAATTTTGACCAACTGAATCCAAATATGGGATCCATTTTCAAAAATTCAAAACACATATGTTGCAGTAATTAATTTAAAATTAATCCCGTTGTTAAGGAAATGGATTTTTAAAAGTTAAAACATTTCCAATGATTGAAATATTTTTATCTATGAATTCAATGTAAAATTAATGCTAATGACATACATTATATTAAATGGTAAATATATATTCTATTTATACTTTAAGACAATTCAATATTATATTTTAACGATATAAATTATTGTGATGAAAGTAGTTATTTTTAATTAAAATACAGCGTGTTTTAACTATTCATTAAAATATGAAAGCTATCAGAATAATACGAAAATTTTATCCAAAGTAAATTTATATATCCTAATTCAAAATAAGAATTTTATTTTGTAAAAATGAACTTATAAACATGTCAGAAACTATATTTAAAGTGGTTGCACCATTAAAAGGTGGCAAAACTGAATTTTTTGAAAAATACTTATTTCACCCGAAAACTTTATTTTGTTTACATAACATGTTTTAGAAAATGTGCATGTTGAATAATAATGTTATAAAATTCAAAATTTAGTTAATACTATTCATAACGGCTAGTTTATAATATTATAATAATATATCATTGTTTAGTGAAACTCGGTATTGCGGACAACACACGCTATGGAGGAAGGTCGCGATTTCGTGTAACACAAGCCAAGCGAGTGTTGTGTGTAGTGAAATATTCCTTTGATGTTGCGTATAACATAAGAAAAAAATATTGTTCTCATAAAATATCAAGGTGTTACAATGTACCCCTTGGACAACCTCGCCCACCCACGTGGAAAGCCCATCCACCTCCTGGACAACCCCTCCCCCTATGAATAGGCCCCCACCATCATGGACAGCACAACCACCCCCTGGACACCCCTACCCACCATGGCCAGCCCACCCACCCCCCTGGATAGCCCGCCCACCCCCTGGACACCTCCTACCCGCCTTGTACAGCTCAACCACCCACCCCCGTGGACAACCCACCCACCCACCTAAACACCCCCTACCCCCTGGAAAGCCCGACCACCCCAGTGGACAGCCTGCCCACCCCCTAGACACCCCCACCCCAGGACACCCCCACCCCTGGAAATCCCCAAACCCCCTGAACACCACCCGACCCCCTGGGACACCACCACACCCCTAGACACCACCCCACCCCGGACACCACCACACCCCCTGGACCCCCCCCCCCCAGACACCACCCCACCCCCTGGACACCCCCATGGACACCCCCACCCTTGACATCCCCCACATCCACCACCCTGATGGACAGCCCCCCCCCCCCCCCACCACCCTAGACAACCCCACCCCACCCACTAGACACCCCCATGGACAGCCCCTCCCCCCCAGACCCCCCTGGACACCCCGTACCCCCCTGGACAGCCCCACCACCCCCGTGGATAGCCCGTACACCACATGGACAACCCTCGCGCTGTGGATAGCCCCCACCCCCTAGACACCTCGTACCCCCTGGAAAGCCAGACCCACCCCCTTGGAAACCCCATACCCCCTTGTACAGCCCCACCCACCCCCATGGACAGCCCAACCCACCCCACTGGACAGCCCCGCCCACCCCCTAGACAACCCATCCCTATGTGGATAGCCCCCCACTCCGGTGGATAGTCTGACCACCCCAGTGGACACCTCCTACCCCCCCCCCCCCCCCCCCCCCCCGAGACAGCCCGCCGCCCCTGTGGATAGCCCCGCCCACGCCCCTGGACACCACCAACCCCCTCGACACCCCCGCCACCCCCGTGGACAGCCCCCACCCCATGGACATCCCCCACCCCTGGACAGCCCCCCACCCCCATGGAAACCACCCCACCAACCTTAGGGAGCCCCCAACCCCTAGACCACCCCACCCCCCTGAACACCACCCCACCCCCTAGACACCCCCACCCCCTGGACACCCCCACCCCTGGAAATCCCCCCAACCCCCTGGACAACACCCCACCCCCCTAGACACCCCCATGGATAACCCCCCTGGACACCACCCCCACCCCTGGACACCCACATGGAAAGCCCCTCTCCCTGACAGCCCCCGCCCCCTAGACAGCTGCCCACCCCCCGGACCCCCCCATCTCCCCGGATACCCCCATCCCTCCGAACACCCCTACCCCCCTTGGACAGCCACCCCACACCCCTAAACAACCCCAACTCCCTAAATTCTAAATTTGATTTTTTATGTATTTAATTAACATATTAATAATGTATTAATGGTGTATGGGTATACTTGTTGTAATTAACTTATGAATTTTGTGTTAATTTGGTATGTGTGTTGAGGGTAATTAAATATAGAATTGGAGGTATTCAGATTTATGTTTGAATTAAGTGTTTGATGAATTCTGTATGTATTATATAGGTATACTTGTTAATGGTGTACTGAGTTACTTGTTTTATGTGTATGTATTTGTTGATGATTCTTTCCATCACAGAGTCTAACGAATGAAAAGGGAAAACCTTAACACAAATTGATTCATCCTTTGAAGAAACATCATAAATTGAAAAAGGCATGAACAAGGATTTTTTTACACTTGGGTCGTGCAAGTTTCATCATGGCCACACAAGTATACTTGTGCGACCTAATTTATTTTCTCCCAAGGTCTTCAAAGGCCTATAAATACCCATTTTGGGACCCCCATTTCGGGGATGGAAAAATCCAGAAACTCATATTTGAGATCTCACTTCCCTAGTCTCTTCTCAAATCCTTCCAAACACTTATAAGGTAATTTCTTACATAGAACGGAATATCTAAAGAGGGTGAACAAGGCCTAAGTGTTAAAAATAATCAACACTTGTGTGCCAAAGTGGCTAGCCCTTAAGGGAAATGGCCACACTTGCGCGCTGCCTTATTCCTTTAATGGAACATGTGCACCACTCATTTAAAAGTCTTTATGAATAATTATAAGGTCTTGAGATAACTCTCACCCAAGTATTACCCTAAGTGTTGACTGTCACACAAGTAACCATTTTTCGTGCAAGTATACTTGCGCAACCATGACTTGCTCACCCACGAAGGACTTGCGCACCTCTCTCTTTTTGGGTGCCCCTCCTGCCTATTCACGTGCTTTCTTCAAATCCACCTCTCCTCTTCAAGATTTAGCCTTCAGAACCATCTTCAAAACCATTTATGTCATGGTTCCTTTGTTGTTTTCCTTATCTAAAAGGAATTCTATGGAAAATCTCTCAAAACATAGTGATTTATATATCCTTATATCACTAAGGTGAGATATTTCATTCATTGAACCTCATCCTTTAAGATGAGAAGTTCCCTAACCTGGGCCTTCATTTCAGGAGTAATCCCCAGTCATAATTTCTCTAATTTGGGAATCTTCCTTAGGAGTAATCCCTATTCATAAATTCCATTAACTTAGGCCTCCTTCTCAGGAATCAGTCCTAAATCTCAAGTCTCCTTAACAAATGGGCCTCCTTCTCAAGAGTAAGTCCCAATATCAAATTCCCAAATATGGGAATCCTCTTTAAGAGTAATCCCCAATTCCCCTATTTCTGGGACTCCATTTTAGGAGTAAGCCCCAGTCATAATTTCCTAACCTGGGCCTCCTTTTTCGGAGTAAGCCCTAGTCCAAGTTCCCAAATATGGGCATCCTTTTTAGGAGTAAGCCCCAAATTCCAAATTCCCTTAACCTAGGCCGCCTTCTCAGGAGTAAGTCCATGTTTTCAAGTCCCTTTAACTTGGGCCTCCTTCTTAGGAATAAGCCCCAATCATATTTTCTCTTTACTAGTCTTAACTTCTTTTGATTTGGGCCTCCTTCTCAAGAATAAAACCCAATCACAAGTATCCTCCTAATTTGGGCATCCTCCTCAGGAGTAATCCCCATGTTAGAGTATCCAAATCTCTATAAAGAACATATACCTTCATGGACCTTGTTCCCAGGATTCTTCTCTAAAGTAAGTCTGGATCTTTATCTTCTTGGGCAATCATACATACATAAGCCCCATATCATTCTTTGTGACCACATCTTTTGTGGCAAAAATTTTTAGGTTTACTGATACCTCTTGTTTCTCACACCAAGTAAGACTCACATGATCTTAGAGTGTAAAAGTAACCACGATACATCTCTTTGGGCCATTAATCATACGTAAGCCCCACAATTATTAACCGAACAACGTGTAATTTGATCTCTACTTTAAAAGTAGAGTACGTAGGAAGCCATTCTAAGGTTCAAGACCATCACCCATTAATTCTCATCCATCCCATATGACCATTAAACTATATTTTAATTCCCGAACTATATGGGTTATGATTCCTTTTCTAAAAAAGGATACGTATGTATCCAATCTGCGGGTATGATCCCAAGTCTGAGATAATACATGTCCTTATGAACGACAATAAACTTCAAGTGCCTCGCTGAGTGGCTTTAAAACCAGTATTGTTTCCATAATGACCAAGATATATTTATATAATATGTTGAAGGATACCATTGTCTAAGAATATCTAACAAACAAAGATGATTATCTATCAATGAAGAACCTCAAATACATATAGAATATTCTAGAAATCTCATAAATATTAACCATTGATTGTCAGATATTAAGGAAATATCATTTTCATACTTTGTAGTGTAATAAGGATTCATAAAAATAATTTAAATCTATAAAGAGAGTCTCAGAGTAGACAATAATTCCCCCCAAAAAGGTTTGGTGAGTCTGAAATCCCATCCTCTCGACCAATGAAAATTCTTAAGCCTCATTAGTCCACAACTCACGAGCACATACCTTTGGAATGTAGGTCGAAATGGATATAGAATCATTGGATGTTTCCGGTTCTACTAACAAACCCGTTAGAAACCGATTGGAATGTTTGAACCTTAAGAAAACAAGGTCATCCATATTTATAGAGGAAACAAATAATGGTGAACCCGACGTGAATCCATAACCAAGTTAAAATGATGTTTTACTTATTTGTTAGGCACCTATTTAAACTCAATGAGCGGGCTAAAAAACAGTCAATAACATATGTGATCATCCAAAAGATGTAGTGGCCGAACTTATCTTGATTATGTCTGTTATATTAAACATGAACACTTTTCCAAGATCTTCTACATTACAGAAATGGATTCTCTATAGTTTACACCTTTGAATGCCTCTACTATGAATACCTCTACTGTTACTCTTGATGTATCATCATTCGCTATGAGGATGACATCACCTACTCAGCATATTCAACGCTGGGTATCAAATACACTGGTTAAGGAATACCATCGACACGGTACGATTCTGACTCTGTAGGCCGCTCGACAATCCCTCCAAGTAAATAATTCACCCTGGTCGTCCGGACAGTGATGACCAGCAATCAAGAAATAGGTGGTTCCAACCACCATCTCCAATCATTTCGGGTCGTTATCCCCAGAATGCAATCACCAGGCCCTTCCATATTATACGGAGGTGAATGAGAATGCCACTAAAGGCCTTAATTCAAGGAAATAGGAGTCCTTCCTGAAGGCTCCCACCAACAATCGCTGCCAGACTCGTGTGACATTGCACCCTCAACATGATGAGGGTGTCATCTCCAGGCATTTGGCTCAGGTTCCTTGAACCCAAGCAGGCAAGACGAACCACCAGAGGTGACGACTAGTCAACAGTTAGTAGGTTCTTATCTCTGCCATTTCTGGAGAATTCCATCAACCTAACTTGGTGGAAAGCAACGAGCGGGCACACACACCCATCCATTTTAATTCCGCTATCCAGTAGACTCGTCTGGCAGAAGCACGCCATTCCCGCCATGCAATTCGGGCAGAGTACTATAGACATGGACATACACCTGTTTATAAATCATTATCTAGTCAACAGGATCGTCTGACTACATACGATGAAACCCACCAACCCAATGTTTTGGAAACTGGTAAATAGGGACATACACTTTCTTACACTCATAAATCCTGCTAGAAGTCTGGTATGCCAGTATTGAACGAAGTTCGTCAACCACGTTCGGTGGAGTGCAATCAGCAGGCACATACCCCTACTAGTATTGATCAAGCCCACCAACAGTCTCATTTGGTAGCACCCGGAGAAGTCAATTGGAAAGACCCAATGACAAACAGGAGGCATACTAAACTCTCTTCCCCCACACAAGAGTACTATCAGAATTCACTGACAGGAAAAGGAGGACAGGAGCAGGAACACACACCTGCTCCAAGAACGAAATGGATGTATATTCCCATTATGGCAGCTGATGTCACCAAGAAAATTCTATCAATGGTAAAAGAGCAGAAGCAAATCCCTAGTCATATTCTGGATGCCTGCCAAGATATTATAACAGCTTCAGTAGAATCACAGGGAAAGAAATGAAAATCTATCCCTACCAGTGGAGTGACACATCAACAGTTCACTCCGGAACAGACACACACCTCTATTCCAGTCCAATAGGGTTGTGGGGCATACTCCCCCATGTCATACGGACAACCAAGTCAGGCACATACACCAGATTTTAGTGGAGATAATCTACCTAACCTGACTATTTCTCCTGAGTAGGCACATACACTTGCCCATAATAACCACTTTCGTCAACAATTGGTTCCCAAAGTGAGTAAGAAGGCGTCTAAAAAAAGGACCCATCCAACACAGTCAAGAAATCAAGAGCCAATCTGTAACAAGGCCTTACTCGATGCTGGAGTTCTTGATGCACTCAGACAATTATCTGCTGCAACTCAATATTATACTCTCTTAGTTCCAAATAGTGGGATCACTAATTCTAAAGGTCTTCATCAAACACATCCTCATGAAGGCTTACTTCATGAAATTTCGGTCTATCTCTAAGTTTCATCTTCAGATGAGAGCCACATGAACCCTCTATGTGGCTAGAAGACTAAGTAGAAAAAGGTTTCATCTTTTGTTGTAACCCACCATGGTGGTCCTCCCCATGATGATAAATCTAACTTCAAAAGTCCTCTCCACAGTAGTAATTCACATTGCCTAGAAAATTCTCTAATGGAGAATGAAGTAACGAAAAAGCCCTCTTACATTGAGGCACTTGAAAATGTGATGCCAGTCATGTCTAATTATTTATTAATAGTGGGTGAAATACATTCTCAACCAGAAGACAGCCCGAGGTGTAGGTCATTCTCCGAACCACCTCTGAGTCATGCATCTTCTAATTTGGTAAATTAATCCTCTACCAATATTGTTGAATCTGATGAAGCAACAAGGAAGCACCAACTCTGGTCTAATAAGGTAGAAGAATCTTCATCGAATGATAAGGAGGAAATGCTAAATATGAGAAACCAACTGGCAAAAGGTGAAGTGCCCGTCATGTTTTGGCCTTTGGATGACTCTTAGTATGACATTACAGAGATGTTGATGGAGGATTTTATTCATGACATTCATCTCAAAATGTGGAAAAATCTTTGTTGTTTTAAAAAGAAAATATTATCTTATGATAAATATGAAAATCATGTCAAAATAATAGAAGGGTTACAATGCCAAATTGACGTGGAATCTCTCTCAGTTTCTCGATATCCGAAGGCTGAAAATCAGCAGTGATCCCTTCAGCGTTCATTCCTTAGCGCACTAAGAAGATTCCACCAGTTAATTTCCAATTCCCCATCTGGTATTCATATCAAGGGATGGGGTATTCATGGAGAACTACATTTCACTATACTCTCTAGCCAACAAAGCCCGCTAAAAATGGTCTCATGAAATGTTATTTCCCATGGTCTGCCACAATCAATTGGCTTTGTTTGTAATCAAAGGCTCGCTCAAGAACAGGCCTCAACTAGTTCTTCTCAAAATCAGGCATACATGTAACAAGTTGTCGAATTACTCTTGCATAAAGAAAATGAGAATATTGAACATGCTTCTCATTTAGAGAATGCACATCATCAAGTGACCGAAGTGTCAGAAATCATCCAACGTTCATTTAAGCTAGGTTATTTGAGTGGATGAAGTTTGATGCATCCATCCATTTTCCATACTAAAGTCCGCAAGATCAGGAGATCTTTTAAGAAAGTCTCAGATATAGAAACACAAGAGCCACCCCAATTTTTCAGACTGGAGACTCTTTTAACCAAAACCTCAAAATCAACAAATAGGATTCAAGGAGTTGAGCAAGAAAAACAGGAACAGCCCCAGTCCATAGGACTGGGGACTTTTTCAAATCCTCAATCTCTTCCTTAGAGAAAGTCAGTCTTCTATCGATTAGGAAAGAATCCTCAAGAAGAACGAAGAGCTGAATTATAAGGAGAATCCCTCCAAATTACGGTTTGTCACGAAGTTCCTGAGGGGTCAAATCAACAAAATAAAATGACTCATCAAGGAAATGGAAGAAGACAATATCGTAGAAGTTCCGATAGAAGAGATGCAATGTGTTATGCATCAACTAATGTCATAAATTCTGTTTTTATTGATCCCCCAGATGAGGCTCACTCATAGGGATCAGATGAGGAAGTTCCTACTCAAGAAGTTGTACACACAGATGAAAATGAAGAAGGTGTGCATACAGGAAATCAAAGTATTGCTCAGAATCTAGGTATTACTTCAAATAATCAACTTCCCCCTCTCTGAAAGGCGTCCAACAAGGGGAAAGGAAAGAATTAGGCTACATTCTATCCTTACTCTGGAGAAGGCCAATTGCTCTCACTAGAGAAATGATTAGTATAACAAGAGGAAGATATAAAGGAATTAAGGAGGTTGAATGCAAAAGTACTTCAAGGTAGTCTTCCTCCAAATCCTGTTGGAGTCAGTTGGTCAAGAGAATTTTTTGCAGCTATTGATATGGATCAAGAGTATCTTATTTTACCGGTACACCATCATAGGTCAATTCGTATGGGTCATGCGCAACATCAATCAGTGGTGCTACCATCAGATGTAGTACCAGCCACCACACCTATCCAAGCTCCAGTTGTTGCACCTGCTTAGGTCCAAGCTCAACCGGATGTCTCTCAAAAGTTAATAACTACAATTGAGTCATTAACAGCTTGGTTGGTAGCTATGGAGGGAAAGTGTGCATAGATTAAACCGGAGAAGAGAGTTTACCCTGAATGGGTTGATTCAATTCCTCCTCCATCAAATTTTTCAAGTACCACATTATCAATCTTTAATGGTTCGGGAGACCCAGAGAAACACTTATCACATTTTGTTTCTCGTTGCGATCCTATTATAGGAACCCCTCAGCAATAAGAAGTAGTTAAGCTCAGGTGTTTTCTACAGTCATTTCAAGGGCCTACAATTGTCTGGTATACAAGCTTGCAATCCTAGTCAATTACTGGGTGGGAGGTTCTCCGTCAATGATTCCTTCTTCAATTCAGCTCAACTTTTCCAAAGACAACAGTTTTTTATCTTAAAAATTGTACGAAAAAGGTGAATGAAAGGGTTTCAGATTTCATTACTCACTGGAAGGGATTAACATATTCCCTGAGCTTAACACTCCCTCAAGAAGAGTTGTTTCCAATATGTGTGGAAAATTTGCGTGATGAGTTACACACAACATTGATCCCTATGAAATACACATGAGGGTTTCAAGATCTTACATTGATCGCTCAATATATTGAAAACTCTCTTATGGAGACTAAGGATAAAACACATGTAATTCCATCAGCTCTAGAAAGGAGAGTGGGTAAAGCAGTGACTACTACAGTTACGCTTAAACAAGCACTTTTACCTACTTCTACTTCAAAACCTTCATCTTATTGAAGGGCTCCACCTTCTGAACGTCAATAACAGAAGCCGTTTTGTCAAGATGATCAAAGAGATCAAATATGGAAACAATTTGAGGATCTAAAGAGCAAAGTTTATTCTTTTTGAAATGAACATGTGCCTGGATACTTCATTTCGGCCTTGGAAAATAATTTGGGTCAATTTCCAAGGCCCAAAAAGCCAAACAAGGAGGAGATGAAGACCATCCCAACTATTGCCCATTTCATCAGATGTTGGGGCATCCCATTCAAGAGTGTTTTCTCTTCAAAGACCTCCTACAAAAGATGGTGGAATCGGGACAAGTCAAATTGAAAGGTTCTTCAGCTTAGGTAGCATGTGTTACTACTTCAAATCTAGAGGAATAAGGCGAGTGACAAGAACTCAAAAGCAAAAATGTGCATAAATATGATGATTGGATGGTAAGGAAAATGATCAACCAAACTCATGACATTTTTCGAACACAATTGAAGAAACCAATTGTGTCTTGTGCTATGAATGCCACAACAAAACCCTCTTCATCAGAGGGAAAATCCTCAAAGGGATGACATAATTCAAAGAAAGAGGAACAATCAAAAGAAGATGAGATCGTGTCAATGCCCAAGTTGTCTTTGACTCTGGAAGATTTTATGCCATCTACTTCAAATATAAGGGCACCATCCCACCAAAAGGCATAGCCTAAATTGGATAATCATGCAGAGTCTTCCTCAATTGAAGAGTTGATCTTTGGTTCTCTTAATATGTTTCACTTAACAGATCATTATGCCGATCACAGTTTTGAGCTCAATGAGCCTGAATTCCCTGTATCAAACAGAGGAATTAGAGGGAGTTCTAGAGGTCTGGGATACAGAGGAAGATGTGGATATCCCAAAAACCTCTATTCCAATTCCACCCCTACTAGAACTGTGTATTTAGCATAAACTCATAGTAGAGCCCTTCAACGGGCTCGACAAGAACAAGAAAATCCTTCCACGCATAACAGATTCAGTCCTGGTATAGTTATTCTGGAGGATCGGTTAGAGGTTCTTCCCTCTTCCTCTCATCACATAAATAGGATTATTCGGTCTACTCTTTTAAATCCAGGAGTATTACCATCTCCTAACCAGATACAAGATGCATTTACTTCCAAAGCATCAACTTCTAAGGCACCTGTGAAACCACATGTTCCTGTTGGAAAACACAAACCTTTAGATCAAAAATATGATTTATTGAAACATTTGGCCCAAATAACGGCCATGTTATCAATTTTGGATGCCTTGAATCTATCCAAGGATCTTCGGGAGGCACTCATTGAGGCTTTTTCAAGTCCTCAGGAGTTTGAAACTGAAATTGTTGCAGCTGAAGTCTGCCATGTAGAGAATAATCCTGCAGAATGAAATGCAGTGATATCTTTCCCAGATGAAGTTGAGGATGATGTTGTGCATGTACATATTATCCCATTTTACTTATATGGAAATTTCAATGGTGTAGACTTTCGAAAATCTTTCATTAATAATGGTTCATGAGTCAACCTTATCCCCATTCATACACTTCATCGATTGGGCCTCACAGAATCTGATTTATCTCCTTCTACTCTGATGTTGCAAGGATATGATAAAAACGAAAAAGAACCACTGGGTGAGATTACCCTCATAACTTCGTTTGGAGACCTTGTTTCCAATTCAGATTTCATGGTTGTTGATCACGATACATCCTTCAATGTTTATCTTGGAAGACCTTGGCTACATCAACATAGAGTTATCCCTTCATCATACCATCAATGTGTCAAATATTGTTTCGATGGTCAAACTGGGACATTGTATAGTGATAAAGCCCCCTTAAAAACATGTGAATCTCAATACATTGAGACATAATTCTATCACTTGAAGGGTAAGAAGAAATCCACAATAAGGGAGGTTTCCAAGGTTAATGCTCCATATGGTTTGGAAAAGATTTCAGTAAACCCATTCACACATGTGAGTACAGATTATGTGTTTCCTATCAGTCAAATTGATAGGATAGACCTAAATCCAAGTACTCTTACGGAAACATCCATAATGTCAGTTAGAGAAATCAAGCTAGGAAACATGGGAGAAAGTGGTGATTCACCAAGTAATGATGAAAGCTTAAATGGAGATGTCTTCATTTTATCCGTTGAAATCCAGAAAGTCTATACTTTGCCAACCAGGACAGAATAAGTTACAGCAATGTCAGAGGTGAATGATGATGTCGATTCTCAATCCATCATCTCCTCTTTATTACCCAAGGAAGACCCGTCATCATCAATAGGGTCAGAAATGGAAGCCTCTTCTTCCAGATGTTCAAATTTTAACATCTCTCCTGATCATAGAATGTTTTCTTCGTCATCTACTATGCAATTAGAAATAGAAGAAGTAACACAAGTTGAAGAATAATAGAAAAATCTCAGGGATGCTTCTCCCACTTTTGAAGAGGGTATCTCTACCACTGTGGATGAACTCAGAGAAATAAATCTGGGTATGAAAGAAGATCCACGCACCAATTTAATTAGTGTGGCCATGACTCTTGAAGAGAAAAAAATGTATATTCCATTTTTAAATAGAAATCTAGATATATTTTCCTGGAACTATACAGAGATGACAGGGCTTGATCCTGATGTTGCTATTCATCATTTGGGTTTTCCAGAAGAACATCAAGGATTCAAAAAAGTTGCAAGAAGAACACACCCAACTTTTGCTTCCAAAATTGAAGTTGATGTGGATAAACATATCAAATCTAACTTCATCAGAGAAGTTCAATATCCCAAGTCGTTGGCTAATATTGTCCCTGTGAAAAAGAAGAATGGACAAATTATAGTTTTCATTGACTTCAGATATCTTAATCTGCATTGTCCTAAGGATGATTTTCCAATTCCAATTACAAAACTCTTAATTGATGCAACAACTGGCTATGAAGCACTTTACTTCATGGATGGATATTCTGGGTATAATCAAATCCGAATGGCTCTAGAAGATGATGAATCTATAGCCTTTAGAGCCCTTCAGGGTGTGTTTTGCTATCGGGTAATTCCGTTTGGCCTGAAGAATGCAGGTGCAACATATCGGCATGCCATGTATCATATCTTCAAACTTTTTTAGGGAAATTTATTGAATGTTATGTTGACGATTTGGTGGTTAAATCCAAACAACTTTCTAATCACTTGGCTGATTTGGAAGTCATATTCCACAAACTTCGACAACATAATTTTAAGATGAACCCCTTAAAATGTGTTTTTGGGGTAACCTAAGGAAAATTTCTTGGCATTGTCGTATACCATCATGGTATTGAAGTCGATCATGAGAAGAAAAATTCAATCCTTGGTATGTCACCACCTCGGAATTTTAATGAATTGAGAGGACTTCAGGGACACTTAGCCTCTATTCGGCATTTCATCGCCAATTTGGTAGGCAAAACATTACCCTTCACCAAATTGATGAAGAAGGGAGTCACCTACCAGTGGACTGAAGAATGTAAAGAATCATTTGATATCCTCAAGAAATATCTCTTGAGTCCACCGATATTAATGCCACATGTTGAAGGAAGACCACTTATCCTCTATGTGACAGCTTTAGAGTGATCATTGGGTGCCTTCCTTGACCAAAAGAATGATGATGGGAATGAAAAAAACCTGTAGTATCTCAGTCGGACTATGCTTGAAGCAAAAACCCAATATGGAAGTATTGAAAAGTGCTGCCTAGCATTAATCTTTGCATTTCATAAGTTGATACACTAACTACAACATCATGAGGTCCAATTGGTATCTCACAATAACTTGCTCAAATTCATCCTTAATCATCCAATTCTTACAGGACATCTAGAAAGGTGGGCAGTTATTTTGCAGCTATTTGATATCCAATATGTGTCTCAAAAGGAAATAAAGGGCCAATATTTGGCTGATTTTCTTACTGAACACCCTCCAGTAGAAGATACATCTTCAGATATTGAACTTCATAATGAGTAAGTCTTCTCTATTAAAGATAGTCTTCAAACATATGAAATATTTTTTGATGGTGATTCCAGAAGTCCAACAGGGAAGAAAATGGAAGATCCTAAAATCAACAAAGTTGGGTTAGGAATTGTTCTCATTTCTCTAGAAAAGGCAGTGCTACCTTATTCCATCTCATTGTTGGGAGGTGGGACAAATAATGAAGCAGAATACCAATGTCTCATCATAGGATTAGAGTTATAGATTCAGGGAAAAGTGAATCACTTAAAGGTGAAAGGCGATTCAGGCCTAGTAGTCAAATAAGTCAATGGGGATTATGAAGTCAGAAAAGAAGAGTTAATCCCTTTGTATGATTACATCAAAGATTTAATAGCGGAGTTTCCTTCAGAACCAACATTTTCTTATGTCCCGCAATCACAAAATGCCCAAGCTGATGCACTAGCTAATATAGCTACAACTCTAGTAGATCCAAATCGGGATGAGACAATCATCAGTATTGCCCACCGTCATACAATTTCACCTTATGCTCAAATCAGAATAGAGGAAATCAATGAAATTAGTCCCATTCCTAAACCATATGGTCATACTACAGGATGGATGACACCTATCAGGGAATACCTTCAAAATGGGACACTTCTACCTAATAGAGATCGGAAAGAACAAATCTGGCGACGTGTGGTCAATTTTACTCTTTATGATAGCTTAGATCACCTAGATAAAATTCTCTATAAAATAGGTTTTGATGGAATTATCTTCAGATGCATTGACGGTGAAGAGACAATGGATGTCATGAAAGAAGTACATGCATAAGTCTGTGGTGCCCATCAGTCCAGACATAGACTATCTGATCAAATTCGAAGGCTTGGATACTTTTGGACTTCAATGATACAAGATTGTGTTGATTTCACAAAGAATTGTCATTCATGACAAGTAAATTCCAACTTAATTCATCAACCCCCAGAGTTTCTTCATACAGCTAAATACTCATGTCCATTTTCCCCATGGGGAATGGATGTAGTAGGACCTTATCCTTCAGCTACATCCAAGCAGTTTAAGTACATTCTTACTGCTACTGACTTCTTTTCCAATTGGGCAGGGGAAATACCTCTCAAATAAGTCTGTTCTAAATCTTTTTTAGCTTCATCAAGTCTAACACCATTACCAGATTTGGTGTCCCTCATACCATATTGATGTAAAATGGCACCAACTTCTGTTCATCTGAGGTAAAGAAGTTGTACCAAGAATACAACATCAAATCCAACCATTCCTCTCGGTATCATGCATCGGCCAATGGCCAAATATAAGACTTCATCAAGACTCTTTCAAACATATTGCAGAAGATGGTGGATAAAGATATGAAATCAAGGCCTGATAAACTCTTTCATGCTTTATGGGCTTATCGGACCACCACCCACACTACAACGCGGTCAACTCCATATTCATTGGTATATGGAACAAAAGCAGTCTTGCCCATTGAGGTTCAATTACCCTCACTCAGGGTAGCCATTTGTGATCAGTCAACTATAGATGAACAATATGAAAAGTGATTGGATGAATTGGAACGATTAGACGAGAAAATATTTTGCACCTTTCACCACTTGTAAGTCTATCAAAATCAAATATCATGAGATTTCAACAAAAAAGTTCATCTTTATTCATTCATTCAGGTAGAATTGGTATTGTTTCTCATAACTCCAATGATACCAGGAAAGAAACCTTCCAAGCTTGAGACAAAGTGGGAAGGACCTTATTCAATAATAAGGTCTACTCCAATGGAGCTTATTCTTTAATCTCAATGGATGGAGAACTCATCACGACTCCAACCAATGCTATATTTCTGAAGAATTATTTTGTATAATACAAATACATAACACGTTCCATGAATATGACCTTAAAAATATTTTCCCTTTCTTCCAACATGACGTAAAAATGTGACGTCTAAGCTACATAACGCTAAACTATACTAAAAGTCCCTAACATCCAGCAAGATGTAAAACTGCATAATCAACGGTCCATGCATATGAACTTAAACTATTTTCCCTTTCGTCCAACATGATGTTAAACTGTGAAAAAGTCCCTAATATGACCAATATGATGTTAAACTATTTCCTCTTTTGTTCTTACTACATGACATTAAACTGCACAATCCCCCCTTCGTCCAACATGACATTAAACTATATTATCGCCATCATCTTAGCTACAAGACGCTGAACTGTTTAACATCCTTATTGTAAAACATGACACAAAACTGTGTTCACGTCCAACATAACGTTAAACCGTGTCCCTATATTTTTCCTACATGACATTAAAATGTACTGCTTATCGTCTTACATGACGTAGAACTGAACAAAGTCCCTTAATACGTCCTACATGACGTCAAACTGTATTTTGTCCCTGCTACATGACACTAAACTATGTAGCACCAATAGTCCTCACTGCAAGACTTTAAACAGTATAGTCCCTTCATATGTTCTACATGACATTAAAATATGCATTGTTAGGGTTGTTTCTAACTCTTGTTTCTCACACCGAGTATGAATCACGTGAGATTAGAGTAAACTTCAACCATAACACCCTCTCTGGGCCGCTAACCATGCGTAAGTACCAACACTATTTTTTAGGTCGTTGTCCTCAAGAACAACTTGATTTCCAATTCATTCTTTAATCGAACTACGCAGACTTTGATCCTCACCTTCTAGGCTGGGTACGTAGGCAAATACTCATGGTTAAAGCCCAAAATCAATCTATTCACATCGGTTCACCTTCGTCTCATTTGATGTTGATTCGTGAAACCACCCCCAGAACCAATATTTTTTACATTGGTTCACCATCATCCTTGTTATATGACATTAAAATTTTTGCACTTTTGTCCTGTATGACAATAAACAGCAACATTCTTTGACACCATCACCTAAGAGGCAATCATTGTTTACTTTGATCTCCGATCATGTTATATTCTAGAGACTATGTGCATACATGGAAATTCCCGAATATTTTATCTTGGGTCAAACCACCATTGCACTAAATTCCCCTTTTACCCTTCACTTGTACGAACCAAATCTGCACAAAGGGTATTTCAAGAACTATGTGCGGCTTGATTCCAATCCTTATGGGATATGTTGGAATATATGAGCATCCCCCAAATCTATCCCCATGTCTTTAGGCCTAACCCCAAATTCCACCTAACCCCAAATTTCACTTTTAGACCCTTGGCTGAAAAGTCCCCTTGTGAAAACATGAATGTGGTATGAAAAACCATGTCTTCATTCACATCAAGTTTATAAAACACACGCTGTGAATTCATTATTATGGTCTGATCTCTATGACCCTAAACTAAGATCTCCCATACTATCGTCTCATAGGACGTTAAACTGTATTTCCAGAACAACGTATGGATTGATTCCCATCCTTATGGGATATGTAGTGAAGTCCAACATCTCAATTCAGGACCCAGCCACAACATGATTATGGTTAGCATTGTTTTTTATCTCTTCATACATATAATAATTCCCATTTTGTTGTATCATACTCTTAACCTTAAATACTTCCAGATCTCCATAACCCTTTTCTTGACTTCTGGTCACAAAATGTCTGATACCTATGAATTCTTTTTCCTGACAATGCAGCACCTTCCCTTAGGTGGCCCTGCATAAATAGTCTACATAATAGACTTGTCAGCCAAAAGATATTATTATTTGAATATGAATCCAATTCCCTTAGATGGCCCTGCATAATTCAACCCCCTAACGAGATTTTTAAATAATGGTAACTTCATTATTGGGAGGAAAACCACTTTTTCCTTAGTTTTCTTAATGAAAATATGTAGGGATCTGCAAAAAATGTCTATCCTTAACATATCTATCCCAGTCTCTTTTTCATGATCTAAAAGTAATCAAGTCTATGGTTTATATTTTACTTCCCTATGTTTGGGTCAGCCCCTCACAGGAGTGACATTCATCCAATTATTTGATAACCTTGATTGGAAATATCCTCTCTATATTCAAGTACCTATTTCCATATAGCAGACTCTGTGCTTTGGAATTTTAATCCCCGTAAACTTTAACTGGATTTTTAGTAGTAGAAAAGTAAAATTTTTAAGAGTTCTTTCGCCTGACTATGCAGCACATGCCCTTAGGCGGCCTTTCATAATTAGTCTATATAATGGACCTGTCAGCCAAAAGATGCTATTATTTGACTATACAGCCAATGCCCTTAGGTGGACCTATATAATTCAACCCCCTAATGGGTTTTTAAAATAGTGGTAACTTAATTCTTGGGAAATACTTCTTCTAATTCCTTTTAGCCCTTTTTTGTATCAATCTTCAAATTTAAAATTTCATAAGTCATAGTTTATATTTTTTCACTCATACTTGAATACGGTAATATGTTTTCAGATAAATTATCAAGGGATTGAGTCAATTTTAATCCATTCGGTCAAAGCTATTTCGACCTTAAATATCTGCCTTTTTATGTATGATGTGCATGACTTTAAACTGCCCACAAAAGACATGGGAAATCTGAACAAAAGTCAAGTCCCAACTCACTAAATATACATTTTGTATGATTTAGGTAATATTGAGAAATAAAAATATTCAAATATTGTATGGTTATTTATAATAATCCAATAAAAAATCAAACTATGCTTTCTAGGCCCATTGGATTCGGTTAAAATTTAAAGCAGGTATCAAAATAAGGCATGCACAAATGATTGAAGATGAAAGTGTTTTTTATTGATGAACAAGAGTTAGAAGTACATCCACAGATTGGATTCTATTCTCTTTTTCCGGAATTACAAGGGCCTTTCCACATAACTCTTCATTTGATTTACGACATCCCGAGACTCATTAGCAACCACCTGGAATTCATTCATTCAACTGGATACAATAAGAGATGCAGTGATACTGAATCTTATTGGAAAAATTGTAAAAGAATGTTCTTGAGTGCGGTTTGAGAAAATTTTCTGCAAATCAAATAGTGACTCTGTTTCCGTCCAAGAGACTTGGTAGATAGATACCTATATTTGAGAATAAAGCACTGGAATTAAAGAGCCATTTGGAGAGAGTACTATTTTCAGATATTTTTTCTAATGTCATGATATTCTTCTCACCATCAACCAGCAGTAGAAAACATATCAGCCCATGTTTTTCCATTTTCATATCTACAAGGAAATGGCATGAAGGAAAAATTTTAAAGTTCACACCATTGTCGATGCTCTTAATGTACAACATAACCGAAATAGAGGAGTAACGGTGCGGCTACATCTCAGGCATACAATTATTTTCATCTGGAATGTTGACTCCTTGCAGATGACCATGGCCATACAGAGGCAAGTAGATTCTCAGTGTAAAATTAAGAAGATACTTCTTCAAGTACTTGGCCAAATCTAGGAGAGTTCTTTCACAAATATCATATTAATCATGGCCAACAATGTTCATCATATCATCAATCTGCTTGCTATCCAGTTCATCAGTCGTTCCAATTCTTCTAGGAGCCATTGAATCTGCACAAAGGTCGAATAATTAACTCTTATGTGAGTTGATTTTTCATAAAATTTATGAATAATAATGTGAAAAAATGGAAAAGGAATTAATGCGCGCAAGTCTAATTTTGGCGCGTAAGTGTAACTGTGTCACGTAGGTTTTTGGCGCATAAGTATCACTACACAGGTCAAAATACCCATGTATTAGCACGACACGAACAGAAGTAGTGAAACCACGGAAATTCAGTAACCTACGCAATGAGGACAACTTGCGCGGCGTGAGCTCTAAATTTTGAAATCCGATTGATTTTCATGAGGAATGGACACGTATTTATAGGCAAAGTCGCACCCCTACGCGCTGAAGCCTATGTGGCTCTCACCTATGCGCCGCTATCTGTGCGCTCAGAACCAGCGTGCCACCCTTCCTTGGTCTTCTTCTTTACCTCAGAGTCACATCCTCATTTCCTTTCAGATCAAACTCTGAGGGGGGAATTTTGTTGATGCTCCTTTACATCACAGAGTCTAATGAATGAAAAGGGAAATACCTTAACAAAATGTGATTCATCCTTTGAAGAAACATCAATCAATGAAAAAGGCATGAACAAGGATTTGTTTACACTTGGGTCGAGCAAGTTTCATCATGGCCGTGCAAGTATACTTGCACGCCTCATATTGGTCATGCAGGTGACTTGAATTCCATAAGTTATTTTCTCCCAAGGTCTTCAAAGGCCTATAAATACCCCTTGTGGGACCCCCATTTAGGGGACAGAAAAATCCAGAAACTCATATTTGAGCTCTAAGTTCCCTAGTCTCTTCTCAAAGCCTTCAGAACACTTCAAAGGTAATTTCTTACCTAGAACGGAAGATCTAAAGAGGGGGAATAGGGCCTAAGTGTTCAAACTTATCATCACATGCGCGCCTAAGTGGCCATCTATTAAGGGAATTAGGCACACTTGCACACTGCCTTATTCCTCCAATGGAACCTATGCACCACTCATTTAATAGTCTTCAGGGATAATACTAAGGCCATGAGATAAGTCTCTCCCAAGTATTACCCTAAGGTTTGAGCATCGTGAAATTACCCATTTGTCATGCAAGTATACTTGCGCGACCATAATTTCAACACCCACACAGGACTTGGGCGCCTCTCCCTTTTTGGAAGCCCCACTTTCCTATTCACTTTCTTTAGTCAAATCCACCTCTCATCTTCAAGATTTAGCATTCAGAACCATCTTAAAAAACATTTATGGCATGGTTCCTTTGTTGGTTTCCTTATCTGAAAGGAATTCTGTGGAACATCTCTAAAAACATAGTGATTTATATATATTTATGTCACTAAGGTGAGAGATTTAATTCATTAAACCTCATCCTTTAAGATGAGAAGTTCCCTAACATGGGCCTTCTTTTCAAGAGTAAGCCCCAGTCATAATTTCTCTAATTTGGGAATCTTCCTTAGTAGTAATCCCCTTTCATAAATTCCATTAACTTAGGCCTCCTTCTTATGAATAAGTAATAAATCTCAAGTATCTTTAACAAATGGGCCTCCTTCTCAGGAGTAAGTCCCAATCTCAAATTCCCAAATATGGGCATCCTCCTTAAGAGTAAGCCCCAAGTCCCCTATTTATATGCCTCCTTTTCAGGAGTAATCTCCAGTCATAATTTCCTAACATGGGCCTCCTTTTCAGTAGTAAGCCCCTGTCCAGGTTCCCAAATATGGGAATCCTCCTTAGGAGTAAGCCCCAAATTCCAGATTACCTTAACCTAGGTATCCTTCTCAAGAGTAAGTCCTAGTTCTCAAGTCCCTTTCAACTGGGCATCCTTCTCAAGAATAATCCCCAGACATAATTTCTCTTTACCAGTCTTAATTTTTTTTGATTTGTTCTTTTTTCTCATGAATTAAACCTAATCACAAGTATCCTCCTAATTTGGGCATCCTCCTCTAGAGTAAGCCCCAAGTTTGAGTATCCAAATCCCCGTAAAGAACATATAACTTTTTAGGCCTTGTTCCCAAGCATATTCTCTAAAGTAAGTCCCGATCTTTATATATTTGGGAAATCATGCATACAGAAGCCCCATATCATTCCTTGTGACCACATCTTTCATGGCACAGATTGTCAGGTTTACTGATACTTATTTTTTCTCACAACGAGCATGACTCACGTGAGCTTAGAGTGTAAAAGTAACCACAACACATCTCTTTAGGCCGATAATCATATGTATTCCCCACAATTCATAACCGAACTATGTGGAATTTGATCTCTACATTAAAAGTAAAGTATGTGGGAAGCCTTTCAAAGGTTCAATCCCATCACACATTAATTCTCATCCGTCCCATATGATGTTAAACTATATTTTACTTCCTGAACTACATGGGTTATGATTCCTTTTCTAAAAAAGGATACATAGGTAGCCCATCTGCGGGTACGATCCCAACTCTGAGATAATCCATGTACTTCTAAATAACAATAAACTTGAAGTGCCCCACTCAGTGGCTTTGAAACCAGTATGGTTATCATAATCACCAAGAGATATTTATAAAATATTTTGAAGGATACCATTTAATAAGAATCTCTAACAAACAAAGATGATTCTCTATCGATGAAGAACCTCAAATACATATAAAATATTCTCTAAATCTCATAAATATTAATAATTGATTGTCAGATCTTAAGGAAAGCTCATTTTCATACTTGGTAGTGTCATAAGGATTCATGAACATAACTTAAATCTATAAAGAGAGTCCTGGAGTAGACAATAATTCCCCCCAAAAAGGTGTGATGTGTCCTACCTCCCATCCTCTCGACCAATGAAAATTCTTAAGCCTCATAGGTCCACAACTCAAGAGCACCTACCTTTGGAAAGCAGGTCTAAATGGATATAGAATCACTGGATGTTTCCGGTTCTACGAAAAAACCCGTTAGATATCGATCAGAATGCTTGAACCTTAAGAAAACAAGGTCAACCCCATTTCATGAGGAAACAATATTATGAAGATATTATATTGTGTTTGAATTTTTCAATTTTTCTGGGGGAATTGATGTATCTGCTGAGGGGAGGCCAGCATGCCGGCTTGCTCGTGAAGGTATAAAAAGATATGCCAATGATTCACATTCGTTGGCATATGTGTAAAACCAGAACTTATACCAACTATTTTATGTAAACCGTTGGTATAAGTATATGCCAATGGTTTTTAAACCATTGGAATAGATAATATTACTTGCGATTTACCAACGGTTTGTGTCAAACCATTAGTAATAGTGTATTCTAACGGTTTACGCAACTGTTGGTATAGAGATACTTCATGCTATTACTCATGGTTTAAAACCATTGGAAAGTATTTGTACCAACGGTTTACTGAACGCATTCATATATACTGTTTTTTTCAAATATATCCCAACAACTCAGGACCCAATGGTTTGGAAAACTATTGGTATAGTTTATACCAATGGTTGTCCAGCCTTTACCAACAGTTTTTAACCATTGGTAAAGCTAAAATATTTAGTAGTGTATTTTGGAAGAAATGGATACTTTTTTTGTGGTATCTAATCTATATTTGTGATGAATGTTATGTATGTATTATCTCCTAATTATATATAACTCTAAAATTAAAAATATCATCAATATGAAAAGAAGTGAGTTCATAACTAAAATTCAAGATTATGTAATCTAATAAGTCCATGTCCATATAGTTGGTATCAGAGGATAGTTCATATAAATTTAGAGGTTCCGATGATGATAATAGAATACAATAAATAATTTTTACTCCATGGTTAATTTGAAATTACATTGAATTTATGTATTACTATATTTCATTGACTATGATATGTTTGTTCAGAATGGTTTTTTACACAAGGAATAGGGAGGATAAAGAGGTGAGGAGACAGAATTATATCCTTCGAAATATGTAGCCTAGAATGGTAGGTATTAGAACCGAGAAATTTGTGATAGTAATGGATTACCTGATGCAGAAAATAAATAACAGTGGAATCTATGCTAGAGAATAACCAGAGGTACCACAAAAGAACTTGGAGATATTTGAATATTTTATGAGACAACACCCTCCTTCTTTCAATGGATCTTTTTTCCTAGTAACAGAAGGTTGGATTAAAGACCTTGAAAGGAAATTCGTTGTTATAGGATGTTAAGATAATAAAAAGGAATGTATTTCCATTTATCGTTTTGAAGGTGAGACTGATTATTGGTGGTCAATGATCAATAATACTGGGTATATGGAGGAGATTGATGCCTTAAAGAGGGATGAATTTAAAATTATTTTCCTTGATTTTTTTGTTATGGTGGTTCAACTTAGGGTAGAGAATAAATTTCATTATTTGAAGAAAAATGAGGAAGATTTAGTGGCTGTGTATGAAGAAAACCTCACTTGACTAGCGAGTTTTTCTCTAAATCTTATTCTGGATTTTGATAGTAAAATGAACTGCTTTTACACAATATTGATTCCAAGGGTTCAAAGGGAATTGGCCTCCTTTGAATTCAAAAGTTATGAGAAACTTTTTTGATATGATGAGAGGGTAGAGGTGTAGTTTTTTGATGATCACATACACTTTGAAAATAAGGATAATAAGAGGTCCATATGGTAATAGATGGGTTAAAATCAATCAAAGAAATTTGATAGTAAGAAATTATAGTTTTCAGTTGGTGATCAATGTGGAAAAAAGCACCCTGTGGAATGCCTTACCAAAAATGACAAGTGTTTTCGATGTGGTATGTTTGGACGTATGGCCCAAGATTATAATGAAAATGATCCTAAGACTTATCATGATAAGAAAATTGTTAAGTGTTTTAAAAGAGGAGAGATGGGTCATTATGAAAATGCCTACACCAAGAGAGATCTGAATTATGTAAAGAAGCCAGACTATAAGTAAAATGGTATGATGAGATCTTTTACAACCACTTCAGTAGACATAAAGCCATCCAATGAAGTTATATAAGGTACCTTGTTTGTTTAAATAGATTTTTCTAAACTTTTTTTTGATATGGTGTCAACGCATTCCTTTATTTATGAGGAATTGTTTGGTAAATTATAAATATCACCTCACTAGATGAGACCAAAACTTATTTCTAAAACACCAAGAGGAAAATATTATACAAAAGAGGAATTATAAGAATATTTCTATTGTGGTTTGTGGAAATACATTACCTATAAACCTTGTTGTTTTTCCATTAGTAGAGTTTGATTTCATTCTAGGAATGTATTGGCTTTCTGTTTATCATGTTAATATTTACTGTAGATCTAGAGATGTTTTTTTTTTCAGAAAGTGTTTCAGTTTTTGTATAAGAATGCACCCATAAATCTGATAACATATCAGGATTATAAGAAATATTTTAATGATGGAAATGAAAGCTATCTTGCTCATATTGTTGAACACAATGGAACTATTCAGATTAATGATATGCTAGTTGTAAATGAATGACTTGATGTTTTTTTTCTAATGAGTTAACTAGAGTCAAATATGATTGGGAAGTTTAATTCACAATTGACATAGTTCTTGATGCTATATTTTTTTAAACCCCCATATTGAATGGATCAAATTGAACTTATTGAATTGAAAAACCAGTTATAGGGGTTTCTTGATAAAGGATTCATTCATCCTATAACTTCACCATGGGGTGCCCCTATTTTTTTTTGTTAAAAAGAAACATGGTTCCCTAAGACTTCACATTGATTATGGATCCTTCAATAACATCACTAATAAAAACAAGTGTCCTTTTCCTTAAATTGATGACTTGTTAGATCAGTTCAAGGGAGATTTGTACTTTTCCAAGATTGAATTGAGATCCAGATACCATCAGTTAATGGTAAAGGAGGATGACATCCCCAAAAAATGTTTTTGTACTAGATTTGGGCCTTATGAATTTATTGTTATTCCATTTTGGTTAACTAATGAACCTTATTTATTCATGGATCTTATGAATAGAATATTTCATGAGTTTATGGATATGTTTTTGGTTCTTTATTGATGACATTCTGGTATTTTCTATGAGTAAATGGGAGCATCAAAAAACATATAAGGGTGTTTAGAAATCCATAAAGGAAAAGAAATAGTATGAAAAATCCAGCAAGTGGAAGTTTTGGTTGCAAAAAAATTATTTTCTTAGGAACACTATAAACTAGGAAGGAATACTAGTTAATGATTAAAAAAAGTGTTGGATGAATGACTAAGACCTACAAATGTTTTAGAGATTCATGGTTTTATTGGATCAGTAGGTTATTACCGATGGTCTGTTAAAAACATTTCACGGTTATCTAGACCACCAACTAAGTTAATATGAAAAGGGGTTAAATCTCTCTGGACATAAGAATGTGATTTTTGTTTTTTAGGAACTGAAGAAGATATTGGTAAATGCTCTAGTTTTGGCCTTACCTTCCCAAAATGGTGAGTGTTTCATCTATAGTGATGCTTCATTGAATGGAAATCATTGTGTTTTGATGTAGAATGATTAGTTAATGTATTATGCTTCATGATAACTAAAAAATCAAGGTTAAATTATCCCACAAAAGATTTGGAATTGTTAGATGTGGTTTTTTATTTGAAAATTTGGAGGGATCATTTATACAAATCCAAATTTAAAATATATACTAACCATAAAAGTATGAAGTATATATTCAATAAGAAGGAATTAAACATGATGCAGAGAAGATGGATTGAACTGATAATTTATTTTGATTGCATTATCAATTACCATCTGAAAAAATAAAACAAAGTGGTGGATTCCTTGAGTCAAAAACATCATGCATCATTAATTATCTTACATTTGGAAAATAGTCCCTTGATTTATGATTTTATAAATTTTTTCTTAGATGTTTTGGTTCTGGAAAGACCTCTATTTAGTTTTAGGTTTCGGCATAGTCATCATTATTAGATAGAATTAAGAAAGCACAGAAGGAAGACCATGAGCTTCAAAAAAAGATATAATTGGTTAAAATAGGTAAGTTTCCATAATTTAACCTTGATATTGATTGTGTTTTGAGATTTGGAAAAAGATTGGGTGTGCCTTGTAATTACCAATTGAATAATGATTTGTTGTGTGATGCTAATAGTTCTCCATTTTCAGTTCATCCTAGAAGTACTAAAATTTATAGAAACCTTCAAGAGTATTACTAGTGGGATGGAATGAAAAGAGATATTGCAGATTTTACCATGATATATTGTTCATGTCAACAAGTTAAAGTAGAGTGGCAATTATCGAAGTGGATTTTGCAACCTTTTATAGTTCCAAAGTGGAAATGGAAGAATATATCCATAGTCTTCAATGTAGGAATACCAATGACATCACCAGGTAATAATGAAATTTGGGTTATTATTGATCGGCTGACCAACTCTACACATTTTATTTCTATTCGAGATACATTGTCTTTGGATCAAATTTCTCGACTATATCTTAAAGAGATTATCAGGTAATAAGGAGTTTCTCTTTCCATAGTATCTAACCGAGATCCCATGCTCACTTATAATTTTTGTAAGGTCCTTTATAATTCATTGGGTACAGAATAACATTTTAGTATAACATTTTATCCTCAATCAGATGAGAAGTCAGAATAAAGAATTTAAACTTTGGAGTATATGATTCGACATTGTTAAATGGACTACTAGGGAAATTGGGACCAACATCTTTCTTTAGTTGAGTTTTCTTATAATAAAAGTATTCATTCCATTATATAGATTGAACTTTTTGAGGCATTGTATGGGAAGAAGTGTCGAACTCCAAATTTTTGGGATGAAATCGGGGAAAGGAAGTTTATGGGACCAAAATTAGTAGATGAAGTGGATGAGAAAGTCCATATGATCCAACAACACATGAGGATAGCTCAAAGAAGGTAGAATATTTATGTCGAAAACAAGAGGAATGACTTAAATTTTGAAGCAGGTGATCATGTTTTTCTTCAAATCTCACCATAGAAAAGTGTTATGCATTTTGGTAAGAAAGGAAAGCTAAGTCCCTACTTAATTGGACCTTATTATATTTTAAAGAATGTTAGACTAGTCACCTACTAAGTAGCTTTTACTTTGAGATTATATCAGGAACACAATGTTTCTTAAGTTTTGATGTTGAGAAATTATGTTCCAGATTCAACTCAAGCTTTGAGCCCATAGACAATTCAATTAAAAATAAAATTTTTTATTCCAAAATTACTTTTGAGGAAAAATTGGGAAACCAGAAAGACATCAATGTCTTAAAACACAACCATGACTCTATGGGCCAAGATCCTCAAGAAAAAAGACAATCCAATTAACGGGTAAGGAAAACCTCCACCCTAGCAATAAAAAAATGACCACCTTCCCATCGCTTCTCAGCTAACAGTCTCATGAAAGGATGCATGAGCACGATACCGATGGAAAATTTCATACCCTCTCAAAACATCAAATTCTGGATAGCGGTTAAAAGGAGAATGCTACCTGCTCTGAACATCTTCTGAAGAAATCCAAATCAAGTAAACTGGATGTAGTGTCTTATGGAACAAGGCCACAATGCCACAAGCAAACACACAAGATTCAACCTAATAGAGACTAAACCAACCTTCCCCACATCATAAGAAATCCATTTTTATCCTCCGAAGGAGGTTGGTAAACTTCAATAAAACCATACCACCAAGAAATTCAAACCACCACAGAATCCAAAGGCACTACGGGTTCCTACCCAAAACCATAAATCAAGCACAAACACATTTAAATCCAAATCATGCCGACATAAAAACCTCACCATTGCAGCTTCAAATTCTTATTCCCCAAGATTCACCAATGCCTTGAAGAATTCCCAAAGTAACTCGTCCACACCGCTGCTGCAACACCGACAATGCCACCAGACCAAAACCAGTACAAACCATTGCATCCTAGAAAAATCCTCCACATATAACAAGGCAAGGAAAACACACATCCAAACACCGGAATCCACCATGAACAGAAGAACCAGAACCAAAAAAAGACCGATAGCCCACAACATAATCACTAAGAACATAATAGGCCAGGACAACAAGAAGAAACAAACCGGAATCCCGAAGACATCCGCATGACCTTGCCACGAACCAGAACAAGATCCCAATGCCACCTTCACCTACTTACCTGGAGACCACCTTGAACCATCGCACATAATTACAGTTGACACAGAACCACACACTAATCCACTTCTAGGAGAATTTGTCACAATGACCAATAGATTCACCGTGCCGCTAGATGAGACCCTACCCAATGATGAGAGGGTAGAGCAGGAGAGGACTAGAAAACGGTGAGAAGTGTCACACTGGCTGCATCCTCGAAGACAACTCTGCCTCTAGGTTTGCTGACACGAGAGCACCGAGAAGAAGCGAAAAGGAGACGATTTGAAGAAGATCTGAGGTAGAGAAAGGAGAGGCGGTGACAGGGGAAACCCTAATGAGATAGCACCCCTTACTGGCTCATCACTCCCCCCCAAGGAGAGATCAAATAGAAGAGAACCTTTCATATAAAGAGGAACTAGTTCCAATTCATTATCAAAGGGAACCTGTATAGAGGAATAAAACAGTACACTAGGTAAATGTTTTGTGGATAAACAAAATGGTTGAAGAAGAAACTTGGGAATATGAATACTCTATAAGGGAAAGGTACCCCCACCAGTTTAATAAGTAAATAAAATTGTGAGGGCATAATTTACAGAAGGTGAGGATATTGTAACACCCCAAGGTTTTAAAAAAATCAAATGAATGAAACTTTGTTTTAAGTAGATATTTATAACTGGACTTTAAACATAATTTTTTCGCTTTTATGATTTGAATTTCGAAAAATTTTAATCCGCGGTTATGATCAGTAAGTTATTTAGAGTCTGAAAGAACCAAATTGTTTTTTGGTGAATAGTAACATACCCTTATAAATAGTAATATGACCCTTATGAATAGTAAATCATATTATTATTTTATTTTCTTAAGGTCATAAGATAATGAGACATTGATTAATTTTTCAATGTGTTAAAAAATGAGTTATAGATTTAAAATTGTTATTTTCGAATAAATTATGATTTTATTCAAAAATTAAATTAATAATATTTATATAATTATTTTAAAAAAATGAAGTTAATTTTTGAATTCTACCTGTTGAAATATGGTAAGGGTGAAGTTTCTAGATTTTTTTTGAAATTCTTGCATTTTTGATGAATAGTAAAATACGATAATTTTGATAATTGCAAAATACGTGTTTTTCTGAATCATAGGTGATTCAAGGCTGATGTAATCCCACATGGTTCAAACTCACATGTAGTTACTTCTATTTGGGGTCACATGAATCAAGACTATTCATATTATTGAGTATAAAAATTATAGTAGTGGTTAAACTAATGTTAAATCCCACCTCTTCTTCACTATATATACCACCCTTATCCTCCTGTTCTTCTCACACCTCTCAAGCCTTGATAATTGTCTAATTTATGCTAAATTACATCCTCTAAGTTCTTTCCCACGTCCAAGACCTTCTTTTCTCCTAGAAAGGCCAATGCCAAAGGCCTTGAGGAGGATTTTAAGGAGAAGAGATCAAGAGGTAAGAATCCTCTTCCCTTTTCATGTGTTTTCTTTCCAATTCCTTTATATTCATATACTCTATTTCTCTCCACTTACCCAGGATGTATGAAATCTAAAGAATATTAAATATTCTTTATTTTAACATGTTCACGTAAAATATTCATCATCTTCCTTCCTCTGCTCTCCCTCTTATTCTAAAAATAAAAACAACGTCCATGATGTGCCAATTTACAAAAATCATTGACGACGTGTTTCAATTTTCCATTACTTCCTTAAAAGATTGTCACAAAACCATTTTAATGGTTGAATAAGAATGTACATTGTATTATGTATCCTTTTTTATGATCTGTAACGAACTCATATGCATGAAACTAAATTATATAATGAAATAAGTTCTTGATTATCGAGAAACCACAAAAAATGATCTAAAAAACATTATTAATGTTTTATATAATGATATGTCATCATATATAATAAAAAAATTATTTATGGTATCATTATATATTCTGTAAACAGATGAATAAAATTTTATTCCCATCATAAAATTTTATTTTTATATAATAATAAAATAATATACAAACCAGCCATGGAAATCAAGTAAATAACGCACCCAATACAATGGAAGGAACACAATAATAACAATTAAAGGATGAAATGATGTAATTAAAAGATTATATAAGGCATTATAAAGATTAATATGTTTCTTTAAGACATTAATAAAACTATTTTATCCATTATAAAGGATGTTTAGTCATGTTTTATGTAAGAAAAACCCAAGGTATGGGAATTCTTAACCCAATTCCCATTCTTTGGGTAAACCTTCTACTTCATTATTTATGTGGTATTAGAATTATTAGTGTGATGAATTTTATTTTTGTTATATATAATTATGTTTATTTGTAGTTTATATAAAGATTAAATCCATTACATTAAGTATCAATTCAATTATAAGATATTTTTAATCGGGTTTTCTTTTAAAACACTATTTTAATAATTATGTTCTAAAAAAATAAAAAGAAATGTTTTTAGGCAATTATTCATGTTGTATGATTATGTTCTAGTTATTAGGAATTTTTTATGATGAAGGGTGAGAGATATATCTCACTCCAATTCATTTAGTATGTTAAAGTTGGAGGATGGTCGCATGGTTACTCCAAGTGTGACTTCGATGGTTACACCATAAGGTTTCCATGAGGGTTGCATTGTAAGGTAGCTACGAGGGTTACAATTAATAAGGTAGACATGAGGGTTATAAAATTTATCAAGTTATTCCCCAAGATACCTTTATGGTTCAATTTATGTTTTATATGTTTGTTGGAATCTCATGAAAATCTCAAGTTTCACAAATTATGTTTATAAGGCTGAAAGGTATGTCTTTTTGAAAATTTTTGAACACATTACAAGTATTCATGTACTAATGTTATTTTCAATTTTTTATATCACTTACTAATATTTTTGTGATGATCCCATTTTTTTAAATGATTTTAATAGTTTATAATAATTTCAAAGACATATAAAGAATCCATGTTAAATTTTATAAAGATATGTCAAAGAAAAGTTGTTATATTTAAAAGTATTATATTTTGGAAGAAATGGATATTGTTTTTGTGTTATGTTCTCTATATGAATGTGGAATGTTATATATGTATTATATCCCAATTATCTAAAAATATACACTTTAAAAGATCCTCAATATTAAAGGAAGTGTGTTCTTGAATAAAATTCAAGATTATGTACTGTAATTAGGTCGGGTCCTTATACATACCTTGTGAGGCACGCCATGTCCCCCGAAGGACACACTGTATACTATATCCATGGTAGGTTAGATCCCTATATTTTTTAGCACAAATTATATTTTATAATGGGTGTGTTACCTTAGTCCTAATGAATAAAAATACATTGTGGAATCCCATACTGTGTATAGTATGATTGATCCCCTCTATGGGATTTCAATATATAGCTTAATGTTTCCCTTTGTGTGGCCTGATGTGGGATCCCATCTCTCATTATTCCCTATTATTTGTTGGGTATCCCATATTCGACACCCAGGATGTGTAATATCATTCATTATTTTTATTCCATATAGGTTCTGGTATCACGCATGGGACCTGGGAGTGATCACCTACATGTGTATTGGTATCTTATGAGTCCCATTTCATACTAAAATATGAAACGTATGACCAATCGGATGAGTTCTATTAGTTTTATGATGAACTTTGGAGAGATTCCTCTCAGATGAGTGTTACCTTAGTTCAATAAGAAAATTCCATATGCTAGTAGTTAGGGGAGACCTAAAATTCATACGTAGAGTTTTCCTTTGATAATATGAAGGTTATATAGTTTATGTTTAATTATTTTGTGATTTAGATCTAACTCCCTCTTTAATGCTCTGTATTTGGTAAATTTAGGGAGTTTTATTAGGTATGTTTAAACTCACCCTTACACCGAATATTCCTAAACATGTCATATATTAAACATATTATAGAAGTTTTGATATAATCATTTGTGGACCAGATATAGGTCAAGATTAATTTGGAATGAAAAACAATATAAGGTTCTTGGAGTTGTAGATTTTTAGAAGTCCCCTTTTGTTAGTAGTTCAGACTTCTTTTTTGTATTGGTGGGATTTTATTTGGACCATTTTAAATTTATATAGTATTTTTCAATACTATGATTTAGGATTAGATTTTATGAATGTATTTATGTTATTATATATTTACCTTCTACATTATTATGGTTTAATGATATATTTGTGTGTGTACAAGTACATTCAGCTAATGCATAACATGTGTGTGATATACTAACATGGTGATAGATTTAATACCATGACCAGTTGGAGCTTACATTGGGTTGTCTTATGTGGTATACTACCATCTATATAGACCCTATTAGGTCTAGCCATTCTAGAGTAATATAATATTATAGGTTGTTTTAATTATAGTGTTTAGAGATAGTCTCACTCTAAGGATTCATTTGAGAACTAGGGAAATAATTTAAAAGTATCTCGAGTCAAAATCTCAAACCAAGGAACCTAGTGATGGTGTGGATGCTAAGGTATCCATTCACCATAACCCTAATAACATTATTTTAGAAGTTTTACATGTAGTAAATGTTTATAATGAATTTTTTTCATGCATCATATTCGAATGGATTGTGGTTATCATGTCTTTCTTGAGCCATCTCTCTTAATGTGATCTCTTGACTATTTTTCATCTATAATTTTGTAGGGTTCCCCAAAAATGATATCTTACTAGTATTACGTGGTATTATTATGATAATTATCTACTTAGAGGAGGGTTAATAGTCCTTTGGAACATGTAGGAGGTGGTTTCTCTTAGTGGGGTGCTAGTAGTAAGTACACCCTTAGTCCAACTGACTATCCCCATAGTACTGGTAAATCAAACTTAATAGATGATCATACACCATGAGTTATAAAGGATGAGCCTACTATGGATTCAGGGAAATATGGAACCCAAAGTATCATAATATACTCCCAGGGTATTCCAGAATGTTTTCTATCTTCTTTGGACCCCTCCCAATTATATAGTAGTCATCATAGTAAGCCTTCTTCATAGCCCGATAGGGTGATTGTTGATCCCAATTATATAGATTAATGATGATGAAACAATATATTATAAGTTTTTTAACACCTCTTCATAGAGGTTTTTAATCTAGAAAAATTATGTGTAGTGGATATCTAGGAGATTATAGTGCTTTATAAGGGAATCATGATAGTCATAGTATATGAATAGTAGTTCACATACCTCTTATGTTATTCCTTATATACGGTTCATGATTGATACTGTTGATAATGGACCTTTTATTGTGTCCTTCACCAAGATATCCGAGCTAGAGTGGTGTATCTTTACATCCCATATTATAATGGGGTATTTAAGAGTGCGCTGGTTATAGATACCTTTATAACAGAGTAATACCTACCCATTTGTTATCGTAGTGGACAATATGGAGTGGATTCCTTATTAGTTGGAAGTTAACATCATGACTTGGTATCTAAGCATGTGAGTTATCTTTATAGGAAATCATAGGATAAAGGTTCAGTTGCTCAGGGATTTCAAGTTAGCTCTAATTAGCTGAGGGAGATGTAGTTTTTTCCTACGATGAGAAAGGTTATATCACATGGAATTTCATATCCCACTATACAAAATAAAAGGATATAGATGATGGTCCACCAAGACAATGGTAGTGGATTGAGTGGGGAGTCCAACAAGGTGGTGGAGATGGAAGAGGTGCTGGGTGATTTGTGGAAGGTGGTCTCCAGGTTGGTTTGTTTCTAGTGCTACTAACCCACAGGATGTCCATTTTAGGATCTTGGAGCTGGTGGTATTGGACGTGTAATCATGAAGGTAATAGAGTCTTATAACCTATATTCTCTATGTATTATCCAATGTATGATCTATTTATTCACTACATTGGCTTAAATTCTAAAATAAATAGGCACACGACACTCTTTCATTGATGCATCCTTGATAAAGGCTTGGATATTCCAAATGATACTTTAGCATGACATTTGTGATTAGAGACTCCTACCAGAGTTTTTTTAATGATAAAAAAAAAACTTTAGACACAATGGACTAATTTTTTGAAGGGGTAGATTCATATGGGATCTCCCTATATCCATTTTTAGGATCATTCATTGTAATATTCAGTATATAATGGATCTATTAAGTCTATACACAAATTAACTATTTCTTGTGGAGTATATGGTGTGTCCAGGATGATAGGATGTGGTTTTTATTCCTCTGAGTGATGTAATCCCATGTAGATCATGATGAGATCATACACCAGATGATACAACTAATTTCATATCAGTTGGATAATATAAACACTAGATTAGAATAATATTTATGCCCACCAAATGAGCATCGAGAATTTTAATATAGAATAAATACCCAAATCATAGGAATTATATAATCTGTAAAATAAATAAAGGAGAACCATGGATACATGGATATTAGGTGTCTAGGTTATGCATATCGTTTGACCCCTAAGAATATACATGATTTCATGACCCTAGAAACATCACATGACCAGATTATGCATTACACATGTTTTGATAATGATCACATGAATACCCATTAATGAATCATCTTGATTATTCAAATCCCCATTAGACAACCCACTTAATCATGTGAATCCCATTAAAAAATTCCCCTCAATTATACGAACCTATATTAGATGAGTTCCCCCAATAATGATTCAACTAAATCAATATGTGCTTGACAATCTCGAAAATCATATTGAAAAATAAAATCTAAAAATGATGGAATCTTCATGTGATGGAAGTTACATTGATTTTCATGTGAAGTTCTTATACAACTCACACGATCAATTCAAAAATTACACAAGATCACTAGAAACATGTTATCCATGCAATGGGAAAGCATTTGTGAATGTGACCATTATTATATGAATTTCCTTATACACATCCATTCAATAATGTGGCACCCTGATAAACTATCAAAGGGAAAATGTTGAAAGTCTTGTATAATAAAGAATAAAGCTGAAAAATAAAGCACCCTTAGGTGAGGAAAAACCACAATATTTTTTATGAAAAGGGGTTATGAAACTTGTGTGATCATCCCATTTTTCCGGTGGAGGACCTTTTAAATTTAAACTTGATATACTGAAGGGCCTCCAACATGCCAATTTTGATCTTGGGGAGGACCCAAGACATGTCTTCCTTGATTATGGAAAAAGAATATTCAACATGAATCCTGGTCTTATAAAGTCTACTGAACATATCAAATTCATATTTAGATGTTTTTTCTAAATGTGAAACTGAATATACGAGATCCTTTGAAATGACACATGTTCAATAAATATTTAAAAAGAAGAACGATCATGTGATAGCTTTTTATCATGCGACATAAGGACGAATTTAGGGATAACCCATAGAGGGATCATGAAAAATGAATGATGTGATTGTCCCTACACCGAATCAATCCAATATATATTATTTACACTTTGAGATAATCTGCACAGATCTTGGGTGGGGAGGACTATAAATTTCTCCCTCTCATAAAAACAAATTCACACATGGTATCATAGAGGCGAGAGAGGACTTCTTAGAGTATAGAGTGACATAATCCCAAGTGTTGTATATCTGGTAAAATTGAAGGAATGAATTAATGTATTACAAAAAATGTATATAAACTTCATTTGATCACTTGAAGGACATACAGTATCCCAACAAGATTACAAAAAGGAGTTTCCATATGTTGACTTGGTCGCACGAGGTCTCAACAGACCAAGTACTGATGAACATTGGGGACCTTATGCGATAAAAGAAAAAAAATATGGAAGCATTACATAAATATGGATAAAATTATTTTCATAAAAGGGTTTATATTCTTCATATGACCTAATCCTTAGTCAAGAAAAATCAATTGGACATGTCATCTAGATCATGTGGCAGTACTTAGGCAAGTATGCCATGCCACATGAAGTCCTTCGGGAATATTATCCAAGTCATGAAAATTCCTTCAGACATATTGGCCAAGCCATATCATGTACTCTAGACATGTTATCTAGATAATGTTTCATCACTTCAACATGTCATCCTTGATCATGAAACTTACATGTATGTGTTTTCATCAATCACATGATGAGTTCCCAAACAAGACAGTTGGATGACATGATCGTACTCACACATGTCCTCCAAACAACCAAGACATGTCCATAAATACTCATACAAGTCAAGAAGATAACAATGACATGTATAGATATCCTTAGACATTTTTGGAATACAACTAGGACATGTCCGACATATATCCTCGATATTTAAACCATTTTATGCATAGAATATCATACATGTCAAACATGTTAGGTAGGCACCCTGAGATATTTCAACCTTGTCTAGAAGATACACATAGACATACACCATGTAAAATCCTGTCCATAAACCATCAACCAATTACCCCCTTTACAAGGGTAGTATTATTAATGGGTTATGTTTAATAACTCTTGCAACCCAATTCATGTAATTCTCTCAAAAGGGTCCTCATTCTATAAAAATTAATCTGATCAAACATTCATGGTTATTTTTTCTATTTACCAATCATTGGATAAAATAATGAAAATGTTATTTGTGAATCCAACCTAGTGTACGTACCTATATAATCCGATTACCTTTTCTTATAGTACCCAAATTATCCTTTGAGGCTATCATCCATAGACGAATATTAGAAGATGAAAGGTGAGTTTATATGTGGGTGTCCTCTTGATAATAAGACCTTGTCATGCCCCCATTTTCCATAAACCAATCCGAGGGTTAGGGATAAATTGAAATACAAGGAATTTGATTCCTGCTATAAGAAGTATATGTAGGTTACCTTCCTAATATCTGATCTCCAAATCAAACCACCCATTAGGGACACCCTAGTGCATATGCTATATATCCTTATGTAGTGAGTCTGATCAATTTTTATCCTCGTTTCTCACACCGATCATGACTCATGTGGTATGTCCAATTCAGTGAAATTATATGACGACCCCAATAAAAGGGAATCCACCATAGTGTATGTTATGAAGGAATTATCCAATTGAATAACCATAACATACATTAATTATCTATTACATCCCATCATCCGAAAGATAGAAGATCAAACTATGCTGAATCTGATTCCTATTATAAATAGGATACACAAGACACATTCCTATGGATCGAGCTCTATACTCAGAGCCAAAGTTCCCATTTATATGTCCTTTACTCATGACATTAAACTAAATATCTTGAAATAAAAAAAAACAATGTGTGATTTTATTCCTAATATAAATAGTATACATAAGACACCTCATGAAGGTTCAATCCCATCCTCACAACACCAATCTATACCCTAGATGGCAGTATACTCTATAGTTCTTGGTTATGTGGAATAAAAATATAATAAGCTACCCATTTCTATGAAATAATGAGAAAAATATGGATAACCTAAAATAAATTCATATGGTCTCATTAATTCAACCCCCTTTACAAATAGAAGGATTCAACAACGAATCATTTTATTAGGGTAACTAGTCCAATATCAAGATATGGAAGAGATTCACAAACATATCTTAAATCTATAATAGAGTCTAAAATTAGAAAATAATTCTCCCCTAGGAAAGGTGTGATGATCAAAAACTCCCATCCTCTCTACCAATGTGACTTCCTAACCATCGTTGTTCTTGAAACCCCAATGATCATTTTCATTTAGAAATATGTCCATGTTTCATTACTGATGATGGAGTTGTTGGGTGTTTCCATGGATTAATCCAACTGAAATTTCTGATTGTAAAGCAATAATAATTTCCCCACAACCAATTTCTAGACCATAATATCTAGAAAAAATAAAATGGTGAACCTGACATGAATATATCAAAAAATAAAAACAATTAGTGAACCATGTGTTGGGCCATTTTGGTTTTCATCCCCTATATAAACAAAAATGTAATAGATGATATAAAGTCCTTAAATAATAATATTTAACTTTGTTTCCATTGAAAAAGGTAATTATCACCTTGAAAATCATATGAGGAAAACGTGGTTGAATTGGGAAAAAGAAAAGCAAATTTTGTTACCTGGGCATAGAAGATTGAGCATGGTTCACACATGCGATGAGGAACTAATCAGTGAACACGTTCCTTGTAATATTTGTGATGGTAGAAACTTATCTCACAAACATTATGACTAGAGATATTTTATTCATCAGGAGAATTTCCTAAAACCCCAACTACAATAGTAACCTCTATGAGTTTCAAGAAAAACCTCACCCACCTAACGCCTTAAACTTTGGCTGGAGAACACAATGGATCAAGAATACCTCTGACATGGTATAATACTGAACATCAAGGATATATTTTTAGGTCTCCTGAAATTGAATATAATATGTTGGTATCATTTAGGGAATGTCGTGATGAAACTAGTATAAGTTGTCTCCAACACCAATCAATTATGAAGATTATCCCTAGAGAATGACAATCAACACCTTATTTATTTCAGGAAGGTGGATCACGGAATCAACTATGACTACATTCTGGGTTATTATCTTCTTAGGAGGGATCATATCGACCACCATCATTAGATTCATCCAAATAGTTACCATCAACTACATTTTAACCGGACCACCCATAAAATTATCACCATGGACACTCATTCGTAGGTACTAAGGAGGTCTCACCTGGTGTGAAAATTTATGGATAAACTAAAGTGGGATCATATCAACAATTTCACTGAAAACACTCTTCGGTATAATCCACTAGTGGCCAGTGAGTATGCTAATATACCTACTCACTCAGATTATGTCAAAATACATATTACATGAACAAGCATAAGGGATACATATATCCCTTTCCCCATACATGAAGTTCGTTGACATATTTAGATGGAAGAAGGAGGAAATGGGTGGGATTATATAAATTCTTCAATAAAAGATATTTTCAAGTATATCTTGAGGATAAGTAATGGGTATGAACACCTTCCAACACATTATTTTATAAAGTTTTATTTCATTCTAGAAATAATTGAAGAACTTTGTAATCATATTCTTGCACTGGTACAAATGTATAAAGCGAGCACATATCCCTATCCGAACAACCATATAGTATATCACCAATACAAATACAAACATATGGCTACTCCGGAGAAATAACTTAATATTTTTATTATTCAAGAGGATTATCATCATATTTTGGTAAAGGATGAGGATGAGGACCAGGATCATATCCCCTTTTTGACCAGGGTACACCTGATTAATTTGGAACATGCCTTGGGACATTACCACATTCTTTTCAAAAAAGACCAGTGAAATACCTAAAGGCATATAATTGGGAAAATATCCCCACTCCAATCAAGGTTAATTACTACAATATGGAAATCACCTTAGTGTAGGCTCAAATACCTACCAATGAAGATACTCTGAATATTTTAGCTTCTTATAAAGGGAGGCTCATATCCCAACTTTCATTAATGAATGACTATACCTGCATGTTTTAGAGGCTATATAGGATGAGGTTCATATGTATCCTACTATTGAAGAGGTCCATTTTTATATTATTATGGGGAATTCATATTTTATTTGGGATCATACTCTCACTTCATATAGGATTGATTGGAATATTCAAAAAACCGCCCATATATAGGCTCGTACTATTTCCAAAGATATAGAAACTCACTGTCATACTCTAGTAGCTTCCCAACAATGGGATCATATCCCCACAATACCATATTGTTATCAACATATTATAGAAATCATCATGCAGTAGGATTATATGCCTTCTTGGCCCTAAAATAAAGGTTTGAAAATCAAAATCATAATGAAGAATGAGTCTCATATCCCTGATCTACTCAATGCTAGTGTCCTTGAGGCTGTAAAATGCATATCCACAATATCATAAGGGTATATTTACTCTTAAAATATATTAAAAGCTGATTAATACCTTGATATCCCTCCTCTTAGTATTTCAAAGATACATCATAGAAACTCTACCCCCTAATTTCAATTGTGGGAAACCTCCCCATGGTAATATATCACCCCCACAAGGAAATTATCCTCTTTCCCAAACACCTTAATTTAGATAGGTTTTAGAATCCATGACCCCATCGTAGAAAGAGGTGATTGAAACATCACGGTAAACTATATATAGTTCCCAAACAACTATAATCATTAATTCACCATAGTCATTAGAAAACCTAGAGATGAAATATTTGTGGTCTGACCTGATCGAGGCATATAATTTTGATAAAAAAAGTGAGACATGAATATATGGAGAGATTTATCCTGAACAAACTTCCCAACCATTTCTGTCCCATCACCACTTCTGACTATGATATCCTAGATAATCTAGATAAGGATTTCATTCCTTACCTAAACCAGAAAACAAGGGAGACTCATCAGTAGTTAAAGGATATACAACTCCCTATAGAAGATATGAGGTTCACATTTAAGACCATATAAAAAAACTATTTTCAAATGGAACCGACTTCTCTCTCTATGGCTTGAGACCGAAGACTAGAAAATCATAGCAATAATATAGGGCATTATTTACATCACTTCACCAAAACTCTTTGAAAAATGATATCTAAATCCTCATTAGATATCTATATCTGATGATGATAAATATATGAATCATTGCATTTCACCACGTCCCCATAGCAGTAATAATCTCCAAATTTGGACCCATTGTAGAGACCTGAAGCTTTATGTACATGAATATTACATTACTTTTACAGAATACTTAATACATAACAAAAACAGACACACAAGGACCATAATAGTTTATTGTCTTTGGAAATGTGGAACATAATCTTCTAATCGTGGCGAAAGATCTTCAACATCTCCCATAAAGATCTTCCCCTTTTTTTTCTTAACTAAAACCTTTCTTTATATCCAGGGGAATAGAAAACATAAAAAGGGTGAGCTCAAATGCTCAGTAAGGGTAAGCATGGATAAAATAAAACATACCATATACATTTGAACTTAAAAACATGAACATAATGTTTAAACATCAAAATCTTGAGAAATGGCATAAAACATGGAAGTACGTAAGGCGTAGATCATAAAGAAACATTAAGAATGATAAAATAGCATGGTAATAAAACATGTTATTATGGAAACCATTAAGCACATGATATGATTACCATATTAGCCAAGGCATTGCTTCCAAGACCATCTTAGTGAAAAAAGTCCCTTTCTAAATCAAGTTCACTACTCGTTCCAGTCCTATATTACTGAACCGGTTTAACTTTCCATTCCAGCCATGTCTATCTCATGAGATATAAATCTTTACCCAATGCATTGGAGGTAGATATAGGTCCCACCCATGTCATAATGAAATCATTTTTACTTGTGCCAAAAAATAAACATACATTATTCATAAAAAACCCAATAAATAAAATGGGTTTCATAAACATCATCCCATCATCACATAATACATAAAAAAGAAATGGATATCATTTCATAATACGAGAAGTGAAACCATGTAAATCATAGAGACATTATACTTCAAGCATACACATATGAAATAATTTCATCTTAGATGAAAAATTGTTTTGATAAAACACTTGAAATGAATTCTTGAGGAAAATATCCTTTTTTCTTCAAAATCATTTTCTTTTCACAAAATTCCAAGGAATTTTAAATGAAAATAATTTTTTTGAAAATATTCATAAAATCATGTAGGGTATGCTTCATTAAAATGAGGCGTTATGAAACTGTAAAAATCCATTCACGCCGTATCAGTTAAAAAAAACATTCTTCTCGTACTTTTGCCAGAAAAGTAAAATAAGTACCTCGTAACGTAAAACAAAAGAAAGATTCCTTAAATACCATGTAGTAAAAGTCAAAAATGGGTAAAAAGGACATTAAAAATTCATGAAAACATTTTTATAAAACATGGACATGGATAATAACAATAACCCCGATAAATATTTACGAATAAACAATCTCGGATAAGAATGAGATTGGAATATTTATCCCTTACCTTATTTCTGATATGGTTAGTATGTATCCAAACCTCCTGTATAATGATTTAAATAATGTCATTGACTTATTAAAGAATCATATTCATTGTTATGATATCATATATGGTTCACTTATGAGTTTATATTACCCGTTCTTTTGTAAATTCCATGTTAAAGAGCGTTTTGGGTAAAATCGTTTCATTTGTCATCCGTGTTTTGACTTGTAATTATTAATATGATTACTTAGATAATGATTACTTAATTCCAGAATATAAAACATGATTTATATATAATATATATTCATAATATACATATATATAATAGATTGATAAATGGAATGAAATAAACCGTTCATGGAGACGGTGGGCTGTACGTACGCATGAACGCTGTTTTCGTTTCCTTATTGAGTTGAATGGAATTAAGTAGATGACATACATATATATATACATAAATACAGTGGATTTTTAATTTCATATATTTCATTATTATTTCTTATATATACTTTATAATCATTCTTAAATGGTTAACATGGAGAATGAATCTCATCACGTCGTGTAGACGGTATTCCGTACGTACGCACGAGCGATGATATCGTTTCCATGATCGTGGAATTGTATTGGAGTGTATGTATACAATTTCAGAATCAATACCACTTTAGAATAATCATATATAGTTATTTATTTGCACCATTATACCCATCCAAGTAAGGTGGTGGTGGGGAAATAGATTACACCATGGCGTGGAGACGGTATTCTGTACGTACGTACGCGCGGTGATTTCGTTTTCCGTAGGATGGATAAATGGTGAAATAGGGTTTTTTAATACTTATAATAACATATAATTATATTAGTGATAATTATGTTATTACTTCAAAATGAAAAAACTAAATAAGAAGAAGTGGAAGAAGAAATAAAGTTGAAAGAATTAGTAACGAACATTACCTCTTCTTTGAAGCGCCTCTTTGAGACCTCCTCTTAGGGCACTACAATTTGTCTTTGAAGAAGACCAGAACTGCTAGGATATTTATAGGGAAGTGGAGAAGAGAATTTTTCAGGGGTTGGCCGAGATTTAAGGCTCAAATTGGTGTGATGAAGAGAGGGAGGAGGTGCCCTTTTATAAGGAAGGGGAGGGGCACCTTTAGAGATCTTAAAAATATTAATTTATAATAAATCTAACCCCACTTAAAAACCTCAAAAAATGAATCATATTAAAATATTAGATGATATAGGGTTGTAATCCCATCAACCAATAAAATTTATACATGTTATGAAATTATTTTAAACATTAACAACTTGATTTATCCTTAATTAATAAATTTAGTTTTATTTGTGGTAATAACAGTCTAAATTTTAAATTATAACAAATAATTAGTTATTTGTTGTGAATTGTCCATAATTGGATACTTTATAAAATTTTAGACCATATAAATTTAAATTTATAATTTTTATATATTTTTGTGATTTTTAAACAAATTTATAATATGTTATGTTTATAAAATAACAATAGTGTCAATTTTGACATTATTCATTTATTTGAATTTAAATAAAATATATACAGAATATATGATAGAAATAAAAGCTTTAATAGATTCATAAAAGGTCATATGAATATATAAAACTAGTGGAGAACATTAAATAGTTCATAAAATATTTATTTTATTATTTTTAAAACCATATATTTGGTTTATCTCTTAATAAAATAATTACTACATCATTTTTGTATAATTATTTAATATACTTATTTGTTGCATAAAAATTAAAAATAAAATCATATGATCAATATAAATCTATTAAATTTTACAATAATACCTTTCCTTGAATTTATCATCTTAAAATCACAATATTTAAATTGTTATATTTATTAAATTATGAAGGTGGCAACTTTGGCATCATTTAAAATAAAATAATATAAGTGTCATAATCACTTTTATAAGGAAACAAATGGTCAAATAGTCTACCATTGTATGATAATGGTATAAATTTACATGACCAATATGTTTTGGTCAGGGTTTTGTGCCTTTTATGGTCACTATTAGTTTAATAAAAACTATATTCTTGATTTTTTACTAGATAAACAATTTTCTTCATCACTATTGTGTCACAATTAATGATAATTATTTAATCCCTAAAAATTATAAATAAATTCATATGATGTAGATAATTTCATTATATTTCTGGAGACTATTAATGTTTGAAGTTTCATGAAGTTTATCACTAAATTAAAATTAATATACTTATAAGATTTAAGAGAGTGACATGTTGTCACTTTCTTTGGTTTTAATAATAATTAAGTTATTTTCATGGACAAAAGTCAATTAAATGATTCTAATCCAACCCTTAGGTGATATGGGTTGCCATTTAGTCATAAAATAGGATTTTTACATGTGTTAGGATAATTTTATAATATTATATTTACCCTTAATTACCGGATTTACCTTTAACTATGGTAAATAAAATTTACCGTAGTTACTATTCATAATTCCCAAAAATAAAAAGTAGCCTATTAACATAATTTGTACCCACTGATTCTAAATATGGAATCCATTTTTCAAAATTCAAAACACATAAGTTGTAGCAATTAATTTAATATTGATCCCGTTGTCGAAAGACAACGGGTTTTTGTTTAAAACATTGCAAAAGATTGAATTGATTTAACCTACGAATTCAAGGTAAAATCAATTATAATGACATACATTGTATTAAATGGTAAAAATATATTCTCTTTATACTTTAAAACCATTCAATATTATAATTTAACCACATAAATTATTATGATGAAAAAGTTGTTTTTAATTAAAATATAGCGTGTTTTTACTATTCATTAAAATATGAAAGTTATCTGAAAAATATCAAAACTTTATCCAATTTAAATTTTTATATCCTGATTCAAAATAAGAAGTTTATTTTGTAAAATTGAACTTATAAACATTTAAAAAACTAGATTTAATGTGGGTGCGCCATTAAAAGGTGGCAAAACTTCATTTTTTTTGAAAAATACTTATTTTACCAAAAAATTTATTTTGTTCTTATACCATGTTCTAGAAAATGTGTAAGATGAATAATAATGTTATAAAATTAAAAATTTACTTAATACTATTCATAAAAGCTATTTCATAATAATATTATAATAATATACCGTTGTTTAGTAAAACTCGATATTGCGTACAACACACGATATCGAGGAAGGTCGCAATTACTTGTAATGAAAGCCAAGTTAGGGTTGCGTGTTGTGTAAGACTCCTTTGTTGTTTCATATAACAGAATCCAACCATATTTCATTTATACATTGAATATATATATATATATACATTCAGTGTTGTGTAGAATGACTATTATCAAATGAATTTGAAATTGTGTGTAACACAATCTAAGAATAGTGATGCGTATAATGCAAGCTAATAAGGTGTTGTGTATAGCACAAGATAATATTTTTGTAGCATAAAACACATGACATCAAATAAATTAAAAATAATACTTATCATAAAATATCGGGTTGTTACATTCTACCCTCCTAAAAATGAATTTCGCCCTCGAAATTCGTCGGGGTTATGCATGGTTTTCTACTTGAAAGATTCTTTAATAGAAAGCCACATCGTAAAAAGGAATACCAAAACAAATATTTAAAAACTAAAGTATGAAACGTAAAGGTTAGCCAAATAAACTAATCACTGGGTTTCCACATAGGTGAAAATATGGATATGGAAGAGAAATCTAACCATCATGTTCTGATGGAGAGTGGTAAAGAACATGGCTATGGAAAAGCCATCAATCACAAAGCCATAAACTTGGGATGATCTAGGCTACCATCTGGTTCATCGGATATAAGGGCACTAGGACAACATTTTTGGTTTTCAAGATCATTTCCCTAAAGTTGAAGAATTTGAATTAGAATAAATACTTACTTTATTTTGGTACAATCTCATTGGTGTTCGTACTTTAAACAATTTCCACTTAATCTCTTAAAGAAATGAAGTTGAATTTGTTATTCATGAAGTGTTAACAAATCATGTGATAGAATGATGGGTCATTCAATATTTTTCAACCAAAAGGTTAGCAAAAGTTATTAAATATACATAAGTCCATCTATGGTAAGGTTAATCGTATACGATTCCAAAAAATGAACTTATACCTCATATATCATACCGCTTAATAAAATAAAACCAGTTTCTACTAAACAGGGACTTCCTGTAGGCCAGTGGTATGTGATAAAGGCCAGTCGTACTTCAGTTGTGGGTTCGATTCCCACAGCCTTGTCTAACGCGATGGGTTGTCGCCCGTCCTGCATGTTGTCCTTTTTCTAAAACTATATTACTATAACATCGCATCAATAATATCGAAAAAAGTTCTATCCATAAATAATACTAACTTATGTCCAACATAATCCTTTCCAATCTTTAGTCTTATCAAAAATACTACTGTCCAATCTCATATTATAGTGAAAACTATTACCAAAGAGTTCATATAAAAAGATTTTTAATACCATCGTTGATCCCCATACATCATGAGATATGTCTTTTTGGTCACATTCCAAACATTCAAAGGCCTTAATCATGTATTCTCTTGAAAAATGAATTCCCATTAAACCTTAGTGAAAACATGAATGCTGTCAAAAGTTAACTCTTTCCACATACCAAAATCCAAAAATTCTATATACTCAAATCATGATATCACTATGTCCTTTTATCAGCCATGAGCTCATGAATACAATCAAACATCTCATTATCTTCTTATCCCTTCATTATGCGCATATCATCTACTTTACAAAAATATCTGAAGAACCTTTCATGGTTACCGGTACCATTCAACATATAATTTCAAATACTTTAAGAAAAAAAATAGTGTAACAATCCATATATGATTCTTTATTCCATAGTACCATTAACTATACAACATAACTCTTGATAAACATACAATAATTCCACTACCTTCTTAAACAATTGACTGAGCTTCAATACTTATTTCATCTCATATATCTTTTGTTGTCTCCTCATCATCATCCACATAAATACTCCCCATATGACCATGATGATTCTCTTCATGAGATTTTCCCTTAGGGCATTGGTTTGCATAATTCCCATACATTCCACATTTAAAACATCTAATCAATATTGATGTCGTAGCAATACCATTATCCTTATCCATGGTGTTAACTGAACCTTTTACTTTACACTTATTGTCTTTGTGTCCTTCCTTTCCACACCCAAAGAATCTTCCAGTTCCTTTGAAACAATCTCCCCATGCCTCTTCCCACATGATTTACAAGAGGGAAATTGAACTTTCTTTCCTCTATGATCATCATGAAACTCCATCTTTCTCTTATTATCTAAGTCAGGAAACTTACCAAAGTTGAGATTATTGATCATATTATGAGTTTTCTGATTATTCATAATAACGATGTTTGGACTTCCAAATCCAATTTCATTTGGTTTCTTAGGAAGAATATCATTCCATTGTCCGTTTTATCCTCCATTATCGTGAATCTTCCTGTTTCCAACCATTTTCTAAAACCAAAAAGAATAGTGTGAGAGGCAAAAATCATTCTAGGGAAAACAACATAGTAAAGGGGGAGTACCCTCAATATCTAACATCTTAGGTTTAATTCTAAGAACGTTAGCGCAATTCTAGGACTACAACATATACGTATACTTAACCTTAGGGACATCCCTAGACATACCTTAGAAATATCTCTAGGGATCTCACTAATGTTTTCGCATCCTAGTTTCCAAAGGTTGACTAAACCTTTCCTCTGATACCAACTGTAGAGACCCGAAGATTGATGTACATGAACATTACATTACTTTTGCGGAATACTTAATACATAACAAAAACATATACACAAGGAACGTAATAGTTTAGTGTCTTTGGAAACTTGGAACGTAATCTTCTAATCGTGGTGAAAGATCTTCAGCATCTCACATAAAGATATTCCCCTTTTTTTTCTTACCTAAAACCTTTGTTTATATCTTGGGGAAAAGAAAACATAAAAAGGGTGAGCTCAAATGCTCAGTAAGGGTAAGCACGGATAAAATAAAACATACCATATACATTTGAACTTAAAAACATGAACATAATGTTTAAACATCAAACGTTTCAACAATGACATAAAACATGGAAGTATGTAAGGCATAGATCATATAGAAACATTACGAATGATAAAATATCATGGGAATAAAACATGTAATTGTGGAAACCATTAAGCATGTGATATGATTTCCATATTAGACAAGACATTGCTTCCAAGACCATCTTAGTGGACAAAGTCTCTTTCTGAATCGAGTTCACCCCTCGTTCCAGTCCTCTATTACTAAACCTGTTTAACTTGTCATTCCGGCCATGTCTATCTAATGAGATATAAATCTTTACCCAATGAATTGGAGGGAGATATAGGTCCCAACCATCTCATAATGAAATCATTCTTACTTGTGACACAAAATAAACATACATCATTCAGAAATACCCAATAAATAAAATGGGTTTCATACACATCATCTCATCATCACATAATCCATATAAAAGAAATGGATATAATTTCATAATAAGATAAGTGAAACCATGTAAATCATAGAGACATTATACTTGAAACATACACATATGAAATAATTTCATCTTAGATGAAAAATGGCTTTGATATAACACTTGAAATGAATTCTTGAGGAAAATATCATTTTTTCTTCAAAATCATTTTCTTTTCACAAAATGCCATGGAATTTTAAATGAAAATTATTTTGTTGAAAATATTCATAAAATATTATTGAGTAAGCTTCATGAAAATGAAGCTCTATGAAACCGTAAAAATACGTTCACACCGTATAAGTTAAAAAACATTTTTCTCGTACTTTTGCTGGAAAAGTCAAAAAAGTACCTCGTAATGTAAAACAAAAGAAATATTCCTTAAATACCATGTATTAAAAGTCAAAAATGGTTAAAAAGGACTTTAAACATAAATGAATTTTTTTTATAAAACATGTACATGGATAATAACAATAACCCCAGTAAATATTTACAAATAAGCAATCTCAGATAAAAATGAGATTGGAATATTTATCCCTTAACTTATGTCCGATATGCTTCGTATGTATCCAAAACTCCTGTATAATGATTTAAATAATGACATTGACTTATTAAAGAATCATATTCATCGTTATTATATCATATATGGTTTTCTTATGATTTTATAATACCCATCCTTTTGTAAATTCCATGTTAAAGAGCGTTTTGGGTAAAATCGTTTCATTTATTGTCTGTGTTTTGACTTGTAATTATTAATATGATTACTTAGATTATGATTACATAATTCCAGAATATAAAACAGGATTTATATATAATATATATTCAGAATATACATATATATAATAGATTGATAAATGGAAAGAAATACACCGTTCATGGAGACGGTAGGTTGTATGTACGCATGAACGCTGTTTTCGTTTCCTTGTTGAGTTGAATTGAATTAAGTAGATGAAATACATATATATATACATAAATACAGTAGCTTTATAATTTCATATATTTCATTATTATTTCTTATATATACTTTATAATCATTCTTAAATGGTTAACATGGAGAATGAATCTCATCGTGTCGTGGAGACGGTATTCCGTACGTACGCACGAGCGATGATATCGTTTCCATGATCGTGGAATTGTATTGAAGTGTATGTATACAATTTCAGAATCAATACCACTTTACAATAATCATATATAGTTATTTATTTGCACCATTATACCCATCCATGTAAGGTGGTGGTGGGGAAATAAATTACACCACGGCGTGGGGACGGTATTCCGTATGTACGCACGCACGGTGATTTTGTTTTCCGTAGGATGGATAAATGGTGAAATAGGGTTGTTTCATACTTATAATAACATTTAATTATATGAGTGGTACTTATTTTATTACTTCTTAATGAAACAACTAATGAAGAAGATGTGGAAGAAGAAATAAAGTGGAAAGAATCGGTAACGAACATTACCTCTTCTTTGAAGCGCCTCTTTGAGACCTCCTCTTAGGGAACTAAAATTGGTCTCTGACGAAGACCAGGACCTCTATGATGTTTATAGTGAAGTGGAGAATAGAATTTGGTAGGGGTTGGCCGAGCTTGAAGTCTCAAATTGGTGTGAGGAAGAGAGGGAGGAGGTGCCCTTTTATAAGGAAGGGGAGGGGCACCTTTGGAAATCATAAAAATATTAATTTATATTAAATATAAACCCACTTAAGAACCTCAAAAAATGACTCCTATTAGAATATAAGATGATATAGGGTTGTAATCCCATAAACCAATAAAATTTAGACATGTTAGGAAATTATTTTAAACATTATCAACTTGATCTATCCTTACTTAATCAATTTAATTTTATTTGTGGTAATAACATTCTAAATTTTAAATTATAACAAATAATTACTTATTTGTTGGTAATTGTCCATAATTGGATACTTTATAACATTTTAGACCATATAAAGTTAAATTTATAATTTTTATATATTTTTGTGATTTTTAGACAATTTTATAATATGTTATTTTTATACAATAACAATAGTGTCAATTTTGACATTATTCATTTATTTGAATTTAAATAAAATATATACAGAAGATATGTTCAAAATAAAAGCTTTAATAGATTCATAAAAGGTCATATGTGTCTATAAAATTAGTTTAAGACATTAAATAGTTTATATAATATGTATTTTATTATTTTAAAACCATTTATTTGTCTTATCTCTTAATAAAATAATTACAACATCATTTTTCTATAATTATTTAATATAATTATTCGTTGCATAAAAATTAAAACTAAAATCATATGATTAAGATAAATCTATTACCTTTTACAATAATTCTTTTACTCGAATTTATCATCTTAAAATCACAATATTTAAATTGTTATATTTATTAAATTATGAAGGTGACAACTTTGGCATCATTTAAAATAAAATAATATAATTGTCATAATCACTTTTATAAGGCTCCAAATGGTCCAATATCCGACCATTGGAATATTAAGGTTTACATTTACATGAAAAATAAGTTTTGGTCAGGGTTTTGTGCCTTTTATGGTCACTATTAGTTTAATAAAAACTATATTCTTGATTTTTCACTAGATAAACAATATTTTGCACCACTATTGTGTCACAATTAATGATAATTATTTAATCCCTAAAAATTATAAATAAATTCATATGATGTATATAATTTAATTATATTTATTTAGACTATTCATGTTCTAATTTTCATGAATTTTATCACTAAATCAAAATTAATATACTTATAAGATTTAAGAGAGTGACATGTTGTCAGTTTCTTTGGTTTTAATAATAATTAAGTTATTTTCATGGAAAAAAGTTCATTAAATGATTCTAATATGACACTTAGGTGATATTGGTCAACTTTTAGTCGTCCAATAAGATTTTGACAGGTGTTAGGGTAATTTTATAATCTTACATTTACCCTTAATTACCCGATTTACCTTTAACTATGGTAAATAAAATTTACCGTAGTTACTATTCATAATGCCCAAAAATAAAAAGTAGCCTATTAACATAATTTGGACCCACTGATTACAAATATGGAATCCATTTTTCAAAATTAAAAACACATAAGTTGCAGTAATTAATTTAAAATTAATCCCGTTGTCGAAAGAAAATGAGTTTTTGTTTAAAACATTGCAAAAGATTGAATTGATTTAACCTACGAATTCAAGGTAAAATCAATACTGATGACATATATATTGTATTAAATGGTAAAAATATATTCTATTTATACTTTAAAACCATTAAATATTATAATTTAACTACATAAATTATTATGATGAAAAAAGTTGTTTTTAATTAAAATATAGCATGTTTTTACTATTCATTAAAATATGAAAGTTATCTGAAAAATATCAAAACATTATCCAATGTAAAATTTTATATCCGGATTCAAAAGAAGAAGTTTATTTTGTAAAATTGAACTTATATAAATTTCAAAAACTAGATTTAATGTGGGTGCGCCATTAAAAGGCGGCAAAACTACATTTTTTGAAAAATACTTATTTTACCCGAAATATTTATTTTGTTCTTATACCATGTTCTAGAAAATGTGTAAGATTCATAATAATGTTATAAAATTAAAAATTTACTTAATACTATTCATAATGGATAGTTCATAATAATATTATAATAATATATCGTTGTTTAGTAAAACCTGGTATTGCATACAACACACGCTATTGAGGAAGGTCGCGATTGCGTGTAATGAAAGCCAAGTTAGGGTTGCGTGTTGTGCAAGACTCCTTTGTTGTTTCATATAACAGAATCCAAAAATATTTCATTTATACATTGAATATATATATATATATATACATTCAATGTTGCGTAGAATGACTATTATAAAATGAATTTGAAATTGCGTGTAACACAATCTAAGAATAGTGATGCGTATACTGCAAGCTTATACGTTGTTGCGTATAGAACAAGATAATATTGTTTTAGCATAAAACACATGACATCAAATAAATTAAAAATAATACTTATCATAAAATATCGGGTTGTTACACCCAGGTAATGTTATATCCATATGATAGATCATGGGACTTGGTGATGCATATCCAGTTGGTCAAAAGATCAATATTTCCCCATATAGAAATTTTAAATATGTTCCAAATGTAAGGATAGGGATTCCAATAGTTTCCAAAGATGTTCCCCTTAAAAAAATCGGAACATATTTCGGACATGAAAGATGATATTTTAGAATAATTAGAAGCTTCTTGTAAACAATGACCCCTATCATAGGTATCCATTGAACCTATATCATACATGAGTACATTTGAACCGAATCAAAAGGATTACAATAATATCAACCGTGGAACCAGGTTAACTCCCTCTTATATCCATATTTTACTTAAATCAGTTCACTCCCCATTCCATTGTTATCTATTTAACGATATATAAATATATACCCAATCCATTTTAGGGAGATATATGTCCCAACCATAATTGTTTATAACATAAAAAATGTCATTGGTTATAACATAACCACCATCCTTAGGGATAACGTAACCACTATCAAGTAATAAAAATCATACATAGGTGTATAATAAGATCATAAAACATTCATCATATTAGAAACCATGAAATGAAAAGGGTTTTATAAACATCTCAACATATCATAAACAGTGTAAAAGTTATATGTTTCATAATAATTTAATTATTTCATCATATCATAACCTATAAAAAGAAGCAGGTTTCATAAGAGTTCTATCAGGGTATAACCCATTGAAGGGAAAGAATTTTAATAAACATATTGTCATTATAAACACAAACCATTTTGAGAAAGAATAAGAATTGTATCCTTATTTCATATCCAAGTAATGCATAAATTATAAAAAAGGATGACATCTTAGATGGAGAGGTATTTTGACAGATCAATTGGGCAATTTCTTGATGAAAATAACTTTTGTTTGAAAATCATATTTTAAGACATAAAATTTTTTCAAAATCATTTATTTCTATAATAGTTTATTTAAAATCTAAAAAGTTCCCAAATATTAAGGAAACAATTTTATTTTTAATGAACTTTTAAAATTTTTAAGGGACACTTGATATAATTATGTGGTCATGAAATCTGGAAATATCGTTCTTGTTGTGTATGTTAAATAGAAAAATACATTTTAATGTTTCTATAAATGTCAAATTGGATTTTTTTAAATGACATGAAGATTCCTTTTAATTATTTTAAAAAAAATCTGACATGTTTATTTTTTTATAAATCATTTTAATTTAATTTTAAAAATAATTTTGAATTTTTTTTAGAAAACGTAGTTTTGGAAGAAAAAGTGTTTTCGACCAAAAAATGATTTTTCTTAAAAACATTATTTTTGAAATATTATGTACATAAAATAAAATGAATGGAAAAGAATTTATTCTCATCAAATAACCATACAATATTAAATTTCATGAGTTTCTTGATAGATAGATAATAATATTTCATCATTATATGTATAATCATAAACATTTTTGATAAATGATGAGATTATAAGATAGAACTCGTACTAATTTGGTAACATTGCAATGTAACACCTATGTAACAAATAAAAGTAAATGAAAATATCATGAGGATAAATGAATTCATGATATAAAATTTAAAATCTGATACATATAAACCTCATAAAATAATATAGGTGAAGAAAATAACATATGTATAAAAGAAGTAAATTGCAAAAAGATCCATTTCTTCTTTGTTTACTTTTAAACCGCAAACCCCCTGAAAGTGAGATCCTAAAATGGATATATAAACCCCAGTATATTCCATGAGAAGAATTATAATTTAAATTAATGGTCATTATATACACCTCATAAAATAAATTTTAGGTGGATACAACATGTGTCTCACAGAAGTAAAAGGTGGGACGAAAACCCCATACCTTAATTATCAACTTCCGTTGTACACATTAAAAATACATGTATAATAAATATAAGATTATTATAAATATATTAAATAAAAATATCCATATATATCATACCATATATGGTTTACTAATTCCCTTTTATTACCTATTTATTAACAAATCCATGTTAAAATCATGTTCTAATAATTAACTACTTTTTTTCATATATGTTTTGTTTTGTTATTTTATAGTCATTTTAATTCTATAATGATCTCATCATATCCAAAATTAAATCCATGATATAATTATAATATATATTTATTATATATATGAATTTTGAGTAATCTGTAAAATTTAGTGATAGAAAATTAAATACATTGTTCATGGAGACGGTATGCCATACGTATGCTTGAACTTTGTTTCCATTTTCTTTTTGGATTGAAATAAAGATACATAAATGAAATATATTGTAACAAAATAATATTTTTTATGTCATATATATCAAATATGTTCATTTAAAATTACTCAATACCATCCATATAAGCTGTGAATGAATCTCATCGATTCGTAAGGTGGTAGTCTGCTATACACAGAGACGACTTTATCATATTCCCAAAAAATGGAGAGTGTGAAAGTATGTATGACATAATAATTCCATATTCATAATAAAATCATAAATATATTATATTTCATATATAAATAATACGTCAATAATTATTTCATGACTTGGGAGGTGGTAATGGAGAAACAAATTTCATCAGTTTGCAAGGCGGTAGTCCCCCGTACACACGAACAATGATTTCATAATCCATTTTATAGACGTGGAGACGGTTTTATGTCATGGAATTAAAATAAAAAAAATTAATATATGAAAGATATTGTGGTTATTATATAACAATGATATAATAATAATTTAATAAGGTCAATAAATAAATAAAATAATGATGCTCATGGAATAACAATGCATCTTCTTTGGGTATTCTTCTTCGGTTTGCACTAAATATTTCGTAGGTTTGCTTTATTCCCAAAATAAAGATTCTAGGATAAGGGGATGGATGTTTGAAATTTAATTATCTCGGTCATGGATGAACCAAATATGTGTGAATATGTGAATAATGTATGAGATTTTTTGGCCTTTTAAAATTGATGGAGAGGATATATTTGGTATTTTTGAAAATAATTGTGTGATCCTATATTTTTCATATATCACAGGGGTCCAAAAAGGACCACTATCAAATATTATAGGTGTAATGGTAAAACTATGGCCATAAATTAGTTTTCATAATAGTTCATATCTTAGTTGTACACTTATATTTTTATATTAACCCTTGATAAACCCATTTTTATCTCAACAACGATAATTAATTTTTATTACGATAGTTAATTTTTACAACATTCACAATTAATTTTTTTCAAAACATAAGTTAACCATACTAGATAATATAAATTATTATTATTAAAAATATTTAATCCATTTATCCAAATTACAATCATATAAGTATAAAATATTAATTTAAAATAAACCCCACACACATGATGGGAATGTGAGCTTTTAAAGAGAAAATGTTCAGTAATTTAAAATGTTTTTATTTTAAAATTCAATATTAAATTGAGTTAAATGGAATAACATGGATTTATGGATTTACAATTGAACTAATTTTTCTTTAAAAAATTTAAAATATAATTTAACTTTATAAATAAATTAAAAAAAAGAGTTTTTAATTTAAATTCAGAATTGTTTTCACTATTCACCCAAAAAAGAAACTTTTCAGAAAAATTCACAAAAATTCACCCTAATGTAATTTTCATGTTAAACATTAAAAAAATAATTTTATTTTATCATATTAATTTTCTAAAATTTCGAAAAATTTAGTTTTAAAATAATTGTTCCATAAAAAAGAGACAAAATGGTTTTTAGAAGAAATGAAGTGTTTTAAGCATAAAATTGGATTTATTATCATCTATTTTCTAGAAAATGCATAATATAATTATTTAATAGTTTATTTAATATATATAATATTTATATTTCATTAATATCATTCAAAAAAGTAGTTTTTTATTGTATTAAGGTGGAAAACATATGTTAGCATAAAAATAGTTCTTTTAGAAAAAAATTTCATTTATTTTGAATTTTTTTAATTTTCATTAATAATTAGTTAGTTATCAAAGAATTAATTTTATATAAATGTGTAAACCATATTTTAATAATTTAGTTAATCCTATTCATATCCACCATTCCTACAACAAGGTGATAAATCTCATATCGAATAATAATATTTCAATTGAATAATATGTTTTTATTAAAATCTGTGTTGTGTGTAACACAAGATAAAATTTGTATTTTTTAACATAATAAAAACATAGTGTTATTTATATCACAATATAGATAAAGTGTTACTTGAAAAATAATAAAAAATTAGTGTTTCAGGTCACAAAAATTAAGGAAAAGATCAAATATATTTGGAATTTTTTTTTAAAAAATATCGGGGGTGTTACATGTTTCTAGAGGATGTTTGATCTCATAAGAGAGGACCCCCTTTAACAAAATTGTTATTTTCATGACTATGTGGAATATAGGCTTCCACCATTACCATTGGTTGACATTTAACCATTAATTTCCACCTCATGCTAACTCAAATATTATTTGTTTATGATTTACACCATCCAAATCCCAACTATTCAAGAATATTCAGATACTCTCAATGTTACAAATCTATGAACCATACCCATTTTCAAAATATGATTATGTCATCATATCATTTTACCCTTCCATTTGGGGGTATTCCTATTCTGTGAAAACACAATTTTTTGATCTAGTTACTCCTCTCCATGAAACATTCTATTCGTATGAAATTAAAATTACATGATGTTAACATTTATGATAATGTCAAAGTAACAGGATGTTAAACTACATGAAATGTGGCTCATCTTACAAGACCAAAAATTTATTAGACCGGGCCATCCTATCCATGAATCTCTCATAGGGATGAATTTTTCATCTCGATAATAGAATGAAATAATAAAATTTAGTATCCCTATATATGAGCTCGATATATGTAGATGACCCCTTAGTCGACCATGAATTTGAGAATCACTAAGGGAATAAGTTAGAATCCCTCCCCTTATACGAGTCATATCTATGTAGAGGGATATCTTTAATGGATCATACAATGGAATGATTTTTATTCTTACAATATTAATAAGAAAACCTCATAAATCATAGAAATAAAAACTCCATAAACCTTTGTTTAAAGGTGGTTGAGTCATATAGAGTTTCTCTACCTATGTATGAGTCATATATATGTATGACTTACTTGTGCATGAGATAAAACTACACATAAAGGGATATAACATATGGATACCTATCAATAATACTATGAATGGATAAAAGGTACATCATATATCTAAATTTCCTTTAATAGTGCATAGTTTCCTTTAGGATATCTTTCACAACTTCACAGTGGTCTATATTTCCTTAAAACATGATATAATACTGAAAATAATGCATCCTAATCATTATATATTAAACTAAACAAAAAATTAATCCCACTACATGATGTTATATTGTTCAGAACATCACCCATTATCACTCTATATCAAAGGGAAACACGATCGTAACCCTATTCAACCAATTTATATGGTGATTCCATTGTCTTTCAGATCATCTCAATCCATAAATAAACTTCATGTATTGATCACCTCAGTTTTATATAAACCATCCACAACCCTTGTAAAGGAGAAAATATCCCTCTATTTAACTATGTAAGGGATGGATCTACAAAAAATCCATAAACCTTTAAACCAGAGGCATCTTGGTCTTGTATGAAGGGATTTATGATCATTGTGAGCCCTGACAACATCAAAGTGAAATTTGTCACTATATAGTGATTCACGATCATCTTGGGCATGATTGTCCCATACTATTACTAATCACCTAAGAACCATTAACAATGATTTACAACTTTTTAATATCCTTCTCAAAAGGATGTTGTAGTACTACTGAACCTAGGAATACTAATTTGGTTATTGTGTAACACTCCCCTCATTTTAGGTCCATGTGCTTCATGACCTTAAATTTCATGCACTTTGGTCAGTGTTGTACGATCATAAAAATTTTCCTTTGATGGTCCAAACAAAAAGACCCTAAACTAGTAGTTAAAAAGATATAACAATTATCGAGCTAAAAACCCATAGAAGGAATTTTGAGAAAAAGAAATGTCTATACTTTCTAAAATCTATACATTTAGAGTTTTGAAAAAATTATGAGCATAATAAAAAAATAGAACAAAACATGTATGGTCTATATTATAGCCCTAGTAAAATATGAGCTATTCTCATAGGTTCCCTTGGTCTAGGAAAAAGTTACAACAATAATTTATCACATCCCTTAACCATGAAAACATATTTAGTACATGAAAACACAATGTTTAGGGTGCTCAAACCCAAACTGAATATTATTATTTCCATAAAACACAATTTTGTATTTGAATTCTCATCAAAATCTCACAAATTCCATGAGTTTATACCTTCTACTATAACCCCATAGTCAGGATTCATTTCTTCTTGCTCTCCCATATAGTGTATTGGTAACATGGACAGGCTGGTTGGAAAGGGCCCTACAAGGATTCACAAGATAATGACACAATGCTCACAAGCCTATGCCTAGAGGATATTTGGTCCCAGAGGAAAGGACCACTTAAACACATGATCTATTGACCTGAATATGTGTAATACTATATTCCCCCAATAATAAATAACTTCTTATATCTACTAACCCCCATTTTAGTTAACTCAAATATTCGTAGTCCATGATTTATAATCCCCATAACCAAACTATTCACGTGGATTCAACATTCTTGATGTCATGTCTTCATGTATTGTACCCTTTATCAAAATATGAATATGATATACCATTTTTGAACATTTTTATATCCTACACCTTATGAATTGAAACCATATAACATAGGTCTTAAGCTTTCTAACCAGAAACCAAATTGTCATAGGGTTCTAGAACCCTTCATGTATAGCTCTTTTCTCTATATCCCACTTTTTCATCAAAATTTTTAAATAATAAAAAATATTCCATGTCATGTGGAAAGAATCGATGAACCCTTATCATGACCCTAAAAGTAATCCTAGTGGGATCATGCATATGGTCCTTTGACCCATAAACTAGAGCCATCTCCTTCTTTTTAGAAAGGACCTCCAATCCCTGTGAGCCCTAGGAACACTGCAGTAGAACATAGAACCATAAGGTTTTTTTTCATTCATCCTTGACATGTCTTCCCCATTTTATATTCACCGGTTAAAAGTATTGGACACGTTATTTAAAAGATCCATATTCATTATATCCAAGTTGAGACAATATCCCTTATATTTCACCATACATAAAACTAAATCTTAATATGTATATAGTGATTCATGACCCATCATGTAAGTTTATTCTTCTTGTTTTCTACATGAACACAGGGTTATAGAAACCTTTAAAAACAATCATTCTTCAGAATATCAATTAATAATATAGGGTATTAGAACCCATCATTGAAACTTTTTCATTAGGATCCCATCAAGGATATAGGTTTCTCAAACCCTTTTTGAATACTCATGCTTCCCTACTTGTAATAGATAGTATGAGTAAGAATACAATAAACCAAAACAATAAAAGTTATGAGCTAAAAAACCCTAAACTACAACCATAAAAGGTCTGAGATAAATGACCTTAAGTAATTACAATAGATGATCCGAGTTAAAATATATTAAACTACAATAGCAGAAGGTCTAATCTAAAAGTCCCTAAAGTATAACAAAAAAAGGTCCGAGATAAAAGAACGTAAACTATAGAGAAATAAGGTCTGAGCTAAAAGAACCTAAACTACAACATTAGAAGGTCTCAGCTAAAATACCTTAAACTACTACAAAATATGATCCGAACTAAAATAACCTAAACACCATCAAAAGATGGTCTAAGTAAAAAGAACATAAACTATTTTACAAGATGATATGATCTTGATGAACATAAACAACAGTAATAGTTTGTCTTGCAAGACCTTAAGAAGCTAATTAAAAGAGGCAGAATGCTCACTAGGTTGAAAACCCAAAATAGGCACCATAGGAAAAAGTAAAGTCTGTTCTTTCCAGACATGAGCATTTAGTAATCCAAGAAATATTGAGCCCCTATGAAATGAAAAATGCATAAAACACATCAGGTTGAAATCCAGTAAAAATGAGGCCTAAGAAAAATCAAATTCCATTCATGCTAATGTTTCCCCATATGTAGCTTAGGAGTATGTTAGGGTAATATAAAAAATGAAAAAAATATTGTAGGGATCATTATTTTTTCATTTAAAAAAACAATCAAGGATCAGTAATTCCACTAACATATAAAAAATTAGACCACCCTCCCACCAAGACTTATATTCACCCAATTTATTCTTTTAAACATGGTGATCCCAAGAAAAATAGAGAAGAAACATCAATGAGGAATCTCATATCAGTAGTCATTCATGAACAATTATCAAGATAAATTTTTTATGATTCAATCAATCATTTCCAAGGTTTTGGGTTTATTAGGAATTATATAAAGGAAGAGTATCTTTGATGATCTATATGATATCAATTCATTGAAATTTCATGAACATCAAGATTGGAGGAAATCCCAAAAGTAGGATAAAAAGTTTTTAAGGTTTGATTCATTGATAATGCAAAAAAGAGGGAGGAATCTTCATATTCATAGACTCTCCTAAATATTCACAAAGAGGATACAAAAATTTGCATGTATATATCTATATCATAATGAAATCTGATTGGATGAGTTTTCGATATTATCCAGAGTATGGTGAGAGGTTTAAATTGACCATTGAAGTACCACAATACTTGAGGCTTCACATATTTATTAGAAAAGGTAAAATCATTCATCAAAGATACATAGTTCTTTCTCACTATTGTACAATTGTTACTTGACTAGGAAAATATGTAAAATTATGTCATATAATTGTAGATAAACAAATATTCCTACTCCCAAAAAAAAGTAAATGAATGTGTTACTATTTTAAAAGGATACTGTCTAAGGGAGTTTTGATAATCAGAGTGTGGATTTTCTCCCAAATCAGACTTCATGATATGAAATCCTCAACAAATATCTATGGGGGTTCACTAGAATAAGGAATGGTTGATGAGGCATACCCAGGTATTAAGTCTAGATGATATGATGGGGAAGCTAAGTAAGAAGACACATATAATAATCCTTCAGTCGTTACATAATCTATCACTAATATTGAAGTACCAACTTCCTTAATAAATCCTTTCCTAGAAATGGGAGAATTTCCACCCTGGTAAGAGTGCTTACTTGGGGGATCCCATGTGTCCCAAATCAACTCCATTACTATCATAGATATAGGTCTTGGGAAACATAAGTATTTTCCACATGATAGATCAATAAATTCAATATACCACTTGTATAATCATCCAACCAAGATTGGGCATAGTCATGAGTCAATAAGGTAGGGGTAATGAAATATTAAATAATGATTTCATCATTTGTATATTCACACAATAGCATAACAAAAAATCAGACAATGATCCCAGTATACTTTTTTTCCACACATAAACTATGTTAAGTGGAAAAATCATCTAAATACAAAACAAATTGATGATAAAATCGAAAAGGGGCATATGACTCATAGATAATCACCCTTTCTATGCTCGTTGCAAGAATCCCATCCTAGAAAGATATTTCATATGACCTCTATTTGATATAACCACTTCCATTATCAGTAATTTTCCCAATATACGAAGGAAAATACATGGAGTAGAAATAGTCTTGTAATCTCAATATATAAATAACCTTAATGGGGCCAAATGGCATATCCTAGTCCCTAAAAACATTAAATATCATGTTTTGAAATTAAAAATAAGGGATTATGTAGTATTAACATACAAAAAACACTAAAAACACTCCCTTATCCATCCCAAAAAAATTTATAAAGTGATTTTGATCAATTAGAGGACATTACCGTACGGAACATGGCCAAAGAGTTAATTAAGGGGAGTAAGAGGTAGTATAACTAGATTAATAGTGCAGTCATATTCCAATCATGCTGCCATCACCGATATTCCCACTCAAACACCCACCCGTGTGTACCCAACTAGGAAAATAAATCCATTAACAAACAAGGATAAAATAACACTTAAAAAGTCTTTGGGATGCCTCTAATCTCACCCAATAACCCATGATGCATAATCCACGTCATCAATAACGGACCAATAAAAGCCTACACTATTTCAAACATGTCAGGAAGGCCATCAATGAGGGAATATATTGGTTGGATATGTACCACTATGAGAAAGGAATACTTTGATCCAATCCCTGAAATAAAGTAATGAGCATATGTTCATCTACCTATTGAACTTATCCTTTGCAATGGTGAGAATATCCCTTTATATGGATATAGTTTGTTCATGTTCATCCCAAATGTCCATATTAGAATGGAATTCATCATTAATATCCACAATAATATATTTTCCTCCTAACTGGTAAATATACCAGTGTCTAATCCGTACTTTTCCATGAGACATATTAAATGATTTAGTGCTGAGAGACCAATAGTTAATCATCTTTATGAAGACTTCCAATGTATGGTATTTGAAAAAAATAAAAAGTCCATGTTGTCTCATAAATATGAATACCGTGTAACCAAAAATAAATTTTTTAGAAACAATACCTAACCAGATTGACCATTCCCATTCATCAGAGAATTTTATACCAGGTTTCAAGCCGAACTTTTTACTCCAACAACTTCTTTGATTATTGAGAGTGGATACAAGTATGTTCTGGTAACTCTAATAAATTGGATGATGTGAGAAATCATGACCATCTAGATCGTAAGAAGAGTTACCATACATATAAGATACCCTCTAGAGTGGTTCCACGATCAATTTACTATCTTAAAAAATTATAGAATGAATTCAATCGAGAGAAGACAACAACATATGAGATGGAATATTATAGTCGGGTGAAGGAATGGTAGTATCATCCTAAATATTGAATCTTTGAAAAGATAGTCTGTGTAATAGAGGGTAGTTCTAAACTTCAGTCGAAAGAAGCCCCTTAAAAACCTTGTTTTCAGAGAATAATCGGTATCAAGGTTCAGAATTGATATTCCTAGGAAAAATCAACCATCTAGCTACATTTGGAGATGTTTTCAAACTAGAATCCATCTTCACAAGTCTATGAAGAATACATTACAAGGATTACAAATCGAAAAGGGGAAATCAGTTCAAATAAGCGTGTAGCATTGGAAACATTACACGAATCATGTGACCCATATAAGGGTTCGTGATCACATGAATCATTATTGGTCTCAAGAATCATGCGAGCCATGTAATTCATTGCAATTATATGATCCAATTTTAATCCCTAAAATCATGTGACCATTTGAAGTTTATCTGAATTGCACAATGATCATGAGATAAAAAAATAAAGTGGCATCCAACCATGAGAATCACACAAGTAAACATCAATGCCAAATAAATACAACAAAGCATAAAGAAATTACCATTTATTAATAAATGGATTGATTAATAAATTCATTTTGATGAGGAGGTCATTAGGGGAGGTCACGTGATTAAGTCTTATGGACAATTAATATAAGGGGGTTATGTAAAGTAGCCATGTAAAGGATTCATGTAAGGGATGAATTCATTAGATATATATAGGTTTGAGTTGCAGGTGTAATGAATGACCCCTCACTCCCCTATTTATAGGGAACCCTAAAAAATACCACATGCCACTAGAAGACCAAAATAAGATAAAAAAACTAACCAGTTGAAGAGAAAGGAAATGAAGTGAGAATTTACTTTCCTCAAAACTGGCTCCTTTTCAATATGAACCCCACTTCTAGGGGGTATTTTCAACTTTCTAAATGAGTATCAATAATTTTACGATTGAATAAATTCCTAAACCAGAAGTATTATTTTCATAATAATAGAAATAGAAGAGAAACATGGATACATAGTGATTACGCATCTCTGTTACATAGATCACATGAACCCCCAGAATACATGTGATCAAATGAAAATGGGAACATCATGTGCCTGTATTATTAATTCTGAATGACATGATATTAATAATGAGAACCACCAATAGAGAATCATTTTATTCATACAAGGCCCCAGTAAAAAGCCCACTTCATCCTAAAATACCTTCGAAAAAATATTCTATAAGAACCCGGAACTTAATTTTTGGTATGGATCTATATTTTGGGTTGTTTTTTAGGAAAAAAATAATGGTAAAATTTATAAATACACGCTGTGTACTTTTGAGTACACGCCGTGTGCCCGGTTGTTGCGTGTATCCATTTTCTTGCCATGTAATAGCTGTGTACAGAGCCGTGTAGGTGACTTGGAGGATCACCTAAAGTAGGGTTGAGTTGAGGCTAGTACATAGTGTGTATAGTAAATGAACACACAATGTACTTTTCATTTTAATTGATATATCAGAGTGGGGCTATTGGGAAAAAATCCCTCAAGGTAACAATGAAGTATTTTTGGGTTGATTGTGTTTATTGACAAAGCAGGTTTCCATGGAGAATTATCGAGTTCCTGAGAATTTTTTGACAGTCCTTGTTGACAAAGAACGATGAAAAAGGAAAGGACGATATGGAGGCGGTACAAAAGAGCAGTACAAGGTAGCGTCGTTTCGTAGTGTTTGCCAAATTTTTGGGGTCCAAAATTTGGAGTTTGGTGAGAATCGCGAAAAGAGGATTTCCATGAAGATCAAAATTTAATATGGCAAAGGCATGAATTTCGCGGAGATAGGATGCATGGTTTGAAAATCGCAAAGACTAGAATAATGGAGGTGGTGATTCTTCGCGATTACGACGAGCTTCGTGAACGGAAGAGGCTGAAGCGCATTGCGGCGGTGAAGGGATTTTCAAGGGAGCTTCGCGGTGAAGAAGGTCATTGTGAGGGAGCTTCACAGAAAAGAATGTCATTGGGAGGGATCTTCATGGAGAAGGCGTGAAGGAATTGACGGGATGCTCCACGATTACGATGAGCTCCGCAAATAGAAAATTGCCGTGGTGCTTCACGATTTAGACAGAATTCCGGCAGAAACTTCAGAGCTTCGTGAATTGAAATGACGTGGTGTTGACTTTGCGTGGAATGTTTGAGGGTCGGTGGAATCAACTATAAATAGAGGCCGACCCCCTCAAGAGAAGTAGAGAGAATTTTCATAGAAGATCATTTGCTCTCGTTTTGCGAAGGTGGTTCGCGGATCCAGTGTGCTTCGCGAAAGAGGAGCTTCGCGGCCGCTATTTTAGCTCCGTGAAACCTGTGAGCTCTGCATTGGCTTGGTAAGATTCATGAGGGACGTTTCTTTATGATGGATTGAGCATCGCAAAAGTGCTTCACGAAAAGGTAGGAGCTTCGCGAAGGCTTGTTTGAGCTTCACGAAATTGGGAGCTTCGCGAAGTAGGGTGCTTTGCGAAGGTGTTTCCAAAAGGAATTTCCCAGTGGTTCAGAGAAAAAGGGGTATTAATCATTGGATGAAAGTTATACTTTAACAGAGCATCTATCTATAGTTGAAGATGCATTCATTCATTAAAATGAAGAGACCTAGAGGTCTATAAACTGTGAGTGAATCCCTTCACAGAGCAGTGAGCTTAAGAAGAGGAAGAAGGTGATCCTCTCCACCGGCAGTGAGACAGAGAGAGAGAAACATGGAGTAACCCTTGGGAATGAAGGGAGATGACCCTAAACCTTGCAAAGGCAGTGAGCCTGGGATAGAGTGACTGTACCCGAACATTGTAATCCATAGCTAGTGAAGTATAGTGGAATTTGGTAAGACCGACAACTTGTCGGCATATGATCCTTGGATGTAGCCCTTAGCGGTGAACAAAGTAAAATTTATGTGTCCTGTTCTTGCTTAACTTTATGTTTACATTATGCAATAGGAAAGAGGGAGAAGGGTTTTTTTCTTAACCACGAAACAAGATCAGAACTGGCGTTAATTTTAAATTAGCCATACCCTGATTCAACCCCCCTCTCAGGGTATTCAGCCTTATGGACCTAACATGAGCCGTGTATCCTTTACGCATCATTCTTCTTCTAACCATCATTTTTTCAGGAGCAATTGAGAGCGATTCTCAATATCCGAGTCACTGATTCTCTATCTAATGTCTTATCTGTACTCCATTGGGTGTGTTTGAATCCCACTAGTGAGTTTTCCCTTGTTCTTTATCATCTCTTCCTAATTCTTCATCTCTCATGAGTTATCGAGGGTTGGACATTTTTTCCCTTTTGTATATCTACGACTATCTAGGTCGATTAAATGGCTAATGTTAACTTATAGTGATATCCTGATATCAAGGTAGGTGGTTTGTGCCTTTCTTTGGATTTATTTCGATTATATATGGTAAAATTTCTCAATACGTATGTTTAGGGTATCGTGTGTTTTGGAATTTTACATTTTTTAAGACCTGTTATGGTCTATTTGTTTGAGAAAGGCTTTTTGATTATGCATAAGGTTTTATGCCTCGATTATGGGTGTGTTTACCATGTTTTATTGATTATGGCCATTTGGTTTAGAATTCCAATTAGGATTTCTTTGTTTTCCATGACTCCTATTGTTAGGATGGAGTTATAGTTTATTTGAGAAGCTTGTGATTCACATTTTGGAAGTATGACCAAGGGGAATTTGAATGTGAGATTTTCTTGAGGTAGGGTCATTTATGTATAATTTTTTATTATGTTGACCTAGAGGTATTGACTTTGAGAGCTTCCAAGTGGTCATAGACCAGAGGTGTTAGACCACGAGAGCTACCGAAAGGGAAATTATTAAATGAATGTTGGACCTTACGGCATAGAGTATGAGATCTTCTAGGTGGTCATTATAATTTACTATTGCTAATAAGAACAAGGTTTATTGACTGTGAGAGCTTCCTAGGTGGTTGTTTGTAAAGGTTTAGTTCTATGTGGGACCAATGTGGTTAGACTATGTGAGCTTCCCAAAGGGTCATTATTTTATTGAATTGATGATAAGTTGAACCAGAGGGGTTAGACTGTGATAACATTCACAAAGGGTTTATTTTTAATGTTTGATGAATGTGTCGAGCCTTCCAAGGAAAACCCCAATGTTGGGCTCGATATTTGGGCATAGTTAAGAGCTTATGGTAAATCCTGATATTTCAGTATTCAACAGATTTAAAAATTAATGAATGCAAATGAATATAATTTGAAACTGTTGGATTGACTAATTTTGAGTACTTCATAGTTTATTACTGCATTTCTACATATTACTTGCTATATATATTCTCTGACAGTTTGGAAAAGCTGTTCTGGTGGTTTCCTACAAGGATTTTTCTCACATCCTGTTTGGGTCATGCTTTGGACCCAAATAGATTATATGGTTGGAGGTATAGAAAAGGGAAATCACCCTTCTTCATCAGGTACATGATTTCCATTGGAGCTGGAGATAATTGGACCAAGTTGAGGATTGTGATGATGTTGGAGTTTACTATTTTTCTATACATTGGTTTTAGTATTGTAATTCCAGCATTGTGACATGTTTGGTGCTTTCCAAGACACATGTTACATGCATCATTTATTTATATATATTCTGCTGTTGTTTTATTCTATCGGTCTTCCATTTTTTAATTCTATTTTATAGTATTACTACTTCTTTTACTATTTAATATATGTTATTACTCTATGCATACTATTCCAATGAGGGAATAGTTTCATAATTATCACTCTGTGGACCATTCTTATAGTTGGAAGCCTCTGGCATTTGGGTAAATGTGCTTGAGATCATGTGACCAACCGGGTTCATGGCACCTTTTGGCGGCTCCTGAAACTGGGATGTTACAAAGTGGTACCAAAGGAGTTTCTTTTCTCCTTGTATTGAAATTTGGAGCATATAGACAGGGATAAAAAAGAATAGGTAATTTATAATAAGCTATGCAAGGGAGTATATAACCCATATCTAGGGAAAATCAAAGTTACCTCGAATATTGATACCTTTTTAGTTTTTCAATTGTTACAAGTGATTCAATTGGTTTTTGATGTTATCAATGATATTATTGAGGTTCTATTTATCTTTCAATGCGATGAGATGAGGGTATTCCATCTCATGCATCATATAGTCACTTGATAGAGATAACATGTCATGCATTCTTTTCATTCCATTTAGGGTGCATTAATGATTGCATGTTGTTGTGTTAGATATTGTGATAGATATTCATGATGTTGTGATAGATGTTGTAAAACAATACCTGCTATTTTTGAAGTGCCCATATTAGTGTGAATCACTGAGAGGGGGAGGGGGTGAATCAGTGATCCTTTTAAACATTTTACTAATTAATTATTTTCAATTAAAACCCTATGGATGGTTAACTCCTCGATCCACTATTTTAGTGTATCTTAGCCTTACCTTGAGTGATGCTGTAAATGTAAAGGCACTAGACACAAGGATTTACAAGGTTTATTTTAAAGACCTACTCCTTGTTGTGTTGGTTATTCTCACTAACATAGATTATTTACTATAATTTGATTATTAATTACAATGTTCGATAAGGAGTCACATTGTATCTCTCCTGAGTCACACAGAAGGTTCTTTATACTGCTTCACTCAGTGTTACCAGAGTCTCACTGGCGTACTCTAGAGTCTCGGAAAAGTCTTCGTCTTCTCCCAGAATCTCACAGGGTTCTTCTAGCTCTCGAGTCACAGGATCAGCTTCCTTCTTTAAGTTATTTCCTGATTCACTATATATTATCTTCTTATCTCTACGTATAGGCTTTCTGAATCAAACTTTCCTATGTATCTCTTCAAGAATCTTCAAAAGCCTTTGGTAAGGTCTGTTTTACTTTCTCAATATCTCTGATCATTTTTTTGATCTGTCCTCAGTCTCAACAAAGCTCAGACAATTCTTTCTTCTTATGATGAAGATATGGCCCCACATATGTGTGTTCAAGTTCGACACACAACCTCTTTAAGAATTCTAGAATAACTCTAAACAATATCAGCTATGTCTGCCTTCTTGGATTCTAAAATACTGTAAACTCAGATAGAAGATCTTCTTTAATTCAGTCTAGCTTTAGTATCAGTTCTCATTCACTTCATTCATGGATTTCATTGCATCCATACATCTTGTTTTTTGATACCTCAATGATTTTTACATGAGAATGTGTTCATGCATGATGTCATGTTTGTATCTCATGCTTTTTCACATGAAGTATCTTCTTGGATTATTCCTTCTCTATTTTCACACACACAATATCTTCCTTTTAGTGTCTTCACGTGTGCATGGGCGTGAATTAATGCACAATCTCCTTCTTCCATATTTCTTGTGTGAAAACCCCAATGGGTATAACCACTTGAGAACACACACATCCTATTTCTTTTTCTCACTTAATATCACACACACTTTTTGTATTTGGTTCTTTTCAAACACACACTTATTATTTTATGTAGGTTTAATATGAGTGTGTGTCTTCAAACCCAAATGTTTATAGTCTCTTCTATTTTTTATTCATATTTATTCTTCCTCTATCATCACATGTCCTCACAATTAGCCTTTCATGTTCTTTACATGCACATGAACTCAACCATGCATGCACCATCTCTTTTCTTCTTCTTTCACACAAAACCTGAATGGGTGTGATCCTCCCTTTGTCTTGTTCAGATATCTCAAATCATGAACATGCATGAATGAGAATCATGTGATCACTTTACTTCCTCCACAAAGTTCCTCATATCCCTTCTTCTCCTAGGGTAGTGTATGTATACACTGTCCTTTTATTGTTCTCATGCAAAGGGTGTGATCTTCACAAAACCTGAATCCTGCAAACACAAAATAGAATATATATAAATATATATATCTGTGTGTGTGTTTTGAATTAAGGGTCTTCTTCTTTGTGAAAATAGGAGGGCATACATGGTCTTCTTCTTTGCACATGGTGTGCGTGTGATCTGTCTTCACTGAAGTATTTATAGAACAAATAAGGGCTTGTGGTTCTGTCTTCGTAGAGTATAGCAATGGGGTGTGTGCCCTAGTTGCTTTCCCATGGGATCACCTCCACAAGACATAATGAGGGTTTGAGAAAAACTATCACGCATCCATGAATCTCTTCACATAGAGGGTGGATTTTTCCTTCACAAGGTAGTTCAAGAGTGTTATGTACTTGTTGAATGCATGTGGGACCTCTTCTCCTTTGCGTAGCAAGGCTGCGTGAAAACCTCTGCTCCTTTGCATAGAAAAACAAATGTGGCATGCCCTGTTTCTGAGAAACATGAACACACGAAGAGATTCGAATGGAAGAACCACTTCATTGCTTGGGATCCTACTTTTATAGGTGGGGAGAGAATTCAAAACCATGGGGTTCAAATATTTGAATGCCCGAGATATATAGAGTTTTTAAAACTTGAAATGAGGATCAATATATAACTATAAGTCTTGGTTTTTTTTGTTCAACATAAAAACCATATTTCTCAGTTCAATCCTCACATGCATGCATCTTCAAGCGCATGCAGATCTTTTATTTATACATCGAATGACCAATTCAGCCTCAACATATTCATTTGACTTAAAATCCTTATATTATCGTTTTTTCTTATCATTCATTAAACTTTTAATGCATATATGATATCATGTTGGTCAGACGATAATCATGTAGGATATTTCATCATCAAAAGTGGCTGGGAGTTCGATCTTGATGGATCAGAAGTAGCAATGGCGAGCAGTGGAATCTGGTGGCTCTATATGCAGTCAGAGGTTGAAGACGACACCATGGTATTTAAATAAGTTCATATTAATCACGGATGTCGGCGATTAGATCATGGGACGTGGGCTAGAGAATGTGGTTGAGATCTCACGTGACATCAGATGAGTGGCCAGGATTACCTCCATGTTTTAAACCCATCTCACATTGAAACAGAGACATGGATGCAGCTTATTATAATACAAGCCACCACAAACACAACAAATAATTCTCATCCTCCCCTAATTGTACCACCCCGTACCGTGTTCACCCTACGGGCGCGCTCCTGCGCCCACTCTGCTCCTTAGGTGTGTACCTAGCACCAGCTATGCATGCTATCTATAGAGTTTGATCATATTGCATGCACTTGAGGGCTTATACATAGCATGAACACACCCTACCTTATGTGGGGATAGCCTTGAAGGTTTCCCTCAGGCACCATTGACACCTCAGGTCTTGCATGTGCTTGAGGATGAGGTCCTCATCTGGCCTTCATGGTTGGACCCCTTTTATTTAATGTAAGGCCATATATACTTGGTTAAAAACCAAGTGTATAGTAAAAGAATAATGAATGGCCACCTTCTTCATTATCTCTTGAATTCTAAACCACCATCCTTCTTCTCTCATTAGTCTCTTCTTTTTTATATTCTTTTTGGAATGAGAGTTCCAAATATCTTCTCCAAAACAACATTAATCTTTTCTTTAGATCATAAATCCCAATGATATTCAATACAATCATTTTATCAAATCATAGATGATGCATGGATCATTTCTTCATTTCTCATGCATTAAGGCATAATGAATGGTCTTCAATGGTGTAATGAGTGATGAGTTCTCATTAAAACCCATGCCTTCTTCATTGAGGATTATCCCAAACAATCATTTGATTTCTAAACTTTATCCATTTCTATTCAATGTTTGGATATTTAATACTTCATCCACTTAGTGACTATGGATGTATCTTTACTTCTTTCCTCATTCAATTTAGTATTTCAAGGACTTCTCCAATGGTGTTACAAAGTGTCTCCTAGTGACACATATATACTTAGAAGCAATTATATAATTGTCATATTTAATGTGGAGAATGTCCAAGCATGGAATCCAATTCCAAATAGTGATTCCCCAAATATCACTGGCATTCACTTTGGAACAACTTCCACTATTCAATTATCATCACCACCACTTTTCCATACAGATATTGATACTTGACACCTTATTGAAATCTTATTGACATCAAATGAAACACCAATCTCAACAATCCCCCCATTTTTATTTTGTTTTCAAATATATCTTAAGCACACATTGTATGGGTCAGTATATGTTCCAATATTTTCTCCCCCTTATTGGAAACCATATTCAAAGGTGTAGTGGGGTCTTTTCAAAAACATGTCCTCCTCCCTTTAAGGAATATCCTTAAGAATATTTTTGAGAGAGGGATGATGTCACATGGTTCACATAACAATGAGCCTTTTGTAAATCAACCCTAATTCTACTTAGGATAACCCAGCGTAGAAAAAAAAGACATATGACCATGGTATTCAATGTTTTCCTTAAACAAACATACATGTGAAATGATGCCCAGAATGTATCAAATCTTATCCCAGGGTTTGGAAATTTTCATATTTGTCAACGAAATGCCAAATCCTGCACATACTTCACCAAACATATTAAAATGTTCATGTGAAAAGATAAAGATCCCCCTTTAATACCATATTTTCATCAATCAAGCACTCCCCCTTAATTGACATGATAACTAAAATTGCAAACATATAATGAAATTTTGATTGGAATTCCTCAACGTCAAATTCTTGAGATGATATGAATTTAATTTTTTTTCTTAACATAATCATTTATATCATCTCCTTTATGTTTTCTCCCCTTCAAGGGGTGCACATTATTTGAATTACCTTGGTGGACAATATCATCACATAAGTTTGAAGATATGAAAGTTGATAATCATCCACTATGGACCACTTCAAGTAATTATAAAATCATGCATAATGAGTCCAACTTGTAGTTATCCACTTTTCTCATCCAACTATCATATTGAGGATGAACTTCACCTTTAATTCTATGAAATGTAAGCACATATATATAACAAAAACATTAGGGAATAAGGTGGAAAACTTACGAGCTTCAACATTGAAGCATTGGGGATGATAATTTTTTCTCAACCCAATAACTCCTTTCCATGCAGCTCTAGAGTGTCTAGTATACTTAATGCTGGTATTTTCTCTCCATTTGACATTTTGATCTTTCATTGTTAGCATGGTCCCTTTACTTACATTCTCATTCAACTTGTGTCGATTTTTACCTATTCTTCTTCGAGTAATGAAGTAGCTCCCATTGGTGCGTGTTTTTAAATATCCAACATATCCATTTGTCCTGGTAAAATAGTTATATATTGGTTTTCTTCATGTCAAGCCTTCGTGCACCTTCTACACAGTAGTTGTGAGACACTAGGATTGTCATATGCTGACAACCTCTCATGAAATTCGAATTCTCCTTCACATAGAATGACCTGTTTCCCTTTTTTACATTTCTTTATCTATTACTTCATCTTCATATATTTGTATTTATCTATTATTTTTCAATTGATTAGGCTAGATAACGAAAAAATCCTTCTTAATATTATATGATTTGGAGCTTCCACATGGATTCTTCATTTTCTTAATGTAACGTTTCTTAGGAAAATTATTACAATTATCTCCAGTAATTTCTTCATTTAATCCCATATTCTTTTGGATTGATCCCCCTTTTAGTTTAATCATTATTCTATTCATTTCCATTGCTTGTTTAAAGTGATCCATTGTATGAAATTTATTTCCATGACAGAAGAATCGTTTCTTTGTTGATATGACATTCTTGGAATCTAGTTTGAACTTCTTCTTGGGAATAATTTGTTTAACTATTTTCTTGACTTAATTGTTTTGCATATTACCAATGGAATAGTTTTCAAATATTTATCCTTTTTCTACCTTTTTATGGAATATGATTCTTTTCAACATATTCATGAGGCATGGTAGGACTAAACCAACATTCATCATAAATATGGCCACTTCTGTTGCAATTATCACAGAAGTGTTAAAGATATTCAAATATGTTCTTGATAGATAGATTCTTCTTTATTAGGGTTTTCTTCCTTTTATTTGTAGGATGCTTTATTTCTTCATATCTACTTTCCATGAATCTATGCCTTCTATAATTTTCACATGATGACATATTATTCCACCAATCATTGGCTTGATGCCCAAACATTGAACAACACCTACAATAGCCCACAAATCTCTTTATTTTACTTGTAGTATCAGTTTGGATAGATTTAGTGAAGTTTTGTTTTTGGAATTGTCTTTATTTATTTGTAGAATAATTCTATGAGTTTTTATTATTAATCATTCCAATATTCACCTTTTTATGTATGTATTTACATTTTTATCAATCCAAATATGCCCATCTTTTAACTTTTAAGATGTACTTATAGATGTAATAGCATTAGTAGAAATAGAAATAATTGGGTTATGGGATACCTTCTTATTGGAGGATATTTACATTGTATTAAAGGATGATCTAATGTTCCTTTTGGAAACAAATTCCTCAATAAAAAATTGAGTGGAAAAATATCTTCTTTCATATGTTTGGGATGTTCCAGCTTGGAGTGACTGATTATTCTTAAATTTCACCTCCAACTCTAAACACTTCATGTTGAGGGAGTTATTCTCATCCTCAATTGATCTCATCTTGCTTTCCCAATTATCCTTCCACTTTATCATTTTTTCTTCATTCCTATTTTTTAATTGTTTCAAAGAGATATAAAGCTCTTTTACCTTGTTGTTTTTGTATTCTAGTTGAGATGATTTAACAACGATAGATACTTTCTACAACATTTTAAATGAGTGGAAAGCTTCTACAAATACCATTTTAAGGAATTATTTCTATCAAATATTTTTCTGAAATTATTCAACAACATGAGCATGTCTTTCATTACAACGAGAAATTGTTTCTTCCTTTTCCTTCACTAGTTTTTTGAGAATCTTGGATATTCCAACCCTTTTAGCCAATTCCTCTTCTATGGTATCCAATTATTCTTCCAAATTTATTTTTTTCATCTTGAAGATTACTAATACATGAAGCAATGTGTCTTTCCACTTATCTAGGGACTTTATTTAGATGATCATTGAGTGTAGTATGAAGATTCCTAATTGATCTATAAACATCACAGCATGAGCAGGCTTCATCTAAAGAATAATAAGTATTATCACATATGATACCTTTCAAGTTACATTAAATAGAAGATGTATCCACATTATCAGTAAGATTTTCTTTTCATATTTCATTTCTGATTTCTCTTTCAATTATTCTGTGTCTTGGAATATACCTCTATTTGAGGTTATTCACACATTTTTTCAAATATGCACTTCATAAAGACTCCCATGGATCATTTAGAGGTAAACTCCTTTTGATACTAATCAAAGTGCTCAAATTAATTTGAATCACTAAAAGAGGGATGGGGTGAATAAACAATCCTTTTAAACTTTTTACTAATTGATTTTTTTTAATTAAACCTCTATGGGTGGTTAAAGCCTTGTTATAATATTATTATGTATGACAGCCTTATCTCATGTGATAATGTAAATGTAAAGGCACTAAAAAAAGATTTACAAGGTTAGGTTCAAAGGCCTACTCCTTGCTATGTTGGTTATTCTACCCCACATAGATTCTCCAATATAATTCAATAAGTAATTACAATGGTCGATACATAGTCACAGTATATCTCTCCTAAGTCCCCCAAGAGGTATTTTATACTTCTTCACATAGTGTTACTAGAGTCCCACTGGCCTGCTCCGGAGTCTCATTGAAGTATTTTTCTTCTCCCTAAATCTCACAGGGTTCTTCTAGCTCTTGAATCACACGAGAAGCTTCATTATTTTTGTTATTTATAGATTTAAAAAAGATGATATTATACTCTATCCACACAGGCTTTTTGAATCACACTTGCTTGTGTATCTATTCAATAATCTTCAACAACCTTTGGTAAGGTCTGTTGGCCTTGCACAATAACTCTGGTCACTTTTATGATCAGACCTTAGTCTAAAAAATTCTCAAGAAATTGTGTATTCTTTTGATGGAATCTTGGCCTCACTTATTTATGTACAAGTGGTTCACACAACCACTTCATGAATTATAAAATAACTCTGAACAATATCAGCTTTGTCTGCCCTCTTGGATTCTAAAATATTGTAAACTCAGATAGAAGATCTTCTTTAATTCTTTCTAGCTTCGATCTTAGTTCCCATTCACTTCATGCACGGATTTCTTAGCATCCGAACATCTTGTTTTTGTATATCTAAATGATTTTTACATGTGAATGTGTTCATGCATGATTTCATGCATGTGTATCAATCTTTTTCACATGCACTATCTTCTTGGATTCTTCATTCTCAATTTTCACACACATAATATATTCCATTAAGTGTCTTCATGTGTGCATGTGAATGCATACATGCACAATCCCCTTCTTCTCTCTTTCTTGTGTGAAACCCCTAATGGTTATAAAATATTTATCACACACACTTCCTCTTTCTTTTTCTCAATTAATATCACACAAACTTTTTGTCTTGGTTTATCTTCACACACACACATATATTTTAATTTAGGTTCAATATGAGTGTGTGTCTTCAAACCCAGATGGGTGTAGTCTTGTTTATGTGTTATTATTGTTTCTTCTTCCGCCTTCTTCACTTGTACTCACAATTTTTCTTTCATGTTCTTTGCATGCAATTGAACTCAACCATGCATGTACACTCCCTTTTATTCATCTTTCACACACAACCCAAATGGGTGTGATCCACCCTTTGGATTGTTCGGGTATCTGAAATCATTAACATTCATTCATGAGCATCTTGCATGCAATTTCCTTCCTCCAAAAACTGCCTCAGGTCCCTTCTTGTTCCCCTAGGGTAGTGTATGTATACACTGTCCTTTTCTTTATCTCACAAAAATTGTGTGATCTTCACAAAACCCAAATCCTACAAACACAAAACAGAATATATATATATATCTGTGTGTGTGTGTGTGTGTGTTTGTTTGTTTGTTTTGATATAAGGGTCTTCTTCTTCTTATTTGTGAAATCAGGAGGGCACATAGCATCTTCTTCTTCACACTAGGAGTTTTCATGACCCGTCAACATATATCCAATAAATTCTTGTGGTTATATCTTTGAAGAGTATTTCAAGGGTGCATGTGAACTAATTGCGTGCCTATGGTATCACCTCCAGAAGACACAAAAAGGTTTTTAGAAAACATGTCACATATATGTGGATCTCTTCGCACAGAAGGTGTGGTTTTCTTTCATGTGATAGTTCAAGAGTGTTATGCACTTGTTGAATGCTTGTGGTAATTCTTCTCTTTAGTGTAGCAAGGTTGAACTGAAACCTCTTCTCCTTTTCATAGAAAAACAAATATGATGTTCTCTATTTTTGAGAAACACGAACACCCAAAGTGATGCGAATGGCATCAACCTCTTCACAGCTTGGGATCCTTCTTTTATAGGATTGGATCACGTTCAAAACCACAAGGTTAAAATCATTTAATTGTCGAGATATATGTCATTTTGAGATATTCAAACATGGATGAAGATATGGAAATAAGTCTCGTTTTCTTTCTCTTAAACGTAAACTCCTTATTTCTCGGTGTAGTACTCATGTGCATTCATTTTTGAACACATGAAGATATTTTCTTTGTACCTCGAATGACCAGTTCATCCTCGATAACTTTGTTTGATTTGGGATACTTTGATTTTGATTATTTCATTTCATGCATGAATCATTTAATGCAAGCATGATATCGTGTTGGCCATACAATCATCATGTAAGATATTTCATCATCAAAAGTGGTCAGGAGCTCCATCTCTGTGGATCAGCAGTGGCGATGGAAAGCAGTAGCATTGGGTGGCTCTCCATGTGGTTGGAGTTTTAAGACAATGCCACAACCATTATATTTTGTAGGATTAATCATGGATAGTGGTAATTAGATCATGTGATGTGGGATGGAGTGTGCGATCGAGATCTCATTTAAGATTAGATGAGCAGCCATGATTACCACTGCATTTTTAAAACCCATACCACATCGAAAAGGAGACACAAACACAACTTATTTATTAAACAAGACACCAAAACCAAAACTCAGAATTCTCATCCTCCCCATATGGTACCTATTCCTACCGTGTTCACCCTGTGGGCGTGCTTCTGTGCCCTCTCCTCTTCTTAGGCATGCACCTACATCCCACTATGCATTCTATCTACATAGTTTGATCACTGTGCTTGCTTCTAAGGGATTATACAGGGCCCTTGCACACCCTGCCTCAAGAAGGGCGGGCCTTGAGGGCTTCCCTCAGGCACATTTTACCCCTTAGGCCCCGCATTTTATTGAGGACGAGGTCCTCAGGTGGCCTCCATGGTTGGAACCCCTTTTTTAATGTAAGGCAATATATACTATGTTAAAAACCAAGTGTATAGAACAAGAATAATTCATGGTCACCTTATTCATTATCTTTAGAATTCCAAACCATCAACCTTCTTCTCTTCTTATTCTCTTATTTTTATATTATTTTTGGAATGATAATTCCAAATATCTTTTCCAAAACCTCATTACTCTTGTATTAAGATCATGAATCCCAAAGATCTTCAATACATTCCTTTGATCTAATCATGGATGATGCATGAATCATTTTATCATTTCTCATGCATTAAGGCATAATGCATGGTCATATATGTTGTAATGAATGATGTGTTCTCTTTAAAACACATGTCTTCTTCATTGAGGATCAGCATAAACAATCATATGATTTCTAAAAATCATCCATATAGATTCAATGGATATATCTTGAACACCTCATCCACTTAGTTACTATGGGTGGATATTTACTTATTTCCTCATGAAATTGAGTATTTCATGGAATTGATCCAATGTTGTAAATATGTGTCTTCCAGTGAAATATATATACTTAGGATCAGTTCTATAATCATTAGATTTAATGTGGAGAATGTCCAATCATGACATCCAATGTCAAATAGTGACTCCCCAAATATCAATGGAATTTTCATTAGAATGACATCTGATCTTCAATAATCATCACCACAACGTTTCCATACACATATTGATACTTGAAAATTATTGAAATCTTATTGAAAACAAATGAAACACCATGCTCAAAAAGTTTGATAGGGTATTGGGATATGTAAACTTTCATTTGGATGGATTCCAGACTTTGGTCTGTGATGTGTTATGGGCCCTCTTGGATCAGAATTTTGTGGATCATATTTGAACATTAATTGAATTTTATCAATTTATGAGATGAATAAGTATGGAAATAATTAATTAATATTAGTATGGGCTCTGACATGTTGGAAATTTTCAATCCTTGGAAAAACAGTTATGTTTTTTAAGGGTTCTAAAGAAGTTTCAGAGGATTACTATTCGAAAACCCAGAAAACATGGCATGTAGTGTTATGAAAACACGCCTTGTGTTCTTATGTTCTGGAAGAACTGACATTTCTTAAGTACACTTAGTGTACTGAGAGTATATGTTTTGTAGTGCTTGATCGTATGGGTGACTGTGTGAGTAGAGACATAGGGATGGGAAACTTTTGGAAACACACACCATGTCTGGATTGTACATTCCATGTAGTAAAGAACCGTGTATCCAGCTGTGTGACCATCGACATAGGTGCATGGAACATAGTTTGTGCACTCCATGTATCATTTATGCATGTCATGTAGAGTCGAATATGTATATGACCATGTGACTAACAACATAGGTTGTTAGAACATAAGCATCACACACTGTGTCTAGGGTGAACACACTACATAGTGTTACGCATGAGTGAACCATGTAGTTCTAGCCATATATAGTAACCCTAGTAGGATGTAAAATTCATGTACACACCATGTATTAGGAGGAACATGCCAAGGGTGTGGGTGTTACATGACCAGATTTGGCAGAGGTGCACTCGATGTTAAAAACTTAAGGGGACACACCGTGTATGGGTTATAAACACAGTGTATCCCTGTTTTGTAAAACATGAATGTTTTTTCTCATGTTTCAATCATTCACTTCTAAGTTTTTGTCCTTGATAATTTTTAACTAAGGTGTGAGCTTGACCCTGTAGAGTCATTCCACCAAGATAAACTCCCTTTTTATTCTTGATACAAGGAAATGAATTGACATAAAAAAGGTAGATCAGTGAATAACAACAGATCCTCTCATGGTGCCTATTTTGGCTTGATCTTTTATACCGAACATAGGTGATGATGCATAGTTCCGGGTGGGATTTTTGAGGATGTTACAGACCATTCAAGGAGCACCACATCCTTCCTCATCTATGGTAGAGTTTACACGGTTGTTCCAACAACAACATTCTCCCACATTTCTTGGGGATAAAGGACCATAGAGTGCAAAGTCATTGTTGGAGGCCATGCTTGCTATCTTCAAGCTTCTGGAGATTCCTTTGGAGAGGAGGGTGATGCTCGTGATGTACATTCTATGTGATACCACAAATTGATGGTGGGATGATATCTCACAGGACGGATGCCATCATGATATGTATTGGGAAGATTTTTAGAGGACCCTCTATGATTACATCTATCCCAAGACATTGAGGGATGATCAATCCTGAGAGTTCATGCATTTGGAGTTGGTTTCTCTTTCAGTGATTGATTACTCTTCTCATTTTACAGAGCATCAGCGCTTCACACTAGTTCTATGAGGTGATGAGTTATATTTGGATAGGAGGTTTGAGGATGGTCTCAGGTATTCCATTTGATCATAGGTGAATTTCTTCGGGTCGATGTCAGTGAACACTATAGTGAACCAAGCACTAATTATGGAGTACAATCTGAGGGTGTTGGGAGCTACCGGCCAAGGCAGTTCCGCATCCGGGGTCAGTACTCATTTGATAGATAGCGGGTAGCGTCACAGGTAGAGTTCACATGTGATTTCTTCATGTATCCAGGTGGTATGGTACCAATAAGGTAAGAGTGGGAATATGAGATCATAAACCAAAAAACATATTTGAGTGTAGATCAGGTAGAAATATGGGTCATTTTTAGCATTTTTTTATGTTTTCCTCACCAACAACAGGTGATAGGGGTTCTGTTATGACTCCACATTCAAGAGAAGGACTACCAGTTTCTCATCAATCGTGGAACTAGATTTCGACAAGCTATTTAGGCTGAGTAAGTGGTTGTGGCCATGGTATTTAAGCTACATGTTTTCAGAAACAACATGGTGGATCAGCTCAGGGTAGTTAGACAGGGACATAAGGCCATGGTACATGTTAGAATTTTTATGCCGAGCAGACCCATTAGGAGAAGGATCCTAAACCCTCTATGGTTATAAGTACAATTATAGTTGCCTCAGTTTTATCTTCTACTCTTCTTGATATAGGGGATTCTCATAGTTTCATATCTATTATAGTTGTGAAGATCTCTAGGCTCTGTATATTTACTTTTGAGGATGTTTTGATGCTAGAAACTCTATTGGGGATTAGGATGGCTAGTGTATGTCAGTTAAAGGAGTCCCCTTTTGAGGTTAGTGGGTGTCACTTCTTATGGTAAATTATAACATAGATATGACAAGCATCGATGTAATTATCATAACTTACTAGTTAGTTTCCTTTTAGGCCATTTTTTACTGCTATCACTGTAGGGGGAGTTTCACGTCACTAGAGGGTGGGTCTTTTCCATACAAGGGAGAATGAGATGTCCATGCGAGCATAGCTAGACCCAACCATCAGGGGTTAGGATTAATTAGAGCCTATATTTCAAGTTTATATCTAGAGGACCAAGGGACTTCCCAGATGAAATTTCCTCCTGTGGTGGATCGTTTCAGGGATGTATTTCTAGAAGACCTTTTAGGATTACCTCTAAAGCGAGAGGTAGATTTCTCTATTGAGCTTATACCATGAGTGACACCAGTGTGCATTACTCCGTATAGGATGGCTACTCCAGAGTTACATGATCTCTAAAAGTAGTTTGTGGAGTTATAGGACAAGGGTTTCATCCTACACAATACTTCTCCTTGTGGGTTTCCTATCCTTTTTTCTAAGAAGGTGGATCATACCCTCTAACTTTTGGTGGATTATTGGATGTTGAACGATTTGACCATTAAGAATCGATATCCCTAGCTAAGGATTAATGATCTCTTTGATCAGCTTGGGAGAGGCCAACTATTCTCAAAGATTGACTTGAGATCTGATTATCATCATTTACACATTAAACCACTAGATATAACTCTTATAGCCTTTCAGATTAGGTATGTTCTACATGAGTATTTGGTTATGCCGTTCGATATCGTGAACACGCTTGCAGTTTTCCTGGCATTGATGAACCGAGTGTTCCGTCCTTACTTGGATTATTTTTTGGTAGTATTTATGGATGATATCTTGGTGTAATCTCACACTCGACACAACTATTCCATCCTTCTTGATATTTAAAATGGCACTTTTGGATGGATCTGATTCACTTCTTTGGTAATGTTATCTCAAATACTGGAGTATCTGTTTACCTAGATAAAGTGTGGGTAGTAGTTTCCTAGGATCATTCGAAGAACTTCTTTGAGTTATATAGTTTTCTAAGTCTATCTAGTTACTACCAGAGCTTTATAAAACACTTTTCATGCTTAGTACCGCTATTGACAGGCTTGACTAATAAGGGTGAAATGTCCTTATGGATATATTCCTATGATTCATCATTTGAGGAGTTGAAATGGAAATTGAATTCAGTACTAATAACGATTTTTCTAGAGCTATAAAATTGTTACACTAGTTACTGTGATGCATCAGGTATCAAACTGGGAGTAGTGGTTATGAAGGGGGAAGGATTCATTGCCTACGAGTCTCAGTAGTTGAGGCCACATGAGTGGAATTACCTAACACATGATATCACGATAGCTGCCGTTGTGAATGATTTACACTATTGGATACATTATATTTTTGGAGAGTATTTTATGGTATTCAATAACAACAAAAGTCTCATGTATATCTTTACTCAGCGTGATTTGAATTTGAGATAGTGAAGGTGGGTTGAGCACCTTATGTATTTTGAATTTGACCATGCCTATACACCTTGGAAAGGAAATGCAGTGACTGATGCGTTGAGAATGAGGACTTAGATATAGGTAGTTCAGGAGGCCAGTAGTGAGTGGGAGCTCATGGATCTGTTCTCTAAGATGCATTTGGAGGTGCAAAAAATACAGGGGCATGCGTTTCTTCCATATATAACTGTTACCTATACTCTACCAGATCGAGTGTGAATGAGGTAGCTATCGGATTCTAAAGGCCTAGTACTACAGAGTGGACCCTACTCTTGGGTGGACCATAGGCGATGGTGAGATCTTGCATTTTCATGGATGCTTATGGGTGTTAGCAGACATACATGAGGAGATGATGGATGATTTTCAATCCTCATTTTGGGTTGTTCATCCTGGTGTACACAAGATGTATCTATACCTGGATTGTCAGTATTGGTGGCCAAGTATAAAGAAGGATGTAGCTGCTTTCATTATGAGATGTTCCACCTATCAGTAGGTAAAAGTATAGCATCAATGATCGAAATATATTTTTCAGAAGTTACCCATTCTCAAGTAGAAGTGTAATGATGTGATGATGGATTTCGTGATGGGTTTACAAAGGTCACCTCAAGGAAATGTTGCAGTCTAGGTTGTTGTTGACATACTCTTGAAGGTTTCACATTTCTTTCCAATCTAGGATACCTTCAATGTTAATGAGCTTGTAAGGTTTTACATATGATATATTTTAGGTTTTCATGGTGTTCCTCACACTATTGTTTCATATAGGGATTTTGGTTTACTTCTCATGTCTAGAAAGGACTATAGAGGGATTTGGTTACACATTTACTTCCGAGTTCAACTTACCATCACCAGATAGATGGCCAGTCCAATTGCATGATTTAGGTGTTGGAGGACACTCTTTGAGCTTGTGTCCTAGTTTTTGGGGGCCCTTGGGGGAGTCATATACCCCTAGTGGAGTTTTCCTACAATAACAATTTTCAGGTGATGATTCATATGGCACCTTGTGAGGCATCGTACGATTGGCCATGCCAATCACCCCTATGTTTAATGGTTGAAGGAGAGGCAACTATGCTGGTACCTCATCTTGTCCAGGAGACCACTGACCAAGTAGAGTTGATTCATTAAAGGATGGATAATGTATAGTCTCAACAGAAATCTTATGCTGATCAACAAAGACAACATATGTATTTTGAGGTTTGAGATTATATTTTTTTACATGTCACACTGAGGTTGGGAAATATGAGGATTAGGAGGCAGGGGAAGCTTTAATCTAGATACATCGGGCCGTTTGAGGTTTTGGAGAGAGTCAGACCAGTTGCATATCAGTTGCAATTACTTTAGAGGTAATAGTATATGAATAGCATCTTTCATGTTTCTCATCTACATCGAAACTTTTTAGACCTATCTCATGTTTTTCAACCCAGGGAGGCTGAGTTGGAGGTGGATGCATCCTTTGAGGAGCACCCTATTAAGATTGTGGATCACAACATGAATGTTCTCCATAGACGGACTGTTCCTATGGCATGGGTGTTATGGAAGCATGTGCAAGTATATGATGAGACTTGGGATAGGTAGGGGGACATACAATCATAATGCCCAATTTTTTTTAAAGTTTCTTTTTCACCACCCTTGGAAGGGAAATTCAAAGAAGAATTTATTTAGGGGGGGGGAGTTTGTAAGAAGTCAGATCTTCATTTCTGGTATATATCTTTATTTCGTGTAGTTTTTGAGGAAAAAAGAAGAATGAGGAAATTTCTATGTATAGGCCATGTACCTGGTTGCTACGTGTATCTATGTATTAGCTATGTAATGTCCGAGTACATGGTCATGTAGGTAACTAGGAAGACTGCCTAAAACGGAGGCCAGTTGAGGATAGTACACGACTTGTAAATTAAATAAACATGCCGTGTACTTTTATTTTTAACTGATATGTCAGAGTGGGGCCCCATCTCATTTACGAACCATTCTTCTTCTAACCATGGTTCATCCAAGAATGACCGGGAGCAACGATCATAGTCCGAGCCACCGATTCTCCATCCAAGGTCTGATATGAACTCAAAAAGGTATGTTGGAGTCCCACCTATGTGTTCCCCCTTCTTCTTGATCCTCTCTTCCTAATTCCTTTTCTATCATAAGTTATTGATGGTTGATCATTTTTCCCTTTGTGTAGATCTACGACAATCTATGCTAATTCAAGGGCTGGAATTCAACTATAGTGATCTCCATACATAAAGGTATGTGGTTTGTGCCTTTATATGGTTGTATTTGGATTATATATGCTAAAAGTTCCAAATACACATGTTAAGGGTATTGCATGTTTTGGAATTTAACCTTGTTTAAGACCTATTATGGTGTGTTTTTTTGGAAAGGGTTATTGATTATGAATATTCTTTTATGCCTTGATTATGGGTGTGCTTCCCATGTTTGATTGATTTTGGTCGTTTGGTCTAGAATGCATGTTAGGCATGATTTTTTTTCATGCCTTGTGTAGTTAGGACAAATTTACCCTTTATTTGAGATGCATGAGTTTCACATGCTTAATGTATGACCAAGGAGAATTTTACTATGAGAACATCCTGAGGTAGGGTCATTTATGTATAATTTTTCATTACGATGACCAAGAGGTTTTGACTGTGAGACCTTCCGGGTTTTCAAAGAGAAGAGGGGTTAGACCATGAGATCTACCTAGAGGGTTGTTATTAAATGAATGTTAGACCTTAGGGAATAGATTGTGAGAGCTTCCAGGTGGTCATTATAATTTTTTTTTCAAAGAAAACCAAAGGGTATTGACTATGAGAGCTACATTAGTTGTGGTTTTTAAAGGTTAAGTGATATATGGTACCAAAGGTTTTATACTGTGTGATCTTCCTAGAGGGTCATTATTTTATTGAATTGATGATATGTTAAACCAGATGGGATAGAAAGTGAGAACATTCCTAGAGGGTTTCTTTTGAATGTTTGATTCATGTGACGAGCCTTCCAAGCCAATGCAGAAGCATGAACTCTATATTTGGGAATAGCTCAGTGCTTTGGATTGATAATGATGATTTAATTATTTAATGGATTGAATAATTAACGAATTTAAATGAATGTAATTTAAAACTGTAGGATTGTATACTTTTGAGTACTTCCTAGTTTGTTGCTTCATTTCTGCATATTTCCTTCTATATATATTTCCTGATAGTTAGGAACATATATTTTGGTGGTTGACTACTTTATTTCATCTCACACACTATTTTGTTCATGCTTTGGACCCAAACAAATTATATGGTTGCATGTATAGAAAAGGTAAAGCACCAGCTTCATCAAGTACTTCATTGATGTTGGAGCAGGATAGCATGGGACTTGGATGAGGATTTAGATGCTATTGGAGTTTACTATTTTTCTATAGTTTGGTTTTAGTATTGTAATTCCATCCTTGTGAAATGTTTGTCTACTTTTTTAGATACATGTGACATGCATCATTTATTTATATATATGCTATAGTTTTTTAAATTTTATCAGTCTACCTCTATTTACTTATTTTGTATGGTATTAATGCTTCCACTACTATTTACGATTTTTTATTCCACCATTCACACCCTTCCAATGGGGGAATAGTTTCCCCAAAATTTCAATGTGACCCTCACTTGTAGTCAGTAGCCTCTCTCATTTGGGGAAATTCACTTGATTTCATTTAACCAACCAGGCTCGGGGTCCATTGGACGACACACTGAACAGGGACATTACATATTCATATCATACAAACCTCTATTAGAGGAGTTCCTCCAATCATGTAACATGTGAATTGATAGGTTCTTGAAAAAATCCTAAATACTGTTGAAAAATAAAATCTAAAAAAGGAAGAATCATTATATGATGGAAGCTATTTTGATTTTCAAATGATGGGATTATATGGATCATGTGATTAGTTCAAGGATCATGTGAGATCCCTATAGGCATATCACCCATTCCATGTGCATGATTTTGTGAATATTACCTTAATTATGTAAAGTACCTCAAACATATCTATTTAATAATTTGATTCCCAAATGGGAAATCAATGGGAAAATGTCAAAATTCTTTTAAAATAATGAATAAAAGCTTGAAAAGGTGGTATCCTCATGAGAATAAAATTTACACTATTTTTCATTCGAAGGGGTTATGTGGATAAAGTGATTAATCCATTTATCATGTAAAGTCCATTTGAAATGATATCTTGATCTCACATATGGATTCTAATAGGCTAGTTTTGACCTTATGGAAGACCCCAGACATGTCTTTTTCGATAATGGGAAAATCCACTTAATATGAATCCTAGCATTTTAAAGTATCCCAAACATATCAGCCGCATATTTTAAAGGTTGTTTGACATGTAAAATAGAATATGTGAAATAATTTGAGATGAAATGGTATAAATAAATATGGAAAATTCAAAATAATAACTCCATCATTGTTTATAATGTGACATGAGGATGACGTCATGGATAACCTACGGTGGGATCATTTGAAACATGTGATGTGACACTCCATCCACTGAATCAAGTCCATATATATGATATACACACTATGTGAATCAGAGTATATCTAGGGTGGTGAGGCTTATAAAATCCTCCCTCTTTGACAAAAACAAACACATGGGAGCTTAAAGATGAGAGAACACTTCTCAGAGTGGAGATCCATGACATAGAAAGAGTCATCCATTAGGTAAAACACAGATAACGAGTTAAAAAAATATGTGAAACATATATATGATTCACCAGATCACTTTATTTATCAAAATAAGGATTTATAGTGTACTAAATAGATTAAAAAAAGATGTTTCCACATGTCAACTTGGTCACATTAGGTCTCAGATACTGACTAGAGTAGTGGGAAAGAGGGGTGTTAGACCAAAGTTGTGAGGGAACCCTAAATTCAAAGGATCCTTTAGAATCCATCCCCTCAAAGTTGAGTGAATCAATAGGAGGTCGAAAGGGACACTCTTTGAGTTCTTAATGGGAATATAATAGAAAAATTTAGTATGTTTGGAAAGGCTATAAAAGAAGAGATCAGTAGGGAAAGACTTGGGAATGATGGCTTGATAGTATAGGATTGAGATAGTCTCGCTCAATGGATATATCCAGAGGTTCATATTATTAATATATTTTAGACCCCCGTTTGACATGGATTACTTTATAGAGAAGAATGATTTTATTTAAATCATGTTATATGGTTTCCATATCGCACAAACATCTACTAATATTAGCGAGTTAAAATGAATGTACTGGGATGATCTAGCTGGGAAACCTATACAGTGAGGTTTAGTTTTGTTTTTGTTTTCCTGTTGTTTCTTTTTGTAGGGGAGTTTATGTTTTTTATGGTTTATTCTTTTCTCCTAAATAGGATTTCTTGAAAAAATAAATGAAAATTTACTTTGGAGGTCTTAGTAGTCCAATTCCTAATAAACATGAGGAACTTATGTGATAAAGTATGAAAAAGGAAGAAGCCTTTTACAAATATGGATACATATATTTTAATGAAAATGGGTTATGATATTTGTGTTACATATTCATTATTCATTCGACAACACATAGACATGTCAAACATATATTTCAGTAGTACCCGAACATGTCATCCAATCCATGTGATGTCCTCTAGATATATTATCCAAGTCATAAAAAGTCCTCTAGACATTTCTTACAAGCCACATAAAGACCTCCATAAATTTCATCTAGATGATATAGAACCCCTTTGACATGCAATCCTTGATCACGTGATGCCCTTTGATGTGTTTGGACCAATCATTTGATGAGTCCCAAAACAAGTTTGTTGGATCACATGACCATCCATAAGATTTTTCACTTAACAACTCAGACATATCCACATATCCTTAGATATGTCAGGAAGATAACCAGGACATGTCTGGATATCCTTAGATATGTCAGGAAGAATACCAAGACATGTTAGTAAGACATCCCTGACATATCAACCATGTCAAGCATAGACCCTCCAAAAATTATATCATGTTAGAAAAACACCCTAGGACACATCAACCTTATGTATAAGACACAATTGTACATACACCATGTAAACTCCCGACCACAAACCTTAAACAGAGTACCCCATTACAAGGGGATTATCCTTAATGGGTTAGGATTATACACTCATGAAACCCTATTCACATCATGATCTCAAATTGGTCTTTGCACCGTACACATATATTCAGTCAAAATTTCATCGTCATTGATTCTATTTATCCTTTAGAGGATAAAAGAATGTATATGTAACTTTTGAATCCCCCCTTGTCTAGGTCCCTTCATATTACAGTTACCATGGCTCGTAGAATCCAAATTATCCTTTGAGTCTATTATACCTCCTCATATATCACTAGAATAGAGGTGAGTTTATATGTGGGAATCCTATTGTGTTTAATCCCTACCATTCCCTGATGTAACCTAAACCCATTAATAGGTTAGGAAAAAAATGACCTATGAGGACTATGATTCTAGTTATAAGTAAGATGCATAGAACTCCATCCTAAGTTCTGATATCCAACACCTCATGTGGGCCACCCAAGTACATAATTATCATATCCATATGTAGTGATTTTGATCACTTGTTGTCCCTTGTATCTCCCAATGAATTTGACTAATTTGGGATTAAAGATTAGCAATGATCATATCACAAGCACTATAAAATACCGCACAGCCAGGGAAAACACGTTGTGTAATCTTCATTCAATTACCTCATACGACTTCCCACATATTATTATTTCTAACTCAATGTCAGTCTAGAAGGCATTCCCATATTATAAAACTCTAGGAAAATTACCCTCATGAGCACAAATTATCTATTACCTCCTATAAAATGATTGATAATGACCGAGCTATGAAGAATTTGATTCCCATTATAAGCACGATACATAGGACTCCTTCTTAAGACTATATATTTATACTCATTTCCTAAGTGGAATCTTATATTTCCTTTCTAGAAGATGTTAAAATGAATGACTTGAAATTAAATTAAATTAGGGGTTTTTGATTCTTATTATAAACATTATATATAGGTAACTTCATGAATGTTCAATCAAATCCACAAAACAGCAATCATCTCTGAGGAAAATAGTAAACTCTAAATTGCATAGTTATAAGAAATAAAAGTATAGGTATTTACGCTTTGGTAAGAAATAATGAGAAAAAAATAGATAACCTCAGATACATATAGATGGTCTCATTTATAGAACCCCCATTACACGCAGAAGGATTGAACCCTCAATCATTTTATTAGGGTAAATAGTCCCATATCATGATATTGAATAGATTTATGAAAACGTCTTTAATTTATTATATAGTCTCATAATAATAAATAATTCCCCCCAAAAGGGTGTGATGAGACCGACCTGATATCCTGTTGAATAATGCAAGTTACTAAGAGTCATTGGTCTTAAAACCCCAATGATCCTCTATATTTAGAATGTAGTCTTGGTTTTTTATGGATACAAGAACCATTGACTATTTCTTCATAAAAATCATATCAACATTTGTAATTCTAAAACTATTCTAATTCCCTAATAATGAACCTCTTGACCAGAATATCTAGAAAAAAATACAAACATAATAAGCTTTTAGTTTAATACAGTAGTGGAGGAGTACAAGGGTGTCTTCCTAGAGGAAATGTTTTGAATAACTACCCATAGATTGATAAAGTTATATTTATAACTATACCAAGGGAATACCCTGATATTTCTATCCACATATCCTAGGGCCCCTATAGAGTTGTAAGAGATAAAATTACAATTGGATGATCTTTATAGGAAGGTCTTACATAGATCCAATGTGTCCCCTTGGGAAGCTCAGGTATTGTTTTCTAAGAAGGTGTATCAAATCTAGAGGTTATGGATAGATTATGAACCCCTAAATTAAATAAATATCAATAATTTATTTTAAATTTATAGAGTTGATGAACTCTTTAGTAGATTAAAGGGGAGAGCTGGTTCTTGATGATTTTCTTTGGGTTAGGTTTTGGAAAACTAAGAATATGGTAACTATGGGTTCTTATTGACTCTATTAAGCATGAAAAACACATAAAAATGTTCATTGGACTCAAGAACAGAATATTTCAACCCTTTTATGACTAGTGTATGGTAGACTTCCTATATGATATCATTATATACTCAAAATTTGAGGAGGAGTGTGTGAGAAATTTGATTATGATCATGGACATAAAAATAGACACCTAGATCAAAGGGACTCACCCAATGTGTCAGTCATAGATTCAAGAGGTCCACTTCCTTGGAAATTTTATCTTAATCAGCAGAGTGGAAATGGGACTAACATGGTTAGATCTTGTTCTAGATTTAGAGAAACCCAATAATATTAATTTTTTGAGAAGATTCTTTGGTTGGTAGGATATTATTAAAGATAGATGAATAATAAATCTAGAATCATGGAACCCATGACTACCTCGAACTGGAAGGGGAAGTCTTTCATGTGTATGGAGAAGTGTTAGTAGCCTATTTAGGAGGTACGATAGAGGTTTATGAGTTCCACATATCGATACTGATGAAGGATGGTGTTGAGTGCATGGTTATCTATAGTTAATCTAGTTCTGGTATTGGATGTTCTCTAAATTATATGCAGGTGGTTATTTCGTATTTCACCTACCAATTAAGAACCATTGAGATAAATTATCTAACCCATTATTCAAAGATGGAAGTAGTATTTTTATCTATGTTGTCCTTGCGACACTTAGTGATGGGGGATCTATTTATTATTTATTCATGAAAAAATATTCCCAGGTATATATTCCTGCATAAATATCTTATAAGAAGCCACCAGGGATGGAAAGAGTTCCTCTAGGATATCACTTTTGAGATAGTCAATACTCAAGGGACAGAAACATGGGGGGGATTCTGTCATTAAGAAACATCATTCATAGTTTCTAAGTGAGGAAATAGAGGAGTTGACCTCTTTGTAGTTGACACTTGTGGATGAAGGTGGATCTATGTTTTTCTAATATAATTTTTATGAATGTACTACTTATGCTCTGTTTTAAGGAATAATGGTTTGGGGATATCGATTTAATGGGTTTTTCATAACCATATATCCATATGACATTATTCTAATGTGTTTTAAAGCTTTCTATCATGTCATCCTTTTTTAGAATTGATTTTGGTACTAGCCACACTATGAGTGGAGGTTATAAGAGAGTTCCATACAACCACATTAGTGGTACAACTAAGAGTAGAAAAGGTGTCCCAATACCTATAATGTTCGTTTTTGTTGCTAGTGATGAAGCGAAGTATAACCAAATTTATCTCTTGATGCCTTACTTACCAGTAGGTGATGGATATGAATCTAGTACTAGTTGGTTTAGTATAACCCATTAAATATACATATTTGATGTGGGATGGTATATATAATGAATTTTACATGGGACTTATTTGATAAAATAGAAGTCAAATAACTATATGTTTAGTTATTGACCATCTCATCAACCTGTCACACATGAAATACATCTAAGAGTATAGTTATGTGGAGTGTTTGGAGAAACTTTTACATGAAATAGATAGTCTAATGTCATAGAGTTCCCTCAATGATTGTTTCAGAATATTATTCTCAATTAATTTATTAATTACATAGAGGATTATAGGAGGCCTTACAGACTCAATATTGATGATCATGGAATTCTAGAACTATAAATATAGACAGATAGAGAAAACCATTTATGTTACTAAGAAAATGTTTCAATATTTATTATTTTGTTTTTCCATAGTAGGGAGTATTTTCTATCCATTATAGAGATTTCATATAACAACAGTTACTATTATACCATTGGTATGTTACTATTTGAGGGATTGTATGGGAGACCCTCCTGGTTACTAATGCACTAGATAGATCCAATAGAGATAGATGTTATAAGACCAATGTTGGAGAAAGTGATAAAAGTTAATGTGAATATTATCCAAGAGTGGATGAGGAAAATCTAGATCCTTCATTTGACCAATACGGATTGAATAGAAAGTCTTTTGGAGTTCAACAAGGGAGACCATATTTTCCTAAAGGTCTCACCTTGGTGAGTATTGAAGATCCAATATTCATTGTACCTGTTTAGATTCTATGTCAGGTATGGTAAGTGGCATACCTTGTAGACTTACTACTATAGTTGTTTGAGGTGCATGATGTCTTGAATGAGTTGTAGTTGAGAATATATGTGCATAATCAGTGATAAGTTCTTAACTAGAGTGAATTAGAAAATTAACATATAGTTATCTTTTCAGAGTACCCAATGGCCATCAAGGATCCATTGGATAACATCCTTCGTGAACAATAACTTCCATTCCTATGTGTTTTTTGGTATCACAGAAACATGTATGAGATCCCCTAGGGGTTGAATAACCATATGTGAGATTAGTACCCCGTATCTTTGAGTTGGTTTTTCATATTGTAATGAAAATCTCTAAAGGTAGAGAGAATTTCATGTCTGCATTTTTTATATAAATATTTTGGAATATTTAGAACAATATTTTTGGAGTAAGAAGTAGACTTAGTGAATAATTTTGGGGCCCATGGAGTGTTAGTGTTTATATATTAAAAATATTAAATACAATATATATTGTTCATGAATATTTTCAGAATAAATGGAATATCTGAAAAAAAATTATCATGAAGTGGAAAATCGAAACTGCTTTTAAAAAATAATTATGGGGATTACCCATGTTCTAAATTAACTCTTTTCTGTATCAAGAATTCAGTTTTAGTGGATCCACCAATGAGGCATTCAGTAAAATAAAATAAATTGTTTTATTTTATTTATTAATTATCTAATAAATGTTTTAAAAAGAGACAAACACTTTAAAATCCATGTCATAGCTCATCTCTAGGGACATCTACAGAACCCTAGATATTTAAGAAGATATTAGTGGAGGTGAATGTTGGTGTAAATGGAGGGATTTTAGATCGATGGTTAGAATACCATGAGGTTTTCTTTACCAATTAATTTTATAGATCTCACCAAATAAAAAAATAGAAAAATTGTTATTCAACATGCATCAATATAATATTTACATATGATACTATATTTTGTTTATTATTTCACCATTATTTATTTTTCATGATTAATTAAAATTAGTTATTTTAAATATTTAGGAATGGAATGTATTTTTTGGATTGTATGTTGGTCATTATTCATCCAATAATTATGAATTGATGACTTATTAATTTTCCTAATGAATTTTTCCTTCTCTCATCAATGGGAAAATATAGAATTGAACAATGGAAAACATTCATTTCTCAAAATTTTGTTTTAGGTCATTATACCGTGGTTCTTCATTCAATTCCCATATTTGTTTTTCATGTGATTTAACATTATCCGAGAACATGATTTGATATCTAATTTCTATTAATAGGTTCTAAAAATCATTGTTTTGGCATAAAAAATATTGATTTTATAAATTTAGGATTTTATATGTTAATTATGGAATATATATGGTGGATTTATGGTTTTTAGATATATAGGTTTTGGCATACGAGAAATTGGTGGCATAGAGGGGAGGTCTATTTTGAGAAAAGAGTTGATAAAATCTGACAACTAGCAATAGTATAAGTTTAATTAATTTTTTTGGTAATTTAAATTAATATTTTTGGTAGAATTGGAGGTTATGAAATCAAGAGCGGCTTCAAATAATGGTTTGATAATTCTGTAAAAACTAATTATGCATGGAGGGTAGTTTATTAGAACACATTCCATGTGGACCCCATTGTTCAGCTTCTAGGGTTTACATGAAGAGTTAAATATTTGATACATTGTGACATATCCATAATCCATGTGATCCTTATCTAGATATCTTGAAATTTATAGTGTGTAAATTCCAATGAATCCATGTGATCCTACATGCCATGAGTGTTTAGGTACAAAAAATGTACTTTAGAATGTACATGGACATCAATAGATAACTCATGCCCAAGTACAATCATGAAATTTACATGTTGTGTTTTGTAAAATCACTCCATATTCCTAGAGAAAAACATTCCATGTGATATGGAAGGACATGGGTTAATATAGATATAATGAGACATTACATATAACCCCATGACATTCCTTGTACTCTTTCCAGGGAAAATTTCATACCCTGGTCTCTTTAGTACATATTCTATTTTAGTATGTGTATATTACCTCAGTCTATTAAAAAGTGGATATAGTTTTCTATGTATTAATTGGTATAGGATGAGTGATTCCCTCTGTGGGATTGTTCTATATAGTTTTAGGTATCCCAACTTGTGTCTTAGTATTTGATCCTCTATCACATTCTTACCAAATATTGGTTGGGTATCCCATACCCAACACCCATGATATGTGATCTCCTTCCTAGTGGATTATTCAGATATAGTGAGGTATCCCCCATAGTTCTTATGATTTATCACCTATATCTGTATGAATAATTTATAAGTCTTAATTCATACATAAACATTGAAATTATTAATTATTATGACCTCTAATATGAGTTCATTTAGCATTAGCAATGCCTAAGGGTTGAATCCTCTTATATGAGAATTACATTGGAGCCTCAAACATAATCCCTAGGGTAGAATTGATTCCGTACCTCACATTGAAACATGGATTATTACTTTTAGAATATTTTTTTTATCTTTTTTTCATCAATTTTTTTGTGATTTAGATATCACACACTCTCTCTCTATTGATTTGTTTGTTGATTTTGGGGTGTCATACTAGGTATGTTTATAATCAAACATTCAAGGGATATTCCCATATGTTTCACATAATATGAATATGATAGTACATTCAACTGAGTCCCATGTGGACCATGAGCTAATGGATATTATTTAAGATAAGGATAATGTGAATGGATCCTAGAGTTATAGATTGGTAGCAGTTCCATTTTAATAGAAGTTTGGACAAAATTTCTCTATTGGTGGGATTTTAATTATCCCATTTTACATTTTCGTAATTTTTTTGTCATACTCTGATGTGGGATAAGATTTTATGAATGATTTTAGAGTATAAATTATTTACCTTCATTAGTATAGAATTTTATAGAGATGTGTGTGTGTGTGTGTGTGTGTATGTTCTTTAGGGTAAGGACTCCCATGTGTGTGATATACCCACTTGGTGCTAGTATCTGGTCTCTATCCTATGGTAGGCAAGCATAGGGTGTTACTATTAACATATAACTAGCCAGGTGGGACCCTATGGGTTACTTCATGACATGGGTGTTCCAAATGTTAGGCCAATGTATTTTTTATTAGAGGGGAGGTCCCATGAAATCATATAAATCCTAGAGTGATTGATACTTAGGTTCCCCAAGAAATAAAATGGGAAATATTCTTAGGGAACCCATGGAATGACTCCTAGGAATCCATTATATGGTGGATCTTTATTCGAAACATCATAGGTACATCCCCATAATCCTAGAGGTTATTTTAGGCATCGATTGATGGAATCAAACAGTCGCACAAGAGTTTTCCAATAGTCATAATCGAGGATATACACCCACCCATAACCTTATAGCTCCATTTGACTCTTGGGAATCAAAGGTATTCACAACATCCTACTAGTATCACCATTCAAAGCCCATGTTATATGGGCATTCACATTCGTCACTTGTTATCATAAGAATCCTCAACATCTTGAGTATTCTTGTGTCAATTCAATCACATAAAAATGTATTTGGATACTTAGTACCACCACTTAAAATCCTCTTCAGTATAAACCATATCAAATGATTCTCAAAGACTAGTAATCCTCCCCTAATGCCCTACGAGACTTGATACCAAAGTACACATACCGGGGTATCATCCATGTCAACAAGTGATTATTGGGAATCTTAATAAACCGCATAAATTATTTCTCAATGGAAAATACGTAGGTATAATGGGAAATCATATGTTATCAAAAATAAAAATAATAATATAAATATACATCAAGGGAAGGCTAAACATCCACCCTTATGACTTCATCACAACTCCATCTAGATTACAAATCATCTTATGTTATAAGGTCCCACCCCCAATAGTCACTACCCCAAATCCACCAAACACCCATATAAGGTTTCCCTATTAATAGAAAAGTCACTCAGGCCCCCAATGGTTTAGTACATTAGAGGAACCCCCATAAAGGTCCCCAGTCTCATTAAAGTTACCAATTCAGTGATCGATATTATAAGGATTTCATATCCATTGGGATCATTAAAATGGTATCACAGAATCACTTGATATATAGGATTTATCACTTCATAAATGCTTTCCAAGATTGAACATATCCTATCTCAGTCCTCAAGGAAAATATTGCTCTGTCCTCTCACCCAACACATGTGCATACAAATTTATATTTAGGAGAATGTCTCAGGGTATGGTTATCAATACCAACATATTCAATGTTCATGGCCTCAACCATCAGTGACCGAGGCATCAAATGAAAGCACAAGAGACCTTTGTGGACCATGGATCTCTACGAGATCCATCTGACATCATTTAAATAATTATAACTATAAAGAATCTATCATCTTTTTTCATTAACTTATTTGGCTTGGACATCACCCGTTGTGGTGAGACTGAATGTCACCCTGCATCAAAACTAACCAAAACTTATGCTATAGGGAGAGTACCTGGACAACCTACCTTTCAATAATCCATCTACACTTTATTTTAAAAACATTGGTTTCTCTCCCCAGACATGACCAAGCTTGTACATCATCCTAAACATTGGGCATACCACACTTTATAATTCCTCAAGCAATGGGGTGTTGAGCACACATGGATCACCCATAAACTAAAATTGACCAAAATTTACAACTTCAATGAAATAATGCACTATAAAAAGCTGAAATTTTCTTGTGATATCCACTAGAGATAATGAGAAAAATCTCCCTGAGAACTGGTTAATACACCATTCTCCTAGGGAATTGTGTCAACAAACCTAGTTAAAGAATTTCTTTAGAGAAACCAATGAATAATAATAAAGTAGTATATAAGATCACTATTCCCAACTTCAATTATCAAATAAGAAACCCAAAACCACTCGAAACAAAGGGTGATAAAAGGAGGGATGAGGGATTGGATAACTGGGATGTGTGTCTAGGAAATAGTGGGGAAAAGAGGGGCCTCTCTCTTAATACACATAGGGGAGAAATGTTAATTATCCCCCTTTTAATCTAAATCACAGTTTGGAAGTAAGGTTACCAAAAATTTCTCCAACCATATAATTGGATCTTCTTAAGATCACTCTTATATGACTACTAGTCTATAAGGATTGGAAAACTGTGTGTTGAACATGAGAATTTCGACATTCTTGGCCTTCATCATTTCACATTTGTTTACTGTAATTGTGTGAAAACTATGTTCCAAGACGCATATATAACCCAAGGAACATAATTTCATATTTAATCTATATGGTTTCCTCTAAACCATGTGTTAATAATGTAAGGAAACCATGTTTTATGAAAAAAAATAGCATAAAATGTCCCCACAATTAGGGTTCCAAATAATATTTTCTTAACCATGGAATCCAAAATGTGCAACCTGAAAAAAACCGAAATTCCTAAAACATACTCCAAATATATATAGATTAACCGAAGAACAAAATGCCCATCTCATCCATCTATCTATGTAAAAAAAATCACATTAACACTTCCAAACATTCGAAACTCCATTCCCAATCTCAAATAAAAATAAGGAATGTCCACCAAAAAATTCAAAATTCATCTAAATTCAAAAATGATTGTATGGTCAAGAGACATTAAAAACTCCACACTATAACACTTATCATCCTCTATAATTACCATTTTGTCATCCAACTATATATCTCAGAATATTTCAATAAAAACTTCTCATCTATATGGCCTCATTCTATTGTTGAACCCTCATATGCCTCTAAAGGGAAACTCCATCAAAAATTACTAAAGTTACCAAATATAAGACTCCAATTGAATTAATTATAAAAGAATCAGGATGGAACTGAACTAAGCCTTTATATATTGAGGAATTTATATTTATCTATTTAATTAATCATTAGTCCTATGCCACCCCTACTATAATATTCAATCAATAACTTCCTATTTTATTTCCTTATCCCATCAACCTTTTTAATTGTCTTTTGAAAATATATAAATGAATCATGATATAGTTCCTAGTTTATTTAAAAACTCACCAAACCTGAATATACTTCAAAACATAGTTTAAATAGATGTGGTTATCTGTTCTACCAAATTCTATATTAGTACGATCGTGCCTCCACCACCCTTGTACAACATGAGCATACCAACTATTTCTAAAAAGACCCATCCAATAATCAAAACACACCCATTGTATCTAAGACCATAACCAGATATGTTTTTGGAATTTTTAAATTCAAATACCTATAAAACCATCAGTCATACCTCCTTCATCTGAACCATCTTAAAAATTATTAGATCTATCTATATACACATTACCAATTCTGAGATCACTATTCCCACATAAAAAGAGGAACTCCTTGATTGTCTTATAATTCCAACCAAAGTCCATAATATTTTTTTAAAATTCATGGTCTAATCCAGAACCATAGAAAATCCAACATTTTACGTTTATTCAACCACTAATGAACCTATTATCAAAACACTCATAAATCAATTTACTCCATCTCAAGACCAACACCAATGCTTAGTCTTGAGGCACCCTTACCTTAGATATTCAATATGGAAATCCTTGAGGATTCATGATAGGAAATGAATTAATTGAACACTAATAAGAAACTCCCATCATGAAAATTTTCAAACAACGCCAATAACCGATGACACTTCCAGAATAGGGGTCACACACCCATAATTGACACCTCGTACCCCACCATAAGAGTGTCCTTATCACTGATTCACATAATCATTATGAAAAATTCATGGACCATATAGTGTCAATCCATGATCAATATGACATCATGTGTCTAGACCCTCTCACACCCAAGTACTATCACAAAACAAATTGTTGTATCCTCTAAAATCATAATGAACATCACAACCTCAAATAGAGAATGGTGAAATCCCCACCATATAAATATCATTAATCAAATCATTGAGTGAAACCTCAATATGATATAATAACAACCATTTTCTACTCTATTAGTCCAACAATAATTCCATCCAAGGCATCATACTCAGATCGATCATCTCACCCAACAGATCCACATCTAATTTCTACAACACCATAGATGGATATTTGTGGTTTCACTGAAATAATTTGAAAACTAGGACTAGAATCATCTCATTTATTCGATAGGATAACATCCCACATAGGGCCACTCATCTATTCAAACCAAATCTAAACTTCACATATCTAACATGATCATCCATGATCTTATCTAAAAAATAATGATCATATTATCTCACACCACTGAACTATAAAATACATGACCCATGGTATCTTGTGTCACAAAACATTAGAATTAGGATGATGAACCAAAATAACTTACTATGAACCTTATCAAATCTGTTAGTCAATTTAACCACATTCATCCCCAACATCTATTTCCATTTCATGTCCTTAAGGATTTTCAATTTCTCACACCATGCACATAATTTCACCTTATTTAAAGGACTAAGGTATCAAAATTCCTTTACGAAAACCAATATCACTTCTAGTGAATTGACCACATAACCAAAATCTCTTACCAAATCTACCTACCTCTTGGAACTGATAAATTTTTTACAAACCCTCTAATGGGTTCTCCCCAATCAGTACAAGGATATATTCACTAAAAAATTAATAATATATAAATGGTCCCTTAGTCTTTCATCAAATCCTAAAAACTAGGTCTATTTATTTTCGTAACTCACAAAAAATAGAAAAAGTTCTCAACTATACCAATATGGAACTTAAAGTGATAACACCCTCTCTATATTGTCAGAATAGAATTACATCACATTCCAACCCAATGCCTACCAGGGGACTAGTTCTCCTTGAGATCATCTTATGTGAATAGTCACTTAAGAACCATAACTCATCAAGGTCCATACATACATAATTTCATCGCACTAGATGATCCTTTTCAATGAACCACAAACATTTTTCATTGTATGATATAATTTTATTGATATATTTATGGTATATATGCATATATATTAGAAGAAACACCTCATATAGCTGAAATTATCCCACAATCATCCTCATTGGGTGTCCCTATAAGGAATTTAAAGAACTTATTGACCCCTCATGGTCTCCACTCATCCATTTACATAGGGATAGTATGAACATCATAATTTTCATTGATCATATCAATGTAGTATCCATATAATCTTCTAAGAGATTAAAACACATGCATACAAGTCAGCCTAAATGTGTAGAATGTATACAAGAACTTATATGAGGAAATTTTGAATAGGTAGTTTCTGAAATATTAAACATCTCATTTTCAATAATATATGAAAATAATTATAGTAGTAGACCCATATTATGAAAATCAAACATTTACGATATTATTCATAAGATTCCTCATTCCTTTATAGGAAAAGGGATAAAAATTTACAATAATTTTTCCCTTACTAATGGCCCAAGAAAAAACTCATAATTCCTAAATCTCAATCCATGTGTGTGTCACATGAGTGGAGATAATATAGACTATACCATAAAAAACAAATAACAAGAATCCAATACCCATGGTAACTGGGACTTTCACAAAAAATTGAGTTCAAAATACACTAGTATGGGTTTCATCACAAGATCTAACACATTAATATGTCTCATGACCACCAAATACCAAAATAATAAGAAAAAACAATTCTCTAAAAGTAATTTTTAGATCCCAAATTGAATCACTCTTAATAGTAGTAAGGTCGGAACACCATGTCACCTAAGCTTTCACTATCTAAATACCAAAGCCTACAAAATCGTAGTGGGGGTCTAAGGAGGTATAGTGGGGCGGTTATATACTCTAGTATCAAAGTAAGAAACAACAGTGTTAATAACTAATAATCAAACATAATAATCAATTAATATAGATGTGTAATCAATAAACATAAATCATGGAACAAAAAAGGAATATATTAAAAAACATTAACAGTCAGGTATATAAATATGAATATAGACACATCAACCACTAGTATGATCACATATAAAGTATAAATAAACATAAAAATAAATACCATAATCTTAACAAAATCTCCAATCCATACCACATATGGATCTTTTAATCCGATTTGGGTAGACCCTCTTGACCTTGATAAGTCTGATCCTGGGCCTCATCCCCACTTGTCCCTATAATGTCTTTTAGAGGAATTATCTGGTACACTTATTATATAGTGATCTGGGCATGGAGTTAGTAAAATAATTAATATGAAACAACTGAAATGGTCTCTTATTAACTATTATATGTGATGATATGTGCATGGGAAATCCTTATCTATAATCAGTAAATAAAATAATTAATTTAAATGAAGAAAAAACCACCAAAAATACCTACTACAGGATAATTATAGAGTGTGTTTAAGAACATCACTATGATAATACCAAATAAAATATCAAAATATATCTAATGGAATACTAATAAGCTCATTCCATTACAAATAACAATCATTGATCATCAGGACTATGACCTAGATCATCAATTACAACTTCATCCAACACTGAAGTATCTCTGAGCATGAGAATCACCATAGAGGAACATCTACCCACACTTGAGGGATTATATATCCAAACCTTCACCAATGAGTATTTGATCGTTGGGAATTACCCAATATACATCAACCTCAACCTCTCAGGATAAACCCCATATAAGTACATTGGATTTCATAGGGTCAGACCAATATATGATTTCAAGGAGGGCGATACCATATGAATTCCTATATATTAAAGAATGACTAATTCCTTTCCATCGAGGGAAATTAAATATAAAATCACCTCATGAATCGCATGATCAGTTACCTTGGAATCCAACATCCCACTGATCATAGGTTGAATCATCATGGGTGCATCCACTAAATCCTATGGGGTATCTTATGTATCAATTTAGGGGATCCAATAGTAACAATTCGAAAGTGAAACATCCATGTTCATGGATATATTCCCTCCCAAAACCTCATATTACTATTATAATATTGAGTATCTTGGAAATTTTCAATATTTTATTTTTATAACCATTAAAATATTAGGATCCCTAATCATTCATAGTTTTCACACTATATCGAAGGAATCCTTATCATCCGCACAATTCCTATATGAGAATAATCACATACATATGATTCTAGATCCTAGGTACCCCAACTAGGTATCTATTATCACATAAACCATATCAATATATTCTATCTAGACTAGGAATCCATACCGACCACACTATAATAATGTATCCCAATTATATAGGTACCCAAGGGTCTCATCCCTACCAACAGGGGATACTCTGACATACTAATAAATCACTTAAATTTCACAGAAGATGGACAATTCCCAAGAATCCTATGAAATAATACATCATAAAGTATTTATATATATGTATATAAATATAAAAAATGAATTTTCGAATGGAAACACTGAAAACAAAAATTACTACCATCACATACCCTCTAGGATTGCACGTCGTCTTGGGTTCTACGGTGACACCTCAATAATCACTACCAAAACCCATAAATACTAAATCAAGGTTAATCCATCAACGAGGAACCAACTCAAGTTCCATTGGTCATAGTACTTCATAGGTACCCCCACAAAGGTCCTTAGGATCATTATAGTTATTGGTTAAATGGATTATGCTCTAAGGATGTCACATCCCATGGAATAAGAAAAAGGGTAGAATGACCTCACTAGCTACATGATGGTTTTTGACTTAGAAAATTTCTTATTAAAGGAACACAACCCATCTTGATACTTAATGTCACTATAATATAGTATTCCCATACAACTCATGTCCCTCAAAATTTATACTAAATAATACCAATCTTGGTGTGGGTATGATGGAAAACATAATCAATGGTCAAAAATCTGTCCATCGGTGAAAAAGGCATCAAGCTAGAGAACAAGTTCCTATCATGGTACATAGCTCTAATTTTCTTCCAAGGTATCACATTTCATAAAATAATAATTTTAGTTAATAAAAATTATAAATTGTTCGTGATCATATTCCATTAATTTATTTAACAAAGGTCATAGGCTTTAGTGGTGAGACCACATGTCAAAAGGTATAAAAAATAAACAAGAATTATTTAAGAGGGTGGGTAACAGGACCACCAATATTTTTAGAAGACATTTATCATTCATTTTACCAGGGTTAGTTTCTATGAAAAGGCATGACTATGCTTTTTCAACATCTGGAATGGTGGGTGTCCAACATTTTCTTCTTTTTTGAGAAATGGGCTATTACCCACCACCAACAAACCACCTAGTAAAAGCCCCGATGACATCAAAAAATCATGGAATGAAGAGTGGATATAGTATTGGCACCTATATTATATAGGATGAGTAAAACTCCCATGATAAATAGATGATTCCAACATATTCTAATGGAATTTTATCATGAACTATATCAGATTAATATTTTTAGAAAAATAAATGATAAAGAATAAATGAGGAAATAGGAGGGTAAATATAACATATAATCAGTGGAGAACATACTCAAAACCACTAAAAAATTATTGGTATCATAGGGAGGATTTATTTTTATGGTGGGATGTGCATGTGAGGGAAATCCATGGAAAAGGGGTCTTCTATCTTAAAAAACATTGAGGAAAAAGAAAAATTTCCCCTTTTCTATGGGATGCTTGGTTTGGATGCACTATTTTATAAACTTTTCACCAACTGTATAGTAGGATCCACCCCATATTACTCATCTTAAATAGTTGGGCTATATGGTTTTTCAAACCATGTGGCAACCGGGAAAATTTCAACTATCTCATAATTTAATTTTTTTAATGGTATTTCTGTAACCATAAAAAAATAATGCTCCAAGACACTAACCAAAACCAAGAAACATGACTTCCATTTTAATATTTATGGATTTATCAAAACCATTTTCTGACCATTATATAAAACCTCTCTATATAAAAATTAAATATAAAACTATTCCCCACCCACAACATCACATAGTTTCTCCTAAACTATACACCCTATCCAAAAACCACATAAAATTTAGAAATGTAACCTGAAGCTCCTTATACTCGCCTAATAACATGACCCATATCTTAGTATTCAATACATGACCAATAATATCACATTAAGATGTCCAAAATTTCTAATCTCCATTCTAAACCACATTTCAAAATCATCCATATTAACCAAATGAAAATTCAAAATTCTCTTTAATTTCAAATTTCCACACAACCATGAGGTATTAAAAGACAGTTGTTACAATGGGATACATATTATTATAAGTAGGTATTATATGTATGTGTTTTAATTCCTGAGAAATCCCAATTATAGTTATATTTAAAGAATCAATAATTGGGTCCTCATTTCAGTAATGATCTATGTGATGAATTCTTTGATCCATCACACCACCTGGAATGTTTTCACAAACCATCATGGGTTTTCACTATATTAGATGCCTTATTTATCCTATCACGGGGGCCAAAGGGTATTCTTTATCCCCATGGTTTGGCAGAATTTCATTGAAATCATGTAATCCCCACATTGGAATATTTTTTTCCAATAAATAATTAGAAAAAAGTAGTGGAAACTAAATTTTTTTTTGGAATGACCCATCTTCACATCAGAAATATGCACTAAAAGAGAAAAAATGGAATTAATAAACTATAATGGAAATTAGTAAATAAAATGAGAAGAAAAATCACTTTTAACCCCTGTTTCCCTCTCTTGTATGGAAAACATGAACACCATATGGTCATACTTCTCCCACCAATATTTACATCTACAATTCATTTGTAGAAATAATTAAAGGAAAATATGACTAAAGTGAGAAAATAAATTAAGAAAACATAAAAACTAACTAAAACATAACCCTATATCACTATATAAGTAACATACAAAAAAAAGAACCTTAGCACCCCATCACCAAGAATAAATTTTAAGCTAGACCTAAAATTAAAAATGTTAATAGATAGAAATGAGTAACAATCTTGACAGGGATAACAAAAGGGAAACCAAGGGCTATTAATTACCTTTTAAAATAAAACTATTTCATTCTTTATTATGAAAATAAATATATAAAATTTTTATTTTCCTTTTATTTTTACAAAACTTACAAGTTAATTCTTCTCAAAACCGTTTTCCAATTTTATTTTCAAGAAATATTTCCAAATAATTACATAAATTATAAAAAAAATATTTATAAGAAGAAGACTATAATAATAGAATCATCTTAGTGGGAAATAATAACAATAAAATCCATTTTTTATGAGCTACAAAATAGTGTAAAGTTGGATAAAAATAACAGAGGTGATGAAATATGTGTTACTAGGCATATAGAATAATGGTGTAATAATTCTATGAAGTTCACAATGTAAGCAAACAAATATCATGAAAAAAATTATCAGAACCATTTAATTATCTTTTGATGTAATACACTTTTATAACTAACCTAGATGGTCTTAACTAGCCTCACTAGTTGTATATACCACCATGGAATTTCCCTAACATGGATATATAAACCACTTAATAAAGACTAGATATTATTAATATATCAACTCTAACTAAGACACAGATGTTCCCATGGCTATATAAAAAAGTGTAAGGTGAGGAAAAATATACATATATAACATATCAGTAATGAAAATCCATTATATATTATATTCCCACCTACCAAAACAAACCCATGAAAATTCCCTATATAATGGAGAGTTTCTATAGATGTGTCGTTTTTTATGAAAATAACCTAAGTAACCAGCCCTTCATTTTCATTTGAAAACAAAACATTATAGTTTAAAACCAATTTCCAATCTATAGCTTCTAATGTTCCAAAAAATACTTTTAATATTATAAACAGGTGCACCAATATATATTTAATAATCCTTGTCCCAATGTATAAATTCACACATATTTTATGAGTATGTACAAAGAGTATATCTATATATATCTATAATTATATATATATATAAGCCATATTTAAAAACTAATAAGAATTCAAAAACCATTTTGATGAACATTGGAAATACAATTTTCCATTTTGACTTCATGGAAAATAGGTTGAATTTCAAAAAAATATTGATATCTCTAGATTTCATTAATAGGTCATTTTTTAATATGATCTTAGAACTTTGTCAGATTAACAATTAAAAATATATTTTTAATCATTCTTCATGGAATAAAATACATGTCCAAAGTGCAATAAAACATGGACAAAATGAAGGAGGCCAATTTTATCCGGCACAATCTTTTTCAATAATTTATTTACAAAATAATATAATGAAAATACTTGATAAAACAAATATGAAATTATAAGTTATCAATTAAATGGTTTAGACATAGGGTTACCTATATCAACTGTCCAGAATCAAGTTCTAAAGAATTTGAAAGTAATCCAATTTGATTAAAAATTATAGAATGAGTCTCACACTAGGTTTCCCGATCCATATGAAGAAAAATATTTAAAAATAAAAACATCAGCTTTGAAATAGGGTAGACACCATCATTTCAGAACAAGGGGAATGAACAGGGAGGAAGAAGAAAGAGACATATGGGAGTAAATTATCATATAAAATGGCCTAAAAAATAATTGGAAGGTAAATTCTCAAAAGACTGAGGGAGGAGAGGAGGGGGGTCAAGTGGATGAGAGCCCCTAATTAGAATGAAGATAGAGGTGGGTGATGGTGAGAAAGAGAGGGGTATAAAGGAACTTATTTGGGGTTATAAAAAATTAAGGGTTGAATGTAAAATTAATATAACTAACCCTCATAAACACTATTCCTCATTTGGAAAAACAGTTTTCCAAACCATGTACCAACCATGCACCCACTATCAACCCCTAGTGAATCATGAAAGGAGAAACCATATATTTGAAAAAAATTACAAAAACTACATGGTTAGATCTTTCAACATAGATTGGATGATTTATTGTTTTCACATGATTTTGAAAACCGTGTTCTTTAACTGTGTGACATGATCTGTATGCCCAAAAACAACTAGTTCTTGAGAAGAATTTCTTGGATGGAAAAATAAAATAATTATAACTAAATAATAAATAAAATTAAAGAATTGAATTAGGTTGAGGTACAACAATTATACCCAATATTATTCTTTTTCCTTTATAAATTCCAAAGAAATTTGGTGGATTCATAAAAACCCAATGATAACTACCACTCAATATGGGACTGTAAAACATAAAGAATAAAGACAAAATACTCAAATTCTATTCTTAACATGTAGGTGATAAAGCAAAAAAATTCCAAAGAGATAATCCTAAAAAATAAAACCAATATCCTAGGTAACATAAAACAAGATCAAGGAACCTGAACCATCAAATGGGGAATGGAAAGTGAATGACTCTCAAATATCTAAAGACAACCATAAAACAAGGAGCACCCCGAACCCTAAAATAGTAATCACCAAAGAATATTATTATAGTTTTTTCATGTTGGTACCTTTTTGTTTTAATGCATATAAATCCTGTTAATTATATTTTAATGATATTTATGTTTTATGATAGAATTTTATAATATAAGGATGTTTGATGAAATATTGGATAAGTGTTTAAAATTACTACCATTGAACTTTACTCACAACTATAAAACACTCACCATTAGAGTTGAGTCAACACTAGATTTAGATCCCCATTGATGATGATTCACCACCAAGAATGAATCAAGACCATGAAAGAGTAACCACCAGACACGAATCACCACTAAGAATAAGTTGCCACTAAACTATACCAACTACCAGATCCGATTCATTATCATGCTTATCCTACTACTAGACGACCTACCATCATATGAGACACCGCTGAGACGAGTCAACATTGATAAATGAGTCACCACTGAAGATTATCTTTCATAATATGAGTCACTATTGATAAATGACTCACCACTAAAGATAGACTAACCTCAGATGAGTCACAATCAGATGACCTACCACCAGATAACTTCCATTATCCTAACTAACTATTTGATTGTCTCACCACCAGACTTGAGTCACCGCCTTCCTAACTCACTATAAATATATTTGAACATTTGAATTAAATGATCCCAATAGTTATATTAATTCAATTAATGTAAAATTTTTATTTTATAAGTATATTCTTGAGTATTTCATGGAATATTAAATAATGTAAAATCTTAGTACAAGTAATTATAGGATCATGATGATTATTCTTAAAATGGACTCTCCATCATTAAAAGCAATTTTTATTCAAATAACTCTCAGATGTGAAAATGATCTTGTATGAGAATGAACATATGATCAAGCGTGTCACATACTGACAATTTTGCACCCAACATTCTTATCTAAATTTTTTATTATGAAAGAGTTGAGTAAATAGAACATAAAAACCCATTCCTACATGTAGAATAAAGAGATCTTACGATGCTATGTTTCACTTTAATTTTTAGAGAAACTTCCCAAGACTCTCTCTAATCTACATTTGAGGATCATTAAGATTTTGGATCACATCATATAGAGGAAAAATATATTTTCTCTATATTTATAATTTCCATTTTTCTTTGCTGCATTTACATATTGAACAGTGTGCTATTTTTCTTTTTTTATCAACATGCACTATCTATTAAACCATAAATATAGAATGATAGATATTATCTAATCTAATTATTTTTATCTTTTTACCTATGGAGTTTTTGGATGAGGTCCTTGTGTGACCTTTGTTTGTTTTATTCCAATGGTTATTATATAAGAGGTCCCTACATGGGCTGAAAAACTTGGAAGTTGTTGTCTTTATACCCAATCCATGTTGTAGATTAGATTATATTAATATAATCTTCTTAGTAGTAGGTGATTTCAATGGTGAGGGGATTAGGTTTCACCTTGAGACAAAACCCCCTTTTTTATTTCAATGTGTATTTTTTTCATTCTATTTAAATATTTAATCTTTATTTGTTTTAAACTATAAAAAAAATATTTTTTTAGTTAATATTAAGCAGTTTTTATATAATTATTTTATTGAGTAAATAAATTTGAAAAGATAAATTAAGTTTATCTTTGATTTAACTGAACACTAACCAGGTATTGAGAAATATTTTAAAAGATGAATGTTATATTGAACTACTCTTTTGATTAACATGGTGTTCTTATTTTAACATGGGGAATTTTATTTAAATTAATATTTAACATATAATTTTATTAGTATCTTAATTCACCCCCTCTTAAGATTCACTCTGACCAACAATTGGCATTAGAGGCATAAAAAATCTTTTCAACTATAATTGTAGTTGTGTTTTGAGACCCTAAATTTCTATTAGTTCTAAATTTAGTTCATTAAATGGATAATTGGAAATAATGTTTTCATACTAAGGAAACAACATTATTTAATGTAAATAGCCATGATAAATGGAAAATAAAGATGAAAATTCAAATTGAAATCATATATTGTGAAATATGCTATGCCATAAAAGATAAATATTAATTACCTGATACTACTAGAATGTACGAGGATGATACTAATAAAAATTCCTAAAAAAAACTATAAATACCTAAATTCTATTTATTTTGAATTAGGTGATTAAGAATTTAATATAATATCTTCTTAAAAACATCATACGAAATTTGGGATACATTATCTATTTCTCAATAAGGAACCACTAATGCTTAAGAAATGAGATTTAACAATTATACAATTAAAAATGATTTAATTATGATGAAACCTAATGATATTATTTCAAACATGTATCTTATGTTCAATGGGATATTGAATATGATGTATTATTGGGGGAATCCAGTATGTGGAAAAGATCAAATCATGTGACTTTTGAGGTGATTACTTAAAATATAGAGAGGAACCCCATTTTCAATTAGGTAATATTATGGTATTTTTAGGCTTCCTATCAAAGAGATAACCTGAAGAGGATGATGTATGTGGAACAATATAATGTTAATAGACAACAAAAAGATGAACCTAATAGGAAGTGTATAGCATTCAATTCTACTTCTTCAAAACAGAATGAGAAAGGAGAAGATCAAGCTAAAATTTCTAGTGATGAGGAATCACCTGTAGATAGTGATAATGAGATTAACCATATATCTAGATGGTTTAAGATGTTTAACAAGAATAATAAATTCTTTATTAAACCAAGCTATAAAAGAAAATATGATACTAGAGGGAATTCAAAAAAGGAATGGAAAAAAATATAAAACTACAAATGAGATCATCTTCTATGAATGTGAGGTAAAAATTCATGTCAAAGATGACTTTATGATGATGAATTATAAAAAGAAATATGATGAAAAGGATATAAAATATATGAATGATATGAAATAAACCTTGAGTTCTTCTGAAGACATCTTTTGTGACTTAAACTCAAATCAGGAATAAAAACATGAGATAGAAAACATGTGCTTCATAAAAAACATATGATGGATCTCATTCACTTTCGACTTTTACAAAAAGTATTTCAAATCATTTTAAAAATGAAAATTACAATTAAAATATTTAAATGAGTAAATTTTGGAATATTGTAACATGAAAGAAGATATGTTTAATGTGATTACTGATAAGTATAAAATCCTAAAAAGGAAACATGCTTTATCTTCTAATTTCAAAATGGATATTTCTATATAAAATGAGAAAAATTATCAACTTCTAAAGGAAAATATTTAATTATAAGTTTCAAATGAGAAATAGAATAAATACTTAGATATATTTGCTAATGGTAGAGAAACCATCTCTCAGATACAAGGAAAACAAATTTCATCTAATTATATTGCTATCTTTGGATATAAACATGGACAAAGAAGAATTTTCAAGGGAAATTTTATTCCAAAATATTGTTTGGGAAATTATACTACTCTTTATTATTCATGTGGACCTAATAAAGTTTTTATTTTAAAATACTTACAATCATATTATAGTAAACCCATTAGAAAAATATTGGATCCTAAATCCTTAATTAGTAACATTTATAAAACTAAGAAAAGTTGGATACCCAAATCATTTTTGATATAAAATATTTCTATGGGGAACCTGATTGAATACCTCTTGTAAAATTTTATGGTACCTAGAGAGTAGATATTCTAGATTAAAGAATAAATATTATTCAAAATTTAATAACATAATAAGTCTTGATGGTGGACATTTCACCGTTGGTGACAATGATAAATGGAAAAATCATTTTCCTAGGACAAATCATATCTCTAACACTATTTTAATTTGTATTGTTTTATTTGTGGATGGTTCAAATTATAATCTTCTTATCTTCTCACAACTATGTGATGATAGGTTTCATGTTAAATATAAAAATAATGTTTGGATAGTTTTTTACTATAAAAATGATTTAGTGTTTATTATTTTGAAAAATGAATATGTTTATGATTGCAATTTATAGTATTTACGTTCTCAAAATGTTTCTTGTATAAGTTCCTTTAATAAGGAGTCTTGTGTCTGGCATATGAGACTAGGAAACTATAACATTTACTCACATAGAAAGACAACTATAAAAGGGTTAGTCAAAGATCTACCTAAACATGAATTATCAAATGATAAAGTTTGCAAACCATGTTAAAAAGTGAAAAATGATATAATATATTCAAAATAAATGAAATATGTTTCAACTTATCAACACCATGATTTGGTTCTCGTGGATTTTTTTGGACCATATTGTTTCTAGTGTGAATTAGAAGCACTATTTCTATATCCTTTTAGATTATTTTTTTATGTATACTTGGGTATTAATTTAATCCCAAAAAATTGAATCCTTCTCTTACTTTACCAAGTTTCTTAGATCAGTAGATAATCATAGTGAACATTGGAATAAAACATTTAGAATTAATCATGACCATGAGTTTGGAAATCAGTAATTTGAATCCTGTTTCTCACAAAGTGGATATACTTTTTTTCTCATAAGACCCTAAAAAATAATGGTGAATAGAAATAATAAATTGGACACTTGTATAAATTTATAAGACTTTTCATAAGGAATATTACCTTTCTATATACTTTTGTGTAGATACTATAAATATATCCTGATATATAATTAAAAGTGTTTTGATTAGATCTCTTTTGAAGAAAACCCCTCATATCATTTGGAATAATATAAATACTAAGGTTAATTACTTTAGAATTTTTATTTAAAATGTTTTTATTTTTAATTATAGGGATAATAATTAAATTTTTTCTTCCAAGAGAGATGAAGTAATTTTTCTTGGTTACTCAATATCTAGTAAATTCTTTAGAGTGTTTAATAAAAGAACGAAGATAGTGGAAGAGTTTTTTCATTTCATGTTTGATTAGACAGATCTGCATGAGCCCAAAACCCCATTAGAAATCCTTGATTATTATTTATCAACTATATACATCAATACCAAACCTACTCACACTACTATAAAACATGTAGAAAAATCATACAGTTTTGAGAGATTTCTAGAACCAAAACCTAATCCTGTAGAAGAAAATGAGATGACCATCCATTATTTTCAAAGAGCTGTTAGGACTCCTAAATAACACCCTTTAGATGAATTTTTAGGAGATATATCTTGAGATACAGAAACTAGATATTCTTTTAGGAATTAGGTTGAACCGCAATAATTCTTTTCATAGACTTAGCCTAAGAACATCTCTAATACAATTAATGGCCAATTATGGGTAATGGATATGTAATAACAACTTAACCAAATAAAAATAAATAAGGGTCAAGAAAATTTGTTTGGACCTAAATAAACCATTACTATTGGATGTAAATGGGTTTTTTGAAAAAAAGGTAAATGTATCGAGCACTATAGTAAGAAATAAGGCTTGATTAAATTCGCAAGGGTATAATTATGAAGTGGGTATTGACTATAAGAAAACATTTGCACCTTAAGATTGAATTGAATCCATTAGAATACTAATTTAAAATTCAGATCATTTGGATTTCAAACTATATCAAATGGATGTAAAAAGTTGATTCGTGAATAGTTATTTTGTTGATGATGTTTGTTTTGAACAATGCCACATTTTTCAAAATCCTCATTTTCAAAATGATGTTCCCAATCTATGAATATTTTTATATAGATTAAAAAAGGATCACAGATCTTGGTATCATATGCATATATCTTTAAAATTTTAAAAATATTTTTCATTTGGTAAAGGTGATCCTACCATTTTAATAAAAATAATTTCAAAATATGATTTAGTTGTTCAAATCTATTTAGATGATATTATCTTTGTAACATCTAAAAATTATTTTTGTACTGAATTTTCAAATATGAGGAAAAAATAATTTTAAATGAGTTAAACGAGTGAACTAAAATCCTTTCATTGATTTAGATTTTTCTAAATATAGAAGTAAGTATTTTAAATCAAAGTAATAATACCAAATATCTTCTAATTTTTTTTTCCTTCAATAACACTAAAAATAGTGAAACTCCCATGAGCACCATATGTAAGATGGATGCACATAATTCTGGGAAGCCAGTGGATCAAACCAGTTATAGATGTTTCATTTGATGTATTCTATAAATAACTACTAGTCAATATGACATTATGTTTAATGTGTGTATGTGTGCTCATCTTCATGAAAACCAAAAAGAGTTACATTTACTTTATGTTATTGTTTTTCAAATAGCACAAACATACAAATAATTTAGGATTTTTTTACCTTAGAGGAATAGAATTTGACTTAGTGAGTTATTAGAATGCTAGTTTTGGTGGTTTTAGTTTAGATATAAAAAATAACCTCTAAAACATGTCATCTTTTAGGAAAGTCTCTAGTATATTGGTATATTATAAAGCAAAATTTAGTTGCACTATTTATTATGGAATATGAATACATAGATTCTGGTGGTTGTTGTTCTCAATTATTAAGAATCAAGGAAACAATTATATACTATGGATATCAATTTTGGAATGTCCCTATAAATTATGAAAAGAAAAGTGAAATAAATTTCTTTAAGAATCCCATGTCTCACTCTAGAACAAATAACATTTATTTAAGAGATATCTTTTTGAGGGATAATTTTTAAAAGGGTGATATAACTCTGGAATTCATAGGAACTGAACATCATCTTGAAAATTGTTTCACTAATACTTTTAATTTTGATATATTAAACAAAATTAAACAATAATTAGGAATGATAATTTTTTTAATATCTAATTTTGGATACCCCACCATTGGATAACCCCCTATTTTATAAACCAGAATTGGCTAACCTAACATTGGATAACCAATTATTGGATTAACCAATATTGGAAAACTCACCATTAGATAACCCATAGTTGGATAACCCACTATTGTTAACCAACCATTGGATAACCAACTCTTTGACAAAACATTATTGGATAAACCAATATTGGACAACTCACTGTTGGTAATAAACTTCCATTGCTAATTTTTTATGAAAATTTATTTTATTTCATATAATTTAGATGTATTATTTTGATTTATGATTTTAAAATAACTATGTTATATAAATTTGGGACTTGTCTAAATTCAATGCACTCTATCGTATTTTTGCCTTTCAAATTTCCATGTGACCCTTTCTCTCCCTACATTTTTCCTTCCCTCAACCTTGCCCGGCCATCCACTTTTTTAGAAATGGTTAGTGTGAAGTTAGTAGTTGATTCAAATCTCATGGAGTCATGTCCTTTGATGAGGAAAGGAGAATATTTCAGTAGATATGTAGTCGATCTGTGAAAACAACAATTGGTATATCGCACCTTGGTACCTATGAAATAAGAAAATACTAAGTTGTTGTTGTCAATAAAATAAATGGTACTTAGGGTTATCTAGGAACAAGTATGCATAGAGTGTCTATCGAATAATGAGAGGCCATTCTATCCTATTTTGGTTCATCTATTTTACCAGTTTGTTGATGTTATTTTTAGAGAAGATAAATATTGGATTATAATAAGAATAAATGGATTAATGTAAATTTTCTATTAGAGACAATGGGATAGGTGTCCAAAGGTACCTCATGAAGGTGTTTATACTGATTATCAGGGATTGATTCCATGTGATAGAGATTTATTTGTATATGATAATTCCTTGGTTGAGATGATAGGATATAGGACTCTAAAAAGACCAGCCACAACCGAGGTGGATGGTGAGTGTCATTTTCTATTTAAGTTTATAAATCACATTCTATGCGTGAGAAAAATGGATTTCAACACAATGATATATCAAGATGTATATTTTCTATATATTATGAAAAAGGAGACAAAATAAACCTTTGTAGATATTTTATAGAGAATATGATGGAAATGTGGAAACCTTCATTACAGTCAAAATCTCTCAATTATCCTGAGACAATTGTAACCGTGATTGAGTCCAAGGGATTAGTTAAGGATGACAAGGAATCCCTTGTGTGTTTTGAAGACTTCTACCTCACTAATGTTATTAATAAAATAATGATGATAAATTGGAACCCGCTAGTGAGAAAATGGGTTGATGAGGTTGAAAAAACATATGAGGATGTAAATAATTTTGAAAACCCTAAAAACCATAAAATATTTTTGATCCTGGATTTGATTTAGATGAGGTTGTTTTATACTCAGATGAAGAGTAGGTAGAATAGGAGATTACTGCTCCTGATTACAGGGAAGAGTTCTCACTCAAGGAGGGTAGTGACCCAGAAATTCCTAAGATCCGTACTTTCACTTTTGATCTAGCTAGTCCCCATAGATCTCCACCATATAAGGGGAATATTTTGAGAGAAGTAAGTGAAGAATAGGAAAATAAAGATTCAGAAGAATAACAGTTTAAGAGTTACTCTTCCAATTATTATAAAAAACTTGTAGATGTATCTAATGAATAAAATGGAAATGAAAAAGGGGATAATTATGATGTAAGTGAAAGAAATGGTAAATAATAAGTTGATTAAAGTTGATATAGTCGAAAACACAGTTTTGATAATTACAGGCCTATTGATCATGATATAGTATAAAATACAGTTTTGATAATGATAGGCCTATTATTCTCTCTTCCTACGAAAATGGAAAGTCACCTAATGATCCTAGTGCTTAGAATGTGAGTAGTTGTGTTTAGACTCTATCTTTGATATAGACTTCTTTTTTACTATTTTTGTGTATCTTTTAGAATGTAATAAAATTATTTTCATCATTTATCTATTTCTATTATTATTCATCTTATTATTCATGGAATTTATCTTATTGAAAATGTGTTGAGAAGACAATCCATAAAACTTTACTCACTGTCAAAAAATACACACCTTTGGATTTGAGTCGCTGTTGGATTTGAGTCACTGTAGTAGCTGAGTCACCACCAGGAATGACTCACTACATGAAAAGAGTCGCCATTAGACATGAATCCCAACTAATAATAAGTAAACACTAGAATTTACCTATTTCCAGAGACGAGTCACCATCATACTTGACCTACGACCAGATAACCTACTGTTAGATGATTTATTGCTGAGAAGAGTCACTGTTGAGAAATGAGTCACTACGGAAGACAACATATTATCAGATGAGTAACCTTTGTGTAATGAGCCACCACTAAAGATGACCTATCATTAGATGAGTCACCTCTAGATGAACTAACATTCGACAACCTACCATTATCCGAACTCACTATTGGATTGTCTCACCGCCAGACATGAGTCAATTCCAGATTGACTCACCATCAATATTCTAGGACATTTTAAGTAAATGATCACAACAGATATAATAATGAAATTAAATTAAAATTTTATGTTATTATAATATTATTTAATATTATAGGGATCCTTAAATGATTTTAGATCTTAGTATGTCAAATTTTAGGATCATGAAGATTGATATTCATATAGAATCTCCATAACACAATTTCATTTTTATTTGAATAAATCTCCCTTATGAAAATGATATTGGATGAATAAGAATATATGATATAGTGTGTAACTTATTAGATAGTTTACACGAAACATTATTAAATTATTTTTGGACTATGAAATAGTGGAGTAAATAAATCATACACATCCTTTTATATAGTTATAACAAAGAGAGATTACGATACTCTATTTTACTATTATTTTTGGAGAAATGGATCATGATTTTATCAAAGCTATATCTGAGGAGACTCATGATTCTAGAAAACATCAGACATAGATACTATATATTTTCTCCCTCCTTTTACTTTTATATCTGTTTATATCCTTCACATATAATGAAATCTATTATTTGTATTGTTTATCAACATACATTGTCTCCTGCACCATAATTGGAGAATACTAGATATTATATCGTCTCATTATTTTTATCATTTTACCTAAAGTATTTTTAGAAGATGTCCTTTTGTGACTTGTTTTTTCTACCTGCCCATGATTATTATGGAAAAGGTCTCTACATGGTCTGAAAAACATGAACAATATTTTCTATATTCCCGATCCATTTTGTGGATCAGATTATATTTTTGTAATATACTTGGGATTGGGTGATTTCCATGTATAGAGGATATAGGTCTCACCTTGAGACTGAACCACTTTTTTTATTCCATTTTGTGTTTCTTTTTTTTTGGTTTCATTCATTTTAATTTTTTTAAACTATATTTTTCTAAACAGTAAACAAAAATTTCTTATATTGTTAATATTAACTTGTGTTTACATAAGGGGTTGGTTGAGTAAATTGATATATAAATTTAAAGTAATTTTATCGTTGTTTTTACTAAGCAATAATCATGTTTGGAAAAATATTTTACAAGGTCAATGTTATATTAAACTAATATTTTCATTAATTAAAGTTCTTATTTTAACTTTTTGGATTTTATTTAAACTACTTTTAAAGACAAATTTTTATTAGAAACTCAATTCACCCCATCTTGAGACTTTCACTTTGACCAATTGTTGAGGATACCCATTTTCATCTATCATATGACCCATGGTCCTAGAAAACCAAAAAACTATGATCGTGGTTAGGTGGACTATGAGTAAGGAATTACCTTATCAATCAATATTATAAATTTGGTTCACCATGAACTCCTTTTATGTTGGTCTCCCCAAAATATTATATTATTAGTTTAATATTGATTTCCCAATCTAATACAAACTCATGAGTCCAAATGAGGTCCAGAAGATATTGTAAGTGATGAATGGAATGATATAAACCAACACTTAATAATAACCAAATTCATAATTTCAAAAAATTATACTTCTTTGAGATCCATAATTGAAAAAAGAAGGAAAATAAAATTGATTTCATCATATTATTAATTTATTTCTATAAAAATGACACCAAAAAAATGAATGTGGAAAATCTAACCCGGAGGGAAAATATGAATAGAGAAACTATGGAAACCCAAAGAAATAAGAAACCAAAGAAATAATTGAAGCCTCATATGGAAAACCATTAACAATAAACCATGCTAAAAACCAGTTTCAAATATTTAAGACACTACAAACAATGAACCAACCAATAAAATTAAAATGTTGGTAAAATCTTGAACTCAAAGGACTACCGCAAAGAATAATGATTATGATTACCAAACAATCAATGTATGAAGACATGAAACAAAAGAAAGATCCCCAAACTTCCATTCCTCAACAAGAACATTATAAGATATAGTATTATGTTAAGGGAGGAAAATTTTGGACCATCACTCTTGTCACCACCCGTCCTCGGGGCCCGTGCCGTGACTACCCCAAGCCCGCCTTCCATAGGCCAGGGGCTGGCGACTAGCACTAAGGCATAAATCCCAGAAAAAGGGAAGGCATTGCCTTTGAAATGTAAACAAGCACCACAGAGTAAGAAAGCGAAAAAGTAAACACTAAGTAAAAACTATAACAAGCTGTGCTGAAAGTAAAAGGGGCCGGAAATACAAGCCCATCTGTAAAGTACAACTGAAAGGGGAAAACAACAACTGAAAAGAAATTCCGCAACGTCGAGTTGTCCTCTGGAAGTCCCACCTGAAGGGTGGGTACAGATAGCCTCCACTACTCCTCAGGTCCACCTGACCGCTCCGTGTATGTCCCACCCAGTGGTCCACCTCCAGGTACCGTCCTGCTCTGCAAGCCTCCACCACGATCAGCGCTGTCCGTTGTCTGCAACCAACACAACGTAGTGCGGGCCTAGCCCGTGCAGGGGTGAGTATAAGCTACTCAGTAGGGACCCCGAGACCCCTGAAGGTCTCCCAGAATCCAAAAAGTATAATCCACAAAGGAATGATACAATCACAAAGTAACATCCGACACGTCTTAGGTATATGCCCATACATATACCTAAGTCATCAATTCCTTTTCGGATCCAACATTCGAGCCCAATCACAACCCAGTCCACACAGGAAAGAAAAACGTATACCCACACAGGATAGCACAACACAATCCAAGAAAGAGAGAAAAGTAATCCACATATGATAGCTCAACACAATCCAAAAAGGAGAGTAAACAGTAAATCCACACAGGATAGTTCAACACAATCCACAAAGGAGAGTAACACAAGATTCAACTCACACAGGTACACTTATTTGTATGACGATAAAGATGATCACTGATCCATCTAAGCTGTCGGACCCACAAAGGATCGAAAGGTACAAACCCCCAAAATGACCCACATAGGATTGGACCCACACAGGATCATTAGGTAACTAACCCCCGCAAAGACCCACACAGGATCGGGCCCACACAGGACCTGTAGGCGCTGGCTCACACAGAACCACTGAGCACTGAACCACACAAGATCGGATCGACACAGGATCTGTAGCACTGATCCACGTAGGATCACTGAGTGTAGTAGTCGTCGCAGTCCACTGAGGATCTCTGCACAATCATCGTCGCAGTCCTCTAAGGATCTCTGCACAGTCGTCGTCGCAGTCACAGTAGCAGTCGCAGCCACAGTAGCAGTCGCAGCCAGCTCTAGGGTTCCCGCACACAGCAAAATCGTTCAGGAGGGTCCGCTCCACGATCTGAGAGGCTGACACATCAACTGACACAAGTCCGAAGTTGATGTATCCAAGAGTTTTTTATCGTCAACAGGAACTCAACGACGCAGACGGCGCATCAATCGGACGCCCGGTCTGAGAGTTATTGGCTTTTTCGTCCCAGGGGCCCGGTTGTTTTTTAAGGAAAAACCAACCCGACCGTACTCCACCTGCGTCCAAACCATGGGCGGAGTGAGAAAAAAGATCCGACTCAATTAGAGGAACTCAATGAAGTCGACAGCACATCAATCAGACGTCTGAAGCTCAAGATATTGGCGTTTCCGCTCCGAGGGCCCGGTTGGTTTCGTGTACGAACCAACCCAGCCGAACCCAAAGTATTCCGAAACCTTGAGTGAGATATACCGAAACGACCGTCTCGATCCAAGGATCGTGTTTCCGCTGACGGCGCGTCATTCGGAGGCCCGTAGCTCAGGTTATGAGCAAAAGACTGAAAATGGTCTGACGACGGGGGGTCTGCGCCCGGACCCACCAAGCCCAACCCCCCCCCCCCCCCGGGTCGGCCCCTCTCGGCTTGGCCGAGTGGCCGAATGAGGCTGCCGCGGGGTGGCGCTGCCCCCGCGGGAAGAAGGAGCAGCGGCCCACGTGGGGCCGCGCTGGAGTCAAGGGACGCGGCTTTTGCCGCGTCCCGTGCATGTGAGCCAGACCCGCGCGGCCGCGGCGGCCCTGTCCGGCGCCGCGCCGCCGGTGGCTTCCGCGGGCCGCCGGAGTTGCTCCGGTGGTCTGTTTTCCTTCCCATCTATGCCGAAGCTCCTCCCGGGTCCCGTTCTTCACTGCGGAAACAACGGATTGTCCCTGCGGCATGTTTTGTCGTCGCCCGCCAAATCCGCACAACAACGAAGGACTGCTGTAGAGACCCGAAGCCTGACGTACATTGACATTACATTACATTTGCGGAATACTTAGTACATAACAAAAACGCACACACAAGGATCGTAATAGTTTAGTGTCTTTGGAAACTCAGAATGTAATCTTCTAATCGTGGTGAAAGATCTTCAACATCTCCTATAAAGATCTTCCCTTTTCTTTACCTAAAACCTTTCTTTATATCCTGGGGAAAAGAAAACATAAAAGGGGTGAGCTCAAATGCTCAATAAGGGTAAACAAAAGAAATATCAATCACATCGTATTCATAAGAACATAACATTTTGGAAATCTTAACCTGCAAAAGAGAGCATAATTTCATAATCATGGGATAAATCATGGCAGTGAAAAAGTAATCCCAATAATCATAACTTAAAACATGAAACTTTGTGGCATACACACATAATCATAGAGAATCATTTCTTGTTAGTCAAGACTAATTGCCAAGACTATCTTAGTGGACAAAGTCCCTTTCTGAATCGAGTAACCCTCGTTTCAGTCCTGTTTCACTGAACCGGTATAACCTACCGTTCCAGCCCTGTCTATCTCATGAGATATAAAATCTTTACCCAATGCATTGGAGGGATATATAGGTCCCACCCATCTTATAATGAATCCTTTCTTATGTGTGCCACATAATCATAAAACATACATCATCGCATAACACATGTAACAAAAATGGGATTCTTGAAACATCATGACATCATAAATCAATTCATATAAGATAAAGGAATTCATAAAAATAATTCCATCACAACATGATCAAATCAATGTAATAATAGGGATAAAAACAGAACCCTTTATTATCTTAGATGGAAAATAATTTTGATAAAATACTTGAACTCCATTCTTGAGGAAAATATCCTTTCTTCTTCAAAAACATTTTTCCTTTCATAACATGTCATACAACTTTAAAATAAAAGAAGTTGATTAAAAATAAACTTGAAAACTTGTAAAGGAAGCTTCTTGGAAACAATGTTTTAAAAATCCATTCATGCCGTATAAGTTAAAAAAAACGTTCTTCGTACTTTTGTCGGAAAAGTCAAAAAGTACCTCGTACGAAAAACGACAAAAGATTCCTTTCATACATATTACTAAAAACTCACCTAAGGGTAAAAATGGATTTAAAAAATTGTAAGTGGATGGAAATAATATTACATATTGATGAAACATTGATGTGGATGATAAAATACACCCCAGTAAATACTTACGAATAAACAATCTCGGATAAAAATTAGATTGTGATATTTTCCCTTACCTTAGGTCCAATTTGCTTCGTATGTGTCCGAACCTCCTGTATAATGATTTAAATAATGTCATTGACTTATTACAAAATCATATTCATTGTTATGATATCATATATGGTTCACTTATGACATTATATTACCCGTTCTTTTGTAAATTTCATGTTAAAGAAGCGTTTTGGGTAAAATCGTTTCATTTATCGTAGGTGTTTTGACTTGTTGTTCTTGACATCATTATTACTTATATCATGATTTACTTACTTCCAGAATATAAAATATGATTTATATATCATATATATTCAGTATATATATATATATAATAGATATATAAATAAAATGAAAAACACCGTTCATGGAGACGGTAGTCCGTACGTACGCATGAACGCTGTTTTTCTTTCCTTATTGTCTTGAAATGGAAGTAAGTAGATGACATACATATGTATATATATACATAAATCCAGTAGCTTTATAATGTCATATATTTCATTATTATTTCTTATATATACATTATAATCATTCTTATGGAGAATGAATCTCATCGCGTCGTGGAGACGGTAGTCCGTACGTACGCACGAGCGATGATATCATTTCTATAAATATTGAATTGAATCGGAGTGGATTATACAATATATCAGAATCAATATGATGTTGTAATAACTATGTATAGTTATTCTTTACACCATTATACCCATCCATGTAAGGTGGTGGTGGAAAATAGATTACACCACGGCGTGGAGACGGTATTCCGTACGTACGCACGCGCGGTGATTTCTTTTTCCGTAGGATGGATAGATGGTGAAATAGGGTTGTTTCATACTTATAATAACATATCAGTATATGATTGATACTGATGTTATTACTTCATAATGAAACAACCTAATAAGAAGAAGTGGAAGAAGAAATAAAGATGAAAGAATTGGTAACGGTAATTACCTCTTCTTTGAAGTGCCTCTTTGAGACCTCCTCTTAGGGCACTAGAATTGGTCTTTGAGGAAGACCAGAACCACTAGGATGTTGCTAGGGAAGTGGAGAAGGGATTTTGGCAGGGTTTGGCCGATCTTGAGTGCTCAAATTGGTGTGAGGAGGAGGGGGAGGAGGTGTCCTTTTATAAGGGAGGAGAGGGGCACCTTAGGAATATCTCAAAATATTATTTTATATTAAAGTCAAAATCGGTTTATAATGGTTCCAAAGGGTCTTATTTCGAAGATAAGGTGGGGAGGGGTCGAAATCCTATCAACCAATATAATTTAGACAAGTTTAGGATATTATTTTAACCTTATCAATTAAATTTAACTCTAAGTTAAATAATTTAACTTTTACCATGTCTTTTTGTTTTCTTTCACTATATGGTTAATAAACTTACTATAACATGCCAAAAGAACCCAAAATTGTTTATTATTAATATATATATCCTTATATAAGTCATTTGGGCGAACCTTAGATTTTTTGGAATACAATAACAATTAATAATATAATATTTGATTTAAAAACTATTTTGTGTCAATTTTGACACTATTTGATATATGATTTTTGTGAAAGTCATAACAGAATTAAATGTTCGAACCAAGTTGATTAAATCAACATTAATATATCATAGTAACCTAGAAAATTAGTGGAATTCATAAAAAATCTCAAATTACATTTATTTGGGTGTTTATAACATCAATTATGTCAATATTTCATTAATAAGATAATTACTGCATCATCGTTGTGTCATAAATAAAATAAATTATTTTATGTCTAAAAATTACAAATAAAATACCATCATGTAGGAAATCTTTTTAGCTTTCTAATGAATATTTACAATCGAATTTATCTTATGTATAACCCCATATTAAAAATGATTTACCTATTAAACTTTGATTTTAACTATTTTAACCTTTCCTTAAATAAATTAATAGTAAATGTCCTAATCTAATCCAAGTGGGCCTAAATGGTCATATTTTATTCCTAAGTTTGTTTTTGGTCGAATTACACTTGTCCAATAGAATTAGGACATGTGTTAGGGTAATAGTAATATCATATTTACCCTTAGTTACCCTATTTACTATTAACCGCGGTAAAAAAGTAAAAAGTTACTATTCACCAAAAATTATTTTCATCTCATTGAACCACATTTTAGTCCTTGATATTAACCGTGTCTCTCGGATTTTCGAAATTCCATTCACAGAAGCTGAAAAATTAAGTTTTATGAAAAATTCAGTTTTTTTTAACTATCACTTAGTAGTTTCACTATTCATCAAAAATTGATGTTTTTCAGAACAATGCCAAAATTTTATCCTAAGCTATATTTCATATTCCGAATTCAAAAATGAAATCTATTTTACCAAATTCATAACATAGAAGTTGCATTAATTAATTTTATAATTAAATCCCACTGTTAAAATAAATAGCGTGTTTTTAGGAAACAATATATATCAAAAGATTGACACTTGATTATGTCTGGTTTAAATGTGAAATTACAACCAATGACCAACATTGTATTAAATTGTAAAAATATATTCTAAATATACTTTAAAACCACTCAAATTAATAATTTATCACTATTAATTATTTCGATTAAAAAAGTTGTTTTTAATTATAATTTAGTAATTTTTCACTATTCATCAGAATATGAAAGTTATCCGAAAAGTACCAAAATTTCACCTTAGGCTAAATTCGATACTCCGAATCCAAGAATGAAGTTCATTTTGAAAAATAAGATTTAAAGAATTTTAAAAAGTGGTTATTACTATTCATACTGGCTAGTTTTAATAATATTTTAATAGCATATCGTTGTTTAGTGAAACTCGGTATTGCGTATTACACACGCTATCGAGGAAGGTCGCGATTGCGTGTAATGCAAGGCAAGTCAAGGATGCGTGTTGTGCAAGCTCCTTTTGGTGTAGCGTACAACACAAGACATTAATAAAATTAAAAAGAATATTTTTTATAAAATCTTGGGCTGTTACATTCTACCCCCCTTAAAATGAATTTCGCCCTCGAAATTCGTCGGGGTTATAAATGGTTTACTATTTGAAAGTTTCTTTAATAGAAACCCACATCGTAAAAAGGAATATCAAAACCAATCTTTAAAAACAAAAGTATGAAACGTAACGGTTACCCAAATAAACTAATCATTGGGTTTCCACATAGGTGAAAATATGGATATGAAAGAGAAATCTAACCATCATGTTCTGATGGAGAGTGGTAGAGAACATGGCTATGGAAAAGCCAGTAATCACAAATCCATAGATTTGTGATGATATAAGGTACCATCTGATTCATCAGGTATAAGATCACTAGGACAACATTTTTGGTTTTCAAGATCATTTCCCCTAAAGTTGAAAATTTGAATTAGAATAAATACTTAATTTATTTTGGTACAATCTCACTGTTGTTCGTGCTTTGAACAATTTCCACTTCATCACTTAAATAAATGAAGTTGAATTTGTTATTCGTGAAGTGTTAGCAGATCATGTGATAGAATGACAGGTCATTCCATCTGTCTCAAACAAAAGGTTAGCAAAACTTATATACATAAGTCGATCTATAGTGAGATTAATCATATATGGTTCCTAAAATGGACTTATACTTCATATATCATACTGCTTAATATAATAAAACTAGTTTCTACTAAACAGGGACTTCCTGTAGGTCAGTGGTAGGCGATAAAGGCCAGTCGCACTTCGGTTGTGGGTTTGATTCCCACAGCCTTGTCCGAAGCGATGGGCTGTCGCCCGTCCTGCAGGTTGTCCTTTTTCCGAAACTATATAACATCCCATCAATAATATCGAAAAAACAAACAATACTAACTTATTTCCAACATAATCCATTCCAATCTCTTAGGCTTATCCATAATACTGCAGTCGACTCTCATAACATAGTGAAAATGATTACCAGAGATTTAACACCATCATCGATCCCCATATATCATAAGATATGTTTTGTTGGTCACATTCCAAACATTCAAAGTCCTTAATCGTGTATTCTCTTGAATACCTTAGTGAAAACATGAATGCAGTTAAAAGTTAACACTTTTCACATACCAAAATCCTCAAAATTCTATATACTCAAACTTAATCCTTATAACAATCATGAGCTCATGAATACTGTTAAACATTTCATTTTCTCGTTTTCCCTTCATTATGCGCATAATATCTCAATCACTTTGAATACCACATTAGACCAATACATAAATATTCCAATATTCCATGATACAACATTATTTTGGAATCCCATTACATAAACACTTAATCATTCCACCACATCGTTGTCATATTCAACATTGCCAATAGTGATCGCATGTGACTTCCCTTTGTCCTTTGCCTTAAGCGGTTGCCCATGTCGATCATCACTAACCCTTGGATTAGGGCATTTATTGGCATAATGTCCCATCTCCTTGCACTTGAAGCATTGAAGTGTTGGTTGTACGTTCTCTGCAGTGTTTGCTTTATTCACTTCATTAGAATCCATTTTTCCATTACTTCGACACTCAGCTGCTCGATGACCTTCTTTTCCACACTTAAAACATTTTCTAGTACCTTTAAGACAATCTCCACCATGCTTCTTTCCACACTTTGTGCATAAGGAAACATTCATCTTCTTTTCACCATTATTCTGAGATTTCTCCTTGAACTCCATCTTTCTTTTCTTGTCAAAACCATGAGATGGATATGTAACACCAACTTCCATTTCTACCTTGATAGCACAACGCACAATTTCTTCATAGCTACTGAAGTCTCTTATAGCTAATGCCCTTCAAAGACTTGTTTTTAAGCCACTGAAAAATCGATCAACTTTACTTTCAGGTTGGATGATAATACCAGAAGTGTACCTTGCAAGTCTTGTAAAATTCGCTTCATAGGTTCCAACAGATTCATCATCCCTTTGCTTCAGTTCAAGAAACTCTTTCTCCATCTTTGTTCGGAGAATACGAGGGAAGTACTTATTGAAAAATAAGTTCTTGAACTCGTCCCATTCCATAGACTCAATTTCATCCCTTTGCCTCGTATTCTTAATAAGATTCCACCATTGATCAGCATCTCCTTCCAAACGATACACTGCTAGGATGACTTTATCATGTTCAGAACATTGAAGAACTGAAAATATCTTTTCAGTAGTACTAATCCATTGTTCAGCAACTAATGGATCAGTAGACCCACTGAAAGAAGGTGGACGCTGCCTCATGAAGGATTCAACAGAATGTTGCTCCTTCCTTTGCTCGTTTGGAAGTCCTGCATGATTCATAGCTTGAGAAAGTTGTGTGAGCATGGCTACAAGATTTTGTATTCCGGCTCCCATATCGTTTGGTTGCTCAGGGGGACAATCATTGCATTGCCCATCACATTCCGCATTAACACGGTTCCTTCGGGTTCCAGCCATCGTCTAAAACCCCAAAAGAATAGTATGAGAGGCAAAAATCATGCTAGGGAAAACAACATAATAAAGGGGTAGTACCCTCAATATCTAACATCTTAGGTTAAATTCGAAGATCGTTAGCGCAATTCTAGGACTATAACCTATACGTATACTTAAGCTTAGAGACATCCCTAGACATACCTTAGAAATATCTCTAGGGATCTCACTAACGTTTTCGCATCCTAGTTTCCAAAGGTTGACTAAACCTTTCCTCTGATACCAACTGTAGAGACCCGAAGCCTGACGTACATTGACATTACATTACATTTGCGGAATACTTAGTACATAACAAAAATGCACACACAAGGATCGTAATAGTTTAGTGTCTTTGGAAACTCGGAACGTAATCTTCTAATCGTAGTGAAAGATCTTCAACATCTCCTATAAAGATCTTCCCTTTTCTTTACCTAAAACCTTTCTTTATATCCTGGGGAAAAGAAAACATAAAAGGGGTGAGCTCAAATGCTCAATAAGGGTAAACAAAAGAAATATCAATCACATCGTATTCATAAGAACATAACATTTTGGAAATCTTAACCTGCAAAAGAGAACATAATTTCATAATCATGGGATAAATCATGGCAGTGAAAAAGTAATCCCAATAATCATAACTTAAAACATGAAACTTTGTGGCATACACACATAATCATAGAGAATCATTTCTTGTTAGTCAAGACTAATTGCCAAGACTATCTTAGTGGACAAAGTCCCTTTCTGAATCGAGTAACCCTCGTTTCAGTCCTGTTTCACTGAACCGGTATAACCTACCGTTCCAGCCCTGTCTATCTCATGAGATATAAAATCTTTACCCAATGCATTGGAGGGATATATAGGTCCCACCCATCTTATAATGAATCCTTTCTTATGTGTGCCACATAATCATAAAACATACATCATCGCATAACACATGTAACAAAAATGGGATTCTTGAAACATCATGACATCATAAATCAATTCATATAAGATAAAGGAATTCATAAAAATAATTCCATCACAACATGATCAAATCAATGTAATAATAGGGATAAAAACAGAACCCTTTATTATCTTAGATGGAAAATAATTTTGATAAAATACTTGAACTCCATTCTTGAGGAAAATATCCTTTCTTCTTCAAAAACATTTTTCCTTTCATAACATGTCATACAACTTTAAAATAAAAGAAGTTGATTAAAAATAAACTTGAAAACTTGTAAAGGAAGCTTCTGGGAAACAATGTTTTAAAAATCCATTCATGCCGTATAAGTTAAAAAAAATGTTTTTCGTACTTTTGTCGGAAAAGTCAAAAAGTACCTCGTACGAAAAACGACAAAAGATTCCTTTCATACATATTACTAAAAACTCACCTAAGGGTAAAAATGGATTTAAAAAATTGTAAGTGGATGGAAATAATATTACATATTGATGAAACATTGATGTGGATGATAAAATACACCCCAGTAAATACTTACGAATAAACAATCTCGGATAAAAATGAGATTGTGATATTTTCCCTTACCTTAGGTCCAATTTGCTTCGTATGTGTCCGAACCTCCTGTATAATGATTTAAATAATGTCATTGACTTATTACAGAATCATATTCATTGTTATTATATCATATATGGTTCACTTATGACATTATATTACCCGTTCTTTTGTAAATTCCATGTTAAAGAAGCGTTTTGGGTAAAATCGTTTCATTTATCGTAGGTGTTTTGACTTGTTGTTATTGACATCATTATTACTTATATCATGATTTAATTACTTCCAGAATATAAAATATGATTTATATATCATATATATTCAGTATATATATATATATATAATAGATATATAAATAAAATGAAAAACACCGTTCATGGAGACGGTAGTCCGTACGTACGCATGAACGCTGTTTTTCTTTCCTTATTGTCTTGAAATGGAAGTAAGTAGATGACATACATATGTATATATATACATAAATACAGTAGCTTTATAATGTCATATATTTCATTATTATTTCTTATATATACATTATAATCATTCTTATGGAGAATGAATCTCATCGCGTCGTGGAGACGGTAGTCTGTACGTACGCACGAGCGATGATATCATTTCTATAAATATTGAATTGAATCGGAGTGGATTATACAATATATCAGAATCAATATGATGTTGTAATAACTATGTATAGTTATTCTTTACACCATTATACCCATCCATGTAAGGTGGTGGTGGAAAATAGATTACACCACGGCGTGGAGACGATATTCCGTACGTACGCACGCGCGGTGATTTCTTTTTCCGTAGGATAGATAGATGGTGAAATAGGGTTGTTTCATACTTATAATAACATATCAGTATATGATTGATACTGATGTTATTACTTCATAATGAAACAACCTAAGAAGAAGATGTGGAAGAAGAAATAAAGATGAAAGAATTGGTAACGGTAATTACCTCTTCTTTGAAGTGCCTCTTTGAGACCTCCTCTTAGGGCACTAGAATTGGTCTTTGAGGAAGACCAGAACCTCTAGGATGTTGCTAGGGAAGTGGAGAAGGGATTTTGGCAGGGGTTGGTGGAGCTTGAGTGCTCAAATTGGTGTGAGGAGGAGGGGGAGGAGGTGTCCTTTTATAAGGGAGGAGAGGGGCACCTTAGGAATATCTCAAAATATTATTTTATATTAAAGTCAAAATCGGTTTATAATGGTTCCAAAGGGTCTTATTTCGAAGATAAGGTGGGGAGGGGTCGAAATCCTATCAACCAATAGAATTTAGACAAGTTTAGGATATTATTTTAACCTTATCAATTAAGTTTAACTCTAAGTTAAATAATTTAACTTTTACCATGTCTTTTTGTTTCCTTTCACTATATGGTTAATAAACTTACTATAACATGCCAAAAGAACCCCAAATTGTTTATTATTAATATATATATCCTTATCTAAGTCATTTGGCCGAACCTTAGATTTTTAGGAATACAATAACAATTAATAATATAATATTTGATTTAAAAACTATTTTGTGTCAATTTTGACACTATTTGATATATGATTTTTGTGAAAGTCATAACAGAATTAAATGTTCGAACCAAGTTTATTAAATCAACATTAATATATCATAGTAACCTAGAAAATTAGTGTAATTCATAAAAAATCTCAAATTACATTTATTTTGGTGTTTATAACATCAATTATGTCAATATTTCATTAATACGATAATTACTGCATCATCGTTGTGTCATAAATAAAATAAATTATTTTATGTCTAAAAATTACAAATAAAATCCCATCATGTAGGAAATCTTTTTAGCTTTCTAATGAATATTTACAATCGAATTTATCTTATGTATAACCCCATATTAAAAATTATTTACTTATTAAACTTTGATTTTAACTATTTTAACCTTTCCTTAAATAAATTAATAATAAATGTCCTAATCTAATCCAAGTGGGCCTAAATGGTCATATTTTATTCCTAAGTTTGTTTTTGGTCGAATTACACTTGTCCAATAGAATTAGGACATGTGTTAGGGTAATAGTAATATCATATTTACCCTTAGTTACCCTATTTACTATTAACCGCGGTAAAAAAGTAAAAAGTTACTATTCACCAAAAAATTATTTTCATCTCATTGAACCACATTTTAGTCCTTGATATTAACCGTCTCTCGGATTTTCGAAATTCCATTCACAGAAGCGAAAAAATTAAGTTTTATGAAAAATTCAGTTTTTTTTAACTATCACTTAGTAGTTTCACTATTCATCAAAAATTGATGTTTTTCAGAACAATGCCAAAATTTCATCCTAAGCTATATTTCATATTCCGAATTCAAAAATGAAATCTATTTTACCAAATTCATAACATAGAAGTTGCATTAATTAATTTTATAATTAAATCCCGCTGTTAAAATAAATAGCGTGTTTTTAGGAAACAATATATATCAAAAGATTGACACTTGATTATGTCTGGTTTAAATGTGAAATTACAACCAATGACCAACATTGTATTAAATTGTAAAAATATATTCTAAATATACTTTAAAACCACTCAAATTAATAATTTATCACTATTAATTATTTCGATTAAAAAAGTTGTTTTTAATTATAATTTAGTAATTTTCACTATTCATCAGAATATGAAAGTTATCCGAAAAGTACCAAAATTTCACCTTAGGCTAAATTCGATACTCCGAATCCAAGAATGAAGTTCATTTTGAAAAATAAGATTTACAGAATTTTAAAAAGTGGTTATTACTATTCATACCGGCTAGTTTTAATAATATTTTAATAGCATATCGTTGTTTAGTGAAACTCGGTATTGCGTATTACACACGCTATCGAGGAAGGTCGCGATTGCGTGTAATGCAAGGCAAGTCAAGGATGCGTGTTGTGCAAGCTCCTTTTGGTGTAGCGTACAACACAAGACATTAATAAAATTAAAAAGAATATTTTTTATAAAATCTTGGGCTGTTACAACTGCGGAGGGTTGTCGGTCCGTGTTCGTTTGTCCCGCACCCTCCACTTTAGGCGATAACAATCGGGAAGAATAATCAACATATCAAACAACAATTTTAATAAATTAAAATTGTTCTTATGAAATCGGGTTCTTTATTTTAAAAGAAACGATCACGGGAAATATAAATTATTTCACAACAAACCCCTACCTCGGTCAAGTCGTCGCACACGCGTTCTTCGCGGAATTTGATCGTCACGGAAGGAGGGGACCGTCGCGTCGTCGCGGTATCCAGCGTTGCATCGACGAACTTCGAGGACCAAGAAACAACAGATTTAATTTTAATAATTAAATCCATATTGAGTTATAATCCGCAGAAATTAATGAACCGCAATCTCTCACCTCAAAAGGTGATCAAAGATTTTGTTGCGGATGAAGGAACGTCGCAGAAGAACGTCGCGGGAGAGGAATCATCGGCGTCGCGACACACGGCGTCGCGTCGTCAATTTCTGTGGGTTCGGCGTTCTTTGTCGGAGGCTGGCGTTCTTCGCGTTCTTCGTGAAGGAGGATGAAGAACTTGAGGTTTCTATCAAATCCTCTCAATGACCAATCCTCAAGATGTCATGCGTTGGTCTTATTTTATTATTACGCCAACGGATTTCAAACAGGTTAAGAAACGATTAAATTAATTCATAGAATTAATTTAATGAATTTAACCGCCCAATTAATTGGTGCGTTAAGAATTTAAGAAAATGTGTCAGTTGACTTTCATAATGACGGGTTTTCGCGGGTGCGTTACTTAGCAGAAAAGAAACGGTGGGGCTCGTGCGGGCCCCACCTCACAAATATCCTACCAAGGGGGTAGGATATTTTTGGATAGCACCCTATCCGTAACAACTCAGCTTAAGCAGCTTTAAGTGGCTTTCAAGTGGCTTTAAGTGAAATAAAATAAAGTTTGTCGTACAAATTATTTTATTTCTTAACATTAAGTCCAAAAATTAAAAACCACACCCAAGTAAACGCAACTCCAGTAAAGGCGTTTCTAAGCAAATACCGGCGCTGCGATTCCATCGGTGCCCTCGGAATTCGATTCCGGGCACCGGTTTAAAAGTTAGAAAAAATCGCACGTCCATTCACTAAACGTACCCAAGCCAAACTTTGGAAAATGAATCCAGGCACATCGGGCCTCGGAATCGGGTACCGTCAGAAACTGAATTCTTGTAAAATTCCAATGAAAATTATGAAAAAAATTTCCTTGAAATTTACGGGTCTTTGCATTACTCCCACATCAGATCTTTACATCCCCGTAAAGATACATCATGAACTAGGGAAACAAATGTGGGTACTGAGCATGCATCTGAGCCTCCCGCTCCCAAGTGCTCTCCTGGAGGTTCCCGTGCAGCCATCTGATGCGCACAAGAGGAATCGATCATCCACGTAGGACCCGCTTCTGTCGATCCTCGATCTCCACCGGGACCTTCGCAAAAGTCGCCTCATCATCAACGTCCAGCTCCCAATAGTCAATGATATGCATCGGGTCGTGCACGTATCTCCTCAGCAAAGATACGTGGAAGACGTCGTGCACCCGGTGCAACTGAGGTGGTAGAGCCAGGAGATAAGCCACCTCACCAATCCTACTGAGGACCTGGAAGGGTCCGATGAAGCGTGGAGACAACTTGCCGCCTCGGCCAAATCTCCGTAATCCACGTCGAGGTGAGACACGCAAGAAGACGTGGTCGCCAACCTCAAAGTCTAGTGGCCTCCGCCTCCTGTCAGCATAAGACTTCTACAGACTCTGAGCTGTCCTCATCCGCTCCTGGATGACCTGGACCTTCTTTGTCATGGCCCTGACTATCTATGGTCCCACAAGTGCTGACTCCCCAGGGTCTGTCCATCAAAAAGGAGATCTGCAAGGTCTGTCGTACAACGCCTCGTATGGTTCCATCCTGATGGTGGAGTGGTAGCTGTTGTTGTACGTGAACTCCACCAAGGGTATATGATCCTCCCAGCTGTGACCAAAGTCGAGGAAACATGCGTGGAGCATTTCCTCGAGAGTCTTAATGGTTCTCTCAGTCTGACCATCCGTCTGAGGGTGAAAGGCGGTGCTCAGATGTAGCTGTGTCCCGAATGCCTCCTGCAACCCCTTCCAAATCCGGGAAGTGAAACGAGCATCTCGATCGAAGACGATAGATGATGTCACACTGTGAAGCCGTACAATCTCCCAAATGTAGAGATTCCCCAAGCTCTCCAATGAGCCCTACTCTCGGATGGGTAAGAAGTGAGACGACTTGGTGAGTTGGTCAACAATCACCCAAATAGAGTCATGACCTCTAGAAGTGCGTGGAAGTCCAGTCACGAAGTCCATAGATATCCCATCCCACTTCCACTCTGGGACCTCCAAGAGCTGTACCAAGCCTGCTGGTGCCTGATGCTCTGCCTTCACCTGCTGGCAGGTGAGGCATCGTGAAACGAACTCTGCCACAGCCTTCTTCATGCCCGGCCACCAGTGCTGTCGTCTGATGTCCTGGTACATCTTCTCCACTCTAGGATGTACCTCCAAAGGAGAAGTGTGAAACTCTCTCAGAACCTCCTCCCGTAAAGCAATTGGTACCAAGGTACGTCTTCTGAAAAGGACGTCGTGCTATGCTCCAAGGGAGAAACCATCGGGTGCTTGTCCCGAGGATATCTGTGTACGCTGCGTCTCACAGTTAGCATCCCCACGCTGTGCCTCTCTGACCCGCTGTAGTAGTGGAGGGGTGACTGTGAGAGACTGAAGGAAGGCTGCTCTGTCCCTATACACAAAGGATATCTGCAAGGCGGCTAGCTGCTCTGTCGCCTCCTCAAGTATCTGGATGCCCGTCCTCCTACTGAGATCATCGGCTACTACATTTCCCTTTCCAGGAGTATAGACTATCTCAAAGTCATAGTCCTGGAGGAACTCAAGCCATCGCCGCTATCTCAGGTTCAGATCCTTCTGAGAGAAGATGTACCTGCGACTCTGGTGGTCAAAAAAGACTGTAAAGCGCTCTCCCATCAGATAGTGCTGCCATGTCTTCAGTGCGAAGACCACTCCTGCTAGCTCTAGGTCATGTGTGGCGTAGTTCTGCTCATGCGGCCTCAACTGACGTGATCCATTGGAAATAACGGCCCGCTCCTATATCAAGACACATTCGAGTCCGGTCCCTGATTCATCGCAGTAGACTACGTATCCAACTCCCTCCTCAGTCAACCTCAGTATAGGTCCGCTAGTCAATCTCTGTCTCAGCTCTTGAAAGCTCTGCTGACATCTGTCTGACCACACAAAGGGTTTCCCCTTCTTCGTCAAGGCTGAGAGTGGCGCCACAACTCTAGATAAGTCCGGAACAAATCTCTGATAGTATCCAGCTAGTCCCAAGAAACTTCGCACCTCTGTCACGCTCCTGGGTGGATCCCTAGCTAGCACTGCTTCGATCTTCGCGGGATCCACCACAACTCCCACCTCAAAAATGACGTGCCCCAAGAAGTGGACCTCACGCAACCAGAGATGGAACTTCGAGAGCTTTCCATAAAGCTGGTGCTCTCGGAGTGCGTCTAGCACAACCCGCAAGTGGTAGGCGTGCTCCTCCTCCGTGGCCGAGTATACCAAAATGTCGTCGATGAAGACCACGACAAATCGATCGAGGTATGGCTGGAAGATCTTGTTCATGAGGCTCATGAACACTACTGGAGCATTGGTTACACCGAAAGGTATAACCAAGAACTCATAGTGGCCATATCGACACCTTAAGGCCATCTTCTGCACGTCCTCGTCTCGAACTCTGAGCTGATAATAGCCTGACCTGTGGTCTATCTTCGAGAACCACCATGCTCCCTTGAGCTGATCGAAGAGGTCATCAATCCTCGGTAGAGGATACTTGTTCCTCACTGTCACCTGGTTCAGGCGACGATAGTTGACACACAATCAAAAGATTTCTTCCGCCTTCTTGGCGAACAATATCGGGGAAGCCCAGGGTGAAACACTGGGTCAGATGAACCCCTTGCCCTGCAAGTCCTCCAACTGTACCCGCAGCTCTCGAAGTTTAGTGGTGGACATCTGATACGTTGGAGTGGATATCGAGGTTGTCCCGGGGTACAGGTCAATGTAAAAGTCTACCTCTCTGCGAGGAGGTAGTCCTGGAATGTCTTCGGGGAAGACGTCTGCATACTGATCCACCACTATAGAAAAACTAGGACTCCGCACGTCCACTGCTCTTAGGATGAGGCTAGCCAACTGATGAGTAATGGGTTGTCCCCTCCTCTGCGAGAGTCCCTCCTGTGCTGCAAAGGCTCCCTTCTCACTGGTAAAGGTGAACCTGCTCCCGTCGGTGCGCACACATCGCACCTTGCGCCTAATACAATCAATCTGAGCATGGACTGTGGATAACCAATCCATGCCCAAGATGACATCGTAAGGCCTCGATGCCGCTACAAGAAGATCCCAGCCAAAGCTCTCGCCTCCTAGAGTAAGCTCACACTGCCGGCACCAGTGCGTAATCGTCGACTCTGCTCCCGTAGGGGTCTCTAGCCGTAATGATCGAGCCAACGGCTCTGTCGGAATCTCTGAGCTCCGAACAAGGGCAGTGGCTATGAAAAAGTGACTTGCTCCGGGGTCTATAATAACTGCAGCAAGGGTGGAATAGACATAGATAGTACCTCGAATCATCTCGGGCATGCCGTGGTCGTAGGCCTCCGCTTCCTGGAGCTGTGCCTGTCTCTGCCCGCCAGCTCCCGGTGGTCGGGGTGGCCCTCCTAGTGGTGGTGGGGGTAGAGCCTCAAAGTGTCACCCACCACCCGCTGCTCGGCCAGCTCCTCTGCCTCGTCCGCCTCCTCCCTGCGGACCTCCATGGTCGACCCTCTACCTTTGCCTGGGTGGCCCCTCCACCTTCTGCTGGTCCTCAGCACGACGGGTCGGGCAGTCACGAGCCATGTGGCCCTGGCCGCCGCATGCGTAGCACTGCCTGCCTCTCGAAAGACTGGCTCCGTGCTGTGTGCCCTGCACTGCTGAGCAAGTGGCCTGAGGTCGTCTACGAGAGGGTCTGGTCTGCCGGGGCCCCTGAGTCATCCGTCGGCCGCCTGCTACGGAAGACTCTGCTATCTGCTGCCCTGCGGTGGGTCTCGCTGCTGAAGGGGACTCATCAAGAAAGCTCTCGATCAGAATGGCTCGCTCCAACACTCCTGCCTGAGTCAGAATGCTGAGGGAGATCAGCGATGCCCTGATCTTGTGTCTTAAACCCTGCTCAAAGGTCTGGGCCCGGAAGAAGGGGTCTCGTACCATGTCAGTCGAGTAGCGAGAAATATTGGTAAACCTCGCCGCGTACTGGGCGACCGTCAAGCTGCCATACCGCAGTTGAAGAAGCTCCTGGATGCACACTGCATGGAGGGTGTCTGGGGTGAACTCTAAGCGGAAGAGGCTCTTGAAGTCCGCCGAGAGAAGAGATGCCTCATCGTGCACCTGGAGCATCACGCTCCACCATCGGCCCACTGCTGCGTGCAGTAGGCTCGCCGCGAGGATCACCATGAGGTCTGCTGGTGTCCTCACTAGCCTGAAAACTCGTACGACTGCCTCCAGCCAGTCCTCAGCTGCCTGGGGGTCCGTCTCCCCACGAACCCAGGGTGGTCGTTGGCGCTGGAACTCGTACAGAGCTCCGAGGTGACGTGCATCGTCAGTGGTCATAGCGGGGAGCATCAGTAGCTCGACGGGTAGAGGTACCGCCGGTGCCTCCGCCGTCAAAGGTCCCTGTACCGAGGCCTCGTCGCTCGGCAGGCTGTCGTCGCGCTCTACTCTTGGAACCCTAGCTGGCTGCCATCGTGGGGTCATCCTGAAAAGGAAACAAGTGTGCCACGGTCAGAATAGTATACCTGGTGAGCTGATACAAAATAATCACAAATAAAACTTTGAAACACATATGCAATCAATGATTTCGTGCATTAAGTCAGAAATCAGAAGTTAGGGTCCTGGTGTACGGATACGTCGACCACTGCACCAACACTGGGCTCCTTGGACTGATAACCACACCCAATACACTAAACACTATTGCTTAACATAGAAGAAAGATCAGAGTCTGCGGTAGAACCGACCACCTCTGATAACAATTTGTCATGACCCGTCCTCGGGGCCCGTGCTGTGACTAACCCAAGCCCGCCTTCCATAGGCCAGGGGCTGGCGACTAGCACCAAGGCGTAAATCCCAGAAAAAGGGAAGGCATTGCCTTTGAAAAGTAAACAAGCACCACAGAGTAAGCAAGCAAAAAAGTAAACACTATGCAAAAACTGTATCAAGCTTTGCTGAAAGTAAAAGGGGCCGGAAATACAAGCCCAACTGAAAGGGGAAAACAGCAACTGAAAAGAAAAGCTGCAACGCCGAGCTGTCCTCTGGAAGTCCCACCTGAAGGGTGGGTACAGATAACCTCCACTGCTTCTCGGGTCCACCTGACCACTGTGAGTACGTCCTGCCCAGTGGTCCACCTCCAGGTACCGTCCTGCTCTGCAAGCCTCCACCATGATCAGCGTTGTCCGTTGTCTACAACCAACACAACGTAGTGCAGGCATAGCCCATGCAGGGGTGAGGATAAACTACTCAGTAGGGACCCCGAGACCCTCGAAGGTCTCCCAGAATCCACAAAGGATAATCCACAAAGGAAAGATAAAATCACGAAGTAACATCCAACATGGCTTAGGTATATTCCCATACATATACCTAAGTCAACAATTCCCGTTCGGCTCCAACATCCGAGCCCAAGCACAACCCAGTACACACAGGAAAGAAAAACGTATACCCACACAGGATATCACAACACAATCCACAAAGGAGAGCAAAGTAATCCACATAGGATAGCTCAACACAATCCACAAAGGAGAGTAAACAGTAAATCCACATAGGATAGTTTAACACAATCCACAAAGGAGAGTAACACAAGATTCAGCTCGCACAGGTACACTTCTTTCTATGATGTTAAAGATGATCACTGATCCATCTAAGCCGTTGGACCCACAAAGGATCGAAAGGTACTAACCCCCGCAATGACCCACACAGGATCGGGCCCACACAGGACCTGTAGGAGCTGGATCACACAGAACCGCTGAGCGCTGACCAACCCAGGATCAGATCCACACAGGATCTGTAGCACTGATCCACGTAGGATCGCTGAGTGCAGTAGTCGTCACAGTCCACTGAGGATCTCTGCATAGTCGTCGTCGCAGTTCACTGAGGATCTCTGCACAGTCGTCGTCGCAGTCACAGTAGCAGTCGCAGCCACAGTAGCAGTCGCAGCCAGCTCTAGGATTCCCACACACTGCAAGCTCGTTCGAGAGGGTCCGCTCCACGAGCCGAGAGGCCGAGACATCAACTGACACAAGTCCAAAGTTGATGTATCCAAAAGTTCCGTATTGTCAACAGGAACTCAACGTCGTAGACGGCGCGTGAATCGGACGCCCGGTCTGAGAGTTATTGGCTTTTTCGTCCCAGGGGCCATGTTGGTTTTTAAGGAAAAACCAATCCGACTGTACTCCACCTATGTCCAAACCTCGGGCGGAGTGATCCAAAAGATCAGTCTCACTTAGAGGAACTCAACGAAGTCGACGACACGTCAATCAGACGTCCGAAGCTCAAGATATGAGCGTTTCTGCTTCGAGGGCCCGGTTGGTTTCCTGTACGAACCAACCCGGCCGAACCCAAAGTATTTCAAAACCTTGAGTGCGATATACCAAAACGACCGCCTCGATCCAAGGATCGTGTTGCATCTGACGGTGGGTCGTTTGGAGGCCCGTAGCTCATGTTATGAGCAGAAGATCGAAAATTGTCCGAAGATGGGGGGTCTGGGCCCGGAACGACCCGGCCCAACCCACCCCCCCCCCGGTTCGGCACGACCCGGTCCGGATAGGGTGCGGCCCGGCCGGTCGGGCCGGCCCGGCTCGGCTCGGCTAAGCGAGGCAGCCGCTGGGTGGCACTGCCCCCGCGGGAAGAAGGATCTGTGACCCACGTGGGGCCGCGCTGGAGTCAACGGACGCAGCTTTTTCCACGTCCCGTGTGTGTGAGCCGGACTCGCGCGGCCGCGGGTCCGTTGGCTGCCGCCGCCGCGGCTTCAGCCGCGACGGCCTTGTCTGGCGGCACGCTAGGGCGCTGCCACCTCCGGCCGCCGGTGGCTTCCACGGGCCACCGGAGTTACTCCGGTGGTCCGTTTCCCTTCCCGTCTGTGGAAAAGCTCCTCCCGGGTCCCGTTCTTCACTGCGGAAACAACTGATCCTCCCATGCGGCATGTTTTGTCGTCGCCCACCAAATCCGCACAACAACGAAGGACTGCGGTGGGTTGTCAGGCCATGTTCGTTTGGCCCGCACCGTCCGCGTTAGGCGATAACAATCGGGAAGAATAATCAACATATCAAAAAACTATTTTAATAAATTAAAATTGTTCTTATGAAACCGGGTTCTTTATTTTAAAAGAAACGATCACTGGAAATATAAATTATTTCACAACAAACCCCTACCTCGGTCAAGTCGTCGCACACGCGTTCTTCGCGGAATTTGATCGTCACGGAAGGAGGGGACCGTTGCATCGTCGTGGTATCCGGCGTTGCGTCGACAAACTTCTAGGACCAAGAAATAATAGATTTAATTTTAATAATTAAATCCATATTGAGTTATAATCCGCAGAAATTAAAGAACCGCAATCTCTCACCTCAACGGGTGATCGAAGATTTTGTTGCAGATGAAGGAACGTCGCAGAAGAACGTCACTGGAGAGGAAACGTCGGCGTCGCGGCACACGGCGTCACGTCGTCAATTTCTGCAGCTTCGGTGTTCTTCGTCGGAGGCCGACGTTATTTGCGTTCTTCGTGTTCTTCATGAAGGAGGATGAAGAACTAGAGGTTTCTATCAAATCCTCTCAATGAGCAATCCTCAAGATGTCGTGCGTTGGTCTTATTTTATTATTACGCCAACAGATTTCAAATAGGTTAAGAAAAGATTAAATTAATTAATAGAATTAATTTAACGAAGTTAACTGCCCAATTAATTGGTGCGTTAAGAATTTAAGAAAACGCGTCAGTTGACTTTCATAATGATGGGTTTTCGCGGGTGCGTTACTTAGCGGAAAAGAAACGGTGGGGCTCGTGCGGGCCCCACCTCACAAATATCGTACCAAGGGGGTAGGATATTTTTGGATAGCACCCTATCCGCAACAACTCAGCTTAAGTAGCTTTAAGTGGCTTTCAAGTGGCTTTAACTGGAATAAAATAAAGTTTGTCGTACAAATTAGTTTATTTCTTAACTTTATGCCCAAAAATTAAAAACCACACCCGAGTAAACGCAACTCCGGAAAAGGCGTTTCTAAGCAAATACCGGCGCTGCGATTCCATCGGTGCCCTCGAAATTCGATTCCGGGCACTAGTTTAAATGTTAGAAAAACCCGCTCGTCCGTTCACTGAACGTACCCGAGCCAAACATTGGAAAATGATTCCGGGCACATCGGGTCTCGGAATCAGGTGCCATTAGAAACTGCATTCTTGTAAAATTCCAAATAAAATTAAGAAAAAAATGTCCTTGAAATTTACAGGTCTTTATAACTCTTAACATAACACATAGATAAACATAAATGATTAAAAACACATCCTGACCAGTCATCCCAACCACCACCCATGACTTTCCCATTCAATGATCAGATACAAACACCCTAGAATATACCTCATCAAAATAAATAATCACCAAAACCAACAATATACTATATGTAGTTGCCAAAGGGTAATATCCATAGAGATAATAATTTAGATTTTCTATACATACTCCAACCACATAAAAATTCACAATGTCAAACCACCAAATTATGACTATCTCTGATTTCCAAAAACAACCATCATTCATACAATCCAAGGGGTCATCCTAGATACTGAACATCCACTCTTTACTAAGAATATTATAGGTAATACTAAAATAACCTCGAAAATCAATACCTCAAATCATTCCTCACAATTAAATCAAATACCTCCAACAAAAAATATAGATTGAAACTAAAAACACAATTCACCAAAATGAAAACATTTATACAAAATTATCTCCTTCCATTTAAAATCCCCAAATTTTAATTAGAAAGTCCAAGAATTATTTTAAAAAACGTACCATTAAAAAGTTTTATACCCCATTGAAATATCCAACCAACTATATTTCAATTCATTTTATAAAATTCAATTTAAAATAAGTTGAACAATTATAAATTTCAAAATCATACTTGGAAAAACTACAGTTACATAAAAAATTGGAGATTCACCTCTAAAACAGTTTCAAAACAAAATAATTTCATCAAAGGGAATATTTTTAATGATAATTTAATTGCTAAATTCAATTTCTAAATCTAGGGAATCCCATTACTTGAAAATTTATTTTTATAATTACTTTGAAAAATATTGAAAACTGGATTCATGTTATATCAAAAAAATATTTTTGATACAAATACCATAGAAATAATTTTTTAGAATGTTTACTCATCAAATTTTTTTTAAAATTATTAATAGATTTTAACCACTTGAAACCATTTAAAAAAATAAACATATTTTTTGAATAATATAATCATTCATTAAATTGAATCCATTTTAAAATCTAAAACTTTTTTTGACACTTTAGTCAAAACTCAAATCACCAACAACACACTATACATCCACCCATTAGTATACTTGTGAGGATGCATAAATTAAATACATGGGTTGGTGGACCATGTTTTAACCATGAAACTGTCACCGATCATAATAAATAACCATTTACATAGGCTCCACATGGGTTACTAACCCATCCGATCTCACTATGTACCACCAACTAAACTATTATTTAATATCCAAAATAAAATATCAAAATCAAAATCAAAATCCAAACATACCTTGGTAACTAAAGTATCATCTTGAATAGTGGTGATTATGAACTAACCAATGACATAACTTCTGGGTTCGGATGATGTAATTTCCAAATATCAAACATCCCAAATAACGTGGGATAATTTCGAAACCTATGTACACTTATAAATGTATTTATATAATACCATTTTTTCATGAACCAAATCGATTTTTTCCTATGTTAGAGACCTAATAAACTACATGAAAAGGCCTAAAAGATGTTATTGACCCACACAGGCTTTAAAAAATGCATGAGTATTAAGGAATCACCATTAGGGAATGATTTTACTGAAGAAATAATACGATTAAATGCAATATAAACTAAATAAAATTTCATAATGACCCATTCATGTCTTGGACATCCCCAAAAAAATAGAAAAATAATGAATTAATAAATAATAAAAGAAATAATTAAATAAAGAAATTATAAAATATTTTAAAATCTATTCCCCCAACCCTTTAAAGCAAAGACACTTACATGATAGATTTTCTTCACCCACCAGCAGCTATAGTAACCCTCAATTAGTGGAAATAAGTAAAGCCCTATATTGACAATGTGAGAAAATAAAATAGTAAAAACATAAATAAACTGACCAAAAAAGACCTCAATGTGACTAAAAAAGTCACCTACCAATAAAAAAGAACCTCAATTTACCATTGGAGAGAATAAAAAATAATTTGGACAACTAAATAAATATGATCATAAATGGGTGCGAGCAATAAGTTGAGTAGGGATTCCAAAAGTGTAACCCTGCCTGACACCTTAACTTTAAATTGAAATCTATTTCATGATATTTTGAAAATATAGATATATAATAATATGATATTCAATTCATTTAAAACTGGTAACAAATTTTTGCTTCTCAAAAACAATTTTCCCTATTCATTTCCAAAACAGATTCCAAAAAATGAATGTATTTCCAAAAAAACCATTTATAATAAGTATCATGTAATAAAAGAATAATTAATTTGGGAAATTATAATGGTATAAATAAATTTTTATGTTCATTAAAATAGTTTAATGTACAATACATATTAAATATGAGATGAACTAAGAGTTACTAGTAAGAAATAATAACAATGTAATAATTTTAAAAAGTGTCATAAAGAAGGGAAAAATAGAGTAAAAGTAAAATAATTATAATGGAAAATTAATAGACACCATTTGAAGAGACCCTATATATACTCATTTATGATCCCTATTCCATCATTTTTATCTAATTCATAGTCTATTACAAGCATGAATGCTCTCAAATTGTCTCACCAATGAAACAAACTACTGTATCTTGTCCCTACCAATGGATCTAGTTTATCTAATCTAGACTAGATAACAACCACATAACAAATATAAATAATATTACTAGAGTCACATGGATAAAAAAAGTTGGAGGTGAGTAATCAAGTAAAAAATAAAACATTCCAGTCTTGAAAATATTTCAGCCATGCTAATACCACCTCCTAAAAAACACTCATGAAAATTTCCCCTAGAATAGAGAGTGTCTATGGAGGATTCCTCCTTTTAATAAAAAAACAAAGGTACTAACCATGAATTATCATTAAAAATCCTTTATCATTGGAAATAAAATTATCAATCCAAATATTCTCAAGTCCCAAATTAACCCTTTAATCCTATACACATATGCACTAACATATATAATACACCTTATCCCAATGTTTATATTAACATACCTTGTGTGAGTATTTAAAAATGTGATATATATATATATATCAATACATGCATACATGTATAATACATATATATAGATAATTAAGGATTAAGAAACCATTTTGATACTCTTTGGGAAAAAATGTTTTGTTAGGACATTATGGAAAAACTATTAAAGAGGCCAAAAATCCTTGTTATCTCTATATTTAATGAATAAATAAATTTATATGATAAAATAAAAACATTATATGATTAAAATTTCAATATAGATTTTTGAAATATGCATCTTTCAAGGATACACCTAGCGAAATCTTAATAAAACAAGAAAAACATGAATGAGTCCAATTTCATACATCACAATAATTTTATATAATATATTTACATCATAATATAATTAAAACACCTAACAAAACAGAAAATCAATTATAGTTTTCAATTTAAAGCTTCAAACATATGGAAACCTAACTAAAATGGATGAAATCATGTAGAAATTGTAGTAACTGTTATTGCCTTAGATGAATTATTTAAGAAAAATCCTCACATTGAGCCTCATGATCCCCATGAAAAAAATTACAACATAAAAAAATTAACTACAAGATAGAGTTTAGCAAATCTCACACGACGGTAATGGGAAAGAACAAAGATGAAGAAGGAATATATTTTGGGGAGAAAATTATCACATAAGATGTCCACACAATGAATATAAAGTGAAATAAGCTAAAATAAGATGGAGGATAGGGGGAGGTCATGAAAGAATGTTCCTATAATTGGAATCAAGAAATAGGGGGTGAGGGAGAATGTGTAAGTGGGAATAAGTAACCTATTTGGGGTTTTAATTATGTAATTTTAGAATTTTAAATTTTAATGTTTAACCATCCTAGACTATGTGTATCGTTTGGTCACATGGTTGTAAAAACTGTACACCAACCATATACCCTATCTAGTCCCCCAATGTACCAAAAATGTTAAAGCATCATGATATGTCAAACTAGGTGTTGGCCATGCAGTTGGATCTTCCAACTTATAGAGGCTCTCACACGATTTTGACATGGGTTAGAAAATTGTGCACCATAATGGAACAACATGCTCGACGTGCCCAAATATAGAAACCAAGGCTTAAAAGACATGGATATTACATCATTTTAGATGTGTGTTCAATACATTAAAAAAATATATCCCTAAGGACCATAATAGTTTAGTGTCTATGGAAACATGGATAGAAAATATTCTATCCCGGTGAACGATTTTCAATATCTCCGCTAAAGATCTCCATTATTAGTACTTCTAACTAAATCCATTATTCATAACCTGGGGAAAGGAAACATAAGAAAGTGGTGTTCACAGTTCTCTTTAAGGGTAAACAAGGCATATATGTAATAATAATAATGAGAATAAGGGTATGCTAACATAATCGTGAAATTATAAGATCATACCCTTTATATCAAAGATCAGATACATGAATAATGGCATAAATAATGGAAATTCATAATACATTTAGTCATAATAAAAAACCATGAAATCATAAAATAAAAATAAAACATGGAATTATCATAGACATATAAGTATATGATATGATTTCTATAGTATCCAAGGAATCGATTCCAATACCATCTTGGTAGTATGGGTTTACCCCCATACCATCTCGGTAGTCATGGTTTACTCCCATGGCCATCCTAGTAGCAGGAGTTCACTCCTCATACCATTTTGGTAGTCATAGTTCACTCCTATGGCGATATTAGTAGCTTGATTTCACTCCTCATACCATCTTGGTAGTCATGGTTCGCATTCAAGGCCATATTAGTTATCAAGGCTCATTCTCAATATCATCTTAGTATATCTCATTAAATATAAATCATTAACCAATGTATTTGATGGATATATATTTCACAAATATCTCATAATTAAATCATACATACATTTTCCACAATATAATAAATAATAATATTATAACACATGAAATGAAATAGGTATTATAAACATGCAAACTTATCATAACATGTAGGAAAATATAGGTTTTGAAATAATTTCATCGTAAACATAACCCGTGAAAAGAAGTGGGTATCAAAAGCATATAACCCGTGAAAGAGAAACATGTTTAATAAAGGCCATGGAATTAAGTGTAACCAATTCATAGAACGAAAATGAATGGAACCCTTAGATTATTTATTAAAAGAGAATGATTACCATCAAAAAATTTCATCTTAAATGGAAAATAATTTTGAAATGTCTTTTAAAAACGTTTCTGGAAGAAAATATATGATAATTCTTTGAAAAATAAATTATAATACATAAAACCATTTCAAAATAATTTAATTATAAAATACCTTTAAATATTATAAAGAATACATGAAATCATTTGAAAACATTTTTCTTTGAAAAATTATAGAATAAGATTCAAAACAATTTTAAAAATATTTTCTTCGAAAACAATTTGAAAACATATAAAGAAATACTGAAAAGGTTTTGGAGTCCATTTCATTGAAAATACATTGAAAAAAAATAAATTTAAATTTAAAACGTTTTGAATACTATTTTCCTTGAAAATATATCTTAAAAATATTTTCCTAAAAAATAACCATTAAATATCAAAAAAAATTCAAAGGATTGATGGTGGATAAAGTCATACATGTCATATGAGTTAAAATGAACATTCCTTTTATACGATAAAAAGGATAGGAAATTTCCACGTTCGGAAAACAATAAGAATATTCTTTTGAAAACATTGGTAAAATAATATAAGGGTTAAAATATATTTTAATAATCACATGAGACTAGTAGAATATTCTTGGAAACATTTTTTAGAAAACATGGTTTTGAAGGAACATAAATTTCTGACCGAAGAGAGGGTAAAGTCAATTTTTCTTAAAAAAACACTTAACTATATTTGGTACCAAAGAGTATAAAATGGTACCAACAAATTAATATTTCATTAATAACCAAAGTAGAAGAAAATTCATGAATAACATGAGATATAGAACTTAAGAATTCATCAAAGGAGGCATAAACGTAAACAATCTCGAAAAGTGATGAGATTGTGTCAATTAAATATTATAAATGGGTAACTTGGGATAATAATATCCATGTAAGAAAATAAAAATATATTAATATTAATATACCATGAAAATTATGGGATTTATGATATAGCATTTAAAATGGAAGTATATACACCTTGAAAAAGTATTTAGGTGCATAAAAAAACATGAATCTCAAAGAAGGAAAATCAAGAAAAAACTATTTTACCGATTTAGTAATTTTTGAAACATAAACACCGTGAAATAATGTTGATAAAATATATATTTGAATACCAAAAAATTTGAGAAAAAAATACAAAGAATAAAATCATTTGAAGTATATACACCACACAAAATGAAATAGTGGCAAACATAGCATGTATCTCACAGAAAAAAAAAGTGAGATGAAATCCCCTTACCTTATGTCTTTAATATCATCATACTCATTTAAAACACCTGTATAATAAAAATAAATTTATTATAAATATTTCAAAGAAACATATTCTTATATATAATACCATATATGGTTTTATTATTACCATATATTACCCACTTTTTAATAATAATATGTTAAAGTTTCACTTTGTGTAATATTCACTTTATTCTTCACATGTGTCTTAATTCGTTATATCATTGGTATTTATACTTCACATAATAATTTATAGAATTTAAAACATCATATAGATATCATTTATATACCATATACTTTTATTATAATAATCTATAAAATATATATATATGAAACGACAGACACCGTTCATGGAGATAGTAGGCAGTACATACGCATAAACACGATTTCAAATTAATAGTCATAATAAAAGAAAGAAAGTAAAAAAAATATATGTTAATATATGTATATATCATTATTATAGTAGATTTTTGATAATATATATATATATATATTATTCACTAGCACTTTCTCTAATACAATATATGTATTTTATGAACGAATAATATCTCTTTGAGGGAGTGGTAGTCCACACTTCCTCAAACGAAATTATCATATTAACACCAAATTAAAAGTAAAAAGATATGTGTTTTAGAAAGAATAAAGAATATTAAATAAATAATTAATATAACTTACTTTATATATAGTTTCAATCATAATGTCCCCCATGGTTGGTGGTTATGAAAAAATGAACAATCATCATTTCGTGTGGCAGTAGTTGGCCATATATAGAAATAATATGTTCGTTACCCATTAGATTGATGTGTGTGATAGTTTAAGACAAACCATTAACATAAAAAATAATATTTAATTTATTATAATGGTGTTTTTATATAATAATTTAATAAATTGAGTGTGAGTTGTGGGGATGAAAATAAAATAAAGGACTTTAGAGAATGTGTTACCTCTTAATCAAGAAAATCCTTTTGGTTTGTTTAAAAAGTATTCCTTGTATTTCCTCCTTACCCAGGGATGGATTTTAGGAGGAAGGGAGGGATTTGGGGAAGTTAATATGTTCAGATATTGGCAAAACCTAAGAGGATTGAGAGGTTTGATGAAGTGGTAGATGTCGTGGCCTTTTATAGTGAAAGAAAAGGACTAAATTGGAATTTTTGAAAACAAGTTATATGTACACATGTTATTTCCTAAAAAAGTCATAATAATCCAACTTAAATCAATAATGTAAGTGTATGTTGGAATCATGTCCATACCATGATTTTTGTAAAAGTGGATAGGTAAATTTAGCCCCCTATGATTGAGGTTTATTCCCTAGTTAATCTTAATTTGACCATAATCTGTGTGACTAATTTTAGTCACTTGTACTTATATTTTTGGTCCAAAACTGACTTGATATGATTATAATCTAAATATTATTATGATTTTAATGTTTTATGTTCTTTTTTTGATCCATATTATAGAATCAGAAAAATTAATATTAATGTAAATTCCACAGACGGGTCGAAATTACGTGTCTTTAAAGTATAATGAAGTTTAAAAGTTTATTAAGTTTTTATATTCAATTTCACAGATAAATTGATTATAATAACCTAAATTTATTTAATATATTCAATATTGATCTAATTTGACCCTAAAAAAATTTTAATGTTTAATTTAACATTAAAAATTATTTAAACGAAAAGGTAGTTATTAACTTAAACACTGTATATTTAACATTTAATTAAAAATTAGTGTTTTGTAGAAAAATACCAAAAATCCACCCAATTATAATTTTGGAATTATAAATTCAAAAAAATGAAGTTTATTTTATATAATTAAATTTATAAATGTGTCTAAATTTAATTTTATGTGTAAAATCTATTCATTCAAGATAATAATATTTTTAATCCTGTATGGGATATACCAAAACTCATATATTTTGTTGTCAATATGTTTTTTCTATATAAGAAAATTATAAATAATATTTGAAAATTTGTTATAACTATTTATATGACTAATTTTAATGGATGGGTTATAATTATCACATTATAAAAATGATGTTTCAAAGATACATTGGTGTGGCGTGCAACATATTCCAAGTCAATGTTGGGGGGGGGGTGGAACAAGACAAATCATTAATGTGTGTAGCACAATCCAAGTCAATTTTGTTTCAAATTAATGTTTGACTTAATATTTTAATATATATATATATAACTATTTATAATGTCACTTGAAATTAAAAATATCAAAAAGATAAATTAATTCAAAAAAATCACAAAATCTCTAGTTATTACATTATCCCCCCTTGAAATGATTTTTGGATAAATTTTTTTATGTGTTATCAAAGGTTTATTACATGAAAGTTTCATTCCTAGAAACCCAAATCATAAAAATGAATACTAAAACATCCCTTAAAATGGGAAACATTGAACCATAATTCTTACCCAAAGTGACTCATAATGATATTCCCACATTGGAGAACAGTGGCGGGAAGTGAAAACATGGGCAAGGAAGAGAAATATTTCCATCATGTTTTGATGGGGAGTGATAGAGGAAAATTCCAGGAGAAAGTTATCCATAATAAATGAATTAATCATTGATTCCTAATAATTCATCAGAAATGAAGGTACTGGGAATTTTTTTTGGGTTTCTAGATCTTTTTTTCTTAATGATTAAGAATTTTATTGAAAGTATATACTTTTATAATTTTTGGGAAACAACACCCTTTATTTATCATTGATCCACTTCACCTCTTTATCTAAAAATTAAGGTGAATTTTTCATTCTATATGTACCAACAGATCATTATATAGATGATATTACATCCTATTTTTCATCAGTTATCATCAACAAAAATTATTTGGAACATTCTATCCAGTGTGAATAAATCTTCATATGGATATATAACACTTCAATCTAACTGTCTTGATCTGAATTTTAACTTAAAATTTTAATAAATGTTTAAGAGTATAACCCTTCTGAAAGATGAAAATTCAATTCTTTGGAAAGAATGTCATGAAATTGATTTAAAATTGATCCCCCATATATCACAAAGTAACTCTTGGTTGGCACATTCCAAATAAGTGAATAAACTCATCATATATTCTCTTGAAACACAGTAATAACATAAATTACCATAAATACTTTTGGAAAACAAGAATTATTCCTTATAATGATTACTGGATATATTATCAAAATTGACAAAGTCGTAAAATTCATCCATGATAATATAAACTGCTTGTCAACAAGTACTTAATTAGTTCCAAGGTAATCAGTACCATCCACTTTTCTTATTCATTTCAAACATATATTTATCCAAACAACATTATAATAATATAAAGAAGATATTAAGGGTTTCCTTTTTTTAATCATGTGTTTTTAATGGACATCACCTTTCCATTATATAACTTTTCTATTGCATCAAAACCATTAAATGTGTTCTTGAAATTCCATAGTGAAAAATATAAAATTAACAATACTTATATATTTCACCTTTCATATAACATAATTATTTAATGAAAATAAACATAAACATTGATTACTTTATCCTAAATCCATTATAAAGGCTACCTTATCATAATACCACTCTCCTTTCACATTTCATCTGTAGCCTCTTCATCATCAGTAATGTAACCATTATTCACACCACCTTGTTGATTGTTCTTCATGATCATTCCTCTTGGGAAATTGTGTTATATAATAGGAATTTATTTCACAATTAAAACACTTAACCTTATACGAAGACATATGGAGAATAATATTCTCATCCAATTCATTAACCGAAATCTTCATTTTCCCCTTCTAGTCACTTGATTCATGTTCTTCTTTTCCACATTCAAATATCTTCTTATTCCTTTAACACATTTTATTAGGTGATGATTTTCAAACTATTGAAACTAAGGTAACCAAATATTCTTTCCTCCAGGGTATCCGTTACCCTAAATCTCTAAAAAATTCTTCTTTTTCATCCTTGGTGAGTCCTCGAGTTAGTTAAGGTACACATTATTAGTCATGTTCCATAAAAACTTATTAGGAATGAAAAAAACATCTTTCAGTCTACTGATAACCGCAATTGACTGCTCCTTAAGAAATCATCCATCACATTAAACATTAATCTAGTTACTTCCAATTCACACCTTTGACTAATCCCATAAGCATAGTGTGAGCATTACATATTATAGTTGATAACCACATATTTAGGAAAATATTTACTTTTGTGATTTCCAAATCATGACTCTTTTCTTAATATAAGAAACCCCATGTTTATCCTAGGTTATTCATAGCCAACGTATATTTTAATAATTCACGATAGTTTATGAAGTGTTTTTTAATTTCCAATGCATATCCCATGAGAGTGTCAATCCAAGTGTGCATCAAGGCCCATTTTCATGTACCAGATTACCCTAATTCAGGATCTGAATATCTTGTCGGTGTTGTTACCCCTAGGTATATTTTTTCTATTTCCTCATCCACTTGTTGTATCCATATATGGATGTGTTGCTATGAAACCACTCACTCTACCCTTTACTAAAACTCCAGGTCATTTCTCTAAACATTTACTCATCCTTATACTAATACTTACAGACAACCCATAGACATACCCATATATATATATACATAGGGATCTCACTAAAGTTTAATCATCCTAGTTTCTAAATGTTAATTAAGACATTCCTTTGATACCAACTATAATGACACATGAATTACATATATGGATATTGCCTCATTTTAGATTTTGTTTTTTTAAATAAAATTTGTTTTTTCTTATTGATATGAAAATCAATGAGAAAAATCCACAACTATCAATGAGGAATAATGTGCTGAAGTACAATGGAATCCCCTTGAACTATACTCTTACACTCAATAGGGAGAGAGTCTAAATAAATATAAACCTTAAGGTACTCTTCCTATCTACCCAATCATTCTGGTGGGTCCACCTCATAATTATCCTCCCTACAACTATAAAGTGTTAACCATCCTCGATTAGTATCCACCATGAATCTTCGAATAATATAGGTCAACTTCCACAACACCGAATGAAAACCCTTAATAGCCATCACCAGGATTTCTAAGTCTAATTAAATCCTAGACACCTAAAATCCCAGACTCCTACAAACCATCATTCCTGAAATAAGAGCCCACACTTCCACACCCAAGGATCTTCATGACCCATAAAAAGCACCGAACCCCAAGTGAAATGAACCCCAAGAGTCCCTAAGAACTACACTATTTTAGATAAATATTCATTACATAAAAAAAATACATTCATGGGGACCTTAATATTTAAGTGTCTTTGGAAACGTAGGAAAAAATATTATATCCTGGTGAAAGATATTCAACATCTCCCCTAAATATCTACACCTTTAGTACATCTACCTAAGAACATTATTCATAACCAGGGGAAAGAAAACCCTAGAAAGGGGTTATTTCAAATGATCTATATGGGTAAACAAGGGAAATATTTATGTATAATCATGATAATAAGGATATGAGAACTTTGTCATGAAATTATAAGATCTTACGCTACATATAAAATATCAGATACCAGACTCATGGGATAATTATGGGTAGTTCAAAACACATGAGTCTTAAGGAAATAAAGAACATAAACCATGAAAGTATAACATAGGAATAAAACATTGAATTACGGAAGATAAATAAGTATAAAATATGATTTCCATAGTAGCTAGGGCATCTCTAAGAATACCATATTGGTAGTATAGGTTCTCTCCCCATATCACCATGGTAGTCTGGGTTCACTCCCATTTTCATCTTAGTAACATAAGTTAACTCCTTATACAATCTTGGTGGTGATGAGTTACTTCCATGACCGTCTTAGTAGAATGAGTTTACTTTTCATTCCATCATGGTAGTCATGGTTCTCTCCCATGGCCATATTAGTAGTCAAGGTTCATTCCCAGGAAAATATTAGTCTATACCATGAGATATAAATCATTACCCAATGCATTGGAGGAAGACATATGTCCCACCTATATCTTATTTAAATCATACATACATATTACAAAAGATTACAAATAATCATACAATAACCCTTGAAATAAAATGGGTATTAGAAACATGTAAACATTTCACAATATATATAAAAATATAGGTTTTATAATCAATACATCAAAAACATTACACATGAAAAGAATCAGGTTTCAAAATCATATTACCCATGAAAGATAAATGCATTTTATGAAGACCATGACTTTAATTATAACCAATTCATAATAAGAATATTAATATAACCTTTAGATCATTTCCCAAAAAGTATAAGTATAATTAAAATATGTTATATTATATGGAAAATAATTTTTAAATATCATTCAAAAATGTTTCTTGAGGAAGTATCATCTATTCTTTGGAAATGATTTTTAATACATAAAACCATTTGAAAAAAAATTATTTGAAAATACAATTAAAAATTAAATATAATACTTGAATCATTTGAACACCTTTTTAAATGAAAAATTATAAAATAAACTTCAAAAAAAATTTAAAAACCCTTTTCATTGAAAACACTTCGAAATAGTATAAAGAAAGCTTGTAAATGTTTCAAAAACAAATCTTTCAAAATAATTTGAAAACTTTTAAATAGTGATTGAAAACATTTTGAAAAATATTTTCAATTAAAATATGTTTTAATAAAATTTATTTAATAAATAAACTTTAAATATGGAAATAAAGATTCAAATTATTGATATTAGATAAATATGTACATGTCGTACAAGGTAAAATGTACATTTATTTTTCACTATAACAAGGATAGAAAATTTCATCATTCAAAAAGAGATAAGAATATTACTTTGAAAACATTGTTAAAATAAAATAAGGTTAAAAATTTATTTTAATTCCAATAGGATATTCATATAATATTCATGGAAACTCTTTTTAGAAAACATCGTTTTGAAGGAAAATAGATTTCTAACCGAAGAGAGGGTAAAGTTGATTTTTTATAAAAACACATTACAAACTATCTAATGTATAGAAGAGTTGAAAATCGGTACCAACATATGCATACATCACAAATAACCATATTAGAATAAAATTCACGAATTTCCTGAGATATGGACCATAATAATTCCTCAAAAGAAGCATAAACATAATCAACCATGAAAAGCGATAAACTTATCTCAATAAACTCTTATAATTTGGTAACCTTGGATCGCATACTCCATGTAAGAAAAGGAAATTAAATGAATCATAAAATATCATGAAAATTTGGATATTCATGATATATCATGTAAAATTTAAGTATATACACATAGTAAATGAATTTATATGCACAATAAAACATAAGTCTCCAAGAAGGCAAATTGAGACAACACTATATTACCGATTTGGTAACATTTGTAAAATAAACCCCATGAAATAAATTTCATAAAATGGATATGTAAATACACATAAATTTATATAAAGTATAAATAGAATAAAATCACGGGTTGTTCATACACCACAAAAAAAAAGGAATGACCAGCAACGTTGCATCTGATGGAAAAAAAACTGAGATGAAATTCCCTTACCTTATGTCCTGACACTCATCATACTCGTTCAAACCAGATGTATAAATAATATAAAATTATTATAAATATTTTATAGAACTATATTATTATATATAATACCATATATGGTTTTATTATTACCTTAGATTACTTATTTTTAATAATCATAAGTTATGGTTTCACTTTGTGAAATATTCTCTTCATTCTTCACATGTGTCTTAGTTTGTTATATCTTTGGTATTTATAAATTATATAATGATTCATATAATTTAATCTATGATATAAATATAATTTATATACAATAAATTTTCATTATAATAATCTATAGAATATATATGTATGAAACAGAATATATTGTTCATGGAGACAATAGGTCTATATATGCATGAATGCTATTTTCGTTTAATTGTTGTATTAAAAGAAAGAATGTAAAATGAATATATGTATATATATGTACAAATAATTATTAAATTAGATTTATGATATCATATATATCTTTTATATTCATTATAACAATCCATAATACAATCTATGTATTGTATGAATGAATCATATCGATTTGAGGGGGTGGTAGTCCACACATCCCCAAACACAATTATTAGATTAACACCAATTGAAAAGTAAAAATATATTCATTGTAATAGGAATATAATAGATTAAATAAATAATAAATATAATATATGAAATATAAAAATATATTTTATATCTTAATGTCCACCACGGTAGGTATTTACTGAAAAAATGAACAATCATCGTTTTTTGAGGCACTTGTTCGTTGTACACAGAAACAATATGTTTGATACCAATTAGATAGAGGTGTGTTTTAGTGTAGTTCAAAAAATTTAAATAAATAATCCTAGTAATTTTTTTTATACTTTTGGTGTTATAAAATCATAAAATAAAAAGAGTTGGAGTTGGTGGAGAAGGAAAATTAAAGAAAGGACCTGAGAGAAGATGTTACCTCTTAATTGGGTAACTCCATTTGGATTGTTCCAAAAGGATTCCTTGGATTTACTTCATACCATTTGAAGGCTTATAGGAGTAATAGAGGAAGGTTGGTAATTGGATATGGTCAGATATTTTCCGAACCTACGTTATTTGAGTGGTGTGAAGAAGTTGAAGTTGTGGTGGCCTTTTATAGGTAAGGAAAATGACTCACTTGGAATTTTTTAAAAAAATTCAAGTGTAAAAATGATAGTTCCTAATAAAAGTCATAATAAACCAACATAAATAAATATTGGAAATATTATTGAAAATATATGCACTAAAAAATGGTTTTGGAGAAGTTTTTTGGTCATTTGGGCCTCTCAGATTGAGGATAAGTCCGTAATTAAGAATAATCCGACCTTACTCGTTGTGATTAGTTTTAATAACTTTTACGAATATTTTTGGTCAAATATAAACATTATATAATTTGAATATAAATATTTTACTTATTAAAATGGTTCATTTAAATTTTTTTATATTCAGTTCATAGAATTTATTAAATTAAGATTAATGCTAATCCTGCAGACGGGATGAAATTACGGGTCTTTATAGTAGAAAGAAGTTCAAAAGTGTATTAAGTTTTTATATTCAATTTCAAATTTAAATTGATTCTAATGACCTAAATTTTAATAATATTTGTTTGTTTATCTAATCTTATCCTACAAAAATTGATCATATAATTTAACATTAATAATTAATTAAAATAAAACGCAGTTATTAACTAAAACACATTATTTTTAACTATTTATCAAAAAATGAAGTTTCATAGAAAACCCCCAAAAATTCACTCTAATCTAATTTAGGTATTATAAATTAAAAAATTAATTTTATTTTAGAAAATTACATTTCTATATTTCTCTAAAATTAATTTTATTACTAAAAGAGGTTCATTCGAGAATACAATATTTTTAAAAATATAAGTTATTTACCAAAAATCATATCTTTCATTGTCAAAAGATTTTTTATATATAAAACTATTACAAATAATATTTTAAAATTAGTTATTAAATTTAATTACATTATGTTTAATTTCTAGGTTATAATTATCACATTTAAAAAAATATAAAAATAAAATTATGTTTTATAGAAACATCGATGTTGCATGCAATGTACGGCAAGTCGGTTTTACGGATAATGCAGGCCATGTTGGCAATATGTGTAGCACAAGACAAGTTGATGATATGTGAAAATAATGGTTGACATAGTGTTTTAATAGATATATATATATATATATTTATTGCAGAGTCAAATGAATGATAAATATCAAAAATATAAATTAATTCAAAAACAATTTACAAAATTTCATGGTGTTGCACTAAAACCACTTATTTTTAGATAAATATTACCTAGAAGGGAAAATAAAATAAATTCAATAATAAATTTATAAAATTAAATAGTTGTGTTGTGTTAGGGTGTGATGATATTTATGTGAATGAGGATTTTGTGTATTCTCTTATTTAAAATTTTATTGATATTGCCCAATTGAATTGGTATTTTTTAGAATTTTGAAAAAAAAATAGTTTTTTGAATGAAAAATACTATAGGGTAAGATAAATAATTTTAAAATTAAATTTTAATTTCTTTTTATTTTAAATTAATGGTGAGGAAAAGTGTTTTTGATATTTTCAATGGGTTAAAATCATAAAATATTAGGTTTCTTAAAATTATTAGGAATATTAATGTTGATATAGTAAATTTTAAAAATATTTTCTTATGGATGTGAGTCATGAAAATTTTTAAGGGGTTATTAATTACTCAAAACCCTAATGATACTTAGATGTATTTATAATAAACATTAGTTGGTTTTTTGGTGCATATATTGTAACATCGCATCCCGAACCATTAGGTTCTATCCAAAAGGTAAGAAGACATTATTCACACCTCCCCATACCCCAAATGCTATTGATTAGAAGAGATTATATAAGTCCATTTGTGGGGATACTATACCTTCCTTATCAGTTAATAGGACAAATAAAAAAATATAATGAATAAATAATCATATTTCCATTCATAAATAAAAAATAATAGACATATTATACAAATAAATGGATCCTAAAATGGCATGCCTAACAAAGTAACACATGTAGATAAATAAATAAATAAATGTAACTATGGGGGTCCTCTAGAGTCTTTTATGGTCCACAATATAATCCAAGATCCTCTACCCATATGTATACTATAAGGGCTTTTCCCTTCACCAAATCCATCAATAAATCTTCAAGAACAATGATTTTCATGAGTTTTGTGTGAGTAAAAAACCAAGCAGGACACCAAAAATGTGTCCTTATCTTGATGTTATCATGTAGAAAAGTGTATTCTTTAAAGAAAATAAATGTTTTACAAGAATAAACATACATTACAAATCTGAGTAGTTGTGTTCTTTCCAAGAATACATGGACCCCCGATCGTATCTGTTTCAGTTGTATGTTAGAATGATAGTTATGGTATTTCATAATAAGAAAGGACCCACACTAAAAATTAAATCCATAAATGGGGAATCATAATAGATATATAATTGTATAAATATAGACATCCATCTCTTGTAAAATATAAGGCATCAATTTATATCAGGCCTCAAGGATTTCATATCTCAACTCCATCACCGTATAGTCCCCAAGGGAATCATGCCCCTTGGGTCAGGCCCTAGGCCGTAACACACTGTCGATGCCTCAGGTCAGGACCCAAGGCATTCATGCCCCTTAAGATAGGCCCCCAATCCATTATTCCCCTAACATTATACTTCATGTATGGCCCCAAATTTTTCATTCCCCATACCTTATTCTCAGGTCCATCATTGTCATTTTCACTAGTTACACAGACTCCCCCTGTAAGGGATGCACACCACATGATGGTCCATCATCCCCATGTACCAAAACCCAAAATCCAAAAAAATTTATCACATATAATTGGTAATTCATACAATTTAGGAATAATATATCATCATGAGATGTACATTAGAAATATAGAGACCCATGTTATCACAATTGAACATATAAATAAGCTACTATTGAAATATTCCTGGAATAAAAAATAAACAACAAGTATCAGGAGATAATCACACACAATAAACCAATCATAATTAAGATTGATCATAACAATGCCAAAAAATATAATCATTGTGGAAACAAGTGTTTATGAAAGCCCAAAATGGTATGTAAATTCCAACCATAGATATAATGAAAATTGACTACAAGGATTTATGTTTGAGTTTAATTCCCCCGAGTAAATTGTTACTTCTATCAAAGAAAAAATAAGGATTAAAATTATTATTGTCAAGCCAAACCCAACGACACTGATGGGGTTTCAATCTGATCAGTATCACATCTAACATTAAAAATATAATTTTGTAAGAATAAAATAAAATAAATAAAAAATGAATACAGGAGAGGTTGGGGGTGGGGGTGTTGGCAGAGATGTGTGATATTGGGGGAAAATATTATATACACTTCACATGAAATCAATCAAAAGTTATTTATATTATTATATTTTATCATTTATTTAATTCCTGGCAATACAATTTATTAAATGAATATTTCAATCCATGTGTCGGGCTTCAATTCCTCCTCAACGCTTCACTGAACAATGCCCCCAATATACCCAATTGAATTGAAATATTTATTTATTTATTTCTTCCAAATAAATTAATTTATCTATTCATTGAATATATCATAAAATTCATCGATTATTAATATTTTAAATGCCATCCATATATATATATATAGATAAATATATACACACCCACACACACACAAATATATATATATATATATATTTAACCCATATATATACATATTACATATATTCACATCTCTATATACATATATAAACTAGCACATGTATATATTCACACACACATATATTTATTCAAAATATATATGCATACATTATATATATACACCAATATTATTCTCCCAAATTAATAATAATAGTAGTAATAATTTTTTGAAATTTATTAAATTTTTTCCATCATTTATACCATTAAAATTTAAAATATAAAATATATTAATTAACTATAATAGTAAATAAATTTTATTAACACGCAAAATTTCATTTATTTATCACAAGCAATGATATTTCAATTACTATTAGGCCGCAAAAAAAATTATTCATTCAAACAACAATTCCACTATAAAAAACTTTTTTAATTTCACATGTATATTTACATTTTATCTTATGCATTAATAATAATAATAATACACTTATTATTATTATTTTTTACTTCCCAACAAAAATTTTCAGATTCCAAATAATTTTACCAATTTATAAAATCAAAATATTTGGGTATAATTATTTATAAACAAATATTTTTCCTTTCAAAAAATAATAAAATCTAAAATAAAATATAATATTTATCCATATGTGTGATGAAACCAAACACCTAACACAGATAAATATTATGTTGTGCATAAAAAAAACATTTCTGAATAAATTGACATCTCATATTTCTCATCTAAGACAACAGTTAAAAGATATTGCATTAGTTCTAAAAACCTATTCACACATGATATAATATATTTAATATTTTTATTATGTTAATACCAAGGATCTGCGGGCCTTGGAATCCTATGCTAACTCAGCGCCCAACTCCGAAAATATTCCATAATAGATCCTATGGTTTTAAAAAATATTATAACCTAACATAATGCCTTTAATTTAGTTATTACACGTTTTGTAATGAAAAATTACATTTTCACATAAAAAATGAATTTTTTTTGCAATGTTATCTTTTTTTAACATCCAAAATTTAGGATATTGCAATTAGCTCCCTCTCTCAACCTTTCATCTTTTATAAGTAATGATAGTGGTTTTTATCAAACCACTCAGACTACTAAGCTCGAATATCTGATTCCCCCTTCCATGTATTATAAGCATAATATTTCAAATAGAGATAATATTAGGAACATAAATATGCCTTATCTAATTTATTGGATCACACAAGGTTCTCATAAGAGGATAACCTCAACCTAATTCACACCACTCTTAGCACTAACCCCACCCCTCAACCCTTTATGTTAGTCACATTCGTCATATATATACTAACACAACAATAATATTAGTCCATCTAATTGATTAATATAAAGATATATCACAATGACATGTCAACATAGATATATCATCAAAGGAAAACTATCCTAAATAGATAGCACAAATTAAGGCATTATGCAACATAACAAAAAGTATATATATATATATGGTATTTACAGCTACATGCATATCCATGGTGCAAGAATGCACCTAAAATCTCATAAATAATATTTAAACATCATATGTGTCACCCAAGGTGAATTTAATAAATAGTAATAGAAATACATAATTTCACAAAATTTATGGAAATTTGGAGGTCCATTATGCAATGTTGGAAAGAAACTATCATATTTTCTCTTCTAGAGTCTCAACCGTCCAATCTCATCTCTATGTTATCCCATCTCGAGGAAAACAGAAGAATATGTTTGTGAATTATAAAGCACTGATACCATTTTTTAATATCTTAATTTGAACCATGAGTCTGATCTGAATGGTCACATAACCTCATTCACACCTTCCCATACACAAGGGGCTTACGACTAAAAGTGAGGGTCCAAGTCCATCTATAGGGAGACTATACCCTCATTATTAATTCAATTTAAAAATAACCATACACAATATAATGGATAAATAATCAAAGTAACATTTAGAAATATAAAAATGGAATACATTTCATAAAAATAAATGTATCCCAATGTAGAAATCCTGAGTAACAAGTGTAGATAAATAAATAAATTGACAGCACTATGGGGTTCGTCTGGAGTCCATCCCCGTCCTCCACCATATCTACACTCATATTATCAAACATTTTTCATATGGCACATTCCCTTCAATATATCCCTTCTGAAATCTACAAGAATAGAAAAATTCCTAAGTAGTGTTTAAGTATAAGAATCAGTATGAATCCACCAATGCACCCTTATCTAGATGTGATAATGTATAACAAGTGTATTACATGATGAAAATAAATGTGTAACAAGCACAAATATACAATCCAAACCAAATGGTTGTGTTCTAACCAAGTTTTCATAGACCTGTGTCCACAACTTCTTCAACTCTATGTTGAAATGATAGTCATTATATGTTGTAATAATAATGGAGCGTCACTAAGCTTGAAATCCATCTTTGGCAAGTTGTAATGAGAAAAGACCAGTAATAAGATTGAAATACATCTTTTAGAAATAGTAAGGCATTGATTTGGATCAGTCTTCATGGCTATCACTTCTTAACTCAATCATGGGTTAGGCCCCAAGATCTTCATTCCACTTAGGTCAGTCCCCTTGGCTACCGTACCCCATTGATGCCTTGGTCATGCCCCAAGGCTATCATACCCATCAAGTCATGCCTCCAGGACATCATGAACCTAACATGCTACCCATGGTTAGACCCAAAGTCCATCATTCCCTGTAACATATGACTAGTTGCATCATCAACATCATCACTGGCCACAAAACTCCCCTTCTTAGGGATGCTCATCACATGAAGGTCCGCCACTCTCAAGTACCAAAAAACAAACTCTAAGGATATAGTGTCACGCATAAAATGGTATGCATGAAATGAATACATAATATATCATCATGAGAAATAAGAAAGAAATGTTGAACCACATGTGATCATAATCAAACATAGAAACAAGTGACTTTATCAATACTCATGGAATCAAAAACCAAAATGGTTAAAATAGTAATGAACACCCTTGAGAAAACTATATGATCACTTTATCCATCAATGTGAAGATCTATGAATGATCCTATTTGGATCAAATGTTATAGAGGGACCTCAATATAATATTCACATTCTAATCATAGAGTCTTCAATATTCAATCTAGTTTAGAAAAGTGGTTTCAAACTAGTAGTGAGGGTATAAATCATTATGTGGGGATATTATACCCTTAGTATGAAGTCATCAGAAAATTATCAATAAACAATAAAATAACTAAATAATTAGATAAACATATATAAATCTAAAAATGTAATACATTTCATGTGAATAATTGGATCCCAATGTAGAAAGAATAAGAGAGTAACAAGTGTAGATATATAAATAAATAAATGTTATTGTGGGGGTCCTCTAGAGTCTGTCCTAGTCGGCCACCTACTAAGAACTTCTCTTCTCAGTTATCCACCATAGGCCTCTTTCCATTCACTGTAACCCTCATGAATACTACATATGAACCAAGATTCCTAAATTGGGTGTGAGTACAAGACTCAAGTTTACATCACTAATGTTTTCTTATCCAGATCTGATCAAGTATAACAAGTTTTTTCCACAATAAAAATAAACAGGTAGTGAGAATAAATATACAATCTAAAGCTGAGCAGTTGTGCACTAACCAGGATTCCAAATCCCCCTAAACATACATACTTATCCTCTATTCTGGATTGATAGTTACGGTATGTGATAATATATAAGGACCAACACTAATATCGAAATCTATCTCTGGCATTTCAAAATGAGAAAGTACAAGCACCATGCTAAAAATCCATCTCTTAGAAATAGTAAGGCTTTGAGTTATATTAGTCCCCAAGGCCATCATAATCCATCCCCATTACGGGTCAAGCCCCATGGTCATTATTCCCCTCATCTTAGACCCCATGGTTGTAATATCCCATTGATTCCTTTGTCCTGGCCCTAAGTCTTCCACCCCCTCGAGTTTGTCCCCCAGACCATCATTCCCCTAATGTGATACCTAAGGTTAGGCCTCAAGGCCTTAATTCCCAATACCATATTCTTAGGTCCATCATCATCATTGTCGCTAGCCACAACCTTAATAAGTTATGCACATCACACGATGGGACACCTACATTATGTGCCAAAAAATATCCACGAAAATGGTATCACATATCACTATGTATACATAAAAGGCATGTATAGTGTTTCATCATGAGAAAAAAGTAGCAACATAGAACCACTTGTGATCATAATCGAACATTACAAAAAACCACTTACTAAAAACTAATTTTATCAAAAATCAACGATGGGTCTGATGGGCTATTCACACAAACACATGCGATCATAATCCAAAGAGATCATCAAAATGACAATAAATATAAACATTATGGAAACAAGTGTAGATGTGAGTCCAAAAAGGTAAGGAACATCCTACCATAGGTCTAATGATGATTAATGACAAGGTTTGACGTCAGAGTTTAATTTTACCCCTAAATCCATGCTAACTTTAGAGATAAAATATGGTTTAAAATTATACTCTTCAAGATGAACCCAATGACATTGAAAGTGAATATGTATGATCAATATCACATGATACATTGATGCGAGTAGTTTTTAAGAATAAAATAAACTAAAATAAAATAATATAGGACATAAGGAGGGAGAGAGGTCTTAGATTGTGGGAAAATCATATGTAAGCTCTGCATGAAAGCCCTGAAAAGATATTTATATTTATATATTGAATCATTTTATTTAATTAATAATAATTCCATTTATTATATTAATATTTTAATTCATTCGATGGATAGGAATTCTACCTCCCTGCATCATTGTACAATGCCCCCCATGGCCCCCACTTAATTGAAAATTTTATTTATCTATTTCGTATTATTAAATAAATTTTACCTGTCATTAAATATATCATAAAAGTCACCAATTAATAATTTTTAACAGAATATATATATATATATATTCATTATATATAAATAAATATGTCTTCACATACATATATATATTTCTACACATATATATACACACACACCTACACACACAGACACCTAAAATTTATATATTTAACCTATATATATATATGTTATATATAATCTGATATATCTATACATATTTACACCCACACATGTATATACATATATATACTGAATACATCTAAACACATTATACACACACACACTAATATTATTTTCCCAAATTAACATTAATATCAATAATAAATATTTATAATTCCTTAAATCTCATACATATTTTCCATAATTAACATTTGATATATAAAATCCATTAAAGTCTGAAAATTGAATGTAGATTTTATTACCACACAAAATTTCATTTATTTAGAGTAATAAATTATATTTACATTATTACATGGTCACTAAAAAATATATTCACTCAACCAACACTTCCCCCGTAACAAATATTTTAATTATACATATATAATTTCATTTTTTTCTTTTGCATTAATAATAATAATAACTCTAATAAAATTATTATTTTTATTTTTTACTACCCATAAAAATATCTAGATATGAAGTAATTTTATCAATTTAAATGAATCAAAACAATTTGATAAAAAAATTTCAGACATATGTTATACCTTTTAATAATTTGTTTAAATTGAAAAACTGTAATTGATTTACCATTACGTAAAATGAAACCAAAAATGAATTGAAAAAATTCTTATGTTTCACCTAGGGTAAAATATAAATTTCATATATAATGGTGGCCTTAGATATCTCATCTAAGATAAAATTTGGCGGATATTACATTATTTTTAGAAACCTTCACACCCATGATATAATATATTTAGTATTTTTATTATATAAACACCGAGGCTCCACGGGCCTCAAAATTCCACGAAAAACCAACATCCAACTCTTAAAATATTCCATAGAATATTCCAATGTTTTAATTGGGATTTTACCCTTACTTAAAGCCTTCAAATTATTTATTACATGATTTTAATTCAAATTTTACATTTTCACTGGAAAATATTATCAATTTATTAAAAAAGAGGGTTTTCATTATCTTTAAAGAATGAGTGTATTACATATATTTTTTGAAAAATGATTTAATTTTTTTATATTTTTTTAAAATAACATTGATATGATTTAAAATTATTGTTTTGGGATGTTCTTTAGAATTTATAATGTTTGAATTTAATTATGTATCAAAAGATACATGATTTATTTTTTCCCTCTGGATCACCTGTGGTTTGAGTAGGTAGAATATTCCTTGGGTTTGGGTGCATCATGACATGAAATGATTAGATGTAGATTATGATTACTATTTTTTTAATGGGATTTATAATGTAATAATAGTACCAAAACTGAGGTTCTATAAAACCTTTAAGTGTATCCTTGTAATACTTCTTCAACTAGGGTTTAAAACCCTAGATGCCCTAATTTGGGGGATTAATAATGGAGATCCCTTTTCAGATTGGTATGAAGCCACAATAGCCTAATGATATAGGGGTATTGATGTAGCCCCAATATAGGCATCACATAGTTGGGTGACATGGTGTGGTGATGTTTGTTGTATTGGTGAAAATATGGGGACACCATGGCATGGTGTGTTGGAGTGGGCATAGTGTCAGGGCTCCATGAGTGATATCACATTATGGTTTTGGGAATGGTCCCAGATTCCATGGTATGGTCTTTTAATACAATAACATGGTCTCTTAAACCATGTATCTATAATTTTATTTGACCAATAGTCCTATACAACCCCAATATTTAAAAATAACACTATAATTGATAGTGTATACAACACAAAACACTAAGTTTAAATGAAAAATGAAAAATAATTTTGAGTGTTAAAACATTACCATTAATTTTAAGGATATTAATAGTATAAACCACATTATGAATTTTATATTAATATTATCATAAATTAAAATTCATTGACATGTTATTAGAAAATAATCTCTCATTGTTCGTTTAATTCATTTTACTCTTCAAAAAAAGTTCTCTTCAAAATTGAGTTTTATGAGGGAATGTTATGATTAAATTATGGAACATTATAAATTTTAATTTGATAAATAATATTATAAATATTCGTATTTTTATATAAAAATTCGCTCATGGTGAAATTTTGGGTTTTTAAAAAAAAACGCCTTTTCCTATAAGTAGTGAGAAACACTGATTTTATTTGAAGATATTATTTTTCATTCATGAATTTTGAAAGATCCATATTTTCAAATGTTTCAAAATTAAAATTATATCTATGATATTATGAATAATTGAATTATGTTCCTTATAATTATTTTTAAGGTGGTTTTTTGGTATAAAAACAATATACACTTGAAAATAATTTTTCTAATAGACTATTTGTTTTGCATTTTGATTTTCAATTTCAAATTTATTTCATTCAAATCTAGAAATTTTGTTTTTAAAAAATGGATTCCAAATTTGGTAAAAAAAATTCTTTTTTCAATATTAATAGTAACCATTGTAAATTTTTATAACCATCATAAATCTAAAATTGTTTAATTTCAGTTATAACTAATGTGATAAGGCCTCAAATTCATTTTTACTGATTCATTAATTTTATTATATGATTATATTTCACCCATAATAATCCAAAGTATTAAAATATGAATTTTTGTTTCTATTTTCCCAAATGGCACAAAGTGATTATTTTTTATTTTATTATGGATAATACCCCTTTTAGGGATTGAAGGGGAACCCGTACATGACCCATAGGCCCAAGGCACAAGGCCCAACTGACCCGTAATACATGAACCGAGGGTCCAAAGGCATACCATGCCCAATGAATGACCTGTAGGCCCAACCCACATGAACTTCCCCTCGCCAAATTTAGTGTCATTGATCACCTAGCTCCCCACATTTCATTTTCTGATAGGCTAGCATTGCCCTCTATAAAGATGCATTGTGCCTGGTCCCAATGTTGGCTCCCATACCCTCTCATTCTTCCAATCCAGTTACCCCTGCTTCTGTTGACTGTTACTCTTGTTGTTATGATCCTCTTCCAGGGCCTGTTATATGTGAAATTGGCTACACCATGTTCTGCGTGGCCCGTAGGCCCTGTGGACTGATGGCCTTTGATGACTCGAAGGCCCTTGAGACCCTAGGCCCAAACAGGTGGCCCGAAGTCCCAAATCGGGTGAATAGTTCCGGTTGCTACAGTACCGCTACAATGCTGCTAAAGTACCAGAAATTCAACCCCACCCGGTTTTGAACCTGGGTCTCTTGGATGCCAAGTAAGAGCACTTACCACTTGGGTCGGGATTATTGGCATTTCTATTTGATATTAATTTAATCCATTAAAATATTTAAGTAATAGATAAAGTAAAAAAATGACACTTTACTGCTTTTAATATATATAATATTTTGTGTAATTGGGGTTTGTCTTAGTGGTAAGAACCCCTTAATTCTACATGAAAAATGGGGGTTCAAAACTCATTGGGCACGAGTACTATAGTAGTAAAGTGGAGGACTGTAGCAGCGGCGAAACTATAGCAATAGCAGACACTATATTGGTGGCAGGGTACTGTAGTAGTGGCTGGTACTATAGTAGTGGCTGGTACTATGCTGAACTGTAGTAGCATATATATTGTAGCAGCACTATTCATAGAATGGGCCTTAGGCAAAAAAAGGGCCTACAGGCCATGTAATGGGAAAAATGCCCACTGGGCCGTCGAGCTATGTAATGGGTCTACCTCTACCCAGTTAAAGAGGTCTTTACTCATCATTAATAATAAATGAGGCTTCCACCCCAACCTTTATAAAAAATATATAATATTTTGTGAGTGGGATAATAAATAAAATGTAAGTTTGGATATAAATTATTATTTGAATAGAAATTAAAAATCTTTATCATGAAAATTTATTAATATTTTTTATTGATAAAATAATTACAGTAAATTCAAATTTAATGTCACCACAATACATAATCAATTAATAGGAAAATAAAATTATTGATTTTACAGATATCCAAACTAAAAAATATTGAAGAATTATTATGTTCCATTAATTTTATATATAAATATAATTTATTAGAAATTTTTTATTATTTATATCAAGTTGTATTTAAATTCATGTTCAACTAATAATGTCAAAATGTCATTAATGATATTTATATCATATTATATTTTATTAAATTATTTTAAAATCATATAATTCATTCAAAAAAAATTTAAACGGTAAAAATATCATCCAATGTTTATAATATGAGTTAATGGTTAACTTATATGTAAAATAAGGACCCATTAATATTCCAAAAGTCATTACCATAGTTAATATTAAAATTAGTTAACAATGGGGTTAAACAAAAATATAAGTTTTAAAATATCACCAAAAACTATATAAATTACATTGGATGATTTTATAAGGACCTTATAATCCTTTTAATAAAATGTATAATCATTTGAAATCATTCTTAATGAAAAATAATTAATTAAAATTTAATATTTTTATTAATTCCAAGCATGTCGTTTCCTTCTCTTTTCAAATGAAAACCCTTATCATTTTTGTTTACACATTTATGAGAAATATAGATTACAAAAACAAAAAAATAGTATACAATGAACATCACTAAAAACAATTAGGGTTTATTTTCATCTTATTAGACTATATTAATGGTCCTTCACAATGGATCCAAATGAGGTCTCTCAAAAAATAGGTAATCATCTGACATGATCACTTTATATTTATAGATTCCTATAACTCGGATAAACCAATGATATTGACCATAAAATAATATCTTATGTAACAGAAATATATTGAAATATTATTATGATTATGTAACCAACAATATCTTCCCCCAATTATTTCAGATGGAAAGTCAACGTATCACACTAACTAATATATAGATTCTCCCCTCAATGAAGTGATAAAATTAATTTTCTACTACCATATTCCATATATGGTTATTATGATGGGTTTAAATTTTATATATCAAATTTATTACATAATTATTATTTTTTAGTTTTAATATCATATCTCAAATTCTATGTTCTAATCTTTTGAAAAAATATAGCATTGCTCATGCGTATGTGTGGATTCACTTATCCGTGAAGTAATGTGATTTATTTTTCATTTAGGATTTAAATTAACGGTAATAGTAATATATTTAATAAATAAATATTATATATGTGATAATTTATTTATTCTATAAAGGTGTATTATTATATAACTTTCTTTCATTCCATCATTTGAATAGTAAAACCAGAGTTCATGCATGCATATTGCTTACCTCTCCATGAAATATGTAATTCGTTTTTACATTTCTATCCATTATGGATGAATATATATATATATATATAATTAATATATATTGTATTAATATCATGATTAAAATTATTTTCATGATTGAATAATGATCAAAATATAATGATCGGAACTAACATACTAAAACTCTCACGAAAAACGAATCCCTTAACACAAAGAAATGATGATTTAAAAAAAGAATTATTAATAAATTAGAGTTGATATTTTATAAGTAGATTATATTTGATATTATAAGACAATAATTTATTTTCCATATAAATATAATAAATTTAAAATTTTTATACAAGAGATTAGATCATGTTTTATTCAATTATAAAAGGAGGTAGGAGTTTATCTTCTCAAGTTGTCTTCTTTAAGAAATATTGTATGTAATGATCCCATCATATTTTATGAGTTGTATAAATAAAACCTTTTAAATTTTATATAATTAATAACATTATTTTAATTATATTTAATTCTTATTTTGAATTTATTCTTTCATGGGGCTTGTTATTTAAAAGTAACCATGGCTATAAGGGATTTATGTTAAAATCTCATTGTTTATTAAGATTATTTTTGATCAAGACATCAATGAATAAATTTTATAGAAAATATCACAAGAGTATAATGAATTTTCTTATCCATTTCTTATTTATATAAATAACATGTTTTCCATTCATTTTCCTGTTTCTATGAAATCAAGAGACTAGAAAAATGTTTCTCCGAATAAAAGACTTTATTTCTCTCTACAATAAGAAAATATTTTTTCTTCCATATACATGTTTGGGGAAAAATGTTTTCATGAATATTTTTAATATTCACTTATTATTGTTCAATCTCATTTTTAAAAATGATTTTTTTTTTTATTTTTTTAAAGCAATATTGTTATTATTTTCTAAACGAAGTAATTTTGGGATTTTAATGAAAATATAAAATGAATATTTGATTTAACAAACATGACATGAATAAAATTTCACACTATCATGAACCCTAAATTATTTTATTATTACACTAAAATTTTCCAAAATTCATTTGAAATAAAATTTTCCCTTAATATTTGGATTTTTTAAATTTTAAATTAGTTATTTTATACAAAAAGTAGTATTTTTCTTCAAACAATGTTTTAGTTATCTTTTAAAATTATTTTTCATATATAATAATATCTTCTTATGTTAGTTAATCTTTACTAGAGATATGATACAATGATGCCATCCATTTTAATCATTTAAATGGATTATTAATATGATGATTTTAGGTTGATTCTGTGAAACGTATTTCTTTTCCGCTGGTTAATTAACTTTTTAACCCAATTTATTTTCTACAAGATATGATATAATGAAATAAATAAATGTTTTAAAAAGTTACTTTTCATGGGTAATGATATGATGAATTCTTTATGATATTTTATAATACATATATATGATATTCAATATGTTATGGATGGTCCCAAAATAATACATCCCTATAATTCATTGGTTAAAGATGAATATATTATAAGGCCCCAACCTTAATCCTTACTTAATCTTGAGTTACTACAAGATTGCACATTGAGGATCTTTTCAGGTTTAGAGTTTTAGATAATTAGATCATAAAACTTGCATTACATTCCACATTTAAACAAAGTAGTTACATAAAAGATAGTATTCATTTTTCCCATAAATGGAAACATATTTAAAATAAAACATGGATTCATTATTGACACTTCCTTGACACTATCATCATATCATGTACCCTTCCCTTGACCTGTGAAAAACATTTCAAAAACTTGGGATGAGCATAAAAATCTCAGTAAGAGATATAAAAATATGGAAAGGAAACATGAGTACATGTATACATAAGAATGAAATCATACATTACCCATAAAACATAATCACTTTAACATACCTCATAAAATCATGAATAAATCATAGAAATCATAAGACATAAAAAGTTACTTGAGGCATTCATAACATTCTTACATAGGGAGTAACCCTCTTGGTTACATTTGGAATACCCATCACAGTATATTCCCTAAATCTCTTCGGAGAAACCTTAACATTTCACTCCTTCGCGTTACCCAATGCATTGGAGAGCTATATCGGGCTCACCCGCCCTTAGTTTATCACGGAACCACCCATTTTCATAACAATGCCCAAGAACCATAACACAAACGTATCACATAAAACATACATAAAGGAAACATAACATTTCTACATTTCAATCACAATATAACATTTTAGGATATTGAAATAATGAATCCATTCAAAAAGAAACCATTTCCAAAACCATTTAAAACATTTAATAAAGAGATTTTTGAATCAAAGTGTCCCATACCACTTTGATGATTTTAACATTTTAAACCATTAATATCCATATAAATAAATCCTTAAAACAATTTTGAAAACATGGATATTAATGAGAAATATTTATAAGTATAAATCATTAAAACATTTAAAACTATATTTTAGTTAAAGGTTTTTTAACAAAATGAGAGAAACTTGAATACAATAATTGAGGAATAACATTTAATCATAACTTTATAATATGATGAGAATAAATGGATTCATGATATAATATTCCAAAGGACAATATATACACCATATAAGAGTGAATTGGTGCATAACAACAATGAAGTCTCAATAGAAATGTAAAATGAGATGAAATCCCTTATAAAGAAGGTATCCTTAAATTAATGATAAATCAATCTCATAATTATGTGTGAAAAATATAAATACACCCAATATAAGTGGATATTAAGTGTAAAAAAATCATAGGTTATTCACACATATTCATAGAACGACATATTCAAGGAGTACAAGTTTATCCCAAAGAATCAAAATTGGGTTAAGAAGTTTCCTTGCAAAACTTTGACAGCCTAACGGCGCCACTAAAAAATTATGAAAATGAGTTGATGAGAGGTAAAAAGGGTATATCATAACTTGGACATAAAATTTACATAAATAAAGATATATAAGAAGATATCCCAATATTACAATATGTAAATTAAAAGACCCAACAAAAGAAGTCTTTCAAAAAGAGGAGGGTAAAAGGTTCCCTTACCAACTTGGGTATCTTTCAAAACATACACCCCATGAAAGAAGGTTAATACAAAATTGATGTAAATACTCATAAACGAATGTATATTACACAAATAATAGAATAATAGGTAGTAAATATACCACTCAAAGGAAATGGTGGCAAATTTAGCATAAATCTCACGGGAATAAAAGTGAGATGAAAAATCCCTTACGAAAACTCGGCAGCCTAACGACGCCACATAAAACATACAAAAATGGATTGATGAAATCAAATAGGGTATCTCATCATATTAATTTAATGTTTATAGAAATATTAATATAAAATAACAGCCCCAAACATAAAAAAGTGGAGCTTAAAAGAAGTGACATAAAGGAGAGTACTTAAAAAGAAAGAGAGAGGATAGATCTCTTACAAACATTTGGCAGCCTAACGGCGCCACTCAAAACTTCCAAAATGGATTGATGAGAGAGAATAGGGTCTCTCATACTATGAATATAAAAATTACAGTAAGATTAATATAAAAGAACATCCCAATCACAAGAAACATGAGCTTAAAAGGAATTACATTAAAGAGTGTACTTAAAAAGAAAGAGAGGAGTAGGATCCCTTACCTCGGGTCCGACTTGACTCGATCGTTCTTTAATCTCCTGAATAATAAACATGAGTTAATTTCAACTTCCTTAAGAACCTTTTTCAAGTTCATTATTCCTTTTATATCAATTATTACCATGTCATGAACACAATGTAGTTACTTTAGTTAATAACGATCGTTTAAACGATCATTGGTACTTGAGTCAAAAATTGAACTTGTTGGAAAATAATTTTCCATGTATTTATAGGTACATCATATCCAGAATAGTATTGATGTTTTAAATATCATATATATCCAGTATATATTCATTTTATACTATTCTATAGCATTTGGAGATAAAAATTAAAAGCACCGTTCATGGAGACGGTAGGCCGTACGTATGAATGAACGCTACTTTCATTTTTTGTCATATTAATGGAATTAAAACAAAATGATAGATATGTATATGTTATAATTACAGAATGATATCCATCATTTAGATGTAATATATTACATATATATCCATTATATATATGTACTTATAAAAGTACATAACATTTTGACATAAGAAATGAAATGTACCGTTCATGGAGACGGTAAGCCGTACGTACGCATGAACGCTACTTCCATTTCTATTTCATATTTAATGGAATTAAAACAAAATTATATAAAATAGTATTTTAATTACAGTATGGTATCATATATTATATCATTAAATATATCCTTTATACGTACCACATATGGTATTAACGAATCAAATCACTTTGAGGGGGCGGTAGTCCGCACTTCTTTAAATGAAGATATCGCGTATACCCATAATGGAAGCCATAAAGGTATGACATAAATGAAAAATACAGAAGCTTAAGGATAACATAAAAATATTATATATCATATATAAATATAGTTTCATCTTAATGGCCACCTTTGAAGGTGTTAAAAGATTGTTGAACAATCATCGTTTCGGGAGGCAGAAATTCGCCATCCACAGAAACAGTATGTTCATTAACCATTAGATGTAGGTGTGTGTAAGTGTAGCTAGAATCATTCTTATAACAACATCCTAGTATATTTAAGATACTGGATTTGTTACAAAATAAATGAATAAAAAGAGTTTAGGGGGTTGGAGAAGAAAAATAAAACAAAGGGACTCAAGTGAAGACATTACCTTAAAATCGGGTAACTCCCTTTGCTTTGAGCTCAATGGATTCCTTAGGAAGGCTTCTGCCCAAAGTGAGGCTTCAAGGAGTTAGAGATGGATGTGGAGAGACAAAATGGGTAGGGTTTGGCCAAGCCAAAGGCTTTGGAAGTGTGGGTAAGGGGGTAGAGGTGGGGGCCTTTTATAAGAGGAGAGGAGGGGCACTCTTGGAAAGGTATAAAATGTAACTTTATTTTCCAATGAGTTTCGGATTTTAATGCTCCCACATTGATGTGTTTCGAGGATAAGGTGATAAGGGTTCGAAATCCACCCATCAAATAGGTTTTGGACATGTTTAGGTCTTAGATTTTACATTATCTTTCAATTTTATTTAAATCCTTTATTAATGAGGTAATCGCTGCATCATCATGATGTTATAAATAATTGAATATATTTAATGTCTAAAAATTACAAAAAAACTATCATGATGTAGGAAATCGTTTTATCTTTATAATTTATATTTATAGTCCAAAATATCATTTATGTAGACAAAACTAAAAATATGTTACTTAGGTGATACATTCTTTGTTACATTTAACATTCTTTAAAAATAAAAAGATAAAAAGTCACTTTCTCACAAAAGTGATTCCATGGGGCCCCCAAATTTGGCACAAGTAATCCCATGGTCGGCCATGAGACAACTAGTATCCTTAGGACACATTTTTTCGTCATTTTCTATTATTATGATATTATCTTATTTTCTTTAACTACCCGATTACTAATTAATCAAGATAATTAAAGATAATTACTGTCGTTACTATTCATAATGTCCAAAAACAAAAGAGTCTTAATTACATAATTTTGACCTTCTGATTCCAAATATTTAATTCATTTTACCAAATTACAAACTCATAAATTGCAATAATTAATTTAAAAAAACTTTCCGTTGTCAAAACAAATAGCGGGTTTTTTTGAAACAATATTTATGAAAAGTTTGGTACTTGTTTATGCCTAATTCCAAAGTGAAATTAATCCCAATGACCATCATTGAATTACATGGTAAAAATATATTCTAATTACACTTTAAAACAAATTAAAAATATAATATAACCATATAATTAAATTATATGAAAAAGTAGTTTTGATTTAAAATGCAGTATTTTTCACTATTCATTGAAAAATGAACATTGTCAGAAAAATACCAAAAATTAACCCAATGTAAATTAAAATGTCACAATCATCAAAAATATGTTTATTTTGAAAAATAGAGCTTATAAAATTGTCAAAATTTTGATTTAAAAAATGTTTTCCATCAAAATGTAGTAAAACAATCTTTTAAAAATACTAGTGTATTCAATGCTTAAGATTGGATTCATTTGTATTTTAAGCCTCTAAAATTTATTGGATAAAAGTAAAAACATTTAACAAACATATATAATAATATTTTAGTTATTTCTATTCATTCCTATCAAAACAACGGCTAGGCGTTAACTACCATTTAAAATAATATTATTTTATTATTAGAGTGCAACGTAAGATTCCCAAGAAACTGGTTGTTTCGTATTGGGTACGCCCTCGAGCATAGCATCTCCTTTAAAGTAATATTAATATTTTATTGACAAATATGGATAAATATAAAGATGTCATATTCTTTATTTACCTGCGGTGTTACATCCTTCCCCCCTTTTGGGAATTGCATCCTCGCAATTTTAAAATTGGGCTTGGAAACATCCTTGAAAGTCCCACATCGGAACAAGAGTCGGTAAAACAATCACTTTAAAATAAACAAAGATAAGTACAATGGTCACCCGAGTTAACCCATACTAGGATTCCAAGTATGAAAATATGGACATGGAGGAAAAAAAACAAAGGGTCATGTTCTGATGGAGAGTGATAGAAAATATGTTTAGGAGAAAGTTAACCACAAGAAAATCACAAACTTGTGATGGGTTAAATGGTATTCGATTCCCCAGTAGGAAAAGTTAATAGGCAAAATTTTTGTTTTATGTTACTTTTTATTGAGGAATTTATTCATAAGGAAACATAATCACTTATCATGTTGAATTTCAACTTTTATTAGATTCCTTACACAAACTCATATTTTCTCCAAAACACGAGTATTTGGGAAGACTTGTTTACATTAAGAGTACTATAATCAACTTCTAGAGAATAAGATAATCCACAAAAGAGAACTATATACTTCCCATGTCTTTAGACTTTAACCAAAACCAAAACCAAAAATGTTAGTACAAGATCAGAAAATCCAGAAAAGGATAACCCTTTATAAAAAGAAAATCTATTCTTAATCTCCAAAATTTGTCCAACAAAACCCAAAGTTCAACGAGGACCATTATATAATCAATTTGTCCATAAAATTATTCAAAGTAAACCAAAATAAGATTGAAACCCAAATATTTTAAGGATTTATTCACACAGTCTTCCATGTTAAATCGTAACATTTATCTCCAAACAACATCAGTTGCTCTTAATGTCTCGTATTGAAACGTAATTAACCTAATCACATATCCTCCATGATAGGTTAATAAATATCCATATATAACCCAAAATCAACTACTCTCAATTCATAAAATCAACTAAATAAAAATAATTGGTCAAACTAACCAGGGACTTCACGTAGTCCAGTGGTAGGTGATAAATACCAGTTGCACTTTGGTTGTGGGTTCGATTCCCGCAGCTTTGTCCGACACGACGGGTTGTCACATGGTCTACGTGTTTTCCTTTTTCCAAAACTGTATAATTCTCAAAACATTCCCCAAAATGGGATAAAATCTTCAAAAATAATCATAACATATTTTAACCTCAAGTTTATCTCATGCCTTTCATTTTCCATCATAACATATAATAACCCATAATTACCTCAAAAGTAAGGATCATATAAACCCTAATGGTTACCTTTATAATTATTACCTGAACTTCCACATCGATTGGTCATCTCGTACATGATGCATTATAGAACATACCAAGGTTCAAGTGGTTCATCATGACTCCTTGATAGTTCGTTTAGAACCACCATGAGTTTCCTCATTGAATACCCCATTTCATCCAGTCTCTTTATCAGAGAACCACCACTGTTTCCTTCAAACCAATTGTCACTTTGGTGCCTGCTAGATCCAGCCATTTACTAAAACCAAAAACGTCAGTGTGAGTATATAAACATAACCATCATGTACTAATGAGTAAGATAAACACTAAGATATACTTACTCATTCACATTATCTAAAAACTATGACACTTTCTAAAATCCTAGCCAATATGGTAATGTCACTTATGCTTAAAGAATACCCTAACCTCTAAAGTAATATAAACCGACCTCTGATACCAGCTATAAGGCCCCAGCCTTAAACCTTACTTAATCTTGAGTTACTACAAGATTACACATTGAGGATATTTTTAGGTTTAGAGTTTTAGAGAATTTGATCATAAAACTTTTATTACATTCCACATTTAAACAAAGTGGTTACATAAAAGATAGTATTCATTTTTCCCATCAATGGAAACATATTTAAAATAAAACATGGATTCATTCTTGACACTTCCTTGACACTATCATCATATCATGTACCCTTCCCTTGACCTGTGAAAAACATTTCAAAAACATAGGATGAGCATAAAAAGCTCAGTAAGGGATATAAAAATATGGAAAGGAAACATGAGTACATGTATACATAAGAATGAAATCATACTTTACCCATAAAACATAAGCACTTTAACATACCTCATAAAATCATGAATAAATCATAGAAATCATAAGACATAAAAGGTTACTTGAGGCATTCATAACATTCTTACGTAGGGAGTAACCCTCTTGGTTACATTTGGAATACCCATCACAGTTTATTCCCTAAATCTCTCCGGAGAAACCTTAAAATTTCACTCCTTCGCGTTACCCAATGCATTGGAGAGCTATATTAGGCTCACCCGCCCTTAGTTTATCACAGAACCGCCCGTTTTAGTAACAATGCCCAGGAACCATAACATAAACGTATCACATAAAACATGCATAAAGGAAACATAAAATTTCCACATTTCAATCACAATATAACATTTTAGGATATTGAAATAATGAATCCATTCAAAAAGAAACCATTTCCAAAACCATTTAAAACATTTAATAAAGTGATTTTTGAATCAAAGTGTCTCATACCACTTTGAAGCTTTTAACATTTTAAACCATTAATATCCATATAAATAAATCCTTAAAATAATTTTGAAAACATGGATATTAATGAGAAATATATATAAGTATAAATCATTAAAACATTTAAAACTATATTTTAGTTAAAGGGTTTTTAACAAAATGAGAGACACTTGAATAAAATAATTGAGGAATAACATTTAATTGTAAATTTATAATATCATGAGAATAAAAGTATTCATGATAAAATATTCCAACGTACAATATATACACCATATAATAGTGAATTGGTGCATAACAACAATGAAGTCTCAATAGAAATGTAAAATGAGATGAAATCCCTTATAAAGAAGGTATCCTTATATTAAGGATAAATCAATCTCATAATTATGTGTGAAAAATATAAATACATGCAATATAAGTGGATATTAAGTGTAAAACAATCAGAGGTTATTCACACATATTCATAGAACGACATATTCACGGAGTACAAGTTTATCCAAAAGAATCAAAATTGGGTTATGATGTTTCCTTGCAAACAATTTACAGCCTAACGGCGCCACTACAAAATTCTGAAAATGAGTTGATGAGAGGTAAAAAGGGTATCTCATAACTTGGACATAAAATTTACATCAATAAGGATATATAAGAACAAATCCCAAAATTACAATATGTAAATTAAAAGACCCAACAAAAGAAGTCTTTTAAAAAGAGGAGAGTGAAAGGTTCCCTTACCAACTTGGGTATCTTTCGAAACATACACCCCATGAAAGAAGGACAATACAACATTGATGTAAATACTCATAAAAGAAATTATATTACAAAAAGAGTATAATAACAGGAATTACATATACCACTCAAAGGAAATGGTGGCAAATGTAGCATAAATATCACGAGAATAAAAGTGAGATGAAAAATCCCTTACGAAAACTCGGCAGCCTAACGATGCCACATAAAACTTACAAAAATGGATTGATGAGATAAAATAGGGTATCTCATCATATTAACGTAAGTTTATAGAAAGAGGAATATAAAAGAACATACCCCAACATAAAAAATAGGAGTTTAAAAGAAGTGACATAAAGGAGAGTACTTAAAAAGAAAGAGAGAGGTTAAATCTCTTATGAAAATTTGGCAGCCTAACGGTGCCACTCAAAACTTCCAAAATGGATTGATGAGAAATAATAGGGTCTCTCATCATATGAACATAGAAATTATAGTAAGAGTAATATAAAATAACATCCCAATCACAAGAAAGATGAGCTTAAAAGGAATGACATAAAAGAGTGTACTTAAAATGAAAGAGAGGAGTAGGATCCCTTACCTCGGGTCCGACTTGACTCGATCATCCTTTAATCTCCTAAATAATAAACTTGAGTTAATTTATACTTCCTTAAGAACCTTTTTCAAGTTAATTATTCCTTTTATATCACTTATTACCATGTCATGAACACTATGTAATTATTTTAGTTAATAACAGTCGTTTAAACGATCATTGGTACTTGAGTCAAAAATTGAACTTGTTGGGAAATAATTTTCCATGTAGTTATAGGTATGTCATATCCAGAATAGTATTGATGTTTTAAATATCATATATATCCATTATATATTCATTTTATACTATTCCATATCATTTGGAGATAAAAATTAAAAGCACCGTTCATGGAGACGGTAGGTCGTACGTACGCATGAACGCTACTTTCATTTTTTGTCATATTAATGGAATTAAAACAAAATGATAGATATATATATATATATATATGTTATAATTACAGAATGATATCCATAATTTAGATGTAATATATTAAATATATATATCTATTATATATATTTACTTATAATAGTACATAACATCTTGAGATAAGAAATGAAATTTACCGTTCATGGAGATGGTAAGCCGTACGTAAGCATGAACGCTACATCCATTTCTATTTCATATTTAATGGAATTAAAACTTAATTATAGATAATATTATTTTAATTACAGTATGGTATCATATATAATATCCTTAAATATATCCTTTATACGTACCACATATGGTATTAACGAATCAAATCACTTTGAGGGGGCGGTAGTCCACACTTCCTTAAATGAAGATATCACGTATACCCATAATGGAAGCATAAAGGTATGCCATAAATGAAAAATACAGAAGCTTAAGGATACCATAAACATATTATATATCATATATAAATATAGTTTCATCTTAATGGACACCTTTGAAGGTGTTAAAAGAATGTTGAACAATCATCATTTCGGGAGGCAGAAATTCGCCATCCACAGAAACATTATGTTCTTTAACCATTAGATGTAGGTGTGTGTAAGTGTAGCTTGAATCATTCATATAACAACATAATAGTATATTGAAGATACTTTAGTTGTTACAAAAGAAATGAATAAAGAGTTTAGGGGGTTGGAGAAGAAAAATAAAACAAAAGGACTCAAGTGAAGACATTACCTTAAAATCGGGTAACTCCCTTTGGTTTGAGCTCAAAGGCTTCCTTGGGAAGGCTTATACACAACATGAGGCTTAAAGGAGTTAAATAGGGATGTGGAGAGACAAAATGGGCAGGGGTTGGTCGAGACAAAAGCTTTGGAAGTGTGGGTAAGGTGGTAGAGGTGGGGGCCTTTTATAAGAGGAGAGAAGGGGCACTCTTGGAAAGGTATAAAAAGTAACTTTATTTTCAAATGAGTTTCGGATTTTAATTGTCCCAAATTGTTGTTTTTCGATGATAAGGTGATAAGGGTTCGACATCCACCCATCCAATAGGTTTTGGACATGTGTAGGTCTTAGAGTTTACATTATCTTTCCATTTTATTTAAATCCTTTATTAATGAGGTAATCGCTGCATCATCATGATGTCATAAATAATTTAATAAATTTAATGTCTAAAAATTATAAAAAAAATATCATGATTTAGGAAATCTTTTTAGATTTATAATTAATATTTTTAGTCTAAAATATCATTTATTTAGTCAAAATTAAAAATATTTTACTTAGGTGATACATTCTTTGTTACATTTAACATTCTTTAAAAATAAAAAGATAAAAAGTCACTTTCTCACCAAAGTGATTCCATGGGGCCCACAAGTTTGGCACAAGGAATCCCATTGTCATACATGAGACAAAACGTAGCCTTAGGACACATTTTGTGGTCATTTTTTATTATTATGATATTATCTTATTTTGTTTAACTACCCGATTACTCATTAATCAAGATAATTAAAGATAATTACCGTCGTTACTATTCATAATGTCCAAAAAAAAGATTCTTAATTACATAATTTGGACCTTCTGATTCCAAATATGTAATTAATTTTACCAAATTACAAACACATAAATTGAAATAATTAATTTAAAAAAACTTCCCGTTGTCAAAACAAATTGTGGGTTTTTTGAAACAATATTTATGAAAAGTTTTGTACTTGTTTATGACTAATTCCAAAGTGAAATTAATCCCAATGACCATCATTGAATTACATGGTAAAAATATATTCTTATTAAAATTTAAAACAAATTAAAAAAATAATATAACCATATAATTAAATTATATGAAAAAACCGTTTTGATGTAAAATGCAGTATTTTTCACTAATCATTGAAAAATGAACATTGTTAGAAAAATACCAGAAATTAACCCAATGTAAATTTCAATGTCAAAATATTGAAAAATATGTTTATTTGGGAAAATAGAGCTTATAAAATTGTCAAAATTGTGATTTAAAAATGGTTTTTCATCAAAAGGTAGTAAAACAATCTTTTAAAAATACTAGTGTATTCAATGCGTAAGATAGGAATCATTTGTATTTTAAGCCTCTAAAATTTATTGGATAAAAGTAAAAACATTTAACAAACATATATTATAATATTTTAGTTCTTTTTATTCATTCCTATGAATACAATGGCTAGGCGTTAACTACCATTTAAAATAATATTATTTTATTATTAGAGTGCAATGTAAGATTCCAAAGAAACTCATTGTTGTGTATTGGGTACGCCATCGAGCATAGCATCCCCTTTAAAGTAATATTAATATTTTATTCACAAATATGGATAAATATAAAGATGTAATATTCATTATTTACCTGGGGTGTTACATCCTTCCCCCCTTTTGGGAATTGCGTCCTCGCAATTTTAAAATTGGGCTTGGAAACATATTTGAAAGTCCCACATTGGAACAAGAGTCGGTAAAACAATCACTTTAAAATAAAGAAAGATAAGTACAATGGTCACCTGAATTAACCCATACTAGGATTCCAAGTATGAAAATATGGACATGGAGGAAAAAAACAATGGGTCATGTTCTGATGGAGAGTGATAGAAAATATGTTTAGGAGAAAGTTAACCACAAGAAAATCACAAACTTGTGATGGGTTAAACGGTATTCGATTCCCCTGTAGGAAAAGTTAATAGACAACATTTTTGTTTTAAGTTACTTTTTATTGACGAATTTATTCATAAGGAAACATAATCACTTATCATGTTGACTTTCAACTTTTATTAGATTCCTTACACAAACTCATATTTTCTCAAAAAGACGAGTATTTAGGAATACTTTTTCACATTAAGAGTACTATAATAAACTTCTAGAGAATCACCTAATCCAAAAAAGAGAACTATATACTTCCCATGTCTTTAGACTTTAACCAAAACCAAAACCAAAAAGGTTAGTACAAGATCAGAAAATCCAGAAAAGGATAACCCTTTATAAAAAGAAAATCTATTCTTAATCTCCAAAATTTGTCTAACAAAAGCCAAAGTTCAAGGAGGACCATTCTATAATCAATTTGTCCATAAAATTCTGCCAAGTAAACCAAACTAAGATTGAAACCCAAATATTTGAAGGATTTAGTCACATAGTCTTCCAAGTTAAATCGTAACATTTATCTCCAAAAACATCAGTTGCTCTTAATGTCTCGTATTGAAAATTAATTAACCTAATCACATATCCTCCATGATAGGTTAATAAATATCCATATATAACCCAAAATCAACTTAATCTTAATTCATAAAATCATCTAACTAAAAAGAATCAGTCAAACAAACAGGGACTTCACGTAGTCCCGTGGTAGGCAATAAACACCAGTTGCACTTTGGTTGTGGGTTCGATTCCCGTAGCTTTGTCCGACACGATGGGTTGTCACACGGTCTACGTGTTATCCTTTTTCCAAAACTGTATAATTATCAAAACATTCCCCAAAACGAGATAAAATCATCAAAAATAATGATAACATATTTTAACCTCAAGTTTATCTCATGCCTTTCATTTTCCATCATAAAATATAATAACCCATAATTACCTCAAAAGTAAGGATCATATAAACCCTAATGGTTACCTTTATAATTATTTCCTGAACTTCCACATCGATTGGTCATCTCATACATGATGCATTATAGAACATATTAACGTTCAAGTGGTTGATCATGAATCCTTGATAGTTGGTTTAGAACAACCACAAGTTTCCTCATTGAATACCCCATTTCATCCAGTCTCTTAATTAGAGAACCACCACAGTTTCCTTTAAACCAATTGTCACTTTGGTGCCTGCTAGATCCAGCCATTTACTAAAACCAAAAAGGTCAGTGTGAGTATATCAACATAACCATCATGTACTAATGAGTAAGATAAACACTAATATATACTTACTAATTCACTTTATCTAAAAAATATGACACTTTCTAAAATCCTAGCCAATATGGTAATGTCACTTATGCTTAAAGAATACCCTAACCTCTAAAGTTATCTAAACCGACCTCTGATACCAACTATAAGGCCCCATCCTTAAACCTTACTTAATATTGAGTTACTACAAGATTACACATTGAGGATCTTTTCAGGTTTAGAGTTTTAGAGAATTAGATCATAAAACTTGCATTACATTCCACATTTAAACAAAGTGGCTATATAAAAGATAGTATTCATTTTTCCCATCAATGGAAACATATTTAAAATAAAACATGGATTCTTTATTGACACTTCCTTGACACTATGATCATATCATGTACCCTTCCTTTGACCTGTGAAAAATATTTCAAAAACTTGGGATGAGCATAAAAAGCTCAGTAAGGGATATAAAAATATGGAAAGGAAACATGAGTACATGTATACATAAGAATAAAATCATACGTTACCCATAAAACATAAGCACTTTAACATACCTCATAAAATCATGAATAAATCATAGAAATCATAAGACATAAAAGGTTACTTAAGGCATTCATAACAATATTACGTAGGGAGTAACCCTCTTGGTTACATTTGGAATACCCATCATAGTATATTCCATAAATATCTTTGGAGAAACCTTAACATTTCACTCCTTCACGTTACCCAATGCATTGGAGAGCTATATCGGGCTCACCCGCCCTTAGTTTATCACGAAACCACCTGTTTTCATAACAATTCCAAAGAACCATAACATAAACGTATCACATAAAACATGCATAAAAGAAGCATAACATTTCCAAATTTCAATCACAATATAACATTTTAGAATATTTAAATAATGAATCCATTCAAAAAGAAACCATTTCCAAAACCATTTAAAAAATTTAATAAAGAAATTTTTTAATCAAAGTGTCCCATACCACTTTGAAGATTTTAACATTTTAAACCATTAATATCCATATAAATAAATCCTTAAAACAATTTTGAAAACATGGATATTAATGAGAAATATTTATAAGTATAAATCATTAAAACATTTAAAACTATATTTTAGTTAAAGGGGTTTAACAAAATGAGAGACACTTGAATACAATAATTGAGGAATAACATTTAATCATAACTTTATAATATCATGAGAATAAATGGATTCATGATATAATATTCCAATGGACAATATATACACCATATAAGAGTGAATTGGTGCATAACAACAATAAAGTCTCAATAAAAATGTAAAATGAGATGAAATCCCTTATAAATAAGATATCCTTAAATTAAGGATAAATCAATCTCATAATTATGTGTGAAAAATATAAATACACCCAATATAAGTGGATATTAAGTGTAAAAAAATCAGAGGTTATTCACACATATTCATAGAACGACATATTCAAGGAGTACATGTTTATCCCAAAGAATCAAAATTGGGTTAAAAAGTTTCCTTGCAAAACTTTTACAGCCTAATGACGCCACTACAAAATTCTAAAAATGAGTGTATGAGAGGTAAAAAAGGTATCTCATCACTTGGACATAAAATTTACATCAATAAGGATATATAATAACATATCCCAACATTACAATATGTAAATTAATAGACCCAAAAAAACAAGTCTTTTAAAAAGAGGAGGGTGAAAGGTTCCCTTACCGACTTGGGTATCTTTCGAAACAAACACCCCATGAAAGAAGGTCAATACAACATTGATGTAAATAATCATAAAAGAAATTATATTACACAAATATTAGAATAATAGTCAGTACATATACCACTCAAAGGAAATGGTGGAAAATGTTGCATAAATCTCACGAGAATAAAAGTGAGATGAAAAATACCTTATGAAAACTCGGCAGCCTAACGACGCCACATTAAACTTACAAAAATGGATTGATGAGATAAAATAGGGTATCTAATCATATTAACTTAAAGTTTATAGAAATAGGAATATAAAATAACATCCCCCAACATAAAAAAGAGGAGCTTAAAAGAAGTTACATGAAAAAGAGTACTTAAAAAGAAAGAGAGGTTAGATCTCTTACGAAAATTTGGCAACCTAACGACGCCACTCAAAACTTCCAAAATGGATTGATGAAAGAGAATAGGGTCTCTCATCATATTAACATAAAAATTACAGTAAGATTAATATAAAAGAACATCCCAATCACAAGAAAGATTAGCTTAAAAGGAATGACATAAAAGAGTGTACTTAAAAAGAAAGAGGGGAGTAGGATCCATTTCCTCGGGGCCAAATTGACTCGATCGTTCTTTAATCTCCTGAATAATAAACATGAGTTAATTTATACTTCCTTAAGAACTTTTTTAAATCTCATTATTCCTTTTATATCACTTATTACCATGTCATGAACACTATGTAATTATTTTAGTTAATAACGGTCGTTTAAACGATCATTGGTACTTGAGTCAAAAATTGAACTTGTTGGAAAATAATTTTCCATGTAGTTATAGGTACATCATATCCAGAATAGTATTGATGTTTTTAATATCATATATATCCAGTATATATTCATTTTATACTATTCCATAGCATTTGGAGATAAAAATTAAAAGCACCGTTCATGGAGACGGTAGGCCGTACGTACGCTTGAACGATACTTTCATTTTTTGTCATATTAATGGAATTAAAACAAAATGATATATATATATATATATGTTATAATTCCAGAATGATATACATAATTTATATGTAATATATTACATATATATCTATTATATATATGTACTTATAATAGTACATAACATTTTGAGATAAGAAATGAAATGTACCGTTCATGGAGACGGTAAGCCGTACGTACACATGAACGCTACTTCCATTTATATTTCATATTTAATGGAATTAAAACATAATGATAGATAATAGTATTTTAAATAAAGTATGGTATCATATATAATATCATTAAATATATCCTTTATACGTACCACATATGGTATTAACGAATCAAATCACTTCGAGGGGGCGGTAGTCTGCACTTCCTTAAATGAAGATATCGCGTATACCCATAATGGAAGCCATAAACGTATTCCATAAATGAAAAATACAGAATCTTAAGGATAACATAAACATATTATATATTATATATAAATATATTTTCATCTTAATGGCCACCTTTTAAGGTGTTAAAAGAATGTTGAACAATCATCGTTTCGGGAGGCAGAAATTCGACCTTCACAGAAACAGTATGTTCTTTAACCATTAGATGTAGGTGTGTGTAAGTGTAGCTAGAATACTTCTTATAAAAACATCCTAGTATATTTAATATACTGGATTTTTTACAAAATAAATGAATAAAAAGAGTTTAGGGGTTTGGAGATGCAAAATAAAACAAAAGGACTCAAGTGAAGACATTACCTTAAAATCGGGTAACTCCCTTTGGTTTCAGCTCAAAGGCTTCCTTGGGAAGCCTTCTACCAAAGGTGAGGCTTAAAGGAGTTATAGAGGGATATGGAGAGACAAAATGGGCAGGTGTTGGCCGAGCAAAAGTCTTTGGAAGTGTGGGTAAGGTGGTAGAGGTGGGGGCCTTTTATAAGAGGAGAGGAGGGGCACTCTTGGAAAGGTATAAAATGTAACTTTATTTTCAAATGCGTTTCGGATTTTAATGGTCCCACATTGATTTTTTTCGAGGATAAGGTGATAAGGGTTCTAAATCCACCCATACAATAGGTTTTGGACATGTGTAGGTCTTAGATTTTACATTATCATTCCATTTTATTTAAATCTATTATTAATGAGGTAATCGCTGCATCATCATGATGTCATAAATAATTTAATTAATTTAATGTCTAAAAATTTTAAAAACAATTATCATGATGTAGGAAATCTTTTTATATTTCTATTGAATATTTATATTCCAAAATATCATTTATGTAGACAAAATTAATAATATTTTACTTAGGTGATACATTCTTTGTTACATTTAACATTCTTTAAAAATAAAAAGATAAAAAGTCACATTCTCACAAAAGTGATTCCATGGGGCCCCCAAGTTTGGCATAAGGAATCCCATAATCTTCCATGAGACAACCAGTAGCATTAGGACACATTTTGTGGTCATTTTTTATTATTATGTTATTATCTTATTTTCTTTAACTACGCGATTACTCATTAATCAAGATAATTAAAGATAATTACCGTCGTTACTATTCATAATGTCCAAAAACAAAATAATATTAATTAAATAATTTTGAAATTTTGATTCCATATATTTAATTCATTTTACCAAATTCCAAACACATAAATTGCAATAGTTAATTTAAAAAAGCTTCTCGTTGTCAAAACAAATAGCGGGTTTTTTTGAAACAATATTTATGAAAAGTTTGGTACTTGTTTATGACTAATTCCATAATTGAATTACATGGTAAAAATATATTCTAATTAAACTTTAAAACAAATTAAAAAGATAATATTACCATATAATTAAATTATTTGAAAAAGCAGTTTTGATGTAAAATGTAGTATTTTTCACTATTCATTGAAAAATGAACATTGTCAGAAAAATACCAAAAATTAACCCAATGTAAATTTCAATGTCACAATCATAAAAAATATTTTTATTTTGAAAAATAGAGCTTATAAAATTGTCAAAAGGTTTATTTTAAAATGGTTTCCCATCAAAAGGTAGTAAAAAAAGCTTTTAAAAATACTAGTGTATTCAATGCTTAAGATTGGATTCATTTGTATTTTAAGCCTCTAAAATTTATTGGATAAAAGTAAAAACATTTAACAAACATATATAATAATATTTTAGTTATTTCTATTCATTCCTATCAATACAATATCTAGGCGTTAACTACCGTTTAAAATAATATTATTTTATTATTAGAGTGCAACGTAAGATTCCCAAGAAACTCGTTGTTGCGTATTGGGTACGCCATCGAGCATAACATCCCCTTTAAAGTAATATTAATATTTTATTCACAAATATGGATAAATATAAAGATTTCATATTCTTTATTTACCTAGGGTGTTACATATATAATCAGATAGTAAGGAATATATTGGGGAGTGACCCTGGTTTAAGAAGAGAATCTATCCACTCTGATAGTCTTGGGAGTGAACCATGATGAAGGATACATTTGTTTTTCAAGTGAACAAAATTCACTATGAATATCTTGGATATTAGACTTCATTATAGAGTAAATTATTTATAATCTTATGTTTATGAAAAAAACATTTGTATTATTCCAATGTCATACTCTCTAGGATCATACTCGTTAAATATTTTTTGATTCACGACTTATAAAATTAAATGATTCATTATATGATTATTTATTATTAATAATATGTTGGGTAATGTTTTCAAATGTTAACATCATGTTTTAATACCATTATGATCATTTTATGTCTAAGGGATCATTGATATCTCCATTTTTTATCATTACTAAGAATCTAAGGTCATAATTTCTTTTGATTCATTTACCTCAGATAAGAATAATGGTTTAATATATGATATATCAAGGAATACCAAAAGTTATAAATAAATTAGTTGAATATGATGAAGATCATTTATGATTAAGTTTCTTACACACCCAAGTTTCCTAATATGCTAAACATATAAGATTTTATCATCGTTTTAATGTTATGTAATGAATGTTAATCTTTTATGATATAATATCTACATACAAAAAGTAGTAATCACTATATTTAGTATCATGTAAAGGATTAGTTACCTACGTAAACTTTGATAATAAATCATTAGTGAGAACCCTTAGGATAATCTTATATATAAATGAAAATCTTATGTAATAGCAATGAAAATAGTAGGATTTTCATAGAATAGCACCCCTACTCAGATATTACAAGTGGAAGTGGTTTTGGAAAATATTATTATAGGTTTAATAACCTAAAAATAGTTTTTCAAGTATATATCAACCATTATTCTAGTGCATAGCCGTTTTACCCTTAATATACATGTTTTTTGACACACCCAAGGGATATTCATGGGTTAATTAAAATTTTATTTATAATTTATTATGGAGGATTTCTGTTGATGATAAAAATGAATTAAATGGGCTTATCCTAAAGTGTTATATATTGGAAAGAAGGTTTCATGAGTTATACATTCTATAAATGGTACTTTTTCATGATATCACTATTATTATTGTTTCTGACACTATATTTTTGGTTTTAGACAATGGATTGAACATGGATAATTCATGCTAATGGTGAATGTGATAGAAACTGAAATTATTTTCCTTATCAGAAAATAAATAAAATTGTTATTGGATAGATTAAACTTGTGATTATTATTAATTATATATCATGATATATCATTAGAAATATAATTTTTCTGAGTTTACTATCTTTTAAAAGAGGAGGTGATGGACCATTAGGAAATTTTACACAGTAATGGACATAGAGGAATGAAGGATCAATTTTCTTCATATCAAGAATGTTTTAAGGATATACTAGGAGAATCAATCAAATAAAGGGGAAGATTTTTTTTTCTAGGTTGAATAAAAGTTCACATAGTAATGAATTATATAGGAATATAATGTATTATGTGTGGAGAAAATTGAAATATTTAGAGTCAATTCCCTAATCAAAGGGTTAACACCTAGACCATGGATGGACATATGTTATTCCAATCATTAAGGTGAAGGTATTTATGTTTGTATGTTTTGAGACTATATAATTAATATATATAAGAGTTATATGAATGATATTTTGTTAATAAGAATCATAAATGTTCAAAGGATTTATACACATTAGTTTTTTATTAAGGGACTGAAAATAATAGTTTAATGGTACTAATGATGAAGAAAACTGATTTAGTGGTAAGGTGTAATTCTTAGTTAGGATAAAGAGATTATTAACATTTATTAATTAAATAGTATATTATTGGGGTCCATAAATATTTTTACTAATTTTATGAAAAGGGATTTAGGTCATATTTATTTAATTTTATCACATTTTTCTCAGTGTGTAATATATTAAAAAGTATATGTTTTTATTTAACTAAAACGGATGGTTTAAATTTTTGGAATCATGTTTTTTCACCTGAGGCTAAATTATGAGTTATGGATTCCATCATGGTATTATATTTTTATGTTTGAAAATATATTCAAAAGAATATATACCATTTAGAAATTTTAAGTGTTTGGATTTTAAGGAAATTTGAAACATTTATGAAGTTTCAGAAAAAAATAATTTAATGAGGTTTAAAAATGCAATGGGATAATGTATTATTTTATGTTATATTAATTATTTTTTATTAAATAGTGGCATATAGATATTCTCGATAGTTGAATAGAGGTTCCTTGACAAGGTGACCTTTTCAGAGGTATTGATTATCGAGTTAAGTATTAACTTTCTGGTTATTATAGAAATATGATTCATCATAATTTTTTGTAGGTCAATACATTATAAGATTATATATTGACTTGTCATGATGATTAATTATATTTTTTGGGAACTTTAATTGGGTTTAGGTATATGTAACCCTTAGTATTACTATATTTTTTAACATGAAGAATTTTTTGGGGAACAATTGAATTAAATTTCTAGGGATGTATGTTCAAAGGTATGAGATCACATTTGAAGAAAAAACATTATTAAATATTGATTTTATTGATATAATTTGGGATATTGGTTTATTTATTTGTAGAATTTTCTTTGTTGAGCCTTTTGTGTTACTGGGAAAATTTAAGAGTAAAATATATTTTTTCTTCACAAGAATGATTTTGAACCAATATTTAATCCTATTACGATCATTTCTGATGAATCAATGGTCTATTTTACACCTCTTTGGTATATGGTTTTGTAGTCGTTAACATTCTCATAATCATTTTACTTTATATAATCAATAATATATTTCACTATCAATCATTATTTACTCATAAATTTTCCTCCATGTTTAAATTTTTACTTCTCACTAATGTTTGTCTACATAGAATCATAGTTATTTGTTATTCCAGATGACCTTTATGTTTCCCTTTCCCTCTTTACCATAGGAAGTCCTATTAAACATTTTTATAAGGTGGTTTTTCAATAAATAAATTTAATAATATCAAACCCTATATTTTAGAGTTTGATTTAAAATTTTAATGAAATAATTTATTAACACGGGTGAGAATGTAACACCACAATATTTTAAAATAACACTATATTCAATAGTAGTTACATCTTGCATCACTAATTTTAAAAGAAATAGAAAATATTATAATGACGGTTATAACATAGACATAAAATTCGTCGGTATGATTAGGATTAACCACACTATGAAATATACATAAAAGGTAATAATAAATAATAATGTATTGATAAATTATGAGAAAATAAGCACTCAATTTTTAATAAAGTCATTTTATTTGTTAAAATATATTTTCCAAAAAAAGATTGTAATTGAGTGAATATTTTAATTATATTTCATAACATTAATAAATTGAATTTAATAAAAATAATATCATTTTTATTTTATCAAAGCAGTATTATATAACTATAAAATTTTTACATTTTTCTAAAAACATAGAAATTCCATTTAATAGTGAAAAATACAAATTATTATTGAAAAATATATTTTTTATTCAATAATTTACAACATTTTTAATAAATTGATTAAAAAAATTTCCAATCCCATTTTATGACTAATAAAATGTATATCATTGGAATAAATTTCATAGATGATTCTGGTACAATAAAATTTCATACATAAAAATGAATTTTTCTATATCTTCTTGAAATATAATACTGATAAATGGATTCCATATTTGGGATAGATATACCGAATTTGGTAAATAAGTTCATTTTATTTTTGGTCAGTATGAATAATAATGATAGTAACTTTTTTTACTATGGTAAAGGTAAAATGAGTTAAATAGTTTTAAGAAAAATGTAGTAGGGAGTGTAAGTCATCCAAAAACATGAATTAATTTTAGTTAATGATTATATTTCACTAATTATCATCAAAACATCCATAATAAAAAGTTTTTTTTTATTTTCTTTGATTTTGAATTTTATAAAATTTATGTAAGAGATATCGTAAAAAATATCAGTTTTTATTTATAATAACTTTAATACTTTTTGATTGCAGAAAAATATTTTTAATTAATAATGTTTATTTAAAATATAAATTAATTATTTAAATATTGGTAATTTTATTCTAATTTTTTGGTATTGAATAACTAACTTAATTTCTTACACAATATAGAAACATTGTGTTTTCAATTATTAGACAAATAAAATAAATTTTTTAAAAATATTAAAAAGTAATAAAATTTGTAAGAAATATTTTGTTATAATATTATTTAGATAAATATAAAAAAATTGTGGTTTTTTTAATGTTCTATCTTCTAATTCATTTTTTACATTGACTTTAATTTCAAATTAAATGAATATTATAAAAATGAATTTAATTTCATTTTAAGTCATATAATCTTTTATGAAATTATTTAGAAATAATAAAAAATTATAAAATTGGACAATTTGAATGAAAAATGGTCTAAAATTATATCCCTTCATAATTTATGAGTGAATTTTTACAATATAAGTAAAATTATAACCCATCAATATTAATAAACACATTACCATGATTACGATTAAAATTAGTCTACTAAGGGGTTCAACCAAATTATAACGTTTAAAATGGAACCAAAACCATTATAAATTTCATTTTTATGATGATATTTTGAATTTATCTCCTTTTATTTATTTATCTATCCATTTCAAAGAATTTTTCTAAGAATTCCTTAATTAAATTTTAATATTTTTTTGTAATTCAATGTCTGTCCTTTCACTTGTTTATAAAAGACACCAATTTTCTCTCACCATTGCTCTTTTTTGGGAACCCTATATCAAAAACCCTACAAAATTATCTTTTAAACTTCACTAAATATAAATTATATGTTATTTTCTCCTTAAAAAAACATTTCATGTGTCTATGACAAAGGATCCAAAGGTGGTTTTCTAACTAAGAGGTAATCATCATACTCGATCTATCTCATTTTATTGCTTCTTCTACTTCAACTACATATGTGATAATAATAATAATAATAATAATATAAAATTTGTATAATAAATATACTTAAATATTATTATTATTATGGAACAATTTATATCCATCATTTTTTTGTCAAATGTAAATCGAATGTATCACTCATGCGTACATGTGGATTATCACCTACACGTAGTGATACAATTAATTTTCCATCACCATCATTAATGGTTATTTATTATGATGTGTTTGAAGTATATATTTAATATTTATTAAGTATACAAGATTTTTTAATTATAATATCATATATAACTTTTTAAATTCCAATATATTGAAAAAATAGCATCGCTCATGTGTAAGTTTAGACTACCACCTCCACGAAGCGATGCAATTTTTTTCATTTTAGGTTACATGGATGGTAATAAGAATACATTTAATGAATATATCTGATATATATGATATTATAATTATTATTTAATTATTAATTATTTTTTACCCTTACAACGTTCCATCTTTTGAAAAGTGAAAACAATGTTCATGCTTACGTACATCTTATCATCTCCATGAATAGAGTAATTCATTTATCCATAAATATACTTAATTTATGAATAAATAAATAAATAAATATAAATATATAATATATATTTTTTCTATATCATGATTTCAATTATTTAGATATTGGAACTATAATCAATGTACAATGTTCGAAACAATGAAACATCAATTTTCATGAGAATGTATGTTGTTAACACCTGTAAATAATAATTTTAACAAATACTTATAAATAAACGATTTTAGGAATATTTTAAGTGGATAATATATGATATAATTATTATTTACATGATTTAATTATATTATTATAATATATTTATATTTATTATATTGTATTTTTGATCAATTTCAATGCTATTCAAACAAAAGGAAAGGGTTTATAGCCTTAAATTCTATTTTTTGGGAAATATGTTATATTATGAACCTATATTCTTTTATAAGTTTTATATGTAGACTATATGACATGTCATATGATGAATTTGGTTATTTTATTTATATTTAAATATTAATTTTATCATATTCATTCATGGGGATTATGATTCAATTGTTACCTAAGCAGTAAGATATTTATGTTACAACATCGATGTTTATCAAGATAGTTTATGATCATGTTTCTGATGATGATATTATATAACATATATATAAAGAATATGAAATAATTTATTATTCTCTAGATATTTCTAGAGATTAATATTTTCCTTTCACTTTCCTGACATTATGAAGATAGTAGATCAAAAGACTTTTTTTTAATAAAAATAGACTTTATTTATCTCTTGAGTCAAAAGAACGTTTTTTTACATATCTATTAATTCTAAAAAAAAATTTTATGGATTTTTTATAATATTAATATATTATTTTTAAATTATTTTTTTACCAATTATTTTATTTTATTAAAATATTTTAAAAGGAATTTTGTTTTTTTCTAAACGATGTACATTTGAATTTTTATCCAAAATGTTACATGAATCTGTGTTATAACATAAATGATATGAATGAAATATCCCACCGTCATGACAAAAAAAATTATTTGAATATTAATTTATAATTACCCATGGTTATTTTCAAATAAAATGCATTCCTTATTATTTTGTAAATTTTTTGATTTTAAATAGGTGATTTCAAATTTAAAAGCAAGTTTTCCTCATAAAATATTTTTATGATCTTTTCAAGGGATTTCTCATCAATAATAAAATCAATTGATATAACTTATCCTTTACTAGGGATATGATCAAATGATGCCATATTTTTTTGTTCTTTTGATTCCTTGTGAAAATTATTAATTTAGAATGATTCAATGAAAATAATATCTTCACCATGGGTTAATTAAGTTATGAAAACCTTTTCTATTTCATTTTTTATACTATAACGAAATGTTTAAATAACTTTGAATCTCATTTCCTTTTCCTAGGATATGATGTGATTAATGTTATTTTTTTATTGTGAAACACATATAGATTATATTTATTATGTGATGGTTGGCCTTATAATTGTATATCCCTATAATGCATCGGATAAAGATGGATGTCTGATGAGATAATAAGAACTATAATGAGGAGTAAAACTAGTTCAGTAAGGGACTCTATCCACTATGTTAATCTTGGGATTCAACCTTGACTAATGGTATGATTTTTTAATGAGTTAACCTAGTACAATATAATTTTTTTTGATGTGAGCCTTGACTACCGAGGAAATTATTTTATATTATTATGTGTATGCCATAAAATTATGTCATATGTTATTGTTATACTCTCATATATCAGGTTCTTTGATTCATTTATGATTCGTGTCTTATGAAATTACATTTTTATTCCATAATTCTTGATTATGATCTATGATATGATGTCTATGGTTTAAAAATATTACACTTAAATTCTCATAAGATTATCTGAAAGTTGTGATTATGTGACAATTGATATATCAATTCATTACCCATACTGAGTATCTAAGCTTATAATTTCTTATATTTCCTTTACCCAATATATAAAAATTGTTTTAATTATGATAAACCAAATAAGGTTTATATTTATGATGTCTATAGTGGAATATTATGAAAATCAGATATGAGCCATGTTTTTATGAATCAAATTTGCAAAACATACTAATCCTGTATGATTATTGTATGGATTTTAATGTTATATAATTAAGTTTCATATATTATGATGTAATACCAATGTATTAAATGTATGGGGAACTATAAGGACTTTGAGACATCTATTAATAAGGCCTTTGGGCCTCATGGTCTCTAGTAGATCCATGATTAAATAGATTTTTAGCTCTAGACCTACATGTCATTTAAGAGTTTTATTTCAAAATAATTTAAAAAATACCCATTTACATAATAAATAGTCTTGAACCTATCTCGTCTTGGTTATTGATGAATTTTATTATGCTCAAAAATTATAACAAATTCTTCAATAGTGTTTTTTGTTTGAAAAGTGTTTATAGAATAGATATTTTAATTCTATATATTCTTTCAATTAATGGAAATGTAAATGGGGATTGTAAAACTAATTGAATTTTTCATATTTTACATTAAAGGATATGGATTTCCATTTCAATTATTTTTAATTTAAAATGAACCTTATTAATTGTATTCTTAGAGTGAGTAAGTGTTTGGTGAAGCAAGAAGGGGGGAATGGAGTAACAACATGATATTTTTTATTATAAGGTTTATAGTACTTAGTTAGAACCTTATACGAAAATAGTAAAAGACCATTGATGAGACTATTATTAATGTATATATTTTTTCACTATCAATTATACATTATGACTAATAAATCATATTGGGATTCATGTTTTAAAATTTATTTTTACTCTCTCCAATATTGTTTCTTTCAATTTTACCCAATAAACTCTTTATCTCCCTCTTTTCAAATATACATTATATGGGGTCCCTGGAATCTCATTTCATAATATTTTCCTAAATTTATTTATGGGTAAATCTCTCTATAACTTACTTAGATACTCTATTATTACATTTCCTCCAGTTATGTAGTGTATATATTAGGGATTTGATATTTCACTTTCATCAATTCTTCCTCGAACACACTTGAATGATTTAGATTTTCATCATGAAGGATATCAAGAAGATGATTGAGAAGTTCACAAGGCCTTGATAGTTAGTTTAGGATCATCACACTTCAAAGTTAGTAATTCATCCCATAGATTGATTTTGGTGGGATTATCCCAGTTTATATATATATATATATTGAATTTTTGTATTTTTATCGGGGTTACTCAAATTTAGATCTCATTCCCATACACATGTGATTTTAACTTTATAAGAGTAAATTAATGTATATATAATTCTGTATTCATGATATTTTGTTTTAATATTTTTATAAATGTCATATAATCCAACGTTATTATAAAAAATGATATTTCTTCAAAATTGAAGGAGAGTTGTTGAGAATTGGTAAAGTATATTACTAATCAATAAGGGATTTCATATATGACATCAAAAATTGATGGATCCATCATGGGTGGGGGAAAAAGAGATCTCTATTGTTTGGAGATAATCCCTATTTGTCAACGGGAATTGAGAAAGAATAAATAAATAATAAACATATATGTCATTTTATTTATGATATATATAACAAATTGATGATAATCAAGAAGATGATTGGGGGAATATGACATTAACTTTTAATCTAGGATCTTGTGTGTTGATGTTTCATTGTGACTGTACTACAACACATCTCAAAAAAGAAATAATGTTAAGGGAATAACAAGAAGGATTCCCATATATGGGTATCAATGAATATAACCCATAAAAGGGGAATTCATCTTCTAATTGAAACTTCTTTTATATAATTTATTTGTGATAGACAATGTGGGTACATACCCAGCCCTTAATATCCTTAATTAAAAGAAAAAAAAGTAAAAGACAATATTGGCTTTGTAGAACCCTTGTTCAAGATCAGTTATTTTAATATAATTGATTGGTTAAGATTGGATATTAATGGATACCTCATATTATCGTAAAAATAAATGTTGAAGCCAGAGGGTTTCATAATAAATAGGGCATAAAAATTTTGTTTCATGATTGACAAAAATATGTTACTATAAACATTTACATTCAAAATTTCTTTTAACTTATCTACAATATTTATTCTTCCATTTGATACATTAAGATATGATACCTCTAGGAGGATCTCTTAGTCAACTCCAATCAAACCAATGGAAACTGGATTCTCTTATTAGATTTCAATTTTAAATTAAATGCATATGAGAATATTGGATCCAACATTATAAGGGTTGAATCATTGAAATGCCAATGATTACTTTATTTATTTTTATATTATGAGATATAAATGACTAATACAGACTATACAAGGTTGAGGAACTCTATTAATGGAAGGAATTCATGGAAAATAGATATATCAATCATTTTCCTCTTTGGTGGTGACTCCATACCTCTAATATATTGAATATCCATAACTAAATTATGTTATGATCACTCAATAGCCATAATCACTTTTAATAGTGTTGGTAGGTATTACCTATCTACATTTACATTTAATAATTCATGGATATCTTATGATGATTGAAGGGGTGTTATTTACTCATAATGGTCCATTTATGTGATTTGGTATGTTTTTTTCAATGGTTTTCTAAAAATATTAAGTGAACCAATGACACTCGAAGAGTTTGGAGTGAATTGGCATTATGTAATCTAGATTATAATATTTACACTACTAAAAATAGAATTTTAGAATATCATACAAATAAATTTAGGAATTAAACTCCACCTAATGATGATTTTAAGAGTTCTCACATATTTTACACTGAATTAAATATAAAAGACATGAATTTGAAGGATAAACCTAAACTACTTTAACTCAAGTAATGGGAAGAATATTATAATTTCTTCAACCTCATTCATAGATAGAGAAACGATATGAAGTCCATATAAACCATGAAGATAAATGGTAATACTCTATGCTCTATTGATGATAATTTTTTTGTCCTGGTCTGTTAATTGAATAAGATTTTTAATGAGGATACCATAAGAAATTTAGACATTTAATTATATTATTTCAATATATTTTCTTTTATTAACATGAAAAATTCCTTTATTATAATGTCTCATAGAGTTGGGAAGATTTAATCTACCCAAATCTCTTTTAATGGGGACAACAACACTATGCCCGATGAATTCAATAATAGGTCATTCATGAATGGTTTAGATATCTTTCAATATGATGACATTATGGTAACAAAAGAGGATTCTAGAAGGGGTTATCATCTATCTAGTATCTTGGAGAATTTATTAGTTTCATACTAAAAGTACACCATGATTTGGAGGTAAATTATTTCAGACACATAATTATTGGAAATAATCCTCCCATAATTATTGGGAATGTTCTTTTAACCAAACATGGACATATTTATAATGGAATTATCTCACCAAATCAGTTTTTAATTATTCACAGAAGATAAATTCCGTATTTCTGATACAGTAACATATGGGGTGTTAAAATAAACTAGAGTAATTCAAGTAATCCAAATTTTACTCTCAAATTTGATATTTTAAATTCTACTGACACATTAAATTGTGAATTTATTGTGATTTTTTTTCGAGAAGTATAGATTTTTTCATAACATTACCTTATTTATTATCTCTCTAAAAAAGATATCAATGTTATATTACTTTATTAGTGGCTCACAAAAAGGTTATTTAAGTTATTTCAGTTGAATAAGACATGGTATTGTCTTATCATCCCACTTTTATAGCTTGGTTGAGGACAATATTAGTTTATTTCTTATTCATTTAGTAGAAATAAGGAAATCACTCTTATAAATCCTTATTTGATAATTTAGGTAACTTAACTTATGATATATTATATTGAAATCCAATTTTTTAGTAAGTCTGATAACAAAACATTATATTACATAAGGACAACATTCTCTCATTTATAAGAGGCTTCTAGATAGCTTATATAATTGTAAAATTATATGGTTATTTTTCAGAAATTATTCTCTTTTGATAAGAAATTCAAGAAAGTGGAGATAAACTTAATATATATTGGAATATAGCTCGTATTAGGTAGAGTTAGAATAGATTATCTAGAATGAATATCAATCAAGATCACCTCACAACTTTCTATTTCTAAAGGGAATAGAATTTCACAAGAGAATACGATTTTACTCATTAATGAATAAATAAACTCTATAAATGGTCATGGGATTTTATCATGCATCTGGAAACTAAAATCAAGAACCATATATGTTTAGGATGTATTCTTGAGAAGAATCATGTCATAGTTTCTTAGAATAAATGTGAGAATATTGCTAATATGGGAGGTTATAGAATTAAGAATATATTCCATTTCAATTTGTACCTGGTGGCTCCTTATATATACCATTTACTAAATTCTAAAAAGGATTATTCCATTTTCTGTAGGACGCAAATATATTATTTTATTTATAGATAAAACTACCTCTTCCAACGATCATTAGTGTGGAATTCCATTAGAGACGTATATGATGATATTATGATTAACACTCAATTAGTGCCATCCAAAATCATCCAATCATAATTTATATAATTCTTCATTTATCATCTCTCTAATCATTGATACTTTTCAACCATATTTCTCAAATAATAATCTCCATATTTTTTATTCTCTTATGTATTTTCAATAGATTGGGAACTTTCTTCCTTCAGATACCAGGAATGAAATTGAATCCTTCAACCTTAGGTAAAAGGATAGGATTTTCTAATGCCAACACAGATTAGTCACTCTTAACCTGATGTTTTACTAATGATTATTATTAGTTTTTTTGAATATTTATTTTATTGGATGAATAATTTCAATCATCCTTTCATCCCTCATAAAGGAATCTTCTTATCTTAATGATCTAGCTCAATCAACTTCCAAAATTTGAGAGAATTAAAATTAATGGATGGTCTTCCCCATATTGATACTTTAGTTTTAGGAAAAAAGAGAAACAAGCCATTACCTGTATAAATAATTCCCTTTATATAAGATGATATAGGGTCATGGAAATAAATTATACCTCATTCACTGAAAAATAATGGCATCCTATATGTTGTTATAAATTCCTTTTTCAATCTCGACTATAGATCCCAGGTGATAAATACTATTTTCTCCTTTGATACTACTTAATTAAATTATTTTTAGATAGAAATAAATTCTCTCAGGTTTGGTGGTACTAAAATCTATATTTGAGGTATTATTTTGGGTATCATGAAGGAAATTCAAATGGATTCCAAAATAATATGTGGTAATATGACTAATAAAATTTAGTATTTTATTATTATTAACAAATTGAGTGTTATTTTTTTCTTAAAAATAATATTTAACAAAATATTTTTGGTGGATTCCCCAAATTCTATGATAAATCAATGTTAATGCGAATAAAAAAGCTTATGGGGAAAATTAACCTATAGTATATGGAGCTGTTTTCAGAAATAGTTGGGTATTTATAAAGGGATGTTTACAAAAATTCCTTTGGACATTCATTTCTATTGAAGTGGAGATTTGTGAGGTGATCCATGGGGTTAAATATGATCAACATTTTGGATACTGTAATCTATATGTTTTTGAGTGATCCAACTTCTATGGTCAATATTATTTGGATTCAATCTACTACAGTTCATTTATATCTCTTCACCAAATAGGAAACCTGTTTGGACTACTGAATCACAATTTAATTTGGATATACTCCCATTTATGGGGAGGTGATTTTGGTGGTTGATGCCTATTCTAAGGGTGTAGTTGAAGATGTGATTTCATGATGGTATTTTTTCATGATTATTATTTCCTTCATTTTCTAAATTCTAATTTATGGGGTGATGTGTACACTAAACTATATTCCCTTATAGTTTGAACTCTAATTTTATATTTATAAATTTTTATAGGAATGTTTCTTGAACTCATTTACTGATATATCCTAGATTATTATTATTATTATTATTATCACCAAAACTACTACTAATACTACTTTATTATTGTTATTATAGAATTTTGGAGACTATTATTTAGTACTATTGATTGATATTGTAGTTATAAAAAAATATATATGGATTTATAAAATTTAATAGTCAAAAAATGACTATACGATTGAGGATAAATTAATCACATATGTGGTTCTCTACGTGGTTAATTTATGTTATCCGAAATTTCAAGATAGTTTGATGTTTATTTTAGATCATGGGTTTTTTAAAATTTAAAAGGGTGTCTCTTATTGTCAAAATGATTAATATATTTTAAAGTGTTTTGATTTTTTTATGGAAATCAAAATTTTAATTGTTTTCTGTATTTTATATATGATTTAACGTGTATTTTTATTTTATTTTACATAATATTCAATTGTAATATTCTAAAAGAAATGTATTTTGATGTAAATATCACTTAGCCCATTGACATTTTTTAAAAAATAATATTTTTTTAATATTTTTTTAGTTTATTTCACAAAATAATGGTATATATTGTTATCAATATAAGTTTTATTAGTTTTTAATGTATGTTTTTGAAAAAAAAAATTGGTGTTAGGATTTAGGATTTTCTATTTTTTTTGTGGGAGTTAACTCATATTTGATAAGGTGGTATATATGATAGTGGATTATTGTGTCAAATCAGTTGAAGTGAGTCTACTTAAATTAAAGAGTAAATACAGATGTATTATACATATACTAAGGGTTAAGATGGATTTACCAAGATTTTTGTGGTTTAATTATCAAAATTTAGTAATAGAGTAAGATTCTTTATGAATATATGGTTTAGTGGATGGTTATTTTTATATTCAGGTAAATTGTATTTTTTTAACAAATGGGGGTTGACAATAATGCATGGCCAGTTTCATGGTTATTTAATGATGTATGGAAATCAAAAAATTTATTATCTTTGTTATCATTAAAATATAACCTATTGGAGAGTTTTTTTACTTTTTATATTTAGGTTTATTTTATGAAGGATATTGAGAGCCTTTGATGGGTTCTTGAGCTAACAACATTAAGCGGTCCTTAGTTTAGGCAGAGGTAACAATAATAGACTTTAAGAATTTTTTATTTCATTAGGATGGGAGTGTATCTTAATGTAAGACTATGTGAAAATTACATTAAAATATAATCATTTTATAGTATTTCTATGTTGGGTTGGGTTAAAAATAATAATACCTCAGTAATGATTAGTTATTAGAAATTATAGTTTCTCAAGATTAATTCCTTCAAGTGATTGAAAATACAATTTTCTCATGGTTATTTGGTAGTTGGAAAGTTATATGGTTATAGAGATAAATTTATGATGTGTATTATATAATATTATATATAGTTTCTTAATATTAATGATTGTATTAATATTCCTAGTATGGGATATTAGGTGGTAATGATTTGTTCAAATGTGAATATATTTTTTAGATTATCTAAGGGTATTTTAAATTTTTAGATAGAGGGTTGGGTGAAACCTAATATCATGATAGGTTTCTTCCTCCTGATCAGTCAGTGGAATAAGTTTGGTTCTTTATATATTATGGATTACATTTCTTGTCTTTATTTTCATGACAACCTAATGATGATGTATTTTATTGGCTGAAAAAATAAATGAAAATTCTTAGTGTGGTGATATTAAATGTAGTTTGATATATAATTATTGGTCAATATTTGGATTGGATAAATTTAGATAGAGTACCCAACATCATGATAAATGGTAACATAATTGTTGGGATAAGTAATTTGGTCTCATAGATCTGGAGTATTGATTTATGTGTGTGAGTTGACTATTGGGTTTCAGTTTGATTTACCCTATAATGTTGATGATAATTTTTATTTATAACCATATTCATCATTATTATCACCATCATAATAATTAAACCTCTCACTCTTTCAAGGGTAAATGATGGGATTATATTTGAAATATTACTGTTAATAAAGAATATTTTTCATTACTAAAAACTGAGTTTTCAATATGTAAAATTCTAAAAGGTACAAGTTCACAATAATGTTATAATAAAAATATTTTATTATACTAAAAATGTTACTAATACTATATCCCACTATGATGAAGAAGTCAAATTTCTTATTTTTGTATTTTTAAATATCTATTTTTTCTCAAAGTATTTATTAATCAATTATTTTGAGATTATTGGGATATTATTTATATTGATGTTTTGATATGTTTCAATTAATTATTATATAATTGTACCCTGGAAAAGGCGATCAATTCTCAATTTATGGAAATCATTTATACGGTTTATTATTCTTATGAAAAATCTCCCATTCATAATATTTTTAGAGTTAATACCACTTACCATATCATGAATAATATTATTAATAATATTCATTTTTGTTTTCTAATAATGTGTTCTCCACCAACCAATTTTCCTATATTGATAGTAGGAAAATTTAAAACTATTTTTTTTAATTCCATTGAATGTATTAATTAATTTCGGTTGAATATTATATGGGTAACATAATAAAGAAGCTTTGTGTCATATAAGCATTTAATATAATGAATTGAGATTTTTGGTATAATATTCTAAAATTATATGGCATTATTGACTTATTTATTCAGTGGGTTGTTTTTTTATGAAACTCACAAAACATTCATAATAGTTATTAAATCCTAATAAGGATATTTCCCTTGAACTAAATGAGTTATGTAGGGGGATAATTTTAAATAATTAACTTTATCTTTTAATAGGATTACTGAAGTATACATGTTTTCATGTTGGTGAATAAAGGTAAAATTTAATCTATTATTTTTATAGGAGGCCTAAAAATATTTACCCACATAGTCAATCAAGTTAAAATAATCACTTTCTACCATGTAACTAATATGAATATCATTACTACTACTTTATTTAATTCTTACAAAATGATAGGGGTGAATCAGTGTAGCCTATAATTTTCATGTTTGTTTTATTATTATGTCCAGAAATTAAATATTGTTTCTATTTAAGATCATAATCCCTCACTTTTATTGTTTCACACATCCCTTCATGATAAATACTTGAAACATGATGAATAATAAATATAAAAATTATGGTTAATACTTACAATAATTTTTATAAGGTTTATCCTTAGAGTGATATACTACTCCTTATTACAATTGATTATTATCATGGTCCACATATTTTACACTGGTTCACGCCCAAATTTACCCAAGAGAAGAAGGGTAGAACGGTCCTTGTAGTGTAGCTTGGATTGTCGATTCCACATAGACCTAAGAAGATACCTAAGATACACAACCTAAGGGATGGATTTTTGGCTATGAAGTGGCCAACTTGGATTGATTTTGGATGGGTTTTAAAGATATCAAAAAGATTTAAGTGGATTCAATTTAAAAGAATGAGTTGATCCTAGGTTATCACTCGGGGTGGATTGGACGTAATTTCTTTTTAATGATTTCAATTTCTTAAATTTGAGATGGGTTCATTTAAGGAGATAAAACAACATAATCACTTACTAGTTTAATGCCTACACCCTCTAATACTAATCACCTATACACTTGAAGGATCAATGTTTTGAGCACTTCAAGGTAAAGGATCGTATTAGTACTTGAAGTGTGTGGCCTTAAATTCAACAAGGACGATGGAGTTTAAAAATCATCAAATAAAAATCCCAATTAAAGAAGTGATTATACATTAATTAGGTGATAAATAACATCCAATCCAGCCCCTTGCTACTCCTTTGGATCAACCCATAAGCGGGTTATCCCTCCATTGATCCCATGGTTTCAATTGGAGCGGAAAGTAGACTCATAAGGGAGGAAATGGAGAAGTAAAGAAAACAACAAAAATAAAATGATCACTCCACCGTTGTGTGAATAATTTCACAAGGGTTGGTGTGAATAAACTCACACCTTGATCCAACGGTATCAAAGTGATATTAAGAACAACATAATAAGAGTAGAAGAAGAACTTTTATTAAGAAACTAAAGTGAATTGAACAACTTACATGTGAAAGACAAAATTGAGGTAACAAAAATGCAGCATAACATTAAAATTAAACAAAGCATCCAAGATCCTAAACTCCTTCACTACAACTGCCTTAAATAGGCATTTTGGGTGCCTTGGGTTGAGCCACCAACAGTACAAAGCATCTTAATTAATTTTTGTAGGCTATAGGTGGTGGAAAGCTTGTGGAATTTGGACTTTTCCACGTTTGACCCGAGGTGGCAGCGAGTTTTCATCCATCGAACAGACGCGTCTGGAATACCTTCTAGAAATCCGAATCAGGGTGGGCCATAGAAGACGAAAATGGATCTCCGGCTGTCTGAGAACAGCCTGTAAAATTTGGGCCCATTTGGAGTTGTGGATTCCGAGATATGATCAAATTGGTGGACTGTTTTTCTGGGCCGCAGAATCTGGCCCAGAATTGTATCTCTAAATTGGGCCGCCTAACTGACCACCATGGAAGCCGAATTAGCATTACCTCCTGAAGAGTTAATTGTTTCTGTACATGTATTCTATCATCGCACGAAATATGGGATTAATTGGGCCTTTATGTTGGGCCCCACAGCCTAATCAGTGGGCTGATGTCCAATCTTCCTTCTCCAGAATTACTTCCTTTCATTTCCAAATATCTCCATCATCCTCCATGAATTCTCCACTGATCCCTGAATCAAACATGTTCATATTTAAGTGTAGATAAATTTACAAAAATATCAAATTAAAATATGTATAATTTAATTCCTTAAAATCAGATGAATCACTGGGTACTTTAAATGATGTTCAAAAATGTACCACATAATAGTTCATTTTAAGAAGGTATTACAATCATAATGTGAAATGATGTTCAAAGTGTAAAATGCACTAAAATAGTGTTTATGAATAAAATATAACATGAATATTATGTATATTAACAATGAATATTAGCCTCATTTAGTGGCTAATCACACCCCCAACTTGAGTTTTGCTAGTCCCGAGCAAAATACATCTCAACAATATGAATTTCGAATTCCCTTTTCCAAAAACATTTTAATACACAATGATCACCAAAAAACCTTATACCAAACAATCTTGAAACCCATCAAAATATTTTAATACGAGATAGTTTCATAAGCATATCCCAATCCCAAGCCCATTCCTTTGATCAAATCCATCATCATTCTTCATCCAACTCAATTAGGTGTAATGATGTGTTGTGAATCACAATAGATATGGGGGTTCATTTTCATTCAAGGGGAAAATCATGGAAGTGCTAGGTGGAATCACATTTAATCCTAATATGAGTATTCTTTATCCTTCTTTTTTTTTGATTTTTTTGCAATATTGCTATAGTAATTGAGATTGCAATTAATCAAATTAACCCATGTAGCAAGACTTTGCCGATGACTCCCAGACTCAAAGGCCTTAGGGCACCAAGTGAAACCCACATACTCGGGCATTGTCTCGAGTTAAATTAATCAATAACAAAGTCATATTACCATAAATAGAGATAGATTGAAAAACTCAGGGCTAGAAAACTCTGGAGTCATGATCCCCAACTGCCGAAAGCCTCACATTTTATCAATCCATTGCTCTACACGCAAATTTTTTTTTAATTATTTTTTATTTTTTAATAATTTTTAAATTTTTTTTGAATACTCATATTATTCATAAAAATAAAACCATCCTATACTATTTATTATATGACCCCAAAAATTCAAATTAGTACCCCACAGTCTAGAGGACGTGCATTGTGGCATTTTTTTTATTTGGATTAAAATATAAACGATGAAATATCACATTGGACAGCCACACTTTCCAAAATCTATGCTCATGAAATTATACAAGGATTAAAATCAGAATCAGGGCATGCTAAATTATTTGATATTCAGTTTCAAAGTGTGCAATGTGTATTACCATGTTAAAGTTAAATGAATTTTTCCTTCCATTTACTTTTTTTTCAAATCATTCAATTTTTGTTTTTGACACAAAAGCCTTTTTTTATTTTATCTCCCCCCCAACATAAAACAACACTGTCCCCAGTGTTTGAAGAAATGAAAAATTAGAAGGAGTAGAGGCAGGGAATAAAAATTTTAAAAGGAAATTGAAAATGAGGATTATGGAATGAAGTCACCTGGTGGTTGAAGTTTGAAGTTCTTGCCGCTCGAATTTATTCCTTTGATATCCATGTCGCTTGCAAAGTTCCCTAGTGGAAAAAGGAAAAAACAAAACAAACAATATATATATATATATATATTTATATAATAAAAGATGTAAAATATAAGAATATATATAAAGATTATATAATAAGGTAGCACAAGAAGCCACAGGTCAGTGGTAAGCGCGCGCCCCTGTCTCCCTTCGGTCCCGGGTTTGAGTCCCCGCGGCTTCGCCGGTTGTGACCGGGTTTGCCCCACGGCCTATGGCGTGGAATTTTTTTTATATTATTATATTTATATTTTTTTTCTTAACCTATTGAATAATAAAAACAAAATAAACTGATGATACATTGTCTTCTTTTTAAATTTCTGGGTAAGGTATTACTCAAGGATCACACCACGTGACACGGATGAATATGGTTCTCCTTTTTCGTACCCATCCATACTCATAATAGAAGACCATGTCAAAATTCTATTTTGTTATTTTTAAATATAAAAATGATTAAGTAATCTTATTTGAAAAATAATGATGATTTAGAAAGATTAGAAACATAAAAACCATGGGTTGCCTCCCGTGCAGCGCTTTGTTTAACGTCGTTAGCCTGACATAGATCCCAAATTTATCAATTTCTTTCCTGGTTCATAGATTGGATCAATTAACTCAACATCTATTTCCTGTTTATTGAATGATTCAACGAATGTTTTTACCCTTTGACCATTGACCTTGAAAATGTAACCACTTGTGGGATCTTGAATCTCTACTGCCCCATGGGGGAATACATGATGCACTATGAAAGGTCTTGACCATCTAGACCTTAACTTTCCCGGATGTAAATGAAGTTATGAACTATACAAGAGCACAAGTTTACCCCGTTCAAAATGTTTGACTTTGATATTCCTAGATTGGTAGGCTTGAACTCTAGCTTTATTGATCCTTGAATTTTCATAAGCCTCCATCCTTAGTTCCTCCAGTTCATTGAGATCTAATTTCCTTTTTGTTCCGGCCAATGAGAGGTCATAATCCATTTTCTTAATTGCCCAAAAGGCCTTATGTTCAATCTACACTGGCAAATGGCATGCTTTTCCATAAACCAACCTATATGGGGACATTCCTAAAATGGTTTTATATGCAGTTCTATAGGCCCAAAGAGCATCTAAGAGTTTCTCAGACCAATCTTTCCTAGAGGGGTTGACAGTTTTTTCAAGAATTTGCTTAATTTCACGATTGGCTAACTCAGCTTGACCATTGGTCTGTGGGTGGTAAGCAGTGGACACTTTGTGAGAAATTCCATATTTTTCCATGAGTGATGAGAATGGACCATTGCAAAAATGAGTTCCACGATCACTTATGATAGCCCTAGGAATTCCAAATCTAGAGAATATGTTTTCTTTTAGGAATCTAATCACAGTTTGATGATCATTGGATTTTGTGGGAATGGCCTCAACCCATTTTGAGACATAATCAACAGCTAAGAGTATGTAGAGGTATCCCCGAGAGTTTGGGAAGGGACCCATGAAATCAATTCCCCAACAGTCAAAGATTTCAACCACTAAGATGGGAGTGAGTGGTATTTGATTCCTTTTTGTGATGGACCCTACTTGTTGACACCTAGGACAGCTTTGACAATATGTGTAGGAGTCCCTTGAAAGGGTGGGCCAGAAAAGACCACATTGAAGAATCTTAGCAGATGTTTTCTTAGAGGAAAAGTAACCTCCACATGCCTCACTATGACAGAATTTAAGGATGGACTCTTGTTCAGATTCTGGAACACACCTCCTAATGACTTGGTAAGGGCAGAACTTATAGAGGTAAGGATCATCAAACTCATAGTGTCTAACATCAGAAAGAAACTTCCTTCGAGCTTGAGTCCCTAAGAATTTTGGAATGACTCCTATCACTAAGAAATTTGCTATGTCAGCATACCAAGGGCAGTCACTCACAGAGTATAGGTGTATATCAGGAAACGAATCAGGCACAGAGAGGTGATTTTAGTTGTATTTGAATTCCATCCTAGAGAGGTGATCAGCTACAAAATTTTCAACTCCCTTTTTATCCTTGATTGTGAGGTCAAATTCTTGTAAGAGAAGGACCCACCTAATCAGTCTAGCCTTAGAATCTTGTTATTGGAAGAGGTATTTTAGTGCAGAATGGTCAGTGAACACAGTGATGGGTGATCCTAAGAGGTAGGACCTAAAGTTCTCTAAGGCAAACACAATAGAAAGTAACTCCTTTTCAGTGGTGGTGTAGTTGATTTGGGCATCATTTAAGGATTTGTTTTCATAAGCAATGTCATAAGGAGTTTTATCACAACGTTGTCCTAACACAGCTCCAACAGCAAAGTCACCGGCATCACACATAAGTTCAAAAGGAAGGTTCCAATTTGGATATTTCATAATGGGAGGAGAGGTGAGAGAGGATTTGAGGGTTGAGAATGAACCCTCACATCTTTCTGTCCAAACAAAAGGAGCATCCTTTACTAGGAGAGCACAAAGAGGGCGAGAGATTGAACTAAAGTATTTAATGAATCTTCTATAGAAACCAGTATGTCCTAAGAAGGACCTCACTTCCTTAATAGTTCTGGGTGATGGAAGGTGACGAATGATGTCAACCTTTGCTTTATCAACTTCAATTCCCCTACCCGAGACTATATGGCCAAGGACTAACCCCTCTTTTACCATGAAATGGCATTTTTCCTAGTTTAGGACCATATTCTTTTCTTCACATCTTGACAAAACTCTCTCCACATTCCTAAGAAATCCCTCAAATGTATCCCCAAAGACAGAGAAGTCATCCATGAAGACCTCAAGAAAATCCCCTACCATGTCTGAGAAGATTCCCATCATGCACCGCTGGAAGGTTCCAGGGGCATTGCATAACCCGAAGGGCATGCGTTTGAAGGCAAAGGTACCGAAAGGACATGCGAATGTAGTCTTCCCTTGATCCTCTAGGGAGACCTCAATTTGATTGTACCCTGAGTACCCATCTAAGAAATAGTAGAAGGCATGACCTGCCACTCTCTCAAGGACTTGGTCAATGAATGGTAAGGGGAAATGGTCCTTCTTGGTGAATGAGTTTAGTTTCCTATAGTAAATGTAGACCCTCCATCCACTACTCACCCTTGTTGGAAGAATCTCTCCATCCTCATTGGTTATCACTGTGATTCCAGCCTTTTTTGGAACCACTTGGATTGGGCTCACCCATTCACTCTGAGCTATGGGATATATGATACCAGCTTTCAACAATTTTAGAAGTTCCTTCCTTACTACCTCCATGATATTAGGATTGAGTCGCCGTTGAGGTTGACGACATGGCTTTGAATCAGATTCCAAAACAATCCTATGAGTCCCGATAAGTGGGCTAATCCCAGGAATATCAGAAAGGGTCCAACCAATGGCTTTCTTATGCTTCCTAAGGACATCTAGAAGCATCCTCTCATGATTGGCTTCAAGAGAAGAAGAAATGACAATAGGATGTGTTTGATTTTCCCCTAGGAAGGCATACTTTAGTGCAGCAGGAAGTTCCTTCAATTCAAGATCAGGTTGGTTCATAATTTCAGCAGAAGATTGGGACATTGGATCAAGATCAATTTCTTTTTTTAGAGGTTCAGATTGGATTGTTTCCTCACATGTAGAAGATTCAGCTACTATATTGTCTTGATCAAATTTAGGGAAGTAATTTAGAGGGGTCTCTATGAAATTGGTTTCTTGAAAGGTTTCACTGATTATTGGACCTAAGACTTCATCATAAGAGCAATTTGAAAATGATTCAAGCCCAAGAGATAAACTTCCTTCATATGAACAAAGGAAATCAATCTCATTCTGACTTAAAAATTCATCAAATATTCCTTGATGTTCCATGGATTCATTATCAATGCTTCCTATCATGTTTACTTCATGAATATCCTCGTCATCCCCTATTTGTGAGCTTGCATTATAGATGTTCAAGTCTAGACTCATGTTCCCAAAGGTGATGGTCATGTTCCCATTTTGGACTCGGATAACAGAGTTGATTGTTGCAAGGAAAGGACGGCCAAGGATGATTGGGGTTTGTTCCTTATTTCCTACGTTTGGATGGTTGTCAAGGACAATGAAGTCAGCAGGGTAGATGAAGTTTTCAACCTTTACCAGAACATCCTTTGAAATCCCCTTTGGAACCCTAATGCTACGATCAGCAAGTTGAAGTGTGACAGATGTGGGTTGGAGTTCTTCTAGGCCTAACTGGCAGTACACAACATATGGGATGAGATTGACACTATCACCTAGGTCACACAAGGCTTTGACAACTTTGCTTTCTCCTAGTTCAACATTGATGTAAGGGAAACCTGGGTCTTTCAACTTATGAGGAATGGTCCCTTGAATGGTGGTACTCACATTAGCAGCCAGAAGGACTTGGTTTTTATGTGAAAAGTTTCTTTTAAAAGTGCACAAGTCCTTAAGGTACTTTGAGTAGGCAGGTATAGTTTGGATGGCATCAAGAAGGGGTATGTTCAACTTGACTTGTGAAAATATTTCCCTCGACGTTTCACTTATTTCAGGCTTGGATTTCCCCCTCATGCATTGGGGAAATGGTGCAGGTTGTGGGGTTGTTTGTTGAAGAGTTGTTTCTTTCACATTGTTATCAGTTTCCTCAGTTTGATCTTGTGGTTCATTTAAATTTTCATCCAAGTATGAATCCTCAGGTGGGTTCTGAATTAGTTGTTCAGGTTTCTCAATTGATTTCCCACTTCTTAAAACAGTCACAGCCTTTAGTTGTTCATGAGTTGTTTGAGCACAACTTGACTCTCCCCTTGAAGTTGAGGATGGCACCGCCTGAGTAGGCATGGGTGCCTTTCCTGTTTTGATGGTTTGAAGTTCTTGTTTTAGGGAAGAGACTTCTGAGTTCATACTCTCCATTTGTTTGCACAGTTGTTCTAGTAGGCTTTGTGGAATAGTTTCGGTTGGTGCATGAGTAGGTTGGTTTATCCCAGGGGGATATTTTGGAGGTGGGATGGTTTGTTGAAAATGGACCGGTGGTTGTTGGTATTGTATAGGTTGGGTTTGGAACTGGTTATGGTTTTGGTAGTTTTGATGGGGGTAAGGATTTTGTCCCTGTGGTTGGCTAGGTTGTTGGTTATCTTTCCAGCAGAAGCCTGGGTGGTCATTGTACCTTGGATTGAAGGTGTTTTGGTATTAGGGCTTTTGAAAGTTTAGGGCATTGACTTCTGCTGGGGGTCCTCCTAGAAGAACATCCTTGATGGATGGAATGGTTGGGAAGTTGTCTGTTTTATGGTCATGTTTGTCACAAATTGTGCAAACAAGGTCTACATTTTGGATTTCATGGACTTTCCTAAGGTCTATCTCTTCAACCTTCATAGAGAGTGCTGCGAGCTTAGCCCGAAGGCTTTCCTCTTCTCTAAGTGTATGAATTCCAGTGGTTCTTTGTGGCTTTTCAGAATAAGGTGAAGTTCCCCAAGTTTGGTTTTGTTCAGGCAGACTTCCCAGATACTCGTAAGCATCATTTGGGGCCTTGTTTTTAAAAGTTCCGTTACACATCATGTTAATGAATTGTTTGTTCCCTGGACCCAACCCTTCATAGAAAATTCTCACTTGTTCAGGTATGGAAAACCCATGGTGTGGAACCATGTTTAGGGTGTCTTTTAACCTCTCCCATGTTTCATAAAATGACTCTCCCTCTTTTTCAAAAAAATTTTGGATGCTCTTTTTAAGTGCAATTGTTTTGTGATGAGGGAAGTATTTTTTGTAGAATTCTCTTTGCAGTAGGTCCCAAGAGTGGATTGATGCAGGTCTCAAGTTGTTTAGCCAATTTTTAGCTCGATCCTTTAATGAAAAAGGAAATATCCTCATCTTAGCGGATTCTAGTTGATGTGGGGGACACATGGTTTCAACAATGTCGTTGAACTCTTTGACATGAAGGTATGGCATTTCTGACTCCATCCCATGAAAGGTTGGAAGGTGGTTTAGGACATGGGGTTTGAATATGTAGTTGGTGTCTCCTATGGAATTGTGTCTAATGCATGAGGGGGCATTGGTCCAAGCTGGAGTGAGGTAGTCGTTCATGGTTTGATCAACTACATTCCCTAAGTTTGGAGCTTCTTGGTTTTGGTTTCCCATTTGATTCCCCCCAGGGTTTACAATTTGATTTTGTGGATGACCCTCCATTGGACTTGTTTCAAGTTCTGAATTTTGGGTTTCAAGAATATTTGAATCTGATTTAAACAATCCCTTAGGTGCACTTGACTCCCCTATCCTAGAACATTCCACCCTAACTAGTCTGTTTGAGAAATCATGGGTGTAGGCGGACATGCGCCAAAAAAAAGCGAGAAAGGGACAAGATAAGAGATCTTGGGTGAGAGTAGAAGAATGGAGGTGAGGAAAGAAGGTTTTTTTTGGATCTAAGGTACTTACTTGGTCTCCGGAAATGGCGCCAAAAATTGGTTCACGCCCAAATTTACCCAAGAGAAGAAGGGTAGAACGGTCCTTGTAGTGTAGCTTGGGTTGTCGATTCCACAGAGACCTAAGAAGATACCTAAGATACACAACCTAAGGGATGGATTTTTGGCTATGAAGTGGACAACTTGGATTTATTTTGGATGGGTTTTAAAGATATCTAAAAAATTTAAGTGGATTCAATTTAAAAGAATGAGTTAATCCTAGGTTATCACTCGGGGTGGATTGGACGTATTTTCTTTTTAATGATTTCAATTTCTTAAATTTGAGATGGGTTCATTTAAGGAGATAAAACAACATCATCACTTACTGGTTTAATGCCTACACCCTCTAATACTAATCACCTATACACTTGAAGGATCAAAGTTTTGAGCACTTCAAGGTAAAGGATCGTATTAGTACTTGAAGTGTGTGGCCTTAAATTCAACAAGGACGATGGAGTTTAAAAATCATCAAATAAAAATCCCAATTAAAGAAGTGATTATACATTAATTAGGTGATAAATAACATCCAATCCAGCCCCTTGATACTCCCTTGGATCAACCCATAAGTGGGTTAGCCCTCCATTTATCCCATGGTTTCAATGGAAGCGGAAAGTAAACTCATAAGGGAGGTAATGGAGAAGTAAAGAAAACAACAAAAATAAAATGATCACTCCACCGTTGTGTGAATAATTTCACAAGGGTTGGTGTGAATAAACTCACACCTTGATCCAACGGTATCAAAGTGATATTAATAACAACAGAATAAGAGTAGAAGAATAACTTTTATTAAGAAACTAAAGTTAATTGAACAACTTACATGTGAAAGACAAAATTGAGGCAACAAAAATGCAGCATAACATTACAATTAAACAAAGCATCCAAGATCCTAAACTCATTCACCACAACTGCCTTAAATAGGAATTTTGGGAGCCTTGGGTCGAGCCACCAACAGTTCAAAGCATCTTAATTAATTTTTGTAGGCTATAGGTGGTGGAAGGATTGTGGAATTTGGACTTTTCCACGTTTGACCCGAGGTGGAAGCCAGTTTTCATCCATCGAACAGACGCGTCTGGAAGACCTTCTAGAATTCCGAATCAGGGTGGGCCATAAAAGACGAACATGGGGCTCCGGCTGTCTGAGAACCGCTTGTAAAATTTGGGCCCATTTGGAGTTGTGGATTCCGAGATATGATCAAATTGGTGGACTGTTTTTCTGGGCTGCAGAATCTGGCCCAGAATTGTATCTCTAATTGGGCCGCCTAACTGACAACCATGGAAGCCGAATTAGCATTAACCCTTGAAGAGTGATTTGTTCCTGTACATGGCTTCTATCATCCCACGAAATATGGGATTAATTGGGCCTATATGTTGGGCCCCACAGCCGAATCAGTGGGATGATGTCCAATCTTCCTTCTTCAGAATTGCTTCCTTTCATTTCCAAATATCTCCATCCTCCTCCATGAATTCTCCATTGATCCCTGAATAAAACATGTTCATATTTAAGTGTAGATCAATTTACAAAAATATAAAATTAAAATATGTATAATTTAATTCCTTAAAATCAGATGAATCACTGGGTACTTTAAATGATGTTAAAAAATGTACCACATAATAGTGCAGTTTAAGAAGTTATTACAATCATAATGTGAAATAATGTTCAAAGTGTAAAATGCACTAAAATGGTGTTTATGAATAACAAAGAACATGAATATTATGTATATTAACAATGAATATTAGCCTCATTTAGTGTCTAATCATACACTATATATATATCACAAACATATAGTTTCTAACAAGGTATCATCCTTATGATAAGGATCTATGACACATTAATATGTGGTTTATAATTACTCTCATAGGTTTCAATGAATCCAAAAACCTGAGACATTGAGAAATAATATCAAAAAGTTTATGTTAATTTTAAAATAGATAATTACTCTTCCTAATTGATCTAAATAGAAATATTATGAAGTTATACTTCTCTCATGATCATGGCACATGATTTTTCATGAAAATAGGTTGAATAGAAAAGGTATTTTGGTTCTTGGTAACAACATGAAAATTGTTTGATGGATTTATTATTTATCTCATTCCCATATCAACATTATAATATTAGGGAAAAAACTAATTTTTAGTAACAAACTCCTTCAGCATTAGTCTCACATAATTATTCTTATCTATAACACTGTCTTACAAACAAGAAATTTTTTATAGTGTCTAAATCATTTATATTCATCATTTTTACTCAATTTTCAACAACCTAAATATATCCAATTATATTTAACATTGACATTTAAATTGATAATTTATTTTTGAGTATAAAAAATAGAATAATGTGATTATTTTTAACCAATACACTAAAATAAGGATTTAAAAATATAAATTTATATTTCCATATGATTTTATAAGGATTAATAACAAAATAAAACATTTATGACTAATTATTTAATGAAATGCTTCAAAAATACATGCATTCTCATCATTTATTAAAAAAAATCTTTCATCATCACAGAAGATCTCAATAAGAATAAAAATCATTCAATGATAACAAAAATCTATAGATATGATTTTTCTTTTTAAAGTGAACAATTACCCAACGATAGTTATTCATAAATAAAGTAATTTTGCAATTATAGAATAAATAAAACTCTATAGTTAGAAAGAAACCATCTTGATTCACCTCATGGTTATTATGAGAATTTAAGAACTAAAAAAAAGAAAAGAAATGCCACAATTAACATGTGAATTATTCTTTATAATAGACACAAGATTATTTTAGTGTTATTCCCATCTAGTTATTATCAGGTTTTTTATTATTTTTTATGGTTCAATAATCCTATAATCTAAATAAAAGTTTAATAAAAATTCTTTGTGATGTTTTAGGAATAGAGGAATGAATATAGAAATATCATGTTTGATACCTCTTCTATTTTTTTTACTAACTAGTAAACCCATCCAAAAAAAAGTCTCAAAAAATATATAAGTGTTGATTTTTATGAAACTATGGAATATTTTTTATATATAAATAAAATTAGGATTACATATTTAGATTATGATAACATAGTTCCACAATCACCATAATTTATCTTTTGTATCATCTATACGTACATAATTACTATATAGATGATTTTTAGACATGTAATATAAAGATTGTTTAATAGAGGATCCTTACACAGTTTTAGGATAAATAATTATGAGCATAGGTATTATAAATTATTCCAATTTACCTAAAATTAAATCATTTTTATTCATCAATTTACCATTACTGTACATTGGGAATGATCCTCATGAAAATATCCATACTTAATCATTTATTCATTAAAGACATAAATTCTATAATTGATCATGATGATTCAAAATTATTTCAAAAAATTTTAGAAATTTTATAATCAATGGAAACTGCTTAAAAAATTAATTAAATAGTAAAAAAATACAAGGACAAATTTTTTCAACAATTCTTTAAAGACATATTGTTTTTTAATTATTATCACATTGAAAAACCTCATTAATAATTATGATTCAAATTCAACGTATGCTATCAATTAATATAAATTTGTAGAGTAGTTTGGAAATGGAATCACCAAATCTCGAAAATATAAAATTATTCTACTACATAATAATATAAAGGGTTTATTAAAATTTTTAAATCTTTAAGTTTATTTATTTTAGGGAAAAGTACTTTTTATGCTTAAATAATTAAGGAAATATGAAATCATATTACAAATTGGAATGGAAAATATCATGATTTGGATGATACAGTTAGTGTTATTAATTCCTATATAAAATTTGGTCTATTATTTTATGAATTATGAATGATATGTTGAATTAATCATAAAAATATAATATTGAGATTAATTAATTTTAAAATATTAGAAGTATTTAAAGTATAAAGATTGTAATTATTCCTCCAATGATATGTAACATGCCTCTTAATGTTGGTAAAATAGGTGTTGTATAGTTAATAATATTTAATAAGGCTCCATATGTAGTCTTTATGTGGATAATCATTATTGAAATGATGTGAAGCATTGAATTTCACAGAAAAGGTTTGTTGGAGATATTGGGAACCTGTATCCTTCAATATAAAAATTTATCTATATAGAGATAATAGAGGGAATATTTTTCTATGGATTGTTTTATAAAATTATATCATGAATTTTAGGAAATATTATTTTAATGATACTCCTTTAGTGAATTATATGACAAAACATTTATCAATTATTGATATTTAGGGGTCTATCCGGGACAAAATTATAGGTATTATATATTATTTCAATTGTAAATTTTAATATATTATTGACAGTTAATAATTTTTTTTACTATTATGATATTTTAATTTTAGTTAACATAAGTAATGGGGTCACAAAATGTATTTTTTTTAATTCATATTATCAATGATGGGAAATTACCCTATTTGGTCAAGTCAAAGAGCTTCTTAAAATCATGGATTTTGCCGATAAAATATCTATATATATTATGATTTATCATCACATACAACCAGTTGAATTCCTCTAAAAAATATTGAAACTTTATCACTATTTTTATTTTTATATCTCTAATGAATTTGATGAATCAATTAACCAAATATTGATGCACTTGTAATCTTAAAAATCTCTTTGGAGGATTATTTTTATTCTCATTAAAATTATTATTATAAATTCTATAGTTGGATCATTTTTAGATTTTTTAAATCACAACAATCACATAAATTTCTATCTCAACTACAAAATCATGGTTTCCTTTTTAATATGATTTTTTATTTAATCAAGTGGAATATAAATTACATCATATTTAATGTAAAATAACATTTCTTATTGGTTTTCTTGGCTTACCTTGAATAAAATATTACCTATCAAAATTTATTCAAAAATGGTTATGAAAACAATTTATTATATAACCTATTGGTTTTAAATAACCTCAGAATTTTTGGGATCTTTTGAACATATATAGGATTATTTTTATGTTGAGTGGAAGTATCCAATTTAATTCTAGGTCAAGGTCACATCTTATGGTTCTACAAATGGTAATCTAAGAATTATGGGTTTTGATGGGGTGTTTATAGATGCAAATTCAATGGTGGTTGGTAACTTATTCACGTATTGTGATGGGGAAAATATATTATATATAGAGATATAATGGATCACTAATTATATAATAAATTCAAAGGCGAATATATAGTCCAAGATCATGGTAGTGTTTGACTCTTTTTTCAATCTATATTGTAAAGTGAATGAATCTATTATTACCAAGAGAATAAAATTTCTCAAAATGTAAATCTATTAGTCACACTCATATTACATTTAAGAGACATTTATATAAAACGTTTACATGATATTTTTTTACTTTAAAAGGTTATGATATTAATGAATGTAGTAATAGAACTTTTAATCTCGATAGAAATAATAGTAAGCATGTTATGTTTTCTTTAATGAGTTGGGTGACCCTACCAAATTGGCCACATGCCATGATGCTGATAAATTTATCTATAGTGATTTAGATAATATCAGACATCTAATTTATTTTCACTTTAATGATACTACTCAAAAAAATTAAAATCCCAATTAAAAATATATTTTATATAACGATAGACTCTTTTATAGACATCAATCCTCTTTATAGACCATTGGAAAAGGTGCCTCTATGAATCATCCTCACAAAGGTAATGTGATCACTATTCTAGAAAAATGATATATTTCCTTTCCTGATAGATAGAAATAGGTTATTAGTGCTCCATTAAATTCTATGAAATTATGATCTTAATGTGATTATTATAATATTCAAAAAACAATGCTTAGAAAATCTATTTGTTATATAATGTTTCAAAAAAATTCTATTGATGAGGAGAAAGAAATTATTATGGATGTCACTAAGGTTCATACAAACCTTAGGAATAATTTTTATGACTTAATTAAAAACATTACAAAATATATTTTTATAAATAGGAACATTATCAATATAAATTATAGGATTACATTAGAATCATAAATCAAATTATTTTATAAACTAATGTGGATTTTAAAAAAAACCCATTGATTTCAAAACAAAATACATGGGAAATACTTTTTTTGTTTTCTTTTTGGGTTACTTCTAATATGGTGTAGAATAAGGGTTATAGTTCTATTAAAAATTATAATTTTAAATAAAGAAGTTTGATATATATATTTGGTAACCACTGTGTATAGATTGGGGTCTATATTAACATGTTATTATTAGAGATTACAATAAGGTGGTTAAGGGATCTATCATGGTTTATAGATGATGGTATACAAACTATTTTGTAATTTTTTTTCATTTTGATCAGTTTTCATCCAATGTGGTATTTTTATATAGTTATGAGTTTCTATTATTAAAATTCTTAGATGTATTATCATAGAACAATGTTTAACTGAGATTAGGAGAAGGCGTATTATTTGATGTTAAATTCTTGAATTATTATTTATAAAAAATAAAAATCATTATTATTTTAGAATAGTTTAGATGATTTTTTTAATTTTTCATACTATGGAAGCAATATCTTTTTTAGTTGTAAGAATGTCAGATGTTTTGAATCAATTTTTGATGAATGGAGTCTTTTAAAATTTTTTATGATGCATTTTCTTAAAATAATTTTGGAAGTGAATTGAACTATTTACTTGGATTCTTTGTAATATGAAATGAATGTTTTTAATTTTTTTTTTATTATTATGTTTTGTAGTTTTAGTCTTAATCAATTTGGTTTTGATAGTTTAGTTCTACATAGTATGACTACCTTACTGATTTATATGAAATTTTCATGAATGATGGAGAATTTGTATTTGATGTTTATGAATAAAATTTCATTAAACAAAAATATACAATATGATTAGTTATAATTGGTAGAAGATGAATTTTGAGAATACGTGGAGGTGAAATACATGGAGACTAGTCTAATGATGCTACTAAAAATGATGGATATGTTTACATATTGAGATAATACTCTTAATTAATTTCAGTTTCTTACAATAATATGTAACCTTTTTCTATTAACATTGTGCATAATTCCATGTATTTCCCCTTCCTATTCTTCCCAATTTTTTTGTGCCCTAGTTTTTTCAGTAAAAATATATTAGGAACCAGGTGTTTGGTTTTCCAAAATCATGGATTGTACAATTTCTGAGTGTTATTATTGTTATTTTTATTTTTTATTATTATTATCATGGTTATTATTATTATTATTATTATTATTATAGTATTTTTACTATTGTTTTTTTTGTTATTGTTGATTTAATTTTCCCCATATGATGAATCCTAGTTATTAAGCCTCAATGGTATGTTAGAGAGGACTCAAGTTTGAGCCTCATCAGGTGAATACATTAGTGAATGGTTTTCCATGTACTTTTATCTCTTCCACTTAATGTTCTAAAATAATTATTTTTATTAGTTTTATTATTTTTATTGATTTTGTTCATTTTATGACTATTATTATCATCATTATATTAGTCTGGTAATGATGCATACTAGTATTTTATTGAGTAACTTATTTCCATTTCATTTTTAATTTTTTTTGATAATTACAAAATAATTAATTTATTTCCTCTAAAATATCATTTGAAAAGAATATAAGATTTTTTTTCTGAATAGTTCACTTATTGTAGAATAAAAAATTCTTTTTATACAATTCTGATTTTGTATTATTTATTTAGTTGATATTTATGTTTTTTATGTGCATTATGAATTGATTTTTCATAAAAATCTTCATTAATATGATTTATTTTATGAATTATATATAGATGTACTATTAAAAAAAATCCTTATTTAAATTCATTAATGATTTAATTTATTTAGTTGAATATCCTTATATAGAACATGTCTACTTAAAATCTCCATACATGAATAATATTCTTATTTTAATTTCCTTACGTGGAGTATACGATAACATGCTCGTCCTTTTGTGAACTATATATTTACGTGAACAATATTCTTATGTGATCTGTATTTCTACATGATAGTATATACTTTGAAATATCCTTATATAGTTATTAAAAATCCTCATATATAGATATTAATTATTTTTGATACAAATTTATATATAAAATGACCGTTAAATTGATTTAATATTCTTAATATTCATTTTTTTAAAGTATATTTATTGTTGGTATATTCTATATTCAAAACTTTGAAATTGAAAAATCACATTGAAGATAAAAGTATATTTTACATGAATTATTTTTGAATTTTAATTATATTAAAAATTAATTATATTGAGTATTAATTATAATGTTTTTTATTCATTCATCTATCATTATAATGAGATTTGTGTTGGCACCAAAATACGTTACAGGAGAATAGTCAAGGAAGACGGGGATGGATTGGAAAAAATATAAGCTATAATAGCCAAAAAACCTCTCAATGGTATGATTTAAAAAACTGTTATACTTAACAAATGTTCAACACTGGAAACGATCCTAGATGATCAGTCTCTTTTATGAACTTGGGAAGCTGTAACGGTCTTTTCTATGAGTCATATAAAACTTCACAACCTCACAAAATATTGACAATGTCCTTCCCGAATCCTATAGGGCCTTTCTCATTCATGAAAACCACAAATTTCTTCCCAAACAACATCCTATATTTAGAAAAACCCTTTCATATAAATACTCCCATAATTCCAACCTTTTGGATATGGTGAACAATCCCTTCAACTTTCAAATTTCTCTTAATTTTCGAACCTCTTGAGAATCACTAACCAGACATAAAATGGATCATTCAAGGTATTTCGGCCTCAACTAACCCCATTTCACGTCTTCTAAAAATAATTCACCTTTATTGGATATTCCTATCATGAATATATCACCACCAATATTGGAATTCAAGGATATTACATCATTTAGGACTAATATTTCGTACATTAAAAAAATACATGCCCGAGGACCATAATAGTTTAGTGTCTTTGGAAACATGGAAAAAATATATATACTATCATCGTGAATGATCCTTAACATATCCCCTAAAGATCTCCACTTCATTTACTTATACCTAAAATCATTCTTCATGCACTATGGAAATTAAACATAAGAAAGGGTTGAGATTTGATGCTCATTAAGGGAAAATAAAGGAAATGCATAAGAATAACATAAAAAATGATTTAGAACTTGTGTATTACATTTTAAGACCATGCCATGCATATTAGTCAACATAATAAAGAATGGAAGTTCATAAGGCATGAATAATCATGAAAAAATAACATAGGAAAAAATCAATAATAACATAGGATAATACATGGAATTTATGGCATGCACATTGGATTTTATCTTTGTGAACATGTATAAGTTGAAATAGGTTCACTCAATATGTTTATGACATGAATTATGCCCCAAAATCAACTTGTGGGCATGAAACCAGGTCCATGAATAACATTTTTAACATGTAATGTGGTTCACTCTGTAACAAGGTTCAAACCATACTTAATGAGCAAGAAACTAGGTTCATCTATAACAATGTGAACATGTAATAATGTTTATGCATAACATTGTGATCATGTAATCATGTTCACACATTAAATTATGAACATCAAACCAAGTCCATACATAACCTTGTCAACATGTAATAAGCTACACACATAACATTGTGAGCATGTAATCAGGTTCATGCATAAACCTAGGGACATGAAACTAGGTCCATGCATAACATTAAGAACATGTAATAAGGTTCACTCATAACATTGTGAACGTGTATTCACGTTCATGAATAAAATTTGGGACATGAAACGAAGTCCATAAATGACATTTTGAACATGTAATCAGGTTCACACATAACATTTATACTCACGAGTCATCCATGGTTACCCAATGCATTGTATATAGGTATAGGTCCCACCCATCTCATTAAAAAATCATTCATAGAAGTGCCACAAGATAATAAAACATTAATCATGTCACGACCCATTAAAATTAATAGGTTTTATAAACCTAAAATCATAACCCATGACTGAAATGAGAATCATTAACATTTCATCACATCATATCATATAGAAAAAGAATATGTTTCATAACCATTTCATCAAATCATAACCCAAGAAAAGAACGGAGTTTTATAAACATGTAACCCATGAAAGGGAAAAAAGCTTCATAAAGACAATGACATTAAGAATAACCCATTTAAAGAATGATTATGAATTGAACATTTTGATCATTTACTATAATGCAATGAGAAAAATCAAAACATGTCATATTAGATGGAAAATAATTTTGAAATATTTTTTTAAAAATATTTCTTAAGAAAAATTTCCTTCTTTGAAAAATGATTTTTATATCGTAAAATCATTTGAAAACATTTTTATATGAAAATAGATTTGAAAAAATATATTGGAATATTTCAAAACAATAAAAAAAGATAAAATTCCTTTTCATTTAATATTATATTCAATTATTTTATGAAAACATTTATGAAATAATTTTTGAAAACAAGGATTTTGAATACAATATATTTCTATTTGAATAGAGATACAACTATATTTTACTTAAAAGCAATATATTAAGTACCAATGAGTGAAAAAATGGTTCTAAAACATGATGATATAAAGAAAAAATATGGAATACAGAAAATAATGAGTTTTTTGAGATACGTGTCATAGGATTCTATCAAAGGAGTCAAAAACCTAAACAATCTCAAACTACAATGAGATTATCTCAACAAACTCTTATAACCTGGTATCTTAGGATTATACTCTCCAAGTAAGAAAGTGAAATTAGATGAATCATATAATATCATTAAAATATCTAGATTAATGATATAACATGTAAAATTAAAAGATATACACCTCAAAAAAAGAGTTTAGGTGCATAATAAAATGTGAGTCTCAAAGAAGGAAAATTGAGACAAAATTGTTTTACTGATTTGGTAACTTTTAGAACATAAACCCCATGAAAGAAGGATCATAAAATGGAAATGATAAAACAAAAAACAAATTAATTATTATATTCATTTAATACAATAATGGGATAAATACACACCATACAAATTCCAAGAGTGTTGAACATAACATGTATCTCATGGAAATTAAAAGTGAGATGAAAATACCCTTACCTTGTGTCTTCACTCTTTTGGTAATTGTACAAGATTCATATATAATAAATATATTTTTTTTATATTTAATTTAAAGAATAATACTATTATATATAATACCATATATTGTTTTATTATTACCTTATCTTACCCTCTTTTCAATGATCTGATGTTAAGGTTTAACTTCGGGTAATATTCTCTTTGTTCTTCGCATTTGTCTTAATTTGTTATATCATTTTTTATTAAATTTATAGCATGATTTAAAAATTTTAAATAATGATATAATTATTATTTCTATAAATTATATTTATATAATAATAACTTATATTATAATGAGTTATGAAATGGAATACCCTGTACATGGAGATGGTAAGTCGTACGTATGCATAGACATTGTTTCCGTTTTAGTTGTCATATAGAATTAAAGAAAGAAAATGAATTATAAGTGTATATGTATATAATATAATTATATTATAATTATAATATAATATATCATATAATTTCAATAAACCCATATTTTATACAATCTATGTTGTGTGTGAATGAATCACCTCGCTTTGAGGGGGCGGTAGTCCACACTTCCCCAAATGAAATTATCATAATTACACTAAATGGAATGTAAAAAATGTGGGTGTTGAAAAAGAAATAAATAATATTATAAAAATAAAATATATGAAATATGAAATATATTAATATATTTCCCCTCATAATAGACACCATTATTTGTGGTAGAGTAGAAATGAACACTCATCATTTTGTGAGGTAGTAGTTCGTCGTACACCGAAACAGTGTGTTCGATTTCCACTAGATAGAGGTGTGTGTAAGTGTAGGTAGAAATTATTGCATAAAAACATCCTAGTAACTATATAAAACTATTTTTGTCACAGAATAATAGAATAAAGATATTCGAGGGGTGAATAGTGAATAAAAAAGAAAGGAGATTCAGAGAAGATGTTACCTCTAAATCGTGTAACTCATTTTGTTATGTGCCAAAAGGATTAATTGAGAGCATTTATTCCCAAATAAAGGATTCAAGGCCTAAGAGAGTATTGTTTATATTTTTATTGAACATGTATTTTCCTATTTGAATAGGTTTTAGATGTTTGAGGAATGAGTAGATTTGGTGGTAGTTTATAGGGAAGGAAAAAGACTCGTATTTTTTAGAAAATTGTTAGGTTTTCACATTTACATACCAAAATAAATTAATAAAAAACACATAAAACTTAATAATGGAAGTTTTATGGACAAAATATGGATATAAATGGGTTTTTGACATGTTTCTAGGTCATTTGGGCCCTTAATTTCCAGGTTTAGTCTCTATTTAAGCTTAATTTGGCCTTAACTGTTGTGATTAATGTTAATTAATTTTACTAATAATTTTGTTCAAGAATTAACTTGGTATTTTTAGACTCCATATTTTATATATAATATAATGTTGTATGATGGTTTTTCAAAGTTCAATTCATAGAATCGGAAAAATTAAAATTAATGCTAATCCTTTAGACTGGACGAAATAACAATGTTTTAAAGTAAGAAAAACCTCAAAAGTTTGTTATGATTTTATATTCAGATTCAAAGTGAAATTTATTATAATGAATTAAATTATGTTAATATATGTAATATTTATCTAAAGCGACCTTTACAAAATTTATAATACCATTTATAATTAATAATTAATCAGACAAAAAGGTATTTTTTAACTAAAAGTAGTATTTTCACTATTAATCAAAAAATAAAGATTCTCAAAAAAATACCAAACATTCACCCTCAGATAATATCGACATTTTTAATTAAAAATTAATTTTTATTTTATCAAGTAAAATTTCTAAATCTATCTAAACATAATTATATTTTTAATATCTGTTTATTAAAGAAAATCATTTATAACATAAAATGACTTTACAAAAAATATTATATTCCATTATCAATATGTTTTATTTAAATAAATAGATTATAAAAATTATTTTAAAACAAGTTATTAATATTCTTATAAATATTTATAATGGTTATTTTATAATTATCTCATTTAAAATATATATATTTATATATATAATTATGTTTCATGGAATCTCAGTGTTGCGTGCAATGTATGCCAAGTTGGTGTTTCTTGTAATTTATGCTAAGTCATATTCCATGTTGGGGTTTCATGTAACATATAACAAGTAGTTGTTTCATGTAACATTTTACAGTTCAGTTTTGTGGGTAGCGTAGGACAAGTCAGTATTTTGTGTTGCGCTAGCCAAGTCGGTATTGCATATAGCGCAAGACAAGTGGGTATTGCGGGAAAAAGGAATGTTTGACTTAGTGTTTCAATATATATATATATATATATATAACTATTTTAGGTGTCATGGGAAATGAAAAATATCAAAAAGATAAATTATTTTAAAAAAAATATTTGACAAAATCTTGAGGTGTTACATTCTACCCCCCTTAAAATAAATTTTCCCTTGAAATTATTTTTGGTTCATCAAAGGTTTAATACTTGAAAGTTTCATTAATAGAAAAAAATTGTAAAAGTGTATAATAAAAATTTCCATAAAAAGGGAATTTAGGTTCCATAATAGTTACTCAAATTAACTCATAACAAGAATCCCGCATAGGAGAATATAGGGGGAAGTGAAAACAAGGATATGGAAGAAAAATCTAACCATCATGTTCTTGATGGGAGTATAGGGAAATTGGTTTGGTGAAAATTAATAATCAAAAAGCCCTAAATTTATGATTATCTATGGGACCATGATATTTGCCAGTAAACAAAGTACGAGGAAAACCATTTCATTTTCAAGATCATTTCCCTATGGTTGAATAATTTCCCTAAAAATTCATACTTACTTTATCTCATTTCTTTTCATATGTAAAATCTCACCCTTTGGTATGTCTTGACCAATTTTTTATTAACCTCTCCCTCCAAAAATAAAGGTAACTTTTTCCTTCTAGAAGAACTAATAGACCATGATATCCATGATACTCCATCCCAACAGTTATGTTCATCACCATGTTTTTATAACAGGTTTTATAATATGTATAAATCTTCATATGGAGAGATAACACTTTAATTTTACTAACTTCATATAATGTATAAATTTATATTTTCCTAAATGTCTAACCTTATAATATTTCTAAAAGATGAAAAACCAAATATTTAGAAAGAATTCATAAAATCTAATTAAAATTGATTCCCTATATGTCACAATGTAGATATTGGTTTTCACATTACAAACATGGGAATACCCTCATCCTATATTCTCTTGGAACATGGTAATAACACGAATTACCATAAATACTTTATGAAAATATGCATTTTTTATTATTCCCAAGGATACTGGGTATATTATTTATATCTAATAAGTTTTAAACATAAAAAAACATAATATAGAAAAAAATTTCAACCAATCAATAATCAGATATAGGGTAATCAGTGAAATCTAATTTACATTATCCAAATCAATCATCTCTTTATCCAAGAGAAAGAAAATTTTCTCAAAATCTTGATCAAATTAATGGTTACCATACCTTAATCAAAATATAACTTTTATATGTCTTCATCACCATTAAACATATATTTTTCAGTCCATAATTGAAACTTATACATAATATAATTGTATATTTCATGATTCATATAAAATAATCTTTGAATTCCAAAACAAGAATTACTTCATTAATCCAACTTTATTCTTAAAACATTACTTAGGTTCCATTAACATACATATAAATACCCCTTTCCTATAATATGAAATATGAATCACGTCTTATGGTTCCTCAAACTCAATATAATCTTTCTTATTATGTTAAATGTAAACAATTTTGAAAGAACATCACATACCTTTCACATGTCATTTACGGTCTCTTTATCTTCAGAAGTATAACCAATACTCATACCACCATTTTCATTCTTTTCATGTGATTGCCACTTGGGAAATAGATTTTCATGATTCCAAAACATTAAAAATCTAAAAAATTCAATACTAACCATGATCCTTTTAGGTCACTTCATTTAGTAAAACAAAAAATTCGTGGATTGAGAAACACATATTATATAAGACATCCCCATAATCATGAAAAATTTATTATATGATATCTAAATCATGGGAAATTCTTTAATATATGACAACCAAGGTACATAATTGGTTTTTCATAGAAAATTTATATTTAAATACTTCATGTTGGTTCTTCATTAGTTTGTGAATTCCCAAACCATATCCCTTAGGAGAGTCAAACCAGATGTACAACAAGGCTCATTATCATGTACCAGATTACCCCGAGTCAGGCAGGGGACATATTTTCAGAGTTGTTACCCCTAATTATATATATGATAGTGCCACATCCACTTATAGTATCCAAGAAAGGATGTATTTTTTGGAAACCACTTACTTTACCCTATACCAAAATTCAAGGACATTATCCTAAATGTTGGATCATCCTCAAACATATCCTTAGAGACATCCATAGACATATCCATAGAGAAATACCTTGGAATTACAATAAATTTTTACTATCATAGTTTAAAAAGGTTCACTAAACATTTCCTTTGATACCAAATATAGAGAAACAAGATTGACATATATGGATATTACATTATTTTAGATGAATAATCAGGGTATTACAAAAATACATGCTCGAGGACTGTAATATTTTACTATCTTTGGAAACACCAAAACAAAATATTCTACCCTAGTGAAGGATCGTTAATATCTCCCTATAAATATCTCCACCTTTAGTAATTCTATCTAAAACATTTTATTTTTCTTTAGATATAGGAAACATAATAAAGGGGGTGCCCCAAGGCTCTGTAAGGGTAAATAATGGAAATTCATAAGAATAACATAAAAAAGGTATAGAACTTGAGCATAAAATTTTGAGATCATGCCATAAATATTATAGAGAATAATAAATAATGGAAGTTCATAAGACAAGAGTCATCAAGAAATAATGAATATAAGACTAGGATGCATAAAATGAGAAAGGAATTTAAATTTGTGGAGTACAAATTGGATTATAATTTTGTGAACAACTACAAGTAGAAACAAGTTCACTCAATAAGTTACGAACATTAAATCAGGTACCAACATAAACTCGTGGACACACAACTCGGTCCATGCATAATATCATGAACATGTAATCAAGTTCACGAAGAACCTTATTTACATGAAACCATGTCCATGCATAACATTCGGAACGTGTAATCAGGTTCACACATTACCTAATTGATATGAAACTAGGTTCATGCATAACATTGTGAACATGTATTTTTGTTCATGCATAACCTTGTGAATATGTAATCAGGTTCATGACTGAACTTATGGATATGAAACCATGTCCATACATATCATTTTGAACATGTAATATGTTTCACACATAACATTGTGAACATGTAATCAAGTTCATGAATAAACCTATGGTCATGAAAAAAAGTTCATACATAACATTTTGAACATGTAATAAGGTAATCATAACATTGGGAACAAGTAATCAGGTTCACAAATAAACATAAAGACATAAAAACAGGTCTATGCATAATATTATGAACATGTATTTGGGTTAACACATATAATTAATACTCTTGAGTCATCCATCATTACCCAATTAATTCTAGGGAGGTATAGGTTCCACCCATATCATAATAAAATCATTTATACATGTTCTACAAGATAATAAAACATTCCTCATATCATGACTCATAAAAAGACATAGGTTTTATAAACATAAAATCATAACACATTAATGAAATGGGTATCATCAAAAATTTCTCACATCATAACCAATATAAAATTAATAGGTGTCATAACTATTTGATCAATGCATAACCCATGAAACAAAGTGGGTTTCATAAACATGTAACCCATAAAAGGGAAATGAACTTCATAAAGAAAATTAAATTAAGAAAAACCCATTTATATAAGTAATATGAATGTAACCTTTAGATAATTTCCTATAAATACATGATTAATTTAAATTTATGTCATCATAGATGGAAAATAATTTTCCAATATTTTCAAAAACATTACTTTATGAAAATATCTTTTCTTCTTTGAAAAATGATTTTTATAACATAAATATATTTGACAACATTTTCTTTTAAAATAGATTTGAAAACAAATAAAGAAATAATTTAAGAAAAAACCATTTTTAAAATAATTTTACCTTGAAAGTAATATTCAGTTTTTTTGAAAACATTTTTGAAAACACGGTTTCCGAATATAATAGATTTCCAATTGAAGATGGAGAAAATCACATTTTACATAAAACATTTTCTTAAGCACTAAAGAGTTAAAAATTGGTACTAACAGATGAGAATTTATTGAATAAATAGGTCATAAAGAAAATTATTATTATTCTAGAGTCATGGATCATAATATTTCATCAAATGATGTATAAACCTAAACAATCTCAAAAAACATGACATTGTCTCAATAAACACTTATAACTTGGTATCTTGGGATCATACACTCCATGTATGAAAATGAAATTAAATAAAGAATATAATATCATTAAAATATGTTGATTCATGATATAACATGTAAAATGTAAGTATATACATTTGAAAAAATAGTTTAGGTACATAACAAAACACTAGTCTCAAAGAAGGAAAATTGAGACAAAACTGTTTTATTGATTTGGTAACTTTTGGAACATAGACCCAATGAAAGATTAATCATAAAATGGATATGTGTATACCCAAAAATTTAATTATAAGATTACTATAGTACAATAATCGGTATTACATACACCACAAAAATGGTAAAAGTGGTGAACATAACAAGTATATCCAAAAAATTAAAAGTGATATGGAAATCACATTACCTTGTGTCTTGACTCTCTTCATACACATACAATATTCTTGTATATTAAATGTAGGTTTATTGTAAATATTTTATCGAAATTTTTTTTTATATATAATACCATATATGTCTTTATTATGAATCTAGATTACCCTATTGTTAACAATCATATATTAAGGTTTTACTTCGTGTAATTTAATCTTTATTCTTCACATGCGTGTTAATTTGTTATATCTTTGTCCCTTATATTTATATAATAATTTCAAGAATGTAAAATATGATATAAATATCATTATATTATATATATATATATTATAATAATCTATTTCTTAATTAATTATGAAATGGAATACACCATTCATGGGGATGGTAGGCCGTACGTACGCATTAATGTTGTTTCCGTTATAATTGTTGTACAGAAAGAAAGAATGAAATAAAATGACATATAAGTATATATGTATATAATAACATTACAGTAGAATTAAAATTTTATATATATCATTTTTTGAGGTAGTATTTCACCATACACAAAAACAGTATGTTTGATATCCATTAGATGGAGGTGTGTGTAAGTGGAGGTAGAAATATTTTAATAAAAACATCATATTGTATGTAGTATTCTGGATTTTTCACACAAAAAATTAATAAATATAGTGGGGGTGAATAGGGAAAACAATGTAAATGAGCTGGAGAGAAGACATTACCTCTAAATCGGACAATTCATTTTGGTTTATGACATAAGGATTCTATGATAGGATTTTTTTCTCCAAGGGTGGATTCAAGGATAAAAAAATGATTTTTTGGAACTGGATTGGGTAGGTATTGTAATAACATAATAGGTTTGAGATGTTTGGGGAATGGGTAGTGCTGGTGGCCTTTTATAGGGAAGGAAAAGGACTCACTTGGAATTTTTACAAAAAAGTTTGTTGTGCACATTTCCATACCTAAAAAAAGTCATACCAAACCAAAATATCTCAATAATGGAAGGTTTATTGACAAAATATGGGAAATAAATGGTTTTTTACAACTTTATATGTAATTAGGGCCCTTAATTGTAAGGATTAGTCCCTATATAAGCTTAATTTGGCCTTGACTGTTGTGATTAATTTTAATCACATTTACTAATCATTTTGATCAAAACATTGCATGGAATTATTAGAATATAAATATTATAATGGATACAATGACTTATATAATATTTTAATAATTCAATTCCCAAAAGTGTAAAAATTAATATTAGTGCTAATTTTGAAGACGATATAAAATAACAGGGTTTTAAAGTAGAGAAAAGTTCAAAAGATTATTATGACTTTATATTCAGTTTCGAGGTGAAATTGATTCTAATGAATTAAATTGAATAAATAGATTTAATTATTATCTATGTTTCCCTTAAAAAATTATAATATCAATTAAAATAAATATTTAATTAGACTAAAAAGATGTTTTTAACTAAAAGTAGTATTTTTCACTATTCATCAAAAAATGAAGTTTCTCAAAATAATCCCAAATATTCACCTAGGATAATTTCAGCATTATGAATTCGAAAATGATGTTTATTTTGTGAAATTAAATATAGAAATGTGTCTAAAATTTATTTTATTATAAAAATCTGTTCATTTAAGAAAAAAGTATTTTTAACATAGAACGACTTTACGAAAAGTATTATCTTTCATTATCAATATGTTTTATTTATATAAATATATTATAAAAAATATTCGAAAATTAGTTATTAATATTAATATATATAATTTTAATGGTTAGTCTATAATTATCTAATTTAAATTATATATATCATTATATAAATATGTTTCATAGAAACTCAGTGTTTCGTGCATTTATGCCATGTCATTGTTGCATGTAATATACACCTAGTCATATGAAATGATAGTGTTGTATATAACATTTTTAAGTCATTTTTGTGTATAATATATTCCAATTCAGTGTTTTTAGGTAGCATAATTAAAGTCGGTATTTCCTATAGCGTAACCCAATTCGGTATTGCGTATAGCGCAAGCCAAGTCACTATTCCGTGTGAAAAGAATGTTTGAGTTAGTGTTTTAATATAAATATAAATAAATATTTATATTTTCACATGAAATTAAAAATATTGAAAATATAAATTAATTTGAAAAAAAATATTCCACAAAATCACAGGTTGTTACAGTGAATTCCTACACTCTTCATGAAGGAAGAAGGCCCTCTAGGGACCTTGAGGCTTTGTGAAGCATTAAGAATTTATGAAGCAATACATGAAGGATTAAGGAAAATATCTTGAGTCAGGGTCACCCCATTTCAGTAATTCTACCCCTTTTTCAATCCCCTAACCCTCATGAAGCACATTATTTTGGTAAATAACATTTCTACTAGGAAGTATGCTTTATGAAGCCCCTCTTTATGGAATTTCTGTTCGACCTTCCTTCTACTAACACCTCTTTACAAATGTTGAGTTCCAAAATCCATAACATCAATCCATGACTAGTCTAGCTATACTTAAAGTCCCTATGTGACTTGTTACACTAATTACTATGGCTCACTCCTCTTCATGTGTGGACTAAGATGCCCACTTACCTTTTTCTTCTCAGTATAGGTACGCCAATGCCTATTTCTCCTCAGTATAGGAATGATAATGAGGACATCGAGATTGACCCCTCCTCCCCATTATTAAAACATGTAATTTAGGACGATGTTAACCACCTAAGGGTTCATGATCTATGTACATTTAAGTATGAGGGTTTGGAAGTGAGTTCCCCATGTTTGAGATGCATGATATAGAACAACCTAGTACTAACATTGTCAACACACTACATTAACCTGTGGCCTAAACCTATGAAATAGGCACATGATTATCCATGTGTGAGTATCTTGGGATGGAATCCACAACACCTATCCTCACTAGAAATTAGATCATACTCAAATGAAATTAGATCCTTCGCACATGGAATGATAACCTCCTCCAGTGAAACAGGTGAATAAACCCCAAACCATCTCTCTTTGGATCTTCTTTCCTGACACGGTCATCAAGTCTACCACTTCCTACTATTCATCAAACTAAGCATGAATCATGTGGGATTATAGGTTAGTTGTGACGTTGACACATACCCCTCATCTTTTTTAGGAATCATCCTAAGTGTAATCCCGAACATTCATACTCACCCTATGGGATGCTTCCGTGCGTAAGTCCCAATAACATCTCCTCCAAGGGCATCCTCCTTTGGTGTATGCCCCATCCACTTCTGAACTACATCATATTTGATTCCCAAAAAAATAAGATATATATGAACAATAACTGAGGTCCAAACCCAATATCCACATCCATCTCCATTTTCTCAGAACCACAACCTCGGTAAGATCATACCCAATCCAAAGGCCATATTTTCTCCTAGTCCCTTTGGCCGCATCTTTGTATAATCCCTACACCACCCATAACTGAAACACCATCTGGGATGCAATAATACTTATAGAATCATGTTAAAATACACGAAATGGTAATGTTAAATGACTTTAAACTGCGGTATCAAACTCTGTGCTATCAAATTCTCTAGTTTTTATCCTTATCTTCTAAAAAGGGTGTGTAGGTTTCCTCTCTGAGGTTTAATCACAATCAATGGTAAAACAAGGTACTCTATCCTAGGGATTTACTTCGTTAATCCACCTCTAGGGGTGTTTATATCAACCTTCATGGTGCAACAACTTCCCTATATTGGAAACACCTCCCGAATCCGCCACAATTCGAGGTTTGATCCGCCCATCTCGGGTTCACCTCCATGGGGCATTCTCATAATTATTAATGGTGTAGAATCTTCCATTTATGGGAAACATCTATTAGATTCTCCAATATGGGTGACCTTCCCCTTCCATTAATGTTTTAGCTCCATGGGGAATTCTCATAAACCTTCAAAATGTGGCTTTTTCCCTTTGTGGGACACACCTCCCATATCTACCTCTATGGGACGTTCTGATCCACCCATAGACATACCAAGGTGTTACATCCTAGGTATGTAACTCATTGAACCACCTACATGCAAAATTATAATCAATCATATCAATCTTCATAATAATTTAGACTCTAAACCCCATATGTAAACTCCAGCAAAACATGGGGTGCCTGAGGTGAAATACATTGAAGATATATGCCCATTGCGACAAAAAACATATGCTAAACATAGGATTCCTAATGTGAAATCCTTGAACGAAATATTCCTTCAATTTAAGATACCCCATGATTGAAATGTGATGCCTTAGGTTCCACACCAAATATTCCTCCATGAAAATCCCTCCTATGAGAAAGAATATAGGTGACCAATGTTCTTAGTTTCTAGACATGTCATCATTACCCAACATGACTACTCTTCTGAGTGAAGGTTTATACCCTATCAAGACTCAATGAAATGTATAGGAAGAAGTAGCATAATTACGTGAAATACACAAAGATATGGAACCAAGAATGAGTTCCACATACATGACATAAGTCTATAAGGGAGACCTAGACTATGTGAAAAGTTCCAAGGAGGAATCAATGGAAGGAGGAACTAATATCCCATAATCCCATTTTAATCAAGAATCTTACATCACCATTGAATGTGATGAATGATACCCACATTTGGAAAGAAGGAATAGGGGAAATAATGTGATGTCGACACACGTTAACACACATGAAGGAGTGACCTAATGAAAGTGTTTAAAATTGAAATGGTGAACCAAACATGAATCCTTTCTCATTACAATGTGGACTATTAGAATTTGATTTGTCATAAGATTATCTATTAACCAGATATAGATATCATGATCTAGGAACCACCAAGAAAATAGTGGGCCTAACATGGAACTCACTAGAAATTGGGGCAGTTAAACGTTGGGCATTATGATATATGACATTATCCGGACGACTATTGCTCTCTCATCAGGGAAGGTAGGACAACACTGGGGAATTAGGAATTTATATTCCTATATCTGTACTAAGATATGAATCCTAATTATTTTTATGACCCACTATTGAGTATATTATTCACAAAACACCTTAAGACATAGTGGCAAGAGAAATGTTAATGTGAAAATCTCGCATGGATCCACCCCTTCATGACTTACGCTGTGACTACAACTACTCAATTACAACACCCCATATCACACTCTAAAGTTATCCAGAGAATTTTTTTAGACACCATCATATGTTAGTATAGGTAGAAGGGTTTCATTCCCATAAGGGATATAGCATATTAATACCTAGATGCTTCAACACCTCACTGACACCACCACCCTCAATATTTACATAGGGAGAAACCACTCCCCATTCTAATAGATAATCTAAACTAGAGTCTATCATCATTTAAATACCATGAATCGATAAAATAATATGAATATATGTGGGATGCATGAGTCACCCCAGCTAAGAGTACTACCCAGGAGCCATTAAGTAGATCTCCCACCAAGACCCGTCATTTCCATCAACATCTGATCCCTCAGGTTGAAGAGTGGGTGGACATTACCCCATATCTACTAGTCCCTGTCCCGATCAGATGATATCAATATTTAAGGGAAGGTTAAGAGAATCCCTATCATTGGAATCATATTCTACATATCCAGTGTCCCCTTCCCCCATTGATGCATTCCACTAGATTCCTATGACAGGAAAATAGGGATCAATCCACAACTAGTTAGGATGGAGACCTCATCCACCCCACATTAATGTTGGGTTGACACTTTTAATCACTAACACACCAACATCTGTTATGGAAAAATATATGATGATGATTTTTAGAGAAGTGTCCCTACTCGCACCATACCCAACCCAAGCAGAGGTGATACCCACTCTCGTAATCAGCACCAAGGTCATATTTCTATCCTTCTTAATTAAAAAATTGGTCCTATTCCCTTTGAAAAATAGTACATAGGTCCTCCTTGTGCTACTACCACAAGTCAACATTGAGGTCCTCCCCATGTTTCCACCATATCAAGAAGAGTTCCTATCCATTCTAACACTGATCAAAGTGGATATCCTCCCTGATTCTTTTAAGGACAACATGGAGGCCCTCCCCAAGTTTCTACATATCAATGTAGAGGCCCAACCAACTTCTTCACCGATTATTATGGAGTTCCTTTGTATATTTATGCTTCCTAGCACTGAGGTCCTCCTCATGAAATAGCCAACCGTAGTGGAGGTCCTCTCCACTCCTTTGATATTAAATACGGAGGACCTCCAAATGTTCTCACCTACCGAGGAATAGGTCCTAACTTCTTCATTAAAAAACACATTATAGGTCCTCACCACTCCTACATCAGTCAAATTAGTGGTCTTACCTTCTAAAAAAACAATTGATACATAGGCCCTCCCCAGATCCCAGCTAATCAAACCATAAATCCTCCGTACTCTATCATCCACCAGGATTATGGTCCTCCCTATGATGAAGAACTTCCCAACCCTAAAGAACTATTATTATAAATAATGATGAACCACCGCTACAAAAGAAAAAATTCTAGGAAGAACCAAGTCATCAACAATATTTTTCACCTCTCATATTTCAAGGTAGAATGTGATTCAATGATATAACCTTTACCCTATTAATTAGTGCCAAAGTCTGGGGAAACATCCTGGTAGGTGATGTTCATCATCATAAAAGGTGATATAAATAGAATAACCTAATACCATCATAGGTACATAAAGGTGGAGGATGATTCTGATCCCTTCCAGGGGATTGCGGTAAAGCATTTTCTATCATATCTAGTTTCCATATCCACCTCAACATTGGATCATGAAGAACTGTTCTGGAATGAGATAGATGACTAGTATACAATTGAGACACCAATAAGAACCTCAACCCTTGCTCATAAGGCCAAGTATTTCACCCAATTCTATAATTATGTAATGATTTGGTTGATACCACCCATGAGAGATGACCCATTTTGAAATGAACTGTCGACTCATGCAACAACTCCTCCACTGGAAAGTCAACTACCACACCAATCCCAATCAATTCCTCTTCCAATATTCTAGTAACAATAAATTGATGTTTGGTAAAATCAATATTACATCCCCAATTTGGACCAAAAAATAATGTGGGAGATATTGGCTATTGAAAATATGTTTTTCATGTTTTAGAAGAATGAAACTTCTAACATCAATATCTCATAATCCATCATAGAGGGATAAGTTTTGTGTTTCTATAGGACTATCTGAGTGACAAATCAATTCCTCTGTGAACCTTTATTGGTCTAACATGGAATTTTAGAGCATTTTGATACCATTGATCTATAGTGCCGTGTGGTTGAGTTGACAACACTCCTAGTGGCTCAGCACCCTTCGTCGACCAATTAACACTAGACCCTTCAATAGTGATGCTATAAGAGCCTCATTGTTCTCCATAGAGTCATGGAACAGGCGTCCCTGCATGTGTAGATTTGGGGATGTGGATATTATGCTACACTCTACTTCAGACCTATCCAGGGAAAAACTAGCGTAACTGTTGATATTGAGAATTTACATATGGGTACCATTATAACGAACATGGTTTTCCATAATATATTCAATGATTGGGGCACCAATGCAACATCTAAAAGAGAGATCCCACACCTGGGGTTGTGAAATATTAGTAGACCTTCACACAAGTGACTACAATCACCTACAAAGGAATAATCATTTCCTTAGAGAACTCTCCACATCGTTTTCTGTTGGTCGGAAAACTAACAAAGGAATGTTACCTCTCTAGATCTACGATCCATCCAATTTCACAATGAAGAAAGAGGATGATCCCTCAAGTTATTCCTTTATCTATTAGGTAGTAGATCAAAAAAGGTTCATCTATGATATCCTTACTAAGTGGAACCCTGATTATGATGCTACTTAGCATGATCCTATTTATCCTCCTTAGGGGTAGCCACAAGTCCCCCTCATCCAATTACTCCCATTTGAGCTCGTTAATCATACATAACCAAATAGATCAAGATTTGGAGTTTATAGAATGAGACAATGATATGAGTCTCGGGATACACCTTATCTGTGTGATCATCACCCTCAGGACCTAGATCGTACTACTCTATGAGCCATTGATCCTACCTACTACATTGATGTGCCTATCTGTGCACTAGTGGTTAGTAATCCTCATGAAGATGGTAACCCCCACTGAGATTATTTTATATACACTCTCACCACCTTCCTCAAAGACTTGAAAACATGACATGTCGATATCCCACCCAACGACAAGTCTTACCTGGCATTGGTGGATGATGTGTGAGAACCCCCAGATTTTGGGAACCCTAGATTTTCCCCTTTAAATGGGATGGGTCAACCACTACAGATTTTTTCCCACTTCATCTTATGGTATGGGACCTTTGGGTAACCTCAATGAAATATGAATCCATGATGATCAAATTTTTAATTTAGACATTGGAACGACCTATGTTCATCTGGTACACCCAGTTACCAATTATGTCTTTTACTTGATGGGAAGAAATCCACGAGAAGTTCTTCTAATAGTTCAACACCACTATGTACAAGAAAATCATTTTCTACCTCCTAAAATGTACGCATCCCCCTTAAAGGTGTGTCACATAGTTCATCACTCAATGGATGGGACTCAGGTATTCAATTAATATTCTCTCAACTAAAGAGAAACTACTAACAATGTGTGTGTGGAATATAAATACTGAGATAGTCCCTACCCTAATCAATTAGAAATTTCTATTTGGCTTTAGGGACATCTTTGATAAGGCCCAGTGCTGGGAGATAGCCTTGCAGAACGCCAAGAAGGCACATCCCTTAACTCTCCAAACTCCTTCAAGAAGAACTACCAAAGTGGAGACTTCCACCACAGTAGAGGTAGAGGCCACAAAGCTTATAGATTTCTTATCCCCTCTATCTATATAATCTCTGAGTTAAACAGCCTCATCAAGTACATCCATTCAATATGAAGAATTGATAGGAACTACCCCACTAAGAGAATCCACATCAATGACAGAAAGTGGATTCAAACCCTCATCATACCTAACCAATTTTCAAGTCCAATATCCTTGAGTTCCATTCCTAGATCAGAGAAACATGACCTGTTCTTTTAATTATTCATAGGTTCCTTGTTATTTTCTCAGTTCCTTGGAGTAGTGGATTCTGAAGCTTCCAGAGTGTAAAAATCCCCATAAAACTGAGTGTATAGCTCACCATATCCATTTACCTTACCAAAACATTTATGGGAATACCATTAAAAAATTATATTTGTGTATGAATTATCTCTTAGACCAGGTAGATAATGTTTTGGTCAAACTTGGCAATGTCTTGGCATAGGTGGTACAAATCTCTGTTAAGACCGATAACAACTGTGGGAGTCAGGTGAATAGAAAAATGCTTCCAACCATAAGACCCAACATTTTACTAACTGGATGAATCACAATGTAGTCAATCACTCCCACAATGTCAACCATGCCTAATTTGGCAAGACATAATCTCATAAAGTCACCATTCCATCTCTAACTACTCCATATACATCCAAATCTCAACCTTCTACATCTCATAAAAATAGGAATCAAACGGTTCACAGAAAATAATAGTTCTATAATGGTTCCAAAACCACCTCATTCAATCATTAATCTCATGCCTATTGAATTTTGAATAATGCTTAGGGTCTTTCTGACATTTTAATATCCCTATAATGATGATCAAGTGTATAGATCCATGAACACTTTTTAGTTGGTAGATCCCTTAATTGTCCTCGATGACGAGGAGTATCAGGCGAGTCCCCTGAGTTCCTCTAGTCTATATCATCAATGTGGATGTTGAGGAAATGGGAAAAACTAGAATTATTAGTACAGAGCATCATTTTAGACCTTGAATGAGACTAAAAAAATCTGATGTTGTGTAGGGATCAATAGGAACAGTCCTCCCAACCCACTCTGTCAGACATGCCACCATTACTGACTATGATAACAAACTAGGAAGTACACCTTTCATTACATTGTGATAGGAAACATCTACAAAAATACAAAACATATCCAATTGAGAGTTATATATTAGTGGTTCAAGGAAAATTATCCTATTAGAATCAAGACATTTCCATCCCTAGCTAGAATCCAGGGGTTTATTCAACAACACTTGTTGTGCCTCTTACTAAAGAGACACCCATTATAGGAAGAAATGTGCATCTAGAATAATATTAGGATGTATTGAAGAATGCCATTAGTATGCCTGAATGAATACAGATCATTGAGGACCTATTTATATATGAAGATATGTGAGAGGCCTTCATGGAATCCATGAAGAACCCCATCTAGGTTGATGTAGAATTAGCTACCGTAGAAGCCTACTATGAAGAGTAGGGTGGGTAATAAGAATGCTAAATCATCATCCCAATCTATGTTAAAGATTATGGTTCCCTCAAGAACAGGTACATATTCCCTCTATATATCACAAAACAGTTAAATGTCGTGTAAATTCTACACTATCTAGTGGACACAGGCTATGGGATGAATCTCAACCCCACCCGGACACTCCATAAGCTTGGACGTACTGAGGTAGAATTGAGTCCTTTTGATTTGAAGATCCTAGATTATGAAGGGACCAAGTAGATATCATGTGGAAGGGTCCTTTTAAAGTACCAATTCAGTGTCTTGGTAATGAGAACATAGTTCAAGATTCTATCATAGGATACCACCTACAACACTTTAATGTGTAGGCCTTAGATTCAAATTCATGTTGTAGTCCCCTCTTCGTAATACTACTTCCACACGTACTTCCTCAATGGTCGAGTAGGCACGATCCAAGGGGATGTGTCCCCTCTAGACTTCTATGAAGCTGTTATCTAGATTCCATCTAATAAAATATCCAAGAAATACAGGTTCATAAAAATGAGGTTGAGCACACCAACATTTCAGCAATACCATGGGAAGACTTGGATGACACTTTCGTCCTTCTCATTCACTGGTTGGAGGCTATGATTCCAAACATGGAAATTTTCTTTTTTTTATTACAATATTAAGGGGTGTTGTATCCCTATGTACAAATAATGTTGGAAGATTACATTGTACAACTACATAAGCTAGGTTCGAGTGATATAAGAAACCCTTACCCCTATGAGGTACTAATATGTTCACCCCAGGGATACCATTGTACGTCATAACCACTGGTTTTTATGAGATGGGTTGATTTTTGAGAAACCAACCCACCACTATTACATTGATGTAAATCAAGGAGCTTGGTGTTAATGGTGTAATAGAGAATCAGTTCGATAGCTGGTTTTAGAAGAGAAGGAGTTCCCTATTAAGGAATCTACATCTTCCTAATTGTGCAATAGTATTCCTACAAAATTAGCTTGTACATATGAACCATATAATCCAACTGATTCCCCTACCTTAGACTATGAATAGAATTTAGAAGACTCAATTCCCGCATTTGAATAGGTTTTTTCTAACACTTATGATGAGTTGGTTCATGTGAACCTTGGTAATGAGGTAGATCTAAGGCCAACACTGATCAGTTCTGTAATGGCTCGGTCCTCTCCGGTCCATTACTTTGTGAAATGTTGGTGTTCGAGGTGTTCTGGGAGGTCAAGGGGACATATCCCCAACACTTTGCCAATTTTTTCCAGTTCTGTGAACAATGTTTACAGTTTTATGAACAGTAACAGATCAGTCTCACCGATCGAACTGACAGATCGGTCTCACAGATCAGTTTCACAGATCGGTGTGACAAATCAGTTTCACAGATCGGTCTGAGAGATCGGTTTCACAGATCGGTGTGACAGATCGGTTTCACAGATCGGTCTGACAGATCGGTTTCACAGATCAGTGTGACAGATCGGTTTCACAGATCGGTGCGACAGATCGGTTTCACAGATCAGTGTGACAGATCGGTTTCACAGATCGGTCTGACAGATCGGTTTCACAGATCGGTGTGACAGATCGGTTTCACAGATCAGTCTAACAGATCGGTTTCACAGATCGGTGTGACAGATCGGTTTGACAGATCGGTCTGACAGATCGGTTTCACAGATCGGTGTGACAGATCGGTTTCACAGATCGGTCTAACAGATCGGTTTCACAGATCGGTGTGACAGATCAGTTTCACAGATCGATGTGACAGATCGGTTTCACAGATCGGTCTGACAGATCAGTTTCACAGATCGGTGTGACAAATCGGTTTCACAGATCGGTTTCACAGATCGGTTTCATGTACATTAACAGTGGGTGAACAGTGTTTCCAGACTTCTACAGTTTTCCCCTTTTGACGTTTCCTTTGACGTAAAATACATTTAAAGCCTTATTTTAAGGGCTCTTAAGGCTGTTTAAATTGCCATAAATTTTATATTGATTATTCCTAAGGCTTGGAATGTTTTACTTGGTCAAACCATGTGGGTTAATGCAATCCGTTTTTAATGGACAATTAACCGAATCTTAAACCGTCGCCCCATTAAATCTTCAAAAATGGACGATATATCATTCTCCCTTGTTCATTCCTTTGTTCTCAATTAAGAGGCACTAGAACCTTTAAATCCTTTCCGTAGGAGTTGCACAATCAATCTTTACTCCTAGGATTGGTTCTGCTCTGTTTTGGATGCAACCGAGCCCTGTCGATCAATCTTCGATATAAGGTATGTTGTATCGTCGTTCTTTGGGGTTCATCTTCTCCTATCCTCCTTTCCATAATTATACCATGTAATTTCCAATATTCTAATGGGTTTTATTGGGGTTGGTTGGTACTGTCGTACCGCTGCAACCTCCGGTGGATGCAGTTGTTGTGAGAGGAGGATCGTGACCTGTTGTGTGGATAAAGAACGTGAGGAACTGTTTGAGGTAGGGGATTCATGGATTCTCTAAATTTATATGTGCAATCGTAGAATTATCATGATTTATCCCTTTGGATCATAATGAAACTGACCTAATTAAATACTTGAACTGGATTAAAAGAATTGGTTGATCGTATGTTGTTGCTTTATACCGTGATAACGATTTGCCTCATGTTTTCCCAGATATAGTGATATCTATGTTTTTCTTTGATTAGTTGCTCGTTCATGATGGAAATTGATAAAGAACTTAAAGACGGAATTATTTGTTAAATAATTGGATAAAGATAAAGAGGCATGTTAATGAATCTGTTAATTCAATATGGATTAAAGAACTATTAGTTCGATAATTTCTAAAAGGGTTCTGAGTTACCCGCCTACTTGTAAGGCTGAATGCCTTGTGGTTTGGAGCTCCGAGTGCTCATTTTGTTTGAAGGCTGAATGCCTTGTTAAAGGGCCGAGAGCCCATTTTGTGATCTTTGATTTCCTGCTACTGGTGATTTGATGTGAGCCTGGATGGCTATTGTGATATGTGGAGGTATGGGGACTTGTGGTTATGGCAGCAGATGACACCTAGAGTGGCGAGATGCATCAGTTTATGCATGTGGGTGTCGGGGAGGACACTAGGGGTGATGGAATGGGATGGATGTGGTTGCTGGTTTCTTGCGGTTTTCTTGAATGTTAATCTGCTTTGCTTTTCCCCACTGCTCAAGGCAGCTGGTCTTGCTACCCTTCTTCTGAAGGAGGCGAAGATGCGCAGGGTATTCCACGTGCTTTCTGTGTTTAGCCTCTCAAGGGAGAATGGGTATATGCTCTTTCTATAGGTGACAAAGACTCGACGGGTAGTATATCTACTCACCGTGTTGAGCCTCCTTTGTGTTTAGAAGCATAGGATGCTTTTCTAGAATGCCTGGGAATGTGTAAAAGTAATTCTATAATGAATGTTTGATTAAATGGTGAAAATCCACGGGGATGGAGATGCTGGAATTTAATAGTGATGTGAATCCTAAAAAGGATCAGTTTTTGAATGTGATGCCAATTTAGTTTAATGTGGTAAATTGTTCATGGTTAATTAATTTAATTAATGTACAGTGGAACTGATAAAATGAGAATGCAGTAATCTAATAAAGCTCTTCAAATGTTTGTGTGCTTATAGGATACCAAGTCTTTGAAGTAGCAGCCTGGAGTCCGAGAGACGTTAGCTGCAGTTGTATCTAAGACTAGGTAATGCCCATAGTGTGGATGTGAGTTACATATATATTCTGTACTTTTTGTGTTTCTATACGCTACTCCACCCTGTCAGTAAGGGGAACTGACACCCCGGGGATTTTGAGCCCTGGGGGGGTGTTTTCCCCAACATTCTGAGGGGAGGTCGAATGGCTGACTACCCCCTTTGGCCCTGCTCTCTTCTCTTGGTAGATACTTGTTCCATGAGGCACATCGATTAGTTACCCCATATATGTGTGTAGAGGGCTATAATGGCTTGTGGTTATTCACACACATATATTCTGGATATAGTATCCTATGGACTACTATAGGTGTAACGTGTATAGGCTATGATGGCTTGAGGATCCTTACTCGGAGTATGGGTTGTAATGGATTGAGGTATTATACCCGACGTATGATACACGTTATGCGAGCTGTGGTGGCTCCCGGAAATTACCTGGTTACTTTTGGTTGTGAGGACGGTGTGGTGCTTCACCCAGGTGTCTACGGGCAAGCCTTTGTGGTGCACGAGGTGCAGATTGTGGAGCTTAGCCCAGGTGTCTGCGGGCAAGCCTTTGGAGAGAGATGCACAAGACATATGTCGTTGGGGAAAAGCGGCAAACCAGTGGGAAAGTAGTAGCGGGGTACCCTTGATATTATTTACTATATGCTATATTCTTGTATACGTTACTTGGTGAGAGTAGCCATGGTGAGGTTGGGAACATAGTATACCTATTTAGGTGACGAGTTAGTTTCACTTGTTGTTCACTGGGCTTTAGCATGCTTTCTTTACTTTTGCACGAGAGGCTTGGGGAGGATCCTACTGAGTATACTGTTATACTCACCCTATGAATATATAAACTGTTTTTCAGGTCACTTGGAGGAGGTTGGAGATCAAGCTGGTTACTACTAGCTTGCAGTTGGAGGAGGAGCTGTTCGGGCTTGTGGCCGCTGTAGTTTTACTTTATTTTGGGTACTTTTAGTTTTCCCTTTCAGTTGTAGTACTTTTGCATGACATTTCATATATGTACTTGGTTTTCTTTTATATCTCAGTTCTGAGTTGGAGTTGATTGGAGTCTATTCTATCTCTCTCTTCTGCATGTGTTCTCTTAGAGGGTAATGCCTCCAATTTGTATGTTATTATACCCTCGGTGCTAGTCGCCAACCCGGGGCCTACTGGAGGCGGGACTCGGGGTTCATTATCTCCCTTTTCACATTGCCGGCCCAGGAGGAGTACACTTTGTGGGGAGGGGGTCGTGACAGAGTGGTATCAAAGGTCTGGTTGAGGGATAGGATGGAGTTTGGAGTTAGGCACAGGTTAGGATGCATGGGATGGTAGGGCAACGGTGTCATTCATGTTTAGCAAGTGGGGTAAACACTGGAGACCGGCAGAGACATAGGCGTTCAGGGCCCCCTATGATCTGTTGCACGAACCTTTATGTTTACGATGGCTACTAAACAAAGTGATACTGGTTGCAGGGTAGAGACCTAGGAAAGGATCATGCATCATTACTCTTTGCGTCTGTGTTTTAATGGGTAGACCTTGGGATAGGTAACCTGAAATTAATAAAACAAAATAATTAATTAATTAATGTTGAGTCTTCCATATTCCAAGCTTAGGATCTCTAACAGTTGTTATTTTACAGGTATGGCTCCAGGTCGACGTCCTCGTCAGGTTTGCGCAGAAGATTCCCAACAGGCTGTTCCAGCAGATCACCGCCGAGTAAAGGTTGACGACGATGACACTTGGAGGAAGACACTTCAAGAGTTTCAGTGCCAGAGTCTATAGAAGTACGAGGGCTTCGTTTCAGATGCAGTCATATAAGACTGGTTGGAGGAGGTCGAGATAGGCTTCAGTTCGATTCGTGCTCCGAAGGAACACTGGGTGTCCTTGGTTGTGACGATGCTGCGGGGAGCAGCGAGGCAGTGGTGGTTCTTGTTCCTCGGGGATCGTGAGGAGTCAGCGATCTCATGGGAGGAGTTTCGAGATAGGTTTAGAGTCGAGTTTCTTTCTTCGACTGCGAAGGCGTCCAGTCGCCAGGAGCTTCTCACCCTTCGACAGGGGAGCTCCAGTGTTCGAGAGTTTGGAATCCGTTTCAGTAACCTTATACAATATGCTTCAGACCTGTTACCAGATGATGAGGCCAGGATGAGGCATTTTGAGGAGGCTTTGTGTCCAGAGATCCAGTGCCAGGTCACCCCATTTATGATGATGACATATCTTGAGGTGCTGGCAAGGGAAGAGGTTGTTGAGAGGACTTTGACCAGGACCAGATCGTCATGAGAGGGGAATCTTCATGATTCCTCACGAAGCAGAGCTGTGGTCCGGGGTTCCCGGTTTTCAGGACAGAAGAGTTTTCGTTCACCTGGGGCTAGGTCCCAGCCCTTCCCATCTCGTTTCTCCGGAGGCAGCAACTCTCAGGCCTATGGCAAGGGATCAGGTGCTTGTTTTTCTTGTGGTGGTCGTGGTCATCAGCAGCGGGAGTGCCCGACTTTTCAGAGAAGTCATCGTGCACCGGGCGCTCCACTCCAGGTTCCTCCATTGAGGCAGTTCCAGCCGAGGCAGCAGCAGCAGGTTTCACCAGCTTTAGATCACCAGAGGGTAGATGGAGAAGGCAGAGGACATCCCTATGACGCTCCCCGTCCTCATAGAGCAGAGTGCGGCCGTGGTGGTGGTCGTCATCAGGGTCAGAGAGCCCGTGGAGGTGGTCGTGGTCCGCTTCATGCTCTAGCGTTGCCAGCTCCAGGCGAGCCAGACGTCGTCCGAGGTACCCTTTTCTTGTTTTCTACCTTGCTGTATGACTTTTTTGATTCAGGAAAGACACACTCCTTTATATCACCTACCCTTGTCCATGCTTTGGGACTTGAGGTAGAGAGGCTTCCAGTTCCCTTGGAGTTGACTACGCCAGTTGGAGGTTGAGCTGACTTGTTTGAAGTATGTAAAGACTGTGAGCTAGTGTTGGGGCAGCACCGCTCTTGGAGAGATTTCCTATGTTTATGAATACAACCACATGATGTCATCATCAGCATGGATTGGTTGTATTCGCTGTAGGCTATTGTGGATTGATATAGGAAGAAGGTCGTTTTCTCTGATGCAGATGGAGAGAATGTAGTGTTTTTTGGAGAGAGAGATCCTCGGATGAGTCATAGACGAGTTTCATCCTTATCATCCATGATGGCTGAGATGATGCTGAGTTTTTCAGAGGTTCAATAGTTGGCGTTTCCTAGGGTCGTAGAGGAGTACCCTGACGTCTTTCCCGAAGAGGTTGTAGCCTTACCCCCTCGACGAGAGATCGAGTTTGGGATTGAGCTACAGCCAGGAGCGTCTTGTATCTCTATGTCTCTGTATAGAATGGCCCCTTCTGAGTTACGAGAGCTACATATTCAGCTTGATGGTCTATTGTAGTGTGGTTTTGTTCAGCCGAGCGTGTCACTGTGGGGTGCACCAGTTTTGTTTGTGAAAAAGGCTGACGGCAGTTTGCGGTTGTGTGTCGATTATCGTCGATTAAACAAAGTGACAATAAAGAATCGCTATCCTCTTCCACGGATTGATGACCTATTTGATCAACTGAAGGATGCAAGTAGGTTCTCAAAGATCGGCTTGCGGTCAGGATATCACCAAATGCGTGTAAAGGATGAGGATATCCCAAAGACTGCTTTCCGTTGTCTTCATGTGCATTATGAGTTTTTTGTAATGCCTTTCGGCATGACGAATGTTCCAGCTGTTTTCATGGGGTTGATGAATGCTGTGTTCCGTGAATTCCTGGACATGTTTGTTGTGGTTTTCATCGATGACATCCTTGTGTACTCCACATCTGAAGAAGAGCATGCAGAGCATCTACGAGCCGTTTTGGGAGTTCTTCGCCAACATCAGTTGTTTGGGAAGTTGTCCAAGTGTGAGTTCTGGGCTCGAAAAGTTCGGAATGTTGTGGCCCAATAGGGAGTAGTTGTGGATCCATCGAAGATAGAAGCAGTAGTGTCTTGGGCAGCCCCCAAGACCCTGTGAGAGGTGAGAAGTTTCCTTGGTCTCGCAGACTATTATAGGAGGTTTGTAGCCAATTTCTCCTGACTTGCGACTCCTCTGACAGATTTGACAAAGAAGGATCAAGCGTTCATATGGACTGATCAGTGTCAGGCAGCATTCGAGTATCTAAAGGAGAAGTTGGTAAGTGCTCCTGTTCTTTGTCTTCCAGCTGAGGGAGTCCAGTTTGACGTCTTCTGCGATGCGTCACATCTGGGGCTATGCTGTGTACTTATGCAACAAAGGTCAGTTGTTTCTTATGGGTCCCGACAATTGCGTCCCCATGAACGCAACTATGCCACCCATGATCTTGAGTTGGCAGCCATGGTGTTTGAACTGAAGTTGTGGAGACATTACCTCATTGGTGAGCACTTTCTGGTTTTCACCAATCATAAGAGTTTGAGCTATGTTTTCTCCCAACGTGACTTGAACTTGAGGCAGCGTCGGTGGATGGAGTTATTGCAGTAATATGGCTTTGAAATATCGTATACACCTGGAAAAGGGAACGTTGTAGCTGATGCACTAAGCCAAAAGTCACGTAATGATATTGTAAATGAATATGGTGATTCCTGGAGAGTGATGGAAGAGCTAGCAGCTTTACATATTTATATGGAAGAGGTTGGAGGTAGAGGTTGTCTTTTCCAGATGATGGTGCAGTCATCTCTGATGCAGAAGGTGGAAGAGTCTCAGTTGGGTGATCCAAAGGTGGAAGTTTGGAGAGACAGAGTTGTTTGTGGAGAGGCCCCTGATGGTTGGTCGGAGGATGAACAACACTGAGTGTTATATCATGGAAGGCTTTTTGTTCCCTTGGCGATGCGCGAGACGGTTCTCTGAGAGTTCCATAGCTCGCCCTTAGTAGTATATCCTAGTGTGACAAAGATGTACCGATCCTTGAGGAGTCAGTTTTGGTGGCCTGGGCTGAAGCGTGCAGTGGTAGAGTTTGTGTCTCGATGTTTAGTCTGTCAGAGGATGAAGGCCGAACACCGTGTTCATGGCGGTCTTCTCCAGCCATTAAAGATTCCTCAGTGGAAGTGGGAGGACATCTCAATGGACTTTGTTACAGGTTTACCTCGAGCTTCGGGAGGACATGATGCTATATGGGTGGTGGTGGATTGTTTAACTAAATTGACCCACTTCATAGCAATCAAAGAGTCGAGCTCAGTGGAAGTTTTGTCGAGGCAGTATCTAGAGGAGGTGGTGAGGCTTAAATGGAGTACCTAGGACGATCATTTCTGATCGAGATCCTCGTTTTACCTCTAGGGTGTGGAGAGGTCTCCAGCATGCTTTGGGCTCTTAACTGTGCCTTAGCACTGATTTTCATCCTCAAACGGATGGTCAGACAGAGCGAACCATCCAAACTCTTGAAGACATGCTGCGCTCTTGTGTTCATGATTTTGGAGGTTCATGGATGAAGCACTTACCCTTGGTAGAGTTCTCTTACAATAATAGTTTTCACTCTACCATCGGTATGGCGCTGTTGGAAGCCTTGTATGGCCGGCCATGCCATTCTCCGTTGTGCTGGACTGGGTTAGGAGAGTCAGCAATTCTCGGACCAGAACTAGTGCAGAATACAACAGAGATGGTTTAGGTGATTCGTGAGAGGATGAAGACAGCACAGGATCATCAGAAATCATATGCTGATCAAAGAAGGAGACCCTTAGAGTTTAATGTTGGGGATCATGTGTTTCTGAAGGTGACTCCCCGTCGTGGACAACGAAGGTTTGGTCGTGGAAGTAAGATTTCTCCCCGGTTTGTTGGGCCTTTCGAGGTGTTAGCTCATGTTGGAGCTGTGGCATATGGAGTAGCACTTCCCCCTCAGATGAGTCGGATACATGATGTTTTCCATGTATCGCAGCTCCGTCGTTATCTTCATGATGAATCTCATGTTATCGATTGGGGAGAGATCGATGTTGACAATGATGCAACATTCGAGGAGCGACCTATGGAGATCCAAGACCATAATAAGAAGGTGTTGCGTGGGTGTTCTATCCCCATAGTTCATGTCTTTTGGTGACACGGTGGCATGGAGGAGAGTACCTGGGAGCGTGAGTCACAGATACGTGCACAGTACCCAGAGTTGTTTAATGTTTAACTCCTTTCATGTAATGATGTTTCCTTTATGGTTAGACCTTTCATGTTTTATTTATGTACCTTTGATGTGATGTTGTGAATGAATTGTTCGGGTATGGGTTGTTTATTCCCAGATGTCATAGTTTTGTTCCAGCTTTCGAACAACTCATGGTGGTTTTCCCCTGAGAGGTATCTAATGGGGTGGTTGTTCGGACCCCTCTTTTCTTCTGGGTTGGTTTTTAATTCTCGAGGATTAGAATGTTTTGAGAGGCATCTAATGTAATGGCCCGGACCTCTCCGGTCCATTACATTGTGAAATGTTGGTGTTGGAGGTGTTCTGGGAGGTCAAGGGGACTTATCCCCAACACTTTGCCAATTTTTTCCAGTTCTGTGAACAATGTTTCCAGTTTTATGAACAGTAACAGATCGGTCTCACCGATCGGTCTGACAGATCGGTATCATAGATCAGTTTCACAGATCGGTGTGACAGATCGATTTCACAGATCGGTCTGACAGATCGGTTTCACAGATCGGTGTGACAGATCAGTTTCATAGATCGGTCTGATAGATCAGTTTCACAGATCGGCGTGACAGATCGGTTTCACAGATCGGTGCGACAGATCGGTTTCACAGATCGGTGTGACAGATCGGTTTTACAGACCGGTCTGACAGATCGGTTTCATAGATCGGTGTAACAGATCGGCTTCACAGATCGGTCTGATAGATCGGTTTCAGAGATCGGTGTGACAGATCGGTTTCACAGATCGGTCTGACAGATCGGTTTCACAGATCAGTGTGACAGATCGGTTTCACAGATCGGTCTGACAGATCGGTTTCACAGATCAGTGTGACAAATCAGTTTCACAGATCGGTGTGACAGATCGGTTTCATAGATCGGTCTGACATATCAGTTTCACAGATCGGTGTGACAAATCGGTTTCACAGATCGGTTTCACAGATCGGTTTCATGTACAGTAACAGTGGGTTAACAGTGTTTCCAGACTCCTACAGTTTTTCCCCTTTTGACTGTTCCTTTGACGTAAAATACATTTAAAGCCTTATTTTAAGGTCTCTTAAGGCCTTTTAAAATGCCGTAAATCCTATATTATTTATTCCTAAGGCTTGGAATGTGTTACTTGGTCAAACTGCGTGGGTTAATGCGATCCGTTTTTAATGGACAATTAACCGGATCTTAAACCGTCGCCCCATTAAATCTTTAAAAAGGGACGAGATATCATTCTCCCTTGTTCTTTCCTTTGTTCTCAATTAAGAGGCACTAGAACCTTTCGATCCTTTCCGTAGGAGTTGCACAATCAATCTTTACTCCTAGGATTGGTTCTGCTCTGTTTTGGATTCAACCGAGCCCTGTCGATCAATCTTCGATATAAGGTATGTTGTATCGTCGTTATTTGGGGTTCATCTTCTTCTATCCTCCTTTCCATAATTATACCATGTAATTTCCAAGATTCTAATGGTTATTCTTGGTGTTGGTTGGTACTGTCGTACCACAGCATCCTCCGTTGGATGCAGTTGTCATGAGAGGAGGATCGTGACCTGTTGTGTGGATAAAGAACATGAGGAACTGTTTGAGGTAGGGGATTCATGGCTTCTCTAATTATATATATGCAATCGTAGAATTATCATGATTTATCCCTTTGGATCACAATGAAACTGACCTAATTAAATACTTGAACCGGATTAACAGAATTGGTTGATCGCATGTTGTTGCTTTATACCGTGATAACGGTTTGCCTCATGTTTTCCCAGATATAGTGATATCTATGTTTTTCTTTGATTAGTTGCTCGTTCATGATGGAAATTGATAAAGAACGTAAAGCTGGAATTATTTGTTAAATAATTGGCTAAAGATAAAGAGGCATGTTAATGAATCTTTTAATTCAAGATGGATTAAAGAACTATTAGTTCGATAATTTCTAAAAGGGTTCTGAGTTACCCGCTTGCTTATAAGGCTGAATGCCTTGTGGTTTGGAGCTCTGAGTGTTCATTTTGTTTGAAGGTTGAATGCCTTGTTAAAGGGTCGAGAGCCCATTTTGTGATTTTTGATTTCCTACTGCTGGTGATTTGATGTGAGCCTAGATGGCTGTTGTGATATGTGGAGGCATGGGGACTTGTGGTTATGGCATCAGATAACGCCTAGAGTGGCGAGATGCATCAGTTTATGCATGTGGGTGTCGGGGAGGACACCAGAGGTGATGGAATGGGATGGATGTGGTTGATTGTTGCTTGCGGTTTTCTTGAATGTTAATCTGCTTTGCTTTTCCCCACTGCTCAAGGCAGCTGGTCTTGCTACCCTTCTTCCGAAGGAGGCGAAGACGCGCGGGGTATGCCACGTGCTTTCCGTGTTTAGCCTCTCAAGGGAGAATGGGTATATGCTCTTTCTATAGGCGGAAAAGACTCGACGGGTAGTATATCTACTCACCGTGTTGAGCCTCCTTTGTGTTTAGAAGCATAGGATTCTTTTCTATAATGCCTGGGAATGTGGAAAAGTAATTCTGTAATGAATTTTTGATTAAATGGTGAAAATCCACGGGGATGGAGATGCTGGAATTTAATAGTGATGTGAATCCTAAAAAGGAGCAGTTTTTGAATGTGATGCCAATTTAGTTTAATGTGGTAAATTGTTCATGGTTAATTAATTTAATTAACGTACAGTGGAACTGATAAAATGAGAATGGAGTAATCTAATAAAGCTCTTCAAATGTTTGTGTGCTTATAGGATACCTAGTCTTTGAAGTAGCAGCCTAGAGTCTGAGAGACGTTAGCTGTAGTTGTATATAAGACTAGGTAATTCCCATAGTGTGGATGTGAGTAACATATATATTCTTTACTTTTTGTGTTTCTATACGCTACTCCACCCTGTCGGTAAGAGCAATTGACACCCCGGGGATTTTGAGCCCTGGGGGGTGTTTTCCCCAAAATTCTGATGGGAGGTCGAATGGCTGACTACCCCCTTTGGCCCCGCTCTCTTCTCTTGGTAGATACTTGTGCCATGAGCCACAATGGTTAGTTACCCCATATATGTGTGTAGAGGGCTATAATGGCTTGTGGTTATTCAAACACATATATTCTGGATATAGTATCCTATGGTCTACTATAGGTGTAATGTGTATAGGCTATGATGTCTTGAGGATCCTTACTCGGAGTATGGGCTGTAATGGCTTGAGGTATTATACCCGACGTATGATACACGTTATGCAAGCAGTGGTGGCTCCCAGAAATTTCCTGGTTACTTTTGGTTGTGAGGATGGTGTGGTGCTTCGCCCAGGTGTCTGCGGGCAAGCCTTTGTGGTGCACATGGTGCAGATTGTGGAGCTTTGCTCAGGTGTCTGCGGGCAAGCCTTTGGAGAGAGATGCACAGGACGTATGTTGTTGGGGAAAAGCGGCAAACCAGTGGGGACGTAGTAGTGGGGTACCCTTGACATTATTTACTATATGTTATATTCTTGTATGCGTTACTTGGTGAGAGTAGCCATGGCGAGGTTGGGAACATAGTATACCTGTTTAGGTGACGAGTTAGTTTCACTTGTTGTTCACTGGGCTTTAGCATGCTTTCTTTACTTTTGAATGAGAGGCTTGGGGAGGATCCTACTGAGTATTCTGTTATACTCACCCTATGTATATATAAACTGTTTTTCAGGTCACTTGGAGCAGGTTGGAGATCAATCTGGTTACTACTAGCTTGCGGTTAGAGGAGGAGCTGTTCGGGATTGTGGTCGCTGTCGTTTTACTTTATTTTGGGTACTTTTAGTTTTTCCTTTCAGTTTTAGTACTTTTTCATGACATTTCATATATGTACTTGGTTTTCTTTTATATCTCAGTTCTGATTTGGAGTTGATTGGAGTCTATTCTATCTATCTCTTCTGCATGTGTTCTCTTAGAGGGTAATGCCTCCCATTTGTATGTTATTATACCCTCAGTGCTAGTCGCCAACCCGGGGTCTACTGGAGGCGGGACTCGGGGGTCATTATCTCCCATTTCACATTGCCAACCCAGGAGGGGTACACTTTGTGGGGATGGGGTCGTGACAAGTTCAACCATGAATCCTGAGGAAAAATAGTTGTATGCATCTTTCCTAAATCATCAGCCTGATTTTTTCCCTAGTGCAATGTTGAGATGCCAATACTGGAACCTCATGTCTCCATCAACCGTCTTGGTCTCCCGACGAGTCATTGCGGGTTTAATTATCCTCCCAAGAAAATGTACCCATATCATAGTGCCACGTTCGAGGCTAAATTTGACAAGATTATCTAATAGAAAATCATTAAGGAAGTTTATTACCCCAAGGGGATAACCAAAATAATTCCATTCAAGAATAATAATGTGTATATTAGAGTCTATTTCGACTTCTAGTACCACAACTGTAGCTGAAAAATGATGATTTACCCTCTCAATGACCGAGCTTTTGATCGATTCCACATAGGTTTTCTAGGTTCTCACTTTCATGGATGGATACTCTAGGTATAATCAGATCCATATGTCCCCTGAAGATGAGGATTCCACCACATTCGGAGAACTGAAGGGAAAATTCTGCTCTCAGGTAATTCCTTTCAATATAAAGAATATAGGATCCACTTATCAGTGAGGCATGCACCACATATTCAATCCGATTCTCTAGAAATTAATGGAATTCTACATAGATGATTTTATTCTCATGCCCCAATAGAATAAAAACTGTCTTAGAGATAGTGAGAAACTGTTTGTCTTACTCTGCTCTCGACATTCGAAAATGAACCCCATGAAGTGTGCATTCAATGTCACCTGTGGGATTTTTTTTCATTTTTTCAATAGCTACAAAGGAATCAATATAGACCCAGTTAAGATCAAGGTGATCATACATATTCCAACCTTGAGTAACCTTTAGGGTTAAAGGCCTTCATTGACATGTGGCCTATATATACTAATTCATAATGATTTTTTCTGGAAAGTGTAAACCCATTTGTAGGATCTGAATGAAAGTTCCTTCTTACCTGTGGGATGATGAGTCTTAGTCCTCATTCATGGAAATCAAGTAGTATCTTCTACAACCCCTGGTTCAAATGACACCCATCTCATATTTTCATCTAGTCCTTTATATGTCCACGATATAATAATCTCTCAGTTTCCTTATTTCTTGGATGAAAAATAAATGAAGAGATAATAATTTATACTATCTAAGTCACATGATTTTAGAAATGAAGAACATATACCACCCTATCAATAAGTGATACCTCATTCTGGTTTTCATAGTGTAGAAGTATAGAAATTATATGTATCATCATGAGATATATCTTCTATATAGTTTCAAACCTCTGATTTATATACTGAATCTTTTGATGTTGACAAGACGGTTGGCATGATGGGTAGTTATCCTTCAGACATTTGACATTAGGTTCATTCTGTAGAACATCGTTAAGGGTCAAAAATTGAAATACATTCTAGCCACCAATCCATATCTTATAGAATTGCCTCAAGATGTCAATTTTCTAGTTGAGGTTATCCTCTCTGTGAATCATGTTGTCCTATGTTGACAGATATATTTTGATAGTGCTTCTTGGAGTCTAATCGGTATAAGGCTCAATGATCCCAAAGTCAATAGAGTAGGTTTTGGGATCAAATTCATCACCCTTGAACATGATGTTCTTAACTACTAGTTCATACTTGTTGAAGGCTGAAAAAAATGAAGAAGAGTATTATTTTATCATCACTGGTATTGATTTGGCCTTCAAGATTTATGTCCCATGCTTGCATGTCAAGGGTGACTCTGAATTTGTCCTCAAGAAAATAAATCATCAGAATGTTGTAGATCATTCCCTTTCATGAGAACGATCGCTAGTTGATGGACCAGTGCCCTTATCAGCTAGAAATAACCCAGGTCCCTGAGCCCTAGAATTTTTGAGCTGGTGCTTTGTCTAGTCTAGCCGTATATCTTATAGAGTCCGACCAAGATGACTTGTTCATTCATGTTCCTCATCAGAGAGTCATCACTCCCATATTCTTAGATGATGATGAGTACTAGTAGGAAAAATAGTATACTTCCATTGCTTCTATATTAGTACCCTTAGGTTCCCCTAGGATAGAAGAAACCATATACTAGAGAACCTCTTTCATTGAATATCTATAGTGTGAAACACTCTCTCCAAATCGGGTCGAACATGATAAAATTTATTTGCATTCAATGTAGTTCACCCTACACATTGGGCCTAAACATGATCATAATCTCTATCGATGTGGGGTTTGTTGAATTTTATTCTATTTCAATCAAGGAGGATAAATTTCACATGTCATGAAAGAAGTTCATACCAGGTCTTGCGATTCCCATCAAGAAATATTGAAACTATCCCACTAGATTTAAAGGCTGGGATACTTCAATCCCACCATGGCCCATGACTATAATGATTTTTCCAAGAGGTGTCATGCATGTTAGATTCATGCCTATTTTTTTCATCAAAATTTGGAGCCTCTCTACACCACTAAGTATTCTTGAACCTTTTTATTTTGGGGAGTTGATGTCATTGGACCCTATGCACCAGCAATAATAATGTAGTGTAGTTTATTCTAACTAAAATTGATTTGTTCCCCATGTTCAAATAATAAATTCCACTCAATGGATTCAAAATCATATTAATGATCGAATTCATGAGCTCCCTTGTAATCCAATGATGGGGAGTCTCGGAAACCATTTTCACCAACAACAACACTAACTTCTAGGCTAAGAAGAAGAAATCATTGTACTCCAAGTACAATATACGGTCCGACCATACTTCCCGATATCATGTGAAAGTGAATGGATAGGTAGAGGCCTTCAATAAAACCCACTATAACATTCTACAGAAGATGGTGATACAAAATAGAAAGAGTTTTTAATACAAGCTCCCCAATGCCCTCTAGTCCTATTAGAAGATGACTCAAAATTCCACCAAGGTGATTAAATATTTCCTAGTGTATAGAATGGAAGAAATCATGACCATTGAGATTTAGTTTACATCGCTTAAGATATATTTTTATGACACCATGATGTGAGATAGAATGGTATAAATTTTTCTAGATGAGTTAGAAGACCTCAAAGAGAATATTCTTCAAGCCTTGCACAATATGGAGAGGCCCAAAACAAGATATCTAGTGAATTCCACAATAAAGTTTTCCTCGACTCCTTTCTCTAATGTGATATGGTACTGTCCCTTATAACTCCAAAGATACTCAAAAAAGATACCTAATTTTGAGATTAAGTGGGAAGTAATATATATCATTCACAAGGTCAATTCGTGTATATTCTTTGATCACTATGGATGAAGAGAACATAAATCCTCCTACCAATGTCAATTTTCTCAAGTAGTAATTTACATGATGAGGAATCGTCATCCTTTCTGTATAATGTTAAACTGTATGATAACAATTATTTTGGTTTCATGATATTAAACTACATAAGTCCTATCATTAGAGCTGTGTGAGGATAAAATGTATATCTCTAGGTACCTAGTTAAATGATGTTAGGTTGTGTAAAAACTAGAATCCTGGTTGCATGCTGTTAAACTACAAACCCATAAGAATCCTCACCATATGATGCTAAAATGTGTATATATATCCTAGGAACCCAAAATTAATTTGTATTCATAGTCTATGCAACATGAATTTAAACTATTTTAAAGGGTCTGAGATCCATGTCCTTGAAATAGGAATCTTAGTCAAATCTTCATGATATTAAAATGTGTGTGAGGCTTCATGGGAAAATTAATTGTGCAACCTTGCCTCATAGTCCATCATTCACATCATGTTTGTTACTCCATCGCACAACATATACCCATTTTGGTAATCCTCCTTCCCAAAGTCCAAAATATATGACCTTAAACTAGGACTCCATGTCCAAACCTCATGAATTAAAACTTTATTCAATGCTCCTAAGGAATGCCTATGTTGTACATGGTCCTCCATGGTCCTCATTAATTTTGAGTTTCTCATGCCACCACATTACACATATCTCTTTGAGATTTCTCATCCTTGAGTCTATAAACCATGAACTTAAACTATTTACAAGTGTATATACCCTATGAACATAAACTAGGAGTATATTTCCAAGAATCGTTACTTTTAACTAATGCATGAATCTCTCTGAGAATGTGTGATGTGGCGCATTACTCATTGTTCTTTATTCATGTTGGGTCACTCTTATAATGCCCCATATATCCCTTTTAGTTGATATGATACCCTATATATAGGAGGAATTTTCTCTGGGGTGTTCCATGTGGCGTTGGGCCTCTTTTCTCTTTGTTTACATCACCATAGTATAGATACTCATTGATATGATAACCCCATCATCATAGAAACTCTATGAACATAAAAAAGGAGTTAATGTCTTCAAACACATGGTATTGAACCATGATCCTCCACATAAATTTTTAGGAAGATTCTTGAACATATAAAATATGATTCCTACCCATATAATGAATAAGGGATGCCTCACGACAAGTATGGGAATCCTTATTTCCCTCATAGGAGAGGAATTATTCCCCAAAAGTGTTGGTCTCCCACAATGTTGTGTTTCCAGAACAATGCGTGGATTTATTCCCATCCTTATAGGTTATGTAGTGACACCCAGACAATTTTTCTTCAGTCATAGTAGGAAATTTATCAACCATTCGGCCATTTAGCCTCAGTCACGGACTTGGAATTAGAACTTAGACTACATGAAACCATTTAAATGTGTGTATGTGGTACATGATCCCCTTTGGATCCATTTAAAATGTGTAATGCCTCTCTGATGACACACAGATGCCCCATAAACTGACATTTCTCAGTCCATACATCACAAATTTAAATTTATTTCCTTTTGTTCCCAAACATATGACTTCAAAATGTTCACCAACAATATTGGGATTACTTCACATGGTGTAGAGCCTCCTTTTCACATTAAAATCTGGTTTTAACTCTCACTCTTAACAAACATCCTTGGATGACCATCTTTCCTTGGTACAAACCATATAACCTTACACTCTGGGCAACCTCTTCCAGAACTATGTGTGGATTAGTCCCCATACTTATGAGATATGTAGCGATACCCAGACATTTTGAATTCGGACCTAGAAAAAAATTCATCAAATCCTTCAGGCCCTTGCCCCATAATTTGTATGAACTCCACAAACATAAACAGAGAACCAATAGTACTAGAATCATGAATCTAAAATTTATACAAGTCCTATCTAGAATATGTAATGTGTAATTGAGAATCATAGTCCTTCATTCATGTCGAGCCTATCATAACACCATATTACACATGTACTCTTAAAGAACATCCTTTTCAATGGTAAAAACTCAATAACATTAGACAAAGAACCTCATTCAAAGAATTAAAAATTAAAATGGTGTCCATGAATTCTTCGGAATGTATGGTGTAGCATCGATCTCCCATGGCCCTCATTCATGTCTTGTTTTTCACTCTATCGTGCCACCATATCTATTTTGAGAAGCATTGTCCCCGTGGTCTGAAAACTACGACTTCAAACTAAGATCCCACGGTCTAAACAACTCGAAAAATAACATTTTATAGAAATTTTGAGAATTACAACCTTAAACATCATGTGGGACTCTCTTCAAGAATATGTGGCGGGTTTTGAGCTTCTTTGTTCCTCATTAATGTCAGGTTTTTACTCCACCATGCCACACATATTTGTTTGATATACTCACATATGGTCTAAGCCTTATGACCCTAAACTCGTATTCATCATGTGGTCTGGGAATAAAAACATTAAACTATTTTATATTAGGTCCAAGAATTATGTCATAAACTATTTGTATCCCTTATAGTATAAGTTATACGACTTTAAACTACATAGATCAATATCCTCAATGTATGACCGTAAACTTCGATTCTACCCAAAACAAAGTCAGGATGCCTCTTAATAAGAGATGATTTCTAAATCATTTTCAAAACATGGGATGCCTCATGATAACAATGAGATTCCTCTTGTTATATCGTTATATATTATCACCCCTACAAGTGTTTTCCTCTTACAGAGCCTTTTTCTAGAACTTTGTATGGATTTATTCCCATCCTTATGGGATACATAGTGACACTAAGACTTCTCATTTCTAGAATCATCCACCAATAAATTCTTCTTTGGACCCTTAGCCTCAGTTATGGTCCTAAAATTATGACCATAAGTTATTTTTTCAATTTAGCTTATGTTGTGTATATGGAACGTGAGACTTTTTGGCCCTATTCAAATTTGGTTTTAGCTCTTACGGGCCATATATATACCCTCAGAAGGAAAATTTTACCTAGTCCAAATGATATTACTCTAAACTATCCACCATAGTCTAATCCATACAACCTTAAACTATGTGTGTTACCTTATAGAACTACATAGGGATTGATTCCTATCATTATTATATTTGTAACAACGCTCATACATCTCATCTATGAACCCAACCACAAATTAATAACATCCTTCATCCCCTAAAACCCATTATGATTCAAACTATATGACCTAAAACCAGTGGCCATGGTGCATGAAATAAAAAATATAAACTATTTTTGAAACTATGATTTAAATCCCACTTTATTATATTCCACATTCCACCCTTCACTTCATTCTTATTTTCGATTTCCATTATCTTTCAATTCTAAAAAGACCCCCTAATATTGATGGTATCATTCCATTTTAGATCACCTCTCACAATTTCCCAACGCACTAATGAATATCTAGTAGAAATCAATAGTTTCAATGTTTCAAACTTGTTCAAAGTTCGATCTTACATTTTCTTGACCCTTTCTTGACTGGTATAGTCATAGTCACTATGTTTCATACATGGTCAACAGTTTCTCCCGACTCACTATTAACCCTTTTATCTAGGTCTTGAAAGTCTCTATTTACCTCCTTTCCAACTATATATCTTGGTAGAGTTACATCACCCTTAGTATCACCCCTTAATTCCTTTTCAAGCATTAGGTAAGAGGCCTCATGTCACTAGGAAATTATGAACCTGATATATCCTCGCCACTAAATTTGTCTTAAACATATCATAGGACTGCCCTATAATTCCTTATTTACCACTATGATCATGAATAATGTGGGCTTTGGAGTTCTTTTGGGTGTGTACCAATATCATAAAGCTGCACAAAGGATCCCTTGGTCCAAACTCTATGACCTTAAACTAGGAGTCAGTGTTCAAGAGTTATGACCTTAAAATGTATAAATTTCACCTTAAGTTGTGTATATGGTACACATGGATCTCTAGTCCTCATTCACATTTTTTTTCTATATCCTTCTATATATGTACCATTGAATTGAAATTTACCTTACTTACTCGAGAAACATGACTTTAAACTACCATCCATGGTCAAGGACATATGACCATAAAATATATGCAATATCCCAGTCACATGATGTTAAACTGTGAGATGCCTCCTGATCACATGTTTCTAAACTATAATACGAAACATTATCACCGTATGGCGTCAAACTATGCATTTATCATACACATCACATGCCATAAACCTACAAGGTGTCATGGGCCCCAACCTGAGAGGCACTCTCCAAAATCATTTTTATTCTAAAACAACATTCACATTTTTAGTAGTCTATCAATTTATAATATGATGATCCCATTTAATGGGGGTATTACATTTGTTTTGACCAATATTCTTACACCAATGTTCTTTAATCCATGGTGGAGTAATTCCAGGAGTGTTAGAATCCTTTAAGCATTCCATCACTCCATTCCCAAGATTATCATGCCTTTTTATGAATAATTGTATTATTTAATGTTTGAAGGGACCCTATAATGGATTAGTATCAATCCATTTCAGTTCACCACCCCCGCCCCCAGGGAAATGGCCTAGATGAATTTTGATGACATTCTGAGATAATTTCCATGTTTCGAACAAAGTCAGTAGTCAGACCTCATCTATTGTCCCCATTCTCGGCTATCATAATGGGTGTTGTGTTTTGAACATGGATATTTGTTACCATGTATTTCCATGACACTCTCATTGTTTTCTATATTTTGAGAATTGTAACTCACACTTCAAATTCACGGTGGTTTGGGTCAAACTCACAACCACTAGAGTTATCCCTTTCATGCACTAGAGGATTTTGGAAAAGCAAGTCAGCTATTATGTGGTCCTAATGGATTTGAAACACTCTCACTTAAAGAAAAATCACATGTTCATCCCTTTTTTTTTGACATTGGGAATGACCCGTGCGAGCATATAGATTTTTTTGGTTGTTTCAGAAATATGACCGATGTAATACAATAAATGTAAGGAAAAATATTAAGGCATTAAAATTAAGAAAAACCAATGTTTCAATGGGTCGTCTACATATCAGATCCTTCTTTGGATTTTTTTTTACAACTCTGCCTCATTGATCGAGTGCTAAATCTCATCCAACCTCCATGGAGTGGGATTGAATACCTGATACCGTGCTTCCAAGTATTCGTTCTACTCATCAGCATTAAAAAGAACATCAAAAGCATTAATCCTCAATTGATCCTACTCCAACTAGAACTGAGACTCTTCCTTCCCAATCTTGGCCTCCATGGACTTGGACGCTTCCAGTTGAGCACTAATGTTTCTAGTGATCTCAATTTGAGTAGTAGTAGGGATCATGTTTACATGTTTCGGCTACTATAGATAAAAAATATCTTCTTCCATTATCTAACGATCCTCGGATCCCTTATACTTGTGTTTCCTATAGGCCAGATCGATCTCCTACCATTACATACCCCCCCTTAAAGAGGAAGTCTCAGGACAGTGCAAGAAGATGGTTAGAATCCACCCCACTGATCCCTAAAATGACTAACCAATGTTGGATTGATCCCACCCACTGGGTAAGTTCATCTATCTGAATGCGAGTAATGGCGTTCAAAACGTTCTAACATACCTTGGTATGGAAAAATTGATTATCCTTGGTGACCTCTTGGCCAAAATAATAGACATATTCTAGTTCCACAAGCTCATCAGGGGGAATGGTCATGAATATATTTTAGGTTGCATCCTCCAGGTGCAGGTTTTCTAATGCGAGTGGATGGAGAATAGTTCTATATTTTGTCATGATTGAAATGATTATTATTCTAGGGAACACTTCCTCATTAACATTTCCACCTATAGAAGGAGCCTCTTCTACACCTTGTGGTATCCAAGAGGTGGATGTCATTACGTAGAATTTAGATCACCATAGTTGACACTTGTGAATATTCTGACACATGTTCACCCAATGTGGCCTCCCCAGTAGCCTCAGTTGCTGATGTTGTTTCTACATCCCTCATCACAATTTCAACTACAATAGACACTTTTTGTAGAAGCATAATATCATCCATTGTATCTCTTTCATACATCTCTTTTTTAGGCCTAGTCTCAACCCCCTACATTTAGGTCATGTTCTTATTAGTCCACTATAATGGATCCTTTGAACATTTACCATATAACATGGACTCTCTGGACCTACCATTGAGAGAGAATCATCTTTTATAACCACATCAACCTTGGGCACAGCTAAAGTAAATGTTTATTATGGTGTTTTAATCTAATGTGAAATTCAGAAATTAAATTGAAAATATGATATAAATTCATAGAAAGGAAAATAAAATAGTAAAATACATAATATTGGAAGGAACTTACATGAATTATATACTGTTGTGAGAATCTCTAGAAGATTAAAGGCTAGTCCCCAGACAAAGTTCCTTTTATGTCTGCTACCTCAATTGTCGGCACGAATGCTTGACAACACATAGATAAGACATTAGAATGCGACCCCACACTATCCACTTTATGGGTTGAGGCTCCATAATCCTCTTTTATGGATCAATATTGTACCACTCCATCCTTTGTCCTTGATTCATGCTCAAGTGGAAAATGAGTTACACAACATTTCTAAAGTGAAAGTTATATCTGTGGTACATAAGATCTAGTTATTTACATGGTACATAGAGAATCTTCCTCTATAGAAGATCATTGATAAGAATAATTTACTCATGACATGTATGATTCCTCCAAAAATTTAGAATGAACAACCAGTTCAAGTACATAAAATTGTGGGGGAGAGGTCTTGTCCAACAACACCTTCACCCGGTCTGACATTAGGAACATAGTGACCCGAGAATTCACCTTCTTTTCAAGATCCTCCAAATTAAAATCCCCATCATCACAAGGAATATAGATTCCATTATTGGTGTGACTAATCCCAATGAGATGCATCTAGTGACTATTGATATTTCTCCAAATTTCACGAACACTATAAAATTTCACGAAGACATCCCAATTGTCCCAAGCCATTGGAAGGATAGATTCAATGAGAATTAACATGAGGTATATCCACATACTGGGAGATTGTAATAGTGTTCTAGGGACCTACCCAGATGTATCCAATTCTTCCTATGTTTGTATGCATATGGATTTTGGGCCTAGTGGTTCTTCTCTCTCATTTTAAATCTTGCTTGTCTCAGTTCATGAACCATTGGTCCCTCTTTTGAAGTCTTTTCCACTGATCCGGCTCTTTCACCACGGTTCACAATAGTCACCTCTATCTATCAGGAACATGGTGTAGGGATCACCACTTCATTATCTCGGTCGGCTCACTATCTCAGTGTTACCTCAGGATATGTGGTCCCCCAACTCTGCACGTAGTTGTGAGTAAGCTCGCACAAAATAGTGGATGGATGTAGTTCAATGAAAATATTTTTGTATACACATGTAAAAATGAACCATAATGCCTTATCAATGTAGGGTGTAACTATTTAAGAACCTCGGAGTACACCATCAGAGTCAACTTTTGCAAGAAACTAAATTTTATTTGAAACTGGTGTGGATTATATGGCTCACAGACTAGCTCACATTCGACTATTTATAAGAGTACACCACCTCAAAATTCCATAATTTACAAATTATAATCCTCAGTCCCAACACTATCATTGGTCGCCACCCTCGTTAGTATAGATAATGGATGAAAGAATAATTTATCAACCAACCCAACCATATCCCGTACTTTTTCCTGGCTCGACATGAATAAGTGAATTTCTATGATGCTCATGATTTCCAATTAAAAATTTGTTGAGAGAGGTAAATTGGGATCAAATACTTATAAACCCCAACTATGTGGACACCCAAATATATAGAAAATGAAAATACCAAGACACCTGTAGTGATGTCTTCCCTTCATTGGTGTGTTGATGTAATTTGTATAACTTCACCAATATAGGAACGACAAATCATGCACACTACCTCTTCATTATCAGTGTCTCCAAGATAAAGGTTCTCAAAATAACCCCTATTTTTCATCCATCAATGGGATCATTAATGCATAAATGTGTTACTTAATGAATCCCACTATCCTGACAATGGGTTGAGCATCGTTCTTGACAATGTATCACTAGAGATTCCACTATCTGGATACCAGAAACTACTAGTAAGAGCCATTATTAAACCACTTGTATCCCATGGGACATGTTTTTGGCCTCTTCATTATAATCCTTGTTGGTTAGTCCCCCCTATACGGGATCCCCTTCTAGTCTATTCAAGAAATATTTGAACGCCTACTTTAAGGGAACATCACTTGTTCATTGATTCTTCTCACGGGTTCCCTTACCAGGATCCAATAGAGCCTAGGCCTGAGTAAGTAGTTTCTCTTCCCCCCATTCATTATTCATTGGGTAAAATTCATCATACATATCCCCAAGGATCAGGATCTGAGATATTTGGTTAAGGTCCCATGGGTTGATTCTGACCGCCCCTTATTGTTGATAAAATATATTGTTCCTCAATAAACATCTACTCAGCAACTCAAGAATGATATCATATGGACAATATATGTGGATCTTTGAAGCCCATGTTGGATAATAAAGTCCCAACCACTTCAAATATTCCTCAAATTTAAATCATTGCATACATTCCTAGTTTGAATAGGCCCACTAATCTGGGATGTTTTCACCCTAGATAAAATCTAAGCCAACATTCCATCCCTTTATATGGGTCCCCCAAAACCACCATGAAAATTGTTTGATACTATGGTGGGGATGCATCATCCTCAAAAATCTCCTCATCAACAGTGTTGATATTTTTATAGAGGAAGTCTATTGTGATATTTGCATGGTCATTCCATATGTGTCCTGCAGTAGCCCTATTCCACTGATATTTCTCTGTTACCCCCCAGAACCAGTAATTTGGATCATCCCTACTCTCCATCAGGATAAAGGCATTGTCACTCATGTTGAATCCATAAATTATAAACCAATTTCGTGGAGAATATTCATTTTGAGCCTTCGAAAACAATCCAAGTAATAATTTGATGTTGGAGGTTCTTTAGATGCCCACCCTTATCATGATGTTGTCCACCATATATTCCCTCTAAGAAAAAATTGTGTTGAATCCCTAAGTAAATTCTTGAGCAGCCATTGGATTCAAGACATGAGAATTTTCTGAGTATTGTTTATGAAGTTCATTCATGAAGCTTATTTGTAGAGCTAGTTTGCAGAAATCTAGGTCACATTGCTAGTATCACAAAGTTTTGGTTACAATGTCTGGTTTGTTATACATCATTCAAGGAAAAGAGGGTTCATAGGTTTGGTTTCCTATAGAAGAGTTCACGTATAATGTTCATAGAGATCACGATCTTCGTGAAGAGGGAGAAAAAAAATATTTTTCTTCGCATAACATATAGTTTTATAGAGGCAACCCCAATGCTATTTATCGGCCTACAACTATGTTGTGGTTTGTGATAAATGTCAAGCCAGTGATCATCACAAATTGACATCATGAATGAACATTGAGAATGAGCTTAAAAAAAGGGAGAATATTATAGATTGTTTAGTTATTATACCTTTGAATCTGATCATCCTCTTTTCCCTGTCAACTCTCATTCTATGGAGGAGGAGATTTTTGTGGTCGAAATATGTTCCATAGTAATAGTCAATGAGGTCAATACCAAATAAGATAATATAAATTCCAAAATATCCCAAAAACCTCTTAATAATCTAAATCATGAACAATTGGCACTCATGGTTATCCAAGATGAGAATTCTCCTTCACAAACATATGGATCTATAATGGTGCCCTCCGTGAGTCCGATGACACTTTGTGATCGTGTGAAGGATTGATGCTATCCTTCAGAAACCCAACTGAGCTGTGATCCTTCGTGAATGACAAAATTTTCTTCATTAACCATTTCCCAACTTTGAGAAACCCCATGACAATAAATTAGAACCCTTATTCCAACTTTTGGGGGATGGTGACCCCACCTTTCAACTTCAAAATTTCTCGCAATTCATGAAACTCCTATGTATCAAAAACCAAATAAAAAAGGGATCATATAAGTTACTTGGGCTTTGAGAAACCCCCATTCACTTGTTATTGAAATCCTCCACCTTTTGATGTGTATTCCATTCCTAAAGGCCTATTCCCTACACAAATAAATAATTCTCACTGTGGAACTTGAGGATTTTGGAATAATTAAGACTTCAAGAAGTATTAATTTCCCAATCTTGGACTTCATCATGAGGCATGGTCACCCTGGTTCCCAAATCCTACACCTCTTCTTTTCCCCTAGCCCCTAAAAGGAAGATGAAATTCATAATGCACCACTATGAGAGGACCCATGCTTCATGAATCCCCTATTTTGATACTTTTAATGTTGTCTCCCTTTTGTTGACACCCATTTATGAAGGTTGAGTTCCCAATTACCCCAAACCCATCCAGTACTAGTCCAGCTACACCTTGAGTCCTTATATGATATTTTACACCTATTTATATGGTATAATCCACTTTAATTGTGGCCTATTACCCCCACATGTCTTTTTTATTCTCATGATATGTATGCTAATATTTGTGGCCTCTTAGTATATGCACAACAATGTTGACCACAATATTGAACCATCCTCCCCATCATTAAAACCAAGAATTTACAAACCCATTACCCAAAAATGGGGGAATGAGCTATGGACACGTTTTTTCAATGGGTAGGAAGTGAGTCCACCACGTTCGAGCTTTATGATGTAATTTTTATTAGTACCAAAATTCTCAACACACTATGTTAAACAATAGCCTTACCATGTTCAATAGGAACTGAATGCATTGTGTGTGAGTGGAATGGGATGGTCTTCAAATCACTTAACCTTATTAGGAATGAGATCCTTATCACATTGAATTATATCATCCCCACATGAAATAAAATCCTCCTAAGGTAGGTCACATACATAAACCCTGCACCATCTATCATTTTTCCTTCATTCACTACACGAGTGTCATGTATACAAATTTCTCTTGTTTCTCACACTAAGAATGACTCACTTCGTATTATAGGTTAGTAGTGACCTTGAAAACCACCTTTCATATTCTTTTAGAGTCATCAGGAGTGTAATCCCCAGCATCTATACTCACCTCATGGACCACTTCAATGTTTAATCTATAATCAAATCATTTCCATGGAGATCCCATTAGTTGTAAGACCCATCCCAATACATACTACATGGGATTTTTTATCAACCAAATAGGATATGTTGGAAGCCACTCTAGGGTCCAAACCCAACATCCACATTCAATCTGATTTTTTTAGACCCCAGTTCTGGTAAGTTCTTTCCCCACCCAAAGACCACATATTCTTCGAGTACCTTGGACTGCTTCCATGAATATTACCCACACTATCCCCCACCGATGTACCATATGTGACATGGGAATACCTTACACATGATTCTAAACTACATTCACCAGTATTATCATATAACCTAATATTGTGGTATCGAACTATGTGGGTTTTGATACCTGTAATCTAAAGAGGGTATGTTGGACACCTTGGTGAGGTTCAATCCCAATGAATGGTAAACCATGGTACTAAATATGAGGGATTTACCTCCTCAATCTAGATATAGCGGTATTTAGATCAACCATATAGGTGTGACATTTTTCCTTTATGGGATACACCTCTGAGATACTCCTCCACTGGCGTTCTGATATATCCATCTGGGGTTCACCTCCATGTGGAATTCTCCTTAGCCTTCATGGTGTGACATCTTCCAATTATGGGAAAAACCTCCAAAATCAACCAAAAATGTGTTCTAATCCATCCATATATGGTTCAAATATATGGGTAATTCTCATTAAACTTCATGGTGTGACATCTTCCCTCTTTGAGACACACCTCCCAAATCTATCTCCATGGGATGTTCTGATCCATCCATAGTTAAAACAAGGCTCTCCCTCATAGAGATGTGCATCACTGATCCACCTCTATGATGAGTTAAAATAAATAAACTCCATCTCCAATATATGATGAACTCATTACCCTATATGTATTCATCCTACTAAACATGGGATTTATGTGGTGAAATAATTGGAAGATGTATGCCCACAACATTAGCCACCTCTTGCTAAAAATAGGATTCATAAGGTGATAGGCTTAGAATATAAACATCTCCAACATTATATACCTCATGATTTATAGGAGATACCTTAGGTTCTACACCCAGGATTCCTACATGAGATGAATTACTATGAGGAAGAATATTGATGACCAATGTTCATAGCATCCTATTAGGCCAGTGAGGCTCTAAGTGAAAAATCTCAGGACAGATGGATGTTAACTTTTAAATACCCATTAGAGTGTCCAAACCTAATAAGTGTAATTAATCAGAATCTTTAATGGAATGTCCCCAAGAATGAGGTCCATGAACATGAAATAAATATGTGATGGAGATCCGGACAAGGAGATAAGTTCCACGGAGTATTCTATGGAAGAAGGAACTAATATCCCCTCATCCCATTTTGATTAAAGAAGTAATGAAATCCACCAGGCTTTAGAATAAAGAAATGTATGGAAACAATGTGACACCACATAATTTTAACACAATCAATTGTGTGCTCTGATGAAAGTGTCAGATACATGTTTTACATAAAAATGTTTTTTGTTTTACAAGTTATCAATAACATCTAAAAATAAAATTTATTCCTATATTATTATTTCTCATTAATGAATAAATAATCATAAAGCCTCTAAACAATTGTGATGAATAAACTCCAATAACTGTATGTTATTTTTTATCACAGGGAGAGAAAAAAGATTCCATATCTTTAAGAAATAAAATATAAAATGACTATATTTTTGAAGATTCTATGAATGAATTATTATTATTTTGAGATTATGAGAATTATGAAACTTCATAACAATATTTTATAATAATAATGAAAAATTGAAAGGGTCTAGGGTATTTTATCTATATCATGTGATATATATGTTTAATCACATTCTACTAGATGTTGTTATAGAAAAAGGTATAAAATATTTCATTTTAGGTGATATATACTATCTAGATAGTCATGCTCAAGTTGATTATTTCTAGTTTCTTTGGTATTGTATTTGCCCAATATTTTTCCTGGGATTTCATTTTTTTAATAATTAAACATTCAAAATTAAGACTGTTGTGTAATGTTTTTCTATCGATAAAAATTTATTTTTTGGGTTGCAACTACAAGGTGAAAATGTAGGTATTTGGTTGTGCCTCTGGGTAGAAAAAGGATGCAATTGTTTGAGTTGTGTATCTTGGTAGAAAAAAGGAAGGAATATTTATGTATTGACTCTAGATGTAAAAAACCAAGTTGTATTGAGATATTAAATCAACTTAAATGGGAGGTCAATTATATAATGGGTTTCATAATGTCTTTTTTAGATTTTTAAGAGTATATTTAAGATAACTTTGACCCAAAACACTATAAAATACCTCAGTTAAATTTTATTTTCTACATTATATTTTTATAACTATGAATTTTTTTATAATTTTATAAACAACATAATTCATCAATTAATGGAAATTAATCAATAAAATATCTATGAAAAATATATAAATATCCTTCTATGAAATTAATATAGTGATTAGGTATTCTACATTGAATTTGAATTTTCTTGAGATCTCATGCTTGATCAGTTGGTCAGTGTTGTAGTCATTAGATAATAAATTCTTGATAGATCTTTAAGGAATGCGTGGGAGTATTCCGTGATGATATTATTCCCTACTAAATGAGTCTTAGAAAAAAAATCAAAGTCTGTGTAATGTCACCTCCTTGAAGGATGGGTCTTTGGGAAGATTCATCAAAAGGGGTTATATTACCAATATCCCCACTAATCAAGTAGTGATCTTGGATAGGTATAATCATTGAGAGTTTTTTATTATTTTCCATATTATAATTTGGTTGGGTAGAAATAAATTTTTGGTAAATAATATTTCCAATCATCTCTTTATTAAAATGGCATTGAGTGATTGGAAGTGTATATTGCTTTTGGTGATGAAACTATCACATTCGGTTTCATTCTAATAATCTTTAAAAGAAGGCTTGGGGAATTGGTTGAATACTTCCCAAACTATCTATAAATATCATGCAGGAATGATATACTTTAAATATACCCTTTTTTATTATAATCACTTGATTATAATTTTGGGTGATGATCATATGACCAAGTTGGATTTTATAGAACCCACAATTTTTTTGATATTTCATCCTCATTTGGTATTTCCATTAATTGGGAATGAAACTAAGTAAATATAGAATTTATAATTTTTTATAGTTCATTTAAAGGAAAAAAATACACCCTCATTGATCGAAGTGTGTTACCTTATAAGGAGTTGATTTTCATATGAAATTATAATATGAAAGGTTCAAATTCTAATGATTTCATTATCTATCTAAAGGAATTAAAAAGAGAAGTTTATAATGTAATTAGTCTGATCACATTAATTTTAAAAGTGAAATGAAAATTTATTAATGTTTTTTATGTTAGGTATTGAACATTTCAAGATATTATCAATGCACAAGTTGATTTTACGCAGGTTACACATTTGAATGGTGGGGTGGAGCATGGAAAAGCGATCATTGGATCAGGTTTGTTATAACAAGGGGTGAAAATTATGGAAGGGGGTATTCATCTATTATATATAGTTTTTATTATCATCGGTATGTGTATATTGATCAGTATTTCTTGGATCAACATGAAATTAGGTCTTGAAAGTGTTAGTCTATACATGGTTAGGTAAATTAACAAAATATAGGAACATGAAGGGTTTGGGTTTTTACTAATATCATGAAGAATGTTGTACCTATCCGGGTGTATCGGTGAAATGTTGGTTATCAATAGTGGGGGAATGAAAATGTTTAAGGAGATTTTGAATTAGTGAAGTGTTAATGAATTATCACACCTAGGCTATAGGAACAGAAGTCTTAGGTTCTTCAACTTTGGTTGGTCACGACAGAGCTGCAAGAGTAGGACCGGGAGGATCGAGATTCCACCATGTAGGGAAATGATATAGAATCATAAAGACATAATTTATAAGTTATTTCATTAGGGGAAGCATCAAGGAATTAAAATCATGGAGGTAATCAAGATACATATTGATTTAAAAAAAACAATGTCTTGTGGGAAGACATTAAAAATGAGTACCATGTTACTTTTAAAAGAGGGGTTCCATATAGAGATCGATTTAGTACATTAAAGGATACCTTATTTGATATCGATGGTTTATAATTTCAACATATTATAATGTTTAGGAAAAAAATAGACTAGTCTATTTATAAAATTACTTTGGTGATCAGATCTCATCCATGTGCATATCACTCTCAATGATAAGATTATCCCATGGAGAAACAATATGTATGTTAAATTATTTATTATGAATAAGTCATAGATATATTTTATATTATAAATATTGTTTTATTTTTTCAAATATCACATTATCTCCCATTATTTTTATATATTTTTTGAATAAAATATATCTTGATTCCTTTGTGCTCTATTTTTTTTAAATTTTTAATTTTTTGTATTATTGTTTCTGTTGTTTTTTAATTATTATTTTTTCTATTTTTTTATTTCTATTGTGTTTTTATGTTATTATTATTATTATTATGGTTTTTGTTTTTTTGATCCTACAACACAATTTTTTTCAATTTTATGCTAAATTTATTTTAAAATAAAAAAATGGGGGTTTAAAAACTTAATTTTATAAATTTTTTGATTTTGGAATTTTTTCAATGGATTCATATGGGAATGTGGTGGAATATTATTGGAAACATATCACATGGTTTTAGGGGAGCTAAAACTCTTGAGGGATCCCTATTAAAATAAAAGGGTGGAAAATATCATAAAATAATACATTGGTAGGGGGACCATACCAGATCAATTACTGAAGGGCGGGTGAGTCTTTGAGTAATCAATTAAGAATAGAATTGCACAGTGAATAGTATGAAATACCAAAATTAATGTGGATGTTCATAATTAAAAAAAATATTATAATTTATTCCTTATAAGGGTATTTAAAATATACCTTTTAATAATAAAGATAATAATGGACCTAGTGGGTACTTTAGAATCAGTATAGGGAGGGATGTAGCTTGATCCACCTTGGGTCCATGGCTGTGTGACTATTTCTGTTTTGTATTCCACTATACATAAATATAATTAATATAATTATAATTTTATTATTGATTTTATTCTTATTGTTACACAAAAATTGTTTAATAAAAGATATAGGTATAGGTTCTTTCTTATAATCTATGATTTTTGAATTTTTTAAAATTTCCGTAGGATTGATCATTAATCATTTTTTAAGGATATATCTAGTAGATATTGGTTTTTTGGTTTTCATATTAGTCTTATGATCACATAAAATATATAATATTACACTTTTTCAGAAAATGATTATTATTACCTTTGAATGAGATGTTTTAAGATATTATATCATTTCGTAATGAATGTTTTGAAATGGTCCCTAGACATTAGTACTGATTTTTCACCTCCCATTTTATATTCTTGGTTAGGTTTTCTATATTTTAAACATAATTTTTTTAAATACTAAACCATTTTTTATTTATAGCTTAATTTGGTAACCATTTAAATTCATTTAAAAACTAATAATCTATCAAGACCTATTGTTTCTATAGTATTTATAGAACTTCAAATTTCTCCACCTTTGTAATACATCATGTTGTTATAAAATAGTGACTTTTGATTTTTATAGGATATTGGGTATGTGAATCATGAATAATAAACAATTATGTTTTAAAAAAATTATGCAGTCTAATAATGATTGTAGAAATTAGTCATCTTTTGTATTCTGTTTTGTATAAAATTATTCTATATTGTTTAAAAGGAAAATAATATGTTATATCAGGAAGTAATAAATGACCAGGCTAATGATTTTTGGATGATGCCTCCAAATTAAACTTAGTATATAGAGAACCCAATCAATGAGAATGTTATTAAAAACAACTAAGAGGTGCATCCAACATTTGAATATCACTATGTGAATATATAGGAATAAAACACTTCTCAGACCTCTAATAGTTATTTGGAGAATAAGTAGTAGGGTAATTATGAAACTAACAATGATGTTTCTTTTAATATTGATTAGGAAAATTATCATCATATTATAAAAGATAAATTGATTGATTTAATATATTATATTACAAATTCCACTAAAGGGAAAAAATAAATTCTTAATGAAGTTGAGTTTTCCACCCCACACCTAAGTAAAACTAAGATATATAAAGACTATTTTAAATTATATAGGGTAGTTTTTCCACAATCATCGTTGATTTTTATTGAAGAAAATTTGTTTTAAAAAATAAAATGATCTAGAGATACCTTAAAGGTTGATGTAGATGTTATATTTATTATCGTCATCAAGTAATGGAATGGAGAAAGACATTAAAAAACACAAGAATGATTGTATTATTAAAGATGGTATCTAAGAGGAGATGTATCCTTGGTTAAAGTCCAAGAAAATATTGTGTTATAAATATATAATGATTGATATATCATGCTGCCTAGTTACCTAAAATAAGAGAACATATGATTTATTAAATCCAAATGGAGTTTGATCATAATATTAATTTTGACTATACAGAAATTCATGGGCAAAGAAAATCCTATAGATACATTTCCATTTATATATTTCTTTCGTTTTACATATTAATATCTTCTTTATGACATGGAATTTATTTAAATGGTAATTCTCAATGGATTTTTTTTGATTACAACTAATTCCAAATATTTATAAACCATAATGATTCAAAACTATAGGATGTTTATGTAATATTTTGGTTTTGAAATGTATTTATATTGGTGATATATGTATTGAAATTTCTTAATCTATATCACACTATCTATTTCAGTCTACATATATTATCTTTAAACTTTTTAGACTCTTGTCTATAATTTTTAATGATTTTTTTAATGTTTCATATATGTTTTAGAAGGATTGAAACAAATTTCATGGATGATTATATCTTATTAATGATATTTTAGTTAATTATTTTTATATGAATATTTTCTGATTAATAATGATGCCTGATATGAGATGATTCTTCATTTTCAACAATTATACCACACTATGTCTAATATATTCCTTTTATAAATATTTGTTTATACAACGTACTAGATTTTATATTTTTTAAAAATTATTTAACCTTTAAAATAATGAATAAATTCGTTGTGTAATTAGAATTGTGTTAAAAACTATATTTTGGTTATGGTTATTCGATCAATATCTATGAAGATTTTTTTTCATCATATCAATGAAACAATGATGTTTTCATTTGACACATTTTCTTTATCTATTAAGAAAATACTATGTTGTTTTTTTGTTAAACTAGATTATTTTTTATGATTTTGTCCATATATTTAGAGAACAATATCTTCAATAGAATAGTGATTGTGTCCAATGAGTATTACACTAAAAATATTATTTAATTAGATCAGATAATAATTTTTATGTAAAGACCCAGAATTTATGTGGATTTTTTTTAAAATACATGGGAATTTTATGAGTCCATGAAAATTTACGGTGCTTGATTCCGAGGCCCGGTGTGCTCGGAATCAATTTCTGAAGTTTTGTTCAGGTACGTTCAGTAAACGTATGAGTGAGAATTTATAAATTTTGAACCGGTGCTCGGAATTAAAATCTGAGGGCACCGTTGAACTCATAACATCGGTTATTTCTTAGCGAGACCTTCACTGGAGTTGCGTTCTATCGAGAATGGATGTCATATTTTGGGTCTCTAATAAGTTAAATAAAAATAAGTATTGGTTATTTTTATTTTTAAGGTGGTTAAAACCCCCAAGATGTGGTTAGTGGTGGGGGCCACCACATCATAACCTCCCATGACAGGTTATGGTGGTGGGTCCCACCCGCACATAACCTCCCTTGAGAGGATATCCTTGGTGGGGCCCACATGGTCTTCAAACCCCCTATAACCCCCAATTTATATGGGATGAAACTCTCCACCTTCACCCATTAATTAAATGTGTCAAACCTCATAATTAATTAATTGAACTCTTTCATTTAATTAATAGTCACCCATTTGAATTCTTTTGAATTATAGCCAACCATTAAAATAATAGATAGTCTATTATTTTTGGTTGTAAATTCATTTGGTGGAGCTTTGAGAGATAACTTGGAGAACACTTGGAGAATTATCTCTCAACGATGAACACAAAGAACGCCTCTTCATAATCCACCAAAGAACGATAGACTCTTTATTTGATTTTTGACAGATCCAAAAGAGAAGGAGCTAATTGCAAAGAAAACCAACTACCCTTCTTCCTCGGTTTCCTACCACGGATGCTTCCTGACGTCAATGAATCGATGTCTGCCATTCCTCTCCTTCCACCATCAACGATCAACAAGAGATTTATGGGAATTATGAGTTTTAATTGTTCTGTTTTACATTTTTCAACCTTGGATAATAATTTTCCGAATGATATCAATGTAACATGGAGGGCTCGGACCGCATGAACACAGCCTGACCCTCCCCCTTTGATTTTTCTCGTTTGTTGACGACGGTGGCAGCGCAACAGCGCCGCCAGAAGGATAGACCACGACCGAGCAGCCCGACCAGCGTCAGGATGGCCATGAAGAAAACTGGCAGCATAAGGGCCACCGAGTCGCTGGAGGGGCGTGCCACCATTGTGTCGCACAGGTGAAAGGGTCGTGACCAGGAGGGTCACGGTGCTCGGTGGGGGCACAACGTCGTTACACCATTCAGAGGAACTAGAGTTTGCGGCATGGATGAGCCGCAGGGGAGGTGTCACGGCTGGCCGCTCAGTGAGTCGGGAGGAGCGGGACCCAGTGGGTCCCTCGTGTTCTGTATTGGCCCCAGACGGCGCCGGTTTCGGCTGACACCCAAATGAAAAATCCGTTTAGGAAGCCAGGGTGGCGCGCGGTTTTCCACCCTGGCCACGGCTAAGGTGGACCCCCGCTGGGCTACCGGTCGCTAGGCTGACCAGGCCGCGGGGCCAACTGGGCCACCATCGGGCCGGGCAGCCCCCTCGGGTCGGGCCACTCACTCAGGCCGAGCTGCTCCCTCAGACCGAGCTGCCTTTGGGTCGGGACGCCCCCTTGGTTCAAGCCTCCGTCTCAAGCTGGGACACCCCTCGGGTCGGGCCACTCCCTTCAGGGCCGGGCCGGACCCGCAGACCGGGTCGGACCCCAGTCCGGACGTGATTATCCCGAATACACTTTTTCACCCATATCTTGGGCTACATGTGTATGATTGACGAACATCCTATAGCGATGGAAATCTTGGAGAGAGTAGGTTCTTTTGGCATACCCCACTTGAGATTTGGACACAATTGATGTACAATTGGTTTGGTTTGAACCTAAAATCCAACTGGGCCCCTGGAACATAAATGCCAATAACTCATAGACCGAGCATCCGATTGACATGTCGTCTATTGAGTTGAGACCCATGTGAAAAGGGGGACCTTTGAGATACTTCTAAGTGGGACTTCATGATAGTTGGAGTATCGACCAGTTGCTCATGGATCAGATCCTCATGGAGGAGAGTGATCGGAGTACAGAGACCTAGTAGCTATCTCAAACATGACGATTGCTGACCTTTCGACATAGAGTGTTTTGACTAGACCATATGGAAGAACCTATGTGTGATGCGGTAGAACCATATTGGGGAGCTCCTCTATGTGATGCAGCAGACCCACGATACATGACCGGAGGAGTGCCTCAGCAGGCTACGAGGGGGAGCGCCTCTATGTGACGCGGTAGACCCACAGTGGGGAGCACCTTTGTGTGATGCAACAGACCCATGGTACTGGACAGGAGAATTACAACAACACTCCGTGATAGTGGGATGCACCTCTATTTTATGTGGTAGGTCCACAATACTCTATTGTAGTAGAGTGCACCAGAAACTGAGGATTCATCAGTTTGACTGCGAGTGATACATGTTACCACCCCTAGTATAAAATCATAGTTTTGAGCTGAGTCGGTGACTTTTTTGTTTACCTCCTGATTGAGATGGGTTACTAGATAACTTTGGTATTTGTATGGGAATATACCTAATTAAGGGATTCTATTGTTTCATTACATTGTGGATATCCTTGTTCGATATTGTGAGACCTTGAGGGTCTCGGGGTCCCTACGGAGTATCGTTATACTCACCCCTATAAGGGCTATTCCCACACCATGCTGTGTTGGTTTCAGACGATAGACAACGCTGACTGAGGTAGAGAGTAACAGGACTGGATGGTACTCGGAGGTGGATCACTAGGAGTGACGGTGTACGGAGTGGACGGATGGACGTGGATTTCTGAGGAGGTCATATGTAGCTAACCTTAAGGTAGGAACCCTGTAGGATGACCTAGTATCTCTTTACATAATTTTAGTTGTACCAGTACCTTACAATTGGTCTTGTATTTCTGACCCCTTTTACTTTCCAGCACACTTTTTGTATAATATTTTGACATAGTGTTTTGCTCCCATGTGTGTACTCAGATGTGTTTTTTTACAGATATAAAGGAAATTCCTTCCCAGTTTAGGGATATACGCCTTTGGTTCCATTATCCATCCTTTGGCCTATGGAAGGCAGGATTGGGGTAGTTATGACACATGCCCTGGGGGACGAGTCATGAAAATTGGTATTAGAGATGTTGGTTCTATCACAGAACATAGAACTCCAATATTTCTTTTCTGTGAAGCAATAGTGTTAAGCGTACTAATTGTGGTTTTTAGTTCAGGGAGTCTAGTGTTGGTGCAGGCGGCTGACGTAACCAGACACCAAGACCCTGACTATTGATTTCCGACTTAGTGCATGAAAACACTGATTACGTGCCTGTAATTAAAATTTTTCTTAAGTCATCTCAACCAGGTCAGCTCACCAAGTATAATCTTTTGACTGTGTCTCATCTATTTCTTTCAGAATTCCTCCCCATAGAGCCCTAAGAGTCATACACTGTAACATCCCACTGAGTGATGAAGCCTCAGTGTAGGGCCCTTTACCAGTAGAGGCACCAGTGGTACCACTTCCCGTTGGGCCACCAATGCCACCATCCCCAATAGAAGATGATGCATACTGCTTGAGCACATTGAATGAGTTCCAGCTCCAGAGGCCACCAGAGTTTCGGGGAGATATGGACCCACATTCATTTAAGGATTGGATGGAGGCTATGGTGAGAGTCATCAGGATGATAGGGGCACCAACAGACTTTATAGTGATTCTTGTTGCGAGTCTCCTTCAGACAGCAGCAGACAGATGGTGGTGCCTAATTCTCCAGGTCCATGATGAGGTGACACTACTCTAAACAGACTTCAAGAGCCTGTTCTGGGTGGAGTTTGTTCCAGTTTCCTCATGACCGGTACAAATATAGGAGCTACTGTATCTATAGTAGGGTAGCATGATGGTGGTGCAATACCTAGTGCGGTTCACCGACCTCTCCTGCTACTCAAAAAATATGGTGTGGGACCCATTCTTCAGATCCCGGACCGTTGAGCAGGGGATCAGGTGAGAGATCAGGGAATCTATGAACTCCCCCAGCATCCTGATGCAGGCGGGGGTGTTAGAGAGAGACCTCCTAGTAGAGAGTTTACTTGCTTAGCAGTCACCAGAGGCGAGACCTACAACTAGTCGACTTGCAGTGGAGTCTTCTATAGCTGGAAGTAGATAGATGACACAGAGGTCCAAAAGGAACAGTCCCACGAGTGGATGACCATATGACTCAAGATCAGTTGTTCGGGGCACTCGAGGTAGTGATTTATATTCCAGGAGTAGATAGTTCTACTCATGTGATGGGCAGGGTCACATGGCTCGTGACTATCCGACCTTCCATTTAGATGATCAGTAGATAGCTAAGGGACCTCCCAAGAAGAGGAAGAGGTTTGATCGAGGTTGAACGCATGGCGTAGTCCGACGTGGAAGAAGAGATGGTCGAGCAGCTGGCGGTGGACTATGTTTTGAGGTGTTTCCACCACCACCACCAGGAGGTCCACCCCGACCGGAGGGAGCGGGTGGACAGGGGAGAGATCAGCTTTAGGTAGCTGAGGCCTATGACCAAAGCACTCCAGAGATGATTCGAGGTATGATCTGTGTCTACTCCACCTTATCTGATGTTCTTATAGACACAGGTTCTAGTCATCCTTTCATTGCCATTGCCTTCTTTCAGAGCTCAGAAATTCTGATGGATCCCTTGGATCAATCCTTTTGGCTATAGACTCCTACGGGAGCAGATTTGAGGATTACGCACTGGTGTCGATAGTGTGAGCTTACTCTAGGAGGTGAGAGCTTCGGCTGGGACCTCCTCCTAGTGGTGTCCAGGCCTTATAATGTTATCTTGGGTACAGACTGGTTATCTAAAGTCCATGCTCAGATTGACTGTATTAGGTGAAAAGTGTGGTGTGTCCACACATATGGGACCAGGTTCACGTTCACTGGTGAGAAGGGAACCTTTTTAGCATAGGACATACTTACTCAGAGGAGGGTTCAGCTGATCACTAATCAGTTGGCCTACCTTACCCTCAAAGAAGTTGAGGTGGAGAGTCTGACTTATTCTGTAGTGTTGGACTAGTACACGGATGTTTTCCCTGACAATGATATGAGACTACCTCCTCATAGAGAGGTGGACATCTACATTGAACTGTACCCTAGGACGAAACTGATATCTACTCCAGCATATCAGATGGCTCCCACTGAGCTTCATGAGTTGTGGGTACAGCTGGAGGACTTTCTAGGGAAGGGATTCATCCACCCCAGTGTTTCTCCTTGGGCAACCCTGATTCTATTCGCCAAAAAGGCATACCAGAGCTTGAGTCTCTCTGTTGACTAACATCGCCAGAACTAGGTGACTGTAAATAAAAAATACCCGCTCCTAAGGATTGATGACCTCTTTGATCAACTAAAGGGAGAATGGTGGTTCTAAATGATAGAACTCAGATTATGCTATCACCAGCTCAGAGTTCGAGATGAGGATGTGCAGAAGACGACCTTCAGGTGTCGGTACGACCATTAAGAGTTATTGGTTATTCCTTTCGGCATAACCAATGCTCTAGAAGTGTTCATGTGTCTCATGAACAGGATCTTCCAGCCATACCTCGATCGCTTTGTCATAGTCTTCATTGACAAAATTCTAATCTACTCATCTAATGAGGAGGAGTATTCCTACAATTTTTAGGTAGTACTGGACACACTCTAAGAGAACAAAATTTTTGGTATGCTCTCAAACATCCAGTTTTTGATTCAAGAGGTTCACTTCTTGGTAAATGTATTCTTGGAGGCTGTAGTTGCAGTAAATCCATCAAATATTGAGGAAATACTTGCTTAGGAGACACCCAAGAGTGTGACAGAGGTACAGAGTTTCCTGGTTTTGGTTGGATACTATCGGAGGTTCATTCTAGACTTTTCCAGAGTTGCAGCACCACTACCAGCCTTAACGAAGAACGGGAAACCCTTCATGTGCTCGGAGAGATGTCAACATAGCTTCCAGGAGATGAGGCATAGGTTGACTAGTGCCCCCATATTGAGGATTTCAGAGGAGGGCGTAGGGTACGTAGTTCACTGTGATGTATCAGGGACCAGACTTGGGTGTGTCCTGATGCAGGAGCAAGCAGTGATCTCAGATGTTTCTCAGCAGCTGTGAAAACATGAGCAGAACTACTCTACCCATGACCTGGAGTTAGTAGTAGTGGTGTTCTCCTTGATGATATGGAAACACTATCTGTTGGGAGAACTTTTTACGATATACTATGATCACCAGAGTCTCAAGTATATCTTCTCTTAGAAGGACCTGAACCCGAGAAGGCGGCGTTGTCTTTAGTTCCTCCAGGACTATGACTTCGAGATAGTCTATACTCATGGGAAGGGGAATGTTGTTGCAGATGCGCTCACCAGGAGGACTGGTATTCAGCTGCAAGGAGAGGTGACAGAGTAGCTGGCTGCCTTGCAGATATCATTTGTGGATAGGGATAGAGAAACCTATCTACAGTCTCTTACAGTCACTCCCCCACTACTTCATCAAGTGAAGGAGGTGTAGAATGGGGAAACTGACTGCGAGATGTGACATGCTCAGATATCTACAGGGCAGGAACCCGATGGATTTTTTAAAGGTGGGGATCACGTCATCCTCTTCAGAGGATGTACCATGGTACTAGTTGCACTTCAGGAAGAAGTGTTTAGGGAGTTCCACACATCCCCACTAGTGGTACATCCCGGAGTGGCAATGATGTACCAGGACCTTCGACGACAACACTAGTGGCCAGGTATGAAGAAGGCGGTAGCGGAGTTTGTCTCTCGACACCTCGCTTGTCTGTAAGTGAAGGCGGATCACCAGGTACCAGCAGGCTTGGCTCCGCCCTTAGAGGTCCTAGAGTGAAAGTGGGATGGGATATCCATGGACTTCGTGACTGGTTTTCCATATACATCCAGGGTTCACGATTCGATATGGGTGATCGTAGAACGACTCACCAAATAGTCCCACTTTCTACCAATTAGAGAGAAGGGATCAATAGAGATCTTATGACGCCTCTATATGCAAGAGGTAGTGCGTTTTCATGGAGTAAAAACCACTATTGTCTCCGACTGTGATGCACGGTTTACTTCCCAGCTATGGAAGGGGTTGCAGGAGGCTTTCAGGACGCAGCTACGTCTAAGCACTGCCTTCCATCCTCAGAAGGATGGCCAGAATGAGAGGACCATTCAGAAACTCGAGGACATTCTCTATGCTTGTGTCATAGAATTCAGTCGTATCTGGGAGGACCACTTTCCTTTTGTGGAGTTTTCCTTCAACAACAGCTATCACTCCACCATTGGTATGGAAACTTTTTAGGCCTTGTATGGTTGGCCTTGTAGATCGCCACTGGGCTGGACAGACCCAAGGGAGTCCGCACTAGTGGGACCAGAGATGGTACAGGCTACCACAGAGAAGGTGAAGATCATACAGGAGCAGATGAAGACTGCACAGAGCAGGCAGAAGTTGTATGATGACAGAAAACGAAGACCTCTGAAGTTCAAGGATGGAGACCATGTCTTTCTACGGGTCTCACCTTGATGAGGTCTACATAGATTTTTCCTAGGCAGCAAGTTATATCCATGGTTCATCAGACCTTTTCAGGTCCTCATCAGAGTAGGCGAGGTGGCTGACTGCCTGGCTCTTCCACCTCAGTTGAACAGGGTGCACAACGTCTTCCACGAATCTCAGCTAAGGAGATACATGCATGACCCTTTCCGCATCATTGACCACGGAGAGCTGGACATCGTTGATGGGGTGACATTCACAGATGTTCTAGTGGAGATTGAGGATTGATAGGAGCGGGTCCTACATGGATGGTCGATACCTCTGGTGCGCATTTGCTGGCAGCAAATGAACCTCCAGGAGAGAACATGGGAGAGGGAGGCCCAGAATCCTGATCAGTACCCCCATTTGTTCCATTAGTTTGAGTTGTAGCTTATGGTGACGTAAAGCCCTGAGGTGGGGAGAATGTAAAGAACCAGAATTTTTGTGGATTTTTTTTAAAATACATGGGAATTTTACGAGTCAGTGAAAATTTACGGTGCTTGATTCCGAGGCCCGGAGTGCTCGGAATGAATTTCTAAAGTTTTGTTTAGGTACATTCAGTAAACGTACGAGTAAGATTTTATAACTTTTGAACTGGTGCTCAGAATTGAAATCTGAGGGCACCGTTGAACTCGCAACGTCGGTGATTGCATAGTGAGACCTTCACCACAGTGGCGTTCTATCGAGAATTGAAGTTAGATTTTGGGTTTCTAATAAGTTAAATAAAAATAAGGTTAGCTTATTTTTATTTTTAAGGTGTTTAAAACCTCCAAGAGGTGGCTAGTGGTGGGGGCCACCACACCATAACCTCCCATAAGAGGTTATGGTGGTGGGGCCCACCGTCACATAACCTCCCTTGGGAGGATATCATTGGTGGGGCCCACATGGTCTTTAAACCCCCTCTAACCACCCATTTATGTGGGATGAAACACTACACCTTTCCCCATTAATTTAATGTGTCAACCCTCACAATTAATTAATTGAACTCTTTCATTTAATTATTTGGCACCCACTTGAATTATTTTGAATTATAGTCAACCATTAAAATAATATATATTCTATTATTTTAGGTTGGAAATTCATTTGGTGGAGGTTTGAGAGAGAAAATGGAGAAACCTTGGAGAATTATCTCTCTACTAAGAACGTGAAGAACACCTCTTCGTCATTGACCAAAGAACAACATACTCTTTCTTCAATATTTGACTGAGCCAAAAGAGAAGGAGCCGACCGCGAAGACCGCCGACGACGCTTCTTCCTCGGTTTCCTACCATGGACGCTTCCTGGTGTCAACGAATCGACATCCTCCATTCTTATCCTTCCACCTACAACGATCAACAAGCGAGGAAAGTGAATTTTGAGTTGAATTTTTCCATTTTACATTGTTCATCCTTGGATAATAATTTGATGAATGATATCAACATAATGTGGAGGGCTCGAACCGCACGAACACATCCCGACCCTCCCCCTTTTATTTTTCTCATTTTTTGAAGATAGCGGCGGCGCAACGGCGCCACTGGAAGGATAGACCACTGTCGAGAAATGCAACTGGTGTTGGGCCGACCGCAAAGAAAACTGGCAGTGCAAGGGCCGTCGAGCCACCGGAGGCGCGTGGTGCCGTCATGCCCTGTAGGTGGAAGGGCCGTGGCAAGGAGGGCCATGATGGTCGGAGGGGGCGCGGGGCTGGTGTGCCACATGGAGCTGGGGAGCCGCGCCTAGGGTAGGCCACGACGGAGCAGGAGGAGCGGCTGGCTGCTCGGCAAGCCGGGAGGAGCGGGACCTAGTGGGTCCCACGTGTTCTAGACCGGCACCACCTATTGCCGGTTTTGGGTCACACCTGAATGGAAAAGCCGTTCGGAGAGCCATGGGGCACACGGTTTCCCCCCCTGACCGTGGCTAAGGTGGACCCCCGCCGGGCCGCCGAGTCGCCAGCCCCACCGGGCCACAGGGCCAACCAGGCCGCCATCGGGCCGAGCCGCCCCCTCGGGCCGGGCCACTCCCTCGGTCCGGGCCTCTCTTTCAGGATGGGCCTCCTTTGGGTCGGTCCGCACCCTCGGTTCGGGCCACCGTCTTAGGCCGGGCCACCCCTCGGGCTGGGCCACTCCCTTCAGTGCCAGGCTGGACCCGCGGACCGAGTCAGACCCCAGTCCGGACGCAATTTTCCCGAATACACTTTTGCACCCATATCTTGGGCTATGAGTGTTAAATTGATGAACCGCCTGTGGCGATGGAAATAATAGAGCGATACGGTTCTTTTGGCATACCTCACATGAGGTTTTAACATAGTTGGGGTACAGTCAGGTTGGATTGAACCTAAAATCCAATTGGGCCCCTGGAATAGAAATACCAATAACTCACAAACCAGGCGTCCGATTGGTGCACCGTCTGTTGTGTTGAGACCCCTATGACGAGGGGTACCATTGAGATACTTCTATATGAAACTTAGTGATAGTTAGAGTATCAACCAATAGCTTGTGGAGTACATCCTCCTGGTTACGAGTGAGCAGAGTACACAGACCTAGTAGCTGGCTGAGACCTGACGACTACTGACCTTTCGACTCAGGGTGTTTAGACTAGCTTAGTGGGAAGCGCCTCTGTGTGACGCGGAAGACCCACAGTGGGGAGCGCCTCCTTGTGATGCAGCAGACCCATGGTACTCGACAGGAGGAGTACCTCAGCAGGCTACGAGGGGGAGCACCTCTGTGTGACACGGTAGACCCACAATGGGAAGCGTCTAAGTGTGATTCATCAGACCCACGGTACTCAACAGGAGGAGTACCACAATAGTCTAGGATAGTGGGAAGTGTCTCAGGGTAACGTGGTAGGCCCACAATAATCTATTATGGAAGAGTGCACCACCAGATGAGGATTCATCAGTTTAACTGGGAGTGATACATGTTACCACCACTAGTATAAAATCCTATTTTTGAGCTTAGTCAGTGACTTTTGTGTTTACCTCATGATTGAGATGTGTTACTGTATAACTTAGGTATATGTATGGGAATATACCTAAGTAAGCGATTTCGTTGTTTCTTTACTTTATGGATATCCTTCTTGGATATTGTGAGACCTTGAGGGTCTCGGGGTCCCTACTGAGTATCTTTATACTCACCCCTGCACGGGCTATGCCCACACCACATTGTGTTGGTTGCAGACGATGAACAACGCTGACTAAGGCAGAGTGTTCCTGGACCGGACGGTACCCGGTGGTGGATCACTCAGAGTGATTGTGCACAGAGATAACAAATGGATATGGAGTGCTGAGGAGTCCATCTATGCCTACCCTTCAAGTTGGAACCCCATAGGACGACCCAATAGCTGATTTACTTACTTCCAGTTGTACCTGTACTTTAAAGTTCATCTTGTATTTCTGGACCCTTTTACTTTCCAGTACACTTTTTGTATATAGTTTTTACTTAGTGTTTTTCTCCCAGTTGTGTACTCTGATGTGTTTTTTTATAGTTATAAAGGTAATGCCTTTCTAGTTTAAGGATATATGCCTTTGGTGCTAGTAACCAGCCCCTGGCCTATGGAAGGAAGGATTGATGTAGTTACGACTTAGACCCAAAGGGACGGGTGATGACATTTCATGTATCACACTAATGTTTTATAAAATTATATGAGATATATTAAATAATTTTTTGGTGTTGTTATTGAGATAATTCTCATTATAGATGATAAATAGATTGATGATGTCGGTGGAAAGTAAAAAGAAAATATTATTTTAATAATTAAAAATGAATGTCAAAGGATGATAATTTTTGTGATAAAATAACAAACAAATCTTGTTCATGGATACAGTAAAGGTTGAATAGTAGTATAAATGAAAGGATTCTCTACAATATTATAAAAACTATGCAGTGATGATCCCACAAGAATGTATTTTGAGATATTAAAATCACATTGAACCTTATAAAAACATAGTTTTGATTTATTTTAAGATTAGGAAAGAATTTTTATTTAGTATTTCAAAATCTTTATTTGTTTTTTATGATTATTATTATTGTTATTATTATTTATGTTATTTTTATTATGATAATAATAATAGTTTTTGTTGTTTTTATAATATTTTGTAATTTTTATTATTAAATTTTTATTATTGTTTTTTTAGTTTTATTATCATTATTGTTTCTATTAATATTTTTATTATATTGGCACATTGGTAGCTAATATTAAAAGGTTGTGCACTAGTTTGAAAGAAACACTGTTTCAAATCTAGGTGAACATAAATTTTCATGTTACTATAGTGGAAATATATTTGGAAGTATCCCTATATTTTAGGATTTACTATGGTGGGTACTATAGTGGATACATATAAGATAGTATAAAAATATGTAATACTATTCAAAAAATCCAATTCTGCCTAATTTTTAAGGCCATACATCCCAATTTATAATGCATCCAGGATTGTGTATGCATGCCTTCAATTCCGAATACAATAAATTAGGCTAATTAGATCTTAGTAAACCCATTTTTATTCCCTTTATAATGATTTTTAAGCTACTAGACCCTTGAAATATCAATTAGATCATTTAAATTGTTTAAATGAAATAGGTGTTACTTGTTGGTAAATTCTTGATCTAAATAATGAAAATTCATTATGAAATATGTTTTTAAGATGAATAACTCTTTGAAATTTTCTGATGTAGATAATATTTTCCTTCAAATAATGTTTAAATAATTAATGTTTCATTCGTTACATTTCTTATATTTTTCTAAAGATCAAAATTAAATATTTGACGTGTTAATATGATTATTAAATAATATATATGGATATAAATATTGGTGTATGTCATATATTGTTAGTGTATTTTTAACCTTGTTTTCCCCATGTATAAACTCTTCTATAGGGATTACAGATTTGTTTTATATTCCCTTAATATGGCCATCTAAGGATTATATGAGTGGTACCTATTTTTAAATCCATTGAAGGGTATAAATTCAATCAAGATTTTTTGGATTATAATTGGTTGGTTACATTTTATTTTATATCAATTTTTTATCATTTAACTATTTATGATGGCATTTCGATTATTTTTTGTTGTAAAATAATACAATCTAAATTTTCTATTTCATGGTCTTCCTTATATAACATTTTCTCTACTATTAAATAATTTAGACTGTACTTGAAGCTTTTACCCATATTATATTTGAACATGTTATTGATTTTTATATGTTTCTATGTTTTATAAAGTTTTCCAAGTGCATTATCAACTCTTTTTAGCATTTTTATAGAGGATTACAGTTTTCATTATGTTTGAAAATATGAAGTATATTTAACATTTTTTGAGTTGTGATTAAATCTAATAATAATGGTACCTTTTAAACACTTGAAACTTGATGTTTTGGAAAGTATTAAAAAATCTGAAAATGTAACATGGGTTTAGGTTCTTATTACTTAAATATATTTGGAAGATAACAACACAATATACCATACTTCTAAGAGTCTAATTTAATTTGGTGAAAGTGAGAATGATCTAGTACATATCAGATCATTAGTAGTTAAAATTAAAGGTTATAGGAGTGATCAAAATGAAGATAAATTAATGTGATGAAAAATATATTAATCAAAATAATGTTTTTATTAGGCGAGTGACCTGGGTTTTGAAAATTATAATATAAAAGTAGATAGTGTTATGTATCCATGTTCTAGTGTAGCAGAAAAGGCCCTTTATTCTTCAATTACATACTCATATGGTAATTAAAAAGGTTTGAAGAAGAATAATCAAATTATGAGTAGTGGTGATATATAATTAGATTCATAGAAGGAGACAAATTCAGAGATGAAAATTTAAATTCGTGCTTAGTAAGTTGTGGTATATGATAAGTAAATGATTCTTTACTTGAATCTTCTTATAATCATGATTCTATCCTAGGCTAGAGTTCTTCAGTTCAATATAAAAAAATTGATAAATAATTTATTATTAAAGAGACAACCTCTATGAATTATTCCACAATAGTAACTATATTAGTCAATGATATGTAGCCTATTACTTCAAAAAATACTTTTAATTAATCATAACAAAAGCTTATTCATAAGATGAAATTGCAATGTGAAAGTTAATATGATAATAAATTTGGGACATCACCACCAAATATCTTATCTTTTCTAGTCTATATGAGAAAAATAATGACTAGGAAAAATTTATGGTGTTGTAAAAAAATCTCTTAATTAATTTTGAGCCAACATTATGTTAGATTCCAAACTAGTTTTTCTAATAGTGGTTGAATTTTTTATGAGAGATACTTCTCCTAGAATTGAAAATGTAATGACAGTTGAGGAAAAAAATTTCACATAGTATATTAGACATAAAATTTTTTTATTTTAATTATCAGGCCCTAATGAAAGTCCATGGTAGTAAAAATACCATTATCAAATGTTCAAATATAGGTAAAAAAATTTATAAATTTTTTTAAACACGTACATGGAGAAACATATTTCCAAAAAATATGGAAAATAAGGACAGTAGTTAATGAAAACATTCTACCATACCTTTTTAGATCCAAGGTGATGAATAATTGTGTTAATACATGAAAAACCCATAAATAACTTTAAGAGAATAATAAATATTGGGTTTAAGAGAGAATGAACATTAAATAGTCTTTATTAAAAATTAAAACATAAAATATCCAAATAAAAAGTGATATCATATCCTAAACCCTTACCTAAATTCACAACATGATTTATAAATTATCTAAACATATTTATTAATAATTTAGATTTATTATAAATATTTACAAGAACCGTATTCAGACTTATCATACCCGACAAGATTCATTAAAATAACCCACTTATTAATAATTCTATTATAACGTTAATATTTTTATGTTAACTATTTCATTATTCCTAAATTCTTTAGTTTTTCAATTATAGTCCTCACACCTTCATCAAGGTTTCAAAATCTCTCAAATATTAATAAGATAGAAAATTTCCAATTTTAACATTATATTGAATTTTATGAAACTCCAGGTAATGTGGTGATGGAAAATTAAGTACAAAACATTGTGAAGGTGGTAGTTCACACATATAGATAGGTGAGACATTAATTTTTCAATGAATGAAGTGAAAGTAAGGTAAATAATAATTTACCATTCCAAATACATAATTATATCTTTATTATCTTATATATTCATTAGATGCATCAGTATAATAGTCCATGTGAGGTAGTGATGAAAAATGAAGTATGTCCCTCCACTAAGATGATAGTCTATACGTACACTTGAGAAATTCTTTCATTTTACACTAGATATAAAATTGATAGAAAATGGTTGTAAAATTAACTAAACAATATTTCATAATATTAAATTTAATAATTTCATTATGTCAATATGGTTATACAATATTTTTAGTCGGTTTAAAAGGAATGAAACTAGAAAATTTTATGTAAGAACTTATACCTCTTAATTGGATAATTCCTTCTCAAAAAAACCATAAGGATTATTGGATGGGATTTTTTTTGGGAATAATAGAACATCTATGACATGGGGAGTTTATTTGGGATAATTTATGGAATTATATTGGATGAACTAATGTTCTCAAATTTCATAAAAAATATAGGAGAGTTGGTTTCATTATATAAGTGATGGGTGTGGAACTCTATTAAATATTCAATGTTTAAAAATAATTTAATTTAATATTTTTTGTAATATGGAAAAAATGTTAAAATATTCAACATTAGGATACAAAATTTCCTAAATCATTCCAAATAATCATATTTAGTTATGTTTTAGTGACAATTGAAGCTTTATCTCTTAGTTTGGTGAAATTTTTTATCATTTTAACCATTATAGTTGTGATAATATTTTTACCCTTAAACTATTGACTATAGATAAAAAATAATATCAAATAATAAGATAATATTTATTATTCTAATTAAAATACTGAATTCATTTGTTTAGGACTCAATTACTTGTGATAGAATAAATTAATCTAACATATTTTCACAAAACACTTGAAAATGTGTTTTCTCAGAAAAAAATATTTTTATGTATAAAAATGATTTTATTTTCATTACATGCGGAGTAAAAACAATTACACAAATTAAAAATTATTTTATTGAATATATAATCTATATATTCCATTAAAATTATTCATCAATAGTGACTAATTTAATTTTTTAACATAAAAGTTAATTGAAAACATACAAATATTTTTATGAAAAATAACCCCTTTACCATCAAATGAATTTTTCTCCATTTCATACCATTTTAAAATAAATATATGTATGATAACCTATTTTTAAGCATGTTCTAAATATAATTTTACATATATAAAATACTCATAATAAAATGAATTTACTTTAAAATACAAAATTAAAAACAAAATAATATTTTTTGTATACAAAACGGTTCAGATTAGACAAGAATTACAGGACTAACATTATTTCTCATTTCTAAGATATTTAATTAATTCCATTACATGATTTTATTTCATTAATTTTATGACTATAATTTAACCATAAATAAAATCATAATATTCTATATTTTTAATAAACCATTATTCATCAATGATTATTATTTTTTGCCTCAAAACCCAGCAAACACATATAATTTATTTAGCAGAATGTATTCTAAAATCTCAATGTGTTAAATATTAACCACATATAAGAATTTATCCCTAAAAAATAATGGTCTATAATGAAATAAAAATATGATACCTCAACCAATTACATCTTATGGTACCAAAAAAATATCCTCAAATTTATGGTTTTTCCAATAACATCTGACTAGGTGGTAGGTAAGGTTTCGTAACACATTATCTCTTTGACCTAAAATATATATTCCTTTATGTCAATTTCTATGTCCGTGAAAAAATATACATACATTTGAAATATAAGTATATTATATCTGTAGAATCATATATGTACATTCTTAGAATAGATAAATGGAAGACATTGTGAACTTATTAGAGGTTCGGTGGAAGTGCACATACATAATATACCAGACCAATAAGATCCAGAAACTAAAAGGTACTAATATATATGTGGATGAATTTATTATTATTTATAAGTCTCTTAAACTTCTTACAAACTAACCTTATTAGGAACTCTATATCACCACTTGGGACTCTATATCTCTTCAATGATTGTTAGCCTAACTTTTCTATAAAGTCTAAGCCTCCTCGAGGTGTTTAGTGGATTTATCTTTTTAGCCATTTACTCTCATATTTCAGGTCCTAATTGATTATTTTTTCATATTTATATCATAATTTTGGTGTTTTAAATTTGTCTCTACAGTGGGATAGATAAGGATCCTACCAAATTCTTGAATAAAATCTATTTTTGTAGGAAAATTCAATAAGATTTTGTTGTTGAGACCGAAATCCATTGAGATCAATATTACAATACCATAGTATATAATTCAAGGTTTAAATGGATCTCTTAAATTGACCATGTATATGAGGATGATATATAATGATAAATACCATCTTTATATCAAATTCATAATAAAGTATTATTTTAAACACTGAGTTAAACCTCAAATCCCGATCAAATAAGATTGAAAGTAGTACTCAATATAGGCCTAAAACTTACTTAATGAATATATTGTAAGGTTTATTAGGAGAGAAATATTATCTGATAGATATTAAGTGAGAATAATTATTTAAGAGATAAACTACAACCTAAATGGTGTTTTGGGCACAAGGGAGTCAGCCGAGTTGGTGAGGACTCACTAGGTGCATCCAAGAGACCCGATATCAAATCCGGGTGGAGGCATATTTCCATGGCGCACTGTAGCAGTACTGTAAAAGTACCTTAGCATGCACTAAAATAGTACTATAGAAAGCATTGGAGCATTAATGTAGCAGGCACTATAGTAGTACTGTAGCAGGCTCTGTTCGGTACTATAGCAGCTAGTACTATTCATCCATCTTGGTCTTCAGGCCACCGGTTTTGTCCTCGGGTCTTGAAAGGCTTTCATGACACCCAATTCCTTCGGGCTGGTTGATTATCAAGGCCTTAGGGCCACCTTAAGGCCTTAGAGCCACCCCAAGGCCATCGGGCCACATGAATGCAGGCCCCAGACACACTATAAAAAAAGGAGTAGCCCTAGAAGAGGTTTCAGAGTAGGTAGACTCACCAGAGAAGAGCCAAATGGATTTTCAGAATGAGAGGGTATGGCTATGCCATTGGTACCAGCCTTTTCTTGCATGGGAAGCCAAGCCATACAGTCATGAAAAGGTGGAGAGCTATTATCAGGATGTAGATGTTGGGGAGGGGCAGTTCTTTGTAGATAGTTTGGTTGAATTCCCTAAGACCTTCAGGTCATGTAATCACCTAAGACTACGGGCCATGTTATCTCTGATCCTACAGGCCTTGTAGGGGTTCCCCCTCATCCCTTGAAAGGGGGGTTATCAAAAATCAATAAAAATGAAGGCCTTCGAGCCATTCAGGCTAAATGGAGTTATGACCTTTACATGTATTACAATGTTTAATGAAAAAGTATATTTTGATGTTTTCCAATTATCATTTTGGTAAAGTTAATGTTTTCATCAACTATTTAGACTTATTTTTATCTTATATAACTTATTTAAAAAGTATTTTACATGATACATACACTGCAATATCCCTTTTCAAGTTTTACCTCTAGAAACTATCACTTACATCTCTATATATCTTCATGATTATAGTCTCAATAGAAAATGGTGAGATATAAGAATAATTAAAAATATCCAAATTTAATTTTGTGTTTTAGGATATACATACTAGAATCCATAATATTAATATCCAATCATGGTCATATTAATGCTCTGGGACAACTGTTTTCTTATTTTTCTATACTAAATACTCCATCAACAAATCTTTAATTTTCACATAGATGGATGATTAAAAATTTATCTAATAAAGATATGAACATTCCACTTTCATTATAATTTATAGGTCTATATTATCAAAATACCTATGTAATGGATCAATTTTAATCACTAATATATGAAAACTTGTATAGAATTTCTTACTTAAAGAACCATCCAACTTTTTGACATCCATGAGTGGAAATATATTGAGCATTCATAGTCATAAATTAGCTAAAATCATTTCATTTAGTTCATATTGAACCATTTCTATGCTAATATATAGTTAAAAATATTCAAATATATATATATTTCAAACATCTCATCATATATATAATGCGTCCATATTTTTAATAAAAAAATCACCACTGAAATCTCAAAACCATGAGTTGGGTAATTGTTTTTCATGAATATACCATTATCATGATACATATTTATCCACCATGAAACTATATATGAGAACTCATCCTATTAAATTATTTAATATATCACTAAATATCACAATACCTACTCCACTACATGGTTGTGTGTATAGAACTGTAGAAAAAACCATATCTCTAGTTCCTTAAAATTAGCTCCACATTCATCAGTCCAAATAAACCAGAATCATTTTTGAGACAACAAGGTTAATGTATTTTATATACATGAGATATTTCTAAAAAAGCTTCAATAATATACATCCAATCAACTAAAAACTCATATCTTAAACCCAGTGGTCAGTCTAGGTCATGGTTTAATGACATCCACAATTAAAGGATCCATCGATATACCATTTTATGTAATTATATATACAATGAATCTTATATTATTTATCCACAATTAAAACATGAAAAAAAATACATAAAACACATGCTTTATCAATTTTATCAACAAAATCTTGAAATTTTGTTCATGTAATTAATATCTCTTGGAATATAAATAATAGCATCTATAAAAACCATTACAAATTGATTAGGGTAATCTTAGAAGTCCATATTCATTTGATTCCTTAAGATATTTCTAGAATTGGTAATTCTGAAAAAAAAAATCAATATGAATTCATATTTTTTGAACCTATTATGGAAGGATATCAAGGGTATGTACTCATTTTATATCATCAAGCAATGATATCTAGAATGATGTTAAATATTTGAAAATTATTAAGATCAATAGTTCCAATCAAACAAACCATCAATATGGGGTAAATGATAATTATTATTGATCATAATTTTTTGGTTCATGAAAATAAATGTAGTGAGGGATTGACCCATATTTCTTCAAAGAAACAAAAACTAGTGCATCCCACGGTGAAGAACTAGGTATTTTTTATCCCTTATCTAGATTCTATTTGAGTTTCTTCTTCAATTACGTCAAATCAATTGAGGAAATTCTATAACGAATCCTTGAAATGTGTCTACCACAATGTATAATTTCTTTTAAAAATTCAACATCATGATTTTAGGGATGATAAGGATAATCCTCTATAAATACATTGGTATATTCTAGAATAAAATATTTATCATAAATTATGGACTTTTCCATAATTATTTAGGAAAGATATCCCTTATAATGGATGAAATTTCTATTGTAGGTTCACCTCCATATTTATATTGATAGATGATCATAGTTTGATTTAGAATATCAAATATCACATCCCCTCTACAAAAACATATTTGGGATCTATTTAGAGAGATCCAATCCGTTCCCAAAAATTACACCAAATTCAACTATCTGGTGAATAACATGATTTATAGGTAGCGACTTCCCAAAAACATCAATCAGAGAGGAGATATAGAATTAAATTTCAATAATCATTCTACTATAATTTTCATTTATAATTTAATACATATCCATTATTTTGGTGAAACAATAACCTTTTAAAATTCAATAAATGTAATAGTATTAGTATAACTATAATTGAATACTAAATTTTCAATTCTAGAGTGGATTATATGTATACCATTATCCATGTCATTTTCATGAATAATATCAAAAGATGTGACTGCAGTGGATTTCCCGTTTTCTCTATATTTTATGGTTGATGAGCTTTATCATGCGTGTTATATCCTATATTAGCACATTAATTCACATAATTCCCAAACTTCTTATATCTAATTCATTTATTTTTTTTAGATGGAACATTCTTCTACTCTATTATACTGTTAGACCATTTTATATTCATTTAAACAAATCATGATGATAGGACCTCCCATATATAAATAATCCATCTCCCTATTTGATAAATTTCTCAAAGTTCTTTTTCTCATACTTTTGGTATATATCTAGTTGATTATTATTTCCTTCATGTGATCCATTGTTTGAGTCCCCATCAAACTCAATATTTCTTTTCTCATCACTAAACTCATGATTATATTTAGAATTTCCCTATTCTATGTCCACCAAGATAGAAAATTATGTAATTTCACTATATCTACTAATGACTCTTATGGATAAAACCATTTAGAGAAAATGTTATATAGCACTAATGAACTGATAGATTTCTCTTTTGGGGCCTATGATAGAAAATATGCATACTATAAAATTCTTGTAATGTATCCAACCAATTTACTGATAGATTCATATTACTTGTTTTAGAGTAATAGAAATAATCTATCCATTTTGGTAAAAATATTTGGGGAAGAATAATTATTGAGAAATACCCTATTAAACTCCTCTCATTTCATGGAGTTTATTTATTCATGTTACCTTGTGTTGTTTATAAGACTCTTCCATTGAACAACCTCAAATTCAAAGTGATAGATGGATTAAAAACCTTCTTATGTTACTAACACTATATAATGTAAAATATCTTACATATTAAATAGATCAATTTTCCATCAATTAGTTAATATGTGGGGCCAAAAAAATAAGGTTAATGTCACAACATTCTATGTAATGTTTCAAATTTCATGGTGTGTTCATAAGTTCAAAATGGTTCACATTATTATTCATTAAATTATTTCTATAGGAAATGATTATATTTTGGGGTGTATGTTTTATAACATGAAACCTACACGGCCTAAAATAAATTATTGTTAATAATAATAATAATATTATTATTATTAGTGAAAATTATGATGCATTAGACTCATTCAACGCAATAAACATATAACCTTTATGTTGGGAATCAAACCCAACCTAAACGTATGTTTCTCCATTAATATTGAGGGGGGGTTCCCATTATCATAATGTGTTTGGTAACTGGTCTTCATCATCATGGACATGTATGTACATCAAACAAGTAGGACATCCTATATGAGTGGGACACTATAGTGAATAATGAAAATAGAATGGTTGGAAAAAGAGGGGATGGGTGAAATTTCTTATAAATATGGGTAGTAAGTCATGGAACAACAAAAATTTGAATAAGTCAGTGATATCATGGAAAAAATAATTCATTTAGGCTATGTACACTAGGCTATTGGGCCACTCAATTTGCGACATTAGGCCACTATCCTCTTAGACCATCTGAGTCATTTGATATTATAATGGGACATTATGTGTTCATTTCAATCTTATCTACAAGGGATAAGGATTTTTATTCTTATATATATAGGGATCAATTCCATGAATAGGGAAATCATGGGAATTACTAGACCATTATTATTTAAAACACAATAACAAGGATTATAGAAGATATTTCAACGGCACTGGTATAATAGATTTTACTATAACTCTATGGGTATTTTAAAGGGATAGTGTATAAGTATTATTATTCAATTATATGGGCCTCAGGGTAAAAAATATTGTTTACAATGGATATTTAAAAATTGAAAAGGGACGAGTGTGGAAATGGTCAATCCATGGTGGGTGGTGTGTCTATCCTAACTAAGCACTTTTGTGTGTGGGTTTATTTCAACAATTATAGTCTATTCACACATAATAATGATTATTAGACTATTAACATTATTATAATTATTATTTAGATGGGTCACCAATAGTTAAATCAGATCAATCGATATTTGGTGTAGTTTATAGAGATTTCATTAAGGGTGTTATTAGTTTTGGTTGTGTTCATTGTAAAGTTCAACATTCCGAAAAATATAACATTCATGGAATCATTTATACAAAACAATTATCCAAAAAATTGGCTACTTCAATTTATAAATAGAAATTTATTTGTAAAATATTGTTCATGAGATTAGAAGAAACACAATTAATCTTCCTTTATGTTTGACAGTAAGGTATGTTGTCTGAATTTTATCACTATCATCTATTTTTTCATTACTCACATCTATTGGAAGGTAAATTTTTTGGAGGTTAGACATAAAAATAAATTATTATATCTAAATAAATTTGTTTATATTAATTTAATTTTTCCACATATAACTTGTATTTTCGATTTAGACAATCCTAAAACACCCATTTTCAAAATAATGTAATGAATTATTTTAAATTTTAATAAGTATTTTTTGGATAATTTTTTCATGGAATAAATAATTAATAATTTTTATTTCCATCACATTGATATCCCTATTGTACATGGTGGTTTAATTTTTGGATTGAATGTTATGTTCCAACTTAGGAAGAGGAAAATTTCCAAGTTAGTTTTAAAGCACTATAGTTAGTGTTCGGTGTGAACTGTAGTGTAAATTGTGGCGGGTATTTTAATAAGTACTATAGTGGAACTACATTAGCTAAGTGAAATATTCAAAAGGTACCATTGTACCCTATTTTTAAGTCCTATGATACCTATTTTTAAATACTTCAGGCCTTGGGGAACACCTTTTAGGGTTATGATGTGTATTTTATCATGACTTAGTGTAATAAAATAGGGAAATCAGATTTGGTTCATCCATTTTGGAGGGTTGTGGGATTAATTCAATAGCATGTTGTATGGGGGCGTGTGTTGTTTTATGTTATTATACCCCCAAAATAAATATATTATATTTATTATTATTATTATTATCATAATAATATTATTATTAAAAATAATAATAATTATTATTACTATTATCATGTTTATCATTATCATTATTATAGAGAATGAGGTCTATTCAGTGAGTTCTCGAATATGATGGGCATGATGACATACACATACTGGTTATGATGGTTTTTCTTATATATTATTAAATCAAATTTTTTGAAATATGGGATTGTTTTTCTTAGTATGATGTGAGGAAATAATTTTATATAGATATATATGGATAACATGATGGAATTATAGGAGTTGGAAAATAAAGGGATAGCTTTTTGAGTATGAGTAATCCATTTTTTCATTCAATTGTGTGAATGTCAGAATGATTTTCAAGAAAGGAACTATAACCTATATTATTAAAAATACCAAAGGAATCCCATAGAGTCTCGAATTTTGTATATATTTTCAATTATATTAGCTCTTAGTCTAAGGGAGAGGGAATAATTAAAGGATACAATACATTATTTGGTTATTGTTTTGTGTAATTTTTGATTCTATGTTCATATTGATTCAATATGATTTTTATAAATGACTTTTTTCATTTGAGGAATTGAAGAAGTGATCATATATTCAGGTTTATTAAATATGATGTGAGTTTATTTTATAATATATTAATGGTTATGTGGATTTAATCCTTTGATTATCAATAACACATATGCATATATTTAGATCAATATTTTATGATTGAATTATATCAATTAGAACACTTGAATTCTTTATAATAAAAAATAACATATTGGTGTTACAGTTTAATTAGATCGAAAAAATAAATTGTACAAGTATAGGAATTTTTCAATGGTCTTGGTGAAAGATGATCTCATTATGACGAATATTGATAAAGGTGTTGTATCTACTCATGTTGATGATGAAAAGTTTCTATTATAGTGTGAAAAACACGGTCTGTTTGGTGTTTATTTCCAATGTATTATTAACATGAATTGGGATTATCATAGTTATATTATATTTTTACGTATGAAATAATATTTCATGTTTCTTATTACTATCAAGAGAGGAATCTTTTCCTTAAGGTGAATATGAATAATGAAAAAATAGGTCAACCCAATGTAATTGGCCAATCATAAAGAGGAAACAGAGGGGAAAACTCAAATATCGTGGTGTAGTAAAAATAAAAAATTATTTGCATTGTCAACTACAGAAGTAGAGTACATTATTGCAGGTAGTTACTGTGCACAAATTTTGTGGATGAAACACACCTTATTAGACTATGGATTTTATTTCAGACATATCCCTATAAATTGTGACAAAACTAGTGCAATCAATATTTCTAGGAATCCAATATCTCATTCTAGAAAAAAAAAACATATTGAAATAAGATATCAGTTTTTGAGAGAAAATTATCAAAAAGGTAATATAACTATTGAGTTCATTGGGACTGAGAATATACTTTCTAGCATATTAACTAAACCGTTTTAACTCTGAGAGAATTAAATACATCAGACATGAACTAGGAATGATAAATATCTAATGTCCTGTAAAACCTATGTTTCCTGTGGATCTGATATGTGAAATTAATTAGTGAAATCGATCAGGTGAAACCGATTTATGAAAAAATGATCAGTGAAAATGATCAGGTGAAACCGATAGGTGAAACCGATCTATCAAACCGATCAGGTGAAATCAATCTGTGAAACCGATCAGGGGAAATATATTTGGGTAACCAATCAATGAAACCAATCTGGCGAAACCGATCTATGAAACCTATTAGGTTAAACCGATCTTTGATACTGATCAGTGAAACTAATCTGGTGAAAATGTTCTGTGAAACTGATCAATGAAACCAATCAGGTGAAACCCATCAGGTAAAACCAATTTGTGAAACTGATCTGTGAAATCGATTTGTGAAACAGATCAATGTAACCCATTACTAGAAACTGATTTTTGAAACCAATCACTTGAAACTGATCATATAAAACTTATTCTATGTAACTGATTCCTTCAAAGGTCCTTTTGTAATTATATCTGTTTAAAATAAAATGACATTGTATTGTGTTCTTTTTACAGATTTTAAATTTTTTTCTTCGTTATTTACAATCTCTAAATGATATAATAAATTCAATCCATCTGAACCCTTCACCTTCCTCTCCGCCTTTTAAACTTCTTATATTCGACACTCTACTTCCTTACCCATGACCTTAAACTCCCCTTGAATTCAAACCCTTGCAATGTCAAGGACAAAGCATGAGGTGGAAGATCCACGTGAATCTCCATTAGCTAAGCATCAGAATGGTGAGTCCAGTGGTACTGAAATTCCATGTTTGGGAATTCGTGTTGTTATAACCGAGAAAGAAGTACTTACTGAATGGTTTCTATCAAGAATTTTTCTTTTTCTAAGGGTTCTATAATCTCAAGGATGGCTTAGCAGGTTCTCAAATAATGAAATATTATTTTATCCCTATCTTGTGCATGAGTTTTATCTCAACATGAAGATAACCCTAGATGGAACTGAAGATGCATGGATGGAGTCTGTAGTAAAGGGAAAAGGGATAAATTTTTCATATAAGGAATGTGATGAATTCTTGTAAATTCATCATGAAGGTGTCTATGCTGATTATCAAGGTAATAATCCTCCTTCCTCTGATTTGTTTTTATATGAAGATGCTCTGAAGGAGAAAACTCGAAGTAAATAATAGAGGACATCTACACCTAGTGAATTTGATGGAGAGACAAGATTAATTTTTATGTTTATTCAACATCAAATATGACCAATGAAGGGATATTTCTATATAGGGAAGAATCAGGATGTATTCATGATTTACGTATTAAAAATGGGATAAAGGTGAATATTTGTTGGTATCTAATGGTGCACAATTATGATATGATAAAACCCTCTAAAAAAGTAACATGTTTGTATTATACTAGGATGATATCATCAATTATAAATAAGTTGTGTTGAGTGGAATATTAAGATGAAATGATTAGTTCCTGTAGAAGTTTCGACATTCAGAAAGTGATTTGCAAGAGAATGAAGATTTTCTGGAACCCATGGAATAAATGATGGGTAGGGGATGAGGAAAGACTGTATGAAAAGTTCAATCTGATTGACCATCCTACCAGACGAAAGGATCATGTTGATCTAGGTCTAAAACAAAGAGAGTAAGCTGTCTATTCCGACGATGAAGGCGAGGTTGTGTTACTAAGGGAAGGAGGATCTTATATTGATGAAATGATTGATCTTGATATTGCTGAAATCCCAAAGGAAATGACTTATGGACCTGCTAGTCCACCATTGTATTTCCCTCAAGGGAACCTTTGTTGGGTGATGAAGATAAGGAAGAGACATATGTCACTAGTGTGGAAGAATATATAAGTAATTCATATAAGAAGTCTGATGAAGATGATGATGAAGATGGAAATTATGAGCATGTCAGCAATTCTTCGAAAGTGGGTAAACAAGTGATTGAAAAATCTAGTGGGGAATCTATTCATGGAGTTGCTGATGGTGCTGATCCTATTGAACATGAGGTTGTTGATCAATTAGATGTTCATAATAAGGATATACCTCACTATCCTGATGTTGAAAATCAAGAAATCATTCATGAGTTTAATGAAATTATGGCTTGAGGCATTGAGGAAGAGGCTGAGGATCAATTTCCTTAGATAAAGGAAGTGCATATAAGAGTCAAAGTGGATAGAGTACATGCAGAACCTCAAGTTCATTTGGTACATGTGCTAGGAAATATTATGTTGGAAAGTGGTCAAGATGAAGATGTATATGGAGATAAAATTGTTTTTGAGCCTCAGGGAATAAGTGCCCGTATTAACACTATTGATCCAATATATTGGACCTTTACTTATGAGTGGAATAGTGATCCAGGATAAATTTTATTTGGATTGGAATATAAGTATGATGATGAAATAGAAGCACCTCCACCTGCCCTTTATGGTCAATATGTAGCAGAACCTATTTCACCTGCTTCACCAGTTTCACCTCCTACAGTTGAGCCAGTAGCACAACTAGTTACCAGTGACTATATCACTAAGGTTGATTTAGAGAAATTCAAAAATGATATATGTGAGTCCGTGAGAGCCTTATTTGGATCTAGAAGTGAAGCCTCTACTTCAATGAGTATTTTTGAAGCTGATGCTACAAAAATTGCAAGGATGGTGATCCAGGAGATTCAACCTCATATCATTAGCATAACCAAACCCATCATCAGACATAATACTTTTCTGAGAGAAGAAGTAAGGAAGATGATCAATGAGTTAAATTATCTAACCAAGGATTTCAAGACTTCTTTTAGTGGTGTGATGGAAGTTCTTAGGAACATAGTTACACATATACTGATAGACAAAATTAAAAGAGGGGATTGGAAAAATGATCATTGCTCCATCCAATACTAGAAGTGGAAAAGGTTCTGTTGCTGATTTGGAATCTCCCAATACTATGATAAGAGAAGAACTAAACAATCTTTAGAGTGATTCAGACAAAGAAAATCTTTCAATGGTACATTTAAATACAAACCTTGTTTACAATATTATAAGGCAGTGCACAAATGAAGCCTCTGCTGCTCAAAATGAGATTAGAGAGAAAGTGGGAAAGTATTTCACCACGAAATAAACCATGTATGATCTCATCAATAGGTTCATGTTTTTAGCAGAAAATCGTATAATTCCTTTAGTAACAAAAGACTTTAAGAAATTAGGGGCACAATTGAAGGAGTTTACCTCTCTGCTGAATAAATTCATAGAGAATAAGGATGATTTCGAGGAGGAAATGCAATATGGTGGTGAAATCACTAATGATTTCATCAATATCCTGAGGTCGTATCTACATGTTCATGATGAATAAATTGTGGTTCCTCCTGCTGTATAAATTGGAACTACCTCTCGACCTCCGACTCAAATGAGTGTCTCTTTGGACCTTTCCAAGATTTGACCAGTCATTACCACACAACCTCAGAGCCATGTGTTTTCAGAAATAAGACTTCTCCTTGTAGCAAATATCCCAACAGGTGATGCCTTTCCTATTGTTTTCATCTAACCATCTCTTCCCACTACTAAACAAAAACCTTCTGATCCTACTTCTGATCCTTTAGATAAAGGAAAATCACCTTAGAATCCAAATTCTTAGTGGTGGATTGTGTATTTGATAGGGATTTGTCTCTTTCTTTTGCCGATTTTTCAATCATGAACATGAATGGAAATCATTTTTATCTTAACTATGTTTTTTATTTTATTTATGTTCTTTCTCGTTTTTCATTCTCCTTCTCATAAACTTTTTTTCTAATCCTAAAAGGGGGAGAAAGGTATAGGAATACATTATTAATTTCAGGTGGAGAAACTCTGGAATTGTCCATATGGAATGTACTCAAAATAATATATAAATGCATATATTTCCTCTCATCCAATAATTGAGGGGGGCTTTGTTTTAATAGCATAAACAAGGGAATGTTTAATTTAAATTTAACAATCAAATTTAGTGATGTATGATGAGTCAAGTAATTATTATTCCTTAACATCACATGTATGCCATAATTTTTTATTATAAAAAATGCTAAGATGGTTGGACCCTCTATGATATAGTGGTTTTCAAAATCACAAATAATGTCAATATAAAGATTTTTTTATCTTTAAGTAAATAAATTATGCCATACTATTCTATACATTTCAATAAGTCAGTAAACTATATTTATGCATCAATATGTTTACAAGTGTATATTTACATGTATTTTTGTTTGTCAATTAATATAGTAGTTCTCTGTGTAAGACATACACTTCATAAGATTCTCAGATTCCTTAGCACCATTAGTTCAAATCGACTCACTGATGGACGACACACCAATGATTGACTCACTGATGGATGACACACAGATGATCGACTCACTGATGAACGACATAGTTATGATACACACACTAATATATGATACATCGATGATCAACTAACTGATGGAAGAGACACCAATGATCAAATCACCGATGGATGACACACTGATGATCGACTCACCGATAGACGACACACCGATACTCGGAGTCACCGATGCTGATAGAACGATAGCACAGTTGAATCGCTGATACACTGAGTCACTGATAACAATGGAAAAAAATCACTGATACTCAGAGTCATTGATACTGAAATATCGATGATGACAAACTGATTCATATGAGTCGCTGATACTTATGACTCACAGATAATCTAAAAATACAATTTCAAATTTATTAATTCAATTTTATTTCTAACGGTCATATTTAGAAAAATTAATGTTTCTGACATTATTTAATATTTTCTATAGGAATATCCATAGACAGTACGAGGTACATGAACTTTGGGAGATCTTCATTCCATTTGGACATTGAAGTATAAAAGGATTACAAGCTAAACCATGCAAATGTGGAAGATTGAACATGAAAATGTGAAAAATAGTGAACATAGAAGAACTCAAAAATCTGTGGTCAAAATTCCAAGAACACAAGACTAAATACTCAAGGATTTCAATAATACAAGAAAGAATGTTCTGAATTTCTCTGAACATCCTAAAATAGTTGTGATTAACTTTTCACACCTGGAAGCTAGAGTATAGAGGTTGTGATACTCTGTTCTGAATCCTTCATCCAGAAGAGAACACACAAATAATTTTTTCTACTTAATTATAGTATAGAGCTTCCCTTCATACCATAGAGAGATTTATAAACTCTATTCTATATGTACAAATCTTTTTTGGCTTATGTTTATGTTTTTGAGCACTGTGAGCATCAGTTAGTTTCAAACACATTGTTTCCTGTGAAAAACTAGAGGATACTCAATATCCTCACACTCACTCTCTTTTTACTATTATATCCCATGTAGAATAATGGAAGATAAAAAGTGTGATCTATTTGTTTCTTTTCCCATAAATAACTATAGTTGAGTTCAAGTGTGACCTGGAAAACCATGTGTACTATTTTGAACCCTGATTCAGGGTGTGGATAAAAAGGTTTATTAATACAAACTTCTTGGTGGTAGGTGATCACCATGTAGAGAGGACTATGTCTCATCTTGAGACTGATCCTTTTGTTTTTATCCGTGGTGTATTTGACTTTTAGTTTAATCTGATCTGTGTTTATTTTATTTATAATAAAACTCAATTGAAATTTGATATTTATTTTAGCTATCTTTTTTAAATCAATAGATTAGTTTAAAAAGTATGACTTATCTTTAGATTTGTAAACCTTGGAACTAATCAATCATCTTTGAAATTAATTGAACATTCAAGACATTTATAAATTCACTACAAACTAACTTTGATTATATTTTAATTGAGGGATATTTTTTTAAGAACCAATTCTCATAGAAATTATTATAGATACTCAACTCACCCCTTATTGAGTAATCTACTTCGAACAATGTCGTATTTATTCCATTTGAAGTATTTTTATATAGTATAGTCTTAGTAAATATTAATATTTTGATAAATTTCAAAAGTTCCATTCACCTCAATTATAACTCGGAACACTTCCTTCTCTTATTTATGACACATTGATCCATTAACCTTGACCAAAATCTTCTCATTCCTATTATTAAAAAACTTATTCATGTTTCAGAGGTTATTGTTCTTCTAAAATACCAAGAATATATTTCTTAATAAGAGATATAAGTAAGGTTGTTGAAAAAGAATTGACCGCCTTTACCCACTCTTTCAATTTTATTTCTTATTCCACATCCTTTTCAAGTGTTATTTCCTTCCTAAATTAATAAATTTTATATAATATATATACTTAGATGTTATTATGATTAGGATAAAAATATTCCACATTTTATCCATATTATAAAAAATTAAATCACCTTGTGACATGATATTCATTATGGAAAATTAATATATCTTCCAATTAATTACCTTTTCCACCATTTATAAATGTCTTTGTCGCTCATACATACATATGGCTTACCATATCCACAATGAGATGTGACTCATTTTCAGTGTAAAAAATTTGAATAATTATTCAAAAAATTAATATAATGAATAAAAATGATATTTTGATATAAAAAACCCAATGGGGTCAACCAAACCATACACCTGAGTAGACCATCACATGGTGAGGTGAAGAAAGATAAGATAACAAGTATTGTATATATTGAACATGTCATACAACCAAAGTACTATACGAAATAAAAATATTCCACCAGGTCGATGAAATACAAGAAAGACGAGATAAAATAGAATGTGTGAATAAAATAAGACCACGAAGTCTCCACATGACCATAGGTCACCTAAAATCCATTTTCTACAAATCGAATGAAAAAAGAGAAGATGAAGTGCTACAAGATGACCTTACCTTTACTTGTATTGTGTAATACAAAATATACAATGACCTAATGAATAATGTATGGATAAAGAATAGATCCTATTTGGTTTCCACCATAGATTCTATACATGGTCTAATATCAATATTACAATAGTTCTAGATTAAAAAACAACTTTACAAATCATTTTTATAAATCTAATTCATATGAAAATATTTTTCACTTTGGTTTTAATAAAAAAATTCCATATCCTCCAAACATAAATATGAAAAGAAAAATTGATAAATGGGAAATAATATTCATTCATGAAGAGGTAGGAAATTAAACATATAAGCATTAAATAACCAATCCTGTGAATCCATGTGATATAACCTCATTTAAAAAACTATGAGAAACAATCCATGATAAATGAAATCATGTGATAAATAACCATAAATTAAAAATATCCTTGTATTAGGCCCTAGACTATGGGACAATGAACCTTAGTCAATAAATATATTAAAGAGGTACAAAATTGGTCTAATAAATATCAATTCCTTCCATAGTCCTTTGATATCCAAAAGGTAACATCCTAGTGGTTCCACACACGCTAAGGATACCCGTGATTATTTCCTGATGCACCCATGGTTCCCAATGTTACAATTGAAATGATAAATTACAAAACTATGACCCTATCATAATTAAACATTTTATATTCCATTTCAATCCTTATTGGTTTGTGAAAACCCATTTCCAAATCATGAAAAACCATTTTTATGAAAACAATTTATATTCAGAGAAATAACATGAAACCACGTATCAAATAAAATCAATGAACAACCCAATGTAATTTAAAAATATGTATATTAAATTTATTTTATTGACACATTTTATATAAACACCTACCAAAAAATGGTTTAAACATTTCCATCATCAACAATGATGATTGGAAATTGTGTGACCATCCTTTAAAAGTTAAAAAATGACAAAAAAATCAAATTATCAATAAAAAAACTATGTTTTCATATATTTTAATCCAGGATTCATATAATGAAATATCTACGACCTAGGGAAATAAGAAACAAAAGTAACACTTAACCGGACAGGCTCAATGAAACATCCCTAGTGATTGGTCGCCGAAGAAATTATATGAAAGTAGCATGGATCTATAAAATATCATAGTTTGAGCTTTCTGTTGAGATAGGGGGAATAATGGATGAATTAAAATAAAATAACTCATAAAAAATACAAAAAACCTCAAATAATTAGAAATACACAATTTTTCATCTCGTTACACATTGTACAATTCATAAAGGAAGATTTCACATCAAATGAATCACCTTTTTACTAAAACAAGATTTTCAACGATTACACATCCTGAACCTATCACAGGAAGTGTAAATATTCTGTGCCCTGTATTAGTTCACATACTCTTTTAGAAGATGAATACACATCGTGTAACCCCCAACATGATATGTAATTCCCCAACAGACTGTATGAACTAATGGTTTAAGGAGAAAAACACTATGGCACCTATGGAGTTCTATGATCTTAGGGAGAACCCATCTAATCCATTAATACATTTGTAATTGGAATCCATTAATTCAATAAAATTTACATCCCTAAAATTTTGTCCATTTCCCCAGAAAAGGCTCTCTATCCCTGAGAATCCTCCAAACTCACCCAAACATGGTCGAAAAAAATCATAAACAAGGGAGTACCTGAAAATCATAAGAGGGTGTTACAATATCACCATTGTAAATTTTCCCCTACAAATCTCTCATATTTTGGGACTCACAAAATTATAAGTATAGTTATACCTAATAAAAAATTCCCCCTCCACTATATCTTGTCTATAGTATCTACACTACCATCGTACCAAGATAAGTGGAATTGTTTTACCACACAATAACTTCTCTCATAAATCCATAATCTAAATTGGATTCTAAACCAAAGTGGGGTTAGTATCAAGATTATAATAAAACCAACCAATAATATGGGTTGTATCTAGTACAAAGTTCATAGATAGGAAATGTGAAACCCATCATTGATATTACTAAAAATAGATAAAATTCCATCTGATATGACACCTTTCCCAGTCTCCCAATGATCTTAATGCGGCCCAAAAACGTTAGTGCCAACATACCCTTGTTTCACAACAAATGATTTCTTGGTTGAGGTGAAACTCTAAGAAAATCCTGATCACCAACCTCAAACTCTAGAGGCTACTGATGATGGTCCAAATAAGATTTCTGATAGAAATTTGTTGTGATAAATATCTTTCAAATCAGCTACACAATCACCAACTTCTCATGAATGAGACTATGCCCAACCATGGACCTCTCCCCCAACTCTACCTAGTATGATGGTAATCTAAATGGAGACCCATAAAAAAACTCAAATTCAACCATCATAATTGAGGGATGATAACTATTTTTATGGGGAAACTCAATGAGAATAAAATGCTTTTCCCAAGATCCACAAAAATCTAGAACACAAGCCCAAAGCATTTCATCGTGAACCTAGATATCCATATATATCATTCCATCCATATATGGAGGATTATCCGTTCACAATCTAATATGGGAATCCATCATCTCTAGTAAACCTTTTCAGAACATAGATGTGAACCTTGGGTCCTAATTAGATATAACCATAGAGGTAACCCCATGTTGTCTCACAATATATCAAACATACAATCCCCCAGTCTATTCCACATTCACCATATATTTGACTGGGAGGAAATGCATTGATTTCTAGGATTTGATCAATGATCACTCACGTCACATCCTTCCCAGTTGGATTCCATGGACCACCAGTGATAAAATTCATAGAAAAGTCGTCTTATTTTGATATAGGAAAGGGTATGTCTTATAAAAAAAAGAAGACCTATAGTGTTCCACCCTAATTCTATTGAAAAGTAAGGCACTATGATTAAAAAATCCCTAATCAACCACCTCATTCCTTACCAACAAAACTGGTGTCTCATGTCATAATGCATCTTGGTATCCCATGGGGGCACATAACTACATGACAATTTTCCACTATCCAGAAACACCTCCCTAAGGGAAAATGGACCAACCACCTTTTTCCCAAATAAAAAAATCACCACTGGTAGACCGAGACCACACACTCATAGTATCCTCGTAATAAAATATTTTAATAAAGTGTTTCAAATTAGATTCTATCAACTATTTGAGTTGAACACTCTCATCAAAAGATGAGTCAAATTTCATCAAATCCATGAACTCCTTCCCACTAACATCTTCTACTCCCAAGATCATCTCAATAGAAAACTCGGTAGTGTTCACTACTCAAGTGATTTTTTCACAGGGTGTGTTACTAATATTCTTCTCCACACATTTAAATAAAAATTTCTTTTCTCATTAGTGTATCATATATCAAAACCAAAATTCTGAAGATAATCTACACAACATATTCGTTGCATGTTCAAATCCCTCTATGTAAAAATATAATATATGACCTTATAATCAGAATACACAATAAACCACTCCCTGAAGGGATAGTGATTCCAATTATTGAGTTCTTGCAAAACTACTTCTAACTCACGATCATAGGTAGGTTATTTATTCTCATGAGTTTGTAAATAGAAAGATCCTTATTCCCCACCTATTTTACCTACATAAAGGAACATCCCAATACCATACCATAATCATTACATAAGAAATTATAACTCAAAATTATTTCCATAATAATCAAACATAGTGCTTATGTCAACCCCATATTTTTCTCCTCAAAAGATCCTTGATATTTTTCATGGCATTCAAACTATACAACCATATGGGATAAAGATGTCACTAATGATCCGAGCATAGGGAAATCCTGAGAATATCATCTATAGTAACTAGATAATACTAAGAATCTATAGATCCCAAAAATATTTATGGAATACTATGAGGAAATTAAAACATCTATATTTTCAAATCTATAATGAAACCCTCACTTAGATATCACAGTCCACATAAATTTCACATTCTTGATTCAAAATCCACATTTGGAGAGCTTACCATAGAGATGATGTTCCATAAAAGTTCTAATAATGATATCTAAATGGTCACTAAGATCCTACAAAATCTTTGAGTAAACCAAAATATCATCCCCAAACACAACAAAAAAGATTCCGAGTTTTGATGAAGGATCTGGTTCATCAGTGTGATAAACACTACAAGAGAATTAGTCAGTCCCAATAAATTAACCAGAAACTAAAAATGCACATACCAACTCATAAACACTATATTTGGTATATTCACTTCTGATACCCTCAATTGGGGGTACCTTAAACCCTAGTAAATCATTGAAAACATACATACCCCTCTAATCAAGTAAAAAATATCGTTAATTCTAGGAAAATGATATTTATTCTTAAATATCACTTGATTTATCTGATGGTAGTCTATATAAATTTTGAGAATCCCAAATTCATTCTTAGATAAGAGGAAAGAAAAATACCACAGTGAAATTCTAGAATAAATATGTCACTAAAGATATGATCCTAGGGAAATCCTAACAATATCATCTATATTAACCACCAAAACCAAAGATGTTTGGGATCTAAATCATATTTTTGGGATAATTTTTTGAAATTAAAACATATATATTTTCCAAATCTACTAATAAACCCTCACCTATATATCACATGCCCCTGAAATTTCACTTTCTTAATCCAAAATCCAAATTTGGAGAGCTTATCATAGAGATGATGTTCCATAAAAGATCGAAAAATGATATCAAAGTGGTCAATAAGATCCTCCAAAATCCTAAAGTACACCAAAATATCATCTCAAAACACAACAAAATAGAGTCCAAGAACTGATGAAGGATCCTTTTCATCAATGTCATAAACAATATAGGAGAATTAGTCAGTCCTCATAAAATAACCAAAAACGAAAAATGAAAATACTGGCTCATATAAAATGACTTAGGTATATCCACTTCTATGACCATCAACTAGTGGTACCTTAACCAATCGTAAATCTTTGAAAACCAACATACACCTCTAATAAAGATAAAAATATCATTAATTCTAGGAAAACGATATTTATTCTTAAATGTCACCCAATTTTCTTAATGGTAGTCTATATAATTTTTTAGAGTCCTAACTTTATTCTTAGCTAAGAGGAAAGAAAAATACCATGGTGAAATTCTAGGAAATGTAAATCATTTATCCTCTAGATCCCCAAGATGGACCTTAAGTTCCACCAACCCAGCAGGTTCCATTCAATAGGGTGGAATTGAAATGGAATCATATCAAAGAGGGGGTTAATAGTAATATTGACATCTCCTTTGGGTGGTAAACTAGAAAAATCATCCAGAAAGGCCTTAAGGTATTCACTCACCACCACAAAAAGTGAACCCTACAAACAAGGATCAAATGCATCACGAAAAGTATCTGATAGCATGAACACGATTACCCCATCATAAGGAAAAAAACCTAGACCTCCCCAATCAAGGGCCCCACTCACCCTAAATGACACCAGTGACCCCATTAGTAGATAAGAACTATATCTAAGGGTTATAACAGTCTATCTAGAACTTATCACTAATTATCCAATTCTTGATTATAATCAAGTTGAATATTTAAATTTCTATCGCTGATAAGTCCCAATCTACATCAAAGAGAGCTATCACATCCTGACACCCAGTACACATGAATCCTTGTTTGGATCTCTTTTTCGAAGGCATTGAAAGATCCAAAAAGTATGACATACATTCTGATTTCAAGTGCAACACTTAAACTAACATTGATGATATAAAATGATGAGTATAACATGGATGAAATAAATCTATCAACATAGAAGATGAAATAAACATTATATCTCTAATAGTAATGGGACCAACTTCATATTCCTCTTATAAAAACAAATTTACATAAATTTATTCGATCATAGCTACAAAAACATCCCATTTGGACTATGGATTTTTGCCGCCACCCATTGAAACATTGGTTGTTACCTTATAACCCTTGGTGATAACACATGAAAAAATTCTGATAAATGGAATATTTATCAACGCTAATGAAAGCAATTTTAAATCTAACCTTTTATCAGTGCTTTATTTTTAGTGCTGATAAACGATATCCTTTATTAGTGCTTTATTTTTGGCACTAATAAAGGTAACTCTTTATGAGCGCATTATTTTTAGCACTCATAAATATTTATAAAAACATTGATATTTTAGTGCTGATAAAGGTCTGAATAAATAAAATGTAACAATTAAATATATAAAAATATTATTAAAAAATATTAATATTTTTATTAATTAAATAATTATTTATAAAAATTAATAAATTGATTATGATTTATTTAATATTAAACATTTTATAAATTGGATAATTATGATAATTTATATTATTAAATTTAATATATTAATTATATAGAAACATATTAATGTGTATAAATATGATTTATATAATACCACATATTTGGGCTCTTTAAATTAAATAGTAATAATTTTATTGAATAACGGTTTATAATTAAAAATCAAAATGAATTGAAAATGTTGAAAACTTGCATTATACTCGATAAATAATTGAAACTAATTTGATTTTTCAATTTAATATAGATATAATACGAGTTATATTGATTTCACATATATGAAATTTATGCATTTTTATATACAATGAACACACATAAAACTTTTCCATTTTTTCAATATTTTTAAAGTGTACATATTCTTAATTTATTCATGTTCAGTCATTTTTAACATGTATTCATGCACTTAAAATTAGATATTCAATAATTTTGTTAAAAATATATTTCAAAAAATATATAAAAAAATATATTTGTAAATGTTATTTTACTATATTTATAAAATTATATATTATTAATTATAAATAAATTAATTTTTTTAAATTATTTATATATATATTTGGATAATAATTAAATTAATAATAAATCTACACAAATAATGAATATAGTTATTATATATATATATATATATATATATATTATATATGTGTGTAATTATATAAATATATATAACGATATAAATATAAATTTTTAAAATATATCAATAATTATAAATAAATAAATATAAAATTATAATAAAAATATTTATGAAGGAATATATTTACTATATTTGTATTTATATATATTTATTAAGTATATATAAAAATTTATAATTTTATTATTTATAATTATAATTATAAATACTTTATTATCATAGAATTAATAAGCAATGATAAATGCATCTTTATTAGTGATTTTTTTCGAGCTGATAGAGATGAGCATTTATTAGTGGTAAAATAAAATGATAAAATCTACATTTATTAGTACTATAATTTTAGCAATTATAAAATGTCCTTTTATTAGTGCATAAGTAATAAGCACTAATATAAGTGTCCTGATCTAATTACAAACCCTAACCATTTGTCAACCAGTCACAATATCATAAACTTTCTATGAAATCATCCTATTGTCGGAGCTCCGCCTTGGTGAATCGAACCTAAAATCAAACCACTCGACTGCCTCTCGAACATATCATTTGACATCTTCTATTTATTTGGTGTTAGGGTTTCTTATTTTTATCAATCTTTCAAGTTAGTCCTTCAAATTGTCATTGTGTATTTTTGGTTTCATTTTTGATTTATTCTTTTTCGATATCATTATTAGTGGTCCGATTGTAGTTTATTAGCAACATAGGCCTTCTAATTTTCTCAGTTTCCATTTTTGATTAAAATCTTGATCACTCATGAAGATTTTATTATCTATGTACTCGATGGTGACACGTGGATTCACATGGTGTTTCTTGGTTGTTTTATTTTTTTCCATCTCACAAATTGATCTCCCAAATTATTCATACATATATTTCATTACTTGTTTTATCAATTTTATTCTAAACATGTGAAATTTTATAAATCGAAACTAGGGATTTAGTATTTGAGGGAGTTAAGTGTAGGTTAAGGGATTTATTTAATATTATACCAATTCCTATCATCATTTTTTTCTACTTATCTAGGTTTTTGTGGGAATCTAATGTATAGATATATCATGGATGTTTTTATTTTAATTCTTTTTATATTAGTTTTATTTATTTTTGGGTGAAATATGGCCCACAATGTTGTTTTTCATGGCTTGGTGTTTTTTTCCTGCCTGTGGGGGACTGAGAATGTCCTTTGGACACTGTCATGGGACAACATGGGTGTTTGATATATGGTTGTCTTGGTATTTGTTTTGGAAACTATATCTTTTGTTAAATGTGTTATAACTTTTATTAACAATCCAACATCCTAGGTATCTGCACTTTTTAAAAAATATATTTTATTTTTAACCCTCTTTAGTTCAATCAAAAATTAATTATAAATAATTTTAATAATAATACATGAAATATTATACCATGATTATATGTACTATTTTCAAACTACATTATAATTTTACATAATCATCCAAATCCCCCTAACTCAATAATTTACATAAAACTATACTTTTTGAGATTACACTATTCTCGTTGTACTGTTTTTTTGAGACCTATATACCACTATAAGAAATTATAATTTATTTTTTTTAAATATAGATTTTCCATATTTTCATGTCGTTTTGAGTATATATTTTACTAATAAAAATTGGATTTCCATGGAATCGCTTTGATACCTAGCTACATGACATGTAGAAAAATAGTATGTCAAACCATTTTACTATAAAAAAAAGTTGTCATGTAATGAATCTCCAACACTATATGATATAGAGTGACATTCCATCCAAAAAATTTTAAATTTATATTCAATTTTAAATTGGTGTCAACATGGGTTTTCAATCATCCCTTTTAAATTTATAAAACACTTTTGTCACATACTTGTATTAGGAACTAAATATCCTTTGGATTCCATGAGTCACATATAAACTAAGGAAAATTTCCACTCACTATTCATCAAAATTTCAACATTTTTTATTGTTAATATAGAAAATTATGATCATGATTCATCTCTTAGAACTCTAAATATTATGTCATCACATTTATAAACGCATTAAATCTTTCAATAAGATTTTTATGCAAAAAATTATAATCCATTCCTCATTTTTAAATTAATATTTCTTTAATAATTCAACTAACCCTCAATTCCAATCTCTTAGTTATTGTTTAAATTCATACATCATCTTTCATAATTTACAAACATTATTCTCAAACTAAATAATGAGAAAACAATCTTCTTTCTTGATGTGAATTTCTTATTTTTGTAATCCATCAGTAAATTATAATTTGACATCTAATTAAAGAACATTGAATTTATTTGGGATGGGGCAGTGTGGTTATATGACATCCCAAGTGTCTTGAGATGTTTTTAAATATTGACATACCATTAATTTTAAATGAAATAATTCCATAGGTTGTTACATCACTTTTTCTAATACATTTTATATCTTATAGTTGATTTAATGAGAGTTTATTATTCTTGTTTATCAAATTTGAGGTTTTTAATACTCCTTAATTTACTATATTATATATTCATTTGTTTAGGGGATTTAAGAAATATTTGTTGTCGAGTAATTATTTTCAAAAATTCAATTACCCATTTTCTTAGAAGACTGAAATTCATTGAAATAATAAAATATTGAGTTTCCCTTATTAAAAGTGTCTATAACTTCCACTTTTGATAATGAATATATTATGTGTATTTATTTATATATTGTATAAAATCAATATTTAATAAACCCAATATGATGAATATGAACTGAATTGGAATGCATAACAATCATTTGTGAAATTAATATGATTATAGAGTTATGGAGTTCATTAAGTTTGCAAGAGATCATGCAATAGACCCTTCTAAAATCTTATGTCTGTGATTACATTGATGTAATTATTGAAAAATTAGTATGAAAGAGTTGGAGTAACATTTCATCTGTTATATAATATATCAAATATATAAAATGTTGGAGTAATCATGGTGAAAAATTGAATGTGGACATCGATTGGGATGATACTACGGTTTATGAATCATTTCATATGAATACCTTCGTAAATTATGATGGAGATCACATGGATGAAATTAAAATCACAATTGATGATAACCTTCGTGATTAGTCAAAGCTGTTTGAGTAGTTAAATATCTATTACATGAAGCAAAAATATACCATTTTTAATAAATACATAACATTTTTAGCTATATTGAATTATATAATGTGAAATTTGTCAGCAGATGGAGTGACACCAGCTTTACAGAACAACATGGTCTTCTAAATGATATTCTTTCAAAATAAAATGAACTACCATGCCGAACATTTGATGATAATATAATGTTCCGTTCAATGGGAATGATATCTATAAAAATACATGCTTGTCCAAATAATTTTATATTTTTTTTCAAGGACCATGAATCACTCATAAAACTCCCTAAGAATGGAAAAGGTCGATAAAAGAAAAATGGATCATATCCATTGAAATCTATATGGTAATTTCTTATGAATACATAGTTTAGAACACTATATATATGTCAGAAAACCACAAGATAATTATCATGTCATCCATATACTATAAATAAAGCTCAAAACCAATGTTATCCATTAGATTCTCCTCAGTGAAAGAAAATAGATTACGTGTTTTCTGAATTTGGAGATGAGCTGAGAAACAATCATCATGAAAACCACGTCAAACGGCCCCCTCAGTGGACCACTGTCATTCTCGGAATGGAGGCGGAGTCCTATGCGGCCGCAAAGCACCCCCCCCCCCGAACCAATTTTGTTCACGATTGAGGTGCATTCAATGATATCCTTTACTAGTGCTGATAAACGAACAAATCAATGTGTCTCCATCAAACAATAAATAATTACATGTTCTTCTCAATATATGAGGCCTTATGTTTAACCTTGATTATCAAAGTTCATTACCAAATTTATCAGATTTTATCCTATGCTTATACATATCTACAAATTCATTCATAAGGTTATAATCACTAATCTAGGTCCAAATTTAGGAAACAAGTAATCTATTTTTTTTCACTGAGGAATATCTACTGGATAACATTGGTTTCAAGATTTAATTATTGTATATGGATGAAATGTTAATTATCATGTGGTTTTCTGACATATATATAGTGTTCTAAACTCTATATTGATAAAAAGTACCATACAGATTTCAATGGACATGATCCATTTTTCCTGTATCGAAATGCGCCATTCTTAGGGAGTTTTATGAGTGAGTCATGGTCCGTGAAAAAGAATATAAAATCATTTGGACAAGCAGGTAATTTTATAGATATCATTACCATTAAAAAAAAATTAGATTAGTATTAAATGTTCGGCATGGTAGTTCATTTTATTTTGGAAGCATATCATTCAGAAGACCAAGTAGTTCTGTAAATCTAGTGTCACTCCATCCGCTGACCAATTTTAAATTATATAACTTCAATATAGCTAAAAATGTTATGTATTTAGTAAAAATGGTATATTGTTGATTCATGTAATAGATATTTAACTACTCAAACATCTTTGACTAATCATGAAGGTTATCTTCATTTGCGATTGTAATTTCATCCATGTGATCTCCACCATATTTTACGAAGGTATTCATATGAAATGATTCATAAACCGTAGTATCATCCCAATCGATGTCCACATTCAGTTTTTCACCATGATTACTCCAAAATTTTATATATTTGATATATTATATAATAGATCAAATGTTACTCCAACTCTTTTATACTAATGTTTCATGAATAACATCACTGTAAGCACATACAGAAGATTTTAGAAGGGTCTATTGCATGCTCTCTTGCAATCTTAATGAACTCCATAACTATATCTTCATATTAATTTTTCAAATGATTGTTATGCATCCCATTTCAGTTCATATTCATCATATTGTGTTCATTAAATAATAATTTTATAAAATATATAAATAAATACACATAATATATTCATTATCAAAAGTGGAAGTTATAGACACTTTTAATAAGGGAAACTCAACATTTTATTCTTTCAATGAATTTCAGTCTGTCCATGAAAATGGGTAATTGATTTTTTGAAAATAATTACTTGACAAAAAATATTTCTTAAATCCCCTAAACAAATGAAAATATAATATAGGAAATTAAGAATTATTAAAAAACTCAAATTTGATAAACAAGAATAATATACTCTCATTAAATCGACTAGAAGATATAAAAATGTATTATAAAAAGTGATGTAACAACCTAAGGAATTATTTAATTTAAAATTAATGTTATGTAAATATTTAAAAACATCTCAAGACACTTGGGATGTCATATAACCACACTGACCCATCCCAAATAAATTCAATGTTATCTAATTAGATGTCAAATTATAATTCACTAATGGATTACACAAATAAAAAATTCACATCAAGAAAGAAGATATTTTTCTCATTATTTTGTTTGAGAAATTTTTTTGTAAATTAAGAAAGATGGTTTATGAATTTAAACAATAACTAAGAGATTGGAATTGAGGTCCATATGAATTATTAAAGAAATATTAATTTAAAAATGAGGAATTGATTATAATTTTTGCATAAAAATTTTATCGAAAGATTGAATGCGTTTATAAATGTGATGACATGATATTTAGAGTTCTAAGAGATGAATCATGATAATAATTTTTTATATTAACAATGAAAAATGTTTAAATGTTGATGATTAGTGAGTGGAAATTTTCCTTAGTTTATAGGTGACTTGTGGAATTCAAGGGATATTTCTTTCCTAATACATGTATGTGACAGAAGAGTTTTATAAATTTCAAAAGGATGATTGAAAACCCATGTTGACACCCATTAAAAATTGAATATAATTTTCAAATTTTTTGGATGGAATGTCATTCTATATCATGGAGTTTTGGAGAATCATTAAATGACAAATTTTTTTATAGTAAAATGGTTTGACATACTATTTTTCTACATGTCATGTAGCTAGGTATCAAAGCGATTCCATGGAAATCCAATTTTTATTAGTAAAATATATACTCAAAACGGCGTGAAAATTTAGAAAATATATATTTAAAAAAAATAAATTACAATGTCTTATAGTGGTATATAGGTCTCAAAAAAACGGTACAGTGTGAATAGTGTAATCTCTAAAAGTATAGTTTTATGTAAATTATTGATATAGGGGGAGTTGGATGCTTATTTAAAATTATAATGTAGTTGGAAAATAGTACATAGCATCATGGTATAATATTTCATATATTGTTATTAAAATGATTTATAATTAATGTTTGATTGATCTAAAGAGGGATAAAAATAAAATATATTTTTTAAAAAGTGTAGAGACCTAGGATGTTAGATTATTAAGAAAAGGTATAACAAATTTAACAGAAGATATAGTTTCCAAAGAAAATACCAAGACAACCATATATCAAACACCTGAGTTGGCCCATGAGAGTGTCCAAGGGACATTCTTAATCCCCCTCGAGCAGGAAAAAACACCAAGCCATGAAATACCACACAGTGGGCCGTATTTCACTCAAAAATAAATAAAACTAGTATAAAAAGAATTAAAATAAAAACATCCATGATATATCTATACATTAGATTCCCACAACAACCTAGATAAGTAGAAAAAAAGATGATATTAATTGGTATAATATTAAATAAATCCCTTAACCTACACTTAACTCCCTCACATTCTAAATACCTAGTTTCAATTTATAAAATTTCACATGTTTAGAATACAATTGATAAAAGAAGTAATGAAATATATGTATGAATAACTTTGGAGATCAATTATTGAAATTAAAAAAAAAACAACCAACAAACACCATGTGACTCCATGTGTCACCATCGAGTACAGAGACAATAAAATCATCATGAGTGATCAAAATTTGAATCAAAATTGGAAACTGAGAAAATTAGAAGGCCTACGTCGCAAATAAACTATCATCGGATCACCAATAACGATATCATAAAAGAAGAAACCAAAAAAGAAACCAAAAATACATAATGAAAATTTGAAGGACTACCTCGCAAGATTGAGGAAAATAAGAAACCCTCTATAATAAACCTTAACACCAAATAAACACAAGATATCAAATGATATGTTTGAGAGGCAGTCGAGTGGTTTGATTTTAGGTTCAATTCACCGAGGTGGAGCTCCGACAATGGGAGGTTTTCATACAATGTTTATGATATCATGGCTGGTTGAAAAATGGTTAGGGTTTTTAATTAGATCAGGACACTTATATCAGTGCTTATTACTTATGCACTAATAAAAGGACAGTTTATAAGTGCTAAAATTATAGTACTAATAAATGTTGATTTTATCAGTTTTTTACCACCGATAAACGCTCATCTTTATCAGCTCGAAAAAATCAATAATAAAGAAGCATTTATCATCGCTTATTAGTTAAGTGATAATAAAGGATTTATAATTATAATTATAAATAATAAAATTATAAATTTTTATATATACTTAATAAATATATATAAATACAAATATAGTAAATATATTCCTTAATAAATATTTTTATTATAATTTTATATTTATTTATTTATAATTATAGATATATTTTAAAAAATTATATTTATATAATTATATATATTTATATAATTTTACATATATATATAATAAATATAAATATATATATATAGTAATTATATTAATTATTTATATTAATTTATTATTAATTTAATAGTTTTCCAAATATATATATATATATATAATTTAAAATGATTAATTTAATTATAATTAATAATATATAATTTTATAAATATAGTAAAATAACATTTAAAAATATTTTTTTATATATTTTTTCTAATATATTTTTAACATAATTATTGACTATATAATTTTAAGTACATGAATATATGTTAAAAATGAGTGAACATGAATAAATTAAGAATAAGTACACTTTAAAAATATTTAAAAAATGGAAAAGTTTTATGTGTGCTCATTGTATATAAAAATGCATTAATTTCATATATGTGAAATCAATATAACTCATATTTTATCTATGTTATATTGAAAAATCAAAATAGTTTCAATTATATATCGATTATAATGCAAGTTTTCAACATTTTCAATTCATTTTGATTTTTAATTATAAACCATTATTCAAGAAATTTTTTAATATTTGATTTAAAGAGCACAAATATGTTGTAATATATAAATCATATTTATATACATTAATATATATCTATATAATTAATATATTAAATTTAATAATATAAATTATCATAATTATCCAATTTATAAAATGTTTAATATTAAATAAATCATAATCAATTTATTAATTTTTATAAATAATTATTTAATGAATAAAAATTCTATTGTTTTTTAATAATATTTTTATATATTTAATTATTACATTTTATTTATTCAGACCTTTATTAGCACTAAAACATCAATGTTGATATAAATATTTATGAGTGCTAAAAATAATGCGCTCATAAAGAGTTACCATTATTAGTTTTAAAAATAAAGCACTAATAGAGGATATCGTTTATCAGCACTAAAAATAAAGCACTGATAAAAGGTTAAATATAACAGCACTTTCATTAGCATTGATAAATACTCCGAGCTCAATTACAACAGCCAGTGTTGCCGCCAACAACCCCTAATGTCGTACAACATACAATATTATCCTCACAACCCTCCACGAGCCGTTCATCTTGGCGTAATCGAAAAGGGAGGAGACACACACAAGAGGAGGAGTCCGCAATGAGGCCGAAGTTAGCCCCAACAATGTCAGATTTTATACCCCCAAACTTCGCACCATGGGCACCGACCCACCAAACGACACCATCAGAGACTACCGTCCAGGTTGATCTGTCACAGGACGAGGAGTTAATCTTTGGTTCCATCAACGTCATCCATCAAATGGAATCGTTCCCTGACGAAGGGTATTGTTATGAACCCGAGTTCCTAACATAAGGGGATGGGAGGAGGAATCAAAGAAGTAGGGGATACTAGGGGACGTATAGTCATAGCTGAAATAAACCCTATGGTTTTACCCCGGCCCGAACCGTTAATATCGCAGAAAGCTAGGAGTAATACATTCAACGGACTCAACAACAGAAAGAGTATCCCTCCACCTCCACAAGTGGCCACACTGGCCCCATCAATCTGCAGTACCCATCAGAGGAGGAACAAGTGTCTAGCTGCCTAATGTGCACAAACAGACCAGCTGGGACGAGACCCCGGAAGATGGGAACACCGTCGACCTCCGACCCTACAGTCGTTCCATCCTCATCACATACTCCAGCTCCTAAAGTGCCTGGAAAAACTCTCCCACCAACGTAGAAGCATCAGCCACTGGAGCAGAAATACTATATCCGTAAGCAGATGGCATCAGTACCATCTAATATCTCAATCCTGGATGCCTTGATTATGTCATCATATCTCAGTGAGGAGCTTGTAGAAGCCATGCTCATTCCCTAGGAGTTTCAACCTGAGGTAGCCACTGCCGAGATTTACCAGACAGAGACTGGCCCGGTTGAGTGCAATGCGGTGATTTACATCACTGATCATAATGAAGACACCACCATGAAAGGACACATCAAACCACTATATGTGTCTGGTACATTAAATGGTGTTGAGATTCGGAAAGTCTTTATTGAAAACATCTCTGGAGATAACCTCCTTCCCTTACGGACACTTCTTATATTGGGATATAGTGAGGATGATCTAATACCCTCAGCCACAACTATGATGGGTTACGACAAGAGTGAACAGAATCCAATAAGACAAATCAATCTAAAAACCCATTTTGGCAACCTTGTGGCCTACTCGAAATTCCTGGTGGTCCGGTAGAACACATCATTTAATTCCCTCTTGGGAAGGCCATGGCTCCGTAGGCACATGGTTGTTCCTTTATCCTACCACCAGTGTATTAAGTATTGCACCAATGGACAAAGTGGGACATTGCATGCTGACAAGGACCCTTTCAAGCTCTTCGAGTCACACTACATTGATGTTTGGTTTTATGAGCAAAAGAAGAATAAGCCATCGGTCGATGGTGTTGACTGGATCCCCACACCAAATGGTCTGGAAATGGTTCCAGATGACCCTCTCAAGAAGCTCGGCAGAGACTAAGTACTGCCCATCAACCATGTTGAAATTGGGGGTTCAAGCCTGGACACACACTCATCTGTCCTCTTGAATTTAGCCATAACTTCTGAGTGTGGAAATACGGAAACATCCGCTAAAACTCAATTTGGAGGTGAATACTTAAGTAGGGACGACCAGGATGCCTCACCTTAGGACTCCCAAGAGCCCTTGCCGGGAACTCTCCCCTGTCGGATCAAGATGATGAGAATGTGGGGGAAGAAGAGGAGGAAGATCTCATGGATGCACCTCCCACATTTGAGAAATGTATCTCCACAATTGTGGATGATCTCAGGGAAATAAACCCAGGTACTGAGGAAGACTCGAGGCCCACTCTAAATAGAACAGCCATGTCTCTCGAGGATCATGAGGTATATACCTCTTTCATGAGGAAAAACCGGGTTGTTTTTGCCTAGAATTACAAAAAAATGTCGGGAATCAATCCCGAAGTGGCGAGGCACCAATTAGGTCTGCCAGAAGACCACCGAGGCTTTAAAAAATCTACCAGAAGGATACACCCCACACATGCTGCCAAAATAGTGGCTGATATTGATAATCTAATTAAATCAGGCTTCATTAGGGAGGTCCAATACCCCATCTGGATTACCAACATTGTCCCTGTCACGAAAAAGAACAGAAAAATCCACGAATACATCGATTTCAGAGATCTCAATCGGTGTTGCCTAAAATTTGATTTCCCGGTCCCGAACAACGAGTTATTCATAAAATCAATGGACGGGTATGAGGCTCTCTCCTTCATGGACATCTACTCTGGGTATAATCAAATCAGGATGGCACGAGAAGATGAAGAATCCACTACCTTCAGGTCCCCTTAAAGATTATTCCGTTACAGGTTCATGCCCTTTGGTCTCAAGAAAGAGAGTGTCACATATCAACGTGCCATGCATCATATCTTGAAACCATTCGTGGGGAGATTCGTCGAATGCTACGTGGATGACTTGGTGGTCAAATCAATACAATACTCAGATTACCTATCAGACCATGAAATCTTCTTTAACAAACTTCGACATCATAGCCTAATGATGAACCCCTTGAAAGGCGCATTCGGGGTTACCTCAGGGAAATTCCTTGGCTTCGTTGTATTCCATTGTGGCATCGGAGTCGAACCTAAAAAGACAAAGGATTTCCTTGGTTTACCACCTCCCTGCAATCTCACTAAGTTGAGAGGATTGCAAGGAAACCTGGCCTACATTAGGCAGTTCATAGCCAACCTGGCAGGAAAATGTTTTCCCTTCAATAGGTTAATGAAAATGGGGGTTACGTACCAATGGACATATGATTTCTAAGAGGCATTCGACAACCTAAATAAGTACCTCTTAATCCCTCCAGTGTTCATTCCCCCAATTGAAGGAAGACCTCTTATCCTTTACGTGACAACCCTAGAGCGATCCCTGGGAGCCTTCCTCGCATAGAAAAATGACGCCGGCAGTGAAAATTGTCTCTATTACCTAAGCTAAATCATGACCGATGCTGAAACCTAATACTCAAACATCGAGAAGAGTTGTTTGGCCTTGGTCCTCATAGTTCAAAAATTTCAACATTATCTATAGCATCATGAAGTCCATTTGGTCTCACATAGTAGCCTTCTCAAGTACATCCTCAGCCACCAGATGCGGACCAGGTGCCTATCCCGATAGTCAGTCATCTGAAAACAGTTTGACATCCGGTTTGTGCCTTAGAAGGCCATCAAAGGCCATGAATTAGCAAATTTTCTAGAAGAGAACCCCTCAATAGAGACCACCACACCAGACGTCAAGCTACCTGATGAATAAATCTTCTCATTTCAAGGAGAGTTCCCAACATGGGAAATGTACTTCGACAGCGCATCCCGAATCCCAACTGGGAAGAGGATGGAGGATCCCAAATTTAACAAGGTGGGTTTGGGGATAATACTCATGTCTATAGAAAAAGGAAGTTTTTCCATATTCCTTCCTCCTGTTAGAAGGATGTACAAATAATGAGGTGGATTTTCAATCCCTCATTGCAGGCCTGGAGCTTGCACTCCAGGCACAAGTGTAGCACCTTAAGATAAATGGTGACTTAGAACTGGTCATCAAGCATGACAATGGTGACTATTCTATGAAAAAGGAGGAGCTGATTCCCATGTTTGACCATGTCCGAGGTTTAATGGTGGAATTATCCACAAGGAAAACATTGACCTATATTCCCCAGTATCAAAATACCCAGGTCGATACATTAGCTAATGCGGCCACAGCCCTAGATGACCCAGACCGGGATGAAACAACTATCAGTATTGCTTATCGTCGAATGGTCTTACCATTTTTTCAAACTAATATGGAAGAAATCAACGATTTCAGCCCTCTCCCTGAACCATATGCACCCGCAATTGGATGGATGACACCCAATGAAAACTACCTTTAATGGGGATAACTTCCGTCAGACAGGGATAAAAGAGAGAAAATACTGAGAAGGGAAATCAACTTTTTCCTATATGGAAGCACGGGTCAGCAAGAGGTCCTCTAAAAATGAGTCCTCAATGGAGTCCTCCTCAGATGCATTGATGGAGAAGAAACTGATTCCATCATGACTGAAGTGCATGTCGGAGTATGTAGAGCACACCAGTTAGGGTCTAAGCTTTCCCATCAGGTTCAATGGTTTGGGTACTATTGGACCACCGTGACACGAGATTACAAGAACTTTACCGCAAAATGCCACTCCTACCAAATTCATGCCATCTTCATTCACCAACCCCCAGAGTTACTTCATCAGGCCAAGTACTCCTAGCCATTTTCCATCTGGGGAATGGACGTCATGAAACCATATCCTCCCACCACAACCAAACAATTGCAGTACATGTTCACAGCAACTGACTTCTTTTACAAATGGGTAGAAGTTGTACCCCTCAAGGAATTCAGGGAAAGAAACATTGTCAGCTTTGTGAAAACCAATTTCATTACAAGATTCAGTGTCCCTCATATCATACTAACGGATTACGACACTAAAATTCTACTCTGCTGAATTGGAGAAACTCTATCAAGAATATGGTATCAAGGATAACCACTCATCCCGCTACCATGTAGTGGCCAACAGACATATAAAGGCTTTGAACAAGACCCTGTACAACATTCTATAGAAAATGGTGGAAAAAGATAATAAATCATGGTCGGATAAACTCCTTCATGAATTTTGGACTTATCGAACCACAATCTGCACCGCTACTCGGGCTACTCCGTACTCATTGGTATACGGAACTGAAGAGGTCCTACCTATTGAGCTTCAATTTCACTCGCTCCATGTTTCCATTTGTGATCAGTTATCCAATGATGAGAAATCGAAAAAACTTCTTGGGGAATTGGAGTAGCTAGATGTGAAGAGGTTGGACACTTTGCACCATCTGGAAGTATATCAAAACCGGATTGCATGAGCCATTAATAAAAAGGTTAGTCTTCGCTATTTGTTGGAAGGAGAATTTGTGTTGGTCCGCCGGACCCCAATGATACCCGGAAAGAAACCTCCAAAGCTAAAGCCCATGTGAGAGGGACCATATGTTATACACAAAGTCTACTCAAATAGAGCATATGACCTGATTTCCATGGATGGGAAGTTCTCTACTGCTCCTATGAATGCGAGATTTCGGAAGAAGTATTTTGCATGACCAAAGGCAGTTGTTATCTGAGCTGTAGGATGTTAAACTACCAAGCACCTATTGTCCGAGCTTCAAGACGTTAAACTGCCAATCCCCAATGGTCCAAACTTGATGACCCTAAACTAAGAGTGCATTATCCTCATCGTACGACATTAAACTGCACGGATTTCATAGAACTACATACGGCTTGATTCCCGCCTTTTTAGGATATGTAGTGATGCCAGGATTCTGTATCCCAGCCCATCCATCCCTGGATAAAGTTAAAAGTGCCTTCCTTTCCCCCATGTACGGACCAACCCTGCATGGGGTGTATCGACTTCTAAAGAACTAAATCTGGCTTGATTCCTTCCCACGCAGGATGTGTAGTGATGCCAGAATTCCACATCCTGGCCCTGCCACACCCAAATGAAAGAAAAAGAAAAAATTCACTTTCCCCCGTGTACAGACCTACCATGTGTGGGGTGTATTCCTCATCCTTACCGCATGATGCTAAACTACACGGATAAGGAAAATTGAAAATGCTATTTTGCCCTGTGTACAGACCAGACCTGCACATGTGTATTATCCCTTCTATAGAACTCTGTACGGCTTGATTCCCGCCTTCGTAGGATATGTAGTGATGACAGGATCCCACATCCTAGTCCATCCACCCCTAAAAAAGAAAAAAATGCCCTCTTCTCCCATGTATGGGCCATCACTGAACGAGATGTACCTCTTTCAAAGAACTATGTGTGGCTTGATTTCTACATTCACAGGATACATAGTCACACCCGGACCCCATGACTGGGTCTAGCCCCCACCTCATCACCACTTCTCTTAGCATGCCTATTCACACGTTACACAAACAAGAATTCCTCCATTCCTTGTTTCTCACAATGAGTATTACTCCCAAGAGCTTAGGAATTATGGCTGAGTCCCTTTGTGTGAACACAAACTACATGGATTTTAGAGAACTATGTATAGCTTTATTCATGCCCTCGCAGGATACGTAGTGATGCTAGGGTCCCCCATCCTGGTCCAGCCACCCCCGAATGAAGATTAAAAATTCCATTTTCCCTCTTGTGTGGACTAGACCTACACAAGGTGTATTGTCTTTTAGAGAACTAAGTATGGCTTGATTCCTGACCTCACATGATACATAATGATTCAAAAATTCGACACCCTAGCCCAGCCACCCCAAATTAAGCTAAAAATACACCCTTTCCCTCGTGCAAGGACTAGACTTGCGCAGGGAGTATTCCTCGTCCTTACCGCACGATGTTAAAATAGAACAGATAAGAAAGAAAAAAAACATATTCTCCCTTTCCCCCATACGGACCAGATTTACACGGGGTGTATTCCCCAAAAGAACTTCATATGACTTGATTCTTTCCCTCACAAGATACATAGCGATGTTGGGATCTTATCTCCTAGCCCAGCTGCTGATAAAAGAAAATGCAGGCATATATATGCATCATCCTTACCGCATGATGTTAAACTGCACGGAATCCCCTTTTCATGTCGGTTCATCTTCTTCCTAAACACACGACATTAAACTGCATGGGATTCATTGAGACCCACCCATGATATACGGCAACACGATATGGGAATACTCCTTGCTCATTTGGATGCATCCTCTCCAAACATCAGACTCCACGACCAGGATAATTGCAGATCTTCATAATCGTTCATGGCCATCGGAAGTGAGAAGTTATCGACCCGTGGAAAACTTTGCATGAAAATGAATACCATGCCCTTAGTGGCTTTGCATATCGATAGCCCCATTCACGTCTACCAAAGGCAAGATTTCCTCTGGTGGTACTTTTCCTATCTTCGTACGCTTACCGGCCTCAGAGCCCCCATATCATATCTCCTGATCCAAAAATTTCTGGAGCAGTGGTTTACAAGTTCATTCCCCTCTCACATAAAAATGTTTACAGGGTATCTCTACCTAGTTAGCCTATGTATCCACCCATGGTTCACATGATGATCTGTATCTACAAACATCAAGCCAGGGCTAAACTACTTTTACTTGACCGCCAATTACGGTGAAGATGTTTCTTGAATTCGTGGACACCATTATCCCCATATTTTGAACTCTGTTCTATGAGTGATCCCAGATTTTCATAATCATTCATGGCCATCAGAAGTGGAAAGTCATCGATCCATGGGCACCTTTGTATGACTATGCAAACCATGCCCTCGGCGGCTCTATATATTGATCACCCCAGGCTCATCTATCAAAAGAAAACATTTCCTCAGGATGTACTCTTCTTATCTCTGTATTCTTACCGGCCTCAGAGCCCCATACCATATCTCCTGATTTGGGAAACCCCAGATATTCAGTTTACACCCTCATCCCCTCACACTTGTTCAGAGTATACCCGAGCATCCTAACTCAATTTCCCTCTAGGTTATTGTAGCAAAAGTCACCCAATGGTCCAATCTTTATGACTGTTAAACTAAGAGTACTTCGTTCTTACCGCACAACATTAAACTACATGGAGTAAAGGTACACCCCATGAGCAAGATGAATCAGCGTGGTTAACTCTTCGAGCTTTTACAGCAACTAGGGATGAACATCCACAACATGTCTAGATATTTCCTTACCAAATAACAGAATTTGCGTCCTGGATAATTTCAGATCTTCATAACAACCCATGGACATTGGAAGTGGAAAGTAATCAACCTGTGGACACCTTTTAATGACTATGCATACCATTACCTCAGCATATCTCCATATTGATAGCCCCTGACCCATCTACTAAATGCAATACTACCTCAGGCGATACTCTTTCTAACCCCGTATGCTTACCGGCCTCAGAGCCCCCATATCATATCCCGTGATCCAAGAATCTCTAAAACCACGATTTACACCATAAATACCTATCCACGTCGTGGAAATACTGAGATATTCCAGACCAGTGACATTCTAATCAAGAGTGGACTTTTCAACTACATCTTTATCGCATGAATATTGAAACTGCACAGAACGTATCTTTGACACTTGGCGTGAAGCTGCAAAGACCAAGCATTAAACAACCAAGTAAATTCCTCCAACTATAAGAATTTTCACACATTTTAAAATGTACCATGTCCTTACTACACGACGTTAAACAACACATTTTATTTAATAATGATCCCTATCATTACCACATGATGTTAAACTGCAGGGAATCCGTCTTTACCGCATGACGTTAAACTGTAGGAAATCCATCCTTACTGCATGACATTAAACTGCACGGAATTTAAAATTCCTTCCATCCTCACCACATGACGTTAAACTGCACAGATTTAGAAATAATAAAAATACCCTTTTTCCTTGCCGCATGACGTTAAACTGCATGGTCGAACTCTTCACGGGTTCAATATGGAATAGTGGTGTTTCTCTATCCCTCAGTACACAGGCTAGACTTGCAAAAACCACAGTCTCACACCAGTGTGAGATGGCATGACTTCACCCTTTCCTGGGATGTTTAGCCTAGATGTTTCACTTTCATTCAGGCGCCCTCCTTACATAAACCATACTCTATACTTAGAAAAAGCCAAACCCTTGTAAGCCACCCTTGGTGGTCCTGAATCTCAACTTCCTTGAAGTTGCTCGGCTATCGGGAGAATACAGTCCTTGAACCATGGACACCTTTGCATGACTATTCATACCATGCTCTCATCAGCTCTGTATATTGATCATGCCTGGTTCATCTACCAAAGGAAATATTTCCTTAGGTAGTGATTCTCTCCATACGCCTCTAGGACTCTGAACCCCCATATACATCCTAGGATTCAGAAACCCTCTGAGCTGGAGTTTACCAAACTCTTTCACAACCCTGCCTAAATATGCTGGAATATCCCTGATGAGATTACTGAGAACCAGGAGAAGCCATTCCATTTTAAAGAATGCCCCAACTACATGAATTTAAGCTGCGCCAAGCTCCAACCATCCTTCACGCTGACTAAATGTGTAGGAAAAGGAACCTTCGTCACATTCCTGATTCACGTAGATGTTCCCAAACCCTTTCAAGTGTCACATACCCTTTCCAAGACACCCCTGGTGGTTTATCTTAATTCTTCAAGCTACCCATGGTAGTTTTATAATCCGGACTCCCATGAAGTCCTCAGGCCATCAGAAATGGATAGTCATTGACTTAAGGACACCTTTTCACGACTATGCATACCATGCCCTCAGCGGCTCTGCATATTAATCGCCCCTGGCCTATCTAATAATGGATAGTATTCCTTAGGGAATGCTTTTCCTACCTCTACATGCCGATACGGCTCCCATGCTTTGAGACATGCCTTGCATGTTGTTCAAATCTAGACATGTTCTCCCCATGTGCGTCTGAAAGGTATTAAGACATCTTTTAATCAACCAAACCTCATGGGGGCCCTCGCCACACCATATATTTTAAAAGTTGTTCGACCTAAAAGATCAGTAATGATAGTATTATCAGCGGGACATTAAACCACTCGCAAAAAGATGTACAAATCCCCTTAGGCCGAAAACCCAAAAAGGGAGACCTAAGAAAAATCTGGGCTATACCTGCTAGGTCCACACCATATGGACCTAGGAAAAATTAGGGTATTAACAGAAAAGAAAAATAAGTTTGTGGGGTTTTTCTACAGAACCCTAGCAATAGTCAAACTATGCTCGCTGGATCCCATGGTCCAGGCAAAAGTTAGAGCTCGTTTTTATTTTATCATTTTCCTGAGATGTGATTAATTCTGATTCAGTGAGCTGTTAATTATACAACACTAATTTCAGTAACAATTGAATTTTATAGCAAGGAATGATTGATGACAAATTGTATTCCATCTGAACAAAAAGGGAGAACGTCCACAAGCTGGAGTCTCTCCTTCACAGCAACAATGAGGTAAAATAGAGTGTACTTCTACTCTGGCAATCAAAAAGGATCCTGGATCACTCTCTCCATAATATCGGAAACCGTGCGGCGAAGGTTGTTGAATGTTTTCTTCAACACATACTTCTCCCTGGCCTCAACTTCAGCCACCGAACGAGTATGCCTTGCCGTTTTTTTACGATCTTTGATCCCTTTCCTAGTATCTTTAATGTCACCAGTCAGAGATGATAACTAATCCCTCAGTACTGCTTCTTGAGCTTCACATTCATGCAGCTGGGTAGATAGGGCGGTCACCTGATCTTTAGATCTCTCTTCTAGTGCTATCAGATGATGGAGATTCATCATGGCTTCCTCAAAAGCTCAGGTCCCACAATAGGAGGCAGCGAGGTGAGAAAGTTTGTGTTCACTAGAGGCAACCTCCCCACGGGAAATGAAAACCTGGCAGGTGAGGAAATGAAGTTGTCGATGGTCAAACCCACCTGACCCCAAGCCTTGAAATAGTTTCTGAAGGGCTTTAGGTTGAGGTTCCATCTCAGCCATAGGAGTTTCGGCAAAAATCTCACAGATCTGGGGCCAGACCCACCTTCGCACCACTCGGTGGTCCACCATGACATGAGGATCTTTGGTATCCTCACTAGATATCATAGGAATGAAGTCTAGAATTGTGGCAAGCACAGACATGTACGCACTAGGAGATGGTCCCGAAACTAAAGGGTCAGAAGAATCTAGCCCTGGTTCGAGCTTGAGAGTCGAGCTGGTAAGTCCAGCATCGACTGGTGAAGCTTCAAGAACTACATCATGGGGGCCCGAAGTCACTGGATCATCCTCATTTATATCCAAAAGGATTAGATCTGTCTGATCATTGGCCAAAGAAGGGTTGAAATAGAAAGATCCCCTGAGCCGCTTCGACCTGCGAGCCATCAATAGGCCCTCCATCAAACCCGATAAGGAAGGTTCGGTAATAACATTAGCCAAAGTAACCCCAAATTTGGGGAATTCCCGGATAGCCTTCCCCAAGATCACATCTAGATGATGCTTTATCCACATTCTCACATACGTCAAGGATAGGCTGGCAGCCACTCCTATGTTAGGTGAGGGAATCCTTGCGCCAGATCCCTCCCACATCAACATCAACCACCATTGATGGAGAGTGGTCGAATGCAGTCCTCAAGCCCGAGGATGAGCAAGGGAAACCTAGAGTTGAATACATCCAAACTATCGAGAAAAATGATATGGGTCGTACAACTCACATAGAGAAACCCCATCAATACGCATAGATAAAAACCCATCCTGCAGTGAAATCATGTAAGAACGCTCTTCTAAGCATTCCATGAGGTTGTTAACCACGACACTGGAAGGAGTGGGGTAGGGAGTGAAAGCGAACTGGGAAACGTCACTCAGAAGCCTGATGACTTCATCAGAGCAGAGGGACTTCAGACGAACTCTAGCTATATCATGCAGGGTAGGCCGAAGTATAGGAAGTGGGATGAATGTGTTATAACGATACACATAACAACGATAATGATCTACAACAGAGCCGTATAAGATTTCAAAAGGCCCACTCAGATGATAGGGTGACCCAACCTCCAGCATGTGGCATAATAATTCGTAAATACTAGCCAAAGTGGGCACAACCAAATTTACCAGGTGGCCTCCCACCACTTCAGCTGCCATTATCAGAGTGTAAGCCCTGATGCCTGGGTTGATATCCCGAGATGGGAATAGCCACCCACTCAAAAACAAGGCAAAAAGACCGGCCAGCCAGAGCATATGTGGAACACCGGGGTGCACCTCATAACCCCATGAAAGATAGTGGCCCGCCTCCAGATGTGCATAGTAGAAACCTAGGATAGTCTGTGATTGTCGAGAAGGATGAGTCCCGGGGCGCTTGATCTTCGGCACAGGACTGATGGTCTTCAGAAATAACACTATCCATGTGCTGTAGGGAATAAGAGAGAGGGCATGCAAGGACTGACCTAGTGACCGATCCGCCATAACCATCAGATCCCTCACCAACGAGAGCACCTGTTCGACATCATCCCATGCATCAAGAGTGGGTAGAAACTCATCATACATCTCACCAATGATCGAAAGTCCTCCTAGTTGGCAGATGTCTCATAAACTAATACTAACTTCACCATGGGCGAGTTGGAAAGTGTTAGTGCTCTAACACTAGTGACTGATCAAATCAAGAAATATCAAAGATGGTTGGTAAAAAGAAAACTGGGAAGCCCACAATGCGGAGTACAGATTTACCACTTCTAGAGACTCGAGAAATTCTCGGCAGTGATAATGGACCCTGAAGGCCCACGCGCAGTCATTTGATAAAATCCCACCAGACTGAAGATACCACCTAGGAATCCATCCCATGTTAGGATCCACATGGGAAAGTTTGATCAAGGAGGGATAACCCTTGAGGACGGACTCTCTGGAGAAGTCCTGAGTTTACTGGTCACTTTGAGTCCAAATGGAGCCTCTCAAAATAATAGTGTCTTTTGGATCATAATCAACGATCATTTCCCATGACTGGGAAAGGTTTGGTTGAGTGCACTTCGGCAACACATCCAAACAAGGGGACATAAGAAATGAGAAGATAGGGGGGATATTGAAATCGTCTTGAAGGATGAAACCATAAAGTGGAAGATGATTCGATAATGGATAGTCCAGAAGTTTGAGAGAGATCATGTATTTCAAAACACCATCGTTAGGAATGATAGGTTGAGTAGGGTCCTCTTTAATGCTCTCATTTCTATGGATCATAGCTAGACGTCTCCCTCGACCAATTGGAAGAGGCTCAGCAGCAGGCCTGGGTGAAGGTCGAGGATGAAACATGTTTTCTCCCTACATTATAAAAACCGACAAATGGTTAGTCCGGAATAATAAAATTTGAACAAAAATACCAAGTATTTTGAAAAGGATTCTGTCATGGAGCCTTCCCGATCAGGTCCGTGAGCAGGCCTCAATAGGTGGTTCGCGATAGCTGCATCCCACGAACCAACCCTACGTGGAAGAAGTCCGCGGTACTCTGGCCCATGAAGCATTGGCCAGAAAACCGTGAACTAGGCTCCTCCATGGAATCTCAATTCCGGTTTTAAATGTCTATGTTTGGAAGACATAAGAAACTTTAAAAGTCTGGAAGATTTCCAGTCTATGGACCATCAAAACTGCATAGTGAGTTCCTACGTGGCTCGTCATAACTTACTTTTTAATTGATTAAAAGTGTTAGTTTGCGGCTGAGAGATTGGTCTGTGGGTGAAGGAAAGCGCGAACGTGGAATGGTTCAAAAAAACAGAAGCTAGTTCGTGGACGAAAAGTATCGTGAAGGAGGCAGGCATGCAGAGAAGAAAATATAGATTTGTTTCTACGAAGAATCTGATAAAACACAAAGGGTAGGGGCCTTCTTATTTTTAGATGCGGTCCCCTACCAGGTCCACTCTCCTATCGCAAACTATCAATGTTTCAAGACCACTCTACATCGGAATACTCTCCTCTTTATTCCGATCGGACCCCATTCTGATGGGGGGCATTTATAGGTTCCTGAAAAATTTGCAATGGAGAATGAGAATCCCTTTAATTCAAGAGATGATTTACCCAATTTCCCTCATGTAATTGGGAAAAAATATGGAGAATACTCAATGGTTGGAAAAAGACGGACCGGTCTGTGTACCGGTCCAATATTGACGGTATGCGGCCGATTCGGCAAGACACCCCCCTCTGTGGACCGCTGTCGTTCGCAGAACAGAGGCAGGGATCCTCCACAGGTATGAAGCAGGGTGGGCACCAGCCGGTCCACCATCAAAAACCGCCCCAACTACAAACTGTGTCAACCTACCACCTCTGCAGACCGTTGGCATTCGCGGAATGGAGGGGGAGTCCTGCACGGCCACGAAGCACCCCCCAACCAATTTGGTTTGAGAGTGAGGTGCATTCAATGCCACCCATGAGTTGTGAATTGACCAAGTCATCCGTAATCTTGGTTTCTCATCATGGGCTTCTGCAAAAGGTACCATATGACCATAGATACATATCTTTCCCTCATCTATAAAAGGACATCAAGTGGGATAATAAAGGGATCGATCAGATTCAGGTGGAAGGATTTTAGAGGAAGGAGCTTAGGATTTCGCAAGCAGCTAAGTTCCAATTCGCAAACCAGAATAGGTATGAAACTGGAAATGAATTAGTAAGGAATCAAAAAACCCATAACAACTTGGTGAACCGTGAACTTAAAATAAAAAAAAAGACCACGATCCATGGCCCCTCTGCGAATGTACTCCTCGTGGACCGGGGTGTCTATGCCCCTTTTTAGATCTGACGCACCGCGTAGCAACCTCCAACGTGGGCGAAGCCCTGACTGAAGAACATCCGATTGGCATCGCCCCTGGTCGTCGCTGCTCGCATGGACTCCCCCGCATACCAACCTTCTACGCGGGCCAAAACCTAAGCCACATACAGCCCTAGTACGCGGGATGCCTATCAGTCCGCATACCACCCTGGTACGCGGACAACCTCTCTAGCCGTGTAGCACCCCCTACGTGAAGGGAGACACTCCTCATACACCCATGTGGCCCACCAACTCCTTTGGTGTTCCCATTCCACAAGTCATATAAAATATTTCCAATCTAGCCAGATCCTTCAAAATCCCCTGATTGGCTTATTCATCGGCCTCGAGCCAAGGCCTTTACTGAAGCCACCAGACCCGTATGATGTAACCTTCAGGCGTATCAGTGTGCATATTTGAGTTCATATACCCATGGTACGCGAGGACAAAGGGGTTTCTCCGGCCCTTGAGCGGGTTCTCGAAACATTTCTGGGTTCACATACCCAGGGTAGTGTAGGGTCTGAGCCCGGGATTCACCTTTATGCCTCTCCACTCACCAGGATCGGGGGACCCCGCCTGCATTTCCTTTCGACGCTAGCAGTGAGCACATATCCCCTCTTATGAGGGTGAGAGGGAAAACATCCCAGTGTAATCCCCTAGTTCATATTGCAGGATATGTTACCTACACCCCTACTTTCTTCTTCGGTCCCAAATCCCTCTCCCATTGGGGTTTGTCACCAATTTGGGCCTCCATACTAGAGTAAGTCCCAATCTCCATTTCCTCAGGCTGCTAGCCATGCGTAATCCCCATTTCGCTTTTTACGGATGCACCTTCCATGATGTGATCATCAGGTCCCTGCTGCCTCTTGTTTCTCACACCGGGCATGAATCACATGGGCTTAGTGTAAGCATCGACAATGAAAACACCCCTGTCCTGCATGACGTTAAACTGTATTTCTCTATTCTGAACTATGAGGCCTTTGATCCATGTCAAGGAAAGGTACCTATGAAACCAAGGGGTTCAAGCCCAACTCCTGTCTGACCAAGGTCTATCTTTACGTCGGCTCACCGACACCCTCCGAACGAACTACATGGATTCTGATTCCTCTCCCGAGGATACGTAGGAAGACAGTATCACAGGTTTAATCCAAATGATCAAGTTGTTATCTGTCCCCCCTAGATGACAATAAACTCCAGAGCACCCAGTTATGGGGCTTCAAACCAGTGCCATCTCAATGAGTCAAAACTCCTCAGAGTCATCAATCCAATGAGGGATGGTAAACATCAGGCATAAATGATTCTGAATCCCTATGTTCAGCTGACCATTGCCAACAAGGAGTAATCCATGGATACTATTCTTGGTTATAAACAAAATATTCATGAACATATGAATAAATATTAAATCTATAATAGAGTCCCAAAACAGGCAATAATTCCCCCCAAAAGGGTGTGAAGATCCCGACATTCCATCCTCTTGATCAATGTGAGTTCTTAAGCATCGTTGGCCAAATCACCTAACAAATGCCTGCCTTTGGAAAGTACGACCACGTGTCACTGGATATAGAACCGTTGGGCATTTCGAGATGAAAATGGTGGACCTGATATGAGTGATTAAGTATAATCCAACCTTCTCTAATCATCTCTCGGGAAGCGCATGTTTTTCCACCATCGTCGCGAAACAATAAAGTAAAATTAAAACACAGAGAAGTGATTCCAAAAAGTGATATATAGTAATGAATCAAGATTACAAGATAAAAAACCAATACAAGAAATACATAAGATTCCTATCAAACACAACTAGACCCACACAATCCACTTCTTGAATGTCCACATTGGATTTTCCTTTAGGATATGAGGTTGACATAGGCTCAGACGGTTGAGAAGAAGACTGCGGAACTCTTGTAAGGATTAAAGGTGGAGCCGCAGCAGATACATGATCAGATCTATAAGGAATATGTCTTTGAGGAATTATAGGTGTTAAAATTAGAATATCTTGAGCTGGGGTCATTTGGAATGCAGAAGCAGAAGCTGAAGATCTAGAAGCAGATGCAGGTAGAGCAGGAGGCACTATTATAGGCTAAGCATCAACATGTAAGAAAGGAAAAAAAAATCCTGAATTCCATGATAATTCCTCCTCCCCTCTCCATAGCAGACAAAAATTCATCCTTGTTATCTAAAAACTTATCCAAAGCTGGATTAAGTTCCCTAATCTTGCTTACTTTTTCTCTAAAGGTTCGATTTGTAGGAGGTAATTTCAGAGTTTTCAAATGAAGTTTGAAATGGATGGTCAACTGATGCTTGGTATATACATTCTAAAAATAAGAATCAACTTTATCCTTTAACTATTTCTAAGAAGCAAAAGCCGCTCTCATAAAAATTCTGAATAATTTTCCCTATATCCCTAATGGTAGTCGTCACTTGAGTTAGAGAAGATGAGTCCACAGAGCAACTTGTTGATGCTGAACCGAGCTCCTCTTTCCGCAAAGCTCAAATTTTATCCAATTCTATTGAAGGTCTAAAGCAAGAGAAGCATGAGAAAAATCCATAGTTTCCTTGAAATTATTAGTTACCCCACTGATAATATTTGTCACAAGGGAGTCCTGGGTGCTGACATGTTGTTCCATTTAAGTCTTAAATTCCTCAAAAACTAAAACCATCAGGCCAAATACACACTTTACAAAGGCCTAGTCTTTTTTTGCTTGAGATTTAGAGCTCATATAAGACTCTATAGTGAAAAGTGACTTTTTTAGAGATTCAACATTCTCTGCCAAGCTTAAAATTTGATTTAGGCAGGTCTTAGCTTCATTCAAAAACTCTTACACAGTGGTGGACACCACAAATCCAATAGAGAGTTAAAAAGATTTTTCCATTTTTCTCAGCTCTTCAATAAAATTCCCTTTAAGCTTGTAACTGATGCAGCCCTAGTCTCCTTTAACTCGTCCCTTAAAGATACAAGATCAGTCATAGTAAACAGATTTTTAGGCACAACTATAGGTTCTCTTTTAGATACATGAGTATCCACAGATTCATTCATAATAGATTGAATGGATGATATCAATGAGGTTTACATTCTTCTTATCTCTTCCAAAAAACTGATGATAAGCTCAGACTTAAACTCATATAAGTCATCTTTTCTCACAAGATCTTCAGGTAAGGTCTCAGAGAGGATATTATAATCGAACAGAGGTTTACTGATAGGTGTCACATCCTCAAAGTCAGGGAAATATAATCCATTCACTACAGGACCTGGGTCTTCTATCCAGTCATCAATCCCACGAGCTATAGAAACTGAAAAAATATTAGAGGGATGCTCCCCCTCAACCTGATATTCCTCCTTAATAGCATTATCCGACTGATCTTCCTCATCAGAATCATCAACAACCATATCTATCTAAAAAATAGGATGCTCAACAGGTTTAGGTATAGGATCTGTTGGTTCATCAAGATCAGCCTCTACATGCATAATAGAAAATCCAATCTCTGGACTCAAACTAAGAGCAGAGATCTCATTTGGTCTCTCGGATAAATATCTTCATCAATAGGTCGTTCTTTCTCTTCAATATCATCCTTAGACAAAACAGGTTCCCTTCTAGGAAAATCAGCTGGAGGAATAGCTTTCCCATAAGAAATGTTGTGAGGTGTAGGGCTGGGAGGATGATCAAGATTCCATCCTTCTTCAATAGAGGTTTTATCTTCTTCAGAATCACTATAGGATGGGATGGCCTCATCAGATCAAATACCTGGATCCCTCTCATCCTTTGGCCTAGTAGGATGGTCTATAGGACTGTATTTTTCATATAACTTTCCTTCATCATTCACCCACTACTTCTTCCATGGATTCCAGTTCACTTTCATAAACTTGCATACTATTAAAGTAGTGAAAAAATTATCCTTCACCACCATTGTCTCATCTTGAGAATCGGCCACTTTCTTTGCCCTTATCATGACAGATAGAAACTTCGCAAAAAACAAAGCATTGGTCTTAGATTTTGGTCTAGTCATGTCCTCTATTAAAATCATCAACAGTCTGCATAGGTATAACTTCACTCCATTCCTCAAAATATACATCAGGTATATGTCTTGAAACTTTAAGGTGGAAAAATCCCCACTCCAAAGATTATTCACTTGTTGGATAAACATGAACAACAGTCTATTCTCACCTTCCATCACTGTTGTAATCACTTTCCTTGGAGTTCCATTTCCAGTTAGCTCAAGAAGTGCAACTTCATATCCAAAATAATCACTAGATGTAGGTATGGGCTTAGAATAAAAGCCGTACTCTTCTTCATGAGGTACACCAAGGTTTCTAGCCCATTCACTAGATGAGAAAGATATCACTTTACCATTCAAAAACTAAATCATCCTATTCTCCTATTCTGACATCTCAAAACGAACAAGCACATAAAATTCATTAACCAAAACCGAAAATTGCGGTCCATTATTATTCACAAAACACTCGATCCAGCCATGATCTATAAGGCCCCAGCCTTAAACCTTACTTAATCTTGAGTTATTACAATATTACACATTGAGGATCTTTTCAAGTTTAGAGGTTTAGAGAATTAGATCCTGAAACTTGCATTACATTCCACATTTAAACAAAGTGGTTACATAAAAGACAGTATTCATTCTTCCTGTCAACGGAAACATATTTAAAATATAACACAGATTCTTTCTTGACACATCCTTGACACTATCATCACATCATGTACCTTTCCCTTGACCTGTGAAAAACATTTCAAAAACATGGGATGAGTATAAAAAGCTCAGTAAGAGTTATAAAAATATGGAAAGGAAATATGAGTTCATATATACATTAAAAATAAATCAAACTTTACCCATAAAACATAGGCATATCAAATCATGAGTAAATCAAAGAAAACATAAGACATAAAGGTAACTTTAGGCATTCATTACATTCTTACCTAGGGAGTAACCCTCTTGGTTACGTTTGGAATACCCATCACAGTATATTACCTAAATCTCTTCGGATAAACCTTAACCTTTCACTCCTTCGCGTTACCCAATGCATTGGAGAGCTATATCGGGCTCACCCGCCCTTAGTTTATCACGGAACCACCCGTTTTCATAACAATGCCCAAGAACCATAACATAAATGTATCACATAAAACATGCATAAAGGAAACATAACATTTCCACATTTCAATCACAATATAACATTTTAGTATATTGAAATAATGAATCCATTCAAAAAGAAACCATTTCCAAAACCATTTAAAACATTTAATAAAGAGATTTTTGAATCAAAGTGTCCCATACCACCTTGAAGCTTAAAATTTTAAACCATTAATATCCATATAAATAAATCCTTAAAACCATTTTGAAAACATGGATATTAATTAGAACAAATAATTAAAACATTTAAAACGATATTTTGGTTAAAGGGGTTTTACCAAAATTAGAGACACTTGAATACAATAATTGAGGAAAAACATTTAGTCAGAACTTTATAATATCAGGAGTATAAATGGATTCATGATATAATACTCCAAAGGACAGTATATACACCATATAAGAGTGAATTGGTGCATAACAACAATGAACCCTCAATAGAAATGTCAAATGTGATGAAATCCCTTATAAAGAAGGTATCCTTAAATTAAGGGCAAATCAATCTCAAAAATATGTGTGACAAATATAAATACACCCAATATAAGTGGATATTAAGTGTAAAACAATAAAAGGTCATTCACACATATTCAATGGATGACATATTCAATGACTACATGTTGAACCCAATGAAATCGAAATTGGGTTAAAAAGTTCCCTTGACAGCCTAACGACATCACATCAAAATGAGTTGATGAGAGATAAAAAGTGTATCTCATCACTTGGAAGTAAAATTTACATCAATAAGGATATATGAGAACATTTCCCAACATAACAATATGTAAATTAAAAGACCCAACAAACGAAGTCTTTTAAAAAAAAGGAGGGTGAAAGGTTCCCTTACCGACTTGGGTATCTTTCAAAACATACACCCCATGAAAGAAAGACAATAGATCATTGATCTAAATACTCATAAACGAAAGTATATTACACAAAGAGTAGAATAATGGGCAGTACATACACCACTCAAAGGAATTTGTGGCAAATGTAGCATAAATCTCACGGGAATAAAAGTGAGATGAAAAATCCCTTACGAAAACTCGGCAGCCTAACGGCGCCACATAAAACTTACAAAAATGGATTGATGAGATCAAACAGGGTATCTCATCATATTAACATAAAGTTTATAGAAATCGGAATATAAAAGAACATCCCCCATCAAAACAAATAGGAGCTTAAAAGAAGTGACAAAAGGAGAGTACTTAAAAAGAAAGAGAGAGGTTAGATCTCTTATGAAAATTCGGCAGCCTAACGGCGCCACTCAAAACATCCAAAATGGATTGATGAGAGAGAATATGGTCTCTCATCACATGAACATAAAAATTACAGTAAGTGTAATATAAAATATCATCCCAATAACAAGAAAGATGAGCTTTAAAAGTAATGACATAAAAGTGTGTACTTAAAAAGAAAGAGAGGAGTAGGATCCCTTACCTTGGGTCCGACTTGACTCGATCGTTCTTTAATCTCCTGAATAATAAACTTGAGTTAATTTATACTTCCTTAAGATCCTTTTTCGAGTTAATTATTCCTTTTATATCACTTATTACCATGTCATAAACATTATGTAATCATTTAAATTAATAATATTTGTTTTGCCGATATTTGGTTCTTAAGTCGAAAGTGGACTTCTTACAATTACATGTTGTTCGTGTGGCCAAATGTTTATTATATCCATAATTGTATTCATGATTTAGATATCATATATGTCATATATATCCAGTACATGCATGCATTTATAACATTACATAATCATTTAGAGGTAAGAAATGAAATGCACCGTTCATGGAGACGGTAAGACGTACGTACGCATGAACGCTACTTTCATTTCTATTTCGTATTTTATAGAATGGAATAATAATGATATAAAGGTATATTATAATTACAGTATAATATCATACATAATATCATAGTTCCATCCTTTATACGTCCCACATATGGTATTTAACGAATCAAATCACTTTGAGGGGGCGGTAGTCCGCACTTCCTTAAATGAAGATATCGCGTTTACCCATAATGGAAACCATAAAGGTATGCCCAAAATGAAAAAACACAGAAGCTTAAGGAAAACATAAACATATTATATATCATATATAAAAATAGTGACATCATAATTTCCACCTTTGAAGGTGTTAAATGAGTATTGAACAATCATCGTTTTGGGAGGCAGAATTTCGCCATCCACGGAAACCGTATGTTATTTAACCATTTGATGTAGTTGTGTGAGAGTTTAGCTCGAATAAATATTATAAAAACATCCTATTATATTTAAGATACTGGTGTTGTTACAAAAGAAGTAAATAAAAAGAGTTTAGGGGGTTGGAGAAGCAAAATAAAACAAATGAACATGAGAGAATGAATTATCTTTAAAAGTGTAACTCCTTTTTATTTGAGCCTAAAGTCTTCCTTTGAAATGATTCTTCCCAAAGGGAATCCTCTAGGATGAGGAGAGGGATGTGGAGAGAGTAAATGGGCAGGGGTCTGCCAAGCCAAAGGCTTGAGGAGTGTGTGAAATGAGGTAGAGATGGGGGGCCTTTTATAAGAGGAGAGGAGGGGCACTTTTGGAAAGTAAGAAATATTACTTTATTTGAAAATTTTTTTCGGTTTTAAAAGGTCACACATTGATATAATTCGTGGATAAGGTGATAAGGGTTAGAAATCCACCCATCCAATAAGTTTTGGACATGTGTATGTCATGAAGTTTACATTATCTTCTCATTTTATTTAAATCGTCAGATAATGATGTCATCACTGCATCATTATGATGTCATAAATAATTTAATTTATTTAATGTCTAAAAATTATAAACAAATTACTATGATATAGGAAATCTTTTTATCTTTTCAATGACTATTTATAATAAAAAATCTGCCTTGTATAACCCTACTTAAAAATTGTTTTAGTAAAACATATCATGTTTGTGTCATTTTTACTTTTACATTAAATAAAAAGTTATTTATGTCATTTCCCAACAAAAGTGGCTCCATGGGGTCACCAAGTTGACCCAGGGCTTGTATTGGTCGGCCATTATACATCCAATGAGGCTAGTACATGTGTTAAGTTCATTTAATATTATTAAAACATTATTTTTACCTTAAACTACACTAATTACCTCTAAGCGCAATTAAAAACTTAATAAGTTACTATTCACCAAAAAATTATTTTTATCCCCTTGAAACACATTTTACTTCTTAATGAAAACCATTTATGTCGTATTTTTGAAATTCAAAACACAAAGATGGAAAATTTTCATTTAAACGGAAAAATCAGTTTTTATAAGTACAACTTAGTGGTGTCACTATTCATCAAAAATTGATGATTTTCAGAAAAATCCCAAAAATTCACCCTAAGCTATATTTGATATTCTGAATTCAAAAATGAAGTCTATTTTACAAAATTCAAAACATATAAGTCACATTAATTAATTTAATAATTAATTCCCGCTGTCAGAGAAAATAGCGTGTTTTTATGAAACAATAAGTATCAAAAGATTGACACTGGTTTAAGTCTGATTTCAATGTGAAATTAATTCCAACGACCACTATTTTATTTAATGGTAAAAATATATTCTAATTTCACTTTAAAACCAATTCAAAAGATAATCTAATCATATAAATAAATTATATTAAAAAGAGGTTTTGAATTAAAATACAACATTTTACACTATTCATTAAAAAAATGAACATTATCGGAAAGATACCAAAAAATTTACACAAAGTAAATTTTGATGTCCCGATTCTTAATAAGAGTTTTATTTGGTCCAAAATAATGTTTAATAGTGAACAAAACTATATTTAATGATGGTTCAACATCAAAAGGTGATAAGTGAACCTTTAGTGAAAACTAGGGCATATACGCCTAAAATTGAATTCTTTCCGTATTTTAAGCCTCTATCCTTTATTGGATAAATGTAAAAACATTTAAAAACATATATAATCATATTTTATTTATTTCTATCCATTCTCGCCATTACAACAGCTACATGTTAACTACGATTTAAAATAATATTATTTTATTATTAGAGTGCAACGTAAGATTCCCAAGAAACTCGTTGTTGCGTATTGGGTATGCCATCGAGCATAGCGTCCCCTATAAAGTCATATCAATATTTTATTCACAAATATGGATAAATATGAAAATTTCATATTATTTATTTACCTGGGGTGTTACATCCTTCCCCCCTTTTGGGAATTGCGTCCTCGCAATTTTTTTAAAATTGAGCCTGGAAACATCCTTGAAAGTCCCACATCGGAACAAGAGTCGGTAAAACAATCACTTTAAAATAAAGAAAGATAAGCACAGAGGTCACCCGAGTTAACCCATACTAGGAATCCATGTAGAAAAACATGGACATGGAATAAAAAGCAAAGGGTCAAGTTCTTGAGGGAGAGTGATAGTAAACATGTCAAAGAGAATGTTAACAATGATAAAATCACAAACTTGTGATGGGTTAAACAGTATTTGATTCCCTAGTAGGAAAAGCTAATAGACAAAATTTTCATGTTAAGTTACTTTTTATTGAGGAATTTATTCATAAGGAAACATAATCACTTATCATGTTGACTTTCAACCTTTACTGGATTCCTTAATCAAACTCATATTTTTTTCCAAAAGACGAGTATTTAGGGAGACTTGTTCGCATTAAGAGTACTATAATCAACTTCTAGAGAGTCACCTAATCCAAAAAAAAGAACTATATACTTCCCATGTATTTAGACTTTAACAAAAACCAAAAATTTTATTACAAGATCAGATAATCCAAAAAAGGATAACCCTTTATAAAAAGAATATCTATTCTTAATCTCCAAAATTTGTCCAACAAAACCCAAAGTTCAATGAGGACCATTCTATAATAAATTTGTACATAAATTCCTTCAATGTAAACCAAACTAAGATTGAAACCCAAATATTTGAAGGATTTAGTCACATAGTCTTCCAAGTTAAATCGTGTCATTTATCTCTAAACAACATCAGTTTCTCCTAAAGTCTCGTATTGAAAAGTAATTAACCTAATCACATATCCTCCATGATAGGTTAGTAATTTTCATAAATAACCCAAAATCAACTTACTCTTAATTGATAAAAACATATAACTAGAAAGAATCAGTCAAACTAACCAGGGACTTCACGTAGTCCAGTTATAGGCGATAAATACCAGTCGCACTTTGGTTGTGGGTTCGATTCCCGCAGCTTTGTCCGACGCGACGGGTAGTCACACGGTCTACGTGTTGTCCTTTTTCCAAAACTATATAATTCTTAAAACATTCCCCAAAATGAGATAAAATCTTCAAAGATGATCATAACATATTTTAACCTCAAGTTTATCTCATGCCTTTCATTTTCCATCATAACATATAATAACCCATAATTACCTCAAAAGTAAGGATCATATACACACAAATGGTTCTTTATAACTATGTCCACAAAAGAAAAGATATCTATTCCCTGAATAAAATTTGCCTATATTAAACATCAGGGTTACACATAAAATAAAAAGTCTTCTAATGTAACCCCATCATCAAAAGAGACTTAATACTCTTAAGAATTTCACCATAAATCTTGAAGCCCTTATATGTTGACATCTTACTCATTCAACATTCTTCATGATCCATTAACCATTCCTTTCCAACTTATTCCAAAATACCTCTTTCCTACAAACAAAATCATGAATCATATCCTAAGATTCCAAAATAGTAAAACAATAGTCATGAAATAATACATACCTTTGATTGGTCATTGTCAGTTTCTTCATCCTCAATCGGAATGGCATTAGGTATTGGTAAACGAACATTTGTACGCTCTTGGTGATCCCATTCACGAAACTTCTTCATAGGACATGTGTTTTCATAATGACCATGCACACCACATTTAAAACATTCAATTGATCCCTCAGAAAGAACATCTTTCCCTTTCTCGAGTCAACTGGATGCTTCCTTTTTCCATGGCAGGTTCTTGCTTTATGACCTTCAGTTCCACATCTATAGCATATTTCTATCCCTTTGAAACATTTTCCTAGGTGTTTCTTTCCACATCTTTTACACATAGGTTTTTGAACACACTTACCTTTATTATTATTACCTATACTTCCGTAGGGATTTGTTTCTTTCATATATGATGCCTTAGAGAAATCTCCAAGGTTTAGGTGGTGAATTATGACTCCAGATAGTTGGTTGAGGATAATCACAAGAGTTCTCATTGCAGCTCCCATATCATTCAGTTGCTTGCTCAAAAAACTGTCATAGTTTCCTTCACATCCACTGTTACTTTGCTGCCTGCTAGATCCAGCCATTTACTAAAAACAAAAAGGTCAGTGTGAGTATATCAACAAAACCATCATGTACTAATGAGTAAGATAAACACTAAGATATACTTACTCATTCACTTTATCTAAAACTAGGACTCTTTCTGAAATCCTAACTTTTATGGTAATGTCACTTATGCTTAAAGAATACCCTAACCTCTAAAGTTATCTAAACCGACCTTTGATACCAACTATAAGGCCCCAGCCTTAAACCTTACATAATATCGAGTTATTACAAGATTACACATTGAGGATCTTTTTTAGGTTTAGAGTTTTAGAGAATTAGATCCTGAAACTTGAATTACATTCAACATTTAAACAAAGTAGTTACATAAAATACAGTATTCATTCTTCCCATCAATGGAAACATATTTAAAATATAACACGGATTCTTTCTTGACACATCCTTGACACTATCATCAAATCATGTACCATTACCTTGACCTGTGAAAAACATTTCAAAAACATGGGATGAGCATCAAAAGCTCAGTAAGAGTTATAAAAATATGGAAAGGAAACATGAGTTCATATATACATTAGAATGAAATCAAACTTTACCCATAAACATAGGCATATCAAATCATGAATAAATCATAGAAAACATAAGACATAAAGGTAACTTTAGGCCTTCATAACATTCTTAACTAGGGAGTAACCCTCGTGGTTACGTTTGGAATACCCATCACAGTATATTTCCTAAATCTCTTCGGAGAAACCTTAACGTTTCACTCCTTCGCGTTACCCAATGCATTGGAGAGCTATATCGGGTTCACCCGCCCTTAGTTTATCACAGAACCACCCGTTTTCATAAAAATTGCCAAGAACCATAACATAAATGTATCACATAAAACATGCATAAAGGAAACATAACATTTCCACATTTCAATCACAATATAACATTTTAGTATATTGAAATAATGAATCCATTCAAAAAGAAACCATTTCCAAAACCATTTAAAACATTTACTAAAGAGATTTTTGAATCAAAGTGTACCATACCACCTCGAAGCTTAAAATTTTAAACCATTAATATCCATATAAATAAATCCTTAAAACCATTTTTAAAACATGGATATTAATAAGAACAAATAATTAAATCATTTAAAACGATATTTTTGTTAAAGGGGTTTTACCAAAATTAGAGACACTTCAATACAATAATTGAGGAATAAAATTTAGTCAGAACTTTATTATATCATGAGAATAAATGGATTCATGATATAATACTCCAAAGGACAGTATATACACCATATAAGAGTGAATTGGTGCATAAAAACAATGAACCCTCAATAGATATGTCAAATGTGATGAAATCCCTTATAAAGAAGGTATCCTTAAATTAAGGACAAATCAATATCAAAAATATGTGTGACAAATATAAATACACCCAATATAAGTAGATATTATGTGTAAAACAATAAAAGGTCATTCACACATATTCAATGGATGACATATTCAATGACTACATGTTGAACCCAAAGAAATCGAAATTGGATTAAAAAGTTCCCTTGACAGCCTAACGGCATCACATCAAAATGAGTTGATGAGAGATAAAAAGTGTATCTCATCACTTGGACGTAAAATTTACATCAATAAGGATATATGAGAATATATCCCAACATAAAAATATGTAAATTAAAAGACCCAACAAAATAAGTCTTTTAAAAAAAGGAGGGTGAAAGGTTCCCTTACTGACTTGGGTATCCTTCAAAACATACACCCCATGAAAGAAGGACAATAGATCATTGATGTAAATAATCATAAACGAAAGTATATTACACAAAGAGTAGAATAATGGGCAGTACATACACCACTAAAAGGAATTTGTGGCAAATGTAGCATAAATCTCACGGGAATAAAAGTGAGATGAAAAATCCCTTACGAAAACTCGGCAGCCTAACGACGCCACATAAAACTTACAAAAATGGATTGATGAGATCAAACAGGGTATCTCATCATATTAACATAAAGTTTATAGAAAGAGGACTATAAAAGAACATCCCCCAACATAACAAAGAGGAGCTTAAAAGAAGTGACAAAAGGAGAGTACTTAAAAAGAAAGAGATAGGTTAGATCTCTTACGAAAATTCAGCAGCCTAACTGCGCCACTCAAAACATCCAAAATGGATTGATGAGAGATAATAGGGTCTCTCATCACATGAAAATAAAAATTAAAGTAAGTGTAATATAAAAGATCATCCCAATAACAAGAAATATGAGCTTTAAAAGGAATGACATAAAAGTGTGTACTTAAAAAGAAAGAGAGGAGTAGGATCCCTTACCTCGGGTCCGACATGACTCGATCGTTCTTTAATCTCCTGAATAATAAACTTGAGTTAATTTATACTTCCTTAAGAACCTTTTTCAAGTTCATTATTCCTTTTATATCACTTATTACCATGTCAAAAACATTATGTAATCATTTAAGTTAATAATATTTGTTTTGCCGATATTTGGTTCTTAAGTCGAAAGTGGACTTCTTACAATTACATGTTGTTCGTGTGGCCAAATTTTTATTATATCTAGAATTGTATTCATGATTTAGATATCATATATGTCATATATATCCAGTACATTCATGCATTTATAACATTACATATTCATTTAGAGGTATGAAAAGAAATGCACCGTTCATGGAGACGGTAAGCCGTACGTACGCATGAACGCTACATTCATTTCTATTTCATATTTTATAGAATGGAATAATAATGATATAAAGGTATATTATAATTCCAGTATAATATCATATATAATATCATAGTTCCTTCCTTTATACGTCCCACATATGGTATTTAACGAATCAAATCACTTTGAGGGGGCGGTAGTCCGCACTTCCTTAAATGAAGATATCGCGTTTACCCATAATGGAAACCATAAAGGTATGCCCAAAATGAAAAAATACAGAAGTTTAAAGAAAACATAAACATATTATATATCATATATAAAAATAGTGACATCATAATGGCCACCTTTGATGGTGTTAAATGAGTATTGAACAATCATCGTTTCGGGAGGCAGAATTTCGCCATCCACGGAAACTGTATGTTCTTTAACCATTTGATGTAGTTGTGTGAGAGTGTAGCTCGAATAAATCTTATAACAACATAATAGTATATTTAATATGCTGTTGTTGTTACAAAATAAGTAAATAAAAAGAGTTTAGGGGGTTGGAAAAGCAAAATAAAACAAATGAACATGAGAGAATGAATTACCTTTAAAAGTGTAACACCTTTTGATTTGAGCCTAAAGGCTTCCTTTGAAAGGATTCTGCCCAAAGGGAATCCTCTAGGATGAGGAGAGTGATGTGGATAGAGTAAATGGGAAGGGTTTGGCCGAGCCAAAGGCTTGAGGAGTGTGTGAAATGAGGTAGAGGTGGGGGGCCTTTTATAAGAGGAGAGGAGGGGCACTTTTGGAAAGTAAGAAATATTACTTTATTTGAAAATGTGTTTCGTTTTTAAAAGTTCCCACATTGATATAATTAGTGAATAAGGTGATAAGAGTTCGAAATACACCCATAAAATAAGTTTTGGACATGTGTAGGTCATGAAGTTTACATTATCTTCTCATTTTATTTAAATCGTCAGATAATGATGTCATCGCTGCATCATTATGATGTCATAAATAATTTAATTTATTTAATGTATAAAAATTATGAAAAAATTACAATGATGTAGGAAATCGTTTTATCTTTCCAATGACTATTTATAATAAAAAATCTGACTTTTATAACCCTACGTAAAAATTGTTTTAGTAAAACATATCATGTTTGTGTCATTTTTACTTTTACATTAAATAAAAAGTTATTTATGTCATTTCCCAACCAAAGTGGCTCCATGGGGTCTCCAAGTTGACCCATGGCTTGTCTTGGTCGGCCATTATACATCCAATGGGTTTATGACATGTTTCATGTTCATTTCATATTATTAAAACATTATTTTTACCTTAAACTACACTAATTACCTCTAATCGCGATTAAAAACTTAATAAGTTACTATTCACCAAAAAAATTATTTTTATCCCATTGAACCACATTTTACTTCTTAATGAAAACCATGTATGTAGGATTTTTTAAACTCAAAACACAAAGATGGAAAAATTTCATTTAAACGGAAAAATCAGTTTTTATAAGTACCACTTAGTGGTGTCACTATTCATCAAAAATTGATGTTTTTCAGAAAAATCCCTAAAATTCACCCTAAGATATATTTGATATTCCGAATTAAAAAATTAAGTCTATTTTAAAAAATTCAAAACATATAAGTCACATTAATTAATTTAATAAATAATTCCCGCTGTCAGAGCAAATATCGTGTTTTTATGAAACAACAAGTATCAAAAGATTGACACTGGTTTAAGTCTGATTTCAAAGTGAAATTAATTCCAACAACCACTATTTGATATAATGGTAAAGATATATTCTAATTTCACTTTAAAACCAATTAAAAAGATAATATAATCATATAAATAAATTATATTAAAAAGCGGTTTTGAATTAAAATACAACATTTTAAACTATTCATTAAAAAATGAACTTTATCGGAAAGATACCAAAAATTTACACAAAGTAAATTTTGATGTCCCGATTCTTAATAAGAGTTTTATTTGGTCCAAAATAATTTTTATGAGTGAACAAAACTATATTTAATGATGGTTCAACATCAAAAGGTGATAAGTGAACCTTTAGTGAAAACTAGGGCATATACGCCTAAAATTGAATTCTTTCCGTATTTTAAGCCTCTATCCTTTATTGGATAAATGTAAAAACATTTAAAAACATATATAATCATATTTTAGTTATTTCTATCCATTCCCGCCATTACAACGGATACATGTTAACTACCATTTAAAATATTATTATTTTATATTAGAGTGCAACGTAAGATTCCCAAGAAACTCGTTGTTGCGTGTTGGGTACGCCATCGAGCATAGCGTCCCCTATAAAGTCATATCAATATTTTATTCACAAATATGGATAAATATTAAAATTTCATATTCTTTATTTACCTGGGGTGTTACATGCTCCTCCAATATCTTCAAGATTAACGACTTTCAAGATAACAACCATTCAGTTCATAGCTCTTTTTCAATCACTATCTCCCTCTTGGATAGATGCAGATTCATGGGCTCTCTTCTTTCCTTAACAGTGCCACTTCTATGGGTTCCTGAATCAACATTATTCCGCTTAGCACTTCGCGCATCTCCTTCACTGAACGCCAGTCTCTTCACATGAGCCATTTCCACAACCAGTGACGTAGGGTTCACGAGAAATATGATGGTTTGGGTTTGCATGATGGTGAGAATCCGAATGGGTAGATTTCGTAGTGGATTGGGAAAGGTTTATACTTGATTTTATATCATTTAGGAATAAAAAAACACTAAAATGCTTCATCATTAAAAAATTGATATGTTATAGCGGTGAGAATTTTAATGGTAATCCCTACTGATGAGAATGGTAACAGTGAGGTATTCCAAACGGTGAGGTTGTCTATCAGTAAGGTATTCCTAATGGTGTGGTTGTCTAACAATGAGGTATTCCTAATGGTGAGGTTGTTTAATGTTGAGGTATTCCTAATGGTGAGGTTGTCTAATGGTGAGATATTCCTAACGGTTTATCATTCCTAACTCATGTCTAATGTATCTTAAACTCTTTGAATTTAAAGGCTTTGTGAAAATGTCAGCTAATTTATGTCCAATACCTATAAATTCAAGAGTAATATCAACCTTTTGGTAATTATCTCTCAAAAAATGGTCCCTTACATCAATGTGTTTGGTCATAGAGTGAGACACGGGGTTCTTTGAAATACTAATTGCACTAGTGTTATCACAATTTATTGAAACAAGTTTAAAATCATATCCATAGACCAACAAAGTGTGTTTCATCCATAGAATTTGTTCACAACAACCGCCAGCAGCTATATACTCTTCTTCATCAGTAGACAATGCAACTGAATTCTGTTTCTTACTACACCAAGATACTAATGATTTTCCCAATAAATGACATGTTCCAGATGTGCTTTTTCTATCAAACTTACAACCAGAAAAATCAGCATTTGAATAACTTATTAACTCAAAATATTGTACTTTTGGATAAAACAAAACTAAAATTGTATTATGTTTAAGATATTTGAAAATTCTTTTAATAGCAAGCAAATGAGATTCTTTAGGATTCGCTTGAAATCTTGCTCACATACATACACTAAACATAATGTCTGGTCGACTAGCAGTAAGGTAAAACAAACTCCCTATCATACCTCTATAGTTAGTTTGATCCATTGGTTTTCTAGTTTCATTAGCATCCAACTTACAAACAATAATCATAGGTGTATCAATTTCCTTAATACTGTCTAAACCAAAATGTTTTATAAGAACTTTTGTATACATACATTGATTTAAAATAATTCCATCTTTATTTTGAAAATTTTGAAAACCCAGAAAATATTTGAGTTCTCCCATCAAAATCATTTCAAATTCTTTTTACATACTCTTTGAAAAATCGATACACAAAGTATTTTAGAAGATCCGAAATAATATCATCAAAATAGATTTTCTCTATTAAAACATCTTTGGAAATTATTTTAATAAAGATAGTTGGATCAGGAATTCCTTTAGAAAAATATTTTGAAATAAGAAAACTACTAAGTCTATCATAACAAGCTTGTGGAGCTTGTTTTAAACCGTATAAAGCTTTAGAAAGCTTAAAAACATGATTTCAAAAATGTGGATTAGTAAACCCAGGTGGCTGTTCAATAAAAATAGCTTTAATTAAAAAACCATTTAGAAAAGCACTTTTAACATCCATTTGATATAACATGAAATTCAGATGAGTAGTATAGGCAAGTAGAATCCTAATAGCTTCTAATCTAGCTATAGGTGAAAAGGTTTTTTCATAGTATATTCCTTCCTCTTGACTATACCCTTGTGCAACTAGCCTTTCTTTGTTTCTAATGATATTTCCTGATTCATCATCTTTTTTTCTAAAAAACCCATTTGGTGCCTATGGTCAAAGTGTCCTTAGGTATGTTAACTAATTTCTAGACTTTGCTTCTTTCAAATTGATTTAAATATTCTTGCATATACATTATCCAAAATTCATCATTGATTGCATCATTGATATTTTTAGGTTCTAACTATTAAGAAAGGCTTGATGTTCAACCAGTTTTCTTAGAGAATCTCTAGTATGTGTACCTTTATCAATATTACCAACAACATCATCTAAAGGATGATTCTTTAGAATTCTAGTTGATCTAGTAAAAATAGGACTATAAATTTCAGGTTCTTCTCTAGGTTTGGGTTCATCAGGAGCTGAGTCTGGAATATTTCCAGAACTGGTTGTCTTTTTAACAGGTTCATTGATTTTATCATTAAGGTCTATAACAGATAGATCTTCTTCATGATTTTCAAGAGAAGACTTAGGTTCATGAGGACAAGTTTCATCAAATTTGATGCGAACAAATTCTTCCACACATTTAGTTATTTTGTTGAAGGTGCTATTCTGATGGCCTTAATAGATTTTATAATAAACCATAATATTATAAATTAATACTAAAAATGATCATTAAGATATTCCTTGAATACACAGTTCATTAGATCAATGAAAACCAAGGGTTTATTATTCAATCCAAATGGAATTACTGTACACTCATAATGAACATACTAAATCTGGAAAGCAATCTTTAGAATATCTTTTTTCTTTACTCATAATTGATAATACCCAGAATGAAGGTCAATCAATGAATATTTTTGATCTCCATGAATTTAATCAAATAAATCATCATTGAAAGGAAGATGATAATTGTTCTTTACTGTAATAGAATTTATATCTTTATAGTCAATGAAGAGCCTCAAGGATCCATATTTATTTTTATCAATTAAAATAGAGGGTCTCTATGGAGAAACAATGGGGAGAATAAATCTCTTATTACATAAGTCCATTAGTTGTTTCTTCAACTCTAGTAATTACAAATTGTTCATTCTATCATCAATCCATGATATTGGTCCTGTATCTAGGATTAAATCCTTAGTAAGATAAACCTAATTCTATATGGGGTAGGAAATTTCTAAAGAAATATATCAATTTATTCTTGTATAATTGGTACATCGTCGACTTGAATATTAATTTCATCATTTCAATATTTTTTTCTCTTCCTCCAAAATAATTTCATTCAGAAAATCAATTTGGGTTGATCTAGATAAAAATATTATGAGGAAGTTTACTATATAAAGATAAGGAATGCTATATCTTTCTTAGAAATTGTAATTTCCTTCTTATTAAATTAAAGTTTGTCATAATATTTTGAAATTCAGTACATACTGAGGATTATATAAAAATCAACCATACGTATTATAAGAAAAGTAGAAAATAAATAATTTTTATGTTTTATATTGGTGACTAGCTGAAGCAACTTTTTTTCTCTATTCATATAAGTTTATTCATCATAACCTGAGTAAGATATCATAATATGGCCATGATCTACTTATCTTCGACACCACCCATGTTGACTTTCTTTGTATTAAAATCACTACATCATCCAAAAGTTTTGATTACCTTTGTTCCATTATATAGCATACCTAAATAATGGAACAAAATGAATAATATCATTGTCACAATTAGTTCTCATCCAAAAAATCACTACATCGAATTATTATAATTATCATGTTTTTTGAACATCAATATCCCATGGTTTCTACTAATTATTATTTGAGACCAACTATAACAAACATGACCCCATTATCCTATATTCGGTGGTTATTTTATTACAATGTCATAGATACAAGATATCACATCACCAAGGATCTATCATTTTAGCCGTATTTATGAACTAGATACATAAATTGTTCCCATATTATAGTGGAAATTAATTATAGAACATGAAAAATGAAAATAAACTGATTCCTTGAAACTTATATAATGATTTTATCTTCATAACCTAAGGAAGGAAAACAAATAAAATGGTGAGATCCAATGACCAGTAAGGATTTCATATAGTAGAAACATGAATGAATAATTAGTGAAGCATAATCAATAAGGCACAATCATTATAGAAATATAATAACTAAAAAAACCATATCATTTAATCAATATCTAGAGAGTGTTATGCATCCACATATATTGTCATTGTGAAAATATAATTGATAGTAATAACTAAATAATGAATGAAATAAATGATTAATTATTGGACATCATATATATATCACAAGAAACTCCACCGTCAGTACCTTTCACAAGAAAATTTATGTCTATGGGTGGAAACCCATCTAATTTTGTTGGGAAACAAACATTAAGGGTTTATCACCGATTTTTTTTCCTCATGAGACATGTCGATTCATTTTGGGTCTGTATAATATCTATCTACAGATTTTATAGAATGAACAAAGAATTATTCAAACATATATTTAATTCTAGAACAATACAACTTATCAAAATACCCTTATTGGTTATTGTATACACTTATATCAATATTTCCCCAACTAAAATATCATTCAATGTAAAACACATATGTAAAAAAATTATATGAATTTGATAATAATAATATCCATTATATAAGAAATATGAATATTTAATAAAATATTCAATGATTTATGATCATTAATAAAAGTAGAATTATATAAACCATGTATTATAAAAAAAGTTCATAACATCAAAAATATTTCTCAACAAAAGGAAATTTCGACAAAGTCTCATACGATGATCATATCTTTAATAAAATGGATAGATTATGTGTATTGACTAAAAATAAACATAAAAATAGGAATATAAAACATAATTATATCAAAAGTATTATTACACATAACCTTAGCGTAACATAATCAACGAAATAGACATTTAACCTTATTAATACAATTTTATTTAAGAAATATCATACCACTTTGTAAACAATCGAACTGTTTTAACCATTAATTTATTTATCATAAAATGATACATTGAATATCATGAAGATAAAAAGATTCATGATATGATATGTTAAAGGGAATTTTGTACACAACACACATGAAATAATGGTTGAATATGGAATATATTGCACAAAATTAATAGTGAGATGAGAAAACCATTACCTTATATCCCAAAACATCCTGAATTTGTACTTAATCCACAAGATAATCAAATTAGATTCAATAATTACACAATTAAGAACCAATTTAACATATATTTTATTTATTATAATTTTATTAAGGTCATTTATTCCCATTCCAATGAGTTATAATGTTTAATTTTGTTGTTCTAGGATCGTTTATTGAATGGTTTTATGGTCGGTTCCCTTGTGTATAGTTGTGGGAGATAATGTAAAAAGGATGAAAAACTCTTGAAATGAAATTATTTAGAATTAATGAAATTAAATAATTTTAAATGGTCTCATATTCCATTTTTATATGTGGTATGAGATAAATTCATGAGACAAAAATGATGATGAAAATGTTTAATTTATTTGGGTTATTTTAAGGCCATCATGAACTTTTGTAATTATATTTAACATTTTGTTTATATATTGATTCAAAAACATGATATAAATTATAATATGTATATGAAAATATTATTTAACCCTAAAAATGTTTTAATGACCTTCCTTGAAGGCAGTAATTGAAAATGAATAATCATCATCCACGAATGCGGTGAATCGACAGGTCATGGATGATGATTTAATTTTTAATTTAAAAGTAAGAGAGAAGATATTTGATGATGGATATTTCATTAAATGAATAAAATTAAAGTATATTTATTGTTCTGGAGTTATCATTACACTTTGGTTAAGTTTTGGTTAGGGGAGAAAAATAAAATGAAAGAATATAAAAGAGAAAGAATGAGGATTTTACCTCTTGAATATCATCTCCTTTGGAACCTCTGTAAGTCATTTGGATTAGGTATTTTGAAATACCAGTAGGTATTATATGAAGGGAATATTATTGGAAAGTGAAACGGAGAATATTTAAAAAATATTCAAGGCCTATAAGGTGTGATGATAATGGGTGGTATTTAATGGGGAGGAGGAGGCGCTTTTTCATTATTTTATTCATTAGTTTTTTATTTTTTCACAAGAATTATAATAGTTCAGATTATATGGATTCAGTATAGTTAATAATGTATATGTGGTCTAAATATTTGGTTATTACATCATTATCGATTCAAAAATTCATTTATTTAACTTATAATGTTAAATATAGTAAATTATCGAATTTCACTATTCAAAAGTTTTTAACCATTTCTAAATAGTTCAAAAAATTTACCATATCCAATTTTCGAGGTATAGATTTAAAAAAATGGACTCCAATTTATGAAAATAATATTACACATATAATAAATTTATTTTCTAAATATAATAAACATTTATTTGAAAAATAATTATTTAAATATTATAACTGTGTTTATGATGCTTTGAAAAATTAATTACGGTCACATAAAATTATCATATAATTATAAAACATTAAAATATTTACTTATGAATATATTTTATGAAAATAAATTTTATTTTGAATCATTATATTGTTTAAAAAATTGTCAATAAACATTTACATTTCCCAAAAATATCAACACATAATTAATCATTTTTTTAAAAAAAATTAATTATTCAATGATATAAATATATCATATTTTCATGTATGTGGTACCTAAATTTTGTTTATAATTTCATAGGTGAGGTTATTATTCTAATGGAAACATTACTATTTCTAATAGTCACATTACTATTCCAATGGTCATGTAAATATTTAACAGTATATCACGGTTCATTTAGGCTTAGTGTTCAATGTTACATAAGTTATCAAATAAGTTGAATTTATTTAGAAAGATACTTACCAAATAATATTGGGGTGTTATAGCTGTGGTTTTTAGTGGGTGGAGGGAAATGCAGTGTGATTTCTAGGATCATGATGCATAATTTGACTACTCATATTGGGACTTCATGTCATATTCTTTGGAGTTGTTGTTACTGGGCTTATGGGACTTTTTGTATCCTAACATCAAGCTAGTGGCCCATAGTGTCATGTTCTTGGTTACATATCAAATAAATATAAAAATATATTTTTATTCTTCAAATAAATAATGGGTCATTTCCCTTTAACTCTTAAAAAATATTTTTAGAAAAGGGGAAAACTGAATGTCTGGTGACATCCCATCACCTATTGAAAGGCCATAAGGCATCAAGACACGAACAAAGAGAAATAAGGGTAAATCACCTAGAATTGGATGACATAGTGTCATGGTTAGTATGAAATATTTTATCATTATTTAAGTGAAATTATAGATAATAAATAAGTTCATTTTTAGAATACATGTTTTATGTTATAGATAACCATGGGATTGGAATGTGATTTGGTGTTAAGTGTTTTATGTTATTTTATAAGACTCTCACCATTTTTAGGACACTATATTATTTGGTAAATGGAATATTATAGATATTTATTTGAGGAATCATGGTTTAATTTTATTTTGGAGTAATATATGATTTTATTATGGGATTTTGGTGATTCAGGTTATTTATGGAAATTCATAGCATATCATGAAGATTAGGACATTATCATTTTTAGAGGTAAATATTAAATTAATATTTCATGTCTATGTAAAAAATATTTCTAATTTTTGGGTTTCAATATTAGGCTAGAATAGTTTTGTTTAATTTTAAGGATACTTATTTTTTGAATGATCTAAGATGATTTTTTGGTACTACAATTGAATTTTGGGGGATTAAAGTAGTTTTCCTCACCTGATGGTTTATTATTATTTGGAATTATCTTATATTGTAATAAAAATATTATTTTTGGTTAATTGATAAATATGAATGGAATGTATTATTTTTATTTTATGTATTTTTTGATCCATAGAATTTGATTCAAGTGCTTTGTGGATAAAAACATTCATACTCATCAATTGGTGAAAAACTACGTTTATGGTGGAAATCGATTAAAGGATTAAAATAAAATTTTCCACTAAGTATAATTACATTTTTTTATTTCTGTAGATATTAAAATAATTTATCAAATTATGGAAAAGAATTTCAGAAAAAATTATATATTTACTTTTCTTAATATAAAATAAATGGAATTTCACCCCATCAAATATTTTTTGTTTTTTAGTGGTAATATTTCTCATGGCCATGATCTATATCACTATGTATTAATACATGGGTTTTATTTTTCTCTTCCATTTCTATATTTTCACGTACTACTAATGTTATCAGGTTCAAAGGCCCTGTTTTATAGTGACATCACATTTCCCTTTCCCTCTTTTTAAGTGGAATTTTTATTAAAAATTTTTATGATGTGGGATTTCAACAATTGAATTTTAAAATAAAAAATCATTGATTTTCAATAAAAGTTTAAAATTGAGATGAAAAAATTAAATAGTGTGGAATGTGACACCTTATGATTTTAAAAGAACACTATGTTCAATAGAGTACAAGATACACAACACCCAGCTTAAACAAACAATGCGATATTTTTATGTGATCATAGTAACCAATTAGATAAATTAGAGATAATGAATATTATTAAACACAATATTAAGTTTATAATTTTCCTACAAACTTTTAATATATGAATTAATTCTTTGCTAATATTAATTTTTTTAGTAACTTTTTTTTATTCTTAATCAACTTATTTTCTTCAAAAATGGTTTAATTTCATTCAATGAGTGAATATTACAATAAATTTATATAAATTATATAATGTATATTTTATTAAAATGGTGAATTTTTTAAAATCCTAATATTCATATTATATTAGGGTGACATTTTAAATTTTCCGAAAATATTTATTATCCAGTGATTAAGGAAAAATATTATTTTTTAAACTATAATTTTTTTATGATTAAAATTACTTATATGATTTTAAATTGATCTAAAAGTAATAAATGTAAAATTTAGTAAGATATAATCTAATTAATTTTATTTTAATCATCATTATTCTATATTTTGGGGTAATAACATTTTTGGGCTTAAAAAATCATCTTTCAAGAAAACTACTTTTTTGTTACGTTTTGCGAGTTTAATTTTAAATTATATTCTGCCACTTCAGAGAGATTAATATTGAAAAATTCATTAGATATTTGGAATAGATGGTTCCAAAATTTGAAATTAGTTCCCTTTTTATATTTTTCATTATGAATAGTAATGTTAGTAGTTTTATTACCACAGTAAACAATATATTATGTAATCTAGGTTACAAATAAAATAATAAGAACCAAAAAATAACCCAAAGAGTTACATGAATATTAAATTGTGATGAAATATTGATAATAAAAATCAAAGAGTTGAAGTTATTACCTTTTTTCACTTGGAATAGATTGTGAGACTTATTGTAATTTATTTAATGAATTGTCAAACATGTGACGCTCTTATTTTTAATATGATGTTATCAAGATGATATGATTGATTAAAAATTGAATCCGGAAATAGAAAATTTTATATTAATCATTGTAATTTAATTTTTTTATTTGGGAAAGGAAATTATAAAATTAAATTTTTACACAATGCTGATGAAGTAATTACAAAATTAATATAATAAACAAATAAATGATATTAAAAATATTAAACATAACATAAATTTATATATTTAAAGTGATATTAGAATTATATATAATAAAACGAAATTTTTAGTGTATAAAAAAATACTTGGTTCTAATTTCACTTTTTTCTTCATGTTTTTAATGTCAATGTGATGAATAGTATCAAAATTGGCAATAATGAAATTCAATGGGATTAATATTTTATTTAAATATTTATAAATCCAAAAAGTCTTAAATAATTACAAATTGGATAATTTAGGATCTCAAATTTCATTTCATGTTAATTTGTATTCCATTTTTTCATTTTACTCTAGAATTTTCTTATTATATTTTAATATTTTCACAAATTCCAAAAGTGCCCCAGACCTCAATTATAAATGGGAACCCCTTAATCCAAATATTTATACAAAATAAAGAAATAAATAATGAACAAACCCTACCCATTAAACATATAAATACCAATTTTAATTTTCTAGATGTTATTTTCCTTCCAAAATACCGACCCTATACCCAGTATGAATATATCTAATAGAAGTCTACTGATGTAGAGATAATCATCTTTATTAACCCATTCATGTTAATTTCCTTTTTACTGTTCCTCTACATGTGTTGTTTTCATAAGAAATTTATAAATATAGTATAATATATATAATTATGTGTTATTATTACTATTATAAAATCATATTGTACCTTTTATACATCCTATGAAAAATAAAATCATTGTGCGTGCGTACATAAGACTTACCATCTCCACATTGCAGTTCAATTGTTTGTCATCACTACTTTATATAGATGGTTATAATGACGGAAATCATGGATATTTATGATATTTACTACATGATATTGATTATGTAATATTATTATATAACCCAATTTTTTACCATTTCTACCATTTATTGATGATATTTTCACTCATGCATATGCATGACTTACCATCTCCACGATATGATGTTACTCATTCCCTACGTACAATTTCCATGAATGTTTCAATAAATTATAATAATAAATAAATAAGATATATATAAACATAAAAAATCCTTTATATGATATAAATATAACCTATATACATGAAATGAAACTTACATGACAAAACATTCATGGGAAAATGAATCACAAAACACTAGAAACAATGGTAACAATGATATATTTTAACAAATGGGTGATAAGATAATATAAGAAGATACTATATGACATTAAAAATATTAATATGGTTCTTTTATAAATTAATAAAAAAAATTACACCATATAAATGAGGCAAAAGAACATTTAAAAAATGGAACCATGAGGTAACTGTTTTTAGGCTCAGTTTTATTTCGGGGAGACTTATGACATATTCACTGCCCATTTCTTCTATGGGGCATATATACTACAAATATTTTATATTTTTACATGAATACATTTTTATTCTTGAAATTTAATGTTTCATTTGATGTTATTTCTTTTATAGGGCATATTCTTCAAAAGAACTCCAAGATGTATAGTTTTATTTAACAATATCTTCATTATTCCAGATTTTACATGTTTATGTCCCTTCTAGGGAATATTTATATTCCATGTACATGTTTTAATGAATTTTTTTAAATATTATTTTTTATTATCTTGAAATCATTAAATTTATTTTTAACAATGTGTTAATTATTAAAAAATAGTATGAAATGAATATTTTTACCATTTTCAAATGAGGTATTTTGTAAATTTTCTAATAAAAATACGAAAAGATTGGTTTTTATCTTATATGGAATGAGTCATTTTTACAATGGTTATGGTGCCTTAATGATTTTAAGTATTCATTATATGTTTTCAAGGTTATTTTCAAAGGCTATTTTTTCATTTATACTTTTTAGTTTCTTTTCTTTAAATGTGAATTTCAAATTGAAGAATCTATTTTCCTCAAAAAATTTTTAATGACCATTTTATGGTCTATTTATTCATCAATTAAAAAACCAATTATTTAAATATCTATTACTATTCATATGTTTTATTTACACTTTCATTTGAATCATTCACTAACTTGGGATCCCTGGATATTTCATTTCTTTTTAATATCCATATTATTATATTATGGATATGATTATTTACTAAACTCAACAACATTTTTTATATGGTGTTTACATTAAAAGATAAATGATTCACTGGGATATATTATAAATTTTTATTATTTATTCAATAAACATATTTTTAATAAGAAATATTTAATTGATTCGATATAAGAGGAATTATTTGGACCTACAGTGATGCGTAGGGATAAAATTATATATCCCTCAATGCATTGATAGTATTATGTGGTGAATTAGTAATCAGGAAGTAAAAGGGTTTGTACCTATATTTCTAAAAAACATTTTAAAATGTAGTAATAGTATGTTAATCATGTTCTTGATAACATGAAATTTAATAGTCTATCATTTCATTCATTGAGAATTCAAATTTAAATATCAATGAGTTCTTATCTATGATATTATTTGTGGATTCATTTTGTTCACATGATACTAATTTAATGGAATTTATGTCTGATTATTTAAATTTACCTAATTATGTTTCCTTATCTTCTAAAGATAGAAAAATTATGACTAAATGTAATATGTGTTAAGTTATTTAACATTCCATATTGATTAAACATTAGTGATTCAAGATAGTTTCCACTATATGTAACCCTTATTGAGAATTTGAACCCATAATTTTTTTTCTCCTTTCCCCAGGATTCGGAAGATAATCCTTTGAAGGACTCTAAATATAATGAATGTTTATTTTACCAAGTTATATGTTTTACCCACAGTATAAAATGTGAATAATTTATGCATTTGGTTTTCCAAAACTTCTAAACTGATTGGTCCTTTGATATTTAACTACTTGTATTTATTAAAATTTAATTAATTAACCACTGACTCTGGGATAATAGATTTGGGGTTATTAAAAATAAATTGATATTACTAACCATATCCCATTAAATTTTCTAAATATAATATATTAAAGAATTATAATAATTAAATAATATATAATTTAATATAATATACAATAATGTGATTTTCAAGACTATTCAAATAGATTAACTTTAAAGACATCAAGATAAAAAATATAATTTCAATGTGAAATTTTAACACAGAAATAGTATATTTTATTTATCTAAACAATTTGAGAAGGAATATAATTTATAAAAATTTTATTACATTAATTGTGTTGAAATTTAATTAAGTTATTTTTCTATTATATGAATAATCATTGTGTTGAATTTGGAAATGATGCAAAGGAAATTATTAAATAAAAAATAAAAAAAATTACAATGATAAAGTATTCATTAATATTTAAAATAACCATTTAAAACAAAAAATAACCTATTTTAATCATAGTAATATAATTTTTTTATATTAAAACAAATAAAGTGACATTTTGTATTTATTCAGGACTTAAAATAATATTAAGGTCTTTATTATAAGAAAAGTGATAATAAATTACCAAAACATGACATATTAGATGTGTAAGTTTGAACATAACATATCTTATGAAATAATGCAATGTGTTTTTGAGATTTCTGGTCCTTATCCCATATTTTTAACACTATTTAATTTTTTTACACTTAATAAGGATAAAAATACTTACCATGGTTGCTATACATAATTACCAAAATGTGTGTATTTACTAAATTTGAATATCATAATTCAAAATATAGAATCTATGTTTCAATATAAAATTTCTATATATTCTATAACATCATTTCAAAATAAGGGTGAAAAAATCAATGAAAACCATTTTTTAAAACGTTCATTTTGGAGATTAATGCTAAATTGTTTTCTTGTTCCATTTCATGTAAAAGAAGTTATAAGAATGTTAAAACATGTTGTTTAATATAATGACTATAAATTTATTTAAAATAATACATAAAAATTATTAATAAAGTTTATTATGGTAAAACATATGGTTCACATAAAAACAATTTTTCATAAGAAAAAAACATTATTATAATCCTTAAAATTATGTTATTTTCATTTCATTATAATTTATTAATAATGAATTAATCTATAAGTAAAAAAACAAATATTTATTTTTTATTAGGTCCAACTCATACCCTCCAATCCAAAAACTCAGTGATAAATATAACATAATTTAATAATAGTAATCATGGATCATTTTAACTCAACATTGCGTGTAATTAAATATTTCAATGAAATTAAATTTACATAAATAGAGATATATCATAGAATATAAGGGTGTGATAGTAGTGGTTTATTTCATGACTCCAAAGGCAAAGCCATTAAAATCATTTTCCCTACTCATGTGTTGTTTCTCTCCAAAATTAAAAACATCAGTATCATCTATATACTGAGATGTTATTATTTTTATGAAAAACCCAAATTCCACTTTTTATCTACCCTAAAAAATATTAAAGCACCACATGTGCATATGTATGACTTACCGTCTCCATTAGGAGGTAATATTTTCATCACTACTTTATTTATACAATTATAATGATGTAAATAAGGGATATAGATGATACTTATGACTTAATATTGATTCTGTAAATTTAATATATCACCAACTTTAATACCCTTTCAAAAAAATTTATCTGATATCATCACTCCGGCGTATGTACAACTTATCTTCTCCATGATGAGATGTTACTCAATTTCTATACACACTTTTTATGAATGATTTTAAAATGGATAATAGTAAATAAATAATAAATAAATAACCCTAAAATTATTTTAGTAATGATCTAACTTTATTTTATGCCTAATAAATAGAACATAAATGATAAAACATGCTTGGTAATATCACGCAAATAACACCCGAAACAATGGTAATAATGAAATATTATCAACACATGAGTGAAAAGATGATATTATAGGGTCAAATAATATATTTTAATTATGAATAAAACTCTGGTATAAATTAATAACATGTTTAAAACCAGTGTACAATATTTCAAGCTTGTTCAACTAAAGGGAAGCATGAGGTAATGGATTTTTAGTCTCCCTATTTTTTCTGGGTGTATTTTTCCAAATTCCACACACATTTCTTTTTTTCATTGTATATACTTCTCATTTGATATATTATATCATGAATATATTTTTATTCATGGTATTTAAGTTATAATTTTATGTTATTTATTTTATAGGGATTTATATTGAAAAGAAACCAATGTGGTAGGGGTTTATTTTAAAATCTCTTCATTATTAGAGACTGTTTGTATTTAATTCACCACGGAAGAATAATTATCCTCTCGGACCATGTTTTCTAAATATGTTCTTAAAAAGGTTTTAATATTCTACTACAAATTATCAAAGGCATTTTAAACCAATTTCGACTTTTTACAAAATGGTTTCATTGGAATTTTTTTTACTTTTCATACAAGAATATAGAAGGAATGTTTTTTAACTTATACGACATGAACAAATTTTATCACCATCATAACTTCATAATGATTTTAAAATTACATTAATTTTAACAAGGTAATTTTCAATGAAATTTTTTTCCTTCATATTTTAAAACCTTTTATTAATGTTTATTCTCAATGTGAGAAATATATTATCCTAAAAATTGACTGAAATTGTATTTTTGGATACTTTTATTCATCAATGATAAGAATAAATTATTTTACTTATTAATTAATTGGTATATGTTTTAATGAAACCATTATTTGATTCATTCAATTAATTTTTATAATTGGATATTTAATTTATCTTAATTATCGATATTATTATATTTTTGATATGATTGTTTATTAATCTGAATAACATTTGAAATTAAATGTCTACTTTGAATAATATTTGATCAACTAGGGAATATTGACAAATATGTTTTTAATACTCTATATGGATATTTGTTAATAATTTATATTGATTCTTGAATTAAATATATATTTAAATATATAAAGTATTCATTAGACATCATGCGATGGGTGGGGCATGAAATTATATAGCCCCACTATGCATTGAAAATCTCATGAGGTGAATGAATAAAATAAAATTAAATGGAATTCTATTTACAGTTTAAAACTATGTTGGGAAATGTCTTAAAATGAAGGTATCATGTTCCTTATAACATGATGTGAAATTATTAAGTATATTATTCATTTAGAATCTAGTTATAAATTTCGATGATATTTTTAATATGATATTATATGTGGACTGATATTGTTCTCAAGATATTGATGAAATTGAATTTGTTTCAAATTATTTACATGTCCAAAATTATTATCTATTATCTTCTAATGATAGTAAATTTATTTAATAAATGGAATTCATGTTCAGTTATTTACATTTCCATATGATTATGTATTAGTGACTCTTGATAGATTCTGCTACATGTAACACTTATGAAGCCTTTGTTCTCACCCTTATTTCATTCCCTTTCCATAGGATACGAAAGAGAATCATTTGAATGAGTGAAAGGATGATAGAATATTCCATTACTATGGTTAATGTTTTATCTCCAATGTAAAATTGGTACAGTTTATATATCTAGTTTTTCAAAACTAATAAACTGATAGGTCCTTGGGATTTACCTACTTTGATTTGTTTCAATATAATTAAGTATTCATTTTTTTGGGATTTTGGAGTTGGATTTTTTATTATAAAAAATGTTGATATTATTAACCATATACACTTAAATTGGTCAATGATAATATTTTTATGAATTTAAAATCACTTAATAAATTATTATTTAACATTAGACACTATTTAAGTTATTTTAAGACTATTCAAATAGTTTGAACTTACAAATATCATGATACAAATGTATCTAGAATGTAAAATTTTAACACATCAATAATATGTTATATTTCTATAAAAATTTTGTGGATGAAAATAATTAATCAAATTTATGTTACATTAAATTTTTTTAAATTAAATTCTTTTTTATTTCCATAACATGAAAAAGAAATGTGTTTGTGTTGTAATGAAATTAAATGAAATTATTCAATAAACAAATGTAATAAACAAATTACCATGATAATTATTTATTAAAATTTCAAATAACTATTTATAGCTTAACATAACCTCTTTTAATCACAGTGAAGAAATAATATAGACATTATTAAAAAGAGAGTGAAATTTGGAATTTATTAATTACTTCAAATAATATTATAGTCACTGTTCTATGAATAGTGGAATCAAATTTACAAAACATGAAATATTTTATGATTAAGGTCAAATGTAAAAAATCCTTTGAAAAAAAGAGTGTGTATTGGATATTTATGGGATTTATGCAATACTTTTTACTTATTAAACCCATTTTACCCTTACCAAGATAAAACATACTTAACATGGTTATTATTCAAAATTACCAAAAAAGGTGCATATTTTCTAAATTTATACATCATGACTCCACATATGGAATCTATGTTTCAATATTAAATTAGTAGAAGTTACAAAATTTCATTTTAAAATAAGGTTACAAAAAATCGATGAAAAATGATTTTATAAAAATTCATTATTAATATTAAAACTAATTTCTTTTATTATTTCATTCCTAGAAAAAACAATTATATGAATGTTAAAACATGTGGTTGAATATAAATTTTCTAAATTTATTTAATAGAATTCATCAAAAGTTGTAAATAAAAATATTTATGGTAAATACACATTGTGCACATAAAGAGTATTTTTTTATAATACAAAAATTCTATTATCCTTAAAATTATGTTATTTTCATTCCTAGATAATTGAAAACCAATTAATTCATTTATAAGAAGGTAAAAGGGAATTTTAATTATTTATTATTTTATATTGATACCCTCCGGTCCAAAATCTCAAAGATAACTATAACATAATATTTTAATAGCATATCATATTTTTTTTCAACATAGTGTTTTATGTAATAAAATATACAAATAAAGCTAAATTTATATAAACATCATTATATCATAAAATCTAAAGGAGTGATATTAGTGTATTATTTCACAACTCAAAAACATAGAGTAATTAAAATCCCTTTTTTCTCTTCATGTGTTGTTTTCATACTAAATAAATAATTCAAATATCATCTATATATAGAGCTGTTATTATGATTATGAGATTTCTATATTCCACCTTCTATACATCCAACCAAAAATGAAAGCACCACATATGCATATGTACGACATTCCACCTTCCCACAATGGTGTAATTTATTTTTCAACACTACAATAAATGGATGGTTATAATGACAAAAATAATTTCTATATATGATTCATATGACATGATACTTATTATATAAAATTAACATATCATCCAATTCCTTACCCTTTCAACCATTTATAAATGGTCTCGTTTCTCATTCGTAGGTACAACTTACCATCTTCAGTCTGTGATGTGACTCATTTTCTATGTACACATTTCATGAAGTATTCTATGAATAAATATAAGGAATAAATATGATATTTATAATGTTAAAATAATTCTGCATAATAAAAAACTATATACTATGAAAAATTACCCTAATATTCATAAAAAACAATCACGAGAAAATGAAGCAATTACCACCCAATTCAAGGGTAATAATGAAATATTATTTAAAAATGGGTGATAAGATAAAATAAGAGGTTCATATATGATATTAAAAATAGGAATATGGTTTAGGTATAAATTAATAACATGACTAAAACCATTATATGATAGGTTAAAGAATATTAAACTAAATTGAATCACGTGGTTAGATCTTTTTAGTCACACTTTTTTATGAGACTTATTACATATTCCATAATAATTTATTTTATGTTTGGTATGTTATATGCATTTGATATATTATATAATGAATCTATTTGTATTCATGGAATTTAGTGTTTCATTTTATTTCATTTCTTTTATGGGTCTTACAATTCAAAAGGAACCCAAGTGGTTAGGGTTTATTTCACAATTTCTTTATTATTGTGGATTATTTCGGTTTAAGTCCCAATTAAGGAATATTTATCATCAATTTAGATGTTTTATAAATGTTTTTTCATTTTTTTATTTTCTCCTAAAATTGTAAATTCACTTTTAACCATGTTTAAATTTTCACAAAATGGTTGGAATGAAATGTTTTTGTCATTTTTCAAACTAGGTACTTTCTATCATTTCTGACAGAAATATATAAGGATTTCTTTTACATATTATGAATCAGAGGATCTTCACACCATAATGATGACTTAATACATTCAAGATTCATTTATAAGATTAAATGGTTATTTTGAAGGAAATTTTTTTCCTTCTTATTTATAGTTTTTTTCTTTAAATGTGAATTTCAAAGTGAATAATATATTTTCCTAGAAAATGTTTTTAATTATATCTTTATGATACACATATTCATCAATGAAAACAATCCATTTATTATCTTACTCTTTACTGGTTATATGTTTTAGTGAAACTATCCATTGAATCATTTATTTACTTGTGATCATTGTATATTTGATTTATCTTAAATATTAATATTCTCATAATATGGATAAGATTATTTCCTAACCCAAATAATATTTTTACATATGATGTTTTCTATGAATGATGTTATAGTAAATATTTTTTTAATTTTTTTAATTCATTATTCAATATAGATATTTATTAGCATGAAATACAGATTCATGAATTAAATTTATTATTATAGAAATGAGGAATGATATAAAGCTTTGGTGATGGATGAAGCTGAGAATAATATATCTAGTTGATGCATAAATTGTTTGATGAGAAGAATATGTAATATTGAATTAAATGTATATATACCAGTTGTTTCAAACTATGTTGCAAAAGGGAATAACAGTAGTGGTATCTTATGCCTATGAAAATGATGTGCAATAAATAATCACTTCCTTAATTGAGTATTTATTTATAAATATCCATAATGATTTCAATATGATATTATACATGGATTCATTTTTTCCTCATGATATTGATTAAAATTAATTTTTATCTATCAATACCCATTCTAGTGGGGGTTGTGCGACGACTCCCAAAGACCTTCTCTAATAGGCCAAGGGTTGGTCACTAACACCAAGTAGGTATATTTCTAACATGAGAGGCATTCACTATATACATGTACACATCCAAACATCTCCACACTGACAAAATGTTGAATTGTAAAAACCACTAAGTAAAGAATGCATGGATACCACAATATCCCACAACCTGAGTACAAAGGAATGTATAGTAAAGTAATTGGCCCAAGTAAAAGACAACCACAATAATCATGTAACCACAACACCAACCTATATGAAAAAAGTAACTGGGATTGATATCTGTAGCTGTAGGAGCACACCTCGGTCTTTTCAGTCTCACAAAGTAATATTTCATCCAAGTCTTCCCAGGACATCGTCAAAATGTTGATATTATGAAAAAGTCACAACACGTGTTGGAAAGTCTTATTCAGGGTGAGTATAAAGATACTATGTAGCACACATAAAAAACAAAAAATAAATACAAAAAAATTAAGATACAGTCAGCTATACACAAGTATATGTCTACATCAAATATGAAAATAATAAGAAGATACAATCAACCAAGACACAAAGTCTTGAGGTAACTCACAAACACTCTATAAATTCACTAGGAATTAAACTTGAAGATGACATGAAGTAATCATCCTGTAGAACACACTCTTGAGTATTAAAGCACTAATTATGTTTATCCCAAAAGTATTTCTTATAGGGTATCTCCATGAGAAATATATTCTAATAGATATAAATATTGATATGATAAAACCGGTGAGGATCATAACCGGGGCCATGGGGTGATATCAAAAAATCAATCTAAATTAACCCACCATGTAGAGGATCAACACCTGTATAGTGTTGGTAACATCGATACCACAAACTCCACCTAAGTAATAAATGAATAGGGGATCCAACTCTTCGCCTCTCGAGGTATTCCAACAACTCTATTCAAGAATTCATACTAAAGGGATCATAATCCAATGAGTAGGAAACAATTTTTCCAATCCTTTAGGGAAAAATGGATGGGGTCACACCCTAATGAAACATGTCAATGATATGAAGGATAAGTGTCCCAATCCATGTTATAAGGGGTACATGACATGTAGTAGGTCACACACTGTGTCCCTTGACCGTGGGTACTTCCAGTGTACAACGACCCATGTCATTTCAACCATGTCATGTAGAAGAGGGATACATGGCAATTAAATTGGACTACACACCGTGTCCTTACATATGAGGTCTTCCCATGTACTTTGTCCATGTTCTAGTAAATAGTTTTATCCTGTGTGCATTTTCCCATGTAACAGTACACAAGGTAGCCTATATACCTGGTCTGGGCCATGCCATGTGGGGGAGTACATGTCATGTATGTAACCAGTGTGCTCTAACCCGTGTCTATATAATTTAAATGAAAAATACAAGTCGTTCAACTTGGTACTACATACCATGTAGTCATGGATAACACATTGTGTGTATTGGGTTTTCTAGAAAATTATATTCCTCTTCCTTCTCATGTAATTGATCACTAGCATTCCATTCTAGTGGTCCGTTCTCCTCAAAACATCAGATAAGAACTGCACCAATCACTCTAATGATGAATCAATGGGATTTGGTTATTCATGAATCTTGGAAAATTCAATCATATGTGTTGTTCCTTATAGCCAAAGAATGTGGATTTATTAGTCATTATCGTTTGATTCACTGCCGTGTCCACCATCACACCACTTTCAAGTCATACTGATGCCAGATATATAGTTTCATATTATTGTTCCAAGAATAAATGGTGAAATGATCAATTGTTCACAAAGAATACCAAGCTCTGGAAGAACGAAGAATTTGTAATGATGAACACAAAAATCAGGGTAAAAAAAACAAAAAATTGAGAGGGATGTAACTCTATTTATGTTCATGTATATCTTGGTTAATCACCATTATAATTCTAAAAAAATCCAATCAATTATAATGTATCAACTCCCAATAAACCCAAAAAATAACCTATCCTGAAAATATGATTGATCTATGAGCTAATATGTTAATAAATTTGTCCACGTTTATCATAGAATTTCATGAAAATGGAAAGGAAATAGAAATAATGCATCCAACCTAGATTTAGTTTTCTCATTGATGAAGAATGGTCGATACGTCGGTTCCACTGGTGAGACCCTTCAAGATCAGTGTTTGGTAATTTCCGATTTGAAGTTATGTCATTGAATGCTCAAGAAAATTCTCTAGATCTTTCTCTCCAGGGTGTCTATAGGATTTTAAGGTTTTCATACTTGCCTCAGATCTATGAAAATTGTTTTATTTAAATATAAACCATTCATTGTGTCGCTAAAATGACAAATGAAATAAAATATTTTTTTCTTAAATAATTTTAATCAGTTTAAACACCAATGATGATTTTCCATAAACATCCTGCATTGACCAATGTTATGTTTTTCCTATGGTAAAGCCACTATTTTGAACTCAATGATGTCCTTAGATTTCTTATTCGGGAACCCATTTAGAGGTTACTCTAATTTTTTGGAAAATCTGTATGTGTGTACAATTTAATATTTTAGTGTTTTTAAAACATTTGATCTAGGCACAAAAGGCAATAGAATCACATTCCATCTCAGTTCCTGGTTTCGAAATCAATCCATTCAATATTTAAAAATAATACACAAAAAATATGTGATATAAACACATCCAATTATTTATATTTCTATAATGATTATACATTAATTTCATATGATTGAAAATTTATTAATTAAGTGTCATGTATGTTAAATTGTTTACCTATCCATTTTTAATATGCATTAATGATTCATGATAGAGTCCATTTTCTGGAACCCTTATTGAGTATTTGAGAAAACATTTATTTTTTTCCTTTTATCAATATATGAAGGAGATTCCCTTGAATGAGTTAGAGGATTCCAATTTTTTTCCTTTACTTTATATTATCCCCATTGTAATATGAATATAATTCATGTATCTAGATTTATTTAACTAATAAACAGATCGATCCATTGGGATTTAACGACTTATATTTTTGACAATGTATTAAAGTAACCATTGACTCTGAAATTTTGGAGTTAGGTTTGCAATAAAAAATGTTTGATATTATTTATCATATCCCATTAAATTGGACAAGGATGCTATTTTTAGGAATTTAAAATCAATTATTAAAAAATTATTTAATAAAATATACTACTAATTTTATTTTTAGGACTATTCAAATTGTTTAACATTAATGACATCAAGATATTAATGTAACTACAATGTAAAATTTTAAAAAATCAATAACATGATATTTTTATCAATTTTTTTTGAAGAATATAACTAATCAAAATTGAATTAAATTTAATGTTTTTAAATCCAATTACTTTATTTTTCTATTATATGAGTAATAACTGTGTTTGTGTTTCCAATAATGTGATGTTAATTATTCAAGAAAAAAAACCCTTGATAAATTACCATTAATATTTAAAATGACCATTTATATATAAACACATCTTCCTTTAATCATAGTGTGAAAATATTAGAGATATTAAAACAAAGAGAGTGAAATTTTTTACTTAGTCATTAATTAAAATATTATTAGGTTCATTATTCAATGAATAATGGTAATATATTTCCAAAAAATGAAATATTGGATGATTAAGGTCAAAATTAACCTATCCTATGAAATAAAAGAATTGGTTTTTTGATATTTATAGGCATTATCCCATATTTTTAACCTTGTTTAGCACATTTTACACTCATTGAGGTGAAAAATATTTACCATTGTTATTATGAACAATTACTAAAAGTGATATATTTACTACATTTGAAAATCATTATGAAAAATATGTAATTCATATTTAAATGTTAATTTAATATATTCATCATATTGTAATTTTAAAATAAGTGTGAAAAAATCAATAAAAACCGTTTTTATAAAAATTTATCTTTAAGAGTAACAATAATTTTTTAGGTTCTATTCCTAGTAATAAAAACTAAAATATTGTTAAAAACTAAGGTCGAATATTATGTTTATAAATTTATTTAAAGAAATTAATCAAAAGTGATTAATCAAATTTATTATTTAAAAAACATTATTCTTATAAAAACCATTTTTCATAAGAGAAACATCTTTGTTGACAGTCAAATTACTTTAAATTTTTCATAGACAATTGATAACCAATAAATTCATTTATAAAAAATATATAAAATAAATTTCTCATATTTAATTATGCCATATTCATTCCCTCTCATCCAATTACTCAGAGATAACTATCACATCATATTTTAATAATATATCGTGGCTCATTTAATATCGGTGTTTCACATAATGAAATATATCAATGAAATTAAATTTATATAAAGAGAAATATATCATAAATTTTCAGGGTGTGACTGTAGTGGATAATTTCATGACAAAAAAAGTAGAGTCATTGGATGTTTTTTAATACTACGGAAAATCAACTATACATATGGTTGAGATTAATGTAGTAATATTTGTATTAAATCTTCTAAGACAATGAAAATGAAGGAATATATGGATCATGACAAATTATTTGATTGTATTTTATTCTTTCAAGAATAAAAATAAGTGCATATCATAAAGGTTTTACTCACAATTTTATCATTTTATAAACTAATCAACATTATCTTATTAATTTATTCATATGTTTTTCATAAATAAAATGAGTTGCATAATAGCCCTACTAAAATGGGTCATTATTTCTTTTAATTTGTTTGGTTTGATGAGACTACCATGTCTCTCCTTTTACTAGAGAATATATATCATATGAAAAATCTATTCATTCATTTTTATTAATTTATTATATGTATTTATAGTATATTGATTTCATAGAATATCTATTTCCTGATTGTTATTCTTGTTATGATTATCATAGTTGTAGTACTTGTTTTTATCATCATCATCATCATCGCCAGTATCATAATTATTTGAATTATTATTATTATTATTATTATTATTATTAACATCATCATTATTATTTAATTGATTGAATGAAACTTCATTTGGATTTAATTTGTTGAATATCATGCATAATTGATTATTGATACCTTGTTCAGGTTCCCATTATAACACCCCAGAATTATAAAGGGCTAAATGAATAAATGATATGACTCATGTAAATAAGGTGAAACTTCTTTTTTGGGATCTTAGCTGATTATAACTCCATAGTTAATTGTGCAGGTCTTGGATTAGTGATCATGATGGGTGAACTTCTAGGAAGTTTTCCAATGTCGATGTGAGCAAGGAAAAGGCACACTGAAAAGGACATATCTTGCCTATAGGGAATGTCATTAGCCATATGTCTTATTTTTGAACATGGTTGGGCCCTAGTGTAGTGACCAAGTGTATGTGAGGCAACTAGTGTTACCTGTTGGTCAAGGACCCGATGACCATGTTAAGGAGGGGATTCTATGCTTTTAGCGGGGCCTAGTTGTTGCATTTGGTATCAGAGAAGGAACCCAACCTTATGTGTAGTGCACTTCCTTGGTTGACATGTAGGGACTACAATGAGGACGTTGTGTTCAAGGGGGGTGAATTTAAAACCCAAGAATGATAAAGGGTTAATTGACTAAATTATATGACTAATGTGAACAAGGTGAACCTTCATTTTATAGAGCCTACTGAATTAGAACTCCATAGAGTGTGATTGGCCTATAGTAGTTATTAGGATGGGTGAACATCTTGGATGTTTCCCAGGGTGTGTGTGAGTGATGAAAAGGCATAACGAAAAGAAGTTGGGTTAGCATGTGGGGATTTTAATTAGACATATGACCTGTTCTAGAATGTGGTTTGGCCCTAGAGTGGGGCACACATGTCTGCGAGGCAGTTTGTTGTACCTTCCAAGCTTGGACACGATGACCACGTTAAGGCAGGGGGTCTATACTATTAGCAGGGCCCAGTTGTTACACCAATTTATTGTGATGATTTTAGTTTGGGATGATATGTGGTGAAGGAAAAAATTAAATTATATTGGATATATTCTTATATCATATAATTTATACATGTTCTTAAATTGAGTAATTTAGATTCAGTCTTCCTATATATAATTTTAATCACAACACTATTATTGATGATATATTATATACGGTGATGATATCATAATTTTTTCATTTTAAATAAATAATTAATGTCTTACAAAACCTGAAAGAAAGGAAATTGTTAATAGTGGTTAGATGAAGGTGTTTTTGGTATGACTCTAAGTACCATAGCTGAAAATCTTAATAAGGCCAAAAATATCTTAAGGGAATTGAGTATGGACTCATTTTCTAAATTTGATGTTAGGATTGGGGTTATCATGTAGGACAAGGAACTCTAGAAAGGACAGGTGTTGGCCTGTGGGAACTGTCATTATTCATATGACCCATTCTGGAATGTAGCTAGGCCCCACGGTGGGGACCACATGTCCGGGAGGCAATTGGTGGTACATACTAGGCCAGGACCCGATGGCCATGTTAAGGTGGGATATAAGTGATGTCAGTGGGGCCCTGTTTTTACACCTAATTTTAGTGATGATTTCACTTAGGGATGATACATGTTGAATGGAAAAATTATAGTATATATGATACATTCTTATAACATATAGTTATTACAAGTGCTTTTATTAAGTAATTCATATTCACTATTACTATATATAATTTTTATCACAACCATATTATTGACGATATATAAGAGAAGGTAATGATATCATCCACAATTTTAAATTAAATAATTCATGGATTAACACTCCTAGAAGAAATTAAATTATCACTAGTGGTTAGATTAATGTGTCTTTGGTATCACTCTATGTATGATAGCTGAGAAAGCTTAAAATAACAAATATATCATAAGGGAATTGAGTATGGATACTTTTCTAAATTAGATATTAGGATTAGGGATTCTGAGTAGGACATGTCCTATAAGAAAATAAGTAATAATATTCATTTTTATTATAATTTTAATGGGATATAAATTCACTAACAATGTGACTATCTTTGAGACCTTAAGGAAAGACTAGTTCAAATCCAAATACAATATCAAATGGATCCCATATGGTGACAAGAACTCCACATATTTTCAACATGCACACAATTAAAAATATGTATATTTAGGGACTTGTTCCATTCAAAAAAATAATTATCTTTTAACATTTGAAATAGGGATTTAGAATTTTATAGTTGATTAATTTCAAATATTGTATAGTGGTGATGGTATTGAATGTACAGATCAACTAATTAATACTCCTACTTTAATAATTGGAGATCAAATTAAACAAGAATTAATAGTGGATCTTTTATAGGTGGATATTTAATTTTCATTATTATCATTAAATATGGATAGTTTGGTAGGTATGAATGGATTTAAAAGAGAGTACTACAATTTCAATTGGGACATTATTCATACTGATGTAATAAATATTTTGTGATAATTTATTCACTCTAATTCAATACCACATAGTGTTAAAAATTAGTTTATTATATTAAATCTATTAAAATAATTTTTTTTCAAATAAAATAATTATTTTAGTTACCCTTGGTAATAATATACCAAATATTTTTATAAAAATTATCATTGTGAGGATATAAGAACTCACATGTATTTTTATAACGCATAATTAGTCTGGTTTTTTCCATCGAAGGTACATTAAGAATTATCTATTCACTGTCTTGGAATATATAAATTTCTTTTTAAATAGATATATAGATGGAAATGTATCTCTAAATATTGAAATTTCTAAGGCCCTTGATATGATGAAATAATTATTAATATGGGATGTTCTCAAGACATATGGTTAAAAAATTTATATCATCAAATTGATAATTCTTATCCTCAAAAATATCAGACTCCAAGTTCTCACCAATATATTCCCATGATTGTTTTTAGATGTTCTAATGGAGTTAGGGAATGAAAACCTCTATCAGGTTTCTATATTCATATTTTTTAATGTTATCTAAATAAATTCCTTATTGATATTGCATATTTTGGGCACTCTAGGAAAATAACAGTTGATTGGAACTTGTATTCACATTCATTTTTTATGATTAGGGAATAATTTATTTTGGAGAAGAATTTAAAAATAAACCAGAATATAATATAATTATATTTAATCATTATGAATATGTGGAAAGTAAATATATAATTATTAAAAAAATTATTCATTTTTTTAAGATAGAGTATGTTTATTTCTAATCAAAATAGTGTCCTGGGGGCTATTTGTGTTAAGGGGGGTTATATAACCTTTTATTACATATTTTCCCTATTTTTTAGGGGAAATTTAATATATTATATATGTTAAATAATTACTTTGAGAACATAGATCAAAAATTTAAATGGAAAAGAAAAAATATTTTCCCTTGTAGGTGGGACTTGTCTCATAAATTCAACGGTAACTTTATTTATTTTATTGCTTTATCAATGAGTATATACTAAAATATGTAGATAATAATTCAACACAACATGATTCGAAACTCTTTATGGATCAATGGTGTTCATGAAAGGATTCAATATTTTTTTGGGAAATAATGAACTTAACCCAATAATATAGGGGTATTATGAACTAAGAAAATAAGTAAATTCAATGGGAATTTTCTTAATCAATTCTTATTTACTCTTATTACATATGATGATGAAGTAATGAATTTTATTAAAAATAAAATTATTCCAAATATATTAAATATAACCTCATTCTTCCGATAATAAACAATATTTCTAGAAAAAAACATTCTTTTTATGAATCAATTATCTCCTCCAAATAACGTATTTATAGACATTTAGATATAAATTTTTTGAGAACCACATGGTTGGATAGAAATTTGAAGGAGCTCCTCGTGGTGAAAATAAATAGAAACTATAAATTTATTATTTGAATATGATTTTTTAAGATTACTATGGGATTATACCTCCTCATATCATATTGGAAATTATGAACTATTCTTATAATGATTTATATTTATGGGTATAAATACTGAATTTCCATGGATATCAAAATATAGAAGAATTATATTGAGTCAAATGGGTTCATGATATAAATTTTCCAAGGTAGATTTTTAAATTTAAAAAATCATTCATTATAATATATGAATATCATCATATATGGATTCATTTATAAAAATAATATGCCATTGATTATCATATTTGAAAATATAGATTACTGATAATATTGTCCTACTAACTTGTTTGGTAGTATTTTAAAACTTGAAATACAATATTTTCAATAAAAATTTAAAAATAGAAATGTGGGATTATATATTTGAATTGTTTAATATAACACTATACATGATTAATCGTTTTTTTGAGCTTATGGTTTCCATTACTGAATATAATCTTTGTGAAAAGATTCATAATATTAACTTTTAAGATACACGTGTTTTTTTATTCTAGTAATAATTTCATGAATTGAATGGTAATTGACTACCAAGCTTCCTCCTCATGTGAATGTGTCCTAGAAATTAAAAAAAACATCATGTAACATAAAAAATTCAAACATATTTGATGAATAATCAAATTTTAAACATTAATATTTTTGAAATTAATTATTTTTTGAGAAGGATGAAAAATTCAATTGTAATGATGTCTAGTGGTTGTATTCCACTATTTATAACTCAGATGAATGAAAATGTTAATGAAACAACATCAAATGCATCATGGCCCTCCTGATGTGGAGGTTCTTTTTGAAACCACTAGGGATTCATTAGGATGTTTTTATATCATTTCAGTGGTAATGAATTTTCATATGAAGTGAAAAAATGCATGATGATTCAATAAATAAAATTTCCTATTTTTATGGATGGAAATTTAAATGGGTTGATTCAGATTCAGCTCTTATCATGGAGAGAGATTGAGTACTATAGTCAGAACATTCCTTTAGAGAGTTTTTCTGTATTTTATATAATCATTCATGATGATGATAATATATAACTAAATATGACCAATGCATATGAATTGGTAAATTATATATTGGATTAATCATCAATGATGAAGAATATAGAAATCAAATTGTTGTGGTCCTTTTGTGATCCCAAACTCCAATTCAACCTTGGTGGAATAAAATTATTAGGGGAAAATATTGTTGTTGTTGTCTTTTTGTTAGGGTTATTTTTTTTAGGGTACACATCTCTAGTTCAATATAATAATTTTATATATTTGTATGAATTAATTTAATCAAACATTATTATTATTGTTATTATTTTTATTATTATCATGGGGGCTGTAATTTTAGGTAGAATCATCCTTATATGATTCCATGAAACTTAAGGCTTTCATTATCAATGGTTTCTTTTATATTAAATACTTACATAAATATAATATATTTGATCAATTTCAATAAGTCTTTTATATCTCTATTCAATATGATTTTTAATTTTAGGGGCATCATAACTATTTATGATTATGTAAAGGTACCTATAAGGTGGATGGAAACTGGTGTCTCAAATAATGAAACTCGATTTCAATTCAACACGAAATCTTGGTATAGAAAAGTATTCTTTTTATTTTTATGGTTGACCAACCATCTTAGTCAAATGAATTATAAAAAATAACAATTAATAAATTATTAAAAAATATCATAACATCCTTTCTAATAAACTCAATGAGTGAAAGGATTCAGTGTTTTAATGGGTAACACTCAAACATACAGATTATCTATAGATGATAGATGATTTCTAGAACTAACATCATCAAATTTTGTAATTAAATCCTTAGAATATTTCACCAACTAGTGATGGATAATTTCATATTTTTTTATTCTAGAGAAAATAAATTGAATTCTTATTGATTGGGACCCATTTCTCTAAAGATATAGTTTTTAATTTTCTAAGATTAGGAAATTATTTATAATCATGTTATTGATAGGAACTTATTCACATAAATAATGATTCACATATAATGTATTAATTTTTATTTTCAAGACCTTAAATTCTTTTTTAGGTTGGTTAAACTATAGGGGTACACATTAATATATATATATATATATGTATAATGAAATATAATTCTTGTAGTATGGGGAATTGACTAGTGCCTTGGTTGAGAGTTACCTTTTCTCTACAGTTATTAAAATTATTAATCTAATTGATTCTAAGAATTAGTTATAAATGAAAATGAATTTTGAGAAAATCATGAATTTCAAATGAATTTTTGTTTTATTAGATGATATATAAAAATAAATACTATGAATTTTTATTCTAATAAATATATGAATTATTCACTCAATTAAACAATTTTAATTACAAATCACATTGAATCATGTGACAAGCACTGTAATGGAACTTGATGGATCTCATATTATTATTTATAATGCGAGTTTGGGGGGATATAGATCAGTATAGGTAGAATTGTTCAAAAATATAGGAGAAACCTTATGATTAAATGTATGTTATTGGTGTCAACTACTCCTTATAGGTTATGTATTTTCTCGATATTCCCACAAAAATGGTGGTTTTTATAATACCCTAGAGACATGTAAACTTGTGTGATCGAGATGAATCAAAAAATTAGGGTCTTGATATAGGGTAAGACAATGTGATTTATCGGAAACAAGATTCATGAATATAATAAATTCAATGAAAATGAATCCACATGATGTTATAAATGTTTATTAAAAATTTTACCCTCGAAAAAGTCTATTGACTAAGAAGGGTTCTATGTTTAATCATAGTTAATCACTTCTAATAAAGTAAGAGTATATTTCTAAATTTGGAGGTGATAAATTCTTCTTATGATTTCAATATTATAGTAGATTATAGTGTTGATGATTACTTCCATGATTAGAAATCATTGTGGTTTGATTCCCCTATATAGAGAAATGAACTGGTGGTTTCCTGTATTAATTGAAGATAGTAATAGACTAAGGGTACTTTAATTAATTGATACAAGGATCTTGTTTTTTTTGAAATCTCTTATATGGATATCGTATCTACCATGAAATGTAATATAACGCCACATGTGTGTAATATGGTTAAACAGAAGGACATGGATATAACAACTACTTAATTACTTTCCACACATAACTAATTTAGTGGCTATAATAACCTTAAATTTTATCTTGAAGATCACATGAAGTCTCATAAAAAATATATAGAAATTGTTTGGGTAAAATTTCAAATCCTAACATGGAGAATGTGTATAAATAATGGATATTTCTTAAGCATGAAATGAAATTCTAAAAAAATATAGTCTATTAACTAAAAATATTCTTCTCAATTGAGCATAAGTTAGGATTGAAAATTTTCTATTATACATTAGTGGGTGTGAATGGTGGTATCGATTGTGGTCAAGAATAATATTTTTAGGATATTCATAAGGAAGAGGTATTGATGATACAAGTTATTTTTTCTAAAAATTAGAACCACTGATTTTTCTATAGAAGAACAAGGAATCATAAGTAAGTTAATTAATACACGGAAGAGATTCGAGTATCTCTGTTCTAAAAATAAACTACAAAATATTTTTATGAGAGTTAAAAATACGAAATAATAATATGTATTTTGTTTTTATTTTTTTGGTTGATGATGAATATTTCAAAATATAGTATTTTTATTATGGTTAATAACTTTTGAACTTATGAATAGTAGTTATAAAATTATTCTCAAATATTAATGATACTAATGGATTTTATTTTATATTTTTATTTTTATTTTTTTAGTTGAGTGTCCATATTCTTTTTGTACCATTCTAGAAAACCTTTTGTATCTCAGTTTTCATATCTTTAATAAAGGTACCATGAATATGGTTTTCCAAACTCATATTTCAATCAATTTCAATTAATATTATTATTTTTATTTTATTTTTATTATCATCATTATCATCACCATCATTATTATTGTCTTTAATTTTATGGATTATTATCATTACTACTAATATTATCAATAACAAGGATTTTGTTTTTATTATTGTTTCTGTAGAAGATTTTGGTATTACCACTAATAAGACTACCAACAAGTTTCTTGTGTAGTAGGATTATAGTTAACAATCAAAAGATTAAAAATAAATCCACATCTATAACTTGTATTAAAAGGAGTTGAGAATATTAAGGGAATTATAATGGGTTTATTAACTTATGTCTACATGTAACCATTATATATATCTCACTATGAATTGTTAAAAAAAATTATTTTTGGTTTATGATGGTATTTGAGATGAATAATAGGTTGGAGGTAATTTTTCATAGTGAGAAGTGTCATAGAGGTTAAGGATTTGTATAAATTTATATATATTGGGTTAGATTCCATATTATTATTTTCTATTAACATAAATACATTTTTCATTAATTTTATATCATAATATATTTCATGAATATTCTATTATATGCAAACATATCAAATAGTTATTTTATTTTATAATTATTATTACGTTGAGATTCAATAATATTGTCTCTACATTAAAATTTTATGGCCCTGCTAATTTTTGAAAATTTCTAGAATATAGGGAAGAAAATATAAGGAATTATCTCACTGTGGATTTGGTATATGGGATAGGGCATTATAAAAATTATATATAATGTAATTATATTATCCTTTGAATGGTTTTTTGAAATAACAGGACATTCAGTTATCATATTAATATTATTGTAGATTTTCCAAGCCCTATGTAAATAGGTTGATTATATATTGAATTGGGTATTAGTGACATCTAAATAAGGAATTTGGAAAAAGAATACTAGTAATAAAATATAATTAGATGTAATGATTTTATTCAAGTTATACCATATAAAAATTGAATTAAGGCACTCAGTGTTAAAGAATATTTTCTATATATTTCTCTAGTAAGTTTTTTGAGTATTATTACAGAATAAAAGTGGTATTATATATTTTATACATAGAATTTAATTAATATAATAGATATATAGTAGCACCTTATAAAGTAGGGGTTAAAGGGACTTAATATTATCACTCACATAAATAAGTTGAACTGTTATCTTTGAAATAAAATTAGAGTAGAACTCCTTTGTTATCCAAGATTGGAACTGAGTAGGTTCAAGATAGATTTCCACTTGGGAGGTTTCCTAGGTTGTTCTAGAGAGAGGAAAAAAGAGACTGAAGTACATGTGCTATAATTTAGTGATATTCATAGTCTGATGACCTATTTGGGAATGTGGGTGGGCTTAAATAAGGGGATTACAAGTGTCTCTAGGATAACTAGTGCTTCCAGGGGGGGATTAACTAACAACTACATTATAAATGTGCTATGCATGTGATTCCAAATGGGCTATATTTTATAGAGGTATCAAAGGTAGTTCCATTTTTGAAGCGTGGACACATTTCATGGGTTGAAATATAGTGTCCTCAATTGGGACATTGTTCTTTTTATAGGGACTATGTAACAACCAAAAATGACCAATGTTGAAAAGGAATAAAAGTAACAACCCATGTCAATAATGTGATCCATTATTTTTTAAATCCTACTATATTATAATTCCACAGTTATGTCAGCATGTCCTAGAGTAGTGTCAAGAAAGGTGACCACCTAGGATGTTTACCATGGTATTTTTAAGTAAGACAATGATAATTTATAGAACATGTATTGGAATTTTGGGATAGAAATTAATATAATGATCTATTTGGGCCCATGTATGGTCCCTAGGGAAAGGAAAACATGAGTCTAAGAGATAGCTTGTGGGTTACAGTGGTCTAAGACCTAAAAAACATATAGGAAATGTAGGAAAAAATTTCTATTAGTGGGTATGAGTTTAATAATTTGTGTAATGAATAATATATAGGTTAATTTTCATTTAATATAACAAATATATATCAAATGTGATAGTGAAAATTAGTCTATGTGATGTGAGTGATAGATCCAATGAAATATTTATTTGGATTAGTAATGCATTAAATAATTTGTTACTAAATGTGGGAGACAAAATATTGATATATTTTAACAAACTCTATAGATTATCAGATAATGTTATTTGATTAATCTATCTACCTAATATAAATATTTCCCAATTATCATTCAGTTATTTACCAATGGGTGACAATATATATTGTTGAAGAAATTTTACACATAACAAAATGGTTATCTAATGATTATATACTTTCCTATTTATGTTGAAGGTAATTTATTAATGATTATATTTCTAAACTAATTGAGTTTTTATATATTAGTGATAAAATTTTCACCCAAATTGATAGTTAATATAAATAATATAAACATTTTAAACTATGTTAGATTCTATATTTCGATTATAAACATTGAAAACAATGGGTATTGTTATATATTGGTAAGAAAAATTTTATTTTAGTTATAGGTTAATTATTGATGTATACTTTTCATCGAATGGCTGAGGTTACCACCTATTGCTTATTTTTTTTCTTGAGAGAGAAGTTAACTATTATTGTGAAAAATGTTTCTTTAGGGTAGGGCTACCTATTTATGTGTACATCACCACTTTTGGATGAGGTTATGTATTAGTTTACATTTTTCTACCTAAGGTGGTGGATTTAAAAATATTTAATAAGGATATGTCTTTCAAACTATGTTTTAGGTTAGTAATAGATGATCAATAAATGAGCTATAATAACTATTCTACAGGTTACGTAATAGAAGTTATAATTTCATCACAATATGGGTTTTTAGATCTATTTTTCATATTTATATACTCAGGATATGATATTATATTTCATTCTACTGTAAAATTCAACCGTATCCAAGAAAATCACTATCACTTAGAGAGGTTAATGATATTGGGGATATTTGATATAGTCATTGTTCTCATCTCTTACCCAGACACATATTATAGTTTTTTTTATATTAATGGAAATATATTTAATTATCTTGATACTATAGGTGATGAATATTGAACATATTTTACGGATCATAAAAATATTAGTCTATAAATTTAAGGATTTAGTTGAATGTTTTTGGTGTTGGGATATAGTTTATTACGATATTTTGAGTTATTTATTTGTATTATGGCTTAGTTTATTTATTTCATATGATGTTCCAATAAATTATATAACATATAAATATCTTTATATTTATAATATATTTTCTTTATGTTTTTTATTGAGGTTACTGGATCTAATGATGGCTTGTGTGTTGGTTTTTTCATATGTTGTCATGATGGATATAAGGATGGGTCCTGGAAACTATTAGATAAAATACAATATACTTCTTTAATTGATTTTTCCATCTATAAAAGATTTACTATCTGATTAAATTAATTCATATCTTATTTTTTTATGTCTCAGAATATGGGGTGGCCTTCTTGAGGGTTTTATCAAACCAAAATGGGATCGATTATATCATAGCTTTGTTCAACATAAATTTTTTAAAAATCATGTTTCTTATGGGATTGAGATAGTTAAAGATATATAAACAATATGGTATCATGCATAGTTGAATACTTTTACAGGGGTGAATCTCGGTATGAAATATTAAAATAATCCCCCTTATGATGTTGATCCGTTTTTAGAAAAGTAAATATTACATAATTTTCTCATAGTAATGAATGATATAAATTAAATAATGTGGAGGAATTTTTTTACATTATTCTCCTAAGCAGAATTACATCCAAGGTGTAAAAATTTTATATTGGTTTACGTACCAAATCCACTAAAGTTCTCAATTTTTTATAATGTTTAGAGAAGACTTGATGTCCCCATGGTTTAATACCAATTATGATTTGATAACTCACTACTCTCACAACTAATGTGTTCTCAGTATCCCTTCATAATTTTATTCACATGAATTGAATAAAATCTATTTACACAAAAAATAGTGTTCCTGGATTCACTTACATCATCAAAATTGTTGAACTCAACTATACCACATAAATATGGTCTAATTTAATTAATGTTCCTGAAAACCACTTTTTTACAGATCTAATGTTAATTTATATCAAGTTTGTACAATAATTGTTCACATACTATATTTATGCATGAAACTGTTGGTTTTGTAAATTCCTTTATAGAAAAAATATTCTCATATAAGACATATGTGAAACAATAGAACATAGATCTCGTGTTCAACACCTAAATTTTCTTCTTCAATTAAATAATTAAATTAGTCCTGTATTTATATGAAAAAAAGAGAAAAACATGGAACACAAAACATGTTTGGAAGAAAATTTTCTGTGAGTTAGAAAACATCATCCTGTTTGAATGACTTTAGTTTTACAATCACCCCTACCTTTCCCGAGAACTCTTCATTTGGTCAAAAGATTACAAATAAATATCAAATATACATAAATAATATCAAGATACAAATTATCATGAATAACTTATTGAATTTTATAATTTGAAACATTTTAAATATTCCTTATCGATAAACAGGACCCAAAAATTTGAACAGAGTTAACTTTAGGGTATTTCCAAAAATATAGCTCTTTTGCTTTGGTTAAAACAATAAAAATTTAGTAACCATTAGTTATCAACCCTTTTAAAATTTCAACTATAAACACCATACTTCAACTAAATTAACTATTTTCTATCATGAATCCCATTAACATGTAATCAAATCCCCCAATGACTTGTTTTTGAAATGAGGAACAACAATAACATGCAATGTTCATCAATGAATAACTTTAATCATCTCAAGAAATTCACATTTTACTTTTCTCATACTAAATTAACAATAACAAACAACCCCCCCCCCCCCTTGAATGAAGTGAAATTAATCGTAGGTTCTAGAAAAACATTTCCCTCTCTGTCCATGTACCCGAAAGTAAATATTTTTTGTCAATATAATTAAAAAAATTATCAGAATTTGAGAAAATCCATAAAAACCCATGGAGAATCCACATTCCAAATCCACACTATTTTTGTATGTTGGGTCTAATGGACTCCAAGTACTAGTTGATATTTCTAAAAAACCTCCATGGGTAAGTCTTTATTCATAATATCTTTGACACAAGGTTATGTAAGAACCAAATTTAGTTTCACTAACAAACACTCAACCATCTCTTTTATGATGTGAAACATGATATGAAATTTCATTATCCTTAAGTGATGGATTTAATTTCTTGTTTTATTGATATCAATTATCTTTTTATATTTGAATCCAATAGGATAAATTACTTTAACTCTCATATCCTTGATCGATTTCATTATACATAATTATTGTGAACATTCATCAATAGTCATAATTTATTCAACTGAAGTAATATTCAATGAAATAAAACATTGTTTCATACCAATATAAGAGATTCCAAATCGTAAAAGATAGAATTAATCATCTAATGATGACATTAATTACTCACTGAAACTAAACTAATTTATGTATATATATCCAAATAACATATACTTTGAAATTTCATTTTAATTAATTTTATAATCTAAAGAACATTTTATATACTACTATATTATATTGATAATTATTCCTTAATAATTATCATTTTAAAATTAAATTATGATAATTTTTTCCAATAATTATAATGTGATAATTTTATATAATTATCTAGTACTAATTTTATGATAATTGTTTTCAGTAAACCATGCCTCTTCACTTTGATAATTAAAATAAATTATCATAACTTTATTTATAAATCATCTCTAGATAAATCTATGAAATTATCCATAGATAATTTATTTTAAAATATCCTTTATAAATTTGAAAAATAGACTTTTTGAATACATTGCTGCCTTCAAAACAAAAACGGGATGTTGGTTCTACTAGTCGACACAAAACCAAAGGCACCAAAGGTGTATAAAACTGATCAGTATCATAAAAGATATTAAATTTAAATGATTTGGGGAATAATAAAAAATTTAAAAAAAATTAAAAATTACATTTCTTCAACCTCACCCAATGAACCACTTGTATATTTTTATGTGGTCATGTGTTTTGTTCGGAGAGGGGATCAATGAATTGATCAATGGTGGTTTTCCAATCCCCTAAGGAGTATCAGATTACTGGACTCGATTAGATCTACAAAATGGCTGGGACCACTCAGCTAAAAAACCCTCAACCATGTATGGGTTGTTCTCAAATAAAAACACTATTTTAGAAACCAATTTTTTAGAAAATTAATGATGGAGTCATTCATTTTTCCCATTTTTTGAGTTGATGAATTTTCCAGGTCCAATCAGATTTAAATATGAGTTTTTTATGGTGATTTCATTCATCAATGGCTTGATCACCATTGGGGACGAATAATACTCCCCAAAAAACAAATTTACATTTAATTTTATTAAATTCATTTTGATTATTAAATTAATAAAATTAATTATATAATTAAAAATTAAATAACACCAAACGCCCACTGTGAAAAAATGTTATACTCACGCTAGGGTAAACCCCAAAATTTTAAATCAGAAGTTGTATCAGAATTATCAAAATATGTACCTATTAAGGGATACTAAATATTTATTATATAAAAAATGAGTTAAATAATTATCTAATAAAAAAATTATAGAGAGAGAGTCATGAAAATTTATGACGATAAAAAATGTTATGCCCCACCCAGGGTAAACACAGTACTCTGGACCAAATGGTGGTTACATATTTCTAATACAATGTATCATTTTGGAGTTATTCAATTATTTTGAATAAATTACATGATATTAAAAATAATATAGGAAATATTTTTATTTGGTCTTTGCTGATCATTTACGAGCCTCAGAATATCATCCTAAATCAATGGCTTACTTAAAAAATATTTTATTGAATATTTCAAAATGTTAATTGTGATATTTTTCTTCTAAAAATACTTTACCACATTTTATTTTTTTCACTGATAAATTAATTTTTTATCATATGAAATTTATATGATATCAAAATGAGGGCTTCTATTCTCATTAAAAAAATCAAGGTATTACATCCATTGGCATCTAATACATTATATAGTTAGTAATAGTGTATGATTTTTTATAAATAATAAACTAAAAGAAATGAATTAAATAGTTTACATTTAATCAATTACTCTTTATTTAATAACATAGTCCACCTGGTTCCTAAGGATACCCCAAAACTCAATACCCGCTTCAACCCATGTAATATTCTGAACCATATCAAAATACCATGGTTATCATTTATGTTTTCATTTCACATTATGTCACAGCCCATTGGAGATATTGTCCAATGATAACTAATGGGCGTAGAACTTAATGTGTAACACCATATGGGTATATAGAGCCTTAATCCCTATCCCACACCTTAATAATCAATATGGGATTCTGAATAAGCAATCCCTTAACAACACACATTTATAAATTTACCACTATGGGATTTTGATGTAGAAGACCATACCCCACACACGAATATCAATATATGTCACACTGAGATTTTTATATAGTAGAATATGTCCCACACACGAATATCAAATAGTAAAATTTATAACAATATCACATGCCACACAATATCACATCAATAAAGGTTAATCAAAATTAATCATCATATCACCTTTAACGATCATAACATTCAATTAATTAATTCACCAATTAATAAATCAAATTTAACAAATTGAATAATCACAACCATCTATTAATTAATTCAGCAGTTAATAAATTCAATTTAACAATTCTATAATCTCAATAATCCCATTAATTAAGTCAAATATTTATTAATCCCATTCGATTACATTAATTAATTCAACAATTAAATAATCAAATCAATTATATTAATTAATTAAAAAATTAATTAATCACATCAATTCAATTAATGAATTTAATAAATAATTAATTCAATTATATAATCCTAATGTCCCAATAATTAATTCGACAAATAATCATTCAAAATTAATCAATCATAACACGCCTAATTTCATAATCCCTTATTCATTAAATTTCCAAAAATAATTAATTCAATTCATGAAATTTAATTCCTAACCATTAAATATGAATTCAATTATTATATACACATAATTGAAATGAATAATTTGGGATTTGAAAAATATACCACTACCATAAAATTGTTGGGAAGAGATTGCGAAATAGAAATCCCCTAAATTGAAGTGGAATGATCAAGAACACATTAGAGAGCAAGATCCAGATCTGAATAAAATTCCAAGATCAAAGATAAAAAGGTTCAACAAACCTAGTTTTAAACACACCATCAATAGGAGAAACCCAACCATTTTTTGTTCGAAAAGAGAGACAGGAGGAAGATAAACATAATAAAAAAACATACCTATATATGTGAATATATGATAATTCATCCTTTGATTCACCCGGATAGAGGTTAGGGTCCCTAGGAATACATTCAGGAACTTACAAAAATGAAAATAAATAATTAGGTTCAGGTTGGCTCAAATTTGGGTGAAGTCTAGGGGGTTCAAGATTTTTAAATCTAATTTTCAGGTCAACTAAAAATGTATTCATGGTTTTATAAGTAGGGGTACACAGTTTGAAATACCATATTCCATCCATGAGAATCCCATCTATTTCTGTTTATGTGGTTTAATAGTCTTGGGATCATGGGATGGGAAAATTGTGCAACAACTATTTACTATATCCTCTCCTTCCAAATTTCTCAAATTTCACCCGAAAACCCTCCAATAAATAACCCCACAAAAAGTACTCAAAAAAATGAAAAATAGTATTTGTAAATGATCAAAAGGAATATCAAGAAAACATTTGGGTTGTAAATGTAAATACACATAAACATAAGGATAAGGATTATATAATAAAATCATGTTCATTACATACAACACAAAAAAGATGGGAAAATATGTCATAAGTCTCATAGAAATAAAAGTGAGACTAGAAATCACATTACATTTGGTCTGGTTTCATTCAAACACATCGAAACCTCTTGTAAAATTATTTAAATATTATTATGAATTTTTATTCCAAAATATTATTCATATTTATGATATCATATATGATACATTTATACCAACTTATCAATAATGTTTTTATAATATTTCGTTATTACCCATCTTTAGGGTGTTAACTACTTCATTTTTATAAACATGTTTGTTTTATAGGTATATGTTTTTGTTTATAGTATGTAGTTCCATAATCTCCAGAGTAATATTTAGGTAATAGATTTCAAATTTATTCATTATATTCATTTATATTTCCATTCTTTAATTAAAATCAAGGAAAATAAATTGTGTCATGTCATGGAGATGGTTGGTCGTACATAAGCACCAGCGATGGTATCATTCCTTTAATTGGGAAAGGGGAAAGAAGTGAACGGTATATTTTTTTCAGAATCAATATCATGATATAATTATAATATATATCTAATATATCCATGTTTATACCCATCTGAGTAAAGTATTGACAAAAAACTGATTACACCACAGTTTGGAGTCGGTAGGTCATACGTACGCACACACGTTGCTTTCATTTTTCATAGGATGAACAAATGGTGGAATATGGTTTTCCAAAAATATTAATAACAACTCATTATATAGGTTATACTAGATTTAATACATTAAAATGGAAACAACAAATTTATATCAAGTATAAGACGAAATAATATTGAAATATTTAGTGATGACGATTATATCTTCTTCAAATAAGTTCATTTAGATATCCTATTAGAGACACTAGGGTAGATATTTTGAGAATAAAAAACATATATAATGTATCTATGGAAGTTTAAAAGGGAAATAATTATAGTATGGTCGTTCATGGGGGCTCAAGGTGATGTGCGGAAGTGAGGTAGGAGCATCCCTTTTATACTTAAGGTGTGTGACACTTTTAAAATTTCTAAAAGATTAATTTATAATATGTTCTATCTCAATAAAAACACATAAAAATCCATGAATTAAAATATATGAAGGGATAAAATTGTAATTTCATCATCAATATATTTTACACAAGTTATGGTATTATTTTAAACTTTATCATTTTTATTAACCCTTAGTTACTCTATTTTAATTTTATCTTACGTGACATTTCTTTCAATATTAAAAGGTTATATTTTATAATTATATGATATAAAATAGAATATAAATAAACAATTTATAAAATTTTAGAGCATATTATAATTATTTTATATTTCTAAATATATTTTAAGATTCTTAAATAATTTAGTGTATTATAATTTTAATAAAATATCATATGTTTGAATTTTCAAACTATCCATAATGTGAAATTTTAATAAAATTAAGATGACAAGATAAATTAGAAAAATTATTTTAGTATATCCTTAATAGATAAAGAAAGTCTAGAAAATTTCTTTATCAAATTAATTATCTCAGATAAATTTTATTTTAATATTTTTAATATGATTTATTGGATATTTCCATTAATAAAATAATTATTGCATCATCATTGTGTAATTATTTTATAAACTTATTTCTCAAATACAAATTAAAAAAATACCACGATAATGTTTAATATTCTAGATTTTAGGAGTGTACTTATATCATGAATATATCGTTTAGTTAACCTAATATTGAAAATTTTATATTATTTATAACATGAATGTGACATCTTTGAATTATAAATAAATAAAATATTATAAATATCAGAATATCTTCTAAGCGGCGCAAAAGTGAAAAATGAATATATATCATTAAAATATGTTTATTAAGTTAAAACTATGAAATTATATTAGACTATAACCTAATTTTATCACATATACCCATAAGTTATTTTTTAGGTAATGAAAGTGACATTTTGTGACTTTCTATGATTAAAATATTAAATTAATCAATATCATTAAAAAGTTTCCATTAAACATATTATGATAGATCCATAGGTATAAGGGTCAAACTATATTCATCAAATAAATTTTTTTATTTGTTAGGGTAATTTTGAAGTCCATATTACGTTATCTAAATCTAAATAACTCAATTGACCCTTTACTATGGTAATAAAATTTACCAATTTTACAATTCATGTTGGAAAAAAATATGTGGTACCAATTCACTAAATTTAATCCTTATGAATGAAAATTTTTAGTAAATTTTTAAAAATTGAAGACACATATGTTTCAGAATATTTTTTAAAATAAAACTGGTAAAATGCCTTAAAAATAGTTTTTCAAGAAAATACTATTTTAAAACATAAAATGATTTCATAATAAATTCCAATATAAAATCATTTTAAAATCGTAATTGGATTATGTTAAATTAAAATTACCTGGTTAAAATTTAAATCTAATCCAAATCATATGTTTAACTTATAATGAATTTAAATGAAAACAATGTTTAAAAAAATCAACGTTTTCACAGTTCATAAAAATATGAAACTTTTCATAAAAACCCCCAAAAAATAAACATAAAATAACACTGGGGTTATTACTTCAAAAAACTTTTATCTTTTTAATAAAATTTATTATAGTATCAAATTTTAGTTTTGAAAAAAATCTTCCATTAAAATGTGAAAAACTACCTTTAAGAAAAATATATATTTTTATACTTAAAATTGGGTTTGTTCATATTTTATGCCTAGAAATCATAGTAGATAAATTTATAATCATTTATAAATTTAGATTTCATTAATATAATTAAATAATAGTTATTAATTTAATTTTTGAAGATAAAACATCATTGTGGGAATAACAATTGTTTAAAAAACTCATACTTTATTTTCAACGGTGTTTTTTCTCCATTTCTAATTAATAGGCTAGAAAATAAATCCTATTCTCATAATTTAGTTAATTATATTTATAACAAGCAATCTAATTTCAACTCTATAATTTTTCTGTTTAAATAATTTCAATAAAAAAATGATGTTTCATAGAATGAAGTAAAAGGTTTAATTGGATGATGTGATTTATAAAATAAAATATAAAATAAACCACGACATACATGTCCTCTATGACTATAAATTTCAACACCCAACATATAATGAATACAACACCCAAAGGGTCAATCCATGATCCTGCAAGCAAGGGAGAAACAAATCCAAGCTTGAAAATGATACTATCAAAAAGAACACTCTTATTAACTTACAATTACTGTTCACATTTGATTCCCCCAGTGAATTCTACCTTAGAAAAAATTAAATACATATACATGTATAAAAAAGTAGTTCACTTCTAGTATTCTTCATAATTGCTTCAAATCTACAACTAACATGTAAATTTGACTAAAATGTTCAACTATAATTGGAATTTCCTTCTAGGTATAATTGATGAGGATAGATGAAATGATATTATTCAACACTATATTGAGGTATCTATCTATATTGTGGCATAAAATAGTCTTCCCTATTATGGTATTGATTGAATGAAGACTGATTCTTATTCTAAAATACCATCCCAAAATGAACCATCAGATGTTTTCTTAGAGAAGTAATATTATAAATATTGAGTGTCAAAAAATGTGGAAGCTCTTCTTCCACTATATCCCATTGATAAAGAATCTATTTTCATCCTTTAATATAGGTTCATTTATTATGTAGTTATGATACATCTATATTTAAAAGGTTACATGCTTGATTTACTAGATGATAAGGGTATAAAATAGAAGTTAGATAAGGTCTATATTCATCTCCATAAATTTTTTCATGCAGTTAGAAGCATAAAAAATGGGTAATAGTGATATAAATGAATGGTAAAATTCAATTACTAACTGGAAAATGAATCTAAGAAGATGCATTCATGAAATTGTTAGTTTTTCAGAGGTGTTATCCAATAGACCATAAAGTCCTAATAATGAAATCTCTTTGGAGGAAACTAAAAGGGCTGATGTTTGTGCCCTAGATTCCTATGATTCTAAGGTAGATAGGTCATCTATGTAATATAGAAATATAAGTGAAGTAATTTTAAATATATAAGATTTTTGACATAGGGGGATACCTAATAAATAAGTGAAAAATACCAGAATTGAAAATACTATTCAAATTTAACAAGGCTAATGTCTACTAGATTTTAAGGCAAGGCTACTTGTAATAGGAGACTTACCAATACACATAGAGAAGTGGGTTATCGAATAAGAGGTTATTTTGATCCTGAAAAATATGTTTGGAAGGAGAAAGAAAAAGGGATTTTATGTAGATTTGATATCTATGAAGCTGAAAAATAACATCATAAATGAGGGACCATGGGATTCTTATGGATAAGTTTCTAAACATATACAAAACAACATGAGAATAGAGAAATAATAAGTGTCATCAACTTCAGTGAAAAAGTAGGAAAGGCTAAAAGGACTGTCTGTTTTTATTCCATAATAGAGACATTAGATATTACATTAGCTTCTCGTTTCGATATATTAATGCATTCAATGGATTAAATGTCTTGAGGTGTATTAGAATGATAATTTATTTTTGGTTTTTTCCATCCTTTTATTAGACAAATTGAATGATCTATATAATATATTTTCCATTTTCACTTATATGAAACATGATGGGGTTCGGAAAATTATTTAAGAATAGTATCTAGACGAGAAAGTAATGATTAAATGGATGAGGCTCTTTTGATCCAGGACAAACACAACATCCTTGTTTTGTCCCAGAAATTGTATTGGCCCATTATGAATGTTAAATTTTCAGTTTTTCCGATGATATTTTTTCTAAAATCATGAAATATATTTTCATAATATTAGAAAGACATATTCTTATCTATTGTAACTAGGATATGAAATTCATTTCCTATAAATTCTAGTTGGAAAGTATAATATTTGGTGGCAATAAATTTTTTTATTCCAAGTTTGTTACTTTTTCTAGATCATGATACAAGTATATTCATCTTCTTAGTTGTTATTTGTATTTTCAATAGTTCGTACTAAAAAACTAAAAGTGATTGATCATGGTTAATAAAAAATTTATTTTAGTTGCCATATTATTGATATGTTATTGTATATGCATATGCTATATTGAATGGTGGATAATTCATTTATATTTTATTAGAGGATATTGAATGATAATATGTGAAAGGTTTTGTATATATTTAATTCCAACCAAAATTTTAGTGGATGTGTCAATAATTCTTGGTAGCCCTTTGAATATTAAAAAGGAACATAGTGAGTTTCTGTGAATGAAATTTAGGAATTTACACATTTTTTTTTTCAGTTTTTAGGATATTTTTGGAGTTTGGAATATTTGAATACTTTTTTAGTACTGTTGTAATCAATTTTATTATACATGTATAATATATAAATTTAAAATAAAGAAATGTGAAATGATTTTTTTGGGAAGAAGAATTCATAAAAAAAGATATTGTTGATGAATACTTACATAGAATACCTAGAATATGAATAATTGTATATAAGATATGTTAGTGTGAAGTAATTGATATAGTTCATTATTTTGTGATCCTTGGATTGTGTCTTTCATCTAATTTTTTAGATAGTATATTTGAACCAGACTGATAACGGTTTAGAATTGTAAATATATTCTAAATCCCTCCCTAGTTATTCGATGTTTCCTAGGACCTCCCATGGTTTAGGAATAATAATGACCAAGTTGGTCTCTAATAAATTATTGACAAGGATAATTTAAGGTTGATGAGATACACCCAGGGGATGGTACAAGTGTTCGAGCATCAAGGGATCAACACACGAAAGAATTTCTCCCAAAAAAATAATTAAAACAGAAATATAAAATAAATAAAATTTTATCATTCCCCATCTATATGTAAGAAGTCCACACTGAAGGAACATAAAATAAACCAAAGAAATGTTTTGTAAATGAAAAAAAAATGATACACAGTAATTAATCCCTCAACTACCCCAATCTGCCTACCCTACAAAGAACACCACGTAGCCACCTCTAGTTCCCTTTTGGCCACCTTCATAGAATATAACTATACTCCATCCATAGAATGTAGTAAAAGGACTCTGTGGATGATGTGATAAAGAAAATAGAATAAAAACTAAAATACAATGTAAATTTCTCTGGTGACTAGACAAGTCACCACCCAATATATAAGAACCAAAATTCACCATGGGTGAAATAATGTTCTTCCAAGCAAGGGGGAAACAGATCCAAGTTTAAAATTGATAATATCAAATAATACATTCCTATTAATTAAAAAAATTTATTCCTCTTAATGGTATATAAATAGTTTGGCTCAATTTTTAACTTAGTTTGGTTTTGTTACATTCATGTTTATTTGGGTAATTTTTATTTTATTTTTTCTGGTATTTTTATATTTTCTTGGAAACTTTCATTCATTTGGGTTCAAATCGATTCTGTATTATTACATTTGGTTTATATCATTTCAGTTTAGTTCAGTTTAGTTCATGTTAGTTGTGGTCATATAGGTTTCAGTTCATTATATTTATTCCAAATTGATTCATTATTTATAGTATCATATTAATTTAGGTTAGATTAGTTTGACTTAGCCTAATTTATTTTAATTCAGTTTTTTTCAATTAGAATTATATATTATTGATTTTGATTATTCTATATCTATTTTGGTAGATCATATTATCATTTATACCAATAATTTTTGGTTAGTCTGTGAATGTTTTTTAAATTTTTCATTCTATTTATTATTTAGTTTTATTTAATTTATTATGGGGGTTTATTATGCCACATTATTTAGTTCAAATCATTTTTGGGTTTACACTTCATAATATTATTAGGTTATATTTCATATAGTTCATCTTGGTTCATTATTATTAATTAAATCCTAATTAAGGTAGGTCATGAGCAGTCTAACTAGATTATATTGATTATTTATTATTTTCATTGGTACAACATGATATCAATTATTTTAGATCTGATTAGTTTTAATTTATTTGGTCATTATGGTATGTTTTACTTTATTATAGATTCATTTAAGAATATTCAGTTTTACTCTTTATAAGTTAATATAATTTAGATTATTTTTGTTTTTCCTACTTGTATAATATCCTATATCATTCAATTCAATTTTAATGAGTTCATTTTGGGTTAATTTAATTTGGTTAGTTTTAATATGAATCAGTTTAGGTTGATTTGATTTTATTCAATTCGATAAAAATATCATTAATATCAAAAAAATATTATAAGAAATATATATATATAATTATTTAGTTAAAAACAATGGTATTAAATATAAGAAATCATTGATTGTTTATATTTAAAGTCTAATTCACAAGGGACCTACCTAAAAAGTAAGTCACTCTTCATATGAAGATGGAAACTTGAATCTCTTATTTACTTCTTGCACACATATTCACTTTAGTATATATATATATAAGGATACATATCCCCTTTGTACATTTTCTCACATCCTAATATGTACAAGGGGATCTGTAAATATATGCTTATACATGCAAATACCCCTTTACAATACACACATATGAATTTTTTCATATATATACTTAAGCACACATGGACCCAAAATATATAGTCATACAAATATGAGTTAATATATATATATATATATATATTTGTAGGAACATATATATGTTTATTACTACCTATGCATACTTGTGAAAGTTTTCTTTAACAATGGTAACCCGAAACCATAGCAGTGAAGTTCAAAATACTCCATAAAAACACAAAAAACTCAAAAACCCAAATCTCCTCAAATTCAAAAAGAAAATTAATTTTAAATGAAACAAAACATATCTAAAACACATGATGAATTTTCAGTTTTTCATAAGATCTAATTCTAAGATAAGGCCTAAACTTTAGATAGGAATTTCTTATTCTTCACAAAAATAGAAATGAATGATATTTCTTTACAATCTGTAGCCAATCCAAAAAGGAATGATTATGTAAAATAAAAAGGATTTATTTAGGCCAAGAGAACGATTGAACCTACATAATGGATGTGGAATTGAATACCTTAAGGATTGATGAGTAGATAAATTCTATTATAGTGATCGAAAATAAAATGAATAGTGGAGAGGAAAGCTCAAATATCATAGAAGATGTTTTTGATCATAACTGACTAGAAGATACTACCAAATCATCCTGAAACATCACATTATAAATTGTTTCATTCTTCAGACTATGTGAAATACATTGAATAAGTTATTGAGAATCTAGAAAAGGTTACAAATACATTGGACATCCATGAAACATTAATAAATTTAATTAAAAAAATATAAATAACCCAAATGAGATTAACATAATTAACATAAAATAGAAATTTAAAAATGAATGATAAAAAACATTCTACAAAAGTATAATCAAATATACATTAGGTTGAGTTGAAAAATATAGTAGTACATACCAAAACAGAATAAAAAATCAATTATACCCATATACCCATTGTATAACTTCATGTTTCTCCCCATGCCCACACTCAATCATCGATAATATAATGATATTATTAAACCAAAGGATGTATATTGAACTAATAAAAATAATATTAGCTACAAAAACACACTAATATATATGATTTATGTAAGCTAAAAGGACCAATATAATGTCACCAAGGAATCAATCCAATTTCATTTGTGTGTAAATTCATGACCGTTAATTTGAAATATAATTATAAAATATCTTTTTTTCAAATATAGACATAATAAATCCAATATCATGTCTATGAACATTTTTTAAAAACATTCCTTTTTGTTTTCATTAATTAATAAAATCACTTTGAATCAAATTCCACTGACATATAACTTTTTAGTAAAAAAACCATTTTAGAACCAAATATGAAAAAAAGAGTTCCTTTAATTTAAAATGGTTTCTAAAAACAACATTGAAACATTTAAAATGAATCAAGATACACATAAGTGAAATACATAACACTAGGAAGGAACCACCCATCACGAGGTAAATTAGTAATGTAAATGAGGTAAGTCTTCCATAATAAAATAATTAAGTGGAAAATACGATCAACCAGAAGATAAAAACAATGTATTTAAACCAGAAGTCAAAGAGAATGTGTTATGGTATATTTCCAAGATTGATATTTTAGATGATATTGAATTCTCCAAACCAACGTATGATTACTTAATGGCCAATGTTTTGTTAAACAAATAAAATCCACTCACATATCCCACACCAACATCATTGAGGTAACCCCCCCCCCAAATCATGTCCAAAATCACTTTAGAGGTTACACAAGAGGCCTCCATACCAACTAGTTTATCCTAAATATTGAAATTCCAAAAAAATTTCCATGTTCCTATGACAGAAAAAGTGACTGTTATTGAAAATGAAATGGTTGATTTAGGAAAAAAGAAAAAATAATAAATCTCCCTCTAACCTAACACCCTCCTATAGCAAAAACCCCTTTCTAACATCACAAACCAATCATATCTAAATAATATATTCAACACCATGCTAAACAACAAGGGTAAATCAATTATGTCTCACATGAGATCAACCATTTAACTCACAAAGTACTAAATAGGGATTTATTATTAGACACACTATTTACATTTTAATACACAATTTTGAAACATGTATTTCCCTATTTAAATACCAAACAATGATATAATTATGGAATTTATATCAGAAATACCTTTTAAATTCTTACATTCATTTTTAGAAGGATTTAAGAATAGCTACAAATTTATTTCAAAGAGACATTTGAGATTCATAAATGAATGGATCTATATCATGAAATAAATTTCAATGACCAATTTAGAAACACCACATAATATCACATATTGGATTAATTTCATCAATAATGAATTTATAAAACTCAACCAATCTTTTAATACCAAAATGAAGCAATTTAGATGAATCATGGACCTCAAAAAAGTGAATGTTGAACTGATAAATCCAAAACATTTCCCCTGTAGCAATAGTATTCAACATATTATCTATGATATTTAGATGTCTCTATGTTTTTAAAGATCTATACATTTCTGTCTTTTGATAAGATCTACTTTATTTAGATTTTTATATACATCTAATTATTTAATATTTATCCAGACTTTTATATCAATTAATCTTCATTAATTTAATTGTAATTATGTCACATATACCAATATGATTTATAAAGGACATTATGTTCCATTAATTCCAAGTAAAATTGTAAAATTTCAATTCATAACTCCATTAAATTCTAATCGTATCAGCTATTAATCTAGAAACTATCTCAACATAATATGACTTTCTAATAACAATGTTAAAAAAATATAGTTAGTCGGCTCATGGGATAACTTTATCCATCACGATGCAATGATCATATCCATAATTTATGTTTTAATAAATTCCCTTCAATTCATGTGTTACTCTTTTTAATTAATTTGATAATTTTCGTACAAATATATAAATTTATGTTGATCCTCAAACATGCCCCAAATATACCCTTTACTTCACAACACTAGGATCACCTAGATACAATTACTAAAACACATCTATATCCCATTATTGATTTAAAATAATATTCATAGTGTGGTCACCACCCATACAAAACTACATAAAATTTCCTTATATAATTTATATCATGACCTACTTATCATGAAACAAACCTATTCTTACTAGATCCATTAAAATAATTTTGAAAAAAATCATAGTGTGTCAAGATGCTTGATGGCTTGAACACTTCATCTTGAAATGAGAAATCGGGAATCCCTATATAATTTATGATGAAGTTTTCAAAATATTATTTGATGAACATATTTTTGATTCCAGGATATCCATTTTTTCATGAAAATCACCTTTTATGACATAACCAATTAGAAATATGAGAATCCTTTAATCTAAAGTACTTGTATATTGCTATGTCACTACATTATGATCATTATTCATATTTCCATATTCCCGCAAAATTATCATTATGAACTCTAATTGTGATATGATTTTATGCATCATGGTTCAAATCCTATCTTATACAAAGTACTTATTTCTATGCTTATAAAACCCATTTAGTAGTATTCATTTATTTTTTGTCCCATTTTAGAATATCCTCCAAATATATATTGAACAATATCAACCCAAAATACACATTAAACGATTTTTCCCAAAAAAACATTGATATTTCAATTGGTAAGGATACAACTATATATTATGAATTTAAAACATCAATTATTTCTCTTGAAATATAATAACATAGTTATTTATACCTGGGGGATGACCAATTATTTTTAGGGATATAATATCTTATAATTTTACATTTATGTGTACATGAATATGTTGGTGTGGTTATGGATGTTTTTAGATTTATAATTGAGGTCTATTGTAGGATTATACTCTTGGGGGATTTATTCACACACCATTAAACCAAAATGTGGAATAAGGTGTTATCCATGGTGTCTAAACATCAAAATCCCCAATATTCAGTCAACTAAAAACACAATAATATCCAAAATCACTATATATTTCATAGGTGAAGTCATAAACAAGTGAAAATAGTGATAGATAAATAGAATAATATGTTAAAAGAGATTAATTTTTGGAACCAAGAAAAAATAGAAGTTATTAACTTTGAGCGTTAATGGGGAGGATGGAAGACGAAGATGCTAAAGATATAACAATGGAATCTGAAGGAACCAGAGCATCGAGGTAGGGTTTAAACTTTGGGATGAGCATGGTGAATGATAGAGGAATTGGGGGAGAAGTGGTTTATCCATAGAGATGAGAGATGAGAGGAGTGTGATGGAAAACTAGGGAGAAGGTTTGGCTGTGATTTGAGGGATTGTGGTGGAGAGGAAAATTTTCGAGGAGAGGAGAGTTTACAGGGGAAGGGTATAAGGTGATGAGACCAACATAGATGAAAATTGAGGCACGATATACATATCAGTTTTGGAAAACTGTAGGGATAACATTACCTAACCCATATATCCCAAAAAAAATTAAAACCATTGGTATAGGTTATTGGGTATAAACCCATTTCCCAACAGTGAACATCCAACTGTAATAGAGAGTACCAATAAAAATAATCCCACTCTAGGTACATGGTTTTCCCCTAGTACATGGGGTATTTACTCCCATGAACGAGGTAATAAACATGGTCCACCTATTACTAGTGTCCTATATATATTTCTCAGATATTACGATAAAAGTTAAGAGAAGAAAATTACTCTGATACATCTTTATAACATCCTGACAAAGGTTCCACACATCGGTTCCCTGACCTTGTCCAATAAGTGACCTCATGCTCTCCTCCCTATACAATAGAGTCTACCAACTATTAGTCAGGGTATGATATATTGATCATGGGGAGACAATAACATCTTTATCAAAGCATCTAAACAAAAAAAAATATATATATAACCATAACCAGAAAAAACATGTACCAGTTGATAATTAATACACGAAATACAATATCCAGAAGTAAAAAATCAAATATGGAATTCATGTATGTGTCATGTGTGAATATGAAGAACACCAAATAAATATACACAGTTACTACTCCAAAAGGTCCCCTAATCAAATTTGGTCCCCTCACACATACTCCATCCAAACTCAACCATATATCATTATGCCTTTCACATTATCTATCCATGAAAACATGATGTTTATTCGATTACCGATTAGGAAGCCTGATTAGGGTGTGAGTAAAACATAGTAGGCCACCGTTAATAGCATCTAAAATAATATCTAGTCAATAACAGTGTATAAATTTGTATAAATAATTAATTATAATAAATGAAGTAATTATTTCACATTTATTAAATTAATAGTTATGTAACCCCAGAGACCATTGGGTTCCTAAGGACACATGAACTCTCAATACATGCTTTGAACTATGTTGGTTACTAAACAATATAAAAAACCACGGTTAACATTTTTGTTTTCATTTCACATTATACCACATCCATTTGAAACCATTCCCAAATGGAAAATATTGGGTACTGAATATCATGGTAACACCCCATAGGTATTTGGATCCTCAGTCCCAATCCCACACCTCAATAATCAATATGGACTTTTGAAGCAGTAGACCATGTCCAACACTCATTTATCAATTTATCACCATGGTATTTTGATGGAGAGGACCATGTACCACACACAAATATAAATATTTTCCACTACGAGATTTTTATGTAGTAGACCATGCGTCAGAGATGAATATCAAATAGTCACATGTATTACAATATCACATGTATCACAATATCACATCAATTAAGGTTAATCAACATCAATCCAATTATCACATTCCACAATAACAACATTCCATTAATTAATTCACTAATTAATTGGTCTAGTTTAACTAATTGAATAATCACAACAATCTATTAATTAATTCATCTATTAATACATTCAATTTAATAATTTTTTAATCTCAATGATCTCATTAATTAATTAGAAAACTAACTGATCTAATTCGATTCCATTAATTAATTAAACAATTATTTAATCACATCAATTCTAATAACTAATTTAATAACTAATTAATCACATCAATTCCATTAATTAATTTAATAATTATAAAATCAATTAAACAATTTCAATTTCCCCATAATTAATTGAGAAATTAATTATTCTAATTTCAACAATCTCAATATGCCCAATTTCTCAATATATTAATTAATTAAATTACCTAATTAATTAATTCAATTTAATAAAATAAATTTCTAACCATTAAATATAAATTCTAAAGTTACATAAACGTAATTGAAGTCAATAATTTTGGATTTGAATAATATACCACCAACATCAAATTGTTAACAAATGATCACTGAATAGAAATTCCCAAAACTGAAGCCGAATGGTCAATAACACGTGGAAGAAAATGATCTAGATCTAAATCCAAAACCATGATAAAATGAATCATGGTTCACCTTGCATAGATCTAAACTGAAAATAAATCGGGGACACCCAACCATTTTCTTTCTAAAAATAGAGATCGGAGGAATAGAAATTTAATCAGGAAGAAAACTCATACCTAGAGAGGGTGATAGCTGAAAATCCATCTTTTGATTCACTAAGAACAGGTGTAGGGAGTCCTATGAATCCATCCAAGACACTCAAAAAATTATAGGAAATAATTTGGTCTGAGTTTGGTATTATTGGGGTGAATTATCATTGTTTTATAATTTATAATCTATTTTTTGGGTCAATTAAAAACCCCTGCAATATTTTCTTGGTAGGGGTGCATGGTTTGAAAAACAATGTTCCATACATAAAAATTCCATATGTTTGGGTTAAAAAATTTTAATAGTATAGGGAACATTGTTTGGGAAAACCTTTATCCTACTATGTACTACCTCCCCTCCATCCAAATTTCTCAAATGTCAATAAAAAACACCCCAATAAATGACACAACCAAAAAGTACTAAAAATAAGGAAAAAGATTACTTGTAATCAAGATGGAAACATAACAATAAAGGTTTAGGATATTACATATAAATAAAAAACATTAAGTATAAGGATTATATATTTCATTAAAGGTCATTATAAACAACAAAAAATGAGTGGCGAATATGGAATAAGTCTCACCGAAATAAAATAGGGACTAGAAATTGCCTTACTGTTGGTCTTATTTCCTTTATACATATCTACACAACCTGTATAATGGTTTAATAAATAATATTAATTTATACCAAAAAATTATTCATATTTATGACATCATATATGATCGTCTTATTTCATCTTATCACACAATTTTCAATAACATTTCATTCTTACCCTTCTTTTATGTGTTAACTCCTTCATTTTCCTATGCATGTTTTATTATATGAGTCTTAGTTTTTGTTTATATGATACACTTATATTATATACACATTAATATAAATATATTATATTTCATATTTATTCATTATATACATTTATATTACCATTTCTGAATGGTTATCATGGAAAATTAATTGCATCACGTTATAGAGATGGTTGGCCGTATGTATGTATGAGTGACGATATCATTCCAATAATGGTGAAAGGAAAATGAATTTGATGGTATATTATTTCTTATATAATCAATATCATGATATAATTACATATATATCTATTATTTTTATCTTTATACACATCCGATTAATGTATTGATGAAAAACATATTACACCATAGTGTGGAGATGGAAAACTATACATACGCACACATGGTGTCCTCATTTTTTTATAGAAATCCTAAAAGGTGAAATGTAATTTTCCCAAAGTCATAATAATATCTCATCATTTAGGTTGTACTGGATTTTTTAATTTATAATATAAAAAACACATGTATAGTAAGTGTATGAAAACATAATATTTAATGATTCAGTAATAACAATTACATCTTCTTTGGAGAACTTCATTTAGATATCCTCTGAGAGACACTAGGGTTGGTATTTTGAGAATAATAGAACATATATAATGCATATATGGATGTTTAGAAGAGAAACTATTAGGGTTTGGTCGGTCATGATGGCTTAATGTGATGTGAAGAAGTGAGAGAGAAGCTTACCTTTTATAATTACTGTGAGTGACACTTTTTAAATTTCCAAAATATTAATGTATAAATTAATTCAGTATTAATCCAAATACCAAAAAAATACACGTATTCAAATATAATAAGTGTAAATATATTAATCTAATAATCCATATATTTTATATTAGTTTTCAATTTATTTGAATCTATATCATTTTTATTGACCCTTTGTTAACCTATTATAATTGTAACTTAGGTGACAAATCATTCAATATTAAAAGAATGTAATTTTTAATTACGTGATATCAAATAAACCATAAATGAATAATCTATATCATTTATATCGTATTATAAATATGTTGTATTTTTAAATAACTTTTATAATTCATAAATCATTTAGTAGGTTATTATTTTAATGAAATAACATTAGTTTCAATATCGACACTATTCATTGTATGAACTTTTAACAAAATACTGATAATAAGTTAACATTGAAGTTTTTTTATTATATCCTCAATAAGTCAAGATAATATAGAATTTTTTATCACATTAATTATTAAAAATAATATTTATTTTAATATTTTTAATAACATTTATTTATTATTTCCATTAATAAAATAATTACTGCCTCAACATTGTGGAATTATTTTTTATACTTATATCATTACAAATATTTTAATAAAATACCAAGATGAAGATAAATCTTCAATCCTTCAAAATTTTACTTATAGTGAATATATATTTTATGTAACCTAATATTAAAAATGGTGCATTATGTATAACATGAATGTGACTTTTTGAATTTTTATGCAATAAAATATTATAATTATCATAATCTAATCAAAGTGGCCCAAAAGTGAAACAAAAAATAATATTATGAAAATATGTTTATTAAGTTAAAATGTTACATTTATATTAGTTCATAACCTACTTTTTTTATATTTATACATATTAGTTTTATTTCAGATAAGGAAAGTGACATTTTGTGACTTTCTTTGATTTAAATATTATATAATTCCTTTTCAAGTTAAATCACCCATTAGAAAACATTAGATAAAACATAAGGTGATAAGGGTAGAACTATATTTATCCAATAATTTCTTATTTCATGTTTTGGTGTCATTTTATAGTCCATATCATTTTATTTTAACATAAACTACTCAATTAAACCTTCACTTTGGTAACCAAATTTACCAATGATACTATTCATATTAGAAAAAATATATAAGGTACCAGTTCACTAAATTTAGACCATCTGATTAAAAATTTGGATTCCATTTTTCAAAATTCAAAACACATAAGTTTTAAAATTTAATTTAAAATAAAACTGGTAAAATGACATGAGAAATAGTTTTTAAAATCATTCCCATATAAAACATAAATTTTTTTAATAATAACTTCATATATAATGTCCTTTTAAAAATAATATTTTGATTATTTTAATTTTTAAATAACTAATTAAACAATAAAAATTACCAAGACTAATTTTACCATATAAATAATTTAAATGAAAACACAATTTTTAATAAAAATCACTAATTTCTCAATTTGTCAAAAGATGAAACTTTTCAGAAAAAACCAATAAAAATCACCATATGATTATTTTGGAATTCCTCTACCAAAATAAGTTCATTTTTTAAATAAATTTTTTAAAATTATCAAAACATAATTGGGAAAAAAGTCTCCCTTTACTAGGTAGAAAAACTACCTTTTAAAATAATACAAATTTTTATAATTAAAAATATGTTTGTTCTTATTTTAGGACTAAAAATATTGTTTTATGAATTATAAAATATTTAAAAATAAATAAATTATCATTTATTTTCAATAATATTTATTATTTTAAATTTTATGAAAACACTCCTTTGTGGGAATAAAAATACTTTTAAATAAATAAACAAAATTTATTTTCAATTGGTTTTTATCTTTATTTCTAATTAATCAAACACAAAACAATTCATATTTTAATAATTATGTTAATAATATTTATACCTACCATTATAATTTATAGTTTATAATTTTAATTTTTAAATAATTTCAATAGTAAAACAATGTTTCTTAGAAATCATTATTGTGTGTAATTCATCCGGTGTATGTGTTTTGTGTAATGAAATAAATCATTGAAATAAAGTTATTATTATATTTTTTTAAATTAAATTTCATAAAACACTTGGTATGGATATAGCCTACCTACTTAAAAGTAATTCCTCCCTCAAAATTTATCACTCTAATACAAACAAATGACGATACCATAGCTTCATCATATCCTCAAGTTCCTACAAAACTTCATCAAACTGGTGGTTTCACCAGAAAATATAAACCATGTGTGTGGAATTGTTTTGTTTAACTTTTCACTATGATCAATAATTTATCATAGTTTGAATTCATAAAAATGATCTTTCTCCACCTGTAACAATTTTGAGTTTTGAAAATGTGAAGGATCGAGTATGTACTTTCTTAGGAGGGATATGTGGTATACATCATGAACTGAAGATATAATTGGTGGTAAATCCAATTGATAATCTACCATTCTTATATGATAAATAATTTAAAAATAGAATCACATAATAAAAATTTAATATTTTAATTTTAAAAAAATGTTGATTTTTTAGAATTTCATTGTGGGAAACCCAGATTGTAAAAGGAATCTATAAAAATTTCTCTTAAAAAGATGGAATTAAAAAGGTGATGATCACCACATATCTATTATCATAATTTGGTGAAATTTATTGGAACTTGAAAAGAAGTGCATGGAACTGAATTCCAACTATCATGTTATGGTGGAGAGTGATAGAGAAAATGGTCTTTATAAAGCTAACCATCACAGAAAGAGAATTCTATGATAATCTAATGGACCATTTGATTCATAAGAATTGAAGATTCTAGGATAACATTTTTTTTCAAGACAATTTTCATAAATTTGAATAATTCAAACAATAATATATATATATATATATATACTTTATATAATTAAATTTTTTAAGAACAATCTTATCCATCAGTTCTGCCTAGATAAATTTCTTATTTCATTTATAACTCCATGAAAAGAGGTTGAAATTGTAATGCCTGCATAACTAGTTGATCATTAGATCCATAATGGGTTGAAAAGTTACTCCTTCTATCTCTATATATAATAAAAAAAGGATATAATAGATTATGCAATACGTATAAATCATTATACCGTCAAGTAAAACATTAATGACTAAAACCTCATCCAATGTTCAATGTTAAAATTTTCGCAAATAGTTACCATTTGGAGCCTTAAAAATGATTAAAATCCCAAACATTACCAAAGAAGGTTACTAAATTTCCAAAATAAAATCATCCGTAATCCCCTAAAAAACTTAATGTACTGTAAATTTTCAGACACTAATATTAGAATACAATTATCATGTATTCTCTTGAATCAAGGTAATAATCTAAATTAACATAATAACTATGTGAAAAGATGAATGATATCAAAAAAACTATTTCCTCATACCATAAATCCAAAAAATCAATAAAATCAATCCATAAAGAATATTGTCCATAAATTACTAATCTATTCCAATGTTATCAATAATACCACATTTATTTTATCACAATCAAATATATCTCTATGTACATATTAATCATTATATTTACCATTATTAAGTGTTATAAAAAACATCACATTACCACCTCTATAACATTTCATGGTTACCAGTACAATTAAATATATACCATCAAATAATTAAGAAAAAAATATAATGGATCAATCCTTAGTTTTTTCATTTTTTCATAATACCATAAAATTAATTCTATAACATTATTGCGGAAATTTATTCATTAAAAACAAAATAATTAAACAACATCGTTTTTGTACAAAATATTTCCAATAATGATTACAAGAAATATCCCTTCAAATTTATCTTGAATAGGTTTCTACTATTGATCATCAGCTGTAGCATTTTGATCTAGGTATTGGTTAGAATAATGCATATTTTCCATCTTAATGAAGCATTGATGTGTGGGAGGTTCATTATTTGTAACCCTTTATCAATTCACATTATTATCTATTTTCCCATAACTTTGGAATTCACTTTCCCATGACCTTAATTCCAATAATTAAAACATTTACTAGCCCCCTTAATATAATTTCATCCATATTTATTTCTAGACACTGAGCATAAAATAATTCTCATCTTTATTTAGACGTGGTTTTTTTATTTTCCTTTAAACTCCACCTTCCTCTTCATATCAAAATCATGATATTGATATGTAACTTCAACCACCATTTTCACCTCTATATAACATTATATTATTAAATTTTAGTGACTTAAGCACCTTATGTCTAGCACCCGTCAAACACTTGGTTTTAAGCCACTGAAGAACCGATGAACATTACATCCAGGATGGATAATAATTCCATATGTATACCTCAATAATCTTGTAAAATTTTACTCTTAGGTTCTAATAGATTCATCATACTCTTTATTAATCTAAAGAAACTCTTTTTCTATCTTCATATAAATAATAAGATGAATGTACTTATAAAAACCTCTTGAACTCATCCCATTCAATGGATTCTATTTCATTTTTTCATTATATGCTTGATAAGATTCGAAAATTTATTTGATTTACATTTCAAATTATAGATTTCCAAAATTAATTTCTCATGTTTTGAACATTAAAGAACTGAAAATATCATTTTAGTTGTAATGTACCACTAATAAACCACTAGTGGATTAGACGACCCAATGAAAGAAGTTGGTGTTGCCTTATAAAGGACTCAACATAATGTTGTTCCCTCCTTAGTTAATTTGAATGTCTAGCATGATTCATATATTGAGAAAGTTGTGTGAGCATAGAAATAATATTTTCTATTCCATCTCTCATAACATTTGGGTTTTTGGGGGTAATCATTGCATTGCCCATCACATTTAGTATTAAGATGATTCTTTTAGGTTCCATCCATTGAATGAAATTAAAATTATTTTCTAATTAACACTATTTATAGTTGCAAAACCACATAATCAAGAGAAATTATATTCCATATATAATATATTTTGTTTAAACCTATGTTATCTATGACCATTTTCATCATTATAGGATTGTAACATATACCTAGACTTATCATTAGAGATCTTACTATGGTTTTCTCATTGTATATTCCAATTTTTTCTAAACATTATTTTTGATTCCAATTATAATTTCCAATGATTAATGAATATAAATATTACATCATTTTTTGAGAATATATCATATGTTATAGGAAAACATTCCCAAAGGCCATATTAGTTTAGTGACTTTAGAAACATGATACAAAAACCTATAGTCTTGTGAATGATCTTATATTTTTTCTAAAAATATCTTCCATTTTTTTATTCCTACATAAGTAAGTTAACTATAACCTGGTGAAAATAAACATATGGAAATGATGATATCAAATTCTTAGTAAGGGTAAGAAATGGTGGTATGAATCGTAATTTTTTTTAATTTGTAGCTATATAAAAATACTTTAAAAATCATATCTTGTATATCAATGCTCATGATATCATGTCATGGAATAAATCATATAATTTCCTAATGAATTAATGAACATATTCCATGAGATAATAAAATAATAATTGAAGGTTTGATATATACATAAAAATAATTATTATTTCCAATATCATTAAAGGATCATTTCTTATACCATCATAGTTGAAAAGTACTTTTTTGATCAAGGTTCGCTCCATATTCCATCCCAATATTACTAAACTGGGTTGATATCTCATTACAGTCTTGTTTTACTGAATTATGTTCACTTCCAATTATAGTCCTTTCTATACGAATAGATATAAAACTTTACCCAATGAATTAGATGGAGTTATAGGTCTTATATGTCACATAATTAAAGTCATAAAAATGTGTTCAAGAAGAAAGAAATAATATTAGAACACATAAAAATAAATGTCTTATATAAAAATTTCATCGCAACATAACTCATGGAAAATAAAACATTTCATTAGTATCAATCCTTCATAATCCATTAAGAGAAAGAATTATAATGGAATCTGTAACAACCCGAAATATTATTAATTAATATTACTCTTGATCTAATTAAATATCTTATTATGTAATATGGTTACATAAGAAATATTCAATTCTATGATTTTATTTTTTTGGATATTAGAATATAGTTATAAATTGTTACCATTGCTAATATTGGTGTTGAATAGTGATCCCAATATTAGAATAAATATAGGGCTTTAATAAATCCAATTTACTCAGAAAAAGGAAGTGATGACCTCATCTAGAGAATTTCACTATACAAAGCCCATTTGTCAGAGCTCAGAAAAGAGGTAGTGTCCTCGAGTTTCGATCATAAACAATCCCAAGCTAAGTATCAACATATTAATCTTGAAGGAAACTGCCTACGGGAGAAGTGGAAGTTAATAGGGATTGCCACCAAAGGGATGTTTTCCTAGACGCCCCAAGATTCTATCACCAACACACACCTTACCCTTAGGTCATATTCTGAAGTTATAAGGGGTTATGTAACAAGACCCTAACACTATTATTATGTGCATTATTTGTGTAAAGAATTTCAATTCATTTTATTATAGTTACTCTGTAATGGTTTTTAAAGTACAAATAATATTTTGTAAATATTTAAATTCAATTCAGAAATATATTTTGATAAATTAATGAATTTTTGAATTAAATAATATTTTATTAGAATATTATTACAAAATTACTATTATTAAGTATAAATGGTCAAATAATTTTTATAAATACAATTAATATTTTTATTAAGGTTTGGACATTGTTTTTTTTAAACCCATGAATTTTTTATAAATGTTTATTTTTATTTTAAAAGTGAAAATTCACATATTTAGAAATTTATTTAGATAAAAAGAATATGGTTTTTGGATTTAGGATTTCAGAATTATCTAATATTGAATTTTTCTTAATTTTTTAAGACAACCTAATTTTTGGGGAAAAATTAAATACAATATTAAAATATAATGTGGTGTATGACATCATAATCACCAAATATAGATGTAATAAAATAATATAAAATAATTTTTTGGACAATATATGTTTTATCTTTAAAATATTTTGATTTTTGATTTTTTTTTATAATTTATGATGCCTTAGTGAACCCTCCATGGCTTATAAAATATTTTAAACTTTTAAAGTTTTTTCCTTGAGAGTGTGACTCAACTATACATAAGAAAGCCTAAGATTACATTACATTAAGACATTTTCAATATAAAATAATATTTTCCACACTTCTTTGTAAAAACTATGGGCGAAAACCCTGTGATGGGTTTCGATTTTGATTAGTTTAATAGGTAGTGTCGAAAACCTAAATAATAAATAATTCCCTCTCTTTTCCTATATAAACACACCCAAGATCCCATTTATATTCACTCAAAACAATTTTAGAACGTCAATAATCTATCCTACTCTTTTCATAATCCTCCCAAGGCCCCCCAATCTACCATGAATCCTCTCTCAGGCCTCTCCCAAGCCTTTGGGATCACACTTCAAATTAAGGGATTTCATTCATTTCTAATTTTTGTCCATGTTTATTTCTATTAATATGCCATTTTATTTTTAGTTAAACACTTGGGGGGTTGGATTTATAACCACCTATATACGTTCCTCCTTATGTTTTAATGATGATAGACCCCTTTTTGTCTCATTAATTCATCCCATGTACACCTGTTACCATGTTGAAATTCTGTAAGGGATTTCTTCCTATCTCATTTTTGTCTAAATTTCATTATTTTGTTGTTTTATTTTATTTTCAATTAAAAATGTTTTTATATGACTTCACACCTCCCCCATAAATCCCCACATATTCTTTAAGTATTAGAAACCTCTTTCACTCTAATTAATGCATCTCATGTACACCGTTTACCATGCTGAAATTCTGTAAGGAATTTCTCTCTTCTCATTTACAGTAAAGAAATTATTTTATATTATGAATATAAATTCCATTAAATATTATGGGATATTATGTTACATGACCCCCTTACTTTCCATTTAATTTATAAATAATGAGTGACCCCTTTTCCTCTCATCATACCATTTTAGGATTTCTATTTGACATCATAATGTTGCCGAAGGTACACCAAAATTTTTATACCAAAATTATCATGTATGTGAATACTATAATACTTTCTATATAAAGGGTATTGAACTTTATGAATATATTTTTTTCAATTGAGGACATTGATTTATGTATTCCCTATTTCTTTTTTATAGAATATATTATGATGTTTAATGAATCCATAGTGTATGATCTATGTGGCACACTTACGCATGAAATGATATTATTAAGAAGGGTGCACCCTGATAGCGCTCCAATGCATTTGGAAATGATTTGTATCATGATACATCAAGAGAAATGAGGGTTTACACATGATAATTCAGTGAAATTAGGGTTTAACCATTCTAATTTAAGTGAAATGAGGGTTTAATCATGCTCTGTGCGCAATGAGACTTGGCTCCTGCTAATATCATGTTAAATGTTGTTGCCACATTTCCATGTTATGATAATCATACTATATCATGACTTTATGTTCATTATTATCTTTTTCTCAATTTATATTATTGTTTCCCAACACATACTATATTATTTTTTAACCTTGTTTACTCCCTTACAACGCTTCATAGCTGACCATTTTCTTATGCATGTCCTCATGTTATCCCATATAATACTAGGTATGAAGGATTAGTGTGGCCACGTAAAAGAAGATTTCAATGATGATGTTTTGTTTTATGTTCTATTTTGTTATGTACTGTTTCTAATTTCCCATGATAATATAACTATCAATCCTCATAGTTGTCTTATGTAAATGTTTATGTAATAAATAATGTTTATGAGAATAATAAATGGAAGGGTCATTATAGTCGGTATTAGGGGGAGGATTAGTTATTTTTTATTAGTATTAGAAAAAAATAGTGAAATAATTAGGGATATGACTATAAATAAAAAAACATACTTAAATTCTGGTGAGTATTGAGTATGTGGTTTATCAAGAAAATACATCCTTGTCTGGATATAAACACGTATTGGCAGCTCTGGTAGTAATGTATCTAGGGGTAAAACCTGAAAACACCTCCTTGATCTAGACATGAATGGGAACAAGTTCATGAAAAAAGTCATTGTAATACTCTTGGTTATGACAATCTTAGGCTATATTCTTTATTAAATTCATATGTTTAGTATGAACCATTATTAATGGAATAAAAAAATTCCCTGAAGAATATATGTTGGGATGTAGATCTTGGATATCATAGATTAAAGCCAATAAATTCATATGTTAAGGAAAATAATGTAATTTATAATTTATCCCTTTTTTAAATGGATTCCCCACTACATGTTACCCATAAAATTCCTTTTATTCCAGCCAAAGGCCGATAATAGGTGGACTCAGACTGACAACAGATGAAAATATCAATTTGATGACAAATTTAATTAGATTCCCAATCTGATGGGAGTGGGAATTGCAAATTTTTTATGATAATTTATTAGTTAAATCATGATTTAGACAGATACATGGGTAAAGAGTAACGTTCAACCCCCTTCCCCTAGGAAAGAACAAGCCGCAATTGCAAGCTTCATGAGACAAAGGCCTCCTACTTTTAATGGATCATCTGTTCCCAAAATCACCGAACAATGGATCAACGCCATTGTGAAGATATTCTCCACCTTTAAATGTTTTGAATAAGAGAATTTACTTATGGATGATTATTGTACGGAGGGTGAAACTGATCAATGGTGTACATTGATAACAAATATGAATCCTGAGGAAGAGGAGAAGGTGTTGGAATAGAAGGATTTCCAAAAAATGTATTTCGAGTAATATTTTCCACACACCCTCCAACTTAAGATGGAAAGGGACTAAATTTCCCTCAAGAAAAAAATGTGAAAATCCATTAGAGCGTTCGAGGAAAACTTTACAAGGCATGCACGATGGTCCTTCATCTTTGTCGGTACCCCCGAATGTAAGGCTAGCCTCTTCTTTGGTGTGATAAAAACTGTCCTACGGAAATCCCTAGTGATCAGTGACTTTGAGAGCTATGAGGAAATTGACCAATTTGACCTCAAATTTGAAATGTATATAGCTTAATCTTAGGAGTATCATGGGGATAAGAATCGTAAGGTTGAATTGGTGGTCTGATTGAAAAATCCAACGGTGCTAAGAAATTCCAGCACCCCACTTTCTAAAGGTGAAACAATAAGAACCCCATAAATTTATAAAAGTGGAAGAGGAAATTATTTAGGTGTAAAAGGGAAGGGAACCTTGCCATTTAATATTATAATGAAAGACCAGTTGATGCGATAGAGGACAAGAACGCTCCATTTGACCCTCAATTCATTATTTATTGCATAAAATGAAAATAACCAGGTCATGTTGCAACGAATTTCCCAAATAAAAGGGTTTATTGAGTCAACAAACAACCCTCGAGGTAGAAAGGGAGATATTTTTACATACCTACCCTAGAAACATTCCCTGAAAATTATGTAGTGATAGGTAAACTAGTTATTCATTCAATAATAGCAAATGTACTTTTTGATTCTGGTTCTACACATTTTTTTATATCCCAAAAGTCAAGTAGAACAATCCCAACACCAACAAAAATCAAGGAAGTAAAGATGCCAATTAGAATGAAAAATGGGGAAATCATTGAAACGCATGAATATAACTACTCCCCTGAAACAATTATTTAGTTTGAACTTCCTGGTGAACCTCTTCATACTCTTTCTAGTGTAATTTCATGCAATTCCATGAATGGATTGGATTTCCCTATATAAATCCAACATAAATTCATATAAGAGGGAAATCACTATCCATATAGAGAATCAACCCAGATTCTATACAAGTGAAAGGAAGTGGTTGAATCCTATTTAGCACCATCATCTCAAGAATGGATATTACTGCCCTATAGGCACACATATATTTCTAAAATGATTGATTCTAAGGAAGACACCATCCTTAAAGACATGCCTATTGTGAGGGAATTTGCTGAACTATTTCCAAAGGAATTGTTTGGTCTTTCTCCTAGAAGAGATGTTGAATTATATATGGATCTTATACCATAGGAGTTTCTATTATCCAAGACTCCGTATAGAATTGATGTTGTGTAGCTTGAAGAGCTAAAGAGAAAACTATATGAGAATTTGGATAAATGGTTTATACGCCCAAGAGCTTCACAATGGGATCCACCTTTCCACTTTTCCAAGAAGATGGATGGTTCAATGCACTTTTTTATTTATTATAGTGAGATCAATGAAATCATGTTAAAGAACATGTATCCTCTACCACGAATTGATGAATTTTTCATTCAGCTACATGGAGCACAATACTTCTCCAAGGTGGACTTGTGGTCGTGATATTTTCAAGTAAGGGTGAAGAAGGACGATATCCCTATGATTTCTCTTCGTACAAGGTATGGGAACTAGGAATTCATAGTAATGCCTTTAGAAATCACTAATTCTCTATATATTTTCATAAGCATGATGAATAATGTCTTTAGAGAATACTTCGACAAATTTTTGGTAGTATTTATAGACGACATTATATTATACTTCAAAACCAAAGAGGAGCATGAGGAGTATATAACCAATGTACTAGATACCATGCTAAAGCACAAGATCAATGAAATGTACAGAATGTTTGATTTCTGGTTGAAGGATGCCTCATTATTGGGTCATATCATCCCAAGCAATGAGACCTATTTGGATCCTTCTAAGAAAGCTGCATGTGAGTGATGGATGAGGCCAACATTGGGGATAGATATCCATAGCTTCCTAGGGTTAGTTGGATATTATCACTGATTTGTGTAAAATTTCTCACATTTGTATAACCCTCTTACAAGGATAACTTAAAAGGGAGTCATGTTTTCTTGGAGTGATGAATACGAAGAGAGCTTCTTGAAGTTGAAAAATAGTATTATCACTATGCCCATGCTCACAATACTCACAGGTGTAGAATAATTTTTTGGTATTTTGGGATGCTTTAAAGAAGGGAATGGGATGCGTGTTGATGAAAAATGACAAATTAATTGCCTATGATTCAAGGAAATTGAATGATCTTGAAGAAAACTATCCAACACATGATATGGAGTTGGTTGTAGTAATATTCACATTAAAAATTTTCTGACAAAACATATTTGGGGAGAAGTGTGAAATATATATGGATCACAAAATCCTCAAATATATATTCAGAAGGAAAGTGTTGAATATGCGCCAATGAAGATAGTTAGACCTAATAAATGACTATAACTTCTCAATCAATTACCATCCTGGGAAAGCAAACAAGGAAGCATGTTCTCTAAGTAGAAATGACCCACAGATTATATCATTGATGATAATTGAAAAAAATCCAATCTTATTATATTTGATGAAGATTTTCATAGGAATCATAAATAAGGGAACATCATAAATCACTTCACGAATGATTTCCTAACTTTATCCTTTAGGATGGTTAAAGGAAGCTCAAAAACGATGAAGTGAGAATTCAGAAGAAAGTGGAAACTATAAAAAGGATAACTCCCTAGAGTTCAATGTTAATGAAGAAGTAATTATGATATTTGGGTAAATACTACGTGTTCAATAAAATCTGGAGTTAAAGAAAGATCTTTTGGATGATGGACATAGTTTGAATTTCACTATTCACCTTGGAAACAAAAATATGTATAGAGATCTCTGAGAGTAATTTTTCAGGGATAACATAAAGAAGGAGATATTAGAGTATACAACAAAGATCCAATTACGTCAGTAATTAACAGTTGAGAAGTATAAGTATAAGGGGATGATGAAACCATTACCCATACCAACATGGAAAGAGAAGAACATTACCATGGACTTTATCACCAGTCCTCTAAACACATCCAAATTAAACAATGCTATCAGGGGGTTTTTTGGCCATCTTACAAAAACTACACACCTCATTAAAATTCTAGAGGATTTATCATTGGATTAACTGTAACAGGTATACATAAGAGAAGTGGTAAGGCTACCTGGATTACCACTATTGATTGAATCTGATCGAGATCCAATATTAACCTCTATGTTTTGGAAGAGTCTCCAATAAACTCTAAATACTGAGATGAAATTCAATATGACTTATCATCCTCAAACTAATGGAAAATATGAGTGGACTATCTGAACAATTGTGGACATGTTGTGAGAATTATCAATGGACTTCAATTGATTATGGGATCAACATCTTCCTCTAGTAGATTTCTCTTACTATAATAGTTTCCAATCAAGAAACCAGATAGATCCTTATAAATACCTTCATAAAAAGAGTTTCATAACACTGACATGATGGAAATAAGTTGGGGAAAGAAAACTCCTTGTTCCATAAATGGTCAATGAAATTATGGAGAAGGTTAAAACCATCCATCATCACATTAAAGATGCTTAGAATATAAAAAAGATCTATGTTGATAATTATCGATGAGACTTATAGTTTAATGTTGAAGACATGATATTCCTCAAAATATCACTATGGAATAGTTTAATGAGATTTGGGAAGAATGGAATGATTAGTCCATGGAACATTATCCCTTTTGAGATCCTTGATTCCATTTTAGTAGTAGCCTATCCACTAAAACTCCCACCAAACCTATCTCAAGTAAATGATATATTCCATGAATCACTATTGAACATGTAAATAAAAAAACCATCACATCTACTCAATCTATTAGTGGTACCATTAGAGAATGACCTCTATTATGAAGAGAAGCCAGTGAAGATCTTAGATCATGGGGGAAAGTTTCTATGAAATAAGAAAATTCCCTTTTCATGGTGTTGTGTATAAACCACATGTTTGAATAGGAGACATGGGAATAAGAGGATGTTACGAAGCAGAGTTACTCTCATCTGTTTTATTGTGGGAAAATGAAATTTTTGGGGTTAAATTTATTAAGGGGGAATAATGTTACGACTCAAACATTTGTTAATGAAAATTCCTCTTCATCTGGATAAATATCTTATTAGGTGAAATGGTTATACAAGACATATGAACCTCTTTGGTTTTATGATTTTGGATTTTAAAATATCATTATTAAGTGTTATCATTACTAATGTATTCATTGAAAATGTATCACATGATTTGTATAAATATAGGGATTTAACAAATCCAATTTATACAGACAAAATAATCGATTACCTCATCGTGTAGAATTGGTCCTTAAAATTCCCATTTTTCATAGCCCTGAAAAAAGGTAGAATCATTGGGTTTCATTCTAGACCAAGCCCAAGCAATGATTTAATACGTTAAGTTGAACGAAACTACCTACGAGAGAAGTGGAAGGTAATAGAGATTACAACATGAGGGTTGTTATCTGAGCCGACCCAAGATTTTTACCCCATCACACACCATACCCTTAAGTCTTATGTGGGTGTAATAAGGGTTTATGTAACAATTCCCTAGAACTATTATAATTTTCTTTGTTTATATAATGAATATAAATTCATTTTATTATTGTTACTTCATAAATGGTTTTTAATGAAAAAATAATATTTTTAGTTAATACATTAATTCAATTAAGAAATATATATTGTTGAATTAATGGATTTTTTAATTAAATAATATTATAAGAAAATATTATTACTAAATTACCTTTATTAAATATAAATGATCTAATAATTTTTATAAATATAATTTTTATTTTTATTACGGTTTGAAAGCTGTTTTTGTCAAAGCCCATGAATTTTTAATAAATGTCGGTTTTTATTTTAAAAGTAAAAAATTAAAATGTTTATAAAATTATTTAGATAAAATGAATATTATTTTTAGATTCAGGATGTCCTAATTTTCTAATGGGGAATTTGTCTTAATTTTCTGAAAAAGTCAAATTTTTGTGTAAAAATTAAATACCGTATAAATATATAATGTGTTTTATGTCATCATAGTGAGACAATAGTGATGTAATAAAATACTATAAATAGGTTTTTACCAATATATGTTCTAACATTAAAATAATGCGATTTTAGATTTGTTTTACTAATTTTACGATGCCTTAGTGGACCCTCCAAGGCTTACAAAATATTTTAACATTTTAAAATGTTTTGCTCGAGAGTGTGAGTCACCTCCATATAAGAAAGCCTTGTATTTTAATAGGTTCGTCCATTGGACTTATAAAATAATGCTTTCTACTCCACTTTGGAAAAATACATGGGAAAAACCATTGTATGGTTTGCAGTTTTGATTAGTTTAATATGTATTGTCCAAAACCTGAATAATAAAGAATTCTATCTCTTTTCTTATATATACCCACCCAATATCTCATTTATATTGGCTAAAAACCCATGTATCACGTCCATAATATGACTTAATCTCTCTATTATCATCACTAGGAACCCCAAGATTCCAAGAAGCCTCACTCAAGCCTCTCCCAATCCTTTGGGATCACACTTCCATGTAAGGAATTTCCATCCTTTCTCATTTTTGTCCATGTTTTTTGTGTTGTTATGCCCTTTTATTTTCAATTAAAAATGTTCGGGTATGATTTATCATCTACCATATAAATCCCTAAATATATATTAATTATGATAGACCCCTTTACCTTTCATTAAATCCTTCCATATACACCTGTTACAAGGCCAAAATTCCATAAGGAATTTATTGCATTCTTATTTTTGTCCAAATTTTGTTATGTTCTTATAAAAATTTATTTTTAATTAAAAAGGTTGGGGTATGATTATTCACCATCCTTATACTTCCCACCTCATGTTTTAAGTATTATACAACTCTTTATTTATCATTAATTCCTCCCATGTACACCTATTACCATGCCGAAATTCCATAAGAATTTCTCTCTTCTCATTTACATTCAAAATATAATTTTATATTAGGCATATATATTCCATTAAATATGTTGGGATATTACGTTAAATGACCCCATTAATTTCTATTTCATTTATAAATTATGATATTTTCCTTTCTCTCTCGTCAACCCATTTTACGATTTCTATTTGATGTCATTATGCTGCTGAAGATACACAAAAAGTTCCATGCTAAATCATCGTGTAAGTGAAGACCGTACCCATGTCTATATCACGGGTATTCACCTTCACGAACATGTACATATTTATTGAGGAAATACAATAATGTATTCCATATCTCTTTTTTGTGGAATAAATTATTCTTCTTAATAAATCATTGTTTATGATGTATGTGGCACACTTATGCATGAAATGAAAATATTAAGAAGGGTGTGCCCAGATAATGCTCAAATGCATTGGGTAAATATTTATATCATGATACATCAAGTGAAATGAGGGTTTACTCATACTAATTCAAGTGCAATGATTGTTTGATGATTCTAATTAAATTTCAATGTGGTTTTCTTATGCTCCACATTCAATGAGCTTTGGATCATGCTAATATCATGTTAAATGTTGTTGCCAGATTTCCATGTTATAACAATCATGTTATATAATGTCTTTATGTTCATATTTATTTATTTTTTCCATTTATATTTCAATCACATAATATGAACTATATTCTTTATGTTATGCCTTGTTTAATCCCTTACTAGGCTTTATAGCTCCCCCTCTTCCTATGCATGTCCTCAGGTTATCCCATGAAATTCTAGGTACAAAGAAATGTTGTGGTCGTGTAAAGGAAGTTTTCAATAAAGATGTTGTTTATTATGTTTTATGTTGTTATGTAATATTCCTAATTTTCCAATATATTGGACTTCTATATCCTAAATGTTGTCTTAAGTGTAATATTTTGTAATAAATAATGTTTATATGTGTAATAAAAAGAATGGTTGTTATAGAATCATTGTATCATAACCCTATTAAAACAAAAGTAACTTCAAATATTGGGGTCTTATATGGATATTTTTTTTGAAATATCACTTGAAATAATTCTTGTGAAAAAAACCCTTCAATTTTGAAAAATTATTTTTAAATCATAAAAAATTTAGAAATCCATTTTCATTGAAAATTAACTTTAAATATTATAAATGATGTTTTGATAACTATTTTAAATATATTTGATATCCTTTTTCCTATAAAATTTCTAAAAGATCATTTAAAAAACTTTTAATACATTTTTAGAAAACGTTGGTTTGAAGGAACAAATATTTTCGACCAAATACAGAATAAAATTACATAAAACATATCATATTATGAAAATAAGGAGATTTTTGACACAAAATATAAATGGAAATTATAAAAACCATGTAAAATAATTTCAGTTCATATCACAATATATGTCTTAAAGTAGGAAAATTAAGAAAAAAATCATTTACCAATTTGGTAAATTCTGAAACATAAACCCAATGAAAGAAAAATCATAAAATGTATATGTAAATAACTGTTAGGTCTACAAGGCTGAATAACCTGATAGGGGGGTGAATCAGGGTATGAATAATTTAAAATTAAAGCTTGTTCGGATCTTGTTTCACTATAAAGAAAAACACTCTTCTCTCTCTTTCCTGTTTCACAATATAAATAGAACGTAGAGCAAGAACAGGACACATAAATTTTTACTTGGTTCACCGCTAAGAGCTACGTCCAAGGAGCATATGCTAAAAGATTTTCGGTCAAACCAAATTCCACTAAAATTCACTAGCTGTGGATTACAAGGTTTGGGCATAGTCACTCTATCCTAGGCTCACTGCATTTACAAGGTTTAGGGTCAGCTCACTGTTTTCCCAAGGGTCACTCCCTGTTTTCTCTCTCTCTGGCTCACTGCCGGTGGAGAGGATCGCCTTCTTCCTCATCCTTTGCTCACTGATGTGGACGAGATCCACCCATACTTTATAGACTTGTAGGTCTCTTCATTATCTCTAAGGAATAAATCCTCTGTTGTATGTGGATGATATGTTAAAGTACAAATTTCACCCGTAGATGAATCTCTCTTTGTACTGAAGGTATCGGGAAAACATCAAGCTTCCATGCAGCCTGAAATCACTACCGGGGAATCAACCTTACTTGAAGATCATGTGTAATCCGGTGTTCATGTATCAGCACACAAGTAACAAATGGCAAAAAATTCTACCTAAGACACTTGCGCGACACAAACTTCTTCAACTCCAGACATGCGCAACACACTTCCCTTTACGCCCAAACCAATATTGGCGCACAACAAACAAAAATCGGCCTTCTTCAAATCTGGCACGCAAGTCCTACTTGCGTGACCCACCACCACTTGTGCGACCACCACACCTATGCTAAGGGAGCTCTGATTATCTCTAATTGTTGAGCTCTATTTCGAATGGGGAGGGGTGGTCATGTATATATAGGCATTTTTCAACCTACACGGCGACGCGCAAGTCACCCCTCGACGCCCAAGTTTCACCGCGCAGGTCTCTTCCCCTGCAAGTCACTTGCGCAACCCACTTCCAAACTTGCGCGAACCACCTTCATTTTCCATATTTTGAAGTTATGATCTTGAAAAACAATAGGAGCTCAACTTTCCAATCCCCCTAGGAATCGACGTGCAAGTCTCTTCACTGCGTGCAAGTCACTTGAACGACCAACCCAATACTTGAGTAACCCACTTTCCTTTGCCATATTTTAATGCTTTATTCTTTAAAAACATATGTCGTTCAATTTTCCTCTCTTCCAAGTACACGGATCCCATGTCCCTTTACAAAAAACCACTTCTCTTCTTTTTTGGATTTTCAGGCCCAAATATTTGGAAAACACTGGAAAACGGTGCCACCTTGTATCTATTCTTTTTGTATCACCTCCAGATCATCTATTACTTTATTGATGTTCTTGAATCAAACATGAATCATTGACCACATCTCTTGAACTCGACATTCCGACGTGAAATCCCCCTTTTCAACCAATTTTTTTGTCATTGTTTTTATTTTTCAACAATCACCACACAGATATCCACTTTGTCAATAAACACAATCACCTCAAAAATGCTTCAATGATATATTGAGGGATTTTTTCCCAACAATAACCATAATTTTAATTATAAGGATAACATAGTATATTCACAATAATTATGAAAAACAAGAAAAATGAGTTGGAAATATGACATAAGTCTCGCAGGAATAAAAGTGAAACTAGAAATCCCCTTACATTAGGTCTGATATCATTCATACATATCTAAACATACTGTATAATGGTTTAATGATAATATAAATTTATATTAAAATCATATTAATATTTATGATATCAAATATGATCCTCTTATATCTTATTATCATGCATTTTTTTAACAATATTTCATTATTACCCATCTTTTGGGTGTTAACGGCGTAATTTTCCTATGCATGTTTTGTCGAATAAGTCATAATTTATGTGTATAGGATCTAGTTCCTTCATCTCCAGAATTATATTAAGGTAATATATTAATTTTTTATTCATTATATTAATTTATATAATCATTCTTGAATTGTGATCCTGGAAAAGGAATCACATTGCATTGTGGAGACGATATGTCTAATGAATGGACGAGAAACAATATCATTCTACTATTGGTGAAATGGAAAATAAGTGGATGGTATATTAATTAATTAGATAATCAATATAATTTTATAATTATAATATATATATATATATATTATTTTAGTTATCATACCCGTCCAAATAATGTACTAATGAAAAATATACTACACCATCACTGGGAGATGGTAAGCCGTATGTACGCACATGCAATGCTTTAGATTTTCAGCGGATGGATATAAAGAAGAATATGGTTTTACCATAATAATAATGAAATCTAATAATATAGGTTATACTAGATTTATTACTTTATAATGGAAGAAACTCATGAATATTAAGTAGAATAAGAAATAATATTGAAATAGTCACTAAAGGTGATTACCTTTTCTTCGGTGAAATTTCTTTACATGTCCTCTTAAGGACAGTGCATATGGTATTTTGAGATGAGAAAAACATTTATAATGTTTATATGGAAGTTGAGAAGAAATTTTTTTATGTTATTTTATTTAATTATCAATCAAATTGATGTTAATAAGTGAGTGAGGAGGTTCCCATTTATAATTGAGATTAAGGTTACTTTTGAAATTTTAAGGAATATTAATTTATAATAAATTTAATGTTGATAAAAATACCTCTAAAAAGGTATGGATTGAAATATAATAGTATATAATATTTTAATATAATAACAAATTATATTTCAGACAAGTTTGTGTATTACACTAAACCTTATCATTTGTATTAACATTCAGTTAACCGATTTTAATTTTAATTAAGATAACAACTTTTTCAATATTAAAGGGTTATAATTATTACTTATGTGCTATAAATTAGACCATAAAGGTAAAATTTATAAAATTTTAGATCATATTATATTTTGTTTTTATTTTTAATTTTTTTATGATTTTTAAATAATTTTAGAAAATATTTTGTTAAAAAATATCATTAGTGTCAATTTTGACAATATTCATTACATGAAGTTTTAAAAATATCACGATAGAAATTTATCTTCAAAAAAATAATTTTTTATATCCATAAGATATTTTTATATATATAAAATTCTTTTATCACATTAATTATTTCATATTATATTTTATTAATATTTTTAATAACATTAATTTGACACTTCCATTAATAAAATCATTACTACATCAACATTGTGTAATTATTTAATATACATAATGTTCACTAAAAATTAAAAATAAAATATAATCATGAAGATAAATTGTCTATAATTTATAATAGTACTTATAGTAAAATATATCATTTAGGAACAAAATATTAAAAATGGCACATTATTTAAAACATTAATGTGGAATATTTGATTTTTTATTAAATAAAATATAATTAATATTATAATCAAATCTATGTGGCCCAAATTTAAAAAATAAATATATATCATGAAAATATGTTTATTAATTTAAGTATTTACATTAATATTAGTTCATAACATACCTTCTTTACCATGTATACACATATGAAATAATCTTGATAAAGAAAGTGACATTTTCTGTCTTACTTTGATTTAAATATTATATAAGACATTTTCATTGAAACATTTCCACTAAAAATGTTATTATTTATACATAGGCTTTAATTGTTTATTCGTATTATTCCATTAAAATTAATCCATGAGTTAGTGTCATTGTATAGTCCTTATCAATTTACTTTTAACAAAAATTACCAAATTTACCCTTTACCGTGATAACAAAACATTTCAATGTTAATATTCATATTGGATAAAAATATAAGGAAAGCATTCAATAAATTATGAAATTATGAATCTAAATTTGGAATAAATATTTAAAAATTCAAAATATAGATGTTTTAGAATTTCATTTAAAATATAATCAGTAAAATGCTATGGAATATGATTTCTCCGAAAAATGTTCTTTTCAAACATAAATTGTTTTTATATTAAATTATTGTATAAAATAATTTAAAAAACCTTAATTTGATTTTTTAAAATTAAAATTTACTAATGAAAATATATAACTAATCCAGGACATAATTTTACGTTTAAAATATTATAAAATAAAAAAGAGCGTTCAATATAAATTAGTTTTTAATCATTCATCAAAAGATGAGTCTTTAAGAAAAAACCCAAACATTTAACTCTAATATAATTTTTAAATTTATATATCAAAAAAATTATGTTTATTTTGTAAAAAAAATTCTAAAAGTGTCAAATTTATGTTTTAATAAATTTCTTCCATTAAATGGCGGAAGAATAACCATAAAGAAAAATACAACTTTTTTAGGCATAAAAACGTGTCTGTTCTTATTTAATTTACATAAAACTATTTGGATAAACTTTAAAACATTTTAAAATATAAAATTAATTAATATAGTTGAATAATATTGTCCAATTTATTTTTTAATATAAAAATTTTCTGTGATATTAAAAATAGTTTCTCAAAACAACACATCATTTCTTTTCAATTGGTTTTTTATCTACCTTTATAATTAATATATCACTAATAAATTCATATTTTTATAAATCAGTTATTCCAACATTTTCCCACCATTATTAAAAATAGTTTATTATTTTTTTGTTTAAGTAATTTTAATGACAATAAAATGTTTTATAAAAATTTCATGTTGCATGTACCACATACTAAGTCGGTTTTGTGTTTAACACTAGACATCAAAGACAACAATTATTTTTTAAAAACATCCTTTCGTAAAAATATTTTTTTGTTAAATTTATATCAAAAATATTATGGTTATAACAATAATAACATGTTTTAGTATTTTTCTATAGTAGTTTTTATATAAGGTATTGAAAACATATGTATATTGGTACTGATAATCAAGAAACATGAATTAGTACTAAGGTGATAATGTTTAGTTAGGATAAATAGATTATTGAAATGGATTAAATAAATTGGATATTATTGGTGACTTGGAAATTTATTAGTGATTTGATGAAAATTTTATTGATGTCTTATTTGATTAAGTGTATTATATTCTTCCATTAATGAAATATATTCAATTGACAATGTTTATATTTGAAGAATAATAATTCTGTTAATTTTTTGATGAATATATATTGACATTTGAGGTTGAATTATGAGTTATGGATACAATCAGGGGCTTATATTTTTATCATAGATCTTATGCGGAAATGTTTAGATACCCCTTTTGGGATTTTATGTGACTTAATTTTGAGGTGATTCAAACCTTAAATGGGTTTTAAAAATATTAGTTCATTGACGATTAAGTAACTATTTGGGATAATGGATGATTTTATGTTATTTTAATTATCATATATTATATAGTGGTATATAGATAATCTGGATGGTTTAACGTGATTTATTGACAATGTGATATTTTCATATATATTTATTATCATGTTTAGGAACACATTTTAGGTTGGTATGTAAATATTATTCATTATACTTTTGTGGTGTTAAATAAATTATAAGATTATATATTTACTTATCATTATGATTAGTGATATTTTGGGAGACGATTCATTTGGTTGAGTTATATATAACCCTTAGTTTTACCATGTGTTTCAACACGATGGATTATTTGTGGTTGAATGTAATTATATTTTTGGGGATATATTTTTTAAGTTATGAGAACACATTTAAGGATAAAACATTAATTAATGTTGAGGTTATTGAAGTAATATGTGATGTATGGTTATTTATTTGTGTAAAATTCTTTGTCAAACCTTTGGTGTAATATTAGATATTTTTGTGGAAAATTTATTACATTTTTGCATTAATTGTTTTTTCATTACTCGTATTAGTATGGATATTTCAAAAAAAAAATTAATGTATAATTTTTGGTGGAATAGATTATCATAATTATGTAGATTATGTGATCTATTTGATGTTTATTTTAGTTATTCAGTCATGAAAAATAATCATTAATAGTAACATTTTGGATAAAATATAAAATTGTGGTTGAAATTGATTAAAGGATGAAGTTCAACTTCTAAAGTATTCATATTTCCTTTTGTTCTTAGTCTATATGGTAAAATAATTCATAAAATCTAGAATATAGATCACAAAACAAAAATTGTATCCTTTTATAATAATTTTTTATGAGTCATTGATCTTTTTCACACCTCTTTGGTATATGGTTTTGTGGTCATTAACCTTCACATAATAATTCTCTTTATTAGGATCAATGATCTATGTCACTTTCCATAATTAGTTTCTCATTACTTTTCCACTATGTCTATATTTTCATTTCCCAATAATGTTCTTCTATTTGGAAACCTAGTTTTGTTTTATTTCCGATGACCATCATATTTACCTTTACAATTTTATATATGGATGTTCTATTATCCCTTTTTAAGAGGTGGGATTTTGGAAAATAAATTTTTCAATATCGAACCCTTAATTTCAGAATATAAGTTCAAAATTTTAAAACATAATATATTAATGTGGGGGAGAATGTAACACCTCGTGATTTTAAATGAACACTACATTTGATACTTTATACAACACATAACCCCATGCTTAAAATGACCAAAAAAATATTGTTGTGAATATTATAACATGGAATTTAAAATGGTGAGTATGAATATGATTAACCATATTTCAAAAAACATAAAGGTCACAATAAAAATATTATTGGTAAATTCTTAGGAAATAAGAACTCAGTTTTAGGAAAAACAATTTTATTCCCAAAAATACATTATCTTCAAAAATATTTTCTATTGAAGGAATAATATAATTAAATTTTAAAAATTTAGGAATATTTTTTATAAAAATAATATGATTTTAAGTCATTAATAAATTATATTAGGGTGAATTTTATGTATTTTTACGAAAATATTATTTTTCTATTGAATAGTAAAAAAACACTAATTCGAATTGAAATGTGTATTTTTGTAACAAGAATTTAAAAATTATTTTTTTTTTCAAATATATATGACGTAAATTTTTCCATCTTATTTTATGAATAATTAAATGAACATAATAGGAATGAATTTTATGGTAGATTTTGTTATAAAATAATTTTAATACTTAAAAAGGCATTTATCTAAAAATTTGTTTTTTTTTTAATTTTTAATATTTATTTTAAATTACCATTTACTAGTTATTTAAATTTAATATTGTTAAATGGATTCCATATTTGGGATCAAGAGTCAAACTTTGGTAAATATGATACTTTTAGTTTTGGTCAATATTAATTGTAACCATAGTAAAAAATTATCTCAGTAATGGTAAAATGGGTTAATTAGGTTTAAAATTAATGTGATATAACCTTAAATTCTGTAAAATAATTCATTAACTTCATTTTATGATTATATTTCATCCATTATCATCCAAATTTAGAAAATATGATCCTTTTTCATTTTTATTTGTTTTTTACCTTTATAATATTTAAGTAACACATATTGTAAAAAATGTCAGTTTATTGTTGTTAATTACTATAATATTTGATGATAGGGAAAATAAATTGTTCTGTTATAAATGTTTATTTAAATTTTGAAATAATTTTTTTCATGGTAATTTTTTTTGTATTCATAGTGACTCAATAACTACATTAAATTGTTATGCAACACATACACAATATTTATTCAATTATTTGAAAAATAAAATAAATCATTTAAAAATATTAACAAGTAATACAAATTGGAAGAATTATTTTTTTAAGAACATTTTAGAAATATATAACATAATAGATATGTTTTAATGGTATATATTTGAATTCATTTTTTATAATGTTGTCATTAATGTTAAATTAAACGAATAGTGTGAAAAAATACCTCAATAAAAGGTTTTGTTATTTAATATTTTATTAAACTCTTTTAGAATGAAAAAAATAATTCAAGAGTATAATTATGTTGATAAATTGTTGAATTTTCCATCCCATAGAATTTTATGAGTTAATTTCTATCTTATACTTAAAATTATGACCCATTAATATTAAAAAAACTCATAAATATGGTTACGATTAAAATTAGTTAACTAAGGGGTTAAACCATATTATAGTTTTTAAAGTGAAAAAACCCTATAAATATATCATTAATGAGTTTATTTATACCTATTACAATTTTTATTTTATTCTATATCCATTTTGAGTAATTTTACTTTAGAATGACTTAATTATATTTTAATATTTTTGGTAATTCCTAGTGTGTCATTTCCCTCAATTATAAAATGACACACACTTTCTATTTTATTTACTCCTTTATGATAAAAAATAAATTAAAAAACATGCATGATTATATTATAAAGTTCCCTAGACATAGTTTAATGTTTCTATATTTTCTACAGAACATTTCAATGGTCCATAAAAAAGGATCCAAATGAGGTCACCTGAAGAAGTTGTAATTGTCTTACCCTATAAATTTCAGTTCATTACTTTTTATTCCTCCCCTAAATATTTGGGATTCATCATAAAATAAAAAATTAAGTATCATAAATATATTAATTATTTTAAGATTATGGAACCACTAATATCCAACCATTATTCTATCTAATGTATGTTAAATGTATCGCTCATGTGTACCTATGGATTACTACCTCCACGTAGCGATACAATAAATTTTACATCATCATCATTCATGGATGGTAATGATAATGGGATAAAAGTATATATATGATATAAATGACCTATTTACGATTTATTAATAATAATGACAAATATACCTTATTAAATTAAAATGTTTTGGGAAATAGTGACATCTCTCGCATGCATGTGTGGAGTGATGTATCCATGAAGTGATGAGATTAATTTTTGATTTATTGTTTAAATGAATGGTAATAAGAATAGATTTAATTAATATATATGATATTTAAGATATTATAATTATTCTTAATAGGTAATTATTATTTACCTTTCCTTTATATCATCAATAAAAAATGTTCAAACAACCTTCATTCATATGTACGACTTGCCATATCCATGAATGGTGTAATTAGTTATATATATATAATTTATGGATTAATATATATATATATATATAGAATATTTATGATATCTATATCATGATAACAATTATATATATGATGGGACTGTGATAAATTTTTGAGGACCGGAGCTACCAAACCAAAATTCTTATGTAAAAAAGAAGCAGTTAACACCCATAAATAATGATTTAAATAAATAATTTTTAAAAATGGGTGTTATAAAATAATAATTAGATGATATATGATATATAAGTATTTAAATTGTTATATTATTTCTTGATAATAAATATTAATTCAATATATTTGATGTTAGATCACTTTCTAAGAATCTTGTACATGATATAAGGGTTTATCAACACAAATTTTATTCTTTATGAAATATGTTATGTTATGCACCAATATTTTTTATTGAGGTGTATATAAATAAAAAATGAAATTTTATTACATGAATATACTTTTTTAATGAAATTTAATTTTTCTTTGGATTTTATTCATTCGTGGGGATTTTATTCAAATTTTATTTAAGTAGTATGGGATTTATATTAAAATATTAACGTTTATTTTACCATCAAATTTTAGATGATGAAATTATATAACATATCTCTTAGTATTATGAAGAAATTTATTATCAACATTAAAATTATATGGATTAGTAGTTTCCCATTAATTTTCATATATTTATTAACTTAGGAGGCCGAAATAATGTTTTTAAGAAAATAGTCATTATTTATTTATTCAGTCAAAAATACTTTTTCTTCCATAAACATGTTTTCTAAAAAATTATTTATATAAATTTATTAACATTATTATATATATTTTTTAAATTAAATTCTTCCCTAATATTATTTTTAAAAATTTGTTAAAAAGGAATATTCTTATTGTTTTATGAACCATATACTTTTTACTCTATTTTCTGAAAGTGTGAATTAAATATATGTTTTAAATTACAATATCTGGACACAATTTCCCACCATATTGAATGACCAATAATTTGAATATTAAGTTACTATTCCCCATAGTTCATTTCAATACAAAAATTTTGCTTAATGTTTGAGTGTTTTTTATTTTAAATGTGGGCTTTCAAATTAAAAAAAGGTATTATCCCCAAAAATATTTTAGTGACCTTTTGATAGATTGTTTTAACTATGATAACATCCACTTATGTAACATATAATTTACTTGGGACATGATACCATTATACCATCAATTTTAATTATTTTTTTGGCATATAAAGATTATAATTCAAGAGTGATTCTATAAAATTATTTTCATTCCCCCAAGTAATTTATGTTATTAAACTCATTTATTTTCCTAGGGTAATTTTAGGATGAAATGATTAAATTATTAAGAATCTCATTTGAATTTAATGGGTTGTGACATGATTAATTTTATATGATCTTCTAGATCACATATATATGTTGTTTATTATTTTATGTGTGTTCTAAGAATTATATAGTTCTCTAATGCAGTGGGTAGAGATGGATGTCACGTGATATAATATGGACTATAGGGGGTGAACCATATTTAGTAAGTGACCATGGATAATATGATTCTTTCAAGATTAAAACATGACTAATGATACAATTGATTTGGATGTGAAACATATCAACTACAATAGTCATATAAGTTATCCTTGATTGTTGAGGAAATTATTTTCTAGGATAATGTGTCTTCCAAAAAAGCAATTCTTATGTAAATGTTATGTTCTCACGACTAATAATCTATGATTCCTTTATTATTAATGTCAATTTAACTTCTATTTTTTCTATCTTTATAGAGTATAATATTTGATATGACGTGTATGGGGTTCAAATGATATTTTTAAATTATTAAAACCTTATTATCATGTTATGATTAAGTGATAATTTTATCCCCCTTGATTAACCTTTCTAAGAATATGATCTCAAACTTTATTATATTCTCTTTCCCTAGGTTATGAATTTTTTTAAATATTAGAAACCCATTAAGGGTAATATTTATGAATAACATAGTGGAATACTATATATATCAAAAATGAGCCACGTGTTTATGTATTTATGTTTCCAAACATAATAAACCTATATGATTTTAGCATGGATGCAAATGTTATATAATTAATGTTTATCCATTAAGATGTAATATCTATGAATGAAAAGTGTAGGGAAATATAATGCATGTGGGAAATATATTAATAAGGCCTTTTGGATTCATGTTCTAGAGGTAATATTTGATTCCAGGGGATTGTACCTCTAGGACCATATTACATTTAATTGTTCCCTCTCAACCCAACTAAAAACAGATTTATTACATTAACAAATGGAATTCAGTTCATCTTATTTCAGTTATTGATGAATTTTAATAATCAAAATTATTATTTCACATTCCTTGATAATAAAATGTTTTTAAAATGTGTTTTAGAAATAGTTGTTGTAATTTAACATATTTTATCAATTGATGTAAATGTAAATGAGGACTGTGAAACTAATAGAATTTTTTTGATGTTTTACATTAATGGAATTATATGGCCATATTCTTTTTTTACTCTGTTAAAAATGATTAAAATTAACCTTTAGAGTGGTATTCATATGGTGAGTAAGTTTTTGGTGAAACAATAAGGATTAATAGAGTAATAATTGGAAGTATTATTTTGTAAAAGGTTATGAGGGATTATTTTGAACCATATAAGAAAATATTATAGGACCATTGAGGAGACTGTAGTTAATTAATTTTTTTTTCATTATCATTTAACCATGAATACCTAAAAATCATATAGGTATTAATTTTTGAAAAATTAATTTTAGTATCCCTAATATTGTTTCATTAAATTTTAACAAAAAAACAACCTATACCTACCTTCAATTATAAATTATTTGGGGTCTCCATAATCTAATTTCAGAATATTTTTTAACTTTATTTAGAGGTAAATCACTCTTCAAATCCCTTATCTGCACTTTTCGCAAATTTCAACCAATCATAGAGTGTATATATTATGGAATTAATATGTGATTTTCACTAGTTACTAGTGAAAAAAACATCAATAATAGTGAATTGTATCATGATGGTTGTCAAGAAGTTGATTGAGAAATTCAAGAGTCATTGATGGTTAGTTTGGAATCATTATTTCACATAGTGAGTAATTCATCATTTTTCTTGATTTTCGGGGTATTATCCCTATCTTTATATATATATATATATTGTATTTTATCCCGGTTACACATATTTTGATCTCATAGACATACACATGTCATGGTTTTTCTTAAGAAAAAATTTAATTTATTTGAAAGAAAGTACAACAACAAAGCAGCCAAAATGCCAACATCAAAGCCAAAAAGGAAAAACCAAGAGGTATGAAAAAGTGAAGACCAAGAGAGTCCCCAATAAATATGTCCATAGCTATTAGAGGAAGGGATATAAGAAAATTCAATACTAAAAGTGGAGGGCCTAGGGTCTCTCTAGAGGCTAAGATGTCAGCAAGCTGGTTATCCTTACGCCATGTGTGAAGAATATTGGTGTCATAGGAAAGAAGGTCCTTTCATTTTCAGATGAGGTAGGTAATCTTCCATGGAGGAGATATGTCACCCATAATGGAGATCCAAATGTTCATTGAATCTATCTCTTCCAAATCGAAGGGGAGATCCCTTAAGGAGAAAAGTAGTAAGCCACTGTTCATGGCCTTGGCCTCCACCACCAAAGGATAACTAGCTCCATAGAAGGTGTTAAAAGCAAGTACAACTAATCTAGATGTGTCCCGAATACCCTATCCTCCCATCATGCCCCCTGTTCAAAAGCTCTATCAAAGTTATGTTTGATCCCGCAAGAGGTAGGATTCCATCTTACCCAAGAGTTAGACATCATAGGGGGTAAAGGGACCAGTGAGTGTAAATTTCTTGAGTAACAACTTGGGGAAGATACCACCTCATGATTCTTGTGGATCAAATCTAGCTTAAAGATTAGAAGCCTGGTATGGATAATCAAAATGTTAGTAGAGCTACAAGACCCTTATTGTCTGGCATGGTTGCACGCTTTCCATATGCAAAAAACACCAGCAGTGATAAGAATTAAATGGTCGTCCTCCTTATGTTTGGTGGAGGATCTTCTGTATCATTGATGGAAGAAATCCATGAGAGAGGTAATCATCCCCAAAATCTCCATATGCTCTCCCAAATCATTCCACAATGGGTAGGCATAATGACATTAAAATAATAGGTGGATCGATGTCTCCCCTTTGGAAGTTGAAAAGCAGTGGATTATTGAGGCAAGAAGAATTCCTTTGGCCTTGGTAGGAATCTCTGTTGGGATAACATTGGATCTGACAATCTAGATAAGAAAGTTGAACTATGCTGAGAGGTACTTTCACCCTAGAACACTATCCCATGGGTCGCTAGTTAGCTACCTAGGCATGGCCTTCTTGTTTTCACCTATTGAGAACCACGGCGATGGAGAATCTTTGAAGATTCACCAATCCATGGACTCTTCCATGCATATTTCGTGGAACAGAGCCTCTTGTGAAGGGAGGAGGACAGACTTAAAAAAGAATGGATGAAGGTAGGACTCTATAATTGAGAGATTGGGAGTCAGAAATGATGGAAATTTAAGGAATCCACTTCCCCCATTGCACTCCCAGAACTTGCAGACTCCCTACCCGATGATTCATTGGGAGTGTTCCCAGAGAGAGGACACATAAATGAGGAGAGAACTCCAGATGGAGAACGGATTCATGCCATTCACTTTGAGCCCGAATCCATACTTCCATCGATGAAATGGATCCAAAAATATTATCACTCAACAACGTTCTAGTGCAACTCACCTTGAAATAAGAACACAAACTCACTCAGGATTCTCACATTAATGCTACCATGCTTCAGAGGTTGTGCAAATCTGATCAAATAGAACCATATACATATACATTCACTGTGAGTATCCAAAAGGAATGAGTTAATGATGACTCCATTCTTATTATTATTAACCTGGGAACCATAAGAATAGATAGTATTTTCATGGGAATTTTAGAAAACACACTGTTAATGAGAGAAATACTCCCCAAAAAATAGAGGAGTTGGTTCTTCCTTTTGTTGATGTAGTTTATAAACCTATTAGAAAAGTCCCAAATTTGTTTAATCTAGATCCTCCCAGGAGCGATAGGAGCTCCCAAATTCGTCATGAAAAAATTATTTTCATGGATCCTGAGTAGGCATTAAATAATACACCAATTCCTTTTCAGGCATTTCAAAGGAATAAAAACACCACTCTTTTCCTAGTTGATATGTTTTTCACGCCATTGAGCATATTCATCCATAATCTTCACCATGATCCTGATAAAGGGACTCCTACCATTTATAAATAACATAATTCATCCACATATAAGAGGTGGAAAACACTAGGATCTATGTACCCACAATGGAAAGGGAAAAGAGTGTCATGATGCATGGCTGATGAGAAGTATCTATTAAGGGAGTTATGGGACAGAATAAAAAAATATGGGGAGAATGGTTCACCTTGATGTAGGCCTCTAATAGACTTTATAAACACACATTTTTTCCCTACAAAGATGATTTTAAACCAAGGTGAACTGTAGCAATGAAATAGGACTTCAATGAAAACTTCTGAGAAACCCATACATCTCACTATGTGAATGATGAAGTACCACTTTAGGCAGTTATATAATTTATCCAAATCTTGTTTAATTAAAACATTCAATTCCATGATCTTACTTTTGTTATCCCAAAATATCTCATGGGAGACCCCAATAGCCCCTTGGATTGATCTCCCTCGAATGAAGGGATGATTGTCATCTGAAATCCATTAGATGTAGAAGGCGTTGACCCTACTGTTAATGATGGTATCTAATACTTTTTAGGATAAGTTACACAAACTGATGGTCCAGTATTGAAATATAGAGGAGGGGGAGTAGAACATCGAGATGAATATCATAGTGGTATTTCTAGCCATTCATGGGGTGGATCTGCCACTAAATAAATCCTGGTCATGCTCGAAGAGATTGTGTTTGATGATGTTCAATGTAAGGGTATAGAAGGAACCTAGGAAGTCGTCTGGGCCAGGCACACTATCAGGGTTGAGATAGTTTGATTCCTCCCATATTGGATTCTCATTAGGGACACAATCAAAAATATCATTTTCTTGGCTGGAAAAGCCACATGGGATCGAGTAAAAAAATCTCAGCCTCTCCAGAGGGGTAACTGTCATTGAAACCGGGGTTAGGATCGTATAACAAGGATATGAAATAGGAACAAACAATACCGCTAATCAGATTTAAGTAACTGAATAAAGGTCAATCATACATCCTAATTTTTGAAGAATGAACCTAATTCTTCTCCCTTAGATAAGAGTGTAAGGAAGCTATATTACGATTCCCCTCTATAAGCCATGAAATACGGGCATGCACCAGAAGGTGTCGCTTCTGTTCCATAATAACCTCATTAAATATATGTTTTTTAATATATAAGGTAGAAAAAACCACATCATCCCAACGATCATCTAGTGATACTTCATTGTTCTCAATGTCTCTCATAATAGCATCCATGATTAGGTGATCAAGTTCTTGGGAAGTGGACCAAACTAGGAGATTTTGTTTCAAGCGATGAAGCTTGACGTAGAGGCTGACCCTAATAACTTTCTAAAAAGGGGAGTTTTATGACTACTCAACGAACTCAAGAAACCTAGGGTTTTGTGACCATAACATAGAGAATAAGAACGCTCTGGAAGATGGTTATCTTGTTCGCAGATGAATAAAAATGTGGGAGTGGTCAGACACAACCAAGACCAAATGAGAGACCATAATATTTTGAAAGGAAGAGATTTTATAGAGGTTACCCAGCCAGTGATCAAAACTACCCCAAGTTCTCATATTACCCCATTGGTTATTAAACCACATAAAGTATTCCCCTATAAAAACATAGTCTAGAATCCCCTCTTTTGTAGAGAAGGATGAGAAAGGAAACATGTCATTGTGAGGGAGAGACAAACCACCTTTCTTTTCAGAAGGGTGCATGATAGTGTTGAAGTCCTCACCCACAATTCAAGGCTCTTATCCTGGGATAATGTACCTTAGGTCCATCCAATGTTATTCCAATATGTTTGAGTCAAATTCATCATAAATAAAGGAATAAATAAAAAATTGGTTCCCATCCATCACATTGACTGAGAGGTGTTCGAATGATGATGCGATCAAGTCGATATTCAAACTAGAACTCCAGAAGATCCAATTGTGATTGATCATTGCAACTCAATGATTGAAAAATACAAAAAAATTAACCTAGAAAGCCCACCGATTTTGGAATAATGAATTTTGGGCTCCAAGACCACAATAATCAAAACCTTATGATGAGGATCCTTGGACAAAAGAAAGTTCGTTTTCACTATGGCCCCAAGAACAGAGGCATTCCATATAATGAGAGAGATCATTAGAACTATGTGTACCTGGAACTGACCCTGGGTGACGAAGTCAGTTAGAAAATCACCATCTAAACAGTGAGAGAAAATGTAGTCTATGTTCTAGTAACCATTATCTTTGAATAATATCTATGGGAATATGGAGTGCTAAGAGAACATTCTGAGCCATGATTGGCCGGGATCCCTCTCTTTTTGGTCAGAGAGAACTGGGAGGAATGGTCCTGCATAAGAGATAAAGCCTCAAAAGAGTTGGATGTGGGAATCAGGGAAAACACCTAGACATGGCCATTCATCCTAGCTGAGGCTAGGGGAATATCCAAGATAGGGGAGCAAGTTGAAAGAGATACCAAATCCATGCAGGGGGGAGGGACAGGGGAAGATGTGTTCCAAGGGATCCCAGGGTAATCAATGGGGATATCAAGGGGGGGGGATAGGAAGAAAAAATGGGTACCATGGCCATGAATGGTGGAGGATAAGAAGAAGAAAAGAGTAATGGAGGAGAGGGGTGGAGGGAGAAGAATGGGGAGGGCGAGTGAATGATCGGGGGTAGAGGACAAATCAGATGAGGGGCCACCACACAATCAGACGGTTGATGGGAGACTACTGTAAAAGACGATTCTCCACTCTCAAAATGATTTATTTTACTTAAAGGAGAACAGTGGTAGGAGTGCCTCCTACAATCATAGGATATGTGGACATGGATGTGATAGCTGCCGCAAAGGCAAGTTGTCATAGGGTAGAATAGACGTTGATCCCATTATAGGGAAGACCTATCATAGAGGAGAATTTGAGAAGGGGATGGAGATGATAGATTTAATAAAACACAGATCCGGGATGTAGATATGTCAATCAAGTGGAGGTACTGATAATCCTTACATTTGAACTCACCATTTGAGTTCCTAATCTCCTCTAAAAATTTCATTTTTTGGATAAGTAATGGGAGGCTAGGAAGGTTAACCCACACCACAGATTACATGGACTCCAGACATCTGTGGACGTCCAGGGACCACTGAGAGAGATGAAAGTGCCACCAGTTGAGAGATCTGGGGCTTCGGGACTAGGCTTGGACAATGTCCCTCCATGATTCCAGAACAATAAGGTAAGTCTCCTTGCTGAGGTCTGAAACCCTAGCTAGATGATCCTGACCCCACCCACGTGAAAATTCCTAGAAGAGGCCCATTTAAGGTTTATCAATCCCAAACCGGACGACGAGGGACCATAAAAGCGTCCAAGATGCCTCATCAATGGCCTAAAGTGAAAAAGAGAGGACACAGATGTTGTTTCTCACTACCACACTGGTAGAAACCATTCTAACATCTAAAAATTGAAATAAAGGCAGAATAGATAGGGATCAAAGTAGAATCTCATTCTGAGAGGGTATGGGAGGTACACAATCCACACTGGTCGCCAATGAGGGAGGCATATCTGTCAACTCATAAGGAAGAATTGTCACCACATCAGTCGAAAATATTGGGGATAGAGGAGGCACATGTGGCACATTTTCATTCATGAAAAAACATGCACATATCATTGTGATTTTATAATAGAAATTTATGTATACAGACTTCCTTATTCAGGAGGTTTTCTGTTAATATGGTTATTAATGGAATAAAATACTACGTTATGATAAATAATGTTAATTAATCAAAATTATAGGTGGCTTATCAGGAAAGGGTGAAGGCTATTTAGAATCATTGAAGGATAGAATAAGTGAAATCTAAACTAGATGCATTTATCTTAGATGGAGGGACCCTAAAAATAAAAGAGGCTATAAAATTTTAGAGATAATATTTATTGGGTGAACACATTATGAAATCATAAATAAATTATATTTATAAATACATATATTCTATTTAATTTATGATATATAAAAATATATAAGATAATAAATAAAACCCTTTAGGGGAATATGATGTTTCTTTTAAACCTAGGATAGTACTTATTGTGGTTTATTTATGATTTTAATCTTACACATCTCAAAAATAATGGAATGGTAAGGGGAAATTAATGAAGATACCCCTGGTGGTGGATCCATTAATTTTACCCAAAATTCTTAAATCATCTTTAAAATGAATTATCTATTATAAACGTTTTATGGGATAAACAATGTGGATACATCCCTAGACCTTAAGAACCTCATTGCAAAACATAAAATGGACTATATTGGCCTTATAGAACAGAAGTTCAAGATTTATTATTTTATGATCACTTTTTGGGTAAGAATGGTTATTAATGGATCCCTCATAACATAATAACAATAACAGCTAAAACCACATGGATTCATATGATGAATGGCCTAAAAAAACTCTTTATCAAGATGCAAAAGAGTATGGCACTATAAATATTGACATTCATAATTGTTCTTACCTTATCCCCTTTATTTGTGATTATAATTACTATAATGGGAGAAAATATATATCGTTGGATCTTCCAGTCGTCAACAAAAATAAATAACAAATGGATTCACATCAGATATTCCAATTCATTATCAAATATAAATGAGAATATTTTATCCAACATTCTAAATTTTGAAACATTGAAATTTAAAATATTATTTTATTTATGTCTATAATCTGAGATATGCAAAACAAGAGAGAATTATAGTTAGTTTAGGTTCATTGTTAATTGAAATAAATATTGATTAATATCTATATATCCATCATTTACCTCTTCGATGGTGACACTATACCTTTAATCTCTTGCATATAACTCCCAATATAAAATTTTGATCACTTACTTATCCACCACTTTTTCACTAGCATAAGTAGGAATTTCCCATAAAAATTTACATTTAATAAGTCTTATCAATCGTTTAATGGTTTAAATGATATTATTTACTCATTAAAGTGACCTAATATTTTAATACATGGATATTACATCCTTTTTTATTAGTATTCACTACATTATTCAGACATATAGTCATGGACAACAATAGTTTAGTTCCTTTCAAAACATAAAACAAAAAATTATTAATTGATGAACATCCTTTAACGTATTCAATAAAGACCTTCCACTTTAGTAATCCTACTTAAAATATTTCATCATAACTTGGGGAATGGAAACATAATTAATGGTGAGATTGGAAGATTAGTATGGGTAATTAAAGGAGAAATTTAAGCATAACATAAAATTAAGGGTACGGAAACATGATAATAAAATTTAAAAACCATACCCTTCATATCCAAGATCATTATCACGAGTCGGGGAATAATTATTGACAGTTCATATATCATGAATTATAATTAAATTAAATAACATGATCACTGAGAGAAGAAAACATGAAATTTATGGAATACACAAAATCTTATAACATTTTGAACATGTATAAATAGAAAGAGGTTCATTCATTATGTTAAGAACATGAAATTAGGACCTCGCATAAAATCAGAGACAGGAAACTTGGTCCTCATATATATCATTATGTAAATTAATTTTATTTACACACATAATAATGTGAAAATTTTATTAGGTATATGCCTATAATTTTTATCCTGTAATTAGGTTCACACATAATATTGTGGACATGTAATCAAGTTCAAGAATAACATTTTGAAAACATAATAAAGTTCACATATAACATTATTAATATATAATAAATTTCATTCAAAACATTTTAAACATGTAATCGGGTTTATTCATAACATATATACCCATGAGTTATCCATTATTACCCAATGAATTTGAGAAATATATAGGCCCCACCTGCCACATAATTAAAATCATACAGATGTGTTCCAAAAGATCATAAACAACGATCATATCATAACCCATGTAACCAATTAGTCATCATGAGCATTTGATCATTGAATAACATATTGAAAGAAGCATATTTCATAAGCATTTTATCAGGGTGTAACCTGTGGATGAGAAATGGATTTCATAAACATCATGACATTAAAACATAAACCATCCAGAGAATGAACATGAATGTTATACTTGGATAATATTACCGTTAAGGAAAAGGTAAAACCAAATCATTTCATCTTAGATCTAAAATAACTTTTAAAAAATAATTTAAAAAATTTATTTAGGAAATTATCCTTTCTTCTTAGAAAATTTATTTTTAAAACCTAATTCATTTTGAAAACCTATTTCTTTTTAGATATACATTGAAACTTATAAATGAATATTTAAGAAAAATTAGGAAACTTTTTAAAACATAAATAATTTTAAAAATACTTTTTATTTAAATTGGACATAAAATATAATTTAAAAGTGATTTTTAATAAATATTTAGATGACATGGTTTTGGAAGAATCATTATTACCAACTAACGAGATAAATAATGTCATATTTTTTTACAAAACTTTTCTTAAATATCATAAGTAGTAATGTGTTTAAAAATGTTACCATTAATTGAATATATACTGATTTAATATTGGATAATAAAATTAATGAAAAATATTGAGAGGTAGATCATGATATTTCAATGTTTCAAACTTAACTGTAAACAATATTGAAAACTAATGAGATTGTAACCTAAAATCTTTATTATGTTGGAATCATTAAATCATATGAACCATGAAGGAATAACATAAAATTAGACTAAAAATATAATGATAATGACTAAATTCATTATATTATAGGTTAAAAGACCTATATAAAGACCTCATTGAAGAATATAGGTGGATATCATGATGTACATCTCAATGAATGAAAATTGAGACAAAAAATATCATAATGATTTGGTAAAATTGAACTATAAACTCAATAAAATGGAGTCAATCAAATGGATATGTAATTAAATATAATATTATATATAAGGTCCTAAAAAATTCATTTTTATTATATAAACTACATAAAAGTTACATGTGTTGAATATGAAAACTGTCTCATAGAAAGTAAAAGTGAGATGAAAATCACATACCTTATGTCTTGAAATTCATTATACTCCTTAAAAAACTCTTATATAATAAACATAAGATATTATAATTATATTAAATAATAAATAATATATATTTCACATAATATATGATTTTTTTATGACCTTTTATTATCTATTTATTAACAATTCCATTTTAATGTTAGGTTTTAGGTAATAACGTCTTTGTCTTTCGTATTTGTTTTGATTTTTTATTTTTGGTCCTCTTAAATAGAAAAATATTTACTTATTTACATATTTTAAACCATAATATTTATCTATTTTATATTTATTTATATTGATACATATAATTTAGTGATAGGAAATGACGTAAACCGTTCATGAAGACAGTAGGTCGTACGTAAACCCGAACATTGTTTCAATTTTCATGTCATATTGGAGAAATGAAAGGTAAATTATATATAGATTTAAATATATTATAGTTAAAATATAATTTTACGTCCTATATCTGACATTTTTCAAATAAACCCATCCTTAATACATTCAATGTAATGTTTTAATCAATCACATCTCTTCGCGAGGCAGTAGTTCATCGTACACACAAAAAAGTTATCATATTCCCACAAAATGGAAAAAATTAAGGTATGTGTTATTTAATAAATAAAAAAGAATAAATACATAATAAATATAATATATATCACATATTAATATTATTTAAATTACATTTCCCTATATTGAATGGTGGTATTGGAAAAAACTAATGACATAGGTTTGCGATGTGGTAGTAGGCCGTACACACGGATGATGACTTCATAACCATTTTGATGGAACTGTGTGTGGTTGTTGTTCATTCCCACAAACAAATATCTTTTTATATTTTATATAATGTTGATATTATATAATTAAGGTATAAAAAACATTTAGTGGTCTGAGGAATAATAAAAACCAAATTGTTTATTGATGAATTCCACCTCTTCTTTGAGTATCTCCTTGTGGTTTTCACAAAACGACTTACATGGTTTGATTTATGCCCAAAATTATGATTGTAGGATTATATGTGTAAATTTTAGAATTGATTTGGGTAGTTCTTGGATAAATCAATTGTTTTTTAGTGTGTTAATAGAGGGGGAGAGGGGGTGGACTTTTATAAGTGGGGGAGAAGGGGCACATGGAATGTTTGAATAGATGTTTGATGTATCCCAGTTTTTAACTAAAAAAATACAAAATAATGAAATAATAGAAAAATAAAGGGTTAACATAGAAATATTTCTATAAAATGGGTGTTATACAAATTTCATGGTCCTTTTTCCCTTCAGTTTAATGTTTATTACCATAGTAAACTCATATTTCTCTTAACTGTATGGATTAATTTTAATTATTTTTAGTAATCATTTTAGTACAAAATAATGTTAGTGTGAATATAAATTATATATAATTATTATTTCAAATATAGAATCCATTTTATCAAATTAAAATCATAAAATATAATATTTTCATTAAAAATAATTCTTATACATGTCAAGAATGCGTGTTTTAAATAAAAAATGTTCAAAAACGCACAATCGTTTTTTATCCAATTTAAACATGACATTGATTCTAATCGAATAAGTTTTTATAAAATTATTGTAATTTAAAAAATTATAATTTAAAACTAATTTAAAATATTATGTAATTATATAAATAATGTTATCAAAAAGTATTTTTCAATTAAAATTCAATATTCTTCACAATTCAAAAATAATAATCTTTTCGAAAAAAATCCCAAACATTTATCCTAAGATAAAATTATTAGTCCTATTTAAAAAAATGATGTTTATTTTTTCAATTTAATATTCTTATTGTGGTAAAAAATAAATTTTAAAATAAGTGTCCCATTAAAAGGTGAGAAAACATGTAACACCCCGAGATTTTATGAGATTTATTATTTTTAATTTCTTTGATGTCTTTCTTAGTACGCTTCACTAAGATTAGCTTGCGCTATATGAAACACCGTATTAACTTGTAGTATACACAACACTATTCTTGGATTGTGATGCACATAATTTCATTTTATTTCAAATAAAATTCAATTTACACAACACCAAGTATATATTTTGATCAATGTATAACTAAACTATATTTTGAGTATGTTATATGCAACTCCAAAGGAAGTTTTCCCTACACACAACCCTGACTTGGCTTGCATTACATGCAAGAGTGACCTTACTCAGTAGCGTGTGTTGTGCGCAATACCTAGCTTCACTAAACAAAAATATATTGTTATTATGTACTAGCCATTATGAAAATTATTGACTTAATTTTGAGTTTTATAACATTATAATTCATCTTAAACATTTCTGGAATGATGTATGAAAACAAAATCAATTTTTCATATAAAAGAAGTATTTTTCAAAAAATGCAGTTTTGCCTCCTTTTAATGGCGCACCGATTTTAAATCTAATTTTTGACTAGTTTATAAGTTCAATTTTATAGAATAAAATTCTTCTTTTGAATCAGGATTTAAAAATTTACATGGGATAATATTTTCATATTTTCCTAACAACGTTCTTATTTTGATAAATAGTAAAAATACGCTAAATTTTTCTTAAAAACAACATTTTCATCAAGATAAATTATATAGTTAAATGATAAATTTTAATGGTTTTAAAGTATAAATAGAATATATTTTTACCATTTATTATAATTTATGTAATTGAAAAAAAAATTAAATTGAATTCGTAGGTAAAAACATTTCAATGTTTGACAATGTAATAACTTTTAAAAACTGTTTTCTTAACAATAGGATTAATTTAAATTTAATTACTGTAACTTCTGTGTTTTGAATTTTGAAAATTTTATTCCATATTTGGATTCAATGGGTCCAAATTATGTTAATAGGTTACTTTTTTTTTGATATTATGAATAGTAACTATGGTAATTTTTATTTACTACAGTTAAAGGTAAATCAGATAATTAAGGGTAAACATATGATTATAAAATTACCCTAGCACCTACCAAAATTATATTAGATAAATAAAAGTCGACTCATATCACCTAAGGGTCTTAATAGATTAATTTTATGGACTTTGGATCATGAAAATTATATAATTATTATTAAAACCAAAGAAAGTGACAACATGTCACTCTCTTATATCTTATAAGTGAAATAATTTTCATTTAGTGATAAAATTCATAAAACATCAAACATGAATAGTATCCAGAAAGCTAAAAAAATTCTACATCATGTGTATTTATTTATATTTTTTAGGGATTAGATAATTATTATTAATTATGACACAATAGTGATGTTGAAATTATTTTATTGATTGAAATATCAAATAAATTGTTTTTGAAATATTAAACTAAATATTATATGAACTGTTTAATGTACTCCAAGAATTTTATAGATAAATATGACTTGTTATGAATCTATTAAATCTTTTATTTTGAACATATCTTATGTTTGGATTTTATTTAAATTAAAATAAATGAATACTGTCAAAATCAACACTATTGTTATTTTATAAAAATAACATATTATAAAATTGATTAAAAATCACAAAACAATTTAAAAATTATAAACTTATTTTTATATTGTTTGAATTGTCATAATATATCCAATTATGGACAATTCAAAACACAAAAAAATTATTTATAACAATTTTAAATTTAGAATATTATTACCACAAATAAAATTAAATAGATTAAATAAGGATAAATCAAGTTGGTATGGTTTAAAATAAGTTTCCAACATGTGTAAATTTTATTGGTTTATGAGATTATAACTCTATCTCATCTAATATACGTATTTTGGTCATTTTTAGAGTTTTATATGTGGGTTTTGAATTTATTATAAATTAATATTTCTTATGTTTCCAAAGGTGCCCCTCTCCTCCATTATTAAAGGGAACCTACTCCTTATCCTCTTCACAACGTTTTGAGCCTTCATGATCAGCCAAACCCAGTAAATTTATCTTCTTGACTTCCTTATAAACAAACTAGAGGTCCTAGTATTCTTCAAAAACCAACATTAGTTCCCTAAGTGGAGGTTTAGAAGAGGCGCATCGAAGAAGAGGTAATATCCTTTACTGATTCTTTCATATTTATTTCTTCTTCTAATCCTCTTACTTATTTGTTTCATTATAAAGTAATAACATCAGTATCACTCATATATGGATATATTATTATAAATATGAAATAAACCTATTTTGCCTTTTATCCATCCTATGGAAAATGAAATCACTACGCATGCGTACGTACGGAATACCATCTCCATGCCATGGTGTAATCTGTTTTCCACCTCTACCTTACTTGGATGGGTATAATGGTATAAATAATAACTATGTATTATTATTATAACATTATACTAATTCTGATATATTCTATCATCCACTCCAACACCATTCAATAATAATGGGAACGATATCATCGCTCATGCGTACATACGACTTACCGTCTCTACGGTGCGATGTGATTCATTCTACATGATATTCATTAAACCGTGAGTATATAAACGAATTGAGTGAATAAATCTGATATATATTACACTAATACCATTCTTTATATGATGTATCTATAACCTAAAAATAATAATAAGAATTTATTCCACAAAACACGCATTAGAACATAAAGCGATGAACACCCAAATAACAAGTAGAAATGAAATATTACTAATAAGATGATAAGAATATGACCATATATGATATCATAACAATTAATATGATTCTGGAATAATTCAATGACATTATTTAAATCATTATACATAATGTTTGGATACATATAAAGCATATCGGACCTAAGGTGAGGGAAAATATCACAATCTCATTTTTATCCAAGATTGTTTATACTTCAGAATTTACTAGGGAATATGTATCATCCACATACATGTTTTCATGATATGTAATATTATTTATATCCTCCTACAATTGATTAAATCAAATTTTACCCATTGGTGAATTTTTAGTAAAAGAGATGAAACAAATCTTTTTTCTTTTTCAGTACAAGATACTTTTTGACATTTCCCGCCAAAGTACAAGAGTAATGTTTTTTTAACTTATATGACATGAATGGATATTTATGATTTCATAGAACATTATTTCCATTAAGCTTCATTTATATGTTTTCAAGTTTATTTTCAATTAACTTCTTTTATTTTTAAATTTTATGACATGTTGAGAAATGAAAAATGTTTTTGAAGTAGAATGGATATTTTCTTCAAGAATGGAGTTCAAGTGTTTTATAAAAATTATTTTACATATAAGATAATATAGGGTTATGTTTCTATCCCTATTATTACATTTATTTGATTATGTAATGATGGAATTCTTTTTATGAAGTCATTTTATCTTATATGGATTATGTGATGATGGAATGATGTTTAAGAATCCAATTTTTATTACATGGGTTATGCTATGATGTATGATTAATTATTTTGTGGCACACATAAAAATGGTTCCATTATGAGATGGGTGAGGCTTATATCTCCCTCTAATGCATGAGGTAATGATTTATATCTCATGAGATAGATATGGCTGGAATGGAACGTTAATCAAGTTTAGTGATATAGGACTGGAATGAGGAATGAACTCGGTACAGTAATGGACTTTGTCCGCTACGATGGTATTGGAAATTAGTCTTCACTAATATGAAATGATTTTCTTTGATTTTGTGTTTATGAAATAAGGTTTCATGTCTTATGTTATGGATATTGGGTTTACATTTAACAACTATGATATATCCCATGTCATGATATTATGATCTCTTTTGTTGGATAAGATTTTCAAAATTTTATGTTCTTACGAATATGATATGATTGACATTTTATTTTTTTTCCCTTACTGTGAATTTGAGATCACCCTTTGTATGTTTTCATTTCCCCAGGTCAAGAAGAAGGGTATTGAGTAGGATATTCCAAAAGGGACTCTAGATATGATGAAATAAACAAGAGACAATATAAATGATTTATGAACCAGTTGTTTATGTTTCTTAGTTTATTAATACATTGTACCTATAAATTATAATCATGGATTTGTTATATGTTGTAATAAGTATTCTTCAATTCTTAAGTAATAAAAATGTATGTAAATAATGGGTCGTTATAGTTGGTATCAAAGGAAAAGGTTTAGTCAACCTTGTGAAACTAGGTTGCAAAAAAATTAGTGAGATCCCTAGAGATATTTCTACGGTATATCTAGAGATGTCCCTAATGTTATGTATATGTATAGTTTATAGTCCTAGAATTATGGTAACGATCTTATAATTAAACCTAGGATCTTATATATTGAAGGTACTCCCCCTTTATTTTGTTGTTTTCCTAGCATTATTTTTTGCCTCTCACACTATTCTTTTTGGGTTTTAGATGATGGCTAGAACCTGAAGGAACCGTGTTGATCAATGTAAGAGACAATGCAAAGCTTTTCCTCCTGAACAAACCAATGTTGTGGGAAATGGAGTGAAAAATCATATTGCTATGCTTACACAATCTATGAATCATTTTGGACTTCCAAATAACAAGAGAATGGAACAACATTCTATTGAGTCCTTCATGAGGCAACGTACACCTTCTTTCAGTGGGTCTTCTGATCCACCTGTTTTTGATCAATGAATCAGTACCATTGAAAAGATATTTTCCATACTTCACTGTTCAAAGCATGAAAAAGTCATTTTGGCTATCTACCATTTAGAAGGTGAAGCGGACTAGTGGTGGAATCTAATTAAGAAGACAAGGCCATAAGATGAAATTGAATACATGGAATGGGAAGAGGTCAAGAACTTGTTTTTCAATAAGTACTTCCCTCATATTCTTCGAACAAAGATAAAAAAAGTGTTCATTTAGCTTAAGCAACCGGATGATGAATCTGTTGGTATATAGGGGGGAATTTTACAAGTCTTTCAAGGTATGCATCTGTCTTTATCATCCAACCTGAAAGTAATGTTGATCGATTCTTCAGTGGCTAAAAACCAAGTCATCGAAGGGAATTAGCTGTAAGAAAATTTGGTAGCTATGAAGAAATTTTAGGTTGTGTTATCAAGGTAGAACTAGAAGTTGGTGTTACATATCCATCTCTCAGTTTGGACAAGAAACAAAAGATGGAGTTCAAGGAAAAATATCAAAAAAATGGTGAAAAGAAGATGAATGTTTATTTATGCACAAAGTGTGAAAAAATAATGGTAGAGATTTTCTTAAAGGGACTAGAAAATGTTCTATGTGTGGAAAAGAAGGTCATTGAGCAGCTGAGTGTCGAGGTAATGGGAAAAAGGGAGTTAATGATGTGAATAGAGAAAAGGATACAGAGAACACACCACCAACACATCAGTTCTACAAGTGCAATGAAATGGGGAATTATGCTAACCAATGCCCTAATACAAGGGTTAATGATGATATACATCAACAACCTATTAAGGCAAAGGACAAAAGGAAGTCACATGCAATCACTGTTGGCAATGTTGAGTATGAAAATTATGTGTTGGAATGATTAAGTGTTTATATAATGGGATTCCAAAATAATATTTTGTAATATCATTTATTTTATCATGGAATATTGGAATATCTATGTATTGGTTTATTGTGGTTTTCAATAATTTTCTGCTACCGATAACAATAAAAAGTGATTAAAATATTTTTGGAAAGCAGATGATATGTGAATAATGAGGGGATAAGGAGAAAATAATATGTTTGATAATATTAATGAGATCATGATTGATATAAGGGCAAAGTGATATCATGGTTGGAGTATATAGAAATTTTTAGATTTTGGTATGTGAAAAGAGTTAACTTTTTACAGCATTCATGTTTTCACTAAGGTTCAATGGGTATTCATTTTTTCAAGAGAATACATGATTAAGGTATTCACATGTTTCGAATGTGACCAAAAAAAAGATATAACTTATGATATATGGGGGGATAAATGATTGTATTCACATGCTTGGTAGATGAACATTCTAGTAATTATTTTCTTTATGCTATGTGATTGGACAGAATTATTTTCGATAAGCCTAAACATTGGAATGGATTAATTTAGACATCAAATAGTATTTCTTAAGGCTATCAATTTTGGATTTTATTTCTGAAATGTTATATTAGTATAGTTTTAGAAAAAGGACTACCTGTATGAAGGGAGACAACTCGTCACGTCCGACAGGGCTGAAATAATCGAACCCACAACTGAAGTGCAATAGGCCTTTATCGCCTACCACTGGCCTACAGGAAGTCCCTGGTTAGTAGAAACTACTTTTATTTTATTAAGCAGTATGATTGATGAAGTATAAGTGTATTTTTGGAACCATATAGGATTAATGTTACCACAGATGGACTTATGTATATTTAATACCTTTTTCTAACCTTATGTTTGAGACAGATGGAATGAACTATCATTATATCGTATGATATTCTAACACTTCATGAATGACAAATTCAACTTCATTTCTTTAAGAGATGAAGATGAAATTGTTTAAGGCATGAACAACAGTGAGATTGTAGAAAAAAACAAGTATTTCTTTTAATTCAAAAATTATTCAACATTAGGGAAATGATCCTAAAAACCAAAAATGATGTACTAGTACCCTCATATCTGATGAATCAGATGGTACCATAGAACATCACAAATTTATGGCTTTTTTATTATTGGATTTTCATATCCATGTTATCTACCACTCTCCATCAGAACATGATGGATAGATTTCTCTTCCATATATATATATATATATATATTTTACACATATTCTCCTATGTGGAAACACAGTGATGAGTTACTTTGGGTGACTGTTATGTTTCCAAATTTCTTTTTTAAAACTAAGATTTAGCATTCCTTTTTACGATGTGGGTTTCTATGAAAGAAACTTTCAAGTAGAAAACCATTTATAACCCCGACAAATTTTGAGGGACAAATTTATTTTAAGGGGGGTAGAATGTAACACCCCAAGATTTTATGAGAAATATTCTTTTTAACTTCTTTGATGTCTTTTTTTTACTCTTTACAAAGATTAGCTTGCACTATACACAACACTATGTTAGCTTGTAGTATATGCAACACAATTCTTGTCTTGGGATGCTCACATTTTCAAGTTATTTCGAATAAAATTAACTTTACAAAACACCAAGTAAATATTTTGATCAATTTATAACTGAACTATATTTTGAGTATGTTATATGCAACACCAAAGAAAGCTTTCCCTACATGTAACCCCGACTTATCTTGCATTACACGCAAGAGTGACCTTCCTCAATAGCGCGTGTTGTACACACAACTGAGTTTCACTAAAAAACGATATATTTTTATTATGAACTAGCTGTTATAAATATTATTAAACACATTTTCAATTTTATAACATTATAAATCATCTTTCACATTTTCTGTAATTAGGTATGAGAAAAATTTCAATTTTTCGGAAAAAAAATTATTTTCCAAAAAATGCAGTTTCGCCGCCTTTTAATAGCGTACCCATTTAAAAACTTAATTTTTGACAAGTTTATAAGTTCAATTTTACAAAATAAAATTCTTCTTTTGAATAAATATATAAAAATTTACATTTGATAAAGTTTTTATATTTTTCTAAAAACATTCTTATTTTGATAAATAGTAAAAATACGCTAATTTTTTCTTAAAAATAACTTTTTTTGTTAAGATAATTTATATTGATAAATGATATAATGTAATGGTTTTAAAGTATAAATAGAATTTATTTTTACCATTTAATAGAATTTATGTCATTTCCATTAATTTTACTTTGAAATCATATGTAAAAACATCTCAATCATTGACAATGTTTGAACTTATAAAACCCGTTTTCTTAACAACGGGATTAATTTTAAATTAATTACAACAAATTTTGTGTTTTTTATTTTGAAAAATTTATTCCATATTTGGATTTATTCAGTACAAATTATTTTAATAGGTTACTTTTATTTTTTTATTATGAAGAGTAATTACGGTAATTTTTATTTACTACAGTTAAAGGTAAATCGGGTAATTAAGGGTAAAAATATGATTATAAAATTACACTAAGACCTGAAAAAATTCTATTGAATGAAAAAAATTTGACCCATATCACCTAAGGGTCGGAATAGATTCATTTTATGGATTTTTTCCAGGAAAATTATATAATTATTATTAAAACCAAAGAAAGTGACAACATGTCAATCTCTTATATCTTATAAGTGTAATAATTTTAATTTAGTGATAAACCTCATAAAATTTAGAACATGAATAGTATTCTGAAAGATAATAAAATTATATACATCAAGTAAATTTATATATAACATTTAGAGATTAAATAATTATAATTATGTATGACACAATAGTGATGTTGAAATTATTTTATTGATTGAAATATCAAATAAATTGATTTAAAATGCTAAAATAAATATTATATGAACTATTTAATGTTCTCCACTAATTTTCTAGATAAATATAAAATGTTATTAATCTATTAAATCTTTTATTGAACATATATTCTGTGTGTATTTTATTTAAATTAAAATAAATCAATAGTGTCAAAATCCACGCTATTGTTATTTTATAAAAACAACATATTATAAAATTGTTTAAAAATCCCAAAAATATTTATTAATTATAAATCTAAATTTATATAGTTGAAAATATCATAAAGTATAAAATTATATAAAATTCACAACACATAAGTAATTATTTATAACAATTTCAAATTTAGAATATTATTAACACAAATAAAATTAAATATATTATATCAGGATAAATCATGTTGATAAGGTTTAAAATAATTTCCCAAAATTTCTAAATTTTATTGGTTAATGAGATTGCAACCCTATATAATGTAATATTTTGATTTTAGTCATTTTTTGAGTTTTTTAAGTGGGGTTTAAATTTATTATAAATTAATATTTGTTATGTTTCCAAAGGTGCCCCTCTCCGCCCTTATAAAAGGGAACCTCCTCCCTATACTCCTCACAATGTTTTGAGCCTTAAATATTGACCAAACCCTATTCATTTCACTTATCCACTTCCCTATAAACATAATAGAGGTCATGGAATTCTTCAAATACCAACTTTAGTGCCCTAAGTGTAGGTTTCGAAGATGCGCATCGAAGAAGCGGTAATATCCTTTACCGATTATTTCAAATTTATTTCGTCTTCTACTTCCTCTTATTTATTTTTTTCATTATAAAGTAATAAAATCCGAATAACTAATATTCTTATATGTTATTATAATTATGAAACAACCCTATTACACCTTCTATCCATCCTATAGAAAACGAAATCACCACGCGTGCGTACATAAGGAATATTGTCTCTACGCCGTGGTGTAATCTGTTTTCCACCACTAACTTACTTGGATGGGAATAATGGTGTAAATAATAACTATATTTGATTATTATGACATGGTAATAATTTTGAAATATTCTATCATTCACCCCAATATCATTCTATAATTATGGTAATGATATCATCCCTCGTGTGTATGTACAACTTACCGTCTCTATGGTGTGTTGTGATTCGATCTACATTATATTCATTAAACCATGATTATATAAATTAATTTAATGAATAAATCTGATATATATTGCACTAATACCATTTTTTTAAAGATTTATGTATAACCTAAAAATAGGAATAATAATTTATTCGACAAAATATGCTTAAGAATATAAAGCAATGAACACCTGAATAACGAGTAGCAATGAAATATTACTAATAAGAAGATAAAAATATGACCATATATGATAACATAACAACGAATATGATTCTATATTAAGTCAATGAAAATATTTAAATCATTATACATGAGTTTAGGATACATACAAAGCATATCAGACTTAAGGTAAGGGAACATCTCGCAATCTCATTTTTATCCGAGATTGTTTATACTTCAGAATTTACTGGGGCATATTTATCATGCACATCCATGTTTCCACAATATGTAATATTATTTCTATCCTCCTAAAATTTTTCCAATCCTATTTTACCCATTGGTGAATTTTTAGCAAAATATATGAAAGGAATATTTTTTTCATTTTTAGTACTAGATACTTTTTGAATTTTCCGTCCAAAGTACGAGAAAAATGTTTTTTAACTTATACGGCATGAATAGATTTTTCTGATTTCATAGAACATTATATCCATGAATCTTCCTTTACAAGTTTTTGTGTTTATTTCCAATTAAATTCGTTTAGTTTAAAATTGTATGACATGTTGAAAAAAGAGAAATATTTTTGATGTAGAATGGATATTTTTCTCATGAATGGAGTTTAAGTGTTTTATCAAAATTATTTTCCATATAATATAATATAGGGTTCTGTTTCTATACCTATTATTGCATTTATATGATTATTTAATGACGTAATTATTTTTATGAAGCCCTTTTATCTTATATAGATTATGTGATGATGTCATGATGTTTAAGAATCCCTTTTTTATTACATGGGTTATGCAATGATGTATGATTTATGATTTTGTGGCACACATAAGAATGGTTTCATTATGAGATGGGTGGGACCTATATCTTCCTCCAATTAGTTGGGTAAATATTTATATCTCATGAGCTATACATGGCTTGAACGACAAGTTAATCTGGTTCCGTGATACAGGTCTGAAATGAGGAGTGAAGTCGGTACAGTAATGGACTTTGTCTGCTATGATTTTCTTGGCCATTCATCTTGACTAATTTGAAATGATTTTATATGATTATGTGTGTATGCCACAAAGTTTCATGTCTTATGTTATGAATATTGGGTTTACAATTCACTACTATGATATATCCCATGTCATGATATTATGATCTCTTTTGCTGGGTAAGATTTTCGAAATGTCATGTTATTATGAATATGATATGACTGATATTTCATTTATTTTTCACTTACTAAACATTTGAGCTCACCCTTTTTATGTTTTATTTTCCCCAGGTTAGGAATAAGGGTATTAAGTAGGATATGGAAAAAGAGACTCTAGATATGATGAAATAAAAATAAGACAATGTAGATGATTTATGAACCAGTTGTTTATGTTTCCTAGTTTCTAAAGACAATATACCTATATGGTCCTATCATGGTTTTGTTATATGTTGTAACAAGTATGCTTAAATTCTCAAGTAATAACAATGTATGTAATGTATGGGTTGTTATAAAACTAATATCTAGAATAATACATTTTTAAGAATAAAATTTTATTTATTCTTATCGTTTGTCTTCAAAAAATAAGAATGTTAAAAAATTTATTCAATGAATAATATATAACTATAAAAAATATAATTTATTAATATTATTTTTTAATTAATTTATTTAGAACACACTTGTGTGAATTCAAATTGTTTTTTTATAAAGGATTTTATAATATTTTCAAAAGGTGTTTAAATTATTTTATATTTAATTATTAAACCAATAATTCATGTTTTATACATGTGGAAACCATATTTTCATAACATAGATAATCATTTTCAAAACATTCATCCTAATTTCTAGGAGACAAAAATCATATTAAATAATAATATTTTGATAATATATCATATTTCATTTAATCTCAATGTTGTGTTTAAATAAAGAGATGTTTACTGTTGTATGTAACATAAGAAAAACATAGTTTCTAATTTAATACAAGATAATCTTAGTTTTTCTTGTAAGGACATCCAAAATGTTGTTTGTGTGTAACACTAAATATCAAAAAGATTAAATTCATTTGAAAATTTAAATAAAAAAATATCATGGTATTAGATTATTCACCCTTAATAGAAATTTATCCCTTGAAATTCATATCGACCATCAAAGGTTTAAACATTAAACAAATTTACTTCATAGAAACTCATATCATACAAATGAATAGTATAATTACATTTAAAAGGAAAAGTTTTTAACATAATAGTTATCCAATGTATCTCATAACTGGGTTTCCATATAAGAGAACATTGGTGGGATGTGAAGATTAGGACATCGAAAAAATGAATAAAAAAGTATATTGAGTGATAAAGATCACCGATGTTAAGAAGGTGGGTTATATAGATAGAGTTAAAGACTACAAAACCATTACCCAAATATGCTTGTAATGGTAATTGATATAATAAAAAATGTTGACAAAAAGACCAAATTTCATTTATGGACCATTTTCTTAAATTTGAATAATTTTCACAAGAAGATATACTTACTTGATTTTATTCCATTTCATATTCAAAATATCACCCTTTTTTCCTGATCAATTTCCCCTTAATCTCAAAATCTATGAAATGAAGGTGTAGTTTTTTATCCTTGAATCACTAATAGATAATAAATTCTATAGATAGAAGGATAATCCATTCAATCTATCTTCAGATATCATCAAAATAAAATATTTAGAACAAGTAATCCCAAAGTAATAAATCATCATACGGTGAAGTAATGCATTAATATTTAAAGCCACATTCAATGTTCATCTTAAACCATTCCTTAATTGTATAACCTTATAACCCTTCCAAAACTCAAAATTTAAAGGAAGGTCACTAAATATTTCAAATGGAATTTTCATTAATCCCAATATACCATAATGTGGCTCTTTTTTATCACATTACAAACATGTGAAAACCTTTAGCATTTTCTTTCATTAAACATGGTAATACAGTGAAATTACCATAAAATATTATTGAAGACATGAATTCTTCATTACTACATAAATAAATCACGGATTTTTAGATATATTCCTTAAAAAAATTCTTTAAATTTCATCAATGGTAGTTTGAAAAATCTTTAAATGAATCTTTTATCAGTTATAAGGTCATCAATACAATACAATTTACATTATCCATATCAATCATCTCTATCCTAAATAAAACATCATGATCTGAACATGAAGAAAATATTAAGGGTTATTATTCATTTAACCATGTGTTTTTTATGAATATCACCTTACCATTAAATCACTTATATATTCCATCAGAATGTTTCAACATAAAAATTCAAATCCTTAATGAAAAACTGATACGGAATAATAATTATATATTTCATGATTCATATAACATAATATTTGAATTTCAATACATAAATACATCATTCATCCCACTTATTTTTCAAATAAAAAACTATGATTCCTCATTTCATTAAACAATATCTATTTCCATTAATATTATATTCTTAGTATATTCATTGTCAGCATTATATCCATTGCTCATACCACATTGATGATTATTATCATGATATTTCAACGTAGGAAATTGAATCGAATATTTACCAAACTCCCGAAACATGAAACACTAGAGTGTATGTGGTAAATTAGTTGGCATCCATTTCAACTTGGTTTCATTAACTATACCACTAATCACATTTCAATTTTTTGGGATTTATGATCATACCCTCCTTATTTATAAAACCTTCTAGTTCCATTCATGCAATTTACATGATACTACTTTAAACATTTTTGGAATATATTAAATGAAATATTCTTTAATTTGTTGTCTAAATTACCCAAAATATCAGTGAATTATATCCTTCTTTAATTTGGTGAGGCCAACAGTCAGTTAAGATTTATGTTGTTAATCATCTTTTATGATGACAGATTGGGAAAAATACCTTTCACATTGGTCATCAACAAATTTTGTTATTCCTCATCAAATTTTATTTCACATTCAATATTAACCCAGTTCATTTTGTTCCCCATAATTGGAAAAAAAATCAAAATCATAGTGAGAGAAACACTAATAAATATGAAAAACCTCAAAATAATCTAGAATAATTTATATGATAACTAAATCACAACACATCCTTTTCAATCAATGGCACTGTAGATTTTTTCTAGTCTATTCATAATAATATCCTATTTAAATACATTTGATGGTTTATAAAGAGTTTTTGAATTGAAAAAAACATATCCCCTAGAAGTTTCAAAGCATGTGTGTATCAAGGTTTACTATAGTGCATCGGTTCTAAATTTATTCTAGCTCAATATAGTGTTTTCAGGGTTGTCACCGTAGGTATATATTTTCTAGAGCCATATCAACTTGTAGTTTATCAACAAGGATGTAATTTCTCTAAAACCACTTTCTATATCGTTTTCAAAAATTCCATAACATTTTCCCATACATTGACTCATCCTTGGACTTAACCTTGGAGACAACCATCGATATATCCTTTGAATATTCCTTGGTATCTGATCAATTGTTTCACATAAAAATTTCCAATCGTTGAATAAACAATTTCTCTGATACCAAAAATAGTGAAAAATGGTTCTAATGTATAGATATTACATCATTTGTTATAAATATTCATTAAATTATATGATCACACACATGAGGACCTACAAATTTTAGTGCCTTTGGAAAAATATAACTCAAAATTGTTAATTCATCAAAGATCTTCAACATGTCCCATAAAGAACTTCCACCTCATTACTCTTTTCTTAAAGCAATATTCATAACTCATGGGAAGAAAACATAACAAATGGTGACCTCATTTTCTTATCATGTGTAATTAAAGGAGATTTATAAGAATATAATGAACATAATAGTTATATTGCATAAGAATAAAATATAAAAACAATACCCCTCATATTGGATATCATAATCATGTTTCATGGGAAAAATATTGATAGTTCATATAAAATGAGTCATAATAGAATAAAATACCATGTCCAACGAGAAAATAATACATGGTTCTTTTGGCATAAACATAATTCTATGACAATGTGAACTTTTATAGATAGAAATAGGCTCACTAAATATTTTTATTATAGTAAATAAAGCCCTAAAATAAACATATGGGAAAAAACCCAAGTCCACACACATCATTAGGGAAATAAAATAATTGAAAATGCATAATTTTGTGAACATGTAATAATTTTTAGGAAAAAAAAATATGAATATGTAGTAAACATGACGTATAATGTTGTGAATATGTAATCATGTAAACATATAATGTTGTGAACATGTAATAAGTTTTAGAAATTACATTATTAACATGTAATAAGGTTCACCCATAACATTTTAACATTTAATCATGTTTACACATAACAAATATACTCATGACTTATTCATCACTACCCATATGAATTTGAGGGAGATATAGGTTTCACCCGTCACATAATGAAAATCATACACATGTGTTCCGCAAGATCAAAAATAATCATCACATAATAACCCATGAAATTAAATTTTCAATAAAATAATTTCATCACTAAATAACTCATAAAAATGTTGGTTTCATAAGCACATCATCATGTAATAACCCATAGAAGAGAAATATTCTTCATAAACACTTGTAGAACAAAACACAAACCATTCAAAGAATGAATATGAATGGTATCCTTGAAAAATAACACTAGTAGTGCATATGTAACACCGAAAGATTCCATCTTAGATGTAAAATTATTTTTCAACATCAATTAAAAGTTTTCCTTAGTAAAATTAAATTTTCTCTTTGAAAAACCTATATTTAAAAAGTAAATACTTTTGAAATTATTTTTCATTGAAAATAACATTTAAAACATATAAAACAAGTTTTTAAAATTATTTTAAAAACTTTTTAAAATTTAAATAATTTGCATATAAATCTTAAATGAAAGTGGATTTAAAATATAATTGAAAAATATTTCTGAAATTTTTTTATAAAACATGATTTTGGATGAAAGATTATTTTTAATCGTAGAGTGAAATAAAGTACGATTTTCTTAAAAACATTTTCTTAATTATATTAAGTGCCAAAAAACTAAAAAATTGTAGCATTATTTTATTATATAATTAATTAACATGGGATAAAAAAATTAATGACCAAAATTAAAATTTATATAATGATATTTCAAAGATAAATATTTAATCAAAAAAAATCTCGATAAATGTTGAGACTATAACATTAAATATTTACGACTTTGGTAAAATTGAATCATAAGTCCCCTGAAAGAATAACATAAACTAAAATGTAAAATATAAAATGAATGAGTAAATTCATGATATTACATGTCAAATGGTATCTATATAAACCTCATGGTATAATATTGGTGCATAACATATAGAACGTCTCATAAAAGGTAAATTTAGACAAAAAAATCTTACCGATTTGGAAACATTGAACTGTAAACCCCCATGAAAGGAAGTTACACAAATGGATATTTTGTTTCCATAATTTTTTATTATAATAATAAAAATTAATTAATTTTCAGTATATAAAAAATATAAAATAAACAATTGGTTAATATGGAATTTGTATCACAGAAATTAATTGTGATATGAAAATCTCTTACCTTAAGTCTTGACTTATGTTATACCCGTTAGACCCTCATATATATTAAATATATGTTTATAAAAGATATATTATAGAATCATAAATAATTATATATATATATATTATCATATATGATTTTATTATGAGATTATATTACCTGTTTATTAATAATTCCACGTTTATGTTACATTTCGGGTAATAAAAACTTTTTTTCATACATGTTTTAAATTTTTTTTCCCTCATAATTAGACAATGATTTAATTATTTCCATAATTTAAACAATAATATATATATATATAATATAGATCTAGTATACATTTATTTATTGTAATCTATAAGATCAAGTTATAGGAAATGATGTACACTATTCATGGAGATGGAAGATTGAATGTATGTAAGAACACTGTTTCCATTTTCATGTCATATTGAAATAAAGTAGGGTAAATGATATATATATATATATATATATATATATATTATCACTCCAATATAATTTTCCTAACATATATATCACACAGACACACACACACAAAAATATATATATATATATATATATATATATTAAACCCATCCTTATTATATTCCAATTACAACATGAATGAATTACATCGCTTCGTAAGATGGCCATTTTCTATAAAATGAAAGAAGATAACATATATCCACATTTTGTAATTTATTAAGGTGTGTGTTATATAAAAATTACATAAGAATAAATAAATCATAATTATCATATATTATATATAAATTATTTTTATATCACTATTATCAACCACGAAAGGTGGTAATGGAAAAACGAACAACATTGGTTCATGAGGCGGTTGACTACCATAGACATGAAAAAATTAATCATTTTGAATACCATATTATTTTAAAATAACCTTTCTTTTTTAAATACACTTTTACAAAATAAATAATGTTGGAAAACATTTCCTTTTAGAATATCCATTGAAACTTATAAATGATAATTTTAAAATAGAATGAAACACTTTTATAAAAATAAAACATTTTATTGATCATTATTCAGGAAAATGACCATAAAGGATAATTTAAAACCCCATTTCAAAATGTTTTTTGGAAAAAATGTTTTGGAATAAAAAAATATTTCTGGACAAAGAGAGAAATAAAGTATAATTTCATAAAAATAAAATTTTATTTATATTAAGATCCAAATTATGTGAAAGTGATACCCGTAGATTAATATATCACAAATAACCTGAGGGGAATAAAATTCTTGAGAAATATTTAGTGTAAGGGCATTATATTTTAACTTTTTACAATTAATACTAATTAATCCCAATAAAAAATAATATTTTAACATTAAATATTTATGACTTTGGCAACATTGAATGATAACCCCCATTAACGAATAAGATATAATGAAACATAAATTAACCATATGATGAAAAAATTCATGATATTTCTTGTCAAAAGTGATATATATATAACTCACGGATTCATATAGGTGCATAACATAACATGTGTCTCAAAGAAGGAAAATTGAGACAAAAATATCTTACTAATTTTTATCTTTTAAACTGTATACCACGTGAAAGAGAGATCCTTGAATGGATGTGTAAATTAAAATAATATTAAGTAGAAGAATCATAAAATAAATTGAGGGGATATATATATAAAACATAATAGAAACATGTGGTAAATATGTCATTTTTATTATATAAATTGAAAGTTAGATTGAAATCCCTTACCTTAAGTCATGACTTCTATTTTAATTGTTCACTCCTACTGTATAATACATATAATTTTATTATTCATATATTAAAAAATAATACATACATATATATCATATCATAAAATATATGGTTTTATTATTACCTTTTATTACTCTTTTATCAATAATTCCATGTTAAAGTTACATTTTTGGTAATAACCTTTTTGTTTTTCATATAAGTTGGGACTTATTATTTTTGGTACACTTACATAGATAATTATTTAATTATTTCCAAAATGAAAACCAGTATATATATATATAATATATATAATATATATTTATTTATATCATCCTCAAAAATTTAGTGATTGTAAATTAATTACATCATTCATATAGATAGTAGACCTTAAATAGGCATGAACTCCATATCAATTATCTTGTCATATTGAAAGAAATGAAAGTAAATGATATATATATTTTTATATAATCATTATAATAAAATATTAATTTCATATATATCGTATATTTCTTTTAAATCAATCCTCAATTAATTCCTTGTAAAACATGAATGAATCACAATGCTTCACGAGGTGGTAGTCCGCCATACACTTAAAGGGAGTTATCATATTCTCCAAAAATTAAAGGAGTTAAGGAATTTTTATATAATAATTAAATAATAATAAAATTCAATTAATTTAATATTTTTAATATATAAATATCATGAATTTTAATATACCCATCCTTAAATTATGGTAATGGAAATGAATGACATTGGTTCATGAGTCAGTAGTCCATCATAAATAAGAATGATTATTTCGTTACCCATTTGATTGAAGTGTGTATGGTGTTAGTTTATACCATTAAAGTTACAAAATATCAGTCTATATAAGATAATAATATTTTTTTATTATCATTTTATGAAAATAATTTAAGTGGTTTGAGAAATAAATAAAACAAAAATGCATGTTGCTGAACATTAGCTCTTCTTTGGGTCTCACTGTTTAGATTGCAGCAAAGGACATCCTTGGTTGGATTTATGACCAAACTAGTTAATAAAATTTTATATGAAGGAATTTTATGTTTTATTTGGTAATTTATGGGCTAAAATAATTATTTTTATTTGAATGGAGAGATGGGGAGATGGGTGGCCTTTTATAAGTATCAGAGAAGACACACATGGAATGTCTGAAATTATGTTTGGTGGGCCCAAATTTTTACCTAAAAATGATTTAATAATGAAAAAAACATGACCCATAAAGGGTTAAGATATATAGTTTTCCTGAAAATTGGGTTTAGAAAATTTTCAATTTCATTTCCCCCTTATTTTTATTGTTTAGTCCATGTTAATCTCACTTTTCTCTTAATCACCATGATTAATTTTAACTAATATCACTAATAATATAGGTATAAAGTTATGTTGGAAATATTTTAAATTATAAATTATTATAATTCCACATATTGAATCCATTTTTTCAATTTTATTACACATAAGTGGAAGAATTTATTTTAAAATTAATCCCGTAGATTTGTTGAGAAAGCGAGTTTTTAAAGACAAAATGTCCAAAAGTTCACAATTTTTTTATATATAGTTTCCCAATGAAATTTATTCAAATTCAATAAATTATATTAATATACGTACAATTTATATAATTATACATAAAAATTAAATATAATATAACTATTTAAATAATTCGATCAAAAAGGTCATCTTTAATTAAAATTCAGGATTCGTACTATTCATCCAAAAATGAATCTTTTCACAAAAATATCGAAAATTCAACCTAAGATTAATTTTTATTAATATTTAGAAAAACTATTAAATTTTTAAAATAAATATTCTAAAATTTTTAAAAGGTCATTTTTATATAAGAAAACAAAAAAGGGTCCAAAATTCTCTTTCGAAAAATATAGTTTTTAGGCATAAAATTGGATTTATTCTCATCTCTATTTTAGAAAAAACATAATATGAATGTAAAAATTTATATTTAATACATAATATGTAAATATCACGAATAAAATTCATTAATTTTAATTTTTTTAAATTTTTAGGTCTTAAAAATACATATGTTTATAAATTTAGATTTTTTGAAAAAGATTTTTTGTTATTCTAAAAATGGTTTTCTATTAATTTCTAATTAATTGGTAACAAATGAATTAATTTTATATAAATGTGTAAAACATATTTTATTAATTTAGTTAATATTATTGATAAATTTCATTCCAATAGATATGTGAAAACTATCACATTAAATATTAATAGTTTAGTAATATGCCATGTTTTCTTTAAACACAATGTTGTGTGTAAAGAAAGCTCAGAATGGTGTTATGGGAAGAACAATACAAACATAGTGTTGTGTGTAACCAAAGATAAACCTAGTGTTACTTGTAATGAAATCAAAAATCATTTTTTTCATGTTATAATAAACATCTAAAAGATTAATTTCATTTAAAAAAATCACAAAATCTTAGGGTCTTGCATTCATAATGGCACATTTGTGAGAATGGGTTTGTTTTTCAATGGTTTTCTAAAATTTTAAGGGAAAAAATATACTCTAATATCATAGATTAAATTTAAATTCTATAATCTAGATTCTAACACTTCCAAGTATGAAAATGAACTTCTATAAAATCATTCCAAAAACTATAGTCTTGAACTCCATATAATGATGACATTAAGAGTTCTCACACCATTAATGCTTTATTAAAGATAAAGGGAATTATTTTGATGGAGAAATCCAAAATTCAATATCTCATGGTAGGGTAAATTAATTATTAATTTTATAACCCTTTTATATATAGAAAAAAATTAATAAATTCATATAAACCGTGAAGATAAATTGTAATAATCTTAGCTATATTGATGATATTAGTGGTGGTATGACATATTTATTTAAAAGTTCATTCAATGAGGATATCAAAAACAATACAAACATTCAATTGTAAAATTTAATTTGTTTTTATTTTATTGACACAAAATATTCCATTCTTATAGTATCTCATATGGATGAGGGGATTTAAAATTCCTTATACTTTTTTAACGTGGACATCCCCAGAATTCCAGATGGATTCACTAAGAAGTGATTCAAGCATCTTCCACATATAATTAAATATTATTTCAGTTTGATTATAAAATTATCCATTAGATGGTGATATCATTCACCGATTATCATGTTCAATTTATCAGTCTCATTCGAAAAGTGGAGACTTTTAAGGATAAGGATTTCAGACCCATTATCATTACAAATAACCTTCTAAAAATTATTGTGAAAGTTATTTCTACCATACATGGACAGATTTCTAATGGACTTTTCACACAAAATTAGTCTGTTACTTTTCTTTTAAGTAGAACTCTGGATTATTTATAAACCAACTAAGATGGGATTAAAAACATATAGAGGAATTTAAATCATATAAATAATACCCTCTAATGTTTCATTTCAAATTCCATTGAAACATTAAAATAGAATATTATTTTTAATGTTTCCATGATGTTTTTATTTTTTTGAAATATTATCTCCATTATTAACTATTTATTAAGGATTTCATTGTTATATTCAATTGTTAATGTTTCACCAAAAGGATATTTCATTCCTTATTGAGGTGTAATATAAGGTATTATCTTATCATCCCTTCTATTTGGCCTACATGAGGTCTATCACAGCAGATTCCTTCTTAATTAAATTTAAAACTTGGAAAAGATTAATCTTGAATTATTTTCATGTCATGAAAGGTGATATTACCTTTAAATATATTGGAATTCCTATTTTATTGTTTAGATCTAGACTATTTTATCTATAAGTAATATCAATCAAGATCATATAAAAAATATCTAGTTATAATAGGAAGAAATTTTTACAAGTGTAGAGAAATTTCCTCATGAATTTTTTCACTACAACTATAAAGGGTTATGGGATCCTATAATGCATCTATACACTCAAATAAATAACCTTATAAGTTCATGATGTATTTAAGAGAAAAAAATATTCTAGTTTCATGGAAAAAATGTTCTATTCCTTTTAATATGGGAGGTAATATAATTAAAAATTTCATGATTTTCAATATATCCTTAGTGGCTACATACACATAGAGTTTAATATATTATAAATAATAAAATTTTATATTCTTCAGGACTTGGATAATGACTTATATACATATGGGAAACTAACACTTCTTGGGATCATTGAAATGAATTTCTTTTAGAGATTTGTAAGATGATATTGTGAGGGACACTCAATTCGTACCTTCCTAAATTATCTAATAACAATTTATTGACTTATTTTTGGGTCATATCACCGATCATTGATAATTTTCAACCTAATTCATCTATGAATAATTTCTCTATTTTTTATTCTATTGTGAGTTTCAAATTTGTTTGGAACATTCTTCCATTAGAGATTAGGGATGTAATTTATTCCTTCAAATTTATGGAGAAATATGTGGTTTTCTAGTCCCTATAGATATATTTCACTCTTATACCATATTTGTATAATTGATTTATGTTTTTTTTGTGAATAGATACCTTGATGGATGTAGTTTTTCAAAACTCCTTCCCCATTGAGGTATCTTCTTATCTAAAAGATATGGCTCAATCAGCTTCTAAAATTTGAGAAAATTTAAATGTTTGGATATAAATCAACCTTTTGAAGCATCCATTGCTTGAAAAATTGATAAATTATACATTACTTATGTTAGTAATTGGATTTCTCTTAGAGGATTGAGGATTATGGAGAATAAACCATTTCTTTTTCTATTATAAATAATTTATTCTTAGATGATTTTATGGATGTCTTGATTTATATGTATTATATATCATGTGTGAGAAATCTTATTTTCTCTTTTAGGATACATTTTTTTAATTATATTTAGATCTATTGAATTGATCTAATGATTTGTAGTTCTATGTCTGAAATTAGATGTATTCTTGATGGTATATTTGAGGACATTAAAATGAATTCCTAAACGTAAAAGTGGTTTTATGGATAATTAAATGGATGATCTTATTATTATTAACCATTTGGGTGCTAATTTGGTTCGTCGTAAGAGTATTTTCCCAAAATATTATTGGTGGTTTCCTCCAATCCTGTCATGGATCAATATTAATAAGTTTGGAGAATAATTTGGATCTTCATTCCGTGGATGATGTGGTGTTTCTTTTAGAACATCACGGGTTTTTATTAATGTTTGTTTTCAACAATTATTTAGTACCTTAATTTCCCTTGAATAATATTTAATGACATGAACCTTTTAAATAATAATTCTTTCCTAAAAATGTAGGTTATAATATATTTTCATAAAAAACCATATCTTTTTCTAAAGGATTGAATATAAAGGGAAATATTTTACTCTGGGATCGATCATTATATTAGGGTGGGTCAATTATGATCATTGGTCGATATGACCATTGAGAAATATAGGCTTTAAAAAAATTAACAATATAAGAATTAGAAAAGACAAAGGATAATTTATTAATAAAGGAGAAATAATGTCCTCAACCAGTTGATTCATGCCTTATGAAGCCCATTGTGTAGAACATGGGAGGGAGGAATCATCACAATACTTCTCTCTTGATCAATACATAATCTTAGGTTCATTAATTTAAGCATGAATAAAATTGGTTCTGGGAGAAGTTTAAGTTAGTGAAATTACCACTCTTATTGGGTTAGTTGAGCCACCCCATGAGCCACAAAATCACACACCTCAGCCTTTGGTCATATATGGGTGTTATAAGGGGTAATTTATCAGGGCCTTAGTTACTTAATGTTAATCCATTTATATGAATAAAATTTTTATCCAACAAATTACATTTTATGAATACTTTTACATAATATAAAAATTTTACGAATTTGATAAATTGAGTTTTTATGATAGAAATTATACTGCTTAGAAATGATTAAATTATTATCATTTACAAAAGAATTATGAATAATGTTTATTTTTATGAAATAGTATGATTAAAACACTATTATTTAAGAATAAGTTATAAAATATATTTTTTCAAGTGTCAAAAATTTACTATGCATTTTTAATCCGCTATTATTTTTAATAAATAAGGATTTTAATATTTAAAAGATAAAATTATCATAATTATATAATTATTATGATAAAATAAATATCATTTTTTTAATAATCATGTTAAAAATTGGTTAGGGTGAATTTCTGAAAATTTTCTAAATTACATTAATTTATAGGAATAGTAAAAATAAACTTTGATTTTTTAAGTATGATTGATAACATCATAATTATTTCATAATGATGAAAAAACTAATTAATCACAATAAAATACTCAAATTATTTTATTTTATTTATTTTATTTATTTTAATATATTTTAATCAATTTCCAAATCTATAATTTACTTTCATAATTATAAAATATAATCTTTAACTTAAAAAAATATTTTGTGGAAACAATAGTTTTGTTTTCTAAATTAATTAATGTAAAATTATAGTCAACTGTTTTGGGATAAAATGAAATAAAATATGATAAAGTTTTCCAATACCATAGGATAATATCATGGGAGATCTAGTCGTTTTCCATTTACCACTACATAGGTTTCCAAATAATTTATTTAGAAATTAAAAAAAATACCCCACTTTTCCTATAAATACCCACCCAGTTACCCAAAGTAAGTGCATTATTACATAACGTTGACATGATTACAAAAGATCAACTCTCGAAAGACTGATTATTTTAGTAGCCTTGGAAACTCTAGATACATTCATAAATGTCACATTACATCATAAAGTGAAAAACTACAATAACATAGTCTCCATAGTCTACACCCATATCCCCTTCAGACTATCCCTGAAGGTCAGTCATGAAATATTTCTTCACATCCTGGGAAAAATAAAAAATTGAAAGGGGTGAGCTCAGATGCTCAGTAAGGATAACAATATAGAGGAATATTTCATAAATAAACATAAACATTTAAGAAAATGTATAACTAAAACAAAAGCCTTTTAAACTTGAACAAAAACATAATATGGCAAAAGTAAAATGAGATAATTTTATTTACTTATTCACATGGATATTCTACTGGTTGAATAATCACATGCAATATCAATAACCACTTTCATAATGATGGAATGCATAATACCATACTATCCTATCCTTGTAGCCAAGGCCTCGTGCCAAGACTACAAATAAAATTTTTTCAAGGCCTCATTCCAAGACACTCGTTTGTCTCATGAGACCTACCGATGCATCTAAGAGCTATTGCAGGCTCCACCTGTCACTTATTAAGTCCACTGCATTCCTCATATGAATAGGTTTAAACATATCATAAACCATAACATAATCGTTTCACATAAAACATGTATAAAGGAAAATTAACATTTCCACATCTCAATCACAAGATATCTCTACAATACATTGATATAATAAAAACATTATCAAAACCATTTTCAATACCAAAATTAATGAAAATTTAAACATGGTATTTATTTTTCATTTAAAAAAATTATGGCTTGTAGAGGAATCCGGAACTCAAAAAATGGTCATGGTGGCGGAGAAGTTGTTGTTGCCTTATATATAAGAAAAAAAATCCATTTTTCATTTAGTAAAAACGCTTCATATAGAAATATTTTTTTGACTAAAATTAAAAGTAAAAGGGTTTTATAAACCGTATAATGTAAAGTTGTGTATAAAACAAAATATTCCTCAATTAAAGGAGATTGAGACGAAGTCCCTTACCTCATGTCTGAATTGAATCTACCATTCTTTAACCTCCTAAATAATAAACTAGAGTTAGTTTCTAATTTCTTAAGAACTTTTATCAAGTTCATTATTACTTTTATGTCACTTATGACCATGTTATGAACATTATGTAATTATTTAACTTAATAACGGTTGGTTTGTCGATCTTTGGTACTTGAGTCAAAAATAAACTTCTTATAATTACAAGTTGTTCATGTGGTAAAATATCAATTATATCTAGTGTTATATTCATGATGTAGATATCATATATATCATATATATCCAGTATATATATGCATTTATAATATTACATAACATTTAGAGGTAAGAAATGAAATGCACCGTTCATGGAGACGGTAAGCCGTACGTATGCATGGATGCTACATTCATTTCTATTTCATATTTAATGGAATGAAATCATAATGATATAAAGGTGTATTATAATTCCAATATAATATCATATATAATATCGTTTACTCAATTCTTTACACGTCCCACATATGAAATTAACGATTCAAATCACTTTGAGGGGGCGGTAGTCAGCACTTCCTAAAATGAAATTATCACGTTTACCAATACTGGAAATCATAAAGGAATTTCATAAATGAAAAATACAGAAGTATAAGGAAAAAATAAACAGAATATATATCATAAATAAATATAGTGACATCTTAATGGACACCATGAAATGTGTTAAAAGAAGATTGAACAATCATCGTTTTGTGAGGCAGTAATTCGTCACCCATAGAAACAGTATATTCTTTAGGCATTAGACGATGGTGTGTGTAATTGTAAATAAAATCCTTCTCATAAAAACATACTAGTATATTGAAGATACTGTTTTTGTTACAAAATAATGTAATAGAAATATTTTAAGGGGTTGGAGAAGCAAAATAAAACAAAATAACAAAAGAGAAGACATTACCTTAAAATCAGGTAACCCTTTTCGATTTGAGCCAAAGGATTCCTTGGGAAGACTTCTTCCCAAAGTGATGCTTCTATGAGTAAGAGAGGGAAGTTTAGATATTACTTGGGAAGAGGTTGGCCGAGAAAAATGTATTTGAAGGTGTGAATTAGGTGGTAGAGGTGGGGCCTTTTATAAGAGGAGAGGAGGGGCACTCTTGAAAATTCATGAAATGTTACATTATTATGAAATGATTTTCGGATTTTAAAGGTCCCACAATGATATATTTCAAGGATAAGGTGATAAGGGTTCTAAATATACTCATCCAATAGGTTTTTGGATAGATTATGTCTTATATTTTACATTATATTTTCATTTTATTTAAAAATTTCATTAATGAGGTAATCGATGCATCATCATGGTTTGATAAATAAATTTATTTATTTAATGCCTGAAAATTATTAAAAAAATTCTATGTTTTTGGAAATATTTTTAGATTTCTAATTAATATTTATAGTCAAAAATATGACTGGTATAACCCCTCCTATAAATTGTTTTAGTAAAACAATACATGTTTGTGACATTTTTATTTTTACTTTAAATAAAAAGTTGTTAATGTCATTTTCTTACCCAAGTGGCTTCATTGGGTCCCCAAGTTGACCCATGGATTTTCTTCGTATTCCATGACTCATCCAATAAGTTTATGACAAGTGTAAAGGTAATTTCATATTATTATAACATTAAATTTACCTTAAATTACATTAATTACCTTTAATCGTGATTAATAGAACTTAAAAGTTACTATTCACCAAAAATTATTTTAATCCCATTGAACCACATTTTACTTCATAATGAAAACGATTTATGTTGGATTTTTGAAATTTAATTCACATAAGCAGTGAAATTTCATTTAAACGAAAAATCCGTTTTTTAACTACTACTTAGCTGTTTCACTATTCATAAAAAATTGAAGTTTTTCAGAGAAATACCAAAAATTCACCATAAGATATAATTGATATTATGAATTCAAAAATGATTTCAATTTTACAAAATTAAAAACATATAAGTTTCATTAATTAATTTTATAATTAATTCCCACTGTCAAAACAAATAGCATGTTTTTAAGAAACAATATCAATCAAAAGATTGACAATTGTTTATGTCCAATTTCAGAGTGAAATTAATTATAATGAACACCATTGGATAAAATGGTAAAATTATATTCTAATTATACTTTAAAACCACTCAATAGTATAATTTATGACTATAAATTATTTTGATTTACAAAGTTTTTTTAGTATTTTTTTTACTATTCATCAAAAATTGGAAGATCTTAGAAAAATACCAAAGTTTCAACATTGGATAATTTAGATATTATGAATCCAAAAATGAAGTCCATTATGAAATATAAAATTTATATAATTTCAAAAAGTGGGTATTACTATTCATAACAGCGACTTTGATTGGTCGCGGTGTCTTAGAATCTCGAACTTGCGTACAATGCAAGCTATTGCATTATTGAAAGAGAAGGGTATCGTGGAATCTTGGGGTGTTACATTCTCCCCTCCTTAAATAAATTGCATCCGCGTAATTTTAAATTGTTCTTATAAAATAAAAGGTTAAAATTAGAAAATACCTTTGTGGAAAAGCCATATCGGAAATTGGGTTAATAAAAATATAAATTTAAAAGAAAGAAAGATAAGTACAAAGGTCACCCGAGATAGCCCATACTAGGATTCTATGAAAACATGGATATGAAGGAGAAACAAACCATCTTGGTCTGATGGAGAGTTATAGAAAATAGGATTAGGAAAAAGATAACTACAAGAAAATCACAAACTTGTGATTGGTTAAATGGTCTTTGATTCCCCAGTAGGAAAAGTTAATCGACAACATTTTTGTTTTAAATTACCTTTCATAAAGTTGAGGAATTCATTTTGGAGATTTACTAAGAATGTAAGGAAATATACTTTCTTGTAATGTAGACTTTCATTCTTTAATAAAGTTTTACCACAAACCCATATTTCACTCAAAAAGATAATAGAACTCAAAAATATTCTATTTATCCTAACCGTATAGGGTTCCAAAAATAAACTTATAAACTGTAACACTCCAAGATTTCATAGTGTGTTATTTCTTCAAAATAATTAAATAACTTGCACTACACGCAACACCGAGTTAAAGCGCACCATGACTTACCAAGCAAGCCATTCAAAAGAGGTTATGAATAGTATTAACTAAATTTTAAACATTATATCATCCTTATAATTTTAGAATCCATATCATGAGTTTCTTTGACATAATGCAAGAACAAATTCCTTTTTTTCAGATAAAACAAGTATTTTTCAAAAATGCACTTTTACCAACTTTAATAGTGATTCAATTTTTAATCCAACATTTTAAACTTTTATATATTCAATTTTACTAAATAAATTTATTCTTTATAATGGGGACATAAAAAAATTTACAATGTAACACCCCAAGCTTCTACGGTACGCTTCTCTTTCAATAATGCGATAGCGTGTGTTGTACGCAACATCGAGTTCTAACACACCACAACCAATCAAACTAGCCGTTATGAATAGTAATACCTCATTTTTGAAGTTATATAAATTCTATCTCTCAAAATGGAATTCATTTTTGGATTCAGAATATCAAAATTATCCAAGGGTGAAATTTTGGTACTTTTCGGATAACTTTCATATTTTGGTGAATAGAGAAAATTACTAAATTTTAATTAAAAACTACTTTTTAATCGAAATAATTAATATTGATAATTTATGAATTTGAGTTTTTTTAAAGTATATTTAGAATATATTTTTACAATTTAATTCAATGTTTTTCATTGGACATAATTTCACAATTAAACCAGACATAAACAAGTGTCAATCTTTTGATAGTTATTATCTCTTAATAACTCGCTTTTTGTTTTAACAATGGGAATTAATTTCAAATTAATTTATGCCACTTCTGTGTTTTGAATTTTGAAAAATGGATTCCATATTTGGAATCTGGTTGTTCAAATTGTGTAAATAGGTAACTTTTATTTTTATACATTTTGAATAATTACTTCGGTAAATATTTTATTTACTATGGTTAAAGGGTAAATCCGGTAAATAAGGGTTAAAAAAATAATATTATAATAATAAAAAATTACCCTAAAACATGTCCTAACCTTATTGGTTTATACATGTCCGACCATGGGCATCTTGGGGACAATTTTTGGTCCCCATGGAGCCACTTGTAAGTGATAATGACACTTTATATTAATTAAGTTAAAATGAATACAAAAATGACACAAGCATATATCTTTTAGCAAAACAATTTTTACATAGGGTTATATATGTTGGATTTTCGACTATAAATATTCATTATAAATCTAATAATATTTCCTACATAATTATATTTTATTGATAATTTTTAGACCTCATATAATTTAATTTATTTATGACACAAGGATGATGCAGTAATTACCATAATAGTGAAAAATTAAAATAATTGATATTATAAATACCCAAATAAATATAATTTGAGACTTTTATTGAATTAAACTAATTTTATAAGTTAATATGACATATTAGTATTGATTTAAGTGTATGTTTTCTAAATAATAATTCTGTTATGAGTTTCACAAAAATCAATTATTGAATAGTGTCAAAATTGACATAAAAGAGTTTTTAAAACAAATATTATATTATTAATTGATATTAAATTCCTAAAAATCGAAGGTTTGGACAAGAGACTTATATCATGATATTTGTATCATTAATGAACCACTTGGGGGTCTCTTGTATGTATATAGTAATTTTATTAACCATATAATATAAAAATACAAAGAGACATTGTAAAAGTAAACTAATTAACTAAGAGTTAATACTTAAAGATAAGGTTAATATAGTGACACAAACCTACCTAAATTCTATTGTTTCAGTGGTTTTAGACCCATCCCCAGCTTAGCCTTTAAATAATCCACTTTGGATTCATTATAAACCGAATATGAAATTATTATAAAATAATATTTCTAGCTTTTCCAAAGGTGCCCCTCACCCCTCTTATAAAAGGGCACTCCTCCTTCTCATTAATTCACACATTATATGCCTTTTTGATTCGGCCAAACTCTGACCAAGTACTCTCTAAACATCCCTCAATACATCATAGAGGCCTTCCTTTAGTCATAAATCCAACTTAATGAGCCCTTTTGATCAAATCAAAAAGAAGAACCCGAAGAAGAGGTAATGATTTCACCACCATTTTTCAAGTTCCTTTCTTCTTCCACTTATTCTTTCTTTGTTATTACCATTATAAAATAATAACTCCAGTATATTATATATACTTTTATGTTATTATAAACATTTTACAACCATATTTCAGTATTCTATCCATCCTTTGATTAACATGTCACCATACGTGTGAACGTACAGCTTACCGTCTCTACATCGTGGTGTAATTGTTATTCGATAAATTATTATTTGGATGGGTATAATAATGATGTGTAATTCACGTAAATAACAAATATAACATGATAATGATTCTGTATATATGATATAACATCCAATTATATATTATTTTAATATCAAAAGAATGATATTGTTGCTCGTGCGTACGTACGGACTACCGTCTCCACGAACGCGATGAGATTCATTCTCTATCGTATCCATTAAAGTATAATTATCATCTTATGATTTAAAAATAATGTTTAAGGACATGATATAATTCTGGATATGATTAAGATACAACCTATCCATTACAACCATGGCCTGCATAACAAAACATATAAAATAAAATGAGTAAGTTAACACCCAAAACAATGATAATTCTAAGATATTATTTACAAATCAATGTTAAAAGATAATATTTGATATCATATGAATGTATATGATTATTGTATAATTTAGTAACAATTATTTCACCATTATACAGGAGTTTAACCATCCCCCAACCAAGTAAAAGTACAAGGTAAGGGTTTATTTTGCAATCTCTTCATTATCCGAGGTTGTTTATATGTAATAATCTACTGGGATTTCCTTATCATCCACATCCATGTTTCTCCGAAATGTATTTCAAAACATTTTGACTATTTACAAAGAATATGAGTTAAAGTAATTTATAACCTTGTTTGACTTTTTATAAGAGTTTTATAAAGGAATCTTTCTGTTGCTTTCCAAACAAGGTGCTTTTATCCTTTTCGACAAAATTAAGGTAAGAATGTTTTTTTTAACTTATACGGCAGGTGCGGCTATTCTCCACCATTATAAAATAATTGAATCTTCCCTTAAAATTTTATAAGAATATTTTCAAATTATATGTTATATTTTATAATTATGTGACTTTTAAATGATTTCAAAATGAATATTTTAAGAATTTCTGAAAGGTACTCTTTATCAAAAAAAAAGAATTTTAAATTTTTTAAAGATTTATCTTTCTAAATATTTTTAATTAAAGTGCATGTTTTAAAAATTATTTTAAGCATTTATTTATATGGACATGAATTTTTTGAAATTATATTCTTTTCAAAAGTTTTTAAGTGGTATGGGACACTTTGATTCCAAAAATATCTTTTAAATTACTTCCTTAATATATCTGTGACTTTTAAATGATTTCAAAAAAGAGATATTTCTCTCAAATATTTTTGATTTCATCTATGTCAACATACTTTGATGGATTTTAAGTTTATTTGAAGTTGATTTATTATGATACAAAACATCCATATTGTTTTAAAGTTTTTGTGATGTGTTTGACTGTGGATGTATTATTCTTATACCATTCGTGGTTTATGGATGAATTATTTACATTTTGTATGATATTTTTAATGCGAATGTGTATGTTATGTTTAACCCTTTTCATATGGGAAGTCATTGGACTTAATATGTGACGGGTGGAGCCCGCTATAGCTCCTTGATGCATCGGTAGGTCTCATGAGACAAACTAGTGTCTTGGCACAAGGCCTTGACAAAATCTTATTTGTAGTCTTGGCACGAGACCTTGGCTACGTGGTTATGATAGTCTGGCATTATGCATTCCATCATTATGAAAGTGGTTATTTATATTGCATGTGATTATTTGATTAGTAGAATATCCATGTGAATATGTAAATGGAATTATTTCATTTTATTTTTGCCATACTATGTTGAAGTTTAAGTTTAAAGGGATTTTGTTTTAGTTATACATTTCCTTAAATGTTTATGCTTATTTATGAAAGTTTCTGATGTATTGATTACCCTTACAGAGCGTTTGAGCTCACACCTTTCTATGTTTTATATTTTCCCAGGATTCCAAGATGTATATTGTGATTGATAAGAAGGGTTAAGACAAGGGAATAATGGCATTCATAAAGGATTATTTATGTTGTTTTGTATGTTATGAAGTCCAATGTAACATTCATGTATGTAATCTATTTTCCAAGGCTTCTAAGCTAATCGGTCCTTTGGGACTTGATTCCTTGTAATCATGCCAATGTATTAAAATAATGCACCGACTCTGGGTAACTGGGGTCGGGGCGTTATAGTTGGTATCAGAGAAGTTTAGCAATAACCTTGGAAACTAGATTTAGATATACTCTGATTAGAGAACATAGCCCTAAAATAGACATTGAGGATTAGTATAGAAGAACTTCCTAGAATTTTGGTATTGTAGAGATTTTGTGAGTTTTCTGAGTAATACATCCCAGTCTGGATACGAGAAGGTAGAGGCGGCTCTGGCACATATGTACCTAGGGGTCAAACCCGAAAACACCACTTTGAGCTAGACTCAAATGAGAACTGGTGCATGACAATGGGTTTTGCTGCACTCTTAGTTACGACACTCCCAGGGGATATGCTTAGGATAATTCTCATTTTATTTACAAACCACCATGAAGGAATCATGAGTATATACTTACTCAATGAAAACATTTTTATGATTATGGATAATATCCATAAACTGTTCAATTTGCATTAGGAATTATTTATTGCAATTCCTAAACTGACCTAGTTTATGCTATTTTATAGAAATGGCGCCCAGTAGAAGAAATGTGAACTCCAGTAATACGTATGACCCAAAGAGTCAGAAGGATCGTATCTTTCATGGTATTAAGACATCATTTAGAAGGGAAATAGTCTCCCACGTATTATCATCATATGAAGAAATAATATCATGTGTGGATAAGATGACTAACGAGTTTACCGAGTCCTGTGGATTTGAAGGGAAGAAAGAGAAGAAAAGGATGTAAGAGAGAAAGATGGATAAAGGGAAGAGGGAAAAGAATATTTTCCCCATATGTGATAACTGTGGGAAGAAACACCCTGGAACTTTCCTGAAAGGAATGAGAGTTTGTTATAAGTTTGGAGAAAAAGGGCACAAAGTACGTGACTGCGAGGGTAAGAAAATGGTTTCAAATGTACAATGCTTCATTTTCAAGGAGTTTGGACACTACACGAACCTATGTCCCAGTCATCAGACTATGGCGCAAATGATGCTATTGGATAATATTCAAGTTATGATTCTACCACAGATGAAGAGGAATGATTAGAGTTCTTATGTTGATTAAGTCATTTGAGTGTTGTATCAACAATGTACTTGTTATAATAATTATGGAGTATATAAGGATTGAACTGCAGTACTATTTCATTAAGGACTTGAGATTTTGTGGAACAAAGAAAAGTGACTCAATTGTAGGATAAATTTTTGGAAAATATATGGTTGAGAGAATGATAAACCATAATATAGTTCTAATATCGAGGTAGTGATTTTTGAATAATACATGATTGATTTGGATAAACTATATTGGATATTCTTGACTACCTTGAGACTAATTAATGATTTGTATATTCCATCATTATTGGGGTTTACAAAATTTTTGGATTGAAGGAGTATATCCATTATTATTTAAGGAATAAGGGATCTAGAATGTAATCAATAAGGTTTTATGGTAATTTTGGATGTTGTAGTGTTATAAAATAATACATGATGAAGGTGTTCACATGTTATTACGCAGAAAAAAGGATATTCATTTTTGGACTAAAGCATTTTGGATAGTTAAAGATTAGATTATTTTTGTATTTCCATAAAAGGACAACCTGGAGGTTGGGCGGCAACCCGTCGCGTCCGGCAAGGCCGCGAGACTTGAATCCACAACCGAAGGGCGACAAGGGTGTATCACCTACAACTTGCCCATGTAATGTCTGGGATTAAATAATGTAGTTTTTTAAAAGATCTTGTAGATGAATTATAAATTCGTTTTTTAACCATATACGAATAGGATAAATAGAATATTTTTTTACATTCTATTATCTTTTAGAGTGAAATATGAGTTTGTGGTAGAAATTAGTTAAAGGATGGAACTCTACTTGTCAAGAATATATTTTTCTTCTTCTCTTATTCTATGAAGAAATTAATTCTTATACTTTATTTAAGGAATCCTAAAACCAAAAATGTGTTATCATAATACCCTATGTTTTGTTGAACTAATGGTATTTCAAATAATCATAGATTGATGAATTTAAGGACCACAATTTTACACTTGTTTGTGATTGATGACCTCAATCACTACCTATAAATATTTACATTTTTCCTCCAATTATATGTCTCTAATTTCCACCAATGTTCTCCTAACCGAGATCATAATTTGGTGGTGACCCTTTCATTTCTCTTTTCCTCATATTAAGACTAGTAACCCACTTTCCTATGTGGGTTTTCCCACAATGATATTTTCTATTTTCAACCTTTTATTTTAGAAGAACAATTTTAAATTTGCGAGGACGCAATTTATTGAAGGAGGGGATAATGTACCATCCCAGGATTTCATAGTGTGTTATTTCTTCAAAATAATTCAATAACTTGCACTAAACGCAACACCGAGTTAAAGCGCACCATGACTTACCAAACATGCAGTTAAAAAGAGGTTATAAATAGTATTAACTAAATTTTAAACATTATATAATCCATATAATTTTAGAATCCATATTATGAGTTTCTTAGACATAATGTAATAACAAATTCCTTTTTTCAGTTAAAAGAAGTATTTTTCAAAAATGCACTTTTACCAAATAATACACTTTTGAGCCATTAGAATCTGAATATGAATTTATTATAAAATAATATTTCTAGCTTTTTCAAAGGTGCCTCTCAACCCTCTTATAAAAGGGCACTCCTCCTTCTCATTAATTCGCACCTTAAATGCTTTTTGGTTCGGCCAAACTCTGCCCAAATACTCTCTCAACTTCCCTCACTACATACTAGAGGCCTTACTTTAGTTAGAAAGCGAACTTAAGGAGCCCTTTTGATCAAATCAAAAGGAAGAACCCGAAGAAGAGGTAATGATTTCACAACCCTTTTTCAAGTTCCTTTCTTCTTCCACTTCTTCTTTCTTTGTTATTACCATTATAAAATAATAAATCTAGTATATTATATATAATTTGATGTTATTATAAACAATTTACAACCATATTTCAGTATTCTATCCATCATTTGAATAACATGTCACCATATGTGCATACGTACGGCTTACCGTCTCCACGTCGTGGTGTAATTGTTATTCAATAAATTATCATTTGAATGGGTATAATAATGATATGTAATTCATGTAAATAATAAATAAAACAAGATAATGATTCTGTATATATGATATACCATCAAATTATATATTATTTTAATATCAAAAGAATGATATTGTCGCTCGTGCGTACGTATGGACTACCGTCTCCACGAACGCGATGAGATTCATTCTCTATCGTATCCATTCCAATATAATTATCATTTGATGATTTAAAAATAATGTTTAAGGACTTGATATCATTCTGAATATGAATAATATACAACCTATCCATGACAACCATGTCTTATATAACAAAACATATAAAATAAAATGAGTAAGTTAACACCCGAAACAACGATAATTCTAAGATATTATTAACAAAGCAATATTAAAAGATCATATATGATATCATATGAATGTATATGATTCTTTTATAATTTAATAAAAATTATTTCACCATTATACAGGAGTTTAACCTACCCCCATCCAAGGAAAAGTACAAGGTAAGGGTTTATTTCTCAATCTCTTCATTATCCAAGGTTGTTTATACGTAATAATCTACTGGGATTTCTTTATAATACACATCAATGTTTCTTCGAAATTTATTTCCAAACATTTTTACTATTTACTAATAATATGGTTTAAAGTAATTTATACCCTTGTTTGACTTTTTATAAGAGGTTTAAAAAAGAATCTTTCCATTTTTTTCCAAACAAGGTGCTTTTAACCTTTTCGACAAAATTAAGGTAAGAATGTCTTTTTAACTTATACGGCGGGTGCGGCTATTCTCCGCCGTTATAAAATCGTTGAAGATTCCCTTAAAATCTTATAAGAATATTTTCAATGTAAATGTTTTATTTTATAATTATGTGACTTTTAAATGATTTGAAAATGAATATTTTAAGAATTTTTGAACGGTACTCTTTATCAAAAAAACATTTAAATGTTTTAAAGATTTATCTTTGTAAATATTTTTAATTAAAGTCCATGTTTTCAAAATGATTTTAAGGATTTATTTATATGGAAATGAATTTTTTGAAATGATATTTCTTTTCAAAAGTTTCTAAGTGGTATGGGACACTTTTATTCCAAAAATATCTTTTAAATTACTTCCTTAATAAATGTGTGACTTTTAAATGATTTCAACAAAGAGATATTTCTCTCAAATAGTTTTGGTTTCATCTGTGTCAACATCCTTTGATGGATTTTAAGTTTATTTGAAGTTGATTTATTATGATACAAAACTTCTATATTGTTTTGAAGTTTTTTTGATGTGTTTGACTGTGGAAGTATTATTCTTATACCATTCGTGGTTTATGGATGAAGTATTTACATTTCGTATGCTAGTTTTAATACGAATGTTTATGTTATGTTTAAACCTTTTCATATGGGAATGCATTGGACTTAATATGTGATGGGTGGAGCCCTCTATAGCTCCCCGATGCATCGGTATGTCTAATGAGACAAACTAGTGTCTTGGCACAAGGCCTTGAAAAAATATTATTTGTAGTCGTGGAACGAGGCCTTGGATATGTGGTTATGCTAGTCTTGAATTATGAATTCCATCATTATGAAATTGGTTATTGATATTTAATGTGAATATTTGATTAGTACAATATCCATGTGAATAAGTAAATGGAATTATTTCATTTTATTTTTTCCATACTATGTTGAAGTTTATGTTTAAAGGGCTTTTGTTTTAGTTATACTTTTCCTTAAATGTTTATGCTTATTTATGAAAGAATCTGCTGTATTTCTTAGCCTTACGTAGCGTTTAAGCTCACCCCTTTCTGTGTTTTATTTTTTCCCAGGATTCCAAGAAGTATATTGTGATTGATATGAAGGGTTATGATAAGGGAATAATGGCATTCATAAATGATTATTTATGTTTTTTTGTATGTTATGAAGTGTAATGTAACATTCATGTATGTAATCTATTTTCCAAGGCTGCTAAACTAATCGGTCCATTGGGACTTGATTCCTTGTAATCATGCCAATGTATTAAAATAATGCACCGACTCTGGGTAACTGGGGTCGGGGCATTACATAAACCACCTATCATAACTAAAAAAACTACATTATAAAATCCAAGGACATCATGTAGTCCAGTGGTAGGCGATAAATCCCAATCGCACTATGGTTGTGGGTTCGATTCCCACAGCTTTGTCTGACGCGACGGGTTGTCACATGGTCTGCGTGTTTTCCTTTTTATAAATATCCAAAAACAACATAAATAATAGTATCCAATGTAAAATATAATCCATTCCAACCTTTATAGTTATCCAAAATACCTCTATCCATACATTCTCCAAAAGGTCTCTAAATTCCAAAATCAATTCATCAGATTCCCCAAACAAAGAAAAGTTTCTCTCATTGTCACTTACTAAAAATATGATTACCTTAATTAAAACAACTAGCACTGCAGTACAATATTTATATATATCACATTATTCGTATAACCCTAATCAAGTTCTTGAGTCCAAATACACTAACACAATAATTATTCAACTTCATCTGTAGTAACATTATAAGCATGGCCTTGATCCCGTAGCCTTTTCTGAGATATTTTTCCCTAACGCTTACGTCATTCATTTGCATAATGCCCCATTTCTCTACAATTGTAGCATTCAACATTGATAGACTCTTTCTTTCCCTTATAATCACGAGTCTAGTGACCTTTTTCTCCACATTTGTAACAAACTCCCATTCCCTTTAGGCAAGTACCGGGGTGATTCTTCCCACAATTATCACATAATGGAAAGTCCTTCTTTCCCTTTTCCCCTTTATCTGTCTCTTGTTCTACCGTTCTCTTCTTCTCTTACTTTACTTTTTTGTCATAAGACTTATATAATTCCTTTTCTGTCTTTATAGCACATGAGACAATATCTTCGTATGATGAGAAGGATTGTGATACTAAAGCTTGACGGAGAAATGGTTTTAACCCATAAAAGAAACGATCAATCTTACTTCTTGGGTTGTGTATATAATCTGCAGCATCTCTCACTAACCTTGTAAGGTTGGACTCATACTTTGCCACATTCTCATCCTCCTTTTGTCTTGGACTCATAAATTGCCTTTCCATATCTGCTCGATGGTCACGAGGAAAGTATTTATCTAAGAAAATCTCTTTGAACTCCCTCCATTCCATATTAGATACTTCTTTATCATCTTTCATGTTTTGAATCAATGACCACCATTGATCAGCATCTCCAGTGAGGCGGTAAACTTCCATGATAACTTTTTCCCTTTCATTACTCCCCAAGGCATGGAATATTTTCTCTAGGAACTTATCCATTGCTCAGCTACTAATGGATTTGTACTCCCATTGAATATTTTTGGTTTTTGCCTCATGAAGCGATCTAACATTGATCCGCCATAATGCAGATCAGGGTCCTCCATATGAGTAAGGTTATTATTCATAACCAGAGTGAGTTGTCCTAGTATGGTGATAAGCTAATCAGCTACAGTTGTATCACCAGCTCCATTATAATTATCTTGAGTAGGAGGGAAATCCCAACATGGAGTGTGTGCATTGATATGGTTTCCATTCTTCCACTAGGTGCCATTTCTAAACAATTTTATATACTAGATTAGTTTATGAATCGAAATACATAATTCCATACTTGTAAAACACTTAACATAAATTCAACTATTTATGGATATAATCCATAAACATAAAAATAAATGTTTTCTTTGAGGAAGTATATACTCATAAACACTTCATAATGGTTTGTAAAGAAAATGAGAATTATCCTAAGAATATCCCCCGAGAGTGTCATAACCAAGAGTGCAGTAAGTCCGTTGTTGTGCACCAGTTCCCATTTGAGTCTATCTCAAAGTGGTGTTTTTGGTTTTTACCCCTAGGTACATTTGTGCCAGAGCTGCCTCAACCTGCTCATATCCAGAGAGGGATGTATTTCTTAGAAAACTCACAAAATCTATTTAATACCAAAATTTTAGAAAGTTCTTCCATACTAATCCTCAAATTCTATCATAGGGATATGTGTTCTAATTAGAGTTTATCTAAATCTAGCTTCCATGGTTAGTACTAAACTGCCTCTGATACTAACTGTAACACCCCGACTTGACTCGACCATTCTTTAACCTCCTGAATAATAAACTAGAGTTAATTTCTAATTGCTTAAGAACCTTTTTCTAGTTCATTATTCTTTTTATATCACTTATTACCATGTTATGAACATTATGTAATTATTTAACTTATTAACGGTCGTTTTGTCGATCTTTGGTACTTGAGTAAAAAATAATCTTCTTATAATTACCAGTTGTTCATGTGGTAAAATATCCATTATATCTAGAATTATATTCATGATGTAGATATTATATATATCATATATATATCTAGTATATATATTCATTTATAATATTACATAACATTTAGATGTAAGAAATGAAATGCACCGTTCATGGAGACAGAAAGCCGTACGTACGCATGAACGATACTTTCATTTCTATTTCGTATTTAATGGAATGAAATCATATTGATATGAAGGTGTATTATAATTCCAATATAATATCATATATAATATCATTTAATCCATCCTTTACACATCCCACATATGGCATTAAGGATTCCAATCACTTTGAGGGTGCGGTAGTCCGCACTTCCTAAAATGAAATTATCGCGTTTACCCATAATGGAAATCATAAAGGCATACCATAAATAAAAAATAGAGAAGAATAATGAAAACATAAACATAATATATATCATAAATAAATATAGTGACACATTAATGGCCACCATGAAAGGTGTTAAAATAATATTGAACAATCATCGTTTTGTGAGGCAGTAATTCGCCAGCCACAAAAACAGTATTCTCTTTAAGCGTTAGACGTAGGTGTGTGTAAGTGTAAATAAAATAATTCTCATAAAAACATCCTAGTATATTTAGAAAAAAAAATTGTTACAAAATAATGTAATATAAAGAGTTTAAGGGGTTGTAGAAGCAAAATAAAACAAAAGAACATAAGAGAAGACATTACTTTAAAATCAGGTAACCCGTTTTGATTTGGGTCAAAGGATTCCTTGGGAAGACTTCTTCCAAAAGTGATGATTATAGGAGTAATATAGGGATGTTTAGAGAGTATTTGCGTAGAGTTTTGCTGATAAAAATGGATTTGAAGGTGTGAATAAGGTGGTAGAGGTGGGGGCCTTTTAGAAGACGAGACGAGGGGCACTCTTGGAAAGTCATGAAATGTTACATTATTATGAAATGCTTTTCGGATTTTAAAGGTCCCACAATGATATATTTCGAGGATAAGGTGATAAGGGTTCGAAATATACTCATCCAATAGGTTTTTGACAAGTTTATGTCTTAGAGTTTACATTATCTTTTCGTTATATTTAAAAAAATCATTTATGAGGTAATTGCTTCATCATCATGGTGTGATAAATAAATTTATTTATTTAATGGATAAAAATTATAAAAAAAATACCATGTTGTAGGAAATATCTTTATCTTTCTAATGAATCTTTATAGTAAAAAATATTACTGGTATAACCACTTCTAAAAATCATTTTAGTAAAACAATACATGTTTGTGACATTTTTATTTTTACTTTAAATAAAAATTTATTAATGTCATTTTCTTACCCAAGTGGCTTCATGGGGTCCCCAATTTGACCCGTGGATTGTCTTGGTCGGCCATGACTCATAAAATATGAATAGGACAAGTGTAATGGTAATTTCATATTATTATAACATTATATTTACCTTAAATTACACTAATTATCTTTAATCACGATTAATAGAACATAAAAGTTACTATTCACCAAAATTATTTTATTCCCATTGAACCACATTTTACTTCCTAATGAAAATGATGTATGTCAGATTTTTTAAATTCAATTCACAGAAGTGGTAAAATTTCATTTAATCGAAAAATCAGTTTTTTAACTACCACTTAGTGGTTTCACTATTCATCATAAATTGATGTTTTTCAGAAAAATACCAAAAATTCACCCTAAGCTATAATTGATATTCTGAATTAAAAAATTATGTCTATTTTAAAAAATTACAAACATATAAGTTTCATTAATTAATTTTATAATTAATTTCCGTTGACAAAACAAATAGCATGTTTTTAAGAAACAATATCATTCAAAAGATTGACAATTGTTTATATCCAATTTCAAAGTGAAATTAATTCTAATGAGAACCATTGTCTAAAATTGTAAATATATATTCTAATTATTCTTTAAAACCAATAAATAGTATAATTTATCACTATAAATTATTTTGATTAAAAAAGTTGTTTTTAAGTATTTTTTACTATTCATCAAAAATTGGAAGATCACAGAAAAATACCAAAGTCTCAACATAGGCTAATTTCGATATTCCAAATACAAAAATTAAGTCCATTCTGAAATATAAAATTTTTATAAATTCAAAAAGTGGGTATTACTATTCATAACGGCTACTTTGATTGGTCACGGTGTGTTAGAATCTCGAACTTGCGTACAATGCAAGCTATTGAATTATTGAAAGAGAAGCATATCATGGAAGCTTGGGGTGTTACAATTTTATTTCTCAAAATTTCTATCCTCTCCTAAATATATCAAATGTTATTTTTTTTTGTGAATACACAAAACACTTTCTTTTATAAGTGTATTCAATAATATGAAAAAATGATTTATTTTATTCTGTAATTGAAATACATAAAACCTAAAATCCCTTTCCAATGGATATAAATGACGTAATGATAGTACAATTAATAATTTTTTTAAAACACCTTGTTTTTATAGGAAACGTGATTCTTTTATTTTCCATGTATTGTTTATGAAATGTTTTATTATGATATATGTGTCTCACATTAATTAAGACATATGAAGGGTAGACCATGATAGTGCCTCAATTAATCATATAATTAATATAATCTATAGAGATTAGATATTTTATGATACCTTGTTGATTAACCTTAGTAGTATTTATGACACCTTGGTGACAAACCATGGTGATATTCTTATGAGTTCTCTATTTGTATTTTGTATCCACATATCTAGGCTTTGATTCATGTTATTTTTATTATTATATTTCATTTTTTACTTCGATGTTTCCTTTTTGGTATTCTTCATGTTCTTATTGAAATTTCTCATGATCACATGTAAAATGTTTCCCTTTCATCCCCTTACATAGCTTTATTCTCACCCTTTAATTTAATATATTTATTAGGTTAATATATGTAGAAAAATTACATATGATGAATCTATGATGAATAATTTCAAGTGGATTATAATAATGTTTTAATTATTCATGTATTATATACCTTTAAAAAAAATTAAACTTTAATAGATTCTTTGTTTTTATAACGTAATTGAAAGGTTTATGTAATAAAAAGGTGACATTACATAGTTTGTATGAAAGGATGTCTTATTTTTTTTAGGAACATAGGATTTGAAAACTATAGTAATACCCTAAGGGACAAGTTAGATTATATAAAAAGATTATGGTACTTTTGTGAAATACCATGTAAGTGGATTCTGATAAAATAAATCCTTTTCTAGATACAAACAAATGGATATGTCTCTAGAATAGATATACCTTGGGGTAAAACTGAAAAATACCACTTTGAGCAGGAATCAATAGAGAAATGATTCAAGAAAATTGTCCTTGTTTTACTCTTCATTTGACACACCCAGGATGTTATTATTGGTTAATCCCATGATTTTTGTGAAACATAATGAAGGGTTCCAAGAAAATGTATTTTTGGATAAATAATAACATATTTAAAGATGATGTTTCAATTATAATATTTTTAAAAGAAATATGATTCCCACTATGTTTTTCTTCTTTAAGAAAATGTCTGGAAATAGGGGGGATAATGTAAATAGTGAGTGCAATGAAATATGAACCAATGACCCACTGATGGAATCTAGAATAGAAAACTACATGAGAATTTTGAATAAACATTCTATAGTTATAGTTAATAACTTGAATCAAAATGAGAGACTGAATTCATCTCAACCAGAACAACATTACTTTGAGTCCTTTATGAATCAACAACCACCTTCTTGTGATGGATCTAACTACCCATTGGTTACTAAAGAATGGATAATCTATATAGAAATTATCTTTTTTAATCTATTTTTTAGGATAAGAGAATGTCACCCTGGTTGGGTAACACTTGGAGGAAGAAGTTGATAAGTTGTAGATAGTTATTAAAAATATGATTCCATGATGGGAGATTGAAGACATGCAGTTGTAATAGTTCAGGGGGACATTTTAAGAAAAATTCCAAATTCGATGTGATCAAAAATATGTATGGAATTAATAGATCCGATGTAATGTATCATAATTTCACTGTAAAATTTTTTAATTACATGATATTATTTCGACACCACATGGTTCGACGACACGTTATTTTGAGGCTCGGTGAGCCCACAACCGAATATTGACCATTATTTTAAGTTCACTTATGTGAATGTACGAGCAAATTTTTTATCTTTTGAACCGGTGCTTGGATCAGAAATCCAAGGGCACCATTAAACTCGTAGTGAATGGATTATCTTAGAAATAGCTAAACATCAATCAGAAAGGGTCAGAAGAGAATGTTAATTTCTGGACTTTTTATATAAATAATAAAATAACATTTCTAAGTTATTTTTATTTTCCATAAATTATTGAGTGGAGACACTACGGTGAAACAAAACACTTTAATGAAGACATTTAAATGGTTCTTTATTTTCAACGTACCCGCTACCACATTAATTAAATAACTCACTTAATAAGTGAAATTAATGAGAATCATTAATGAGGCAATGTCACAACAAAATAGAAATATTGAGACATGTTTTTTAATAATAATATAATCTATTGGAGAGAAGAAGAGTAATCGATGGGAAATATCTGAAAAAAAGATGGTGGATTCCCTCTCCAATGAAGAACAAAGAATGTAGCGACCTACTTTGGAGGATCAGATCTGGAAGTTGACAAGCAGTGATGAATGCCAACGATCGCAGATTGATGATGACATGAATCACATCCTTCATCATCATCAGATCTAGCGAATCCAGTTAGTGGTCTATGATTGATTGAGTTTTCTTTCATGTTCTCAAGATTAGAAACAAACGTGGATCAACCGACTAATGGGTTGATTCATGATTCATTGGTTCGTTTGAGTGGTTCTAATATGTGGATTTGAATTGGGGTTTTATTCAAGCATTGTGTTGATTATTGGGGTTTCCCATGGTTAAACTCTAATGCGGATGGCACAAGCCGACGTAAACAAGGCCTCGTCTCTCTACTTTTGTTGTTCATTGTGATTTTTCCATTGTTAGATGATCGACATGTCAGCAACACATTTCCATGGGATTTATAATGAAGGAAGAATTCTATAGATCCCATAGATTCAAGAGGTTCGAGAAACAAACCATCAGAGTGACTCTGGTGGCCCATCAAAGGTACCGCCCACCGTGGGTGGAGGGAGGTGGTGTGCCTGTCGGGGTGCCATAGCGGTAGAGGGACATGACCAACTGGCCATGACGACATGGAGTGGAATAACTGACCGATGCCACGTGGAGACGAAGTCCCTCATCTGGGACACCCATGAGAATAGAGGAGGTCGATGTCACTTGACCACGATGCCACACCAGTGTTGTGTTGACCAGGTCAAACCCTCGAACTCGATTCGTGGGGGGCGTGGAGGGTGCGAATTGTAAAAACATCCATGTTTGTTGAATACCGAATGTTGTTGGGTCACGTCCGGAGGGGTTAGTTGGCCTGCTATGCCGGGTTGGGAAAAACCGGCGGTTCGGACCAGCACCGGCGGGTCAGACCTGCACTGGCAGGCCAGACACATCCCAGCGGGACGGACCAATGGCACAATGGGCCTTGTGGGCTTGACCGAGTCAGTCCAACTAGGCCGGAATGGACTGGGACCCACCTGGTCCCCGTTTCACTAAATCACCGGTATCCTTCAAAGCTGGCATCCGATTGACGCACCATTAATAGTGTTGAGACCCTTGTGATTTGGAAGTCCATCTGATGAAATCTCTGTGAGTTTTGATAAAAGTTTTCATATGATCGAGTTGGATCGGACTTAAATCCAACAAATCCCTTTTTACAAAAATGGACATATTGTACAAACCAGATGTTTATTCGATGTGTCATTTATTGTTCTGGGACCATTACGATGAGATGGCCCTTTGGGGTTACTCTTTGTGGGACATCAGGATGGTTAAGGTAAGACTGATGTCCTGAGTATTTAAACCTTTATAAATCAAGCGTTCTATGTGTGGGAATCCTTTGTCTAGTTGTGACGTGAAGAATGAATAAAAATCTTGTTTGGGTTAGCACATAGAAATCATGTGTGGGCCAGATCCTAGATATGCTATATGGATCATCACCTAGTGACTATATGTGGGTCAACACCTAGTGATCCTATGTGGGTCATCACCTAGTGATCCTATGTGTTTTTCCACCTTGAGAGCCTGTCTGGGACGTCACCTAATGACCCTGTGTGGATCTATAGAATCGCCTCTCAACAGGTTAACATGATATAGCTTTACAACTAATAATTTTTACTTCATGTACTTATGTTATACAAGGTATGAGAAATTTATTTTACTTTCTATTGTGTGTTTGAGATATTTCATGGTGGTATTACTTATGTTTCATTTCATTTGTGGTGTTTTACGTTGTGAATTAATGAGATACTATTGGGGATTTATTGTCCCCTACTGAGTATTGTGGTACTCACCCATGCATGGGCTTTTCTCACACCTATTAAGTCTTGTTATGATGATAGATATCATTAAATGGGAATTTGGGGATCCAAGACTAGACGATGATCAGAGATAGATCAATAGATTTTCTGAGATTTAGTGACATCTAATGGAGTGTTGTACTTAACCTTTAGGTAGGATCCTTGGCTGACAACCTCCAGATCTTTTACTTGTTTTTTTATAATATCCATTCAGTGGGTCATGTATTCTATCCCCTTTACTTTCAGTTTACACACTTTACTCTCGGTGGTTTTACGTTTTCATGGTTGTATTACTTTTTGTTCCATCATGGTGAGAATTGTGTAGTTTTCCATGTGTTTGTTTGTATAGGTATAAACAAAATACCTTCCTTTTTTAGGATATGATTTTCTAGTACTAGTTATTAGACCCTAGAGAATAGAAGGTGGGCTTGGTGTAGTCACGACAAGGGCCTTGGGATATGGGTCATCACAAATTGGTAACAAAGGGAAGTCAATTCAACCCTAAGAACTAAGAGTTTGTAATTTCAATGGGTGAAATAGTGTTAATTGTCTTGAGTTCAGCATTCATTCTAGGGATTCCAGTGTTGGTGCGGAATCCGACGTATTGATAAACCATGACTTAGAATTCATTTTTCTAACTGGGTATATCAAAACACTAGTAGCATGTGTTTTGGTATTGTTTTTCTCTTGATATTTTTTGAGTTATCTCACAAGGTTTAACTTATTAACTATGTAAATTCAATTTCTCTACAGGATGTCTCTATGAAGACTGACAACTAGGATTCCTGGGAGCGATCATAATGATGGTCCACCGAGCAATGAGGCGTCAGTGTATGGACCACTTAAAATGATAGAACCTTCAAGTGGTGTACCAGAAGCACCATTACCCAAAGATAAGTAGTTTCTACCTCCGAAAATAGTATACAATTTAAGATGATTGAGTGTGCTATACATGTTCTAGAGATAGAGGACTCTATGGTTTTGAGGTGAGACAGATCCTCAAGAACCTGAGGATTTGCTAGAGGTAGTTACTCTGGTTTTTCTCCTATTGGAGACACCTACAGACCAAATAGTGGTTCTAGACACTAGCCATTTTTCGGGCATGACCGGGAGATGGGGGGTCTTGACACTCAAAACACACAAGGAGGTGATTCTTTTCTGTTTAGACTTCGAGAGCCTCTTCAAGGAATATTTTTTACAAGAGACACTTTGCTAAGTGCGTATTCATGTGTTATTGAACCTACAGTAGGGTGACCTAACTATTTTCCAGTAATCAGTGAGGTCTAACAACCTCTCCCACTGCTCCCCCGACATGGTACAAGACCCATTCTTCTGGGCCTGGACATTTTAGATGGGGTTTCGACAGTAGATTAAAGAATTGATTATTTATCTTAGCATATCGACACAAGATGGAGTGCTAGAGAGAGCCCAAATGGCGGAAATTCTCCTAAATGAGCAGGTACCAACGTTGAGAGCCACCACCAAATGATAGGTGTTCGAGTCATCTACAGAAGGCAGTAGGCAGATGATGTAGGGGCCCAAATGGGATAGACCTTCTGAAGGATGACCTTAGTACGTGGTGTCAAAGTGTGGATCTAGAAAGGCATAGGAGGACATCTAAGGGATAGAGTTTGTTACTCTTACGGCAGATAGGGACACATGTCTCGGGAATGTCTGACCCCCCCATGCATGACTAGAAGCCGGTCGAGGGACCACTGAAACAGTGAAAGAGGTTAAATTGAGGAGTTTCTCAGGGTGTCAGATGAGATTGGGGTGCAAGTCGAGTGAAAGGTGGTGGATGACAGTTTGAGGTAATACCACCACCACCCCCATGAGGTCCACCACAAGCTCCGAGAGTAGGTGAACAAGGGTGGGGCCAGATTCAGTCGATGTAGTCTAATGACCATGGCACTACAAAGATGATTTTATGTACGATATATTTCTACTCCATGTTACCTATAGTTTTTATATGCACAGCTACCAATCACTATTTCCTTACCACAGACCTCATTTGAGGCTTAGATATTTCGTTGGTGATGTTGGCTTGATCCTTACAATTAGAGACTCATATGAGAAAGGATTAGAAGAATACACACTGGTGCCATAAGTGAGATCTTACACAATGAGGTGAGAGTTTTCAGTTGGGATCTCATAGTAGCAGCATCGAGGCCTTATTACATCATCTTAGGTATGAACTGGTTATCACAGTCCACTCTCAGATCAATTGTTTTAGGTGAAAAGTGTGTTGTGTTTGTGAGGATGGTGCTAGGTTTTCCTTCAACGGCGAGAAGGGAAACATTTTAGTATAAGAAAGAATTTCTTAGTAGAGAGAGAAACCAATCACTAACAAGTCATCTAGAATTACCCCCAGTACAGTGGAAAAGGGCAGTCTGAGCTTTCTTGAAGTGTTGGACAAGTATGAGGATGTCTTTCCATAAAATGTCCAAGGACTACCTCCTCACAGAGAGGTGGACTTCTACATTGACTTGTACCATGGGAATAAATTGATATCTACACCTGAATATTGTATATCTCCCAAAAAAAATCATGAGTTGAGGGTACAATTGGAGGACTTGCATAAGAAATGGTTTTTAAGGCCCAATGCTTCTCCATGTGCATCCCTAGTGTTGTTTTCCATGAATAAATTTAGGAACATGAGGCTATTCATGGACTTCTATCACCTCAACTAGGTGACCATAAAAAACATGTTTCCACTTACAAGGATTTATGACCTCTTTGATCATCTGAAGAGAGTGAGGTGGTTCTCGATGATCAACCTCAGATCAGGCTATCATCAGCTTCAGGAATTGGATAAAGACATACCTAAGACATCTATTATATGCTGGTATGGTTGGTATGAGTTTTTGGGGATGCATTTCAACATGAAAAATAACCCAGAAGTGTTCATGGGACTCATGAAAATGTTGTTCTAGCCTTACCTTGATTGTTTCATGGTAGTCTTAATTGATGACATCTTGGTGTACTCAGTGTCAGAAGATGATCACACTACACACATGCAGATAGTCCTAGATGAACTTTTAGAGAACTGGATTTGTGGTAATCTCTCGAAGTTCTAGTTCTGGATTCAATAGGTCAACTTTTTGGGACATGTCATCTCGGAGGCCATAGTTTCAGTGGATCCAAAGAAGATATAATCAATGCTTTATTAGGATCCACCCAAGAGTATGACTGAGCTATGGAGTTTCCTGGGGTTGGATGGGTACTACCGAATATCTATACGTAACTTTTCCAAAGTAGAAACACCCTTGTCTAATTGTAAAATTAATGTATAAACCTTCATGTGGACGGAGAGGTTATATTAGAGTTTCTAGGAGCTAAGAAAGTGATTGATGAGTGACCCATCTCGAGACAACAAGATGAGGGCATTGGGTATGTATCCTATTATGATTCACCGGGGACCATACTTGGTTGAGTGCTCATGTACGAGAGAGCAGTGATCACCTAAGGCTCATGATGGTTGAAAAGACATGAGAATAACTATGTGAACCATGTCCGAGAGACAGTGTTTATGGTATTTAGCTTGAAGATGCGGCAGAACAACATTATGGGTTACCAGTTTACTATCTACTTTGACCACAAGAGTCTCAGATATATCTTCTCACAAAAGCACCTGATCCTGAGACAACAATGATGGTTGGAGTTCATATAGGACTATGACTATGAGATACTCTTCACTTATGGGAAGGGGAACATGGTGGCGGATTCACTCATCTAGAGGTCCAGTTTGCAGCTATTGAGTTTGGTGATTGAGCAGGTTGTAGTGATGCAGATATCCTTCATGGATAGTGATGGAGAAGAGTACCTCTAATCCATGATTGTAACTCCCCCACTCTTATAGCGAGTTAGGGATGCATAATATGAGGATGTTTAGTATGATGCCGAATGTGCTCAAATATCCTGAAGACATTCTTCTGATGGATTTTTGATAGGTGGGGAGCACATAATTATTTCCATAGGACACATCTTAGTACCAATGATGTTGCGGATATAGGTGTTTAGGTATTTCCATAATCTCCCGTTGTCTATACATCCTGGTGTGGAAAAGTTATTCCAGGTCCTACGATGTCATTACTAGTGTCCATGGATGAATAAAGCAGTGGTCGAGTTCTTTTCTTGATGTCTCACTTTTCCACAAGAAAAGGTCGACCATCAGGTCCTGGAAGGTTTGACACAACCACTTGATACAATGACCCATGCTTTACATACATTGTTATTACTTCATAATTGATGAATACTTATTATAACATATAACAAAACCATGATTGGACCGTATAGGTATAGTGTCTTTAGAAATTGGGAAACATAAACAACTGGTTCATAAATCATCTACATTGTCTCTTGTTTATTTCATCATATCTAAAGTCCATTTTGGAATATCCTACTTAATACCCTTCTTCCTGACATGGGAAAAAGAAAACATACAAAGGGTGAGCTCAAATTCTCAACAAGGGAAAACAAAGGAAATATCAATCATATCATATTCATAAGAACATAACATTTTGAAAATCTTATCCTGTAAAATAGATCATAATATCATGACATGGGATATATCATAGTAGTGAAAGGTAATCCCAATATTCATAACATAAGACATGAAAATTTTTGGAATACACACATAATCATAGAAAATAATTTCATATTAGTCAATACTCATTGCCAAGACCATCATAGCGGTAAAAGTCCATTACTAAATCGAGTTCACTCCTTGTTCCAGTCCTTTATCACTGAACCGGACTAACTTGTTGTTCCATCCATGTTTATGTAATGAGATATAAATATTTACCCAATGCATTGGACAGAGAAATATGTCCCAACCATCTCATAATGAATCCATTCTTATGTGTGGCCCAAAATCATAAATCATACATCATAGCATAAGACGTGTAATAAAAATGGGATTCTTAAAAATCATGCCATCATCACAAAATCCATATAAGATAAAAGGAATTCATAAAAATAATTTCACAAATACATAATAAAATCAATGTAATAATAGGGATAGAAATAGAGCCCTATATTATCTTAGATGGAAAATAATTTTGATAAAACACTTAAACTCCATTCTTGAAGAAAATATCCATTCTACTTCAAAAACATTTTTCTTTTATCAAAATGTCATACAATTTTAAAGTAAAAGAAGTAAATTGAAAATAAACTTGAAAACTTGTAAAGGAAGAATTATGTAAATAATGTTTTATGAAATCATAAAAATCCTTTCATGCCGTATAAGTTAAAAAAACATTCTTCTCGTACTTTGGCCAGAAAAGTCAAAAAGTAGCTCATATAGATGTTGAGTCAATAAGGTCTTCTATATGAATTTTCCATTACATAATTCAAGGGGGAGATTTTTAGGTCATTAATGTTTCCTTATGACTTTTCCATTTATCTTGTTTTGAAAATCAAAAACACCTTATCATATGGAAAATCTCGTTTTACCCATTGCTTTACTTCTCTAAGGTAAATTTCTTTCCCTAAGAAAATTTATCCATACCATGGTTCATTGTTGATATCATATTTTATTTTCTAAGTATAAAATTCGGATTAAAACAAAAACCTAGGATCTATATAAATACCTTGATATGAAGCATTCTATTTTAGGATATGAATTCTCATAATTCTGGTTATGAAATCTTTAGAGTTCTAACTCCGAATTCTGAATCAGAATTCTGGTTACAAACTCTTTAGTGTTCTGACTTCGAATTCTGAATCAGAATTCTGGTTATGAACTTTCTATGTTCTGACTCTGAATTCTGAATTAGAATTCTTGTTACGAACTTTCTATGTTCTGACTATGATTTCTGAATACTAATTATGGATACGAACTTCTCTATGTTTTGACTCTGAATTCTGAATCATAATTTTGGTTATGAACATTATATGTTTTGAATCTGAATTCTGAATATGAATTTTGGATATGAACTTCTCCGAGTTCTGACTCTGAATTCTTAGGAACTCTGGCTCCTAACTTTGTGAGTTTAGGTTCCGACTTCTTATGAATCCAGACTCTGAATCTCCTTGAAATTCAGATTCCAAAATTCTATGGAATTTAGGTTCTGAATTCATATAAAACAAGATCAGAATATCCTTGTACTATAGAATCCAAATTAATTTTTGGTTAGACTCTAAACATTCATTTTCTTACACTCCGAATATTATAATTTAGTTAGGTAACCATGTTTTTCTTACACTTGTTTTGTTATAAAATGATGTCGTCAATTCAGTTACTCACTATCCATTTTTTGAGTGACACGAGTACATGTCCCTCCAAAATTCAAGGAAAAATATGACTGTTGGATGGGGGAGCCGACCGTTCAAGTTGTGCCTATATATAAGAGCTCATTTGAATGAGCTCAAGACTTTTGGAATTTTTTAAGCTCAGAAATTTCAGAAGTGATTTCTAGAGAGAGAGGCTCTTATAAACTCTCAGGATTTGTGCAAAATGTTTGAACAGCTTGTTCAAACTGTGATTTGTGCAGATTTGCTTTGTCTGACTCTGATTATTGTTGTGTACAATCAAGGGCTTCCGAGGATAGTAAGACAGAGGTTCGAAGTACATTCAGGTTGAGGGCTTGTGGGGATAGCCAGACATACTCTGATCTTGGTATCGATGGCTTAACCTGGTGTGAGTAAGACAAAATTTCTTGAAAGTATAAATCAAGGGACCTTTATCCAAGGTTATTGGATACCCTTCTCTTTGGGTCAAAATATTTACCTTGTTACTTGTTTTGTTACATGTTTTCCGCTGCATTTTTATTTTTGTGGAAAGTATAACTTTCTTATAATTCCTTATACTTGTACTCTGACTTAGTTAGATTTTATATGCTTTAAGGTAGAATATTTTTTTTTAAACTCATATTATGTTTCATTTCTGGAATCACTTTTCTGGAATCAAGAAAGTTATTAGAAATTAGAGGTGTTGTGAATTGTGGTTATTCAAAATTTCCTTAGGTATTTTTAAGAATAAAATTCACCCCCTCTTGTATTTGTATCTCATTTTACATATTTGATCCTACATTTGGTATTATAGAGTATATCATACTCACATACCATATCAACAATTGGTATCAGAGAAGGTTACCTTTGAATTAATCTCATGGTTAAGTTCAGAAGGGAATTCTCAGAATTTCATTTTCCAGATTCATATTTTTTCGGAATCTATTTTTTGGACTCATATAGTTCGGATTCATTTTTTCATAGAGATATTGTTGGTATATATTTTTCCTTTCTTAGGAATATGTTCTTTGATTACAAACTTTTTCTATTTACAAGATTTGTGTGGAAAGAATTTTCATAAAGATGACAGGAATCAATGTTGGTTCTATAGACAATCTCAATCCAACTCTACCACCTATCTTTGATGGAAATGGCTATGAGTATTAGAGAGATTGTATGAAGAATATCATTATCAATACTGGTGTTGATAATTTTGTTATGCTTTCTGGAGGATATAAAATCCCTGACAAGGAAGTTAGCACCTTTACTAATCAAGAAAAGCATGAATATCAATCAAATTATAAGGTACACAATACTTTACTTTATTGTATGAAAAGAAATATATATAGCCAAATTTCATATTGTGAAGCAGAAAATTCTATATGGAATAAAGTCGAAGTTACTCACATTGGAACTTCCAAATTTATTGAGACAAGAAGTGCCATTCTTAGAGGTGAATATCATGGTTTCCTCTTTCCTTATAGAGAACCCATTTGTAAGGTGCAACAAAGATTCATGACTATAGTGAATAGTTTACAATAAATGGGTGAGAAAGGATTATATGATGAAGCTCCTGTTGATACGATCATAGACATCATGCCCAATGAGTGGGAATCCAAGAGGAATGCTATTGATGAAAACAGAAAGGTTACTCATATTACTCATGATGAACTCTTTAGAAATATTCTTCACCATAAAACTAGAATGAAGAGAGTTGATGATAATGTAAAGAAGAAAAATGGAAATGGTAGTGCTATTTTTACTAAAAACTCTAATCATATGAAAGAAAAGACTCCTGATAGAGTCACCAGATCCAAATATAAGAAAGTTGTTATCCAATCCGAATCTAGTGGAAGTGAATCCTCAGATAATTAATTAGAAAATCTTGCTCGAATGATGAACAAGATAGTTGGATAGAGGAACATTCAATCAAGATATAAGAAAAAGGAATGAAAAGATAAGAAAGATTCTGAAGTCACATGTTATGAATGCAAGAGAGATGGACACATTAGACCTGATTTTCCTATTCTTAAGAGAAAATAAAGAAAGGAAAGGAATTCAGAGGGAAAGAGAAAAATGTATTACAAGGATTATGGTAAGAATGTCTTGAAATCTAATGACACCTGGAGTGCCAGTGGTGGAGACACTTTAGATGAATCTACAGATTATGAATCTTCTCGACAAAAGAATTTGGTCTAATATCCAGACTATGGATTGAAAATAATTGCTTTATGGCTAAGGTATACAATTCTGAATCATTAAACAATGTTTCTTTAAATGATAATGATAGTAAATATTATAACTCTTCAGATGAAGAATCCTCTTCTGATAAAGATAATACATTACCTACCTATGAAGAAGTTTCTAGGATTACCAAACATCATGAGATTGAGAATTCAAAACTCATGAAAAAACATGATAATGAAAATTCTAGGAATACTATTCTTACTATGTAAATATCAGATCTTTCTAAAGATCTTGATATTAAAAATTTTGATTTTGAATGTATTTCAAAAAATCATGAGGAAGTAAGTTCTGAGAAGAATAAACATTCTAAAGATATATAAAACGTAATTTCTAAGAAAAATGTTTTTGAGCCTAGCTCTTGTTCAAAATCAAACGTTTTGGAAGACAAGAACTTGGTTATCAAACTCAAATCCGAAATATTTTCCTTGAGGAAGTGTCTGTCAAACTTTACCTTAGATAAAGAAAATTTTGATAAAATGTATTCTCAAATCCGACCTCTAAGGAATAGTTCTGGTTTTTGTTATACTTGTGCTAAACCTATTTTTAGTAAAAAATATTTTGTTCCCCAAAGTGATCCTTTATGCACAATGTGTCAGTGTGGTGGACATTGGGAAAAGAATTTTTCTCTAATCAAAATCTAGTCTTTAGGATTTCATAAAGCCTATTTTTCTAAGAAGATGTGGGTGCCGAAAATGTCTCTTTCTAAGAATTCCAGATCCAAGCATGTTTGGATTCCAAAAACCCGATTCTTTTTTATTTTCAGGAAAATAGGGAAAGTACCAACAACAATACATGGTACATGGATAGTGGATGTTCCTAGAATATGACTAGAAAAAAAACTATTTTGAAAATATTATCAAGATGAATGGAGGAAAAGTAACTTTCGGAGATAATGAACAGGGAGAAATTATTGGTATAAGTAACATTATTCCTCTTGAAAAAACATTGATTTCAAATGTCTTATTTGTTAAGGGTATTAATCACAAGCTCATTAGCATAAGGCAATTATGTGATGAAGGTTACCTTGTGAATTTTAGGAATGAAAAGTGCTTAGTACAGAATTCCTAGTAAGAATTTTCTCTTTCTTCCCATAGGCAATAGAATGTTTACACTTTAAACTTAGAAGAACATAGGAGCCAAGATCTACCTTGCCTTAGTGAAATGGAAGATCATTCTTGGTCATGAAATAGAATTTTAGGACATTGTAAACTTAGGAACTTATGAAAAATTTCTAAGAAATGATTAGTTAAGGATTTACCAGAGCTTAGAATTGACTCTTCAAAAGATTATGAACCTTGTCAATATGGAAAGCAACAGAAATCATGTTTTAAATCAGTCGGTTAAGTCTCAAATACTGATGCATTACAGTTAGTGTATATGGATCTTTTTGGTCCTACACAAACTGGAAGCATTGGGGGAAAGTATTATGTATTTTTCTTGGTTGATGATTACACTAGATTTACATGGGTCTATTTTCTAGAAAAGAAGACTAATGATTTTTATTATTTCAAAAGTTTTAGAGCCCAAGTTAAAAATGAGAAAAACCTTCCATTGAAAACTATTTATAGTGATCATAGAGGAGAATTTCAAAATTCTGATTTTGAAACTTTTTGTAGTAGAGAAGGCATTACTCATAACTTTTCAGCACCCAGAACGACTCAACAGAATGGTGTTGTTGAAAGAAGAAATATAATTCTTCAAGAGATAAGTAGTACCATGTTGAGTGAGTATTCTGTAGCCAAGCATTTTTGGGCGGAAGATATAAGTACTTCTTGTTGTACAATAAATTGAGTTTTTATTAGACCTTTTCTTAATAAAACTCCTTATGAGTTATGGAATGGTAGAAAACATAGAATTTCCAACTTTAAGGTTTTTGGTTACAAAGTATTCATTTTGAATACTAAAGATAATATTCCTAAATTCGCACAAAAATCTGATGAAGGAATTTTATTAGGCTACTCCACAACTTCTAAGGGTTATAGAGATTTCAATAAAAACACTTGTACTATAGAAGAAACAGTTCATGTTAAATTATATGAAACTAATCCTTTTGTTTTTAAACAACCCCAACATACATCCTCAGATGTGTTATAAAAAACTGATTATCATCCTTTTATAGAAGATCCTTCTAATAAGGAAAATCTATAAGAAGATACTACTAGAACATTTACCCCAGAATATTTCCTACCCTATGTTGATGAACAAGTTTTACAAAACCCAAATCAATTGTTTATAAAGAATCATCCAAGTGATAGTATCATTGGTTATGTGAATCCACATGTAAGGTCTATAAGTTCATTAAGAAATGAAGTGGAACATCTAGAATTCCTTTCCCAATCAAAACTAAAAATCACTGATGAAACGTTAGGTGACGATGACTGGATTAAAGCCATGCCAAATGAACTAAATGAATTCGAAAGGAATAAAGACTGGACATTTGTTGAAAGACCTAAGGAAACTTCTGTTATTGGAGTAAAATGGGTCTTCAGAAATTAGTGTGATGAAAATGGAGTCATTGTAAGAAATTAAGCTAGATTAGTTGCTAGAGGCTATAATCAACAAGAAGGACTAGACTATGAAGAAACCTATGCTCCAGTTTCCAGAATTGAATCTATTCATTTTCTACTTTCCTTTATAGCATTCTTCAATTTCAATCTTTTTCAAATTGATGTGAAATGTGCCTTTTTTAATGGTTATGTTCAAGAAGAATTTTTTGTTGGACAACCTCCTGGTTTTGAAGATAAAAAACTTCCTAATCTTGTTTTTAGACATTCCAAAGATTTTTAAAGCCTTAAACAAGCCCCATGAGCTTGGTATAATAGACATACAAGATTTTTGATTCAAAATAACTATGTTAAGGGAAATGCAGATCCAACCCTCTTTATAAAAAAAGATAAGAAAAATGTTTTTATTGTTCAAATTTATGTCAATGAAATTATATTTGGTTCATCTCAGAAATCTTTAACCAATTAATTTGCAGATCTAATGAAATCTGTGTTTGAAATGAGTATGATGTGTGAGTTAACATTTTTCCATGGTTTTCAAATCTCTCAAAAACTAGAAGAAATCTATATGTCCCAACACAAGTATATTAAATATATTCATAAAAAGTATGGATATGAAAAAACTAAGTGTATAAGTACTCCCATTGGTACCTCAAATTCACTTGATTGTGATGAAGATGGAAAACTAGTAGATCAAACAACTTTTAGAGGTATGATAGGAAGTCTACTTTACATGATAGCTAGTCATCCAGACTTAATGTTTTCAGTATGCTTATGGAAAATATATCAATCCAATCCTAAGGAATCTCATTTAAAGGCATTGAAAAGAATTTTTCACTACTTAAAGGGAACCATGGATTTAGGAATCTTTTATACTTCTAGAAATGATTTTGTTTTAAAAAAACTTTTGGATGATGACATTGGTTGATGTAGGATGGATAGAAAGATTTCATCTATAAATTTTCATTTATTAAGAGATTCATTAGTTTCTTGGTCTTGAAAGAAGCAACACTCAGTAGCACTTTCCACTACTGAAGTTGAATATGTAGCAGCTGGAAGTTTTTGTGCTCAAGTGTTGTGGATGCAACACACACACAGACTATGGAATGAGTTTTACCAAAACAGTGTGATAATACAAATGTCATTTCCCTTATTAAAAACTCTGCACATCATTCTCATGCAAAGCACATAGATATTAGGAATCACTTTCTTAGGGATAACACACAAAAATGAGATATCATTCTTCAATTTATTGGAATGCAAGATCAACTTGATGATATTTTCACAAAATCATTACCTTATGAAAGATTTTATTACATTAAACGGAAGTTAGTAATGAAAACTGTAAGGTAATCTTCCTTGATTAACTTCTTGTTAAATCAATCTCATTATAGTAATAAACTCCTTTTCATAGGAAGAGTACATCTATTATTGACGATTTTCAAAAAATTTCGTTATGAAATTTTTTGTAGTCGTGTTTTCAAAACATTTTGTTATGAAATTTTTTGTAGTCGTGTTTTCAAAAAATTTCGTAATAAAAATTTTCATAGTTGGTTTTTCAAAAAATTTCGTAAAGAAAATTTTCGTAGTCGGTTTTTCAAAATTTATCATTATGAAAATTTTCGTAGTATGTTTTTCAAAATTTTCGTAATTAAAATTTTCATAGTTAGTTTTTCAAAATGTTTCGTAATGAATACTTTATTTTGAAATTTTTTTAATGAAGAATTTCGTACTCGAGATTTTCGTAATGAAAATCTTCGTACTCGACATTTTCGTAATGAAAATTTTAATACTCAAAATTTTCGTACTGGAATTTTGGTACTCAATATTGTTTTCAATAATATGTTCAACTTTAGATTTTTTCAAATATGTTTATCATAGTCAATTTTTTTAATCTAATGTTTTTCAAGAATAAAATCACATATTATGAATAAACATCCTAGAAATTCGAAAGGAATTGTTTCCTTCTTAAATTTTCGTAGTTATTATTTCATTACTGGTATTTTCTTTGGTATTTTAAATTCTCATATTCTCTTTTATCTTAAAAAAAGCTCAAAAGATCAGATCTGACCCAATTTTTCCTTGTGGCCTTCATATCAATCATTGGATCTAATCAAATGGTTTCTCAACCGTTAGATTGGATTTAGAAGATGAATGGTCACCTCCGCCGCCTATATAAAGGACCGCTGATGGGTTTTCCCACACCGGTATTCAAGCTCTCATGTGCTGATGTTCTACCCTCCTTTGGTATGCTCATTCTGAATCTCTCAGAGTTCCTCCAACCCGAATGTCTGCAGAAGCATATTCTCAAGATATGTCAACTATGAAGCCAGTGTCAAGTTTTCAAGTGTATAGAGAAAGGATGGTCTATCAGAACTTTTTTAAATACAATTCTATTATCTACAAGAATATCAAGCTCAATGGATGGGAAAGTGTATCCATTTTGAAGACAGTAGCTCATGATGCTGTGTATCCATATTTTCTTATAAAATTTTATGATTCAGTTTTTTTTAAGGAAGATGGTAGACAAAAATTATCCTTCAAAAGTTTTGGTAAAACTTTTAAACACTCTTACACCAAGGATGCTAGCTTGGTGGGGCTATCATATGAAGGGGAAGCTGAGTTTTTCTCCTATAGACTACCGGATTTTCAAGGATGGTTTTTTAAGGTGAAATCTTTGGAATTTCTTTGACTATCATATGTCAAGAATGCACGGATTTCTCACTTATCTATCAACAATCGCATCCTATAGTTATGGGTTCATGGTTTTTTCTTACCAAGAAAATGTGATAAGGACACCTTAAAGAAAAGTGAAATATATATCTTGGATTTCTTTGTGAATCTATGGAAAATCAATTTGATGAGGAACATTCTCATTAAGGTAAAGAATATCGAAAATTTGAATTTGATAGCTCAGATTATTATGTATCCAACCTTACTTTCCAAACTAATAGTTCGGTGTCTTGATTCGTTCAAGATACCTTGAAGTTCCAAGCCAAGGAATTGTAAAGTTATGCTTGTAAGTGATGAAACTTTGAAAAGAATGATTATGGGATTTTCTAAGGAGTTAGGATAATTTTATGATCTTCCAGTGGAAGAGGAAGAAGTCATTCCGAAAAATCTGAAAAATATGAACCGTCAAAGAAGGATGGAAAGAAAAGAAACATGAAGGAAGTGGAAGTAGAAGACAAAACCCCTAAGTCTAAGGAAGTCCAATATGAACCTCCTAAACCTCAGAAGAAAAAATCCTAACCAGACGAGGTTGTAGAAAAATGGAGGGAGGATAAGGAAAATAGATAAGCAGTGGAGCCACAGTTGGGTTTGGATCTTGCTGAGGCTAAGGAATTGAAAGAATGAGCTTCTTAAGAGCTTTAGAAGAAAGGCAAAGAGAAGAAAATTAAGAAGAAGATGTCTGAGGCTGAAGTTTTTCAATACCATATAAGGGATACTGAGATAGCATCTGAACAAATTTATGTTCCGAAAACCTTCCTAGTAGAACCTTTGCCTGAGACTCCAGGGAATAATTTCATCACTTCGGGAAAAGCTAAAGGAAAACTTGTTGAAGAAATGGAAGAAGTGGAAGAGGTGGAAGAAGAAGAAGAAGAAGAAGAAGGGAGTAGTAACAAAAATGATCTTATAAAGCAAGTTAAAGATTATCAAGACAAGGGAACTCCATCTAAAAAATTACCACTCCGAACTTCTGAAGATGATCCCTCCAAGCATATCACTCTAGAGAAGAATGAAGATAAGGATGAAACGAAGAATGAAGAGATGGGTGAAGAGAAAGGTGATTAAGAAGTTGAAAATTTTCTTGAAGAAGAAATTCTAAATTGTGATTTCATTCTTCTTGAAGACATTGAGTCAAGAGCTAAAAATGAGAAAGTCGATGAAGATAATATTGTACAGTTGTCTGGAAGTGAGCATGAATCCCCTGATGAGGAAGCCATAATGAGAGTTCATAAGGGTAAACAAGTGTTTGTTGATACTCCTAGAAAATCTGTATTGAAGAAGATGGAAGTTTAAGGAACTTCAAAGAGGAAGCTTATTGAGTTTGAAAAACAAGAATCAACAAGTAGAGTCTCGGATTCTGAATCATCTTCGCTTGTTCATGATTTTGTTGAACAATCCTTGAAGAAGCTTATCGGGGTCATTCCGACATTTTCAAACATAGACTGTAGATGAAAGATGATTCAACATTCTCTTATTCAAAAATCATATTCGGTGTTTATGCTGATGGAAAAATGTGCCAAGATGGAATCAGATTTCAAAACATTCCTCATAGGCTATGAATCTCACAAAATGTCATGTAAGAAGATAGCCAGCTGGTCAAAGAAGACAGTACAAGAAATGAGTGACCTCGATCAATTTCAAGAATATGTTAATGAATCTTTTGATACCGAATACACCAAAATCAAGGATCTTACAAACAGATTTAAGGAAAATCTGTCTCTAGAACAAAATACTCAGAATCAAGATGTGAAAGATCTGAATAGGAAGCTGAGTTATATTGTTCAAAGATGGAAAACAGAAAATGATCTTCGGATTGAGATCCGTGAAAAGCTAGTGAAGCAAGACGAATTGCTAAAGGCTCAGGAAGAGGCCATGAAGTCTCAGGAAGATATGATCAAAGTAATAGAAAAGAAATCGTAGGAGGATCACAAAGATCTCAAAAATCTAAAGACCATTTTGCAGAATCTAATTCCCAATTAAAAAGAAGCAAAATATATCCAAATATGATCTTTTGTTGTATATGTTTTTCCTTGTACAAATTCTTCCATTTATAAGGAAATTGTGGTTTCTTTTTTTCATGTTTGTTTGTACTAATATTTCAGGGAAAATATTTTCTTCCATTCCCTCAAACTATTTTTTGAAAATCAGAAAGGGGGAGAAGGAAAAAGAATTCTAAAGGGGAGAGGAAAAAAGATTTATAAGTATTGAAGAAATATCCCTAATTAAGGGGGATATCTAAATACGAATATTTCCACATTCAAATGAAAATTCTCATTCCAGAAATCTAGAATACAATCCATAGAGTTACAAAGCCTAAGGGAGGGTTAGTCGTATTCATCTTTACCAATGAGAAATTGGAGATAAGCTTTTTTTTCAAAGTCTATAATTTTTCTATGTCCTTATATTATTTTTCATAATGTTGTTTGTGATTTACAAAAAGGGGGAGACTGTTGAGTCAATAAGGTCTTCCTTGTGACTTTTCCATTCCTTCATTCAAGGGGGAGATTGTTGAGTCATTAAGGTTTCCTTATAAATTTACCATTTCTCTTGTTTTGAAAATCACAAACACGTTATCTTAAGGCAAATCTCGTTTTACCCTTTGGTTTACTTCACTATGGAAAATTTCTCTCCCCAAGGAAATAAATCCTTACCATGGTTCATTGTCCATATCATATTTTTCTTCTAAGTATAACATTTGGATTGAATCCAAAACCTCATATCTATATAAATACCTATATATGAAGCATTCTATTTTAGGATCTGAATTCTCAGAATTCTGGTTATGAACTCTTTAGATTTCTAACTCTGAATTCTGAATCAGAATTCTGGTAATAAACTCTTCAGAGTTCTGACACTAAATTCTGAATCAGAATTCTATTTAAGAAATATCTATATTATGACTCAAAATTCTAAATCAGAATTTTAGATACGAACATTCTATGTTCTAACTCTAAATTCTTAGTATGAATTCTGGATAAGACCTTCTCTGAGTTCTGACTCCGAATTCTAAATCATAAATCTGGTAACGAACTTTCTAAGATCTGACTTCAAATTATGAATACAAATTCTGGATACGAACATCTCTGAGTTATGAATCTGAATTATTATGAACTCTCTCTCTGAACATTGTGAGTTCAGGTTCTGCATTCTTTTGAATCCAGACTCCGAATCTCCTTGAAATTCAGACTTTGGAATTCTATAGAATTCTGGTTCTGAATTCCTACAAAACAGGATCTGAATATCCTTGTACTATAGACTCTGAATTTTTTTTTGTTAGACTATGAACTTTAATTGGAATACATGCAAAATATTGGAATTTAGTTATGTAACCATGTTTTTCATACACTTGTTTTGTTATAAAACGATGACGTTCTTTCAGTTACTAACTAACCATTTTTTGAGTGACAGTGTACAGGTCCCTCTGAAATTCAAGGAAAAATATGACCATTGGAGGAGGGATCTGACCATTGAATCTGTGCCTATAAATAGAAGCTCATTTGATAGAGCTCTAGACTTTTAGAAATATTGAAGCTCAGAACTTTGAGAATTGATTTCTAGAGAGAGGGGCTCTTATAAACTCTCAGGCTTCGTGCAGAAAGTTTGAATGGATTGTTCAACCTTTGCTTCGTGCAGATTTTCTTTGTGCGACTCCGATTATTGCTGTTTAAAATTGAGGGCTTCTGAGGATAGGAAGACAGAGGTTCCAACAATATTGATGTTGAGGGTTTACGGGGAAAACAAGACAAACTCTGATCTTTTTATCGAGGAATTACCCAAGTGCGGGTAAGATAGAATTTCTTGAAAGTATAAATCAAAGGACCATTATCCAAGGTTGTTGGATACCCATATCTTTGGGTCAAAACACATACCTTGTTACTTGTTTTGTTTCAAGTTTTCCGCTACATTTGTATTGTTGAGGAAATTATAACATTCTTATACTTCCTTATACTTGTATTCTGATTTAGTTATATTCAATACGATTTAAGGTTGAATCTTATTTTTTGTAAACTCTTGTTATGTTTCATTTCCAGAATCACTTTTCCGAAATCAAGCAAGTTATTAGAACTTAGAGGTGTTGTGAATTTTGGTAATTTAAAATTTCATTAGGGATTTTTAAAGTATACAATTCACCCCTCATGTATTTTTATCTCATTTTACTTATTTAATCCTACATTTGGTATTATAGAGTATATCATACTCACATACCATCACAACCAAAACGACACAAGATTACTTTCATATCTTTTACTAAAAATTCATCAACGGGTAAAATTGGATTTAAAAAATTATAGGAGGATTGAAATAAAATTAAATATTTTGGAAACATGGATGTGGATGATAAATATACCCCAGTAAATTCTGGAGTATAAACAATCTCAGATAAAAATGAGATTGCGATATTTTCCCTTACCTTAGGTCCAAAATGCTATGTATGTATTCGAACATCGTGTATAATGATTTAAATAATGTCATTGAATTATCCAGAATCATATACATTGTTATGATATCCTATATGGTCATATTCTTATCTTCTTATTAGTAATATTTCATTGCTACTTGTTATTCGGGTGTTCATTTCTTTATGTTCTTATGCGTGTTTTGTCGAATAAATTCTTATTCATCTTTTTAGGTTATAGCTACATCATTTTCCGAATGGAATTAGTATAATATATTTCCGATTTATTCATTCAATTTGTTTATATAATCATGGTATAATAAATATGAGGTAGAACAAATCACATCGCACCGTGGAGACGGTAAGCCGTACGTACGCACGAGCGACGATATCATTCCCATAATTATTGAATTGCATTTGAGTGGATGATAGAATATCTCAGAATTAGTATCATGTTATCGTAATCATATATAGTTATTCTTTACACCATTATACCCATCTAATTAAGGTGGTGGTGGAAAATTGATTACACCACGGCGTGGAAACGGTATTTCGTACGTACGCATGCGCGATGATTTCGTTTTCCGTAGGATGGATAAAAGGTGAAATATGGTTGTTTCATATTTATAATAACATATCAGTATTTTAGTGATACTTATTTTATTACTTTATAATGAAACAAATTAATAAGAGGAAGTAGAAGAATAAATAAATTTGAAAGGATCGATAAAGGATATTATCTCTTCGTCGACGCGCCTCTTCTAAACCTCCTCTTTGGGCACTAAAGTTGGTCAATGAAGAAGAACATGACTTCTAGAATGTTTCGATGGATGTGTAGAAGAGAAATGTAAAGGTTTTGGCTAATCTTGAAGGCTGAAAATTTTGAGGAGGATAGGGAGGAGTTCCCCTTTTATAAAGGAGGAGAGGGGCACCTTTGGAAACATAAGAAATATTAAAATATAATAAATTCAAACCCCACTAAAAAAACTCCAAAAATTACTCAAATCCGAATATTAGATGATATAGGATTGTAATCTCATCAACCAATAAATTTTAGAGATGTTGGAAAATTATTTTAAACCTTATCAACTTTATTTATCCTTATTTAATCTATTTAATTTTATTTGTGGAAATAGTATTCTAAATTTTAAATTGTTATAAATAATTTTTTATATGTTGTGAATTTTCTATAATTGGATACTATATGACAATTTATACCATATAAATTTCAATTTATAATTTTTAAATATTTTTGTGATTTTTAAACAATTTTATAATATGTTATTTTTATAAAATAACAATAGTGTCGATTTTGACACTATTCATTTATTTGAATTTAAATAAAATCCACATCGAAGATATGTTCGAACTAAAAGATTTTATAGATTCATGACATGTCATATGTGTCTAGAAAATTCATGGATCACATTAAATAGTTAATATAATATTTATTTTAATATTTTTAGAACCATTTATTATTATATTTCAATCAATAAAATAATTTCAACATCACTATTTTGTCATAATTAATGATAATTATTTAATCCCTAAAAATTCTAAATAAATTCACATGATGTATATATGCTTATTATATTCATGGAAACTATTCATTTTTTATGTTTTATAAAGTTTTTAACTAAATTAAAATTATTACACTTATAAGATATAAGAGAGTGACATGCTGTCACTTTCTTTGCTTTTAATAATAATTATATAATTTTCATGGTCAAAAATACATGAAATGAATATATTCCTACCATTAGGTGATATGGGTAGACTATTATTCATCCAATAGAATTTTGGCAGGTGTTAGGGTAATTTTATAATCTTATTGTTTCACTTAATTGCCTGATTTACCATTAACTATAGTAAATAAAATATACCCTAGTTACAATTCAAAATATAAAAAAAATAAAAGTATCATATTAACATATATAGTACTTACCCATGCACTCACACAGAAATACATTCAATGATTACTTTCTAGAAGAAAAAACTATATTGCAATATTAACGAACATCAATATTGCATATATTGAAAAAAATGGTGACACTTAATATTGAACTGTAATCGGATATAATATATAGAATTGAAAACATAATAAAATAAGAATAATAAAATAAGAATAAGAAAATAATATAGAATAATATATAGTATAATATTGAAAACATATTGGAGAATATATGATAATATGTAAGGAAAATAGAAGTATACCATCACTGTAAAAAATAAACCATTGAATGTAGTGGATCAATACAGGGGAAATATATAAGAGATCAGAATAGAAATAGGGAATGTGTAGTTTTGAAAGATATAAATGGAGTAAATGATAGTGGAATATGAACTATATTAGAGAGAGGAAAAATATGTGTAATAGGAGGCACTGGACGATGACATGGAGGATGCATATTCAAAAGGGAAAAGGGATTATAAATATAACATTTAATTCATGAATGGTTTTGTAACACCCCAAGTTTTTCTAAGATAAATAGAAATTCATGGAACTTTGTTTTAAAAAGATATATTAAATTATCCTTTAAAACATAACTTTTCTTCTTTTATATTCTGAATTTCAAGAAACTGTCATCTACAATTGTGTTCAGTATGTTATTTAGACTCTGATGAAACAAACTTGTTTTTTTTGGTGAATAGTAACATACCCTTATGAATAGTAATATGAATAGTTATATGACCTCATGAATAGTAAATAATATTATTATTTTATTTTCCCAAGGAAATAAGATAATGGGATCTCAATTAATTTTCCAATGTCACATAAAACTAATTGCACTTCAATATTGTTATTTTTTGAATTAACTGTGGCCTTATTTATAAATTAAATTAATAATATTTAGAAATTTATTTTTTAAAAATGGAGTTCATTTTTTAATTTTACACGTCGAAAAATGGTTTGGGTAAATTTTTGGTATTTTTCTGAAACTCTTGAATTTTCGGTGAATAGTGAAATATGATAAAACACCGTATAATCAATTTATCAGTAAAAATGCACTATTTATGACATCATAAGTGATGCAAGGAAACTTTCTTCGAACTCACAATATATTATCACTATATAGGGCCACTTTATTTGAGATTATTTATAGTCTTGATAAAAATATTATAACATTGATTAAAATAATCTAAAATACCTCCCCTCCTCCACTATAAGTACCACCCTCACTCCCCACTTCCTCCCACACCTCTCAAGCCTTGAGCAGTGTCTAATTTCGGCCAAATTACCTCCCCAATCTTCTTCCCCACGTCCTAGAGCTACTGGTCTCACCAAAAGACAAAAAATCAAAGCCCTTAAGAAGGATCTCAAGGAGAAGAGATCAAGAGGTAAACAACCTCTTTTATTTTCCTTCTTTTCATTCATTTTATGTTATTCTCTTCCATTACCTTTGTCTTTTGTTGGGATATTTCATTAAATATTTCCCCTTACTGTCCATATATTTTATGAATGAAGATATATTCCATTCCTCTCATCAGACTTGTTTTTATGAAATTTTAAGAGACGTCGTTAGGCTGCCGAGTTTTTGTGAGAAATTTCTCAAGATTTTCTTTTATTTCATAATTCGTTTTTCTTCTTTCCACACTCCCTCTTATCCAAGAGGCATGAAATCTCCAAAATAATTTATATTCATTATGTTCCCATGATTATGGAAAATTCATCATCAGTATTCTTCTCCTCTTCCACTTATTTAAAGAATCAAAAAACATTGTCCATTTGTGTCGAATTACCGACATCATGGACGATGTATTTTCAATTTCCATTAATTCATTCAAGTCTGGTCATGAAACCATTTATATGGTTGAACCAGGTTATAATATATGTTTTATGAATCATATATGGTTCTGGAATTCTTTTTTACTCATGGTTCGAATTTAAAATACAAAATGAAGTTGTTATTATCAAAGAACAACTAAAATGATCTGAACGAACATCATTAATGTTTTAACTTATAAGTAATTCTCATATAAATAATAAAAGTGATAGACGGTATAAATTATGGTACTAAAAATATGTAAATACTACTCCATTCCATTTCTGGAGTTTCACTTCCAATCAACAAGAATGATTCATCATGAACCGATCGTGAAAATCACAAAAGAACTCACCCAAAATAATGCAAGGAACAAAATACTAGTCAATTAAGGGGTGAAATGAGGTTATTAAATGACCATATATAATGTTATAAACATGAACATGTTTCTGTAAAATACTAATAACACTCTTTTAACTATTAAAAAAGTGTTTTTAACAAGTTTTAAGTAAGACAATCCTAAGGTCAGGGAATTCTTAACCCGATTTCCATTCTTTGGGTTAACATTACACTTCGTTATTTATGTGGTATTTAAATTGTTTGTGTGATGAATTATGATTAAAAAATGTTTAATAATGTGTATTTACAGAGCATATACATATTACATCTACTATATTAAGTCTCACTTCAAGTATATGATGTATATAAGTGATTTTTCTTCTAAGATTTTCTTTTAAAATTCTATTTTACCATAATCAAAAGCAATGTTTTTAAGATATTATTTATGTTGTATGATTATGTTTTGGTTATTGGGAATTTTTTATGATGAATATTGGGAGCTATATTTCCCTTCAATGCATTGGGTATGAGTAAGTTGGAGGTCGGCCGTATGGTTACTCCAAGTGTAACTGCGATGGTTACACAAAGTAAGGTAGTCGTGAGGGTTAAAACTTTTAATGTAGCCAAGACGGTTAAAAGATTATGTAAGTAATTCCCCAAGATACCTATATGATTATATTTATGTTTGTGTGGATCTTTTGTAAATCTCATGTTACACGAATTAATTATTTATGGGTGGAAAGCATGTCTTTTGAAAATGTTTTCATACGTTATGAGTATTCAAGGAATAATGTGATTTTTCCTTATTTTTCATACCTTACTGAGCTTTTGTGCTCATCAAAAGTTTTTAAATGATTTTTCACAGGTTAATGGATGAGTAATACAATGAAAGAAGACATTCTAAATGTTGATGAATTGTTAAGGAGTCTTGTTTTAAGTTATAATGTTTTATATTATGAGAAAAATGGAAACTGATTTTATGGTATCCACTATGTAACAATGTGTAATGTCATGAATGTTTTTTCTTAATTATCTAAAGCTCTATCCTTGAAAATATCCTCAATGTAAAAGGAAGTGTTTTCTTGAATAAATTCAAGATTATGTATGTAATAAGGTCGGGTCCTTATAGTTGGTATCAGAGGATGGTTTAGATAACTTTAGGGGTTAGGGTGATGCTGATAGAATACCATAAATGATTTTGACTTAATGTTTAATTTGTTATAGCATTTAAAGATTACCATGTTTCTTCATCTAAGGAATGTTTGTTCAGAATGGTTGTCCGCAGAAGGAATAGGGACGATGAGGAGGAGACGCACTGACAGAATGGCATCCTTCCTGATCTACAGCCCGGAATGGTAGGGATTGGAATCGAGTAGTTTGTGACAGTAATGGCTCAGCTAATGCAGGAAATAAATGGTGGGGGAATCCATTCAAGAGAACCAATATAGGTACCACAACCAAACATGAAAGTGGTGGAACATTATATGAGACAACATCCTCTTACATTCAATGGATCTTCTAATGCAGTGGCAGCTGAAGGATGGATCGAAGCCCTTGAAAAGATATTTAATGTTATGGGATGTTCATAAAATCAAAAGGTAAGTCTTTCCATTTATAATTTTGATGGGGAAGTTGATCAGTGGTGGTAAATGGTAAGGAATATCAGGGGTAGAGAGGATTTTGATGCCTTAGAGTGGGATGAATTTAAAAGTCATTTTCATGAAAAATATTTTCCTAAGGTGGTGCGACTTAGAATAGAGAAGCAATTCCTTGAATTGAAACAGAATGAGGAAGATTCAGTGGCTGTGTATGAAGTGAACATCACCTGACTGGAGAGGTATGCTCCAAATCTTATTCTAGATCTCGATATCAAAATAAACCGCTTTTACTTATGATTGAAGCCAAGGAATCGAAGGGTGTTGGCATCCCGTGAATTCAAAAGTTATGAGAAACTTGTACGTTGTGCTGAGAGGGTAGAGATGGAGTTTGCTGATGATCCTGTGAATTTTGGAAACAAAGAGAAGAAGAGGTCTAGTTGGAAAGCAATGGGTAAGAATCAACCAAAGAAATATGAGGGTAAGAAAATACAATTTCCAGTTTGTGAAAAGTGCGGCATGAATCACCCTGGGGAATGTCTTATAAAAACATGGATGTGTTTTAAATGTCGTATGTTTGGACATATGGCCAGAGATTGCACTGAAAATGATCCAACGACTAATCCTGATAAACAAACTGTAAAGTGTTTTAAATGTGGTGAGATGGGTCACTATGAAAATGTCTTCCCAAAGAGAGATCTGAATGATGCAAAGAAGCCAGACTACAAGCAGAAAGGTGTAGTGAGATCCTTTGCGACTACATCAGCAGGCGTAATTCCATCCAATGAAGTTGTATCAGGTACTTTGTTTATTCACTCAAATTTTTCTAATGTTTTGTTTTATACGGGGTCTACACATTCCTTCATCTCTGAGAAATTTTCTGGTAAATTAGAAATATCACCTCAACAGATGAGACCTGAACTTGTTGTTAAAACACCAGGGGAAATGTTATAGGATAGAGGAATTATAAAAATATTTATATTGTGGTATGTGGAAAGAATTTACCTGCAAATATTGTTGTTTTACCCCTAGTCGAGTTTGTTGTTATTCTGGGGATGGACTGGCTGTCTGATTATAATGCTAAGATTGACTATAGAGCTAAAGAAGTTGTTTTTTAGAAAGAGTTTCAGTTTTTATACAAGAATGAACCCATACAATTGATAATATATTAGGAAGCTGAGAAATTATTGAAAGATGGAAATGAATGTTATCTTTCTCATATTATTGAAAACAATGGAACTATTCAAATTAATGACGTGCCAGTGGTAAATGAATACATTGATGTTTTCCTGAGGAGTTACCCAGTGTCATACCTGAACGAGAAGTCGAATTCACAATTGACTTAGTGCCTGATTCTAATCCAATTTCAAACCCCCCATATCATATGGCTCCAATATAACTTTTTGAATTGAAAAAATAGTTGCAGGATTTGCTTGTCAAAGGCTTCATTTGTCCCAGCACTTCACCATGGGGAGCCCTTATTTTGTTTGTTAAAAAGAAAGATGGTTCCATGAGACTTTGCATTGATTATAGAGCTTTTAATAACATCACTGTTAAAAAAAAGTATCCTTTGCCTCATATGGATGACTTGTTTGATCAGCTCCAGGGAGCTCAGTACTTTTCCAAAATTGACTTGAGATCTGGATACCATCAGCTGAAGGTGAAGGAGGATGACATCCCGAAAACAGCCTTTTGTACTAGATATGGGAATTATGAATATTTTATTATGCCGTTTGGGTTAACTAATGCACCTGTGGTATTCATGAATATTATGAATAGAGTGTTTCCTGAGTTCTTGGATAAGTTTGTGGTTGTATTGATTGATGACATTCTGGTATTTTCTAAAAATAAAGAGGAGCATGAAAAACATCTAAGGGTTGTTTTACAAACCCTAAAAGAAAAAAAAATATATGGAAAATTCAAAAAATGTGATTTTTGGTTGCAACAAATTTCTTTTCATGGGAATATTGTAAATAATCATGGAATAACATTTGATCCTTCCAAAAAAAGTAGTTGATGAATGGTCAAGACCCACAAATGTTAAAGAGATTCGTAGTTTTCTGGGCTTAGAAAGTTATTACTGATGGGTTTTTAAGAACTTTGCACGGTTATCTAGCCTGATAACTAAGTTAACATGGAAAGGGGTTAAATTTGTTTGGACAGAGGAATGTGATGTTTGTTTCCAAGAACTAAAGAAGAGATTGGTGAATGCTCTAGTTTTGGCCTTACCCTCCCAGAATGGAGAGTTTTCCATCTACAGTGATCCTTCCTTGAAGGGAATTGATTGTGTTTTGGTGAATAATGATCAAGTAATTGCCTATGCTTCGAGAAAACTTAAACCTCAGGAGCTAAATTATCCCACAAATGGTTTGGAATTGGAAGTTGTGGTTTTTGCTTTGAAAATATGGAGGCATCATCTATACGGAACCAAATACCAAATATATACTGACCATGAAATTCATAAGTATATATTCACTCAAAAGGAATTAAACATTAGGAAGAGAAGATGGCTAGAACTGATAAAGGATTATGACTGCACGATCAATTACCATCCTGGAAAAGCAAACAATGTAGCGGATGCCTTAAGTCGGAAAAATAATGCATCATTAACCATGATACATTTGGAACATGATCCCCTGATTATTGATTTGATGAATTTTGGCTTAAGAGTTTTTGGTGTAGGGAATATATCTGTTTTGTTTCAGGTTTCAGTGTAGTATTCATTATTAGAAAGAATTTTGAAAGCGCAGAGGGAAGACCGTGAGCTACAGAAAAAGGTAGAATTGGTTAAAATGGGTAAGTTGCCAGAATTTAATCTTGATAAAGATTGTGTTTTATGATATGGAAAAAGGTTGTGTGTGCCTTGTGTTTCCTAGCTGGAGAAAGAATTGTTGTGTGAAGTTCATAGTTCTCCATTTTTTGTTCATCCTGGAAGTACTAAGATGTACAGAGTCCTTTGAGAGTATTATTGGTGGAATGGGATGAAAAGAGATATTGATGACTTTACAATGAAATGTTTGACATGTCAGCAGGTTAAAGCAGAGCGGCAGTTACCAAAGGGGATGCTTCAACCTTTTCCAGTGCTAGAGTGGAAATGAGAGAATATATCCATGGATTTTGTGGTGGGACAACCAAAGACTTCTCGAGGTAATAATGTGATTTGGGTTATTGTTGATCGGCTAACAAAGTCTACACATTTTCTTTCAATTCGAGATACAATGACTTTGGATCAGCTTTCTCGATTGTACCTCAAGGAAATTTTCAGGTTACATGGAGTTCCTCTTTCCATTGTGTCTGACCAAGATCCCAGGTTCACTTCTAACTTTTGGAAGGGACTTCAGAAGTCGTTGGGCACAGAGTTGAATTTCAGTAAAGCTTTTTACCCTCAATCGGATGGGCAGTCAGAACGAACGATTCAGAATTAGTAGGATATGCTTTGAGCTTGTTCAATAGACTATGAAGGAAGTTGGGATCATCATCTTTCTTTAGTTGAGTTTTCTTATAATAATAGTTTTCATTCCAGTATTCAGATGGCACCTTTTTAGGCCTTGTATGGGAAGCGGTGTCAGAATCCTGCGTTTTGGGATGAAGTCAGTGAAAGAATGTTGATGGGGCCAGAATTAGTTGTAGAAGTGGCTGAGAAAGTGAGGATGATCCAGAAACACATGAGGACAGCTTAGAGAAGGCAGAAATGTTATGCAGATAACAGAAGGAAAGACTTCTCTTTCAAAGTAGGTGACCATGTTTTCCTTAAGTCTCTCCTTGGAAATGTGTGATGTGTTTCAGTAAAAAAGGAAAGCTAAGTCCACGGTTCATCGGTCCTTTTGAAATCTTGGAGAAAGTTGGAACAGTTGCATACCGCGTAGCTTTGCCTCCGAGCTTGTTTCAGGTACACAATGTTTTTCATGTTTCGATGTTGAGAAAGTATGTGCCAGATTCATCACATGTCTTGAACCTAGAAGTAGTTCAGCTAGAAGAGAACCTTTTTTATGGAGAGAACCCAGTTCAGATTCTTGATCGAAGGGAATAGGCATTGCGGAACAAGGTAATCCACCATGTAAAGGTTTTTTGGAGAAACCACATGGTTGAAGAAGCAACATGGGAGTCTGAAAATGATATGAGGGAAAAATACCTTCAGTTGTTTAAAAAGTAAATAAAATTGCAAGGATGAAATTTCAAGAAATGCATGGAACTTTTTTTAAAAAAGATATTTTAAATTAGCCTTTAAAACATAACTTTGCTTCTTCTATATTCTGAATTTCAAGAAAATGTCATCTAAAAGTTTGTTCAGTATGTTATTTAGAGTCTGATGAAACAAACTTGTTTTTTGGTGAATAGTAACATACCCTTATGAATAGTAATATGAATAGTAATATTACCTCATGAATAGTAAATAATATTATTAATTTATTTTCCCAAGGTAATAAGATAATGGGATCTTAATTAATTTTCCAATGTCACTTAAAACTAATTGCACTTCAATATTGTTATTTTTCAAATTAACTGTAACCATATCTAGAAATTAAATTAATAATATTTAGAAAATTATTTTTGAAAAATGGAGTTCATTTTTTAATTCTACATGTAGAAAAATGGTTGGGGTAATTTTTTGGTATTTTTCTAAAACTCTTGAATTTTCATTGAACAGTGAAATACGATAAAATACCGTATTATCAATTTATCAGTAAAAATGCACTATTTATGACATCATAAGGGAAGAAAGGACACTTGATTCAAACTCACATGATATTATCACTATTTAGGGCCACTTTATTTGAGATTATTCAAAGTCTTGAAAAAAATATTATAATAATGATTAAAATAATCTAAAATACCTCCCCTCCTCCACTATAAATACCACCCTCAATCCCCTCTTCCTCCCACACCACTCAAGCCTTGAGCATTGTCTAATTTCTTCCAAATTACCTCCCCAATATTATTCCCCACTTCCTAGAACTGCTGGTCTCACCAAAAGACCAAAATAAAATCCCTTAAGAAGGATCTCAAGGAGAAGAGATCAAGAGGTCAACAACCTCTTTTATTTTCTCTCTTTTCTTTCATTTTATGTTATTATCTTCCATTCCCATTGTCTATTGTTGGGATATTTCATTAAATATTTCCCCTTACTGTCCATATTTTGTATGAATTATGAGATATACCATTCCTCTCATCAGTCTTGTTTTTATGAAATTTTAAGAGACGCCGTTAGGCTGCCGAATTTTTGTGAGAAATTTCTCATGTAACGCCCCAACCCTAGTTACCCAGAGTCGGTGCATTATTACATAACATTGGAATGATCATGAGAAAGATCAAGTCTCGAAAGACCGATTAGTTTAGTAGCCTTGGAATAACTAGATACATCCATAAATTTTTACATTACATCATAAAAAAAACATCTTGTCTTCATATCCACTCATACTATCCCTACAGGTCATTCATAAATTACTTCTTCATAATCCTGAAAAAAAAATAAAACATTGAAAGGGGTGAGCTCGGATGCTCAGTAAGGATAACATTATAGCAGAAGCTTTCATAAATAAGCATAAACACTTAAGGCAATTTATAACTAAAACAAAAGCCTTTGAAACTTGAACTTCAGCATAAAATGGAAAAGGTAAAATGAAATAATGCCATTTACTTACTCACATGGATATTCTACTAGTCGAATGATCACATGCAATATCAATAACCACTTTCATAATGATGGAATTCATAATGCCAGACTATCATAACCACATAGCCAAGGCCTCATGCCAAGACTACAAATAAGATTTTTCCAAGGCCTTATGCCAAGACACTAGTTTGTCTCATGAGACCTACCGATGCATCGAGGAGCTATAGCGGGCTCCACCCGTCACTTATTAAGTCCAATGCATTCCTCATATGAATAGGTTTAAGCATAAAATAAACATTCGTATTAAAACTAGCATACGAAATGTCAATACTTTAACTACAAACCATGAATGGTATAAAAATAGAACATCCACAGTCAAATATAACTCATTTTATACAATATGGAAGATTGTATTGTATCACATTAACCTCTATAATGAAGGATGTTGACATAGATGAAAATAATCATCAAAACTATTTGAGAGAAATATCCCCCTTTTCTTGAAAACATTTAAAAGTCACACTATTTGTCAAGAAGCCATTTAAAAATAGATTTTTGAATCAAAGTGTCCCATACCACTTTGAAACCTTTTAAAAGGATTTTTAATTTCTAAACTTTAATGTCCATATAAATAAATCCTTAAAACCATTTTTAAAACATGGACATTAATGAGAAAGATTTAGATGAATATGTCTTTAAAACATTTAAAAATGGTATTTTAGTTAGAGATTCTAACCAAAAGAGAGACACTTGAAGGAAAATAATTGAGGTAATCAAAAATTTGTAATATCATGAGAATAAAGGGGATTCATGACATACTATGTCAAAGTACATTATATACACCACATAAAAGTGATTTGGTGTATATCAACAAAGAAGTCTCAATGGAATGTAAGTTGAGATGAAATCTCTCATAAAGGCCATATCCTTAGGTTAAGGATAAATCAACAACATAATTATGTGTGAAAAATATAAATACACTAAATATGATTGGATATTCAGTGTAAAACAATCAAAGTATATTCACACATATTCCTGTAAAAACAACACCAACAAATTGGATGTTTAACTCAACAAATGGTGAAAGAGTTAAAATTACTCTTATCAAATTCATATCAATGACTTGAGAATTTTCAATGGAGTGATTATGTGTATCAAAAGTATATCCACAGGAAGGGGAGTGGAAATTATGACATAATCAAATGAATAGTGATTCCACACATAATCTTGGGGTAATATAATCAATGAAATATGCGTAAAGCCAAATGAGTTGAAATTGAAATCTCAAATTCCCTTATTGATTAGGTAACTTAAGAAACAAACACCCATGAAAGAAATATCATAACATGATGATGTAAATACCCATAAAATAATGTATATTACACAATGAATACAATCATGGGTAGTACACATACACCACATGCAATAATTAAGTGGTGATCAATGGAATTCTCACGGAATTAAAAGTGAGACAAGAAACCCCTTACCACGTTAATCAACTGAGTCGCATGGCCAAAAGTTAATAACCACCAAATGATTTACAGAATGACATGAATATAAAGTGAATTATGATAATATATATCAAATGTAAGTACACAATACACCACTTTCAATAATTTAGTAGCGAACAATGGAAATCTCACGGAATTGAAAGTGAGATAAGAGAATCCCTTACTTTGTACTTTTTCCTTGGTCGATGGTAGTTTTACCTCCTGTATAATGGTGAAATAATTGTTATTGAATAATACAAGAATAAGTTACTTTAAAATGATATCATATATGATCTTTTAACATTGATTTGTTAATAATATCTTAGAATTATCGTCATTTCAGGTGTTAACGGGTTCATTTTACTTTATATTCTTTGTTATGTGAGCCATATTCGTTATTAATGGGATGTATATTATTCATATCCAGAATGGTATCAAGTCCTTAAACATCATTTTAAATCATCAAATGATAATTATACTTGAATGGATACGATGGAGAATGAATCTCATCGCGTTCGTGGAGACGGTAGTCCGTACGTACGCACGAATGCTACTTCCATTTAATTTTTATTTTAAAAGAATCGAATCCAAATGATACATAGGTATATTACTATTCCAGTAAAATATAATATTTCATATATGTTACTTAAGTTCATTAACACCATCCTTTATACGTTCCATGTGTGGTATGAACGAGTCATATCATTTTAAGGGGGCGGTAGTCCGCACTTCCTCAAATGAAATTATCGTATGCATATACAACATGAAACGAATAATTGTATGAAATAAAATGGAATTACAGAATCTTATATATAAAATATATATATCATTAATATCATATTTAATTACAGTGCCATCCTAATGGCCACCATGAGAGGCGGTAAGATGTATTTGAACAATCATCGTTTCGTGAGGCGTTAGTTTGCCATCCACAGAAACATTATGTTCATCATCCATTAGATGGAGTTGTGTGAATGTGTAGTTTGAATCCTTCTTATAACAACATCCTAGTATATTGTGGATACTGGTGTTGTTACAAAAGAAAGGAAATAAAAAGAGTTTGGGGGTTGGAGAAGCAAAATAATTGAAAATAATTTAAGAGAAAATGTTACCTTTAATTTAGGTAACTCACTTTGGTTGGAACCAAAGGACTTCTTGAAATGCTTTCTGCCTAATGGGAAGCTTCAAGAAGGAGTAGAGGGATGTGGGGAGCTTAGTTGGGTAGAGTTTGGACGAGCCAAGTGGCTTGAGAGGTGTGAGGAATGAGTAGAAGTGGTCTCCTTTTATAAGGGAGAGGAGGGGCTCTTTAGGAAAGAGTGAAAGTATTACTTTATAATATAATTATATTCGGTTTATAATGGTCCAAAAATCATTGAGGTCGAAGATAAGATGACTCATATTCTAAATAACATCAACCAATAAGAATTGGACAGGTTTTAGATAATATTTTAATCATTATAATCTTATTTATTTAAATGATTTATTAATGAGGTAAACATTTCATCATTATTGTGTCATTAATAATTTAAATTATTTGATGTCTAAAAATTATAAATAAAATATAATTATGTAGGAAATATTTTTAGCTTTCTAATGAATATTTATAATCGAAAATCCAACATGTATAACCCTATGTAAAAATTGTTCTTTTAAAAGATGTAAGCTTATGCCATTTTTGTATTCATTTTAACTTAATTAAAATAAAGTGTCATTATCACTTACATGTGGATCAATGGGGTCCCAAAATTGACCCAAAGATGCCCATGGTCGACCATGTATAAAACAATAGGGTTAAGACACGTTTTAGGGTAATTTAGAATTATTATAATATTATTTTTTAACCCTTATTTACCGGATTTACCCTTAACCATGGTAAATAAAATATTTACCGCAGTAATTATTCAAAATGTTTAAAAATAAAAGTTACCTATTTACAAAATTTGAACATCCTGATTCCAAATATGGAATCCATTTTTCTAAATTCAAAACACAGAAGTGGCAGAAATTAATTTCAAATTAATTCCCGCTGTCAAAACAAAAAGCGTGTTTTTAAGAGATAATAACTATCAAAAGATTGACACTTGTTTATGTTCGGTTTAAGTGTAAAATTATGTCCAATGACCAAAATTATATTAAATGGTAAAAATATATTCTAAATATACTTTAAAACCACTTAGATTCATAATTTATCACTATTAATTATTTTGATTAAAAAATTTGTTTTTAATTAAAATTTAGTAATTTTTACTATTCATCAAAATATGAAAGTTATCCGAAAAGTACCAAAATTTCACCTTAGGCTAAATTTGATATTCCGAATCCAAAAATGAAGTCCATTTTGAAATATAATATATATATAATTTCAAAAAATTAAGTATTACTATTCATAACGGCTAGTTTGATCGGTTGTGGTGTGTGTTAAAACTCGAAGTTGCGTACAACACACGCTACTGTTTTATTCAAAGGAAAGCGTACCGTGGAAGCTTGGGATGTTTTATTTTAAATTTTTTGATGTCCCCATTTAGTCAAAAAGTTTAAAATATTTTATTTAAAAAGGGTTCACTATTAAAAGTTGGTAAAACTACAATACTGAAGATGAATTTGTTCTTACATTATGTCTAAGAAACTCATAATATGGATTCTAAAATTATAAGGATTATATAAAGTTTAAAATTTAGTTAATACTATTCATAACCTTTTTTGAACGGCTTGTTTGGTAAGTCATGGTGCGCTTGAACTCGGTGTTGCGTGTAGTGCAAGTTATTGAATTATTTTGAAGAAATAACACACTATGAAATCTTGGGGTGTTACATTCTCCCCTCCTTCAATAAATTGCGTCCTTGCAATTTGAAATTGTTCTTCGAAAATAAAAGGTTGAAAATAGAAAATATATTTGTGGGAAAACCCACATCCGAAATTGGTTTACTAAAATTTAGTCTTAATATGAGGAAAAGAGAAATGAAAGGGTCACCACCAAATTATGATCTCGATTAGGAGAACATTGGTGGAAATTAGAGACATATAATTGGAGAAAAAACGTAAATATTTATAGGTAGTGGTTGAGGTCATCAATCACAAACAAGTATAAAATTGAGGTCCTTAAACTCATCAATCTATGATGATTTGAAGTACCATCGGTTCAACAAAATATAGGGTATTGGGATCACACATTTTTGACATTTCAAAATATCTTAGTTGAAATCCCACATCGAAAAATGAATTAATGAGGCCTCTATTTAAAATAAAGAGTGGAAAGTATGAAGATTACCGAAAATAACACATACTAGGGTTCCATGTAGGAAAATATGGATATGGAGGAGAAATCTAACCATCAATTATCTGATGGAGAGTGGTAGAGAACATGGCTATGAAAAGGCCAACAATCCCAAAGCCATAAATTAGTGATGGTTTAAGGTACCATCTAGGACAACATTTTTTTTTAAGTTACATTACATAAGGAAGAGGAATTCATTTATGATATTGACTAAGAACATTATGATATATACTTAAATTTTAAGTATATTTTCATTCTTTAATAAATTTCCACCACTAACTCAATTTTTTTTAAACGATGAGTATTCAAGAAGACTTGGTCACACTGGAAGAGCTAGAATAAACTTCTATAGAATCACATGATCCATGCAGGATAAACCATATATTTACATTGTCTTTGAAGATTAATCAAAACCAAAATGGTTAGTGAATGATCTAATGATCCCCCAAAAGGGTATTCATTGAGATAAATATGCACTAATCTTAATTTATAAAATTAAACCAACAATACCCCAAAGTTAAATAGATACCATTCAATAACCAATTGTCCTTAAAATCCTTTAATATAATCCAAACTAATATTGAAACCCAAAACATAGAAGAATTTGATTATGTAGTCTCCCATGTTACATTGTATCTCCAAATGACATCAAATACTCTTAAAGTCACATACTTAAAAGTAATTAACATCATCACATATTCTCTGTTATAGGTCAATCATTTCCATAAATAACCCAAATCACTATAAATCAACAATAAAAATGTGGATAAAAATCCACCATTACTCTACAAATGAAACCTCATTGTATTCTATTTTCCTTGGGAATATAGTGTTTCTAACAAAACGAACATCTTCCAAAATAACATTTATCACTGAATCACCAAATCATTTTCCTATACCAAGGGTATTCATTTGATAAGACATAAGAACCCAAATCATCTTATTATTGATCAATAAAATCATTTAACAAAAAAAATAGTCATACTAACCAGGGACTTCACGTAGTCCAGTGGTAGGCGATAAATCCCAATCGCACTTTGGTTGTGGGTTCGATTCCCACAGCTTTGTCCGACGCGACGGGTTGTCACACGGCCTACGTGTTGTCCTTTTTCAAAAACTATATTCTATAATAATACCAAAATGAGATAAATTATTCAAAATAACATAATTTAACCACAAATGTTATATCATACTTTGCATTTTCATCCCAAATTATAATAACTTATCATTTTCTCAAACCCCAATGATCATATAAAACCAAATGGTTATTTATACCTATATCCACAAGAGAAGAGACAATTATTCCTCAAATATCATTCTCACATGGCAAACTGAGGGGTTACAAATACAAGAGAAAATTATTCCAAAGTAAACCCATCAACAAGGAGTGATAATACTTTTTAAATTTTTCTCCAACCATTTATTTCCACATAGCTTCTTCTTTGAGCAAGAAAATATCCTATAAAATAGGACATTCACTCGGGTAATGGCCAGGTCCCCTACATTTACGGAAAATGACTGTAAATGGACTCTTGGGACCATTTTTATCTTCTTCCATAGTACTCTTCATTTTTCTTCGGCAATTCTTCACTTTATGTCCTTCCTTCCCGCACGTAAAACATTTCGTTGTCCCATTGAGACACTTTCCTGGGTGTCCCTTTCCACAATTCCTGCATGATGAAAATTGAGGTTTCTTTTCTCCATGGTCTCCATTGCTGGAGATCTTATCATTTATCACCTTTCTCTTCCTTGTTGAGTCTGGGAGTTGGTTAATATATATGTTGTTGATCATATTTTTGGAAAACTGATTTGGCATAAAGACGATATCTTTTACGCCTATCAACATTCCATTTTGTTTCTCATTTCCACCACCGTTCCCACCTTGTACATCATTCTCAAAGTCACTATGACTTCCTTGGAATCCAGCCATTGACTAAAACCAGAAAGCATTGTGTGAGTAATAGTAGTCGTAAAATCATTTAGAGATTAAAATGTCACCATATTCTCAATTTGAAACATATTAGGATTAACCAAGGTCATTTACTCTCATCTTATGTATATATTACTTAAATCGGTTTGTAAAGAAAATGTAAATTATCCTAAGCATATCCCCCGGGAGTGTCGTAACCAAGAGTGCAGCAAGGCCCGTTTTCGTGCACCAGTTCCTGTTCGAGTCTAGCTCAAAGCGGTGTTTTCGGGTTTTACCCCTAGGTACATATGTGCCAGAGCCGCCTCTACCTGCTCGTATCCAGACAGGGATGTATTGCTCGGAAAACTCACAAAATCTCTACAATACCAAAATTCTAGGAAGTTATTTTATACTAATCCTCAAAGTTCATCTTAGGTCTACGTGCTCTAATCAGAGTTTATCTAAATCTAGCTACCAAGGTTTGTACTAAACTTCCTCTGATACCAACTGTAACGCCCCGACCCTAGTTACCCAGAGTCGGTGCATTATTACATAACATTGGCATGATCATGAGAAAGATCAAGTCTCGAAAGACCGATTAGTTTAGTAGCCTTGGAATAACTAGATACATCCATAAATTTTTACATTACATCATAAAAAAACATCTTGTCTTCATATCCCCTCATACTATCCCTGCAGGTCATTCATAAATTACTTCTTCATAATCCTGAAAAAAAAATAAAACATTGAAAGGGGTGAGCTCGGATGCTCAGTAAGGATAAAATTATAGCAGATGCTTTCATAAATAAGCATAAACACTTAAGGAAATTTATAACTAAAACAAAAGCCTTTGAAACTTGAACTTCAGCATAAAATGGCAAAGGTAAAATGAAATAATGCCATTTACTTACTCACATGGATATTCTACTAGTCGAATGATCACATGCAATATCAATAACCACTTTTATAATAATGGAATGCATAATTCCAGACTATCATAACCACATAGCCAAGGCCTCGTGCCAAGACTACAAATAAGATTTTGCCAAGGCCTTGTGCCAAGACACTAGTTTGTCTCATGAGACCTACCGATGCATCGAGGAGCTATATCGGGCTCCACCCGTCACTTATTAAGTCCAATGCATTCCTCATATGAATAGGTTTAAGCATAAAATAAACATTTGTATTAAAACTAGCATACGAAATGTCAATACTTTAACCACAAACCATGAATGGTATAAAAATAGAACATCCACAGTCAAATATAACTCATTTGATACAATATGGAAGATTGTATTGTATCACATTAACCTCTATAATGAAGGATGTTGACATAGATGAAAATAATCATCAAAACTATTTGAGAGAAATATCCCCCTTTTCTTGAAAACATTTAAAAGTCACACTATTTGTCTAGAAGCCATTTAAAAATAGATTTTTGAATCAAAGTGTCCCATACCACTTTGAAACCTTTTAAAAGGATTTTTAATTTCTAAACTTTAATGCCCATATAAATAAATCCTTAAAACCATTTTTAAAACATGGACATTAATGAGAAAGATTTAGATGAATAATTCTTTAAAACATTTAAAAATGGTATTTTAGTTAGAGATTCTAACCAAAAGAGAGACACTTGAATGAAAATAATTGAGGTAATCAAAACGTTGTAATATCATGAGAATAAAGGGAATTCATGACATACTATGTCAAAGTACATTATATACACCACATAAAAGTGATTTGGTGTATATCAACAAAGAAGTCTCAATGGAATGTAAGTTGAGATTAAATCTCTCATAAAGGCCATATCCTTAGGTTAAGGATAAATCAAAAACATAATTATGTGTGAAAAATATAAATACACTAAATATGATTGGATATTCAGTGTAAAACAATCAATGTATATTCACACATATTCCTGTAAAAACAACACCAACGAATTGGATGTTTAACTCAACAAATGGTGAAAGAGTTAAAATTACTCTTATCAAATTCATATCAATGACTTGAGAATTTTCAATGGAGTGATTATGTGTATAAAATGTATATCCACAGGAAGGGGAGTGGAAATTATGACATAATCAAATGAATAGTGATTCCACACATAATCTTGGGGTAATATAATCAATGAAATATGCGTAAAGCCAAATGAGTGGAAATTGAAATCTCAAATTCCTTTATTGATTAGGTAACTTAAGAAACAAACACCCATGAAAGAAATATCATACCATGATGATGTAAATACCCATAAAATAAAGTATATTACACAATGAATACAATCATGGGTAGTACACATACACCACATGCAATAATTAAGTGGTGATCAATGGAATTCTCACGGAATTAAAAGTGAGACAAGAAACCCCTTACCACGTTAATCAACTGAGTCGCATGGCCAAAAGTTAATAACCACCAAATGATATACAGAATGACATTAATATAAAGTGAATCATGATAATATATATCAAATGGAATTACACAATACACCACTTTCAATAATTTAGTAGCGAACAATGGAAATCTCACGGAATTGAAAGTGAGATAAGAGAATCCCTTACTTTGTACTTTTTCCTTGGTCGATGGTAGGTTTACCTCCTGTATAATGGTGAAATAATTGTTATTGAATAATACAAGAATAGGTTACTTTAATATGATATCATATATGATCTTTTAACATTGATTTGTTAATAATATCTTAGAATTATCGTCATTTCAGGTGTTAACGGGTTCATTTTACTTTATATTCTTTGTTATGTGAGCCATATTCGTTATTAATGGGATGTATATTATTCATATCCAGAATGGTATCAAGTCCTTAAACATCTTTTTTAAATCATCAAATGATAATTATACTTTAATGGATACGATGGAGAATGAATCTTATCGCGTTCGTGGAGACGGTAGTCCGTACGTACGCACGAATGCTACTTCCATTTAATTTTTATTTTAAAAGAATCGAATCCAAATGATACATAGGTATATTACTATTACAGTAAAATATAATATTTTATATATGTTACTTAAGTTCATTAACACCATCCTTTATACGTTCCATGTGTGGTATGAACGAGTCATATCATTTTAAGGGGGCGGTAGTCCGCACTTCCTCAAATGAAATTATCGTATGTATATACAACATGAAACGAATAATTGTATGAAATAAAATGGAATTACAGAAGCTTATATATAAAATATATATATCATTAATATCATATTTAATTACAGTGCCATCCTAATGGCCACCATGAGAGGCGGTAAGATGTATTTGAACAATCATCGTTTCGTGAGGCGTTAGTTTGCCATCCACAGAAACATTATGTTCATCATCCATTAGATGGAGTTGTGTGAATGTGTAGTTTGAATCCTTCTTATAACAACATCCTAGTATATTGTGGATACTGGTGTTGTTACAAAATAAAGGAAATAAAAAGAGTTTGGGGGTTGGAGAAGCAAAATAATTGAAAATAATTTAAGAGAAAATGTTACCTTTAATTTAGGTAACTCACTTTGGTTGGAACCAAAGGACTTCTTGAAATGCTTTCTGCCTAAGGGGAAGCTTCAAGGAGGAGTATAGGGATGTGGGGAGATTATTTGGGCAGAGTTTGGACGAGCCAAGTGGCTTGAGAGGTGTGAGGAATGAGTAGAATTGGTCTCCTTTTATAAGGGAGAGGAGAGGCTCTTTAGGAAAGAGTGAAAGTATTACTTTATAATATAATTATATTCGGTTTATAATGGTCCAAAAATCATTGAAGTCGAAGATAAGATGACTAATATTCTAAATAACATCAACCAATAGGAATTGGACAGGTTTTAGATAATATTTTAATCATTATAATCTTATTTATTTAAATGATTTATTAATGAGATAAACATTGCATCATTATTGTGTCATTAATAATTTAAATTATTTGATGTCTAAAAATTATAAATAAAATATCATTATGTAGGAAATATATTTAGCTTTCTAATGAATATTTATAATCGAAAATCCAACATGTATAACCCTATGTAAAAATTGTTCTTTTAAAAGATGTAAGCTTATTCCATTTTTGTATTCATTTTAACTTAATTAAAATAAAGTGTCATTATCACTTACAAGTGGATCAATGGGGTCCCAAAATTGACCCAAAGATGCCCATGGTCGACCATGTATAAACCAATAGGGTTAAGACACGTTTTAGGGTAATTTAGTATTATTATAATATTATTTGTTAACCCTTATTTACCGGATTTACCATTAACCATGGTAAATAAAATATTTACCGCAGTAATTATTCAAAATGTCTAAAAATAAAAGTTACCTATTTACACAATTTGAACATCCTGATTCCAAAAATGGAATCCATTTTTCTAAATTCAAAACACAGAAGTGGCAGAAATTAATTTAAAATTAATTCCCGCTGTCAAAACAAAAAGCGTGTTTTTAAGAGATAATAACTATCAAAAGATTGACACTTGTTTATGTTCGGTTTAATTGTAAAATTATGTCCAATGACCAAAATTATATTAAATGGTAAAAATATATTCTAAATATACTTTAAAACCACTCAAATTCATAATTTATCACTATTAATTATTTTGATTAAAAAAGTTGCTTTTAATTAAAATTTAGTAATCTTTACTATTCATCAAAATATGAAAGTTATCCGAAAAGTACCAAAATTTCACCTTAGGAAAAATTTGATATTCCGAATCCAAAAATGAAGTCCATTTTGAAATATAAAATATATATAATTTCAAAAAATTAAGTATTACTATTCATAACGGCTAATTTGATCGGTTGTGGTGTGTGTTAAAACTCGAAGTTGCGTACAACACACGCTACTGTTTTATTCAAAGGAAAGCGTACCGTGGAAGCTTGGGATGTTTTATTTTAAATTTTTTGATGTCCCCATTTAGTCAAAAAGTTTAAAATATTTTATTTAAAAAGGGTTCACTCTTAAAAGTTGGTAAAACTACAATACTGAAGATGAATTTGTTCTTACATTATGTCTAAGAAACTCATAATATGGATTCTAAAATTATAAGGATTATATAAAGTTTAAAATTTAGTTAATACTATTCATAACCTTTTTTGAACGGCTTGTTTGGTAAGTCATGGTGCGCTTGAACTCGGTGTTGCGTGTAGTGCAAGTTATTGAATTATTTTGAAGAAATAACACACTATGAAATCTTGGGGTGTTACATCTCAAGATTTTCTTTTATTTCATAATTCATTCTTCTTCTTTCCTCACTACATATTATCCAATGGGCATGAAATCTATAGAATCATGTATATTTATTATGTTATCATGCTTATGGAAAATTCATCATCGGTATTCTTCTCCTCTTCCACTTATTTAAAGAATCAAAAAACATTTTCCATTTGTGTCGAATTACCGACATCGTGGACGATGTATTTTCAATTTCCATTAATTCTTTCAAGTCTGGTCATGAAACCATTTATATTATTGAACCAGGTTATAATATATGTTTTATGACTCATATATGGTTCAAGAATTCTTTTGTACTCATGGTTCAAATTTAAAAGACAAAATGATGTTGTTATTATCAAAGAACAACTAAAATGATCTAAACGAACATCATTAATGTTTTAACTTATAATTCATTCTCATATAAAGAATAAAAGTGATAAATGGTATAAATTATCGTACTAGACATATTTAAATACTACTTCATTCCAATTATAGAGTTTCACTTCCAATCAATAAGAACGATTCATCATGAACTGATCGTGAAAATCACAAAAGAACTCACCCAAAATAATGCAAGGAACAAAATACTAATCAATTAAGGGGTGAAATGAGGTTATGAAATGACCATATAAGATGTTATAAACATGAAAATGTTTCTGTAAAATACTAATAACACTCTTTTAACTATTATACAGGATGTTTTAACAAGTTTTAAGTAATACAAGCTTAAGGTAAGGGAATTCTTAACCAGATTTTCATTCTTTGGGTTAACATTCTACTTCTTTATTTATGTGGTATTTAAATTTTTTGTGTGATTACTTATGATTATAAAATGTTTAATAATGTGTATTTATAGAGTATATACATATTACATCCACTATATTAATTCTCACTTCATGTATATGATGTATATAAGGGATTTTTCTTCTAAAATTTTCTTTTAAAATTTTCTTTTACGATAATCAAAAGAAATGTTTTTAAGATATTATTTATGTTGTATGATTGTTTTTTGGTTATTTGGAATTGTTTATAATGAAGGTTGGGACCTATATTTCGCTCCAATTCATTGGGTATGAGTAAGTTGTAGTTCGGCCGTATGGTTACTCCAAGTGTAACTGCGATGGTTACACAAAGTAAGGTAGCCATGAGGGTTACAAATTTTAAGGTAGCCAAGATGGTTACAAGATTATGTAAGTAATTCCCCAAGATACCTCTATGATTATATTTATGTTTGTGGGGATCTTTTTTAAATCTCATGTTTCAATAATTAAGTATTTATGGGTCGAAAGCATGTCTTTTGAAAATGTTTTCATACGTTATGAGTATTCGAGGACTAATGTGATTTTTCCTTCTTTTTCATACCATACTGAGATTTTGTTCTCATCACAAGTTTTTAAATGATTTTTCACAGGTTAATGGATGATTAATACAATGAAGGAAGACATGTTAAATTTTTATGAATTGTCAAGGAGTCTTGTTTTATGTTTTAATGTTTTATATTCTGAGAAAAATGGAAACTGATTTTATGGTATCCACTATGTAACAATGTGTAATGTTATAAATGTTTTGTCTTAATTATCTAAAGCTCTAAACAAGAAAAGATACTCAATATAAAAGGAATTGTTTTCTTTAATAAATTCAAGATTATGTATGTAATAAGGTCGGGTCCTTATAGTTGGTATCAGAGGATGGTTTAGATAACTTTAGGGGTTAGGGTGATGCTAATAAAATACCATAAATAATTTCCACTCTATGTTTAATTTGTTATAGAATTTCAATATTACCACGTTGCTTCATCTAAGGAATGTTTGTTCAGAATGGTTGTCCGCAGAAGGAGAAGGGATGATGAAGAGGAGAGGCACCGAAAGAATGACATCCTTCCTAATCTACAGCTCGGAATGGTAGGGATTGGAACCGAGGAGTTTGTGCTAGTAATGGATCAGCTAACATAGGAAATAAATGGTGGTGGAATCCATGAAAGAGAACCAATAGAGGTACCACAACATAACATGACAGTGGTGGAACATTTTATGAGACAACATCCTCCTGCATTCAATGGATCTTCTGACGCAGTGGCAGCTGAAGGATGGATCGAATCCCTTGAAAAGATATTTGATGTTATGGGATGTTCAGAAAATAAAAAGGTAAGACTTTCCATTTATTGTTTTGAAGGGGAAGCTGATTAGTGGTGGTCATTGGTAAGGAATATCAGGGGTAGAGAGGATTTTGATTCCTTAGAGTGGGGTGAATTTAAAAGTCTTTTTCTTGAAAAATATTTTCCTAAGGTGGTGCGACTTAGAATGGAGAAGAAATTCCTTGAATTCAAACAGAAGGAGGAAGATTCAGTGGCTGTGTATGAAGCTAACACCACCTGACTCTCGAGGTATGATCCAAATCTTATTCTGGATCTCGATATCAAAATCAACTGCTTTTACGCAGGATTGAAGCCAAGGAATCGAAGGGTGTTGGCCTCCCATGAATTAAAAAGTTATGATAAAATTGTACGTTGTGCTGAGAGGGTAGAGATGGAGTTTTCTGATGATTCTGTGCATTTTGGAAACAAAGAGAAGAAGAGGTCTAGTTGGCAAGCAATGGGCAAGAATCAACCAAATAAATCTGAGGGTAAGAAAATACAATTTCCAGTGTTTGAAAAGTAAGGCAAGAAGCACCCTGGGGAATGTCTTAGCAAAACTGAGAAGTGTTTTAAATGTGGTAAGATTGGACATATGGCCTGAGATTGCAATGAAAATGATCCAATGACTTGTCGCGACCCGACCCTACCCGGGCTCGAGACATAAATACCCCAAGCCCGCCTCCATAGGCCAGGGGCTGGCGACCAGCGCCGAAGGCACAACAACTCGGGGAGGCCTTTGCCCAAATACTTGTACACACCCACACGTAGCACACTCAATGCAAAAGTTCAGAGTAAAAAAGAAAGAATAAGTAGAGTAAAAATAACAACTGTTATATATAAACCACATAGTGCATCGACCTCTACAAGTACAAAGTAAAAACTGAAAAGAAAAGGGAAAAAACACACGCCCAACCAAAAAGTGACACAACCAGGCAATAGGTAAATGAAATGAAATAGCTGACGGGTCTACCACCTAGAACCTGGCCATGACCACCACACAAGGTCCAAGCTCCCAAGCTCCTACGCTCCACTGATGTCACGCTCCACCTGTCCGTCGTCTGCAAGGGAACACCAAGTGCGGGCAAAGCCCAAGCAGGGGTGAGTATAAAAATACTCAGTAGGATACCCCGAAGGCTCGAGGGAGCAACAAAGGAGGTACCAAAGGGTGAGCTGTAGAGCGAACAAAGAAAAGTAGAGAAGTAAAACTGAGAGTGAAGTAAAGAGTCCAGCTCAACCCAATAAGAGGAGAGATGGTAGACTCGTCCAGACACAAGGAGATGGAAACGGTGATAAGATGAACTTCTCGTCGAGTCTTCACTACATATAGCAGGAGAGTAGACTCGTCCATCCATGGGAAGCTGGTCACGGAAAGCACGTGGCATACCCTGCGTGTCTTCGCCTCTCCTGGAAAGAGAGTAACCAAACCCAAGAAGTGGGTACTCAAACAAGGAATATACTTATCCTTATGATCAATCGAGAAGCCCAAACAACATCGTAAAGGGATCTCCGTCTTGTAGCTCAGCCTAAGAAAATGAATCTCCAACAGTCCCATAAATAACACCATCGATGCCCAGTATCCCGCACGTCTGTCCCGAACCGCAAGCCAAGGGGCTCAATCACCACACCTCGACACTATCCGATTTGGACGGCACTGACTTGCCCGCACGGTTTTAGATCACGTCACAAGAACGCGTCTCGGTGGGGAAAGTGCCCCTTTTACATGACAGTTCTAGGGAATGTCAAACCTCACCTCGTCACTGCCCTGCAGTCGAGAGGTCTCCTCAAATTCAAGCTGTCACAACACTGACCTGTATAACCAAGGGTCCCACTCTGGTAATCACTGAGGTAAGCCACAGACTAGCCTAACCGAGAGGACTAGGTCTGGAATGCCAACAGGTGTCCCACTGCCCAGCCCTACTAGAGGGTAATTCATAACTAGATATCGGGTGACCCACTGCTCAGACCTGTTGGAGGGTAAACCATAACACATCATCAGGCGACCCACTGCCCAGCCCTGCTGGAGAGTAGACCTTAACATATCATCAGGAGACCCACTGCCCAGCCCCGCTGGAGGGTAGACCTGGAATAAGTCGACAGGAGACCCACTGCCCAACCGTGCTGGAGGGTAGACATGGAACTAGACGACGGGTGACGCACTGCCCAACCCTTCTGGAGGGTAGACCGTAAGAAGTCGTTGGGTGACCCACTACCCAGTCTCTACAAGAGGGTAGATCCTAAGAGCATCGGGTGACCCACTTCCCAGTCTCTGTTGGAGGGTAGACCCTAAGAGCATAGGGTGACCCACTGCCAAGTCTCTGCTCGAGTGTAGACCCTAAGAGCATCGGGTGACCCACTGCCCAGTCTCGGCTAGAGGGTAAACCCTAGAATTCAGTGACCACCCCACTGCCCAGCCCTGTTGGAGGGTAAACTCGAAGAAGTCGATGAGTAACCCACTGCCCAGCCCCGCTGGAGGGTAAAACTCAGAACTGCTTTGGCCATCTCTACTAGAGGGTACAACACTGGCCAACGGAACACAGAGTGAGTATCAGCCAACCACCCAACTCCAGAACAACTCTCCCAAAAGAGGTTCAGCGCCTGTTCCATCACCAGGTGTAACTAGCCCTGCTACCGGCCAATCCATCGAGAACGAAACCAGGGGGAGACCACTCAACCCTTCTGATCAAACAAATGAGCACATAGCCAGGGAAAAACTCCACCCTGCTGGTCAAACAAACACAAAGAGGGACCCTCTACATCGCGAGAGGTCAAAGAATGCAAAGCAGAACATGGAACTCACGTGGGACCCACACAACGTGTGGCCCCAAGTCAACCCAAAAAAAGCGCACGAACGTCTCAGGTACAAACTACACGTACCTCCAACCATTCTCGTATACTCCCAGAGTATACCACGTCTCCAGCCCAGGGGCAATCGTGCGCACAACACCCAACATCAACGCGAAGGCGTGACGTAACAACTCCACCTCAAAGGCCCAGGCACGGCCAACCACATCTCGTGAACCATTTATATCACTCTCCCAAGAATGAGCAATCACACGCCTAGGGTCTCCTACAAACATGGTAGGATGAACTGCCACTAGAGCACCTTTCACATTATGCATTTCCCAAGATCACTCAAGAGGCTCCGCCCAGCCAAACGGATCACGTCGTTGTAATCCTTGCGGAAAAACACGTGATATAGACTACTTACTCGCCTGAAACGGTCAACCGGTGAAGAAGGTACTATTCATTGTAACCAAACCCGTGTGGGGCCCACCCCAAGATCCCGAAACTGAACCAATGAATCACGCCACTGCGATCCCCTCGAAAAAACACACGGGGTTGAGTACTCAATCGCCCAAAACGGACACCCGGTGTAAATGGTACTATTCACCATAGCCGGGTAGGGTGGGACCCACACCACATCCCCAAAAAAGGTCGAGCGAACTGCACCATCACAATGCTCTCGAAAAAGCACATCAAATTGACTGCTTACTTGCGTCGAACTGGTATCTGGAGAAAAAGATGCATTCCGACGCACCGCACACGAGCGGTGCCACGTGGAACTCGCACCTCGGTCCCGAAGCGCTGCCAATGGATCAAATCTTTGCGATCTTCTCGAAAAAGAACACAAGATGGACTACTCACTGGTCCAAAACGGTCGCCCGGTGATAAATATGGAAAATCACCGTCGACGCCCAAACGACCCTCATGGGCCCCGCACCATCGTCCCGAATTAGGGCGGGCGGATTGCTCCATTGTAATCCCCTCGGAAAAACACCCAACATCGACTGCTCGCACGTCCCGAACGGACGTCTGAAGAAGAAGTCGCTAAAAGCTACATGCAGCTCAAAAGACGGGCCGTGGGGCCCGCACCTCAACCTCGTCCTCAACGCTCGGAACCACCATGGAAACCTCCGCCTCGACTCCAGAGTTCCAAAGCCACTGACGACGCTTAAAACGGACATCGGACGCGTCCGCACCGTCCGAAACAAAAATATCAGGAAAAACGCTTGTCCACTTAAAGACATGTCACGCCTCCACGGCCCCTTATTTCAGGAATTAAAAATTCCCGAAACCATCTCTAAAAGTCTGTATTGACGTCAGGTCCGTGCCACCGCAGACGGCATTCAAAACGGACTCCTGTAGCAGAAAATACGGGCGTCCGAACCCTGAGGGCAGGGCCCCTTGGGCCGGACCCGCCTGAACCGGCCGGTCCGGTCGTTCTGGGTCGGGCCGCGGTCCAACCGCTGGCCAGCAGACCGCACACCGACCGGCCCATGGCCGGTCGCTTGGTCCGCGTGAAGACCCGCGTCGCGCGGGTCTTGTCCCCCGCGCTGGGGTCGCGCGTCGTGACCACTGGCCGCCGCGCCCCGGCGGCACGGCCTTGCCGCCTCACGCGACCGGCATCTCCTCGCACCGGCGCCCAGCGCCTTGTGCTCGGCCAACCCTCCGCCGGGCACCCGCGCTGCCGACCGCTTCCACCGAGTCGCGCCACCGCTTGAACTCGCCGGAACCCGAAAACACGCGAAGTTCGGCGGATCATTGCGGATGCCACAGAGCTCAGAATTTGAATCCGAAAGATGCGTTGAAAAAGGAATTAACTCTACTACGCACTCATGGGTTTTATTCAAATAACAAACAACAATTTGGGGGTATAAATTAGGTTCAAAGGAGGTGCGGGAAAGAAATAAACGCAAACGATAAACTCCTACCTCTTGGGCGATGCCCGTTGCTTCGCCGTCAACCCGCCGGGGGGGGGGGGCAGCGCCTCGCCGCAGATCGCCTCGCCGGAGTTTCCTCGCCGGAGTTGAAGGAGGGGGAAAGGGTTTGAGGAAGAAGAAGAAGAAGAGGAAGAGGGGTGGGGGTGTTTAAGTACAAATCACTTAAATGCCCGCCCGACAGCCCCGAACCCGAACTCCCGACGGGGTCGGGATTCTCCCTCCCCTAGGCTAAGAACCACGCTCTGAGCGCAACGGAAATCTCAGAATTTTATTTCGAGATCCTATTCAAAAGTTACTAAACTTAGCGCCCAAGGCCGCCAAATTACGAAAATACCCCTGGATCCATTTTTCACAAACTACCCGCGCCCGTGAAACTTATACCCCTCTTAGGGTAAACGACACGCTTCGAACTCATCGGTGCCCTCAGTTTTCCAATCCGAGCCACCGTTTAAATGTTACCCACGTTTCAACATTAAACTAATTAATTAATTAATTAATTAATCCATTTAACATTCCAGAAGCGGGCGAGGGGTCCAAACGTCCCGCACCGACAAGTTTTATGTCGTTCCTAGGGTAAACACCCCATTCCGGACCCATCCGTACACTCGGATCTCTGATCCGGATCATTGTTTATGAGTTATCCCATTTATTTAGCGTTTCCAGTGTGAACATACTGAAAATTAAATTCCGTCCACTCTGGTGCTCAGAATCGCATGTCGTCTGAAGGCGCTGCTCTGGAATATCATCAAGAATATTCCAAAGACTATCACAGAAAAACTGGGTTCTTACATCATTCCCTCTTTCAAGATTTTCATCCACGAAAAGAAAAACTAGGGAGCAACACAGAGTACTAAGCCCACACCTAGCTTTTCCGTACCTAGAAGAACCCACGCACAGCTCTACGTCACCACACACGGACCCAAAGATTGATCCGTTCATGTGAGGTCGGCCCTTGCTGATGTCGTGCACCCACTCCAGACTTTGGGGTTAGGGAAAGGTGGTAGACAACCTCGCCATCCCTTTTCACGGTCTCAAACGACCCGAAGGCTCTTGGGGGTAGCTCACCTCCCCGAATGAACCTCTATGTCGCACGCCACGATGGGAATCACTGCCCGCACCTAAAACAAGGCCCGGTGATTCCCTCCTTCAGAATATTCATATGGTGAAACACCCAAGGATATCTGGTCAAGCAAGGTTCCACAGTTGATGCTCTCTTACACGCTCAAAAGGTGAAGGAGTCAACACTATCGACTAAAGGAATGGTCTCACGCCCTTTTTACATACCAACACAGGGTTACACCAGACACCCTGCGTCACCCTGGTAACACCTCAAACAAGGAGCATAGAGAAATTCCTTTCACACGCATAGTCTAACAATTCTACTTCAAGAAGTAGAAGAGTCCCAAGGGGTACCTCTCACCATCCCATGCTCTGCAGGATCGTAGACATCCAAAGCTCACGGTTGTCTGTGGTCCCAACAATCAGCTCCCGGAGCCTAACGTGGACCACCTAGTGGTGATGGGATGACCTCGTAATGTCGTCCCCCACTACCCACTCCTCCCGCTCCTCCGTTAGCACCACCCATCTGGGTACTACTCCAATCACGGCGCTGCCCCTGTCGTGGTGGTGCACCTGCTGCCTGCCCGAAGCTCTCCGCAACTCGGGTCGGGTAGTCTCGTGCCAAGTGACCTCACCCGTCACAAGCATAGCACTGGCGCTCTCTCGGCTACCCTGGTGCCCTCCGGCGCCACTGTGGTGTTCGACCACAGCCCGGGATCCACTCATGGAAGGGAATCCTCGGCTATGGCCATGCACCTTTTCACCACAGTGGTATACGACCACATCTCCGAAACCAGCAGTGGGAAGGCCACCTGCATCGAGGTCCTGTCCTCCGGCGCCTGCTAGCTACGGAAGACGTCCCAGCTCCATCGCGCCCACTGCCACTACCAACCACAAAACATTACAGGAAGCCCTCTGTCACCAACGCATTCTCTAGCACCACAACATATGTGGAAATTCCCAAGGGTACTTCTGACAGCACAAATATCTCGGCGGAGACCCTTATCAAACTTTCGCGCTCGGAGGTTGTCGTCACGGACCAAGTCTGGGTAATAGCGTGCACGGTCTGCAAAACTAGCCGTGTACTCGGCCACCGTCATCCCTCCCTGCTGAAACTGCAGGAGCTCCTGAATCCGAATGGAGTGCAAGCAGGAGGGGAAAAACTCCTCTCAAAACAACAACTGAAAGTCGTCCCACAAAAGCGATGACTCATCAAGAAACTGAGTCACTAGACTCCACCAACGCCAAGCTGCTCTACGAAAAAGGTTGGCTGCCAAATACAATCTCTGATCTTTTGGCGTCTGCACAAGCTTGAAAAGGCGAACCACTGTCTCAAACCAAACCTCTGTTGCCTGAGGGTCTTGCTCACCACTGAACCTCAGCGGTCTCTGCCGCTGGAACTCACGGAGCACGCTCAACCTGCGCTCAAGCTCAGCCTGCTCTTCTAAAACTATCTACTGCTCAACAGGTGGGGGTGCTGCTACCGGACCACCCAGAGAAATGGCTCGCATGATGGGTCCTGGACTGTGGCCTCATAGCTCACAGTGTCGTCGTCACGAACCAAAGATGGTATCCTGGATGGATGTCTTCGCGGAGACATCCTGAATGTTATCAAGGAGTGCCGCGGTCAGATGAGCATATATGTATATACCAACAACAACAACGATGGGGAGATGAATCAAGAAGGATAGTCAAGACTTAGTCCTATGTGATGCACAAACAAATTTTCCCTGTAACAAGTGTCTCAGCATGCCGAGTCGACAAGCAGGTTATCAAAGTCCTGGTGAATGGATACGTCGACCGCCACACCATCACTGGACTCCCTGGCCTGAGAGCCACACTCGAGACACATTAACACTGTTCCCCTATATCCCAACCAATTCCTATTTTAGGGACATCCGCACAACATCCCAAGGAACGAACCACCCCTGATACCAATTTGTCACGACTCGACCCTACCCAGGCTTGAGCCGCAACTACCCCAAGCCCATCTCCATAGGCCAGGGGCTGGTGACCAGCGCCGAAGGCACAACAACTCGGGGAGGCCTTTGCCTAAGTACCTGTACACACCCACACGTAGCACACTCAATGCAAAAGTGCAAAGTAAAAAGAAAGAACAAGCAGAGTAAAAAAGAAAACCTGCTATATATAAACCAAAGAGTGCATCGACCTCTACAAGTACAAAGTACAAACTGAAAAGAAATGGGGAAAAACACGCACCCAACCAAAAAGTGCCACAACCCGGCAATAGGTAAATGAAAAGAAATAACTGACGGGTCTGCCATCTGGAACCCATCCATGACCACCACATGCGGTCCAAGCTCCCAAGCTCCTATGCTCCACTGAAGTCATGCTCCACCTGTCCGTCATCTGCAAGTTCACACCAATTGTGGGCAAAGCCCAAGCAGAGGTGAGTATAAGAATAATCAGTAGGATACCCCGAAGGCTCGAGGGAAAAAAAGGAGGTACCTAAGGGTGAGCAGTAGAGAGAACAGAGAGAAGTAGAGAAGTACAACCAAGAGTGCAGTAAAGAGTCAAGCTCAACCCAACAAGAGGAGAGAGGGTAGACTCATCCAGACACAAGGAGCTGGAAACGGTGAGAAGATGAACTTCCCGTCGAGTCTTCGCTACCTATAGCAGGAGAGTAGACTCGTCCAACCATGAGAAGTTGAACACGGATAGCACATGGAATACCTCGTGCGTCTTCACCTCTCCTGGAAGGAGAGTAACCAAACCAAAGAATTGGGTACTCGAACAAGGTATATACATATCCTTATGCTCAATCGAGAAGCCCGAACAACGTCGTAAGGGGATCTCCGTCCCGTAGCTCAGCCCAAGAAAATGAATCGCCAACAGTCCCAGAAATAACACCATCGATGCCCAGTATCCCGTACGTCTGTCCCGAACCACAAGCCAAGGGGCTCAATCACCACACCTCGACACTATTCGCTTTGGGCGGCACTGACTCACCCGCACGGTTTTAGATCGCGTCACAGGAATGCGTCTCGGTGGGGAAAGTTCCCCTTGTACTTGAGAGTTCTAGGGAAAGTCAAACCACACCTCGTCACTGCCCTGCAGTCGAGAGGTCTCCTCAAAGTCAAGCCGTCACAACACTGACCCGTATAACCAAGGGTCCTGCTCTGGTAATCACGGAGGTAAGCCACAGAATAGCCTAACAGAGAGGACTGAGTCTAGAATGCCAACAGGTGTCCCACTGCCCAGCCCTGCTGGAGGGTAATTCATAACCAGATATCGGGTGACCCACTACCCAGCCCTGCTGGAGGGTAAACCATATCACATCATCAAGCGACCCACTGTCCAGCCCGGCTGGAGGGTAGACCCTAACATATCATCAGGCGACCCACTGCCCATCCCCGCTGGAGGGTAGACATGGAATAAGTCGATAGGTGACCCACTACCCAGCCGTGCTGGAGGGTAGACATGGAACTAGATGACGGGCGAACCACTGCCTAGCCCTGCTGGAGGGTAGACCCTAGGAAGTCATCGGGTGACCCACTACATAGTCTCTGCTGGAGGGTAGACCCTAAGAGCATCGGGTGACCCACTGCCCAGTCTCTGCTGGATGGTAGACCCTAAGAGAATCGAGTGACCCACTGCCCAGTCTCTGCTGGAGGGTAGACCCTAAGAGCATTGGGTGACCCACTGTCCAGTCTCTACTGGAGGGTAAACCCTAGAAGTCAGTGAGCAACCCACTGCCCAGCCCTACTAGATGGTAAGCTCTAAGAAGTCTATGAGTAACCCACTGCCCTGCCCCGCTAGAGGGTAAAACTTAGAACTGCTTTGGCCATCTCTACTAGAGGGTACAACACTAGCCAACCGAACACGGAGTGGGTATCGCGCAACCCCCCAACTCTAGAACAACTCTCCCAAAAGAGGTTCAACGCCTGTTCCATCACTGGGTGTCACTAGCCCCACTACCAGCCAATCCATCGAGAAAGAAACCTGGGGAAGACCACTCAACCCTACTGATCAAACAAACGATTAATGAGCCAGGGGAAAAACTCCACCCCACTGGTCAAACAAACACACAAAGGGACCTTCTACATCGTGAGAGGTCAAATTACGCAAAGCAGAACACGGAACGCACGTGGGGCCCATAGAACGTGTGGCCCCAAGTCAACCCCAAAAAATTGCACGAACGTCTCAGGTACAAACCACACGTACCTCCATGCGTTCTCGTATACTCTCAGAGTATACCACGTCTCCAGCCCAAGGGCTATCGTGCGCACGACACCCAACGTCAACGCGAAGGCGTGATGTAACAACTCCACCTCAAAGGCCCAGGAACGGCCATCCACATCTCTTGAACCATTTATATCACTCTCCCAAGAATGCGTGTTCACACGCCAAGGGTCTGCTACAAACATTGTAGGACAAACTGCCACCGGAGCACCTTTCACATTCTGCATTTCCCAAGATCACACAAGAGGCTCCGCACAGCCAAACGGATCACGCCGTTGTAATCCTCGCGAAAAAACACGCGAGATAGACTACTTACTCACCTGAAACGGTCAATCGGTGAAGAAGGTACTATTCACTGTAACCATACCCGTGTGGGGCCCACCCCAAGATCCCGAAACTAAACCAACAAATCACGCCACTGCGATCCCCTCGGAAAAACACAAGGGATTGAGTACTCAATCTCCCAAAACCGACAACCGGTGAAAAGGGTACTATTCACCATAACCGGGTCGGGTGGGACCCACACCACGTCCCTGAAAAAGGTCGGGCGAACTGCACCATTGCAATGCTCTTGAAAACGCACGTCAAATTGACTGCTTACTTGCGTGGAATGGGTATCCGGAAAAATAGATGCATTCCGGCGCACCACACACGAGTGGTGCCACGTGGAACCCGTACCTCGGTCCCGAAGCGCTGCCAACAGATCGCATTGTTCAGATCCTCTCGAAAAAGCACACAAGATGGACTACTCACTCGTCCAAAACGGTCGCCCAGAGATAAAGATGGAATATCACCGTCGACGTCCAAATGACCCTTGTGGGCCCCGCACCATCGTGCCAAATTAGGGTGGGTGGATTGCACCATTGCAATCCCCTCGAAAAAACACCCAACATTGACTGCTCGCACGCCCCGAACGGACGTCCGAGGAAAAAGTCGCTAAAAGCTGCACGCAGCTCAAAAGACGGGCCATGGGGCCCATGCCTCAACCTCAGCCACAATGCCCGGAACCACCCTGGAAACCTCTGCCTCGACTCCAGAGTTCCAACGCCGCTGAAGGCGCTTAAAACGGACGTCGAACGCGTCTGCACCGTCCGAAACAAAAATCTCGGGAAAAACGCTTGTCCAGTTAAAGACATGTCGCGCCTCCGCGGCCCCTCATTTCGGGAATTAAAAATTCTTGAAACCATCTCAAAAAGTTCGCATCGACGTCAGGTCCGCGCCACCGTAGACGACATTCAAAACGGATGCCCGTAGCAGAAAATACGGCGTCCGAACCTTGAGGGCAGGGCCCCTTGGGCCGGGCCGCGGTCCAACCGCTGGCCAGCAGACTGCGCACCGACCAGCCCGTGGCTGGTCGCTTGGTCCACGCGAAGACCCGCGTCGCGCGGGTCTTATCCCCCGTGCTAGGGTTGCGCGCCGCGACCTCGGGGTCGCCGCGCCCCGGCGGCTCGGCTTCGCTGCCTGGAGCCGCCGCCTCGCACGGTCGGCTTCTCCTCGCGCCGGCGCCCAGCGCCTCGTGCTCGCCCGACCCTCCGCCGAGCACCCGCGCTGCCGACCGCTTCTACCGAGCCGTGCCGCCGCCTCCACCGAGCCGCGCTGCTGGATGAACTCACCGGAACCCGAAAACCCGTGAAGTTCGGCGGATCATTGCGGATGCCACGGAGCTTAGAATTTGAATCTGAAAGATGCGTTGAAAAGGTAATTTACTCTACTACGCATTCATTGGTTTTTTCGAAGATAAAACAACAATTCGGCGGTATAAATTAGGTTCAAAGGAGGTGAGGGAAAGAAAAAAATGCAAACGATAAACTCTTACCTCTTGGGCGATGTCCGTTGCTTCGCCGTCAACCCGCCGGGGGGGGGGGGGGGGGCTCGCCGGAGCTCACCTCGCCGGAGTCGCCTCGCTGGAGATGAAGGAGGGGGGAAGGGTTTGAGGAAGAAGAAGAAGAAGAGGAAGAGGGGTGGGGGTGTTTAAGTACAAATCACTTAAACGCCCGCCCGACAGCCCCAAACCTGAACTCCCGACGGGGTCGGGATTCAGCCTCCCCTAGGCTAGGAACCATGCTATGAGCGCAACGACGGTCTCAGAATTTTATTTCGAGATCCCGTTCAAAAGTTACTGAACTTAGCGCCCGTGGCCGCCAAATTAAAAAAATGCCCCTAGAGCCATTTTTCACAAACGGCCCGCGCCCGTGAAACTTATACCCCTCCTAGGGTAAACGGCACGCTCCGAACTCAACGGTGCCCTCAATTTTCCAATCCAAGACACCATTTAAATGATACCCGTGTTTCAACCTTAAACGATTTAATTAATTAATTAATTAATCCGTTTAACGTTCCAGAACCAAGCGAGGGGTCCAAACGTCCCGCACCGACAAGTTTTATGTCGTTACTAGGGGAAAAACCCCATTCCAGACCCATCCATACACTCGGATCTCTGATCCGGATCACATTTTAGGAGTTATTCCATTTATTTTGTGTTTCCAGTGTGAACACACTGAAAATTAAATTCTGGCCACTCCGGGGCTCGGAATCACACGCCGTCTGAAGAAGCTGCTCTGGAATATCATCAAAAATATTCAAAAGTCTTTCACAGCAAAAACCAGGTTCTTACATGACTAATCCTGATAAGAAAATTTTAAAGTGTTTTAAATGTGTTGAGATGGGTCACTATGAAAATGTCTTCCCAAAGAGAGATCTGAATGATGCAATGAAGCCAGACTACAAGCAGAAAGGTGTAGTGAGATCCTTTGAGACTACATCAGTAGATGTAAGACCATACAATGAAGTTGTATCAGGTACTTTGTTTGTTCACTCAGATTTTTCTAAAGTTTTGTTTGATACGGGGTCTACACATTCCTTCATCTCTGAGAAATTTTCTGGTAAATTAGAAATATAACCTCAACAAATGAGACCTGAACATGTTGTTAAAACACCAGGGGGAAATGTTATAGCAAAGAGGAATTATAAAAATATTTATATTGTGGTATATGGAAAGACTTTACCTTCAAACCTTGTTGTTTTACCCCTAGTAGAGTTTGATGTTATTCTGGGGATGGCCTGGCTTTCTGATTATCATGCTAAGATTGACTGTAGAGCTAAAGAAGTTGTTTTTCAGAAAGTGTTTCAGTTTGTATACAAGAATGAACCCATACAATTGATAACATATCAGGAATCTAAGAAATTATTGAACGATGGAAATGAATGTTATCTTGCTCATATTTTTGAAAACAAGGGAACTATTCAAATTAATGATGTGCTAGTGGTAAATGAATACCTTGATGTTTTTTCTGAGGAGTTACCAAGTGTCATACCTGAACAAGAAGTCGAATTCACAATTGACTTAGTTCCTGATGCTAAGACATTTTCAAAACCCCCATATCGTATGGCTCCAATAGAACTTCTTGAATTGAAAAATCAGTTGCAGGATTTGCTTGTCAAAAGCTTCATTCATCTCAGCACTTCACGATGGGGATCCCCTGTTTTTTTTGTTAAAAAGAAATATGTTTCCATGAGACTTTGCAATTATTATAGTGTTTTGAATAACATCACTGTTAAAAAAAAGTTTCCTTTGCCTCATATTTATGACTTGTTTGATCAGCTCCAGGGAGCTTAGTACTTTTACAAAATTGACTTGAGATTTGGATACCATCAGCTGAAGGTGAAAGAGGATGACATCCCAAAAACAGCCTTTCATACCAGATATGGGCATTATGAATTTTTTGTTATGCCATTTGGGTTAACTAATGCACCTGCTGTATTCATGAATCTTATGAATAGAGTATTTCATAAGTTCTTGGATAAGTTTGTGGGTGTATTTATTGATGACATTCTGGTTTTTTCTAAAAATAAAGAGGAGCATAAAAAACATCGAAGGGTTGTTTTACAAACTTTAAAAGAAAAAAAACAATATGGAAAATTCATCAAATGTGATTTTTGGTTGCAAAAGATTTCTTTTCTTGGGAATAATGTAAATAAGGATGGAATAATAGTTGATCCTGCCAAAACAAAAGTAGTTGATGAATGGCCAAGACCCACAAATGTTACAGAGATTCGTAGTTTTCTGGGCTTTGCAAGTTATTACAGATGGTTTGTTAAGAACTTTGCATGGCTATCTATCCCGATAACTAAGTTGACACGGAAAGAGGTTAAATTTGTTTGGATAGAGGAATGTGTTGTTTGTTTCCAGGAACTAAAGAAGAGATTGGTGAATGCTCTAGTTTTGGCCTTACCTTCCCAGAATGGTGAGTTTTCCATATACAGTGATGATTCCTTGAAGGGACTTGGTTGTGTTTTGATGAAGAATGATCAAGTAATTTCCTATGCTTCGAGACAACTTAAACCTCATGAGATAAACTATCCCACACATGATTTGGAATTGGCAGCTGTGGTTTTTTCTTTGAAAATATAAAAGCATCATCTATACGGAACCACATGCCAAATATATACTGACCATAAAAGTCTTAAGTATATAATCACTCAAAAGGAATTAAACATGAGGCAGAGAAGATGGCTAGAACTGATAAAGGATTATGACTGCACGATCAATTACCATCCTGGAAAAGCAAACAATGTAGCAGATTCCTTAAGTTGGAAAAATCATGCCTCATTAACCATGCTACGTTTGGAACATGATCCCTTGATTAATGATTTGATGAATTTTGGCTTAGAAGTTGTTGGTGCATGGAATATATCTGTTTTGTTTCAGGTTTTAGTGCAGTCTTAGTTGTCTTACATAATTATGAAAGCGCAGAGGGAAGACCGTGAGCTACAGAAAAAGGTAGAATTGGTTAAAATGGGTAAGTTGCCAGAATTTAATCTGGATAAAGATTGCGCTTTAAGATTTGGAAAAAGGTTGTGTGTGCCTTGTGATTCCCAACTGATGAAAGAATTGTTGTGTGAAGCTCATAGTTCTCCATTTTCTGTTAATACTGGAAGTACTAAGATGTACAGAGACCATCGAGAGTATTATTGGTGGAATGGGATGAAAAGAGATATTTCTGATTTTACAATGAAATGTTTGACATGTCAGCAGGTTAAAGCAGAGCAGCAGTTACCGAAGGGGATGCTTCAGCCTTTTCCAGTTCCAGAGTGGAAATGGGAGAATATATCCATGGATTTCGTGGTGGGACCACAAAAGACTTCTCAAGGTAACAATGCGATTTGGGTTATTGTTGATCGGCTAATAAAGTCTGCACATTTTCTTTCAATTCAAGATACAATGACTTTGGATCAGCTTTCTCGATTGTACCTCAAGGAGATTGTCAGGTTACATGGATTTCCTCTTTCCATTGTGTCTGACCGAGATCCCAGGTTCACTTCTAACTTTTGGAAGGGACATCAGAAGTCATTGGGCACAGAGTTGAATTTCAGTACAGCTTTTTATCCTCAATCAGATGGGCAGTCAGAATTAATGATTCAGACTTTGGAGGATATACTTCGATCTTCTTCAATGGACTATCAAGGAAGTTGGGATCATCATATTTCTTTAGTTGAGTTTTCTTATAATAATATTTTTCATTCCAGTATTCAGATGGAACCTTTTTAGGCCTTGTGTGGGAAGCGGTGTCGGACTCCTGCGTTTTGGGATGAAGTTGGTGAAAGAATGTTGATGGGGCCAGAATTAGTTGAAGAAGTGGATGAGAAAGTGATGATGATCCAGCAACACATGAGGATAGCTCAGAGCAGGCAAAAAAGTTATGCAGATAATAGAAGGAAAGACTTCTCTTTCGAGGTAGGTGACCATGTTTTCCTTAAGTCTCTCCTTGGAAAAGTGTGATGTGTTTCGGTAAAAAAGTAATGATAAGTCCATGGTTCATCGGTCCTTTTGAAATCATGGAGAAAGTTGGAACAGTTGCATACCACGTAGCTTTGCCTCTGAGCTTGTTTCAAGTACAAAATGTTTTTCATGTTTCGATGTTGAGAAAGTATGTGCCAGATTCATCACATGTCTTGAACCCAGAAGCATTTCAGCTAGAAGAGAACCTTTGTTATGAAGAAAAACCAGTTCAAATTCTTGATCGAAGGGAACAGGTATTGAGGAACAAGGTAATCCACCAGGTAAAGGTTTTTTTGGAGAATCCACATGGTTGAAGAAGCAACATGGGAGTCTGAAAATGCTATGAGGGAAAAATACCTTCAGTTGTTTAAAAAGTAAATAAAACTACGAGGATCCAATTTCAAGAAGGTGGGGATAATGTGACACCCAAAGTTTTTCTAAGATAAATAGAAATGCATGGAACTTTGTTTTAAAAAGATATTTTAAATTAGCCTTTAAAACATAACTTTTCTTCTTCTATATTCTGAATTTCAGGAAACTATCATCTACAATTGTGTTTAGTATGTTATTTAAATTCTGATGAAACAAACTTGTTTTTTTGGTGAATAGTAACATACCCTCATAAATAGTAACATGAATAGTAATATGAATAGTAATATGACCTCATTAATATTAAATAATAATATTAGTTTATTTTCCCGAGGCAATAAGATAATGGGATCTTAATTAATTATCCAATGTCACATAAAACTAATTACACTTCAATATTGTTATTTTTTGAATTAACTGTGAACTTATTTAGAAATTAAATTAATAATGTTTCAAAAATTATTTTTGAAAAATGGAGTTCATTTTTTAATTCTACATGTCGAAAAATGGGTGAGGTAAGTTTTTGGTATTTTTCTGAAACTCTTGAATTTTTGGTGAACAGTGAAATACGATAAAATACCGTATTATCAATTTATCAGTAAAAATGCACTATTTTTGACATCATAAGTGATGAAAGGAAACTTGATTCAAACTCACATGATATTATCACTATTTAGGGCCACTTGATTTGATATTATTCAAAGTCTTGAAAAAAATATTATAATAATGATTAAAATAATCTAAAATACCTCCCCTCCTCCACTATAAATCCCACCCTCACTCCCCTATTCCTCCCACACCTCTAAAGCCTTGAGAATTGTCTAATTTCTGACAAATTACCTCCTAAATATTCTTCCCCACGTCCTAGAGCTTCTGGTCTCACCAAAAGACCAAAATCAAATCCCTTAAGAAGGATCTCAAGGAGAACAGATCAAGAGGTAAAAAACCTCTTTTATTTTCTCTCTTTTGATTCATTTTATGTTCTTCTCTTCCATTGCCTTTGTCTTTTGTTGGGATATTTAATTAAATATTCCCCCTTACTATCCATATTTTTTATTAATGATGAGATATTCCATTCCTCTCATCAGTCTTGTTTTTATGAAATTTTAAGAGACGTCGTTAGGCTGCTGAATTTTCGTGAGAAATTTCTTAAGATTTTCTTTTATTTCATAATTCGTTTTCCTTATTTCCTCACTCCCTCTTATCCAAGAGGCATGAAATCTCCAGAATCATGTATATTCATTATGTTCTCATGGTTATGGAAAATTCCTCATCAGTATTCTTCTCCTCTTCCACTTATTTAAAGAATAAAAAAACATTGTCCATTTGTGTCGAATTACCGACATTGTGGACGATGTATTTTCAATTTCCATTAATTATTTAATGTATGGTCATGAAACCATTTATATGGTTGAACCAGGTTATAATATATGTTTTATGACTCATATATGGTTCTGTAATTCTTTTGTACTCATGGTTCGAATTTAAAAGACAAAATGACGTTGTTGTTATCAAAGAACCTCTAAAATGATCTAAACGAACATCATTAATATTTTAACTTATTAGTCATTCTCATATAAATAATAAAAGTGATAAATGGTATAAATTATGCTACTATAAATATGTAAATACTACTCCATTACAATTCTTGAGTTTCACTTCCAATCAACAAGAACGATTCATCATGAACTGATAGTGAAAATCGCAAAAGAACTCACCCAAAATAATGCAAGGAACAAAATACTAATCAATTAAGGGGTGAAATGAGGTTATGAAATGACCATATAAGATGTTATAAACATGAAAATGTTTCTTTAAAATACTAATAACACTCTTTTAACCATTATACATGAGGTTTTAACAAGTTTTAAGTAAGACAAGCTTAAGGTAAGGGGATTCTTAACCCGATTTCCATTCTTTGCGTTAACATTCAACTTCATTATTTATGTGGTATTTAAATTGTTTCTGTGATGAATTATGATTATAAAATGTTTAATAATGTTCATTTACAGAGTATATACATATTTCATCCTCTCTATTAAGTCTCACGTCAATTATATGATGTATATAAGGGATTTTTCTTCTAAAATCCTCTTAAAATTATGTTTTACGATAATCAAAACAAATGTTTTTAAGATATTATTTATGTTGTATGATTATGTTTTGGTTATTGTGCATTGTTTATGATGAAGGGTGAGACCTATATTTCCCTCCAATTCATTGGGTATGTGTATGTTGGAGGTCGGCCGTATGGTTACTCTAAGTGTAACTGCGATGGTTACACAAAGTAAGGTAGCCGTGAGGTTTACAAATTTTAAGGTAGCCAAGATGGTTACAAGATTATATAAGTAATGACCCAAGATACCTCTATGATTATATTTATGTTTGTGTGGATCTTTTGTAAATCTTATGTTACACGAATTAAGTATTTATGGGTGGAAATCATGTCTTTTGAAAATGTTTTCATACGTTATGAGTATTCATGGACTAATGTGATTTTTCCTTCTTTTTCATACCTTACTGAGATTTTGTGCTCATCAAGGTTTTTAAATGATTTTTCACAGGTTAATGGATGAGTAATACAAGAAAGGAAGACATGTTGAATAATTGTCAAGGAGTCTTGTTTTAAGTTTTAATGTTTTATATTCTGAGAAAAATGGAAACTGATTTTATGGTATCCACTATGTAACAATGTGTAATGTTATGAATGTTTTGTCTTAATTATCTAAATCTATAAACTTGAAAAGATCCTCAATGTAAAAGGAAATTTTTTCTTGAATAAATTCAAGATTTTTTATGTAATAAGGTTGGGTCCTTATAGGTTTACTGTTCAAAAATGATATGATTTAATTTTCTATGGAATACATTTCAAATATAATGAATATTTAATCAAGAAAACAAAATAATCTGAAAGAAAATGATGAAAATAATTTTAAATCTATATTTCTACGAAAAGTAACTTTTGAAAGACTTAGTATGATTCAAAATTATATGGACTATACTACAATACAAGAAATTATTAGTAGAAGCATTCCATTTCATAGAAAATATTCAAATTATAACTTCTATTAAGATAAAACCACTACAATTTCCTTTTCAATTATCAAATATGCAGTAGAACATTTCACCCAACGCCTCACTTTAAGGTTTTTTTCATTGTCAAACCCACTATAATAAAGATTTATTCCCTCTATTGTACCATTTTTTTACATTCAAGAATCATACAAATAATAAATAAAAATGTGATACAAACCACTAAATGATCACACAAAGGCAGTTTCATCATGATGGTAACTTCAATATAGTCCAAGATTCCAAACAAACTCATGGATCTATAACATAGAAATTGCCTTCATTTCCTATTATGTCTTCATCAGCATTATTTCCAACCATGTTGTTAAAGGAATACTGAAATTTGAAATTTGAAATAGTGATAATTAGGTCTCAAATAGTGTTGATGATGTTCTCAATGAAGATCATAATGATGAAAATAAATTTAAATCTTTATACTATAGGGATGATGAATTGTTAACAGATGAAAAATTTAGACTACAAGGATGCTGAATTTTTTACAGATGAACAATTCAGAGGAAATATAAACACATAAAAATATATGGTTCTTTTTCTAGGATGAATCCTTTCCCAAATGGTTAGTGATTCAAAGAGATCAAAACATATTAACATCTGTGTCAGATGTTTTATTCAGATAATTGATGATGTAGGAGTCTCACTTCAAAAAGTAAAAATATTGTAATAGATGCAGGTGTTAAAATAAAATTTTGACCTAAAATTATAGTAGATTCAGGTGATAAGATAATAGATGAAGGTGAGACAATCTAGATAAAGTGTTATAATATGTGCACGTGTATAAGGCCCCAGCCTTAAACCTTACTTAATCTTGAGTTATTACAAGATTACACATTGAGGATCTTTTCAGGTTTAGAGTTTTAGAGAATTAGATCATAAAACATGCATTACATTCTACATTTAAACAAAGTGGTTACATAAAAGATAGTATTCATTTTTCCCATCAACAAAAACATATTTAAAATAAAACATGGATTTTTTCTTGACACTTCCTTGACACTATCATCATATCACGTACAGTTTCCCTGAAATGTGAAAAACATTTCAAAAACTTGGGATGAGCATAAAAAGCTCAGTAAGAGATATAAAAGTATGGAATGAAAACATTAGTCCACGTATACATAAGAATCAATAAAATCATACTTTACTCAAAAAACATAAGCACATATTCATACCTCATGAAATCATAAGATTTTGGAATAACTCATAGAAAACATAAGACGAAAAAGTATCTTGAGGCATTCATAACATTCTTACGTAGAGAGTAACCCTCTTGGTTACGTTTGGAATACCCATCAGAGTATATTCCCTAAATCTCTTCGGAGAAACCTTAACGTTTAACCCCTTCGCATTACCCAATGCATTGGAGAGCTACATCGGGCTCACCCAACCTAAGTTTATCATGGAACCACCCATCTTCATAACAATTCCCAAGAACCATAACAAAATCATACCAGATAATACATTTATAAAGGAAACATAACATTTCCACCTTTCAATCACAAGATATCAATACAACACATTGATATAAAAAACATTATTAAAACCATTTTCAATACCAAAATAAAATAAAAGTAAAACATGGTATTTATTTTTTAAAAAAGGTATGGCTTGTAGAGGAATCTGAAACTCAAATAATGGTCACGGCGGCGGAGAAGTCGTTGTCGCCGCATACGTGCTACAAAAAAAACAAAAAAAATTCCTTTTGTCGTTTAGTAAAACGCTTCGTAAAAAAAGATTCCTTTTGAATAAGAATAAAAGACAATGGGTTTTATACACCGTATAAAAGAAATTTGTGTATAAAACAAAATATTCCTCAATGAAAGAATATTGAGACGTATTCCCTTAAAAAGACGGTATCCTTGGATTACGGATAAATCAATTAGATAATTATGTGTGACAAATGAATACACCACATATAAGTGTATATTAATTGTAAAACAATCAGAGGATATTCACGCATATTCATAGAATGACATATTCAAGGAGTTCATGTTTATCCCAAAGAATCATAATTGGGTTAAGATGTTCCTTTGCAAAAATTCAACAGCCTAACGACGTCACTTAAAAATTCATAAAATGAGTTGATGAGAGATAAAAAGGGTATCTCATCACTTGGAAATAAAATTTACATCAATAAGGATATAGAAGAACATATCCGAACATAAAAATATATAAATTAAAAGACCCAACAAAATAATTCTTTTAAAAAGAGGAGGGTGAAAGGTTCCCTTACCGACATGGGTATCTTTCGAAACATACACCCCATGAAAGAAGGACAATACAACATTGATGTCAATACTCATAAAAGAAAGTATATTACACAAAGAGTAGAATAATGGGCAGTATGTATACCAGTCAATGGAAATGGTGGAAAATGTAGTATAAATCTCACGGGAATAAAAGTGAGATGAAGAATCCCTTACGAAAACCCGGCAGCCTAACGGCACCACGTAAAACATCCAAAAATGGATTGATGAGATCAAATAGGGTCTCTCATCATATTAACATAAAATGTACATCATGAGGAATATAAAATAACATCCCCCATCATAACAAATAGGAGCTTAAAAAAGTGACATAAAGGAGAGTACCTTAAAAGAAAGAGAGAGGTTGGATCTCTTACGAAAATTCGGCAGCCTAACGGTGCCACTCAAAACATCAAAAATGGATTGATGGGAGAAAATAAGGTCTCTCATCATATGAACATAAATAATTATAGTAAGAGTCTTATAAAATAACATCTCAATCATAAGAAATATGATCTTAGAAGGAATGACATAAAAGAGTGTACTTAAAAAGAAAGAGAGGGGTTGGACCCCTTACCATGGGTCCGACTTGACTCGATCATTCTTTAACCTCATGAATAATAAAATTGAGTTAATTTATACTTTCTTAATAACCTTTTTTGATTTCATTATTCCTTTTATATCACTTACTACCATTCTATGAACACTATGTAATTATTTTATGTTAATAATGGTCGTTTTGTAGATCATTGCTACTTGAGAAAAAAATAAACACTTTATAATTACAAGTTGTTCATGTGGTAAAATATATATTTTATCCTGAATTATATTCATTATGTAGATATCATATATATAATATATATCCATTATATACATTCATTTATCATATTCCATAACATTTATACATGGAGACGGTAAGCCGTACGTCGCATGAACGCTACTACCATTTCTATTTCTTATTTAATGGAATTAAAAAATAATGATACATAATAGTATTATAATTCCAGTATTTTATCATATATAATATCATTAAATATATCCTTTATACGTACCACATATGTTATTAATGAATCAAATCACTTTGAGGGGGCGGTAGTCCGCACTTCCTAAAATGAAGATATCGGGTTTAACCATAATGGAAACCATAAAGGTAATCCATAAATGAAAAATACATAAGCTTAAGTAAAACATAAAAATATTATATATCATATATAAATATAGTGACATATTAATGGCCACCTTTGAGGGTGTTAAGAGAATATTGAACAATCATCGTTTCGTGAGGAAAAAATTCACCATCCACAGAAACAATATGTTCTTTAACCATTAGATGTAGGTGTGTGTATGTGTAGCTATAATACTTCTTATAAAAACATCCTAGTATATTTATTATACTGGAGTTGTTACAAAATAAATGAATACAAAGAGTTTATGGTGTTGGAGAAGCAAAATAAAACAAAAGAACACAAGTGAAGACATTACCTTAAAATCGGGTAACTCTCTTGGATTTGAGCTCAAAGGCTTCCTTGGGAAGACTTCTGCCCAAAGGGAGGCTTCTAGGAGTAGTAGAGGGATTTGTAGAGACAAAATGAGTAGGGTTTGGCCGAGACAAAGGCTTGAGAGGTGTGGGTAAGGTGGTAGAGGTGGGGGCCTTTTATAAGAGGAGAGGAGGGGCACTCTTGGAAAGTAAGGAAATTTTACTTTATTTTAGAATGAGTTTCGCATTTAAAAGGTCCCAAATTGATATAATTCGAGGATAAGGTGATAAGGGTTCGAAATATACCCATACAATAGGTTTTGGACAAGTTTAGTTCTTAAAATTTACATTAGCTTTTCATTTTATTTAAAACGTTAAATAACGAGGTAATCGCTGCATCATCATGATGTCATTAATAATTTAATTTATTTAATGTCTAAAAATTACAAAAAAACATCATGATATAGTAAATATTTTTATCTTTATAATGAAAATTTATAGTCCGGAATATGACTTGTATAATCCCATTTAAAAATTGTTTTAGTAAAACAACTCATGCTTGTGACATTTTTATTTTAACTTTAAGTAAAAAGTTATTTATGTCATTTTCCTACCAAAGTGGCTCTATGGGGTCCCCAAGTTGACCCATGGATTTTCTTGGTCGGAAATGACACATCCAATGAGGATAGGATATGTGTCTAGGTCATTTCTTATAATTAATACATTATTTTTACCTTAAATTACACTAATTACCTCTAATCACGATTAAAAACTTAAAAGTTACTTTTCACCAAAAAATTATTTTAATAACATTGAACTACATTTTACTTTTTAATTACAACCATGTATATAGGATTTTTTAAATTCAAAACACAGAGGTGCTACAATTTCATTTAAATGAAAAATCAGTTTTTTAAATACCACTTAGTGGTTTCACTATTCATCAAAAATTGAAGTTTTTCAGAAAAGTATCAAAACTTCACCCTAAGTTATATTTGATATTCTGAATTCAAAAATGATGTCAATTTTACAAAATTAAAAACATATAAGTTTCATTAATTAATTTAAAAATTAATTCTCGTTGTCAAAACAAATAGCGTGTTTTTATGAAACAAAATGTATCAAAAGATTGACACTAGTTTAAGTCCGATTTTCAAAGCGAAATTAATTCCAACGACCACTATTGGATTAAATGGTAAAAATATATTCTAATTTCACTTTAAAACAAATTAAAAATATAATCTAAGTATATAAATAAATTAGATTAAAAAGAGGTTTTAAATTAAAATACAACACTTTTCACTATTCATTAAAAAATTGATCTTTATAGGGAAAATACCAAAAATGTACAGAATGTAGATTTTGATGTCTCGATTCTAAAGAAGAATTTTATTTTTTCAAATACAACATATAAAATTGTCAAAAGTATATTTAAAAAGGGTTCTCCATAAAAAGGCTGTTAATCGACCTTTTAAAGAATATTAGAAGATTTATGCTTAAAATTTGATTCATTTGCATTTTAAACCTCTAACATTTATTGAATAAAAGTAAAAATATTTGACAAACATATATAATCATTTTTTAGTTAGTTCTATTCATTCTCTCCATTACAACGGCCAGGCGTTAACTACCTTTTAAAATAATATTATTTTATTATTAAAGTGCAACGTAAGATTTCAATGGAACTCGTTGTTGCATATTGAGTAAGCCATCGAGCATAGCGTCCCCATTAAATTAATATTGAAATATTATTCACAAATAAGGATAAATATAAAAATTTCATATTCTTTATTTACCTGTGGTGTTACATCCTTCCCCCCTTTTGGGAATTGTGTCCTCGCAATTTCAAAATTGGGCTCAGAAACATCATTGAAAGTCCCACATCGGAACAAGAGTCGGTAAAACAAACACTATAAAATAAAGGGGGAGAAGTAAAATGGTCACCCAAGTTAACCCATATTAGGATTCCAAGTAGGAAAATATGGATATGGAAGAAAAAACAAAGGGTCATGTTCTGAGGGAGAGTGATAGAAAACATGTTTAGGATAAAGTTAACCACCAGAAAATCAAAAACTGGTGATGGGTTAAATAGTATTAGATTCCCTAGTAGGAATGGTTAACATACAACAATTTTTTTATTTAAGTTACTTTTCAGGGAGGAATTTATTTTTGAGATCAACTAAATCATAGGTAAACATACTTACTTTTCATGTTGACTTTCAACTTTTACTATATTTCTTACACAGACTCTTACTTTCTCCAAATGATGAGTATTTAGGAAGACTTGTTCACAATAAGAGTACTATAATCAACTTCCCAAGAACCACCTAATCCAAAAAAGAGAACTGTATAATTCCCATATCTTTAGACCTTAACCAAAACCAAAACCAAAAAGGTTAGTACAAGATCAGATAATACCCAAAAAGGATAATCCTTTAAAAAAACAATTCTATTATTAATCTCCAAAATTTGTCAAACAATACCCAAAGTTCAACAAAGACAATTCAATAAATAAATTTTCCATAAAATACTTCAAATTAAACCAAACTAATATTGAAACCCAAATATTTGAAGGATTTAGTCACATAGTCTTCCAAGGTACAAATTAACACTTATCTCCAAATAACATCAGTTACTCTTAATGTCTCATATTGAAAATTAATTAACCTAATCACATATCCTCCATGATAGGTTAATAATTTCCATAGATAACCCAAAATCAACTTACTCTTAATTCATAAAATCACCTAACTAAAAAGAATAATTCATACTAACCAGGGACTTCACGTAGTCCAGTGGTAGGTGATAAATACCAGTCACACTTTGGTTGTGGGTTCGATTCCCGTAGCTTTGTCTGACGCGACGGGTTGTCACATGGTCTGTGTGTTTTTCTTTTTATAAAACTTCCAAAATAACCCTAAATGTTTTACCCTCAATAGTTTCCTTATACCTCTCATTTTCATCCAAATTCGTTATGATCTCAACATCTTAATTCTTGAAGTCTTATTTCACCACCATAAGATAAAATAAAACGATTTCCAAAATGAATAACAACATACCTTGATCATGGAATCCACTCGGTTTCATCGCCATCTTGTTCACGTAGGTAGAAGTCCCATGCATTAAAACAATGATTTAGAGATCCTTCAAAATCATTTGCTTCCTCCATCCAAATACACCTCATACAACATGGGTCATATGGGTGTTCATAGAATTTTTTTTTGGAAAATAATCATGTATGACATATAATTCCAAAACATCTGATAAAACATGATTTCAATAAAATAGTCAGACCGAAATTGAGTTGAAACTTTCTATTATTGGTCCTTTTAAAATACCATAAGTATGTGCTGAGAGACCATATTTTACATGAAAATATAAATAGGTTGCGCAAGGGTATCCTTCCTCAGCACCATTTTGAAAATCATAATATGCTTCAAATTCTTATGATAAGGTAAAATATTTGAAAATACCTTGATAATAATTACCTTTCTTGAAAATATGAGAATATTGTGAAAATAGTATTTTTCTAAATACAACCCATGATCCATGATGATAATGAGGTATAGTGGAGGTGTTTGATATCTCAAACAACTGCTTGCAAGTGAGTTGTGTGCTAGAAAAAAGTTTCACAATCATCCGAACATGAAATTGCAATAATTATTGCATGCATGTCATTAGGAAGAGATAGGAATGTCGTTTGAGATCCTGCTCCTTCCATTCATAACTGGCTTTACTTGACCTGAGAAAAATTATAAAACAAGGATTTAACTGAAATATTAGATATAGGGACTAACCATGTGTCTATAAAAACTTCTAATCCCTAAAGTTTTCTAAACCGGCCTCTGATACGAACTATAAGGCACCAGCCTTAAACCTTACTTAATCTTGAGTTATTACAAGATTATACATTGATGATCTTTTCAGGTTTAGAGTTTTAGATAATTTGATCATAAAACTTGCATTACATTCTACATTTAAACAAAGTGGTTACATAAAAGATAGTATTCATTTTTTCCATCAATGAAAACAAATTTAAAATAAAACATGGATTCATTCATGACACTTCCTTGACACTGTCATCATATCACGTACCATTCCCTTGACCTGTGAAAATCTTTTCAAAAACTAGGGATGAGCATAAAAAGCTCATTAAGGGATATAAAAGTACGGAATGAAAGCATTAGTCCATGTATACATAAGAATCAATGAAATCATACTTTACTCGAAAAACATAAGAACGTATTCATACCTCATGAAATCATAAGATTTAGGAATAACTCATAGAAAACATAAGACGTAAAAGTAACTTGAGGCATTCATAACATTCTTACATAGAGAGTAACCCTCTTGGTTATGTTTGGAATACCCATCACAGTATATTCCCAAAATCTCTTTGGAGAAACCTTAACGTCTAACCCCTTCACGTTACCCAATGCATTGGTGATATATATCGGGATCACCCGCCCTTAATTTATCATGGAACCACCCATCTTCAAAACAATGCCCAAGAACCATAACATAATCGTACCACATAATACATGCATAAAGGAAACATAACATTTCCACATTTCAATCACAATATATCAATACAACACATTGATATAAAAAACATTATGAAATCCATATTCAATACCAAAATAAAATAAAATTAAAACATGGTATTTATTTTAAAAAAAAGGTACGGCTTGTAGAGGAAGCCAAATCTAAAATAATGGTCACGACGACGGAGAAGTCGTTGTTGCCGCATACGTATGACAAAAAAACAATAAAAAACATTCCTTTTGTCGTTCTGTAAAACGCTTCGTAAAAAAAGATTCCTTTTGAATAAGCAAAAAACTCAAAGGGGTTTATACACCGTATAAAAGAATGTTTTGTATAAAACAAAATATGCCTCAATGAAAGGAGATTGAGATGGATTCCCTTACAAAGACGATATCCTTGGAATAAGGATAAATCAACTACATAATTATGTGTGACAAACGAATACACCACATATAAGTGGATATTAAGTGTAAAACAATCAGAGGCTATTCAAACATATTCGTAGAATGACATATTCAAGTAGTGCAAGTTTATCCCAAAGAATCAAAATTGGGTTATGAAGTTCCCTTGCAAAAATTTGACAGCCTAACGGCGTCACTTCATAATTCATAAAATGAGTTAATGAGAGATAAAAAGGGTATCTCATCACTTGGAAATAAAATTTACATCAATAAGGATATATAAGAACATATCCCAACATAATAATATGTAAACTAAAAGACCCAACAAAAGAAGTCTTTTAAAAAGAGGAGGGTGAAAGGTTCCCTTATCGACTTTGGTATCTTTCGAAACATACACCCTATGAAAGAAGGATAATACAACATTGATGTAAATACTCATAAAAGAAACTATATTACAAAAAGAGTAGAATAATGGTCTGTATATATACCACTCAATGGAAATGGTAGAAAATGTAGCATAAATCTCATGGGAATAAAAGTGAGATGAAAAATCCCTTACGAAAACTCGGCAGCCTAACGACACCACTTAAAACATCCAAAAATGGATTGATGAGATCAAATAGGATATCTCATCATATTAAAATAAAATGTAAATCATGAGGAATATAAAATAACATCCCCCAGCATAACAAAGAGGAGCTTAAAAAAGTGACATAAAGGAGAGTACTTTAAAAGAAAGAGAAGGGTGGGATCTCTTACGAAAATTCGGCAGCCTAACGGCGCCACTCAAAACATCAAAAATGGATTGATGAGAGAAAACAGGGCCTCTCATCATATGAACATAAAAAATTACAGTAATAGTAATATAAAAGAACATCCCAATCATAAGAAAGATGAGCTTAAAAGGAATGACATAAAAGAGTGTACTTAAAAAGAAATAGAGGTGTAGGATCCCTTACCTCGGGTCCGACTTGACTCGATCTTTCTTTAACCTCCTAAATAATAAGCTTGAGTTAATTTATACTTGCTTAAGAACCTTTTTCGAGTTCATTATTCCTTTTATATCACATACTACCATGCTATGAACACTATGTAATTATTTTATGTTAATAATGGTTGTTTTCTAGATCATTGCTTCTTGAGTAAAAAATAAACTATTTATAATTACAAGTTATTCATGTGGTAAAATATATATTATATACAGAATTATATTTATTATTTAGATATCATATATATCATATATATCCATTATGTACATGCATTTAGAATATTCCATAACATTTAGAGGTAAGAAATGAAATGCACCGTTCATGGAGATGGTAAGCCGTACGTACGCATGAATGCTACTTCCAATTCTATTTATTATTTAATATAATTAAAACATAATTATACATAATAGTATTATAATTACAGTATGGTATAATATATAATATCATTAAATCTATCCTTTATACGTACCACATATGGTATTAACGAATCAAATCACTTTGAGGGGGCGGTAGTCCGCACTTCCTAAAATGAAGATATCGGGTTTAACCATAATGGAAACCATAAAGGTATGTCATAAATGAAAAATACATAATCTTAAGTAAAACATAAAAATATCATATATCATATATAAATATAGTGACATCTTAATGACCACATTTGAGGGTGTTAAGAGAATATGGAACAATCATCGTTTCGTGAGGCAGAAATTCACCATCCACAGAAACAGTATGTTCATTAACCATTAGATGTAGGTGTGTGTAAGTGTAGCTATAATATTTTTTATAAAAACAATATATTATATTGAAGATAATGGTTTTGTTACAAAATAAATGAATAAAAAGAGTTTATGGGGTTAGAGAAGCAAAATAAAACAAAAGAACACAAGTGAAGACATTACCTTAAAATCAGGTAACTCTCTTTGATTTCAGCTCAAAGGATTCCTTGGGAAGACTTCTGCCCAAATTGAGGATTCTAGGTGTATTAGAGGGATTTTGAGAGACAAAATTAGCAGGGGTTAGACGATCCAAAGGCTTGAGAGTTGTGGGTAAGGTGGTAGAGGTGGGGGCCTTTTATAAGAGGAGAGGAGGGGCACTCTTAGAAAGTAAAAAAATGTTACTTTATTTTAGAATGATATTCGGATTTAAAAGGTCCCACATTGATATAATTCGAGGATAAGGTGATAAGGGTTCGAAATATACCCATCAAATAGGTTTTGGACAAGTGTAGTTCTTATAATTTACATTATCTTTTCATTTTATATAAAACGTTAAATAATGAGGTAATCACTGCATCATCATGATGTCATTAATAATTTAATTTATTTAATGTCTAAAAATTACAAATGAACATCATGATATAGTAAATATTTTTATATTTATAATGAATATTTATAGTCACGAATATGACTTGTATAACCCCATTTAAAAATTGTTTTAGTAAAACAACTCATGCTTGTGACATTTTTATTTTAACTTTATGTAAAACGTTATTTATGTCATTTTCCTACCAATGTGGCTATATAGGGTCCCCAAGTTGACCCATGGATTGTCTTGGTCGGACATGAGACATCCAATGATGGTAGGACATGTGTCTATGTCATTTATTATTATTAAAACATTATTTTTACCTTAAATTACACTAATTACCTCTAATCGCGATTAAAAACTTAAAAGTTACTTTTCAACAAAAAAATATTTTAATCCCATTGAACTACATTTTACATCTTAAAGAAAACCATGTATTTCGGATTTTTTAAATTCAAAACATAGAGGTGATACAATTTCATTTAAATGAAAAATCAGTTTTTTAAGTACAACTTAGTGGTTTCACTATTCATCAAAAATTGAAGTTTTTCAGAAAAGTACCAAAACTTCACCCAAAGATATATTTGATATTCTGAATTAAAAAATGATGTCTATTTTACAAAATTCAAAACATATAAGTTTCATTAATTAATTTAATAATTAATTCCCGCTGTCAAAACAAATAGCATGTTTTATGAAACAAAATTTATCAAAAGATTGACACTAGTTTATGTCCGATTTCAAAGTGAAATTAATTCCAACTACCACTATTGGATTAAATGGTAAAAATATATTCTAATTTAACTTTAAAACCAATTAAAAATATAATATAACTATATAAATAAATTATATTAAAATAGGTTTTAAATAAAAATACAACACTTTTCACTGCTCATTAAAAAAATGATCTTTATAGGAAAAATACCAAAAATTTACAGAATGTAGATTTTGATGTCCCGATTCTAAAGAAGAATTTTATTTTTTAAAATACAACATATAAAATTGTAAAAATTATATTTAAAAAGGGTTCTCCATCAAAAGGCGGTTAATCGACCTTTTAAACAATATTAGAAGATTTATTCTTAAAATTTGATTCATTTTCATTTTAAGCCTCTAACATTTATTGAATAAAAGTAAAAATATTTGAAAAAAATATATAATCATTTTTTAGTTAGTTCTGTTCATTCCCTCCATTACAACGGTAGGCGTTAACTACCTTTTAAAATTATATTATTTTATTAGAAAAGTGCAACGTAAGATTTCAAAGGAACTCGTTGTTGCGTATTGGGTAAGCCATTGAGAATAGCGTCCCCATTAAATTAATATTGAAATTTTATTCACAAATAGGGATAAATATAAAAATTTAATATTCTTTATTTACCTGTGGTGTTACATCCTTCCCCCCTTTTGGGAATTGCGTCCTTGCAATTTCAAAATTGGGCTCAGAAACATCATTGAAAGTCCCACATCGGAACAAGAGTCGGTAAAACAATAACTTTAAAATAAAGGCAGAGAAGTACAATGGTCACCCAAGTTAACCCATATTAGGATTCCATGTAGGAATATATGGATATGGAAGAAAAAAAAGGGTCATGTTCTGAGGGAGAGTGATAGAAAACATGTTAAGGATAAAGTTAACCACCAGAAAATCACAAACTGGTGATGGGTTAAACGGTATTAGATTCCCTAGTAGGAAAGGTTAATAGACAATTTTTTTTTATTTAAGTTACTTTTAATTGAGGAATTTATTTTTGAGATTAACTAAATCACATGGAAACATACTTACTTTTCTTGTTGACTTTCAACTTTTACTAGATTTCTTACACAAACTATTACTTTCTCCAAATGATGAGTATTTAGGAAGACTTGTTCACATTAAGAGTACTATAATCAACTTCTCAAGAATCACCTAATCCAAAAAAGATAACTATATAATTCCCATATATTTAGTCCTTAACCAAAACCAAAACCAAAACGGTTAGTACAGGATCAGATAATACCCAAAAAGGATAATCCTTAAAAACAATTCTATTCTTAATCTCCAAAATTTATCAAACAATACTCAAAGTTCAACAAAGACCATTCAATAAACAAATTGTCCATAAAATACTTCAATGTAAACCAAACTAATATTGAAACCCAAATATTTGAAGGATTTAGTCACATAGACTTCCAAGGTACAAATTAACACTTATCTCCAAATAACATCAGTTACTCTTAATGTCTCATATTGAAAAGTAATTAACCTAATCACATATCCTCCATGATAGGTTAATAATTTCCATAGATAACCCAAAATCAACTTACTCATAATTCATAAAATCACCTAAATAAAAATAATAATTCATACTAACCAAGGACTTCACGTAGTCCAGTGGTAGGTGATAAATATCAGTCGCACTTTGGTTGTGGGTTCGATTCCCGCAGCTTTGTCTGACGCGACAGGTTGTCACACGGTCTTTGTGTTTTTCTTTTTATAAAACTCCCAAAATAACCCTAAATGTTTAACCCTCAATAGTTTCCTTATACCTTTCATTTTCATCCAAATTCGTTATGATCTCAATATCTTAATTCTTGAAGTCTTATTTCACCACCATAAGATAAAATAAAACGATTCCCAAAATGAATAACAGCATAACTTGATCATGGAGTCCACTCGGTTTCATCATTATCTTGTTCATGTAGGTAGAAGTCCCATGCATTACAAAAATGATTTAGAGATCCTTCAAAATCATTTGCATCCTCCATCCAAATACACCTCGTACAACATGGGTCATATGGGTGTTCACAGAAAAAAAAGTTTTGGAAAATAATCATGTATGACATATAATTCCAAAACATCTGTTAAAACATGATTTCAATAAAATAGTTGGACCAAAATTGAGTTGAAACTTTCTATTATTGGACCTTTTAAAATACCATAAGTATGTCCTAAGATACCATATTTTAAAAGCATATATATATATAGGTTGCGAAAGGGTATCCTTCCTCAGCACCATTTCTAAAATCATAATATGCTAAAAATTCTTATGATAAGGTAAAATATTTGAAAATACCTTGATAATATTTAACTTTCTTGAAAATATGAGAATATTGTGAAAATAGTGTTTTTCTAAATACAACCCATGATCCACGATGATAATAAGGTATAGTGGAGGTGTTTGATATCTCAAACAACTGCTTGCAAGTGAGTTGTGTGCTAGAAAAAGTTTCACAATCATACAAACATGACATTGCAATAATTATTGCAAGCATGTCATCAGGAAGAGATAGGAATGCCGTTTGAGATCCTGCTCCTTCCATTCGTAACTGACTTTACTTGACCTGAGAAAAATTATAAAACAAGGATTTGACTGAAATATTAGATATATGGACTAACCATGTGTCTATAAAAACTCCTAATCCCTAAAGTTGTCTAAACCAAACTCTTATACCAACTATAAGGAACCAGCCTTAAACCTTACTTAATCTTGAGTTATTACAAGATTATACATTGAAGATCTTTTCAGGTTTAGAGTTTTAGATAATTAGATCATAAAACTTGAATTACATTCAACATTTAAACAAAGTGGTTACATAAAAGATAGTATTCATTTTTTCCATCAACGAAAACATATTTAAAATAAAACATGGATTCATTCTTGACACATCCTTGACACTATCATCATATCACGTACCATTCCCTTGACCTGTGAAAAACTTTTCAAAAACATGGGATGAGCATAAAAAGCTCCGTAAGGGATATAAAAGTACGGAATGAAAACATTAGTCCATGTATATATAAAAATCAATGAAATTATACTTTACTCAAAAAACATAAGCACATATTCATAACTCATGAAATCATAAGATTTAGGAATAACTCATAGAAAAAATAAGACGTAAAAGTAACTTGAGGCATTCATAACATTCTTACATAGAGAGTAACCCTCTTGGTTACGTTTGGAATACCCATCACAGTATATTCCCAAAATCTCTTTAGAGAAACCTTAACGTCTAACCCCTTCGCGTTACCCAATGCATTGGAGAACTATAATAGGATCACCTGCCCTTAGTTTATCACAGAACCACCCATCTTCATAACAATTCCCAAGAACCAGAACATAATCGTACCGCATAATACATGCATAAAGGAAACATAACATTTCCACATTTCAATCACAAGATATCAATACAACACATTGATATAAAAATCATTATGAAATCCATTTTCAATACCAAAATAAAATAAAAGTAAAACATGGTATTTATTTTAAAAAAAGGTATGGCTTGTATAGGAATCCCAAACTCAAATAATGGTCACGGTGGCGGAGAAGTCATTGTCGCCGCATACGTATGACAAAAAAAACAAAAAAAACATTCCTTTTATTGTTTAGTAAAACACTTCGTAAAAAAAGATTCATTTTGAATAAGAAAAAAAGTCAAAGGGTTTTATACACCTTATAAAAGAAAGATTTGTATAAAACCAAATATGCCTCAATGAAAGGAGATTGAGATAGATTCCCTTACAAAGACGATATCCTTGGATTAAGGATAAATCAATTACATAATTATGTGTGACAAACGAATACACCCCATATAAGTGGATATTAAGTGTAAAACAATCAGAGGTTATTCACACATATTCATAGAATAACATATTCAAGGAGTGCAAGTTTATCCCAACGAATCAAAATTGGGTTAAGAATATCCCTTGCAAAAATTTGACAGCCTAACGGCGTCACATCAAAATTCAAAAAATGAGTTGATGAGAGATAAAAAGGGAATCTCATCACTTGGACATAAAATTTACATCAATAAGGATATATAAGAACATATCCCAACATAATAATATGTAAATTAAAAGACCCAACAAAAGAAGTCTTTTAAAAAGATGAGGGTGAAAGGTTCCCTTACCGACTTGGGTATCTTTCGAAACATACACCCCATGAAAGTAGGACAATACAACATTGATTTAAATACTCATAAAAGAAACTATATTACACAAAGATTAGAATAAGGGTCAGTATATATACCACTCAATGTAAATGGTAGAAAATGTAGCATAAATCTCATGGGAACAAAAGTGAGATGAAAAATCCCTTACGAAAACTCGGCAGCCTAACGACACCACTTAAAACATCCAAAAATGGATTGATGAGATAAAATAGGATCTCTCATAATATTAAAATAAAATGTACATCATGAAGAATATAAAAGAACATCCCCAAGCATAACAAAGAGGATCTTAGAAAAGTGACATAAAGGAGAGTACTTTAAAAGAAAGAGAGAGGTTGGATCTCTTACGAAAATTCGGCAGCCTAACGGCGCCACTCAAAACATCAAAAATGGATTGATGAGAGAAAATAGGGCCACTCATAATATGAAAATAAAAAATTACAGTAAGAGTAATATAAAAGAACATCTCAATCATAAGAAATATGAGCTTAAAAGTAATGATATAAAAGAGTGTACTTAAAAAGAAAGAGAGGGTTAGGATCCCTTACCTCGGGTCTGACATGACTCGATCGTTGTTTATCCTCATGAATAATAAGCTTGAGTTAATTTATACTTTCTTAAGAACCTTTTTAGAGTTCATTATTCCTTTTATATCACTTACTACCAAGCTATGAACACTATGTAAATATTTTCTGTTAATAATGGTTGTTTTCTAGATCATTGCTACTTGAGTAAAAAATAAACTATTTATAATTACAAGTTATTCATGTGCTAAAATATATATTATATCCAGAATTATATTCATTATGTAGATATCATATATATAATATATATCCATTATTTACATGCATTTATAATATTCCATAACATTTAGAGGTAAGAAATGAAATGCACCGTTCATGGAGACGGTAAGCCGTACGTACGCATGAACGCTACTTCCATATCTATTTCTTATTTAATGGAATTAAAACATAATGATAAATAATAGTATTATAATTCAAGTATGGTATCATATATAATATCATTAAATATATCCTTTATACGTACCACATATGGTATTAACGAATCAAATCACTTTGAGGGGGCGGTAGTCCGCACTTCCTAAAATGAAGATATCAGGTTTAACCATAATGGAAACCATATAGTTATGTCATAAATGAAAAAGACATAAGCTAAAGTAAAACATAAAAATATTATATATCATATATAAATATAGTGACATCTTAATGACCACCTTTGATGGTGTTAAGATAATATTGAACAATCATCGTTTGGTGAGGCAGAAATTCACCATCCACAGAAACAGTATGTTCATTAACCATTAGATGTAGGTGTGTGTAAGTGTAGCTCTAATAATTATTATAACAACATAATATTATATTGAAGATACTGGATTTGTTACAAAATAAATGAATAAAAAGAGTTTAGGGGGTTGGAGAAGCAAAATAAAACAAAAGAGCACAAGTGAAGACATTACCTTAAAATCGGGAAACTCTATTTGATTTGAGGTCAAAGGCTGCCTTGGGAAGACTTATGCCCAAAGTGAGGATTCTAGGAGTATTAGAGGGATTTGAAGAGACAAAATGAGCAGGGGTTGGACGATCCAAAGGATTGATAGGTGTGGGTAAGGTGTTAGAGGTGGGGGCCTTTTATAAGAGGAGAGGAGGGGAACTCTTAGAAAGTAAGGAAATGTTACTTTATTTTAGAATGATTTTCTTATTTAAAAGGGCCCACATTGATATAATTATAGGATAAGGTGATAAGGGTTATAAATATACTCATCTAATAGGTTTTTTACAAGTGTAGTTCTTAGAATTTACATTATCTTTTCATTTTATTTAAAACGTTACATAATGAGGTAATCACTGCATCGTCATGATGTCATTAATAATTTAATTTATTTAATATCTAAAAATTACAAAAAAAACATTATGATATAGTAAATATTTTTAGATTTATAATTAATATTTATAGTCACGAATATGACTTGTATAACCCATTTAAAAATTGTTTTATTAAAACAACTAATGCTTGTGACATTTTTATTTTAACTTTAAGTAAAAAGTTATTTATGTCATTTTCCTACCAAAGTGGCTCTATGGGGTCCTCAAGTTGACCCATGGATTGTCTTTGTCAGCCATGATACATACAATGGGGGTAGGACATGTGTCTATGTCATTTCTTATTATTAAAACATTATTTTTACCTTAAATAACACTAATTACCTCTAATCGCGATTAAAAACTTAAAAGTTACTTTTCACCAAAAAATTATTTTAATCCCATTGAACTACATTTTACTTCTTAATGACAACCATTTATGTCAGATTTTTTAAATTCAAAACATAGAGGTGCTACAATTTCATTTAAATGAAAAATCAGTTTTTTAAGTACCACTTAGTGGTTTCACTATTCGTCAAAAATTGAAGTTTTTCAGAAAAGTACCAAAACTTCACCCTAAGATATATTTGATATTCTGAATTCAAAAATGATGTCTTTTTAAAAAAATTCAAAACATATAAGTTTCATTAATTAATTTAATAATTAATTCCCGCTGTCAAAACAAATAGCGTGTTTTTATGAAACAAAACGTATCAAAAGATTGACAATAGTTTAAGTCTGATTTCAAAGTGAAATTAATTCCAACGACCAGTATTGGATTAAATGGTAAAAATATATTCTAATTTCACATTAAAACCAATTAAAAATATAATCTAACTATATAAATAAATTACATTAAAAGAGGTTTTAAATTAAAATACAACACTTTTCACTATTCATTAAAAAATGATCTTTATAGGAAAAATATCAAAAATTTACAGAATGTAGATTTTGATGTCCCAATTCTAAAGAAGAATTTTATTTTTTTCAAATACAACATATAAAATTGTCAAAATTATATTTAAAAAGGGTTCTCCATCAAAAGGCGGTTAATCGACCTTTTAAAGAATATTAGAAGATTTATGCTTAAAATTGGATTCATTTTCATTTTAAGCCTCTAACATTTATTTAATGAAAGAAATTTTTTTGACAAACATATATAATCATTTTTTAGTTAGTTCTATTCCTTACCTCCATTACAACGGCTAGGCGTTAACTAACTTTTAAAACAATATTACTTCATTATTAGAGTGCAACGTAAGATTTCAAAGGAACTCGTTCTTGCATATTTGGTAAGCCATCGATCATAGCGTCCCCTTTAAATTAATATTGAAATTTTATTCACAAATAGGGATAAATATTAAAATGTCATATTCTTTATTTACCTAGGGTGTTACAACGTGAGAATAAATGCAGGTGATAAAATTTGGAGAAACTGTAAAAATAGATGTAGGTGATAATAACTAAAATGGTTATAAAAGATACAGGTGGTAGGAAAAAATTTATAGAAATTGTTAGACAAACTAGGTAGATGAACAAAGATAGAATTTCAAGATAAATAACATTGAAAGGTATTCATTTCCTACAATTATAGAATTAACTGTAATAATAGTAATTTATTTTATAAAATAGAAGTTAGAAACATTGAGAATACTGAAAACCAAATGGTCATTAAGTTATATTGAGACATGGAATGATATATGTAGAGAATAAAATTCAAATTGTTACATTGTTTAAAGAATGTAAAACTAAACATAAGACTGGTAAAATAATTTCTAGCTAGTATATAAAGCGATTGTAATACCTGAGTATCTGACATATTCAAGGTTGATGTATCAGAATTTATACCCAACTTTAATGAAATGTAATTAAAGTTATGAAGGAAAACCACACACTACTACTCAAAGCTAGATGTAAATTGGAAGCCGTACTAACTTAGGAGAGACCTCAGTAGAGTAGTACACCGTAGGATGCAGATTCTTGGAGGTCAGTACATGCATCCCAGCTAGTTTTGATTATTGAAGCCTTATGTACTTGACATTTCATGGTCTTTCTGGTGTCATGTGGCTTGGAAAATTTTCCGTTTCATAAAAATGATAAAAAATAACCCAATAATTTTTAATAAACATGAATAATTTATTATTTGATGAATAATGTACCTTGTCTTATTTTAGATCATTTGAATAAAATGGTCCATCTGGTGCGATATATTAAAGACAACTACAATTTTTATATGTATGAAAATATATAGGGGAAAATCTAATTAACCATGCCTGAGATTACAATGGAAGTATAACCAAATGAAGTAACATAAATCCTACTCTGTTGAGTGGGGAAGAAATGGCAATGAAGAAAAATAATAATATAGGAATAAAGTGTGTTGTGGGCTACAGATATCCAATGACCACATATAAAAAATTTTACGATGATCTGAAAAAAAAGTCATTGGTCAAATAAAAACTAAGTCAATTTCTAAAACATAGTACTGGATCCATTTTTCAGAATCACAAATCAGAAGTGACATAGTAGTAAAACTATAGTTCTGGTCATAGTTATGTAATATGAATAAGCACAATTAAATATCCTCCAAGTAACGCCATTATCCGTCAATGTAGAGAAGCAGCAGTTCACCCAGTTTGTAGACAGTTATATTGATCCCTAAAACAGGTAATTATACTTTAGTGTGATTAAGTAAAACATATTAGTATGATTAAGGAAAATTTGACATTCATAAATGTAACTATATGATGATATGTAGCCCAAAAATTAATGTTATATTCACAATAATCTATTGTTTTATCGCAGAAAAAAAGCATGTGTCAGTTGACAATGTTATGTAGTTAAGAAACAAAGTAAACTAAATACCGCAAACAATCTGCTACATCACAGAGCTAGGATTTTAGAAGTTTGTAATTTAATTAAACAATACAGACTTTACTAAACATAAGATATTTGTTTCAAATAAAAAAACTATCATAGAAGGGTCCTTAATTCACACCTCCTTCCAGAACGCAACCGATTCACAATGAAAAGACATGACACAGTATGTGTATATTTTCAAATATAAAAATTGACAGTTGAAACTGAATGATTTTCTAACAGGCCTCCATTACCTTAGAAATTCATGGAATACAGTCAGTCTAGTTTATCAGCCTTTTTGTTTCTGTTCTCCATTATATGGTGATGTAGTTCATTGGAATCATTTGGAGTGTAGTCATAAGATTGTGAGTCATTGAGTTCGACTACATCTTCAGCATCGAAGTCAGTCAGTAGCTTTTTATACATGAATATTTCATTTTAATGAATGAGTAGTAGTCAGTAGTTATAAGACACAGCAATGAATAAATAGTAAAATATTTAAGATTTTTTCATATCAGAAACAAAATATAGTGCATTTGTAATAAATTGAGAAAAAAAATGAAGGACAAAATAGTATTGTTTAAAAAACGTAAACACTGAAAGTAACAATAAATTAAGATAGAGCACCTATACCTGAGTTGAAGATATAATTGTACTTGTTGTATCGAATCCAGCACCACTATTGCAGCTGACTACTAAAGATCCAGCACATTTATGCTCCTAAAACAGATGGGTGAAATGAATATCATAGGTATATGGTGATTGGATTTCATGTAAAAGGAATGCTAAATAAGGAAGAATAAAATAATATGTTGTAAGAAAATTACTGATAATGTTGTAATTATAAATTCGTAAGAGTTGGAACTAAATAATTGGGGAGTAATTACTCTATTTACTTGATTGTCCGCAAAAATTTGATGATAGGTTCTTATATTCTCTTCATTATCACTGATGAAGAGACATGTGTATGTGTTTAGTTCTGAAGACCGTTTTTTATTCTGAATGTTGTAATTTGTGAAATCTAGTGCCAGTAAGAATTTTTTTTTGTTTTGAAAACGTTTAGCTCTGGGGGTAAACCAAACTCATCCTCGTCCTATTCTGTAATGAAACAGAAGTGTGAGTTAAAAAATAACATAAAATACACAAAGAACAAATATTAGTTCAAGAAGATTACTTGTATCATAGAATCTCTCAACTTAGAAGCTGTTTTACTTATGAATGGAAATACGTGCTTGTCAAATAGAATGATATACATCAAGTCAATTTCATCTCTCACCAGTAGTTGAAACCTAAACCTGTTGAATTTATAGTTGTTAGAATTCATGAGGTCATATTAGTAAAATGTAATTCTTATAGTAAAACTATCCCCAAGTAATATTTATCAATTAAGGAACACCTTAAATGAATACCTTGGAGTAGTGCATCATGGTTGTTTTTTACAATTCTGGAACCAAATATTTACATCCACAGATTGAACTTTTTTCATGCAATAGTTGCATGATTCAAAATACCAGTTATAAGTGATTTGAAGTTTAATAATTGTAGTCGAAATCATACATCTTGTCGGCTGCGTTACAAATGTTAATATGAACATATATTAATGAAAGTAGGTCTTACATGAAATAGTGTTGTATACATCATAGTGAAATAAATAAAACAGGAAGATGACCATACCTCTAGTAGTTTTTTTACAATAATAGTAGTTTTTTTAATGTAATAAGGAAATGTTGTAACTAAACTATTTGAATTTTTTGACAGAGGACATAGAAATTTCAAATGATGGATGACCCCAGATCTGTTAAGGGCAAACAAATGCAGCATTGAAGAGAATATTTTAAGCAGTTGTCAATCATGGTGTTGGTATTTGTAGATACAATTGTTGGAGAAATAATAAATTCTTAAATTTACCTGCTTCTGAAGTTCTGGACTACTGGGATGTCAAAGTTCAGTAGTATTTTTGAAGAATTTATTGAAGTGGTGATAATAACAGATGATAGAACATGTTCAAGATCATAATCAGATTTATAATTTTATTGTTTTAGGAAAAATGGTCAATGTGTGGAATATTGTCTAGATGATAACTATTATTGATAAACAGTACTTTAATTTGAAGTTAGGCATTACTAATGTTAGGAATTTGTATTTTTCAGTAAAGCCTAACAGAATATTGGAACACATTACCTGGTGAAACATTAAACATTTATGTTTCCATTAACAAAATTCAATTGTTTGAAAAAATAGATGCTGGATATTTTTAGTTTGTTTATAGTATATGTTTTCTAGTATATATTAAAAATTAAAGTACTATTAATCCAATAATATTTATCATGATTAAACTCATAAGCCTATTTTGAATTTACCTACTGAACATTATAGTTTGTAGTATAGAAGATTTCATAATTTATAGTTAGATTTCATATAGATTAGTTGTTTTTCACTGACCATTTGCACGATCAGTATTTTAGAGGAGTCGTTGGTTTTTTCCATGTACTCAGCCATTATGTTGGGAAACTTCCCCCATAAGATACAGTTTAGTCACAATCCTCTACAAGAAATCATAAATTTTGTGTTTGTAATAGAATTATCATATGATAATTATTGTGAGAAATTAATGATGCATACCTGTCATCCACTAAAACAATTTGAATCTTTTGGTTGGATGTACCAATAGACTGTATAGGATATGATTGTCGTAGATGTCCAATAATCTCTATAATAGGTAAAACTACTGTCAAACTAATATTTTTTATGAGAAGGGTATCTCTCAGATCAGTGTGTGAATAACATATAAATTGAGTAAACTAAATAGTATACCATTTCACTTCTGTATTTCAGGACAATATTTATAGAAAACATGTTGTAAATATGCATTTGAAATTTGTAGTTATTACGACATATAGAGTTGTAATGAAAATTACCTATTAAATGTTTTTTTGGAATGACTTTGTTAATAATGTCAGCAAAAGAAGTGAACTCAAAGTTGAACAGTGGTAGTTGGGCATTGGTAGGTCGAACATATGTTGCTGTTGTAAAAAAAAATTGGCAAGCATTAATGGTCCCCAAGTAGCTCCCTTGATTAGGGGAAATTTGGATGTTTTGTATAACGTAGCACATGACTTCTTGCAGTAGTGGTTTGTACTTGCTGATTAGCTGGCGGTTAGTAATTGCACACTGAATTTTGGTCTCCTGCACAATTTATTTACAAAGAAAACATATAAAAACCACATGACACATATCCGTTACAAGAAATAAGGTCCTGCAATAGATGTACAAAGTATTAGAAGTATGAAAACAGTACAGAAAATCTAATTTATGGAGAGGATAAACTCACTTGAGAATCACAGAAAATCAGATCGATAGAAGCAACTTCACAGTTGGGTGATGCATAACACCACAGATTCAATACACATACATGTATTTTTAACATTTCATCATCATCAATAGTAATCTCATTCAAAAGACACGTTATTCATGACATGTTTTGGTTTCTGTATGATTTCAATCAGTCTACAGATATTAAATAGTACGAAGCAATATAAGTAATCAGATTATATGTATATGTAATTGATAACAGAATGGAAATGAATATATATTTAATGAATAGATACCTAAGAAAGGCTATCAAAAATTTCTTTATACACAATGTTTTGTGTGCAACCATATGTTGGATTATATCTATCATCAAGAATAATTTTTGAACCCCTTGTTGATATTACTCTAGATACAGAAACATAAAGCTATCCATGAAAAAATACAGTCTTGCGTAGATATAAATAAACTGAAGACAGAGATTGAACTTGACTCTTATTAATAGACATTTCATAAGAAAGAGTCAAATGATATTGTCTTCTTTGTAGTTTGAAAGGCCATCTGTCATCATTGTGTGTCATATTAATTCTTATGATGAATTCTAGATACCCGGAATGACTACCAGTTACAATTTCACCTCCAATTACATGGCCACCCAAGTGTGTAACAATAAGAAGAGTACCATTGCATAACCCCACTGATTGATCTACATTTCTAAGCAAAATAATTGGTATTCCGACCTTCAAAGTAATTTTGTGTGTAGGAAGTCCAGAGACATTGATACCATTTTAAACGTCTGTTGTATATATGTTCTCAGGCCGATCAGTATCAAAACTGGAATTGCATACAGAATCAAAACTGAATTAATCTTTCCCTCCTGATGAAGTTATATTTAACATGTAGTCATTGACTTCCTGAACAATGTCATGAGTTGGTGTTAATTTAGAATGACCTTGTAGATATGAAATAGATCCATAGTTAATGTTGAAATATGTGTATGCAAAATCAGTAGCTGCTTCCAGTGGTGGTTTATTTGTTCTCTGGTGGTATGCTGATGGGATTTGAATACATCCACCATCATTTTTGAGCTCAGCAATGCATCCCTCACCAATATCCAAAATCCACATAGAAAATTGTTGCACCTCATCAGAACCATCATTTGAATCTGTAGATTGCAATATCATGTTTTTGGTCAACGTTAAAACCTGAAAATGTTGCTATAGATATGATGATCTTATGGTTGAAAATACAATGTCATTTCTGTCACCAGTAGGGATAACTGGAAGAATTAGTCTGAAATATCCACCAAGGACAACCGTTAGACCACCGAATGATAAATTAGAGTAAACCGAAATCACCGTTGCTTCATATAGGTGATAATGGAATGGATCGACATTGAACCGTTTTATTAGATGGTGTGACAAATTTGGCTATAAAACATTGTCCCGCAGTTAGTTTTATTGTAATATTCATAGTAATGTTAGAATATATATTGTCAGGAAGAAAGATATTATAGTTAAGAGGTATGATAATTTCATTTGAAATATGTTAACTAAAAAACATTAATGGAATTAGTAAATTGAACTATCAATTACTTGTTGTTGGTGTAAGAGGCAACCAGAAACCTCTTTGCATGCTTGTTGTTGGTGTTATAGGTTGACTTTCATAAATGTTTTAAGTAGACAATCTTCTTGTGCCCTTGTAATTATCACAAACATAGAATTTGTTGGTTGGTAAATAACAAAACACTATCTGGAATGATGGGTAAAAAGAAGAGAACCAGATTGTCGTTGTTGTCGTAGTATTCTTATTTGAAGACGTGCATCTTTGAATCTCGACGAAGAGTGCATGTTTTTATAGTGTATCATTTTTATTTGATTGTAATGGAATATAACAAAATGATAAAAACAGGAAAATGCAACATTGTGATTAGATGATAGAAAATATATATTCTAAACACAACTATGCCATAGAACATGGATGTAGTCACATTATGAGGGTTGTAAGTCCAAATGGTACATATGAAAATTACTTACATGGAGAAGAAAGGTAAAACTGTCATTATTGAAATAGGATATAATATTATGAAATTGCAGTAGTCTATGTGAATGCGGAATTAATATGATCATTAACTAAAGTTGTAGGTATGACAGCAGAGTATGTAGCCATACCTGTTTCAGAAGTTTAAAGCAGCTTACTGGAAACCGAGAAACATATTCTTGAGACCCAAGAGTTCCAGCACCGACTGTTGTAGGTTCTGAATCCCTAATTTGCATATTTCTGTATATATGCAGTTGTTGTGTTGCAAAGAAGTGATGGGTGTTGATTTCCAAGAAGTATCTTGTCATTGGATGTTGTCGACGATGAAGCCGTAATACTAGAGAAATCAAATCCTGTGAATGGGAATATTTCAGGTGTGATAGCAGAAAATTATACAGGTGAGAAGAAGATGTCTACAATGAGAGACGATGTCGAGATTTGGATGGAAAATTTTGTAATTGCATTATATGGGAGATGATGAATGCAGTGAAGATGAAGGATAGGAACAAACCATCGGATGAAGAAGGAGGCTGTCGATGGTTTTACCGATGGTGGAGCGCTGTAGGTAAATCACGACGGTAGTGGATTTAGTATTTTCCTTGAATCCTTTTGGTGATGACTCTTAAGAAAGAAATGTCTTCCTGGAAGAAGTAAATCAAGAAGAAACAAATCCAGCAGTATGTTTCCTCAATTATAAAAATAGCAGCAACACCTTGATACTTCAAATTAGTGGGTCGACCTAGGAATGGGATGTAGAGTGAGGCAAACCACTTCTGTGTCCAGAAAATGTTCAGTGAATCGGATCAGGAAACACAATAAAGATGCAACAGATATTTTGGCTCCATTTCCCTACGAAACCCACTTATAATCTGCACGAAATTCAAATCAGCAAATATAAATGGTATTGAAAAGAATAAAATGTAAAATATGAAATATAAGAGCACAATCAAAGAATATGAGTAAACTAAAACAACAGGGAGGGCGTGGAGGAGCATGTTGGATGAAAGTCGAATTACCAGGAGGCGGACTCTCAGCTAGATGGTCGAGGGTCTGGGAACCTTAGCTGTACCGGAGGACTTAGACGTGGAAGAGCCAAAAGATGAATCTCAGTTGGGGAGAACGAGTAGGCGGAAGAGCCGAAGCCGGAGTCGTCGGTTGGGGAGAAGGTGTAGGCGGTGGCGACGATGGCAGAGGAGATGAAGGTGGATCAACCAGAGGTGGACTCGCGGCTGGAGAAGGGATTGAGGGAGGGGAGTGGGGGAGGGGAATCAGGGAGGGATGTGGAACCCTAGAGTTCGGAGACTGGAATCGGTGAGGGGATTCAAGGAGGGTAGCGAGAAGTAGTGGTTGTAAATCCCGACTGGGGTCAGAATTTCAGGAGGTGTTTTTTTGGTTTTGGAGGATAGCCGGCCGAAATGGGGTGTTGTGGAGTGATATGAAGGTGAAACTTAAGTTGAAAAAAGCTTTATTTAGTATATATATAGATTTAACCCACTGAATCCAAATATGGAATCCATTTTTCAAAATTCAGAACACAGAAGTTGCAGTAATTAATTTAAAATTAATCCAATTATTAAGAAAATGGGTTTTAAAAGTTAAAACATTTCCAAAGATTGAAATGTTTTTACCTATTAATTCAACGTAAAATTAATGTAAATTACATAAATTATATTAAATGGTAAAAATATATTCTATTCATACATTAAAACCATTAAATTTTATCATTTAACCATATAAATTATCATGATGAAAAAATTTGTTTTTAAGAAAAATTTAGCATATTTTTACTATTCCTCAAAATATGAATGTTATCATAAAATTATAAAAAATTTATGCAATGTAAATTTTTATATCCTAATTCAAAGGAAGAAGTTTATTTTATAAAATTAAACTTATAAACTCTTCAAAAATTGGATTTAAAATGGGTGTGCCATCAAAAGACGGTAAAACTTCATTTTTCAAAAATACTTATTTTATCAGAAAAATGTATTTTGATTTCATACCTCATTCTAGAAAATGTGTCAGTTTAATTATAATGTTATAAAATTAAAAATTTTGTTAATACTATTTATAATAGCTAGTTCATAAAAATATATCATTTTTAGTGAAACTCGGTATTGCGTATAACGCATGCTATAGAGAAAGGATGCTCTTGCGTGTAACGCAAGCCTAGCCAGTGTTGTGTGTAGTAAAATATTTATTTGGTGTTGCATATAACATAAGACATAATATATATATATATATATATCTCATAAAATCTCAGGGTGTTACATTATACCCCCTTTAAAATGAATTTCGCCTTCAAAATTCGTCACTTCGTAACAAACTGATGAGGATACCTCTCCCTCATTATATCCTCAAGTTCCCATGTAGCTTCTTCTTATTTCTGGTTACTCCATAAAACATTAACCAAGTGAGTTGTCTTGTTTCTTAGAAATTTTTTTCTACAATCCAGAATCTCTATTGGATGTTCTTCATAAGAAAGATCTTGCTTCAGTGGTACAACTTCTGAGCTCAATACATGTGAAGGATCAGGTATGTACTTTTCAGGAGAGATACATGGATGACATCATGAACTTGAGAAAGATTTGGTGGAAGTGACAATCGGTATGCTACCTTCCCAACGCAATCCAATATTTCAAAAGGACCGATATACCTAGGTCTAAAATTTCCCTTCTTTCCAAATCTCATTACTGTCTTCCAATGAGATATTTGTAACAACACATTATCACCCACTTCAAACTCTATGTCTTTTCTTTGGTTGTCGGCATAACTTCTTTTGTAGACTCTGAGCTGCTCTTATGTGTTGTTGAATAGATATGGCCTTTTCTGCCATCTCATCAACAAGATTAGGTCCTAATAGCTTTCTTTCTCCAACTTCATCCCAGGAAGTTGGAGTTATACATTTCTTTCTATAGAGAGCTTCATAAGGAGCCATATGAATACTAGAATGAAAGCTTTTATTATAAGAAAATTCCACCAAAGGTAGGTGTTGATCCAAACCACCTTTTAAATCCATAGAGCATGCTCTCAACATGTCTTATAGTGTTTTAATTTTCCTCTCAGATTGGCTGCCTATCTGAGGGTGATAAGCAGTATTGAAACTCAACTCTATATCTAGAGAATGCAGTAGAATTCACCAAAACATTGAGGTAATCCTCAGATATCGATCAGATATAATGGAAAGTGGTACTCCATGCAATCTTACCACTTCTTTTACATATATCCTGGCAAGCTGATCATAAGAGAAATTGTCTCTAATAGCAATGAAGTGTGCTGACTCATAAGACGATCAACTATAACCTTGATAGCATTATTGCCTTTGGATGTTTTGGGATGTTTGGTGACAAAGTCCATAGTGATGTTTTTCCATTTCCATTCTGGTATGGGTAATGGTCGTAACATCCCTTTAGACTTCTGTCTCTTAGCCTTAACTTGCTGACAAACCAAGCATCGAGATACATATTTGGAGATATCTCTTTTCATGCCATAACACCAAAAGTACTATTTTAGATCCTTGTACATCTCTGTACTTCTAAGATGAATAGAGAATGAAGAACTATGAGCCTCAACCAGCAGCTCCTTCTTTAATTCTTGTATAGTAGGAATACAGACACGGTTCCTGATCCTTATTATCCGATCACAATCGGGAACATTTATCACATTCTTTTGTAACACAATATCCTCCTTCTGCACCTCTTTAATCATCACTTGTATAGATGGTTGAACATTCAATTGAGAAAGATAAGATATCTCCCATTTAATTATAATTCCAAGATCCATCCTTTGTAAATCCATAAATATTGGATCTTTTGTGATCCCCATCATGGATAACCTAGCATGGTCTTGTTGACTTAATGCGTCTTCCACCTTGTTTTCTTTCCTAGGGTGGTAATGAATTGTGCAGTAGTAATCCTTAATCAGCTCCAACCATCTTCCACTACAGCAAAAAAGGCATTTAGCGGTGGTTTGATTTTACGTATCGCGGTGGTTTAAACTGCTGCTAAATAGATTGGCGGCGGTTTTGAAAAATCATCGTGAAATCGTGCGTCGGGAAACTATTCGCGGCTGTTTTCAAAACCGTCGTAGAACGTTTCGCGACAGTTTTTTAGCGGCAGTTTAAACCGCTGCTAAATGATTTAGCAGTGGTTTTTTTATTTTTTATTTTTTATTTATTTTTTATTTTTTTAATTTTTTTAATTATTTTTGTTAATTAATTAATTAATTATTTTGATTTTATTTATTTATTTATTTATTTATTTTATCTATTTATTTATTTCGTATGAATTTTATTTATTTAATTATTTATTTTTTATTTTACATGTTTTTTTATTTTTCGTATTTATTTTATTTATTTTTTATTTATTTTTTATTTTTCATATTAATTAATTTATTTATTATTTTTTATTTTTCGTATTTATTTATTTATTTATTTTATTTATTTCATTTATTTTATTTCAAATTTATTTATTTTATTTATTTATTTTATTTCGTATTTATTTTATTTATTTCATATTTATTCTATTTATTTTATTTATTTCGTATTACTTTATTTACTTTATTTATCCATGCATGCACATCCCATGCACATGCCCATGTAATAAAAAGTAATACTGCGTTTGGTGAGATTTGAACCCCTAACCTCTTACATATTTTCCAAAGACTTTACCACTCCAACAAGCTCGCCATGTTTTTAATAAACAGAATTTAATATACTTATATATATTAATTGAAAAAACAAATAATACATAACTAATAGATATAATAAATAATAATAATAATAAATAATAAATAATAAATAATAAATAATAAATAATAAATAATAAATAATAAGTAATAAATAATAAATAATAAATAATAAATAATGAATAATGAATAATGAATAATGAATAATGAATAATAAATAATATATAATATATAATATATAATATATAATATATAATATATAATAAATAACAATAATAAATAATAAATAATAATAAATAATAATAAATAATAAATACGAAATAAAAAAATATTTAATAATAAATATTAAATAATAAATAACACATAATAAAGTAAATATTATTATTAATAAATAATAAATAATAAATAATAAATAATAAATACGAAATAAAAAAATATTTAATAATAAATAATAAATAATAAATATTAAATATTAAATATTAAATAATAAATAATAAATGATAAATAATAATAAATAAGAAATAATAAACAATAAATAATAATAAATAATAAATAATAAATAATAAAAATAAATAATAATAAATAATAATAAGTGTTAAATAATAATAAACAATAAATAAAAATAAGCAAATAAATAATAATAATAAACAAATAATAAATAATAATAAATAAATAATATATAATATATAATATATAATAAATAATAAATAATAAATAATAAATAATTAGTAATAAATTATAAATAATAAAGAATAAATAAATAATAATAAATAATAAATAATAAATAAAAAATAATAATAGAGAATAGATAATAAATAATAAAAATATTTAATAATAAATAATGAATAATAAATAACACATAATAAATAAAATATTATTATTAATAAATAATAAATAATAAATAATAAATAATAAATAATAAATAAGAAATAAGAAATAATAAATAAGAAATAAGAAATAAGAAATAAGAAATAAGAAATAAGAAATAAGAAATAAGAAATATTAAATACAAAATAAAAAAAAAAATTAATAATAAATAATAAAAATAAATAATTAACAATAAATAATAATAAACAGATAATAAATATAAATAATAAATAATAAATAATAAATAATAAATAATAAATAATAAATAATAATTAAAAATTAAAAATTAATAAATAATAAGTAATAAATAATAAATAAATATAAATAATAAATAATAAATGAATATAAATAATAAATAATAAATAACCAGTAACAAATAATAGATAATCAATATATTAAAGTATATTATAAATAATGAATAATAAATAATAAATAATAAATGAAACACATGAAAATGTATGAAAAGACGTGATAAGGGAGGAAAAATCATGAAAACCCATGAAAACGGATGGAGAAGCATGAAGAATGAGGCATTAGAAAGAATGAGAAAGCATGAAAACTCATAACAACTCTGGAAAACCCTTTAAGAATTCAACACAGTCATCACAATAACCCACAAAAAACCATTGATAAAGATAACAAGTCATTGAAACCCAAATAAACAGTAATAAATGGAGCAATCGTTAAAACTCGTCAAAACAGTCAAATATTGATAAAAAAATTGGACTCACATTAACAGAGATAATTTATGATCCGAGATTCCGTTCCAAATCAGCGAATAGTCAAATCAAAGATTCTAAAACGTTCTTCAAGCTGATAGGTGAAAGAGACCGAATGGACAGACGGATCGAAAGTTACAACTGTTTAAAAAAAGGTGACGGGGAACGGGTCCTAGAAACGAGGCATTGAAAAACATAACAAACCCGATACCCACTAAAAAGGCCATAACATATGATCCAGGAGTCCATGTGGGCATCGTGACTAGTCAAACCGAATCTTATGGAACGACTTATGATCTGGAGGGCGGAGGAGTTCGAACTGACACGCGAATCGAAAGTTAGGTCCGTTTGAAGACAAGTTTGACGGGACACCGGTGACAGAAAATGAGGTTTAAGAGGTCTTCAGAGGGGTTTTGGGGGTCAAAAAAACACAACCGAAGCATTCTTGTGTCAATGTAGTGCGTAGCTCCTTTCGCTGGCTTCGATTTGATATGTGGTAGAGCCCAAACAGACACCCGGAGCGAAAGTTTTGGCCGTTTGAAGTTGGAGAACTTTTTTCATCTTTCTTACAACTCTCATATCTCCCACACCTTAGACCGTCTCATGGTTTTGATTATACGTGCTTCTAGGTCTCTTCATGAGCGTTGATTTGACTGGTCGTGGCGGTCCAACGGACGCCCGGATCAAAAGTTATGGTCGTTTTAGTAAATTCTCTATTTCTTATGTTTTTTTTTTTTTAATTTCATTTCATGGTGGTTTTACCCAAACCAATGCTATTTTGCGGCGGTTTTTTAATAAACCACAGCTAATCCTCGAATAATTAAAAAAAATTAAAAAAAAATTAAATTTTTTTACACATTTCGCGGCAGTTTTTTCACTGTGGTTTTAAAAACTACCGGGAAATACCGGCCCGAAAGCTATTTCGCGGAGGTTTTAAAAACCGCCGCAAAAAAACCGCCGTGAAACCCTTGTTTTCTAGTAGTGTTCTTTGGGGCATATTCAGCTCCTTTTGTGTGAAAATATACCTTAAACATTTATGATCAGCAAAAATATCACACCTTTCACCATAAAGATAATGCCTTTAAATCTTTAATGCAAAGATTACCGTAGCTAACTCCAAATCATGAGATGGGTAATTTTTCTCATGGATTTTCAACTGTCGTGAGGCATAAGCAATCACCATATCATTTTTCATGATAACACACCCCAACCCCTTCTTGGATGCATCACTGTATATCACAATCCTTTCTCCACAACAAGGCAGTGTGAGCAAAGGTGCACTGGCTAACCTACTTTTTAGCTCTTTGAAATTCTCTTCACATTCCTCCATCTAAACAAACTTAACTCCTTTCTGAGTCAATTTGGTGATTGGGTTAGATAATCTGGAAAAATCATTTAGAAAACTTCGATAGTAACCAGTTAAACCAAGAAAAATTCATATTTCAGTTACTGGTGTTGGTCTCGAACATATTTCGATAACCTCTGTTTTTGCTGGATCCATAGATATCCCCTCGTTTGAGATTATGTGACCCAAAAATGAAACTTTCTGAAGCCACAATTCACACTTGGTAAATTTGGCATAAAACATCTCCTTTCTTAGAGTCTTCAATACAATTGTTAAGTGATCTTCATGTTCTTGATTACTCTTTGAATATATAAGAATATCGTCTATAAAGACTACCGAAAACAGATCTAGATAGTCTCTAAAGACTCTATTCATTTGATCCATGAAGATAGCAGGGGAATTAGTAAGACCAAATGGCATCACTATAAATTCATAGTTTCCATACGTTGTATGGAAAGCCATCTTTGGTATATCCTCTTTTTTGACCATTAATTGATGATACCCTGAATGAAGATCAATCTTGGAAACGTATTGAGCTCTATGTAGTTGGGAAATTAAGTCATCAATGCAAGGGAGGGGATATTTTTTCTTAATAGTGATCTTGTTAAGTTCTTAATAATCAATTCAAAGTCTCATTAATCTATCTTTCTTATTAACAAACTGAACATGAGCTCCCCAAGGTGATGCACTAGGGCATATGAATCTCTTATCAAGATTCTCTTGGAGTTGCTTCTTTAATTACTGCAACCCCATTGGGGCCATTCTATAAGGTGTCTTTGAAATGGGCATAGCACCTGGTAGGAGTTCTATTGAAAACTCAACTTCATGATTTGGTGGAAGACCTGACAATTCCTCTGGAAGGACATCATCAAACTCTCATAAAGTGGGAATATTCTTAATCGTGAGTTTCTCGCCAACCATTTGAGATAAATAACTTCATTTGTGGGAATCAAGACCCATAATATGGAATAAATTTCCACAGGAATGTTATATTCATCTTTGCATCGATAGATGATCATAGATTGATCAGGAATATGAAATGTGACATCCCTTCATTGGAAATTAATATGAGATCCATATAAAGAAAACTAATCCACGCAAAGATTCACATCTAATTCGACTATTGGAAGGATCACAAGATTTGTAGGGAGCACTTTCCCACAAACATCAATCAGAGAAGAACTGTAAAAATTTTATGCGACTGTTGTGCCATTAGAAGTTGTCACAGACAACTCAATAGCTAATTATTGGGGTCGTACGATGACACCCATTAAAATTTCTTCAGAAATAAAAGAGTGGGTGGATCCAGAATTAAATAAATCATTTTCTACTTTAGAGTGGATAATAAGTGTACCTTTCACCACTTCGTTATCGTACTCCACATCGCCGATAGAAATTGAATGTGACTTTCGATTTTCTTTGGCCTTAAGAGTTTGTTGACGTTGATCATCATCAACAACCCCTGGATTAGTGCTTTGATTGGTATAATGGAAAATTTCCTTGAACTTGTATCATTGATGTGTAGGAGGTGCATTCTGTGTATCCTTTTCTTTGTTCTCATCACTAGACACTTTTTTCCCTCCATTGTGGTATTCAATTTCCCGATGACCGTCTTTTCCACACTTAAATCATTTACTTGTCACTTTAAGACAATTCCCTCCATGTTTTTTTTCAACACTTTGAGCATAAGGGAAAACTCATATTTTTTTCAGTGTGGTCTTAAGATTTTCCTTTGAATTTCATCCTCTTCTTCTTATCAAACCCATATTACTAATGGGTTACTCTAATCTCTATCTCAACCTTGAGAGAACATCTAAAAATTTCATCATTTCTATTGAAGTCTCTTATAGATAATTCCCTTCGGAGACTCACTTTTATGACACTAATGAATTGATCTATCTTACTCCCAGGTTGCATAATAATCATAGAAGAATAACTTGCAAGCCTTGTAAAATTTGCTTCGTAGGTACCAACAGATTCATCATCCTTTTGCTTCAGTTCAAGAAACTTCTTCTCCATCATATTCAAAGAATACAAGGGAAGTGATTATTGAAAAATAAGTTATTGAACTCATAACATTCCATGGACTCAATTTCATCCCTTTTCCTTGAATTCTTGACAAGATTACACCGTTGACCAGCTTCACCTTCCAAACAATATTCTGCTAAGATGAATTTATCATATTTAGAACATTAAAGGACTGAAAATATCTTTTCAGTGGTACTGATCCATTGTTCAACCACTAATGGATAAGAAGAACCGCTAAATGAATGTGGACGCTACCTCATGAAGAATTCAACAAGATGTTTCTCCATGTTTTTCTCGTTTGAAGTCCGACATGATTCATAGCTTGAGAATGTTGTGTGAGCATGGCTAAAAGATTTTTCATTCCATCTCCCATAACATTTGGTTGCTAATGGGAACAATCATTGCATTGCCCGTCACATTCAGCATTAACACGGTTCCTTTAGGTTCCATCCATTGACTAAAACCAAGAATCATAGTGTGAGAAAAACTAATTATAATATGAAAACCACATCATCAAGAATAAAATTTCACACTTTAGGACTTATCATAGGTTATTCATGGCCTTTTTTAAAACATTAAGATTGTGTTCTATGATTAGACATATCCTTAGGGTTCTTACTAATTATTTAACATCCTCGTTTCCAAAGGTCGACAATACCATTCATCGGATACCAACTATAACAACCCATACATTACATACATTCTTATTACTTCATAATTGAAGAATACTTATTAAAACATATAATAAAAACATGATAAGACTGTATAGGTATAGTGTCTTTAGAAACTGGGAATCATATAAAAATGGTTCATAAATTATCTACATTTCCTCCCACTTATTTCATCATATCTAGATTTACTTTTGGAATATCCTACTTAATACCCTTATTTCTTTCCTGGGGAAAAGAAATCATACAAAGGGTGAGATCAAATTATTAGTAAGGGAAAACAAAGGAAATTTCAATCATATCATATTTATAGGAACATAACATTTTGAAAATCTTATCATGCAAAAGAGATCATACTATCATGACATGAGATATATCATAGTAGTGAAAGGTAATAAAAATATTCATAACATAAGACATGAAAATTTGTGTTATACACGCATAATCATAGAACATCATTTCATATTATTCAAGACTCCCTGCCAAGGCCATCATAGTGGATAAATTCCATTACTGAACTGTGTTCACTCTTCATTCCAGTCCTGTATCACTGAACTGGATTAACTTGATGTTCCAGCCATGTCTATCTCAAGAGATAAATCTTTACTCAATACATTGGAGGGAGATATAGGTCCCCCCATCTCATAATGAAACCATTCTTATGTGTGCCACAAAATCATAAATCATACATCATAGCATAACCCATTTAATAAAAATGGGATTCTTAAACATCATGCCATAATCACATAATCCATATAAGATAAAAGTACTTATTAAAAATAATTCCATAATTACATTATCAAAACAATTTAATAATAGGGATAGAAACAGAACCCTATATTATCATTTATGGAAAATAATTTTTATAAAACACTTGAACTCCATTCTTGAGGAAAATATCCATTCTACATCAAAAACATTTTTTCTTTCTCCACATGTCATAAAATTTTAAACTAAAAGAAGTTAATTGAAAATAAACAAGAAAAATTTAAAGTAAGCTTCATGGAAATAATTTTCTATGAAATCATAAAAATCCATTCTTGCCGTATAAGTTAAAAAACATTCTTCTTGTACTTTGGCTGGAAAAGTCAAAAACTATCTCATACTGAAAACAAAAAAAATTCCTTTCATATATTTTATGAAAAAATCAACAATGGTTAAAATTGGATTTAAAAAATTGTAGGTGGATAGAAATAATATTACATATTGTGGAAACATGGATGTGGATGATAATTATTCCCCAGTAAATTCTTAAGTATAAGCAATCTCGGATAAAAATGTGATTGCGAGATTTTCCCTTACCTTACGTCTGATATGCTCTGTATGTATCCCAACCTCCGGTATAATGATTTAAATAATTTCATTGAAATATTAAAGAATCAAATACATTTTTATGATATCATATATGGTCATTTTCTTATCTTCTTATTAGTAATATTTCATTGCTACTTGTTATTCGGGTGTTCATTGCTTTATGTTCTTATGCGTGTTTTGTCGAATAAATTATTATTACTCTTTTTAGAATATAGATAAATAATTTAAAAAATGTAATTAGTATAATATATATCATATTTATTCATTCAATTCATTTATATAATCATTTTTTAATGAATATCATGTAGAACAAATCACATCGCACCGTGGAGACGGTAAGCCGTACGTATGCATAAGCGACGATATCATTCCCATAATTATTGAATGGTATTAGAGTGGTTGATATAATATCTTAGAATTAGTATCATGTTATAATAATAATATATAGTTATTATTTACACTATTATACCTATCCATGTAATGTGGTGGTGGAAAATAGATTACACCACGGCGTAGAGACGGTATTCCGTATGTATGCACAGGTGGTGATTTCATTTTCCATAGGATGGATAGAAGGTGAAATAGGGTTGTTTCATATTTATAATAACATATCAGTATATAAGTGATACTTATGTTATTACTTTATAATGAAACAAATAAATAATAGGAAGTATATGAAAATGTAAATTTGAATGGATCGGTAAAGTGAATTACCTCTTCATCGACGCACCTCTTCTAAACCTCCTCTTAAGGAACTAAAGTTGGTCTTTTAAGAAGACCATGACCTCTAGTATGTTTCTAGGGAAGTGGAGAAGATAACTGGATAGTTTTTGGCTGATCTTGAACGCAGAAAATTTTGTGAGGATGAGAGGGAGGAGGTTCCCTTTTATAAGGGAAGAGAGTGTCACCTTCGAAAACATAAGAAATATTAATTTATAATAAATTCAAACCCCAATTAAAAACCTCCAAAAATTACTCATATATGAATATTAGATGAGATAGGGTTTTAATTGCATCAACCAATAAAATTTAGACATGTTGGGATATTATTTTAAACCTTATCAACTTGATATATCCTTATTTAATCTATTTAATTTTATTTTAGGTAATAATATTCTAAATTTTAAATTGTTATAAATAATTACTTATTTATTGTGAATTATCTATAATTGGATACTTTATGATATTTTCGACAACATAAATATCAATTTATAATTTTTAAATATTTTTTTGATTTTAAAACAATTTTATAATATGTTATTTTTATAAAATAACAATTGTATCGATTTTGACAAAATTCATTTATTTGAATTAAACTAAAATAAAAACATAATATATGTTTGAACTAAAATATATAATAGAATCATAACATGTCATATTTATCTATATAATTCGTGGAGCGCATTAAAAGGTTCATATAATTTTTATTTTAATATTTTTAAAACCATTTATTTTATATTCTAATCAATAAAATAATTTCAACATCAATATTGTGTCATAATTAATGATAATTATTTAATACCTAAAAATTATAAATAAATTCAAATGATTTAGATAATTTTTTAGCTTTCTGGGGTCAATTAATGTTCTATGTTTTATAAAGTTTATCACTAAATTAAAATTATTACACTTATAAGATAAAATAGTGTGACATGTTGTCACTTTCTTTGGTTTTAATAATAATTATACATTTTTAATGATTCAAAGTCCATAAAATTAATCTATTCTGACCCTTAGGTGATATGGGCTGACTTTTATTCATCGAATAGAATTTTGACAGGTGTCAGGATAATTTTATAATCTCATTTTTACCCTTAATTTCGTGATTTGCCTTTAACTTTAGTAAATAAAATTTACCCTAGTTACTATTCATAATATCAAAAAATTAATGTAACCTATTAACATAATTTGAACCCACTGAATTGTAATATGGAATCCATTTTTCAAAAATCAAAACACAAAATTTGCAGTAAGTAATTTAAAATTAATCTCATTGGTAAGAAAATGAGTTTTAAAAGTTAAAACAATGTCAAAGATTATAATTTTTTTACCTATGAATTCAATGTAAAATAAAGTGAAATGACATAAATTATAATTAATGGTAAAAATATATTCTATTTATACTTTAAAACCATTAAATTTTATCATTTAACAATATAAATTATATTGATGAAAAAAGTTGTTTTTAAGAAAAATTTAGCGTATTTTTACTATTCACCAAAATATGAAAGTTATCAGAAAAGTATCAACCATTTGTCCAATGTAAATTTTTATATTCTAATTCAAAGGAAGAAGTTAATTTTTTAAGATTAAACTTATAAACTTTTCAAAAATTATATTTAAAATGGGTGTGCCATCAAAAGGTGTTAAAACTGCATTTTTTGGAAAATACTTCTTTTATCAGAAAAATTGTTTTTGATTTCATACCTCATTCTATAAAATGTGTAAGATGAATTAAAATTTTACAAAATTCAATATTTGGTTAATTCTATTTATAATGGCTAGTTCATAATAATATATCATTTTTAGTGAAAATCGGTATTGCGTATAATGCAAGCTATCGAAGAATGTTTCTCTTACATGTAACGCAAGCAAAGCCAGTGTTGTGTGTAGTGAAAGATTATTTTGGTGTTTCCTATAACATAAGACATAAAAAAATATTTCTAATAAAATCTTATCTTGTAACACTTGAGGTACCATAATTGAAGTGGTATGGTATCTCTATGGACTTAATGATGCGTTACCACGCAAGCCCAAGGGCAAAGATTCTATCTCGGTGATCATTGAATGACTTAACAAGTCATATAACTTTCTACCCATCTGGGATAAGAGATCTATAGAGGGATTTGGACGCCTCTACATCAAAGAGATCATTTGGCTTTACAGGGTGCCTTCGATGACTGTCTCAGACCATGATGAAAAATTTACATCCCGATTATGGAAGGGGCTTCCAGAAGTGATTGGGACTAACTTATGTTTGAGAACAGCTTATAACCCCCAAAAATGTATGGTCATAGAGAGTGGACCATAAAGACCTCAGAGGACATGCTTTGTGCATGTGTTCTAGATTTTGGTCACAGTTGGGAGGACTAACTACCGCATGTGGTGTTTTCGTATAGAAAAATCTACCAATCCACCATCAGCATGGAACCGTTTGTGGCCTTCTAAGGGAGGCCTTACAAATCAACTTTATGCTGGACAGACCAAGTGAATTCATCACTCATGGGTCCAGAGTTGGTACGAGCTACCACTGAAAAGGTTCAGATTATCCAGGAGTGGATGGGAACTTCACAGAGAAGGAATAAGTCTTAGGACGACAAGATATATAGACCCTTGGAGTTCGAGGAGGGAGACCATGTATTCCTATGGGTCTCACTACAGTGAGGATTACAAAGATTTGGATGGTGTGGAATGTTATCTCTATGGTTCATCGAATAATTCCAGATTCTCTGTAGAGTTGGCAAGGCAGCATACTGCCTATATCTACCCCCACATATGCATCAGGTGCATGATATTTTTCACGGGTCGCAGCTGAGGAGGTACATGCATGATCTATCGCATGTCATCGACTAGGGTGAGTAGGATATTGACGATGGGGAGACATTTTCAGAGTTCTTAGTGGAGATATAGGATCAACATGAGATGATCTTTCTTGTGTTGTAAATTCTTCTGGTGCACTTTTGATGGCAGCACGTGAACCTCCAGGAGAGCACATGGGAGTAGGAGTCTTACATTTGTGCTCAGTACCCCCACTTTTTATATTATCTCTTGTTTTGGCTTTTGGGGTTGTAAATCTATAAGGTGTTGAGAATTTAATGTCTCATAAATTCAGTGTCATTTATTTTAATTACATGGAATTATTTCAAGACCACACGATTCGACAGAATCTGATTCTGAGGCTCGGTCAACCAGCAATGGTATTTGAAACATTCTTTTATGTTTTCTTAAGTGAAATTGTGAGCGGTTTTTCTATCTATTGAATCAGTGCTCAGATTAGGAATCCAACAGAACTGTTGAACTCATAGTGTTGAGATTTGATTAGGCGAATATTAACATCGACTGGAAAGGGTCGGACAGAAATATTAATTCTTTAAATTTTTAGAAAAATAATAAAATATATTTTCTATGTTATTTTTAGTTTTCATAAAGTGTTTTGTGGAAACAATGTGGTGCAAAGAGATGCATTAATGATGGTTTTTAAATGGTTTGTTGTTTTAAACACAATGGTTACGTCATTAATTAAATGGTTCCATTATGGATGGCCATTAATGAGTGTCATTAATGACTCAAAGCCACATCATAACTAAAACATTGTGACATGTTTATTTGAATAATAATCTAATCCATTGGAGAGTGGAGGAGGAATCACTAGGAATTATCTGATGAAACGCTGGTGGTTTTCCTCTCCGAAGGAGAATGAAGAACATAGTGAATGACTTTTGGGGATTAAATTCAGATGTTGATAATAGGCGATGAATTCCAACGATCGCAGACTGACGATGAAGCAAATGGAATCCTTCATCATAAGAGGGTCAAAAGAATCCCGGTAGGGGTCTTTTATTGATTGAGGGTTCATTCCCATTCTGAAGTTTAAAAAAGAATGTGGATCAACTAACTAATGGGTTGATTCACGATTCCCTCATTTGTGCATGTGGTTCTAATGTGAGGATTTCAATTGTGGTTTTATTCACACTTTGTGATGGTTATTCTGTTTTTCCTAGGGTTAAACTCTAACGTAGATGGTGCGGATCGGCATAAACGAGGCCCGGTCGTTTTGCTGTATATTTTATTTTTCCTTTCTTCTAGTTTGGATGATCAACGTGTCAATAATGTGTTTCCAAGGAATTCACAGTGAAGGAGACATCCTACAGATCCTGTAGATGCAATCGGTTCGGGAAACAGACCACCATAGCGACTGTAGTGGCCAGTCAAGAGTACAAGCTTGGTGCCTGAAAGTGAGAGCCAGCAGTGGCTGGCAGTGTCCTGCGACGAGGAATGTGGTTAGTGGGAGTTGGTGTGCCACAGCTAGCTGGTCACGGCGGTGTGGAGGTGCGGCGCCGACTGGTGCCGCATGAAGACGGTGACTGTGTCTAGGGCGCCCCGGTGAATAGATGAGGCTACGGTCACTCGACCGTGATACTGGAGAATTTTGATGCCACTCTTTCACCACATTCACTAGGGAAAACTAACAGAAAGGGTCCCGAAGTGACATGGAGGGCGGGTATGATAAAACTGGATTCCTGTGATAAGGACCGGACATGGCTGTGTCGCGTCCTAATGGGTGAGTCACCCTGCTACAGCAGTCCGAAACCGCACCGACCGGCCAGACCCGTTTTCTAGGATGGACCCGCCATACCAGGTCGTAACCTACCTATTGGGCCAGGCCATACCCATGGCTTAATAGAACCAACAGGCCAAACCGGGACGGGTCATGTCAGTTTGACTGGGTTAGACCTGAACCGGACACAACCGACCACTATTTCACTAAAAGGCATGTATCTCTCAAAATGGGTGTCTGATTGATGCACCGTCCTTGGAATTAGTACCCTTGAGATGAGGAAGTCCTTCTGAGATACTCTACATGATTTTTGGTGGAGGGTGGTGTACGAACGTGTTGGATCAGACTCGAATCCAACCAAGCACTTTTTACATAATAGCCCACATCTTATAGACTCGACGTCCATTCGAAGCACTGTCTATTGTGTTGGGACCCTTATGATGAGATAGTACTTTGAGGTTACTCTATGTGGGTGTTTATGGTGGTTGAGTTATGATTGATGTCTTGAAAATCAGACCCTATGGAAATCAAGAGTGATAAGTGCAGGATACCAATGGCTGGTTGTAATGTGAAGAATAAATAGAAATTTAGTGTGGGTCAGCCCATACTGATCCTGTGTGGGCCAGTACCGAGATATATTATGTGGGTCAGCACCTAGAGATCCTATGGGGGTCACACGTAGCGATCCTATGTGGGTCAACACCTAGCGAGGATCTGTGGGTCAACACTTAGCAATCGTACGTGGAGCAGTAGTAGATCCTCTCAATAGAATAAGATGGTCTAGCTTTACGAAAAATCATATTTAATTCGTACATAAGTTATACCTTATGTGAGATGCATCCTTCACTTTGGGCTATGTTTTAGAGATCATGCTTGGTGGTATTACCTCAGTTGTATTTCCATTGTGGTGTTTTCCTTCATGGATTACAGAGTGGCCTTCGGGGGTTTCAGTGTCCCTACTGAGCCTCACCCCTAAATGGGCTTCACCCACAACTTTTGTGTCTTGTGAGGACGATGAATAGATTTTATTGGGACTTTGGGGAGCTAGGAATATATAGTTCTCAGAGGTGGACCAATAGATATGGTTTGATGCAGTAACATCCAATGGTGACCTATACCGACCCTTCATGTTGGATCCTTGGCAGATGACCTCCATATCTTATAGTTCTTTTTCTATAATTTCATTTCATTTGAGTTGTATTTTGGCCCCTTTACTTTTAGTTTACACACTTTACTCTCACTGGTGGTACTTTTTGGTGGATTTATTATTTTTATTTCCTTCATGGTTAGCTTTGTGAAGTTTTTCCTTATCTCTGTGTGTACTTGTTTAATTGTAATTCCATCCCTTTTTTGGGATATGCTTTTTTGGTGCTAGTCACCAAACCTTGGCCTATGAAAGGCGAGTATGAGTAAGTCATAGCCTAGGCCTCCGGGGATAGGTCATGACAGCTGATGTATATAGAAAATAAGTATTTTCCAAGCTATGATATTAACTTTATAATAGTTCCACTCTAAACCAATATCATTTTCGTAGATCATAATGGAATGGTTAATATGTTCTTCAGTGGACTAAGACCTCATATATGGAAGAATCTAGCCATTCAAGACCATGAATGTTATGAGAAGATAGTGAGATGTTCTGTAATGTTTGAAATGGAGTTCTAATAGACATCTTCATACAATAGATAAAATGAAAAAAAGTTATCATTGTTTCCAAATTAGGGAGTAACACTGATTATGGAAGATGAGGAAAGCATGTGATACTATCCAAACACAACAAATTTGGATGAAGCATTTGGGGAACTGCTTTCTCAGGAGCAGGAAATATTACAGGTGTGGAATAGATATCCATATTTCTCATAACTATCATAGTGAGGTAAATCCCCAATTTCTCCAAACTGATGAAAAATGGAAGATGAGACATTCCCATCCTAAAGTCTAATGTTTCATGTATGGAAAACATGGGAACGTTTCCAATCAATATTCAAATATGAAGATAATAGAGTGGAATCACCACAAACTTCAACATAGGTCAAGGTATTAAGATCATGATTTTACTATCATAATAGATGATGTTTAAGCTCCAAATGATATGGTTGTAGGTACAACCACTATTCTTTCAAAGATAGAAAGTACTTTGGTTGATTCGGGTTCTACGCATTCCTTCATTTCTACTAACATTACAATTAATAAAGAATCAATCTCAAAAATTCTAAATGTAAATCAATCAGTAAATACATATGGAGGTTTTATCCAAGAATCTAGAGTTTTTATAGACTATATTATTCACTTTGGAAAGAACAATATCACCACAAATCTAGTAGTTATTCCCATTATGGAATTTGAAACTATACTAGGGATGGACTAGAACTCAAAGATAATGCTAAAATCGACTGTAGAAGTAAGGAAATCTCTGTAGTCTCGAATGGAAAACTTAATTTTTTCTTCAAGTGAGAGATGTCTTGACATGATATTTGCCTATAAGATCCTCACATAAACTCCTTTATGGATATTATTGGTGAATATGATGAATTATGTGAATTTATATAAATTGGAGATTTCCCCATCATTCAAGAGTACATTTATGTATTTCCTAAGGAGTTTCTAAGACCTCCCCTAAAAAGTGATGTATATTTATCTATTGAACTCATTATTGGATCCACGATGATATCAAATACCACATAGAGAATGGAAAATTTTTAGGATGTTGAATTAAATAAACAACTCCAAGATCTTTTGTAGAAGGGGTTTATCCGACCATGTGTGTCTCCTTGGGGATAAATTAATCTATTTTTTATTGATAAGGATGTATAAATGCAGTTATTAATTGATTATAGGGATCTTAATGTGATCATAATGAAGAAAATATACAATATTCTAAGGATTGATGATTTATTTGACTAGCTTTTGGGGTTCATTTATCCTCCATGATTGATCTTCGATATGGTTTTTATCAATTGAGGGTGATAAAATAAGATTTTTCAAACTCCACCTTCTAATAAAGATGTAGTCATTAGATGTCTATTGTTATTCCCTTTTGCTTGACCAATGATCATATTATATTTATGTATTTGATTAACTGAGTCATTAAAGAAAACATTGATAAATTGATGGTAGTTTTTATTTATGATATTTTGATATATTCTAATTGCTGCGAGGATCATGAGGATCACCAAAGGGTCATATTGAAAACTATAAGGTGGGAGTGTCAATTTGTAATGTTCAAAAAAGATAAAATTTTGTTACAATAAGTTTCATTTGTGGGGTAGATTATATCCAATGATAGAATCCTTGTTAACCCAACCAAGAAAAAGGTTTTATAAGAGGGTCATAATCCTTAAACATTGAATGAGATTCATAGTATACATGTTCTATTAGGAAATAATATCAGGTTTTGAATTTTTTTAAATGAATTTCTAATCAACTAACCATGTTAACTGGGAAAGGGGTTATGTTCATCTGAAAAAAAGGAGTGTGAAGAATGTTTCCACAAGATGAGGAATATATTTATTTCTGTAGCTATGTTTACTCTACCATATATCATATAATGAATCATTTTTTAAGTGATACATTTCTTAAAGGGTTTGGGTTCATCCTCAAAAAAATGAAAAGGTTATTTCTTATAAAAATCGACAGTTGAAGCCTCATGAGTAGAATTATCGTACTCATTACCTAGAGCTAAGGGCGGTTGATTTTTCATTGAAGATATGGATAAATTATCTTGATAGGGAGAAATGTGAAATATACATAGACCACCAATGTTTGATGTATATATTCACATAATAGGAATTGAACATGAGAAAGAGGAAATGGTTGGAACATCTAAAATTGAATAATTATTTAATTCATTATCACCCCACAGGATAAAAAAAATTCACCAATGCATTTGTAGTAAAGACCCTATTATGATGGAATCGATGAGGATTCAAATATATCCTTTGATCAAAGACTAGTAAAAATAGATATGGGATTAATTTCATATGGGACATCATCATCCCTATCCCAAATTATTTCTCAACCATAATTACTTGATAAGGTCAAGAAATATCACTGAGAAGATCCTTGACTACAGAATATGATAAAGGTCATGAAGAATGAGATGTTTCTTGAGTTCAATATTGATCAAGGAGGTGTAATAGGATTTTGTACAAGGATATATGTTTCATCTAGTCAAAAAATAATGAATGATTTGATGGATGAAGTTTATATATCTAGATTCTATAAACCTCCTTGATGAATGGAAATACATAGTGGCCTTCATGATCATTATGGGTGAGATAACCTGAAAATGGAGATTACTGACTACACAAATAGGTGATTGGTGTGACAACAAGTGAAGGATTAGTGAATTCCTCTTAATGGTTTATTATAAACACTACCCATACCAAATTGAATATGGGACAATTACACTATAAATGTTGTCACTAGTATCTTGAAAAAAACCAAAGGAAATAATGTGATACGGGTTATAGTGGATCATATCACCAAGACTTCCCATTTCATTTCTACTAGAGATGATTTCTCTCTTGACCAACTTGAAAAGATTTATGTAATGAAAGTGGGGAGTTTGAATGGAGTTCCACTTTATACCATTTCTAATCACAATCCAAGGTTTACACCAATGTTATTGAGAATTATTCAACATGACCTGAATAGTGAATTGAATTTTAGTATATCCAATCACTATCAAATAGATGGAGAATTTAAAAGGACTCTTTAGACACTCGAGGAAAAGATGTGATCATGCTCTATGATATTTAAAATTGGATGAGATCACCATATCCCATCAGTGGAGTTATCATACATAAAATTACATTCGAGTATTAAAAGGGATCCCTATGAAGCTCTATTTGTGAAGTGACAGAGATTTATGATTTATTAGGATGATGTATGTGAGAGAAAGATTCATGGGTTGAATCTTGTGCAAGAGATGATATAAATGTTCATTCTATGCAAAAAAAGATAAAGGCTTCCTAAAGTCAGAAGTAGAGATATGATTACAACCATTGACGGAACATAGAGTTTGATGTTGGCGATAATGTCTTCATTTTAATTTTATAATGAAAGAGATTAATCTGGATTGGGAAGAGAGTGAAGATTATCCCTAGGTACAGTGCCTCCTATAGAATCTATGATCGTATAAGAGGAGTGGATGATCGGCATGAACTTCCTCTAAATATATCACAAGTTAATGATTTATTCCACATATCTCTCTAGGGGAATTACATTCCTCACCATTCACAAGTATGGAATCCGAAGAAATTAGAATTAGAACATGAACTCTATTATGAGGAGTGGCTGGGGGAAGAATTGAAATATAGAGACAAGATTCTATGCAACAAGACGACCAACCTCATCAAATTGTTGCTGAGGAACCATAGATATAATAAAGTGGTGTTGTAAATAGAGTAAATAGTATAGCAGAAGTACCCACAAATTTTCTCAACTGAGGGAATGATTTTAAATTTTGGGGACACAATTTATTGGGGGGGGATTTAATTATCCAAGCTTTTCGAATGATAATTATTTCCTCAAAATGTTTGTTATATTATATTTTTACAAAAATACATATTTTTTTATTGAAGTTGATATAAATGAAAATGTGACCATATGGATTTGACCATAATTAGACCATTGGAAACTATCAACTTAAAAAACGATTTTAATGTTATAATTAGTTTTCATAAGTAGAAATGAGAAAGGACAATTATTGAATAATGTAGAAATAATTTCCTTTACTAGTAGGTTCATGTGGTATAAATCCCATTCATTAGATCTTGAAAGGAAGGTAGTTTCACCAGGCTTCGATCTCCACCAGGACCATGTTGATATTCAATAATTGAATCTTGAACAATATGGCTTATAGGAGAAGTTTATGTTAGTGGAAATTCTCTCCCAAATGATGCTAGTCAAGCCACCCCATGAGTCTATCTATATCGCATATCTCGCCCTTCGGTTGTATGGGATTTTTATAAGGGCACGTGTTTCAAGGTCTTAGTTACTTAATGTATAATTCTTTTGTATAAATAAAATTTTTATCACCTAAATTCCATTTTAAGAATATTTTTTCTTTATATAAATATATATCGAATTTGATAAATTTATTTTTAGACATAAATTGAACTTTTTAAAAAATATATATATATTATAATAAACTAATTTATTATGATTAAGGATTATTTTAATTAAATAGTATTATAAAAACACTCTTATTTATGAATAAATTAAAAAATAATTTTTTTTCATGTGTGGGAAATTTTATTATTCATTTTCAATCCAATATTATTTTTAGTAAATAAGTATTTTAATATTTAAAAGTAAAATTTGTCATATTTAGAGAATTTTTATGATAAAATAAATATCATTTTTGAAATTATCATGTTGAAATTATGTTGTGATGAATTAATGAGAATTTTCCAAAATATTTTATTTTTTTGTGAATAGTAAAAATACAGTATTTTAGTTTGTCGAAATGATTAATGACATCATCATAATTTCATAATGATATAATAAATAACTAATCACATTACATGACTCAAATAATGTAATTTTATTTATATTAATTAGTTTATTATATTTTCATGAATTCCCAAATATATAATTTACCTTCCCAATCATAAAATTAAAACATTATCTTGAAAACATTTATATTATGGAAACATTATCATAAATTTTTGATTGACACTTGTGGGGTAATATGACCTAAAATAATGGATATGCGTCTAATATCTTGGTAAAGCCTATGGTTTTTCATTTACTACTACCTTGTTGTCTAAATCCTTTATTTACAAATTTATAAACAAATCCTACACCTTTTCTATAAATACCCACCCATTTATTGTTTTAATTCCACTAACAATTCATCCTTCATTAATATATTATAGTATTACCTCCCACAAGGTCTTGAAAATGTGTCCTCAGGCCCCCTAAGTCCCAATCATTGAGTTTTAGATACTGCTCTTCAAGGTAAGGGAACTCCAAACTTCTGTTTTCTATTTATGTTTCCTCTTTATGTTGTATGTCTTGAAAATTATACAAACTATGTTCTTATATCTATTTTATTATATCACTTTAATTTATTAAGAGTAATTTATGGAAGGTATAAACTTCCAACCTCTATTTTTCTTCTTTTCTAAAACCATTTTTATACCTATTATGCTGCGGATTTCACTTCTGAAAATTTCCCAATTCTTCTCATGAAATATAATTTTATTCTTTTTATGTGAATATGTAAAACTAATTATTTAAAATTTTATTCACCAGGATATAAAAATGATTCTTTTTATTCTTTAATGTACTTACATGAAACCCCAATTTTTCTGTGGGTCATTATTGACATAAAGATCATGCAATTAATCATTTTTTTATAACACAATATTTTTTATAAAAAACCCATTTATTTTATTCTCAATAGGTTATTTATGAAATATTTTATCTTATATGTAGGGATAAAAATAATTATTACATATTAAGGTTGAACCCTAATTTCACTCCAATGCATCAGGTAAATAATTTAATCTCTAGAGATGACATGATTTATGATATCTTGGTAAAACACTGAGGTAATTTTTATGAAACTATAGTGTAAAATCTTAGTGATATGATTATGAATGTCTAATTTAAATGTTATAGACACATATCCAATTAATGGATCATGTTTTTTTTAGTATTATATGCCTATTTTTTGACTTTGATCTTTCCATTATGATATTCTTAAATTTCTTATTGAAATTTCTCTAGATCACATGTAAATAGTTTCCCATGAATTCCCATATAAGGCTTTATGCTCACCATTTTATATGATATATGTCCCTTGGTTATGTGATTCCATAAATTTAGTTATGATGAACCTATTGTAAAGACATCCAAGTGTATTATAATAATTGTTTATGATTTATTGTATAATGTACCATGTTTCATGGAAACAAAACCTTCAAAGATCCTTTCATTGTACCAAGTAAATGAATTATTTATGTAATAACAAGTTCGGATTCCATAGTAGATATTTGGGTTGTGATCCATCTGGTTTAATATGCTCAATATTTTTGATAGTGTAGTCTATATATTGTGAGTGATTTAGCTTCTATGGTTATCCTTATTAGGAATCAATCAACTATGTTTCAATATAATATCCTCACTGAATTGAAAAACTATTCAGTCTACATGATATCAATTCAATTTTAATATACTCACATTTTTAGGGAGGTGAACATGGTGGCTGATTCCCAGTCCAATAATTTTGTGGAAGTTGTGAATTCATTCTAGTCTATTTTTTTATGATTATTTCCTTCATATTAATATTTTGTATGTAAGGGGAATGTTTACACTCAATTACAAGCCTTTCTTATTTAAACTCATCTATTATATTAATAATTTTTTTAGGAATGAGTCCTTGAATTATTTTCCAAACAGTAATGGATTATTATTTTTATTATTCATACTATAATTATTAATTAATTATTATTATTATGGAATTTTAAAGACATGTAATGGATATCGTAAAAAAATATTGGATTTAAAGAAATTATATATGGATTTTGTCATTTTAATAGTTAATAAAATACTATATGGATTAGGATAAATTATTAAATTAGGTGGGTCTACAAGTTATTAAATTATTTAGTCAACATTTCAATTTAGTGTGATGTATATTTTAGAAACATTATTTTTTAAATAAAAAGGGTATCTTTCATTGTAAAAACGATTCATCTAGTTTAAAGTGTTATGGAACGTTTTTTAATGAAAATTAATGTTATTAATGGATTGTTTAAATCTATAAATATTTAAGTAGTGTTTTATTTTATTATAATAAATTTTCATTTTAAATATTTTATATAAAAATTACTTTAATGTAAATATCAGTTAAACTATTTATTTTTTATAGAAATAATAATTATTTAAAAAATTTTGTTTCTTTTCAAAATAATTAATTAAATTACATTATTTAAGTTTTATTACTTTTTAATATATATGGTTTAATTTGTTTTCAGTGCTATTTGATTTTTTTTATAAATTATTTTTTAATTTTTTATGTGAGGTCCAAATAATATTTGAAAAATTTATGTATTTTATAGTGGAATATTGTGTTAAAATATAATGGAGTTACTCAAATTAAATTAAAGAGTAAGTACACATGTAGTATTCATATATTATGGATTTGGAATATTTTCATAATCTTGTTGGGCATGAATTATAGAAAAATAAAGTCTAAGTGGAATATTTTAGATGAATATATTGTAATGTTAATGGTTATATAAATTTGAGGGTAAATTCTATGTTTTTAATAAATGGGGGTTAACGATTATACGTGTTTAGTTTCGGGGTTAGTTAATGATTCATGGAAATCAGGAATTTTATTATCATAGTGAAATTTAATCTATAAATAATTTTAGAGATATGTTTTTTTTACGTTTTATGTTTACATTTATTTTTTAATGAAAATTGAGAGCCATTAATGGGTTATTGAGCTTATAATGTTTTATGGTTCTTGGTTTATGCTTAGGTAACAAAATTGGCTAGTAAGAATTGTGTGATTTTAAAAGGATAAGATTGTATATTTATTTATTTCAATGTTGAATGATATTGAATTACAAAGGGAGAATATATTGTTTATGGGATTGGGTTATTTTTAAAAAAAATTACACCTCTGTAAATCTTAGTTATTAGTAAGTGAAGTATATCATGATTAATCCCCTCACGTGATTAAAACTCTAGTATTCTCATGATTTTTATTAGGCATATTATTTTATAGTTATAAAGATATATTTATCAAGGATATTAGAGAATATTATATCTAATTTCTTAATTTTAATGATTATGTAATGTTCCACGGTATGTGATATCTATTGGGAAAGAGTTGTTAACAAGTGTAATTTTATTTTTGGATTAGTAGTGGGTATTTTCACATAATCATATAGGTGGTTGGGTGAAATTTGATATAATCACATGTTTCTTTCTCAAGTAATATTAGTGAAATAGGTTAGCTTCATTACATGTCTGGGATTATATATATCTTATTTATTTAAATGGAATTCTGAGTATGATGTATATTTTTGTCTAAAAACATACATAGGATTTATTTCTACGATTCTCTCAAGTGTAGTAAGATATAGAATTATTTGTAAATATATGGTTTCGGATATATTGGGATATAGAAACCCATTCCATGATAAAAAGTATCATTATTTTATGGATATGTAATTATATATCAAATATCACAACTACTTATTTAGCTTTGTGAGTTGATTGTATGTCATGGGTGTGATTTTTAATGTAAAATGGATTATAGTAATTTTTTACCATCTTAATAATAATTACTATCAAAATACCTCTCTCTCTGTTGAGGTTTAACTATGTCATTATCCTTTAAATATAAGGGTTAATAGTGCATAATGTTGGTTATTAAAAAAAGTGTTTTCAATAAATACAACACTAAAGGTTTCATGTTCACTAAAATATTACAAAAAATCATTTATTCAAATAAATATTTTAATATCACTGTACCCCAATACATTGAAGAAGTCATATTAGTTGTTTTTCGCATTTGGAAGCACTATGGGTCTTGAATGCTTTATAATTAATTATTTAAGCTTATTTGGATATTATATAGTTTGATGTTTTGAGAGAAGTAAATTATTTCCTTCAAAATAGTATTTTGGAAAAGAAATGAATCATTAATTTATGGTTTTAATTTATATGTTTTGTAATTCTTATGATGTAACACCCAAATATTTTTTGAAATATGTTTTTTTGAATTAATTTAAACTTTTAGATATCATGAATTACACACAACACTAAATATATCATGTTTTATATGAAAGCACTAATTTTGATTTACCTTGCATGGAATAACATGTTAAGATTATGATACATGAAATAAATATATAATCTTCTAGTAAACACAACAAAATTTTTGGATTATTTTACACACTATGCTAAGTTAATTCGATAACATAAGTTATATACAACACATATTTTCACAAAATTACAATGTACTATTAATATTATTATTAAAATATTTTAATAGTTTTCCCTCATCCATTGAAACGGTGGTTATGTATAAGAATATATAAATTATGAAAATATTTTTTACATAGGTATATAATAAGAATTATTGGGTTACCAATTAATAATAAATAAATATAAAACCACTATGAAATTATAGGAAATGTTTTGCAGGAAAACCATATTTATGAAATAAAACATGATTTAACTCAATAATTTAATTCAAAAAATTTTTATAATTTATTTTAATGAAATATATATTGATATAGTATATTCAATGAAATATTTAAAGTTAATATTATTTGTTTTCTATAAAATAGATAACAATAAACCCAATTTCATGTATAAAATATATATTTCCTTAAAAGGTAATTTTACCAACATTAAATTGTGTTCCTTTTTTAAATATAATTTTTTTCACTTTTATATATTATATTTACTAAAATAAACTTAATTTAATAATTTTTATGGTTAAATTTATCTTATGGATTTTTTTTTGTATTTTTCTATGAAGTTTCATTTTTTAGATAATATTCAAAAGAAAAGAATATTATTTTAAAACTATCTTTTAGTCTAATTTATTTATATATTAAAGTTTTATTTTTACTTTTTAAAATTTTAATTAGATAAATTATAAATAAATTATTCCAAATTAGTTTAGGGGAAAAAGATTCACTGAAATTGAATATAAAAACATTTCAAACATTTGATCTTTTTTACTTTAAAAACACATCGTGTCATCCATCTGCAGGATTAATTTTATATTAATTTCTCTATATTATATGATTAGAATTTTTAAAAATGGATTCCCTATTTGGAATAAGAATAATTTATATTTTATAGTATGTTTAAATTAGTATTTTACCAAAAATATTTATGAAAGTAATTAAAATTATTTAAAGTGATTATGGTAAAAATGTGTTTAATTAATGACTAAAATTTGAAAATATGGTGTTAAAATGACACTAAAAATTTATAAAAATTATTTACTGGACATATTTAAACTATTAAACCTCTATGTATCTATAATTGTCTATATGTACCATTTGGGGACAATTAAAACACGAGGATCACGCAATTTGTTTCAAAAATACCATGTTTGTCCTTTATCCCACTTACAAAAGGCCACCACCTCTTCCCCTCTTTTAACACCTATCAAGACATATTTCTCAACCAGATACAATAATAATACACAAAAAAATAATTTAATTTATTCTTAGAAGCCTAAATTTGGGCTGAAATCCAATCAAGGATCCCTTTGGTGAAAACCAAATGGAGTTAACCAAATAAGAAGTTACATCCATCAACATGCACTTTTATTTTATTTCATTCTACACCCCCTCAATTATTCTTATTCTATGACTGTATAAGAATATAAGTATATTGAATATTAGTATATTTTTTTATGTTAATGGTTCTACCTATACTCACACGTACTTCCATCATATGAGATACACAATCATTGTTCATGTGTGTGGATGATTCTTTCATAGGGAACTGATGTCGTTCATTATTCCGTTACGACTTTTTAATGATGGGAATACTGATGTAATTACATTTCTTATATTATATTTAAGATTTTTATTATTTATTTATGATAATTTAATTATTATATAACACACAACTTCATGATTTACATTTCATAGAAATATGATAACATTGTTTGTGGTTGTGTGGACTACCACCTCCTTAATTCAATGTGATTCGTTCATATGTTACACTGAATATGGGAAGTATGGTTTCAAAAAAATTATATTATATATATAACATAATAATTCTACTATAATTATATTATATATATATATCATTTTTTTATTCATTCAATACGCTATGAAAATGGAAATAATGTTCTTGCATATATACTCCATACCGTCTTCATGAGCTGTGTATATCAATTCATATTTATTTATTTCATAGATTATTTTAAATTTATATATACAAAATACATATGATATTTATATAATTATTTACATTCATAAAATACTTAAATCACAATCTAGGTAAGAGGATCATTAAAAACATGTAAAAACATATACAAAAAAACAATGTGATTGTTACCTGAAACGTATCATTAACAAGAAATTGCTGATAAATAGGTAATATTAAGTCATAATAAATTAATATATGGTATGAATTATAAGAATAAATTTTTGTTATATATTTATAATAAAAATTTATTTATTATACTGGAGGTTTCATTGTGTTTGTAGAAATTCAATACATGGGGTAAATGATTTCTCATATAAATTTTATTTCAATGAGATCTGTGTTATAATCACAACTTATTCTTGTTTTCTGGTGAATATACTATCATATGACATCTTATATCAAGAATTTAATTTATTTACTTATATTAAATGTTTCATTGGATCTTATTCTTTAATGGATCTAATGCTTCAAGAGTTAGTCAAGTAGGAAAGGATTTTCTAGTCACAGATTTATTTATGTGAGACTTATCCCTTATTCACCACTCATTTCTTTTGTGTAGTCTATATAGATCCCCAAAATTTATTCTATTATTATTATCCTTATTTTTATTGATATTTAAATTCCCATTTTATCAGCTATATTTCATGTTGTTTTAGTGTTCAATTGCTACCAAATCGGCATAAAACGTTTTTCTTGATTATCCTTATTTGAGACACTAATTTTTTATAAACCTATATTCTTTGACAAGGTGTATATAATCCATTTTGAAATTTTATTTCATTAATATAAATATTATGATGATATTTAAATCATCATGTAATTTTATTCTTTTACACGGTCTTAGATTCAAAGATAGAGATGTGGTAAGAGTTTATTTCTATAATCTCATCTTTTATTAGGATTATTTACAATTATACTTCCAATAATGAAATAGTATGATCCAACTATCACGATATATCATGAATATTATTTTCCCATATTTATTCATGATAATTTCATGTATTGGTAATAGTTTTTTTCTTTTTGGTACCTTAGTTAGTTAATAAAACTCATTTAAGAAAATCTGACTTTTTTCTCTCTTTAGAATGAAATAAGATTTGGTCAAAAACCATGTTAAATAAAAATATTTTTAAATTATATTTTAAGCTCTATTTTAAGGAAAATTATTTTAAAAGTGTGTTATGTAGTAATAAGTTTTTCAAAATGTTATCAGTCTTCCTTTAATATTTATAAATGTTATTTTCCAAGAAAAGGTTTTCCAAATGTTTTCAGGCTTCCATTATATATATTTCATTGATATTTTCAAAAAAAAATTATTTCAAATTTTTTTCAAGATTTATTTATAAGTTTTCAAGTTGATTTTCAAGGAAATGGTGTTCAGTGATTCCAAATATTCTTTTTTAGGCTTTCAAATCTATTATCATGTAAAATAGTTTTAAAAACAATTATGTATTGGAAATAAATTTTAAGGAATAAAAGATATTTTCCAAAAGAAATGGTTTTAAAAGATATTTAAAAATTATTTTCCATCTAAAATGGAATTTTTTGTTATGTGATCCTTACATGGAAGATTATCTATAAATACATTTCATATTATTTTATGAGTGGTTAAAGTTTTAATGGAATTATATTTTTGACACCCATTTCTCTTTCATAGGTTATATTCTTTCGAAACAAGAAAATTTGGACATGTAATGATTTTTTGAAATTTTTTTAAACCTATATATTTTTCACAAGTTCTGATACAATAAAAAATTTATGATACCCATTTCATTTCATGGGTTATTATATGATGATTTTTTATGACCTTGTCACACTCATATATATGATTTCATTATGATAAGGGTTGTATCTATATCACCTAACAATGCATTGGATAATGTTTTAAATATCATGAGATAATGGAGGAAAAATGACAATGGTATTGATGTACATTAAGAATAAGGGAAATCTTGATCCACTATGGGAATATGGAGAAAAAATATACCCTATAGGAATAAGGGGTAACGTAAGACACTAAAAAGAAAGGAAAAAATTGAGGATGGTGGTTTCTTCCACCACTAGGTGCATCCCCCATAATGTGCCACAATAAGTTTTGTAAATGATTCTTCACATATATTGATTCATTTAACATGTTTATGTTACTACAAAAAATTCCATTTCTTATTGCAATGTTATGATTTCATGAATTATTCTCCTGATTAATTTATCATTCTTGTCTTATGAACTTGAAATCACTATTAAATGATTCATGTATACAATATTTGTTAAGTTGGGTATGATATAATAATGATTTTATCATGTTATCCAAACCATATTCCAATTATTATTCTTACATATCACCCCTGTGTATATTATTGAGTATCCAATATCACCCCTTCCTCTGTTTCCTTTCCCCATGTTATGAAAAAGGTTTTGAGTAAGAGTACTAATGGGGAAGATATTTTTAAGAAAAATTGAATATCTTTTACCAAGTTAGAATATTGTGTTCCATGATTCCAAAAAGAGTAGACTATTTTTTTCCTCAGGCATGTAATTTTTAAATATTTTAAATATTCATCCAAAATTTTAAAATATATATGTACATTAATACTAGGTCACTATAGTTGTATCAAGGGAAATGATTAGTCAAAATTTGGAAACTAAGATGATATAATTTTAGTGAGATCATTAGGGATATTTTTAAGTATATGTCTCAGTATTTTTCTATGGATAAGGAAAACTTTTCATAAGTGGTAGTAGGTATAATAATTTAGGCATCATGTAAGTGATTTTTCTTGACTATGTATTTTTGTTCTATGACCAGTGTTACTCACATTGTGTTTTCTAGTCTTAGTCAATAGCGAGAACTAGAAGGAACTATTTTAACATTTAATGTTCATATTTTTAATTAATATGTATTATAAAAATCAATTTCTTATGTGTATATTTCTTGAAGAATATCATGAATGTTGTATGAGAATTTTTTATATTACTATAGTTAAAGACTCTAAAAAAAGGCATATAAATGGTTTGGGATGTTCTATAATTATTGATTACATTAATCTAAAGAAGATTGATTTTATTTATGTTGATGAACCTTTAAGAAATGATTCATATTTAATATTCTTGGAAAGAGGTATTAATGAATTAGATGATGAAGCCTGAGTAGTTGTTTAAAAATAAATATGGATGATTGAGGTGTATATGTTTTTTGAATTCAAATATTATGTAATACATACCACGAAATATATAAGTAAAACTCGCATAAGTTTTCTATTAAGGATTTAAATGGATATATTTATTGGTGTTGATGACTTAAAAAGTTATATAATGGAAATTTGACATTTTGATTAAGGTAAGGTGACCCTTAATGTGTTCCTAAGTATGAGAAAATGATATTTACTATTCATAAAGAGATTATCATATGGATAAAGTAAATTCGACTTTATTTATGACCATAAAATGGAGAAAATATTTTTAGAAAAATTGGTTTGATATATCATGGATCGATATTTCATAATTTAAAAAATACATCCAATGATTTTGGGAATAATAAGTCATTCTTGTTTTCAATAAGTTTGTATAGTAATTCAAGTTATTAGAATTTTTTAAGAGTATACATGATAAATGTGTTCAGATATTTGGAATTTAATGAACAAGAACTACATTATGATATATGGGGGATCAATGTTAAGTTGATTTATTGAACATATTTTTAAAGGTTGGGATTTTCATCTTTCATAAGGGTTACATTATTGGTCATTTATAGATTGGATTAAGTTATACATCAGATGCAATTTTAAAGAATAAACATTTATCTCCCTATTTGAAGATTTATGCATATTGGATAACCTATGTTAACATTTTTTCATCATGATAACTAAATAAAAATGGATTGATTTATCATTCTTCGTATGGATCTTATGATCCATTAGTTCTTCATGAATAATAATTTCACTTTTATTTTTGGAGTAATATATAAAGATGAAATCGGTCAAGACACAACCAACAGGTGATATTGTGAATTTTAAATGGAATGAAATCTGGTAAGTACATCTCCTTGTGAAAAAAAATTAAACTATAAGAAAAGGATCTTGGAATAGAAATGTTATCCTCATAACTTAACTTTTAACGAATCAAATAACCCCTTATATCATCATAAATTTATGGTTTTGTGATAGTTAACATTATATGGATCCCCCGATTCTGATGATAAATGTTATATATCACTCCCCACTAGAACTTGATTGTTATATTTCTCTTCAATGTCAACGTTTTAACTTGTCACATATGTTCCCCAATGTTCAAACCCAGTTATGAGTTATAATGGGTAACTTTTCTTCCTAATGGTCTATTTTTGAAGGGATTTTCAGTTTTAATTTTTAAAAAGTGGGCTTCTATGAATAAAAATTTAAGGTATACCAATTGGATAACCCAAAAAGAATTTAGATTTTGATATTCTTTTTATGGGTTTGGAAAAAAAGATCTTGAGATTTTTTGACATATATTTTTGAATTAATTTAATCTTTTTTATATTTTACACTTCACATAAAACAAAATATAACCGGTGTTATATAAAATAAATATGTTTTGTTTGTTTTTCAAAAAAAAATATAAATATCATTCTAAATTTCACAATTAGATTAGATTATAGTACATGAAATATAATGTTTTTCTCGGGTTCCACACAATTTCAAGATCGTTAGACAACTTATGTTACATGCAAGAAATTTTTTTACAAAGCATAAATGTACTATTAAAAATATGATTAAAATATTATTATAGTCGTAACCAAGACATTGGAATTGTTTTTATTAATTAGAACCATTAAATTATTAAAATATGGTTTAGACATGTGTATAAGAAGAATTATTTAGTGGCCAATTAACTATAAATGAAAATAATTCCATTGTAAAAATATAGAAAATCATCATATTTATGAAATAAAAAAAGTTTTACCTAAATAAATAAATAATTTTTTTTGATTAATGATTTTAATTATATATATATATATTATATTCAATCATCTATTTATTGTTTATATTATGTGTTTTGTAGAAAATAGAGAATAATAAAACCAATTTTACACAAAATGATAGATATTTTCCTAAAAAGAAAGTTTACCATCTTAGAAGGATACACATATTTGTAATATAGTTTTTGAAAAATTTATAAATTATATTTTATTAAATTAACATAATTTGTTAAATAATATCTTCAAAATTACTTCATGGTTATTTTTGGTATTTTTTCTAGGAATTTTCATTTTTTGATTAACAGTGAAAAATACTAAATCTTAATTGAAAATTGTTTTACCATTTAATTTATTTATATATAAAATTTAATTTTAAATTTATTTTTTAAGTATAATTATATATATTATACATAATTTAATACTATTTACATAATTTTAAATAATTCCACATTTAAAATTTGAAATAAAAACATTTCAATCTTTTGAGCATTTTCACTTCTAAAACATGTTCTCTCATCCAATCTACATGATTTATTTTAAATTAATTTATTCAATTTATTTGATAGTAATTTTGAAAAATTGATTAAATATTTAAAAAATTATTATTTATAATTATTATTTTGATCAACATAGTTTTTTACCCAAAATATTAGGGAATGTAATTAAAATTAATTACATTGATTAAGGTAAAAATGAGCATATTTAATGACTAAACATAGAAAATAATGTTAAAAATTGACCCTACAAATAGATAAAAATTATTTTACCCTTTTGAGATAAGTATAATTTGGGGAGCAGTAAATTCTTTTCAAGAATACAATGTGTGTCCTTTTCCCCACATATAAAGGGTATCCACCTCTTAAACTCTCTTCACACCTCTCAGGACATTTGGATTGACCAAAAAATATAATAATATACTCCCAAATTCCATCCCTTAATCATATAGCCATCCCCTTTAGAATAAATCAAACCAAGAATTCCCTTTGGTGAAAAACAAAATGAGTTCCTGGAATAACTGGCAACATCCTTCAATAAAGACTATTATATTACTTTTGCACCCTCAATTTTTATTATTATGTGGTTATATAATAACCTAATTAAATTAAATATTATTATATATTTTCATGTAATGTTTTTTACCTAAAATCACAAACAATTCCCTAAAATGGGATACACAATCATCATTTATGTGTACTGTAGACTACCGCCTAACGAACCAATTTAGTTCATTAATCCATTGACACATTTCAATGATGGGAATAATGATTTAATTTTGATTTTAGTATGATTTTTATAATATTTATGATTTATTTTCAATTTTTTAAATATTAGTTAAAACATATATAATATTTATATTTTCTGGAAATATGATAACTTCATTTGTGGACATGCGGACTACCGCCTCCTCAAAGCCATGTGATTCATTAACATATTAAATGACATGTATTAAGGATATTTTTAGGTAATTTATATTATATATATATGATATAATAATAATTCTTTAATGATATTTTATATAAACATATATGACATTTACTTTCTTTCTTTCAATATTTCCTGTAAATGGAAACAACATTCATTTATACGTATGACCTACCATCTTCATGAATTGTGTTTTTCATTTCTTATTTATATTTTATTTACTATTATAAATACATATACACATAATATAAATGATTTTTTTTCTTACATTTTTTAATTATTTAATCATATCTTTCGTAAGAGGATCAAAACAACATGTCAAAACATTTTAGAAAAACGAAGCAATTATTACCCGAAATGTAACAAGAACATGAAATTTCTAATAAATGGGAAATATAAAAGAATAATAAAATATTATATATTATTATATATAAAAAATATTGTTCCTTTTTAGATTTATAATAAACTTATATTTTTTATAAAGGAGGGTTTATTGCGTATGAAGAAACACAATACTTAAGGTTCGGGTTTTCTCATCTCACTTTTATTTCTGTGAGATATATTATATATTATAAAATTATTATTGTGTTGTGTATATATTATCTTATTAAATTTTATATCATTAATTTAATTTATTACATGATATTAAATGTTTCAATTAATTTAATTATTTCATGGATCTCACGATTTAAATGTTATTCAAGTAGTGAGGGGATTTCTAGTCTCACATTAATTTATGTAAGACATATGCATTATTCACCACTTGTTTCTTTTATGTGGGGTATATAATTACCATAAATGTTTTATATTTTTATTATACTTAAATTTAATTTTATTTACATATTAGTAATATGATATCTATTTCATTCAGTTTTAATGTTCAAAAGCTACCAAACTGATAATTTAATTTTGTCTCAATTTTCTGTATTTCAGGGACATGTTTTGTCATAAACATATATTCCTTGATGAGGATTATATAATACCATTTTAAATTTTATATCATAAATATCCTAATTTTCATTATATATTATACTTAATTTAATTTTATTCTTTTATGGGGTCACGGATTCAATTTTACCCTAGTGGTAAGAGATTATTATAAAAATCTCATTCTTTATTAGGAATGTTTTTGATTTTGACTACAATGATGAAATATTATGATCCATATCTAAAAAATTATAATTAATTATATTCTCTTATGTTTATTGGTGTTATATTCATGTATTGGTAACAATTTTGACTATTTTTTAAAAAAATATTATTAAGAAATTATTTTAAGAAAATCTGATTTTATTTCTCTCTTTGGTCAAAAATCAGTTTTTTTTCTATAACCATGTTACCATAAAATGTTTTTATATATGCTTTTACAAATTATTTTAAGATAAGTTTCGTGGAAAATTATTTTAAATTTTTTTTATATTTTATAATGGCTTTTAATTTTTTTCATGATTACTTTATATGTTTTCAATGATATTTTCAATAAAAATGTATTCAAAATATTTTCATGCCTCCTGTATTTTTAGATAATGTTATTTTAAAAGAAAATTTTATTTAAATGTTTTCAATATTTCAATATATTATTTCATGATTATTTTCAAATAAAATGATTTTAATGTTTTAAAGGATTATTTTATAGGTTTTCAAAATAATTTTCAATAAAAAATGCTACCAAATGTTTTTAAATTTTAAAAAGTGTTTTTCAATGTTTAGAAGATATTTTCCTCAAGAAATATTTTTAAAAGAACATTAGAAATTATTTTACATTTAATATGACATCTATTAGTGTTACCTACTCTTTAATGGGGATATAGTCCCTTAATACCATTTATATTATTTCATGATTGTTTTAACTGTAATATGTTTATGAAACCCATTTCTCTTCAATGAGTTATATACTTTTGAAACTCTCTTTTTATCAAGGGTTATGTTTGATGAAGTGATTATGAAACAAGTATATTTTCCAAATTTTATGATATGATTCTATGTGTATGATACCCATTTCATATCAAGAGTTATGATATGATGATTTTTTAGGTCCTTGTGTAACATTTATGATTGATTTCATTTTTATATTGGTGGGACCCATATATCTCATTAATACATGGGGTAAATATTTATATATTATGATATAATGAAAGGAAATAAGTCGATTGGCTTGATCCCCAATGGGAGGAAGGGGAAACCATATGCACTATGGGAAGAAGAGGAAAACTGATCTACTATGAGATGAAGGTTTAACCATATCCACTATTCGAAATGGAATATGAATAGGGATGGTGGTGTGTCCCATCCAGTAGGATCAGTCTCCATAAAGATCCATATAATGTTTTGGAAATGAGTCTTGACTTATAAGGAATGATTTTACATGTTTATGTGTCTTCTAAAATTTATATGTCTTATTAATATTTTATAATTTCATGGATTATGATATTTATTTCCTTATGATTCATGCATTGTGAACTTCACATTTTTATTCCATTATTCATGTTTATAATTTTTGATATACACGGTTTGACTATATATTGATATTATCTTGTTCCCATAACATTATGCTCATGATTATCCTTAAATATCACCCTAGTTTAACCATAGTGTGCATATGATCTCACACTTTCATATGTTTTCATTCCCTTTGTTATGAATAATTTTTTGGAGTAGGAGTATAAAAGAAGAAGAAATTTTGGGGAAATATTGAATATATTTAATCATGTTTGATGATTGTGCTCTGTGTTTCCAAATACATTTAACTACTATAGTCCTCAGACATGTAATTTTTAAATTTTAGGAATATTCATCTAAAATGATATAATACCTATGATGTTAATCTTGGGTATCTAAATATGAAATATGTCTCATTTATTATATTTATTGATCTATTTCCATTGACTATATAATAGATGAGATTATTAATAATCACATTTTGTGGTTTCTAAAAAAAATTAACTAGTAATCAATTTACCTTTATCAATAGAATAAAAATTTAAAACTAATTTTGTGTACCTATAAATATATCAATCACTTGAAGAGGAATACTATAAGGAAAAAATTTAAATGAAACTCAGTGTTATGACATAATTTGATATAATGATTTAGAATTTCATGTATAATATTCTAATATTATAAATAATTAATGACATATTTATTCAATGAGTTGGAAATTTATTAAAAACTCAAAACACATTGGTTTTTGATTGTAAATACTGATAAGGATACTTTTTATATTTTAAATGAGTTTTATAAGGTGACTAAGTTCCAATAATTAACATAATCATTTATGAGGCTCACTAAAGTTTCTACACATTTACGTTGGTGAATAAAGGGAAGATTAAATATATTCTGGTTATAGTATTATTTGAAACATCACCCAACATAGTCCATCTAGTTAACTTAATCACCTTCTACTAGGAAACTAAGATGAATTTTGTTACTTCCAATTGATTTAATTACTACACGAAGAGAGGGATTAATTTTTATAGGATAAATTTTACAATTTATTCATGTTTTTATTTATAAATTAACCATTGTGACTAATCAAGATAAAAATTCTATTTTTTACTATTTCTCTTAGACTTTCATGATAAATAAAAAAATGACGAATAATTAATAAACTAATTATTACAAGTTTTTTCCTTGTAGTGAAATCATACTCATTTTTGAAACTTATTTTTATCCTAGGTTATATATTTTCCACTATTAATAACATAAAATGGATTATAAGGAATCATATTTAATCTAAAATATAGTGTTTCATTCATACATATTTTATAATAACTCCCATAGGTTCCAATAAAAAAATATAACCACAAAATTGATCAATTATATCATTATTATTAGGTTACATCTACAATAGATAGTTAATCCTACTAATTGAGTGAAATATAAATATTTTGAAGAGATACTAAGAAAATATTCATGAATCGTTAATCTGCATGAAAATCAGTTGAAGAAGAAAGGGTTAATGGTTCTTACTCAAATCTTGAAAAATGTATTAGAGTCTTCTTCTTCTTCATCTCTTACTCTACAAAAAACTATAATCTAGGTAAAAAATGTATTTTTAGTCACAATGTCCCTTGAAATGAGTGTAAACTAATTCTTATTATCTTACACATTGGTTTACACATATTCAACTATTCAAAATGACTGAACAAATTTTATTATTCTGATACACTGATTTTAAAAAAGCCTAAAAATTTACAATTATATTAAAAATATAAAATAAAATTTATCCTGTAATTTTTAGTGAAAAATATAATACTGAGAATATTTTAATTCGTTCCTCCAAAAGAAATATTTTAAAACAGTAATTTTTATTTTCCTATGATATTACGTAGATTACTCACCAACTCCTACATTTGTGACAACTTATCATATTAAATGTTACCAAAAAACTCTATTACTCATTTTATTCTAAAAAAATATTTGATATTATGAGAACAACTCAAAATAAGTATTCAATACATTCAATTATCACAAAATTAAACAAAAGTCATTTTTCATTTCAACATCAACAATTATCCAATAGAATTTATTCTTAAATGGTAAAATTTTTCAATCAAAAATATAATTGTAAAATATCAATATAAAGAACATTACATGATAAAAAACAAGTTTATCATGATATTTTTGGAACATCAAAATAGAAATTAAACATCAAAATTAAAATAGACATTATTTTCTAAAAAGAAAAAATATAATTTTTGAGTTTTCCTCATCAATTTATTTCAAGATTTTTCTTATTCCCCATTATTATAGAATAATTTATTCTATATAAAAATTAAATAAAAATTGTTTTCAATGTTTTATGGATTATATAATTTATCTAGCATCATTAGATTAAATACTTCTTCTAATAATAACTTTGATAACTAGTAAACCCATCCAATTGAATATCTCGAAACAACTCTTTGTGTTCATTTTAAAGAAACCATGGAATAATTATAAAATATGATGAAAATAACGATTAAATAGACATGTGAGGCTTATTTAGTTATAAAATAATTCTTATGGAAATTTGGAATCATCCATACGTAAGTGATTCCTACATAGATGATTCATACACATAGAATATGATGTTTGTGAAATGAATGATACATACACATTTTTGTGACCCATAATTTTTAATGTAGGTATTTTTTATTATTTTAGATTACCTATTTTGAAATAATTTTTTCTCACCCATTCATTATTATGATACATAGGGAATTATCCACACGAAAATCTCCAAACATAATCATTTTTTAACACAGAAATTGTAGAATTCATCATAAAGGATTAAAATAATTTTAAAATAGTTTATAATTTTAATTAAAAATATATATTAATTAGATAACATAAAAATGATATGAATAAAAATACTTGAACAAAAAATTCATCAACAATTCCTCTAGGACATAGTGTTCTTTGTGTATTGCCACTTTGACACCCCACATTAATCATTTTAAGAAGACATCAAGGTATTATATCATCTAGTAAAAATCCTTGTGGTCGATTTTCAATGGAATCTACACATCTAGTAAATAAAAAATTACTATAATACATAATAATAAAGAGGCTCCATTACCTTTTTTTTATTTGGTGTTTCTTTATCTTAGGGAAAAGACTAAAATTTCGAATTCTACTTCAACTGTTGGGGAAATCCAAACTCATCTTGAAAGATTTAATGGTAAATCCATTATTGTGGTTGATAGAGTTGGTCTTATTAAAGTCTAAATTACAAAGAAGTTGGTTTATTTTTAAATATATTATGAAAGTTATATTTAATTGATCAATATATATAATATTTAAATTTATTATTTTAAAATATTTAAAATATTTCTTGTAGGAAGATGGTTATCTTCTTTAAATGATATGTAATTAGGCTTTTAGTGTAGTAGACAAGGTGTTAAATAGTCATTAAGATCTAATAAGGATCTATAGGGTACCTTGATTAATTTAAGCATTTAATTTCTATGAAAATCATTTTTGAAGATATTACAAAAAGTTAACCTTCAATATATGGATTCATCTATAAGGAAATATTAAAGGTCATCTTTTTTATATGGATTGTTTTTTAAAACTATATCCTGAATAATCACAAATATTAATTTAATGATAATAATTTATTGAAATATATGTTATAAACATCATCAATTTATGATATTTATCTTTTTATCATAGATAACTTTTTTGGACTTAACTATTAATTCAATTATGAAAATAAAAAAGTGTAATGATGGTTAATTTTTCTACTCTTTTAATATTTTAATCTTGGTGAACATGAATAATTAGGTCTTAAAATATATGATTTAAATTCAGTTTATCAGTGGAGGGATATTCCCCACCATTATCTAGTCAAATTAATTTATTAAATAATGGATCATGTCGATAAAATATCTTTTATATTGAATGATTTAGAATCACACACTACATGTTCAATTATTATGAAAATGATTAAAAATTTACCATTTCTACTTTTTTTATCTCTATAACTAATTTTTGGATTAAATTAACCAAATACTAACATAGTTATATTTTTTTAAAATCAAATTGGGGCATTATTATGAATCTTAATATACTTCTTATGATATATTATATGGTTATATATTTTCTATATTTTCTAAAATCTGAAATATCACATAAATTTTCTGCTCAACTAAAAAATCTTGATTTCCATTTTAACATTAATTTTTATATTTATTAAAGTGTAATATAAGTTAAACTTTATTTCATGTAAATTAACAATCCCTACTAGAAAAAAAAATTTACATTGAAAAAATATTACTGAAACAAATTATTTCAGAAAAACATATTTAAAAAATTATTTGGAAACCATTTTTGTTTTAAAGAGTATCTATATATATGTGGTCTTTTTACCATATAGAATACCCTTTAATGTTGAGTTGAATTATCCAATTGAATTATAGGTTAAGGTCGCTAATTATGGTGATAAAATATGTATTCTGTGAATTATGGGTTGTGATAAAGTAGGTGAATCTTTGAAGGTGGTAGGTTACTTATTCCAGTAATGTGAAGGGGAAAATACATTAGATATACTAATATAAAAAATAATTAATTATTTAATTAATTAAAAGAAAATTATGTATTCAAACCTATTATATTTTGTGAAAATCTTTCCTTATTAATGATCTAAAGAGAAGGAATCTATAACTTTTAAAAGTATAAAGCTTCTTGAAATGTGAATCTTTTGGAAACATTTGTTGTCCATTCAAGTGACATATAACTAAAATGGTCAGATTTTAGATTTGTAATTTAAAAAGTTATGATATTAATTATTGTAAAAAAAATTTATTATTGATATAAAGAAAGGTAAACATGTTATTATTCCATTGATGAGTTGGGATACCCTTCCAAATTTGAAACACACCATGATATTGATAAATTTATCCAACATGATCTAGATGTTATCATTGATAAAATCTATTTTATTTTCAGTTATATTCTTAAAAAACTAAACATCCAAATCAGAAATATATTTCATATGGGGATACACTCCTTTCTAATAAATAATCCTCTATAAATATCATTGTAAAAGGTACCAATATGATTTTTCATAATAAAGGAAATGTGATTAGTATTCTAGAAAAGTTTCATATTTCCAATCATGTTAGATAGAAATAGGTAATTTGGGATCCATTTGGGTCTTTTAAATTAGGATAATAATGTGATTACTCTAATATTTATAAAATATTTCCCCCTTGATCTTTTAGTTATAAATAGTTTCAAAATTATTCTATTCTTGAAGAGAAAGAAATTATTAATGATTACCCTAAGGTTTATGACAACATGGGTGATATTTTTTATGATTTGATTAAATAACAATAATATATAAATTTTTAGATATATTAAGGTTTTAAAATTGAATTTGAGGATTATATTAGAATCATAAATCAAATGATTTTACAAATTAGTAATGTTTTCAAGAAAAAATTTGAATTTTATTAAAAAATGAAATTGAAAAGTGTTTTTTTTGGGACTGACTAAAATATCATGTAACGAAGGTTTTTGTCTACTAAATTTTTTAATTTGAATTAAACATGTTTGATGTTAATTTTCTTACCACTGTGTGTATAATGGAGTAAATATTTTAATGTTTTTAGTCATATATTCCATGAGTTAGTTAACAGAGAACTCTTCGTTAGTGTATGATGGTGTACAAACTGGCTCGGATAGTAATTTGTTTTTCATTTTAATCATTTTTTTTCTGAAGTGATGTTTATTATAGTTATTAATAAGTATTGATACTATTAATTAATATATTTTCATCGAAAAAATATGATATGATATTAAAAGTATGATTACTATTTGTTGATAAATTGATTCATTTTTGAAAAATCAAATAAATTATATGGGTTAGGCTTGGTTGATAGAAACTTTATGAATTTTGATAATGGTATAGCTATATATTTTTTAGTTAAAGGTAATTATATTTTCTAAGGGTTGTGTTGATGAATGGATTCATTTAACTGTCTTTGTGATATTTTTTCTTAAAATACATTTCAAAATGTAAATAACTAATTACTAGGATTATATGTAATATCAAATGGGTGTCATTGTGAACATATTAATATTGATGGGAATGTGTGGGTTTTATTAATGACTCCTTTTATTTTTTGTGGTGTAGTTATAAATTATATGAATGCCTTGATAATTAATATTAAATTTTCATGAATGAGGGATCATTTATTGTAGAAGTAGATTACTAATATTTCATTAAAAAATATAAAAAATGATTTTTAGTACTTGTAGAAGATGAATTTTGAGAAGATGTGGAGGTCCAATCCATAAAGGCCAATATAAAGATTCTATTGATGACGGTGTATATATTTATAGATTTAGTTGATACTTACATGTTTGTTTTCATAATATAATATGAATCTTTTTCAATTAACACTTGGAATAATTCCAGGGTATTTTCTCTTTCATACTCTCCCAATGTTATTGTGTGTGTGCACTATTTCTATAAAAAAATCTATGAATGTGATTTTTGGTTTTCCAAACTCTTGGATCATAAAATTTATAAGTATTATTATTATTATTTATTTTTAAATTATTGTTATTATTATGGTTATTATTATTAGTATAGGTTTTTTCTAGTGTTTTTATTTTTTTTAATATTTCCATATGGTTAATCCTAGTTGTTAATATTATATGATATTTTATAGAGGTACCGGGTTAGAGCGTTCTCAGGTGCATGAAATAGTTCATGGGTTTCCATGTTATTTTGTCTCCTCTACCTCATGTAGTAAAATTATTATCATTATTCTTATTATTGTTGTTATTTTTTATGTCTGTTATTATTATTATTCTTTTAGTTGGGGAAGGATGTTTTACTATAATTTATTGAGTAGATTATTTCTATTTTGCTATTATTATAATTTTTAATTAAAAAATCAAAAATTTATTTACTCTAAAATGATTTTTTAAAGCAATATAAAAATTTATGTTTAAATGTGACACTATTTATAGAAGAAAATAATGACTTTGAGGTAATTTTGGATTTTTATACATTATTCAGTTGATCTTGGTGATTTTTATGTCAATTAAGAATTTATTTTTTAGAAAATATGAAATAAGATGATTTATTTTATGAATTATATATATATATATCCATAAAAATATCCATACTCAAATATATACGTGATTTACTTTTTTAAAAAAGTTTCCTTACACGAAAAATGTCTACATAAAGTCTACATACATAACGAATATACTGACATTAATAGACTTACAAGCAGTATATGATTACATGGTCTTCTTTACGTGAACTATATCAATACACAAACAATATTCATATTTCTGTCATATTTCTATGTGATAGTATATCATTACATATATAGTTATGTGGTTATTAAATGGACTCAAATATATATATATATATATATATCACTCAAGTTTAATAAATACTTATTTATAAAATAACTATTAAATAAATTTAATAGTTCTAATTTTAATAATTTTAAAATTATATTTACATTTGGTATATTCTATATTCCATATTATAAAATTCATAAATAACATAAAAGATTAAGGTCTATTTGAACCATATTACTTATGATTTTTAATGAGATTAGTCCTTAATTATATATATTATTAATTACAATATTTTTTATTCAATAATACATCACTTTAAAGATATTTTTTCAAGAAAGTGTTTTTAATGTAAATAGTATCAAAACATCTATAATGAAAAAATATTTAATTTTTTATTTCGAATTAATAAAAACACTAATCATAAATCCTCTGATAAATAAGTTATTCATAAACATGAATGTCTTGCGACGCACGATGGGGTCATGGGGGAGAAACTTACACTACCTGATGGTTGATTAGAGAAGATTGGGTTCTGCTTAATCACTCATATTGGGTGCAATGTTTTCACCTCAAAACACCCAATGGTTCCATATCCAGCAATATGTGGTCCTTATTTCTATAGGTAGGCGTTGGCTGAGTGATTTGACCAACGACGCTTAAGAACTCACATTGGTCAGGATGATGGGGAGTCGGGCTCATCGCAAAATTTTGGGGGGGATTATTGCCTGTTACGGGACTCTCATATAGATTTAAGACGTATTCATATGTTTGAGAATCTTTGGTTTATACCCAAGAATATCACCCATGTATTACTCCTAGTTGGAAATGGTCAGCTGAACACAGGGGTTTAGAATCCTTTATGCCCAAGGTTTACCATCCCTCGTTGGATTAATGACCCTGAGGAGTCTGGACTCACTGAGACGACACTAGTTTAAAGCCTCGTAACCAGGAACTCTGGTGTTTATTATCATCCAAGGAGGACATATAACAACTTGGGGATTTGGATCGAACCCGTGATACGTGCTTCCTATGTATCATAATTAGAGGAATCAGAATCCACATAGTTTGGTTTGGTATGGGGCTTACAATCCAGGCTTCCCAGGGTTGGTGCAGTGAACTGACGTTAAGATAGTCGGATCGACCAGTTGTTGGGCTTGAACCTCGGGGAGGCTTCCTACGTACCCTGCCTAGGAGACAGGGATAAAAGTCCACGTAGTTTGAATGGGAGTGTCGGAGAACTAACGTGAATGTGGACCTAGGGGTCCGATGGTGAACAGGCTTGAACCTCTTGGAGGATTCCTATATATCCCTGTGGTGGGGAATCAAAGTACATGTATTTCGGATTAGTATGGGGCTTACACTCCAGGCTACCCAGGGTTCGTGCGGCGAACCAACGTGAAGATAGTCGGATCAACAGGTTGTTGGGTTTGGACCTCGGGGAGGATTCCTATGTATCAATGTGGTGGGGAATCAAATTCCATGTTAATCAGATGTGAGTGTCAGAGAACCAACACGAAAGTGGACCCAGGGGTCCGATGGTGATCGGGGTTGAACCTCTTGGAGGATTCTTACGTATCCCTATGGTGGGGAATCAAAGTCCACATAGTTCGGATGGGAGTGGGGCTTACGCTCTAAGGCAGCCCAGGGTAATGGACTGGGGCTTACACTCTGAGGAGGCCCAGGAGAGGATTTCATGATCAATGCTTACTCTAAGCCCATGTGAGTTATGCTCGGTGTGAGAAACAAGAGACAGTAGGGACCAGACGATCACATTGCGAATGGTGCGTCCATGGGAAGTGTAGTGGGGCTTACGCATGGAGCATCCCAAAAATTCGGGGCATACTCCGAGATGGATTCCCATGGAAACAAAGCATAGCGGGATAGGGACTTAGCCTCAAAGAAGAACGGAGCAACATCATTCCCCACTACACCCTTCCTTGGACATGGACGTGGGGAAGTACAGAGGTGCATTGGGGATTCCTTCTGATGGGTAGTCCACCACGCCTCAGGGAGGAGAGAAGTTCCCCAGTCCTAACAAGTGGAGGGGTAGAAAGGGGACTCCCGGGCTTGGACACTGCATTACAGTGGAAATGTGAATCCAGGAATGCTTTCAGAATCTACTCAAGGGCCAGAGAAACCCCTTCGCCCTCACTTCCCCAGGGTATGTGAACTCAAAATACCACGCGGATTCTCCTAAAGGTTACATCACATGGGTCTGGTGGCTCTGGAGGAGGCTTCGGCTCGAGGTCGATGAATGAGAAAATGAGGTGGTTGCAAAGGATCAGGCCAGATTGCAAGGATTTTATCTGGCTCAAGAAATGGGAACTCTGAAGGATCTGGCGGTCCACACAGGTGTATGAGTGGTGGTGCCCTTCACGTAGGGAGGTGCTACGCGGTTGGAGAAGCCGTCTGCGAACTAGGGTGGTCCGCGAACTGGTGGGAATCCCGTGATCCAGGGTGGTTCGTGGCTTCGGGTTTGGCCCGCGTTCCAGGTTGGTACGTGGAGGGGTCCATGCGAGCAGCAGCGGCTGAGGGCGACACTGGTTGGGGGTTACTCGGTTATGGATTTGCCCGCGTAGGAGGGTGATACGAAGTGAAACGGATCAAGAAAGGGGAATAAACTCCATGGTCTGCGGGGGGTGCATGCTCCAAGGGGCCATGGTTCACGGTTGTCTTTTCTTTATTATTTTATGTTTTTGGTTCACCAAGTTGTTATGTGTTTTTGGTTCCTTCTTAATTTGCTTCCATCTTCATAACTATTATAGTTTGTGAACTGGAACTTCTCTGTTTGTGAAATCCTAATCTCCTTCCTTAGAAATCCTTCCACCCGAATCTGATCGATCTCCCCAAATTTTCGCCCTTTTTTCTTCCCCATCGATATCATTTTATAGAGTGGGGAAAGAGATTTATCTATGGTCATGCGATAGATTTTGCAGAGGCCCATGATTGAAGACCCATTTTACGGATGACTTGGTCAATCCGAAACTCACAGGGGCATTGAATGAACCTCCCCCGGGAACCAAACTAGCTCAGGAAGTGCTTTGCGGCCGCGTAGGGTTCCGACTCCATTCTGCGAACGACAGAAGATACGGCCTGGGCTGGTCAACATGGTCTGCAGCTGGGGCGGTTTGTGACGGTGGAATGTCTTGGCGCCCGTCTTGCTTCACGCCCGTCCTACTTCACGCCCGCGGAGGATCCCCTCCTCTGTTCCACGAACGACAGTGGTCTGCGGAGGTGGGGTGCTTCGCAGAACCGGCTGCGTATAGTTATCATTGGACTGGTTTGTGGACCGGTTCGACTTTTTCCATCCAATGAGTATTCTCCACAATTTTCCCCAAATTTTTGGTTGGGAAATTGGGTATAATTTCCCTTATATTAATGGGGATTATCATTCTCCTTTGAGGATTTTTCAGGACACTACAAATTCCCCCCATCGGAATGAGGTCCAATCAGAACGAAGAGGAGGCTATTCCGATGTAGAGTGGTCCTGAAACATGGATGGTTTACAGTAGGGGAGTGGACATGGAAGGGGACCATGCCTATAAATATGGGGGACCTTCCTTTTTATTTTACTAGATTCTTCACGAAACCAGAGCCCTTTTTCTTTTTTTGTCTCTGTGTGCTCGTTCCTTCACGAAACGCCTTTTCTGCGAACCAGATACCACTTCCGCGAACCATCCCCCATTCATGGTCGTCTTCACCCGCGGACCAATATCCCAGCCACAAACTAACAATTTTTATTAATTAAAAAGTATGCCACGATGGGCCGTGTATGAACTGGCTCCACGGTTTTGACGGTCCGCGGTCTAAAACCTTCTAGACTTTAAAAATTTCTTAAGTCTTACGAGCCTAATTATTTAAATCTGGGATTAAGATTTCGTGGAGCAACCTAGTTTGTGGTTTTATGGACAATGCTCTGTAGGCCGGAGTGTCGCAGACCTCTTCTCTGTAGGGTTGGTTAGCAGGATGCAGTCATGACGAACCACATTTTGAGGTCTGCTTTTGGACCTCATCATGAAGGCTCTGGACTGATTTGCCATATGTTTGGTATTTTTGTCCAGATTTTATTATTCTGAACTAACCATTTTCCATGTTTTTATAATGCATGGAGAAAATATGGTTCCTCCTATGCCTACACCCAGGCCTACTTCCGAACCTCTCCCAATTGGTTTAGGGATACGTCTAGCTATGATTTACAGAGTAGAGAGCATGAAAGAGGACCCTAGTCGGTCCATCATTCCCGACGATGGTGTCTTGAAGGACTTTCTCTCTCATGATCTCCTGTTTTATCCACTATCAAATCAACTTCCGCTTTATGGCTTCAGTTTTCAAGACGACATTCCTATCCCTCTACCTTCTCAGGTCTTTTGTTACCTTGCTTGGAAGCATTGCTGAAGTGAATTCAGGCGAACCTTGCCTAATCGGGGGAGATGATCTCTAATCATAATCTGAAAGACACTTTCAATTTCAGGGGATCTATCTAGACCAAATGTGATCCGTACACACAAGACTTCTCTCAAGAAGCTGTCTTCAAGATTTACCCCTCCATAATCAACCTTACTCGAGTGGACCCTGACGCGGGGTGGATTCATAGGTGGGATCTTCGGTCTAATGGGATTTTCTCAAATGACTGGGCCTGGGCCTTCTAGGCCCACCTTCATTTCTGGTAATCTCTCGAGTCACTGGAAGCATTTAATCTGAACTCTGTAGTGTGGGCCTCCCAGTTTGTTGTTTACCCACCATATTTGATCCTTCCTGACCTACTCAGTCACTGGTGTTCAAGAACCAATACTTTCCACCTTTCCCATGGTGAAGTTGGCATTAGTTTATGGGAAATATACCAATTTGGAGGTCTTCCGATCAGAGGTGAGATGTATGACAAGTTTCTTCCCACTCCTGATGCATGGGACGGTGTCAAATAAGTGCCTTCGTTGGCGAGGGATCTGCTACTTATGGTGGAGTGGTCAGTGGGTCAGGCCTTTCATGCCCACTCTCTTATTCCCTATAACACCTAGATAGGGATATTTTTGAACACCACTGGTCCTATTCCGAAGATCAAGCACCCCAGGACCCATCCTTCTAAACAGTCACGAACCATCCCAGGTTCCTACTGGGTGGTCCTGGATGCGGGCGACTACCTTTCATGGGGTTACAAGGTGCACCTCGGTGTGCCTCCTATGATTAGGTGGGCATGTCTGTTTGCTATGTTTTTGAGTGGGTGTCTATTCCCTTCTAAGGATATCAACCCTGGCATCAGGGCTTGCACCTTGATGATGGCAGTTGAGTTGGAAGAGGCCCGGTGAATTTGGGCGTACCCATTTTGGCTTGTATTTACAAACTACTGAGCCACATGTAGCAGGTCGGGCCACACTAACGTTTGAGTGTGGAATCTCAATTATTATATTTCTAGATAGTGAATCATTGCCGATGTTATGAGTATTGTCATAACACAATCATCCCGCTTCCTACCTTTTGGCCTACCTTGCTCGAAATAGCTGGGGTTCTCCTGAAGTCCCTCTGTTCTGATGAAGTCATCAAGTTTCTGAGTGACTTCTCTCATTTTTCTTTTGCTCCCTACCCCACCCCTTCTAGCGACGTGGTTGAAAACTGCATGGGGATCCTGGAAGAGCATTCTTACATGATTTCACTACGGATGGGTTTCTGTCCGCAAAGATTGATTGGGTTTCTCTGTGCGAGTTAAATACCCCCTATCGTTTTTCTCGCTAGTTTTGGTGTACGCAACTCTACGTTTCCCTTCCCCCTCCTTAGGCTCAAGGACTGAACCTAAACACTCTCGATAAATGGTGGTTTATGATGATGGCGGAGGGATCAGACACATGCATTCCCTTTCCTAGTATAAGAGCGGCTTCCAGACTATCCTTGGAGTACGCAAGAATGTGGGTAAAACATTATCTCGATAGGATCCTAGGGATAGTTGTCTGGAAGGTTCCCAAACCAGGAGTCATTTCATCTAGTATGCCTACCACACCTTCCTCATCGGCTCTGAGGATGGACTGACTTATGGCTCGTCGGTCAAAGTGACTCAGGTGATTTTCCTCTCTCAGCCCCTCTGCGGCCAATGTTCAGACAGACCCCACCCTCTTGGACATGCAAGAGGATGACCCTGTGGCTTCGGGTCCCAGTGAGACAATTCCTGAAGTATTTCCAGCTGATACTGAACTTAGAAGCTTGATTCCCAAGCCTGAACCAGGGTTAGAAGCTTCAGACCTTACAGTTTCGGAACCATCTTCTAGCGTGCACACGTCTCCGCTGATCGAAGTGCCAGAATTTGTTCCCGTGCTATCTAGCGAGGATGCCAAAGATCTCCATGTCATGGCGGACGAATGAGAAGTGCGTAGGTGGTCCTGGCCTGGGATTTGCGATATTTTCACTGAAACTCCTCTGGCTGAGATGGAAACTGAAACTGAAGCTCTCCGACAGCTCTTCCTGGGTTTGGGGTTAGGTGGCTTTGACTATCTGCAGTCTCATTTTCTCTCTTTCCAGGTTTTCATGGCTCGTGGGGATGTTTACACTAATTAATGCAAACTTGCTCACTTTGTTGCATCTCATTTCGGAACCCGATCCTTGAAGGAATCAATGATAAAAATCCATTAGCTGATATCATAGGAGGTGAGCTCTCTAGATCAGGCGACCACCCTATCTACCGAGTTGCATGATTGTGAAGTATGGGAAGCGATGCTGAGGGATAAGTTGTCAGCTCTAACTGGTAATATTGAATCCACCAGGAAAGGAATCAAAGATCTAAAACAACAGTGGGACACACTCGTTCGGTGGCCGAGGTTGAGGCTAGGGAGAGGGCCGTGCTAGAGTAGACATGCAACAACCTCCGTCGCACAGTTTCTGATCTGATGGAAAGAGCGATCCAGGATCCTTTGTGATGATCAGAGCCATTCTTGCACACTCTATTTTTCTTACGCCCCCTTTTATTACTGTGAGGGAGAGGCCCCAACTTGTGGACGTCCTCCCTTTTTGTTCAAAAGGAATTCAATATTTTTCAATATCTCCTTTCTGTAGAATTTGATTGTTACTGGAACAATTGTTGTGTAAATAACAACTCACTGAATTAGAATTAATCATAATTCAGGAAAATAGAAAGAAAATCTAAATTTTTCCTGGATCATGGGATCCAGCGAGAATACTTTGACTATTACTAGGGTTTTGTAAAAAAACCCCACAAAATTTTTTTGCTTTTCTTTTAATACCCTAATTTTTCCTTGGCACATTTGGTGTGCACCCAGTGGGTATGGCACGACTTTTTCATAGGTCGCCCTTTTCGGGTTTTTGGCGTAACATGATTTTCTCCCCTTTTTGTGAGCATTTTAGAGTCCCTATGATAAGAATATCATTACTGATGTTTTAGGTCAAACATCTTTGACCAGGTACGGTGGGGTGAGAGCCCCAATGAGGTTTAGTTGATTAAAAGATGTCTCGATATCCTTCAGACGCATTTGGGGGGGGGGGATTTTTAGATTTTAGTTACATGCAGGGCATGTCTCAAGGCATGGGAGCCGTATCGGTATGAGGTCGTAGGAAGAGCATCGGCTAACGAAATCATTCCTTTGGTAGAGGGGCCAGGGGATATCAATTTGTAGAGCCGCTGAGGGCATGGTATGCATAGTCGTGCAAAGTTGTCCTTAAGTCAATGACTATCCATTTTGGATGGCCTAAGGACTTCATGGAAGTCCAGTTTATAGAAACCACCATTGGTGGCGTGGAGAATTATGAAAGCCACCAGGGGTGGCTCGGAAAGGGTGTGTGTCATCTGAAAGGGTTTGAGAACATTTGTATTAATCAGGTGTTTGGAAGAAAGGTCAATTTCCTGTGCATTTATCCAGCGTAAAGGATTTTTGGAGCTTGGCGTAGTTTAAATTCATGCTGCTGGGATATTATTTAGAATGGAATGACTTATCATAGTTCTCAATAATCTCTTAAGAGACGTTCTGCCATATTCAGGAAGGGTTGAGAAAGAGGCTAGTAAACTGTATCTTAGAGAATTTCTGAATCCTAGGATAGACATGGGGGCCCAGGGGCCCAGAGGCGTATGGTGAGAAGAATTGCCTAAGGAAATATTTCCTTTGGTAGACGAGCCAGGGGAGATCAATATGCAGAGCCTCTAAGGGAATGGTATGCATAGTCATGCAATGGTGTCCTTAGGTCAATTATTGCATTCTCCCGATAGCCAGGCAACTTCAAGGAAGTTTGAGATTCGGGACCACCAAGGGTGGTTTATGAGAGTTGGATTTTTCTGAGTACATAGTATGGTTTTTTAGGAGAGGGTTCTTGGATACGAAAGAAACATCTAGGCTAAATTTCCCAAGAATAGGTGAAGTCATCCCTTCTCATGCCGGTGTGAGACAGTGGTGTGTGTAGGTTTGACCCGTGCACTGAGGGATAGAGAAAATCCTTCGTTCCTTAATGAACCCATGATAGGTTTGGCCATGCAGTTTAACCTCCTGCGGTAAGGACGACTTCCGTTTATTTTAATGTCATGTGGTAAACATGAGAATCATTATAAAAGGATTATGTGAAGTTTAACGTCATGCAACGAGGAAGGGGGGCATTTTTGCCGATGATGTGCAGTTTTAACGTCATACAGTGAAGACGGGGGAATTTCTAAACCAGTGAAAATACTTGTAGTTGGAGGAATTTCCCTAGATGTTTAATGCTTGGTCTTTGCAGCTTTATGCCTAGCGACCAAGATGTTCCGTGATGTTTAACGTCATGCGGTAAGGATGTAGTTGAAAAGGACCCTCTTGATCAGAATGTAATTGGGCCTGAACATCTCGACATTCCCAAGATGTGGAGAGTGGTGGATTGGTGTAAATCGTGGTTTCAGGGCTTCTTGGATCAGGAGAAATGATATGGTGGCTTTGACGTCAGAAAGCGTGTGGATCTAGGAAGAGTATCGCCTGAAGAAAATCTTGCCTTTGGTAGACGGGCCAAGCGATATCAATATGCAGATCCACTAAGGGAATGGTATGCATAGTCATGTAATGGTGTCCACAGGTCGATAACATTACACTTCTGATGGTCGTGAATGGTTATGAGGATCCGCAATCGTCTGGGCCACGAAGTCTGTCATTTGGTAAGAAAATATCTGGACATGTCAGGCATATTCAGCCCTAGTTGTTGTTAAAGCATAGAGAGCTCCCTATGATTATTTTTCATACTTGTGGGGGTGTACCTTCACTCCATGCAGTTTAATGTCATGTGGAAAGGACAAAGTACTCCATGTTTAGCAGTCATAGAGCTCATACCAGTGGGGTGACTATTGCCACAGTCACTTGAAGGATAACTGAGTTACCATTCTCTGATATACTCTGAACAGGGTGGGGGATGAAGGTTGTAAACTGTAACTCTGAGGTTTCCAAGATCAGGAGATGTGGTGTGGGGGATCTGAGGCCGGTAAGCATACAGATCTAGGAAGAGTACCTCCTGAGGAAATATTTCCTTTGGTAGACAGACCTGGGGCTATCAATATGCAGATCCGCTGAGGGCATGGTATGCATAGTAATGCAAAGGTTTCCCCGGGTCGATAAAATTCCACTTTAGATGGCCATGAATGATTATAAAAATCTTGGAGTGATCACAATATAGAGTTTGGCATGCGGGGATAATTGGGTCTGAGCATACAAGAAACATCTTCACTGCAATTGTCTGTTGAGTCAAAGTAGCCTAGACCAAGCCTGATGTTAGTAGATGCAGGTCGTTATGTGAACCACGGGATGATACATAGGCTAAACAGGACGGGATACCCTAGAAACGTTTGGATGTGGAAAGGGGGATGAACTTGTAAACCACTGCGCCATAAATTTCTGGATCGGGAGATATGATATGGGGGCTCTGAGGCCGGTAAGTGAACGGAGCTAGGAAGAGAATCACCTGAGGAAATATTGCCTTTGGTAGATGGGATATAGGCTATCAATATGTATATCCGATGAGGGAAAGGTATGCATAGTCATGAAAAGGTGTCCATGGGTTGATAACTTTCCACATCCGATGGCCATGAATGTTTATGAAGGTCCATAATTATCCGGGTCGTGGAGTCTGATGTATGGATGGGATGCATCCAAATGCACAGAGAGTATTTCCATCTTGTTTCTCAATATTTCCTCGGTGGGTCGCGATGAAGTCTATGTAGTTTTAACATCGTGTGGTGAGGACAAAGTCCGTGCTGTTTTAACGTCGTGTGGTGAGGATGAGAAATACACCTCATGCAGGTCTGGTCCATACACGGGGGAAGAGGTCATTTTTTTAATCTCTAATCTGGAATGGCTGGGGAAGGATTGGAAACCCTGACATCACTACGCATCCTGTGGGGGCAGGAATCAAGCCATGCATAGTTCCCAGAAGGAGGTACACCCCATGAAGGGTTAGTCCATGCACGGGGGAATAGGGCATTTCTGACTTCCATTTGGGGATTACTGAGCCAGGATGGGAAACCCTAACATCGCTATATATCTTGCGATGTTAGGAATCAAGCCTCACGTAGATCTCTGGAGTCTGTGTAGTTTAACTTCATGTGGTGAGGATGAAGAATACACCCCGTGAAGGTCTGGTTCGTACATGGGGGGAGAAATCATTTATTTTAATGGCTATGCCAGGATGGGGAACCTTGTCATCACTGCATATCCCGTGAGGGTAGGAATCAAGCCTCATGTAGTTCTTTTGGGGAATACACCCCATGCGATTCTAGTCCTAACGTGGTAAGGGGGTATTTTTGTCTTCATTTAAGGTGACTGGGCTAGGGTGTGGAATTATGGCTTCATTACGTATCCTGTGAGGTCAGGAATCAAGCCTCATGTAGTTTTCTAAAAGAAAATACACCCCGTGTGGGTTTAGTCCATACAATGGGGAGAAGGGGCCTTTTTTCTTTTATCCTTATCCGTGCAGTTTAACGTCGTGCGATAAGGACGGGGAATACACCTCGTGCAGGGCTGGTCTGTGCACAGGGGGAGAGAGCATTTTTAACTTTTATTTGGGGATTGATCAGCCAGTATGGGGAATGCTGGCATCACTACGTATCTTGCAATGACGGGAATCAAGCCATATGTATTTCTCTAAAAGACAATACACCCCATGCAGGTTTAGTCTTTACATGGGGGAAGTGGATTTTTTTAATTTTATTCCATTTGGGAGTGGCTTGGCTAGGATAGGGGATCTCGGCGTCGCTACGTTTCCTATGAGGGCAGGAATCAAGCCTCATGTAATTCTATTTGGAGTACACCCTGTGTAGGTTTGGTCCATACACGGGGGAAAGGGGCATTTTTGAACTTTTACCTGGGGGTGAATGGGCCAGGATGGGGAACCCTGGCGTCACTACATATCCTACGAGGGCAGGAATCAAGACATACATAGTTATCTGAAATCCCTACAGTTTAACGTCGTGCGGTGAGGACGAAATACTCTTAGTTTAAGGTCATAGAGTTTGGACCTTTGGGTGCTTAGCAGTTTAACATCCTACAGCTTGAACGATAACTGCTCTTAGTTATGCCGGTGAGGATGAAATAATCTTAGTTTAAGGTCATAGAGTTTGGACCGTTGGGTGCTTATCAGTTTAACCTCATGCAGCTCGGACGATAACTGATTTTATCTTTTTATGCAAAACACTTCTTCAGGAATCTCGCATTTGTAGGAGCGGTGGTGAACTGCCCGTCCATGGAGATCAGGGAATATGCTCCGTTGGAGTAGACCTTTTGTATAACATATGGTCCCTCCAACTTGGGCTCCAACTTTGGAGGTTTCTTTCTGGGTATCATTGGGATCCGGAGGACCAACACCAATTCTCCTTCCAAGAAAGACCAAAGATGGACCTTTTTATTGAAGGCTCATGCAATCGAGTTCTGGTATACGTCCAGATGGTGAAAAGTGTGCTACCACTTCTCGTCTAAATATTCCAATTCACCTAATCGCTTTTCTTATTACTCATTGTTGGATAATAGATCACAAATAGAAACACGGAGCGAGGGTAATTGTAACTCGATGGGATGAACTACTTCTGTTTCGTATACTAATGAGTACGGAGTGGCCCGAGTAGCGGTGCAGATTATGGTTCGGTAATCCCACAGTGCATGGATGAGTTTATCCAGCCATGACTTCTTTTCATTGTCTTCCATTTTATGGAGAATATTGGACAGGGTCTTGTTGAAAGCCTATATCTTTCTATTGGCCGTTGAATGGTAGTGGGATGAGTGGTTAGAATTGATACCATATTCATTGTATGGTTTCTCCAATTCAACAGAGTAGAAGTTGGTGCCGTTATCCATCAGTATGGTATCAGGGACACCAAATCTTGTGATGATATTGTTTTCACAATGCTGACAATGTTTCTTGCCCCGACTTCCATGAGGGGTATAGATTCTACCCATTTGGAAAAGAAGTCGGTTTCCGTGAGGATATACTTCAGCTATTTGGCTGTGGCGGGAGGATATGGTCCCATGACCTCCATTCCCCAGATGAAAAATGACCAGGAGTACTTGGCATGATGAAGTAACTCTGGGGGTTGGTGTATGAAGTTGGAATGAATTTGGCATGAGTGGAATTTTCCTGTAAAGCTCTCACAATCTCGTTCCACTGTGAGCCAATAGTACCCATGTCTACGAACCTGATGGGAAAACTTGGACCCTGGCTGATGTGCCCCACATACTTCGGCATGTACTTCAGTCACGACGGTAGCAGTTTCTTCTCCATCAATGCATCTAAGGAGGATTCTGTTGAGGCCTCATTTTTAGAGGACCTCTTGCTGACCCACACTGCCATATAGGACATAGTTGATTACCCTTCTCCGTATTTCCTCTCGTCCAGCCCAGTCTAGTGGAATTTCCTCCCGATGAAGTTAGTTTTCAATGGGGGTCATCCATCCAGTGGCGGGATCATATGGTTCAAGGACATGACTAACTTTGTGTATTTCATCCATAGTATCTTGAACAAATGGGGATACCATTCGATGATGAACAATACTGATAAATGTTTCATCCTGGTCTGGGTTGTCTAGGTCCGTGGCCGCATTAGCTAATGCGTCGGCCTGGGCATTCTGAGACCGGGGAATATAGTTCAATGTTGGTTATGTGTAGAATTCCTCAATTAACCCTCGGATATAGTCAAATAGTGGAATCATCTCATCCTTTATAATATTATAGTTACCATTATCTTTGTTGATGACCAGTTTCGAGTCACCTTTTAATATAAAGTGATGTACTTGTGCTTGTAGTGCATGCTCCAGGCCTATAATAAGGGCTTGATACTTTACTTAATTGTTTGCACATCCTTCTAATAAAAGGAAGTAAAATTATAAGACTACCTATTTTGGGGACATGAGTATTATCCCCAAACCCACCTTGTTAAATTTGGGATCTTCCATCCTCTTCCTCGTTAGGCTTCAGGAGGCGTCGTCGAAGTATTTTTCCCATGATGGGAACTCCTCTTGAACCAAGAAGATGTCTTCATCAGGTAGCTCGGTGTCCGGTGCGACGGTCTCTATTGAAGGGTGTTCCTCCATAAAATCTGCTAATGCATGGCCTTTGATGGCCTTCTGGGGCAGAAACTAGATGTCAAACTGTTGCAGTACAACTGCCCATCGGGATAAGCGCCCGGTCATCATCAGGCGACGGAGAATGTACATGAGTGGGTTACTATGCGAGACCAAATAGACTTCATGATGCTACAGATAATGTCACAAATTTTTAACTGTGAATACCAAGGCCAAACAACTCTTCTCAATTTTTTAGTATCGAGTATCGACATCAATCATGGTTCGGCTAAGGTAATAGAGATTGTTTTCACTGCCGACGTCATTTTTATGCATGTGGAAGGCTCCCACCGACCGATCTAGGGCCGTCACATATAGTATGAGAGGCCTTCCTTCAACCAAGGGCATGAGCACTAGTGGGATTAAGAGATACTTCATTAGGCTATCGAATGCCTCTTGGTAGTCATCTGTCCATTTGTACGTGACTCCCTTCTTCATTAACCTGGTTAAGGGAAAACATTTTCCTGCCAGGTTGGCTATAAAGTGCTTGATGTAGGCCAGGTTCCCTTGGAATGCTCTCAACTCGGTGAGATTGTGGGGGGGGGGGGGGGATGGCAGGCTGAGGATAGCCTTTGTCTTTTCAGGCTCGACTTCAATGCCACGATGGCGTATGACGAAGCCAAGGAATTTCCCTGAGGTAACTTCGAAGGCACATTTCAAGGGATTCATCCTTAGGCCATACCGCCAATGATTGTTTAAGACGGTCTCAAGGTCTGACAGGTGATCTGAGTGCTGCCTGGACTTAACCACCAAGTCATCCACGTAGCATTCAATGAATCTCCCCAGTAATGGTTTAAAGATACGATGTATTGAACGCTGATATGTGGCGCCAATGTTCTTGAGACCAAAGGGAATAATCTTGTAACAAAAAATTCCTTGAGGGGCCCTGAAGGCAGTGGATTCATCATCTTCTTGGGCCATCCTGATTTGATTATACCCAGAATAGTCGTCCATGAAGGATAGAGCCTCATACCCAGCTGTTTCATCGATTAATAACTCAGTGATTTGGACCGGGAAATCAACTTTCAGGAAATTCCAATTAATATACCATAAATCAATGCATATGTGGATTTATCCGTTCTTTTTCTTGACATGGACGATTTTGGCCAACCATATGGGGTACTGGACCTCTCGAATGAAGCCTTCTTTAATGAGCTTATCAACTTCAGCCTCTATTTTGGCATCATGTGAGGGGTGTGTCCTTCTGGTGTCCTGTTTATAGCCCCTATGGTCTTCTGGTAGACCAGGTGATGCGTCGCCACTTCCGGATCGAGTCTCGGAATTTCCGGGTAATTCCAGGAAAAAACATCCTAGTGTTGCTTTAGGAAAGAGTTATATACCTCATGCTATTTGGGGGACGAGGCTGCACTAAAAAGAGTGGGCCTAGGGTCTTCCTTGGTACCCAGGTTTATTTCCATGATCTCATCCACCGTGGTAGAGATACCTTCCTCAAATGTGGGAGTTGCATCCTTGAGATCTTCTTCCTCTTCTTCTCCCAAATCATCATCTTATTGATCAGGCGGGGGGAGAGCTCCCAGCATGGGTTCTTGGGAGTCCATAGGAGAGGAATTTTGGGAATCCTCGATCAAGTATTCTCCCTCAGATTGAGGGTTTTAAAACGCTCCCACATTTTCAAGCTCAGTCGTTAGGGTTGAAGTCATGAAGACATCTGAGTGTGTGTCCGGACATGAACCCATGATCTCAATATGGTTGATGGGTAGTACGTAGTCTCTGTGAAGCTATCTGAGGGTGTCATTAGGAACCATTTCTAGTCCATTTAGAGCAGGGATCCCGTCGACACCATCGACCGAAGGCTTCTTCTTTTTTTTTTCTCATAAAACCCGCCGTTTATGTAGTGTGACTTGGAGAGCTCGAAATGGGCCTTATCGGCATGTAATGTCCCAATTTTCGCATTGACGAAGTACTTAATACACTGGTGGTAGGATAAAGGATCGACCATGTTCTTATGGAGCCACGACCTTCCTAGTAGGGCATTGAATGCTGTGTTCTGAAGAACCACCGGGAATTCCAAATAGGCCACAAGGTCGCCAAAATGGGACTTTAGCTTAATTTGTCACATTGGATTCTACTCACTCTTGTCGTAACATAACAAAGTTGGGGTTGAGGGTACTAGGTCATTTTCATTGTGGCCCTACTTATGGAGTGTCTGTAGGGGAAGGATGTTAACTCTAGAGCCATTGTCAATAAAGACTTTGCGGAACTCAAAATCATTTAGTGTACCGGACACATATAGTGGTTTGATGTGTCCTTGCATGATGGAATCTTCATCCTGATCGGTGAAGGAAATCACCGCATCACCTTCAGTTGAGCCAGTCTTCGTCCAGTAAATCTCGGTAGTAGGTACCTCGGCCCAAAACTTCTGTGGGCTGAGTAAGGCTTCTATAAGTTCCTCCCTGAGGTCTGCTGACAAACTCAGGGCATCCAGGATCGAGAGTTTTGCTGGTACCGATGCCAGTTGCTTAAGGATGTCGTATTTCTGTTCTAGTAGCCGACACATCTCCGTTGGTGGGGGATCCGTAGTGGAAAGCTTGGGAGTTGGAATATGAGATGCGGAGGGACCGACCGTGGGGTCATATGTAGAAGGTGTCCCCAAATTTTAGGAATTCAGCCCGACCGGTTTGTTTGCGTGCACTAGGCGGCCGGACACTTGTTCCTCCTCTGATGGGTACCATAGAATGATGGGCGCAGATTGGCCGCTTGTGGAGGTGGATGGATATTCATTATCTTGCTGAGTCCGTTGAAGGTCTCTCCCATAGGTTTCTGCGATATTGCCAGTTTGGGCTGAGGTCCAATCATAGGGTTGATTTCGGCCTCGGTTGGGCCTCCCCTGATATCCCCTACCTCTGTGATTCCCCCTTACAACCCTTTCCATCGGGAACTCGGTTTCATAACCATACCCTTCATTAGGGAACGTTTCTATAAGATGTATGATGTTGATGGAACCAAAAATTGGCTCCTCATCCTCTGACAAGTCAACCCAGTCGGTTGTCCATGATGGTGTCATTTGGTGGGTCGGTGCCCGTGGCTCCAAGTTTGGGGGCATAAAATCTGAAAGTGTTGGGGCTAACTTTGACCTCATTACGGACTGCTCCTCTTACGGTTGTTTCCTACCTTTTTTATTACACTTGGATGACCGGCTCATGGAGGGTTGTGAGGATGATATTGTTGGTTGTGCATCATTAGGGGCTATTGGCGGTAACACTGGCTGCTGTATTTGAGCTCAGAGTATGCCCTGGGCTGGATTGATAGTCTTCTGAGTCATCCAGTTATCAAATTTATGCCCCTTCTTGATGGTTACTTCCTGACACCCCTCCCCCTTATTGGAGTCGGTGGTGGAAATATATGTCACGTGTGCTGGGGGTGGTCCCATATCGACATGCCCGAAGTCTACCATCCTTTGCAAGAGGACTTTGAAGATGAAGCATTCCCAAATATTTAGCCCCAACATTTTATGGTACGGATAGTAATCTGGCCAGCCATTGTGGCTGACTTCTTTTGGTTTTCCTGGCTCCGGGAGGTGGAGAAAGTTTCAATCATGTCGGTGATGAAGTAGCCGCAGACTTGGTCCTCTCGGAATGAGTATAATTTGTGTCTTTGTTCCTCAAACTAGTTCCACTTCAATCCTCTCTGATCATCCCGCATAGGCAGAGGAGAACGCTGATATACAGGGGGCCCTTGAAGATTTGGTGGAGGCCTGAGCAGTGGAGCAGGCATAGGGGATGTCTTGAGCATGATAGAGGACGCTTCAGCTCTAACTGATCCTTTGTGGGAGCCTAGGACGCTTTTCAGGACTTCATGTTGGTCCTCTACAGGGAGCCCTCAATTTTTTGGGCAATGGCCGAGAGATGGAGGAAGCCAGTGGTGCACTCCACTGGTATGAATAGTGTTCGCAGCTAATCTCAAAGATTATCGATGCATATGGCAAGATTCTTTTCTTGAGGCATTGACATGTTCAGGGATTAGGCCATACCTTTCCTCTTAGAGATTAAATCTGAGACCCTATCGTTCTCCCTTTTCTTACAGTTCATGAGGTCGTTGACCATTGTTTTAGGCAACATTGAGCTAAAGTGGAACAGGAACTGCTGCGGAAGGTCTTCCCAGCTTTTTATTGATTGGGCTGGCAGGATCTTATACCAGACGAAGGAAGACCCTTTCATGGTACGTACGAAGCATCTGAGTTTCACTTCTTCTTTCTCTTCTGGAGTTCCCATCATAGGGTCGCAATAAGATGCGTAGTGCATCAAATGCTGTTCCAGATCGCCTGATCCATTGAAAATATGGAATACAGGGCTCCCAAAATTGGGTAGAGGTGGTGTGCTACTCACCCAATCTAGGTAGGGATTCCGCTCTGGCTTTATCGGAGCGCGTCGGCCTTCCATTTCTTCCAATCGAGCAATTAGTTACTCGATGGTGTTGGTGAAACCCTAGTTTATATCCTTTTGGGCTCGGTCCTGGGCAGCTATAGCCCAAGGCATTGCTTGAGGATCCATCTTGGTTGGCACCAGGGGTGCATGTGCCATTTGTGACACCTTCGGAGGGTTCAGACATACTCACTCTAGTTGCTTCCTGAGTAGAGGGAAGTCTTGGTATTCATCTGGATCTACATTTAGGTAGTTGGACGGGCCGAGTGCCTCATTAGGTGGGAGCCCTGACCGTGCTCTATTTTCTGGGGAAAACCTTGGTCTTTGAGGTACACTTTCTGGGAGTGCATGATGTGGCTCCTCTTGGGATGCACTTTTAATAATAAGGTTCCTCTGGAGTAGCTCAGCATTAAGCCACCTCAATTTTTTCATTTCCTATTTTTGTCAAGAGAACCTCTCTTCGAGTGTATGAGGATCTTTTTTATCGAAAGAGGGGGCAGGTTAAGGATAACCGGTCCTTTGTTCTAGTCCCTGTTTGAAGCTCGCAGGGTAGGCGGAGGAGGGTTAGCCAGAAGGGAGGCCATATAGAGGGCGGCCTTTTGGTTCTAGGTGTGCACACCTGGTGGTTCATTGTGAGTCACAGCCTGACCAAAACCATCGTCTCCTGATCCATTTGGATTTGCATCATCTTCGGTGTCACCCATGGGGTTAACCTCTATGGCGTTGATAGATTCATATCGCGGGGCGGAGAAGATGTCATCTTCCATATAGTAAGAGGATCTCCCACGTCTTTTACTGGTCTTCCCTCTTCTATCCCAGGATTGGTTTCGGGATCCTTGACGAAGGGTTACGTGGAGAGTTCATTGATGCGACCTTACGGTATGCCTCCCTCTTGAGGGGGATGATGATTTAAACGACGGGATAGGGTAGGAATCTCCTCTTCTGACTATCCTCCCTAGATTAGAGAATACTGATTCTCATGGGGGAGGTTTTTGTTGAGGTGGAAAAAATGCCCCCAGCCCTGAGGGCTAGGGTTTGATCCGTTTTTTAGACGTTGAGTCTCTTCCCGTTTTGATTGGTCTTACAAAGGAATTTGTTGTTAAAAATTCCCCCAACCCTGCAGGCTGGGGTTGACCCTAGATTTCAGTAGTGGGTACTAATATTGATACCTTCTAGATCTTGCATTCCCCATTCATGGGTGAACTCGGTTTGGTGCCGAGTCCTTCTGTGAGTTGATCCCTTTTGGGGATGCAGGAAATGACTGCTGATTGGCCTCTCTTAGGTGAGAGACCTGTTGTATGCTCTCGGTGGCCTAATTAAGGAGTTCTTAGATGGCTTGTTCCTATTGGTCCTGACACTTCTGGGACTTACTCAAGGCCTGTATCTATTGGGCGTGTTGTCTCTCCTGAACGGGGACCCCACTTGATTGATGCCTTGACGTGATGACGTTGCAAGATAGCATGCTGAACAGGTTCATCTGGGCGGGGAGCGGAGTGAAATTCAGAGCTCCATGTTCCCCATATCCGCTGATATAGAGTCCCGTCAGAGCGTCACCAATGAGGCGGGGTAGCTGGTGCAACGCATAGAGGAAGGATATCTCCATGTTTCCTTTACGCCTCTCGGGTAGCTGTTTCCATGCCGAAGGAAGAGCTTCTAGGTCGATGTGACGCCAGAGGTCTCCTATTATCTTGGTGTGGTCTAGAAACCCGTCGTAAGGTAGGAAGCTTGATTTTAGCTGGCGGAGGGTTGTCCATATATTGTAGCGGATGTCGTTCATGCATTTTTCCGACAACTTTCTGGGTATGTAGAATTGGGAGGTGGCTGTGGGCCAAAACATAACTGGTATATCATCCCTGGAAAGTCATTTCCTCAAGTGCAACATGTCAGCATACTCCTCTGCAAGAAATTCCTCTACCTGGTTGACCCAACTGAGATTCTCACTGATAGTGTGGTCGAAGGCAGTGGGACCGGTAGGTATCGAGTTATCATGTGGGCGATTCCGAGGTGGTTCAGAAGATGAACATGGCCCCAGAACGTCTCCTGATTAAAGAAGGGTGTCGTTGGTGACTATCTGGGAATCTGACATGCTTCATCCCATCCTTCTAAGTTCCTCAGCATACGAGGGCTTTTCAATGCTTGATTTTTCAGTGGGAGGACCTTCCTGTCGATATGATATGACATTGTGGGGAATACCTTTGCAATGGCGGCCGCAAGGGCGGGGACTACCATTACTGCTTGACACCTCACTGCATAGAGGACTTTTGCAGTGCATAACCTGGGGAGGACCTCCAAGGTGTGTCGTAGCAAGGGGAGGACCTTCTGGCTGCGTAGCATTGTTACGGGGAGGGCCTTCGCAATAACTACCATTATGGTGAGGATGACCATCATGGTTGGACGTTCGATATGCATCTTGGGGAGGACCTTCATGACACACTACGACAAGGGGAGGACCTTATTGTTTCTTGGGGCCACTATGTGGAGGACCTTCACAATGACGGTCGTGGTGGTGAGGACTACTATCACAGCTGTTTCAATGCTGAGGACTACCATTACAGCTGCCACAGGGAGAATATCTTCGGAGTACACCATAGGGAGGGCCTTCAGAATGTACAACAACAAGGGGAGGGCCTTCTGATTTCTTGACGTATCTACGTGGAGGACCTCCGTTATTCGGGTGGCGAGGACTACCACCATGATCTGATGCCTGGCTGCGCGGAGTGTCGTTGCAACATAACCCATGGGGAGGACCTTCAGGGTAGGCCATGATAAGGAGAGGACCTTCTTCTCATGATGAGACATCACTGTGGGGAGGGCCTCCACAGTTTTTGACTATGATTGCGAGGACTAGTATCATAATATATGGTCCCAATACGTGCAGAGTGCATGCAGTGTATAACCCGGGGAGGACCTTCATGGTGGACCACAATAAGAGGAGGGAATTATTACTACTCGATCTTCTGGTCACGTGGAGGGTTTCTGTGACTCGCATCAAAAGAGGAGCTCTCATGATCTATCATTATATTCCCATGGGGGAGTCCCTCGTGGGTACTCTGGGGAGGACCTGAAGAGCTACTAGTAGCGACATTGCTGGGAGGACATTCACAACTGCTACTTCCACTCCCATAATATTATAATGGGTGGGCAGGGTTCTGATTCTTTGATATATTCTTAGCGAAATTGGTAACCCCATCTTCTAGTAGAACAGATTCATGAACCCGCTCCTTATTTTAAGGCTGCCTTCGGCGTGTTCGAGGAACTTTCTTGTGTGTAGTGGGGACCGTCTGCTGTAGACAACGAACTTCACCTTTGGGTCCCTGTCTAATTGGGTCCCGTGATATTTCCGAGATACTCCGAGGAACATCTTGACTTTTAGTAGGGATATATGCCTGCTCTGGAGCATCCACCATGATGGAAGGGTGTCCCCCAGTTGGAACGAGTGAAGCTGCTCGATCTGATTTCCCTTGAATCACGGAATATGGTCGGTGAAATTCCTAGGTGGAAGAAGGGATGCAGATCTACTCTGAGGTGGGTATCTTGTCTCTTAGATGAGTCACCTCAATTGGGGATATTGAATCATGGGACCGAGTCCATGTTGTTGCTGATGATGCAATTATATTCTGGAAAGTCTGTAAGATATGATCTGGGATCGATAAATGCTCCTCCATCATTTCCAGGATATGTAGAGAGACATCTTTGGCTGGAACAGGTATGAAGGCTCATTTCTGTATCAGAGTAGTAATATCCTGCTCTGGTCCTCCAGTGGTCAGTGGGTACTGCAAATTCTCCTATGTCGGGGTAGGTGAACGAATCTGCCCTTGGGTCAGGATATACCAATTTATCTCTCTGTTTGCTGCAACATTGGGATGTAAGACTTTACTTGCATCCACAGGGAGCTGTCCCTGTATATGTTGGTTTCCCACCATATCGAGTCGGTGGACTTTGTCGATAGGGAGACGTTTCCGCCTATTAATTTTCTCCACATATGGATGGTGGGATTTGTTGATCGCCATCATGCCGGGGTGGTAGGCGTCAAGGGAATATGCTAGGAGTTGGTCCGGCATTCACTGGGTCGCCACCATGTCGGGTTGGTGGGCTTCACGACCCTGGGCAGGGAGAGGTGACTGGTGGGTAGGTGCCATCCTACGTGAGCGGCGGGCTTGATAGATCCCAGCGGGGATGCGCGCCTTCTCATATGATGCCTCCATGTCTGGATGGTGGGTGTTAGAGGATCGAACAAGTGTATGTTCCAGTTCATGACACGTCTCTGTGACTGGGCAGCGGAGCTCTTCCTCAGGGTCAAGGGTGATGACCGGTCCCTGTTTGTATGTTTTCCTCCCTCTTCGGGCGGTCTGAGGGGCCGGAGCTTGGGGATAATGGGCCTAAATCCTCGGGGCGACATCCTTTTTATCGTGAGGATGGTGAGTCGCGGCGTGATTGTGATGACGTCTTCCGGCGGGGGCCTTGGAGCGGAACCCCTATTCAGCGTGGATGAAGTCCTCAGCATCGACCTCATCTGCCTCCCTAAGATAACGGAGGTATGTGCTGTCTCGTTCTTGGGATAGACTCCCGAAACGGGTTGAGATAGCAACAGGAGCTGTCTGGATCTACCTTCGCGGCTGCTACTAGGTGGGCAACCGGTAGGTCTTGGCAGATTGGAGGGTGTGCATGGCCGCCTCCATCGCCAGGAGAGTACCGTTCATGTGGTACTCTCGGATCAATGCATCCAAGACCTAGCGTTGAAGATGCTGAGTAGGTGACGGGGTCCTCTATTGGGGAGAAATTCTGGTCATTGGGTTGTTGGAAGCACACACCTATGAGTTCCTTCATGACGCCATTGGATCGAAGGGAGTTCTGTGTGGTACCTGTAAAAAATATTTTAACAAATACAAATAGAAAACCCGTCAAAGCAGCATCTCATGATCCCATGCATAATTATTGAACCTTCTTTCCCCCCTTTTGAGTATAAGGGGGCACAGAGTGAGATTAGGATAAACCCGTCATGCTTGGTTAAAGATTCACGTCGGGTTCACCATTTTTTGTCTCACGGCAGATGACGGGGTCATCGGGGAGAAATGTGCGCTACCCGACGGTTGATTAGAGAAGATTGGGTTCTGCTTAATCACTCATATCAGGTGCACCATTTTCGCCTCGAAACACCCAACAGTTCCATATCCAGCAATATGTGGACCTTCTTTCCAAAGGTAGGCGTTCGCGGGGTGGTTTGACCAGCGATGCTTAAGAACTCACATTAGTCGAGAGGATGGGAAGTCGGGCTCATCGTACCCTTTTGGGGGGGAATTATTTCATGATCTAGGACTCTCTTATATATTTTAGACGTATTCATATGTTCGTGAATCTTTGGTTTATACCCAACCATAACATCCACGAATTACTTCAAGTTGGAAATGGTTAGCTGGACGCCGGGGTTCGAAATCATTTATGCCTGATGTTTACCATCCCTTGTTGGATTAATGACCCTGAGGAGTCTGGAATCCCTGAGACAACACTATTTTAATGTCTCATAACCTGGAACTCTAGAGTTTATTGTCATCCAGGGGAGACAGATAATGACTTGGGTGTTTGGATCGAACCTGTGATACGGGATTCCTACATATCCTCATGAGAGGAATCAAAATCCACGTAGTTCGGTTTGGTATAGGGCTTACACTCTAGGATGCCCAGGGTTGGTGTGGTGAACCGATGTGAACATAGTCAGATTGACCGGTTGTTGGGCTTGAACCTCAGGGAGGCTTCCTACGTACCCTGCCTAGGAGACAGGGATCAAAGTCAATGTAGTTTGAATGGGAGTGTCGGAGAACTGACGTTAATGTGGACCCGGGGGTCCGACGGTGATCGGGATTGAACCTCTTAGAGGCTTTCTACGTATCCCTATGGTGGGGAATAAAAATCCATGTAGTTCGGATTGGTATGGGGCTTACAGTCCAGGCTACCCAGGGTTAGTGCGGTGAACAAACGTAAAGATAGTCGGATCGACTGGTTGTTGGGCTTGAACCTTGGGGAGGCTTCCTACGTATCCCTCTGGTGGGGAATCAAATTCCATGTAGTTTTTATGGGAGTGTCGAAGAATTGACATGAATGTTGACCCGGGGGTCCTATGGTGATCGGGGTTGAACCTCTTGGAGGCTTCTTACGTATCCCTGTGGTGGGAAATCAAAGTCCACGTAGTCCGAATGGGAGTGGGGCTTACGCTCTGAGGTAGCCCAGGGTAATGGATTGGGGCTTACACTATGAGGAGGCCCATGGGAGGATGTTATGGTCGTTGCATACTCTAAGCCCACATGAGTCATTCTCGGTGTGAGAAACAAGAGGCAGCAGGGACCTGACGATCACGTCGCGAAAGGTGCGTCCGTGGGAAGTGGAGTGGGGCTTACGCATGGAGCAGCCCAAAAATTCGGGGCTTACTCCAAGATGGATGCCCATGGTGACAAAGCGCATCGGGAGAGGGACTTGGCCCCAAAGAAGAATGGAGCAGCACCCTTCCCTACTACGCCCTTCCTTGGCCATGGTCGTGGGGAATTATGGAGGTGCATGGGGGATTCCTTTTGATGGGGAGTCCGCCATGCCCCAGGGAGGGGAGAAGTGCCCCAGTCCTAACTACTGGAGGGGCAGAAAGGGGACTCCCTAGCTCAGATTCTGCATTATCATGGGAATGTGAACCCAAGAATGCTTCAAGAATCCGCTCAAGGGCCGAAGAAACCCATTTTCCCTCGCTTACCGTGGGTATGTGAACTCAAAACGGCGCACTGATACGCCTGAAGGTTACATCACACGAGTCTGGTGGCTCTGGTGGAGGCCTCAGCTCGAGGCCGATGAATGAGCCAATGAGGGGGTTGCATTGGATCATGCCATATTAAAAGGATTTTATCTGGCTCGAGGAATGGTAACTTTGAAGGATCTGGAGGGACACACAGGTGTATTAGTGGTGGCTCCCTAAGCATAGGGAGGTGCTATGCGGCTGGAGAAGCCGTCCTCAAACCAGGGTAGTCCGCGGACTGGTGGTCATCCCGAGAACAAGGGTGGATCACGACTTTAGGTTCGGCCCTCTTACCAGGTTGGTATACAGAGGGGTCTATACGAGTAGCAGTGACAGAGGGCGATGAAAGTCGGGGGTTCGTTGGTCGGGGCTTCGCCCGCGTAAGAGGGTGCTACATGGTGTGATGGATCAAAAAAGGGGCATAAAATCCATGTTCCATGGGGGGTGCATCCACAGAGGGACCATGGTTTGCAGTCTTCTTTTCTTTGTTATTTTAAGTTCGCGGTTCACCAAGTTGTTATGTGTTTTCAGTTCCTTATTAATTCGCTTCCCGCTTCATACATGTTCCGGTTCGTGAATTTGAACTTCACTGTTTGTGAAATCCTGAGCTCCTTCCTTTGAAATCCTTCCACCCGAATATGATCGATCTCCCCAAATTTTCCCTATTTTCCCCCTTGATCTCCTTTTATAGAGTGGGGAAAGAGATGTATCTGTGTTCATGGGACAGCTTTTGCGGAGGCCCATGATCGGAAACCTGGTTTATAGATGACTTGGTCAATCCACAACTCGCGGGGGGGGGGGGGGGGGGTCCATTGAACGCACCTCCCCCACGAACCAAACTAGCTTGGGGATTACTTCTCAGCTGCGAAGGGTTCCACCTCCATTCCGCGAATGACAGCGGTTGCGGCCTGGGCTGGTCGACGTGGTCCGTGGCTAGGGCAGTTCGAGATGGTGGACCGACTTGGCACCCATCCTGCTTCACACCCACGGAGGATCCCCACCTCCATTCTGTGAACGACAGCGGTCCGCGGAGGGGGGCGCTTTGCAGAACCGTCGGCATATCGTTATCATTGGACCAGTTCCAAGACCGATTCAGCTTCTGCCATCCTTTGAGTATTCTATACACTTTTCCCCAATTCTTTGGGGGGGAAATTGGGTGGAATCTCCATTGTTTTAAAGGGGATTCTCATTCTCCTTTGCCGATTTTTCAGGACTCTAAAATGAACAACTTTTTGGTATTTTATTATCATAGTGAGAGAAAAAATATCCTACTACATATGAAAGGAAACAAAAAAATTATATATTTTCAGCATGAATGAATTATTTTTTAAAGAATATGTGCCTTATTAGATTTCAAAAAGTGTATTTTCTAAATAGTAAATAAAATTTAAATGGTTTATGTTATTTTAATTATATTCTTCGATATAGTTTTCTAATAACATTTTACTTGAATTTTTCATCGACAACATCAATTTGTAATATGTTTTCTGTAATGTGATCTCCACTATCCACACACTTATTTTCTATCCATTTATGTCTCATTTACTTTATATTGTATTCATCCAATATTTTTCATGTGATTTATTATTATTATTTTGAAATGAAGAGTAGGACCATAGAATCAAGTTATGCTTTCATGGAAAATTCCTTTCATTGGTTGTGCATCCAAGGAAAAGAAGGAAGGTATTAGGTTATTCCTCTAGGTAAATAATGTAATTAATTATTTGGGTTATTCCTATTAGTAGAAAAAGAAATGATAATTTATGTTTTGACTCTATAAGTATGATATACACTTTTAAAAGGATATTAATCCCCTTAAAAGTGATGTAACTTATATATTGTATTCCATAATGTCACATTTAGTGATTTAAGAGTTTATATAAGATAAATTTGATACGAAACACTATTAAATACATAATTTATATTTTATTTTATGCTATATTATCTTTTCTATGTCTGATAAATTTTAATAATGTTATAAAAAGATAAATTAACCCCTTCTGGGGAATTCATCACTGAAAATATTTGTAAAAAAATATAGAACTAAACTCCAAAGAAATGATGGTAGTGACTAGGTCTTCCAGGACAAAATTGAATTAACTAAAGATCTCATATCTGATCAGTTGGTTAGGGGTAATTGAATCATATAATCATTTCTAGAAGACTCTTCAAGGAATGTGTAGAATGATCCCTTGAAGATATTTTTTTATTTTAACGTTATATTATATAAAAAGGATTAAAATTTATGGTATTTAAACTCCTTGAAGGAGGGGTCTCTGATAATATTTATTAAATTGTTTTTGGCTTCTAAAATCTCAACTAACTAAGTAGTGATATTGGATAGGTATAATTTTTTTAGATTTTTGGATTATTTTTAATATTTTACAATTTTCAGTTAGAAACCCGTTAAAGGACAAGAATCATTATAATTAACTCTCTATAATAATGAGATCTAGTGACTTTAGGTGTATACGGTTGGGGTGATGAAACTCTCACCTTTAGATTCCTTCAGATGATCTTGAGAAGATAGCTTTTGGTCATGGTTCTATACAACATAAGCTATCTTTAAATTTCATAAAATAATTTTATTCCATATTTATACCCAATTTTATTAGAATCAATTATGTACAAGTCTGTGAGATGAACATATGACCAAGTTGTACTTTATAGAAAGTACATATTTTGATTGATATTGTCTTTTTAATAGGTATTTATGTCTAATATTAAATGAATCCTAGTGCATATAGTATTTATATTTTTATAGACTTTATATAGAAGCTAAAAAAAATCCATCATCATTGTTCTAGATGTGTTACATAATATAAGAGTTGATTTGAATTTAATAGTAAAATATGTGATGCTAGATATATTATTCTTGATTTATCAATCCAAATGATTTCAAAAGATAAGTGTATAATGAAATTGGTTTATCAATCTAAATTTTAAAGGGACATGATCCTTAGAGGTGTCATATAAAAGAAAAATATGGTTTTTAAGCTCTGGATGGAACTTTCATATCAATTGAAGATTCCCAAATAGATTTTACATAGGTCTCACCTTTGAATGGAAGAGTAGAGAATGGGAATGATATCACTGAATTATGCTTGAATTAACTCGGGATAGAAATCATGGGATGGGGTGTAAATCAGTCATTTAAGGTGTTGATTCTCATGGGTAAGTGGATATTGATCACTATTTATTAAATCATCAATGAATTGGGTGTGAAATAGATTAGGTGATAATGGTCATGGGAATTAATATATTATAGGAGCATGAAGAGTTTTCTTTAAAATGATATTTTGGATAAAGTTATACCCATCTAGGTTTCTTGGTTATATTTTTTTTATGTATAGTGGAGTTTTAACCATGATATTGGGAATAAATAATTTGGGTCATGTTTAAGAATGAAAACACCAGGTGGAAAACACAATACTTTATATTATGTATATTTTAAAATAAATTGATTCCCTTCAATATCACAATTTTCACAAACCACTGATCTTAATAAAACCTAAAAATATTTTTATTTTATCACAATCATTACTACCTAATAATTAGAATGGATGTAATAAATGAGATTAACAAAATTATTGGAATATAGTTTACAAATGTTTATAAAATTAATTCACTGGTTACTAATTAAACAAATATAAAAATAAAAACCTATTGAATATAAAAGAGTTGTTATTATAAAATAAATATTTTTATGACCATGGGGGGATTTAATCTCAATAAAATAAATTAATCACTATTAGTGAAATTTATATTATATATATTTTATAATTTTTTAAAATTCAACCAATAATTTTTATAATATCAAGATAACAATAAATCCAATTTTAAGCATAAAAAGATACATTTTTCTAAAAGGAAATTTTATCTCCTTTTAATGGTCCAAATATTCAAAAAATAAATATTTAAAAATTGATATACATATTTTATAAAAAAATCTTTTCAGAAATTAGGATATTAAAATCATTTTAACGAGAATCATTTTTACTTTTCTGGTATGTTTTGTTTTTCAATAAATAGTGGAAAATATTTTATTTAAATTGAAAAATGAAATTTCATCGAAATAATATATATTATTAAATAAAATTTTAATTTTTTTAAAGTTTAATTAATTAAAATATAAATCAATAAATAAAATTTAGTTCATTGGATCAATTTCCAATTGAAATTGGTTATAAAATCATTTTTGACTTTTGAACTCTTCACTTTAAAAACTATCAGTCTCGTTGCGTTTGTTGAATTAATTGTTAATATAATTTTTGAATTATGTGAATTGAATTCGGTAAATTATATTCAATATTTATAATCTTATTTTAAAAATAATTAGATTTTTATTTATTATTTTAGTCATAAAAACATTTTATGTGTAAAAAATAATGATTTACCTTAATATAGGTAAAATAATGAAACATGTAAATGTTAAATGGTAAAAGATTAAGATTCCTAAAAACTAAAATATTAAATGGATTTTGAGGTATTTATAAGGCCTAAATATCCTTTAAAACATTAATTTTTATTTAAATTTAGTGAAATTAATTCCACCTCAATGTGATGGCTATAAATATAAAATAACTGTTATTTAATCAGTTAAACCACCACCCCTCAAGTATAAATACCACCATCACCTCCCCCTTTACCCTATTAAGACATAAATATTCTAAAAAATATTCCAATAAATCTCCTAACCACTCAATTCATGTCTATGTGTTGTTTATATCACTAAAATTGGAATTCTAAATTCATTAATGGATCCTTCAAGGAGGTTATATTCAAGAGGTAATTTTCTCAAACTAGCTCTCTTATCTTCTTTTCTTATTCTACTTTATTCTCACATCCTTCATCCATAAAGTAATTATTACTCAAATATCATGTATATAATTTTATTTTATGTTTGTAATGGAATATTTTATATCCACTCCTATTATCACCTCCTCTTATAAAAAAAACAAAACTATGGTCCATATTATGCTGAAAAATTGCCTCTCTTAATAATAATTTTGTTTGTTTTCCATTAAAAACGTCATGAATAATTATTAAATAATTATTATAGTTAAGGAATATTTTATTATTTTTATTATATGCTATTAAATTCCCTATAATTATTATATTTTCCTAATATCGAATAAAACAAAACTATCTAGTGAGGGTCGGAAAAACTGCCAAATTAAACTAAACATTTTTCATTAACATTCATCCACATGTAAGAAGTAAAAAAGATATATGGGACCATTTTAAATTATAGATTTTCATTAATACCATTTAATTTAAATTATGGAGTTTTACTATCAATTAACAAATTAATCCATAATTATACATAAGTGAACTGACCTTGAAACAATCAAATAAACGCACCCATAACGATTGAAATCTTGATATATTACTAAACAATTGGTATTAAGATGTTATTAAAGGGTCATTTGTGATATTATAAATGTGAATATGAATCTATTAAAAATTAATTACATTATTTAAACAATTATACAAGATTTTTAACAATAAAAAATAGAAGGGATGCATGAGGTATGAGTTTCTCATCTCACTTTTCTTTCCCTCAGATACATGCCTTATTCAGTACTTATTTCTTTTGTGCGGTGTATATACATCTCATTTATTTTTAATATCATGAAAATAATTATCTTAATGTTATATAATACTTCCTTTTAAAATTATTACATTTATGGGTCATATGATTCGACAGATTATAATGTTGTATGAGAATTCTAAACCAAATTCCCATTCTTTGGGTTAGCCTTATACTTCATCGATTACGTCATGATATGATTATGTGTGGAATGATTTTTTATTAAATTATGTTTAATTTAATTTTTTTATATTTATTTAATATTAATACACATAATATATTAATTTCATTATTTATCACTTCATGGATACAATATCGATAATTGATTGTTGTTTTCTAAAAAATTATCTTTTTGCAGTTTCCCATAAAACCCTCATATTATCACATTCCCACATTTTCTAAATATTATTTCAAATTTTTTTTAATATTATATTATTATTTCATAAGGAAAATTTTACTCCTGTTTTAATTTTTAATAAATGGGTTTAAAGGATTATTTTTTGTATTATTTTAAACATGGTTCTATATGATTTTTTTTGAAAAAGTACTGAAGGAATGGGTATTTATCTTATATGGAATGAGTTTATTATCCCAATTATTGATTCTTAACTTCCATAAAATTTAATTAAAATAATATAATATTATTCAAAAATAATATTCTTTTGTTTATAATTGTGTGTTATAAAAAAATCAAAACAGAAAGGATAATTTTCACAATAATTATTTCAAATGATATTTAAATTTTAAATTTTTTATAAGATAAATTTATTTTATGTTAATTATTATTTCTTAGGATATTAATAAAGGATACTAGATTCTTTATTTTTGTTTTTGGTTTATTTTTTTGATTCACATTTCTCTTCTATGATTTATGACATGATAAAATGTTTTTTCAAAATAATTTAATTATATGGGTTCTAATGTGATAAATGATTTATGTTCTTATAAAACACATATTTTTTGTTTTCATTTTTTAATTGGTGGGACTTATATCTCCCTCAAATTCATTGGTTAATTATTTATGACTCATGAGGAATGGAACACGATGTGAAATTGGTTCAATAACAGACTTTTTCAATAGTTATGGTTTATGGAGTGAATTCAATCCACTATGCTAGTTTTGAGAGTGATCCTTGTCAAATACGATGGTTTGGGAAGTGAAAACAATAAACTTTTATATTATTGGGAGTGAAAATTAGATACTAAAATGGTTTTTTGAGTGAACGCAACCCACTAAGATATTCCTTGGTGTAAACCATGCCTACTATGAGGGTTTTTGAATTCAACCCATTCCACTATGATCGTATTGGTAAAGACACTGATATACTAAAGATGTTATTTTATTTTCTTATGCATATTTCGAAATTCTATGCATTATTCTAATATAATTACATATTATTATTTTATTACTCATTTCATATGAACTTGTATGATTTATTCCATGTATTGAGATTATGATTTTTGTTATACTGGGTATAATTTTCAAATGTTTTGTTCACAATATTATGATTATATTATATATATATATATACCTTTTTTAATCTTACTGGTGATATGATCTCCCCATTTTATTATGTTCAACTTTTCCATGATATGAAAAATCTATTAAATATGAAATTTAATAAGGGTTATATTTACAATGGAATAAGGGGGAGATGATGTATCTGTTTTATGAAACATTGGTTTTTATTTCAATGTTTACAAATACAATAAAACCATACAAGTCATGCATACATTTTCTATGTGGTAATATTAATATTAACCTATTTAGATATAATGTCAATTTATAAAATTTAGGGGTTATTATATTTGGTATCAGATAAAGGTTTAGTTTTCCCTTTGAAACTATTATGAAAAAGTCTTAAGTATGATCTCTATGTATAAGACTAACTATAGGATATAGTACTAGAATATTTTTAATGATCATAAATAGCCTTGGATTAAAAATATTTTTTCTAAGATTTAAATTTATAAAAAATTTATGTGATTTAATACTATGAATATTGTTGCTCACACTATCGTTTTGTTCCTTAGTCAATTGATGGAACTCGAAGGAACTATGTTAATACTAAATTTAATGGGAAATTAAATGATTATCCTATAGAGAAACCAAATAATTTGGGAACTGGAATGGGAAATGTTATTTATATACTCATAAAATCTTTATATCATAATGGGATTTTAAATGATGAAATAGGTTTTAATATCATATTGATCCCCTCTTAATTCTATTTAAAATTCTCTTAGTGGATCTTCTGATCCACTAATGGCTGAGTAATAGAGCCACACAATTGAGAAAATATTTTCATTTATTCAATCATCAAGATATGAAAAATCAATCCCAGTTGTAAATTGTATTAAAGGAGATTTATATCTGTGGTGGAATCTTATCAAGAATATGAGATGGGAAAAAGAAATTAAAATCAATGGAATGAGATGATTTGAAGGGGATATCCATAGATAAGTATTTTTCTCTTATTTTATGTACAGAAATGGAGAAATAATTACATGAGTTGAAAAAAGGATGAGGAATCTTGTGGTACATATTTGGAAAATTTTTATAATGATTACAAGGTATACCTTTGGCATATTTATCTGTGTTGAAAGTAAAATTGATAGATTAATTGGTTGTTTAAAATAATTTCTTTGAAGGTAATTCTAAATAATACACATTAGTAACAAAAAAGAAATTGTTCTACGTGATCTTAAGATGAAGATGGAAATAAGAGTTAACCATAAATTTCATGGGTTCGATACGAAAATAAATTGGAAGTCAAGGGAAATTCTAAGCACCATGGGTTAAAGGATATGATCATTCCTTTATGATCAATAGGTGGGAAAAACATATTGGAAATTTTCTTAAGGAAATTTGAAAAAAATAATTGTGGAAGGGAAGGTCACTAGGAAACTGGTTACCAAATAAATTGGAAGAAGTTATCTAATGAAGTGAATAGTAAGATAGTTATACAAAATTCACCCCCACACTCTAGTGTCTCAAATGTAAGGAGTTTTGTCAATATGTGAATAAATTACCCAATCCAAGGGCTAATATGGTTAATAATACACAACAAGCACTAAAGGAGGAGAAAAAAGTGAAAGATTATTTATTCAAAATAAATTATGAAAATCATTCAAATTAAGGAACATTTTCCTTCCCTCCATAGTTGAAAATTTAATTTCTAATTTTTCATTAGGGATACTTATGAAAATATTGTTAATGTAATTTCATGTGATTATCTCATTATAAATTTTTTTTGGAATAACACAACATATAAGGGTATTCCCACTCTAGTTTTTCCTATGTACTTTAATTTATTTGTTCAATGGTACTAGTAACCATGAAAAGTTATTGGTGTTAAATTTTTGGAAAACACGTGAGTAAGGGAAACTCAAACCATAATATGAACATGATTAGGGGATAATGATGAGATAAAAAGGTATTTTTTTGTGGATAAATAAATGTAATAGTGTTCATAAAATTTGACTTGATTAGTAATATGATGAAATGGTAGTTTATGTATTGAGTTTTTAGAATATTTTGGTTTATGGTATGATGAAATTGTAAATTTTTTTATGCATACATGTATACGCTAAAGTATTTTGGTAATTAATAATATTATAATGATTCAATATAAAACATGATAATGATCCTCACATGTTTGGTGTGTGAAAATTAACAGCTACATCAAGATTTTTGTTGGCTTAAAGATAAGTTTATTTTTAAAATGTTGTGACATTCCATGAAAAGTTTTGGAGTTTACTCATTTAAAATGTTTATAAGGGTAAAAATTTCTAAAGTTGTTTACGTTAAAAATAGGATGATGTTTTAGGGTTCAATGTATGAATTTATCATATTTATATCAAATCATATTAAATAATACACCATAATTTTTTATGATAACTAGAGATATGTGGAATTAATTGTCATAACATTGTGGGTCTTATGATCCACAATTTCTTTAGAATTACAAGTCATCATCCTTCGTTGGATTAAGAAATGTAATTTAAATTTATTTAGGCATAACCGAAAGTGTGTGATTGTACTTATGAGATGAAATAATGTTAGTATGTCTTCTCAAATTATTTTGAAATAAAATGTTGTCTATTTTATCATTATTTATTATAATATTAATGATATTTTTTTGAACTGTTTGATCTGTGGCTTTGAGGTTCTTATCCTTCTAATGTCCAAGTTCTATATCATTATACATCATAACATGATAGTTATAATGCTCTTCCATGTCCATGTATTCAACTTCCAACAACGTTCTCCAAACTGGAATCCTAGTTTTATGGTGATCCTTATCATTTACTTTCCATATTTTTTTAGAAGATGTTTTGTTGACCTGTTTTCCGATGTGGTTTTCCTAAAAAAGAATCTATCAAGAATCCATATTTTATTTTAATGTGAAATATCAAATTTAATAACACACATTTTTTTGAAATTATTTTTTATATAGGGATGGTTTCTTATCGATTGGATCTTACACTGAATATATATCTAGTCCATGATGTGTTCCATGAATCTCTCTTGAGGAAGTATATACCAGATACATCACATGTACTAAACTCAGAGGTCATACCACTGGAGAAAAATATTTCATATGAAGTAAACCAAAATAAATTCTGGATCACATAGATAATATTCAACAAAATAGGACCACCCACCTGGTAACAGACTTGTGGTGAAACAACCAATTTGAGGAAGATATATTGAAACCCGAGTATGTGGTGAGGGGGTGGTATACTCATTTGTTTATATCAGATTAATTGATTTAGGGGGTTAATTTTTTTTAGAATAGTAGAACATAAAACCACATGATTTTGTAGTTTGAATTTCTTTTCAAATTAATTTAATCCCTTCTATAGCATGCTTTGTATAAAATAATGAGCTTAAACAAACATCAATGTATTGTCCATTTGAAAAAATGGTTATCGCCATTCTATTTTAGCGGTTAGAAAAAATGATTTTAACTAAATTATGATGTTATGGTATACACATTTTTATAGAATGAATTCATTGGTTCTTAATTAATTAGAAATGAAAATAAAACAAAATTGAACATTAGAAAAGTGTTTATATAAAAAACTATTTTTATTCCTACAATTGAATTTTATCCTAATAAATTAAATTATTCACTATTAATAAAATATAATAATGAAATTATATGGTATGTAATCAATAAAATGTTTTGAAACTCATAAAATATGTTTTATAAACTCATGGTATGAGTAAATCATATTTTAAGAATAGAAAAGCTATATTTTTCAAAAGGAAATTTTAAAACCTTCTAATTGTGGTCATATTTTAAAAAATTGAGACATTTATATATTTTATTTTAAAAAAGATTAATTTTGGAATGTGGTAAATACAATTTTTTTATGGTGATGTTTTGGTATTTTTTAGATAAATATCATTTTTTGAGGAGTAGTAAGAAATAATGCATTTTAATTTAAAACTGACATTTCATCTAAATAATTTAGAATGATAAATTATATTTAAATTGGATTTAAAGTATAATAATTTTAATTATATATTTATAAATCTAATTTAATTCATTCTAATCGATTTCAAATTTAAATGGGATATAAAAACATTTCTGTGTTTTGAACCTTTTTACATTAAAAATATTCTTTCCCATTGCATCTACGAGATTAAGCATAAATATTTTTTAAAACAAATTCATGTGAATTTAATTTGGTAAATTGGATTAAATATTTGTAACAATAATTTATAAATTATGTATTAATTTTATTTTTTCCATTTATATATTGATATATTGTTGTATAATGAACGATTTATAACGGTATTGGTAAAATAATCCAACATGTTAAAGTTTAATGGTAAAGGATTAAATTACATAAATAATAATTTTTTTTGAGAAATATATCCTCACAAACCAGCCTTTATAACAATAATTTTCATCTAGATTCATAGTAATTAATTCTACATCAATGCGGTTGCCTTTAAATATAAAATAATCATTATTTAATCACTTAAAACCACCCATCCTCAAGTTTAAATACCACATTGACCACCCCATTTCTAATAAAAAACCTTAAATATCCTTAAATATCTACAAAACTTGTCCTAAAAAATCAACCCACATAATGGTTTAGATGAACTCACCAAAAATAAATTACAAGGTCTTTAAGGGATCCTTCGAGGAGGTGATATTCAAGATGTCATTTTCTCGAACTCCCACTCTTATTCTCTTTTCTTATTATAATTTATTTTATCATACATCATTAATCAAATAATTAAAACTAAAATATAATTTATAAAATATAATTTTTTGATTGAAATGGAATATTTTATATATATCCCTTTTATTAACTCCTCTAATATAGTGAAATGAAACTCTTGTCCAAATTATGATGATAAATTGCGTATGTGAATAATGATTTTTATCGACTTCCATTACCGACTTCAAGAATTTTCATAAATGTATTATAATCATTAAATAAAATGTTAATATCTATATTATAACCTTTTTAATGTTATATATCTCATATATATACATAATATTTTAAAAAATGAATGTAGTTTGTGATAGTTGGAAAAACTGCTAAATTAAACTAAACAATTATAATTTACATTTTATCAAATGAATCATCATGATTTAAGAAATAAAAATTATATATTTGACCACTTAAACTATTGTCAGTTAATTAATACCATTTCAATTATTTCTGGTGTTTTACTTCCATTTGAAATGAAAATCCATAATTATACTCCAGTTAACAGACCTTGAAACCATGAAACGAATGCACTGGAAACATAGAAAATCAAGAAATATTATTGACGAATGGGTGGTATAATGTTATAAAAGGGTAATATAAGTTATTATTAATTTGAATATAATTCGTAATGAAATTAATTACATTCTATGAACTATTATATAGGATGTACAATTATGTAATACTAAAGGGAAGTGTGAGGTAAGAGTTTCTCATCACACTTTTTCCTTGGTGATATTTATGCCTTATTCACCAATTTATTATTCTAAGTTCTATATATAAATCCATTTGATATAAAAAATAATTATTATAATTATCTTAATTTTAATATTTTTAAATTTCATAATAATTAATTTTATGTGTAATATTATTCATCTCATTAGAAATTCATAGGAGAATTGTTAACCTAATTTGAATTCATTGGGCTAACGTTCTACTTCATAAATTATGTTATTCTTTGATTATGTTTTTCATGAATTGTTATTATATTATGTTTAATTTCCAATTTTAATTTTTTTATTTTGAGAAAATAAATGTAATTGATTAATTTTACCAATGGTCATTTCAATTATTTGATACTTATAAGGGATTTCCTTTTTAAAAAAGTTGTATTTTTACCTTACATTTTTCTTCTATTCCCATATTTTTATAAAAAAAATTTCCAAAATTTATTTTAATATTATCTTATGATTTTTTGAATTTATTTTTCTTATGATTTAATTTTTATAAAATGTCTTAAATAGTTTATGTTTTTCCATTTTCTAAGAGAGGTTCTTTATCCCAAAATTATTCTCTCGTGTTCTTTCATGATTTTTTATTATGAAATTTTATTATTTATTTCATGACTCAAGATTGTGATCATTGTTATGAAGGTTATAATTTTAAAATTTTATGATTATTATCTTATGATTATACTATATATCTTTCTTGTTTACCCTTACATAGATTTTTAGGTCACCCTTTTCATAAGTTTATTTTTCATAGGATATGAAATAAGGAATTGAATATGACATGTAAAAAGGGTTCACGTTATGATGGAAGAAGCGGGAGAAAATGTAGATTTTTTATGAACTAGTTGTTTTTTTCATGTTTCCAAAGACATGTAACCCCTATGATTGAGGATTGGTTTTGTTTTTTTTTTTGAAATATGAATTTTAATATATATAGATATAATATCTAGGTGTGATGGTTTTGGGTTAATATACCAAGTCTGTATGAATATTAGGATTATTTTATTTTTCTTTAGTTGGCCATAATAGAGTACTAATTGCGAGGAAAGGAGTAACAAGATTCCATAATATAGAGAAAAGATATATAATCATAGGTATATCATGAATAAATTATTTCATTAGTTGAAGAATTATGGTAGACAAATCCTGGAAGAAATTAATTGATATATGGATTGAATAAAATAATAATGGCCACTAGGTTGACATCAAAAGTGATTACTTTGAATTATCTAAAGACGTGTTCCATACAAGGATCTATTGAGTAAGGTCAAGAATACCTTATCTGAAAAGTAAGCCTTAAAAATATTCCCTCCTAGTAATTCTAGTATAAAAAATGACTACTCTCAATAGAAATTAAAATTTTAATTAGATCTCAATCATCTACATATCACTCTCAATGGGATGATATCCCTGAGCAGAAAAAATATGTATGTGAGACTTTTAATTATGAGTAATTAAAAAAATCATTTTCTATTACATATAATTCGTCATTCTATCATATCTATCCATATCCCCCAATATTGTAAATATTTATTTAATACAATATTTCTTGTGTCCCTTGGGATATCAAATTATACATGTGTTAATTATTATTATTGTGTTTTTTGTTTTATTATTATTATAAATATTATTATTATATCTATTATTATATGTTTTATAATAATAATAATAATAATTAGTATTATTATTATTATTGTGTTGTTGGTCCCATTGCACTGTGGTTGGAGGTGTATACTAAATATTATTAAATTATATAAAATAGGTGTTTTAAAAATTATTTTTCTAATATACTTATTTGGAAGAATTGTTTTATATAGATTTAAAGGGGCATGTGGTGGCCTGAAATTGGCCACAAATCCCATGATGTTAGGGGATATGTATCTAGTTAGGGACCCTTGGAATAATGAAAGGGTAATATTTTCGATAAAATAAATCATAACTGATGAAAAATGAACCTTTTAGTAAATATAATACATTGAAAATACATAAAACAAAATACACTCAGAGGGTCAGATGTACTGAGGAGATAGGGAGTCAACCTTAAAAATGAGCTAGAAATAATTATTAAAGGATATTAAAAATGTTTATAAAAATAATAACTCGCTAAAAAACCCTTTCCTGGATAATACATTTGCCAAAATAATTCCATTCCATCAAGATATGTCTAAAACAAATACCTTATAAGGAATTTATTCTTGAGTTCCTAACATATTAAGTCGACTCCCATAGTTTATTGTCCATCTCATGACATTACTAGATCAAATAATTTGTGTGTAATTAAATTATGAAACTTGTATATTTTAAATCCTGAAAAACAGAAGACCATTGGCAATGAATATAACATCTTCTCTAATTGAATTACATATTCTAGAAAAGGAAATGAATACAAAAATCACCAATTTGATTTTATTTCTTACTAGCCATCCCCCTATCATCTCTATAGTAATATATGATCCATACAAATTAAAATTTAGATCAATGTCAGAAGTATTTCATCTAACCCATACATAATGATTATCTTGTCCATCTTTCATATTCACGAAATGCCTTGAAAAAGTCCCTTTAAGTGTTAGAGAGTTCATCTAGTCTTTGATAGTCATCCACAAGTCTTCCTCAAGAAACCTTAATTATACCAAATATTAGATGGAGTCATTCAATTTCCCCCTCTATATCTTTATTTATTTATTCCCAAAGGATACAACGCTTGGTGATAAATTCCATACATAGGATCATAATAAACCTACTTGCTACCCATCTCCATAAAAAATGCCTCAAATGTTTATTCCATTGCATATTCTCCTTTTTTAATATCGATAACTTATCCCATGTAATATCATATCCTATTTTTTCGTTCACCCTGAAAAATTAAGTTCCACATTGATTCGTATTTCATCCTTGCATAACATTGGCTTCATGGAGCAAAGAACACACCATTTTTCTATATATTCTTATCTATTAGAAGTGGTTGATTACTCGATCACTAGAAAATAAATTTCATCCTATTTGGAATCTTCAAAGACCATAGATTCATTTCCCATTCATCATTCCTGCATCATAGATGGACCACATTTCTAATGTCCCGACCAATGAAACTAACTAATGTCGATCCTAAAAAAATGCATATGTCTAGTTACTCAACCAATATAATTCTATCATAAAACTATTTCTAATATTAAAAAATTATGAAATATAAATTTTAAGGATACATGCTCACCACTTTGAGTGAAATATATATAACATAGACCCATAAAAAACAAAATTTCTATTACCCAGTTAATATTCCATATATTTATATCTCCACAACCCACAACCCATCAAACATTTACCTACAAAACCCCCATATGACCAGTCATGAAATGAGAATGAATTGATAGTCACCCTGTTTATCATAACCAATACATTCATCCTTACCCATTCCCATTTATTATAAATTTCACTACAAGTGAGTTTCCTTCATTAATATCCCACACTAACTGTTCTTTCATGGAATGAATTTTTTCTGATACACTACGTAAACCAATTACACCTACCTTAATCAACCTTTCAGATATCTCAATAATTCCCAATGACACTTTTCATGTTATTCTCATCCCATAAGATTTATGTCATGGAATTTTATATCTTGGTGACTATCCCATTTATTATACTTATGATGTGTAACTCCTGAATTTGAATAGAGTTAAGAACACCATTAATCAATTTAATCTATCCAATGAATGAAAGAAACACATTATTCTAGTTCAAAATCTGAATCAATATCTTAATGTTGATATCATAAAATAATAACTTATTGAACATTTAATTTGATATGCGATCTATAAGAAAAATCATTGGGATTTTACACATATGCAAGAAAAATATACTCCACATTAAACTACTACTCCTTCTTGATAATTTACTAAATATAAAAATGCTACTTTTCCTTTGGTTGTCACTTTAGACCGTCAACATAATTTTTATTGAAATTGTTTTTATGAATTAACTGATTTAAATTTTCCTTCCATTAATAGAAAATATCATATTATTAGAAAACATTATATGTAGAACAAATCCAATCTTATATATATTTTTTAACTAAAAAGTCCACCCGTACTCTAAAACATTATATTTATTCCTTATAAGTTCCACATAGGCCAAGATGATAGAGATGGGAGACAATATTTCTTCTTCACTTACACAATGAATAGTTTTGAAAATCCAAATCCCATTTCCATTTTATAGATAGTTTTCTATGTGGAAGCAATACACCAGAAACACAAGTGACCGAACCATTCCTAGAGCCCAAATCACCTCATTACCCTTGTAATGAATCCCAATTCAAGACTTTCACAATTCTTCTCCATGTCCTCATTAATTAACATTTTGGATCAGATTTTCCTTTTATTTATATATATATTTTTTTTAATCAACACAATTTCCCACTACAAGCCTCTCCCTTGAATAAAATCATGCTTCCTCACCCATAATAATCTTGGTTCAAAAAACAGATCTCTAATTAATGATACAGACAATAATTTTGTTGGAAAACTAGAATAAAAAATTCATTTTATATTGGTTATGGGATGCATGGTCTTTCACAATTATAATAAGAACAACTCAAGAGTCTCAAATAGACATGTTAAACACACCACCTATGATGAAATCATACACTATTTCCCCCTCATAGACCATCATAATATCCTAAGAAGGAACATTGAATGATCCTTAAAATCCATCAATACCCGGTGCACTCTCCACTTCATGTTTAAAATGTTCTCTTTTATATTTGATTCCTTTAGAATATATTCCAAAATCCCATTATACAATTCCAAAATAATTCATATTATACAATCTTTAAAAAACTCCTCCCCACTAGCACAACATAGTTCTTCTATGTTGGATCTCCTCTATCTTATCAGAAGACCCCAAAAAATTCTAACACAATCTTCTCTAACAATTTGACATCTGTTGTGAAGGATCTATTATCTATGATTAAATTGATTATCTTTTTCAACTTATACTATTTTAGTCATTAAAAAATAAAATTGTATTTATATCCTCCTCTTTGATCCACATTGCTCAATTATTATCTACAAACCCTCTCAATCTCTATGATATTCTTGGCCAAAATGTTTTTTTTCAGTTAGAGACATAAACCTATCATCATACCATCCCTCTTATAGAATCTCATATAAAATTCTAATGCCTTCCCTTAAATCCTATAAATATATATCCCTATACGATTTATTAAATAGACATATATATATGCTCTTTTTTATCCAATTTTGAATCTTTATAAGGTCATCCTAATAAGCAACCCACTCTACATTCTCCCTTAACATCTCTAAAAAACCATATATCCCATTCTAACTGAGTTAGCAATGGTTGATTTTTTAGCTCCTTTAATCCATCATTAAAACCCCAAGTATTTTAGCACGATCATACAGATATCTAGTATTATTCTTAACTATGGTCTAAGAACATGTGTAAAATACTTATAAATCTGAATGGAAATGATCAAGAGTACTCCAGATTCTACAAGTCCCATTATGATTATTGTACCATGTATAATTATTTACAGATAAAACCATATCCATAAGTCCCTTAGTGGCCATGATATATTTGGTGGTCTTAATTGAATTAGTATAAAATCTATATCCCCCATATTCTCCAATGTCTCAACAATTTTATTAAAATAACCCCAATGAACAACAATATGCAACTCAATTGAAATATTGAGAATTGTTTCATATATCCATTGTTTCTGAAACACCACAATTAGCAAAAAGGATTGATGATAATTTTTCTATTCCCATAAATGTATTTCAGTAGTAATATTATATGATGTAGAATCCACATACTCTAATCATATAACTTATTTCAATAATATCCATATATTTCTATTTCGTGTGTTTCAATGCATTCTATCAATAGAACCCATGATCATAGAAAATAAGGAAACATGATCCAGCCCTTGTTTAGGTTCCAAATTATTCAAAATAAGAGAGTGATGTAATGTAAACTCAACAATAATGAAGGCACTCTTCACACCCCCCCCCATGACTTATGTAATATAGATAATAAGAGGGATCATTATACGACTGATGAATTGTCCTTGCAGCATAGTGTACTAGACTTCGAAGGTGATTTTTAATGATTCCTCCATAGTACTAGAATGAGTAATGGGTGTGTTATCCATACCATGAGAAAAAAATTTCTCACTAATACCATCCATAAAAACTGTACTAGCATGTTACATCACTATGTCAACTATTTTCCCTTGCACTAAGAACCAGTTGAATAAACAAGGTAAGGGAGATTGAGTCATTGTTAACACCCCCTATGGGAAAAGGGAGGCAATAACCATCCTCTTAAGAAAGTTAAAAGATGAATAGATCTATTCAAAAATTCCATCAAAACTACTTTATAAAAAATCACCCTTCATTGTAGATGATATACATTATTTCATGTTTCTGACACAATTTTGGAAAACTGGTGAGACTAGGAGAGTATGGGTTGGAAATTGAGTAGAAAAGTTGAGGTATCAATCTATGGGATTCACTAATACTAGGAAAAAAGGATCAAAGGTAGTGTAAATAATATCATGCATCCAAAAATTAAAAATTATAGGATGGCTGATAGGTACACGATGTACTACCTCTTAATTATAAAGTCCTACCAGGGCCTCACCACCACTTCCCATAGATGGTACAGAGGACAATTGAACTGCCTCCATTAGATCCAAAACATCAAAACCAACATATTTGTTTAACATAGAATCATAGGGATGGTCATCATTTAATGAAACAACCATCATATTAAGAACCTTGAAACCATTCTACTTTTCTTACAGACTTCTGTAGAATAGTGACACATAAATCCTAGGGCCTCACATTTATAGAGCCTCACATTTCTAATGCTTTGAAGTCCATCGTGATGATTTTAAATAGTTACCTAGGATATATTTGATATATTTTGTGTGAGAAACTTCATGTGTACTATAATATATTTTTAAAATTAGACATTTAGGAAAATATTGAATAAATATATTACTTATCATATGGCCTTTACCTGAAAATGTTTTGTATTGGTTTACAAGTAAAATATTATGTTATACCCAAAAGTAATAACTGACCAGATAATTTTTTTAGGATGATACCTCTGGATTCATATTATATTGTAGTGAACCTAGTCAATGATAATATTTCTAATATCAAATAAGATTTGGTTTCAATAGTTGGATATCAATATGTTCATATGTATACATACAATAGTGAGTCGAACTCTAATTATGCATTGGAGAATAAGGAATTGGTTATAGATGAAACTATCAATGGAGATACTTTAAATAAAGATTAGGTAAATTATTATATTATTATAAAAGATAAAGTTACTGATTAAATTTTTTATGTAATAATTTTTTACTAATGGGAAAAATAACATCTTAACACATATGGGATTATCACCCCACACACATGGAAACTATGTAGCATAAATATTATTTTAAATTATAGAGGATAGTGGTTCCACATTCCTCAATGATATTTATTGATGATAAAAAGTTTTTGAAAAATAAAATGATACAAAAATCCCTTCATGGGTGATGGAGAGCTCAGTTTCATTCTCATCTTCACATGAGGGTGAAAAAGAAGACATTCAAATACTCAAGATTGATCATATTATTATAAATGGCCCATGAGAGGAGATGTATCCTTGGATTATGGAACACAAAAATTGTGTTCTAGAATATAAATAATGATATTTTATGGTGTATTATTACCTAAAATTAGGGAAGCAATGATTTATTTAAATTAAATAAAGTAGTTACATAATAATAATTTTGAATATATAGAAATTCATGGGAAATGAAACTCCTATAGTTATATTTCCATTCATATTTTCTATCATTTTCTTTATGCATGTCTTCTTAATGAAATGGAATGTTTTTATTTGGTCATTACCTTTAGATTTTTTTATTACAATTGATGACAACTAGTTCTACACAATAATGGATCTAATCTCTAGGATGTCTATGTTTTTTTTGGTCTGAGATATATTTTCATTGGAGTTATACTGATTTTTCTTTCCTAATCTGGATCAGAACTATTGTTTCAATCTCCTAATATTATGGTCCATTTTTTAAGACACTTATATATTGGTTTTTAGTAATAGTCTTGTGTTTATTTTTTCATCTATATTTTATTTGTATTGATACCCTTTTCATGGATGAATTTATATTATTAATTATGTGTTTGATTGATTATTTTCATTACATTATTTTCATAATGAGAATGAAGCCTGTTGTCGATTGATGATTCATTACAGAGATTTCTAACACACTATATCTAATATATGTCTTTTATAAAGAGTGGTTTTTTACACCACATATTAGATATTATCATTCCTAAAAATTATTTTGTATATGAAATAGTTCGTCATTTGTTTGTGTAATTTCCATTATGTTAAATCACAAGCTATGTGTTATAGATATTACATCACTCAGTTTGAAGATGTTTTTACTCAAATCAATGAAACACTAATGTTTTTATTTTAAAAAATATATTTACTTTTATGTGAATAACTTTAGAGGTTTTTGATAGACAATTTGACTTGTGTTTTCGTTTTTATATATGTTGAGATCATTATTTTAAGGTGAATTATGATAGTTGTTAATTACTATTACACTAATAAGTTTATTTAATGTGATCAAATAAAAATTTGTATGTATCACATTAAATCATTTTTACAATTAGATGAAATATATTTATTCTGTATTTATCTTAATGGTTTTATTAACTTTTACATCTAAGAAAAATAGATTTTATTTGTTTGTGGCTACTAGGAATATAATATTTTTTGAATCATTCGAAATTCATGTTAAAGATTAATAATAGTATTGAAAATGTTAATAATGAATCTTTATCAAGTATAAAACAATGATTGAATATCATTGTGATGTAATGTATTCTCTTATATATTCTAAACATCATGAAATTATGATCTAATAACATTGTATTTTGGGAGAGTGAAAGCTCAGTGATCCTTCTAAACAAATCATGGTAATTTATTTTATTTCTAAGAATGTTTGTTTAAGTTTGATTTCAAAATCCTTCATTGATCTCATTCTCATTATTATTATTGTAACTATTATTATAATTTTCATTATTATGGTTATTATAGTTTTTTTTATCATTTTTGGTTATTGTTATTATTGAAATTTTATTATTATTATTCTTTTAGTGTCATTAATACTATTATTGTTAATTTATCGAAGCATTAGTCACCAATAGTACAAGGTAGTACATGAGTTTGTAGGAAGATTGGGTTCAAATCTTGAAAGATAGGAATTATCATGTTACTATAGTGAAAATATAGTTGAATGTATTTCTATATTTTATAAATAACTATGGTGGGTACTATAGTGTCCACTTATAAGGAAATGTAGTAGCTTGAACAACTTTTCACAAAGGCCCGTTATGCCCCATTTTTATGGACTTGATCCCTATTTATAATTCCTCTGGGACTGAGTGTATAGATCTTCAATGAACTATATAAAAAAGTAGGTTAACTATAGGTCATTTAACACATTTTAATTCAATTTAACATTATTTTAGAAGGTTATAGAATCTCAATACCTAACTTGAATCATTTAAAGGGTTTAAATTAAATTAGTGTTTGTTGTAGGGTATTTTCAAATCTTTTGAAGGAAGATTAATTATAAATTCATTTAAGAAGAATAGATATTTGGACTTTATGGATGTGGATAAGAGGTTCCATGATATATATATATATATATATATATATACACATTAATGAATTAATCTTTTCATTCATTCCTCATTTGATTTTTTCTAAATATTATATCTAAATATTCAGTGTGTTAACAAGATGATTAAATAAATTCTAGGAGTTTGTAATTAGGGTATGAATTCTATTGGTAGTTTATTTTTAAAATTGGGTTCCCCATGGATAAAATCATGTATAGTGAATAGGGATTTGATTTAGTTTTTCTTTTTATATGAATCTAGGGTTTTTGTAAGCGGGACCTTTTTTTAATCAATGTAACAATATAAATTCAATGGAAAAAGTTTGGTTTAGAATTAGTTTTTGTTTTTGTTTTTTACAAATGAAAATTTTACATCATAACGATTTTGATGTTGGTGTTTTGATTATTTTTCATTTGAAAACAATACAATTAACATTCGGTCATTTTATGAGGGTCCTTAAGAAAAATCAACTCTTTTATACATTAATAAATATTGTGATTTTTTTATAATAGATAATAAATTTAAAAATCATATTGGTTTTTTCATGTATTCCAATTTTTTTTAAATTATTGTACATTAAAAAAATATCTGAGAATTATTATAGAGTCTTACAATGTCTTGGATAATTGTGCTCCTATATAATAGTTTTTGAGTAGAGATTAAATAATATAAGAATATATCATCTCTACCAATTGAAACTAGAAAATTTAAATTAAAACAAATATTGAAAGGAAACATGGGTTTATATTTCTACATACAATGTAGATATAAAGTATGATGATACTACAAATCATACTTCTAAGAGGTGTATGAAGTTTGGCGCTAGTGAGATTGTTCAAGTTTATAGAAGATCATTTTTGTTACAAATCAAGGTGATAAGACTCATCAAAAAAAGATAAATTTATGTGAAGAAGATGATACTGATTATACTAAGACATTAGATTGGCTTAGTGACTTAAGAGTTTATAATTTTGTCATACAAGAAGATATATTTATGTTTCCAAATTTATAGAAATATGCGAAAAGACATCTAAAAGTTTACATACAGACTCATATGTGACTTCCCAACCCGGATGCCACTAAATGGTGCCTTGATTCAGTGGGTCAAATGGAATCAAGAATGAATCCTAATATACAAGAGTTTACCAAAGAGTGGATAAATAGATAGATGAATACCAAAATAATAATATATAAAAAACAACTTGATGAAAATAGTAATGAATCCACTAACAATAAATAACTAATATCCATTATCATATTCAAATGATAATATATAATATGTGTATAAAAGGGAATAGAAAATAATTCTATATAATACATTTATCATAAAGGGAAAACAAACTAAATGGACTATCTGTAATTGCATCATGAGCCATATCTCGATAAAATGATTCCTTGATCCCCTCTTATAACCAAATAAATAACAAAAAATGATCTATTTTATTTGATCCTACATGTATCCACATAATATTCGTGGGTAAAATTGATGAACTGAATATAGTGTGGGATAAAATTAGTAGGACACCACCAATGGTGTTTAAAAATATCCAATCAGTGCATATAGTATGACAGTGTGAAGGTAATAATGGAAAGTAGTAAATAAAGTGTAAAATTCCATCTCAGTAATTAGAAGGACACCATAAAAATTGTACCTGGTTAAATATATTCTGGATAATCTATGAACAATTAATCATATATATAATCATATATGGACTTTATACATAGTTAAATCTAAAACTATATATATGGATACTATCACTAGCCTAGATCATAGGCAAAACCTAGAAATACATAATATGTTGTATGATTTTTACAAGCATCATGGGTCCCAATTCCGGATATCACAACAGTATGGGATGCCATGGATAGAATAATAGTAGTAGGTTATTCATGTCAGCATATCACAATATGGGTCATCATGCTTATATATCATAGTTTGGTTTTCCATGCCCGTATATAATTTCTTCATAAGGCTATCCATGAATATTATCATAGTTATAGGGGCCCCATGCCCAAATCATATCACTAGGTTAACCATGATCATGTATCATATCACATAAGGTTCACCATAAACATTCCATATTATCCATAAGGGTCATCAGGCCGATGATTTATTATTAAGGGATTCCCTACCCATATCATAATCATAGATAAAGGGATACCATAACAGTGTCATAAATCGTAAGGGTACCCATGACTATTGATCATAATTAACAAGGGTCACCATGCCCATATATGATAAACATGAATAAGTAGACAAGGATTTAAGAAGAACTAACAGTTACTTCATAACTCATATATATTTCATAATAAAAATTAAATAACTATAGTTTTATTTAATTAGGTGACATGGTTTTACCACTCATAACTATTCAATTCATCTTCAAATGAGATGTGTGTGTTATCTGTGCTACAATACTCCAAACATTGATTATCAATTATGTTATCCCCGTTTAGAAGTTAAAACCCATACTAATAGTTGTTTTCTCTATATGATCATGAAAAACAATTAGGTATATAAAATGGAACACCCATAGGGGTGGCATACATAAAGTTTGACAACTTCACATGTGTCATGGGATCTAATAAGGTCAATAGTATCATTAACATGGAAACTAATTTATGAGAGGTTCAAATTATTGGTAATGCATGGTTAAACAGACATGTGGTACATAGCATATATTATGAAACATCTCAGTATTTAATTATAAATATGAGACCTCATACCCTATGAATCTAGAGGATAACTCATCCATTGATGACTATTGGTTTAGTCTGAATCAGGATAAATTGGTACCCTGAAAATAAGGCATATAATCTTTTATCTAAATAACGTTTTACAGAGAATGAAAAATGAAAAAAGCAAAAGATGAATGAATTTATTAATTACATTCATACAAAATTATGAATACATACTGAATTTTTGTCAGGAAGACTGAGATATCAAAGAACCTATCTTTGATAAGGATAAAAGTTCCCAAAAGAGGAGGAATCCATTTGCACACTATAAATAAGAAAATAGAAGAAGGGTTTAAAATTTAAATATTTTAGAAAAAAAATGTTAAATTACACATCATTATTGTGAGTCCTACGATTCTGATAAATTTATGGTCAAACAATTTGCCAATTGTGTGAAATCCATTACCCAAAAGGATACCTCTATAGTTCAAGAACATTGTTTCACTAACATTTCAAATAATATGTGATATTAATCTTATAAAACAATAGACACACCACAGAGGTGTAAGACCCTAGGAACACAGTTAGGGAAAACCATTTTCCTTCCTTTATACTCTGAAAATACCCTCTTGATTATGAGAACCTATGGAGGATGGGTTGCATGATTTCTACTAGTCATCAGGCCCCATTATTTCTTCAAAAAAATATGGGATTTTAGGATCCAAACAATCCCAATACATTCTTATTTTCTTTATATATTCATTGGGAATATGTATTAGGTAAAAAAATAATTATACTAAAAATTAAAGGGTCTTTACCTCATATAAAAACAATTTTATTACACATATGATCATAACATAAGCTTGAAAAATAATAATCAACTTATTAATATAGGTGATATATCATTAGACTTGTAAAAGAAGACAAAATTAGAGGTGGAGAAATAATAAAGGTGGCATGTATGTTGTGGTATATGAGAAGGGAAATATTCCTTTTCATAAATATTACTCTTATAAGAAATAAATCATAGGTAAGAATTAACATGTTAAATATAAGAAAAATGATATGTAATTTATTATTAACGAGACCAATGATAATCCTTATTCTAAAGTTTTGATTATGATATTTTACGACTTGAAGCTTATTTCTATGAATGCTATGTTGAATCCCTCAGAAAAAAGGCTATTCATCTTATAGATTCATTGGGTGAAAGATAATAGTATATGAAATTTTGTTTGTCACCACCAAAGAACTTATACTTTCTAGACACTATGAGTATTGATAATGATTGGGAAACATGTATTGAGTGGAGAAAGAATATCTGGAGAAACATTGAGACCACCTCAGATTTGATTCCAAACCATTTTCTCTTATAGTAGTTCAAAACATTATGAGTGATATTTCTTATAGGATTAAAAATGTAATGTTTTTTACAGGATAATATTTCACCTAGTATATAAAACATATAAAATTAGTGTTTTTATTATTAGGTCCTAATGAAGGTTATAGAAAAAAATTTAGTCATTTAACTTATTAAATAGTAGAAAATGAAATATACTGATGTGGAATATTCTAAATCTATGGAAGATTTGAAAAATACTTTTCAAACAATCATGTCCCTGAGGATATGGAGACATTTGTGATGTTTGGGGGATCCAAACATATGGAAAATAGACCCCATAATGTATAAAATATAATTTCATTATTTTTATTTTATATATTTTTTATTGAACATGTGTAGGTAAGTCTATTTCTTTGATTCAAGGTTTCTATATGCTGTTTAAATTACTATTTATCTTGAAATTAGAGACATTTTTTGTGTCACTTTTTTTCACATTACATCAACAATATATATTTTTTACTTATATTTAATAGTGAAAAAATCGGTTTATTTTTTGACACATAGTGTTCAAACTATTTTAAGATTGTATTCAGAATCCCTAGAGGGGAAAATGGGTTCATTAATGCATATTTTTTCAGTGTTTTTTATATTTTTCATTCTGATAGTGGAAAAATTATTAAATCGTTCTTCTTATAGGTATGGCTCCAAAGATGTATACACTCTCAATTCTTTACTTTAATTAAAAATTTAGATAATTCTTATGTTCTGGATTTGTCTATAACCATTTCATTGGATAATTCCTTCTACAATATTTTATCAATATTATGTCTATCAAATTTTTCAATATTTTAGATAATGAGGTTTCATTAAGTCAATTCTTTCATTAGAAACTAGAATATATAGTGTTTCGTGTTTATAACCTCAGAATGTGTTAGCATTCATTGTAAAATCCCACGTAAGTAATGAATAATAGATATTTTTATCTATGTCTATTAATGATTAAGATAGTGTTTTGGTGGCTTAAAATGAAAATAAATCCAATCTTAAGCATGGAATACACTAATATTTTTAAAAGATTGTTTTACATCCTTTTGATGGAAAACCATTTTTAAATATATCTTTTGACAATTTTATAAGCTATGTTTGTCAAAATATACTTATTCTTTATGATTTGGACATCAAAATTTACTTTGTGTGAATTTTTGGTATTTTTCTGACAATGTTCATTTTTTAATGAATAGTGAAAAATACTGCATTTTACATCAAAACTGCTTTTTAATCTAATTTAGTTATATGATTAGATTATCTTTTGAATTAGTTTTGAAGTGAAATTAGAATATATTTTTACCATTTTATCCAATGAATGTCATTGGAATCAATTTCACTTTGAAATTAGACTTAAACTGGTGTCAATCTTTTGATACTTATTGTTTTATAAAAACACGTTATTTGCTATGACAGCGGGAATTAATTATTAAATTAATTAATGTGACTTATATGTTTTGAGTTTTGTAAAATAGACTTCATTTTTGAATTTGTAATATCAAATATAGCTTAGGGTGAATTTTTGGTAATTTTCTGAAAAACTTCAATTTTTGATGAATAGTGAAACCACTTAGTGGTACTTATCAAAATTGATTTTCCGTTTAAATGAAATTTTGCCATCATTGTGTTTTGAATTTCAAAAATTCTACATACATGGTTTTCATTAAGAAGTAAAATGTGGTTCAATGAGATTAAAATAATTTTTTGGTGAATAGTAACTTATTAAGTTTTAATCGCGATTAGTGGTAATTAGTGTAGTTTAAGGTAAAAATAATGCTTTAATAAAATAAGATGAGCTTGACGCATGTCCTACCCTCATTAGTTGTGTCATGGCAGACCAATAAAAGCCATGGGTCAACTTGGGGACCCCATGGAGCCACTTTGGTTGGGAAATGACATAAATAACTTTTTATTTAATGTAAAATTAAAAATGACACAAACATCATAGGTTTTATGAAAAAAAAATTTACATGGGGTTATAAAGATCAGATTTTTTATTATAAATAGTCATTGGAAAGCTAAAAATATCTCCTACATTATAGTATTTTTTTTATAATTTGTAGACTTTAAATAATTTAAATTATTTATGACATCATGATGATGCAGCGGTGACCTCATTATTTAACGATTTTAATAAAATGGAAAGATAATGAAAACTCTAAAACCTACACATGGACAAAACCAATTGGATGAGTGGATTTAGAACCCTTATCACCTTATCCACGAATTATATCAATGTTGGACCATTTAAAACTGAAAAACATTTTCAAATAAAGTAATATTTCTTTACTTTCCAAAAGTGCCCCTCCTCTCCTCTTATAAAAGGCCCCCACCTCTACCTCATTTCACACATTCCTCAAGCCTTTGGCTCGGCCAACCCCTGCCCATTTACTCTCTCCACATACCTCGCCTCATCCTAGAGGATTCCCTTTGGGAAGAATCCTTTCAAAGGAAGCCTTTAGGCTCAAATCAAAAGGAGTTACACTTTTAAAGGTAATTCATTCTCTCATGTTCAATTGTTTTATTTTGCTTCTACAACCCCCTAAACTCTTTTTATTTACTTCTTTTGTAACAACACCAGTATCTTAAATATACTAGGATGTTTTTATAAGATTTATTTGAGCTACACTCTCACACAACTACATCAAATGGTTAAATAACATACGGTTTCCGTGGATGGCGAAATTCTGCCTCCCGAAACGATGATTGTTAAATACTCATTTAACACCTTCAAAGGTGGCCATTATGATGTCACTATTTTTATATATGATATATTATATGTTTATGTTTTCTTTATGCTTTTTTTTTCATTTTTGGCATACCGTTATGGTTTCCATTATGGGTAAACACGATATCTTCATTTTAGGAAGTACGGACTACCGCCCCCTGAAAGTGATTTGATTCGTTAATACCATATGTGAGATGTGTAAAGGATAAAGTTAATGATATTATATATGTTATTATACTATAATTATAATATACTCTTATATCATTATGATTCCATTTCAGAAAATATGAAATATAAATGGAAGTAGCGTTCATGCGTACGTACGGCTTACTGTCTCCATGAACGGTGCATTTCATTTCTTACCTCTAAATGTGATTTAATATTATAAATACATGTATATGATGAATATATATGATATATATGTTATCCAAATCATTAATATAATTCTGGATATAATGATCCTTTGACCAAATTAATAACATGTAAGTGTAAGAAGTCTATTTTTGACTTAAGAACCAAATACCGACAAAATGGACATTATTAACTTAAATGATTACATGATGTTCATAACATGGTATAAAAGGAATAATGAACTTGAAAAGGTTCATAAGAAAGTAGCGATTAACTCAAATTTATTATTCAGGAGATTAAAGAATGGTCAGGTCAAGCCGGATACGAGGTATGGGACTTCGTCTCAATCTCCTTTCATTGAGGCATATTTTATTTTATACACAACTTTCTTTTATACGGTGTATAAACCCCTTTGACTTTTAAGTTTATTCAAAAGGAATCTTTTTTATACGAAGCATTTATTAAACGACAAAAGGGAATGTTTTTGTCGTACGTATGCGGCGACAATGACTTCTCCGCCGTCATGACCGTTATTTGAGTTTCGGTTTCCTCTACAAGCCATACCTTCATTTTAAAAGAAAAATAAATACCATGTTTTAATTTTCTTTTACTTTGGTATTGAAAATGGTTTTCATAATGTTTTTATTATATCAATGTGTTGTATTGATAACTTGTGATTGAAATGTGGAAATTTTATGTTTCCTTTAAGCATGTTTTATGTTATATGATTATGTTATGGTTCTTGGGAATTATTATGAAGACGGTGGGTTCCGTGATAAACTAAGGGCGGGTGATCCCGTTATAGCTCTCCAATATATTGGGTAATTCAAAGGAGTGAAACGTTAAGGTTTCTCCGAAGAGATTTTAGGGAATATACTGTGATGGGTATTCCAAACGTAACCAAGAGGGTTACTCCCTACGTAAGAATGTTATGAATGCCTCAAGTTACCTTTATGTCTTATGATTCCTATGATTTGTTCATGATTTTATGATGTATGTTAAAGTGCCTAGGTTTTATGGGTAAAGTATGATTTCACTCTTATGTATATATGTACCCATGTTTCCATTCTATGTTTTTATATCCCTTACTGAGCTTTTTATGCTCATCCCAAGTTTTTTTGAAATGTTTTTCACAGGTCAAGGGAAAGGTACATGATATGATGATAGTGTCTAGGAAGTGTCAAGAAAGAATCCATGTTTATTTTAAATATGTTTCCATTGATGGGAATGAAAAATACTATCTTTATGTAACCACTTTGTTTTAATATGGGTTGTAATGCATGTTTTAAGATCTAATTCTCTAAAACTCTAAACCTGAAAAGATCCTCAACGTGTAATCTTGTGATAACTCAAGATTAAGTAAGGTTTAAGGCTGGGGCCTTATAGTTGGTATCAGAGGTCGGTTTAAGTAACTTTAGGAGTTAGAATTCTATAAAATGATTATCCAAAAATATTTTTTTATGGTCAAATTGAAGTGATATTGCATTTGAAGATTACCATGTTGCTTCATCTAAGACATGTTTGTTCAGAATGGTTTTCCGTAGAGGAAACAGAACATATTTTCAGGGAAGGCATACAGAGGGAAATGACCCTTCAAATCAGCATACTGAGATTGTCAGAATCAGAATTGAGAAGTTTACTGTAGTGTTGGCTCAGTTGAATCAGGTGATAAATGGTGGTTATGTTATTGATGATATTTTGGTGTTTTCTAAAAGTAAAGATGAGAATGAAAGACATTTAAGGGTTATCTTGCAAACCTGAAAAGAAAAGAAACTGTATGGAAAATTCAGTAAGTGTGAGTTTTGGTTGCGGAAAATTTCTTTCCTTGGTCATATTGTTTCTAAGGATGGAATAACTGTTGATCCTGCAAAAACAAAAGTTGTTGAAGAATGGCCAAGACCCACAAATGTAACTGAGATTCGTAGCTTCCTTTGTTTGGAATGTTATTAGCAAAGGTTTGTTAGAAATGTTTCACGGTTATCTAGTCCAATGACTAAGCTAACTCGGAAGGGTGTTAAGTTTATCTGGACAAAAGAATGTGAGGATTGTTTTCAGGAATTGAAAAGAAGATTGGTGAATGCTCCAGTTTTGGCACTTCCTTCCAAGAATGGTGAGTCTGTTATATACAGTGATTCTTCATTGAAAGGACTTGGTTGCGTCCTAATGCAGAATGATCAGGTAATTGCTTATGCTTCACGACTGTTGAAAACTCATGAGGTAAATTACCCTACACATGATTTGGAATTAGCTGCTGTTGTTTTCACTCTAAAAATTTGGAGGCATAATTTGTATGGAGTAAAGTGTGAAATATATACTGATCACAAAAGTTTAAAGTATATATTCACTCAGAAAGAATTGAACATGAGACAGAGGATATGGCTGTAATTAATCAAGGATTATGATTGTACAATTCATTACCATACGGGAAAATCAAATAAAGTGGCTGATGCTTTGAGTCGAAAAAGTAATGATTCATTAACAATGTTGTGTTTGGAACGTGATCCTTTGGTTAAGGATCTGATGAACTTTGGCATAGAAGTTTTTGGTGTAGGAAGTCCTTCTGTTTTGTTTCAGGTATCAGTGAGATCTTCTCTATCAGATAGAATCAAGCAAGCACAGAAGCAAGACAGTGAGTTTCAGAAAAAGGTAGAGCTGGTTCAGAAAGGTAAGTTGCATGAATTCAACATTGATAATGTTTGTGTTTTGAGATTTGGGAAGAGATTGTGTGTGCCTTGTGATTCACAGTTGAAGAGAGAGTTGTTATGTGAAGCTCATAGTTCTCCGTTTTCAGTTCATCTGGGCAGTACTAAGATGTATAGAGATCTGCGGGAGTATTACTGGTGGGATGGAATGAAAAGAGATATTGCTGATTTTACTATGAAGTGTTTGACTTGTCAGCAGGTTAAAGCAGAGTGGCAGTTACCGAAAGGGATGCTTCAGCCTTTACCAGTGTCAGAGTGGAAATGAGAGAATATATCCATGGACTTTGTTGTTGTATTACCGAAGACATCTCGAGGTAATAATGCAATCTGGGTTATTGTTGATCACTTGACCAAATCTTCTCATTTCCTTGCTATACGAGATACTTTTTCCCTAGATCAACTTTCCCGTTTGTATCTTAAAGAGATAGTCAGGTTACATGGAGATCCTCTTTCCATTGTATCGGATCGTGATCCCGGGTTTACTTCTAACTTTTGGAAAGGCCTTCAGAAGTCGTTGGGTACTGAATTAAATTTTATTACAGCTTTTCATCCTCAATCAGATGGGTAGTCAGAACGAACAATTCAGACATTGGAGGTTATGCTACGAGCTTGTTCTATGGATTATCAGGGAAGTTGGGACCAACATCTTTCTTTGGTTGAATATTCATATAATAACAGTTTTCATTCCAGTATACAGATGGCACCATTTCAGGCATTATATGGGAAGCGGTGTCGAACTCCAGCTTTCTGGGATGAAGTGGGTGAAAGGAAGTTGATGGGACCAGAATTGGTAGAAGAGATGGTAGAATAAGTTCATTTGGTTCAGAAGCACATGAGAACAGCTCAGAGTAGGCAGAAGAGTTATACAGACAACAGGAGGAAGGATCTATCTTTTGAGGTAGGTGATCATGTTTTTCTCAAAGTATCACCATGGAAAAGTGTTTTGCGATTTGGTAAGAAAGGAAATTTGAGTCCAAGGTTCATTGGACCATATGAAATTCTAGAGAGAGTTGGATCAGTTGCATACAGAGTGGATTTACCTCCGAGTTTATCTCAGGTACACAATGTTTTTCACGTTTCGATGTTGAGAAAGTATATGCCGGATCCATCTCATGTTTTGAGTCCAGAGGTAGTTCAGCTGGAAGAGAACCTATCTTATGAGGAAAAACCGGTCCAGATTCTTGACCACAGGGAGCAAGTGTTATGAAATAAGCTGATTAATCAGGTAAAGGTTTTGTGGAAAAACCACATGATGGAAGAGGCAACATGGGAATCTGAAAATGCAATGAGGGATAAGTACCCCAATTTATTCGATAAGTAAATAAATTACGGGGACGCAATTTTCTAAAGGGGGGAAGGATGTAACATCCCAAGTAAGTAATGAATAATATTTATTTTTATCTATGTCTATTAATGATTAAGATAGTGTTTTAGAGGCTTAAAATGAAAATAAATCCAATCTTAAGCATGGAATACACTAATATTTTTAAAAGATTGTTTTACTGCCTTTTGATGGAAAACAATTTTTAAATCTATCTTTTGACAATTTTATAAGCTGTGTTTGTCAAAATGAACTTATTCTTTATGATTGGGACATCAAAATTTACTTTGTGTGAATTTTTGGTATTTTTCTGACAATGTTCATTTTTTAATGAATAGTGAAAAATACTGCATTTTACATCAAAACTGCTTTTTAATCTAATTTATTTATATGATTAGATTATATTTTTAATTGGTTTTGAAGTGAAATTAGAATATATTTTTACCATTTTATCCAATGATGGTCATTTGAATCAATTTTACTTTGAAATTAGTCTTAAACTGGTGTCAATCTTTTGATACTTATTGTTTTATAAAAACACGCTATTTGCTATGATAGCGGGAATTAATTATTAAATTAATTAATGTGACTTATATGTTTTGAATTTTTGAAAATATACTTCATTTTTGAATTTGTAATATCAAATATAGCTTAGGGTTAATTTTTGGTAATTTTCTACAAAACATCAATTTTTGATGAATAGTGAAACCACTAAGTGGTACTTATAAAAATTGATTTTCCGTTTAAATGAAATTTTTCCATCATTGTGTTTTGAATTTAAAAAATTCTACATACATGGTTGTCATTAAGAAGTAAAATGTGGTTCAATGAGATTAAAATAATTTTTTGGTGAATAGTAACTTATTATGTTTTAATCGCGATTAGTTGTAATTAGTGTAGTTTAAGGTAAAAATAATGCTTTAATAAAATAAGATGAGCTTGAAACATGTCCTACCCTCATTGGTTGTGTCATGGACGACCAAGAAAATCCATGGGTCAACTTGGGGACCTCATGGAGCCACTTTGGTTGGTAAATGACACAAATAACTTTTTATTTAATGTAAAAGTAAAAATGACACAAACATCATATGTTTTATGAAAACAATTTTTACATGGGGTTATGAAGATCATATTTTTTATTATAAATAGTAATTAAAAAGCTAAAAAGATTTCATACATCATAGTGTTTCTTTTATAATTTTTATACTTTAAATTAATTAAATTATTTATGTCATCATGATGATGCAGTGATGACCTCATTATTGAACGATTTAAATAAAATGGAAAGATAATGAAAAATATAAAACCTAAACATGGAGAAACCCAATTGGATGAGTTTCTTTCGAACCCTTATCACCTTATCCACGAATTATATCAATGTGGGACCTTTTAACACCGAAACACATTTTCAAATAAAGTAATATTTCTTTACTTTCCAAAAGTGCCCCACCTCTCCTCTTATAAAAGGCCCCCACCTCTACCTCATTTCACACACTCCTAAAGCCTTTGGCTCGGCCAAACCCTTCCCATTTACTCTCTCCACATCCCTCTCCTCATCCTAGAGGATTCCCTTTGGGCAGAAGCCTTTAAAAGGAAGCCTTTAGGCTCAAATCAAAAGGAGTTACACTTTTAAAGGTAATTCATTCTCTCATGTTCATTTGTTTTATTTTGCTTCTCCAACCCCCTAAACTCTTTTTATTTACGTATTTTTTAACAAAACCAGTATCTTCAATATACTAGGATGTTGTTATATGATTTATTTGAGCTACACTCTCACACAACTACATCAAATGTTTAAAGAACATATAGTTTCCGTGGATGGCGAAATTCTGCCTCCCGAAACGATGATTGTTCAATACTCATTTAACACCTTCAAAGGTGGCCATTATGATGTCACTATTTTTATATATGATATATGATATGTTTATGGTTTCCTTAAGCTTCTGTTTTTTTTCATTTTGGGCATACCTTTATGGTTTCCATTATGGGTAAACACGATGTCGTCATTTTAGGAAGTGCGGACTACAGCCCCCTGAAAGTGATTTGATTCGTTAATACCATATGTGGGATGTGTAAAGGATAAAGTTAATAATATTATATATGTTATTATACTGGAATTAAAATATACTCTTATATCATTATGATTCCATTCCAGAAAATATGAAATAGAAATGGAAGTAGCGTTCATGCGTACGTACGGCTTACCGTCTCCATGAACGGTGCATTTCATTTCTTACCTCTAAATGTGATGTAATATTATAAATACATGTATATGATGAATATATATGATATATATGTTATCCAAATCATTAATATAATTCTGGATATAACGAACCTTTGACCAAATTAATAACATGTAAGTGTAAGAAGTCTATTTTTTACTTAAGATCCAAATACCGACAAAATGGACATTATTAACTTAAATGATTACATGATGTTCATAACATGGTATAAAATGAATAATATACTTGAAAAAGTTTCATAAGAAAGTATATATTAACTCATGTTTATTATTCAGGAGATTAAAGAACGGTCGGGTCAAGTCGGATACGAGGTATGGGACTTCGTCTCAATCTCCTTTCATTGAGGCATATTTTATTTTATACACAACTTTCTTTTATACAGTGTATAAACCCCTTTGACTTTTACGTTTATTCAAAAGGAATCTTTTTTATACGAAGCGTTTACTAAACGTCAAAAGGGAATGTTTTTGTTTTACGTATGCGGCGACAACGACTTCTCCGCCGTCGTGACCGTTATTTGAGTTTCGGCTTCCTCTACAAGCCATACCTTCATTTTAAAAGAAAAATAAATACCATGTTTTAATTTTCTTTTACTTTGGTATTGAAAATGGTTTTCATAATGTTTTTATTATATCAATGTGTTGTATTGATATCTTGTGATTGAAATGTGGAAATGTTATGTTTCATTTAAGCATGTTTTATGTGATATGATTATGTTATGGTTCTTGGGCATTATTATGAAGACGGGTGGTTCCGTGATAAACTAAGGGCGGGTGAGCCCGTTATATCTCTCCAATGCATTGGGTAACGTGAAGGAGTGAAACGTTAAGGTTTCTCCGAAGAGATTTTAGGGAATATACTGTGATGGGTATTCCAAACGTAACCAAGAGGGTTACTCCCTACGTAGGAATGTTATGAATGCCTCAAGTTACCTTTATGTCTTATGATTCCTATGATTTGTTCATGATTTTATGAGGTATGTTAAAGTGCCTAGGTTTTATGGGTAAAGTATGATTTCACTCTTATGTATATATGTACCCATGTTTCCTTTCCATGTTTTTATATCCCTTACTGAGCTTTTTGTGCTCATCCCAAGTTTTTTTGAAATGTTTTTCACAGGTCAAGGGAAAGGTACATTATATGATGATAGTGTCAAGGAAGTGTCAAGAAAGAATCCATGTTTATTTTAAATATGTTTCCATTGATGGGAATGAATAATACTATCTTTATGTAACCACTTTGTTTTAATGTGGGTTGTAATGCATGTTTTAAGATCTTATTCTCTAAAACTCTAAACCTGAAAAGATCCTCAACGTGTAATCTTGTGATAACTCAAGATTAAGTAAGGTTTAAGGCTAGGGCTTATATTCATTAGGTAAAAGATATGGGTGTTAACATTTCATAAAAGGCCGACATTAGGAAAAACATTATCCAATGAAATGGATATATATTTTTTTGAATTCCTTTAGTAGTTTTGTTTTAGTGAAAATATCATTTGATTGATTATTTATCATTTTTCATCTACTCATATCATTGTGATTTTTAAAGGAGACCTTCAATTATATCTCTCAATCACTATAAGTTTCATCCAAGGTGACACTATCTTAGTATTCATATTCAATATCATAAAATTACATAAGTATGAACATTATTAATCAATTGAACATAGATATACTAAATATCATTAAGGATAAAAAATGATTTCCTACTCTTTCTCATCTCATATATTATAATTATGGCATATTATTATACCATAGGGATATAATAATTATATAATTATAAAAATATATATTTTCTCACTATGAGGAAGTATCAAGTATAATAATTTATTATAGTATGTCTCCTATTTAATTTAGAAGAGTACTACCCCTTTCTTTCAATATGAGGGACATGAATTACCTAGCTATGAATAAAGGCTTGTTTTGATTCCTATATCTTATAGTACCATTTTTCTAGTTTGGACCCAAACCAAATAAGAAAAATTAAATTAATCCATAAATTAAGAATCATATAGCCACATCGAATGGTAAATTCATATCCTTGTGAATAAATATTTTAATTTTTAATGATTTGATACTTCCAATGATTGTATTTTCCATTATTATGTATAGATTTCATGTTGATATTTTCAAATGTTTGAATACTTATATAAAAAATAGTTATTTCTACAAGAATAATTATAGTGAGGAATTTTATTCTATTTTTTGAATTTTTTTTCCATAATGATCATGAAATGAGGGTGGAGAATTAATAATTATAAATGTTTTAATTACTCTCATTGTAAGGATCAAATTTTAAGGGCTTCAATTCATAATTTTATTATTCAAAATTTAATTAAGTACATATTCCTAGGAATAGTTAACTTGTGGTGTTTTTACTATACGTACTCATTGATTTTCCATTCTCTAAGGTACTCTTATCACATGATTATGTCACATTCTAAGAGGATTGTCTCTCATTTATTTTCCCTTATGTTCTTGCTCCATAATTTGATAAGAACACATTTAATTAATAATGTACATAATGATAATTAAAATGATAACGGTGTTTTAATACATGATCATTTTTTATAGTTCTTTCTTTTGAAATCAATGCTATTGTGGATGTCTACAACTTTGTACCTCATTATAAACTAATATAAGAATCTACACACAATGTTATTTTAAGTAATAAGCAGTAATATTACATTTTTATAGGTATAATTAATGATATTTTCTCTATATTATGTAATATTAAAAGAAATAGGTTTAATTCCTCTTGGAATATGATTATCTGAAAAATATTTCTTAATTTTCTTACCACTGATAATATATTTCAATTTACTAGAAAAGATCTTCATTCATTTTGTATTGTCTTTTAACCTCGAGGGTAAAATATTGAGCATCTATTTCTATTTTTGACAGTTTATATGGATTTATAAGAAATAATTTTGTACATGTTATGGATTTATCACCTGTATTATCACACTCTAAATTCCATATTATATGATTTCCTTGAGCTTTAGGTTTTCCACAGTTTCATAATTGATTCCCAAAAAAACTCTTTGAAAATTATTACATTAAATTTCATATAATAATTTTATATAAATTTAATGATAAAATATTATTTTATAATACTTAAATAGATAACATGATTAGGGATATAAAATAATTGAATTTTCCTCATAAAATGAAATGTTATTACTCCATTCTGGACTTAAAGATGACTCAGAAATTTTTTTATCACCTGTAATTAAAATGTATTTTCTTCTCTTAGGGATATAATCTAGAATAATACTTTATTTGTATTGATTAAAATAAATATATATGGGGATTCTAATAGAAACCCAAGTGCTACTATATGTGGGTCAATATTCAGCGATGACAGTGGTCACCCATTGGGTAGATTTTATAGTTTAAGTGGATCTAGCTCTACGCTTGAAGCATGAATTGATTTTATTATCATGATGGTACCAGTGTCTGTATAATAATGTTAATGTAACCATTAGATTTATTTTGACTCATTTTACTTTATTTAATCCATAATATGTGTACAATTTTAACTTTCAAGGGGATTGATGATACGTTTGATTAGTTTCTTGGAGTGTATTAACTCCATCAAGGTGATGTACATTCCAATTTTCCATGTAGGTAATGTAATTATTGATTATATAGAAAATAGGGGAGTCTATTGAAATTCCATTAATCTATTTAATAGAGTATTAGTTGAACTATACTACGTTTCTATGAAATAAATGGGAATAACTCATATTTTTTTCTTTTTTAGTTTGGTTAAATTTTGGGACACAAAAATCATAGTAATGACATCAATTATTATAGTTTATATTTTATTTATTTTATTTTTATTTTTTTTATTTTCTATCCTATCATTAATAATATCAGTTTTAATATTACAAATAAAATTTTCTTGACAATTATTATTATTATAATTGTTTATTTTTTGGTTTTTTCATATTAGTTTTGTTTTTTTATTTTTGTCATTTTTATTTTCATTATTATTTTCAATAATTTTTTCTAGTTTCCATGGTTATTATTTTTATTATTCTAATTATATTTGGGTTATTTATTTATTTATTTTCATTTTGGTTATTGTTGTTGTTTATGTTTTTTTATTATTTAGTGGTTTTAATTATTAGTGTTATAATGGATGAGGCATTATTACCAACATCTCATCATATATTGGATCATGAATTATTAATAGCATCACATATTAATCCCATTTTTCATAAAACTTTTACCTAGGGTATTGAGTAGATATAATAGACCCACCCATCACTGAATGATTAACAATGCATATGTGTGTCATCATGACATAACATCCATGATTCCATCATAACACAATTAAATCATGGAAGGAAATGTTTTTCATGAGAAATTTCATAAGGAACCGTAAAAATACATCCAAATAAAGGATGAATATGGTATCATTATATAATATCTTCTGTTAAATATAACAATCATTAATATATATTGACATATGAAAAATAATTTCATAAAATTATTTGATATCCGCTTTGAAAAAATGAGAAAAATATCATTTTATTTTGGTATAAAAATTTAAATTTAAATTCCTAAATAAAATAGAATATGATATTATTTGAAAAAAAGGAAACACCTAAAGGAAACTTCATCATGAATATAGCACATGATAGTATAAAATTACATTCTTATCGTAAATGTTTAAAAGGAAACACTATTTTAAAAATAATGTAAAAATTAAAAAGGGAGTCATATAAAAAAATATGGATTGATTATATTTAATAATTTTTAAAGAAACTAATAGGTAGTAAAAAGTACCATTATAAAAAACTTCTATAAAATTATTTTAAGAACGTGTATTAGAAGAAAAATATTTCCTACCCAATAAGGGAAATAAGGTTGGCTGTTTTAAAAAACCCTATTAGAAATTTTGAGTACCAAGGAGATTAAAATTGGTGGTAAAATTATAAAACACCATATTTAACCATAATATAGAAAACAATATGGGTTTTAAGAGAGGGATAATATAATATTTTTTTAATAAAAAATTGAAATGTAAATAATCAAAATTAGTAGTGGTTTCCTACCCTAAAGATATACATCAAGTCCTTACATGATTTTGGAATAATCTAAATACATGAATACAAAATTGATATTTGTTATAAATATATATCAGAACCATAAAAAAATTATATCTCTCAGATGGATTATTTTAAAAAATTTAGCCACCCATTTATTAATACTTATCTGATAAAACTAATAATTTTTATGTCAAAAATTTCATTATTCTCCTATGTTTATGTTTTTCTGTTCTAGTACTCACACATTGGGGACAGTTTTATCATATAAATAATATTAATCAATTAATAATTATAAAATTTCTTCATTATATACACATTTATAAAAATCCTTGTAAATCACTGACAAAAAATGAATAACCTCACTTTATGGAGGTGGTGATATGCAATATGGACATATGAGACTTTCATTTTTCAATGAATAGAATGTAATTAAGACAATAAATATTTATAATAATAGCTTAATAATTATATCATCAGTATCTTATATATTTATTAAACTAATCAATATAATATTCCCATTGAATAAGTGATGAAAATTGAAACTTACCACTTCAATGAGATGGTTCTTCATATATACACATGATAAATTATTTCATTTTAAATTAGATGGAAAGGGTATTGAAAATTATTGGAAAATTAACATAAAAAATTTCATTATAATAATGTTACTTATTTAATTATGTTCATATGGTTATAAACTATTTTTAGTTGGTTTAAAAAGAATGAATCTTGAAAAATATCGGTAAGAACATATTCATCTTCATTAGATAATCTATGGTGAAAACACTTAAATGATTGTCTGTTGGGTAACTTGGGAATACTATAATGTTAATGACAATGGGAGATTAGTTGGGATGAAATTTTGAAATGATTTGGCAGATGTTTAGTTATCAAAGTGTTTAAATAATTTTAGTGAGGTTGTTCTATTGCATAAGTGATGGGTGTGGACCTCTTGTAAATATTCTATATTTTAAGATAATATATCAACATTTTCATGGGTAAATGGAATAAAATAAAAAACATCTAAATATAAGATATATTAATTTCAAATTCCATCCATATAATAATATTTAGTTAATTTTTAGTGTTAATTGAAGGTTTATCTCTTAGTTAAACTTAATCATTAACCTTTTTAACCCATACGGTAGTGATAAGATTACTATACTAGGAACTGTTAAATATGGATAAAAATTAAGTATAAATAATTAAAAAATATTTATTATTATGATACAATATATGGAAATAATATATCTAGAGTTAATTACAACTGGTGTCATAAATTAATATAACATGTGTCCATAAAACACATTGAAATAAATTTTTGGAAAAAATTATTTTTAACCGTAAGAAAAAATTTCATTTTCATTCCATGTTGAGTAAAAACCATTAGATGAATGAATATTCATATTATTGAATATATGATATAAAAATTTTAATATTATAATTCATCTATTTTGATTAAATTGATTTATTAATCAAAAATAATATCACATGCATAAAAAACGTTTTATGAAAAATATATATTTTACCATCAAATAACTTTTTCCTCATTTATAACCATTTGATAATCAATATTTGAATGATCGACCAATTTTAATAATAATAAAAACTTTTTTTTACAAATTTTCAATTCTCATAATAAAATAAATAAAACTTTAAATAAAACATATATAACAGAAATTATGTTTTATAAACAAAACATGTCATTTTAGACAAGAATTACAAGACTAAAAGTATTTTTCATTTCCAAAATATTTATTTAAGGTATCTACCAGAATTGATTACATGTAATTAATAAATTTTATTGGAAAATATATTAATGGATTTTATTTTATATATTTATTAAACTTTTATTCAACAAATATTAGTTTTATGTGCATCAAAATCCGTCGAACACATATAATTTATTATAGATAAATTTATTAAAGAATCTAAATTTGTTTTATTATACCTCTATATAATATTTTTACCATAAAAATTATGTGACTATAATGAAATAATATGATGATACATATACCTCATCCCCCCTTAGGTTCGAACACTGCATCCTCATATTTATGGTTTTTGCAAAAAATGACTTCTGAGGTGAGTGGTGAGGTTTCACAACACATTATATCATTGATCCAATATATTAATCTGTTGATAATCATTTAAATGGTCATTCATCAAATATAAATCCATTTGGATTTTCAGTATATCATATGTGAAACATTATATATACAATTCCTCAAAACAGATATATAGAATAAGTTGTAAACATATGATTCATTTGGGGAAGTTCCATGTGATAAGATATAGTTCCAATATGATAATGAATCTCATAGGTAATGATATATCTTGGGATTATTTTTCCCTTTTTTTAAAAATATCATAACCATCTTCTAAATTGATATTTTTAGTAATATTATCTCACCCCTTGGGAATCTAGATCTCATCACTAATGGTCAGTATAACTTTTCTCTCAAATCTAATCATATGTGATGTGTTATTGAATGGATTGAACATTTTTAACCATTTCATCCCCTATACCAGGTTCTAATAGCTTAATGATTCCATATTAGGTTCATCATGACAGTGTTTTATATTCATCACAATATTAAGGTTCATAAGGAACCATCTACATTCATCAATGAAATCTATCGTTGTTGGAAAATTCTATTAAAGGAGGTTGTTGAGACCAAACTCATTTCTGATCTATAGAAAAAGATATTATAATATCATCCATGGTTTTAATGGATCTATTAAACTGATCATATTTCTAAGGATGATATGAAATGTTAATTATCTACTTTATATCCAATACATACTGGATACTTCTCTTGAACATCAAGGTAATCATCATATACTGATCAGACACAATTGAATGTTGTAATTCATATTTTTTTACCACTTCCTTGATTTATATCACAGAATGTAGAATAAGAGTAAAATAATCTCTAATAAAAATCCTTTTATCGGAATTATTTTGGATATCTAATATAACCCAAATGATTTTATCACCATCACATATCTTACAGAGTTCAATGAAAATACCATTGGTGTTGTTTTTAATTTCAATTATTTTAAACGAAATGATTACATAGTCCCTTTGTAATTATTTTTCTCTTCTATAACATACTGATATAGTATCCCATGAAATACATATGATTAAATATACAATTTCTTATGGTACCTCAAGAAATTTCCTCTTACATATATATATATATTTATTCTTCCAAGATGAATAGATAATGATGATAAATATAATTCACTCAATATATCCTTTTTAAATTGTGGTTTTGATGGGTAATATACCAAATTCTAGAATATTATCATTCAATAATGGTTATTTTATAACTGTAGTATGATCATTGCCTTATTTTTTAATTCTAGATCCTCCATCAACACCCCTTCGATTCTTATATGGATGGATGGTTTAATGTTCATCGAGTAAAGATTAGATCATTCCCATTTTCATGTAATTTAAATCCCAATATTTTATATATCCATAAGTAATGGTTCTTTTTAAATCCCTAATATAGACAAACAATAATGGTACCTCAGATTAAGAGAATCAACATCCTTTTTTAGCATTCTTGGGTGGTCAAATATTGAGTAGTCATCATCTATATTCAAGTAAAACCATATCCAATGGATCATATTAAACTATTTATTTGTGAAGATATAATTTGACATATTATTATAAATATATATATCACACCGTTCATCTCATATAAAATAGATCAATATTTTCAATGAAAAAGGCACCACTATGAACTTCAAATCACAATTTAGGTAATTTTTCTCATGAATCTTCAATTAGAATGAGACATTTGCAACCACCATTTCCTTTCATTTAATAATGAATATTAGTCTCTTATTTAACACATAATTATTTATTTTAATCCCTTATCTACTATAGGGTAGAGTGTATATAGTTGCACTAAACAACCATCATATTGGTTCTATAAAATTATCTTCACATTCATCAGTCCCAATGAACCTTACACTTTTTTATTCAACATGGTAAATTTATATTATAGTCATGATATATTTCTCACAAGGTGTCAATAATATAAATTTAATCCATGAAATCACTTTATCAGGATCATAATTTTTTGTATAGGTCATTTTTCAATAAAATTTCTTATTAAAGGATCCATTGAGATAACCATTCATGTTATTTTGTTACCCCTAAATGGTATACTATGTAGCCATAATTCCAACATGTAAAATTTGGAATCCAACTTCTCCTTTCTCAAGGTCTTGAATAATATCTATAGGTTTTCTCTATGTACATCCATTCATATGGAATATATAATAATATAATCTAAAAAACACCACAAAAATATTATTGTAATCTTTGAATATCTAATTCATTTCATCCATGAAGATTGTAGTGAAATTTATAATTCTTATAAAAATAACTATAAAACATAGTGTCTATACCTCATATGTAAGGTTATCGTATGTATGTCCTCTATTTATACCCCCAAATAATGATATCTACAATGATGTTAAGTCAATTAAAAGTATTTTTCTCAATATATTTGATCAAAAAATCATTAATATGAGGTATATTATACACATTATTGATCAAAATTTTCTAATGGAAATTATTATCAATGTAGAAAGATACTAATCCATATTTCTTCTAAAAAACTAGTGCAACATAGAGTGAAGCACTAATGAATAGGAATCCCTAGTCAAGATTATAATTGAGTTTCTTATTTAATTCCTATAAATCAATTGGGAAAATTTTATAATGACTCTTTAAAATTGGAGTACCATATAGTATTAATTCTTTTGAAAAATAAACATCTCAATTCTAGGGATAACTATGACACTATTACGGATATACATTTGTATATTCATTAGTAATGAGTATGTATTCTATTATGGATTTCTACATAACCATTTATAAAACTATCTCAAATTTATAGGTTATAATACCCATATAATTGATGTAATTTCCATTATAAAATTTCATTCTTCCTCGCATCGATTGGAAATTTTGGAATGATTTTAAAAAGAAAATGTAACTTCCCTTCCTCATCAGTATATATGGGTTTTATTTTGAGAGATCCTATCCATGTCCAAAATTACACCAAATTATACTATAGAAATAATTGAAGGGTTTACATACTATAAATTCCTAAAAACATCTATTTGATAGGAGAATTATACTTAATGTTAAATACCCATTCATTTAATAATTTTCACTAATTAAAAAATATCTAGCCATTATTATGGTGAAATAATACTTTTATAAAATTATTTAAATATAAAATTTTTAGTTGAATCACAATCATGTAAGTTATTTTCCACTAAATAGTGAATAATATGTGTACTATCCATGTCATTTTCTTCTTCAACATCAAAAAATGTGATTACATTTGATTTCCCATTTTTCATTTAATTTTAATGTTGATGAGTCTTATTATGATCATTATCCCTAAGATTATAAGATTTATTCACATAAATCCCAAAATCATTACACCTAAATCAAATAATTTCTTTAGATAGATCCTTCTTCTCCTATGTTGTAATATTGAAATTTTGAAATATTTTTTAAAACCAAGAGCTTGATGGTTTCCCATCCCATATAAATTGTATCAATTTTTCCCTTTGAGAAATTTTCCATATTGATTTTTCCAAACTTTTGGAATTTATGTAGTTGATTTCCCTTTCTTTCATGTGATAAATTGTTTGTGTTCCCTTAAAATTAAATCACAATTTTATTATCATAAAATACATGAGAATATTGGAGTTCATATATTTCATTTTACCCTTGAGATGAAATGGATTGGTTTCTCCACATGTACCAATGTATCGTATAGAAAATTCATTTTATATTTAGTTTTATATACCACTAATTTAACCAACAAATATTTCATATAGGCTTTTTGATAAAACTAAACAAATACCTTATAATTATTTTAATGCTTCCATCCATGGTACTGAAGGATTCATCTTCTTTCTTCTATAGCTATAGAAATCCCCTCTTAGTATGATATTTTTCAAGAAAATAAATATTGATAAATATGGTCATAAAATCCTATCATTATATGGATTTTATTTTATATTCTTTACTTGCATTCTTGATGAGTCTCTATCACTGAACAACCTCACATTCCATGTGATAAGTGAGAAAAAGCTATCTTATGTCCCCAAAACTAGATAATGTAAAATAGCTTTTTTATCACATTGATCTAACTTCATTCAATTAGTTTATAGGGGGAATAAAAAAGGTGGATTTCACAGTATAAAAGTCTCATGGAATGTTTCAGCTTTTGGGTGCATTCATGATCTCAACATGGTTTACATTATTATTCCTTACATTAATGATTTGGAACAGCATTTTAGTAGGGTATGTGAGTTTTTTACTTGTATCCTATAAGACCTTGAATTAATTATTATTATTATTATTATTTAAAATTTTGGTGAATTTAAGTTGTTTAGAACACTCGACATATATCCATTTGGATGGGAATAAAATCCCACATTAACATTATTTTATCTCCTAATATTTTGGGGAGGTATTTATTTCCCATGAGTATAAAGTGTGTGGGAACTAGTCTCCATCATGGGGGCATTGAATATGACTATAAAAAGTATGGAGTCCAATATTAGGGGGGAAATATTGTGAAGAAGGAATATAATATTTTGGGATATATAAGAAATGGGTGAAGTCACATAGAAACATGGGTGTAAAGGTATGGAACAACAAAATGTGAGGAATTTAGTAAAATCATGGTCAAAATAAAATATTTAGCTAATGTACAATAGGGTATCAAGGCACTCAATTTCAGACATTCAGGAACTATCCTATTTGACTATCTAGACCATTTGAAAATTTTTTGGATCCTTGTGGGTGCATGTAAATCATAGTTATAATAGATTATGATTGAACAAATTATGTAGTAAGGGATCAAATCCATGAAAAGAAAAATCATTTGAATTACCCTGTTAGTATAGCTTTTTACACTATAGTAGTGATTTTAGTATGTATTTTAGTGTCCTTGATATAATAACATGTTTTTACCCCAACGAGTATATTATTAGAAGGGGTAGTGTAGTGTTAGTAGTAATATTAAACGAAATGGTCCTTTAGGAATTTTTTGGCTACCTTAGCCATTTAAAATTTATAAAAGGACCACTATGTAAATGGTTAATCCCAAGACATTGCTGTGGCCATCCTACCTGATCACTTAGGTGTATGAGTTATGTTCATTGGTTATACTCATATTATACCTAATAGCTAATTTTATCATCATTATAAATTTTATAGTTTTATTTTTATGTGGAACAGAAGTGAAATTTGATATTACATGATGTGTTGTAGTTTATAGAGATAAAAATAAGGGTGTTATTAGTTTCCTCAACTTGATTGTGGAGTTTGAAATTACAATAAATATAAAATTTCTAGAATTATTTATGGTGAAAATTATTAAAAACAAAGGAGATACATAAATCCATAGATATATATTGATTCTACAACTGTGTGCTCAAGAAATTAGATGCAACATTATTATTCCTTCATATTGTTTGAATATATGGTAATTCGCCTAAATTTTATATCTTTCGTCAAATATATCACTACCCACATCTATCAGATGGTGAATTATTTGGTGTACATACCTATAAATAAGTGAGTTTCTCATAATAATTATGTTTATATTATTATAATTCAATAAGATTTAACTTATATTTTTGATATTGACTATCTTAACACTATCATTTTCAAACTCATGTAATCATTTATTTTTATTTTTAGTAATTTATATGGTAAATTTTTTCAATGGAAAAAATCTATGATAATTATTATTTCATTTTAATTGGTATCCATATGGTACTGGGTTGCGTGATAGTAGAAAATAAACGGTGATTCAAACATAGGAAGAGAAAAATTTTAATCTTATTATTTAAGAATGTAGGTGGAATTGTGTGGGTACTATTGTATACATTGTGGTGGGTATTGTAACAAGTACTATAGTGGGAACTATATTGTCATATGGAGAAATTAAAAAGGTACCATTTTAATCTTTTTGTAAAACCATTAACTCCTCTTTGTAAATCCTTCTAGCAATGTGGTGGAACCCCTCAACGTCCTAATGTTTATACCTAAATGATGTAGTGAAATACAATAAGGAAAATATTGGTGGTTCCTCCCTTCTGGGGGTCATTTGATCGATACAATAACCCCTTTGATGGATGAGAACTATTTCATATTCTTGTACCCCAATATATTATTATTATAAGGCCCCAACCTTAAACCTTACTTAATCTTGAGTTATTAAATGATTACACATTGAGGATCTTTTCAGGTTTAGAGTTTTAGAGAATTCGATAATAAAACTTTCATTACATTCTACATTTAAACAAAGTGGTTACATAAAAGATAGTATTAATTTTTCCCATCAATGAAAACATATTTAAAATAAAACATGGATTCTTTCTTGACACTTCCTTGACACTATCATCATATCATGTACCATTCCCTTGACCTGTGAAAAACATTTCAAAAACATGGGATGAGCATAAAAAGATCAGTATGGGATATTAATGTATGGAATGAAAACATTAGTCCTTGTATACATAAGAATCAATGAAATCATACTTTACTCATAAAACATAAGCACATATTCATACCTCATGAAATAATAATATTTAGGAATAACTCATTGAAAACATAAGACGTAAAAGTAACTTGAGGCATTCATAACATTCTTACGTAGGGAGTAACCCTCGTGGTTATGTTTGGAATACCCATCAGAATATATTCCCTAAATCTCATTAGAGAAACCTTAACGTTTAACCCCTTCGTGTTACCCAATGCATTGGAGAGCTATATCGGGCTCACCCGCCCCTAGTTTATCACGGAACCACCCATATTCATAACAATTCCCAAGAACCATAACATAATCGTACCACATAATACATGCATAAAGGAAACATAACATTTCCACATTTCAATCACAAGATATCAATGCAACACATTGATATAAAAAACATTATGAAAACCATTTTCAATACCAAAATAAAATAAAAGTAAAACATGGTATTTATTTTTAAAAAAGGTATGTCTTTTAGAGGATGCTGAAACTCAAATAATGGTCACGGCGATAGAGAAGTCGTTGTCGCCGCATACGTACGACAGAAAAAACAAAAAAAACATTCCTTTTGTCGTTTAGTAAAATGCTTCATAAAAAAGATTCCTTTTGAATAAGCATAAAATTCAAAGGGGTTTATACACCGTATAAAATAAAGTTGTGTATAAAACCAAATATGCCTCAATGAAAGGAGATTGAGATGGATTCCCTTAAAAAGACGGTATCCTTGGATTAAGTATAAATCAATTACATAATTATGTGTGAAAAACGAATACACCACATATAAGTGGATATTAAGTGTAAAAAAATCAGAGGTTATTCACACATATTCATAGAATGACATAATCAAGGAGTGCAAGTTTATCCCAAAGAATCAAAATTGGGTTAAAAAGTTCCCTTGAAAAAATTCGACAGCCTTACGGCGTCACTTCAAAATTCAGAAAATGAGTTGATGAGAGATAAAAAGGGAATCTCATAACTTGGACATAAAATTTACATCAATAAGGATATAGAAGAACATATACCAACATAACAATATGTAAATTAAAAGACCCAACAAAAGAAGTCTTTTAAAAAGAGGAGGGTGAAAGGTTCCCTTACCGACTTGGGTATCTTTCGAAACATACACCCCATGAAAAAAGGACAATAAAACATTGATGTAAATAATTATAAAAGAAATTATATTTCCCAAAGAGTAGAATAATGGGTAGTATATATACCTCACAATGGAAATGGTGGAAAATGTAACAGAAATCTCCCAGGAATAAAAGTGAGATGAAAAATCCCTTACGAAAACTCGGCAGCCTAACGACACCACTTAAAACATCCAAAAATGGATTGATGAGATCAAATAGGGTCTCTTATAATATTAACATAAAATGTACATAATGAGGAATATAAAATAACATCCCCCAGCATAACAAATAGGATCTTAAAAAAAGTGACATAAAGGAGAGTACTTTAAAAGAAAGAGAGAGGTTGGATCTCTTACAAAAATTTGACAGCCTAACGGCACCACTCAAAACATTAAAAAATGGATTGATGAGAGAAAATAGGGTCTCTCACCATATGAACTTACAAAATTACAGTAAGAGTAATATAAAATAACATCCCAATCATAAGAAAGATGAGCTTAAAAGGAATGACATAAAAGAGTGTACTTAAAAAGAAAGAGAGGGGTAGGATCCCTTACCTCGGGTCCGACTTGACTCGATCACTCTTTAAACTCCTGAATAATAAACATGAGTTAATTTATACTTTCTTAAGAACCTTTTTAGAGTTCATTATTCCTTTTATATCACTTACTACCATGCTATGAACACTATGTAATTATTTTATGTTAATAATGGTCATTTTGTAGTTCATTGTTACTTGAGTAAAAAATAAACTCTTTATAATTAAAAGTTGTTCATGTGGTAAAATATATATTATATCCAGAATTATATTCATTATGTAGATATAATATATATCATATATATCCATTATATACATGCATTTATAATATTCCATAACATTTAGAGGTAAGAAATGAAATTCACCGTTCATGGAGACGGTAAGCCGTACGTATGCATGAACGCCACTTCCATTTCTATTTCTTATTTAATGGAATTAATACATAATGATACCTAATATTATTATAATTCAAGTATGGTATCATATATAATATCATTAAATCTATCCTTTATACGAACCACATATGGTATTAACGAATCAAATCACTTTGTGGGGGCGGTAGTCCTCACTTCTTAAAATAAAGATATCGAGTTTAACCATAATGGAAACCATAAAGTTATTCCATAAATGAAAAATACATAAGATTAAGTAAAACATAAACATATTATAAATCATATATAAATATAGTGACATTTTAATGGCCACCTTTGAGGGTGTGAAGAGAATATTGAACAATCATCGTTTCGTGAGGCAGAAATTCACCATCCACAGAAACAATATTTTCTTTAACCATTAGATGTATGCGTGTGTAATTGTAGCTCGAATAATTCTTATAACAACATCCTATTATATTTAAGATACTGGATTTGTTACAAAATAAATGAATAAAAAGAGTTTAGGGGGTTGGAGAAGCAAAATAAAACAAAAGAACACAAGTGAAGACATCACTTTAAAATCAGTTAACTCTCTTTGATTTGAGTCCAAAGGCTTTCTTGGGAATCCTTCTACCCAAAGTGAGGCTTCTAGGATTAGTAGAGGGATGTGGAGAGACAAAATGAGCAGGTTTTGGCCGATCCTAAGGCTTGAGAGGTGTGGGTAAGGTGGTAGAGGTTGGGGCCTTTTATAAGAGGAGAGGAGGGGCACTCTTGGAAGGTAAGGAAATGTTACTTTATTTTAGAATGAGTTTTGGATTTAAAAGGGCCCACATTGTTATAATTAAAGGATAAGGTGATAAGGGTTCTAAATATACCCATAAAATAGGTTTTCGACATGTTTTGTTCTTAGAATTTACATTATCCTTTCATTTTATTTAAAACATTAAATAATGAGGTAATCGTTGCTTCATCATGATGTCATAAATAATTTAATTTATTTAATGTATAAAAATTACCAAAAAAAACATAATTATATTGGAAATCTTTTTATCTTTCTAATGAATATTTATAGTCAAGAATATGACTTGTATAACCCCATTTAAAAATTGTTTTAGTAAAACAACCCATGTTTGGGACATTTTTATTTTAACCCCAAATAAAAAGTTATTTATGTCATTTTCCTACCAAGTGGATCCATGGGGTCCCCAAGTTGACCCATGGATTGTCTTGGTCGGCCATGACACATCCAATGAGGTTAGGACATGTGTCTAGGTCATTTCATATTATTAAAACATTATTTTTACCTTAAATTACACTAATTACCTCTACTCGCGATTAAAAACTTAAAAGTTACTATTCACCAAAAAATTATTTTAATCCCATTGAACTACATTTTACTTCTTAATGACAACCATGTATGTCAGATTTTTGAAATTCAAAACACAGAGGTGCTAAAATTTCATTTAAATGAAAAATCAGTTTTTTAAGTACCACTTAGTGGTTTCACTATTCATCAAAAATTTAAGTTTTTCAAAAAAGTAACAAACCTTCACCCTAAGCTATATTTGATATTCTGAATTCAAAAATGATGTATATTTTAAAAAATTCAAAACATATAAGTTGCATTAATTAATTTAATAATTAATTCCCACTGTCAAAACAAATAGTGTGTTTTTATGAAACAAAATGTATCAAAAGATTGACACTAGTTTAAGTCCGATATCAAAGTGAAATTAATTTCAACGACCACTATTGGATTAAATGGTAAGAATATATTCTAATTTATCTTTAAAACCAATTAAAATAATAATCTACCTATATAAATAAATTATATTAAAAAGAGGTTTTGAATTAAAAAACAACACTTTTCATTATTCATTAAAAAATGATCTTTATCGTAAAAATACCAAAAATTTACAGAATGTAGATTTTGATGTCCCGATTCTAAATAAGAATTTTATTTTTTCAAATAAAACATATAAAATTGTAAAAATTATATTTAAAAAGGGTTCTCCATCAAAAGGCGGTTAATTGACATTTTAAAAAATATTAGAAGATTTATGCTTAAAATTGGATTCATTTTCATTTTAAGCCTCTAAAATGTATTGGATAAAAGTAAAAATATTTGAAAAACATATATAATCATTTTGTAGATAGTTCCGTTCATTCCCACCATTACAATGGCTAGGCGTTAACTACCTTTTAAAATAATATTATTTTATTATTAGAGTGCAACGTAAGATTTCAAAGGAACTCGTTGTTGCCTATTGGGTAAGCCATCGAGCATAGCGTCCCCTTTAAATTAATATTGACATTTTATTCACAAATAGGGATAAATATAAAAATGTAATATTCTTTATTTACCTGGGGTGTTACATCCTTCCCCCCTTTTGGGAATTGCGTCCTCGCAATTTCAAAATTGGGCTTGGAAACATCATTGAAAGTCCCACATCGGAACAAAAGTCGGTAAAACAATCACTTTAAAATAAAGGGAGGGAAGTATAATGGTCACCCGAGTTAACCCATACTAGGATTCCAAGTAGGAAAATATGGATATGGAAGAAAAAACAAAGGGTCATGTTCGGAGGGAGAGTGATAGAAAACATGTCTAGGAGAAAGTTAACCACCAGAAAATCACAAACTGGTGATGGGTTAAATGGTATTTGATTCCCTAGTAGGAAAGGTTAATAGAAATTTTTTTTAATTAAGTCACTTTTCATTGGGGAATTTATTTTTGAGATTAACTAAATCATAGGGAAACATAGTTACTTGTCATGTTTACTTTCAACATTTACTTGATTTCTTACACAGACTCTTACTTTCTCCAAATGATGAGTATTTAGGAAGACTTGTTCACATTAAGAGTACTATAATAAACTTCTCGAGAGTCACCTAATCCAAAAAAGAGAACTATATACATCCCATATCTTTAGACCTTAACCAAAACCAAAACAAAAAATGTTAGTACAAGATCAGATAATACCCAAAAATGATAATCCTTTAAAAAAACAAATCTATTCTTAATCTCCAAAATTTATCAAACAATACCCAAATTTCAAAAAAGACCATTCAATAAACGAATTGCAAATAAAATACTTCAAAGAAATCTAAACTAATATTGAAACCCAAATATTTGAAGGATTTAGTCACATAGTCTTCCAAGGTACAACTTAACACTTATCTCCAAATAACATCAGTTACTCTTAATGTCTCATATTGAAAGGTAATTAACCTAATCACATATCCTCCATGATAGGTTAATAATTTCCATAGATAAACCAAAATAAACTTAGTCTTAATTCATTAAATCACCTAAATAAAAAGAATAAGTCATACTAACCGGGGACTTCACGTAGTCCAGTGGTAGGCGATAAATACCAGTCGCACTTTGATTGTGGGTTCGATTCCCGCAGCTTTGTCTAATGCGACGGGTTCTCACACGGTCTGCATGTTGTCCTTTCTATAAAACTCCAAAAATAACCCTAAATGTTTTACCCTCAATTGTTTCCTTATACATCTCATTTTCATCCAAATTTGTTACGATCTCAACATCATAATTCTTCAAGTATTATTTCACCACCATAAGATAAAATAAAACGATTCCCAAAATGAATAACATCATTCCTTGATCATGGCATCCACTCGATTTCATCATCATCTTGTTCACATAGGTAGAATTACCATGCATTACAACAATTATTTAGAGATCCTTCAAAATCATTGGCTTCCTCCATCCAAATACACCTCGTACATCATGGGTCATATGGGTGTTCACAGAAAAATAGTTTTGGAAAATAATCATGTATGACATATAATTCCAAAACATCTGATCAAACATGATTTCTATAAAATAGTCGGACCAAAATTGACTTGAAACTTTCTATTATTGGTCCTTTTAAAATACCATAAGTATGTGTTGAGAGACTATATTTTAAAAGTGAATATAAATATGTTGTGCAAGTGTCTCCTTCCTCAGCACCATTTTTAAAATCATTATATGCTTCAAATTCTTGTGATAAGGTAAAATATTTGAAAATACCTTGGTAATATTTACCTTTCTTGAAAATATGAGAATATTTTGAAAATAGTATTTTTCTAAATACAACCCATGATCCACGATGATAACGAGGTATAGTGGAGGTGTTTGATATCTCAAACAACTGCTTGCAAGTGAGTTGTATGCTAGAAAAAGTTTCACAATCATCTGAACATGACTTTGCAATAATTATTGCAAGCAAGTCATCATGAAGAGATAGGAATTTAGTTTGAGATCCTTCTCCTTCCAATCATAACTAACTTTACTTGAACTGAGAAAAATTATAAAACAAGGATTTAACTGAAATATTAGACATAGGGACTAACCATGTGTCTAAAAAAACTCTTAATCCCTAAAGTTGTCTAAACCGACCTTTGATACCAACTATAAGGCCCCATCCTTAAACCTTACTTAATCTTGAGTTATTAAAATATTACACATTGAGGATCTTTTCAGGTTTAGAGTTTTAGAGAATTAGATCATAAAACGTGCATTACATTCTACATTTAAACAAAGTGGTTACATAAAAGATAGTATTCATTTTTCCCATCAACGAAAACATATTTAAAATAAAACATGGATTCTTTCTTGAAACTTCCTTGAAACTGTCATCATATCACATACCATTCCCTTGACCTGTGAAAAAAATTTCAAAAACATGGGATTAGCATAAAAAGCTCAGTATGGGATATAAAAGTATGGAATGAAAACATTAGTCCATGTATACATAAGAATCAATGAAATCATACTTCACTCATAAAACATAAGCACATATTCATACCTCATGAAATCATAAGATTTAGGAATAAATGATAGAAAACATAAGACATAAAAGTAACTTGAGGCATTCATAACTTTCTTACGCATGGAGTAACCCTCTTGTTTACGTTTGGAATACCCATCACAGTATATTCCCTAAATCTCTTTGAAGAAACCTTAAAGTTTAACCCCTTCGCTTTACCCAATGCATTGGAGAGCTATATCGGGCTCACCCGCCATTAGTTTATCACGGAACCACTCTTCTTCATAACAATGCTCAAGAACCATAACATAATTGTACCACATAATACATGCATAAAGGAAACATAACATTTCACATTTAAATCACAAGATATCAATACAACACATTGATATAAAAACATTATGAAAACCATTTTCAATACCAAAATAAAATAAAAGTAAAACATGGTATTTATTTAAAAAAGGTATGGCTTTTAGTGGATGCTGAAACTCAAATAATGGTCATGGCGGCGGAGAAGTCATTGTCGTCGCATACGTACGACAAAAAAAACAAAAAAAACATTCCTATTGTCATTTAGTAAAACGCTTAGTAAAAAAAGATTACTTTTGAATAAGCATAAAAGTCAATGGGGATTATACACCATATAAAATAAAGTTTTGTATAAAACAAAATATGCCTCAATGAAAGGAGATTGAGATGGATTCCCTTACAAAGATGGTATCCTTGGATTAAGGAAAAATCAATTACATAATTATGTGTGACAAACGAATACACCACATATAAGTGGATATTGACTGTAAAACAATCCGAGGTTATTCACACATATTCATATAATGACATATTCAAGGAGTGTAAGCTTATCACCAAGAATCAAAATTGGGTTAATATGTTCCCTTGCAAAAAATCGACAGCCTAACGGCGTCACTTCAAAATTCATAAAATGAGTTGATGGGAGATAAAAAGGGTATCTCATCACTTGGACAAAAAATTTACATCAATAATGATATAGAAGAACATATCCCAACATAACAATATGTAAATTAAAAGACCCAACAAAAGAAGTCTTTTAAAACGAGGAGGGTGAAAGGTTCCCTTACCGACTTGGGTATCTTTTGAAACATACAGCCCATGAAAGAAGGACAATACAACATTGATGTAAAAACTCATAAAAGAAATTATATTACACAAATAGTAGAATAATGGTCAGTATATATACCACTCAATGGAAATGGTGGAAAATGTTGCATAAATCTCATGGGAAGAAAAGTGAGATGATAAATCTCTTACGAAAACTCGGCAGCCTAACGGAACCACTTAAAACATCCAAAAATGGATTGATGAGATCAAATAGGGTCTCTAATCATATTAAAATAAAATTTAAATCATGAGGAATATAAAATAACATCCCCCAACATAACAAAGAGGAGCTTAAAAAAAGGGACGAAAAGGAGAGTACTTTAAAAGAAAGAGAGAGGTTGGATCTCTTACGAAAATTCGGCAGCCTAACGGCGCCACTCAAAACATCAAAAATGGATTGATGAGAGAAAATAGGGTCTCTCATCATATGAACATAAAAAAATACAGTAATAGTAATATAAAAAAACATCCCAATCATAATAAAGATGAGCATAAAAGGAATGACATAAAAGAGTGTACTTAAAAAGATAGAGAGGGGTAGGATCCCTTACCTCGGGTCTGACTTGACTCGATCGTTATTTAACCTCTTGAATAATAAACTTGAGTTAATTTCTACTTGATTAAGAAAATTTTTAGAGTTCATTATTCCTTTTATATCACTTACTACCACGCTATGAACACTATGTAATTATTTTATGTTAATAATGGTCGTTTAGTAGATCATTGCTAATTCAGTAAAAAATAAACACTTTATAATTACAAGTTTTTCATTTTGTAAAATATATATTATTTCAAAAATTATATTCATTATTTAGATATCATATATATCCATTATATACATGCATTTATAATATTCCATAACATTTAGAGGTATGAAATGAAATTCACCGTTCATGGAGACGGTAAGTCGTACGTAAGCATGAACGCCACTTCAATTTCTATTTCTTATTTAATGGAATTGAAACATAATTATACATAATAGTATTATAATTACAGTATGGTATCATATATAATATCATTAAATATATCCTTTATATGTACCACATATGGTATTAACGAATCAAATCACTTTGAGGGGGTGGTAGTCCGCACTTCCTAAAATGAAGATATCGGGTTTAACCATAATGGAAACCACAAAGGTATGCCATAAATGAAACAAATTAAGCCTAAGTAAAACATAAACTTATTATATATCATATATAAATATAGTGTTATCTTAATGGCCACCTTTGAGGGTGTTATGAGAATATTGAACAATCATCGTTTCGTGATGCAAAAATTCACCATCCACAGAAACAGTATGTTCTTTAACCATTAGATGTAGGTGTGTGTAAGTGTAGCTAGAATAATTCTTATAAACAAATCCTAGTATATTTAATATACTAGAGTTGTTACAAAAGAAATGAATAAAAAGAGTTTAGGGGGTTGGAGAAGCAAAATAATACAAAAGAACACAAGTGAAGACATTACCTTAAAATCGGGTAACTCTCTTTGATTTGAGATCAAAGGCTTCCTTGGGAAGACTTCTGCCCAAAGTGAGGATTCTAGGAGTAGTATAGGGATGTGGAGAGACAAAATGAGTAGGGTGTGTCCGAGAAAAAAGCTTTAGAGGTGTGGGTAATCTGGTAGAGGTGGGGGCCGTTTATAAGAGGAGAGGAGGGGCACTCTTGGAAAGTAAGGAAATGTTACTTTATTTTAGAATGGTTTTAGGTTTTAAAAGGGACCAAATTGATATCATTCGAGGATAAGGTGATAAGGGTTCGAAATATACCCATCCAATATGTTTTGGACAAGTTTAGTTCTTATAATTTACACTATCTTTTCATTTTATTTAAAACGTTAAATAATTAGGTAATTGTTGCATCATCATGATGTCATAAATAATTTAATTTATTTAAGGTCTAAAAATTAAAAAAAACATCATGATATAGGAAATATTTTTATCTTTCTAATGAATATTTATTGTATTGAATATTACTTGTATAACCCCATTTAACAATTGTTTTAGTAAAACAACTCATGCTTGTGGCATTTTTATTTTAACTATAAATAAAAAGTTATTTATGTCATTTTCCTTCCAATGTGGCTCCATGGGGTCCCCAAGTTGACCCATGGATTTTCTTGGTCGTCCATGACACATCCAATGAGGGTAGGACATGTATCTAGGTCATTTCATAAAATTAAAACATTATTTTTACCTTAAATTACACTAATTACCTCTAATCGCGACTAAAAACTTAAAAGTTACTATTCACCAAAAAATTATTTTAATCCCATTGAACTAAATTTTACTTCTTAATTACAACCATGTATGTTGGATTTTTGAAATTCAAAACATAGAGGTGCTAATATTTCATTTAAATGAAAAATCAGTTTTTTAAGTACCACTTAATGGTTTCACTATTCATCAAAAATTGAAGTTTTTCAAAAAAGTGCCAAAACTTCACCCTAAGCTATATTTGATATTCCGAATTCAAAAATGATTTCTATTTTAAAAATTTCAAAACATATAAGTTGAGTTAATTAATTTAATAATTAATTCCCACTGTCAAAAAAAATAGCGTGTTTTTATGAAACAAAATGTATCCATAGATTGACACTAGTTTAAGTCCGATTTCAAAGTGAAATTAATTCCAATGACCACTATTGGATTAAATGGTAAAAAAATATTCTAATTTCACTTTAAAACCAATTAAAAAGACAATCTAACTATATAAATAAATTATATTAAAAGGAGGTTTTGAATTAAAATACAACACTTTTCACTATTCATTAAAAAAATGATCTTTATCAGAAAAATACCAAAAATTTACAGAATGTAGATATTGATGTCCCGATTATAAAGAAGAATTTTATTTTGTCAAATAAAACATATAAAATTGTCAAAAGTATATTGAAAAAGGCTTCTCCATCAAAAGACGGTTAATCGACCTTTTAAAGAATATTGGTAGATTTATGCTTAAAATTGGATTCATTTGCATTTTAAGCCTCTAAAATTTTTTGGATGAAAGTAAAAATATTTGAAAAAAATATATAATCGTTTTGTAGTTAGTTCCGTTCATTCCCTCCATTACAACGGCTAGGCATTAACTACCTTTTATAATAATATTTTTTTTTTATTAGAGTGCAACGTAAGATTTCAAAGGAACTCGTTGTTGCATATTGGGTAAGCCATCGAGCATAGCATCCCCTTTAAATTAATATTGAAATTTTATTCACAAATAGGGATAAATATAAAAATGTCATATTCTTTATTTACCTGAGGTGTTACAATTATTATTATTACTACTAGTACCAATTTAATTATTATTATTATTATTATCGTTATCATCATCATCATCATTGTAATCATCATCATTATAATAGTAATCATAATCATCATTATTATAACCATTATCATCACTTTAAATATTATTATTATCCTTAACATGTTAGTAATTATCATTACTATAGTGGTTGGGGTTCATTTAGAGAGTCCTAAAAAGTGATGTTCCTTGTGAAGTTTCCATACTCATCATGGTGGTTTTTCCTAGGGGTTAATACATTATAATTTATATAATCTTGGCTTGTAGTATTTGGGATTATGCATGAAAACAATTTATTATGGATATATATTTCCAACATGAAGGAATTATAGGAGTGGGAAAATGGAGGGAGAACCTTTTAGGTAATTCCGATCAATTTTTTTTCTTTCATGGATGTTAATATTGGAATGATTGTTAATAAATGGACTATAACCTATATTGTATAAAATCTCAATGATATCTAAGAGAGTCTCAAATTTTATATGGATGGAATTACATTAGATATTCCACTATGTGTGTAACATCACAGGAAAATAAAGAATATGAAATTTTCATATTTATTTTCATATTTGTGAATTAAAATATAATTTTACTATAAAGGGGATCTTATGTTGTATGGAGTACCCGATGCTCAACAATGAGTTTCATTGAAATATTATGTTGCACATAATGATGAGTCATACTGATAAATAATAATATAATATTATTTAAAATGGTAATTAACTCCTAGAATTTTTATTAGAGGGAAATAATATAACTAATTAAAATTTGATTATACTTTTTTTTAATGTGTTCACATTTATGCAATAAAATTTAGAGGAAGAAAATAAAAAAAATCCAATTTTTAGAATAAATACTCTAATATTTTATATAAGGTCTATTTACCTCATTTTGAAGTTGAACCCTCTTTAAATATTATTATGGTTACTTCTATATGTTATATTCGACAATGTAAAATAATTGTTTAGAATTGGGTCATGAAAATTTACTTTGGGTAAATTTTTGGTGTTTTTTTAATAATGTTCATTTTTAATGAATAGTGAAAAATACTTTATTTTAATTCAAAACTAACATGTAGTCTAATTTATTAATATAGATAGATTATCTTTTTAATTGTTTTTAATGTTTAATTAGTTTATATTTTTACCATTTAATCCATTTTTGTACATTTTAAGTAATTTTACTTTGAAATTGGACTTAAACAAACGTCAATCTTTTGATAGTTATTGTTTCTTAAAAACTCGTTTTTTTGTTTTGATAACGGGAATTAATTATAAATTAATTACCGAAACTTATATATTTTTAATTTGGTAAAATATTCATAATTTTATAATTTGGAATATCAAATATATCTTAGGATGAATTTTAGGTATTTTTCTAAAAACCTTCAATTTTTGATGAATTGTGAAAACCCTGAGTAGTAGTTAAAAAACTGACATCATCATTTAAATGAAATTTTACCACTTCCTTGAATTGTATATCAAAAATATGAAATACATGGTTGACATTAGTAAGTAAAATGTCGTTCAATAAGATTAAAATAATTTTTGGTGAGTAGTATCTTTTGACTTATTTACCGCGGTTAAAGGTAAATAGGGTAATTCAAGGTAAAAATTTTATTATAATAATATTAAATTACCCTAACATGTGTCTTAGTCCTATTGGTTGATAAAGTTCCGACCATGGGCATCCTTTGATTGATTTTGGGACCCCATAGAGCAACTTAATAGTGATAATGACACATTATATTAATTAATATAAAGTAATGACAGAAATGATATAAACATATATAATTTAGTAAATAAATTATTACATGGTGTTATATAAGTTATTTATTAGACTATAAATATTAATTTGAAAGATAAAAATAATTCCTATATCATGGAATTTTTTATAATTTTTAGACATCAAATAAATTAAATATTTATGACACAATAACGATGCAGTGTTTACCTTATTAATGAATGGTTTAAATTAATAATATTACATAAATTAAAACAATATTCAAAACCTATCCAATTTTTAATTCATTTTTTTTGAAAAAAATTAATATTATATTTGACATTAATATGTTTTGGACCTTTAGAAATAGAAAATCATTATATAATAAAAATAATATTTTCAAACATTCCTAAAGATCCCATCATCCCCCTTATAAAAAGCCATCACCAATAACCCATTACTCACACCTCTCAGACCCCTTGTCATATCCCAACTATGCCCAAATAACCTCTCAATATTTCTCTCTTCCACCTAGAATAATTACCTTATGCATATGGAACTTCAAGATATCCTTTTGTTTCAAACCAATGGGAGTTACCCAATTTAAAGGTAATGTCTTCTCTTAAATTGTTTTCGTTTATTTTACATCTACAACCCCATAAACCCTTTTTATTACTATATTTTATAAAAAAAATACTATCCTCAATATACTATGTTTTTTTATGAGAATTATTCTAACTACACTTACAAAAACCTCCATCTAATGGGTAAAGAACACACTGTTTCCATGGAAGATGAACTAATACCTCACGAAATGAATATTGTTCAAATATCTCCAACTGCCTCTCATGGTGTCCATTATGATGGAAATATTTTTATATGTGATATATATTATATTTATATTTTCTATATACTTTTTATTTTTAATTTATATCATACCTTTATGGTTTCCATAATGGGTAAACGTGATAATTTCATCTGAGCAAGTGCGGAATAACGCCCCCTCAATGTGATATGACTCGTTCATGTCATATGTGGAACATATAAAATATGGAGTTCATTAAATTATATATTATATTTTAATGGATTTTTAATATACCTATTTATCATTATGTTTTAATTCTATTAAATATTAAATAGAAATGAAAGTTGCGTTCATGCGTACGTACGGCTTACCATCTCCCTAAACGGTGCATTTCATTTCTTATCACCAAATGTTATATAATATTATAAATACATATATATACTGGGATTATATGATATATATGGTATCTAAATCATGAATATAATTCTAGATATAATGGACTTTTGACAACATGAACAACTTGTAATTATAAGAAATTCATTTTTTACCCAAGTACCAAATATTGACAAAACGACCATTATTAAATTAAATGATTACAAAATGTTTGTAACATGGAAATAAGTGACATGAAAGAAAAAAATACACTTTAAAACGGTTCTTAATCAAGTAGAAATTAACATTATTTTTTATATTTGAGATTAAAGAACCAACGGTTCAAGTTTTACACGAGGTAAGGGACTTCTTCTCAATCTCCTTTCATTGAGGTATATTTTGTTTTATACACATATTTCATTTATACTGTGTATAAAAACCTTTTATTTTTCATTTAATTCAAAGGGAATATTTTTCTATGAGTTAGTTTACTAAATTAAAAAATAATAAGAATTTTCTTAACGTAAGCAGTGACAACAACCTTTTCTACCACTCTGAGAATTATTTCATATATGGCTTCCTTTACAAGTTGTAATATTTTTAAAAGGGAAATAAATAAAATATAATATTATATGTATTTTGGTATTGAAAATGGTATTGAAAATGGATTTTTTATGTCAATATATTTAAATGATATATTGTGATAGAAATGTGGAAATGTTATCTTTCCTTTACGTTTGTTTTTTGTGTTACGAATATGTTATGGTTTTTGGGCATTGTTTATGTATACAAGTTATTCCATGATAAACATAGGGCACGTGAGCCCGAGATATATCTTCAATACATTGGGTAATGTGATGGAGGTAATCATGAATGTTTCTCCTAATAGATTTTGGTAATATACTTTGATGGGTATTCCAAATGTAACTCCCTTACTAGTTGTGAATGCTACAACGTAAGTATGTTATGGATGCCATAAGTTACCTTTGTGATTTATGTTTTCTATGTGTTATTCATAAATATTATGATTTCATGAGGTTTGTTAAAAAGATTATGTTTTGACAGACTGATGTTTTCTTTCTTTATTTTATAACCCTTATTGATCTTTTTATGCTCATCCCATGTTTTGAAATGATTTTCTCAAGAATTAAAGACAAATATGGTAAAGGATGAAATCCATGAAATGTCGTGTTTTCTAAAACATGGAACTAGACATATCTATTTTTTATAGAGTTTTTATTTTATAAAAATCTGAAAACTGAGTAGAAGTTTCTACTTTATAATTATTGAAATTTAAGGGAATAGTTATGGCCTAATTCTCTAAAAATATAAACCTAAAAAGATTCTCAATGTGAATTATTCATTTAATTCTTAATTGTGTAATGTATTAATGTCGAGTCCTTATAGTTGGTATCAGAGGTTGGTTTATACAACTTTAGGAGTTAGGATATTGTTAAATTAATATCCATAAATTAATTTACTTTAATATTGAAATGATATAGAATTTACAGATTAATATGTTGCTTCACCTAAGATATTTTTGTTTTGATAGTAGTTTTTCATAGAGGAAATAGAGAAGCTTTTTTGGGAAGGCATACAGAGGGAAATAACCTTCCAAACTAGCATCCTGAGATGACCAGAATTAAAATTGGACATTTTTTTGCAGTGATGGATCGGTTGATTCGAGTGATAAATAGTGGTTATGTTTATAGTTGATATTATGGAATATTATAAAGGTAAAAATAAGTATGAAATTAATTTAAGGTTCCTCTTGAAAACCATAAAAGAAAAGAAATTGTTTGATAAATTCAGCAAGTTTGAGTTTTGGTTACAATAAATTTCATTCATTGGTCACATTGTTTCAAAAATGGAATAACTGTTGATCCTTATTAAACAAAATTTGTTGAAGAATGGAAAATACCAACGAATATAACTGAGATCCATATTTTTCTTGGTTTGTAAGGTTACCACTAGAGGTTTGTTGAAAATTTTACACGGTTGTCTAGCCTAATGACTAAGTTAACTCGAAATGTTGTTAAGTTCATTTGGACAAAAGAATGCGATTATTGTTTTCATGAATTTAAAAGAATATTGGGGAATACTCCAATTTTGGAATTGACTTTTAGAAATTGTGTGTTTTTTTATCTATAGTGATGATTCTTTGAAAGGACTTGGTTGCGTCCTAATATAGAATGTTTAGGTAATTACTTATGCTTCACATTAGTGGAAACCTCATGAGTTAAATTACTCTACACATGATTTATAATTATCTGTTGTTGTTTTTGTTTTAAAAATTTGGAGGCATCATTTGTATGGAGTAAAATGTGAAATATATACTGATAAAAAAGGCTTGAAGTATATATTCCCTTAGAAGGAATTTAACATTATACAAAAGAGATGGTTGGAATTAATCGGGAATTTTAATTTTTGGATCCATTATCATCCAGGAAAGGAAAAATAAAGAGGAAGATTCTTTGTGTCAAAAAATTAATGCATCATTAACCATGATATGTTTGGAATGAGATATTTTTATCAATGATTTGATGAAATTTGGCATAGAAGTTGTTGGTGAAAGAAATTTCTCTGTTTTATTTCAGGTGTCAGTGAAATCATCTCTATCAGACAGAATTAAGCAAGTGTAGAAGAAAGACAATGAGTTGCAGAAAAATGTATAGTTGGTTCAAAAGGAAAGTTTCTTGATTTTAACATGGATAATGATTGTGTTTTGTGTTTTGGGAAGAAATTATGTGTTCCTTGTGATTCATAGTTGAAGAATGAGTTATTATGTGAAGCTCATAGTTCTTCGTTTTCAGTTCATCCAAGTAGTACTAAGATGTAAAGAGATATTCGGGAGTATTACTAGTGGGATGGAATAAAAATAGATATTGCTGATTTTACTATGAAGTGTTTGACATGTCAGCAGGTTAAAGAAGAGTGGCAGTTACCGAAACGGATGCCTCAGGCTTTACCTGTACCAAAGTAGAAATGGGAAAATATATCCTTGGACTTCATTGTTGTATTATCGAATACATATCGTGGTAATAATGAAACCTATGTTATAAATGATTAATTAACTAAATCTGATCATTTCCTTATTATTTTAGATACTTTTTCTATGGATCATGTTTCTCAGTTTTTTCCTCACTTCCCCACCAATGGGTCTCGCCATCTAGGGTTTCTTCCTCCCTTCCCCACCAATGGGTCTCACCATCTACGTCTGCCTCTCCGACCTTCATCCCTTTGTATTCTCCCATCACCCTCCCCCACTGATGGGTGTCCCCATATTCTCATGCTTCTCTGAGATGCATTCCTCTGAATTCTCTTGGATTTTTCATATTGTTGCTCATTTTTTGGGTTTCTTCGTATCTCGTAGCATCGTTCCCTCGACTTCCATTTTCCCTTCTTCTTCCCATCCATTGTTTTTCATTTTTTCTAGAGTGGTCCCATTTTACTCTCTTTCACCACTTCTTTGTCGACCTGGGCCAACACACATGACCCCATCTTGGTTAGGTGTGTTGGACTCTTATGATCGGTTTGGGATTTTGGTGATGGGAGTAGTGGTGCTACAGGTTTCTTCAGGTTGGAATTTCTTCCCTTGGCTTTCCTTTGTTGTTCATATCCCCAGATCCTATTTCCATCTTTTTTACATTTTTCAGTTTAGATGGTTTTCTATTATTCTAGTTCACGTCTCAGCTCTTTTGGATAGTTGGATTCGATCAGTGTTTATTCTGTGATTCTAATTGTGGTTATGATGTCTATTATTCATGGTCCAGTCGAAGGTCACCCATCCCTGATTAGGACATCCCTTTCCAAACTCTGCTATGGCCTACCATTTCTTCGCACCAAGCTAGGTCAGCATGGTGCAATAGATCATGGTGAGGTTTCGGGATGGTGTAGTTTGAACTAAGACAGTCAATTCGTGAGGTGCGGACTAGAAGGTGGTGGTCATGCAGAGCCTAGTTTGGTGTATGTCATTTTCACTATTATTTCCTCTATTCATGATTGATTCCTGATGTTGGTGATTCTTCTTGAAAGGAGGTCTCTTTTGGTGGTTCCTTTGTTCATAATGGTGATAGCGGTTTATGGTTGAGTATTTTCATGGTTTAGAAAAGTGACACATCTGAGACATGGTGAAGTCCTTGACAACGATTAGATTTTATTGATGATAATGGTGATTGTTATGAATGGTGTGTAGCTCAAGGAGGCCCACATCCCATGAAGACTTTTTCAATTGTTGACTTTGATATGGTTTTTGAATTAAAATATGTTTGTTAACTATGTTTGATCCCTATATTTTTTTTGTGTATGAATCATTGTAATGGTAGATGTTGTGAGGTCCCCACTTAGCCATAAATGTTGTTTTTATTCAGGAAATGAAAAAAATATTGGAAGGTATGTTAAAGAGATAGTCAGGTTGCATGGATTTCTCTCTTTATTATATCTAATCATGAACCCAGGTTTAATTCGAAATTTTGGAAAGGACATGAAAAGTCATGGGGAACTGAATTAATTTTTAGTATAGCTTTTCATCATCAATCATATGGGAAGTCAAAACGAACAATTAAGAACTTGGAGGACATTCTATGTGCTTTTTCAATAGATTACCAGGGATTTTGGGACAAAAAAATTTTTGTGGTTGAATTTTCATTTAATAACAGTTTTCATTCCAGTATATAGATGGCTCCATTTGAGGAATTATATGGGAAGCGGTGTAGAACTCCATATTTTTGAGATGAAGTAGGCGAAAGGAAGCTGAAGGGACCAGAATTGGTAAAAGAGATGGTATAAAAAGTTCAGCTGATACAGAAGCACATGAGAACTGCTCAGAGCAGGAAGAAAATTTATGCGGATAACCAGGGGAAGAATCATTCATTTGAGGTAGGTGATCATGACTTTCTCAATATTTCTCCGAGAAAAATTCTGATTAATTATGGTAAGAAGGGAAAGTTGCGTATGAGGTTCATTGGACCTTATGAAATTTTAGAGAACATTGGATCAGTTGTGTACAAAGTGTCTTTACCTCAAAATTTATCCTAGGTACACAATTTTTTTAATGTTTCAATGTTGAGAATGTATATGCCGGATCCATATCATATTTTCAGCCTTGAGGTAGTTCGGTTAGAATAGAATCTCTCTTATGAGGAAAAACTAGTCCATATTCTTGACTGAAGACTGCAAGTGTTTCGGAATAAGGTAATTAATTAGGTAATGGTTTATGGAAAATCATTTGGTAGAAGAGGAAATGTGGTAATCTGAAAATGCTATGAGGTAAAAATAACCCCATTTATTTGATAAGTGAATAAAATTGCGAAGATGCAAATTCCAAAAGGGGGAAATATGTAACATCCCAGGTAAATAATGAATTAGAAATTTTCATATTTATTTTTATATTTGTGAATTAAATATTAATTTTACTATAAAGGGGGAACAATGTTCGATCGCGTAGATGATATGTAACAACAGATTTCATTGAATTCTTATGTTGCACACAATGCTGAGTCCAACTGAAAATCAATAATGTAATATTATTTTAAATGGTAGTTAATGTGATTAGTCACTGAAAGTGGATAATATTAATTGTTAATATCTTTATATTCATTGTTCCAAATGCATAAACATTGTTTTTAGTGCATTAAATAAATATAACTTCATTTCTCATCAAAAATGCAATTCATGTTTAAAAGGAAAATTTGGGCCCAATCATTCCTTTGTTTGTTGAAAATATTATATTCATTTTATGAATTTGAAATTTTGGGATATTATTTATCACTTCGTTTGGAACATTTTATCTTTTAGGTCCACTGGATGAATCTCAAAGGAAGATGGAGAATTTTGCGCCTGAAGGCAGAAACTTGCTGGAAAGAGCATAATGGGAATAAGGCCCATCAAACAAATGTGGGTCCCATAAACCAAGCCCAATGAAACTAATATTTATACATTAGAAAGATAAAAATATGAGGATCATTTTATTCAACAGTGGACGGAGCTAATTCTGATGTTCTCATGATGATAAATGGATCTGAAGTTGAGATTTAAATGGTGGACTCGTCATTAATGCACAGAAATATGTTCCACCATTTCGACCATAACATCCAAAAGGCTGAGCCAAATTTCCTGAAAATTTGAGAGATTCTAGAAGACACATGTAAGAAGATATGTTATATTTATGACACCTACGGATTCGGCCATATGAAGTGTCAAACTCACACGTCAAAATGGAGGACGAATCTGGACAGTTTTCCGGGTCAACTTCGAAACGTCAATTTCCTTTTGATTATTCACCCTCCTTTTGACTCTCTTAATTTTTGGGGGTGAATTTAATGTTGGGGGTGGAAATAAGGCTCCTAATATGCCTATATAAGGAGCTGGTGGTGAAGGTAATAATAATCTAACATTTTCCTTTGAATCCATGTTTTTCTTTCAATTGTAATTTCCCGCTTTCGTTTTGTAATGGCATCGTCAATTTCTCTAATGTAAGTTTTTCATTCACATTTAGTATTTTAATAAAATTTATTCTTCTTCTTCACTTTTTATTTTCATTTTCTTCACACGTTGATACCATTGAATCGTAGTGTGAATTTATTCACACCCGCACTTGTGAGTTCATCACACAACGGTGGAGTGTTCATTTTGATTAATGTTTTTCTTTTCTTTCTTCTTCAATCCCGCTTATTTAAGTCAATTATCTGCTTCCATTGATATAATAGCATCAATGGAGGGCTAACCATTTATGGTATGATCCTAGGGAGTTTCATGAGTTGGATTGAATGTTATTTTATGTTCTTAAATTCTTAAATTTGTTCTTTATTTTAAGAGTTCCTTTCTTTGATTTATCTTCTTCTTTGTCTTCACCGACTTTAACGATGATACATTTTGAGTGCTAGTACAATCCAATTCCTTGGAGTGCTCATTTAATTGATCCTCTAAGTGAATTGGTGATTAGCCTTGAAATTGTGTATGGATTAAATCGGAGAATGATATTGAGGAATTATTTCATTTAATGGATACCTCTTGAACCAATGAACAGAAAATCAAATGAAAAACAAATACATCCAATCAAGCCCAAGAGACAATCTAGGATCAACTCACCTTAATTAGTTGTTTTAATTAAAGTGATTTCATTGGTTTTGTTCTTTAAATTAAATAAATATTTTTTCAAATCAATCAAAACCATAGTTGGCTACTTTATAGCCAATCCATCAACAAATCATAGTGTCTCAAGGGTTCTTCTTCGGTCCCTGTGGATTCGATCCCTACTTGTACTTCAACGACCGCTTTTACCAGTAGGGTAAATTTGGGTGCAACCAAATTTTGCCGCCGTTTCCGGGGACCCATGTAAGTACCTTATACCCACATCTTCTTTTCTCACCCCAAATTCTCTATTCTCACCCTAATTTCTATTCTCTTTTCCCCTTTCTATTCTTGTGTGTTAAAAAAAACCCCAAAACCAATTTTCAATCAATTCCAATGGATTATCCTCCAAAATAACCCTTCATAAATCAATTTTGTAATCATGTCGGAAATCAATATTGGGAAACACCTCGCATCGGGAATTTTATTGACCAATCATTAATTGAATACACCACACCAGATGAGATGTACAATCAATGGGATGCTGAATGTTTACATGATCAATTTCCATACCTATCAAGAATGACTCAAAAGATGAATAATGAGGAAGTCCATGATGTCAAAACATATATCAATCCTAATCCTGAAACAATTCTTCAAAAATTGTGTGAACAAATGGAAAAAATAAATTCAGAGGTATCAAGTTTTAGACAAGAACTTCAAAGCATTAAAACTTGTGTGGACCCCATTCTCACTCAAACCATCCCTTACAAAATATTGATAGTAGAATCTTGTAACAAAAAAACCCCTCATGACTTTATTGAAGAACCAACCATTGGATTTGGGATAGTTGAAGATAACAAAGGAATTATTGATGGGTGCTTAAATCAAGAGGAAATTAATATTATGGATTCACAAGGGGAAAATTTTTCTTCATGGATTGAGTGTTCAGAATATTACTCCAATAAACATTTTTTAGAATCACCGATCATTGAACCATTGGGAGATGTCACGAATATTTTGTCTATACCCACTCATGAAATTCAAATTGCAAATTTTGGGGATGAATCATCTTTTCAAAATGAACCAATTCTTTAAAATGTTTTTAAAGAAGAAACCATTTTTTATTCAAATTATCATTCTTCTTTAGGAAAATTCAATGAAACTGAACTCAACATTATAATCCTTCCTTCCCCACTCAATAATCCCTCTATTTATGAAAACCTAGACCATTCAATTATCATCCATTTTCATCAAGAATCTCACAAAGTAGGAATGAACCTTGAAATCTTAGGAAATACTCAAAATGAAACTCAATCAAACATTACCGAAATTCCTTGGACTTTCACACTCATTGTTAAGCATGGTATTTCACATGAAAAAAATTATAAAAAAAGGCCTAATCTGAATATTGTTGAGTTGGATAAAAATGGGGTCCTAAAAAGGTTGAAAGTTGTAATTGGATAAGTTGGCGGGTAAAAGTCGAGCCAACGACGTTAAACAAAAGCGCTGCATGGGAGGCAACCCATGGTTTTCTTGTTTCCAATCATTTTGAATCATTTTATTTTTCATATAATAAATTACCTTAAGCTGTTGACCTGTTCTTCTTTTATAAGTAAAGATGGGTATGAAAGGGGAGCTCCATATTCATCCGTGTCACGTGGTGTGATCTCTGAGTAATACCTTACCCAGAAAATATAAAGAAGACAATGTATCATCAGTTTATTTTGTTTTGTTTTGTTTTTTTTTATAGGTTAAAAAAAATAAATGGACATGTTGAAATCCATAAGGAAAATCCATTCACCACCATCCAAGCCGCTGTGACTCAAATCCAGGATTTAAGGGAGACTATGGCATGCTCTATCATCATCAACCTCCAGGTGACTTCATTCCATGATTTTCATTTTAAATTTCTTCATTGAACTCCTCTCCTACCCCCTTCTAACTTTTAGTTTCTTTAAACACTGGGGACAGTGTTATTCTAAGTTGGGGGGGTGGATAAAAAATGATTTTTTTGAATAAAAACATGCATGAAAAAAAAAATTCCATTAACCATAAACATTATAACACACATTGAAAACTCTAAAATTGGATATGAAATAAATTTTGAATGCCTTGATTCTGATTTTAATGCAAGTTTAAGTTCATGAGCATAGTTTTTGGAATGTGAGGTTGTCCGATGTGATTTTTCAATGTTTACATTTTCATCCTCTTAATAAAAATGCCACAATGCACGTCTTCTAGATTGTGGGTCTAAATTTGAGTTCTTGGGTCCCTTTCATTATAGCATAGGGTTCTGAGGTCACTTTTAGTTTAATTTGAGTATCCAAAAAAAAATGAAAAAAATAATAATGACCACATAGAGCAATGTTTTGTCCAAATGCGTGGCGTCCGACACTTGGGGATCGTGACTCCATAGTTGTCTTGCCCAGATTTAGGCTTTATATATATATTTTAGATCATGAAATTGGAAAAATGCGTGGCGTCCGACACTTGGGGATCGTGACTCCATAGTTGTCTTGACTAGAATTAGTCTTTTCATATCTATTGTGGTTAAAAAAAATTAAAAAAAATTAAAAAAATGGATACTCATCTTAAGGTTTAATGTTATTCCCACCTAGCGCTTCCATTTTTTCCCCTTGAACAATAAAATGGGCCCCATAACTTTTATGATGCACAACACTTTATCATGCTTAATTGGAATTGGGTGAAATGTGGCGATGAATTTGAACAAAGGAATGAGCTTGGGCTTGGGATATGCTTATGGACCTAGCTTTTTTTTAATGATTTTTATGGGTTTTCATAAATTTTTTTGATAGTAGATATTTGGGTGATCAATGTGTATTAAAATGTTTTTGGAAAAGGGGATTTGAATTTCATATTTGTAATTTATTTTGCTCGGGACTAGCAAAACTCAAGTTGGGGGGTGTGATTAGTCACTGAAAGTGGCTAATATTAATTGTTAATATCTTTATATTCATTTTTCCAAAGTCCATAAACATTGTTTTTTGTGAATTACATAAATGGAACTTCATTTCTCATCAAAAATGAAATTCATGTTTAAAATGAAAATTTGGGCCCAATCATTCATTTGTTTGTTGAAAATATTATATTCATTTTATGAATTTGAAATTTTGGGATATGATTTATCACTTTGTTTGTAACATTTTATCTTTTAGGTCCGCTGGATGAATCCCAAAGGAAGATGGATAATTTTGCGCCTGAAGGCAGAAACTTGCTGGAAAAAGCATAATGGGCCTAAGGCCCATCAAACAAATGTGGGGCCCATAAACCAATCCCAATGAAGCTCAAATTTATACAGTATAAAGATAAAAATATCAGGATCATTTTATTCAACTGTGGCCGGAACTAATTATGATGTTTTCATGATGATAAAGGGATCTGAAGTTGAGATTTAAATGGTGGACTCGTCATTAATGCACAGAAATCCGTTCCACCATTTCGACCATAACATCCAAAAGGCTGAGCCAAATTTCCTGAAATTTTGAGATATTCTATAAGACACATGGAAGAAGATATTTTATATTTATGACACCTTCGGATTCGGCCATATGAAGTGTAAAACCCACACGTCAAAATGGAGGACGAATCTGGACAGTTTTCCGGGTCAACTTCGAAACGTCAATTTCCTTTTGATTCTTCACCCTCCTTTTGACTCTCTTAATTGTTGGGGGGTGAATTTAATGTTTGGGGTGGACATAAGGCTCCTAATATTCATATATAAGGAGCTGGTGGTGAAGGGAATAACAATCTAACATTTTCGTTTGAATCCATGTTTTTCTTTCAATTGTAATTTCCCGCTTTCGTTTTGTAATGGCATCGTCAATTTCTCTAATGTAAGTTTTTCATTCACATTTAGTATTTTAATAAAATTTCTTCTTCTTCTTCACTTTTTATTTTCCTTTTCTTCACACGTTGATACCATTGAATCGTAGTGTGAATTTATTCACACCCGCACTTGTGAGTTCATCACACAACGGTGGAGTGTTCATTTTGATTAATGTTTTTCTTTTCTTTCTTATTCAATCCCGCTTCTTTAAGTCAATTACCAGCTTCCATTGACAGAATAGCATCAATGTAGGGCTAAAAATTTATGTTTTGATCCTAGGGAGTTGCATGAGTTGGATTGAATTTTATTTGATGTTCTTAAATTCTTAAATTTGTTCTTTATTTTAAGAGTTCCTTTCTTTGATTTATCTTCTTCTTTGTCTTCACCGACTTTAACGATGATACATTTTGAGTGCTAGTACGATCCAATTCCCTGGAGTGCTCATTTAATTGATCCCTTAAGTGAATTGGTGATTAGCCTTGAAATTTTGTAGGGATTAAATCAGAGAATGATATTGAGTAATTATTTCATTTAATGGATACCTCTTGAACCGATGAACAGAAAATCAAATGAAAAAAATACATCCAATCAAGCCCAAGAGATAATCTAGGATCAACTCACCTTAATTAGTTCATTTTATTAATGTAATTTTATTGGTTTTTTTCTTTAAATTAAATAAATATTTCTTCAAATCAATCAAAACCATAGTTGTCCACTTTATAGCCAATCCATCAACAAATCATATTGTCTCAAGGTTTCTTCTTTGGTCCCTGTGGATTCGATCCCTACTTGTACTTCAACGACCGCTTTTACCAGTAGGGTAAATTTGGGCGCAACCATAATGCCTAGTCATTGTATTGGAAGGAATAAATATAACTAACTAACATATGTTTATACATGTTTTTAAATGTTTTTATATCTATCTAATATATTTTAGAGGCTTAAAATAATAAAGAATCCAATTTTAAGAATAAATAATCAAATATTCTTTAAAGGGTTGATTTACTACCTTTTGATGGAGAACCCTATATAAATATAGTTTGGTCACATTTATATGTTATATTTGACAAAATAAAATTATTATTCAGAATTAGGACATCAAAATTTACTTTGGGTAAATTTTTTGTATTTTTTTTATAATGGTAATTTTTTAATGAATAGTTTAAAATACTATAATTTAATTCAAAACTGGATTTTAATAAATTATATTTATATGGTTAGATTATCTTTTTAATTGCTTTTAAAGTGTATTTAGATTATATTTTTACCATTTAATCCAATGTTGGTCAATGGAAACAATTTCACATTGAAATTGGACATAAACAAATGTCAATATTTTAATAGTTATTATTTCTTAAACACACGCTTTTTGTTTTGATAATGGGAGTTAATTTTAAATTAATTAATTTAACATATATGTTTTGAAATTTGTAAAATAGATATCATTTTTTAATTCAGAATATCGAATATACCTTATGCTGAACTTTTGGTAATTTACTGAAAACCATCAATTTTTTATGAATAGTGAAAACATTGAGTAGTAGTTAAAAAACCGAATTCTTCATTTAAAAGAACTTTTACTGCTTCTGTGATTTGAATTTTGAAAATCTGACATACATGGTATCTATTATTAAGTAAAATGTGGTTCAATAAGGTGAAAATAATATATTTTGAATAGTAACTTTTGAATTTTATTTCCCACGGATAAAGGTAAATTGAGCAATTCAAGGTCAAAATAATATTATAATATAATTAAATTACCTTAACATGTGTCCTAATCCTATTGGATGATACATTTCCAACCATGGGAATCCTTGAGTCAATTCTGGGACCCCATACAACCACTTAAGATTTATAATGACACTTTATATTAATTAATTTAAAGTAATGAAAAAATGATATAAACATATATCTTTTAGTAATTCAATTCTTATATGGGGTTATTTAAGTTATCTCTTAAACTATAAATATTAATTTTAAAGCTTATACGATTTCCTACATCAAGGTAATTTTTTTATTATTTTATACATCATAAAATTAAAATTATTTATGAAATAACAATGATGAGTGTTTAACTCATTAATGAATGATTTAAATAAAATAGGTTATTAAAATTCAAACAATATTCAAAACCTATCCAATTAATATTGGATGATTTTTTTTAAACAAGAGTCATCTTATCTTAAACTTTTATATGTTTTGGACCTTTAGAAACTAAAAATTGTTATGTAATAAAATAATATTTTCAAACATTCTTAAAGAGCCCCTCCCCCCTTTTAAAAAAATCGATCACATCTAACCCGTTACTCATACATCTCAAGACCTTTGTCTCATCCATCCTCTACCCAAATATTCATTCAGGATATCTATCATCTTCTTAGAATCCTTTCCTTAGGAATAAGGCACTTCAAGAAATCCTTTTGGTTCAAACCAAAGGGAGTTTCCCAATTTAAAGGTTATATCTTCTCTTAAGTTATTTTATTTTATTTTACATCTCCAAACCCCTAAAAACATTTTATTACATTGTTATATAACAAAATAAATATCATCAATATACTAGGTTGTTTATATAAGAAGGATTAAAACTACACTTAAACACACCTCAATCTAATTGGTAATGAACATACTGTTTCTATGGATGGTGAACTAATGCCTCACGAAATGATAAATATTCAAATATCTCCAAACACCTCTCATTGTGGCCATTATGATGGAAATTTATTTATATGTGATATATATTATATTTATATTTCCTATATACATATTTATTTTTCATTTATTTAATACCATTATGGTTTCTGTAATGGGTAAACGTAATAATTTTATCTGAGGCAGTGCGGTCTACTCTCCCCCCCCCTCAAAATGATATGACTCGCTCATGCCATATGTGGAATGCATAAAGAATGGAGTTAATGAAATTTTATATTATATTATACTGGAATAATAATATACCTATTTATTATTATGTTTTCATTCCATTAAATACAAAATAAAAAATAAAGTAGCGGTCATGTGGACGTACAACTTACCGCCTCCATGAACGGTGTATTTCATTTCTTATCTCCAAATGTTATGTAATATTATAAAATCATATACATACTAGATTTATTTGATACATATGATATCTAAATAATGAATAAAATTCTAGAGATAATGTAATTTTCACCACATGAACAACTTGTAATTATAAGAAGTTCATTTTTGACTCAAGTACCTAATATCGACAAAACGCCCATTATTATCTTAAATGATTACATAATGTTTATTACATGACAATAAGTTATATAAAAGTAATAATAAACTTGAAATTGGTTCTTAAGAAAGTTGAAATTATATTTAGTTTATTATTCTGGATATTAAAGAACGAAAGGTTCATGTCGGACACGAGGTAAGGAACCTCGTCTCAATATCCTTTCATTGAGAAAAATTTTGTTTTATACACAACATTATTTTATAAAGTGTATAAACAGCTTTTAATTTTCATTTCATTCAAAGGGAATATTTTTTTAAGATACATTTTACTGAATAAAAAATAATAATGTTTCATTTTAATATAAGCAGTGACAATGACCTTTTCCACCGCTGCGAGTATTATTTAATCTTTGTCTTCTTTAACATGTAATAATGTTTTTAAAAGGAAAAAACATTCCGTATACACATTTATCTATTTTGGTATTGAAAATGGTTTTGATACTGGATTTGTTATGTCAATATACTTAAATGATATATTATGATTGAAATGTGGAAATGTAATATTTCCTTTAGGTTTGTTTTATGTGTTATGAGTATGTTATGGTTCTTTGAAATTTTTTACGTATACGGGTGGTTCCATGATAAATCTAGGGCAGGTGAACCCAAGATAGCTCTCCAATACATTGGGTAATGTAATGTAGATAAACATGGATATTTTTCCGAAGATATTTAGGGAATATATTATTATGGGTATTCTAAATTTAACTCCCTATGTTGTTGTGAAATCTACAATGTAAGTATGTTATGGATGCCACATGTTACCTTTATGATTTATTTTTCCTTTGTTTTATTAATAATTCTTATTATTTCATGAGGTATTTTAAAAAGCTTGTGTTTTGATAGGCTAATGTTTTCTTTCATTATTTCATAACCCTTACTGAGCTTTTTATGCTCGTACCATGTTTTGAAATGCTGTTTTGGAGGACATAAAGATGAATAGGGTCAAGGATGTGATCAAAGAAAAGTCATGCTATCTAAAACATGGAACTAGAAATGACTCTTTTTTTCAAGAGTTTTTGTTTTATAAAAAAAATTGAAACAGAGTAGATGTGTCCACTTTTTAATTTTTTAGATTTAATTTATTAGTTATGGAATAATTCTGTAAAACTATAAACCTGAAAAGATCCTTAATGTTAGTCATTAATTTAATTATAGAATATGTAATGTTTTGTGGATGTTTCTTTATAATGTGATATGCCATAAAACAGTTTGGTTTAGTGTATTTGGTTTTTCTATTTGTGGAATTTTTAATTATATGTTCACATTGATCCATTATGATTTTTATCAATGTCATTTATTTCTTTGATTAATTGAATTGAGGATCGTAGATATAGGTTAGTTAAATCTGATATTAGTTTCTTAAAATATATTTTTTTGGTCATCAAGATTTAATCCTTTTATTATTAGTTAAATTTATTCATATGGTTAGATAAATATTTTTATTGAATTAGATACATTATAAACCATGAATTCTCAATAATATTACAAAATTTTTTTTTTCGTGTTCCAGTATAATTATATAAACAAAATTAGAGAAATATTGTGATTTTACAAGGGTCCTGGAATGAAATTATATCACTATCAGAATTATTGATAAATGATTTTTATCTACAAATGATGACGATGAGCATTTAATTTTTGAGTATGAAAAAAACAATAATATTTTTCTTTTGAATGTATTACTAAAATGAAAGTGGATTTTCATAGATACATTAGATTTTTTACCCATGAATTACGTTTTCATGTTTCTACATACTATAATGCGAGGAATATATTCCTTTATGTGATTATGAATAATGAAATATAACAAGTCAAACATATTTAGAAGACTAGTCAAATAGTGGAATACATAAGAAAAAACTCAATTAAGATGGGAAAAAAGGATGTTACTAATGGAAATGATATATAAAGGGCTCTGGTTAGTGTAGGTAAATGGTCATAATGAGTATATAAGGTCACTAAATCTACTTTTTACTCACAAGATATGGCCTATGATTATCACCAAAAGAAGTTAAATCATTAGTATAGATCTTTTCAAGATGTGTAGAATATATTAAAAAAGGATATTAATCATCGAAGAGGATATTTAATGATTTCGAAAGGTAGTAAATAGTATTTTTTCCTTTAGTCCCATATAATTAAAATTATAGAATGAAATTTATGTTAGAGAAAATTCAAGGAAAATCCTAATTATTTTTAGTTAAAGGGGGATGATGTTTAGTAATCAATGTTTTAATAATTGATCAACCAATACATGAAGATCATTTGATATAACAATGCGGATAAAGATTATTGTGAACAATCTGAGGAAATGAATTTACATAACGAGGATATTAATAAAGGTAAAAATATTTTTTTGGATGTGGAAGGATTCAATGTACATCCACCTTGGATTAAAATTTTAATACATGTTTCCTCATACTTTTGTGTAAAACAATGGTTAAAACATCTCAAATAATCTCAGTTACCACTGATTCGAAATTGGATTTTGGGGAAAATTAAAATGGAAATAAATTTATACACTACAGTTGAAAATTATGGGTTTTTTATTGTTTTTTATATCATTCCATTACATTTTATTATTGGATTAGAATCAATATTTTCAATAATTATCCCCATACCTGTCATAAAATTTTATATTATCCATAATAAAGGGGAATTAGCCTTTCTGAATCCAATATCAATTATTTTGAATCATCATCATTATTTTAACGACCCAAACATTCATTAATGAAACTTATTATTGATCTAATTAGATATCTTATAATGGATATATATAATGTGAACTTATTTGGTTTTATGTTTTGGATTTTAAAACACCGTTAAGAATTGTGACCGTTGCTAAAATAGTCGTTGAATAATGATCACCTGATTAGTATAAATATATGGCTTTAACAAATCCAATTTATTTGGACAAAGAAAGTGATGGCCTCATCTAGTAGACTTTCCCCATACGAAGCCCATTTTTTGGAGCTCGAAAAGGAGGAGGTGTCATTGGGATTTTCTCTTGAACAATCCCAAGCCGAGGTTGAACACATTAAGCTTGAGCGGAGCCAACTAAGGGAGATGTGGAAGTTAATAGAGATAACCACCCAAGCAATGTCATCTGAGCCACCCCAAGAGTCTTTCACCATCGCACACCTTAATCTTTAGTCTTATGCGGGTGTTATAAGGTGTTATGTATCAAGACCCTATCACTATGACTATGTATATTATTTTTGTTTAAATTATATGCATTCATTTTATTATTTTTACTTTGTAAATAGTTTTTAAAGCATAAATAGTATTTTTAGTTAATATTAAATTAAGAAATATATTTGGATGAATTAATGGATTTTTGAATTAGAGAATATTTTAATAAAATATTATTATTATTATCAAGTTACATTTTATTAAATATAAATTATCATATAATTTTATGAATGCAATTGTAATTTTTATTATGGTTTGAATGCAGTTTTTGTCCAAATCCATGATTTTTTTATAAATGTCTATTTTTATTTTAAAAGTAAAAATTCACATATTTATAAAATTATGTAGATAAAATTAATATTATTTTTTTAAATCAGGACATCAAAATTATCCAACGGTAAATTTTTCATAATTTTCTAAGGCTGTTAAATTTTTGGGTAAAAATTTAATACAGTTTAAATATATAATGTTTTTTATGACATCATAATGACCCAAAAGTGATGTAATAAAATACTATAAATATTAATTTCGCCAAATATATGTTTTAAAATTAAAATAATTTGATTTTGGGTTTTTTTGATTTATTTTACAATGCTTTAGTGGACCTTTCAAGGCTTATTAAACATTTTGTCTTTTAATATTGTTTTCCTTGAGAGTGTGACTCACCTACACATAATCAACCCTATTATTTTATGTTGTTTGGCCATTTTCCATATAAAATATTGTTTTCCATTACCCTTTGTCAAAAACCATGGGCTATTTTGTGGTTTTTATTAGTTTAATATGAGGTGTCCCAAACCTAAATAATAAGGAGTTCCCTCTCATTTCCTATATAATCCCACCCATTCTCCCACTTTCTCATCACTCAAAGGCTTTGGAGTTATACAAAACCCTGATATCCACTCTCTAGAATCCTCCCAAGGTTCCCCAAGCGCTCAAGAAGCCTCTCTCAAGCCTCTCCCAAGCCTTTGGGATCACACTTCCAAGTAAGGGATTTCTTCCTTTCTCATATTTGTCCAATTTTTGTTAAGTTGTTATGCCATTTTGTTTTCAATTAAAAATGTTGGGGTATGATTTCAAACCTCCCTCATAATTACTTATTTATGTTTGGATGATGGGAGACCTATTTCTCTCTCATTAATTCCACCCATGTACACCTGTTACCATGGCGATATTCCGTGAGAGATTTCTATGTCCTCTTTTATATTCAAGTAATTCTTTTGTATTATGCATCTAAACTCCATTAAGTTTGTAGGTAAATGTATCTAAATGACCCCTTACTATCCATTTTATGTACATATGATGATGCACCATTTTTTCTCTCATTAACAACTTCCATTAATCCTTATGTCACACCGTTATGCTATTGAAATTGCACCATTTTTTTCAAGCCACGATCATTGTGTAGTGAATACCATACCCATGTCTCTATCAAGGATATTCACCTTTATGCACACATATATATTGAATGGTACTTTTAGGTATAAATTCCATATTAATTAATCATGGAATAACTTATTATGATTATTAATTTCAAGTTATATTATCCATGTGGCACACTTATGCATGAAATGAAATGTTTAAGAAGGGTGAAACATGATAACTCTCTAATGCATTGGGTAATGTATAGTTTCATGATACGTCATGTGCAATGAGTTTTGACTCATACTAATTCAAGTGAAACGATGGTTTAATCATTCTTTATGTGAAATGAGGGTTTACTCTTGCTCCATGTGTAATGAGACTTGGCACATGATAATTCCATGTTAAGTGTTGTCGCCACATTTCCAGGTTATGATTATCACATTTTATCAAGCATTTATGTTTATGTTTCCCTTCTACTCCAATGATATTCCTATTTAATATCATGGATTCTATTCCTCATGTTATTCCATTTTTATTCCCTTACTAGGTTTTATAGCTCACCCTTTTCGTATGTATGACCTCAGGTTATCCCATACAATGCTATGTGTGAGGGAATTTAGTGGTCATGTAATGGAATTTTTCAATAAAGATGCTGTATTTATTGTTTTATGTTTTTAAGTAATGATCCTAATCCCCAGATACACAATAAATTTTTATCTTATTTGTTGCATCAAGTGAAGTTTATGTAATAAATCAGGTTTAAGTGTGTAATAAAGAGAAGAGTTGTTATAGTTGGTATCAGAGGGAGGTTTAGTTTTATCTTGGATTGGGATTAGAAAACCGTAGTGAAGAACTATATATAAGAATAAGTATTATAAAAACATCCCTAAGTATCTGTGAGTATTGATTAAGTGATTTATCAAGAAAATATATCCCTGTCTGGATACGAGCAGGTAGTGGCGGCTCTGGCAGATATGTATCCTAGTGGTAAAACTTGAGAATACTACTTTGAGCTTGAATGGAACAGGAACTGGTGAACAAAAACGCGCCTTTCTGCACTCTTGGTTACGACACTCTTGGGGGATATTATATGGTAAATTCAAAATCATAGAATGAAACTTTATTAACGGAATAAAAAAATTCTCCTAAGAATATATGTTAGAAAATATATCATGAATATCATAGATTCCAGCATATGGACTCATAAATAAAGGAAATAAAAGTTATTTATAAGTCATATGTTTTGTTCTTATGTTAACCTGTATGTGTTACCCCTCAATTTCTTTTTATTCCAGCTAATGTCCAGTAATAAGAGGACTCGGGCTAATAACCAATGTGAAGATCAATGTGATGACTGTGATATTGAGATGCCCAATCCGATGGGAGAGGGAATCACAATCTTTGTCTTGCTTCTCTCTCAGTTAACTCAAGCATCCAATGGAAATATGGGTCAACTGGAATGTTCAACGCCCCCCCCCCCACGGCCCTAAAAATTAACAAGTCGCTATCAAGAGCTTCATGAGACCAATGCCTCCTACTTTTAATGGACCATTAGATCCAAAAATCGCCGAACAATGGATCATATCCATTGAAAAGATTTTCCGCATCTTTTAATGATCCAAACAAGATAAGGTTCTCCTTGATGCTTATCATATAGAGGGTGAACCTGATCAATGGTGGACATTGATAAAAACTACGGTGCTTGAGGAGGAGATTGAGGAGTTTGAATGGAAGTATTTCCGGAAGATGTTTTTCGATAAATATTTTCCACGCACCCTCTGACATCATATTGAAAGGGACTTCCATAACCTCAAGAAAAAGACAATGAATCTATTGAAGCGTATGAGGAAAATTTCATATGGCTTGTATGATATGCCTCCGACTTTGTCATTACTCTCTAATGTAAGGTTGACTACTTCTTTGGTGGGCTGAAACCTAGCCTACCGAAACTACTGGTGATCAGTGACTTCAACAGCTTTGTTGAAATTTTCTGATGTGACTGCAAGGTCAAAATGGAGATCATAGAATCTTTGGGGTATCATGGGGATAAGAAGTGTAATATGGACTTCAATGCGTGTGGTTTGATGGATAAATCCAATGGTTCAAAGAAGATCCATCACCCCACTTGCCAAAGGTGCGGAAGGAAGCACCCTGAAAATTACTTGATGGGGGTGAAGAAATGCTTTAGGTGTGGAAGAAAAGGGAACCTAGCTATTAACTACTGATAATAATAAAATGTGGTTTTAATAGAGGAAAGGAACACTCCGTTCAAACCTCAACTTGTTGTTCATTAATACACACTGCAAAAAACTAGGGCATCTTGCAAATAATTTCCATAATCCAATGGTTTTTTGAGGCAACCAAAAAACTCTAAGGCAGCAAGGGAGATATTTTGCCATCACTACTACCGAAGTGAACCCAGAAAACAATGTGGTGATAGGAAATCTAGTTATTCATTCAAAAATAGAAAACATAATTTTTTGGTTCAGGTTCTACGCATTCTTTTATATCCCAAAATCTTAGTAGAACAATCTCATCACCACCACAAATCATGGAAGTAAAGATGTCAGTGAGTACGGAAAATGGGGAAATAATTGCATCCCATTAATATAACTCCTCCCCTGTTATAATATATGGGTTTAATTTCGCATAAAAGCACTTAATACTCCCTCTTGTGGAATTTTATGCAGTTCTTGTCATGGATTGACTTTCCTTATATAGAACTAACATAAATTTACGTGATAGGGAAATCAATCCCCATGTGGATAATCGACCCCTGATTCTATTCAAGTAAAATGAGAAATATGATCTTCTTTAGCTACGTCATCTCAAGTGTGGATATTAATGCACTATGATCAAGTGTATCTAGCTCAGATGATTGAGTATAAGGAGTAAACCATCCCTAAAGACATGCCTATTGGGAGGGAATTTGCTGAAATGTTTCCCAATGAATTTCATGGTCTTCCTCTTAGAAGAGATGTTGAATTCTCAATTCATTCTATAACTGGGGCATTTCCAATCTCCAAGACTCTTAATAGAATGGCTATTGTGGAGCTTTAGAAGCTAAAAAACAACTATAGGAGAATATTGATAAAGGGTTTAAATGTCCAAGTGCTTCACCTTGGGATCCACCAATCCTCTTCGTCAAGAAGAAATATGGGTTAATGCACCTTTGCATCGATTATCATGAGCTTAATAAAATCATGATAAAGAACATGTATCCTCTCCCACAAACTGATGAGTTGTTTGATCAGCTGTGGGGAGCACAATACGTCTCGAAGGTGGATTTGCTATTAGGATTTTATCAAGAAAGGGTGATGAAGGGAGATATCTCCAAGACTTCTTTTTGTAGAAGATACGTTCACTATAAATTCATAGTAATGCCTTTCAGACTCACTAATTCTCTAGAAATCTTTATGGACATGATGAATAGAGTCTTTAGGGATTACCTTGACAAATTTTTGGTAGTCTTTAAGATGATATTCTGATATACTCCAAAACCAAGGAGGATAATGAGGAGTATCTAAGAACTATACTTGAGACCTTGCAGAAGGATAATATCTATGCAATGTACAACAAGTGTGAGTTGTGGTTGAAGGAGACCTCATTCTTGGGTCATATCATCACATGAAATGGGATATATGTGGAACAATCCAAAACAGATGCAATTGAGGGATGTCTGAGGCCAACATCGGTAATGGATATATATAGCTTCTTGGGATTATTTGGATATTATTGATGATTTGTGAGAAAAATATCACGATTTTCTAAACCTCGTGGAAAGATTACTGGGAGGGGAGTAATGTTTTCTTGGAGTAATTAATGCGACTAAAGCTTCATGGAGTAAAAAAGGAGGCTTATCACTGTGTTGGTGCTCACTTTACCCACAAGTGGAAAAAATTGTGTGGTATTCAGTGATGCATCGAAGAAGGGAAAGGGTTTTTTATTGATGAAAAATGAAAAATTCATTACCTTTACATCAAGGCAATTGAATTTTCATGAGAAGAATTATCCAACACATGATTTGGAGTTGGCTGCAATGATCTTCGCTTTAAAAATTTGGAGACATTATCTCTTGGGGTAGAAGTGTGAAATATATACACACCACAAAAGCCTCAAGTATATATTCACACAGAAAGTGTTGAACATGCACCAACAAAGAAGGATATAGTTGATCAAAGACTATGACTGCTTAATCCATTAACACCATGGGAAAGCGAACAAGGTGGTAGGAGAACTATGTAGAAAGGAACCAATGATTATATTGTTGAGTAGAATTAAAAAGGATCTAATATTCTTATATTTGATGAAGACAGACACGTGAATCATAAAGAAGGGAACATCATCAATACTATCACAAATGACTGATAAACCATCTATTTTAGAAAGGTTAATGGATGCTTAAAAGGATGTTGTGGGGATTTAGAAGAAAGTGGAAGCTATCATGAAAGTGAAATCCTCAGAGATCAATGTTAATGAAGTAGGAATTGTGAGATTTGGGGAAATACTATGTGTTCTATCAAGTCCGGATCTAAAGAAGGATATTTTTGTTGATGCACATAGTTTTAATTTCTCTATTCACCCAGGAAACATAAATATTCATTGATATCTCCTAGAGAATTATTGGTGGGATAATATGAAGAAGGAGATCACTGAGTATACTTAAAAGTTCCAGGTGTGTCAGCAAGTGAAGGTAGAGAGGCAGAAGTCTAAGGGTATGATGCAATAATTTCCTATACTAGCATTGAAATGGGAGAACATCACCATGGACTTTGTCACCAGACTTACGAAGACATCCAAAGGGAAAAAAATACACTCTGTGTTGTTGTGGATCATCTTACAAAGTCTTCACACTTCATTTCTTTTAGGGAGTTTTTCTCATTGGATCAACTGGCATAGATATACATCAGGGAAGTTGTAAGGATGCATGGAGTACCACTATTTATTGTATCCGATCGAGATCCACGATTAACCTCTATGTTTTGGAATAATATTAAAAATGATATAGATACTAAACTAAACTTCAGTATGAACTATCATCCTCAAACTGATTTCCAATCTGAGAAAACTATTCAAACACTAGAGGATATGTTAATATCATGTTCAATGGACATCAAAGGATGGTGGGACTAACATATTCCACTGGTTTAACTCTTCTGTAATAACAGTTTCCACCCAAGCATCTGAATGACAGCTTAAGAATCCCTGTATGGAAGTTAGTTCATAACACTGACATGTTGGTATGATGTTGGTGAGCGTAAGCCGCAATGACTAGAAATGGTTGAAGAAATGGTGGAGAAGGTGAAAACCATTCAGCAGTATATCAAGGTAGTCTAGAGTCCACAAAAGATTTATGCATATATATTTTGACAAGACTTTGAGTTTAAAGTTGTAGATATGTTATTTCTATGCGTATCTCCATGGAAGAAGGTTTTTAGGTTCAGAAAGAAAGGGATTTTAAGTCCTAGGTACATCGGCCCCTTTGATATTGATGATTGTATTGGGGAAGTGGCCTATTGACTAGCACTTCAACCTACCATAGCCAAAGTACATTATATCTTTCATGTATCCTTCTTAAGGAAGTACATAACATTCCCTCCACATGTAACCACTTCAGAGTTAATAGACTTAGAGGATGATCTTTCTTCTAGGGAGCAACCAGTAAAGATATTAGATCATAGAGAAAAAGTTTTATGAAATAAGACAATTCCCCTTGTTAAGGTGTTGTGGGGAAACCAAAAGTTTGAATAAGTGATGTGGTAATTGGAAGGAGTGATGACGCAAAGTAACCCACATTTGTATTAGTGTGGGAACATGAAATTTTGAGGGAGAAATTTCTTAAGGTCCGAGATTGTAACGACTAAAACTTCCATTAATGAAAATTCATCTCGATCTAAATAAATATCTTATTATGGTTATATAAAATGTGAACTTCTTTGGATTTATGTTTTGGATTTTAAAATATCATTATAAATTATGAACATTTCTAAAATAGATTTTTAATAATTATCATATGATTAGTATAAATTTAGGGGTTTAACAAATCCAATTTACTAGGAAAAAGGATGAGATGGCCTATAACAACCCTACTTTTTTATTACAGACTTAAATACGGTTTATTACATAAAATCGTCACTTTATACAACATAGAAGTTAGAGAGATATAGTGTCTTTGGGGTTTAAGGACATTACATAATATCTTAGAACATAAAACACACAACAAATTTATTGAAAATCTTCCTTTACATGACCACTACATTCCCTCGTACTTTTCATTGCATGGGATAACCTAAGGACATGAATAAAAAAAGGGTGATCAATGAAGCCTAGTAAGAGAATAAACCTAGAATAACATGAGGAATAAATCTCATGTTTTAAAATAGGCATATCAGTGGAGAATAAGAGAAACATGAACATAAAGGCAATTTAAATCATGATAATCATAACATGGAAATGTGGCAACAACACTTAACATGGAATAAGCATGAGCCAAGGATCATTGCATATGGAGCATGAGTAAACCCTCATTGCACATGAATCATGAGTAAAACCTCATTTCACTTGAATTAGCTTGATTCAACACCCATTTCACATGACATATCATGATACTATACTTTACCCAATTCATTGGAGCGCTATTAGGGTACACACTTCTTAAACATCTCATTCCATTCATAAGTGTACCACATGGATCATGGAATCAATTAAAATCATAAGTTATTCCATGTTTAAGTAATTTGGAATAAATACATGAAATTACCATTAATTATTTATATTTTTATAAAGGTTAATACCCTTGATAGACACATTGTAATGGTATTCACTACACAATGATCTTTTCTTGAAAAAACGTGGTGCGATTTCGGCAGCACAACGGCGTGACATCAGGATTCATGAAAATAGTTGATGAGAGAAAAAAGGGTTTCTCATCATATATAGATGAAATAGACAGTAATGGGGTCATATATATACATTTCCTAACAAACTTAATGGAATCTATATGCATAATACAAAAGAATTAATTGGATGTTAAAGAGGAGAGAAAACTTCCTCAAGAACTTTCAGCATGGTAACAGGTGTACATGGGAAGCATTAATGAGAGATAAAGGGGTGTACCATAATAAAAACATAAATAGGATAGTATGGGGAGGTTTTTAATCATACCCCAACATTTTTAATTTAAAAAAAATTGGAAAAAAAAACTTAAAGAAAATTGGGCAAAAAATAGAAACGATGAAATCCCTTACTTTGAACTGTGATCCCAAAGGCTTGGGAGAGGCTTGAGAGAGGCTTCATGGGACCATGGTGAACCTTGGGAAGATTATATAGAGAGGATTTCATGGGTTGTTCGAACTCTAGAGGCTTTTAGTGAAGAGTAAGTAGTAGTTTGGGTGGGTTTATATAGGAAAGCAGAGGGAATTCTCTTTTATTTTGTTTTGGGACACCTCACATTAAACTAATAAATACCACAAACCAGATAATGGTTTTTTCGCATGTTTATTAAAAAAGGGGAGTGGAAAAAAATATTTTATAAGGCCAATGTCTGAAATTCTTAAAATAATAGGTTTGTTTATTTGGAGGTGAGTCACACTCTCAAGTAAAACAATTTTAAAAGACAAAATGTTTTATAAGTCTTGAAGTGCCGACAAAAGCTTTGCAAAATAAATAAAACAAATCTAAAATCACATCATTTTAATGATAAAACATATATTGGCCGAAAATAATATTTATAGTATTTTATTACATCACTATTGGGTCATTATGATGTCATAAAACACATTATATATTTAAACGATATTTAATTTTTACCCAAAAAATCGACTGTCTCAGAAAATTATGAAAAATTCACCATGGGATAATTTCGATGTCCTAATTCCAAAAATAATATTCATTTTATCTAAATTTTTTATAAATATGTGAATTTTATCTTTTAAAATAAATACCGACATTTACCGAAAATTCATGGGTTTTGACAAAAACAGTTTTCGAACCTTAATAAAAATTACAATTGTCTTCATAAAATTATATAATCATTTATATTTCATAAATATTAATTTAATAATAATATTTTATTAAAATATTATTTAATTGAAAAAACCATTAATTAATCAAAATAGATTTTTTAGTTGAATATTAAATAAAAATACTATTTGTGCTTTAAAAAATATTTAAAAAGTATCAATTATAAAATGAATGCATATTATTTATACAAAAATAATGTAAATAGGCATAGTTCTAGGGTCTTGTTACATAACCCCTTATAACACCTACATAAGATTGAAGGGAATGGTGTGTGATGATGACAGACTCTTGGGGTGGCTCAGATTACATCGTTCGGGTGGTAATCTCTATTAACATCCACTTCTCCCATAGTCGGTTCCGCTCAAGCTTAATGTGTTCATGTTCAGATTGGGCTTGGTCAAGAGAGAATCCCAATGATGCCACCTAATTTCCAATCTCTGACAAATGGGATTCATACAGGGCAATTCTATTGGATGAGGTCGTCACTTCCTTTGTCTGAGTAAATTGGATTTCTTAAATCCCTATATTGATACTAATCATGTGATCATTGTTCAACGGTTGTATTAGAAATTATCATAATTCCCAACGGTATTTTAAAATCTAGAAACATAAAACCAATGAAGTTCACATTTTATATAACTGTAATAAGACATTTAATTAGATCAAGAGGAATTTCCATTAAGGAAATTTGTGGTCGGTACAATCTTCCCCCTTATAAAATTTCACCCTTGAAATTTTCATTTCCCACACTAAAACAAATGCGGGTAAATATACTTCATCATATCCTCCAATTCCCACATTTCTTCTTCAAACTTGTGATTTCTCCACAAAACCTTGATGAGGGGAATTGTATTATTTTGTAGAACTTTTGATCTATGATATAAGATCGTCAATGGTTTCTCCTCGTAAAAAAGATCATCCCCTAGTTGTACTACCTATGAAGAGAGTACATGTGAAGGGTCGGGTATGTCATTCCTTAGGAGGGATACATGAAAGGCATCATGTACTTTGGACATGGTAGGTGGAAGTTCTAGTAGATAGGCCACAACCCCAACTAGATCAAGAATCTCAAAGGGGCCAATGTACCTAGGACTTAACTTCCCATTCATTCCAAAACTCATGACCTTATTCCTTGGAGATATGTGTAGAAATACAATGTGTCAAACTTTAAACTCAATGTCTCATGGACGGTTATCTGGATAACTCTTTTGTCATCCTTGGCCTGTCTTGATATGCTACTGAATGGTTTTCACCTTCTCCACCATTTTTTCGACCATTTCTGGTCCTAAAAGCTTACACTCACCGACTTCATCCCAACATGCCGGTGTTCTGCACCTCTTCCCATACAGGGCTTCATAAGGTTCCATTTGGATGCTCGACTGGAAACTGTTATTATAGGTGAATTCAACCAGTGGAAGATATTGGTCCCACCCTACGTTGAAGTCCATAGAACATGATCTTTACACATCTTCTAGTGTCTGAATAGTTCTCTCAGAATGGACATCATTTTGAGGATGATAGGTCGTACTATATATTAGTTCAGTATCTAGAGCATGTTGAAGACTCTTCCAAAACATAGAGGTGAATCTTGGATCTCAATCGGACATAATTGATAGTGGTACTCCTTGCAGCCTTACCACTTTCATGATATATATTTGTGCCAGCTGATCTAATGATAAATACTCTTGAATTGAAATCAAGTGTGCATACATTGTAAGATGATCTACAAAAACCCATATTTCATTGTTTCCTTTGGATTTCATTGGTAGTCTGGTGACAAATTCCATGGTGATGTTCTCCAATTTTCATGCGTGTATGGGAATGGTTGTATCATCCCCTTAGACGTCTGCCTCTTTGCCTTCACTTTCTAACACACCAGACACTTTTATGTATACTCAGTGATCACATTCTTCATATTATCCCACCAATAATGCTCTCGGAGATCTCAATACATCTTGGTGTTTCCAGGGTGAATATAGAAATTCGAACTATGTGCATTATACAAAAGATCCTTCTTCATCTCTAGACAAGATGTAACACATAGTCTTTTCCCAAATCCCACAATTCCTTCTTTATTAACATTGATATATGAGGATTTCCCTTTTCCGATATCGTAAACATTCTTTTTTAATTCCCATATCATCCTTTTGAGCATCTTTTATCCTTCCTAAAAGAGAAATTTGAGCAATCATTTGTGAAATGAATGATTATGTTCCCTTCCTTATGATTCACATTTCTTTCTTCATCATGTCTAAGAGGATTGGATCCTTCTCAAATCTCGTCAATGATAGAATCATCGGGTCCTTTCTACATAGAGCATCTGCCACCTTGTTCACTTTCCTAGGGTGGTAATGGATTGAGCATTAACAGTCTTTGATCAACTCTAACCATATTTGTTGGTACATGTTCAACTCTTTCTTTTTGAATATATACTCAAGGATTTTCTGGTCCGTATATATTTCACACATATCCCCAAAGAGATAATGCTACCAATTTTTTAAAGTGATGATCACTACAGCCAACTCCAAATCATGTGTTGGATAATTTTAATCATGAAAATTAAATTTCCTCGAAACATAGACAATGACTTTGTCATTTTTAATTAAAAAATAACCCATGCCCTTCTTTGAAGCATCACTGAATACCACAAAAAGTTATCCATTTTTCGGTAATGTGAGAACGGGCACAATGATAAGCCTCATTTTTAACTCCTTGAAGCCTTATTTGCATTCATCACTCCACGAAAGTGTTACTCCCTTCCAAGTTAGATTAGTAAGAGTGTTGGACAATCGTGAGAAATTTCTCACAAATCACCAATAATATCCAGCTAACCTTAAGAAGCTACAGATATCTTTTATTGATATTGGCATCGACCATCCCTTAATTTCATCTATTTTTGATCGATCAATAGAAATCCCATTTCTTGTGATGATATGACCCATGAATGAGACCTCCATCAACCAGAACTAACATTTACTGTACTTTCCATAGAGATTCTCCTTCTGCAAGGTCTCTAGTACAGTTCTTAGATACTCATCATGATCATCCGTTGTTTTGAAGTATAATAGAATATCATCTATATAGACTACCAAAAACTTGTCAAGTTAATTCTTGTAGACTCTATTCATAAAGTCGACGAATATTGTTAGAGCATTAGTGAGTCTGAAAGGCATTACTATGAATTCATAGTGCTCGTATCTTGTATGAAAATTATTCTTGGGGATATCTTCCTTCTTCACCCTTACTTGATAATATCCTGACCACAAATCTCCCTTGGAGAATTATTTTTCTCCACAATACTGATCAAACAAGTCATCAATTTGTGGGAGATTATACTCATTATTTATCTTGATTTTTTAAGCTCGCAATAACTGATGGAAAGGCACATTGACCCATCCTTATTATTGACAAATAGGACTGGTTCACCCCATGGTGAAGCACTTGGGCATATAATCCCTTGATCCAAATTATCTTGTATTTGTTTCTTCATCTCCTCATGCTCCACATCATCCATTCTATATTTAGTCATGGATATTTTCAATGCCCCAAGTTTAATATCAATTGAGAATTCAAAATCTCTTCTAGAAGGATGACCGGGAAATTCTTTGGGAAACACTATAACAAATTCCCTCACAATAGGCATGTCTCCAAGGGTTGTTGCCTCCTTAGACTCAATCATCTGAGCCATATATGTGTGTTCAAAGGGAATTAATATCCACGCTTGAGATGATGGAGCTATAAAAGATTCATCTTCCTCCCTGCACTTGAATAGAATCGGGGGTCGAATCTCCACATGAAGAGTGATTTACCTCTCAATGAAATTTATGTTGGCTCTATATAAGGAAAGACAATCCAGGCCAAGAATTGAATCAAATTCCACTAGAGGGAGTATGATGAGGTTGTCCAAGAAATTCCATCAAAAGATTATGATAGGGTAGGAGTTATATTCATGGGATGCAATAATTGCCCCATTTTCCGTACTCACCGACATCTTTACTTCCATGATTTGTGGTGGTGCTGGGATTGTTCTACTAATATTTTTGGATATAAAGAATGTTTAGAACCTGAATCCAAAAGTATGTTCACTATTATTGAATGAAAAAATAGCGTACTTATCACCACCTCGTTTTTGGGGTTCACTTCGGCAGTACTAATGGCAAAAGATCATTGTTTCTGCCTTGGAGGTTGTTGGTTCCCTCCGAAAAACCCTGTCCTAGGGAACTGATTTGAAAGATTCCTTGGTTCATTGTAGTTTTAGGAATAAAAGACACATTGAGGCTAGGTTGGAGTGTTCCTCTCCTCTTTTACAACCACATGTTTTTTTGTCGGCAGTTAACAGCTCGGTGCCCTTCTCTTCCACACATAAATCATTTCCTTGTTCCCTTCATGAAATTTCCAGGGTGGTTCTTTCCACACATTTGGCTAGTGGGGTGCTGTATCTTCTTAGAATCATAGAAATTATCCATCAGACCACTGTCATGGAATTCCACCTTACACTTATTTTCCCCATGATACCCTTGAGATTCTTTTATTTATATTTCAACCGTGAGGCCACATCAAACAATTTCCTCATAGCCGTCGAAGTCATGGATCACTAGTGCTTTCTATAGGCTAGATTTCACCTCACCAATAAGTGTTCAACCATGAATTCAGGGGTAACAACAAAGCCAGAGGCGTATCATGCAATCCTTGTGAAGTTTTTCTAGTACACTCCGACATATTCATCGTCTTTTAGCTTAAGGGTAAAGAAGTACCTCTCAATTTTAAGCTAGACGGTGCGTGGAAAATATTTATCAAAACTAATCATCTAGAAATCCTTCTATTCCAATGTCTTGATCTCCACCTCTGGATTCATATTGTTTATCATAGTCAACAATTGATTAGCTTTACCATCCATACGATAACCAGCTAGATGAGCATTCTCTTTTTCAGAACATTGAAGGATGGAGAAGATATTTTCAATGGAGTTGATCCATTATTCAGTAATTGAGGGATCGGAAGATCCATTAAATGTAGGGGGCCTTTGTATCATGAAGCTCTCGATAGTGAATTGTTCTTTATTTGGGGGCGTGAACATTCCTCTTGACCCATGTTTCTATTCAATGATTGAGTTAAATGAGAGAGAAGCATGGAAAAGTTCATGATTCTCGCTCCAATGATATTGGGCATCTCATTTTCACAGTCATCACATTGATCTTCACATCGGTTGTTATCTCTAGTCCTCTTATTACCGGCCATTGGTTGGAATAAAAGGAAAGGTAGGGGTAACACATAAAGGGATATCCAAGGACAAAACTAATGACTTATAAATAACTTTTATTTCCTTAACTTATGAATCCATAAGATTAAATTTATGCTATCTATGATATACTATCTAATATATATTCTTAGTGTCATTTTTTTAATTCCCTTTATAAGTGTTCATAATAAGATTGTCAATTTGTGAAAGTATATACCCAATGAGTTTCATAATCAAGAGTGCAGCACAACCTGTTTTTGTGCACTAGTTCCCGTACGAGTCTAGCTCAAAGCGATGTTTTTGGGTTTTACCCCTAGGATACATCTATACCAGAGCCTCCTCTACCTTCTCGTATCTAGAAAGGGATGTATTTAATTGATAAACCACTAACCCAATACAACAACAATACTTAGGGATGTTTTTATTATACTTATTCTTGACTATAATTCTTCACTAGGGTTTTCTAATCCCAATCCCAAAAATAACAAAACCTATGATCTGATACTGACTATAATAACCATGTTTTTATTACAATGTCAAACATGATTTATTACATAAAATATTCACTTTATTCAACATAGAAGATCGATAGGTCTAGTGTCTTTGGGTATTAGGAACATTACGAAACATCTTATAACCGAAAATAGACTGCATCGTTATTGAAATCTTCCTTTATATGACCACTACACTCCCTTGTACTTAGCATTGCATGGGATAACCTGAGGACATGTATGAGAAATGGGTGAGCTATAAATCAGAGTAAGGGAATGAAAATGGAATAACATGGGGAATAAAATACATGTCATACAATAGGAATATCGATGGAGAAAAAGAGAAACAGGAACATAAAAGCATGATAAAGCATGATAATCATAACATGAAATTGTGGCAATAATACTTTACATGCAATTAGCATGAGCCAAGACTCATTGCACATGGAGCATGAGTAAACCCTCATTGCACATGAAGTACGAGAAAAACCTCATTGCACTTGAATTATCATGAGTCACACCCATTGTACATGACTTATCATGATACAATACATTACCCAATGCATTGGAGCACTCTAAGGGCGCACCCTTCTTAAACATTTCATTTCATGCATAAGTGTGCCACATAGATCATGGAATCAATCAACATCACAAGTTATTCCACGATTAAGTAATTTGGAATAAATTATGAAAGTGACATTATATATGTATATATGTATAAAGGTGAATAACATTGATAGAGACTTGGGTAAGGTATTCAATACACAATGATCTTGCCTTGGAAAAATGTTGTGCAATTTCGACCGCATAACGACGTGACATTAGGATTCATGAAAATGGACGATGAGAGAGAAAATGGTGTCTCATCATATATACATGAAATGGAATGTAAGGGGGTCATATAGATACATGTCCCAAGAAACTTAATGGAATTTAGATGCATAATACAAAATAATTTCTTGGATGTAAAATAGGAGAGATAAATTTCTCATGGAATTTCCATATGGTAACCGGTGTACATGGGAGGCATTAACGAGAGAGAAAGGGTTCTCCCATCATCCAAACATATAAAGGATAGTGTCATGACCCGACCCGTACCGGGGCTCGAGTCCCAAATACCCCAAGCCCGCCTCCATATGCCAAGGGCTGGCTTCTAGTGCCAAAGGCACAAAAAACTAGGGGAGGCCTCTGCCTATGAAACTATACGCACACACGCATCCAAATCATTGGAAAATTGCAGGGAATAGAAGGAAAGACACAAAACTGCTACAAATGGGAAACCAACATACATGAATCGACCTCTAACCAGTACATGTAATGTTCTGAAAAGTAATGACAAGTAAACTGAACAGAAAAAGGGGCAAACCACACGCCCAACTAGAAAGGTGCCACAACCCCGCAACAGGTATAACCAAAGTAAACGGCCAGTGAGTTTCATACCCGGAAATTCCTACTTCATCCATTTAATGCATCCCATGATCATGTGTTATCTACGCTCCTCTGTAGTCTCAACTGACCTGTCCTTCATCTGTAAGGACACACCAAGTTTGGGCAAAGCCCAAGATGGGGTGATTACAAAGATACTCTGTAGGATGCCCCGTAAGCTCGAGGTAGAAACAAAAGAAGTATTAAAATGGTGAGCAGTAAACAGAATAAATAAAAATGGAAAATTAAAAAAGAGAGAGTACAACTCAACCCCCAAAAAGGAAGAAATTAGACTTGTCCAATCCCAGAGGAGCTAGACATCGAAAGCACGTGGCATACCCCATGCGTCTTCGCCCCTATTGGATGAAGAGTAACTAAACCCAAGTTGTGGGAATAAAAGTAGGGTGTATATATATATGCTCAACAAGAAACCCAAACGAGTGTGTAAGGGGATCTCTATCTCCAAGCTCATCCCAAGAGAAATCACCAATAGTTCAAAGGATATCCAACACTAATACCCAACAGTCCCACATGCCAAAGATGCCTCATCGCTAAACCATACCACCAAGGGTCCTGCTCTGGTAATCACAGAGAAAAGTCACTAACTAGACTCATAGAAGGGCCGAGTCTGAAAGAAGTCTTCATGTAACCCACTGCCCAGCCCCACTGGAGGGTAAACCATAAGAGGCCATTAGGGAACCCATTTCCCAACCCCACTGGATGGTAAACAACAATAGGTCATCCTATAACCCACTGCCTAGCCCCGATGGAGGGTAAACCACAAGAGGTCATCAGGTAACCCACTACCCTACTCCACTAGAGGGTAAAACACAAAAGGTCATCGGGTAACCTACTACCCATCCCTGCACGAGGGTAAACCCTATGGTCAACGAGTAACTCACTACCCGACCTCGCTAGAGGGAAAACCCGAAACAGGTCTAATAAATCCGCAATGCCCGTGACATCACTAGGTATCTCTAACACTGCTACCATGCGTAGGTTTGAAGTGTGATAAAGGAACCTCAGACCAATTCCCTTTCATGTTTCATTATTTAATGAGATCTCAAAGGAGGCTCTACTCTCCGAAACAGATTACACCATTGTAATCCGTGCAGAAAACACATGAGATAGACTACATACTTTCTAAAAACATGCTTATGATGGAAAATTTATTCAACAAAACTTTATTCCCATACAACATCTCGTGGGGCCCACACATCAGACTTGAAAGAGGTTGGGCGAACTGCGCCATCGCAATGCTCCCGGAAAAACATGTAAAATCGACAATTCATACGCCCCAAACAGACACCTGATGAAAAAGTCACAATATGCTACACAGAGCTTAAAAGAAGGCATGTGGGGCCCCTGACTCAACTCCAGATTCAACGTTTGAAACCACCCGGGTAAACTATGCCTCGATGCCAGGGTCACAATGCCGCTGACAGTGCCTAAAACAGACTACGGATACAGAAACTGAAACTCCCAAAGTTACATGGAAACAGGGTCCTCTGGGGCCCACACCTCGACCCCAAAACATGTCATGTAGATCGTACCATTTCGTTCCTTGTAGATAACCACATGGCGTAGGATATTCATTTGCCCTGAACGGACTTATGAAGAATAAGTCGGAAAAACGCAGCATACGTCCGATATCCGCCTCGTGGGGCCCACGCCTCGGTCCTGAATTTAGGCAGTAAGATTACATCAATGCAACCACCTTTTAAAAACACTCAGAAGTGAGTACTCCAACAACCTAAATGGATGTCGGGTGAAAAAGTGGCGCTTCACCGTAAGAAGTCCGAACTAGGCCCAATGGGGCCCTCACATTGTCTCCAAACCTAATGCTTTGAAAATCATCTCAAAATGTCTGAATGAGGATTGGGGTCATGCTAACGCTGACGGCACGTCAATCGGACATCCCAACCAGGAGTTAGGTATGACGAAAGAATAATTAATTAATTAATTAACTATCTAATTAATTAATTATTTGCATTAAGAATTTCATGCATCAGAGCAAAGAAACAAAACCTCAAGGGTTGTAAATTAACATTGGAAAGATCGTCTCAACTATAGGCGACAACACCTCTGACAGCGAGTCAAACGAACATTCGGCTCTTGAGTACGTCTATTGTAAACATTAATAATAATTTAATATTATTAAATTAAAGCGTTCTGGGTCACCCGTCTTCGGGTGTAGAACCCAAAATCCCTGAAACCCTCTTCAAAAAGTCTGTCTCACTAACATGGACATGCAGCCACAGACGGCGCATCAAACGAATGCACTATTTAGAAATTATAGCCCTTGAATGCAAGGGGGCCCAACTAGGCCGGTTCACCCCGGCTGGCCCGGTCCGAACCTCCGGCCCCCAACCCAGCCGCAGGTCCCGCCTGACTCACAACAGCCTGCTGAACGCATCCCTCTCCAGCCACACCGGACCCCTCGGGTCCATTTCTCCCTAGTAGACCGGCCTTTGGCCAGTCTCCGTGTCATGGCAACAGGACCTGTGCTTTGCGGGTCCTTGACTACATCGCACCCCTGAGGTCAGTGCCTCGGAGTTCCTCCCGAGAATGACAGCCTGAGGGTGACGCCCTCTTGTCATCAACCTGTGGAGCACACCACCGCCACTCTTGTTGCTCGCGGTACCGCTTGGCTCCCTCACGCTCCGGCCTCCGCTGAAGCCCCGTGCCCCCTGCTCGCTGCCAGTACCGCGGCACGCTGCGCCCACCCACGCCGCTGGTTTCCCCTTTGACCGCGACAGACCCAGGGAAAGTGCCTCCTGCAGCGCACCGTCGCGCCACACCGCGACCTGCACCACCTGAGACCCCCTTTCGCTCCCCTGGCCGCCTCTCACAGCTGGCTTCGCCATCTGCACCAGCGACACCCGACAATGGAACCTCTGAAGCCCCAGCCTCCACATACCTCAGCACATCCCGGAGCTACCCCTACCGCACCCCATCCGCACCGTTGCTCTGGCCGCACCTGCTACCTAATGCCCGAACCTCGCTGCACCACCCCGAACTCTGGCCATCACCCTTGCCAGAGTCGGGGATTTCTATGACCGCCACCACCGCTCCGATGGCCTAAATTCAAAGCCAAATGCGGGTTCTGGATCTTCAAGATAGGGCCTTCATAGTGCCTTCCCCTGACCGTCGATCCAACAAGATTTGGCATGTCTGAAAATTTGGACGAAGAACGCCCAAAAATGATAATTGAAATGGGGCTTGGGCATTGGCCATGTTCATTCGGCCAATGACCCAAATTCTAAAAAATATAGAATTAAAAGAAAAAATTTTATGAAAAATTCATGACATCAAAGATGGTGCGAAATTTAACAAGAACCTACCTCGAATTGCTCGTTCGTCGTTGGTGACACGTTCGCTGTGATCCCACTTCGATCGGCCAAGGTTCCGGTTGGGGTTTCTCCTTGATTCGGAAAAGAACAATGAAGAACACCGAAGAACATGAGAGAGAGAGAGAGAGAGAGAGAGAAGAGGAAACCCTAACCCCAACTCCTCATTTTTATATTTATAGAAAAAATCCACATAGTGTGGAAACCGAAACTATCGTGCCCTCTCATTTTATACCGCGCCTAGGAAAAACTCCCCATTTTGAAATCAACAGAAGTCTCATATTTCCATTTTGAGACTTCGTTTGAATGTTATTTGAAAATAACACCAGTGATAAAAATCACTAAGTCATTATTTAAAAAAAGACGATTTTTCCCCTGGTTGACATCTCTCACGGCAGGCCCGCGCCCACAACTTTTACACCCCGCTTAGGGTAAACGGAACACTTCGGATGCAACCATGACCTCAAATATCCGATCCGAGCTACCTTTCAGGAGAAAACACAACCTCTCCCTATGCATAGTATAAAAAAACATAACATTTTTATAAAATTAATTCTGTGCACATCGGGCCTCAGAATTGCACGCCTTCTATGCTCCTTGGTCTGGAATCATATATAAAAATATTTCAAAGTCTCATAGGGTAAAAACTGGGTCTCTACATGATTCCCTCCTTCAAGATTTTTGTCCCCGAAAAGAAAAACTATAAAAAACAGCTCGGGATACATAGCTCACACCTAGCTCTCGCACTCCCAAGGAAATTTGTAAAACACCATGTTGGAACAACACGCGATCCAAAGGGATATTTTGTACTCATAAGGAATGATACTCTCGAGGAGATGTGTAGAAATATACACACACCTCCTCAGCTACGACACGTGGAAGACATCGTGCGCCCACTCCTACTGTTGGAAGGGTAGGTCAAGATGGTAGGCAACTTATCAATTGCTTGCATGATTCCTGAATGGCCCAAATATAATCGTGGGGACTTCCCTGACCGAACCTCTTCTTTCCCCATCATGACCAAAATCACGTTTTGTTCCTAGAACATGGTCTCGTGATTCCCTTCTTTAGGATACCCATAGGGTGCATCCCCCATGTATATCTGATCACGTAGTACCTCGCTGTTGACATCACCCAAGATGCAACTCCCTCACACGCTCATTTAGTGTAGGAGTCAACACCATCGACTGTAGGGAAGTTGTACCCCCTTTCTCCACCATGGAAAGCCGTAGGGCGGCTAACTACTATGAGACGTCCTGCGCCTATTGAGTCTGGGACTTCCTGCTAAGGGAACCTGCTACAACACTACCACTTTTCGGAACATAGACTACCTCGATGTCATTTTTTTGTAGAAATTTTGACCAACATCGTCACCTCGGGTTGAAGTCTCTCTAGGAGAGGGCACACCTGAGACACTGGTGGCCTGAGAAAACGACAAAGCGCTCTCCCAGAAGATAGCATCTCCACATTCTCAGTGCAAGGACCACCACCACCAGTACCACATAGTGAAGTGCATAGTTCTGTTTATGGGTTTTCCATCACCCCGACCTGTACTTGATAACGGTATCAAGATTGATGTTAAGCATGCAAGGTACCAACGAACAAGGCAAGTGAGAAAACTCATCCAACTGCCAGAGGCTAGACACAGAAATCACGTGGCATACCCCACATGTCTTTGCCCCGCTCGAAAGGAGAGTAATCCCAAAAACATGAACTCTGAAAAACCCACTAGTTGCACCTCATGTAAAGGGAGGTCAAGCAAAAAACCCCACTAGAAAATCCAGAACCTGCTCTGACACTCCACCACACAACCCCACCATTAATTCCAATGTAAGAGGGACTCATCCACCACACCTCAATACTATCCTCTTTGGGTGGTACTGACTCTCCCTCATAGTTTTGATCACATCTCAAAAATGAATCTTAGTGGAGGAAGAAACCCTCTTTCCTGTGCATTCAAAGCTATGTCAGACAACACCAATGCAGGGTTACACCGACGCCCTGTGTCACCCTCAGTAACCCCTCGAACAAGCAGTTAAACAAAAAGAGTACCTCACGCAGTGTCTAATAAGTCTTACTGAGAAAAGTAGAAAAAGACATAGAGTGTACCTATTATAATCTCATGCATTGCAGAATTGTAGACATCCATAGAACACAGCCGCCCATGGCCTTATCCATCAACTCCCTAAGCCAGACATGGGCCACCTAGTGGTGGTGGAAGGACCTTGAATCGTCGTCCGCCAACCACAATTCTTCCTTCTTTTCTGCCAACACCGCCTCCCTGGGGACCACCATGTCATCACTTGGGAGTCCTCTAATCACGACACTGCCTCTTTCATGGCGGTACATCTACCAACTATCTAGAAAACTCAGCACCATTGGTCGAGTATTCTCATGCCATGTGACCCCGCACATCACAACCATATCACTAGTCCTCCCTGGGCTGTCTCAGTTCTCTATTATACCCCCCCGAACATGTGCCTGAGTCTCATCAACGGGAGACCTCTGGTGTTGAGGCCCTGCCAATCGACGTCCCTCTGCCATAAATTTCTCTGTCACCATTGCCCACACCAGCACCATGAGATGGGTGAGGATGCACAAGGGAACTACACTAGCACGACTCTCCTCTACAGATATCTCGTTCAAACATCTGTGCTCAGAAGTTGCCATCATGGATGACGTCCATAGAGTACCGAATAAGGTCTGCGAACCCAATTGCGTACCTAGCCACTGCCATCACTCCCTGATAAATCTCCAACATCTCTCGAAACAACAAAAACTGTAAGTAGGAGGGGTAGTACTCCTCAAGAAATAGATGTTAGAAGTCATCCAACGAGAGTACTGACTCATCGTGTATCTGAGTATCCCAGGATCTACTAACTCCAAACTGCTTGGTTGAAAGACCAGCTATCAAAGCCACCATCAACCTATCAGTGTCTAAACAATCCTGAAGAGGCAAACAACTGACTCTAGCCAGCCCTTAACTGTTTGAGGGTATGAATCATTATGCAACCTCAGCGGTCTCTGATGCCAGAATTCACATAGCTTGCCCAGCTAGTGCTCGTCATCGGACCTTTCTATCGATACTATCTACTAATCCACGAGTGGAGGTGCTACTGCCAGTCCTCCTAGAGAAATGGTATCATATGATGGATTTTGAACCGAGGCCTTGTTGCTCACGGAGTCGTCATCAAGAACCAGAGCTAGTATCCTGGCTGTATATCATCGCGGAGACATCCTGAATCCGATCAAGGAGTACCATGTTCAAATGAGCATATATATATATCAACTACGATGGGGAGTTGACTCAAGAAGGAAAGTCAAAGACTCAATCTGATATGATACATGAAAAGAATTCCCTGCAACAAGTGTCTAAGTGTGCCGAATTGACAAGCAGGTTATCAGGGTCCTCATGAATGGATACGATTGCCGCTGCACCATCACTGGACTCCTTGGCCTGATAGCCACTATCGAGACACATTGACACTATTTCCCCAAAACTAAACCAATTCTTTTTTAGGGATGTCTGAACAATGCCCCATGGAATAGACCACCTCTAATACCACTTTTTCATGACCCGACCCATACCGGGGCTCGAGTTGCAACTACCCCAAGCCCGCCTCCATATTCAAGGGGCTGGTGACTAGTAAAGAAGGCACAAAAAACTAGGGGAGGCCTTTTCCTATGAAACTTTACACACACACACACAACCAACTCAATGAAAAGGTTTAGAGAAAGGAAAGCAAGATACAACACTTCAACAAAAGGGAAACCAACATACATGCATCGACCTCTTACCCATACAAGTAAAGTGCTAAAATGTACTGAAAAGTAAACTGAACAGAAAAAGGGGAAAAACATGTTCCCAACTAGAAGGGTAGCACAACCCGGAAACAGTTAAAATGAATGTAAACGGCCAGTTAGTCTCACACCCTGAAAGTCCTTCTATTGCCATTGAACGTAGCCCAAGATCATATGTCATCTATGCTCTTCCATAGTCTCGACTAACCTGTCTGTCATCTGCAAGGGCACACCATGTCTGGGAAAATCCCAAGAAGGGGTGAGTATAATGATACTCAGTACGATGCCCTGAAAGCTTAAGGGTGAAAAAAATAGTTACTAAAACAGTGATTAGTGGACAGAAAAAAGAACAGTGCAAGAGTACAAATGAGAGAGTATAACTCAACCCAACAAAAGGAAGAAAGTAGACTCGTTCAGTCCACGAGGACCTAGACATAGAAAGCACATGGCATACCCCATGCGTCTTCGCCCCTGCTGGAAAGAGAGTAACTGAACACAAGTAGTGAGAACAAAAGTAGGTTGTATATATATATTCTCAACAAGAAACCCGAACAAGTGTGTAAGGGGATATCTATCTCCAATATCAGCCCATGAAGAATCACCAACAGTTAAAAGGATATCCAACATTGATACCCAACAATCCTACACGCCAAAGTCTCCCCATCGCTAAATTGTACGACCAAGGGTCCCGCTCTGGTATTCACCGAGAAAAGTCACTGACTAGCCTCATAGAAGGGCCGAGTCTGAATGAAGTCATCGAGTAACCCACTGCCCAACCCAACGGGAGGGTAAACCACAAGACGTCATCAGGTAACCCACTGCTCAGCCTCTCTTGAGGGAAAACCATAAAAGGTCATCGGGTAACCCACTTCCATGCCCCACTGGAGGGTAAACCACAAGAGGTCGTCAGGTAACACACTGCTCAGCCCCGCTGGAGGGTAAACCAAAAAAGGTCGTCAGGTAACCCACTGCCCTACCCCACTAGAGGCTAACCATAAAGTGGTAGTCGGGTAACCCACTGCCCAGCCCCGCTGGAGGGTAAACCCTATGGTCAACAGGTAACCCACTACCCTACCTCGCTGGAGGGAAAACACAGAACTGATCTTATAACTTCTCACTGCCCATGCCATTACAAAGAATCTCTAACACTACTACCATGCGTAGGATCGGAGTGCGTCAAAGGAACCTCTGAAAAATGCCCTTTCATGTTTCCACATTTAATGAGATCTTGAAGGAGGCTCCACTCTCCCAAAAAAATTACACCATTTTAACCCTCGCAGAAAAACACACGAGATATACTACTTACTTGCAGTAAATGGGATCCCTGTGGAAAAGTTATTCAACACCGATTTATGCCCATACAACGTCTCATGGGGCCTACACCTCGGACCCGAAAGAGGTCGGGCGAACTATACCATTGCGATGATCTCGAAAAAACATGCCGAATAAACTATTCATATTCCCCAAACAGATGCCAGATGAAAAAGTTATAGTACGCTACACACAGCTTAAAAGACGGACTATGGGGCCCACACCTCAACTCCAGCTACAATGCGTGAAACCACCCTGGTCAACTAAGCCTCGATGCCAGGGTCACAACACCACTGACTATACCTAAAATGGACTTTGGACGCAAAAAATGAAACTCCCTGCGTTATATTCAAACGGGGCCCTGTGGGGCCCACACTTCGACCCCGAAACACATCACACAGATTGTACCATTGTGTTCCTTGCAGATAACCACGCGGTGTAGGATATTCATTTTCCATTAATGGACTTATGAAGAATAAGTCGTAAAAATGCATCATACGTCTGAAAGCCGCCTCGTGGGGCCCACACATCGGGCTCGAATTTAGGCGGTCCAATTCTTCCATTGCAATCCCCTCGAAAAAACACATAAAAATGAGTACCTGAACACCCAAAATGGATGTCAGGTGAAAAAGTGGTGTTTCACCGTAAAAAGTGCGAACTAGGCCCTGTGGGGCCCACACCTTGTCTCCAACCCGAACACTTTGGAAAGAATCTCAAAAATTACGCACGAGGACTGGGTTCATGCTGCTGCTGACGACGCATCAATCGGACATCCCAATCATGAGTTAGGTCCGACGCAAGAATAATTAATTAATTAAACAATTAATTATTCTCATTAAGAGTTTTATACCTTCGAGCAACGAAACCAACCCAAAAGAGATCCAAACCTTCTTTGGAAGGACCGTCTTAACTCTAGGGCCAGAGCGCCTCTGACAGCGAGTAAAACGGGCATCCGACTCGTGAGTACGACTATTGTAAACTTTAATTATAATTTAATATTATTAAATGAAAGTGTTCCCAGTCACCCGTCTTCGGGTGTAGAACCCAAAATCCTAGAAACCCACTTTAAAAAGTCTGTCTCACTGACACGGACCTCCAGCTGTTGATGGGGCATCAAACGGATGCACCATTTAGAAATTTTGGCCCCCCAAATGCAAGGGGTCCCAACCGGGCCGGTTCACCCTGACCGGACCGGTCCGAACCGTCGGCCCACGTCCCAGCTGCGGGTCCAGACCAACTCGCCATGGCCCGCTGGCCGCGGCCCGATCCAGTCACACCAGACCCCTCGGGTCTGATTCTCCCCAGCAGACTGGCCTTTGGCCGATCTCCACGTCGCGCCAGCTGGACCCACACTTTGCGGGTCCTTGTCCGCAGCGCCCCCCCAAGGTCAGCACCTCGGGGTTCGTCCTGAGCGCGACAGCCCAAGGGCGATGCCCTCTCTCCGCCATATTGTAGAGCACACAGCTATAGCACATGCTGCCTGCAGTGTTTCCTGGATCCCTCATGCTCCGGCCTCCGCTGAAGCCCTGTGCCCCCTAATCGCCGCTGACGCCACGACACACCGCGCCAACCCCACGCCATTGGCTTCCACTTTGACCATGACAGAACCGGGGTCGACGCCTCCTACAGCGCACCACCACACCTCACGGTGGCCCACGCCGCTTGATACCCCTTCCACTCCCACGACCACCTCTCGCCGCCCGCTCCACCGTTCACACCGGCGACACACGACGCCGGCACCTCCGAAGCCCCGGTTGCCGCATACCTCGGCTCCTCCCGAATCTACCACGGCCGCACCCCATCCGTGCCACTACTCTGGTCGCACCTACTGCCTAACGCCAGAACCCCACTGTGCCACCCCGACCTCTGGCCACCACCCTTGCCAGAGCCGGGGCTTCCGACGACCGACACCACCGCTTCGATGGCCCGAATTCAAAACTGAACGCGAGTTCGAGATCTTTGGGATGAGGCCTTCGTAGTGGCTACCCCCCCGTCTGTCGATCCGATAATATTTGATGCGTCTGAAAATTTGGACAAAGAACACCCAAGAACAATAATTGAAATGGTGCTAGGGCATTGGCCGTGTTTTTTCGGCCAACACACCAAATTCTAAAAACTATATAATTCAAAGATGAAATTTGATGAAAAAATGAAGAAATCAATGAAGGTGTGAAATTTAACATGAACCTACCTCGAATCGCTCATTTGTCATTGGAAACTTGTCTTCTGTGATCCCACTTCGATCCGCCAATGTTACGGTGGAGGATGATCCTCGATTCAGTGAAGAATGATGAAGAACACCGAAAAATAGGAGAGAGATAGAGAGAGAGAGAAGAGGAAACCCCAACCCTGACTCCTCATTTTTCAATTTACCGAAAAAAACCACTTAGCGCAGAAAATGAAACTGTTGTTCCATCTCACTTTATATCGAGCCTTGAAAAAACACTCCATTTAAAACTCAAAAGATGTCTCAGATTTCTATTCTAAGGATTTGTTCAAAAGTTAATTGAAAAGAAATCTAGTGATAAAAATCACGAAGTCATTATTTCAAAAAAAAATGACGATTTTTCCCATGGGTGACATCTCTCACAGCAGGCCTGTGCCCACAACTTTTACATCTCTCAAAGGGTAAACGACATGCTCCAAATGCAACTGTGCCCTCAGACATCCGATCCGAGCTATCGTTTAGGAGAATACACAACCCCACCACCTGAATAGTATAAAAACACATAACATTTTTAAAAAATTTATTCCAGGGACACCGTGCCTCAGAATTCCACGCCATCTTCGCACCTAGCTCTGGAATCATATATAGAAATTTTCCCAAGTCTTACAGGGTACAAAAAAGGTCTCTAAAAATAGCATGTGTGAAGTGAAAAATCATACCCCATCATTTTTAATTGAAAACAAAAGGGAATAACAACTTAATGAATATAAGACAAAAATGAGAAAGGAATAAATCCGTTACTTGGAAGTGTGATCGCAAAGGCTTGGGAGAGGCTTGAGAGAGGCTTCTTGGGAGCCTAGGGAACCTTGGGATGATTCTAGATATTGGAGGTCAGAGGTTGGTCGATCTTTAAAGGAATTGAGTGAAGAGGAAGTGGGAGCCTAGGTGTGTTTATATAAGAAAGGAGAGGGAATTCTTTATTATTTAGGTTTGGGACACCTCACATTAAAATATTCAATACCAGAAACCAGCCCATGGGTTTTTCCCATGTTTTTACTAAAGGGGAGTGGAAAAAAATATTTTATAATGCTAATTTCCAAACGTCTAAAAATAATAGGGTTTCTTGTGTGGAGGCGAGCCACACTCTCAAGATAAACAATTTAAAAAGACAAAATTTCTTATAAGTTTTAAAGGGTCCACAAAAGTTTTTTAAAGTAAATAAAACAAATAAAAAATCAATTTTTTTTATTCTAAAACATATATTGTCAGGAAAATAATGTTTATATTATTTTATTACATCACTATTGGGTCATTATGATTTCATAAAACACATTATATATTTAAACATTATTTTATGTTTTCCCAAAAATTCGACTGTCTCAGAAAATTAGGAATCATTCACCATTGGATAATTTCAACTTCCTGATTCCAAAAATAATATTCATATTATCTAAATAGTTTTATAAATATGTGTATTTTTAATTTTAAAATAAAAACCGACATTTACCGAAGATTCATGGGTTTGGATAAAAACAGTTTTCAAACCTTAATAAAAATTACAATTTCACTCATAAAATTATATAATCATTTATATTTAATAAAATGTAATTTAATAATAATATTTTATTAAAATATTATGTAATTAAAAAATCCATTAATTCATCAAAATAGATTTCTTAGTTGAATATTAACTAAAAATACTATTTGTGCTTTAAAAACTATTTACAATGTAACAATAATAAAACGAATGCACATTATTTAAAAAAATAATAATGTATGTAGTCAGTGTGCTAGGGTCTTGTTACATAACTTCTTATAAAACATGCATTAGATTGTTAGGTATGGTGTGTGATGGTTACAGAATCATGGGGTGGCTCGGGTAACATCGCTCGGGTGGTAATCTCTATTAACATCCAATTCTCCAATAGTCAGTTCCGCTCAAGATTAACGTGTCAAAGCTCGTCATGGGATTGGTCGAGAGTGAAGTACAATGATTCCACCTCCTTTATGATCTCTGTCAAATGGGCTTCATATGGGGAAAGTCTATTGGATCAGGCCATAACTTCCTTTTTCTTAGAAAATTGGATTTTTTTTAAAGCCCTTTATTTATAGTAATCATGTGATCACTGTTCAAAGACTGTATTAGAAATGGTCAAAATTCATAATGGTATTTTATAATCTATAAACACAAAACCAATGAAGTTCAAATTTTATATAACTATAATAAGACATTTAATTAGATCAAGTGGAAATTCCATTAATGAATTTTTGGGTCGTTACTTGGCCTCATCAGTAGACATTCCCTGCATGAAGCCCATTTTTTAAAGCATGGAAAGGAGGTGGCATAATTGGGATTTGGTCTTGACCAATCCCAAGCCGAGCTTGAACACGTTAATCTTGAGTGGAACCGACTACGATGGAAGTGGAAGTTAAGAGAGATTACCATCCGAGAAATGTTATATGAGACACCCTAAGAGTCTGTCACCATCACACACCATACACTTCAGTCATATTCATGTGTTATAAGGGATTATGTAACAATAACCTAGCACTATGACTATGTACATTAATTTTTTATAATTAATGTGCATTCATTTTATTATTGTTACTTTGTAAATAGTTTTTAAAGTACTAATAGTATTTATATTTAATATTCAACTAAGAAATCTATTTTTATGACATAATGGATTTTTGAATTAAATAATATGTTAATAAATTATTAATATTATTATTAAGTTACTTTTTATTATATATAATTGATCATATAATTCTATGAATGAAATTCTAATTTTTATTAATGTTTGAGAGCAGTTTTTGGTAAAACCCATGAATTTTCGATAAATGTTGGTTTTTATTTTAACAGTAAAAATTCAAATATTTAGAAATTTTTTTAGATAAAATGAATATTATTTTTGGAATCAGTTTGTTGAAATTATCCAATGGTGAATTTTTCATAATTTTCTGAGACAATCGAATTTTGGGGAAAATTTTAAATACCGTTTAAATATATAATGTGTTTTATGACATCATAATGACCAAATAGTGATGAAATAAAATTCTATAAACATTATGTTATGCCAATATATTTTTTACCATTAAAATAATGTGATTTTCGGTTTTTTTGATTTATTTTGAAAAGCTTTAGGGGACCCTTCAAGGCTTATAAAACATTTTGTGTTTTTAAATTGTTTTCCTTCAGATTGTGACTCACATCCACATAAGAGACCCTATTATTTTAAGAATTTCATACCTTTTCCTTATAAAATATTGTTTTCAACTCTCCTTTGGAAAAAACCATGGGTTGTTTTGTGGTTTTGATTCATTTAATGTGATGTGTCCCAAACCTAAATAATAAATAATTCCCTCTCCTTTCCCATATAAACCCACCCAAGCTCCCACTTTATCTGCACTCAAAAACATTGGAATTATACTGAACCCTATCCTCATCTCTCTACAATCTACCCAAGGTTATCCATGATCCCAATAAGCCTCTCTCATTCCTCTCCCAAGCCTTTGGGATCACACTTCCAAGTAAAGGATTTCTTCCTTTCTCATTTTGGTTCAATTTTCTTTGTGTTGTTATGCACTTTTGTTTTCAATTATAAATGTTGGGGTATGATTTCAAATCTCCCCCATACTTCCCTCTTTATGTTTGGATTATGGGAGACCCCTTTAAATCTCATTAATTCCACCCATGTAAACATGTTACCATGCAGAAATTTGATGAGGGGTTTCTCTCTCCTCTTTTACATTCAAGTAATTATTTTTTATTATCCATCTAAATTCCATTATGATTGTTGGTAAATGTATCTATATGACCCCATTAATATCCATTTTATGTCCATATGATGAGACAGCCTTTTATATCTCATAAAACACTTTCATGAATCCTTATGTCACGTGGTTATGCTGCCAAAATTGCACCGCATTTTCCCTAGCCACGATCATTGTGTAGTGAATACCATAACCATGTATCTATCAAGTATATTCACCATTATTCCCACATAAATATTTAATGGTACTTCCATGTATTTATTCTACATTAATTAATCGTGTAATAAATTATGATGTTTATTGATTCCATGTTATATGATCCCTGTGGCACACTTATGCATGAAATGAAATGTTTAAGAGGGGTGTGCCCTGATAGTGATACAATTCATTGGGTAAAGTATAGAATCATGATACTTCTTGTTCAATTAGTGTTGAATCATGATAATTCAAGTTAAACAAGGGTTTACCCATGTTCCATGTGCAATGAGGGTTTACTCATGCTCCATGTGCAATGATCCTTGGCTCATGAAAATTCCATGTTAAGTGTTGTTACAACATTTCCATTTTATGATTATCATGATTTATCAAGTCTTTATGTTTATGTTTTTCTTGTGCTCCATTGATATTAATTTTTACTAATATGTATTGTATTCCTCATGTTATTCCAGGTTTATTCACTTAGTGGTCTTAATAGCTCACCCTTTTCGTACGAATGTTCTCAGGTTATCCCATGCAATGTTTAGCATGAGGGAATGTAGCGCTCATGTAATGATATTTTTTAATAAAGATGTTGTATATCATGTTTTATGTGGTTATGTAATTATCTTAAGACCCAAATACACAATACCCTTTGATATTCAATGTAGTATCTAGTGAAGTTTATGTAATAAATCTGGTTTAAGTGTGCAATAAAGAGTAGGGTTGTTGTAGTTGGTATCAGAGGGAGGATTAGTTATTTTTGGGATTAAGATTATAAAAACCTAGTGAAGACTTATATACAAGATTAATTATCATAAAAACATGCCTAAGTATTGGTTAGTATTGAGTATGTGGTTTATCAAGAAAATGCATCCCTATCTGGATACGAACAGGTAGAGATGGATCTGGCATAGATGTATCCTAGGGGTAAAACCCAAAAACACCACATAGATATAGACTCAAATGGGAACTAGTGCATAAAAACTGGCCTTGATATAATCTTGGTTATGAAACTCACAGGGGATATGCTATTGTAAATTCACAATCTTAGTATGAACCATTATTAAGGGAAGAAAAATAATTCCCTAAGAATATATGTTAGAAAATAGATCATGAATAACATAGATTCAAGCACATGGATTCATAAGTTATGGAAATAAAAGTTATTTATAGTTCATCAGCTTTCTCCTTGGATTACCCTTTATGTGTTACCCCTAACATTCCTTTTATTCTAGCCAATGGCCGGTAATAGAAGGACTCGAGCTAACAACTGATGTTAAGATCAATGTGATGACTATGCTAATGAGATGCTCAATCCGATGGGAGTGGAATTCATGAACTTTATCACACTTATCTCTTAGTTAACTAAAAAATTGAATAAAAACATGGGTCAAGAAGAACGTTCACCCCTCCAAATATTGAACAAGTCAGTATCCAGAGCTTCATGAGACAAAAGCCTCCTAATTTTAATGGATCATCAGATCCCTCAATTACTGAACAATAGATCAACTCTATTGAAAAGATATTCTTCATCCATCAATATTTTGAATAAGAGAAAGTCATACCGGATGCTTCTCATATGGAGGGTGAAGCTGATCAATGGTGGATGTTGATAAAAAATACAACGCCTGAGAGGGAATTCGAGGCATTGCAATTGAAGGATTTCCAAAATATGTTTTTTGATAAATATTTTCCACCCACCCTCCGATATAATATGGAAAGGGACTTCCACTACCTCAAGAAAAAAGACGAAGAATTAGTCAGAGCCTATGTGGAAAACATCACAAGGCTTGAATGATAAACCTCTGGCTTTGTTGTTTCCCTCGAATGCAAGGTTTATTTCTTCTTTGGTGGGCTGAAACCTAGACTGCAGAAATCACTGGTGATCCGTGACTTCAACAACTATGAGGAAATTGTACGATGAGCCCATAAGGTTGAAATGGATATTAGAGAATCTCAAGGGGATCATGGGGATAAGAAGCATAAGGTGAAATTCAATACTGGTGACCCGATGGATAAATCCAATTTTTCTAAGAAGATCCAGCACCCCACTTGCAAAAGGTGCAGAAAGAAGCACCCCAAAAATTTCTTGAGGGGGTGAGGAAATGCTTTAGGTGTAGAAGAGGAAGGCACCAAGATTTAAACTGCCAAAAAGAAAAACCCATGGCCACAACAGAGGAATGTAATGCTCCGTTCGAACCTTAACACATTGTTCATTGCTACAACTGCATATAACGAGGGCATCATGCATATCACTACTCTATGAAAAGGGTCTTTAGAGGCAACCAACAACCTCTAAGGAATCAAGGGAGAGTTTTTTCCATCACTACTGCTGAAGTAAACCCTGAAAACGATGTGGTGAAAGGTACGCTAGTTATTCATTCTAGAATAGAGAACATATGTTTTGATTTAGGTTCTTCACATTCTTTTATAACCAAAAAGTTTAGTAGAATAATCTCAGCACCACCAAAAATTATGGAAGTAAAGATGTTGGTGAGTATGGAAAATGGGGAAATGATTTTCTCCCATGAATATAACTCCTACCCTATCATAATATGTGGATTGAATTTCTCAGAGAACCTCATAATACTCCCTATGGTGGAATTTGAGGAAATTCTTGGCATTGATTGGCTTTACTTATATAGATCCAACATAAATTTTTGTGAGAGGGAAATCACTCTCCTTCTGGAGAATCGACCCCCGATTCTGTACAAGTGCAATGAGGAAGATGAATCTTCTCTAGATACATCATCTCAAGTGTGTATATTAATTCCATACAATCACGCGTATCTGTCTTAGATAATTGAGTCTAATGAGATGAAAATCCTTGAATACATGCCTATTGTGAGGGAATTCACTGAAGTGTTTCCCATGGAATTTCCTGGTCCTCCTCTTAGAAGAGATGTTGAATTCTCAATTGATCTTATACCTGGGGTTTTACCAATATCCAAGACTATATATAGAATGGATGTTGTGGAGCTTGAGGATATGAAGAAAGAACTATAAGAGAATCTAGATAAAGGGCTTATACACCCATGTTCTTCACCTTGGGCTGCACCTATCCTCTTTGTCAAGAAGAAAGATTGGTCAATGTGCCTTTTCATCGATTATCATGAGCTTAACAAAATCAGGATAAAAAACTATCCTCTCCCATGAATCGATTACATTTTAGATCAGCTGCATGGAGCACAATACTTCTTCAAGTTGGATTTGTGGTCAGGATTTTATCATGTAAGGGTAATGAAAGAAGTTATCCCAAAGGTTGATTTTTGTACAAGATATAGGCACTATGAATTCATATTAATTCCATTAGGACTCATGAATTCTCTAGAAATCGTCATTACTTTATGAAGAGAGACTTTAGGGAGAACCTCGAAATATTTGTGGTAGTCTTTATAGATGATATTCTAATATACTCCAAAACCATGGAGGATCTTGAGGAGCATCTCAGAACTATACTGGAGACCTTGCAGAAGGAGAATCTCTATACAAAGTACAACAAGTGTGAGTTATGGTTGAAAGAGGTCCCATTATTAGACCATATCATCACAAGTAATGGGATATCTATAGATCTCTCAAAAATTGATGTAATTAAAGGATGGCTAAGGCCAACATTAGTAACAGATATCTATAGCTTTTTGGGGTTAGTAGTATATTATCACCGATTTGTGAGAAATTTATCATGATTGTACAACCCTCTTACCAAGATAACTTGGAGGGGAGTAATGTTTGATTAGTGCGATGAATGTGATGAAAGCTTCAAGTAGTTAAAAATGAGGCTTATCACTACTCCTGTTCTCACTTTACCCACAAGTGTAGAAATTTTTGTGGTATTTAGTGACACATCAAAGAAGGGTCTGGGCTGCGTGTTGATGCAAAATGAAAAAGTCATTACCTATGCTTCAAGACAACTGAAATTTCTTGATCAAAATTATGAAATATATACAGACAAAAAAAATCCTCAAGAATATATTCACACATAATCAGTTGAACATGCACCATGGAAGATGGTTAGAGCTGATCGAAGACTATGACTTCTCAATCCATTAACACCCAGGGAAAGTGAACAAGGTGGAGGATTATCTAAGTATAAATGACCCAGTGATTTTATAATTGATGAGAATTGAAAAAGATCCAATCTTCTTAGATTTGATGAAGTCAAGAATGGGAATCATAAAGAGGGGAACATAATCAATCCTTTCACAAATGATTTCTCAACCGTATCTTTTGAATAGGTTAAAGGATGATCACAAGGATGTTGTGGGAATTCAGAAAAAAGCGGAAGCTATCATAAAAGGGAAATCCTCAGAGTTCAATGTTAATGAAGAAGTAATTGAGAGATTAGGGAAAAGGCTATGTGTTCCATCATGTCCAGAGCTGAAGAATGAACTTTTGGATGATGCACATAGTTAGAATTTCTCTATTCACCAAGGAAAAACAAATATGTATCGAGATATATGATAGAATTACTGGTGGGATAATATGAAGAAGGATATTTCTGATTATACATCAATGTGCCTGGTGTGTCAGAAGGTGAAGGTAGAGAGGCAGAGGACTAAGGTGATGATGCAACCATTTCTCATACTCTCATGGAAATAGGAGAACATCACCATAGAATTTTTCACTGGACTTCTGAAGACATCCAAAGGAAAAAATGAAATATAATTTATTGTGGATCATATTACAAAGTCTACACACTTCATTGCAATTCTTGAGTTATTCTAATTGGATTAAAAAACACAGATATTCATATGGGAAGTGGTAAGGCTTCATGGAGTACCACTATCTATTGTATCAAATTGAGATCCAAGATTCCCCTCTATGTTTTGGAATATTATTCAACATGACCTGGATACTGAACTAAAATTTAGTACGGCATATCATCCTCAAACTAATGGCCAATCTCAGTGAACTATTAAGAAACAATAGGATATGTTAAGATCATGATATATGGAGAACAAAGGATGGTGGGGCCTACAACTTTAACTGGTTTAATTCTCCTACAATAAAATTTTCCACTCGAGAATCCAAATGGAACCTTATGAATGCATGTATGGGATGATGTGTAGAACATCGACATGTTGGGATAAAATCGGTGAGCATAAGCCGCTATGAATATAAATGGTCGAAGAAATGGTGGAGAAGGTGAAAACCATTCAACAACATATCAAGGAAGTCGAGAGTCGATAGAAGAGTTATGCAGATAACCGTCGAGGAGATATTGGGTATATAGATGGAGACATGGTATTTCTACGCATGTCTCCATGGAAGAAGGTCATGAGGATTGGAATGAAAGGGATGTTAAGTCATAGGTACATTAGCCCCTTTGAGATTCTTGGTTGTATTGGGGTTTTGGCCTATCGACTAGAACTTCCACCTACCAAGGACAAAGTAAATGATGTATTTCATGTATCCCTGTTAAGGAAGTACATAATAGACCCTTCACATTTACTCTCTTTAGAGGTAGTACACTTAGAAAATGATCTTTTTTATGAGGAGAAAATAGTAAATATTTTTGATCTTAGAGAAAAATTTCTACGAAATAAGACAATGACCCTCGTCAAGGTGTTGTGGTGAAACCACAAGTTCGAAGAAGCAATGTGGGAACTGGATTATGTGATGAAGAAAATTTACCAACATCTATTTTAGTGTAGGAAAAAGAAATTTAGAGGGTGAAATTTCTTAAGGGGTATGAATTTAATGAACAAACATTCATTAATTAAAATTATTCTTGATATAATTAAATGTATTATTATGGTCATATAAAATGTTAACTTATTAGGTTTTATGTTTTGGATTTTAAAACACCATTATTAATTATGATAGTTTCTAAAATAGTCATTGAACAATGATCATATGATTAGTATAAATATAGGGCTTTAACAAATCCAATTTACTCAGACAAAGGAAGATATGGCCTCATCTAGTATACATTCCCCATAAAAAAAAGTTCAATGCTCGGAAAGGAGGTGGCATCATGTTGAATCGCTCTTGACCAAGCCCATGCTGATCTTGAAAACGTCAATCTTGAGTAGAACCGACTACGTCATATGTAGAAGTTAATAAAGATTACCACCCGAACAATGTTATCCGAGTCACCCCACGAGTCTATCACCATCGCACCCCATAATCTTTGGTCTTATGCAGGTGTAATAAGAGTTTATGTAACATGACCCCAGAACTATGACTATGCACATTTTTTTTTTATAAATAACGTGCATTCATTTTATTATTGTTATATTGTAAAGAGTTTTTAAAGGACGGATAGTATTTTTAGTTAATATTCAACTAAGAACTCTATTTTAAGGTATTATTGGATTTTTTAATTAAATAATATTTTATAAATTATTATTATTATTATGTTAATTTTTATTAAATATAAATGATCATATATTTTTATGAATGCAATTGTAATTTTTATTATGTTTTAAAAGCAGTTTTTGGAAAAACCCATGAATTTTTTATAAATGTATGTTTTTATTTTAAAAGTAAACATTCAAATATTTAGAAAATTATTTAGATAAAATGAATAATATTTTTTGAATCAGGACATCTAAGTTATCCAACAGTGAATTTTTCATAATTTTTTGAGATAGTCGAATTTTTGGGTAAAAATTAAATACCGTTTAAATATATAAGGTGTTTTATAACATCATAATGACCCAATAGTGATTCAATAAAATGCAGTAAAAATTATGTTATGAAAATATATGTTTTTTCATTAAAATAATGTGATTTTGGGTTTGTTTTATTTATTTTACAACATTTTAGTGGACCCTTCAAGACTTATAAAACATTTTGTCTTTGTAAATTGTTTTCTTTGAGAGTGTGACTCACCTCCACAAATGCAGCCCTATTACTTTAATAATTTCGTCCATTGTACTTATAAGATATTTTTCTCCAATCCCCTTTGAAAAAAATCATGGGCAAAAAACATGGGCTGGTTTATGGTTTTGATTAGTTTAATGTGAGGGGTCCCAAACCTAAATAATAATGGAGTCCCTCTCTTTTCCTATATAAACCCACCCAAGCTCCCACTTCATCTTTACTAAAAGCCTTTGGGAGGTGACCAAAACCTTCCTTCCTCTCTCTATAATCCTCCCAAGGGGTCCCATGCTCCCAATAATCCTCTCTCAATCCTCTCTGAAGCCTTTGGGATCACACATCCAAGTAAGGGATTTCTTCCTTTTTCATTTTTGTCCAATTTTCTTTAAGTTTCTATGCCCTTTTTTCCAATTCAAAATGTTGGGGTATCACACCTCCCCCATACTTCCCTATTTATGTTTGGATTATATGATACCTCTTTTTCACTCTTTAATTACACCCATGTACACATGTTACACTGTTAAAATTCCGTGAGAGATAGCTCTCTCCTCTTTTATATCCAAGTACTTCTTTTGTATTATGCATATAAATTACATTACGTTTGTTGGGACATGTATCTATATGACCCCATTACTATCCATTTTAAATACATATTATGAGACACCCTTTTCTATCTCATAAACCATTTCATGAATCCTTATGTCACACTGTTATGTTGCTGAAATTGCACAGAGTTTTTCCAAATCACGATCATTGTCTAGTGAATACAATACCCGTGTCTTTATCAAGGGTATTAACCTTTATTCACATATACATATTGACTGGTAATTTCATTTATTTATTCCAAATAAATTAATTGTGGAATAACTTATGATGGTTATTGATTGCATGTTTTAGGATCCATGTGGCACACTTATGCAAGAAATGAAATGTTTAAGAAAGGTGTGCCATGATAGCGCTCCAATGCATTGGGTAAAGTATATTATCATGATATGTCATGTAAAATATGTGATGACTCATTATAATTCAAGTGCAATGAGGTTTTACTCATGCTTCATGTGAAATGTGGGTTTACACATGCTCCACGTGCCATGAGCCTTGGCTCATGCTAATTCAATGTTAAGTGTTGTTTCCACATTTCGATGATATGATTATCATGCTTTATCAAGACATTATGTTTATTTTTCTATTGTGCTCCATTTATATTACTACTAAAAAACATGTATTGCACTCTTTTGATGCTCCTTTCATCACAGAATCTAAATATTGGAAAAAAGGAATATCTGAGCTCAAAGTGATTTAACCTTTGGACAAATATCAGAAATTGACAAAGGAAGGAATAAGAAGAATGTTGCACAAGGGTCGCACAAGTTTGACAATGGTCATGCAGGTATACTTGCGCGCTACCTAGTGGTCACGCAAGTGACGTGCGCGACCTAAGTGATAACCGCCCGGGTATTCTCCGGCCTATAAATAGACCCTGTGGGCCTCCCATTCGGAGGAGGAATTTTTCCAGAAACTCAGATTTAAGATCCCGGTGCCCTAGTCTCTTCTCAAAGCATAAAAAACACTTATAAGGTAATTTATTACCTAGAACGAAAGATCTAAAGAGGGGGACAAAGGCCTGTGTGTTGAAACTCATCAACACTTGTGCGCCTGAGTGGCCAACCCTTAAGGGAAATGGCCACACTTGCACGCCACCTTACTCCTTAAATAGAACTTGCACGCCCCTATTCTAAAAGAACCTCAAAAGATTTATAAAGGATTTAATCAAAAGTCGCTCAAGTATTACCCTGCTGGTTACCCACAGCGAAAGTACCCATGTGTCACGCAGGTATACCTGCGCGACCAAACTTGCGCGCCCATGCAGTACCTGCATGCCTGCCAGGACTTGCGCGCCCCTGCCTTTTAGGTGCCCTTCTTTCCCATTTCACCCCTCTTATGTCATTCCACTAGTCCTACTCAAGATTCAGTCTTCAAGAGACTCTCCAAAGTCATTTATGGTATGATTTCTCTATTTGAATTACCTATTTGAAAGGAATTCTGTATAATATCTCTCAAACCTAGTGATTTACACATCTTTATGTCACTAAAGATTGAGATTTCATTCATTCAACCTCATCCTTTATGATGAGAAAACTCATTAACCTAGGCCTACTTTTCAGTAATATGTCCCAGTAATAATTCTTAACCTGGGCCTCCTTTTCAGGAATAAGCCCCAGTCATAACTCTTAAACTGGGCCTCATTTCCAGGAATAAGCCCCAGTCAAAACTCTTAACCTGGGCCTCCTTTTCAAAAATAAGCCCCAATCATAATATGGGAATCCTCCTTAGGAGTAATCCCCAGTCATAATTCTTAACCTGGGCCTCCTTTTCAGGAATAATCCCCAGTCATAATTCTTAACATGGGCCTCCCTTTCCGGAATAATCCCCAGTCATAATTCTTAACCTGGGCCTCCTTTTCATGAATAAGACCCAGTCATAATATGGGCATCCTACTTAGGAGTATGCCCCAGTCATAATTCTTAACCTGGGCCTCCTTTTCAGGAATAATCCCCAGTCATAATTCTTAACCTGGGCCTCCTTTTCAGGAATAATCCCCAGTCATAATTCTTAACCTGGGCCTCCTTTTCAGGAATAATCCCCAGTCATAAATCTTAACTTGGGCCTACATTTCATGATGATGCCCCAGTCCCCTAATATGGGCATCCTCCTTCAGAGTAAGCCCCAACCATAATTCTCTTAAACCTGGGCCTCCTTTTCAGGAGTAAGCCCCAGTATTAATTCCTCTTAACCAGTCCTAATTTACCTTTGATCTGGTATTCTTCTCAAGAGTAAAACCCAATCATAAGTCCTATCCTAATTTTGGCCTCATTTTAATGAGTAAGCCCCAAGATAGAGTTTTCAAATCTCCATGAAGCACATATACCTTTATGAACCCTGTTCATGGATTTCTTCCTGGAAGTAAATCCTAATCATCATTTAACTGGGCAGTCATACATACATAAGTCCCACATTATTTATTATGATTGCATTTTTCATGGCACAATTGTCTAATTTTTACCAATGCATCTTCTTTCTCACACTGAGCATGAATCACATGAGCATAGAGTGTAAAAGTAATTATGACATCCTTCTTTGAGCCATCAATCATTAACATCATACTCCCTTACTCGAACTACGTGGGTTCTGATTCCTTTTCTAAACAAAGGATACGTAGGTAGCTCATCTTCCAGTTCGATCCCAACTCTGAAATAATCCATGTCCTTATGAATGATAATAAACTTCAAGTGCCCCACTAAGTGGCTTTAAAACATCCTGGTCATCATAATGACCAAGATACTTCTATATAAATGTTTCGAAGGATACCATTGACCAAGAATATCTAAATAAATACAGATGATTCTCTATTGATGAGGAACCTCGAATACATATAAAAGATTCTATAAATTTCTTACTTATTTAATCATTGATTGTAAAATATGAAGGAATACTCATTTTATACTTGGTAATGAAATAAGGATTTACGAACATAACTTAAATCTATAAAGAGAGTCCCGGAGTAGACAATAATTCCCCTCAAAAAGGTGTGATGAGTCCGACCTCCCATCCTCTCGACCAATGCAAATTCCTAAGCCTCATCAGTCCACAAACTAATGAGCGCCTACCTTTGGAAAGTAGGTCCAAATGGATGTGGAATCATTGGATGTTTCCGGTTCTATGAACAAACCCGTTAGAAACCGATCGGATTGTTTGAACCTCCCATCAAGGAGGTCATCCCCAAATTCTGAGGGAAACAAAAAAATGGTTAACCCGACGTGAATACATAACCAAGTTAAAATAATGTTTTACCTATTTGTTAGGCCCCTATTTAAAACTCAACGAGAGGGACAAAAAAAACCATTGACATATGTGATCATCCAAAAGATGTAGTGGTTGAATTTATCTTGATTACGTCAGTTATATCAAACAAGCACTCTTTTCCAAGATCTTCTGCATTTCTAGAATGGCTGCTCTCAAATTCACACCTGTGAGTACTACTGCTACAAATGCCACTGCAGCTACTCCTACTGGATCATCATCCGCTCTGAGGATGACATCACATACTCAGCATCTTCAAAACTGGGTATCAAATGCACTGGTTAAGGAGTACCCTCAACACGGTACCATCCCAACTCTGGAGGCTGCCCGACAAGCCCTGCAAGTGAACAACTCACACCGGTCATCCGAACAACGATGACCAGTGATCAAGAAGCAGGCGGTGCTGACTACCATATCCAACCGTTTCGGGTCGTTATCCCCGGAACACAATCACCATTCTCTCCCTTATTCTGGGGAGGTGAATGAGAAGGTCACTCAGGGCCTTAATTCAAGCAGAAATTAGTCCTTCCTGAGGGCTCCCACCAACAATCGCCGCTAGACTCATGTGGCAGTGCGCCCTCAACATGATGGGGGTACCGACTCCAGGCGTTCGGCTCAGGTTCCTCGAACTCAAGCAGGGAAGATGAATCACCAGAGGAAAAGTCTGGTTAACAGTGAGAAGGTTCTCATTTCTGCCATCTCCGGAGAAGTCCACCAACCTAACTTGGTGGCATGAAATGAGTAGGCACACACACCTGCCCATTTTAATTCTGCTATCCAGCAGACTTGTCTGGAAGCATCACACCAATCCCACCAGGCAATTCCGGCGGAGTACTATAGGAAAGAACATACACCTATTTATACATCATCAACTAGTCAGCAGAATCATCTGACTACATATGATGGATCTCTTCAACTATGTTCAGAAAAGTGCAATCAGCAGGCACACACACCTGCTAGTATTAATCAAGCCTACCAACAGCCTCGCTTGGTAGCATTCAGAGAAGTCTGTCGGAAAGCTCCGATGACAAAAAGAAGGCAGACTCAACTCTCTGCCCCCACACTTGAGTATTGTCAGGATTCACTGATATGAAAAGGAGGACAGGAGCAGGCACATACACATACTCCAATCACAAAATTGACGTATATCCCCGTTCCGGCAGCTGAAGTCACCAAGCATATTCTATCAATAGTGAAAGAGCAGAAGCAAATCCCTACTCATAATCTGGATGTTTTCCTGGATATTATAACAGCTTCAGCAACATCTCAGGGAAACACACATAAATCTATCCCTACCAGTGGAGTGACACATCAATAGTTCACTTCGGAATAGACACACACATCTGTTCCAGTCCAAGAGTGTTCTGGGGCATACTCCCCCATATCATAAGGACAACCAAGTCAGGCACATACACCTGATTTGAGTGGAGATTGTCAGCCTAACCTGGCCATATTTCATGATTAGGCACATACACCTTCTCCGAGTAGCCACTTTCGTCAATAAGTGGTATCCAAGGTGAGTAAGAAGGCTTCTAAGAAAAAGACCCGCCCAACACAGTCAAGAGATCAAGAGCCAATCTGTAACATGGCCTTGCTCGATGCTGGAGTTCTTGAAGCCCTCAAACAGTTATCTATTGGAATTCAAGATTCTACTCCGTCATTTACCAATAATGGAAACATTAATTCCAATGGTCTTCAACAGACACTTCCTCATGAAGGCTTTCTTCATGACAATTCGATCGATCTCAAAGATTCATCTTCAGATGAGAGCCACAGGAAACCTCTGTGTGGTCAGAAGACCAAGGAGCAAGAGATTTCATCTTTTGCTGTAACCCATTATGGTGGTCCTCCCCATGATGATGAATTTCTCTGTGAAATTCCTCGCGGCATTAGTAATGCAAATTGTCCAGGAAATGATGTAGTGGACAATGTAGTGCCAAGAAAGCCCTCTTATCTTGAGGCACTTGCAAATGTGAAACCAGTCATGTCTGATGCTTCATCGCTAGCAGGTGAAATACTTTCTCAATCAGAAGATAGCCCAGGGTGTAGGTCTTTCTCCGAGCCACCCCTAAGTCATGCATCTTCTACTTTGATTAATGATTTCTCTACCAATTTTGTTGAATCCGATGAATCAACAAGGAAACACCAACTCTGGTCAAATCAGGTAGATGAAAATTCATTGAATGATAAAGAGGAAATGTTGAACATGAGAAAACAACTGGAAAAAGGGGAAGTTCTAGTCATGTTTTTTCCTCTGGCTGACTCTCAGTATGACCTTCTAGAAATGATGACGGAAGATGGAATTCATGATATTCATCTTAACATATGGAAAACTCTTTGTCAGTTGAAAAAGAAAGTATTATATTTTGATTATTATGAAAATAATCTTAAGATAATAGAAGGGTTACAATGTCAAATGGATTTGGAATCTCTATCAGTCTCTCGATATCCAAAGGCTGAAAAGCAACAGAGAGCCCTTCAATGTTCATGCCTTGGCGCACTAAGAAGATTGCGTTAGTTAATTTCCAATGAACCATCTTGTATTCGTGTCAGAGGATGGGGTGTTCATGGTGCACTATATTTCACGGTGCTCAATAGTCAGCAAAGCCCACCGAAAATGGTCTCATGCAATGTTATTGACCATGATCGACCACAGTCAATGGGCTTTGATTGTAATCAATAGCTTTCCCAAGAACAGGATTCAACTAGTTCCTCTCAAAATCAAGCATACGGAGAACAAGTTGTTGAATTACTCCTATATCAAGCAAACAATAATATTGAACAAGCCTTTCGTATGGAGCAAGCACATCATCAAGTGATAGAAGTGTCAGAAATTATCCAACGGTCATTTGAACCAGCTGATAAAAGTGGATATAGGTTAATGCATCCAGGTAATTTCCAAACTAAGGTTCGCAAGATCATGAGAGCTTTTAAGAAATTCTCAGACATAGCATGTCAAGAGCCACCCCATCTCGCCAAGACTGGCGACTCTTTTAAACCAACCCTTAGAATCAACAAATAGGATTTGAGGAATTGAGCGGGAACAGTAGGAACAGCCCTAGTCCGCCGGACTGGGGACTTTTTCAAATCATCAATCCCCTCCTCATAGAAAGTCAGTCTTTTCTCGATTGGGGAAGAAGCCTCAAGAGGAACGAAGAGCCAAATTATCAGGAGATTCCCTCAAAATTACGGCTCATCAAGAAGTTCCCGAGGGATCGAATCAACAAAAATAAATGTCTCATCAAAGACATGTAAGAAGACAATATCACACAAATGATGATATAAGGGATGTGATGAGTTATGCATCAGTCAATGTCATCAATGTCGTTGTTGCAGATCCACCAGATGAGGCTCACTCAGGGGACTCAGATGAAGAGGTTCCTACTGAAGAAGATGTACACACTGACACAAATGAATAAGGTGTGCATACACGAAATCAAAGGATTACTCAAAACCTAGGTAATCATTCGAGTAACACACTTCCACCTCTCCGAAAAGGATCCAAAAAAGGGAAGGGAAAGAACTAGGTTACATATCCTTCCTCTGGAGAAGGCCAATCACTCTCACTAGAGCAAAGGATTGCACAACAGGAGGAAGAAACGAAGGAATTAAGGAGGTTGAATGCCGAGCTACTTCATCGTAGTCTTCCTCCTAAGAGAGATAGAGTCAGTCAACCAAGGTAATTTGTTGCAGCTACTGAGAGGGATCACGAATATCCTCCTCTATCAGTACACCCTCACAGGTCTAATCCTATGGGTCAAGTGCAACAACAATTTGAAGTTATACCATCAGTTGCAGCACCAACTACCACATCTGTCCAAGCTCCAGTCATTGCACCTACCCAAGTCCAAGTTCAACCAGATGTTTCTCAAAAGTTAATAACTACTATTGAGTCATTAAGAGCTCGGTTAGAAACTATCGAAGGGAAACATGTGCAGGTTCAACCAGAAATGAAAGTTTACCCTGAATGGGTAGATTCAATCTCTCCTCCATCCAGTTTTGGAAACCCTGTATTCTCTATTATCAATGGATCAGGCCATCCTAAACAGCATTTGATGCATTACGTATATTGTTGTGATCCTACGATGGGAACACTGGAGCAGCATGATGCAGTGAAACTCAGATGCTTCTTGCGAACCTTGCAAATACCATCTTTTGTCTGGTACAAAAGCTTGAAATCCCGGTAAATTACTGGATGGGAGGATCTTCGCCAAAAATTCCTTCTTCAGTTCAGCTCAACTTTGCCAAAGACAACAATTTTTGAACATACAAACTGTTTGCAAAGATAGAATGAAAGGGTCTCTGATTTCATTGCTCACTGGAAGGGATTAACATATTCCCTAAGCATAGCACTCCCTCAAGAGGAATTTTTTCCAATCTGTGAGGAAAATCTACGTGATGAATTACGCATGCCGTTAATCCCTGTGAAATACATAGGAGGGTTTCGAGACCTTACTTCAATCGCTCAGCAGATTGAAGATTCCCGTATACAGGCTAATGCTAAATCTCGTGTAATTCCATCTACTCCAGGATGGAGAATGGTTAAAGAAGAAACTGCTATAGTTTTGCTTAAACAAGCACCTATACATGTTTTTACTTCAAAACCTTCATCTTCTCGATGGGCTCCGCCTCCTGAGCGCCAACAACAAAGACCTTTTCGTCCAGATGATCAAAGAGATCAAAGATGAAAACAATTTGAAGATTTGAAGAGAAAAACATACTCTTTCAGAAATGAACAAGTTTTTGGTTACTTCATTTCGGCCCTAGAGAATAATTTGTTTCAGCTGCCAAAGCCCAAGAGGCCAAACAAGGAAGGAGTTTATGACCGTCCCAATTATTTCCCCTTTCATCGAATGTCGTGGAATCCAATACAAGACTGTTTTGTCTTCAAAGACCTCCTAAAAAAGATGGTCAACTCGGGACATGTCAAACTGATAGGCTCTTCAGCTCAGGTAGCATGTGTTACTTCTACAGTTCCAGAGGAGGAAGGTGAATGGAAATAAGTCAAAAGCAAAAAATGCATAGAAGTATGATGATTGGATGGTCAGAAAGAAAATAAACCAAACTCATCCTATTTTGCGAACACAATTAGAGAAACCAATTGTGTCTTATGCCATTAATGTTGTGGAAAAACCCTCTTCATCAGAGCGAAATTCCTCAAAGAAATGTCATGATTCAAATAAAGAAAAAGAATCAGAAGAAGATGAGTATGTGTCAAAGCCTAAGTTGTCTTTGACTATGGAAGACTTCATGCCATCTACTTCAAAGCCACGGGCACCGCCCCACCAAAAAGAATAGCCTAAATAGGCTAATCAGGCAGAGTCTTCATCAGATGAAGAATTAATCTTTGGTTCTGTTAATATGATTCAATTAATAGATCCATATGTCAGTCGTAGTTTCGATTTCGATGAGACTGAATTCCCTGTATCAAACAGGGGAATCAGAGGAATTTCTAGAGGCTCAGGATACAGGGGAAGACATGGATCTTTCAGAAGCCACTACTCCAATTCTACCCCTTCTAGAACTGTGTACGCAGCAGAAACTTGTGGTAGATCCCTTCAGCGAGCTCAAAAAGAACAAGCATGTTCTTCTAACAATAGCAAATTCAGTCCTGGCATAGTTATTTTGGAAGACCGGTTGAAGGTTCCATCCTCTTCCTCTCAGCAAGTAAATGGATCTAATCGGTATAATCTTCCAAAACCAGGGATATTTCCAACTCCTATCCCGATACAAGATTCATCAACTTCCAAAGCATCTGCTTCCAAGGTACCTACTAAACCACATATTTCTGGAGGGAAACGCAGACCTCTGGATCAAAAGTATGATGTATTGAAACACTTGGCCGAAGTACCATCCAAGTTATCAATTCTGGATGCTTTGAAACTGTCAAAAGATCTTTGGGAAGCACTCAACGAGGCTTTGTCAAGTCCTCAAGAGTTTGAAACTGAAATTGCTGCAGTTGAAGTCTATCACATAGAGAATAATCCTACAGAATTCCATGAAATAATATCTTTTACTGATGAAGATGAAGATGATGTTGTGCATGGGAATATTGGACCTTTGTACTTATCTAGAAATTTCAATGGTGTAGACGTTCGAAGAGCTTTCATTGACAATGGTTGAGGATTCAACCTCATTCCCATTTGTACACTTAGTTGATTGGGCCTCATGAAATCCGATTTGTCTCCTTCTACCATGGTGTTACAAGGATATGATAAAAATGAACAAGAACCACCGGGCAAAGTTACACTCAGACTCAGTTTGGAGATCGATTATCCAATTCAGATTTCATGATTGTTGATCAAGACTCAGCCTTCAACATCTTTCTTGGAAGACCTTGGCTACATCAGCATGTGGCTGTCACTTCATCATACCATCAATGTCTCAAATATTGTTTTGATGGTGAAGTTGGGACATTGTATGGTGATAAGGCCCCATTAAAGACATGTGAGTCTCAATACATTGAGGCGTAATTCTATCACATGAAGGGAAGGGAGAAATCCATAACAAAGGAAACTACCAAAGTTAATTCTCCATATGGTTTGTAGAAGATTCCAGTAAATCCATTTACACATGTGAGTACATATTATGTGTTGCCTATCAGTCAAATTTACAAGATAGACCCAAATCAAAATACTCTTATGGAAAGATCCATAATGTCAATTACGACAATCGAGCCAGACAACATGGGAGAAATTGGTAACCCACCAAGCAGTGACGAAAGCACAAATAGTGACATCTTCATTTCATCTGCTGAAACCCAACAAGTATATACTTCGCCAATTAGGCCAGAAGAAGTTATAGAAACATAAAAGGTGAACAATGATGTCGATTTTCAATCCATCATATCCTCTTTAATACCCAAACAAGACCCTTCATCATCAATCAAGTCAGAAATGGAAGCTTCTTCTTCAGGATGTGAAAATTGTGACATCTTTTATGATCATGAAAATTCGGCTTTATCATATACTATGAAAGTAGAAACGGATGAAATAACACATGATGAAGAAGAAGAGGAAGATCTCAGAGATTCTCCTCCAGCATTTGAAAAGGGTATCTCTACCACTGTGGATGAACTCAGAGAAATAAATCTTGGTACAAAAGAAGATCGACACCCCACTTTAATCAGTGCGGCAATGACTCTTTAAGAGCAAGAGATGTATATTTCTTTTCTAAATAAAAATAGAGATATATTTTCATGGAACTATATAGAAATTCCTAGGATTGGTCCTGATGTTGCTACTCATCATTTGGATTTACCAGAAGAACATCGAGGATTTATGCAAGCCTCGAGAAGAACACACCCAACTTATGCTTCCAAAATTGAGGTAGAAGTGGATAAGCTTATCAAAGCTAACTTATTCAGAGAAGTTCAATATCCCAAGTGGTTGGCTAATATTGTCCCTGTAAACAAGAAGAACGGAAAAATTAGAGTTTTTATCGATTTCAGATATCTTAATCAGCATTATCCTAAGGATGATTTCCCAGTTCCGATTACAGAACTTTTAATTGATGCAACAGCTGGCTATGAAGCACTTTCCTTCATGGATTGATATTCTGAATATAATCAGATCTAAATGGCCCCCAAAGAAGAGGAATCCACAGCCTTCAAGTCCCCTTAGGGTGTGTTTTGCTACCGGGTAATGCCTTTTGGATTAAAGAATGTAGTTGCAACATATCAGCGTGCCATGCATCATATCTTCAAACCCTACATAGGGAAGTTTGTTTAATGCTATGTAGATGATTTGGTGGTTAAATAAAAACAATTTTCTAATCACTTGGCTGATTTGGAAGTCATAATCTGCAAGCTTCGACAACATAATTTGAATATGAACCCCTTGAAATGTGCTTTTGGGGTAACCTCAGGAAAATTTCTCATCTTTGTTGTATGCCATCATGGTATTGAAGTCGATCCTGATAAGACCAAGTTAATCCTGGGTATGTCACCTACTCGATATTTGGGAGAATTAAGAGGACTTCAAGGACACTTAGCCTATATTCGGCGTTTCATCGCCAATTTTGCAGGCAAAAGTTTCTCCTTCACCAAATTAATGAAGAAAGGAGTCACTTACTAGTGGACTGAAGAATGTCAAGAATCATTCGATATTCTCAAGAAATACCTCTTGACTCCAACGGTACTCATGCCACCTATAGAAGGAAGACCACTTATCCTCTACGTGATAGCTCTAGAGTGATCATTGGGTTCCTTTATTGCTCAAAAGAATGATGCTGGAAATGAAAATAGTCTCTACTATCTCAGTCGAACTATCTTGAAGTAGAAACCCGGTATTCAAGTATTGAGAAGTGATGCCTGGCATTAATCTTTGCAGTTCAGAAGTTGAGACACTACCTGCAACATCACGAGGTCCAATTGGTATCTCACAATAACCCGCTCAAATTCATCCTTAGTCATCCAATGCTTACAGGACGTCTGACAACATGGGAAGTTATTTTACAGCAATTCGACATACAGTATGTGTCCCAAAAGATGATAAAGGGCCAAGCTATGGCTGATTTCTTGGCTAAACACCCTTCAGTGGAAGACACATCTTCAGATATTGAACTCCCTGATGAGGAAGTCTTATCTATTCAAGAAAGTCCTCAGGCATGGGAAATGTATTTTGATGGTGCTTCCAGAAGTCCAACAGGGGGGAAAATGGAAAATCCTAAATTCAACAATGTTGGCTTAGGAATTGTTCTCATTTATCTAGAAAAGGGGTTGTTACCTTATTCCTTCTTATTTTGGGAAGGTGGTACCAATAATGAAGCTTAATACCAAGCTCTCATCGCAGGCTTGGAATTAGCGCTTCAAGCGCAAGTAAATCACTTAAAAGTGAAAGGTGATTCAGACGTGGTAATCAAGAAAGTCAATAGAGATTATGCCATCAGAAAACAAGAAATGATCCCTTTGTATGATTATGTCATAGAGTTAATGGCGAAATTTCCTTTAGAGCTGACATTTTCTTATGTCCTGAGATCACAAAATGCTCAAGCTGATTCACTGGCTAATATAGGTACATCTCTAGAAGATCCAAATTGGGATGAGACAACCATCAATATTGCCCACCTTCGTGAAATTTCACCTTATGTTCGAATTAGAAAAGAGGAAATTAATGAAATTAGTCCCATTCCTGAACCGTATGGTCATACTACAGGATGGATGTCACCTATCAGGGAATACCTTCAAAATGGAACACTTCCACCTGATAGAGCCGAGAAAGAACAAATCCAGCGATGTGTGGTCAATTTTAATCTTTATTATAGCCTAGATCACTTAGAGAAAATTCTCTACAAATGTGGTTTTGATGGAGTAATCTTCAGATGCATTGATGGTGAAGAGACAATGGCTGTCATGAAAGATGTGCATGCAGGAGTCTGTGGTGCCCACCAGTCTGGACATAGACTGTCTGATCAGATTTGAAGGCTTGGATACTTTTGGCCTTCAATGATACAAGATTGTGTCGATTTCACAAAGAAGCGTCATTCATTCCAAGTACATGCCAACTTCATTCATAAACCTCCATAGTTGCTTCATACAGCTAAATACTCGTAGCCATTTTCTACATGGGGAATGGATGTGGTGGGGCCTTACCCTTCGGCTACGGGAAAGAAGTTTAAGTACATTATTACTGCTACTGAATTCTTTTCCAAATGGGCATAAGCAATACCTCTCACGGAAGTTAGTTCTAAATTCGTTGTTAACTTCATCAAGTCTAACATCATTACCAGATTTGGTGTCCCTCATACCATATTGATAGACAATGGAACCAACTTCTGTTCAACCGAGGTGAAGAAGTTGTATCAAGAATACAATATCAAATCCAACCATTAGTCTCAGTATCATGCAGCGACCAATGGCTAGATAGAAACCTTTAACAAGACTCTTTCAAATATACTACAAAAGATGGTGGATAAAGACAAGAGGTCATGGACTGATAAAATCTTTCTTGACTTATGGGCTTATCGGACTACCACCCGCACTGCAACTCGGTCTACTCCAGATTCACTAGTATATGGAACAGAAGCCATCCTGCCCATTGATGTTCAATTGCCTTCGCTAAGAGTAGCCATTTGTGATCATTCATCTACAGATGAACAATATCAGAAGCGATTGAATGAATTGGAACGGTTAGATGAGAAATGATTGTGCACTTTAAACCACTTGGAAGTCTATCAGAACCGAATAGCACGAGCTTTTAACAAAAAAGTTCATCTTCATTTATTCACTCAGGGATAATTGGTATTAGTTCTCAGAACTCAGATGATACCAGGAAAGTAACCTCCCAAGCATGATCCAAAATGGGAAGGACCTTACTCAATACATAGGGTCTACTCCAATGGAGCTTATTCATTAATCTCGATGGATGGAGAACTCATCACTACTCCAACCAATGACAGATTTTTGAAGAATTATTTTGTATAAACACAAAATATATCATCTAAATGGTCCTTTATGACCTTAAACTTCACCATCATCCCACAGGACATTAAACTGCGAAAAAGTTCCCTAAATTTTCATGTATGACCTTAAACTGCACCATCATCCAGCAAGACGTTAAACTGTGAAAAAGTTCCCTAAATGGTCCAGTATGACCTTAAACTGCACCATCGTCGCACATGACATTAAACTGCAAAAAGTTCCCTAAATGGTTCTGTATGACCTTAAACTGCACCATCGTCCAGAAAGATGTTAAACTCTGTCCCCTTCATCGTCCTTGCTATATGACGTTAAACTATATAGCAATGGTCCATACATATGACAATAAACTATTTCCAAGTCCCTTTTGTCCAGCAAGACGTTAAACTGTGATGTCTTAACTACATGATGCTAAACTGTATAAAATTCCCTTATGTCTGGAAAGACATTAAACTACATAATCATCAAAGGTCTTATATGACCTTAAACTACACCACCGTCGAGCATGACATTAAACTGCACCATCCACAGTCCATGCATATGACCTTAAACTATTCGTACTTTCATCCAGAATGACGCTAAACTATATCGTCCCTTTTTCGTCCAACATGATGTTAAACTGTGGGGAAAAAAAGTCCCCAATGCGTCCAACATGACGTTAAATGGTGTACGCTTTTTTCCTCACTGCATGACATTAAACTGCACAGTCCCCCTTTCATCCCACATAACGTTAAACTATATTCTCCCTATCGTCCTAACTACATGACACTAAAATGTACAGAAATCCCTTGATACGTCCTACATGCCATTAAACTATACTTTGTCCCTGCTATATGACAGTAAACTGTGAAGCACCAATAGTCCTAACTGCAAGACTTTAAACTGCATAGTCCCTTCATACGTCCTACATGACGTTAAAATGTGAATAGTTAAGGTTGTTGCTACCTCTTGTTTCTCACACCGAGTATGACTCACGTGAGCGTAGAGCAAACCTCAACCATAACACTCTCTCTGGGCTACTAACCATGTGTAAGTCCCAACATCATTTTTTAGGTTGTTGTCCCCAAGAACAACTTGATCATTAATTCATTCTTTAATTGAACTATGCGGACTTTGATCCTTGCCTTCCAGGCTGGGTACGTAGGCAACCTCCCAAGGTTCAAGCCCAAAATCAATCTCTTCACATTGGTTCACCTCCATCTCATACGATGTTGATTCTTGAAACTGCCCATATAATCAATATCTTTACATTGGTTCACTTTCGTCCTTTTCATAAGACATTAAACTATACCACACTTTTGTCCAGTATGAAAATAAACTAAAATATTCTTTGATACCCTCACTTGAGAGGGAATCATTATTTACATTGATTTTCAATCATGTTTCATTACAAAGACTACGTGCATACATGGAAATTCCCAAACCTTTTATCTTGGGTTAAACCATCATTGTACTAAAGTCCCCTTTCACCCTTCATATGTACAAACCAAATTTGTACAGAGGGTATTTATAGAACTATGTGGGCTTGATTCCCATACTTACAGGATACGTAGGAACATTTGGCTGTCCCTTGAATCCAGCCCCATGTCTTTAGGCCTAACCCCAAATTCCACTTTCAGTCCCTTGGCTGAAAAGTCCCCATGAAAACACACACTATGTATTTCTTATAATGGTCCACGCTCAATGACCCTAAACTAAGATCTCTAATCCTTTTGTCCCACATGATGTTAAACTGTAGTTTATGAACTATGTATGGCTTTATTATCATTCTTATGGGATACGTAGTGAAGTCCAACATTTCAATTCAGGACCCAGCCACAACATGATTATGGTTATCATTGATTTGTGTATCTCTGTATACATTGGAAAATACCCATCATTATGTGTCATAATACTAACCTTAAATATTTTCCGATATTCATGACCCATTTCATGAGTTCTAGTCACAAAAATTTCAGACTTCTGAGAATTATTTTTCCTGACTATGCAGCACGCGCCCATAGGCGGCCTTGCATAAACAGTCTACATAACAGATTTGTTAGCCAAAAGATACTGTTATCTGACTATGCAGCCAATTCCCTTAGGTTTCCCTGCATAATTCAACCCCCTAATGGGGTTTTTCGGATAGTGGTAACTTCATTCTTGGGAAGAATGCCTCTTTTGTCCTTATTTGTCTTAAATTATAGTATGTAGGGATCCGCAAAAATAGCCATCCTTAACATATTTGTCCCATATTCTTTTCCATGATCTGAAAGTATTCATGTATATGGTTTATATTATCCTTCTATACATTTGGGTTAGACCTTCATAGGGGTGATATCTATTCAGTTATTCGACAATATGATTTGGAAATATCTTCTCCATATTTATGTACCTCTTTTCATACAGCAAACTCTATACTTTGGAAAATTTGAATCTCCATAAACTTTCACTGGATTTTAGCACTAAGAAAGTAAATTTTTAAGGGTTCTTTTGCCTTACTATGCAGCACGTGCCCATAGGCGGCCTTTCATAAACAGTCTACATAACAAACTTGTTAGCCAAAAGATACTATTTTATTTAACTATGTAGCCAATGCCCTTAGGTGGACCTGCATAATTCAACCCCTAACGAGTTTGTTAAATAATGGTAACTTCATTCTTGGGATCTACTTCTTCTAATTCCTTTTAGATCTTTTTCATATCATTCCTCAGATTCAAATATTCTTAAGTCATATTTTACATATTTTTCTCTCATACTTGAGTATGGTACTATTTTTTAGATGAATTGTCACTGAATTGATTCAATTCTAATTCATTCGGTCAAATATATTTCAGCCTTAAACATTAGCCATTTTATGTCCGACATGAATGTGTTTAAACTGTCCACAGAATACAAAGGAACTCTGAATAAAAGTCAAGTTCCAAGCTCACTAAACATACGTTTTTTATGATTTAGGTAATATTGAGCAATTAAAAGTTTCAAAGTTTGTAGCGTTATTTACATTAATCCTAGTAAAAATAAAACTATACTTACTAGGACCATTGGATTAGGTAAAATCTAAAGCACGTAGGAAAATATAATGCTGGTACAAATGATTAAAGAAGCAAGTGTTTTTCATTGATACATAAGAGATAGAAGGACATCCACAAACTGGAGTCTCTTCTCTTTTTCAAGAATTACAAGAGCCTTTCAACATAACTCTTCATTTGATTTACGGCATCCTGAGCTTCATCAGCAACCACCTGGAATTCATTCATTCAACTGGATAAAATATGATATGCAGTGATATGAGATCTTCTTGGAACAATTGTAAAAGGATGTTCTTGAGTGCGGTTTCAGAAAAAAATTTCTGCTGATTAAACAGTGACTCTGTTTCTGTCCAAGAGACATGGAAGATGGATACATGGATTTGAGAATGTAGCATTGGAAGTAAATAGCCATTTGGAGATAGTACTATTTTCAGATATTACTCTAATGCCATGTTTGTCTTCTCTCCACCAATCAGCAGTAGAAAACATTTCAGCCCATGGGTTTGCCATTTTCATATCTACAAGGAAATGACATGGAGGAAGAATTTGAAAGTTCACACCATTATTGTTGCTCTTAATGCACATAATAACCTAAATAGAGGAGTAGCATTGCAGCTGCATTTCAGGCGTATAGTTCTTTGCATCGAGAACATTGACTCTTTGCAGATGACCATGACGATATAGAGGCAGGTAGATGCTCTGTGGGAAATTAAGATGATATTTCTTCAAGTACTTAGCCAAATCTGGGAGAGTGATGTCACAGATATCATAGTAATCATGGCCAATGATGTTCATCATGTAATCAATCCACTTTCTAGACAGTTCATCAGCCATCCCAATTCCATTGGGAGCCGTTGAATCTGCACAAAATTTGAATAAACTAACTCTTAAATGGGTTTATTTTTCATAAAATTTGTGAAAGAATTCGAAAAAATGGCAAAGGCATTAAGGAAAGTAAGTCTAAACTTGGCGCGCAAGTGTTCCTATGCCATGCTAGTTTTTGATGCACAAGTATAAACCGCACAAGTACAAATACCTATACAGTAGCGCAACAACAAAGAAACATCAGAAAACAGAGCAACCTGCGCGGCAAGAGCTCAAAGGTTTGAAATCCGGAAATCCAGATGCTTTGTATGGAAGTGAGGCCCTCTATTTATAGACGCGACTGGGACCCTGCACAATCAAGGGACGTATCCCTACGCATCAGTCCTTGCGCTCCCAAAGCTCATTTGCGTTCCCTACCTTGCGCGCCCCAATTTCCTTTTGATTATCGATTTCCTCAAAGTCAAATCCTCTATTCTCTTTGGACCCAACTCTGAGTGGGGACATTTGTTGATTCTCATTTAATCATAGAATCTAAATATTGGAAAATAGGAATATCTGAGCTCAAAGTGATTCAATGTTTGGACAAATATCAAAAATTGACAAAGGAAGGAATAAGAAGAAAGTTGCACAAGGGTCGCGCAAGTTCGACAATGGTCGCACAGGTATACTTGCGTGTCTCCTAGTGGTTGCACAAGGGACTTTCATGACCTAAGTGATAACGGCACGGGTCTTCTCCAGCCTATAAATAGACCCTGTGGGCCCCCCATTCAGAGGAGTATTTTTTCCAGAAACATAGATTTAATCTCATGGCACCCTAGTCTCTTCACAAAGCTTCCAAAACACTTTTAAGGTAATTTCTTACCTAGAACGGAAGATATAAAGAGGGGGAGGAAGGCCTAAGTGTTGAAACTCATCAACACTTGCGCGCCTGAGTGGCCATCCCTAAAAGGAAATGGTCACACTTGTGTGCCACCTTACTCCTTCAATATAACTTGCGCACCCATATTCTGGAAGAACCTCAAGAGGATTCTAAAGATTTCAATCAAAATTCACTCAAGTATTACCCTGCTGGTAAACCACTGCACAAGTACCCATGTTTCGCACATATATACCTGCATGAACGAACTTGCGTACCCACGCAGTACCTGTGCACCTGCCAGGACTTGCGTGCCCCAGCCTTTTTGGGTGACCTTCTTTCCCATTTCACCCCTCTTATGCCATTCCACCTCTCATATTCAATTTTAGTCTTCAAGACACTCTCCAAATCCATTTATGGCATGATTTCTTGATTTGAATTCCTTATCTGAAATGAATTATGTGGAATATCTCTCAAACCTAGTGATTTACACATCTTTATGTCACTAAAGATTGATATTTCATTCATTCAACCACATCCTTTATGATGAGAGAACTCATTAACCTGGGCCTCCTTTTCAGGAATAAGCCCCAGTCATAATTCTTAACCTGTGCCTCCTTTTCAAGAATAATCCCTAGTCATAACTCTTAAACTGGGCCTCCTTTTCAGGAAGAATCCCCAGTCATGAATCTTAACCTAGGCCTCCTTTTCAGGAATAAGCCCCAGTCATTATATGGGCATCCTCCTTAGGAGTAAGCCCCAGTCATAATTCTTAACCTGGGCCTCCTTTTCAGGAATAAGCCCCCGTCATAAATCTTAACCTAGGCCTCCTTTTCAAAAATAATCCCCAGTCATAATTCTTAACCTGGGCCTCCTTTTCAGGAATAAGCCCCAGTCATAATATGGGCATCCTCCTTAGGAGTATGCCCCAGTCATAATTCTTATCATGGGCATCCTTTCAAGAATAATCCCCAGTCATAATTGTTATCCTGGGTCTCATTTTCAGGAATAAGCCCAAATCATAATTCTTAACCTGGGCCTCCTTTTCAGGAATAAGCCTTAGTCATAATTCTTAACCTGGGCATCCTTTTCAGGAATAAGCCCCAGTCATAATTCTTAAATTGGGCCTCCTTTTCAGGAATAAGCCACAGTCATAACTCTTAACCTGGGCCTCCTTTTCAAAGGTAATCCCCAGTCCCCTAATATGGGCATCCTCCTTAGGAGTAAGCCCCAACCATAATTCTCTTAAACCTGGGCCTCCTTTTCAAGAGTAAGCCCCAGTCTTAATTCCTCTTAACCAGTCCTAATTTACCTTTGATCCGGGATTCTTATCAAGAGTAAAACCCAATCATAAGTCCTCTCCTAATTTGGGCCTCCTTTTCATGAGTAAGCCCCAAGTTAGAGTATTCAAATCTCCATGAAGCACTTATACCTTTATGGACCCTGTTCCTGGATTTCATCCCTGAAGTAAATCCTAATCTTCATTTATCTGGGCAATCATACATACATAAGTCCCACATTATTTCTTATGATTTCATTTTCATGGCACAATTGTCTAATTTTTACCAATACCTCTTGTTTCTCACACCGAGCATGAGTCACATGAGCTTGAAGTGTAAAAGTAATTATGACATAATTCTTTGAGCCATCAATCATAAACATCATACTCCATTACTCGAACTATGTGGGTTCTGATTCCTTTTCTAAACAAAGGATACGTAGGTAACCCATCTGCGGGTTCGATCCCAACTCTGAAATAATCCATGTCCTTCTGAATGACAATAAACTTCAAGTGCCCCACTGAGTGGCTTTAAAACTAGCCTGGTCATCATAATGACCAAGAGACTTCTATATAAATGTTTCAAAGGATACCATTGACCAAAAATCTCTAAATAAATACAGATGATTCTCTATTGATGAAGAACCTTGAATGCATATGAAAGATTCTATAAATTTTCTACATATTTAATCATTGATTGTCAAATCTGAAGGAAAGATCATTTTATACTTGTAATGTAATAAGGATTCACAAAAATAACTTAAATCTATAAAGAGAGTCCCAGAGTAGACATTAATTCCCCTAAAAAGGTGTGATGAGTCCGAACTCACATCCTCTTGACCAATGCAAATTCATAGGCCTCATCAGTCCACAAACTAATGAGTGCCTACCTTTGGAAAGTAGGTCCAAATGGATGTGGAATCATTGGATGTTTCCGATTCTATGAAAAAACCCGTTAGAAACTGATCGGAATGTTTGAACCTTCCATCAAGGAGGTCATCCCCGAATTCCCAGGGAAACACACTCCTTGTGTTATTCCATGTTTTTCCCTCACTGGGCTTTATAGCTCACCCTTTTCGTATGCATGTCCTCAGGTTATCCAATGCTATTCTAAGTATGAGGGAATATAGTGGTCATTTAAATGAATTATTCAATAAAGAGGTTGTATTTCATATTTTAAGTTGTTATGTTATGATAATAAGCCCCAAAGACACTAGACTTTAAGATATTCTATGTTGTATCAAGTGATTGTTATGTAATAAATCAGGTTTAAGTGTGTAATAAGGAACATGGTAAAAATAATTATCATCATTATCATCATCATAATTTAATATTATAATGATCATTGATGATGGAAACAAGAGTATGGATGATGAATGGGGATGTCTGCCAAAATAAATAGCTATTATGGTTCTTGAACCCTCATTCTATTGATTTGAACTCTTATGGAGGTAAAAATGGGGATTTTGACTCCTAAAATATAAATAATTATTGATTCACTGGTCAATATGGATATATGTCCTAGAAGAAATCAAATCACTCATTTATAATATGAAATATTGTAGATTCTTTGGAATTTCCAATCCTTACACAAGGCAGGACCACTTGAAAAGTAACAAATGAGCATGTTGATGTGGGTTAGGATGAAATGATAGAAATAATAGAGTTCTGCAATGTTTTTATCATCACTTGGTTGATCTATCTGGAAGGAGACACTATATGGATGCTAATAGACCTGATCAGGTGGATAAATGATATCTGAGGATTCCATGAGTGAAGAAAGATTACGAAGGATATGGATACCTGTACATTATGATTCCATTAGATGATATATAGAGGAAGGATTGGGTACATAACACTTTCAACTTGAACCCTTTCATTCTAAAGATTCATTAATGGGATGTTGACTTCAATTTGAACAATGTTTGTGATAGACATGTATAGGTACAACTCCATGTTTATGGAAAAAATAGTTTCTTCTAGCACCCAATGATAATTTGAAACATTTTTTATTAATTTGGATTCCCGATCAAACTATAAAATGATACTAGAAGGGCCATGTATTAAAATTATTATCAAATTATCATGGAGAAATATTTTTAAACAACTTTATTTGATGAATGTATCATGAAAAAAATAGATCATAAAATCTAACTAAATGTTCCATATGAAAATCATACCACCTTTTTTTTCATTATAATTTCACTGTTCACATGGATAGTGAATGTAGGAGAACTATGGTATCATGTGGTTTATATTATATCTAGGGCTAATTTAAGAAATAATTCATAAATTTTAAAAATAATACAATGGATAAGGGGAATGAGGTGGTATATTCTAGGGGTGTGGTTCATGTCACTATCTTAATTATATGTCTATATGGGATTGTAATGGTATCTGATGACACCATAGATACATAATATACTATTTATGACACTAACAAATTCTATAAGGGAATAATGGTCATTAGAATTCGGGATGGTGAAATTTTGGATGAACCAATTTTATTATTGTAAATCCTATATATTATAATATCACTCACTAATAGAAATTAATTCCTACTATTTTGGATGGTTATTCTTTCAGAAATGGAAATTATGTTGAAGGTTCTCATAATCCAATATATATGAACATGATACATATTTTCAAAATTGTTGAGGTTACTTATGGACATCCCTATGGATAACCATCTTAAAAACTGAATCTAATTCCTAGGGGGCCCAAGGGTTGAATGAAATCTCATATCCAATTAAAAGGAGGATCTTTTAATCAACAAGATCTGATATAATAAAGTGATAAAGAAATATTTTGAGGCTATACCTTAGGTGAATGATATTTTATGAAAGAAATTGTCTCCATTAGTGGTTATTTTTTGGCAAAATATTACCGAGGAAGAAAAAAATATACAATGAAGGATGGTTCAATTGTAATCAATGAGCCAACAGATGATCATAATGTAACAAAGTCTATGAAAAGAAAATGAATGGATAAAGAGATGTTTTTTCTAATTTAATTGAACAATGGGACCCATAAAATGGTAAATTAATCCTCAAAATTAAATCACTCCTTTGAAACTACCATGGGATGAATAATATTAATACATCCTCAACCGTTATGAATCTCATATCATAATAAAACCAATCATAGTTTTCATTATAGAAATATTGGTCAGTATTTAATTTCTTAAATGATTTATTGGTGTTCGATTGGATTTTAGTGGATGAACAAAAATAATAATCCTAAAAAGTGGAAACATTATGTGGACTTAATAAAAAAATCAATAGGCTTCATTATTCGAATCTCGATAGTAGAATTTCACTATCAAAATTTTATATAATGAATCCTTCTACTTTGTAATATTCTTTTGCACATACAATTATTATATTTAGATATGATATTTTTGGGTGGAACACTACACCATCTCATATCAAGTATGGGAAAACTAGAACCATTTATGAGACATTAGTTGTGTGTTTATCACTAATGAGAATATTAGCAATAATTTTATAAGGGTTCACTAATTAAATTACAAATATTTATTAAATATGTATACTATTATAGATAATACTGATCAAGGTTCAATATAAATTGAATAAATACATTATCCATAGAATTAAATCTAGTAAAAATGATAAAAAATAATATTCTATTTGTGTGGAGTTCCCATCCCATCCCTTTATTGAAAAAAAACTACCAAAATTTCATGATGAATACTCACCAATCCATCTCTATTTTATGAAATATTTAGAAGAAAAATCTATGTACATTTTTATTTAGTAATTGATACCACTATTATGAAGACTATATGGGTTTTATTTCTTCTAAATAATCACAAAATAATATTGGGGATTCATTTAAATGGTTTTACAAGAATATTAGAAGGACCGAGGTGGATTTCAGAGCCAGGAGAATAACTGTGCCCTCTAACATGGATTTTGACATTAATATGACTATGAGTGACCTCCTAGAGATGATTTATAGTAACACCATATAAGATAATCCTTTGTAACAATAAAATTATTGTTCTAATACCCTTTATATCTCATATATATTAGAGATTATATATTTAAACAATAACTGAAATTTTAGTGGCTTTGAAAATGGGGAAGAAACTCTACATTTAGTCAAATATCTCAAAGAGAGAGATTAAAGATTACAATGTTATATATTATTTCAATACGTATGTATCAATTATTTACATTGATGACTATATAAGTGATGTCTTTGATTGACACTTCATGAAACCCTTTACAAAAAATAACTCACAGTCCTCTTATCATTATTTTATCGATTTGATTAGTTTATATGTGAATAAATTTCCAAATTATCTTCTTATATATTCAAATACTTATTATTTTATTAATTCCTCCTTCATACCTATTAATGTTAAGATAACATTATAACCTTAAGTATATACAAATAAATTCTTTATGCGACTCTAGAACAATTTTTAATCTAATTTCATTCAAGGATGGAAGTCTTATTTAATAGGGGTTTAATTTATCTGACTCATTATGCTAACATAATATTAATTATTATAATGGTTTATAATTAAATTAATGGGAAGGGAATCAGATTAGTTTTCATTGAAAAAACTATTCATAATTTTTTTCGATAACACAAAATATAACGCTTCAACATATTATTAATGAGATTGTTTCACCACAAAAATTTTGTATTATACCTTGGGGGGATCTAATATTACTTGCACACTGCCTCATAGTGTGTAAAAAGATTACATATTATTGAAAATACATGAATATTTATCCAATTTTTGATATTTTTATGTCCATTGACACCCTGAAATGTTATTTCAGTGTTTCGGTGCCAAACAAATTTGGATTCCCTAAAAAAATATTATTTTTTCTATCTCTATTATATATAGATAAGATATTTATATGATTATTAATGTGTAAATAAATGTTTCCCTCGTCTTCTATAAGGGTTCTATGTAGTGTAATCCCTCATACGTCCAACTTTTTGGATGATTTTATTATTACCTTCGTAGATATATGATTAAGGATATAGAGAATAAAGATTTAAATTCAATTATGGATATTAGGAATCTCATGGTCCCTACGCATCTCTTTTAAATAGATGATATCCTCCTCTTAATTGATTTTGATGATAGTTATTTTAATTTTATTATAGAAATCCATTATATTAAATAACATGGGTATGGTCAATTAATTTTATTGAACTAATCTATGGTTATGTTTGAAAATGTATGCTCTTAAGAGATGAAAATTTATGTTCTCAATTTTTTATATATAAAGAAATGGAACATTCCAAAATACTATTTTTGTATACCCATTTACTCTAGAGGGGTTGGGATGAGCTACGTGGATGGATTTTCTAACATCATCAGTTATCAAATCGCAAGGTATAAAGGGTAGAAAGTTTCTCAAGTGAATATAAAATTTATTATGATTTATTATCTGCAAAATATTTTTATATTCATTTTAGATGTAAAGATTAATAAGGTGGTTGATTAATAAATAGAATATAAAAATTAGAAAATTTGTGTTGTCATGCTATATTCATGAAATAATGATGTTCACATTGGCATGGAACAACTGTGAAAATCAACATATATGGAGGAATAATAGTTATAGATATCAAGATAAATAGAAACTCCATTGTTTCTACATGTACATGGAATATATTGAGAACAAAATAGCCTTCCAATAAGTTTATTAGAACCAGAATCAATGAAAACATTCAAGGGGGGAACCACTTTCCCTAAAACTATATATTATTCTCTTGGACCTGAAACAACAATAAAGATATTATGATAAAAAATCATTAAAATCATGAAAAATATTATGATATAAACATATTAAAATCACAATTTATTAGTGATCTTATTTCAAATGCATACTATAAACCTCTATCTTCTTCCAATTTCACTATATATCAAGCTCAATCTTTATTTTAATAGGTAGAACCTTTTGTATCCCATGATATAAAGTAATAAATTTATTCATTACACTTAAAAGAGAATTATTTTTCCTTTGGAATCATTCCATATATGATTTTTTCAACCCAAAGTTGTTCTACTAATATTTATGTGAAAATGGGTGGAGGAACTCTCAATGATGAGATGGAAACTCTACTAACATGGAAAATCTATAATAATATGTTACCAATAGATGATGAGATTAAAATTAATTGATGGTATCTTCCTTCCAAATATCCTCTTTGAATGGACAATAATGAATCATTTTCTCACTTTTTCATATAGTGCCCATTTATTATGAGGATTTTGATAATTAGTGAGCACATGTTCTACTATAAATTCATTTCAAATTCATGTCTTGAATAAAAAATTAGTGACCTAATATTATTATATCTGAATTTATATTTTATGAGTCTCTTATTCTTTTTTATGGTTTTCATTATAATCAGTTGGTGATAAATGGATTTTTGTTAGAATGATCCAATAAACAACTCAATGAACACCATATAGGGATGATTATACACATTCATATTTCCTCTAAATGAGAACATGTATGAATAATTATTTTATATAAAACTATTAATTAGGTTTTTCCAAAAAATCCGATTAAACCAAAATCTCTATGGTGGACCCCACAACTCTTATCATGGATTATGGTTAAAATGGATGGGAAAACTCTAGTTTTGCCTAGTATTGCTGGATGTGAAACTTTATCAAGAATTAAAAGGGTATTTATTGGTAGTTACATTTGTAATTTCTTTTAAACAAGTACTGTGATTGATGTTGAGCTATAAGTAGTCAGATGTGTGGACATCATTGTAAAAAAATGGTTACAGTGATTTTTGGATTGAATGTCATTCATTTTTTGATGTTAATATTCTTAGAAAACTATCCACTTGAGTTCCTCTATCGGTCCTTAATGAATTGACTGAGTGCCCAGATTTTTTGGAAACTATTAATTTTGAGGATACCCATATACGTAGGGAGGAAAATATGGTGGTTTATTCCCTATATAAACATGTTTTCTATAATGGAATCTCATTATGGACTTTCTCACTTAATGATGTTCTTCTATACTTGGATATTTCAAAATTTAAGGGTGATATGTACACTCTGATTTAATTCTACAATTTTTGACTCTTAATTTTGATAAATAATACATTTTTTTTGGAATTGTTTGGTGGAATATATCTTGGAATATCATGGATTTATAATAATTATAATCATCATCATTTTTATCATTATTATTCTCATTATTATTACAATTAATAATATTATCATTATTAATATCATCATCAATGAACATAATCATCACCATTATTTTAATAATTCACTATGTGAAAGGTTTTAGCTTGGGTTTGGGAATACATGAATTGGGGGTTCAAATATAACCACTTATTTGCTTTCCTAATTAAATTTTTCATTTTCTATTTTCCTATGATGTCATATTTGGGAAACCATGTGAAGTTTGTTTTTCACAGAAAATATTTCATCACATATGTGTGATACATACATGTAATGTTTGTAAAAGGGAATGAATGGACATCTATATGAGACGATAAAAAGGGAAATTGGATATCACTGATATATAAATTTCATTGATCATACATCCAGATTTAGTGGAAACCCAAAGTGACATGGAATTATCATGATATGATTCAGAAGTTTTAAGGGACCGATATATCTAGGTCTTAGATTTCCTTTCATTAAAAATATCATAACCTTCTTCCAAGGAGATATTTTTAAGAATGACTTATAACTAACATCAAACTCTATATCTAGAAAATTATTTTATGCATAATGGTTATGTTATATATAAGCTTCCCTGATGTGATGGTAAATTGATCTAGTACTCTAAGCCATTTTCTTAGCTAACTCATGTCCCAATTGTTTTCATTCAACAAATTATTCCAAGAATATTTACTATAGAGGGCTTCATAAGGATCCATATGAATGTTTTATTTAATGGTATTGAAATATGAAAATTATGTAATGATTTATAATATTCCCAATAACCTTATAAATCCATTAAAACTGACCATAGCATATCCTCTACGCTTTGAATGGTATTATTGGATAGACCATATATCTATGGATGATATGCAGTGCTAATGATATAATCCATATTAAAATCATGGTAAATACATATCCACAAAATCAATGTATACTTTAAATCATAATCAAATATAATATAATATGGAACACTATGAAACATTACCACTTCATTAACGTACATCATCTAAAGCTGGTCAAGAGAGAAATATTCTTCAATGGTAATGATATGTGATGATTTTAGAATTTGATAAACTATAACACAAATAACACCATTAACAATAGATGTTTATGGTAGTACAATAAGAAAATAAATTGTTCTTTTTCCCAGTATTATTAATGTCCTGGTATTTCTTGTGACATCCTCTTAGTCTTCTTTCTCTTAGACTTAACATTATAGCATACCAAGAATTGAGATACACACTCTGCAACATCCATTTTTATGTTATCCCACAAAAATATAATTTCATATATTTATATATATCTGGATATTTGGGATAAAAATATGATGATTATCATTTATATTTATACCATATCTCATTTTTTTTCTTACCTTTTTTTGATGGTACACATACACGGTTCTATAACCTTATTATTAATTTATAATCACTGTTGAAATCTGGATCATTTCCTACATCCTTTTAGACATATGCATCCTCCCTATATGACTCTCCAACCCTCACATGGATGGATGATTGAAAATTAATATGATAAATATATGATATGTCCTTATTACACATAATTTTAATATATATCTTCTATATTTCTATACATATTATATCACCTAAAGTCCTCATCATAGAAAAACTAACATAGTTTTATTACTGAGGGCACCATAAACCTTATTAAACTTCAAATTGTGGTAGTTTACTTTGAAATCATAATCATTAATCAGAACCATCCACCTCTTTTGGTACATATTCAAATCTTTATACTTTAATATATGCATCAATACATTTTTATATGTATATATGTCTCATGTTTCATAGTAACAAAATTCTCTCCATTTTCAACAATAACATTTTCAATTCCAACTGCAAATAATTTTTACTATTAATTTTCAATTGGAAAGAGGCATAATCTATCACCATATAATTATGTATAATAACACAACCCATTCATTTCTTTTATGAACCACTATAGATAAAAACCATTCTCTACTATAGGGTAGTGAGAGTAAAGGATTACTGACCATCCAAATCGTTATCTCCTTATTGCTTTCCAAACATTCTATTATCTAATGGATTTTGGATCCATTCCGTATCAACATGGTTATCGGGATAGATATCCTAGATAAATATATCAAAATACATCAATAGTGTCCATAAAATATTATAAAACAATTCAACTCAATTATCATGGTTGGTTCGGTCCATTGTTTAATAACTTATATCCCCAAGGGATCTAACAATAAAACCACACTTGATATTATATGACTACGAATTTGACTTCCTTGGAAAAAATAACACTTGGTAAATTTACCATTTATCCCCTCGTTCCTTAGGGTATTCAACACAATCATCAAATTTTCATCGCACTTATCCTTTCGGTTTAAATATATAAAAAATATCTCTAAAGACTTGAAAAACTATTAATGGTTATCACTAAACACTGTATTCATTATATCCATGAAGGTATTTTGGTAATTTCACTGTCCAAATGTAATTATTATAAATTCATAATCATCATTCCTTATATGGAAGAATTTAATTGGTGTATCCTTTTTGAACCTAAGGTGATGATATCTAGATGGATGTTTAAACATTATTTTTTTTGAGTTCCTCATAATTGGTCAAACAAATTATCAATATGAGGTATATTAAACTACTTCATAATATAAATATTTTTATTTTTATTATAATAAAAGAAATATTCAATGACCCATATTTATTCTTAGTATAAATGAGTGGTGAAATCCATGGTGATGTAATAGTCTAAAAGAAACAATTATCAATATTTTACTGGGTTTTATTCTTTAATTTCTGTAACTCAATAAAGGCCATTAAATATTTGTTCAGAAATACATACTATCCCAAACCATCCAAGGTCAACCCGGAACATGTCACATGATACATCCCATGATAAGCCTAAGTGGTGTTCTCCATCCTCTCATGTTGGATAACAGTGTTGAGCATTTAATAAAACTCAGTTGGGATTGATTATTACTGCAAAAAAAAAAAAAGAAATAGAACCTGAAAAAATATACACTAGATACTAATGAAATAAAATTGGATATACCTCGGTGTGACCCTAAGGGTCACCACCAACCACTGAACCAACATCGCTCTATGGAGACTGAGACCGAGATGGAAGCTTCTGTAGAAGATAAAAACAAGGATATGAATATTGACATGAATATTAAAACTAAATAGGTGTTCCTGAATAAAATGATCCTTATTCCATAACATAAACAAGAAATCTAAATCATGAGAGATTAAAAATAATACATAAATAAAGTAAGCCTTACTATTATTTCAAAATTAAATATCATGCTTCCATTATTTTAGTAAACCCATTTTCATTAAATTTTCCAAATAGTTTCCCAAAAATGTTATAATGAGTTTTTTATATTGATTTCATATTATTAGAGCAAGAATACATGAATTTTATTACTTTATAAATGAAAAGAAAACTATGAAAATACAATTTCAAATATTACCACAAAAAGAAGCGTAAAAGATAGAAAAAACCATGAGAAATTCATATATAGATAGTGTTAGTGGGGTCCAGGGACACTCATTCTATTAGTGATCAACCAAAGACATTATTTTAATCTCCTTCTTAGGATAAACATTCCCAATTATTTTAATTTAGTTATTTTTTAATGTAATCCTTTTTATAATACCAATACATGACCCTATCATCTTTCATTGCATACTAGACATATTTTCTCACCTTAGTACCCAAGCTTATCATGTTCCATGATCAAATTTATGCGAGTTTTTGTCATAATTTTGTATACATACATATCATATTCGTTATGAAAAATGAATCATCCTTCTCAACCATGATATCCCTCCCTAATAATAACCCCTTTACAAGGTATATAAAATAATCACAAGCCTCTTTATAAGAAATATATCACAAATCACACATCTAACACATACGCCACATTTTTAATTAATGGGGCATTTATTATTAGAGGTTTTCCATTCTTTAAAACATCTCAAAGGGCCAACTGAGCATGAACATTTTAAAAAAACATTTTCCTCTTAGAAAACACCTTAGGGAATGAAAAGATTATTATTATTTTGATGAAAATCATATTTGAAACTAAATGTATATATGAAATACATTATATTTAAAAAATTATATTTAAATAATTTATTTACAAGAATGATCCATATTAAATTCTTAGCTAAAAACTAGAAAACAATTTGGAAATTCATCTCTTAGTGTCACAACCAATTACTTAATATATCTGAATTTGATAACAAAGGAAAAAAACATTTAAAACACCATGAAATCATAGATTTAAAAACAAATACTTAGTCTAAGGTATCCCACATAAAAACAACATTCATTTAATAAAAAATTCCAAAACCACTTCAAATTTACATTTCACTAGAAATTGGAAGAAGAATTAGTTTAGAATCATAGGGATGGGAGGGGGAGGTCTCATGTTGGGAGCACTTGTGCTATGGTGTCATGAACTCAGTGGGGTGGGGGAGGAGTAAATCATGGAGTGAGGGGGGGGGGACACAATATAGGGTTTAATAAAACAAAATAATAATAATAATAATAATAATTTCAATACTAATAATAATATTTATAAAAATAATGATTTAAATTTAAATTTTTTCTCTTTTTTATATTATTTTTTAAGCCTCAGAAAACTATACGGTTTGGAAACATGGTCTACAAGACCATGTTCTAACCATGTGGTTTCCTCTCTTTATATGGTAAGGGACCTTATAGGCTTTAGGGGATGTATACAGGCATGTTTACCAAACCGTGTAGGCACAAGGGTGATTCTTTCCAAACCAAATGTTTTTCCTAGGTTGGCGTATTATTTCCCCAAACTATGTGTCAAACATGTTCCACTCCTTTTTTTCTTTACAAATCACCTGGTTATAGGGAAAAACTCTTCAAACTCTCTTGAACACAAAGGAATTGAACAAAAACAATGATATGAAAAAAATAAAAAGAAAATTGAGGGCGGAGTGTGACAATTCACCCCAATAATAACACTTTCAACCTCGAGAAAATCCCAAAATACTTAATTAAATGAGAAGGAACACAAAATAAAACAAAATGAAAAACTCGACCACCAAATTATGGAGAATAAAAACACACTTGTCACCCAAATTTTGAAAATCCAAAAACCACCATGAATCCCATAATATCATCCTCAAGGAACCAGCTCGACAACCTAATATGCAGTTTATGAGACCAAAGGACTCAAATAAATGAATGAAAGGACCATGATAAGAAACTCCTATTTACAAACACCACTCAAGTTGGAACACCCCAACCCCTAAGATAGAAATTACTATGAAAACCCATCATGGCCCTTTTAGGATCATTGCAATAACCTATCACATGAAGCATTATTAAAGAAAACTGAACTACTTTGATTTTGGTTGCGTAGGGTGGAATCAAGAGTCACAAGGGAATCTTGAGTTTGAAATTACAAAAAATCAAATAACAAAGAATATACATCTAGGCTCGCCAGAAGATGACCATGGGTTAACTCTCTACCATTTTATAATCATGGTTAATTTATGGTTCCTTAAACCAGAACATACTAAAAAAACAAAAAAAATAAGAAGATATAAAACCCTTATAATACGAAACATGGGACAAAAAATACCACCATTACACATCAACAATACTCAGAACATTTCCAAGAGGTCACCTTTTAAAAAGAGTTCACAAAATACTAATAGAATCATTCTTGATACCCAAATTAAGACAACACTATGAAATATATTAATTTAAAAAATAATAATTTTACTAAAAAAATATGTTTGAAATTGAGCATGTTCCAGTGCTATGTTTATCCAAAATAGATAGAAGGTTCTATAAGGTAGTAGATCTAGATCCATATCACTTCATAGAACCACCTAATAAAAAAATAAAATAAACTTGATGGATGACATTATAACAGACCTTTGGTGCTATGTAGTATGAAAACATCAAGTTATACCACACTAATAAAAAAGCCAGAGAATACTCTTGGATGATACTTGTCGGATGAAACAAAACAAGCATTTCAAACCTCTTCTCAATTGGATAGATAGAACTTAAATAACATACATTCTAAATAGTTCACCTCATAAATTCTTTATAATTTTCAGGGAGTAATGTAAATACCTGATGAAATATTGAGTTGATGCACACTTGAAATAATAGATACATGAACAATTCATATTCGATGAGATTCATGGACACAACACCAGATAGATATGGATATTATCATCCTCCAATAACAAGGAATATCTCTTATCTATCCATTACAACTCTAAATCCTTCAGTATCATTATGTCATGATAGAAGTATCGTTGAATGAACAATTTTTTTAAGCATTCCCATGAGAAAATCTCTTATGGTTTAGTATCAATAAAAAAATCCTACCACTCTTGGCTAGGGACTTAAAACATGAAGGTATAAATATCATTATTAAGAGGTTTATGTGACTCATAATTGAAAAATATATCCTCAATAATTCGAATCCATTCCATCGATTCCCATAATTCTTGCTAAGTGAAGAAACGAGGAGGGTTCGAATCATGAATACTCTGGATGGACTCAAGATATTTAGGACCACTAAGAACCATATCCAAAATAGATAAAATAAATGTAAAAAGTAAAACTGGGTTAATTTAAATACACATGATGTAATATTCACCCTTAAATGCCTTTCAAAATCTATTAGAACCCATTGGGGGCATACTCTTAAAATTGGAAGCATGGGACCAAATCAACACAAAACATTAAAAAACATTCCACATCATAATCATAAATCATGAAAACATACATAAAAAACCAGTTAAACACCATTTCTAATATACCCATAACCAAAAAAAGACCTAAATGAAAATTCCCAAATCACAAAAGAAAGCATCAAATAACAACTACTTATCAAAACCTCAAAATTTCCCTTTTGAAAAAATTTTCAAATAGAAAATAATATTGATATGTTGGGAACATACCAATGGTATTCCAGGAATCATAAAAAATATACATTAACATTCCATATCAGGTACCCATCCACACATACCAAAAAATCGTCCACTTACACACAAGCATCCATATATGTGATTATTCATAATAATATAATTATGGAAAATAAGATATTTTCATTTCGAAAATAAAACATTGAAACCAAATTCAAATTCAGAAAATTCTTAATACACCACTTATCATCCCAATGTAATGAATATATCTAATTCCAAAATATTTTTTAAATCCATTTTTGATTATCTTTTTGTAAAACCATTCAATGATCCACAAAAAACTCCTAAACAGAATTTTATTTTTTAAAAACATTATTTTCAACAATAAAAGAATTTAATTATAAAAATACAATTTCAGTAAACGATTAACCCATTTAAAACTCAAGAAAAATCACATACAATAATATCATAACACTGCCATGAAAAATAGTAACCCAATAATCAAATAATCAAATTCCCAAAACCTCAAAAGAACCACTACTAAACACGACATGGTTGTATTGTTTGGAAGGCCATGAATGAACCATGTGAGAACATTGGAGGTCATCAGAGGTTGATGGATGATCTATGAATGGTTTTCTAGACTGAGTATAGAAACCATGAAATCCTTGGAATTCGTCCAGAATAGTCACTTCAAACTTTTTGTTTCTGAAAATAAGCCACCTATTTGTAATGAAAAAGAATTCAATCCATCAAAAGACAATGCCTCTAAAAATTTAGAGATTCAAACTCATATTTTGAGGAACAACCATCATGAAACACCCTATAAATTCATGAATCCTTTCAATTTTATAGTGATAAATAACTTAACCATTATTGAAATATTGAATTCCAAAAATCCTTTCTCCAAACTACCAAACATCCGAAAATAACATGGGATAAGGGGGCTGATACAATTATTTCACAAAACCAGGTCAAACCTAATCAAATCACCTAATATGGCATGCGATAAGGATTGGATGGTGTTTCAAATCCTCCCAGGCTAGAAAATAGTGCAATACATAAAACAAAACTCATTATTGAAAGATATATTCGATAGAAAATTGAAAAATTATAACTAAAAAATTTAAATAATCACTAAATAAAAATTGAAATAAAACTGGAAAACCATTGTGATAACTTGTGTGTCACCACTAACATCCTAACAAACATCAATCCATGGAATTTGAGACCAAATTGGAAGTTATCTAGAAGATAAAAGAAATGATAAAGATATTTGTGTAGGCATTAAATATCATTAGGGGTTCTCGAATAAACTACTCCTATGCATTAACATTAATAACATATCCAAATAATTCTTGTTTGAAAAAGACTCATATAGAATTTATGGTTTTCAATTCATTTAAAAACAAGTATAAATCAACTATTCTTTTAGTAAACCCATTATAATTGACCTTTATAGAATAGTTTCTAAAACATTATGAAACAAATGTTTTAGAATGGATTCATAAAATAAGAGAAAGTAAACATGAGTGTTATTACTTAAGACATGAAAATAGAATTAAAAAAAGATAATTACAAATTGTACTATGAAATTAAATATTAAACGAGAGAATCACCATGGGAAATTCCTATGTAACTAGGGTTAGTGGGGTCATAGGATCCTCAAACTCTTAGTGATCGTGAAAGGACATGAACGTTTATCTAATGCTCAAAGAAACCAATCCCCATCATCATAATTTAGTTAGTTTTGTAAATAAGTCCTTCTAGGGAGACCATGCCATGGACCTGCTGAATCACCTAGAATACTAGACCAAGACTGCCCAACTAGTTACCTGTGATTCTCATGTTCCATGATCAAATGAAGGTGTGTTTCTATAAAGATATCATATAAATATATATATCATATTATTTACCCAAAACCCATCAATCTTCTACCCCTGATATCCCTCCTTAAGAACATCCCTATCCAGGTCACGTAGACCAAGAACGAGCCATTTTACTAGGAATATATAAAAAAATCACACATCTAAAACATACATAAAATTTTAAATTTAAAGGGAATTCCTTATCAGGGGTTTTCCTTTCTAGAAAAAAATTCAATGTTCCAACCAGGCCTCATTATTTAAAAGGAAAAATTTTAATTTATGAAAATAGATTAGTAGACCACTAATTTTTTTGATTGAAATAATTTATGTAAATAATTTCAAATTTAATATACCATACATTTCAAAACATATATTCAAATAATGCATTAATATGAATGAACCAAACTAAAATCTTAAGTAAAATATAGAATACATGTGAAATGTCATATACACATGCCACAAAAAACAACTTAATATATATGAATTTCCTAACAAAAAGTAAAACGTACTTTTTAAAAACCAATCAATATTATATTTTAAATTAAAGGATTATATATTGGGATATTACAAAAAATTTATTATTTTATGAAGAAAACCTGACACCACTTATCACTTACAAGTATATACACTTATATATATATATATATATATCATTTCACCAAATTTACACATTCCCCTAGTCGTGAGGGAGGATGTTCAAGGGGAACATTGATATAGACGATCATACCTATATTTATACATGAATTCCACCTTCAATGAGCCACATGATACCCTAAATAACATTATAAATATAGAAATAAAAAACCTAACTAATGTTGTGGATAATAATTAAAATGAGTGAAAAACTACTAGATCCAATGGAGAATCTACTACCTTCAATTGATTTGGATAGAACCGACCTCAATAGGACCTAATGACCCTTGAAATTAATAAAAAAAATCCCTCAAAATGGGTTAGTGTTTAGCTATGGAATGAGATATCCAAAGAAAAGAATTGAAAATAAGAAAATAAGGAATAAAAGAGAGGTGGATAGGAGGGGAAAATAACTGGACATGATCACCTAGGAAATCAAAAGTCGAATCATATAAGAATCAAATAGAGTATAAGGGATGTTGTACATCAGGATCCCTTGGGGTGGGGTATCGCAAACTGATGGGGGGGGGGGGATCATTTGAGGAATTTATAAAACATAATAATATTAATAATAATAATATAAAAATTTATAATGATCCTTATAATAAAAAAACATTTTTTCTCTGTTTTGTGTTTTATTTTTTTAAAGCCTGAGCTGACCACATAGTTTTGCCACACAGTCTGATAAACCATGCCCAATATATGTGGTTTCCTCAGTACCATGGTTAACAGATTTATTGAACATTTGGGGATGGATAGACACTTTTCTACTGAACTATACAGTGACAAGGGTTCTTTTTTCCAAGCCATATAGTTTTTTAGGACAGAAAATAGTTTTCCCTAAATGTGAACAAACCACGTGCCACTCATTTTAACTTTATAAAAAACATTTTCTTGATAAATAAATGCATGTGACTCAACCCAAGAACTATGTTAATGTTCATGAACCATAAAATAAAGAATGTAAAAAAGATAAAAGAGTTTAGGGAGTGACATTTAAACCACAAGGATGGAGTTCAATTCAAACCAATACTTCATGGGTAATGGGAATATAAATAATTTATTCAAGAAATACATTTGAATATTTTTGAATAATATGTATACCTAAAATGATGAGTTTTCCCAATAATTTCAGATAAATATTTCTCATTAATACATAGTAAGACAAAAAATGGATGTAATTACCATTTAATGTTAATATTCATCCTCACACTCATAGAAAATCCTAGGTTCTTTCAGAATATCAATGTGAGTTTCCTTCACTAAAATGTGATATAGGATCTATATAAATAAATCTAATACATTCAAAAAATTACATTATATTCAACTATTAGAAGAATAATGTAATTTACAAAAAGAATATTTCGACACACAATTTTCACAGAGGAGCTATAAAATTCAGATGTAATCATCTTTACATTAGGATTAATTACTAAAAACTAATCATAATATCATTGAGCAGGTAATGTTATACAATTTTAAATTTATACAGATGTAAAATAATGGTTATATATCTAATAAAATATCATTTTTCAGTACTAGATTGGTTGTTAAGTGTAAATTTGATAACATAATTCTCATATTCAATTAAACAGTTGTGATAGCATGGTATTTCCTTTGATCTCTTCGATAGAGTGGTTTATACTGTTAATTATCAATATTTTCCCTAAAATTCATGAACATATTTTAATAAAATCAATACTCCATTTAAATCTATCATTTCAGTGTGAGAAGTATATTAATTTTTGATTTCTCGGTATCCCATTCATTGACTAGACCTTCCAATCAAATCCGTATTCCAATTAATGATGGACTTCTTTTACACACATAAAACATTTACAAACCCAAAAATGTAGCTTCACTTTTCTTTCCTTAACACATACCACCTAAACTAAAATTATTTTTCTTCAATTCATTGGATTTATTATTTAATTTTCCTTGAAATTATATCATTCCCTCATTATCCACAAATCATATGGAATAATGAGAGACTAAAATTAATATTTTGGGGTTCAAAGACAATATACTAATTTTAACATGTATATCAATATAGATATCCAATTCATTTAATATATTTAATCTCTCAAAACTAATGAATTGAAAAAATTTTCATTCAAGGTTGATGATAAAACCAAATATATACCATTCTTGTCTTCTTTAATAATCCTCATTGTCACTGATGGATTAATTTTACATCATTTTTAGATCCAAGATTTACATATATATATATATATTATAATGATTTAGAAGGAAATATGTATCGGAAAATAAATTCATAAAATATTCCAATGATATGGTATAATATTCTCAACTTGGCTCTTATTCATGATATGTTTCCAGTATTGGTATGCTTCTAGTTCCAAATGAATTGCTACAGGGAAAAATTCATGTTTAACACTATATAATGGGGAATATAATTTTAGTGGTATGAATAAATTATTTTGAACACACTGGATAACATGAATAACTGAATGAAGGTGGATTTTTCCTTATGAATGAATAAACTCTAAGCTTGTCACTCTTCTTCGTATTTGAATTCTCAACAAGATTCAATTCTTAATCTAGTTTCATTAGAATAGAAATATAATTATAAATCCTAGATCCCATTAAATATTGTTATTATTATATTTTCTATGAAATTATTTTTTACATCATTTCTCTTTGTTCGAGCCATTGACTAAAAAAGAATAGTGCTTGAATCAATCTTTAATAATCTCCAAAATCAATCATCAGGTCATGAAAATGATTCCCAGGAATTCCAAAATTATGAAGCCTTATTATTTAATGATATATTATATTTATCCATGGTTATCCATGTACAACATATATTCAAATACAACATAATGGTTCATATATTTATTGTGAATTAATATAGGAATATCACTCAAGAGTGTTTATCCAGCTATGTAGTCTTAATCACACTCATCATAAACTAGTTATAATTGATTATATAAAAAATCTTCCCCTTTAAAATTTGTTAAACCTATGTGAATTAACTTTGATTCCAACTTCTGTTACTCAATAATAATATACAGAAATATTACATCATTTTAGATTATTACTTGATACAAATCACAATTAAAAACACCCCATAACCGCAAATGATTAGTATTTTTTTATGAATATATTCATATAAAACATATTTAATGAATGATATTTATTATCTCCCATAACTTTCATTTAATATTGACTTCATTTTGAACATACCCTACTTAAAAACATTCTTCTTATCCTAGGGAAAATAAAAACATTATAAAAGGCGATTTCATTTTCTTAGTAAGGGTAGACATTAGAAATATCATTTGATGATCATATATAATACTAAGATAATAATAAGGACATACGATTATGATCATAACATAAAATTTCATACACAATATATCATAGATCATATTGCACGAGTCATAAAAGTGAAGAATGATCATTAATAAATTCTTACCCTTGATAAAATATAATATGTATAAGAATGATCGATAGAATTTTTTTTGAATAATCAAAAGAATATAAAATCTTTTTTTAGCCAAGGCTCACTTCTTAGAATATCCTAATTTACTGAGTTAACTCCCCATTACATAATTTCATTGTGCAATAGTGAATTTCAAAACTATGATAGTTTACTGTCTTCACTCCCAGTTCCATCCATTCTTTAATCCTTCACTTCTAATAATTCCATAGAGGATTTGGTTCGCTCCATAGTCCCTTATTTCCATAGTCAAGATTCACTCCAAAGAAAATCATTGTGGAAAATGTAGTATACATAACAGGATTCAATCTCTATTCTAGTACTTATTATATCATGATATATACATCTTTACACAATGCACTAGAGGGAAGTATCATTCTCGACCCACCTATTAAACAATGAAAACCCTACCTATGTGCGCCACAATATTATAAATCATTGATCATACCTTGATATGATAACCCAAGAAAAATAAATGGTTTTCATAAAAATATCTTCATAATATAAGCATAAAACATGTAGCGAAATGATGTGGATAGTTACATTAGAGCATTCATTATCTCGTAATATCTTATTAAACATGTGTGAAAAAAAAGGTTTCATGTAATCATCATCATCACATGAATTAAAAAAAATTATTTAATTATAACAATTCATAACACTCTAATCATAATAACTCTTAAAGTATGAATACAAATAAATAAAATATCTTTTAAAAAGAACTTAAAATACTATTTGAAAATCCAGAGAAAACGACCGTTTTATTTTAGTAAACTTAAAGAAACTAAAATTCCTAGATTATTGATAAAAATATTTCCATTGAAAATAACAATGAAAATATATAAAGAATACCTCAATGTAATGAGTGGATATGACATCATACAAATTCATTGCTGTCGTATATGTTAAAAGAAAGCATTCATGTCCCACCATTATAAAATGTCAAGAATGACTTATTAGAAAAAATATTTATTTAAATTGATAACTTTATAAAACACATTAAATAACATATATGGTAGTTAAAATGAAATTTTCTAAATAGTTCAAATATAGTTATTATCATTTATAAAATATATATTTGGTTTATTATTTTTAATGAAATTGTCTGCTGACGAAAGAGGAAACAATGCTAGATTTTCATTAAGAAAAATTATTTTTCATTATAAGAACCCAAGGGAGGAAAATGTAACTAATTCTTAAAAACACCATATATTAATGGCGTAGATTAAAATAGATCATTTTTAATAGATATGATAAATATAATACCCCATAATGGAAATTTAGCATAGACAATCTGAAAGAGAAATGTGATTATAACATAAACCTCTCACATCATGTCATGTATCGCTTCATATGAATTAAAATATCAAATATAATAAATAATTATTTTTTATACATATATTATAGAACCATGTTAACATATATATATTTATATCTATAATTCCATTATAATATACAAATACCCTTTTATAAACATGTTCATCATAAAAAAGGCAATTATGTTGAGAATTATTATATTTTCCATTCCAGTTCATGTTCAACAGTTTTCAAACTTCCACCTTATTCATGGTTTCAACTCTACTATATTATTATTCAAGAAATATGTATTTTATTTATTCATCATATAAAATTTTATTATTATACATATACTACGGGGTTTGGAAATAAATTGTACCACTTAATTTATTCAACAATGTATATGTATACACGGGTGATGTTTCAACTAATTAATGGCCTGAAAAATGGAATGATAAATTCTAATAAAATATATATAATCATTATTATATAAAAAATATCATATATATTTATTAAATATATCCTTATCACCATACATGTAAAACAGAAACGAAAATTGAATAACATATCACGAGCAACATTATAATTTTAGAACATAATAAAAGTTGAATGTATATAAGATATTATAATTTAAGAAGATAAATTATTTAGTAAATATAATATATTAATATTAAATAAATCACAATAACCAAAAACTAAATATAGTGATGTCAAATTAATCATATCCCTACATGGAGTTGGCGGTCCACAAATACGCATGTATAATACATTCATTTCTCAGCAGATGGATAAATAGGTGAAATGTTTAATATAACATATTAAAAATATTTACTATATCTATGTTACAAAATTAATAATTTTATAATTGAGAAAATATTTGTATAAATTTTTGAAGAATAATAACATTGAAAGAACTCAATTAATAGTTTTTTCTCTTTATTAAGAAACCTACACTGGATTTGATGATACACCTTAAAAGGATGATATTTTGGAAATACCAGAAGCTCAAGGTTATGGGTAAAAATTCATTTATGGTATTAGTGTAGTGAATTTTAGAGATATATTGCTCAAAATATGATAATATTGAAAGAGAGGATACTCAATTTTATAAGTGCAGGGGAGGGGATCCCTTGAAATTACATCATGTGTCCAATTAATATAAATTAATTTAATTCTTCATGTGTTGAAAAATTGATATATTTATTATATATGATAAATATGTTCCTAAATCTTATCTTATGGAAAAATTCATAGAATTTTATTCGATGTTTCAAAATTTTTAATTCATTTTTTCACCCTCCATAATTCTTTTTATGAATATGAAGTTATCAACATTATTTTTTATATAAATGTTATATAATTTGTTATAAAAATGAAAAGTGACAAAATGTTAATTGTTTAATATTATTGCTATATACCATTCATTTTTTGAAATATATTATTTATTTGAATTTAAAATTATTTAATTAATTGTAATTTATCAAAAGATACTAATAATTTGATTTTCAAGACATTTAAAATAGTTTGATTTTAATGAAATAATGATACTAATATAATTAATATATAGATATCTAACATATATGTAACCTATTATATTAATATTAAAAATTCATAGAATATAATAATTAATCCAAATTGAAATAAATTTAATTCTTTTAAGTTCATTTACTTGATTTTTATATTACTTGGCCAAGCACCATGTTGGCGCTGCATAAAAAGTTAATGTAATTATTTAATAAAAAATTTAAAAAAAATCACCATATTAAATTATTCATTATAATTTAAAATGACCATTTATAACATAATATAAACTATTTTAATCATAGTGATAAAATAATATTTGTATTAAAATAAAAATAGTGGCATTTTGTATTTTTTCATTACATAAAATAATTTTAAGGTCTTTATTACAAGAAAATAAGAAATTAATTTAAAAAAAATGAGATATTAAATTACTAAGGTTGGATAGATATTGTCCTATAAAAATATTTATGTGTGTTATATATTTCTAGGCCTAATCCTAATGTTTTATCCACGTTTCTCCTGTATTACTTTTGCTGTGGAGAAAAATATCTACCCTGGTTATTATTATTAATTACCAAGAAAGAGGTGTATTTAATAAATTTGGAAATAATGATTACAAATAAGTAATATATTTTTCTATTGTAATTTACTAGATAATATAGAATTTTATTTTAAAATATGCATGAAAAAATAATTAAATCTGTTTTTAGAAAAATACATTTTTCATTTTAAAAATGAATTTATTATTTTTTCATTACTAGTAAAAATATTCAGATGAATATTAAAACATTTTTTGGATATAATATATATAAATATAATTAAAATCACTCATCAAAATTGAAGAATCAATTATACTGTAGTAAAAAACATTATATTCATAAATTCTATTTTTTATAAGAAAAAACATCTATATTTACCTATAATTTCTATTATTTTAATTTCTATCCAATTTATAAAAATATAAAAAATTAATTTTCATAATTTTAAATTTATTATTCTTACCCTCTAATACAATTACATGAATATAGATATCATTTTATATTTTAATAGTATGTAATGGTTCATTTCAACTTAGTGTAGCGTTTAAAGAATTATATCAGCAAAATTAATTTTATATTTAGATAAATATATCATAAAATATCATGGTGTTATAGTAGTGAATTTTTTCATTACTCAAAAGGTAACATCATTATATGATTTTACCTATTATGGGATATAATTAACCAAAATAATGATATTGAAGAAGTAATGGTTGTATTGGAGATGAAAATAATATTAAAATAGAGAAATATATGGATTGGGATATAATATTTCATGTTAGTGTATGATTTATATAATAATTATAACTAAATCTCATAAATGCAGCAGTCATAATGGAATAATTTTAGGAAATTTATCAGAATTATCTTTTTTTTAATCATATGTTTTTTCTAATGAAAATGTGTTCTCTAATTCCCTTTGTTGCATTGGCCATTCTGGTTTTTTATTTGTTTTGTTATTGGAAATTCCATGTCTCTACTTGTATATGTAGAGATATATCATGATAAAATTTAATTCCATTATTTTTATTAATTTTTTACGTGGGTTTATAGTATCTTAGGACAATAAAATTTATTTTCTCTAATTATATCTATGTTATTATTATTAACATTATTTTTTTGTATTTATTGTTTTTGTTGTTGTTTTTATCATCATCATAATCGTCATTATCATCATTATTATTATTATTTTTATCATCATCATTGTTAATAAAATTAATAGATCAAATTTCAATTGGATAGTTTGTGATGAATATTGCATCCCTGCTGATTACTAAAACCTTATCGAGGTTCTTATTTATTGTTGAAATTTCACTTGGGGAAATTACATAGTGAATCAATATAAGGAGAGTATATTGATTATAGTATTCTATAATATTATTTATAGATGAGATTCTATTGATTTATACAGATTATCTCTTCCTGTGTTTAGTTCTGATTAGAACACTATTGTTGATTATATCTAGGAGAATTTAATGGTATCAATCCCTTTTCCATTTAAATTCAATAATTCATGTATTACCATACTAAAATGAAAATAAATTGTCACTAACCAGTGAATGAATGTGATTTTTTGTTTCCCTCTTAATATCTTTTATAGAGATCCTTAAAAGGTCAAATCCCTTTTAAGGGAATTGAGCAAGGTCTATTTCTATAAATTTTATATTAGAAATAGGGTTACTAAGTAGGACATAAAATATGATCACATAATTTATAAAATATATTTTAATCCTTATTTTGAAGAGATACAAAATCAATCTCATAGAGATTTCCATTGGTACCTCATGGAAAGACTAGTTCAAAACCAATACAATGTAAAATGATTACCAGATGGTGATAATAACTCCATATTCTTTCCATGTGTTAAATTCTCTAAAAATTTAAGGTGATAGAACAATTCCATTAAAATAAATTGATTTATATTAACATCTGAAATATGTATTTCGAATGGTATGGTTGATTCATTTTAGATACATCATGATGATTATGGGTATGAATGTACCTTCTTTTGGATTAATACTTCTACTTAATTCATTGAATGTAATATTAATCAATTATTAATTTTGGATCCCTTAAAGGATAAAATTTAATATGAATTTTTATCAATAAATATGAATGATTTTCTTGGAATTAATGGATTTATCCATTATTTTACCATTTTCCATTGGTACATAGTTTATATTGATGTAACCAATGTTGTGAGATAATGAATTCACTCTAATTCAATTCCACATAATGTTTCCTCTAATTTTTATTAATTAATTTTATATTTTTAATAAAAATAAATGTATTTATTTATGTTACCCTTAGGAATAATATTCCAACGATTATTTTTAAAATTATAGTATGGAGGTTGGGAAAAATCCCAGGCATTTTAAAAACTCATAATTAGTTTGGATTTTTCAGTGGTAGGTGCATCAAAAATATTATCTTTATAACCTTGTAATGTGTTAATATATTTATTAATAGACAAAGATATATAAATATTTCTATAAATATTCAAATTTATTATGAATTTAATATGATGAAATAAATCTTCATTTCTTTGTCATCATGAAATGTAGTTTGATGATTACATTCCTCAAATTGGTTATTATTATCCCCAAGTGTCTTAGACTCCCTACTATTATCAATATATATATAATATGTTTTTTGAGTGTTCTAATGGTGTTTTGAAATTAAACCCTCTTCCAAGTATACATATTCTTATTGATGAATATTATTTGAGTAAATGACTTCTTTATCTTCCATAATCTAGCCACTCTTAGATAATAATGGTTGAAAAAAAACGTTTAAACCTGTAAATATTTTTTATGATGGTGATATTATTATTTTTGGGGAAACCATTAATAATAAATTGTAAAATATTAAAGTGATATTTATTCATTATGATCATATATATGTTAAATCTATAATTTATAATAAATCATTCATTATTTTAAGATTGAGTATTTTAATTTATAATCAAAAAAATATATTAATGAAACTTTTAGTTAACAGAGATTCTATATGATTATATTACTTATATATTAATATATTTTAGTGAAAATTAAATAGATTCTATCTAGAAATTATTTATGATAGGATCATAGATGCATAATTTATATGGAAAAGAAAAAACCAATTCTTTCCATGAGGGGTATTCCTGGTAAATTTAGTTATCACTATCATGATTTTGATGCTTTATCCATGTACATATTCCTCAAAAGTCATATTAAATATCATTATAACAGGACTGAAAACCATTATAGATCATTTGTCTTTATGAAAGGAATCCATATCAATTTATTGGAATTAATACACAAAAACAAGTGATATAGGAGGATTATGCGCTAAATATCTTAGGAAATTCAAGGGGTATTTTATTACTCAATTCTCATATAATCTTATTACATCCCCTGATGAAGATCTTAAGTTTCTAAAAAACAAAAATATTCTGAAATTATAAAATATAAACTCCTTCTACCTATCATCAACTATAAATAAAATAACACCATCCTATTTTGAATAAAAAATCCAAAAAATAAGCTGTTAGCATATAGTCTCATCTGAATTACTAGAGAAATTCAAGGTTAGATATTCATTTGAAGGATATCATAGTGGTTCAAAAAAACTATCAATTATCAATTATTGATTTTAATATTAATTTCAATGTGTACTCTATAATTATTCCTCTTTATATCATCATGAAAATATAGACCTATTATTGTGATGGTAGATATAAGATTACTTGGAAAGTAAACACCCATGGATATCAAAATGCCTTTGAATTATATATACTCAACTGTGATCATGGCATAAATTTTGAATGATAGCTTTCCAAATATTAAAAATCATCCATTTTACTATACAATTATATTTATTTATTGATTACATAGTGAACTGATGTCCCGTTAATTATCAACATTGAAAGTATATATTAATTTTTGTCCTAGTTTTATCACTTTGTTTAAATGCATCTAAAAACTACATCACCTCATTCTCAGCTATTGATATTCAATAAATTTATTTGAATAATTATGTGAAATTTTCAATATCTAGTTTTACCTAATAAATATTTTCTTGGATCTTATGGATTCAATAACTAAATATAAAAAAATTTAAAATATTTTTAATGTTCCTTTAATATTTAAAAATTTGGTTGTTTTGTCGATTAAAAATATAAGGTATTAAATGATTAATGACTACTGGCCTGCCTTGTTTTGTTAGATCATCCTTGTAATTCACAAATAAAATAAAGAATCCTCTAAAATTGAAACATATTTATGAATAATTATATTTCAATAATTAATATTTTCACATGAATTGTGTAATTGGAAGGATTGAAAATGTTATTTTGATGATATACAAGGGTAATATTCCATTTTTCAAACTAGGATGGTTATTAATGTGGATATCAAAACTCCAGGTGCACCACAACCCTCATCTTGGTGGGTGTGTTTTTAACACACTGTGGATTCATGAATGGATGTTTCAATCATTTCCTAGGTAATGGATTTTCATAAAAAGTTAAACTATGGATGAGGATTTAAGTGATAAAATTTATTATTTTTTATGGATAGAATTTTTAATGGGTTGATTTATATTCATCTATTTTTATAGAGACATTGAAGAATATAGTAATAAATATCCATTAGATACTTATTACCTACTGGATAGAATGAATTATGATGCGAATCAGATACCACTGAATGTGAAACATGACTATGAAGAGGTAATTCTTATGTAGGATGAAATATTTAAGAAAGATAATTTGGAAATCAATTTGATGTAATCCTTTGAGATCCAAAAACCTTATTCACCCTGGGTGGAATTTGGTTCTAGGGGTGATATTGACAACCAAAATTTTAAACCTCCCTTGAAATATGATATCCTCAAATTTTATTAATAAATATATTAGAATAGATACTCTATGTAAATGTCTTTAATATTAATTTTTATTATTATTCTTATTATTTTCCATATTTTGGTTGTTGTTGTTGTTGTTATGGTACACATCCTGAGTTCAATCATGTGATTTAATATCTTTTTATGATAATATTTTAATCAACCATCACTATCACCACCATCATCCTCATCATTATAATCATCATCATCAACACCATCATCATTATCATGTAGGGTGTAATTTTTGGGAGAGTTTTTCATTGAAAATTCCATTAAACTTAATGCATTCATTAATAATGGTTTTGTTTTCCATAAAAATAGTTTAATAAATCATTTAGTTGTCAAATTTGTTTTTAATGATTGTGTTTATTCAGTCAATAAAATTTTGGATTTGAGTGGTATCATTGTTATATATGATGATGTAAATGTTCCTCAGGGGTTTATGGATACCAGTGTCTCAAAAAACGAAATCCAATTTTATTTCAATGCAGAAGTTGGGTGTAAAAAAAACTTCTATGATTTAATGGGTGTATCGGCTATCTTGTTCAACAAAATTATTATCAATTGGAAGTAATAATACATTAATTATGATCATAAAATACTTCTAGATATTCTCAAAGCGTGTAAGGATTCAATTTTTGACCAGGTAAAAATCTAACTGATGGATTATCCATAGAATATAGACAATTTTTAGCACAAACATATTCAAATTTGGGGATTTAATACACAGAGGATTTCATCAATTGGTGGGTCATATTTTCATATATATTTTATCCTAGATAAATTAATCTCAATTCGTAGATATTTTTAGACATTTCTCTAAAACCATGATTTCTAATGAACGAAGATTAGTAAAACTTTTTTTTATCCTTTGATGCCTAGGAACATAGTCACTTAAATAGGTATTCACATCTAAAATATTTTTTTAGTTCAATTAGAATCATTTAATTCATTAAGATTTTCTTTCATCAATGGGTTACAGATCAATATATATAAGGAAATATAAATCTTGAGGTATTATAACTTCACCTGTTTCTTGGTTGAGATTGGCCTTTTCTCTCCATTTATTAATAATATTTATCAAGTTGATGATGAGAATTAGTTATTAATGACATTTAATTTTTATAAAATTAGGTATTTTGAAATAATTTTAGTTTAATTTGAAAATATATAGAAACAAATCTTATCAATTTATTTTATATTAATTGTAATATATATATTCTATCAGTGGCACAATTAAAATTATAAATCACATTAAATTATGTGAGAGACCCCATAAACAATAGTTATTCCAGTAATAATATTATATATAATTTTATTTTGGTGTTATACATCCATATTGTTATACTATATCACAAATCAATATGTCTTCCTCTAATCAAATTTTGGTGGTTGGTTTTAACTCATCCTTGTTGGTTAAGTATGTTCATGATATTCCTACAGTATTGGTGGTTGGTAAAAGGCCCTAGAGACATGTAATCTTGTGTGTAGATGATGAATAAAATAAAAAGGTTTGGGAATTTGGGTAGACAATTCATATTTATATTAAAATGGATTCCTGAAGGGAAGAGATTTCAGGGAAAAAAAACCACTTGTTCTTACAAGAGATTATTATTTCTTTATCCTGGGATAGGTCTATTGACCAAGAAGGTTTCTCTATTTATTCAAAGATAACCACTAAAAACATAGTAGTAATATAATTTTTAACTAGTAGGTGATAACATTTTTTTGATGATTCTATGTTTTTGTTGAGTATCAGTTTTTAGGAGTCCCCCCATGATAATCACTCATTGGGGTTGATTCACCTATACAGAGCACCAAACTAGTGGGCACATATATTATTCAATGATATGATCATACAAAGGGTAATTTTACTAAGGTAAATTGGGATATTAAATTATTTTAAATATAATATTTTGATATGGTCTCTACCATGAAAAGTTATGCGAAGACCCAAGTATATAATATGGAAAAAAATAATGACATGGTTATGCACAGTACTTAATTATTTTCCATTTTTGACTAATTTAATCTCTATGAGAACTATAAATAATTACATTATGATGACATCAAGTCTCAAGGAAAATCTATAGAAACTTTTTTGGGTAAAATTTCAACTCATAACATGGATAATGTGGACAATAAAATGTTTATTTCGTATGTATGAAATGAAATATTTATAATAGATGTGTTGTTAACTACAAAATCATGTACTCAGGAGAGAATAGTTTAGGATGAATTATTTTATATTCTAATTTAGTAGGGGTGAATGAGGGTATAGATGGTGTTCAAGAATAATATATGATAAATATTAATAAGGATAAATCTATGATAATAGAAGTTATTATTTTTGAGACAAGGACATCAAATTTATATGAATAAGAACAAAGAAATACATGTAAGAGAGTTAATACAGAGAGGAAATTATAGTATCTATGGAATACACATATGATTGAAAATATCTTTATTAGAATTAAATATATGAGATGATAATATGAAATTTTGATAGGGATTTTTAAGCTCATGATTCATATTTATAGGTTTAACATTTTTAAAATGGATACTACCTTATAGACTTTTTTTGATATCATATAATATGTATTTATTGGTTTCTATTATAAAATAAATTTTATACATGCATATATATATATATATATATTAGTTACAAAATTCAACTAGACCATGAGAGGAAGAGAAAATGGCATGTCACCTACTCCCCTAAAATGTCGTCAACGTCCCCCTCATCCCCTGAGGACCCTTCTCCAGCACCCGACATTCCACTCTTCTCCTTCTTCCTTAGCTTCTTCCACTAACGTTTCAGAAGCTTTTTGGCCATATTCTCATCCAAATACATCAATTTCTCCTCCCTCCTGATGATGAACTCAGATGATCGCTTCTTCTTATGTTAGTATACCTCCATCCTCACCACCTGATCCTGCTCCTTCAGTCTCATTTGATGATACTGATTGAAGTCCCCAGAGCTGGAACTAGTCGAGATTCCAGAATTGTAGCTTACGCAGACAAGGACAGGGTATAATATCTGAGTAATCTTCACTTATAGGTCTTCATCTTCCACTTTGGAAGCTCCAGGTTTGTACTCGATGATCCCATCAGATGTCGCCCCTGTAAATGGCCGTGGAGGTAGGGAAGGAACATGAGCCAGCTTTTTCGGCACCGCCACGGCCAGCAATTCCCGATCTGCAACACTAATCAGGCTATTCAATGACATTGTGTCACGAAAATTGAGTGTGATGGAAATCAAAACCCTACAGTTGAGCTTGGGCCATCAGCATGGCTCCACTTCAGATGGTATGATGAGCCAGAAATGAAATCACTGTTGTAGAGGGTCACGAGGATCATCAAATCTCAAAATGTTTGTATGGTTAATGCTCAACTCTCACTGAGGGGGCCCCACCATGCCCCAGAGCGCGCTGCACATTCCCCAGCTAGGCATATGTCTTTGAATCGCTCGGTGCACAATATGCACTGTGTCCAAGTCTAGCGGGACTTGATCCTAGGCTAGTTCCCACGGAGAGCGAGGGGTACAACCAGCGGGTACCACTCGGTTAACACCCCATGGGAATTCCTTATAGACTTATGAATAGGATTTGGGGAATAATTCTTGGAGATGAATGATACTATTTTATTTTATTTTTAACCATTTTCGTTTATATTTTTAGATTTAGTTGCCATATTTTTTGTGTAATATTTTTAAAAACCCAATTTATATTACATATAATTTCATTAATAATGTAACCATGATTTTGGTTTTCCAAATGCATGGATCAATAAATTTCAACTACACAAGTTATTATTTTTATTTTTATTGACATCATCTTCATAATTATTATCTAGATTATTATTATCCTTAATTTAATGGATTACTATTATTATTATTATCAAAATTATCTTTATTATTATTTTGGATGATCTTGTTGTTTTTTATTACTACTTTAACTATAAACCTATTTCATAAGTTGTAGGATTAGAGTTACATGCCCCATAAATTACAAATTCATCCAAATTTATCACATCTAATCAAAGGAGTTGAATATAAAAGGAGAATTCAATAGGGTCAGTTGAATTACATCTATATATTCTAATTCTATAGTTTTTAATAAGAATTTTTAAATATTATTTATTTGTCACTTATGTAGGTATATATGAGAAATCATACGTTGGAGGAATTTTATTATAATGAGAAGTGGTTTGGAGGTCATGGATTTATATGCGGTTATATACATTGGGATTGAAGCCATTTTTTATTTTTAATCAACATCTGATACATTATTCATTGATTTTATTTCATAATGTAATTTCTTAATATTTTATTGTTTTAAAACAACTAATATAGTTTTTTTATATTAGATATATTATTTTGTTGAGATTCAACAGTATAGTTTCTAAAAGTAAATTGTAAGGCCCTACTAATTACTTGAGGCCTCTCGAATATAGGGTGGAACACCTGAGTCCTTATGCCATTATGGGTTTGGTATCTGGGTGAAAGACATATAAAGATTATATAAAAGATAATTATATTTAACATTGAATGGTTTTTTAAAATAAAATGATATATACTTCATGGATTAATATCAATAAGTTGTTTCTGAGCATTATTTAATCAATTTCTATAGATATTTAATCGGTTCATGGAAAAATCCATTAACGAAAGTTGAAAAAATGATTCCAAGTTATTTGATAAGATTAAATGTATTCGGTTTTATGTAGTTATATCATATAAAAATGTAGGACTGAGTAACAGTGATATATAATGTTTTTTCTAGATTTATATAGTATGTGACATAGGTTTTATGGTAGAATAAATGACAGATTATGTATTGTATTAGTAGAATTCACATAGGATAATAGATATATTATAACACCCCATTAATTAAGTGTTAAAGGGACTTAATATTATCAATTAAGTCAAAAAGGTACACCATTTTACTTTTGTTCAAACGGTATTAGAACACAATTGTTGAATGATCTTAGCATGGATTCGGGTTATGACTGATGACCTCCTGGAATGTTTCCTAGGTTTTATGTGATTGAGGAGGACAAACTCTAATTGAACATTTGTTTTCATATGGGGACATTTTGAGTCTGATAATCTATTAAAGAATGTAGGTGGACCCTAAATATGGAATAACATGTGTCTCTAAGAAATATGGTGGTTCAAAGTGGCCCATTACCTGATAACCATATTATAAAGGTCCGATGCATGTGATATTTATGGGGCTGATTTTTATAAAGGTATCAGAGGTAGTTCCAAACTTAATGTGTAGTAGTGTTTGTTGGGTTGAGACATGGTTTCCAAAATGTTAATATTTTCACCTATAAGGGGGATGTTACACCACCAAAATTGATAATATATTAAATGTAATAAATGTCATAATGCATGTCAATAATTTTAATCTTTCTTTATAAGAACCTACAGGATTAGAATTACAATATTATATAAGCATGTACTGGAGTATTTTCTGGATTGGTGACCTCCTATGATGTTTCCAAAGGTATTTTTATTTTGGGAAATATAAAACTTAATGGAAATTTAATATCCTTTGGGGACACTTATTACTCAAATGATCTATTTTGGCATTTGGGTGGTCCCCTACGAGAGAAGAAAGTGTTTATAATAGATAGCTCGTGGGTACTAGTGTTCCAAGACTAGAATATAATATTGAAATTATGGGAAACATGTGATATTAGTTATTCATGGTTTATATTTATATAAATTCATTAATATATTCGTGAATTTTCATTTAATATGAGAAACATGGATCAAATGTGATTGAGAAAAAGAGACCATGTGAAGTGAGTAATAGATCCCAAGAAATTTATATTACGGTTAGTAATGTATGAAATAATGGGTTACCAAGTGTATGATACAACTCATTGATATATTTTAATGATCTCTACAGATAGTTGAAGTTTAATATTTGTTGAATGTGTCTACATAATATAAATCTTGTCTAATTTGGGAATAATGTTTCACTAATGGGTGATGTTATATATTGATGGTGAAGTGTTTCACATAATGGAATGGATTAAAAATAATTACAATATTTATTATTTAAGGGGAATGTAATTTATTAATGATTATATTTACCACATAATGGAGTGTTTATATGTTAATGGTGAAATTTTCTAAGAAAGGGTTAGGCAAATAAAAGTATGAACATTTTCTCCTAAGGGAGAGATTATAATTTAATCCTAAACATTGAAGTCATTCGGTACATTTAGCTATTGATGATATAATTTTCATTTGAGGGATATGTTGAGTATTGTTGTATACTTTTCCTATTATTGGTGAGATTACCTAGCTATTCATACTTTTCCTTTTGATGTAGTGATTTTGTATTTATATGATCATTTTTTCTTAAGGAAATTGTCACATTTTGATGTGTATAATTCTTCTAGTGGTTGTGGTTACCTATTATTTTAAATTATACACCCAAATGTGGAGTATGAGATAAAATTCAATGAGGATATGAATTATAATATTGGTTTTATATAAGTGTTACATTATTAATAATCTGGTTATAATAATTCTTCAACTTGTTGTGCAATAGAAGTTATTTAGGTATAACTGTGTAGGTTTTTTTTGTTATTTTATTTTATTTACTTTTTCATATTTACTTATATAGGATATGATGTTATATTATATTCCATTAAAAAATTTAAAATGTATCATAGTCACATATATTAGTTAAATTCATATTGTAAATATAACATATTCACAATTATAACCTTGGACCCATACTCATGCTATAGTTTTTTTAACGCAAGGAACAATATTTAATAGTCAAGAAACTATAGGTGACTAATCTTGAATAAATATCAATGTACATGAAACGATTAGTCATGGTTGGTAATGATTTAGTAAAATATTAAAGTGTTTGAATAGAGGATATTGAATTTTTTTAGTTAAGATTTTTATTGTCGTATAGATTTTTTATTTCATATGATGTTATTTAAAATTAATTTAGATATTAATATTAACATAGTTGAAATTAATTTTATTTCTATATTATACTATTGTTAATAGATCTTATGAGGTCTTGGGTTTTGGTTTTTTCACGAGTTTTAATGACGGATGTATAGATGGTCAACTAATAACTATTTATAAAATATAATATCACTCCATTCATGAGTTTGAAATCAACAGAATATTCAATATATGATTAAAGTAATTCATATCTTATTTTTGTATGTCTGGGAATATTGGGATACCAGATTTATGTTTTAATCAAACCAATACGTGATCAATTATATCATGTGTGTTCAGTATAATTTTATTTAAAATCTTGTTTTTGTGGGATTTATTTTCTTTAATGATATATAAAGAGGTTGGTAACATGCTCAGTGGAATATGAGGATAGGGGTGAATCTCTATATGAGATATTAAAATAATACACCTTCATTTCTTGTTTCTTTGATATGATAAAAACACATTCCTAAATATCTCAAAATAATGGAGAATGGAAATTAAATAATTAAAAAGTCATTTTTTACTTACTTCACCAATGTATGGTTACATTTATGTTTTAAAAAATGGTTACTAATCCACTAAAGTGGATTCTTGTTTTCAATTTTTATGTAGATTTGTATCCCTCTGGTTTACAAACAATCAATATATGAGAACTCATTGCTATCCAAATTGAAGTGTAGTCAGTATTACATACTAATTTTTTAGGTGAATTGAATCAAATCAGTTTAAACTATAAAATTTGTAACATGTGTATCATATTTCAACCAAATCTAACACCCCAACCCATGAAGCCTAGAGTTAGTCCACTATTTTAGTTCATTGGAAAGAATTACAATTAATGAAATATCAAAGGGAGGATTTGTTTCACAGTATTATAAATATAGATTATATAATTGATACATATAATAAATTTTAAATTAGGAAATGAAAACATCATATGTAATAAAAAAATATCACCTTTTAAATTCATTCAAAGGAATCATCTCCATAACCCATGGAAGGAAAAATAAATAAGGGTGAGCTCAAATGGATAGTAAAGGTAAGTATTGTAACACCCCTAAATTTTATAATATATATTTATTTAACTTATTCTATGTCTTGAGTTGTACACTACCCCAAGATTAGATTACACTATACGAAACACAGTACTAGCTTGTAGTATGTTGAACACTATTCTTGGCTGGTGTTGCACACAATTTCAAGTTACTTTGATAGAATTCATTTCACGCAACACAAAGTACTGATTTTGTTCAATGTATTAATGAACTATGTTAGGATTTTGTTATATAAAACACCAAATTATTATTTCAATGAAAACAACACTGACTTGTCTTGTGTTACATGCATGATCAACCTTCCTCAATAGCTTGCATCGTACCCCACACCGAATTTCACTAAACAATGATATATTATTAAAATATTATTATTTAATTGGATATAAACTAGTCATTATGCATATTATTAAATATATTTTGAATTTAATATAACATTATCATTCATCTTACACATTTTCTATAAAATTATATGAGAAAAAAATCAATATTTCTGATAAAATACGTATTTTTAAAATGAATATAGTTTTACCACCTTTTAATGGAGGACAAATTTTAAATCTAGATTTGAAACCATTATAAGTTATATTTGATAGTATAAACTTTATATTTGGATGTGAGACATAAAATTTAGTTTTTAATAGAATTTTTGGTATTATCTAATAAAATTTAAATTTAAATGAAACGCGAAAAAACCTTACATTTTAATATGAAACTACCTTTTTATCAAATTCTTTATATAGATAGGTTATTTTTCTAATTGGATTAAAAGTGTATTTAGAGTATATTTTAATCATTTAATATAATTTTGTTAATTTGAAGTAAATTTTCTTTTAAATTTGACATAAAAATAAACCATTCTTTTGATAGTTATTACTTCTTAAAAATCCATTTTGTGGTTTTGACAACGGGAATTTATTTTAAATTTATTACGGAAACTTATGTGTTTTGAATTGGAAAAATGGATTCCATATTTGGAATCATATGTTAAAATTTTGTAAATATGTAGCTTTTATTTATAGACATAATGAATAGTAACTTCGGTAATTTTTTTAATTACCATGGTTGAAAGGGTAAATCTAGTAAATAAGGGTAAAAAATAATATTATAATAATATTAAACAACCCTAACACATGTTCTCATCCTATTGGATGAGATATTTTAGAACATGGGAATCCTTGGGTGGATTTTGGGACCTCATGGATTCACATGGATGTGAAAATGTCATTTTTTTAAGAATTAGTTTAAAGTAAAGATTATTATAACCTAAAACTATATCATTTAATAATTATAATTTAATATAATGTTACATAAAAATATCTATTTCCATAAATATTCAATAGAAAGTTAAAATAATTTTTTACATCATTGTATTTTACTTATAATTTGTATAGATTTGATAAAAATATTTATTTATGACACAATTATGATAAAGTGATTATCTCATTAGTTAACGATTAAAATAAATGAATTTAAAAAAATTAAAATAAATTGAATTTGAACATTTTGATTCCATCCACAAAATTTATGGACAACATTTACATATTAGGGATTATTTAATTCTACTGGTTTGATGAAATCTGGTTTCTATGAATTTTTAAAAGAAGTCAAGTATGAATAGTGTCCAAATTTGACATAATCGAGAACTTAAAACATAGAATAGTTAATTAAATAGTATTAAATTCCTAAAAATATTATAATTTTCCAAATTGATAATATATGTTCAAATATTACATAAATAACATTTTTTGGGTTATTTGACATGATTTGGTAGTTACATTAACCCACAATGTATAAAAAAACATGATATCATGGTAAGATTAAAAAGGGTAAAATAAGGGATAAACCAAAATTAAAGGAGAAAAAAATATTAAAAACATATCTAAAAATTATTTGATTATGTTTATTCATACCTAAATAATCCTATATTATAAATAAATTAGTTTTGGAAAATTTTATAATCAAAATTGAATTTATTAAATAAAAATATCTTGAGGGTTTCCTAAAGTGCCCCCTCCCCTCTTATAAAAGGGAACCTCCTCCATCTCATATTCACTCCATTTTGAGCCTTCAAGGTCCGAAAAAACCTGCCCATATCTAGTATAAAATCCCTAGTTAAATTTTATAATTTTTGGTCATCTCAAAAGACTAACTATAGTTCCGTAAGAGGAAATTTAAAGGAGGCATGTTGAGAAAGAGATAATATCTTCTAATGATTATTTCAAATTAATTTCTTCATATACTGCCTATTCATTTGTTGATAAATTATAAAGTAACAAAATAATTATCACTCATATACTTATATTTTATTATAAATATGAAACAACCCAATTTCACATTCTATCAATCCTATTAAAAATGAAATCATCATGTGTGAGTACATACAACATACCGTCTCCACGCCATGGTGTATTATGTTTTCACCACCACCATACTTGGATGGGTATAATGGTGAAAAAATAACTATATATGATTATTATGACATGATACTAATTATTATATTTTATAAACCATCATCTTCAATACCATTCAAAAACTATATGAATTATATCATCTATCGTGCGTAAATACGACTTACGCTCTCCACGATGCGAGGAGATTCATTCTGCATGTTAACAATTAAAGAATGATTATAAAGTATATATTGTAAATAACAATGAAATATATGACATAAAAATTCTACTGTATTTCTGTATATATATATATGTCATTTACTTACTTATATTCAATTCAACAAGTAAACGAGAATAACGTTCATGTGTACACACGACCTACCATCTCTATGAACGTTGTATTCCATTTAATTTATCTATCTGTTATATATATATATATACTATATATTATATAAAATCTTATATACTAAAAATATAGGATATATAAATCATGTCATAAAATTTTTAAGTATTTAAATCATGATATAAGTAATAATATCAAGAATAATAATTCAAAACACATACGATAAATAAAAGAATTATTACCCAAAACATTTATTTAACAAAGAATTCACAAATAAACTAGAAATATAAAGTCATAAGTGAATCATATATGATATAATAAATAATATTATGGTTATATTACAAGTAAATAATATTTTCAAACCCTCTATACACAAGTTTCAAACACAAATGAAAGAAACTAGACCTAAGGTGAGGGATTATTTTTCCTCACGTGTATTTCTGTGGGAAATATGCCTTATACACCACTTATTAATTTTTTGTGATGTTTATGATTTCCATGAATGTTTTATTATTATTATTATAAAGGTTATTATATATAAATATTCATATAATTATATTTATTTAATGGTTCATACGATGTGATTGTTTATAAATCGGTAAGGGATTATTTTGCAATCTCATTTTTATCAAAGAATACTTATATATAGTTATTTTATGGGGTTATATTTATCACCCTTGTCCATGATTTTAAAAAATGTTTTCATAAAATTTTTACTATTAATCCATTTATGTTTAAAGTCATTTTTACCCATTTTTTACTTTTACTATATGGTATGGAATGAATCTTTCTTTTCATTACCATGAAAGGTAGTTTGTTTCTTTTCTGGAAAACTATGTGGAGAATGTTTTTGTATAACATATAAAAAATGAATGGATTTTTATGGTTTTGTGACATGTTATTTCCACGAAGCTTCCTCTAAACTATTTCATGTTTATTTCCAACTAAATTCATTTCTTTTATAATTTAAGATCATTTTGATTTGATTGTATTTATGATCACATTATTTTTATGACTTAATCTTATTATATAAGGAATGTGTTATGATGAAATGATTTTTAAAAATCCCATTTTATTATATGGGTTATTCTATAATTAATGATTTACGTTTTTGTGGAAAATGTAAGAATTATTTCATTATGAGATGGGTGGGACATATATCTAACTCTAATTAATTGGGTAAATATTTAAATCTGATGAGTTTGACAACAGGGGAACAATAAGTAAATCTGGTTCAGTAATACAGGGATGGAATGGAAAGTAAATCAGGTTTAGTAATACATGGATAAAACAGAATGTAATCCTGGTTTAGTAATGGAATATATCCTCTTTGATGGTCTTGGAAGCAATTCCTTGGAAACTATAGAAATAAAATTTTGTGATTATTAGTTTTCCATAGTTATATGTTTTATTCCAATGCTATTATGTCATGGTTAATGTTCCTTTATTATCTATGCCTTATGAACTTCCATAATTTATTTCACGAGTCTCGATTTTGATATTCAAACAATATTTTGATGTTTTTACATTCATATGTTTAAGGTTTGTTCTACATTCTCCATGTTTACCCTTAATGAGAAATTGAGCGCACCCTTTTTATGTTTTCTTTTCCTTTAGATATAAATAATGGTTTTAGGTAGGAAAACAAAAAGGTAAGATCTTTATAGGAGATGTAGACGTTCTTTCACAATGTTAGAGGACTATGTTCCATGTTTCCGAAGATAATAAACTAATAATATCTTTTGTAATCTAATTGTGTTATGTATTGAGTTTTACCAAAAATAAATGTAATGTCCATGTATATCAATATTGGGTCTCTAAAGTTAGTGTTAGAGTGAAGGTTTATTAAAAATTTGGAAAATAGGATGTTAAAAATTTAGTGAGATCCATAGAGATATTTCTAGGATATTTCTAGGGATGTACTAAGGATATGTAAAGTATAGGTTACAAACCTTTTTTGTGATAATCATGAAAAACCATGGGTTAAACTTAATATATCATAGATTGAAATATTATAAGTAATTTACATTACTCTGTGTTTTTAATCTCTGATATGTATTTCAATCTATTTTCATCCTAATCATAGATAATTACCATAACTACATAAAACATAGTAAACCAGTGAATGTTCAAGATGCTGAACTTATTGGAATTTTGAATATTGATTTCATAAGTGGAAATATCATGAAGAGAATCAAGATGATGGTATGATTATTGGTCATACCACTGAGGATATAGAGATTGTAAATGACATGTGAAAGGTATGTGATGTTTTCCAGTATTTTTAATATGGAGACTAAAATGCTTGATGTTGAAAAATGAAAATTAATGATTCTTATTTTAGGAAATATGAAGTTGATAGACCATAAGTAATATCTTAATAATAATGTTGGATGACTTAAGTGAATATGATTCGGAATATAATTATTATGTAATATAAATCATGAAATATACAAGTGTTTTCAGTATAAAGATTGGAAAGGATATGATGAATATTTCTAGAGAGATAGAAAAGTGATTTTAGTGTAAGGTGATATACTTGGAGAACACATGATTAAGGGAAATATAACCCTAAATATGTCCCTTATGTTAAGATAATGAGTTTTGGATAAAGATATATTGGATTTGAATAAGTAAATTGGATGATTTTAGTTTCATGAAATTTAATTATAGAGTTATTGACAAAAGGGTTATGCTATCATGGATGAAGAATAAAACATATTGGGACTTACAGGATATATCCTATACGTTCTCTAACAAATAAACATGCATGTTTTCAATAAGGATATCTGATAATTCAGGTTGTTAATGTGACTCAAGAGAATACATGATTAAGGTATTCAAATGTTTGGAATGTGACAACCAATAATTACTAAATGAGATATATGAGAATAATGGTATTCAATTTTAGTTCAACTCATTCTAAAGTTTTATATTTTCAGTTTTTGGAAGGATTGTAATGTTATCCATTATTGGGAAATAATATTCATATTCTTGTTGATGTTTGTTATATTAATGTATTGTCTCACTATAGGTTGACTTATGCCTATTTGATAACATTTTCTAATTTTTTTGTTGAGACATATAGAATGACATATCATTCTATCACACGGTCTTATAAAACATCCAAAATGAATAAATAAAATTCATTAAATTAATTAATTAATGATGTGGAAATTGTTCAAGGCATGAACAATGGTGAGATTGTTCCAAAATTGAGTAAGTATTTATTCTCATGAAAAAATCTAAACATTTGGATAAGGATCAAGAAAAAAATATTATCATAGTACAATATTATGTGATGAATCAGATGAAACCTTAAATGATTTTATATTTATTCCTTTCTAGTAGTTAACTTTCTCCATACCACATGCTCTATCACAATCCATCAGAACTTGAACATTCAATTTCTCTCCTATATCCATGTTTTCAATTCCCACCTATATTCGAATTTTTTGGAACCTATTGATGAGTTACTTGGGTAACTATTAAGTTTTTAACATTACATTTAAAAATTACGTTTTATTATCCATTTTTATGATGTGGGTTTCCATGAATGAAACATTGAAGTAGTAAACATTATAAAACCTAGACGATTTTCAAGGGCGAAATTAATTTTAAGGGGGGTGGGCAGAATTTAAAAACCCAAGATTTTATAATATATACTCATTTAAAATATTTGGTGTCTTGTATTCTATTCTTCACCAAGATTAGCTCGCGCTATACTCAACACCATATTAGCTTCTAGTATGCGCAACACCATTCTTGGATTTTGTTGCACACAATTTCAATTTCCTTTAAAAGAATTAATTTTACGCAACACTTGGTACAAATTTTGTTCAATGTATTAATATAAGAAGTTTGTATTATGTTATATGAAACACCAAATGATTGTTTCACTACACACACCACTGGATTTGCCTACGTTACATGCAAGAGTGACCTTCTCCAATAGCTGGCGTCGTAGGCGATACCGATTTTAACTAAAAAATGATATATTATTAAAATATTATTATTTAATGGGATATAATCTATATTTTATGAATAGATTGACCAAAATTTTAAATTTATATAACATTATCATTCATATTACACATTTTACAAAACATTATATGGGAAAATACCAAATTTTTTGATAAAAAAGTTTTTTTTAATGCAATTTAACCACCTTTTAATGGAATTCACATTTTAAATCTAGTTTAGACACTTTTATATGATACATTTTCTAAAAATAAACTTCTAAATTGGAAGTGGGACATAAAAATATACTTTTGTTGCATTTTTGGTATTTTTCTAATAAAATAAAAATTTAAATGAATAGTGAAAAATACAACATTTTAATTCGAAACTTCCTTTTATATGATTTATTTTTATATTTAGGATATATTTTAAATGAGTTTAAAGTTTAATTGGATTATATTTTTATCATTTAATCAAATTTTTTTCATTGGAAGTAATTTCACTTTTAAATTGAATATGAACAAATGTCAATCTTTTGATAGTTATTACTTCATAAAAACCTGCTTTATGGTTTTGAAAATGAGAATTAATTGGTAATTAATTAATCCAACTTCTGTATTTTGAATTTTGGAAAAATGTATGCTATATTTTGAATCATAAGGATCATATTGTTTAAATAGGTACCTTTATTTTTTGACATTATGAATATTAACTTTAGTAATTATTTTATTGACCCTAGTTAAAAGAGTAAATCTGGTAAATAAGGGTAAAAAATAATATAATTTTAATAATACACTACCACAACACATGTCATAATCCAATTTAATGAGATATGTCCAACCACAGTCATCATTAAGTCTATTTTGGGACTCCATGGATTGACATGGATTTGAAAATGACATTTTATAAGAATTAATTTGAAGTAAAGATAATTATAACATAAACATATATATTTTAATAAATATATTTTAATATAGAGTTATATAATAGATCTCTTTGTCTATAAATATTCATTAGAAAGATAAAATGATTTCTAGCATAATGATATTTTATTTATTATTTTTAGACATTAGATAAATATATTTATTTATGACACAATTATGATGTAGTGATTACCTCATTAATGAAGGATTAAAATAAATGAATTTATAAATATTAAAATAAATTTAATTTTATCATTTTGACATGATATAAATATATTATGGATCATATTTTCATATTAGAGATGAATTAATTCCTTCAGTTCTACGGAATCATGTTTTTACTAATTTTAAAAAAAATCAAGTATGAACTATGTCCAAAATTGATATATTCGATAACTTAAAACATAAAATAGTTTATTAAAAGATATTAAATTTATAAAATTATAACAATTGGAAAATTGTTAATATAAGTACAAATATGTAATAAAAAACTTTTTTTTGGGTTTTTTGACATGATGTGCATCACGAACCAGCCCGAGTCGACCCTAATCTGGTCACGCATGCCAGCCCACGACAAGTCCCGAGAGGGGTTCCCGATCCTCCCGGGATGGTGACAAGCACCAAGGGAATAAATAGAGTACACGATGGAACTATTTCCCCCATATATAAACAATCAAACAAACATGGGAAATAAATAGACAACCCAAAATGAATTTATATAAAAATTGAACTGAACATTAATTGTACAGGAAACTGAAAGTACAACTAAGCCAACAACTCAACTGACCAAACCTGATAACCAAAAAACTCCATGTGACCCCACTGGTAACCATCCAACATAATGATCAAACTTCACCCACAGAAAATGAATTCAAGCTGAAACTTGCACATAAAAAAAGACGAAGACAATATGCAGGAGTATTAAAACTCAGTATGTTAGCCCAATATTCTATTCCCAATGCACTTCCTTTAAAATAAAAGAAACATCAATTTCTTGTTTTAAATACAAGATATAAAATTATGTTTTCCAAATGTGTTTCTATGCTATAATAGTTACCAGATAAAAACTTTCATGTTTTATAAACAAAAAATGCAATTAACAATTTTTCAAAGATGTGGAACTTCAAAATGATAATTGTTTTGATGAGGGATTCTTTAAATATTTTAAACTTTTAAATAAATAACACACACTACTGAATTTACCAACCAAACACACCATTTTCCAATTTTGAGTATAAAATAGCAAATGATCACAACTCACGGGAACACCCCTAGAAACTATTTAGTTGTGAGCCCCAGATACCTCGTATCTTGGTGAAAGTAACCATAATAAATATCTGTTATCATGCACACGATCCACTAGTAGGGAGCATACACTTAACCAAGTGGACCCCCAACAACAACTTCATAGTAGTTTAGTTAGTTTTGTCATCATCAAACTTGCTACATGAAACAGGGGCCAAACCCCACAGAATCACTAGCATACTAGTACACGTCCACCCACCTAGATACCCAGGATTCCTTTGGGTGATCAATCAAGTTTCAAATATTATAAAAAAAAAATTCACCTCCAAATAACATTCCCAAACCATAAAAAACACAAAAATCCCTTAAACCATCTTCATATTTCTTTCACGAATCAACAAACCAATATAAATTTCAGTAAAACAATTTCCAGGAGTGTATTGATGCTTTGCACATAAAACTCATTAAAAACACTATTTGAATTATAAACCCAGAACAAGACCATACCCAACCATATTTTTAACCCCTAAATATATTTAAAAAAATTATTCCATGGATGACAAAACAATACCAATTGACACAACATGGTATATACAAGTAAAAAACTCATTCTTCAATTTAAGGAAAGGCTAAACATGCCTTTAAACATTTTCCGAAAACAATCATTTGAAAAAGTTACGAATTTAAATTTTTTTAAGAGTTTTATACACACTATATAAAGAATCAAACCATATTCATAAATCTCATAAAACACTCAGGTTACTTATTAAAAACACAACCATTTTCATAAGAATGTGAAACATGCCATTTTCTGGAAACTTGGGCCAAAACTTGTTGTAAACCAAAATCCATTTATTTTTAAAACCAAATACAAATTGGAAACCCATAAAAGGATAACAAAATATTTTTTTACAAGAATACAATGTATTTATAAATCAAAACAAATCATTTTAAATTTCATTAGAAACATAAAATCCCACCGGTCAATTTACAGAATACGTGGCATGCACTCTTAAAAAACAACTTATGTTAAGAACTTAAAAATGGATAAAATACAATTTTAATACCATAAAGTTATTAAAAATATTTAAACATATTCAAAATACCATAAACCAAGTGTGTAAGAAAATGGAATAATTTATCAAATAGGAGGAGTGCACATTTATACCAAAACAACTATATTTCTAACAAAATATGTCATAAAACTTAATTTGCACAAAAAAACATAAATAACAAGGTTTAAAAGGGGAACATATCATATAAATAAGGTTATAACAGTATGAAAATGATGAAACTAAAATTATAAATTCTTGTGCATGGGACATCCTACCTCAAAACCTTGGCGTAATGGAAACACACACCCAAAATTACCCGTCGTGGGTTTATAAACACTAAAACTATGATGAATAGACATAAATGAAAATAAACTCCATAAAAAACCATGGTATAATAAAACCCTAGGTATATCATGAGTAGGGGATATTACAAAACCAATAAATAATGAAATGAGGGAGAAGAGGGCGGATAAAGGAGATGGAATCTCTCCTTTTCCATAAGAAAACTCTTCGTTTTCAATTAGATATGCACCCCTAGAGAAACGGGAATGGGATGAAACATAATAGAGAGTCTCTTAAGGTATGGAAGAACTAGGTAAATAATTATTTGTTGAAAAATAGCACTAATTGAATGAGTTATGTATAACACTATTTACCTTACCAATTCTGGGCGATTTGAGGTAACCTGAGAACTTTCTCCCTAATCTGCGACCCATATGAGCTCAAAAGAGGGTAAATGGATAATGGAGGTGAGTATAGGGATATTGGATTAGATTTTGAGGGTGAATCGCCAACAAATATTAAAAATTTAATTATATAAAAAAGAACAATTATTTTCTTTTAAAACAAGAAATTGACCCATGGGCTGGCCCAATATCTAAATAACTAACCCCAATTCACCATGATTATGAATTTATATGAGGTAAAAACGATAATGAAGTTTTAATATATAATTATAGGACAAGTGGGAAGTGTAATGGGTGATAAAATAAGAAATATAATTTATAAAAGAAATAAATTCGGTTTTTTTAACTGGAAATGGGCTCACGGTTGGCCCAAATCATGAAGTAACCACCCTTTCTTCAAAAACTCCTAAAAAGAAATGGGGAACCCAAATTAGAGACATTAGACATATATGAAACGTAAAAAATTAAGATTCATCTCAAAAAATACCCAATAAAAGGATCTGGATTTCCAATGGACCAGGTCAATACAAAGGCAAAAAAATCAGGTGTGACAAATCTCCCCACAATTAAAGATATCCACCCCCGGAAAGCCATAACACTTTTTGGATAAAAAATAAAAACCTAAGGATTACTTATCAATGTGATCCTGTATATCAAGAAAAGGAAATATCATCAACCATAAATGTATTTTAATACTCTTGCTAAAAAAACACACAACTCACAACCACTTCCGGAAAATCATTGCAAATATCAAGCCACCACCTCCACAACTAAGCCAAGAACCCGATTGTTGGGCTTTCTCCCAATGAACACAACCATCAACCAAACAAAAGAGCACTCAAAAAAACCAAAAATTCCAAGGGATTCCAGAATTTACTCCCCTCCATTATGAAACTAAGAGCACTACAAAAGTTCTTAGGATGAAAATCCATAGGACCCATGGTGAGTCTCCCCACTATTAGAAACCAACAAGCAAAAAACAGACAAGAATTCAACATAAGCTAGAATTGGGCCTCACTCACACAAGAACCAAAAAATATCCTATAAAAACCTACAATAACATGTTAATAGGGTTACAACATGGACATATAAACTACCCACTCCCAAACAGAGGGGACAAGAACTGGGCCAAGACATCCAGCACCGATCTAGACCCCCACCACTCGGGGAGGGGAGGGAAGGGGACCCAAAAATTAGGGCATTGAAACTAAAAAAGAAACAAAGTAACTACACAAAACTCTCCACCTATGAAGAGGAAACACTAAGAACACACCCAATTTTCACAGGAGGTCCACACAGGGACATTGATCGAAAACCCATATCCATGAAGGCATAACCATAGACACTGTGTGAGGGGTAATTCCACCACCCTTGTTTTGAAAAATGGAAATTCACAGTTTTGAGGAACCAAAATAGATTCATAGAAACTTCCATACTATAATGGTGGAGGTAGGAGCCTAGTCAAGCTCCCCATTCCTCCGGAGATTTCCTGACTGCATGAAAAGATTCACTCTGAGGCCTATGGATGGAGCCCTAATTCTTGAAGCATCTACTGTACAACTGTTAGGGTTTTAAGGATTTGACTCATAAAAAAACACACATGCTCAACAAAACACCTTCATCTAAATAGGAACTCATAGATTCATATCTAAATTCTATCTCCCTCTGAACGAGGGTCAGAACGGACAAGGAATACATCAAAACACATTGACATCACCGAACCCAACTACTATGTCCAAAAGAATTATCACAACCTAGAAGCACTTTTTATCGATCCCAAACCGCTCTCTATTCCAAAAAAGAGGTTGATGAATAATCAAAATAAGTGGATTTAACATTTTAAATGAATACTTAGGTTGATCAACAGAATGATTTCTAATGGAAAACTATCCATTGCAACATCACAACATCAATCACATCTTTAGGAACCCAATGAACATTACTCTAAAACCAAGCCACCAAAGAGATCTCATCTCAGGATACTACAAGAGTATGAATTATAGATCACAACAAACCATACTCAATAAGAAATCTTCTAAGGCATAGAAAAATCAAGCCACATAACCATTGGATTAATAAAAGACCAAAAATTTTCAGCTCAAAACACATTTCAAAAACAAACTAACATGGTGGGTTTCCACATTCATCAATGGTGATTCATCAAGTCTCAAGAACATGCACATTTCCATGCCACCCCAAGAACCAAACCACCATTCCATATAGGCCATCCTTCCAGATATCAATAAAACCATGCATGTGAGACCCCTTAAAAACACCAAAGGGTATAACAAAACAACACCATTCCAAAAATCATTTACCTTCAAAAGGAACAAAAACCTACAAGTCAAAAACCCTTTTTATATTTCACAAAAAAAACAATTAATTTATAAACATTTTTTTAAAAACCTACCCCTTTTCATTTTTAACAACTTTGAAAATAACCAAGCCACTCCAAACAACCCCTTCCCATTTTTTTAAAATTTTCCAAGGTATATTTTCATAATAAACGGTACATTGAGACCAATAACCTTTCTAGGAAAACACCAACAATCAAAACTAATTTCCAAAACTAATTCATCCGATTCAAAAACTTTTTAACATCCCAAAATACAGCATTTAAAACAAATATTCAAAATCACCTTAAAATTATTCACAATTTCAAAACACTTTATTCCAACAAACCACAAGATTATATTATGGATAATCCAGTCCTGTTAAATCATTTCCACTTCCCTCCAAATTTTTTTTTTCACAAAAACAAAACCTTCTAAAACCATTCTTATATTTAATTTTTGAAACCCCCCTTTTAAATTTTAAAAATCCAATCCTTCCTTTTAAACCCATTTCCACAATTCTCACATAAGGATTTTCAAAACAAAAATTCATAATTCAAGAAAGGTTAAAGAGACCCAAGAAAGGGAACTAGTGTTGGTGGGTGACCATATGGTTGGCGGCCTTATGTCAAACACAACACGAACACAGAGAGACTTATTAAGACCATTACCCAGCTCTACATGGCTTTCCAGGCCCTACGAGCTCATGGAGGCCATTAGTCAGACTCCCCTTGTCATATCCCAACACCAAACAATCAACAAGAACAAAGGAAACTAATAAAACCAAACTTCCCATAGAAACCTGAGGATTAGAATGAGAAGGAGTTTGTGAAGCTCTTCCAGTAATTACCCCTCAAGTACCAACAATCCTACTCTATCTACCTTGACATCCCCAAAATAACTAGGGCTCTCTAAAAATAATGGTATTCCAAGATCCAACTGCACTTGATACGATTTTTTCCTGAACCAGCCCGAGTCGACCCTGATCTGATCACCCAGGACAACCCGGGACAAGTCCCGAGTGGAATTCCCGATCCTCCCAGGCTAGTGACAAACACCAAGGGCATCAATATAGTACACAAGGGAATGATTTCTCCCATATATTAACAATCAAACAATCATCAGAAATAAATGTACAGCCCAAAATGAATTTATATAAAAATTGAAGTGAACATTGTTTGTACAAGAAAATGAAAGTACAACTAAGCGAAAAACTCAACTGACTAAACCTGATAACCAACTAACTCCATGTGACCCCACTGTTCACTCTACAACAGAATGATCAAACATTTCCCATGCCGATCGAACTCAAGATGAAACCTGCACAAGGGAAATAATAATAATAAGACTATAGGTCTGAGTATTAAAACTCAGTAGGTTAGCCAAATATTATATTCCCAATGCACTTCATTTAAAATAATAGAAACATAAATTTCATGTTCTAAATAAAAGATATAAAATTATGATTTCCAATTTAGGTTCCATGATATAATAGTTATCAGACAAAAACATTCATGTTTTATAAACAAAAAATGCGAGTAACAATTTTTCAAAGAGGTGAAACTTCAAAATGAAATTTGTTTTAATGAGGGATGCTTTAAAGATTGTACACTTTTAAATAAATAACACACTACTAAATTTAAAAACCAAACACACCATATTCTGATGGTGAGTAAAAAATATCCAATGAGCACAACTCACGGGAACACCCCTAGGAACTAGTTATTTGTGAGCCCAAGGTATCTCGTATCTCGGTGAAAGTAACTATATTAAATATCTTTCCTCATGAACAGGATCCACTAGTAGGGAGCATACCCAAAACCTAGTGGTCCCCCAACATCATCATCATCATAGTTTAGTTAGTTTTTTCATCATCAAACTTGCTACGTGAAACAGGGGCCAAACCCCACAGAAGCACTAGCATACTAGTGCACGGCCGCCCACCTAGACACCCGGGATTCCCTTTGGTGCTCAATGAAGTTAAAAATATTATAAATCAAACGTTTCACATCCAAATTACATTCCAAAACCATAAAAACACAAACATAACATAAACCTTCTTCATATTTCTTTTAAGAATCAATAAACCAATACAAATTTTCGTAAAACAATATCCAGGTGTCTATTGAGGTTTTGCACATCAAACTCCTTAAAAACACTATTTTAATTATAAAAACACAACAAGAACATACCCAACCATATTTGGAAGCCCTAAAGTCATTTAATAAAATCATTTCATGGATTGTAAAACAATCCCAATTGACAGAACATGGTATATACAAGTAAAACGCTCAATCTTCATTTTAAGGAAAGGCCAAACATGTCGTTAATCATTTTCCCAAAACAATCATTTGAAAAAAGTTATGAATTTAATTTTTTTTAAATAGGTGTATAAACACCATATAAAACATCAAACCACAAAACTTAATCCCATAAAACAATCTGGTTACATATTCAAAACATAACCACTTTTATAAGAATGTGAAACATGCCATTTTTCGGCAACTTGGGCCAAAACATGTTGTAAAAAAAATCCATTTATTTTAAATCCAAATACAAATTGAAAATCCATAAAAGGATCCCAAAATGTTTTTTTGAATGCTTATAATGTATTTATAAATCCATACAAATCATTTTAAATTTCACTATAAACATAAAAGCCAACCGGGCAATTTACAGAATGTGTGGCATGCACTCTTAAAAAAACAACTTATGTTAAGAACTTAAAAAGGGATGAAATACCAGTTTCATTCCATAATGTTATTAAAAATACTGAAACATTTTCAAAATATCATAAACAAAGTGCGTAAGCTCATGGAAGAATTTATCAAACAAGAGGAGTGCACATTTATACCAAAACAGCTATATTTTTAACAAAATAAATCACAAAACAAAGTGCGTAAGCTCATGGAAGAACTTTGGTCCTAATCTGCGACCCATATGAGCTCCAAAGAGGGTAAATTTATAATGGGTGTGTAGAAAAGGCTATTTTATTTTATGGGGAGGTTGAATAACTGAAAAATATTAAACATTGAATTAGATATAAAAGAAATTACTATTTTTTTAAACAGGAAATGGGCCCATGGGCTGGCCCAGTACCTAAATAAGTAACCCCACTTCACCATGCTTATGAATTTCTATGGGGTCCAAACGGATAATGAAGTTTTAATATATATTTATAGTATAAGTGTGAAGTGTAATGGGTAAAAAAATTATAAAAAACAAAGAATTTATAAAAGAAACAAATTCGGTTTTTTAAAACTGGAAATGGGCTTATGGTTGGCCCAAATCATAAAGTAACCACCCTTTCTTCAAAAACTCCTAAACAAAAAAGGGGAAACCAAAATAGGGTGATTAGACATATATGAAACATAAAAAATCAAGATTCACCTCACCAAATACCAACAAAAAGGATCTGGATTTCCAATGGACCAGATCGATACAAAGACAAAAAAACGGGTGTGACAAATCTTTCCACCATTAAAGCTTTCCTCTCGCGGAAAGCCATAACACTTTTTGATTGAAAATAAACACATAAGGATTACCTATCGACATGATCCATCTTATAAATAAAATGAAATACCATCAACCATAAATGGATGTTAATCCTATATCTAAAAAACACACTACTCACAACCAATTCTAGAATGTCATTGGAAATATCAAGCCACCACCTCTATAACTAAGCTAAGAACCAGATTGTTGGGCCATTTCCCAATGAACCGAAACATCACCAAAACCAAAGAGAACTCACAAAAACCAAATATTCAAGGGATTCCAGATTGTACTCCCCAACATTAGGAAACAACTAGCACTCGAATAGTTCTTATGATGAAAATCCATAGGGCCCATGGTGAGTGTCCCCACTATTAGAAACCAACAACAAACAAACAGACAAGAATTAAAAATGAGCTAGAATTGGGCCTCACTTACACAAGACAAAAAAAACTCTCCTATAAAAACCTAAAATACCAAGTTAATAGGGTTAGAACATGGACATCTAAACCACCAACTCATGAATGGAGGGGACAAGAACTGGGCCAAGACTTCCAGCACAAATCTAGACCCCCACCACTCGGGGAGGGGAGGTAAGGGGACCCAATAATTGGGGAATTGAAACTACAAAAGAAAAAAATGTAACTACACAACACTATCCACCTATGAATAGGTAACACCAAGACTGCACCCAATTTTCACAGGAGGTCCACACAGGGGCATTGATCGAAAAACCACATCCATAAAGGCATAACCATAGACACTGTGTGAGGGGTAATTCCACCACCCTTGTTATGATAGAGGGAAATTCACAGTAATGAGGAACCAAAATAGATACATAGAAACTACCGTACCACAATGGTGGAGACAATATTCTGGTCAAGCTCCCCATACCTCTGGAGATTTTCTGACTGCGTGAAAAGCTTCACTATGAGGCCTAGGGCAGGAGCCCTGATTCTTGAAGCATCTACTGCACCATAGTCAGGGTTCTAAGGATTACACCGCTCAAAAAACTCACATGCTCAACAAAACACCTTCATATAAATAGGAACTCATAGATTAATTTCAAAATTCTGTCTCACTCTGAACGAGGGGCAGAACAGACAAGGAATACAACAAAACACATCAACATCATCGAACACAACTACCATGTCCAAAAGAATTATCACGAGATAGAAGAACTTTTAATTGATCCCAAACAGCTCTCTATTCCAAAAAAGACATTGAGGAATAATCAAAAGTAGTGGATTTAAAATTTTAAATGAATCCTTAGGTTTATCAGTAGGAATGATTTCCAATGGAGAACTATCCATGGCCACATCACAACATCAAACACATCTTTAGGAACCCAATAAACATTACTCCAAAACCGAGCCACCAACAAGATCTCATATCAAGATACAACAAGAGTATGACTTCTATATCATAAGGAAGATACTGATTAAAAAACTCTTCTAAGACATAGAAAAATCAAGCCACATAACCATTGAATTAAAAAAGGCCACAAATTTTCAGCTCAAAACACTTTTAAAAAACAAACTAACTTGGTGGGTTTCCACATTCACCAATGGTGTTTCATAATGTCTCACCCACATGCACATTTACATGCCACCCCAGGAACCCAACCACCATTCCATATAGGCCATCCTTCCAGATATCAATAAAACCATGAATGTGAGCACCCATGGAAACACCAAAGGCTAAAAAAAACAACATCATTTGAAAAATCATTTACCTTCAAAAGGAACACCAACCAACAATTCCAAAACCCTTTCATATTTCACAAAAAAACAACAATTCATTAAGAACCATTTGCTTACACACCGACCCCTTTTCATTTTTAACAACTTTTAAAATAACCAATCCACTCCAAAAAACCCATTCCCACTTTTTTAAAATTCATCAAGGTATATTTTCATAATCAGAGGTCCATTGAGACCAACACCCTTTCTAGGAAAAGACCAACCGATCAAAACCAATTTCCAAAACTAATTTATTCGATTCAAAAGCTTTTTAACATCCCAAAATACACCATCTAAAACAAAGATTAAGAATAACCTTAATATGATTCAAAATTTCAAAACATTTTATTCCAACAAACCAAAAGTTTAGATTATGGATAATCCAATCCCATTAAACCATTTCCACTTCCCTCCATAAATTTTTGTTTCACAAAAACACAACCTTCTATATCCATTCTTAAATTTAATTTTTGAAACCCCCTTTTTAACTTTTCGAAATTCAATCCTTCCTTTAAAACCCATTTCCAAAATTCTCACACAAGGATTTTAAAAAAAATCATAATTCAAGAAAGGTTCAAGAGACCCAAAAAAGGGAACTACTATTAGTGGGTGACTTGACCATATGGTTGGCGTCCATATGTCAAACACAAAACCAACACAGAAAGAATTATTAGGACCATTCCCTAGCTCTACATGGATTTCCAGGACCTGCAAGATCATGGAGGCCATTATTCAGTCTCCCCTTGTCCTATAACAACAGTAAACAATCTACAAGAACAAAGGACACTAATAAAACCAAACTTCCAATGGAAACCTGAGGATTAGAACGAGAATGAGTTCATGATGATCTTACTGTACTTATGCCTGAAGTCCCAAAAATCCTACTCTATCTACCTTGACATCCCCAAAATAACAAGGGATCTCTAAAAAGAATGGTCTGCTAAGATCTCACCTCCTTTGATACCATTTTTTCATGAACCAGCCCGAGTCGACCCTAATCCGGTCACCCAGGCCAACCTGCGATAAGTCCCGAGAGGCGTTCCCGATCCTCCCGGGCTGGTGACAAGTACCAAGGGAATCAATAAAGTACACAAGGAAATGATTTCACCCATATATAAACAATCAAACAAAAAGAGGAAATAAATGGACAACCCAAAATGAATTTATATAAAAATTGAACTGAACATTATTTGTACAAGAAACTGAAAGTACAACTAATCCAACAATTCAACTGACCAAACCTGATAACTAACTAACTCCATGGGACCGCACTAGCCACCCTACAACAAAATGATCAAACGTCGCCCATGACGATCGAACTCAATCTGAAACCTACACAAGGGCTAAAAGAAGAAGAAGACTATAGGCGTGAGTATTAAAACTCTGTAGGTTAGCATGATATTCTGTTCCCAATGCACTTCTTTTAAAATTAAATAAACATCAATTTCATGTTTGAAATACAAGATAAAAAAGTATACTTTTCAAATGAGGTTCCATGCTATAATAGTTATCAGACAAAAACATTCATGTTTTCTAAACAAAAAATGCAAGTAACAATTTTTCAAAGAGGTGAAACTTAAAAATGAAAATTGTTTTAATGAAAGTTGCTTTAAAGATTGTACAATTTTAAATAAATAACACACACTACTAAATTTACCAACCAAACATACCGTATGCCGACGGTGAGGAAAAAATATCCAATGATCACAACTCAAGGGAACACCCCTAGGCACTAGTTAGTTGTACGCCCTAGGTACCTCGTATCTCGCTTAAAGTGACCATAATAAATATTCATACTCATGCACATTAGCCACTAGTATGGACGATACCCATAACATAGTGGTCCCCAAACATCATCATCATCATCATAGTTTAGTTAGTGTTTTCATCGTCAAAATTTCTATGTGAAACAATGGCCAAACCCCATAGAATCCCAAGCATACTAGTACACGTCCACCAACCAAGATACTCGGGATTCCCTTTGGTCCTAAATCAAGTTAAATATATTATCAAGCACACATTTCAAATAAAAATTACATTCAAAAACCATAAAAATAAAAACATCCCAAAAACCTTCTTCACATTTCTTTCATGAATCAACAAACCAATACAAATTTTCGTAAAACAATTTCCAGGAGTGTATTGAGGCTTTGCACATAAAACTCATTAAAAACACAATTTGAATTATAAACACACAACAAGACCATACCCAAAAATATTTTTCATCCCTAAATATATATAATTAAATAATTTCATGGATTATAAAATAATCCCAATTGACACAACACGGTATATACAAGTAAAACACTCATTTTTAATTTTATGCAAAGGAAAAACATGCCTTTAATTTTTTTTAAACAACCATTTGAAAAAGATATGAATTTAAATTTTTTTAAATATGTGTATACACACCTTATACAGCATCAAACCACATTCATAAATCTCATAAAACACTCGGGTTACATATTCAAAACACAACCATTTTAATAAGAATGTGAAACAGGCCATTTTCAAGAAACTTGGGCCAAAACATGTTGTAAATCAAAATCCATTTATTTTTAAAACCAAATAAAAATTGGATATCCATAAAAGGATCCAAAAATAGTTTTTTACATGCTTCCAATGTATTTATAAATCCAAACAAATAATTTTAAATTTCACTAGAAACATAAAAGCCAACCAGTCAATTTACAGAATACGTGGAATGCACTCTTAAAAAAATTATGTTATGCACTTAAAAAGGGATAAAATACCATTTTAATGCCAAAAGGTTATTAAAAATACTTAAACATATTAAAAATACCATAAAAAGTGTGGAAGCTCAGGGAATAATTTATCAAACAAGAGGAGTGCACAATTATACCAAAACATCTATATTTCTAACAAAAGAAGTCATAAAACATAATTTGCACACAAAGACATTAAAACCAACGTTTCAAAGCAGAAAATATCATATAAATAATTTTATAACAGAATTAAAATGATGAAACTTAAATTATAAAGTTTTTTTCAAAGGACATCCTACCTCAAAACATTGGCTTAATGGAAATGCACACCCGAAATCACCCGTCATGGGTTTATAAACCCTAAAACTATGATGACCAGACCTAAATGAATATAAAATCCATAAAAACCCTTGGTATAACAGCACCCTAGGTCTATCTTGAGTAGGGAATATTATACAACCAAGAAATAATGAATGGAGGAAGAAGAGGAAGGATAAACGAGGTAGAATATCACCTTTTCCACAAAAAACTCTTCGTATTTTATTAGATCCGCACCCCTAGAGAAAAGGGAATGGGATTAAACTTCCTGAAGATTCTCTTATTTTCTGGAAGAACCAGGTAAAGAAGATTTTTTTGGGATATAGCATGAATTGAATGAGTTATGTATAAAACTATAGTTATGTATAAAATGATTTACCTTATCAATTCTTGGTGATTTGAGGTAACCTGAGAAATTTCACCCTAATCCGTGACCCATATGAGCTCCAAAGAAAGTAAATCGATAATGGAGGTGAATATAGTTCTATTGGATACTATGGGGAGGTGGAATCACTGAAAAATAGAAAAAATTGAATTATATATAAAAGAAACAAATATTAAAAAAAAGGAAATGGGCCCATGTGCTAGCCCAATACCAAAATAAGTAACCCCCATTCACCATTCTTATTAATTCATATGGGGTCAAAAAGGATAAGGAAGTATTAATATATCATTATATGAAAAGTGGGAAGTGGAATGGGTGAAAAATGATGAAAAAATAATTTATAAAAGAAAAAAATTTGGTTTTTTTAAAACTGAAAATGGGCTCACGGTTGGCCAAAATCATGAAGTAGCCACCCTTTCTTCAAAAACTCATAAACAAACAATGGGGAACCCAAATTAGGGTGATTATACTATATTAATATTCAAAACTCAAGATTCATCTCAACAAATACCCACTAAAGGATCCATATTTCCAATGGACCAGATCAATACAAAGATAAAAAAACCAGGAGTGACAATGTGGTAAGTAAATTAACCCACAATGTGTAAATAACATGGTATCATTGTAATATTAAAAAGGATAAAATAAGGGTAAAACCAAAATGATAAGGATAAAAAATATTCAAAACTAGTATAAAAATTATTGGATTAGGTGTATTAAAACACAAATAATCATATCATATTGTTAAATCTATTTTAGACAATTTTTTAATCGAAATTGAATTTACAAAAAATAAATATTTTGAGAGTTTCCTAAAGTTCCCCCATCCTCTCTTATAAAAGGGTACCTACTCCCTCTCCACTTCACTCCATTTTGAGACTTCAAGCTTGGTCAAAACCCACCAATTTATCTTCTAAACATCCCATGTTACATTTTAGAAGTTATTTTCTTCACCAGATACTATCACTAGTTCCCGAAGAGGAAATTTAAAGGAGGCACAATGAGGAAGAGGTTTTCTATTCTACTAATTAATTGAAATTTCTTTCTTTCTCTAAATCCTCTTCATTAGTTGTTTCACTATAATGTAATAAAATCAGTATAAAAAATAAACTGATCTTTTATTATAAATATTAAACAACCCTATTTTCCCTTCTATCCATCTTATAAAAATGAAATCATCGTGCGTGCATATATAAGGCTTACCGTTTCCACATCCTAGTGTAATTTGTTTTTCACCACAACCTTATTTTGATGGGTATAATGGTGAAAATAATAACTATATAATAACATTATTACATGATACAAATTCTGAGATATTATACACCATCCAATTCATTTCCATTTAACAAATACGAGAACTTTATCATCACTCGTGTGTATGTACGACTTAATATCTCCGTGACGTGATGAGATTCATTCTCCACGTTAACAATTAAAGGAAGATTATAAATTATATATAATAAATAATCATGAAATATATGATGTAACTATAAGGACCCAACCTTACACATTACTTATTATTGAATTAAATGAATATTTCACATAGAGGATCTTTTCAGGTTTAGAGTTTTAGAGAATTAGACCATAACTATTACATCTCAAAAGATTACACAGTAGACACTTCTACAAAGCTTACTTTTATTTAAAACATAAACTCCAAAACAATTCATTTCTAGTTCCATGTTTAAAAAAGCATGACTTTTCCTTGATCTCATCCTTGACCCTATTCCACATTATTTCATGTAAAAAACATTTCAAAAAAACATGGGGTGAGCATAAAAATATCACTAATGGATACACAAAGTAGGATAACTGTTAGTTTTTCAAAACAACAAGTAAAACATGAATACTTTATCAGAGTAATACTTTTCACCATTATGAAGCAGAAAATACTCTTCGTTGAAGAAAAGATCATTACTTACCCTTTTGTAACCAAAATATTACCATAAAACCCATATAAAGTACACAAAACATATAAAGGTATCTTGGGAAATAAACATACTCAAATGGAATAACCATACGGTCGACTTCCACACATATCACTTAATGGAATAGCCATACGGACGACTTCCATACCCAATGAATTGGAGGTTATAACGTAACCACCCATCCTGGTATTCACAGCACCACCCATCACATGGTTTATCACGTAACCACTCGTCAAATTTCCAAGTACCATTATAAAATCATAAGACATAAAACAAATATAATGGAAAGAAAACATTTCCACACTTTGATCACAATATATCACTTAAATATATTGAAATAAAAAATCCATTATAAAAACAATTTTCAATAACAAAATACATAAAAGATTATATGGTATTTATCTCATTTTAAAAACATTACATCTTGTGGAGGAATCCAAAGACCAAATAATACTCATGGCGGCGGAAAAGGGCGTTGTCACCCCGTACGTTAAAAGAAACATTCCTTTTTGTCATTTTGTAAAACTCTTCATAGAAAAAGATTCATTTTGTATAAAATTAAAAGTCAAAGGGGTTTATACACCATATAAAAGAAAGTCTTGTATTAGAACAATATATGCCTCAAGGAAAGGAGATTGAGACGATGTCCCTTACAAAGACGGTATCCTTGGATTAAGGATAAATCAATTACATAATTATGTGTGACAAACAAATACACCAAATATAAGTGGATATTAAGTGTAAAACAATCAGAGGTAATTAAAACATATTCATAGAATGACATATTCAAGGAGTACAAGTTTATCCCATAGAATCAAAATTGGGTTAAGAAGTTCCCTTGCAAAAAATTTGACATCCTAACGGCGTCACTTTAAAATTCAAGAAATGAGTTGATGAGAGATAAAAAGGGTATCTCATCACTTGGAAATAAAATTTACATCAATAAGGATATATAATAACATATCCCAACATTACAATATGTAAATTAAAATACCCATCAAATGAAGTCTTTTAAAAAGAGGAGGGTGAAAGGTTCCCTTACCGACTTGGGTATCTTTTGAAACATACACCCCATGAAAGAAGGACAATACAAAATTGATGTAAATACTCATAAACTAATGTATATTACACAAAGAGTAGAATAATGTGCAGTACATATACCACTAAAAGGAAGTGGTGTAAAATGTAGCCTAAATCTCACAGGAATAAAAGTGAGATGAAAAATCCCTTATGAAAAATCGGTGCCTAACGACACCACTTAAAACTTCCAAAAATTGATTGATGATATCAAATAGGGTCTCTCATCATATTAAAATAAAATTTACAGAAAGTGGAATATAAAATAACATCCCCCAACATAACAAATAGGAGCATAAAAGAAGTGACATAAATGAGAGTACTTAAAAAGAAAGAGAGAGGTTGGAGCACTTATGAAAATTCGGCAGCCTAACGGCGCCACTAAAAACATCCAAAATGGATTGATGATAGAAAATAGGGTCTCTCATCAAATGAACATAAAAACTTACAGTAAGAGTAATATAAAATTACATCCCAATCATAAGAAATATGAGCTTAAAAGTAATGACAAAAAAGAGTGTACTTAAAAAGAAAGAGAAGGGTAGGATCCCTTACCTCAAGTTCAACTTGTCTTGTTCATTTATTTATATTTATGAATAATAAACTTTGGTCAATTTATTATTTCTCAAGGACCTACTTTAAATATTATTATTTAGTTCATATCACATATTATAATGTTATAATAATTTTTTAATAATGTTAGTTTATATCAGACGTTTTTGCCGATGTTTGGTACATGAGTAAAAAAATGAACTTGTTTGAAAATGATTGACCATGTAGTTATAAGTAAATCATTTCCAGAATAGTATTAATGATTAAAATATCATATATATCCATTAAATATTCATTTTATACTATTCCATAACATTTGGAGATAAAAAATGAAAAGCACTGTTCATGGAGATGGTAGGCCGTACGTACGCATGAACGTTACTTTCATTTTTTTGTCATATTAATGGAATTAAAAATAAATGAGATATATATATATTATAATTCCAGTATAATATATATGTTATATAGGTCACATATGTTCATTAATTTCAATCTTTATACATTCCATGTATTAAATGAACGAGTTACATCACTTGAGGGGAGGTGGTCCACACTTCCTCATATAAAATTATCGCATTTGTACAACATGGAAAGAATAAAGTTATGTTTTAAATATAAAATACAGAAGCATATATCAAACATAAATAACATATATATCATATATAAAATACAGTGACATCATAATGGTCACATTTAAAGGTGTTAAATGAATATTGAACAATCATCGTTTCTTGAGGCAGAAAATCGCCAACCACATAAACAATATGTTCTTTAACCATTAGACGAAGGTGTGTGTTGGTTTAGCCCTAATAAATCTCATAAAAAAATCATATTATATTGAATATACTGGTTTTGTTACAAAATAAATGAATAAAAAAAGTTTAGGGGGTTGGAGAAGCAAAATAAAACACAAGAACACAAGAGAAGACACTACCTTTAAATCAGGTAACTCTTTTTGATTTGAGCTCAAAGGTTTACTTCGAAAGACTTCTGCCCAAAGTCAGGCTTATAAGAGTAATAGTGGGATGTGGATAGACAAAATGGGTAGGGTTTGGCCGAGCTAAAGGCTTGATAGTTGTGGGTAAGGTGGTAGAGGTGGGGGCCTTTTATAAGAGGAGAGGAGGGGCAGTCTTGGAAAGTTATAAAAGGTTACTTTATTATAAAATGAGTTTCGGTTTTTAAAGGTCACACAATTATATATTTCGAGGATAAGGTGATAGGAGTCCTAAATACACCCATCCAATAGGTTTTTGACAAGTTTAATTCCTAGATTTTTCATTATCTTTTCATTTTATTTAAATTGTTAAATAATTATGTAATCGTTGCTTCATCATGGTGTCATAAATAATTTAATTTATTTAATGTCTAAAAATTATAAAAATATATCATGATGTAGGAAATATTTTTATATTTTAATGAATATTTATAGTAAAAAATATGACTTGTATATCCCCATTTTAAAATTATTTTAGTAAAACAACACAAGTTTGTGACATTTTTATTTTAACATTAAATAAAAAGTTAATAATGTCATTTTCCTACCAAAGTGGCTCGATGGGGTCCCCAAGTTGACCCATGGATTTTATGGGTCGTCCATGACACATCCAATAATGGTATGACATGTTTCAAGGTCATTTCATATTATTAAAACCTTATTTTTACCTTAAATTACACTAATTACCTCTAATCGCGATTAAAAACTTAAAAGTTACAATTCATCAAAAAATTATTTTAATCCCATTGAACCAAATTTTACTTCCTAATAAAAACCATGTATGTTGGATATTTGAAATTCGAAACACAGAGTTGGTAAATTTTCATATAAATGAAAAATAATTTTTTTTAAGTACCACTTAGTGGTTTCACTAATCATCAAAAATTGAAGTTTTTCCGAAAAATACCAAAAATTCACCCTAATCTATATTTGATATTCCAAATTCAAAAATGATATATATTTTAAAAAATTCAAAACATATAAGTTACATTAATTATTTTAATAATTAATTTCCACTGTCAGAACAAATACCGTGTTTTTATGAAACAATATATATCAAAAGATTGACACTAGTTTAAGTCCAATTTCAATGTGAAATTAATTCCAATGACCACTATTAGATTAAATGGTAAAAATATATTCTAATTTCACTTTTAAAAAAATTAAAAAGATAATCTAATCATATAAATAAATTTGATTAAAAAGAGGTTTTGAATTAAAATACAACATTTTTCACTATTCGTTAAAAAAATGAACTTTATCGGAAAAATACCAAAAATTTACACAAAGTAAAATTTGATGTCCCGATTCTAAAGAAGAATTTTATTTTGTCAAATATAACACATAAAATTTTCAAAATTGGATTTAAAAGTGGCTCTCCATCAAAAGGCGGTTAATCGACCTTTTAAAGAATATTAGAATGTTTACACTTAATATTGGATTCATTCGCATTTTTAATCCTCTAACATTTATTGTAAAAATTAAAAATATTATACAAACATATATAATAATTTTTTAGTTAGTTCAATTCATTCACGTCATTACAATGGCTAGGTGTTAACTAGAATTAAAAAAAAATCATTTTATTATTAGAGTGCAATGTAAGATTTAAAAGGACCTCGTTGTTGCGTATTGGGTAAGCCCTCGAGCATAGCGTTCCCTTTAAATTAATATTAACATTTTATTCACAAATATGGATAAATATAAAAATTTCATATTCCTTATTTACCTGGGGTGTTACAGTAATATTATTACTATATTTATGAATATATATATATATACAAGTTATTTATTTACATAAATTCAATTCAATAAGGAAACGAAATCAATGTTCATGTGTACGTATGGCCTACCGTCTCTATGAACAGTGTATTCCATTACAATTATCTATCTATTATATATATTTTTTTATTATATATCTATTGTGTGTATATATATATATTTATATACTAAATATAAATGACATATAAATCATGTTTTTCATTCTGTATGTAAGTAAATCATAATATAATTAATGATATCCAGTATAAATATTCAAAACATGTACGATTAATAAAATGATCTTTACCCAACAGGTTTCTTTAACTTAAAATTAAAAAATGAATGGGTATTATAAAGTCATAAGTGAATCATATTTGATATCATAAATACTATCATGGTTCTATTAAGAGTTTATAATATGTTTAATCCAACTATACTAGAGTTTCAGACACATAACTACAAAATCAGATCTAAGGTAAGGGATTATTTTTTCTCACTTTAATTTTTGTGGGACATATGCCTTATACACCACCTATTACATTTGTGTGATGTTTATGCTTCCCATGAATGTTTTTATGATTATTATTATGAAGGTTATGATATTTACATATGCATATAATTTTCATTATTTATGATTCACATGAAGCTGTTGATTATAAAATGGTATGGGATAATTTTTCAATCTTATTTTTATTTGAGCCTGCTTATACCTAAGTATATATTGGGGTAATATTTATCATAAATTTCCAAGTTTTAGAAAAATATTTTCATAAAATGTTTACTATTCTTTCTTGTTTTTTTGAAGCCATTTTAACCCATTTTTTATTTTTACTACCTAGTATGGAATAAAATTTTCATTTGTTTACCAGAAATGGTACTTATTGACTTTTCTAGAAAAAGTATGATGATAATGTTTTTGTTCAACATATATGGAATGAATGAATTTTTATAGTTTCTTGATGCCTTATTCCCGTGAATCTTATTCAAAACAATTTCAAGTTTATATTCAAGTAAATTATTTTATTTTAAAATATTTAGGTATTTTGATAGAAGAAAACGTTTGTGAATAAGAAAGGAATGTTTCCTCATGAACTAAGTTCAAGTGGTTTATGAAAATTATTTTCCATATAAGATGAGAGAAGGTTATGTCTCTATCCCTATTATTACATTTATTTGACTATGTTTAGAATGGAATTATTTTTATGATGTTCATTTATATTATATGGATTATGCTATGGTGAAATGATGTTTAAGAATCCAATTTTATTTCATGGGTTATGCTTTGATGAATGATTTATTTTTTTGTGGTGCATGTATGTAATATTTCATTATGTGATTCATGGGACCTATATCTACCTCCAATGAATTGTGTAAATATATATATCTTATGAGATAAACATGACTGAAATGGAATGTAAATATGGTTTAGTAATGCATGGATTGAACAACAAGTAAATCTGGTTCAGTAATACGTGGATGGAATGGAAAGTAATCCTGGTTCAGTAATGTTCTTGGTCCACTATAATGTTCTTGGCCTCGTTGTCTTGGATACTATGGAAATCATATTATGTGCTTATTATTTTTCCACAATTACATATTTTATTCCAATGCTTTTCTATCATGGTTAATGTTCCTTTGTTATCTATTCCTTATAAACTCCCAAGATTTATTTCACAACTCGTGATTTTGATATTTAAAAATTATGTTCATGTTTTTTACATTCATATTTTTACAGTTTTTTATGTTCTCAATGTTTACCCTCACTGAGAATTTGAAATCATCATTTTTATGTTTTCTTTTCCCCATGATATATAGAGATGTTTTAGGTATGAAAACAAAATAAGAGGATATTTATGGGAGATGTTGAAGATCATTCACATTTTTTGAAGATTATGTTCCATGTTTCCAAATACACTAAACAAATATGATCCTTGGGTGAGTATTTTTGTAATGTATTAATTATTCCACAGAATAAATGTAATGTCCATGTATGTCAATATTTTGTCTCTACAAGTGCAACCGAAGTAATTATATATAAATTAATATAATAAGGTAAATAACTAAAAACACTTTCAATATTAAAATATTTATAAGGAATATATAATTAGGAAAACTAAATAAATAAATAAAATACCTTTAAAGAAAACTGATATGAAAATAAATCCATAGATATGTAGATTTAAAATATCATGTATCAATAATAACTGAGTCTAAATAATGGAAATGATTAATTATTGGACGCCCGGTTTCCTAGGTACATGGAGCCTTTACTATCAAGACCATACACAAGATCGTTTAGAATATTCAGTAAAACCCCATATATTTTGGACATCTATTTCATCTCATGATACAACCAATGCTTCTAAGGTCTATGTATTACCTTCCCCCACCCGTGTCGTACCTGTCTAAAGAATTGATCATATCAAATAATTGGGTCAAATAAAAAACAATATGCCTTATAAAATATCCAAATTCAATAATGGATAAATATTTATCAATAATTACTCAGTGTAGAATAATTATCAACAGGTTTTTTTATTTATTTAATGTAGATACCATTGAATGATCATTAAAACATTTTTGAGGAAAATAATCTTTAAAAATTCTGAACAGTCCCATACCACTTTGAAACATTAGAATTAGAATATAAATGAATAAATAACATTAAATGAATCTTATAATACCATGCGTATAAATTTAATCATGATATAATATGTCAAATTTAATTATATTTCTCATTTAGAGTCAACTTTATTCATAACAATAACTTAGTCTCAATGGAATGTAAATTTAGATGAAATCCCTTACATTGTGTTTCTTTTTGGGTGATTTTCCATTAATGTAAATTATAATGTGTTTATTTTGATAATAAATTAATATAGAACCACATTAATATTTATTATATCATAAATTAACATCTTATAAATGTTTCATACCTGTTTATTACAATTCATTCGTTGTTCTAACTATTTCAAGTGTTAATTTGATAGTTTTTCAAATAAGTTTTGACATCTTATTTATTATTCCAATTAATTATATCATTTATTGAACATTTATATGATGTAAACCATGATTAAAATATTATATATATTAATTATATATATATTTATAATAATTTTTAAAATTTGGATATCGAAAATGAAATGCACTGTTCATAGAGATAGTAGGTTGTACATATACATAAAGGGTACTTCCATTTCTTTCTGATATTTGAAATGATTAAAAATAAATGACATATAATTATATGAATATTATTATTCTATAATAAATTTAATTTCATATATATGTCATATTTTAATTAAAATCATCATCAATACATTCCATGTATAGATTGAACGAATCTTATCGCTTTGGGGAGGTTGCAGTCCACACTTCGACAGAAGATGTTATCGTATTTATAAGAAATGGAAATCATAAGGTTATGTGTTATAAAATAATTACATAAGTGTAAATAAATAATAGATATCTTATATAAACATTAATAATAGTCTCTATGTCATAATTCTTAACCATGAACTGTGGTATGGAAAAATGACCAATAATCATTTTGTGAGGCGATAGTTCTCCGTACACATAAATAGTTTGTTTGATACCCATTAGATGGAAGTGCATGATAGACTTGTTAGAACCTTTTATTATAATAAAATCTAATAACATTGATTATATTTGTGTATTTATATAATAATGCAATAAATAAAGTTGAGGGGTGGATAATGTAAAAAAACTAAAGGGCATGATGAAAGATGTTATCTCTTCTTTGGGTAACTTCATTTGGTTTTCCCCAAAATGCATTATTGGATATATTTATTATAATATTTAGGCTTCTAGGATGAGTACAGAGATGTTTTGGTGCTCTTTGGGAAGATGGTTTGTTGAGATAATGACTCATGACAAGTTTGAGGAAGTGGGAGGAGAGGAGGCCTTTTTATATTAGAAGAATGACACTCTTGTAACTATTGGAAGAATGGAATTACGACAACATTTTTCCTATACATAGTTGACCTTGTAACATAAAAAATTAATAAAAGGGATGAAAGGGTCGAAATTTTTCCATAAAATTTAGTTTATACATGTTTCTAGGTCATTTTTTTCTTAAGATTAATGAATAGTCCCTTGTTATGCTTCATTTTTCCTTAATCATTAAAAATGATTTTTATCACAATCAATAATATAGTTGGTAAAAAAATAAATTGAAATTATTTTACAATATAAGATATTATTATTCCAAATATGGAATCCATTTTACAAAATTCCAATCATAGAAGTGGCAGAAATTAATAAAAAAGTTTGCTAGCGGAAGGGACAAAAATACTGATTTTAAAGTAAATTATTCAAAACGTTTGATATGTATTTATACCCACTATATAAGTGAAACTGAATCCAATTAACTAAAGTAAATTAACTAAAAAAATTTATATAATTTTACTTTAATGAAAATTCAAAAATATAATTTAACATTACAAATAAATTATACAAAAAAACAATGTTGAAGTAAAATTCAATATTTCTCACTATTAATTAACTAATGAAACATCATAGAAAAATACAAAAAATCAGCTTAAATTATTATTTAGCATTTAATTTTAAATATTAATATTATTTTTAAATATAAAATCTATAATATTTTTAAAAATTTTGATTTAAAATACTATTTACATTAAATGGCAGTAAAGGTGCCTTAATAAAAAATAGTTTTTGTATAATATTGTGTTTGTTTTCATATTATGCTTATAAATTATATGGGATGATTATATGAAATATTTTATATAATATACTAAAATTAAATCAAGTTAGTGTTACTAACTAAATTTAATTAATTTATTTTATTAGGATAAAATTAAATTGTGTGCATAAACATTTTTTATAAAAACATTTCCTTTAAATTAAATTGATTTATATATTCATTTATAATTAATTTATATACAATTAATTCAATCATATATTTTCATAATATTGTTAATCCTATAATTAACTAAAATTTAATGGCTAGACTATATCTTATAGTATTAAAAAATAATACCTTTAATAATATATTATTGTTTGGTAAAACTCGATGTTTTGTTTAAAATAATCTTTCAAAGAAATTCGTTGTTGAGTGAGACACAAGCTAACCCAATGTTGTATGAATTGAATGTTATCAAGTATATTAAATTTATTTAAAATAGTAAATATATTATAATGTCTCAGGATATTATATTCCATTATGTTATTGATGTTTCGTGTCATACAAGTTATCGAATACAATGACACTACTTTTTATTTTGGGGTGTTACATTCTCCCCTCGTTAATTAAATTTCATCCTCAAAATTTAAACATGATCTCAATAATAAAGAGATTTATATTTTAAAATAATATTTTTGGAATACACACATCATAAATTTGGTTTATAAAAAATTTTGTTAATAAGAATAAAATGAAAATGTGATGGTCATCAAAAAACTAGGATTTCCAATATGATAATGTTAGTGAAAACATGGACCTGGAAGAAAAATATAACTATCATGTTTTGATGGACAGTGATAATGAACATGTTTAGATTAATTTTATTCCAAAAAAAATAAACAAAAGGTGTTTTTATTGGTAATTGATATCATAAAAAATGATGACAATAGTATAATTTTTTTGTTTCAAAACACTACTCCTAGAGTTGGGGAATTCATTTACACTATGAATATAAGTAAAGATATTTTTCAATAAATGTAATCATTTACATTGATCATTACATGAACTATATATTCCTCATATATTTACCCAAGATGCAACATATGGTGAAGTAATGCACTATTCTCTAAAACCTCAATCAAATATCAACATAAAAAATAACATAAATGGTAAACTATTCCAAATGGTTATGATCAAGAAAATTTAGAAGGAAGGCCATTGAATTTTCAGAATGAACATGTCATTATACTTCAATCGACATCATGTATATTTTTAATCATCACATACTGAATATGTGAACTCCATCATAATTTATTCTCTTAAAATATGGTAATAACTTGAATCACCATAATACATTATTAGGAACATGAATTATTACTTATTACTTAACTAAAAAACATATTATTTTTTATATTACATAAATATGAAATTGTAGTAAACTGTATCAATTATAGCATATATCATTTTGTTAAGAAATCATTAATTAGATACAAGGCAGTGATCATATATCCAAATATATCATTTCTTTATCCACACACCATTTTCTTAAAATTGTGACCATATTAAGTCATATCTCACCCGCAACCACGTATTTCACAAAAAAGTTCAACATTATACTGAATCACTTTTCTTTTTAAATTCAACATATAATCTCATATATTTAATGAAATAGTACTTCAGAACAATCCTAACATATTACATAAGAATAATAATCATTTCATCAAAGATAATGCAATGAAATTACATAATTATCTAATCCATATACAAGCCCATTAATCACTCCACTATGTTTATATCAATAACTTAATATTGAATTTCATCCCTTAGCTTATTTAAAGGTATTTCATCTGGACACTTGAGGAATGTTTTCCATAGCAATCCATCTCCATACAGTTGTAAAACTAAATAATAACTTTTTAATAATTCACATTTCATTATTTTTCTTATTGACCCTTTTATCTACACTTATAAGAAACTTCTATGCATTTGAAGCATTTCCCAGAGTGAATGTTTCCTCAGTTCTCACACATTTTAAATTTTTAAAAATTCTTCTTCTTATTTGTCGAATTACCATTTTCTTGGTACTTAGAATACCTCTTATTCTCTTGGTTCGCTTATAATATGTTGAATCTTGATAATTCATTATTTATTTTTATAGAACATAAATCCAACTCTACTTATGGTGATAAATTTTGGGATACCATCATCCTCATATATTTTTCATCTTAAAATAAAATACGTTGTCAATATTACACTATGTGTGGTGTATTTAATCTGTAACATACCTATCTAACCTCATAAAGGTGGATTCATAATCCACAATACTCTATTATGTATTTTTCTTTAACCTATATATCATTATCTTCATCTAAATTTGTTGATCACAGGGGAAGTAATTATCAAAGAATGTGTCCTTAAAATTTATATATTCCATGAGTTTGTATTCTTATTCCTCCCTAGTATTCTAGATCAAGGACCTCCATTGATCATCATCACCTTGGTGAAAATACATTGTAACTGTATCCTTTTCCTTTTCATTGTATCCTAATTCCATGGATATCTTCCTCAAAACAATAATATATTTCCTACCTATAATTTGATTATTAGTCCCATTAAATTATTGGGGGATTTGTTTCATAATGTGATCCAACATAGAAAATTCCCGTTGGGGAACAAGTTTCTCCATTCGTGCATGCATTTTTATTAACCTAGTTAGGTTTTTCTAATATTTCCATAATTTGTTCCATTTTAATAGCATCTGTATTGTTCTCATTTACATGGATATCTCTAAATTCTCCATGATTATTGATACAAGTCATATTTCTAGGTTATTTTTAAAAACAATGGAATATATTGGATGAACTTATAAAATTATTAACATTGCATAATTCTAAATATAGTGTAGCAGTTAAAAAATGAATATTTACGCATCGATAATTTTATAATAATAAACATGGTATAATTTGGGAAATATTTACTTTTAAATCATTTATATTGGGTTTTAAATAAAATTTCAATTATCATAAGCTTATCCATAGGGAGTTTTAAATGTGGTTCACTGTAGAGACCATTTTCATTTACCAGGTTACACTGTGTTAGGCCCGACACATCTTTTAAGGGTTGTTAATTATAGTTAGATATGTACTTGAACCACTTCCAATTGTACAATCTAGACCAATATGTATATCTATGAATAACCATATAACCTCCACCTTATCAAAATTACATCATATTATTATATACCTATCCTCAATGTCTATCTTTGGGTTATGTTCCCTAATATATTTTTTTCTAAATCAAATTTCCAATGTTTTTTCTAAACATAAATTGATAACAAATATTATACCATGAACCTATAATCCCAGAACCAATGTATTATTTTATAACATTATAATTGATTACAAGAAATCAAATCTTGAATGATCAATCATTTTAGCAGTCTTGGAATGACAGATTACATCTGTGATACCCATAATATATTGGGAAAAAAGAAATAAAAACATGAAACATAATAAAAACATAATTATAGAATCCTTGAAATTTATTCAAAGGGTTCCTATTCATAACCTAGAGAAAGGAAACAAAATAACAGTGAACTAAAATGCTCAATAAGTGTAAGTACAAGAGAAATGCATAATAAATAAATAAATATGCAATGGTAAATAATTGAATACACTTTACATTTAAATAACAAGATAATGAATAATAAATAATAAAAAGTAAATAACCAAAATAAATTCTATTTAATCAATAAAAAGATAATAAAATAAATCCACTGATTTTTCACCAAAAAATCTCATGGATAAATAATAACTAAGTACAAATGAGAAAAATTCATAATTTTTGGATTCCATGTTTCATATATACATGGAGTCTTTACCATTGAGACTATTCACTATATTATTTAGAATATTGGGTAAAACCCCATCTGTTTTGGCCAACAATTTCCTCTCATGATATTACCAATTCATTAAGGGGATATTTATAACCACGCCCCACCCATATTGTACTTGTCCAAGGCATTCCTCATATTGAATAATCGATTCAAAAAATAAACAACACGACTTTTGAAATATCCATTTTGAATGAAGCATATGGATTTATCAATAATATCCTAGTGGGAAAAAAGTAACAACAATGCTTTTTAACATTTATGAATGGAAATACAATTGTTATAATATTAAAAAATTGAGTAAAATAATATTTAATCATTCCACTGTTTCCCAAACCTCTTCAAAACATTTGAATCATAATATCAATGATTGAATAAAATTAAAATAAACATAGAGTATATTGAGATTTCGCATATTCATGATATAAAATATCAAAGTGATTTATTTAAACAATATAAAAGTCAATTGGGGTATAACAACCAATAAGTCACAATGGAATGTACATTGAGAAAAAATACATTAACCTGTATTTTATTTTTGTTGATCATTATTTAACCTCATTGATAATGAATTTAAGAGTGTTAAAAAATTATCATAAAAAATTATTAATATTTATGATTTAATATGTTATCATATTATAATATATTGTTACCAATGTGTTAACATTCTTTTGTCATTTTCACCATTTTTGTGTATTCATTTCCTAGTTTCTTGAGTAAATTTTGACTAGTTATTTGTTATTTTTATTAATTATATAATAGATTCATCATATAAAGGATATAAAACATTATTTAAATTATATATATATATATAATATTTTTTTTATAATATTCTCTAAAATTTGGATATAGAAAATAAAATTCACCGTTCCATGAGATGGTAGGTCGTACGTACGTATTAATGCTACATTAATTTATTTTACAAACATAAATGAATGAAATTTAAATTATATATATGTATATGTAGAATATATATATACTATAATATTTACTTCATATATATCTCATATTTTTATAAAATCATTCTTCTGTATAGCGTGAATGAATCACATCGCTTTGGGGAAGTGGTAATTCACATGTCCATAAACTATGTAATTGTACTTATAAAAAATGGAAAGCATATATGTATGTGTTATCAAATAATTAAACAATAATAAATAAATAATAAATATCATATATAAAATATCATATATGTAATATAAAAACATATTTTCCAACATAATTCCCAACTATGAATGGTGGTAATGTAATAATGAACAGTCCTCGTTTTATGAGGTGGTGGTTAGCCGTTCACATAAACAATATGTGTGTTACCCATTATATGTAAGTGTATAAATATTTATGTCAACCCATTTTTTTATATTAGCCATAATATATTTATGAAACTGATTTGATATAATCATGGAATGATGATATTTTAGGGGGTGGTGAATGGAACTAAAAATAAAGTGCTTGAGGAAAGATGTGACCTCTTCTTTGGTTAACTCCTTTTGGTTTTCCCCAAAGGGAGTCTTTGTAGGAATTTATTCAAAAATAGATGAATATATGATTAGGGGAGGGATTTTTGGGAGCTTTTATTTTAAATCATGGTCTAGAAAAATATGCATTACAGGTGTAGTATGTGGGAGGAGAGGGGGAATTTTTATAGTGGAGGAGGACTTGAAATCGTATAAATTTTAGAAAATGGGAATTCCACCCTCATTGTTTCCAATTAATGTTAATAATATAGTGGTAAATATTTATTACAAGGTATTATATGGTCAAAATATTAAATTAAACTGGATTTGGACACGTTTCTATGTCATTTTGGCCCTTAATTTTAATGTTCAGTCTATTTTTAAGCTTAATTTTGGATTTATCATTATAATTTATTTTAACCACTTTCACTAATATTTATTGTAAAAAAATAATTTTAAATTTATTTTAAATTATAAATTATTATAATTACAAATATTTAATCCATTTTACTAAAATATAATCACCTAATGGGCATTAATTATTTCCAAATTAGTCCTCAAGATAAGATGACAATGTGGGTTTTTATAGTAGAAATGTTCAAAAGTTTTCTATGTTTTTATATCCAATTTCAAATTGAAGTTGACTCTAATGAACTAAATTAGATTAATTGATATATAATTTACATAATTTGACATTAATACTATTTAAAAATATAATTGAACACTATAAATAAATTATTTAAAAAATAGTTTTGATGAAAGATTCAATAATTTTCACTATTCCTTAAAAATAAAAATTAATAGAAAAATATCAAAAAATCACCATAGAATAATATTAATATTTATATTTTTAAAATGAATTCTATTTTTAAATATAATATTTTTAATGGTTCCAAAAATTAAATATAAAATAGGTTCTCTTATAAAAGGTGGTAAAAGTTACCTGATAAAAATATAGGTTTTTATGAGTAATATTGAGATTGTTATTATCTTATGCTTGTCAAATATTTTATATTATTATAAGAAATATTTTAATGAATGTATAAAATATATATTTAATTAAAATTACTCAAAAATTTTAAATAATTTAATTAATTAGCGTAAAACTATTTTGCAACTATAAAAATAGTTTATTTATAAAAAAATAACCTCTATATTCAATTGGTTCTTATTTTCAATTGTAATTAATTTGTAACCAATGAAGTCAATGATAAATTTTAATAATTTATTTAATCATGTTCATAAATTTTAATTTAATGGATAGATTGTATCTTATTATATTAATTAATATATTTTTGTTAATATATTTTATTGTTTCGTAAAACTCAGTGTTTTGTGTAAAGCAAGATTTCAAAGAAAGACATTATTGTGTGCGACACAAGAAAACAAAATATTACAAGAATTTAATTCCATATAATATATTAAATTTATTTTTAATATTATATATATTATAATTACTTTTTATATTATATTCCCTTAAGTGATTGGTGTTGTATGTTATACACTCTATCAAATACAGTGTTCCTCCTTTAGATTTTGGGGTGTTACACAAAATATTGGATTAAACTATACCTCATAGATATGGGGAATCGTCCTTAATGTTTTTTAAGAAACATTTACACACAACTGATGTTGATTTAAATATATTTTTTAAAAATATGTTCACAATATATCCTTTATTCATTATATTACTTGTTTTTTAAATTCTCTCATTGATGAAATATGATCACATAAGTCCTACATGAAAATAGATCACATAGATATCATGTTCAAACACTAAAGTTTATTATTATATGTAAATAATGATATCATTCATCTATTAGTGGGAAAAACTGATAGTGAGAACAAATTTTACACATCACTTTTTTAGAAAACATGTTTACAAGAGTTTGAAAACATCATCATGTTTACAAAACATCAGTTTTATTATCATCTACCAGGGTATCATAAGGAATATTTCATTCTAAAAATTTATACAAAGACCTATTAAACAAAAATAAATTTCTCAACATCCTAACCTTCATGAATAACTCATGGTATTCTATATTTTTGAACTTTTGAACATTCCTTATCAAAAAACATATCTTAACAATCTGTAAAAAGTTATCTTTAGTGTTTTTTATAACAATATATCTCTTTTAGTTTGGTTAAAATATAAAAAAAATACTTAGCCAAATTTTAAAAAACCATTTACACATTAGACTATAAAAACTAACATACCATTGTAATAACTAATTGCTATCATGGATTACATTAACATGTACTCTAATCCTTTATGAGTCATTATTTGCATGAGAAATAACTGAAACCTGAAATTTTCATAAATGAATCACATTGATCATCTTGAACACTTCCTCTATTTATTTTATATCCCTGAAATAATTGATAAATATCTCTCTAATTATATAACTCTCTCTTAACATTTTTCCGAGGAAACAAAATTCTAGACTTTTTTTTATATAATTAAACGAAATTATCAGAACATGATGAAATTCACAACAGACAATAGAGATTATGAATTCAAAATCCACACTATATATTCATGGGGGGTTGAAGAATATCTAAATTGAAGTTCATACTTCTCAAAAACCTCTATGTTTGAGTATTTAGTCATAAAAAATATGAAATTATGTTGTGTAAAAATATAATCTAGTTTCAAAAACAAATGCTCAAACTTCTCTATTATGATGTGATTATTTATTTCAATGTTCTTTATCCTTATGTTATATATTATATTCATGGTATGACGGAAAGAAATTTAATTGTCACATATGATTTCAATATGATAATTCCCATTAAATATCATATCCTCTATCTAAATAATTATACATAATAGTTTTTTCCATGATTTAGTAGTCATAATATTTTAAAATTTTGTAATTCTCAAGGAAGTAAAATATTTTTTCACGCTAAGGTAAGAGATACACTATACTTCAATATAGATTGCGTCATATGATTTTGAAATTAACTCATCAATAAAAATGAATAAATATATATACATATAAACTAAGTGTTTGTTCTGTGATATTGTATTTTAGTTAAATTTATAATCCATATCACCGTTGATATATTATAGTATTATATTTACCTATTTCATGGGAATTTCATTGGTATAACAATGGTACGATATGTTGTAACTAGTAAAAATGAAATTTTTTTGTCATGGTTATGTATAATAACATACTAATGATATACCAAGTATATGTATTGTTAAAATATTTATTATTTTCATTCATTTAATCCATACAAGAAATTGAAACAGGTGTTTTACTTACATTTATTTTCTATATTGAAAATATTTTAATAATCTCCTTTAAAGAAGTAAATTTTGAGATGAATGTTCCAAGATTTCATTATATCACTTGAAACACAAGAAAATATTTTAAATCTCTAATCACTAAAATTTGGAAGCTGGAACTCAAAAATTCCACCAACTAGTTGAATTGTTCTTGGTTTAATCTATAAAATAATATTTTATAAACATATACTAGAACCATTATCCTTTTACGACTCTTATTATAAATATAAATATTATGATGAATAGTAAATCATTAAATACTATGCTTCTTCAAGTGATGGTCCATAAAAGAATATCAGGATACTGGTTCTTCCTTTATCCCATAAAAGCCATCTTTAGTTGGAAAACATTATTCCCATATTTATTCAAGAGAATCAAATTTGGTTACTATATTTAAACATATATAAAATTATAGTCCTAATATAAACCACTATGACTAATATTAATTGATATTTTCTTACATATCCCCAGGGGAAAATGTTTCTCCAAAATCGATACACTTAATCCAGGAGTGTCTCATTTACACAAGTCATCAGTTCTCTAAATAAAAATCAATTTTTCATTTAGTTTATTATAAAAAACCCATTTTATCTAGTTGATATTCTAATCTGTCAACCCTAAAAAAATCTATTTATAATATTATTCTTTATTTCATCAATATATGTATATAACACATTGTCCAAACTATCATACATAGTACCATCTTCAAAAACATTTTCCCTACATAAGATAAGATAGGATTCAATTATTGATACATAAATTTCTACATTCTCACACTAATTTCATTATCAACTATTCTATTTATCTCCTTAAATTTATACATAATTCATCTTTTTTTAGCATACTATATAAATTTAATTCTTCTCATCATTAGTTAATTGTTTCAAATCAACATCATCCCCTTGTGATCCACCTAATATACTCAATGGTTCATCAATTTTTATTATAATTTCATCACTATTTTTCTAAATATTATTCTCATTTTCAAAAACATTTAAATGGTTTCAATTTTATAATCAATAAAAACAATTTTTAAAACAATTGTAGTCTTTTTTTAGATATGTATCCTTGCAAAATCCCATTATCTCAACTAGAATAAAACATACAGTGGTTCTACATTACGATAATAAAACAATTTATTAAAAACATTTGATTTTTTTTCATACTCATCTTATTCACATAACATATCTCTCATGGAATGATTTTCTTTTATATTATATAACATATCATAGTTCATAATATTGACTAATTTCAAAGTTGTTATTTTCCTATATAATACATGGTAGGATTAATTCTACCCATGTACCAAGTAATGCAGTTTTTTCTCATAGCTAAACAATTTTATTGAGGTGTTTCATCACATAATAATCTCCACTATTATGTCAGTAAAATATAGGACATTATATTTTTAGAATGGTAGAATATTCTCTGCATGAATCCTTTCTTACTTCCCCAAATGGTGAGTATTTGAAGCAAACACCATGGACATGTGGGTAATGACAATCCTCAAATAAATCCTATTGTAATCAATAATCAATAACACATAGTATATATTACCATTAATAGTATATAGTGATATTTACGCACACACATTAATAGGAACTAATTCATGAATCCTTTCCAAATTCCCATTTTTTAGATTATATGTATTTTGAATTATATCCCCTGTTTAAAAAATAGCACGATGTGTGTGTATGATCATATGATTGTCTATGGATAATATGAACTTCATCATTATTGACCAGATCATCTATGTACTGTTGGATAATGTGATGAATCCTTTTATGCATCAGTATTTTGTATCATTCCTTGGATAAAAAATAGCGTCTTCATCACTAATTATATATATATTTCGCATTGTGTGTTTCCTTTAATTATATATTGAATCATCATTTTTCCTATTCTGGATTTTTCTTATCCAATTATCATTAACCCTTTATAGTTTCAAAATATTAGAAAACTGTATTTTTCATACATGATTCCTTCAACTAGGATCTTATTTGACATCATATGTGAATTACATCCATTATCATGAATTTTTACACCATCATGATAAGAATATATTAGGGTAATTACTGTAACAAGAACTTTATCAACTCATTTCATTTAAAAACATGTCATTGGTAGGAAAATTGGTGATGGATGGTTTGTTTAACCAACTTCCTAATATTATGAAAAAAAATTATCTTACAACGTTGAAAATTTATTTTTTATTTTTACCCTAAATAATGATTCCTTGAACATATACAAATATCTAATTTCTATTTCAATAATAACATTCCCTAGTATTTGTTTTGATAAATAAAAGGTTATAGGACCATAGACAAAACACTAGTAGTTGAAAAAATTAAATAATGTTTATAAAATTGAGTATTTATTTTCCTCATTCATTTATGATGTCACATCCTATAAATATGCGTTGTGGAACACACAAATTTATAAAACCCCACCATTATGTAATAATAACACTTGGTTTGAGATATAATACTAATTATTTCAGATGTATATCAAATAAATATTTGGGAATTTTTTTATGATTCATGGGAACACTTGAATAAACCATAAACATTTTAATGAGCTCATGTTTACCAATATCAACTTACACTATCATTTTCTTACAATAAAGAAAAATTATAGCATTTTTTATAGTTATTTTTTCTATATGGGAAATACTATAATTACATTATTTGTACTCTTGCTTTACCATTACATCATCCACTTTTAATTTTATTTCATTTCGTGATATAATGAAAAATCATATTGTCTCTCCTAATAATTGATTTTTTTCTCGATTATCTATGATCTCTCCCTTAAACTCTTAAACATGTTTCTCTCAATATTTCAATTTGTTACTAAAGCTATGAATAATATGGGAAATATATTGAATATTGATCTTGAACTATAATGAACAATCTCAAGTTGACCTGATACCTCACCCACTATGGATTAACCCAAATTCATAAGTGAAACTCCCAAAAAAATATTGCATACCATCTTTTTGTGGCAGTATAAAATTTATAGTGGAAACACTATACCATAATCTAGTGTCAAAAGAAAGTGTATATAAAAAAATCCACCAATTTAGCACTATAGTAAAAAAATAACTAAAATATAATCATGTGATAATTAAATGGAATGTGGAATATATTCATACATACACAAAGCATGCTAAAATATAAAAAACTTATTGAATCTTCTTTATTTTGAAAATCAAGAATCATGATTTTTATGTTTCTAATAAGATCAAATTTTTATGACAGTAAATATTTTTCTATATAAGTTTTAGAATTAATGTGTTTAAGTGTTAATACACAATTAGTTTGAGAAGATAAACCATCAAATCAACACATTTACCAATGGACTTATACCGTTCAACATCTACCACTGAAAATCTACCCCTGATACATTTACCACAAAATGACCTTCCACCAGTTGAGTCTATCATTAAAACGACTCTACAGCTAGACTTTTCTACTACCAATATATACTATTATTAACTAGTGTTACTACCAGGATGATCTACCACTAAATATCACCATATACTATCCACCATCTACCTTCAAATCTCATATACCACCAAAACTCATATGAGGATAAAATAGATATACCATTCATAGATCCACCTCCAGTCTGATTTCATTTATATTTAGACACTTATTCAAATTAAATTCCTCCAACACACATTTTAATGTATTAAATATTTAAAAGAACATTTGTATTTAAGAATCCATATTTTTAAAAACACTGTATGGATCCATTGAAGAAAAATGAAGACCATTCCAAATTTGTTACGTAATACAAGGATCTAATGGAATATTTGACCTAAGACTATAAAATGTGATACTAAACTACCTCTTGTACATTTGAATAATTTACCACATCCAATAGTAGTTATGAATTAATATATAATTTAGATGTTCATACACTAAATCAAGAAAAATAAAGATACACCTCTGTGTAGAAGGATTAAAAACATAGATTGGAAGAAAAAAAAGACAATAAAAACCATCAAAAAGTTCTATTTTCAGTTACATTCTAATAATCCTTTTCAAAAATAATTAAAATAAAAATTCAAGAACCTTTTAATAAAAAAATCAATTTTGATAATGTAAAAATACATTTTTAAATATATATTCATTTTAATTTTATGGTTATGCTTTATATTTGATATTTTTTTCTCAATATATATATATAATACACCATCTCTTGTACAGAAATAGATATATTTAGTCACTCTTGATCAAATACATCAACTTTTATGCCCACAATAACTATGGAAGAGGTAATCTGTGAACTGTACTTTTCTTATCCCCCATATAAATATCGATGAATCATTATGCCTGGACATCCTCATCTTATGATACTTATAAAACATGATCCAGGTTATAGACCATTTTTATAGTTTCATAAACTTCTAGGAAATATGGTATTGTCAACTAGATGGATTAAGACTCATATTGATGTCAAACCCCATGATTTAATTACACTGTGTAATTTAATTGTTATATTTTCATTATTTCAAGTTTTATAAGTGTATATTTATAGAAATACATATCTAAATGTTACTCAAATAATTAATCCTATTTATTTCATAGAGAGTTGTTTATGAAGTAAATTAATTTCAAAAGTGAAAGTTATTTTAGAAAATATTTAAACTGATCATTCATTCCACTTTGAGAATCTATTTTAAAAATAAAGTATAATTCTTCTACTATTTTGATTAAATTATCATTTTATTTAATAGCGGGATTTTAGTTTTAACTTTTTTTAAAGTATAGATTTTATTAGGAACTCAGTTCACCCTCCCCCCTCTTGAGTTACTCACTTGGTCCAACATTTGGTATCACAGTTTTCATTAAAAAATATTAATTTATAATTCTTTAGTTGAAAATTAAATATCTAAAATATATTTTTATTCAAAATTTTTATCTTTATGTAAAATAATAGATAAGAGGGAACTTCCACTAATAAGAATCTTTATTTTAATAGTACAATTTATGATCAAAGAAATATTAAAATGAAAATACATATAGAATGTGTGGGATTTGAAATTTTGACTCTACATAAGGATAAATATGAACTACCGAAAATAGTAAGAGGTGAATAGAGTGATCCTATGAAATAATATTAAAAAAATATTGTTAAGATATGAGTGATTAACACAATGATTTAAGAGGAGAAAAGTTTAATATAAAATATCCATGTACCATTACATATGAAATTTAGGATACCATGGTACTTTATATTTAAGAAACATTAAATGAAAAAGAAATGATTTTAAATAATTATTCTATTAAATATGATTAATTTAAGATAAAACCGGATGAATTAATTTTCATACATGTATCTTAGGTTCAATGATATTTTAAAAATAATGTATTCTTAAGGGAAACAAATTACTAACAATGATCAAGTTTTTCTCCAAACAAGATATTTACTAAACAGATGGAGATGAACTTCAATATCAATTTAGGAGTCATGTGATATATTTTTGTTAAATGTAGAAGTGTTAATATAAATTCCCATGATGTACGAAGAGGAACTCAAAGTGAACCGAGAATGAAAAAAATTTACCAAATAGGATGTCAGTAGATATCAAGACTTATAACTGAAAGTAGAAACAAAATATTAAAATAGACAACTCATATGACAGAGAATCACCTTCAGACATTGGTGAAGAAAGAAATCACATATCTATAGGACTTAATTACTTTTAAAAATGAATAAATTCTTCAAGAATATAAACTACAGAGGATTGTATGATGTTGGTTGGAGTAGGACACTCAAGAGGGGGGGTGATAATTGAGTTCCTTTAAAATTTTCATTTAAAATATATTTTCTTAAAATTCCCCCAATTTAAAAACAAATTGTCCATTTAACCAAAGATGAATAATTTTTAGTGATTGGAGTGTTTGAAAGATTCCCCAAATATTGATTACTTCAGAGTAAATGAAATTTAGGAGTTACTTAAACTTTAAAAATCAGTATACTAAAAATTTTATAACAGAGACTTTCTATGATTAAAAATTAATGAAAATTAATATTGTATGGTTTTATGAAACAATGAAAGACAAGAAAACAAAACTTGAACACATTGGATAAACACAAGTGGTTTAGTCGCAAGAAGAGACTTAGTCCTCTCCACTTGGTTATCACCAACCACCAAGAAGTTTATATTAATAAACTTAATCCACACCCTACATTGAGGTTTAAAATAACATAAAAAGATATAGAGGCCTAACTGGACCTCTAACAAAGGTATTTATGTGACACTAAAACAACAAGGTCACATGGGGACCTCTTACAGAGGTGTACGTGGGAGTGAAATGGTGTAAGTGAGTGGTAATGAATGGATATCTTGTATCCCCATGTTTACCATAGGAGACAGTGTCTTTTTTTAATATAGATACACACACTCATAAATTAGTATTTAAATAGTAAAAAACATAGCAGAAATTATAAGAATTGGTTTATAATGCTCTAATTATTTTTCATGATGATTGTAGACTTCTTATATGTAGTATATTTGAAACTTGGGTCAACTTTTGGAAGGAGACACTGAAAATATAGTATTACTAATTCTCTATGTTTTGGTTTCCAAGAAAAACAAGATGTTCCATGAAGATCTCCTTTACTAGGTTTTTACTACAGGTATGTTCACACTTTAGTGTAGAGAATGTTCTCCTCTTGTTCACTGCATTAAGAATAAGTGTTGTGGCTCTACATCTTGGCTTTTTATTGCACCATGAATCATATCTATCCACTTCACATTCCACCATTTAATTTAATCTCAAGTGATTCTCCTTTTTCGATATGGGGCATGATCTCCACACCTCACACCTCGTACCGTCTACTAACATGTCTGAACAAAAGTCAATAATAATAGTAGTGCTATTTAATAAATAAAAAATGACTGTTATAAATATTTTTGAATTTAATTTAAAAAAGAAAGGATATAGTCTATAATGGTGTCACAGAAGTGGTGACTCAAAAATGGTGTCTCAAAATGTTGTCACTAGAATGGTGTCACTAGAATGGTGTCATATAATGGTGTCATTGGAATTGTATCACTTGAATGGTGTCACTGACATTGTGAGAATTTTGAAACCAGTATCACAATGTCTGGTATATATCAACAGTGTCAGGTCCTTTAGGAATATTCTGAAATAGATGGCATGATACAATAGTGTATGGTCCATTGTAAACATTCTGAACAGGTAGGATACTGAAACATTGAATCATAATTTTTCATTTTTTTTGACTAAATGGTGACTGTGTGTCCTTTGACTAGTGAACATGAGTTCACCTTAATGGTGAGTCATACTTAGACAAATAGTTTCAACCATTAGTATGAAATAATAATTACTAGAATATATTTAGATTATTTATAAGCCTAATGAAACATGATTAAATATGATTTCGAGTATTAAAACTAAAGGAGTCCAACAATATCCCCATTTCTTATGATCACTAATCATGTCATTTACAATCCATACATATTTATCACAATAAAGTATCAACATTTTTCTTAACATATCAGACAGGTTATGTGATATTAAGATGTAAATATATCATATTTAAATATAAAATTGATACCATTTCTAAGTTCTCCCCTTTAATATCATAAATATAGTTATCTAACTGAAAAAAAATTCCAGCTTTGAGTTATCCCCCTTTTGGGATTATCAAAAATAATATTGAAAATTGAAAAAAAAATAAGAAATAATAAAAGGAATCACAATGTTAATAAAAGAGAGAACATTTCATAGAATAAAAGAGAGGGAAAATTTCATTGAATACATAAATATAGAAAAATGAAAAAATTACATGACTACTCTATCAAAAAATATCCAATAACACTGTCTTAATGTTGATTAGTCACTTAAAGTGGCTAATATTCATTGTTAAGTTTTTAATATTAATGTGTTTTAAAGTTTATAAACATCTATTTTAGTCCAATTCATAAATTGAACTTCATTTCCCATCATTGTGCAATTCATGCTTAAAATGTCAATTTGGGCCCACTCAATAATTTGCTTGTGGAAATTACACTATTCATTATTTTAATTTGAAATTTTGGGATATGATTGATCACTTTATTTGGAACATTTTATCTTTTAGGTCTGATGGATGAATCCCAAAGGAAGATGGAGAATTTTGCGCCTGAAGAAAGAAACTTGCTGGAAAAAAGCATAATGGGCCTACGGCCCATCAAACAAATGTGGGGCCCAGAAAACAAGCCCAATGAAGCTCACATTTATACAGTAGAAAGATAAAATTATGAGGATCATTTTATTCAACTGTGGCCGGAGCTAATTCTGATGTTTTCATGATGATAAAGGGATCTGAAGTGGAGATTTAAATGGTGGAGTCGTCATTAATGCATAGAAATCCGTCCCACCATTTCGACTATAACTTCCAAACGGCTGAGCAAAATTTCCTGAAATATTTACAGCTCATAGAGGACAGATGGATGAAGATATTTCCCTTCTACAGCCCCTCCGGATTCGGCCTTCATCAATTTCTAATTCACTCGTCAATGTGGTGGACGAATCTGGACAGTTTTCCGGGTCAAATTCAAAACATCAATTTCATTTTGATTATTCACCCTCCATTTGACTCTATTAATTGTTGGGGGGTGAATTAATTGTTGGGGGGTGAATTAATTGTCGGAGGATGTACCTAAGGCTCCTAATATGCCTATATAAGGAGCTATTAGTGAAGGGAATGTGGTGGAAAATTTTCTTATCATCTTGGATGCTTTGTTTCATTGTAATGTTTTGCTTCCAAATTTCCTTTGTAATGTTTTCCATTTCCATGTAAGTTTTTTTTTTTGTATCTTTATGTTCTTAATCAACTTCTTCTCTTATATATTTTCCATTTCATTTATTAAAACATTATAATCACAAAGCACAGTGATATCTCTGTGTTGTTGTGAATTAGTTCACACATAGGTGTGAATTTCATTCACACACACGGAGGAGTGCTCGTTATTTCCGCGGTTTTAATTTCTTCAATCCAATTCTTGTTAGTCATCTTCCGCCCACCATTGAGAGTATACCATAAATGGAGGGCTAAACCCTTAATGGGTTGATCTTAGGAGGATGCAAAGGCTGGATTGAATGTTATTTAATGAACGAATTGTTGTTAAATGGATAATTAATTTAAGAAATCAATTCTTCAGTTATTTCTACTCTTCATCTTTACTGTGTTTGAGCAAAATAAATTCAATTACTAAATGATCATATACCTCGGAGAGATCATGAATTTTGTTCTCTAAGTGTATAGGGGATTAGTAATTGTGTTTAGTAAGCACCAAACCATAAAATGATGAAGGTAGTGTTATTTTTGAATAATGGATTAATCAAGAATTAATAAAACCAAAATTGTTTAAAGAAGTAAAATTCATTCAATCCACCCCGAGCATAATCCTAGATCAACCCATTTTCATTAAATTGAATTCACGTAGGTGTCTTAGTGTTATTTAAACCATCCAAAATCAAAACCAAAGTTGGATACTTCATAGCCCATCCTTCACCAAATCATAGCGTCTCAAGGTTACTTCTTCGGTCCCTGTGGACTCGACCCCTACATGTACTACATCGATCGCTTTTACCCGTAGGGTAAATTTGGGCGCAACCAAATTTTGGCATCGTTGTCGGGGACCCAAGTAAGTACCTTAGACCCACATCTTCTTTTCTCACCCCAAATTCTCTATTCATACCCTATATTTCTCTTTTCTCTTCCCCTTTCTGTTTTCGTGTGTCCAAAAAAAAATCCATATCCAAATTTCATTCAACTCCAATGGAGTATCATCAACAATATACCTTCACAAACTCAGGATGGAATCAGTTTGAAAATTCACATTGGGAATCACCAATTTTTTTTAATCAACCTTTGAATGAATACACCACCCCTGATGACATGAACAAAATTTGTAATGATGAAGGTTTAAAGGATCAATTTCCATACCTCTCAAGGATGATTGAAGAGATTAAACTTAATGAAGTTCATGAGGTCCAAACATCTATCAATCCTAATTCTGAGAAAATTATTGAACATTTGTGTGAAAAAATGGATAAAATGAATTCAGAAGTTTCATCATTGAGAGTAGAACTACAAAGCAATGAGTCATTTTTGGAACCCACTCCAACTCAGGTTATCCCTTCCACATCACTTATAGAAGAATCTTGTTACCCACATAACTTATTTGAATTTAGTGATGAACCCACTTTAGAATCTTGGAAAACAGAGTTGGATAATGAAGTGAATTGGTCAGGTAATTTTGAAAGTCAAGCTAATGAACATGAGGGAATTGTTAACAAGTGTTTAAATCAGGATGAAATTGATTTTATGAATTCAGAAGAGGGAAATTTTTCTTCAGAGATTGAATGTTTGGAATATTTCTACAATGATGATTTTTTCATATACACCAATCACTGAACCATTAGGAGAAATCACAAACATCAAACCCATACCCATTTATGAAACTCATCTAGAAAATTTTGGGGTTGAATCTTCAATTCAAAGGGAACCAATTGTGTTTGGAAATTTTGAAAATGAAATTGATATTGATTCTAATTCCTTATCTTTTTTTGAATGTCCTATCCAACCTGAACTTAAAATCAATGTCCTTCCTTCCCCACTCAGGCATCCCATCATAGGGTACAAACAAGACCTCTCAGTTATCATTCATCCATCTCTTGAAACCAATAATGTAGGAATGAACCTTGAAATCTTAGGAAATACTCCAGATAAAACACGATCAACCATTTTAGATATTCCTTGGATTTTACCAATCATTGTAGAAAATAGGATTTCACATGAATCAAATTATAAAAAAATCAATCTGAATAAAGTTGAAGTGGACAAAAATGGGGTCTTAAAAATGATGAATGTTGGAATTGGATAAGTTGGGGGGTACAAGTCGGGCTAACGACGTTAAACAAAAGCGCTGCATGGGAGGAAACCCATGGTTTTCTTGTTTCCAGTCATTTTGAATCATTTTATTTTTCATATAATAAATTACCATAAGCTGTTGACCTGTTCTTCTTTTTTGAGTAAGGATGGGTATGAAAAGGGAGCACCGTATTCATCCGTGTCACGCGGTGTGATCCCTGAGTAATACCTTACCCAGAAATTTAAAGAAGACAATGTATCATCAGTTTATTTTATTTATGTTTTTGTAGGTTTAAAAAAAATTATTATTAGATTCTTGATCTGTTCTTCTTTTATGAGTATGGATGGGTATGAAAGGGGAGCACCGTATTCATCCGTGTCACGCGGTGTGATCCCTGAGTAATACCTTACCCAGAAATTTAAAAGAAGACAATGTATCATTAGTTTGATTTAAAAAAAACATGAAAATGATGGTACTTGGAATTAAATAAATCATTGTGTTGTTTGTTTTGTCTACTTTGTCCTTCTTTTTATGGTTCATGAACTATTTTGGCTGATACATGTTCAATCAAGGAGGTGCCTACATCCCCAAAGAGATCAAAGGAGTAATTTGGAGCATCATGAACCTCAAATTTAAAAACTAGGTGAATTTGTTCCATGTTTTTCATTCTCAATTTTATCTTTGAACTCCTCTCCTACCCCCTTCTATGTTTTTTTCTTTAAACACTGGGGATAGTGTTATTCTAAGTTGGGGCGGGGGAATAAAAAATGATTTTTATTTTGAATAAGAACATGCATGAAAAAAAATTCCATTAACCATAAACATGATAAAGACACATTGCAAACTCTAAAATTGGATATCAAATAAATTTTTCATGCCTTGATTCTGATTTTAATGCAAGTTTAAGTTCATGAGCATAGTTATTGGAAAGTGCGGTTGTCCGATGTGATTTTTCAAAGTTTACATTTTCATCCTCTTAATAAAAATGCCACAATGCACGTCTTTTGGATTGTGGGTGTAAATTTGAGTTCTTGGGTCCCTTTCATTATAGCATAGGGTTCTTGGGGTCACTTTTAGTTTAATTTGAGTATCCAAAAAAAAAACAAAAAAAAAACAAAAACAAAAAAATAAAAAAAAAACAACAAAAAAAGACCACATAGAGAAATGTTTTGTCCAAATGCGTGGCGTCCGGCACTTGGGGATCGTGACTCCATAGTTGTCTTGCCCAGAGTTAGGCTTTATATCTCTATTGTAGAGCATGATATTGACAAAATGCGTGGCGTCCGACACTTGGGGATCGTGACTCCATAGTTTTCTTGCCCAGAGTTAGTCTTTTCATATCTATTGTGGTTAAAAAAAATAAAAAAAATAAAAATGGATACTCATCTTAAGGTTTAATGTGATTCCCACCTAGCGCTTCCATTTTTTCCCCTTGAACAATAAAATGGGCCCCATATCTTTTATGATGCACAACACTTTATCATGCTTAATTGGAATTGGATGAAATGTGGCGATAAATTTGAACAAAGGAATGGGCTTGGGCTTGGGATATGCTTATGGACCTAGCTTGTTTTAAATGATTTTGATGGGTTTTCATAATTTTTTTGGTATTAGATATTTGGGTGAGCAATGTGTATTTAAAATGTTTTTGGAAAAGGGGATTTCAATTTCATATTTGTAATTTATTTTGCTCGGGACTAGAAAAACTCAAGTTGGGGGGTGTGATTAGTCACTTAAAGTGGCTAATATTCATTGTTAAGTTTTTAATATTAATTTGTTTTAAAGTTTATAAACATCAATTTTAGTCCAATTCATAAATTGAACTTCATTTCCCATCATTGTGCAATTCATGCTTAAAATGTCAATTTGGGCCCACTCAATAATTTGCTTGTGGAAATTACACTATTCATCATTTTAATTTGAAATTTTGGGATATGATTGATCACTTTGTTTGGAACATTTCATCTTTTAGGTCCGATGGATGAATCCCAAAGGAAGATGGAGAATTTTGCACCTGAAGGCAGAAACTTGCTGGAAAAAGCATAATGGGCCTAAGGCCCATCAAACAAATGTGGGGCCCAGAAACCAAGCCCAATGAAGCTCAAATTTATACAGTAGAAAGATAAAAATATGAGGATCATTTTATTCAACTGTTTCCGGAGCTAATTCTGATGTTTTCATGATGATAAAGGGATATGAAGTGGAGATTTAAATGGTGGAGTCGTCATTAAAGCATAGAAATCCGTCCCACCATTTCGACTATAACTTCCAAACGGCTAAGAGAAATTTCCTGAAATATTTACATCTCATATAGGACAGATGGATGAAGATATTTCCCTTCTACAGCCCCTCCGTATTCGGCCTTAATCAATTTCGAATTCACACGTCAATGTGGTGGACGAATCTGGACAGTTTTCCGGGTCAAATTCAAAACATCAATTTCCTTTTGATTATTCACCCTCCATTTGACTCTATTAATTGTTGGGGGGTGAATTAATTGTTGGGGGGTGAATTAATTGTTGGGGGATTTACCTAAGGCTCCTAATATGCCTATATATGGAGCTATTGGTGAAGGGAATGTGGTGGAAAATTTTCTTATCATCTTGGATGCTTTGTTTCATTGTAATGTTTTGCTTCCAAATTTCCTTTGTAATGTTTTCCATTTCCATGTAAGTTTATTTTTGTATCTTTATGTCCTTAATCAACTTCTTCTCTTATATATTTTCCATTTCATTTATTAAAACATTATTATCACAAAGCACAGTGATATCTCTGTGTTGTTGTGAATTAATTCACACATAGGTGTGAATTTCATTCACACACACGGAGGAGTGCTCGTTATTTCCGCGGTTTTAATTTCTTCAATCCAATTCTTGTTAGTCATCTTCCGCCCACCATTGAGAGTATACCATCAATGGAGGGCTAAACCCTTAATGGGTTGATCTTAGGAGGATGCAAAGGCTAGATTGAATGTAATTTTATGAACGAATTGTTGTTAAATGGATAATTAATTTAAGAAATCCATTCTTCAGTTATTTCTACTCTTCATCTTTACTGTGTTTGAGCAAAATAAATTCAATTACTAAATGACCATATACCTCGGAGAGATCATGAATTTGGTTCTCTATGTGTATAGGGGATTAGTAATTGTGTTTAGTAAGCACCAAACCAGAAAATGATGAAGGTAGTGTTATTTTTGAAGAATGGATTAATCAAGAATTAATAAAACCAAAATTGTTTAAAGAAGTAAAATTCATTCAATCCACCCCGAGCATAATCCTAGATCAACCCATTTTCATTAAATTGAATTCACGTAGGTGTCTTAGTGTTATTTAAACCATCCAAAATCAAAACCAAAGTTGGCTACTTCATAGCCCATCCTTCACCAAATCATAGCGTCTCAAGGTTACTTCTTCGGTCCCTGTGGACTCGACCCCTACATGTACTACATCGATCACTTTTACCCGTAGGGTAAATTTGGGCGCAACCAAATGTCCACCACCTATTTTCCTTTGGCAGAGACATCAGATGTAGAGGTAGTAGGTACATCAGTGGTTGTTTTGGAAGAGACTAATCTAGAGATAGTGACGAGAGAGGAATCCCTTCAAAAATATAAGGTGCAAGGCTTGGTATGGATGAATAATGAGGCAGAGGCTAAACATTAATGACTAGTTTGATCTGGCTTAGAGCCTGATCAGGGGTCATGGTCATAGGGGGAAACTAGGTAGAGGAAGAATGAGTTGTATAAAGAAGTAGACCATGGCTGAGGGGAGTATCTAAAAGAGAATCTATTAATTTTTTGTGATGATGTTGTTAAGGATTCAATGGATTTAGGAAATCCTTGATGATATCACCACCATACTCCATATACTTCTCAAAATAATCGTTATTTTCCAAAAACTTCTTAAGAGTAGTAGTAAAGTCCTTCAACTGCTAGACTTTCTCCTTGAAAACATCAGTCATTGGATGTAGATTTAAATTATCTACTAGATTTTTAAAATTCATTGCAAGATAGTGCTTGGTATAAATATGTGTAAAATAGGAATCCACCTTCTTTGAAATCTCTTTTTGATCATTATGGGAAGTCTTGGAGTAAAATCAAACCATATCATGCAGATGATCATTGTAATTTTCAATCATACTCAGACATTCCTATCAGGGACCAACAACCAATGTCTGAAGCTCTTATCATTTACTGATATGATCAAGTCATTTTCTAAAGGATGAGTGGTTTGGGAAGAATCGTATGGAGATAAATTATATTAGGAGAGAGCATTAATAGTTTTAATAATAGTTTCTAAAGATCGTTTGTACTCATATATCAGTCAATTGACTACATCCACTAGTCCACACATTTCATTTTTGAATTTTGTGATGTTATTCACCACTTCTTCAACCACTAAAATCAAATTAGGATGAATTTGAGATTCAAACATTCATGAGAGTATTTCACCATCACCCTCACAAAGACTAGTAATTGGAGATGGAGTAGGAGAAACATGAAAAATCCTTCATTGTATCATCTACCATATATTTTAAAGACTTCAACACAACATTCAGTAGTTTATTTTCAATCCCTGGATCTTGTATCTCATGAATAATTCTAGGTTTAGATTTCCTAAAAAACTTTTCCATAATCATTTCATTATCACCTTAAAGGGTATAGTCACATGATTAAATTATGACTTCATATTCTTTCGAAATCTAGATAACTGATTTTCTCCCAAAGCTTTCAAATCAAGATGACTCTCATCATTTGGGGACTAATGTGTAGGAAAAGGAACATGTAATGGATCTGTAAAAGAAACAACTTATTTGGTTGTGATACGTTTTAGATTAAACATTGTTTAATGGTCCATTTCTCAAACCAAGGTCTTCTTAGAATCATCAACATCCAAAAAATTTGGAAACCTATACCAAGTATCCACTGAAATTAAATCAATTATATTTGGAAATTCAATCCTTTACAAACTAATGGCCTCAACCGATGGTTCACTTTGAGAATTATGTGACTCCATCATGTGAACTCTTTCCTCATATTCTATTATCTGTTTGTACCACTCACTCCCCACCACATCTATTTCTAATAGATCATCCTTTTCAATACTATTCTAGTAGGTACAATGACTTATCTTTCATTTCCATCATCAATTAGTTTTTTTATTTTCATTTTCCTCTTCAATTATCTTCATCTACATAATAATCTACTTCTATATACTTTTTCATTTCCAGAACTCCTTCCATACTAGGTCCTTCATTATTATCATCATCACCACGAGATGCTATATCTACACTTTTTACTCAATTAATCTTATTCATTAACCCAACATACTCTTCTACTTAATAATAATAATATTATACTATTTTTTATATTTCTATGAAATTGTACTTGATATCCTTAGGTCTTGATGGATGTTCAACAGGATTATCATCCTCATATAACTTTTCATTGTGTATAACCCATGAATTCGTCCATAGATTTCTATTAAATTTCATTCGTTTTTATATAGATGTAGAGAAACAAAATTCTTAGTAATAATCAATTTCATCTTGTTTCCAAAAGAATCATTTGTCTTGCAGTATTATAGAGATAAATAGTGTCTAGAACTAAGAAGTGTACTTGAAGGAAGTTTTGATTGTGTCACACATATAAAGAATAAAATAATTGTACAAATTTATTTTTTGACCATTCTTTAGTAGGTGTAGCAAGAATAAATATTGATAATTTAGAGTAGTATATTCACCTTTCCTTGGACAGATTAGTTTTTGAATGAACTAGAACAACAACCTATTTTTTCTGTCTAACTCAATAGCAATTGGTCTACTTTTCTTTTTTCCCATTAAAACACCCCAAGCATTATATAGGGTAAAAAATATCACCAAGTGGAGGAAAATTTCTTTTTTATCCTAAAATATACCTTCATGTGGTACTCCCAAATAAATAGTCTACATCATTGAAGAAAAAGAACATCTTTGTATATTTACCCAACTCCTAACTATAAATTCATCCTTTTAATTGAATGAAAACACAACATACTGGTAAAACTGCAAAACAAGATTTGGATATATGTGTCTCTTTTCATTTTTAAACTAGACTATCCATCACTTATCTTACTAAATTTTATGAACAAGTGACTTACTCAAAAGAATAAACTTTTCAAATACCTTTTTTCAGGCATGACTACATGATTTGAGAGACAATGATTCAGAGGATTCTATGGAATTTTGATTGTAGAATTTTTAAATTTCATTGAAGACCGGAATTTCTATGGATTTGAGGAAGAAGTATGCTTAAATATATTCATTTCTGACATTAGGCATGAGATTTTAGAAGAGACCAAAATGTTTGAGAGAGAAGGGTTTTTATTTGGGGAGTAGAGAGAAAAATAGAAGAGAATAAGTGATTCATATTGACCGGTTTTATCATTTATGGATTTGAAGAGTCACTAATAAAATAATAGGTGAAAAATAAAATAACATATTTATAATAGAAATGTAGAAATATTTCTAAATATAGAAATTTGGGTAACAATGGTGAGGCTTGACGATGAGCTATCAATGGTGAGACATCAAACGATGAGAAATAAAACTGTGTCAAATGATGTGATATCAAACAGTGAAACATAAAATTTGACGATTCCCTATTCATGTATGAATTAACTAATTATTTGAGAACATAATGGATTAGTAATAAAATTATTGAAACTGATGTTATGTCCTAATAAATTCTAATGTTATATCAACTTTTTGGTAATGATATATCAAAAATTAGTGTCTTACATCAATATATTATGTTCTTGAGTGAGAAACTAGATTCTTAGATAATATAATAGCACTTCTGTTATCATAGTATATAGGGAAATGTCTAAACTTATATTCATAGTCTTGGAAAGTATGTTTCATCCACAAAATCTGAGCAAAAAAACTACACACAACTATGTATTCAACATTAAAAGTAGGTAACACAATAAAATTTTTATTTTACAACTCCATGATACAAGTAATTTCCCAAAAAGTTACATGTTCTAGAGGTTATTCTTCAATCTAACTTGAAACCCCAAAATTCATCATCAGAACAACTAACTATGTCAAATAATTTTCATCTAGGATTTAATTGTCATAAGTTTATAGTATGTGTGAGGTATTTGAAAACTATTGTAATCAGAGTTAAATGAAATTAAATAGTATTTATATGAAAGTGAACACATATATATACACTAAACATAATATTAGTCCAATTAGTAGTCATGTAGAGTAGACTTCCAATCATTCCACTGTAATGTGGTTGATCAACAACTTTTAAATTTTCATCAAGATCCAACATACATGTATTACTCATAAAAGTATCACTAATTTTAATGCTATCCAAACCAAAACTTTTTAAAAGGTCATTAGTAATTTTACTCTACATTAAAATAATACCTTATTTATATTAAAATATTTCAAATCCAACAAATAATTTGAGTTCACCCATTAAACACATTTCAAAATCATTTTCCATTATTTATGAAAAATCATCACATAAAGAAATTTTTGAAGATCCAAAAATAATATCATCAATATAAATTTTTACTACCAAAACCTCTTTATAAAGTCTTTTTTTAAATAACAAGATCATTTATACCTTTTGTAAAACCCGTAGAAATTAAAAAAGTACTTACTCTATCATACCTAGCTCTTGGAGCCTATTCTAACCCATATAAATCATTAGTTAACTTAAAAAATGATTTGGAAAGAAGGATTGAAAAAGAATTAGTTGTTCAAAAAAATATCCACAACTATATACCATTTTAGAAATGAGATTTTAACATCCATTTGATATAGCATGAAATTTAGATGTGCTACATATGCTAATTGGATTCTAATAGATGGAAGTATAGAAACTGGAGAAAAAGTTTCATCATAGTTAATTCGATCTTCATGAATATATACTTGTGCAACCAGTATATATTTATATCTTATAATAGTAAGATCTTCATCTACTTTATTTATAAACACCCACATAGTGCTTATATCCGAGGTGTCATTAGTTCTTACCACTAGTTTCCAAAAATTATTTCATTCAAACTAATTCCATTTTTCATGCATATTCATTACACAAAATTCATCATTGATTACATCATTAATGTTTTTATCTTCAATATTTGACAAAAATAATTGATGTTTAACCTATGTTCTAAGAGAATCTCTAGTTTTAGTTGCATTATCAAAGTCTCCAACAATAACATCTAAAGGATAGTTCGTAAGAGTTCTTGTAGGTCTAGAAAAAGACGGGCTTAAAATTTTAGATTCTTCAATGGGTTTGGGTTCATCACAACAATAGTCCAAATAATTTACAGAAAATGATAATTTAAGAGGTTTCTAAATAGCATGATTAGAAAATTTGGTTGTTTTTTCCAGATTGGACATGTCATCTGCAAAATTTTCTGTGGATGTCTTGTGTTCATGTGGATATGTTTCATCAAATTTGACAATTATAGATTCTTCCACACACTTGGTTCTTTTATTAAATATGCTGTAGTCTTTTCTAGAGATTGATTAGCCTATAAATATTTCTTCATCCATTGCGATGGAAAACATTTCAAGATTATCATTACTATTAATAATATAAACATTGCAACTGAAAAATTTAATGTAGCTAACTTTGGGGTTCCTATTGTTCTATAACTCATGAGGTTTTTTCTAAAGAAATGTTTTGAATAAGACTATTAATTTTGTAACAAGTTTTATTGATAGCTTCATCCAAAAAATAAATAGGTTAATCACATTCATTATTAATAGTTTGGGATATTTCTTATAATGTACCATTTATACATTCTACAAAACCATTCCATTGGAGTGTCTTGGTAGTAGAGAAGTTATGACTATATGCATTTTGTGACAAAAAAGATTAAAACTCTTGGTTTTTAAAATAAAATTCACTGTCAATACTTAATGTAATAATCATAAGACAACCTAGGTTTTCTATTATTACATCAAACTTAGTAAAATGTTATCAAGATTCACTTTTGTGAGAATGAAAGAAAGTCCATGTATATCTAGAGTAGTCATCTAATAGAACATAAAAATAATAATTCAAATTAATACTTGAAACACTAGATGGTCCAAATAAATCCATGTGAACCAATTGAAGAGGTTGGGAAGATGAAACTTATTTCTTTTATTTGATGGATATTTTATGTTGTTTTTCTTTTTTAAAAGTATTTCATACATTATTATCTAGATATTATAGTTTGGGTAGATACTTGACTAAACATTTCCTTGTAAGCTTCCAATGTGTGAGAATAATACAATTACCTTCTCTCTAATTCTAGAGCCAAGAATCTTTGTGAAATTAATTCAAATAAGAAACATTTTGAGAAAAAATTAATGAATCAAAATTAATATCATGAACATTTTCATATTTAAAATTAATAAAAATGAAATCATTTATAGAGTTAAACACATTTTATGCATCTTTTTCAAAGTTACTATTGAAACCATAATCACATAACTAAGGGATACTAAGCATATTATATTTTAATCCATCAACAAAAAGAACATTAGAAATTAATATTGAATTGGAGTTACCAACATTGTTGAGGGCAATTATTTTTCCTTTTTCATTGTCACTAAAGGTGACATTCCCACCGTAAATTTTTATCATATTCTTGAAGCATGATTAATCTCATTTCATGTGTCATGAAAATCTAATTTCTATGTTCTATAGACTTATACATGATATTTTCAAACAACTTTCCTACAAATAAAATTCATACAAGAAAATATTTTTAATCCCAGAAATTTTTAGGTCTAGTAATATTATTAATTAATGATTTTACAACCCATACATACTTCACGGGTTTCCTATAAATAGTTTTTAAATTATTGGAAAATAAACTCTATTTGGTCTTGAAAAACTTGGAGTAAAATATTGTCCATTGTATGAACTTTTAGAATAACATTCATTTTTAGGTATAATGCCTAATTTTATAGATTTTGATACAAAAGTATTTCTACCAAGGATTACATATCTTGGTTGATAACATATTCCATTAGTATATTTTGGGGAAACCTGTTTACCAGGCATTTTTGTTTGGGTGTTCTTGTCATTGATAAAATTTTATAAATCCTTTTTTAATTTCTTATTTGATAATTTTAGTTCTATGTTCTTTTTATAAAAGTGGTATTTTTTCCCTTTATCTATAGTAATATAGAATTTTATATTAGAGCTGACTCCATTCTATTTCATCAAAAATTTATATTTATCTTTTAACTCATTGAATGTTACTTCAATAATTTTGAAGTATTAAAACATTTAATCATTGGTAATATTTTTTGAATCATGATTCATCTTTATAGTAATAAGAATATTGTGTAGGAGTCTCAAGGGTTACCACAATTGTGTTTTCCATGAAACTCATATTGGATTTATTAGAGTTTTCATTATATGATGACTCTAAGCCACTAGAGATATCGTTATATGCACCTAGATTGGCCTTAATTTATATATTGTACTTCCTATAATTTTAATCATATTTCTTCTTATACATTTAACTAAGACAGTTAGAATTTACATGTCCTCTTTATTTACATTCCTAGAAAACTATCTCATTTTTATTTTCATTTTTCTTCTAGTCCCTTTTCCAGTTTCCTTTATTATAATATTTTCATTTATATTTGGGATTCTTGAAAAACTTCTTTCTAATTTTATAATACTTCTGGATAATTGAGGTGTTTTTTCATCATTTTCTGATAGTGAATCTTCATTAATTATACTATTAGAATGGTGTTTTACCATATCATTTTCATTTTTTTGGATGTATTTGTTTTGAAAGCCACTAACATTTTCTTTGGTTCATCATATTATTCTTTCTTGATCATTAATTCTTCCTCATACATAATCAACTTTATTATTATCTCTTTGACTATCATCATACTGATATCACATGATTCTATATTTGATTCTAAGGATCCTCTACACTTTTTGTGTAGACATCTATGCAGCCGCATATTTTGTTTGTTGGAATCCACCAGCTTCCCAAGAGAGATCATTTTATTGACTATCTCATTGAACATGAGATACATATCAAAAATGTATTCATCATTCATAATCTTAATGTTATCATATTTAATAATATAGGTATTAAGTCTCATTTCATTATCATTAGTGGTTCTGTTGTGTGAAATAGCTATGATATCACAAATTTCATAAAAAAATTCACATGATGAAATTATATTAAATTATTCATCCCCTAAAGAAAAAAATCAAGGCATTCATAGATTTACTATTATTATAGAAATAAATTTTTCTGTCTTCACTCCATGTAGTACTTGGAGTGTCTACTTTGTCATATTTATCTTCAATTACTGTCCAAATATCTAACCCCATTCCTTCTAAGTGAATTTTTATCTTTATTTTCCACTATTAATAATATTTAAAATTAATGTATGGAGGTGTGTTGGTAGTATAACCTTCCAATCAATTACTTATAAATAAGAATAAATAATTCATTTTAAGGATCTATAAATTTATAACTAACAAACATTTATAGATCTTTAGAAAAAACTAAAATCGTAGTTGAAAATATTTGAGAATAGTTGCTTAAAAACAACATTTGATACACGATTTTAGTTGGAGTAGGAAACTCAAGAGGGGGGGGGGGGTGAATTGAGTTATAATAAAAATTTATGTTACAAAATATTGAGTTGAAATTCCCTAAATATAACATCAAACAGTCAATATAACCAATGTAGATGGTATGTAAAATATTTGACAGTTTGAAAAAATCCTCAATGATTTATTAATTCTCATTTATAGAAATTTGTGAAGTTAGATCAAATTTGTAAATATGTATACAAAAAAATATTAAACAAACAATATCTAAGATTAACTATCAATTAAAATTAATGTTTTTTGGTTTGAATAAATTTAGTGAAACAGGAAAACAGAACATGAACACAATGGATAAAAACAAGGGGATCAGTCTCAAGTAGAGAATAAGTTCTCTCCACTTTTAATCACCTTCTACCCACTTTTTTATATTCAAAAACATGATAAACACCCTGGATCAGGGTTTACAATAGCATATAAATTTTTTCAGGTCTAAACGGACCTCTACCACAAGTATTAGTGGGAATCTAAAACAACCACGTCACACAAGAACCTCTTGCACAGTTGTACGTGGGAGTGAAATGGTGTAAGAGAGTGGTATTGAGAGGATATCTTGTATCTTTTAGTCATCATAGGATATAGTGTGTGTTTTTAATACAGATACACAAAATGCTAAAAAATAATTTTAACTGTACAAAATAGATAAGAAATGGTAAAAATGGGTTTAAAATTCTTGGAGTGATGTTCTTGAATCTTTTAGACTTCTGGGATGTAGCATATGTAAATATAGAGTCATCTTCTAAAAGAAAATAGCAAAAATAGAGTATCGTGAAAGCTCTATGTTCTGGTTCCACATAAAAATGAGAGTTTCTACAAATATGTCCTTTTATAAGATTTTTTTACATGGATGTTCACACATTGTTTTAGAGAAAGGTCTCCTCTTGTTCACTACAATCAGAAGAAGCGTTGTGGCTTTAATTCTTTGTATCATATTTCATCATGCATCATCTATATATTTTTAATATGACACCTTTTAATTTAATATTAGGTGCTTCTCTTTTAGATGACATGGGGAATGATCTCTACACCATGTACCTCGTAATATTTAAGGACATGTATGAAAAAGGTCAGTAATAATATCATTTTAGTTTAATAATTCAAGTATATCCTTTAAAAAAATTAATTTAATTTTAAAAAGAAATTTATGCATCTGTAATGGTGTCACAAAAGTAGTAAGTCAATAGTATTGTCATGGAACAATGTCATGGGAATATTGTCATTAGACTGGTGTCACTAGAATAGTGTCACTAAATTTTAAGAGAATTCTGAAATCGGTAGCATGATGTCGGGTATATATCAACAGTGTCTAGTCCTTTGTGAATATTCTAAAAAATGTGTATTGATACAATGGTTTCTGGACATTTTTAAACATTCTAATCTAATAGGTTACTGAAACGGTGACTCATATTTTACCAATTATCAGAATTAATGGTAACTGTGAGTCCTCTGACTGGTGATTGATAGTTCACCTAGATAGTGACTCATGCATATCCAAACAGTTGCAATCAATCTATGTAATAATACTTAATAGAATATATTCATATTATTTATAAGAATAATGAAACATGATTAGAAATGATTTTTGAGCATTAAATCTAGAACAGTCTGACATATGAATATATGGTTAACTTGAGAAAGGATTTGAAAAATTATGACACTACAAATGAAGTATTATGCTATGAATGAAAGATAAATGGTCATATTAAAGCATCCTATCATAATTTATAGTTTATGAAAAAATAGGAGGATAGAGAATAATGGTATAAAAATTTTATTGATGAAACTTTGAGTGTTTTAGAAGATTGTTCATGTGATTAAAATTTAGGAATATGGCATAACCATGATTGATCCAATATATGTTTTAAGAAAAAACACATATGTGGTATCCATTACTTTCCTCCATCTTCAATTAGTAATTTTAAACAATATAAAAATGAAAGTAGTGAAAGAATATATCTTCTAAAGAAATTTTTGAATACTGAAATATATCATAGTATATATTCAATGATTTTAAATATAAATAATAAATTTTAATGAAGTAGCATTCCTTGTCATTTCATAATAAAATATATCTATGTATAGAAAAGGATAAAAATGATTAATTGAAAAAAAATAATGATCTAAAATTATCAATTGTGAAATGAAAAAAATTATTTTGAAAAGGATCACAAATGGAGTATCTAATCTAACAAAGATTTTGGGAATAAAAATGCACCTATTTATACAAAAAGAATTCGATATCAACCTGGAAATTGAAAGATAAACCAGACTAAATTTGTCAGTAGTTCTAAGTATATTTTTTTTATGAATACATACAAATCTTATATACCTAATAACATTTTTACTTCCAAAAGAATCATATATTTGAACAATAAAACCTTTAAAATATTATGAATTCCAAAATCATTTAATATAAACATCTCAGGAAATAGAATCATATGGGTAAAAATTTACTTTTTTGGATTAAATAATTTTCTAGGAAACCTACATTAAAATGTTCTTTAATCACTTATGGTATCTAGAGATTGGTTTCTCCTAACACATTACTGGTGATTATTCATGTTTCAAGAAACAAATCAAGGTTGATGGAACACTTTTCACTTCCTGTGAAAACACGAATGGAAAAATAATTCAACTTGGTGAAATAAATAACTATAATACTATTTTAATTTCCAATATTTTTTTAAATGGATTAAATTATAATATTCCAATCATATCATAGTTTTTTAATTATAGATCCCATATTATGTTTGGAAATAAGGCATGTAATGTTATTTATTCTAAAAATGTTTTAGTTTTCACTTCCCCAAAAAATGATAATGAATTTGATTTTAATCTAGATTCATTATTTTCTATAAACATTTCCTTTCTATGTTCAGTTCACAAAGTGTCGTAGATATGGAATAGGTGACTATGACCCTACAATATAAATTAGCTAAAAAATATAAAATGGAATGGTTTAGTTAAATACATTATTAATTTTTTATTCCAAGATGAAAAAGTGTGTAACCGGTGTCAAAAAGGGAACCAAAACAATATATTTGAAATTAAATGAATAAGTTTCAACTTCTCAACACATAATGTCAGTTTACATAGATTTATTTATACCATCTAGAATTTCGAAAAAATATGGGAAGCACTTTGTTTATGTTATAGTAGATTAATATTCTAGATTCACTAGGGTATTCATTCTAGACCATTAAATAGAATCATTTACCTATTTTACTATGTTTAATAAAAATGTTAAAAATCATAGTGAAAATAGAATTCATACCCTATGAAGTGAACATGGTTGTGAGTTTAAAATCAAGATGTTGTATAATTATATCAACAACATGTCAATAATAATAACCATTATACACTTATAACCCCACGTAAAAATGTTGTATTTGAAATAAGAAAAAAACCTTTTTTAAATTTACCAAATCTTGCTAAATGTGTAACATTTACAAATATATTTTTGTAGAGATGCTATTAATAAAAATTTCTCAAAGAAAACAATAGTGTTCTTTTAAGAACTAATTTAATGAAAACCCTATATAAATTATAGAAGGAAAGAAAAAAGGTAATATACATTAGATTATTTGGATTAAAATTCTTTATTACAAAGAGAAAGGATAATATTGAAATGTTTTATTCTAGGAGTGACGAATAAATCTTCTGGGGATATTCATCAACTAGAAAGTCATATAGGGTATTTAATAAAAAAACTAAGATTGTTGAAAATAATTACATGTGAAATTTTATGAAATATATCCACATGATTCTTAGACTCCTTTAGAAAATTTGGAAAATGATCCATCTAGTATATTTATAAATTCTCAAACTTATAACAATATTATAAAATAAGAAGAAAAATATTATAGTTTTAACGAACAACCCACTCCCAAACCAATATAAGATGATGAGTTATCCATCATATTATTTCATAGAACCATTAAGATTCAATGATATTTCCCTTGGAGGAAATTGTTGGAGACATAGGTAGAGGAACAAAAACAAGATCATATCTTATAAATCAGGTTGAAGATCAATCTTTCTTATTATAACATTAACCTAATAGCATCAATGGTTTAATAAATCGTGAATTTATGATAATGGAAATGAAAGAAGAAATTAATCAATGTGGAAGAAATAAATTCTTGTAACTAGTGGAAATAAATAAATATATTATGACCACTGGAGCTAAATGGGTATTTATATATAAAGATTATGAGCCAACAACCACAGTTAGAAACAACTCTAGATTGTTTTCACAATGATATAATAAAAAAGTGGGTATTGACTATGAGGAAAAAATTACAGTGGTATTTATACATGAATCCATTTGAATTCTTCTTGCATATAAAAGACATTTTTTTTAAAAAATATATCATATGAATATTAATAGTGAATTCATAAATGGTTATATAGTTGAGGATATATTTGGACCCCCCCCCCTATATTTTAAAATCCAAATTTTAAAAATCATGTATTTAACTTAACAGATGTTTTATATGGTCTAAAACATTATCATAGTGATTGGAATGATTGGATTAGCTCATTTCTTATTACTAACTATTGTTAAAAAGGTATATATAAAACCAATTTATTAAGAAAAATAATACCAAAAAAATGTGTGATGAAAATCAATGTTGATGATATAAATTTTGGATCTTCTAGAAATTATCTGGACACTAATTTTTTAAAAATGATGAAATGTGAACTTGAAATTATTTTGATAAAAGTGTTAAAAATACTTATTAGTTTTCATATTTTTCAAACAAATAAATTTGAAAACGTTTTAGCATGGATAGAATAAAAAGTATTAATACCACCATGAGTACAACCTATAAACAAGATCAGGATGAAACCTTAAAAAAATATTGATTAATACAATTACATATGTATGATTATAATTTTTCTTTATTTAACTTCTAGACTCCCAGATATTATATTCATTATATGTATCCATGCCTTTTTCCAATAACATTCTAAAGAGTCACATTCCATTTTTGTAAAAATAAATTTCAAGTAGCTCAATTATAAAATCAATTTATTATTGTTTTATACTAAAATAACGTCATTTGATTTAGTGATTTATTTAGTTCTATTTGTTTTTAGTTTCAATTTAGATAGAAAAGGGACCTATGGAACATATCACCTTGAAAACAAGTCTCATGTTTCATGGTGTAGTAAAAATAAACATTCTATTTCATTTTACTCCTCTAAAGCTAAGTATGTAGTTGAAGGAATTCGATGAGCATATATTTTGGGGATAAATCATTGTTTACTAGAATTTTTATATAAAATTAGACACGTACCTATACATTTTGATAACAAAAATGTGATATAAATATCTATAGATACTGTATCTCACTATATGAAATAAAATTTTGATATAAGGCATCAATTATTAATAGATCATATCCAATATGGTAAAACAACTCTTGAATTCATTGTAACTAAACATTAAATTACAAACAAAACTGAAAATTATTTTAATTATTATTGATTGTTCTATATTAAACATGAAATATTAATAATAAACTTTGGTTAATTATTAAACTCCGAATGTACATTTAATAGGTTATCTACCCTTGGTGATCTACTGTTGGGGATCTATTATTGGTGATCTGACATTGGTGATCATCCATTGGTGATATTCTATTAGAGATCCACCAATGAGGATACACCATTGGTGATCCAATACTAGTGATCTACCCTTGGTGTTCCACTATTGATTATCCACCATTGGAGATCCACCATTTTAGTTTACTACTGCTCCAGTTTTTATGATAAAGTTTTTTAGATTATATAATTATATTTTATAATATATTTCAATTATTAATCCATAAACGATAAAATTGACTTCAAATTGGAATTTTAGAACCCTCTCACTCATTCCTCATTCAAACCCTTCATCTTTATTTATATCTCAACCTAAAACATTCCATTAATTAACCATTCTTCCTTCTAAACAATTCTAATATGGTGAGAGTTGTGAAATCCTCAATTTTGTTTCATGATAAATCATGTCCTATAAAGAAATCGAGAAGCATAATGATACAAACATTTATTATATTACTAACAAACTCACCAATCTCAACTGAAGAAATTGTTGGCGAAAAAATAGATAAATTATAAAGGGTTATTTTCAAGAAATGAAATAGCGCTAAAGGAGATCCATGACTAATGATGGATCAAATTACTTTCTAGGGATGAACGATGAATCTATAATAGGTTGGTTAAATAGTTTTACTGATATACAGAGTACAGTTTTATTAAAAAGAATGATTTTATTATATGTATTATTGATGGGATAATGTAGATATTTTTTAAATAAATGGGTAAAATGCCACAATGTACCTCATAGAGGTATTTTGGATTATTTTAAAGGTTATATTTATAGTAATATTGATTTCTTCCATATATGGTGATTCCCTATACATGTTTATTGGAATCGATGTTGTGGGATGACCCACTATTGTAGAACTTGATAAGAAGTGTATACTATATTTTAAATTTATCCAACACATTCTCTCTCTAAAAAACAAAGACTTCAACATCATGATATATCAATATTGTTTCATTATTTCTTAATAAAATATGAGATATGATAGTCTTATGTAGATATTTTATGGTCCACATGATTGAGTTGAGAATAAACTCAACTAGATATAATTCCTTGACCTATCATATGTTCATTTTAGCTATGTTGGAATCCAAAGAACTAGTTCCTAATGATAAGAAATCTATGATAATTTTGGGAGGTTTCATCTTATGTCAACATACCTAAAATAGGATGAAAGTAAGTTGGAACCATTTTTAAAAAATGGGTGGATGGAAATTATAAGCTATATGATAACTTCAACTTCATAAAACACTCTTCAAAACATAGAAACATGATTGATCCTATCTTGAAGGTCGATTTTGTTTGGGATTATTTCTATATTGATATTGTTGAGGGACATAGAGTTGGTGTAATAGATAAATAGTCAACAAAAATTTCAGAAGAGGAAGGAAGTTACCCTGATGTGGATAAAATCCTTTATATTTTTTACTGGCCTAATAATCCATCTCTTTCTATTCCTGCTAATGTACGTCTACTATGTAATTGTGGATAATATAAGGAGATTAATGTCTAAATATAATAATAGTAAGATAATTATTTTGAGAGTACTAGATAAGTAGTTGAACTATCTGATGGATATGATGGATTTGAAAATGATGGCGGTGGTAGGGTTTTTGAGGAAGAACAGTCACATCACACTCCCAATACCTCTATTTTCAGTAATATTAGAGAATAAGATCAATCTCATAGAAGTCAAGAAGTTGATAACTTTTTTTCTAAATGTAATTATGGAAATGGTGAGGATGTTAAAGCATCATAAAATCAGTCTAAAGATGTTATCTCTAATAGATCTCAAGAAATTTCACCTGGTAAGGGGGGGGGGAAATATTAGGACCTTCTCAAGTAGGTATTCTCTATTTAGATTTAGAATCAGATAATGGTGATGATATTCATGGCCATGGAAGTCCACAAGAACCTGGTGGATATGATATATCTATTGATGGGAAATATCTGAAGGTACTCTGATTGGGTACATAGATAAGGCTACATAATAATCATATGGAAGAGTTTAGAGTGAGGATACTATCAAATATCAGTGTGATCCTTAGATCAACACCTCATCAAGAAATAAAAGTTTGTGGAGCTGATACCAAATGGATATTTGAATTATTGATCTCTAATATCCAGCTTTAAATGAACATGTAAATGAAATAATTGGATATTGAGAATAGGAAATTGTATATTGATATGGAAGAAATAAAATCCATAATGGATGAGAAGATAGGGTGATTTAGTGAGGGATAGAATTCAGTTATAATGATATTTGAGACTTTACCTACTGTCGATGCTTCCAATCCCTATGCTCCAACTCCTACACTTTTAGTGGATGCTAATGAGATTAAATTCAATATTAGAGAGTATCTAAATTCTTTATTGGTAACTCTTTCATTATCTCACCAAGATAAACATTGGTAGATAAATTCATATAGTGAGCATATTTATAAAATATAAGGGAATTTTTGAATTAATCTAGGCATGATATAGATACTACCACTAAATCCATTGTTTATTATATTTTCATGATTTTTAATGAACCAAAGATCAATTAAAATTTCAATTTTCTTTATGAGAATATAATAATTCCACCTACAACCAATGAATTCAAGGACCAATTAATCAACTCAAAGTTTTGCCCCTTTTATCAACCATTTTTTAGAAGGGAATAACGATTAAATCATATCAATAGAGAATGGTGGAAACATCAATTCTGAATTTTTTAAATTTATAAATACATTTTTATGCCTCTAGGAAAGTAGTATTAAATCATAAAGCTACAATTATATCTTCTCTCACTTCACCAACTTCTTCCTCACCTATGGATTAATTCTTTTATCCTTTTTGGATGAAACAAGTTGATGTCATTCCACATCTCAGCCAATTTATAATCTGAGGTCCATCTCAATCTACATCCATATGCTTTTATAACATTAATGTACTAGATGTTTTTATAAAATTAATGTATCTAGTGGACCCTTCTTCCCATTACTCTGAAAGTGGTTTTTATTTTAATTAATCATTAATAGATATTCTAATTTAACCCTTTTATTACTTTTTGTGATATATAATTTTTAATTTTCTATATAATGAATATTCTAAATTATTCTTATTTATATAATTGTTTGTCATTAATTTTATTTAATATTAATTCTGATAATCCCATAAAGGGGAGTAAATTTTAATGGAAATTAAAATGTTAATATTAATATTTCTACATTGATATGTTAAGAAGAACTATATTAAAACTCATCTATGCTCTACTTATATCTGTAATTGGTTTCATATACATGGTTATAAATTACATGATTTGTGATCATCAAAAGGGGGAGATTATTGGAACCTTATAATTTTAATGATCACAAATATTATTTATTATGATTCTAAAAAGCTCAATTTTTTATGATAGTAAATTATTTTATAAGTAACATTGTTAACATACATGGTAAATTGTTATTTTACCATTAGTTCTATAAGATTGGACATTATTTTAAAATACATAAACATTTAAAATCTACTACACAACATATAAAAAAATATCATATAATAAAAAATATATACTTCTAAATATATAACACTACATATATACCATTTAATATCTACCACTAGTAGATTTACTACAAATAGATCAACTGATGGCAGATCTACCACCAGTTAAATAATCATTTAGAATTACTCTATCATTGTAAGATCCTACTAGCATACTTTTCTACCATTCAATGATGTGACTTACAAGATAAGCTACCTCCAAAACATAACTACCACCAATGGACATCTACCACTAGAAATCATCAACCAACATTACTCATCTACCACCACAAAATATCTCAAATTCAAAGGTCAACCCTTAATATGCTATATATTTTTATTTTCAATACTATTATTTGAATTTAATTCCTCAAAAAAAAAGTTTAATTAATTAATTTTATTCAACCATAGGTGGATTTAAGAATAATTATTCATAAAATACACCATGTATTTATTAAATAAAAATTTACACCTTTATAAAGTGGGTGCCCAATATGAGGATCCAATAGATAGTTAGGCCTATATTTGTATAAATTTTACAGAACCCACTCATTAACATGTGAAAAATAAACAAAGGGAACCAATAGTAGTGATAAAATGACATAGAATTTAGACATTAATATGGTAAATCAGGAGAAATTGAATTACACATGTATGTGGAAGGATTTGGAAAATCAAAAAAAAAATGAAATCATAAAGAATTTATAGACATTAATGACTCTCAGTTTTCATGTATAATCTGATAAAAATTTTCAAGCATCAATCAATATCAAATTCATGGACCATTGATCATAAAAATCTACGTAGGTCAAGCATTGTCACATTTCCCATCCCAATTCATTATTTATTTATTTTTTAGAATTAAATTTTATTTAGGTTTTGTTTTTATCTATTTATCAATATAACATAGTCTTCTATAGGCATGTGGAGTGTTCTTGACATCCCTCATTGGATTTTTTTATCATTATACCCATGTAAATTGTTTTGTGTCACATGTGTTTTTTAACCCATATATGATTGTGTATGGTTATTTGTGGTCATCAACCACATCTTTTGTTGTTTCGTAAAATCTTATCCAGGCTATGGATAATGCTTATTTTTTAATAAACAGCATGGAATAAAGTAATTTCTATGTGGACAGGATTAATACAAGGCTAGATACTGAAACCATTTCTTTAATATCATTTCGTTTTAATAACTTTTATTTCAAGATATTAATGATCATTACAATATAGATTTTTAAATATGTATCAAATAATTTTGTAAACAATTAATCTTGTTTTCTATTTTATATATAGTTATTGATCAAGTAATTTACATTTACAAGATATAGTTATATAAAATATTATTTTAGATGATCTTTTTTCCTACGTTGAGAAGTTATTTTAATAATAATATTATATAATTTAAATTTTCTTATTAATAGAGTGGTTTATTTAATAGGGGATTTTTTTTAATTTTTAATTTATATTTTCTTTGGAACTCAATTCACCCCCTCTTGAGTTAATCATTGAAACCTAAAAAATTTATTAGACCTAAGTCCAATCATATATACAACATATTCCAATAGATAAAATTAGACAATTATCTACTACTAACTCTGAAATGAACCACATACCCACTCACTAGAAAAACATTGAGCTATTTCATCCCAATCCTAAGGCTCCAGAAAATCATTTCTATTTGATCATGCATCATTGTGCCTTAAACCCATCCAATATGAATCATGTGTCAATCTTAAAAGATACCATAAGTGTCTTTATGAAAACTAAGGTTCCTATATATTGGTGAGATATAAATATTTGTATGCCACTCCCATAGGAGAACCTATAAATTATTGTCATAATAAGGGTATGTAACACATCATATCTCAAGAGAATCCAAATTTGGGCAACTAACAAAGAAATTACCTAATTCCACAAGAAAAATGGGGAAAAATAAAATAAAAAACCAAAGGATTATATCTAACATCTGATGTAAATTCACAAATGTTGTGTCCCAACACTAAAGGATTTTTAGCATATTGATCACGCAACCACATATGAACTGGTATGGATATCATATTTGAAAAAGACCAGAAAATTAATAACAACACAATATTGATCAGTTTAAAATGCTTAACCATACTGATATGATCTCACATAAAAAAACTCAAAACTGAATCTATGACTCAAATTGCATGATCCAAACTGGTCACATGTACTCTGTTAACATAGATAGAAATTTTCTATAGCATGATGGACATTCAGAACTAATAAAATCCATATGAATATAAATTATTGGATGATATAAATTGAAACATGATACTATAAAAACATTTTGGACCACACACATAAAACATATAATTGGGTTATGAAATCCACTAGCTTAGGCATCAGATAAACTCCTCAAATCATTCATTAGCTCCCTATATTTGCAACATATATGATTTCCAATATATTATTTTTAGATATTATATGAATTTATATAGATACCATGCACTATGATAGTGTGTGATTCTAAGGATCGATGTGGCTGAACAATTATTTGAAAAATATTAAACTTTTTAATAGCACACGTACACAGTTTTCCTTAAAAATTGGAATGATATTTAAAAGAGATCCAAGATTAGATATTTGAGCACACCATTTAACTCTGATGAATAGTTATACCCTAAGTGAAAATTAACATTGCTTTGTTCGGGTCAATTGTGAAAATGTTTTTAAGGGATGTAACAGGGATAAAAATCATTTTTTATTCAACGTAGTGAAAACATCATCTTATTAATCTCATGTCTGCAATTCAAGGTTATCCCTAAAACCCTTGAATTCCTCTAATACATGGAGAAATATATCTCCCCAAAAAATGGCAACGGATCGTGGATGGACAATCTATGAAAAATCGACTTGAGGGAACATCACCAACGATGATGACACATTAATCATCCTTCGCGAGTGACTAATCCGAATTGATTTAGAAAAGGTTTTTTCTTTTTGACATTATGTGTTCCCAATTTTCTACAATGAATTCAAATTAATCAATGAATAGTTTAATATGTATTTTGTTCTTCTAGTAGGATGGGACTATTTTTAGTGGTTAATAGGATACATCTAACTGAAATTCCCCACCATTAATCATTGGCTATGATCTCTTAGACAATAATGATAAACCATCATTATTGTGAATTTCCTCACATTTTTCTTCATGTTCATCTATGTTGGACTAATGTTTTCATGGATCTATATGAAATAAGGCTCTGAATGTGATCATAGTCCCATATTGGAGGAAAACCAATAATAGAGAATGAATATGTGTAGACAGGGACATAAGGAACCTAGATTTGCAACTGTTTTGAAATTATTAAATCAGAGGAAGAATGGAACCTCGCAGAAGTGGAGGTAGAGGAGTTGATAATAGTTCTAGAATCACATAGTGATATTATATAAGCAGCCACATGGAGCAGTGGGGTGGTTTCATGGAGCGGCGACGATCATCGTGGGAACCTATATAGAGTAAAAATGCCATGTCGAGAGGACCGCATGCGATACTGAGAAGATATGGCAGGTCAGGCCCAACATGTTTGGTCTGACCTGAGTCAGATCCTGGAATGACCTAGGGTGACTAGAGAGGAATTGGGCCATGGTCTACTACCATGGTTAGCCATGATCCATGGTCACTCCAGCTACCACAGTACAGACGACCGTAGGGCAACCGATCTAGGTGGTAAACTATGTGGTGGCTAGACCGTGTGGTCGACCGTGGGGCTGTCAAACTAGGAAGACAACCATGGAGGTCTACTACCATGGTCGGTGGACCCACTGTGCAGTCATTCCATGGGCTTAGTAACCACCTCTGGAATTTTCAAATGACCATACCATTCAAATGATACATCTGTTTCATGATCTTTCTGAGGCATTGGGACCCCTATAATGAGATGGTCCTTTTGAGATAATGTGAGTTTTCATCTTAGAACAATATAGTTAGATATTTTTCCCTTAGTCCTTCCTTGGAGGGTCAAAAAGACCTTACATCTACATTACTAGATTGTAGACTCCTATGGAGGCCAAGTCCATGTTTGTGTTATGGTTTCCCACCTTTTGACTAAATTGATACTTTGTCACCCCAAGTGGAGTTTTTTGTATTTGAAATAACCTCTGAGAGTAGGAAAATTGTCCTCCATATAGTGGGAATCATCATTAGGGTTATTTATATTCTCTAGGAAAGATCCCATATGCTACGAGCCTCATTAGTAGGGCTAGTGGTATTCTCTGGGAAAAATCCCATGTATTGTGGTTTGATCTAGATTGGGTTAGTGGTATTCTCTAGGTTGGAACCTCTCTCTGTGTATCATAATCATTCTTCACCAATGCAATACATTTGGATAGGGTCCAAATTTTCTTTACCTTTTATTCAGTGTCTCTGATTATATCATGTCTTACAGGGTGAGTTCTCAGGGAAATGAGGGTGCTTTGAGTAGAATCTTGTATCTAGTAATTTGTTGTGACATACCTCTAGATTGTGTTTCATGGACTGAGTATATACAGATGTTCTTTTTATATTTTATTTATAAATATACCTGTATGGAGTGGAATGTAATTTTCTTTGTGGTAATTTATTTTTGTTATTCCATGTGTTGCATTCATTTGTGGTTTTGGGGTGTCCTGCTAAAGATTGTTTTACTCACCCAAGAATGATCTTTTCCAACATGTTTTATGTCTAATGAAGATGATAAAAATTTTGATAACATCCTTTGTAGGCTCGGACCTAGTCGTTCATTGTGAGTCATATTGACTGCGGTGTGTTCTGACAGCTTTCAGATGACAGTCAAAGTACCTATTTTCTCGCAAGTTGGACTTGTGGTTACAATACCCTTTTGGGGGTCTTCTTTCAGCTCAGTTTACTTTCCCATTCATTCCCTATTTTATTTTGGTTGTGGGATATATTTTCTTGCATAAATCATTTACTTATTGTTTTTACGTTTCAGTATTTGTATCTCGGAGATGGGTGAATGCGTATAGGTACATTAGTCTAATACCTCCCATTTGTGGGATATTCCTACTTGGTGCTAGTCACCTTCCCCTGGACTATTGGATGTGGGATTGGGGTAGTCAAGACATGGGCCCCATTGGGGTGGGCTATGATAGAGTGGTATCAAAGGTGTCAAATCAACCTTAGGATCGGGAGCCAGAGAGGTTGGTTTGAAGAAATAGTGTTTAGTGTTTAGATTTCGGATCTCTGGACAAGGAATCCAGTGTTATTACAATGCATGATATATCAATACACAAAGGCATTGGCTATCTTCTTTTCGACTAGTTACATGAAAACACTATCATTAGAGAAAAAAAATGGACATGCATCATATAATAATGGTTTGTTATTCCTTGTACTTACTGAGTCATCTCTGTAGTTATTCTTATTGACTATGGTAAATCTTGTTTTATTACAAGATTCCTCCACACAAACATAAATTTAGAATTCGATTGCATGATCATGTGGATGATCCACCTTGTGATGAGGTATCGGTACATGGGCATGTACCAATGATAGCATGTCCACGTAGTTTACCAGCTATACCAAAACATATTGAGAAACAACTACTACCATCACTTCCAGCTGAGGATGTACGCAGATTTAGTGTGTTACACTTTCAGAGTGATGGATCTTGTGTGGATGTGTCGTTACATCATCTATAAAGTATCAAATATAGAATTTATATTTAGTCCCAAACATTCAACAAATATCTCTATGTAGTTTAGTGGAAGTACATGGTCGAATCCACTAGGAGACTACCATTCGATATTGGGGAAATCTGATTCCTAAACCTATAAGGGAGTCCTTTCTAGAAGTTTTTGTTTTGGATTTTGATCTATGTTATGTTTTGGGATGACATTAAATAATTAATGGGGGACTAAGATCATGTCATGTATCTGAGTTTAGTATGTAATTTAATTATATCCATATCAATATCAAATTTCATAGTCTGCAATGAAAATCAGGATCAATAGATGACTTTAGTCAAAGCCTCCTAGTTCTACCTTGGAAGTGGCTATTCCATGGTCAGGAGATAGCGACAACCTAGGTGAATTCTATTTTTTTTTATTTTGGGTTGAATGTTTCCAAAGCTCTTTTCCATAGAATAGTCTACTCCAATTAAGAATTGGGTGTTTTTTTGACTTCCTCATGGTAGGGACGTTCAAACAAATAAGATAGACCAGGGGTTCATATCCTAGTTACAAATTCAATTAGTATTTCCATGTTTAGATGTAACGGTATATTTAGTTATTCAGATACATTTATTGATACCTAGCCCTAATAAATTTAGCCAGTCATGGAGGAGAAGGATATAATTAAATAAATAGAAGACAACATGCATGAATGGTTGATTGGAATTAATGGATTCGGTACCATGAAAAGGTTCGGGAATGGTAAATGAAATAAACATGAACTATGTAAATAAAAATGATAAATAAAAGACTTACTTGACTAATAAGAATAGAAATTGAATCTAAATGTGATGGTGGGAATTGAATACATTGAAGAAAGGAAGCTCCACTACTCTTGGATTTATAAAAATGAAAAAATACTAAGAGTTTGAGTGTTTGAGTGATGAAAGGGAGAATGAATTCAAAAAGGAGATGAATGGGAGAAGAGAATGTATATTAAATTATCTGAAATTATATGCTTCACCACTACTTATAGAGGCATACTTTTTCAGGTCATATACTGCAGGTACATGATGTGTAGCCTTGATCAACATCAGTTTCCTAGGATTTTTTATCCCCATTGTAGTGTGTGGGTTTCTCATGAATTTAAGAGGATTGATTGGGTAGACGATGTGAGACGGTCATTCACAATGTGTACATAGTCTCTATCTAATTTTTCTGGATTCATTGTAGATTTCTCTTCTAGGGATCTGACTGTCATCACAATGTGAGAGGTTCATCCATGACATGTTGTGGATTTTTTTCATTAGGCTTCATGGCATGGTCGTGTCTTGGCTTCGTGACATGGTTCATGTTGTGATCTTCTAGTACACGACGTCTATAGGTGGATAATGCTGTGTACATGGAATTGTATTCTCCTTTTCTTCATTTTCCCCCTTGGAAATCAGTGAAGATCTTTTTCCGGAAAAATAAGACGTAGACTAGTGCATTACCAAGTAATTTAATGAAAATCTATAAACAATTTACAGAAAAATGTATATATATAAATTAGTCTCATCAAATCCCCCCCACAATCGAAAAATTTCTAGACCTCAAGAAAGAACATCACTAAATTTATTTCTCAAATGGTAGTAAATTTGTAAATAATGAAATATTTATTATTTCCATTCATTGAAAAAATGTTGTATGATGAGAAAAAGATAATTTCCAGAATTAAAACTGTAAAAAATTTAGTCAGTCCTCACAGTCTAGTTTTCAAAATATATTATAGTCTTCTATTAATAACCTCTTAATTGTTCCATAAGTTATATGACCAATTATATTCTACCTCACAATTTTATTCTCTCATCTCTTAGTATACAAAATGTAAGTAGATGTATGCTAGTTACCTAATAACATGTTCTTAACTATAGGATTTCACCAGTTCAATCATCCATATTATGTAAAGACAAGCATAAGATTAATCATTGGGGCTTTAAGAAATTGGGTTCTGAAGACTATGTGGCTATGGGTAGGTATGAAATATGTGAAAAATCAGGCTCAATTAGAAGGTTATAATCTATAATAAAATGAAAAATGTGAAGGAACAAGTGTGATGACATTCCTCCCTCTAGCTAGCCAAATCTGTACTCCATCAGCTCGAGTTGGATACATATGTGTATCAATTATGTATAAAAATACAATTCTGTTCATTTATTTTTTTTATTTTGCGAAATTAATGCCTAGGATTTATCTCACATCCAACTAACCACATATGATCTTTTGAGGGATTTATCAGTTTGGAAAATGGTGATTTTCCCCTCCAAGTGAACAATCCATATCAGTTTTTTCATTCTATTTATATTTTGAAAAGGAAATGAATAAGAATAGAATGTGTAAAAATAGACATGGATCACAACCAAGTAGTCGGATGAGTGCAAAATATATCCCTAAAAATTATAAGCATCCCATTATATTTGAATTTATTCCCCACACATGTTCAAATATATCTATAAGTATTGTACCAGGAGAAGGGTAGGAAGGGAAATAGGCTTTAACTAGATTCATTCTAACAGTTCATTCAGAGAATCTATAGGCTAAATAAAAGATATATGTTAGGTGGGTCTCAAGGAAAATGGATATCAAAGAATGCCTCAATTATTTTAAATCCAAACTTTTTCAGTCATTGTTTTATAAGATCTCAGTGCAAGTTATAGTCACTTAGATGCCCCATTTATCTATCAAGATATATTCTTAGATAATAGTATGAAATTGAAAGATTAAAGTCCTATTGGGTAGTGGGAAAAAAACATACAATAACCAAGGGCATAAATCCTATGAAATTGGTCAATTAATCATAATTTTAAAGTTATTTAATTTAAAGTAATTCTCTAGACTTTGAAATCATTTTGAATAAGTCTAAGCATGTGTGAAACAAGGTCATTAACAGTTTTCCACTAAATTTTTTATTTAATTAAAAGAGAATAATGATTTTCAGATTAATTCATTCTTATTATTTAGAAAACATTCTTCTCAAAAAGTGAAAATAGTAAAACATTAAGGGTATAATTAGTGAAATTGTGAGAAGACCCCCCCCCCTCATACACACATTGTAAGATAAATATTCTCCAATATCAATAGAATTATTTTGGAATTAGTATACCAATGAATTTTAATGTACATGAATTGTAATATTGGACAAACTTAAAATATAAGGGAACTGAGATATCCCTAGTATAAGTTTAATGCAATGTGATGTGTTTGAGTTGTCTTAGTAAGAAAATCCAATATACCTACAAAATTGTTAGAAAAGAAACTTATGCACTAGATAACAAATTTTAGTTCACAGGTATAATCATTCGGAATATTAATGAAAATAAATTGGCACAAAATGTGATAATGTGGGATAGTAATTTTACAAAATCATAGTTTTTTTACAATGTAGATTCATTAATTAATGAAAATGAAGAATGAAAATGAAATGAAAAATACATGGGAATGATGAATCTACAAAACAAGAAATAAACTGTCGCTTTCCTCCTATAAGGAAATATCTTAATGTCATCTGGTAGACTGGTGGATGGATATTGTTGTCATATGGTCCATTGGTTTAGTTTCTCCATCACCTCTTACAGATTTTAGAGGTTATGTACTCAATATCCTCTGGTTGCTTCGGTGGGTAAATCACTTCACCCACAACTGTGTGAGAATGATTGAGTTGTGGTAAGAATTGAATCATTGTTTGTGGAGACTTTTTCTAGTGGTGATTTTTGAGTGATAGATTATACAGATGTCATGAAAATGTCAATGATGTGAACAAGTGCCCTTTGTTCTAAGACTACTGGAGGGACTGGACCATCAAGGATGGTAGATGATTATGAGGATCTTGACATGGTAATGATATAGAAAAATGTAAAAGGAATTGAAAATAAAATAGAACGTAAAAATGAAATTCCATAAATAAATATATATATATATATATATATAACCATTTTTCTTATATAGGTGGGAACCAAAATAAATAAATACAAAAACCCACACCAATTAAATGAAAATATTCCAAAAATTCAGAAAATATAGATCAATATAAGATCAGAGATCTACCCCAACAATCTCTTCAAGCAAGATCCTACACCCTAGGGTCTTGATCGACTAGTTGGGTGTATCAATGTCTGTACCATCAGTATTAGGGAATGGAGGTTTCGTGATATTGGTTAGTGTGGTAGAAGAGGTATGAAGATGGGAAGGTTTGGTGGGTGGGGAAGTATTGACCCATACTGTGGCCATTGGTCTGGCATTTGAAACCATGAATGGTAACATGAGGATGGGCTCAGTGGCAACCACCATTTCCCCTCTAGGCCTGCTCTGCTAGGAAATCCTGTTGGGTGGTATGGTGGATGAGATCAGAAGGGAGGTCCAACTGGGTGGAGGGGGTGGAATGGTAGAGGATGAAGGTCCATCAGCGGTTGGAGAGGGTGAAATGGAAAATTTAATGCGCTCAGAGAATGGGAGATGGATGTGGGAATATATTTCACACATATTCCCCAAAATGCCCAACATATTGGCCTCATGCATTATGAGGGTGGGAAATGATTGTTGTGGTGCGGTCGAAGGGGTGGAAGCTAAGGTGGTGGTGGGTATGGGTGTAGTTGGTGTGACTGTCTATGGAGGTTGGGGTGCCTCTGGTACTGTTCTAGCTTGTAACTCCTGAGGTATTGCCTCCTCGATGGATATTATAGGGAAAAGGATGTCATCCTCTCACACAAGAAACTGAATCTTGTTTAGAAGCACCAAATAAATCAGCTACACATATCCAATAGATGTGAGGGGGAGAGATGTGTCAAAGACAGCCAAGTACTTGAAAAGGTGGGTGATTAAGTATCCACCCATGAGTGTTCCCCACCTCATATATGTCAGGAATATGAAATAAGAAGAAAACTGGGAGTCCATATTGATGGGTGGCCCACCCATGGAAGCTTCCAGTATCAATATGTCCATCTGGATGACACTGAACTGGGTCTCTCCGCATGATAACTAGCCATCTTCCATGGCTCTATGAATGATGCACAATGAGGGCCATGTCAGCTGATTAAACTTTGTTAGTCGTGGTTTGTGATACGACTGGGGGTCATTGGTGATGAGAGGTCATAGGATCAGTGTAGTCTCATAGGATGGTTGTTTCTGTAGGGTGGGGTAAACAGCATTGATAATGAACTCCTTGTTATAGGTACCAATCCCAACTCTAAATTCATCAAAACCAATATGGCGAGGTATGCGACCATGGAGAAATCATAGGTAGCGAAAAATGAACTCAAATGTGGCCTCTAAATCTTGGAATATCTTCAAGTACGTCTCCTCCCATACTAGGATAATTTGGTTGATATGTAAATTCATTATGTGGTGAAATACTTCATAGACAATGTACAACATGGAGACAAATCCCAATTCAAACGTTTAGTTGGTACATATTGGCTTCACCTGTAAGTGAATAAGTTTTACCCGATGATGCGGGTTGCTAAAGGAGAGCACCAAGTGAAAATGTAGATTCTCATCAGTGGAGGGTGAAGAGGTGTTTTCTTGATAATTATATGTATCATGGGGTTACATAGCTTCTGGTTTCTGAATCTTAGAGATATAGGTTGAGTTAGAGGTTTCGTGATCTAGTTGGGGTCACTTGGTGCATGCCATGGGTGTTGGAGGATATAACCTGCATTATAGAGGAGTCCATTAGTGTGGAGGCCTAGTTTAGTAGTTAGGGGAGAGGATAAAGTGCATGTTTAGGGTAAATGGTAGTGGGATGTTGGTTTGAGAGTGGAGGAGGGGTTTGGGTGGTGTTTTGGGTGAAATTGGAGAGGGGGAGTCATGGGATATGAGGGGTCAGGGGGACGATGGGTCGGGGGTATGTCATGCAGATTGTGATATGCAGGTTGTGACCTATAATTTTTAAAAACCAAACTAACTAGGTACACGACGTGTACATATGGGTCACATTGTATATAGGGATGATTAAATGTAATTTAATTCGAAAAACAGACACGTCGTGAACACAATGTACATTACCCTGTTTGGCCCATTTTTTTTGTTATTTCCTCACCTCATCCTTTTTTATAAGTGAGACTCTTGGACAATGATTCTAATCTATCTTATCTAAAACATTCCTATCGTGGGATACCTCATATTCAGTGCATGCTTTACAGTCGGGAGCTTTACTCCTTCAATGCTTAGTGGAACATGATCCCAATGTCACAACCTTCATGGAATGGCTCCTGAAGTATCTTCAACCTTTGACCAATCACCTTGATTGGAGATCCTCTATCTCATTGGATTTTAATTTTTCCATAGAGAAAAAAATGGACAAACTCAATAGGACCAGTCCATCACGACTTTATCTTTACTGGAAATAGTTTCAATCATGAATTGAACAACAAATTTGTATTCCTTGGGATAATGGTATGTCTTGTAATTCAATAGTCATGCCATTTTTTTAATTTTTTTCATTGTAAATCCTTGTATTTTAATACATATATCTAATAGTTTATTCCAATGAGTTTAATTTTAATAACCATTCCTCTCTATCCTTTTCTATATCCAAATTCATCTTTTTAATTTCCTAGAAAGAATGATGTTCAAGATCTATCGGAAGATGACATGGTTTACCTTATACAAGTTTAAGTGGTGTGGTGCTTGTAGGTGTTTTGTAGGTAGTTCTATACACCAATAATAAATCATCCAACATTAGGCTTCAATCACTTCTTCTCATGTTTACAGTTTCTTCTATGATTTGTTTCATCTCCCTGTTTCACTATTCAAATTTCCCACTTTTTTGTGGGTGATAGAGTGTTCCTGTGTTGTATCAAATGAAATATATTTCATGAATTTTTCACATTGGATGATTTGATAAATGTGTCGCATGATCAGTAATGAGTAATCATGGAAATCCAAAATGTTCAAACACATTCTTTTAACGAAAATTATTTTCCCCCTTTGTTGGGTCATTTGATGTGGCTTCAACATCAACCCATTTTGAGACATAGTCTACTGCAACTAGAATGTAACTAATTCCTTATGATTTAAGAATGGTCACATTATGTCAAAACCCTAGGCATCAAAAACATCATCTTCTATATTGGGGTTTTATGGAATTTAATTTCTTTTACAGATGTTTTCCATTTGATGGAATCTATCACAATGACAGAAGAATCCCATAGAATCATGATGCAATGAGGGCCCTAATAATCCGCATTTTAGTATTTTTTCCACTGTACACCCGAGGCCATGATTTCATCAACATGGTGATGTGTGGCACATTTTGATGAAATTCTATATCACTTTATCCAGGATGGAGTGACTTAAATGGCCATTAGAACAACACTTAAATAGCAAATGTTCATCCCAAAAGAAGTGTTTAGCATCAAATAGAAACTTCTTACGTTACTGGTATGAGAAGTCATGATCGAGATATCCTATGGAAAGATAGTTGTCCATGTCTTAGAACTAGGGATGGGTCTTGACACTAAATATTATTTAATATGATAAATCAACATCAATATTACGCTTTCTATCATATTTAATGTTAGTAAGGGTAAATCGAGAGTGGTGGTCAGCATTGACATTCACAATTCCTTCATGGTCCCTGAATACAATGCCGAAATATTGTAGAAAAAGAGTCCAGTAAATGAATCTTGGATTTTCATCTTTCTTATTCCTCGAGTATTGATGGGAGGCATGATTTGTATGGACAATGAATTTGGATAGAATGAGGTATGAACAGAACTTTTTAAAGGCATATATGACAGCTAGGAGATCCTCCAACATATTCAAATAATTGATTTCGGTTTCATTTAATACATTACTAGAATAATTGATTGGATAGAAGGTGTTTTCAATGTATTTCCCGAATATAGCTCCTACACCTAGGTCACTGGCATCACATATAACCTCAAACTCCTTTTCCCAGTTTGGTGCAATGATAACTAGAGAGGAAATCAAACTATTTTTAGTGTTTCAAAATCTCTTTCAAAGTCCTTATTGAATTAAAAATGAATATCTTTTTATAAAAAGTGTATCAGTAGACGTTTAAATTTAGCGAAATCATTACAAAGCATTCGTAGAACCCAACATGCCCAAGGAAACTTGTGATCCCTTAAATGGTTGATGGTTCAAGTAGAACATTTATAACATTGACCTTTTACATATCAACTATAATTCTTTCTTGGTAAATGTTGTTTCCCTGTACAATTCCTCCCTTTACCAGGAAGTGACATTTTTCCTAATTCAGCACTAAGCTTCACTCCTCAAACATTGAAGAAACAGATCTAGATTTCATAGACATGCATCAAATGATATCCCCCAGATTGAGATATCATCCATGAATATTTTGAGAGACTCTTCAGACATATCATGAAAGATGTGTGTTAGGAATTTTTGGAAAATTGATGGCATGTTTAACATTCTGGATGAAATGAGTCTATACGGGAAAGTACCAAATGAGCAGGTGAAGGTGTTTTTTGGCCAATCAGTAGGGTCGAATGCAATATGATTGCATCCTGAATAGGAATCCACGAAATAATGAAAATTATGAAATTCTTGTCATTATAGAATTGATTCGATAAACGGTAAGGGAAAATTTTCATTCCTAGCTGCTGCATTCAAACATCTATAGTCCATGATAACTCTCCATCCAGTTATGGTGCGTGTTGGGATGATTTCATTATCATTTTTGCTTTCTACTATGAGTCCTATATTCTTGGTAAATACTTGGAGGGTAATCAAACATTCAATGTATTCATCTTGAAAAACTCTTCACCGGTGGTATGATCCACCTCTGAGGTTGTCCTTTTGGTTGTTCATCCTCTTCCAATAAAATTCGGTGGGATCAATTTAAAGGATTGATTCCATTAATATCTACCACTCCACAAAAAATTAATTTCTTATGTATTTTTATGAAACCAACTTATTTTTCTTCTTAATGAAGGTATACATCGGTATTGGTGATGATGGGTAAAGGGAATAAATATAAAAAATAGGAATAATTCAACACACTAAGTAAAAGCTTCAAGTCCAACTGGGATGAATGAATGTTGAATTGGATAAATGGAAGAATGGTGCCTAACGTGAGTGTCTCATTAAAGATGACTTCCTCAAATTCATGGCCTTATTCATTTTATGAACCCGAATCATCAGTCTCTTCCCCACTAGCCATTTAATTATCTATTTGCTGAGTAAGAGAGATGGAATCAATGTCAAACGTATCATCTGAATGTTGTGCATCTTTTTTTAGGTTAAACACTACTTGTTATTCTATGACTCTAAAGTTGAGAGGTCCTCGATTAACATCAATAATGAAATTTACTATTTTGAATAAGGGTATTCAAAGAATGATTGGTACATCTCCTTTTATTCCATGTCCAAAACTAGAAATACGGATGGAAAAATTAATTTCCCAACTTTTTCCTGAACAAATTCATGAATACCACATGGGTACTTAATTTGATGATAAGATTTGTACAATGATACCCTTGTTGTCTTAATCACTTGGATTCCTAGTTTGTGGAAAACTCTCATCATTATCAGGTTAATGCTGGCACTAAGATCACTGATTTCTCTTCCTAATTTTCACTCACCTATCACACAAGGGATTTAAAATCTTCCAGAATATCATTTCATTGTGGGATTGTCTCTTATACAATAGAAGAGAATTCTTCATTTTATGTGACGACTCCCAGATCTTTTATCCCCCTCTTGTATAATAGCATGTATTTGAGAAATTTTACATACATATGAATTTGAAAGATTTCATTATCAAGAAGAATACTGATAGAGAATTGATTGAACATTTCTAGGAACCATTTATATTGAGATACCTTCCTACCATTCCTCTCTATTTTAGAAAAGGGAAGAGGTGGCGTGTATGGAGGTGGTGCTATATACACATGTTGATTTTTTCTGGGCTTACTTCTTCTCATTTGGTATTTATTCTTATGGTTCTATGGGAATGTATTTCTCTACTTATTTTTTGTTGTTGTTTAGGTTTCTCATGTGGCCTTGTTTCCATTGGTTGTTGGATGTATAACACTTTTATGCTCCTCAGCATTGTAACCTTAGCTTCCTCTCATGGGTATGTCTCAGTGTTACTAGATAGAGTACCTAGTAATCTTTCAGAGAAGGTTTTTGAGATTTTACCCATTTGAATATCCATGTTTCTCAAAGATTCCCACTAGTTTTTCATCTCCATATCTTTTGTGGTAATACATTGATCTGAATTTTGAACAAAATTTTTTATGAGGTTCTCCATGTTAAATTATAGGGGAGGAGGTGTCTATTTTGAACTTGGCTAGGCAAGTAGAAACTTTTGATGTTGTTGTTGGGGCCTCATAAAGTGTTATTGCATTTATGTATACTGTTTTGGCATCGAGATAGGGTTTATTGGTGGATACCCTAGTGGTCCCTAGTTTCAAAACTGATCTTCATCACAACTCTTTCAAAAATTTCATTTATTTTTTTGAGGCTGTTGTTGAGCATGATTTTTTGATAAAACAACTATTGTTGTAACAAATTAAATAGATGATTCTGTTGATTTTAATTAACATAATTAAAATTACGTGGATCTTCATATCCTACTTTGTAATCATGGTATAAGAACGGTTCACTTCACATCTTTAATTAATGAATCTCCATGACAAGGGTAGGAGGGAGTTGTGTGGTAGGTATTTGAAATGACCTAATCTTTTTGGTTAGCACTTCAACTTTCGCTAATAACCAGGTGGTCTCATCAACTTGGTGGATTATATATTATAGTGGTCCACTATCACTTTTAAAAAGACTATAATAATGGGATACTTCATCCATAATGTTTATTACCACATTGGGTGTTTTAAACAACAATCCTCCCTTAGCGACTGCATCGACGACTGTTTGTGTAGTTAGATGGAGTCCTTCATAGAATATTTTAATTTGAATCCATGTGTCATGTCCGTGATGTGTAAAATTCCTCATTAATTATTAGAATGGATCCTGGGCTTCCCATGTGGACTCTCCATCCATTTGTGAAATTCTATGAATGTGGTTTTAGAGAATCAATGTCTAGACTGCTTGAAAGTATTCGTTAAGACATTTTTTTGAAAGCTCATCCCAATTGATAATTGACATGGGACATGGGATTTGGAACCAATATTTCTTCGGCCTTTTAGAGAAATTCGTAAGACACAATGTATCAGATCATCCAAAAATACTCCCTAGTTGAAAAAGGTATCACAAACCTCCAGGATATTAGAGATATGTCCTAGCGGTTCTTCGCTCTGAAAACTGCTGAACTGTCCCATGTTATGGATCATATGAATGAGTCCAGGTTTAATTTAATATTTATGGGCTTGAATAGGTGGTTGCACAATTCTTGGGTTTGCAGCATGTATCAATGGTAAACCATTTTTTATGATGGTATTATCTGGGGGACTCTAGTTCTCCACAATTTGATGGGGGTGTTTTTCAAGTTCAGTCCCACAGGGTGATGTTTTTAGGCCATTACTAACCAGTACGGTGAAGACGCACCCCTTTCGATCTTAGGATCAAATTCCTAGAGTTCTAGTGCTTCACGGATCCTTGATTGAGAAAGCGGACCATGGTACATGCACTAAAAAGAATGAAAAATATGCAGGGCAATCCAGAAGAAAGGGGATGTGGGAAAGGTAATCCTATGTTAAAAAAACTAGAGTTAATTTCTTTCCAAAGAAGTGTTGCCACACTGGAAACGATGCCTGAAATTTTGTGGCTCCGACATGGCGGTGTTATTACTTCCTATGGTTTGTATAAAATTAATAATTTATAATTGGTCCCAAAAAATCGAAAACTAATGAGATTTACTGTAGTGGAAGCATGAGGTCAAATCCACAGGGGGACTATCATTTGATATTGGGGAAATCAGATTCCTAAACCTTTTTGTGATTACATTCTAGAAGTATTTGTTTGGGATTTTTATCTATGTTATATTTTGGGATACATTAAATGATGAAAAAGTGGTTGCGATGAAGTCGTGTATATGATTGATGGGTTTCCTTTAATTATATCCATGGAAAGGTCATATGCCTTAGTCTACAATGAAAATAGGGATCACTAGTTGACTTTAGTCATTGCCTCCTAGTTCTACCTAGAAAGAAGATATTCTGTGGTTGGGAGATAGAAACATCCTAGGTTCATTAATTTAGGCATCTTGGTGAATGAAATTTTCCAAAGGTAGTGGTCATACCTTATTTACACCCATTAGGAGAGAGTTGTTTGTTTGACCATCCTATGTCTTGGGATGTATGAAAAAATGGAATAGATTGGGGGTTTATATCCTATTAAATAATTCAATTAGCTTGTACAAGGATATATTTAATGGTATATTTAGTTATAAAGTTACATTTTTTTGATCCCCACCCCTAATAAATTTAGATACTATTTTTGGGGTACAACGCAATTAAATTAATAAAATACAACAAGATTGATGGATTGATTGTCATTAATGGATTCTGGGTCATGAAAAGGTCAAGGAATGGTAAATCAAATAAACATGCACTAAGTAAATTAAAATTATAAATAAAATACTATCTTGAAAAATAGAAATGGAAATTTAATCAAAATTCGATGGTGGAAAATGAATTAGTTGAAGAACGAAACCTCTATGTCTATTGGATTAATAAAAATGAATAAATAATAAGTGTTTGAGAGTTTTACAGGGGAAAGGGAGAAAGAATTCACAAAGGAGTTGAAATGGAGAAAAGAAAAAATCAAAAAAATCATATAATATTCTATTCCCCTCCACCACATAAATAGGTATATTTCTTCACAATGTGTATTGTAGGTACATGAGGTTTTTCCTTGATTCGTGCTAGTTTTTGTAGATTTTGGATCTCAAAATTGTCATGTGGGTCCCTTGTGAATTTAAGAGATTTTTTTGGATATATGATTTGAGAGGGTCATTCATGACGTGCACCTAGTCCCTATCTGATTTTTTATGGATTATTCATGGATTTATCATTCGTGGATTTGAATGGAATAATGATGTGAGAGGGTCATTCATGATGTGTAGTGGATTTTTTATTTCAGGCTTCATGGTATGGTCACTGCTTGGCTTCACGACATGGGGCAGGCTGTGATATTGAGGTATTCGATGTGTACAAGTGGATCACGATGTGTACATGGCATGGTTTTTACCTTTTCTTCATTTTCCCCATTGGATAACTGTAAATATATTTTTACTGCAAAATATAACACAAACCAATGAATTATCAAGTAATTTTGTGAAAAAATATACACAATTGAAAAAAAAATTATATATAAATTATGACTATTACAAAGGTAGTGACCTCCCAAAATGTGGGGTTCCCCAGACCCCAAGCTGCTGAGGATTGGATAGAGGTAGTCACTCATGTATTCTACCTTCTGAGGAGCCCTGCTGAACAGATGGTAGTCCTTGCCCCGAGTCTTTTTCAGGGCTCTGCGGGGAAAGAGCGGATTTTAGTGACTCAGACACAAAATGAGATGACTCTATCCTGGAAAAACATAAAATATATCTTCATAGAAGAGTTATTTAAAGCCACGTTGCGATCTATATGAATACACAATCTTATGAATCTGTATTTGGGATATAGGACTATGGAAGAGTATTAGGAGTAGTTTACTGGTCATTCAAACTACAACTTGGACATGGTGTGAAGTATGTTCTTTAGGGATCTAAACTTATAGTATGGATTATGTCAGGACATTAGGGAATTTTTGGTATCTTTTAGTATTATTACTTATTTCGGGGTAATTCATCATGATCTTCTAGTGGATAGATTTTTAGGAGAGAAAACATAGAAAATGGGAGCTAGCAGTGGGTACCACATAGCCGAGACCTTAGTAGCAGGTATCCAATGGTTGTGGTAGTGACCAAAGAAGGTCTATAACATTATGAGATAAGCCCAATACTTAGTCTGATCTGTGCAGAGATCTTTGAGAGTCTTAAATGAGCCTATGGACATGCAATGATACACATGTGTCTTTCAAGAACATATGAAATGAGATTTCCTAACCCATAAAACAACTTATCAAGGGATAGTGGAGGGACCCCTAATATAGAGACATGAACTGGGTGGTCTGCAGGGTAGCATACATAGTAGAGGAGCAGGCAGGGTAGTAGTAGGTGGATAAAATGTCAACCTATTACCTTCACCACCACATGGTGGTCCTTTCTAGGCTCATGGAGCTTGTGGATAGGGAAAGGGATAACTACATCTGATGGAGGGTTATGACCCCACGGCTCCAGGTATGATTCTAGGTATGATCTGTGTTTTTTCTACCATAGATTTAGTTTTTATAGACACATGTGTTGGTCATTCCTTTCGTGCCACAAATCTTGTTCGAGACTCATAGATTCTAGTTGAACTGTTGACTCTACCCTTGTGCTTAGAGAATCCTAAGGTAAGAGACTCGATGATCACACACTGGTACCAAAAGAGTGACTTAACTCTTAGAGATGAGAGGTTGGGTTGTGATTTCTTGGTGGAGATGTTGAGGCCTTATGATTTCATTCTTTGTATGGACTGGTTATCCATAGTACATGATCATATTTAATATTTTAGGAATAGAGAGTGGTGTGTTCAATGTGATGGGAACCGATTTTTCAATGTTGGCGAAAAAGAAACACAAGCAGTATAGGATGAACATACACATAGGAGGGTACATCCAATTATACTTCAATTGGCTATCCTCACCTTTAGTGAAGTGGATGATATGATTCCTTAGTTTCCTACAGTGGTGGCGGAGTATGAGGACATCTTTCCTAAAAATGTTCCTAGTTTACCTCCCCATAGAGAGGTAGACTTATGAATTGATCTATACCCCATCATGACAACAATATCTACACCTACAAATCAGATGGCTTTTATAGAGACTTGTGATATTTTTGAATAGTTGGATTACATGTAAGGGAAGGTCTTTATGTGACCCAACGTTTCACCGTGGGAAGCAATGAATTTTTTACTAGGAAGGAAGATGGGGGCATGGGGTTATGTGTGGAATTATAGTGCCTATACCCAGTGACCATGAAGATTAAGTATCCACTACTAAGGATAAATGACATCTTCAAGCAGTTGAAAGGTGTACAATGATTCTCGAAGATTGACTTCAGATCTAGCTATAACCCACTACAAGTATGGGATGGGGATATATTGAATAAGGAAATCATATGCCGTTATTACCACTTTGAGTAATTGGTGATACAGTTTGGAGTGAAAAATTACCCAATAGTGTTCTTGGGACTCATAAATAGGATCCTTCAGCCTTACATAAGCTAGTTCGTGGTGGTAATCATTGATGATGTGCTAGTGAACTCAGTATCTGACGAGGAGCAGATGAGATACATGAGGCTAGTCCTTGACATAGTCCAAGATCACGAGCATTATAGTAAGATCTAGAAGTGTTTATTATGGAATCAAGACTTCCATTTTATGGGATACATCATTTCAGAGGCTAATGTTCTAGTGGATCCAACAAAGACTAAGGTGATACTTTTTTTGGGAGCCACTCAATAGTGTTACCAAGGTCCCATGTTTCCTTGGTTCGGTAGGGTAATATCAGAGGATTATACCCAAGTTATCATGAGTGGAAGAACTCTTGAAAATAATGACATAGAAGGGAAAATCTTTTGTTTTGAAATAAAAGTGTTGTGATGGTTTTCAATAGTTTCAAAAATGATTGATGAGCGCTCCCATCTTGAGATTACTAGAGGATGGTTAAAAGTATGTAGTGTTCTGCATTGAATCAGTAATTGGACATAGTTAAGTCCTGATGAAGAGTAATGCGGGGATTACCTATGGCTTATTGCAGTTGAGACCACCTAAGCATAACTAAACAACCCGTATCCTTAAGTTAGTAGGTGTAGTCTTCACATTTAAGATGTGGTGATGCTACCTTATGGGAGAGAGATTTATCGTCTACCCAGACCACAAGATTCTCAAGTGTATATTCTCTGAAAAGGATATGAACATGACATATACATGATGGTTAGGGTTCTTTTAGAACTATGACTTTGATATTATTTATACTCATGGGAAGAGGAATGTGGGGGATGACTCAGTCAACAGGATATCCAGTTCATAGTTGCTGAATGATGTGTTAGAATAGTTAGCCTTGTTGGAGTTATCCTTTGTGGATAGAGATGGGGGAATCATACCTCAAGTCTATAGTTATCACCCCCACTCTTATAGTGAGTCTGGGAGGAACTTCTTGGGGATATATATTGTGAGAATTTACGTGCTTAGATGTCCACAGGGAATTCCCTAGATGCATTTTCAAAATATGGGGAGCCTGTCGTGTTTTTTAGTGGGAATATAGTACTAAGATTGGAATTCTAGGATGATTTTTGGTTGAATTTCCATAAATACATACTATCGGTACATCCTGGTGTGTAAAATATGAATCAAGACCTCCTATTTTTTTGGTGGCCAGGAATAAAGAAGGGAGTTTCATAGTTCATTTCTCAATGCCTTGTAAAAAAGTGATAGTTGAGCATTAGGTTACAACATGTTTGACACAACACATTAAGATGAACAAATGGAAGTGGGATGGGATATTTATTGAAATTGTGATGAGTTTACAATGTGCATCTCGGGGGCATGATACCATGTGAGTGATCATTGATCGACTCTCCATGTTTTCCCACATCCTAGATATCTGGTAATAGAGTTTAGTAGATAGATTTGGATGCCTCTACATGAAGTATATAGTATGAATCCATAGAGTTTCATCGATGATAGGTTCTGATTATGATGATTACTTTAAATCTTGATTGTCTAAGGGTTCACATGTGTAATTTCAGACTCATTTATGCTTGAGCACAATGTTTTATCCACATAAAAATGACAAGAATGAGTGGACCATTCATGTTATGGAGGGAAATGATGCAGACATTCATGTTAGATGTTGGCCATAGTTTGAGGATCACCTACCTATGGTAGAGTTTACATATAATAATTTATTCCATTCCAACATCAGTATGATAATGTTTGAGGACTTATACGGGAGACCATACAGGTCACCACCTTACTGGATGATCCCAGGAGAGTCAGCACTCATGGGCCTAGAGTTGGTGCAAGGTTGTAAATAGAATTTCTAGATTATCTAGGATAGGATGAAGACTGTTTGTAGCCATCATACGTATTCTGTTGACATGAAATATAGGCCTTTGGATTTTGAGGTAGAATTACATGTTTTCCATCGGGTCTCACATTGATGCAGGTTGCAGAGATTTGTTCGGGGTGGAAAGTTATTTCCATGGTTCATCAAACGTTTAATAATACATTGTAGAGTTGGTGAGATGGCATGCATCTTGGATATAAATTCATAGTTAGATTGGGCACATGATGTATTCAACCTGTCAAATCTGAGGAGTTATGTGAATGACCCATCACATGTCAAAGACTGGGGAGAGCAAGAAATCAAAGATGGGGTGAATTTGGTGAAGTAAACAGCAGAGATCAAGGATCATCATGAGAGGATATTTTGTGGGTTTTCAATTCCTCTGGTGTGAATTTTGTGAATGCACATGAATCTCTATGAGAATACATGTGTTTAAAAGGATTTGATTCGTGTTCATTTCCCTCATCTGTTTGAGTATCACTTTGTTTTGGCATTCGGGGATCCAAATCTCAAAGGTGGGGGGAATACGACATCATGTATTTTCCATATAATATTTTTATATATTATATGTATTGATTTTGATAACATTAGTGGAGATATCATGCAATTTTGAGGCCCGGTGTTCCTGGAAAATTTGTTTAAAAAATATTAATCTTTTTTATAGCACAAAAACTCGGTTTTACCAAAAAGAGTGGAATAAATCTTAAAAATGTGCTCAGAATAGATATTGCAGAGCTTCATTGAACTTAGAACAACGACTTTACCCTAGGTAAAACTTTACAGTTGTTAGCATGAGTCGACAGTGAAACACTTTTCATGGGATATAACAGGGATAAAATTATTTAATTATTTTATTCAACATAGTGAAATATTCTTTTTATTAAGCTCTTTTTATGAATTCACGGTTATCAACATAACCCTATAATTCTTATAAGATGTGGAGAAAGAGGTCTCTCTAACAAATGTTGAAGGATCATTGATCGATGATCAATACACATCTGATTCCAATGAACCTCACCAAGGATGATGACTCATCGATCATCCTTCATCTGTGACTGATACTAATCGAGGTAATGTGATTGATTATTTTTTATTTTTCCTTATTCATTGTTTTCTTATAAAAAAACAACCAATGATTAGTTTGATATGAGGTTTGATCGCCTGGCAGGATGAGACTATTTCTATTGGTTAATAGGATTTATATACCCCAAATTCCCCGCCATTGATCGATGTCCATGAACGCTTGGAAAATGTTGATAAACCTTATTTTTTTATTCCTCCATTCTTTATGTTCTTCATCGTTGGGAACCCGTGGTTGCAACCAAACTTTCTAAATGGCTCTGAACATTATCAGACCCACAGATTGGAGGACAAGTGACAATAGAGACTAGATCTGTATAGATCAGGACCCAAAGAACCCAAATATGTATCCAAATATAAATTAGGACATCAGATTAAGAATGTAGTATCCTAGAATAATATGAGGAGGTTCTATATGATTTGGTGGGATGTTCACTGCCAGCAACTGTGTGGAGCAGATTGGCTGGGTAGGGTGGCTCGCGTGCCATCGGGTTGGGTTGTGACTAGTGGGTTGGGTATGACGTAGTTATCCGGGTCATACCTGGGTCAGATCTGGGATCGAACCGAGGAATTTGATTGTAATGGAATCTTGATTTATCACAACGAAGTTGATTATGAATGTTGACCACAATGGACGCAAGGCGGCCATACTGAGCGATTAGTCCACAGGCCCAGTGACCCCCATTGAACTTTTCAAACTGTCATAACTTTTAAACTGTATGTTTGTTTGACGTGCCATCTATGGCATTGTAACCATGATGATGAGATGCTCATTTTGGGATAATTTAATAAGTTTTAATCTTGTACAAGAATAGTTCGAGATATTTCCCTTGGTTCTTTCCTCGAGGGATTAGTATGACATTACATTCACATTACTTTATTGAAGTACCTGTAGAGGTTTAGTCTTAGATAGAGTTATGGTATTCTTACTAGGGATTTGATATATCCTCTATCACCCCTAGTATAGTTTTTTGTAATCAAAATAACCTCCATGATCTTGTAATTGGTCCTCCATCTAATGGGTAACATGAGTATGGATAGTGGTATTCTTTGGGCATGATCCCCTACACTATGGGATACATCATTACAGTTTGTTGTATTCTCTGTGAAGAATCCCCTACAATGCAGGATAATCCTGATTGGGTTTGTGGTATTCTCTAGGTCAGATACCCATTTGGTATATCAAAGTTTTTATTGAAAAATTCATTCTCTTTTTTCGGGGAACAAAATGAGATAGAAATATTTATGAGTGTCTCGGATTATATCATGGCTTGAGGAGTGAGTTACCCTGGAATGAGCATGCATCAACCAAAATCATGTGGTTGGTATTTGGTTGTGAATTAACTCTAAATTGTTTGTCCTCGATTGATTATATATGGATGTTCTTGTTATATGTTCCATAAACATATAACTATATGGATCTGATTGTACCTTCAATTGTGGTTTTACCTGTGTGGTATTCCTTTATTATTTCAAGATGTCCTAATAGGTATTATTTTTCTCACCCCTACAAATTATTTCCCTGAACATGTCATGTATTATGGATATGATCAACATTTCAATGGAGATCTAGGATGGAATGCTCTAGGAAGTGATTTTTGAGATCAAACAGATAAAGGTGTTTTCTAAGGGCCTTCAAACGAAAGTACTAGTAACTCTTTTCATATAGGCTGGACTTGTGGTTTAAAAAACTTTTTAGTTGTATTCTTTTAGCATTTTATAATTTCCAGTACTTTCACTATTGTACACTTGTTATAGGATATAGTGGTATTCATGCATTGTTTAGTTAATGTTTTTACACTACAAATTTTTTCCTTGGAGATGTGTGCATGATTATAGGTACTTTAGGCTAATGCCTCTCATTTTTGGGATAATCCTACTATGTACTTATCGCCACCCCCTATCCTATTGGAGGAAGAATTGGGATAATCATGGAATTGGAACATTTGGGATGGGCCATGAAAATATTTTTATAACAATTACCATTCATTAATTAATATATTTAATTTAATCTCAACACCATTACCCTTTACAAAGATAGACCATATGCCTCCTCCTATAAAAAAATATGGTTAATGTACCACCTAAATCAAACCTTACCAAGGCCAATAGGGCATGGTTTTATGAAATATCAATGCTAGACAATGATAACATAGAGTAACTTCCAGACCTAGGTGCAATATGCTGGGGCCCCATTCTAGTTGGTTACATGTCCTCAGGTGTGCCTCTCCATTCTCCAGAGGCTGCTAATTGGATGTATGGGTCTAATATATATATATATATATATATATATGGGGATATTATACCATCTTTATTATGGCACCACAATAGTGTAAATAAAAAATAACTATAATAATTCTATAATAATAAATTAAAATATAACATGGTGACTCCAAAAGTGGAAAATAATATCCTAACCAAAGAAATGGATATTTCATGACATATATGTGTCATGTGTCAAATGTAAACTCAAAACAATGGCTCTAAAAAATTTGAAAAGGGTCCAAAATAATGTCTGGTTCCATCATCCATGACCAATCCCACTCAACCTTATAATGAAATGTCCTATAAAAATGAATTATATTTGGGATCTTATCAGAAATCCCAAGTCGGGAGTGAGTACTACTCAGCAGGCCTCCACTAATGGTGTCTAAAATAATATCCATTCAATATTAGTGTACAAAGTTGTATAATGAATAAAATATAGAATATAATGTAAACAATTTTCACATTAAAATATTTTTTAATTGACCACATAAAACATCTCTTTCACAAAGGCACCCAAAAAATCAATATCTACTTCTCCTCATGCAATAGATTGAACCACACCTAAAGGGATATCAAACATTGTTCATCATTGATTTAAACTAATTAAATCATTCTAATTCCACATTAATCAAAATGGGTGCCTAGACTAGGTGTCTGGCACCCTGTGGGTATTTGGAGTTGTTGTCTCTATACCACAAATAAGAAATCAATATAATACATAAATATATTTTTGGGGACCTAAAGAGATAATATGGCGCCCCATGGGTATTTTGAGTAGAAGTCCCTATCCCACAATTCATTCAAAAATATCACGACTCATGGTTCCATATTTGAACCATTTATCAACCATTACTATAATTCATTTTCAAACCATTTAATAAATTAAAAATCATCATTTAAATTGTATTATCACAAATCACGAGTCACTATCAATTACAAAACAACTATTCACCAATTTCATAATCATGAAATTTTATAATTTAAAAATCAAATTTTCTCCCAATTTATTAATTTACATTTGGATGAAATTTTGCAACATAGAAATTAAATTTTCACAATTATATAACAATTATAATAAATTCTATAGGAAATAAATATTATAAAAACATCCTCACAGTTGTTGACAGACATTCTCCAAATGCAAACCCCCATATTGAAATGGAACGATCAATATCACAATGGAATAGAAGATCTATGACCAAAAACTAAGTCCAAGATCCATAAAACACAAGATCTAAAAAATCTAAAATAGATTAAATACATTCATCATAATCAGGGAAGAGAGACGAGAGGGAGAGAAGCAATCATAGAAGAAAACAAATACAGTAGAGGATATAATCTTTTATTTGGATCATTAATTGGTCATGAAAGGGGGTTGGGGAGCCTTTTCATCCTCATAAGAGCTACCAAAAAATAAGGGATGTGTTTAAGGATGAGATGGGGTTATTAGGGTTTAATACATAGGGGTTATGGATGTTTTTATTTTTTTGGAGGAATTAAATCCAACACGACAAGTTTCTTGGGAATCGATGCACTATTTTCCAAAATGTGCACCTTAAACGTTCGCCTCCTCAAAGGGGGTGCATAGTTTTTCTATGTGGTGCATGATTTAACAAACCATTAACTATCACATACAAGACTTATTTTAAAGTTAAATTTCATTTAATTTCCATTTATTTTTTGTTTTTGTGATTTCTCAAGCGTTTATGGTGGTAGGGGTGAGTTTTCGTGAATTCGGCCAAATCATGAGTCCAATTCCAGATTTAAAAATAAAATTTGTTTCTTTTATTAAATTTTCATTTTTTTTAAATATTTTGACACCATTAAAATTCCTAAATAGACTCCCCTAACATATTAACACCACCATTGTCGTTTAGAGCCTTTGGAAATCCATAACCAAATTGTATATGGGTTTTTATTTAAGGGATTGGGCCTGCCCGAAATCCTAATTCCAGTTTTAAAAATAAAATTGGTTTAATTAATAACTTATTAAATTATAAGGCTTTTTCGGTGATTCCAAGACCCACACACACCCATTGAACCCAGAAACGCGTCTAGTATCCTCCCACCCACTTTGGAGCTCATTATCCACGCGATTGAGGTCGAAATCTCTGAAGCACTCACATTTCGTCTAGATTTAAATATGTAATTTGATTCCTTCATATATCATTCATTATTCACACTTTTACACCCATTCTAGCTCACAATTAACCTTATATTTCTTTTTTTAACCTCAATTGAATTTTTTTCAGTTTTCAAATTCATCCACTAGTGTATTTTGGGAGATTTTTTCAAGAACCCTCAAGTGAGTGAGTCTCCTTCATTCTTCTTTCATTTTTCATAAGGCTACATTCAATGTGTTAAGTGTTTTTTAACTTATACGTGAAGTATCATATTTTCATAGGGTAAGGTGTCAATCTTAAGGTTTAAACTGGGGTTTTCTTAGTCCAATGTTCTATTTTTAGGTTTGATCTACCCTCCTTGAGGTGCGGTGGTGGTGCATTTGTGTTTTCGCACAAAGGATTCTAGGGTTTCTTAGGTTTTTGTAGGTGATTCCATTTATATAAAATCCTTGTGTCTTAGCATAATATATTTATCATATTTTCTGGTTTATATCATTTTATTATTTCTGAAGAAATTATTTTTAGAGGTGTTTGTATTGCAAATGAATTTTAAATGCCAATTTTATGTGAAATTGGGGTTTTTTTTATAGAAATGTTTTATGAGTTTATTTGGGGATGCCCTATAACTAATTGGTTGATTTTATTGAAATTTTTTAGGGATTATAATTATGTTCTGAATGTTTACATCTCTTTTTTGATTCTACAAAATCCTGTTTTGTTGACATTTGATAAGTGAAGGATTTTTGGGCACCATTTTGGTGCTAAATTGGTTGATTTATGTGACTATTTGATGTTTTGACTAATTGGGTTGTTTTATAACACATGTATTAGGTTTATAGAAATTTTTTTGTCATTTTGAATTCTGTTTTGGTAAATTTGAGTTTTCACGTAGTGTGAAATGTGCGGTTTTCAAGGAGTTTTGGGTGAAAAATTATGCGGGTTTTTGAGAAATTACTAATGGAAAATAAAATTGTTTTGTTGTGTGTTTTAAGTGGTATAAAGAGTGTGTATCTACTGTACAATTTGAATTTGACCAGTCGTGGTGCATTATATTAAATGGATTTATTTATCCTGCTGAAATTGTTTGAGCACAAAGGGGGAACCCCAGGTACCTAGGTGTGGTGAATGTGTACAACTAGAAGTAGTGGACCAGATGGGTTTTGTCCCTGTTTCACTTAGAATTTGGATAATAAAAACTCTAACTAAACTTTATGGAAGATTATTTTGGACCACTATGTTATGGGTATGTTTCCTACTAGTGGATCGTGCATGAGAATGGATTTTACTATGGTTACATTACACCGAGGTATGAAGTACATGGGGCTCGAGACTATCTAGTGCCTTGGGGGGTTTCCGATTTTGTTGCTCATTGTATTTGTGGTATTTTCCCTTATATTTGGGTGTCTTTGGAATTATATTGCAGTATATAACCTTCCTATTTAAAATTGTTAACATTCTGAAATATTTGTCTTAAAAAATGTTATCAATTTAAAGTTGCATTTCTTTGAATTTTTTGTCGCTTTTCATTTCATATTAAAACTCCTTTGTTTTTCACCTTGTATTGAATGCACCCTAGAATAATAGTGTGGTATCCAATTGGGCATAGTATCACACCCTACTTACACCCCTTGGGAGTAAGTGTACTTTGTTATTTTTTACCTTGGTAAAGGAAAGGCTTTGGGTGATGGTGGTTCGTGGTGTTAGTTCCCATCCTTGGGGCGGAGTAGGAGAGATGGCTGGTGGGTGATGACCCCTTGTCATGTGGAGTCCATGGGGCTCTTTTTCTGATATTTCATTTTGTATTTGGACCTTCAGTATTTCATTTTAACTTATTTATTCAGTTCTGGATTTTTTTTATTAACCATGTTGGTATGAATTTTGCAGATTCATTTTATCAAATATTTTTGGTGTTTTATGTATACATATTCTGGTAAATCGTTACCAAAACAAGATAAATGATACACATGAACTTGTTCCAGCCCATGGGGATAAGGGATTCCCTTCGGGCATTGTCACAGTCTTGGTTTGGTGCCAGTTTTGGGGGTGACCAGATTCGTTTCTTGACAAAATAAGCCCAGGTACCAAGGTGGGGCGGATGTGTACTAGTAAGTCTATTGGACCAGATGGGCTTTGTCCCTATTTCATTTAGCATTTGGATAACTAAAACTCTAACCAAAATATATGGATTATTATTTGGGACCACTTGGTTATGGGTATGTTTCCTACTAGTGTCTCGTGCACAGGAACGGATTTTACTATGGTTACATTACACCGAGGTACAGGGTACATGAGGCCTGAGACTATCTAGTGCCTAGGGGTGTTCCCGATTTTCTTGATCATTGTATTTTTGGTATTTACCCTTGTATTTGTGTGTCTTTGGAATTATTTTTCTGTATCTAACATGCCTATTTATAATTTTTAAAAATCTGAATGTTTTATCTTAAAAAATGTTATCAATTTAATGTTGCATTTTTTGAATTTGTTGCCGCTTTTCATTTCATATTAAAACAACTTGATTTTTTCACCTTGTATTGCATGCACCATGGAATCATAGGGTGGTATACTATTGGTCGTTGGCTCACACCCTACATACACCCCTTGGGTGTAAGTATACTTTGTTATTTTTGACCTGGGTAAAGGAAATGCTTTGGGTGATGGTGGTCCGGGGTGTTAGTTCCCATCCTTGGGGTGGAGTTGTAGAGAAGGCTGGTGGGTGATGAACCCTTGTCAGGTGGAGTCCATGGGTCTCTTTTGTTGCTGTTTCATTGTGTCTTTGGACCTTTTTTATTTCATTTGAAATTAGAATGTGTTGTAGGGAAACGATGTTCTGATAGTTCAAGTACTATGGAAACATGTCCATGTTCAAGAGGAAACAAGGGCGGGGGAAGTAGATATGTAGATTTAGTGGCCTAACCTTTTTACAATGAAATTGGTTAAATATTTAAGCCTAAGGCGTTGTGTTGTAATCAATTACATATCTATGATTGAATTGTAAAAATTTCATGCCATTGACTCTACAAATCTACTTCCCCCACCCATGTTTCCTCTTGAACATGGACATGTTTCCATAGTACTTGAACTATCAGAACATAATTTCCCTACAACACATTCTAACTTCAATATATAACACAAATCGTATAATTATCCAAGGAAGAATCCACCTCATGCCCGACATCATCAACATAAATCACATGAAAAGGGACATGGCAATACTTCCCTATCTTTGACACATTAAAAATATATTTCATGGGACTATACCTATGTAGAAGAGCCAATAATTATTCAACCAGCTAGATTCAATCAACAACCATGAATGTTCTAATAAACATGTATACCTTCCTTAACTTCTAATAATGTATTGATCAAATCATGGAAGTACCTAAATTAATTCATGATAACACACTATAAACTCAAGGGGTCGATGGTGTAGATCATCATATTACATCTACCTACATTGAGTCAGAGCCATTCATTTTTGAATTAGCTAAACTAGCTCTAATATCTCCTACCTGAGACCAGGTCCCAAAAACTCAATCTCACCTTCCATCAACTATCATATATGTGATCTTCAGGGAGAAAAATAAAGTGAATTATATTGCACCATCTAAATAGTTTCCTGATAACTATTGTTATTGACGAACTCAACCAGTTCTATGTTTGTCTCCCAAGAACCACCCATGTCCAGGACACACACCCATTAAATATACTACAATACCATTTTTGTATGTTTCTACTACCCATCTATCTATATGATTAATTTCATATGCATCCATACCCCGACACCCAATTCTTTCTGTAAGGAATTCACGAAGCTTGAAGTTCAATGTGAGTCATGATATAAAACTACAATCTGTGGCACCCCATGTTGACAAACTATCTATCAAACACACATGTATCCCATATGATCCACTATTAATTTTTCCTGAGTTAGTAATAAATTTGTGACCTTCTTCAATCCGTCATCAATTACATAAATCAAACTATTTTTCTAAGGAATCCTCAAAAGACCTACCATGATGTCCATTATAAAATCATTCCATTTCAATTCTTGAATGATAAATGGTTGTAGTAATAAACCATATCATTTATTATCAACATTAAAATTTTGATAGGTGTATCATCATATAATGAGACATAAAATATAACTTATCATGCACAGAAACCAATACAGGCTCCATATGTGACGATATTTGTTTTTCAAATTAGGATGGACCACCCATCAAGATTCATGATACTCAATGCATTAGATCCTTTATCATACTTGTAGGAACTACAATTTCATTCCAAGAATAGATTCTGTCATTATCATATATAGTCCAAAAAGAAGGTGACCCCCAAATTCAAGGATTAAACTCATGAAAAAACACATAGATCCACATACTGCCTCTTTTTCATCCAACTCAAACGTGTAGAATCTACTGATATTGATATGTTGGTCATTTTCTCCAATACCTCTTAAACTTCAATATACAACTATTTTAGTAAGTTCATCATCTTCCACTGATAAATAGAGCCTTGAACTACCTTAGTATAGGCCTTCCATCCTAAATAATCAGTGACAGGGTTTCCCTTCACTGTCGTATATGCTAGTTAAAACTAAAAAAAATCATATACGTAACCAACCTCCACTATCAAATTGTCAAATATCATTTCCAAAAGATATAAAGTAATCATTTTTGGACAGTATATTCAATATAATTTTCACTCAACAAATTATTCTCCCAACACTTCATGATATAAACCACAAAAGTGAACCCAAGGTCATGTTTTGTGTAATTCAGATCATGTGGCCTCAACTTCCAAGAACCATACACCAAAACAATATTTAATTTCAACAAGAAGACTCTAATTACAACTTAGGAATCATGAAATAATATGTTATACACCTCAACCATCTTAGGTTGTATCAAAATTGGTGTGGTAGTGAAATGATTCTTCATATCCCGAGATGTATTCTCATATGAACCAAACTATTCAAACACAATCCATTACATGGTCATGCCCAAAAGTTGTGTGGGCAAGATTGAAAAGTCGTAGTCTAACAATTAATAATTTACCGTTAAACCAAGAATGATGAAATTATGAAAAATTCATGGGACAATCCAAATAAACCACTACTACACCTGATCTCGGTCTATTAACACACCTTCCTTTGAGATGATGTGAGCCATGAAATGATCCCATAAGATTTAAAATAGAAACTTATATTGTTTGGAGTATAGCCAAGGGTCTATCAGCGTACACTATATGATGTAAATATATTGGGCATGTTCATCTTGATTCATGGAGTACACTAATATTTCATCCACGATAAACACAAAATATTCAAAGTACTGGTGAATGATTTTGTTCATCATGCCCATAAACGCACTATGATTATTTTTCATCTTAAAGTGCATCATAACGAACTCGAATAGGTCCTAACTTCTTCTAAAAGTAGTCCATAGTATATCATAAGGTCTATCTCCAAAATTATGATACCCCAATCTAAATAATATCATGGAGAATACTCAAGCTAATCATAATAAGTCAACTAGATCACTGATATGTAGGAGAGGATACATTTTCTTCTTAGTCATCCAGTTAAATATCCATTAATCAACATGTAATCAAAAATTTCCTCTACCCTTATTAACAAAAAAAATAGTGAACCCCAAGGCAAGGTACTCGGATTGATAAATCCCTTATCCATAATGTCTTATAGTTGAGTCTTATATTTCTAAGCCCTATTTGTGCCATTCTGAAAGGTGTAATGGAAACTGGTTTATCTTTAGGCAGGAGATTTTTTGTAAACTAAAAATCCCTCTCAGGTAAAAAACAAAAGAATTCTTTAGGAAAGATATCCTAAAACAGATACACTATGGGAAGAAAAAAATCATGATTCACATCCATATATTCATTAAAAAGTCATGAAACATTGGCAGTGATCTCCCCTAGTTGCTAAGAAGAATTCCCTGCATGAACTTCCTGGATATCCCACTCTCCATGATGAATGTAAATGTCACCCTCAAGTGACATTGATGAGAATCTTCTTCAGAAACAATCATTATGGTCTCGGTATGATACTACAGACTCTATACCCAAAATCATGTAAAATCCTAAATTTTATGTATGTAAATATCCCAAAAGAAATTATACTCCCCATCCTATAGTAAACATGACTTACATAAACAGATGTCCCTAAACCACACTCCAATCATTTCTTCGTTCGTCATAACTTGAATAACAAAATCCACTAACAGACTCAAAGCATTTACAATTTTTTGTAGATATAAAATAATAATAGTATCCTTTTTAAAATAATGAATTATAATGAATCGAAGAAACAATAATGTTACCTCATATTGATGACGGTGTAGCCTTGTTATCCACAAGTATATCCAAAAATGTAAGAAAATTTCCTGCACCTATTTCCTATGTTGCAGTTTGAGTACTATGAGCTGCACCACTCTGTTTATATGAGTGATCTCTACCTGATGTAAAATTTCAACTATAACACCCTGTGTTTTTATGAATTTTTAATTTTTTCAAATAAATTAAAATTCATTCATGGGTTTTATTTTAAACTACACCTTCTTATTCTTGTTTTATACATTTAACCAAGCTATGATTAAACTACACCCAAAACTTATATTATATTTAGGTACAAATACCTCAATGTTTGGATTCTGTTACACACAATCATGAGTTTCTTCAATTTTTTTAATTACAAATAAAAATGAGTATTACGAAACTCAAAAATACTATCAGTTATATTATTAGAATTTTATTATATTTATCAAAATTATGTTAGAATAGATTCTTAGAAAATAATAAACTTAATAATGAAAATATGGTTTATTCATGAATAGAAAATTAATTCTTTGGAAAAAAAATAATTAGAAATGAAATTAAGATCTATTTGAACATAAATAAATTCCTTTTTGGAACATGTATTTTTCTATGGACAAACATGTTTTATCTCAATAAATAAGACTAATCACTTTTGGTGAATTCACATAATGATATAAATATATTATATATATTCACTCAATTATTTAATAAGCTTCTTATTCCATTTTTAGACATGAGATAAAAATAAATCCAATTTTTTTGATAACAATATGTATTTTTCAAAAAGAAATTTTTAACAACTTTTAAAAGATAACCAATTTTAAAACAAAATTTTAGAACTATAATAAATTATTTTTGAAAAAATACTGTATTTTTTAATGTGTAATATCTAAATTATCGTTGAATGATTGCTTGTTATTTTTTTTTGAGAAGTTTACTTTTTGGATGAATATTGAAAAATTATGAATTTTAATTGGAAAAGGACTTTTCGTCTAATTAATTAATATAGTTAACTTATATTTTTATTTACTGTTAAATTATTCTTAAATCCATTAAAGATCTATTAATAATTTTATTTCAATTGACAAAACATCACAATAAAATTTGATATGAAATAATATGAAACATTGGAACACTTTCACTTCAAAAACCCACGTTCCCGACATTTTTTTTGAAAGGATGGTGCCAAAGCCTAATTTTATTATTAAATTAATGAAAAGACCTCTTTTATCATTGTAGAGAGTGACCCATTACATATCTTGAAGGCCCAGTGGGAATGTATCCCATTACATAGCATGTAGGCCTAAATGTTTGGCCAAAGGACCATTCTTTGAATAGTAACCCAGCTGCTATAGTACCCGCCACTGCTACAGTACCTGCCGATCAACAGTACCACCGCTGCTACAGTACCGCTACAGTAACTGCGCCCAATGAGTTTAAAAAAATAACCATTTATAATTTCTAGTAATATTAATTTTGTTTTTTACAAATAAATTTATATCAAAATAGTTAAAATTAATGACAACAACAAAGAGAAAATACGAGTTTAACAAGGAACTAAACATTAATATAAGAAAAAACAATGTCCTTTAAACATCTAAAACAAATTTTTTGGACATATTTACACCATATACAGACATTTCTATAAAATTTACTATTATTTTAGGAACATGATGAAAAGGAGACCTCTCAATAGTGTTTATAATTTTTTTTATATTCAATATTGCAACTATTTCTCTAGTATAAAAGGGAACCCATCCCCCTCAATTATATGAAACAATGAACACATTTTTTTCAACCCAAACCTACCCAACGAATATCTAAACAACCCCTCATATCCTCATACAGGGATCAACTTTGTAATTAATAAACCCATGGAATCCTTTCGGTGTAAACTAAATGGAGTTACCGTAAGAAGTGGTAACATAATTCAATGGGAAAGTTTGTTTTATTTAATTATAATACCTTTTAATTATTATAATTACCTGATTATATAATAACTTTATTATGATATATATACTTAGATTTTTTTATATTATGTTCATTACCTACACTCACATACACTTCCATCAAATGGGAAACACATTCATCATTCATGTGTATGACAGACTACCGCATTGTGAATTGATGTCATTTGTTCATCCATTACCACCTATCATGGTTTTGAATGATGATGTAACTAAAATTTTATATGATATTATTGATATCTATTATATATTTATTCGTATTTAATTATTATATAACACATACCTTCATGAATTACATTTTTTGCAAATGCGATAACATCGATTGTGGATGTGTAGACCACCGCCTCCACAAAGTGATGAGATTCATTCACGATTTACATGGATTGTATTGAGGATGGATTTATTAAACATATGTGAAATTTATGAAACAATAATTAATATTCAATGATAATATATATATATATATATATATAATTTAATTTTCTTTCATTCAATATTATAGTAAAATGGAAAAAATTATCATTCCTACGTTGGACCTACCGTCTCCTTGAAAGGTGTATTTCAATTACAATTTCTGAATTATATATATTGTTATTAATACACATACAATGATTATATATGATATTAATATAATGTTTTAGATTATGGAAATAATTAAATAATTATTTATGTATGATGACTTGGAATGAAAAATTAAAATGTGTATAAAAAACAAAGCAATTATTACACGAAACAAAAATTTAATTTGGAATTGTTAATTATCATATAATATAACGTAATAATTAAATAATATATTATATTATTTTTATGAAAATGGTTTTTTTGTTGATTTATTGTAAACATATATTCATTATAGAGGATTATTGAACATGTACAATGATATTCAATACATTAGTTAAGGTAACTTCATCTCACTCTTTATATCTATGAGATACATTCTGTAACACCCCAGGTAAATAAAGAATATGACATTTTCATATTTATCCATATTTGTGAATAAAATATTAATATTCCTTTAATGGGGACGTTATTATCGATGGTGTACCCAACACGCAACAATGAGTTTCTTGGGAATCTTACGTTGCACTCTAATAATAAAGTTGTCCCCCCCCCCCCCCCCCCCCCCACCCCCCCCCCCCCCCCCCCCATTTCGATGACGAGAGTATATACATAGTGATGTTGTTTTTAAATGTTTTTACATTCATCCAATAAAAGATAAAGGCTTAAAATACGGAAAGCATTCAATTTTCAGGCGTATATGCCCTAGTTTTCACTAATGGTTCACGTATCACCTTTTGATGGAGAACCATCATTAAATATAGTTTTGTTCACTCTTATACATTATATTGGACCAAATAAAACTATTCTTAAGAATTGGGACATCAAAATTTACTTTGTGTAATTTTTTTGTATCTTTCCAATAAAGTTCATTTTTTAATGAATAGTGTAAAATGTTGTATTTCAATTCAAAACCTCTTTTTAATCTAATTTATTTATATGATTAGATTATCTTTTGAATTGGTTTTAAAGTGAAATTAGAATATATTTCTACCATTAAATCCAATAGTGGTCATTGGAATTAATTTCACTTTGAAATCAGACTTAAACTAGTGTCAATCTTTTGATACTTATTGTTTTATAAAAACATGCTGTTTGTTCTAACAGTGGGAATTAATTATTACATTAATTAATGTGACTTATATGTTTTGAATTTTGTAAAATATACTTCATTCTTGAATTCGGAATATCAAATATATCTTAGGGTGAATTTTTGGGATTTTTCTGAAAAACTTCAATTTTTGATGAATAGTTATACCACTAAGTGGTACTTATAAAAACTAATTTTTCCATTTAAATGAAATTTTGCCATCTTTATGTTTTTAATTTAAAAAATCCGACATACATGGTTTTCATTAAGAATTAAAATGTGTTTCAATGGGATAAAAATAATTTGTTGGTGAATAGTAACTTATTAAGTTTTTAATCGCGATTAGAGGTAATTAGTGTAGTTTATGGTAAGAATAATGTTCTAATAAAATGAAATGACCTAGACACATGTCCTACCATCATTGGATGTGTCATGGCCGACCATGAAAATACATGGGTCAACTTGGGGTCCCCATGGAGCCACTTTGGTTGGAAAATGACATAAATATCTTTTTATTTAATGTTAAAGTAAAAATGACACAAACATGAGATGTTTTACTAAAACAATTTTTAAATGGGGTTATACAAGTCATATTTTTTTACTATAAATAGTAATTGGAAAGATAAAAATATTTCTTACATCATAGTATTTTTTTTTATAATTTTTAGACATTAAATAAATTAAATTATTTATGACATCATAATGATGCAGCGATGACCTCATTATTTAACGATTTAAATAAAATTGAAAGATAATGTAATATATAAGACCTAAACATGTCCAAAACCTATTGTATGAGTGGATTTCGAACCATTATCACCTTATACTCGAAATACATCAATGTGGAACCTTTAAAATCCGAAACTCTTTTGAAAATAAAGTAACATTTTGTAACTTTACAAGAGTGCCCCTCCGCTCCTCTTATAAAAGGCCCCCCAACTCTACCTCCTTACCCACACTCCCAAAGACTTTGGCTCGGCCAAACTCTGCCCAATTTATCTCTACACTTCACTATATTACTCCTTTAAGCCTCACTTTGGAAAGAAGTCTTCCCAAGGAGGCCTTTGAGCTCAAACCAAAGGGAGTTACCCGATTTTAATGTAATGTCTTCACTTGTGTCCTTTTGTTTTATTTTTCTTCTCCAGCCCGCTAAACTCTTTTTATTTATTTCTTTTATAACAAATCCAGGATCTTCAATATACTAGGATGTTTTTATAAGAAGGATCCGAGCTACACTTACACACACCTACATCTAATGGTCAAAGAACATACTGTTTATGTGGATGGCGAATTTCTGCCTCCCGAAACGATGATTGTTCAACATTCTTCTAACACCTTCAAAGGTGGCCATTAATAAGACACTATATTTATATATGATATCTAATATGTTTATTTTTTACTTAATCTTCTGTATTTTTAATTTATGGTGTACCGTTATGGTTTCCATTATGGGTAAACGCGATATCTTCATTTAAGGAAGTGCGGACTACCGCCCCCTCAAAGTGATTTGATTCGTTAATACCATATGTGGTACGTGTAAAGGATATATTTAATGATATTATATATGATAACATACTGGAATTAAAATAATATTATGTATCATTATGTTTTACTTCCATTAAATATGAAATAGAAATGGAAGTAACGTTCATGCGTACGGACGACTTACCGTCTCCATGAACGGTACATTTCATTTCTTATCTCAAAATGATATGTAATATTATAATTACATATATATAATGGATATATATGTAATATATTAAATCTAAATTATGGATATAATTGTGTAATTATAAAATATATATATCCCTCTCAATTTTTTTTAATTCCATTAATATGACAAAAAAATGAAAGTAGCGTTCATGCGTACGTACGGCCTACCGTCTCCATGAATGGTGCTTTTCGTTTTTTATCTCCAAATGATATGGAATAGTATAAAATGAATATTTACTGGATATATATGATATTTTAATCATTAATACTATTCTGGAAATTATTTACTTATAACTACATGGGCAATCTTTTTTCAAACAAGTTCATTTTTGACTCATGTACCCAACATCGGCAAAAACGTCTGATATGAACTAAAATTATTAAACAATTATTATAACATTATAATATGTTATATGAACTGAATAATAATATCTAAACGAGGTACTTAGGAAATTATTAATTGGCCAAAGTTTATTATTCTAGAATATAATGAAACGAACAAGACAAGTTGGACTTGAGGTAAGGGATCCTACTCCTCTCTTTCTTTTTAAGTACACTCTTTTATGTCATTCCATCTAAGATCATATTTCTTGTTATTGGGATGTTCTTTTATATTACCCTTAATTTAATTTTTATGTTCATATGATGAGAGACCCTATTTTCTCTCATCAATCCATTTTGGAAGTTTTGAGTGGCATCGTTAGGCTGCCGAATTTTCGTAAGAGATCTAACCTCTCTCTTTCTCTTTAAGTACTCTCCTTTATGTCACTTCATTTAAGCTATTCTTTGTTATTATGGGGGATGATCTTTTATATTCCTCTTGATGTAAATTTTATTGTAATGTGATGATATACCCTATTTGATCTCATCAATCCATTTTTGGATGTTTTAAGTGGCGTCGTTAGGCTACCGAGTTTTTGTAAGGGATTTTTCATCTCACTTTTATTCCCGTGAGATTTATGCTACATTTTCCACAATTTTCATTGAGTGGTGTATGTACTTCCCATTATTTTACACATTGTGTAATATACTTTCTTTTATAAGTATTTACATCAATGTTGTATTGCCCTTGTTTCACGAGGTGTATGTTTCGAAAGACACCCACGTCAGTAAGGGAACCTTTCACCCTCCTCTTTTTAAAAGACTTCTTTTGTTGGGTATTTTAATTTACAAATTTTTATGTTGGGATATGTTCTAATATATCCTTATTTATGTAAATTTTATGTCCAAGTGATGAGATACCCTTTTTTTATCTCTCATCAACTCATTTTGATGTGACACCGTTAGGCTGTCAACGGAACTTCTTAAACCATTTTCAATTTCTTTGGGTTCAACATGTAGTTATTGAATATGTCATCCTTTGAATATGTGTGAATGACCTTTGATTATTTTACACTTAATATCCACTTATATTTTGTGTATTCATTTGTCACACATAATTATTTAATTGATTTATCTTTAAACCAAGGATACCGTCTTTGTATGGGACTTCGTCTCAATCTCCTTTCATTGAGGCATATTTTGTTTTATATTCAACCTTCTTTTATATGGTGTATAAACCCCTTTGACTTTTACGTTTATCCAAAAGCAATTTGTTTTATACAAAGAGTTTTACTAAATAACAAAATGGAATGTTTTGTCATATGTATGCGGCGACAACGACTTCTCCGCCGCCGTGACCATTATTTGAGTTTCGGCTTCCTCTACAAGCCATAACTTCTTTTTAAAAGAAAAATAAATACCATGTTTTACTTTTATTTTATTTTGGGATTGAAAATGGTTTTCATAATGTTTTTATATTAATGTGTTGTATTGATATCTTGTGATTGAAAGGTGGAAATGTTATGTTTCCTTTATGCATGTTTTATGTGATAAGATTATGTTGAGGTTCTTGGGAATTATTATGAAGACCGGTGGTTCCGTGATAAACTAAGGGCGGGTGAGCCCGATATAGCTCTCCAATGCATTGGGTAACGTGAAGGAGTGAAACGTTAAGGTTTCTCCGAAGAGATTTAGGGAATATACTGTGATGGGTATTCCAAACGTAACCAAGAGGGTTACTCCCTATGTAAGAATGTTATGAATGCCTCAAGTTACCTTTTATGTCTTATGATTTCTATGATTTATTCATGATTCGATGAGGTATGTTAAAGTGCCTATGATTTATGGGTAAAGTATGATTTCATTCTTATGTATATATGAACTCATGTTTCCTTTCCATATTTTTATAACCCTTACTGAGCTTTTTATGCTCATCCCATGTTTTTGAAATTTTTTTCACCGGTCAAGGGAAAGGTAAATTATGTGATGATAGTTTCAAGGATGTGTCAAGAAAGAATCCGTGTTTTATTTTAAATATGTTTCTGTTGATGGGAAGAATGAATACTGTCTTTTATGTAACCACTTTGTTTAAATGTGGAATGTAATGCATGTTTAATGATCTAATTCTCTAAAACTCTAAACCTGAAAATATCCTCAATGTGTAATCTTGTAATAACTCAAGATTTAGTAAGGTTTAAGGCTGGGGCCTTATAGTTGGTATCAAAGGTCAGTTTAGATAACTTTAGTGGTTAGGGTATTCTTTAAGAATAAGTGGCATTACCATAATGGTTAGGATTTCAAAAGGAGTCCTAGTTTTAGATAAAGTGAATGAGTAAGTATATCTTAGTGTTTATCTTTCTCATTAGTACATGATGGTTTTTTGATATACTCACACTGACCTTTTTGGTTTTAGTAAATGACTGGATCTAGCAGGCACCAAAGTAAAAGTGGATGTGATGGAAACTGTGACAGTTTTTTGAGCAAGGAACTGAATAATATGGGAGCTACAATGAGAACTCTTTTGATTATCCTCAACTAACTATCTGGAGTCATGATTGACCACCTAAACCTTGGTGATTTCTCCAAGGCATCATATATGCAAGAAACAAATCCCTATGGATGTACAGGTAATAGTCATAAAGGTAAGTGTGTTCAAAAACCTATGTGTCAAAGATGTTGAAAGAAACACCTCAGAAAATGTTTCAAAGGGACAGAAATATGCTATAGATGTGGAAATGAAGGTCATAAAGCAAGAACCTGCCATGGAAAAAGGAAGCATCTAGTTGACTCGAGGAAAGGGAAAGAAGTTCTTTCTGAGGGATCAATTGAATGTTTTAAATGTGGTGTGCATGGTCATTATGCAAACACATGTCCTATGAAGAAGTTTCGTGAATGATATCACCAAGAGCGTACAAATGTTCGTTTACCAATAACTAATGCCATTCCGATTGAGGATGAAGAAACTGACAATGACCAATCAAAGGTATGTATTATTTCATGACTATTGTTTTCCTATTTTGGAATATTAGGATATGATTCATGATTTTGTTTGTAGGAAAGAAGTATTTCAGAATAAGTTGGAAAGGAATGGTTAATGGATCATATGTTGAATGAGTATGAAGTCAACATATAAGGTCTTCAAGGGTTATGGTGAAATTCTTAAGAGTATTAAGTGTCTTTTGATGATGGGATACATTAAAAGTCTTTTTATTGTATATGTAACACTGATGTTTGATATATGAAAATTTTTATTCAAAGAATAGTAATCTGTTCTTTTGTGGACATTATTATAAAGAACTATTTGGGTTTATATGATCCTTACTTTCGAGGTAATTATGGGTTACTATATGTAATGATGGAGAGTGAAAGTCATGAGATAAAATTGAGGTTAAATTACATTATAGTTATTTTTGAAGATTTTATCTCGTTTTTGGGGAATGTTTTAAGAATTATGAAGTTTTGGAAAAGTACAACACGCAGACCGTGTGGCAACCCGTCGCGTCGGACAAAGCTGCGGGAATCGATCCCACAACCATAGTGCAACGAGTATTTATTGCCTACCACTGGACTACGTGAAGTCCCTGGTTAGTTTGACTGATTCCATTTAGTTATATGATTTTATGAATTAATAGTAAGTTTATTTTGGGTTATCTATGGATATTTATTAAACTATCATGGAGGATATGTGATTAGGTTAATTACTTTTCAATACGAGACATTAAGAGAAACTAATATTGTTTGGAGATAAATGTTACAATTTAACTTGAAAGACTATGTGACTAAATCCTTAAAATATTTGGGTTTCAATCTTAGTTTGGTTTAATTTGAATAATTTTATGGACAAATTGATTATCGAATGGTCCTCGTTGAACTTTGGGTTTTGTTGGAAAAATTTTTGAGGTAAAGAATAGATTTTCTTTTTATAAATGATTATCCTTTTCTGGATTATCTGATCTTGTACTAACCTTTTTGGTTTTGGTTTTGGTTAAAGTCTAAAGACATGGGAATTATATAGTTCTCTTTTTTGGATTAGGTGATTCTCTAAAAGTTGATTATAGTACTCTTAATGTGAACAAGTCTTCCTAAATACTCATCTTTTGGAGAAAATACGAGTTTGTGTAAGGAATCTAATAAAAGCTAAAAGTCAAAATAATTAGTGATTATGTTTCCTTATGAATAAATTCCTCAATAATAAGTAACATAAAACAAAAATGTTGTCTATTAACTTTTCCTACTGGGGTATCGAATACTGTTTAACCCATCACAAGTTTGTGATTTTCTTGTGGTTAACTTTCTCCTAAACATGTTTTCTATCACTCTCCATCAGAACAAGACCCTTTGTTTTTTTTCTTCCATGTCCATGGAATCCTAGTATGGGTTAACTCGGGTGACCTCTGTACTTATCTTCCTTTATTTTAAAGTGATTGTTTTACCGACTCTTGTTCCGATGTGGGAGTTTCAAGGATGTTTCCAAGCTCAATTTTAAAAATTGCGAGGACGCAATTCCCAAAAGAGGGGAAGGATGTAACACCCCAGGTAAATAAAGAATATGACATTTTCATATTTATCCATATTTTTGAATAAAATATTAATATGACTTTAAAGGGGACTCTATTATCGATGGCGTACCAAACACGCAACAATGAGTTTCTTTGGAATCTTATGTTGCACTCTAATTATAAAATAATATTATTTTAAATGGTAGTTAACATGCAGCCGTTGTATTGGTGGGAATGGATAGAAATAACTAATATATGATTATATATGTTTTTAAATGTTTTTACATTTATCCAATAAAAGATAAAGGCTTAAAATATGGAAAGAATTCAATTTTAGGCGTATATGCCCTAGTTTTCACTAAAGGTTCACGTATCACCTTTTGATGGAGAACCATCATTAAATATAGTTTTTTTTCACTCTTATACATTCTATTGGACCAAATAAAACTCTTCTTAAGAATTGGGACATCAAAATTTACTCTGTGTAAATTATTGGTATCTTTCCGATAAAGTTCATTTTGTAATGAATAGTGTAAAATGTTGTATTTTAATTCAAAACCACTTTTTAATCTAATTTATTTATATGATTATATTATCTTTTGAATTGGTTTTAAAGTAAAATTAGAATATATTTTTACCATTAAATCCAATAGTGGTCGTTGGAATTAATTTCACTTTGAAATCAGACTTAAACTAGTGTCAATCTTTTGATACTTATTGTTTCATAAAAACACGCTATTTGTTCTGACAGGGGGAATTAATTATTAAATTAATTAATGTGACTTATATGTTTTTAATTTTGTAAAATAGACTTCATTTTTAAATGGGTAATATCAAATATAGCTTAGGGTGAATTTTTGGGATTTTTCTGAAAAACTTCAATTTTTGATGAATAGGTATACCACTAAGTGGTACTTATAAAAACTGATTTTTCCGTTTAAATGAAATTTTGCAATCTTTGTGTTTTTAATTTAAAAATCCGACATACATGGTTGTCATTAAGAATTAAAATTTGGTTCAATAGGATAAAAATAATTTTTTGGTGAATAGTAACTTATTAAGTTTTTAATTGCGATAAGAGGTAATTAGTGTAGTTTATGGTAAGAATAATGTTTTAATAAAATTAAAGGACATAGAAACATGTCCTACCCTCATTGTATGTGTCATGGCCGACCAGGACAATCCATGGGTCAACTTGGGGACCCCATGGAGCCACTTTGGATGGAAAATGACATAAATATCTTTTTATTTATTGTTAAAGTAAAAATGACACAAACATGAGATGTTTTACTAAAACAATTTTTACATAAAAGTCATATATTTTACTATAAATAGTAATTGGAAAGCTAAAAAGGTTTCCTACATCATATTATTTTCTTTTAAATTTTTAGACATTATATAAATTAAATTATTTATGACATCATAATGATGAAGCGATGACCTCATTATTTAACAATTTAAATAAAATGGAAAGATAATGTAATATATAAGACCTAAACATGTCCAAAACCTATTCTATGAGTGGATATAGAACCCGTATCACCTTATCCTTTAAATACATCAATGTGGGACCTTTAAAATCCTAAAATATTTTGAAAATAAAGTAACATTTTGTAACTTTACAAGAGTGCCCCTCCGCTCCTCTTATAAAAGGCCCCCCAACTCTACCTCTTTACCCACACTCCCAAAGCCCTTGGCTAGGCCAACGTCTGCCCATTTTGTCTCTCCACTTCACTATCTTACTCCTTGAAGCCTCACTTTGGGTAGAAGTCTTCTCAAGGAAGCCTTTGAGCTCAAACCAAAGGGAGTTACCCGATTTTAAGCTAATGTCTTCACTTGTGTCCTTTTGTTTTATTTTGCTTCTCCAACCCCCTAAACTATTTTTATTTATTTATTTTGTAACAAATACAGTATCTTCAATATAATAGGATTTTTTTATAAGATGTATTCGAGCTACACTTACACACACCTACATCTAATGGTTAAAAAACAAACTGTTTCCGTGGATGGCGAATTTCTGCCTCCCGAAACGATGATTGTTCAACATTCTTCTAACACCTTCAAAGGTGGCAATTAAGAAGAAACTATATTTATATATGATATCTAATATTTTTATGTTTTACTTAAGCTTCTGTATTTTTAATTTATGGTGTAACTTTATGGTTTCCATTATGGGTAAACGCGATATCTTCATTTAAGGAAATGCGGACTACCGCCCCCTCAAAGAGATTTGATTCGTTAATACCATATGTGGTACGTATAAAGGACATATTTAATGATATTATATATGATACCATACTGGAATTAAAATAATATTATATATCATTATGTTTTAATTCCATTAAATATGAAATAGAAATGGATGTAGCGTTCATGCGTACGTACGGCTTACCGTCTCCATGAACGGTACATTTCATTTCTTATCTCAAAATGTTATGTAATATTATAAGTACATATATATAATGGATATATATGTAATATATTACATCTAAATTATGGATATAATTCTGGAATTATAACATATATATCTCTCTCTCATTTTGTTTTAATTCCATTAATATGACAAAAAAATGAAAGTAGCGTTCATGCGTACGTCCGGCCTACCGTCTCCATGAACGGTGCTTTTCGTTTTTTTCTCCAAATGATATGGAATAGTATAAAATGAATATTTAATGGATATATATGATATTTTAATCATTAATACTATTCTGGAAATTATTTACTTATAACTACATGGGCAATATTTTTTCAAACAAGTTCATTTTTGACTCATTTACCAAACATCGGCAAAAACGTCTGATATGAACTAAAATTATTAAACAATTATTATAACATTATAATATATGATATGAACTGAATAATAATCTATAAAGGAGGTACTTAGGAAATTATTAATTGACCAAAGTTTATTATTCAGGAATATAAAGAAACGAACAATACAAGTTGGACTTCAGGTAAGGGATCCTACTCCTCTCTTTCTTTTTAAGTACAATCTTTTATGTCATTCCTTCTAAGCTCATATTTCTTGTTATTGGGATGTTATTTTATATTAATCTTACATTAATTTTTATTTTCATATGATGAGATACCCTATTCTCTCTCATCAATCCATTTTAGATGTTTTGAGTGGCGCCGTTAGGCTGCCGAATTTTCGTAAGAGATCTAACCTCTCTCTTTCTCTTTAAGTACTCTCCTTTATGTCACTTCTTTTAAGCTCCTCTTTGTTATGACGGGGGATGTTCTTTTATATTCCTCTTTATGTACATTTTATTGTAATGTGATGAGATACCCTATTTGATTTCATCAATCCATTTTTGGAAGTTTTAAGTGGCGTCGTTAGGCTGCCGAGTTTTCTTAAGGGATTTTTCATCTCACTTTTATTCCCGTGAGATTTATGCTACATTTGCCACAATTTACTTTGAGTGGTGTATGTACTTACAATTATTTTACTCATTGTGTAATATAATTTCTTTTATGAGTATTTACATCAATGTTGTATTTTCGTTCTTTCACAAGATGTATGTTTCGAAAGATACCCATGTCGGTAAGGGAACCTTTCACCCTCCTCTTTTTAAAAGACTTCTTTTGTTGGGTCTTTTAATTTACATATTTTTATGTTGGGATATGTTATCATATATCTTTATTGATGTAAATTTTATGTTCAAGTGATGAGATACTCTTTTTTATCTCTCATCAACTCATTTTTATATGATGCTGTAAGGCTATCAACGGAACTTCTTAACCCATTTTCGATTTCTTTGGGTTCAACATGTAGTTATTGAATATGTCATCCTTTGAATATGTTTGAATGACCTTTGATTATTTTACACTTAATATCCACTTATATTTGGTGTTTTCATTTGTCACACATAATTATATAATTGATTTATCCTTAAACCAAGGATACCGTCTTTGTATGGGACTTCGTCTCAATCTCCTTTCATTAAGGAATATTTTGGTTTATATTCAACCTTCTTTTATATGGTGTATAAACCCATTTGACTTTTACGTTTATCCAAAAGGAATCTTTTTTTATAAGAAGCGTTTTACTAAACAAAAAAAGGGAATGATTTTTCGTACGTATGCGACGACAACGACTTCTCCGCCGCTGTGACCATTATTTGAGTTTCGGCTTCCTCTACAAGCCATACCTTCTTTTTAAAAGAAAAATAAATACCATGTTTTAATTTTCTTTTGTTTTGGTATTGAAAATGGTTTTCATAATGTTTTTATATCAATGTGTTGTATTTATATCTTGTGACTGAAAGCAGTAAATGTTATGTTTCCTTTATGCATGTTTTATGTGTCAAGATTATGTTGAGGTTCTTGGGCATTATTAGGAAGACAGGTGGTTCTGTGATAAAATAAGGGCGGGTGAGCCCAATATAGCTCTCCAATGTATTGGGTAACATGAAGGAGTGAAACATTAAGGTTTTTCCGAAGAGATTTAGGGATTATACTATGATAGGTATTCCAAACGTAACCAAGAGGGTTACTCCCTACGTAAGAATGTTATGAATGCCTCAAGTTACCTTTTATGTCTTATGATTTCTATGATTTATTCATGATTTGATGAGGTATGTTAAAGTGCCTATGTTTTATAGGTAAAGTATGATTTCATTCTTACGTATATATGACCTCATGTTTCCTTTCCATATTTTTATAACCCTTACTGAGATTTTTATGCTCATCCCAAGTTTTTGAAATGTTTTTCACAGGTCAATGGAAAGGTACATGATGTGATGATAGTGTCAAGGATGTGTCAAGAAAGAATCCATGTTTTATTTTAAATATGTTTCCGTTGATGGGATGAATGAATACTATCTTTTATGTAACCACTTTGTTTAAATGTGGAATGTAATGAAAGTTTCAGGATCTAATTCTCTAAAACTCTAAACCTGAAAAGATCCTAAATGTGTAATCTTGTAATAACTCAAGATTAAGTAAGGATTAAGGCTGGGGCATTATACATTCCATGCACACAACTCGATTATTTTATGTGTTGTATATACAACCATATGGAATTTAATATAATTAATTTCTATTACTTAAGCATATTAAATTAATTAATTTGTGTAATTGTTTTACGAATCGTATGATTCAAGAGTAGCTAATGTAGTTAGGGGATTTCTAGTTTCACTTTTATATCTGTGAGACTTATATAGTATTCACCAATCATTTATTTTGGGTGGTGTATATAATATAAATTTATGTAATATATTTTTGTTATTTATTAAATTTATGGGTATTTATATATCGATTTTATTATTTTACTTCAATGGGGTTTGTGGATCAAATGTTATCAAATCAATAAGGTAATTTTGTCTCAATTCTTCTTCTTTGTGACACATGTTATGTTATCCACCTATATAATTTTTTTAATTCTACATACTTACATTTGATTTATTTTATAAAGAATCTATTTATTTTCCAAATATTTTATGATTCATGTAATTTTATTATTTCATGGGGATTATGATTCAATGTTACCAAAATTGGTAAGATTTTTCTTTTATAACCTCACCATTTATTTGGGTTTTTTACGATTATGCTTCCATTGATGAAATATTATGATCCATATCTCAAAAAATATCTTTAATTTTATCCCACATGGATATTCATGATATATTTATATATTGATACCATTTTCTCACTATCTATTAATTAAGATAATTCGTAAAATATTTTTATTAAAATATTACTTTATATCTATTTCCAGTCGAAAATATAGATTCCATAAAAACCATATCTTCAAAAAATGTTTTAAAAAATGTTTTACTATTATACTATTATTTTAAAAGAAAATTTTCAACATGTTTTATAATTTTAAAAAATAGTTTTACATGGAAATAAATTGAAGCCTTCTGGTCAAGGAAATCTTCTAAAACATTATTGTGAAAAAGAATGTTCAGCATATACAAATTTATTTTCCATCATCACTATCATTTATTTGAAACACCCTTTATAAGTTTACATGATTATTTTTACATAAAAATTTCCCACAATTTTATAGAAATTAAAAAAGTTTAAATTTATTTTGAAATGAAAATATTTGTCATTTTGTTAAAATACTAAATATAAATGCAAACTCCCTAATGAAAATTTTTAAATGATATTTAAAAATTATTTTATATCTAATATGAAACACATTGGTGTTATTTATGAATTCATGTGAATATAATTCTAAGAAACCAGTATTATTATTTATTTGAATGGTTTATGTTTATGACGAAATGTGTTTTATGAAACTATTTCTCTTCCATGGGTTTTAAATTGATAAAACACTTACTAATACCACTTCCTAAAATTTATTATTCTATTTTGAAATAATTATAGAACCTATCTCATTTCCATGGGATAAGATTAGATGAAATGATTATGATAACAATTTTATCTCATGGGTTATGATATGTTTTTTATGAAACCCACATCTTTTTATGAGTCAATATACGGTGAATGTTTTATTGTAATTTGATCCATGTTTGATTGCATTATATTATGGGGGGACCTATATCTATCAATAATTCATTTTGTAATGTTGGATGACTCATGAGAATATATGTTTTGTGTGAACATGTTTATATGTTCATAATGTTATGTATAGACCCAATTACATGCTAAAAATGTCATGTGTGAACCAGATTACATGATCAAAATGTAATGCATAAAAATAATTAAATTTTCATAAAGTTATGTGTGAACTCTATTAATTCATTAAAATGTTATTAATTAACTTGATTAAAAGTTCATAATGATATGATTTGAAATATCCTAATGTTTATAATGATTTTTGTGGACTTGGTTTCATGTGTGTAAATTTATGTGAGGGCCTATTTTTATGTCCTTAACTCAATTAGTGAAACTATTACTATTTATACATGTTTAAAATTTTATAAGATGTTGTGTATACCAAAATTATACATATTATACCAGTTTTACGATCTCAAGAACCATGGTCTTCTATTTCATTATGAATCATGTCTTCTAAAAAATCAATATTTATACCACGAATCATGATTATGTTCTTTAATATAAAGGTTATGTTCTAAAAATGTTATTCTTATGTTTCCATAACCTTATGTCCATGTTATTTCTATGAATATCATTTATTTTTACCCATACTGAGACTCTGAGCTCACACTTTCTTATTTACCTTTCCCCATGTTATGTAGAATATATTTATATAATATTAATAAAGGGGAAGATATTTATGGGACATGTTGAAGATATTTCACCAAATTTAAAAATTTGTTCAATGTTTCCAAATACATTCAACTAATATGGTCTAAGGGAATGTAATATTTTAATTTGCTGGATATTAACCTATGATGATGTAATATATGTGTGGGTTATGACATGGTTTCTATAGTGATTTTCAAAGGAATGATTTAATAAACCTTTGGTAACTTGGATGAAAAAATATTAGTGAGTTCCAAAGGGATATGGCTATGGATATATCCAGGGATGTACCTAAGGATAATATTAATGATGATTCAAAGGTTAAGAAAATGTATTATTATTTTTGTAAAGGATTGAGATAGTTGTTTCAAATAAATTGAATCCCTATCTAGATATTAAATTGGATGTCTAAGTGTAATAATATGATTTTTTTAATAGTAGGACATAATGAAAAAAACTTTAATTTGGAAATGAAAAGATTAATTAATGAAATTATTAAGAATAATGGAATCTATTTGGTTACAAAAAAAATAAAATTCAATAAATGTGTAAGGTATGGGGATTATGAAAATAAATGTCTTAGGGGAAATCTAATGAATAAAATAAGAATGGGTTTTTCTGTAATGATCTTGCGGCTAACGTTGAAGTGACCATGAAATACATATGAAAGGTATGTTATTTTATAATAGAATTCATTATATGAATTTTAAATTTTTAGACATGGTTCTTACTTCATATTTTAGGAAATATATATTAAGGAAGAGAATAATGAATCATAGTTAATTGATTAAGGAAGAGGTAGAATGATTGAACAATTGATGTATTTAAATTGAATCACTATGTTATATGAATCATGATGTATATAGGTACAATATGAAGAATTTCATTTCTAAGGATTTTTTAGAAAATGTTAAAGGAAAATGTTGACCTAGAAAATTGACATAATGTAAAATTTTCATTAATGGAATAAAAACCTGAACATTTTCTCAAGTATTAGAAAATGATATTTAGTATGGATAAAGAGATGATGATACTAATAAACAAAATTGGACATTATTTATAACCTTAAAATGATAATGGATTTATTGAAAATTTGGTTTTTGAAATCATAGATGAATTTTAAAGTATTTTTGGATATAAGTATTACAACTCATAATTATTAGAATAAAGAATCACACATGTTTTCAATATGGATTTATTTAAATTAAAGGTATTACCATGTTTCAAAGAGTACATGATGATGGTATTTACATGTTTGGTATGTGATAATACAGAGATGCCTTATGATATATGGTGATCAATGTTAAGATGTTTTAGTGACCATATTTATAATGTTTTTTTATTTACATCTTTAGGAAAGGATAAAAGAAAAAATATTTTTGAAATAGTTAATTTTAATCTCTAAATGTTGTTTTAGAAGTTAATATATAATTTTTAATTATAAATATTTATTTATATTGGATAACCTATGAAAAAGTTTTTTCTGTGATCTTAACAAAAGATATATGCAATTTCCTATCATACTATTTATAAATATCATGAATGAACAATTTATATTCATTTAGCAGTGCAAGAGATGAAGTGGGAATTGATCAAGGCACAACAAAATTGTAATATTTTTTGTATAAAATTTAATGAAAACACGTAAGTAAATATCTTTGTGAATAATCTTCATCATTAAGATAAGAATATTGTTGTAATTGTTTACCTTATTATCATAATTTTGATGATATCAATGAACTCTTTCAAAACTCTTAGGTTTTGGTTTTTGTATTTTCAACTTTCTCTGAAAATCCCACTTCTACGTATCAATATTCTTTATCACTCTCAATCAGAACTAGTTATTTATATTTCACTTTAATGTTCATGTTTTTTTTCCACCAATTTCTTATTTTTGGAAACCCAATTATGAGTTATATTGGGTAAATGTTATGTTTCAAATATTCTATTTTATAGAATTTTTAATAATTCAATTTTACTATGTGAGTTTCCAAAAAATAACTTTCAAGTATTAACACTTTTATGACTATAAAAAATTCTAGCATGAAATTTATTTTATGAGTGGGTGGGGTAGAGAATGTAACACCCTGAGTTTTTATGGAATAATTTTTTTGAATAAAATAAATTTCTTTGAAGGTTTACATTTCACACTACAACATGTGATGATTTCCTTTTACCCAACAAAAATATAATATTTTACTATACAAAATGATTATATTATCTTATGGTTCAAATTAAACCATGTTAGTCTTATGTTACACATAATTTTGAATTCCTCTAATATATTATGTTAAGCTCAAGAATGAGATTTATCAACCTACAACATACTATTTATATTATTATTAATATATTATTATAGATTACAATAATAAATTGGAATGGTCATTATGAAAAGGATTAACTAAATTTTGAAAATATGATTTATTCATGATTATAAAAATAATTACATGGGAAAAAATAATAATAAATTAATGTATTAAATATTTGAAAATTAAATAAATTCTGTTTGTAACACCCCAAATATTTATAGACCTTTTTTATTAAATTAAAATTTATTTTATGTATTGTAATGTAATAAGTAAAACATTATATTCATAAGGAACTAGCATGATGTAAATTACATGATACATTTACTTGGGATACCCTATACAGATCAATGTCTTGACGTTTGTTCCACAAAACACAAACTTTTCCTATGTTACACCCAACACAAACTTTGTGTATGTTACACCCAACCATTAAAAAATTAATATGAATATAAATGAATAATTTTAAAAAGTTTTTATAATGATTTTATTTAAATAATACATGTTGATAATGAATTATATATTTTTTGTTAATGTCGTGATATATTTAAAAATACAATTTTCTCAAAATGAACTGGTTTTAATGTCCTTGTGTGAAAAATAATAAAATTATTTTCACACATGTTTAGAAATTTAATTTCATTAAATAAAAATTAATTTTTAATTTTTAGTATCGAAATTATCTTAGAGATAATTTTTTTTATTTTTTATAGAAACATCATTTTGGGATGAACAATAGAATATAATGGATTTTAATTCGAAACTAAATTTAAATATAATTAATTTGTATGATTATTTTATATTTTAAATATGATTCATAACATAATTAGATAATATATTTATAAATTAATAAAATTTAGCTCATTTAGATCAATTTTCAAATAAACTTGGTCATAAAAACATAGCAATCTTTTAAAAGATTCTACATTAGAAACCCGCATTATATACCCGACGACAAGATTATTTTTAAATTAATTTCTTCTAATTACGTGATTACAATTTTCAATGATGGATTTTACATTGGGAATCATTATAATTTATAATTTATAATAGGGTAAAATATTTTATTGTAAATATTAGTGAAATGGATTATAATTAATTACAAGTGCAAAGTGGAAAATTAGATTAATAAATTACTAAACATAATATTTAAGAACCAAAATAACCCCTAAATTTGTAAAAAAACCCATTGTATAGACATTATTCATCCATTAACCTTCAATTATTTGGTTTAGTTTGTTTGGTATGACTTATTCTAGGAAATTACGGGGCTCCACCTAACTTGTTTTAAAAAAGGCCAAGTGTGCCCTTTCCCTTCCCTATAAAAGGTCATATCCTCCCCGTCTTCATAAAAAGTCTCAAACAACATCGTATTGGAAAAAATATTCCCAACATACTTCCCAAAATACCTCATTTCTTCCAAGAATCCCTCCATTTTGTTGAAATCAATCCACAAAATCCTTTTTCCACAAAAAAAGGATTTACCTGATTTAGAGGTAACTCCTCTCAAAATCATTTCTTTTGTTTTTTCTCCACCCACTCCACTTTAATTATTCCATGATTTTATAAAAAGAAGTATGCTAAATATACTATGTTTTTTAATGATATTTTTTTATGTACACTTACACACACCTCCATCAAATGGGAAATGAATAGAGTGTTTACGTGTACGATGAGCTACAGCCTCACTAAATAATGATGTCTCTTTTTTTAATTTACCACCTCTCAAGGTGGAAATTATGATAGAAAATCTATTTATATATTTCATATATTTTATTTATTATATATATAATCTTTTTTATTCATTTTACAAAACATATCTTTTTAGGTTTCATTTTGTTTAAATACAATAATCTCATTTGAGGAAGTGTGGAATATTGCCCCATCAAAAAGATATGATTCCTTCATACACTACAAGAAACGTAATAAGTATGGGTTTGGTGAATATATATGGTATATATAATTTAAAAAATCTAATGTAATAATTATATATATACATATATATACATATATTTCTTTTATTTTTTATCTTTTATCCTAATAATTAAATGGAAATTGTGTTTCTACGTACGTACATCATACGGTCAACATGAATAGTGTATTCAATTTCATACTTCTATACTATATAGATTATTATAAAAACATCATTAATATAAAAAATATTTATATCATTATTTAAATTTTATAAATCATGATTTTAGTATAAGGATGAAAGATATAAAAAATTAAGACGCATGCGAAGAAGAAAGTGAATATTACCCGAAGTGAAATCTATACATAAGATTGTTATCAAGAGTGTATTATAAGGTTTTAATCAAACCATATATTGTATTAGATACAATAATGTGGTTCCTTATACTATTTTTAATAAATAAAAATATTTATTATACTTGTGGTTTGAACAAGTACGATGAGAGTCAAGACGCAAGGTAGTGTTATTTTATCTCACTTTTCATTTCCATGAGAAAAGTGCATTATTCATTTCTCTATTCATTTGTGTGGTGTATATAATTACCATGGATTTATTTGATGATTATTAAACATAATTTTATTTTTTTACATATCCATTTTATTATCTTTCATTAATGGGTTTTATGTTTCATAAATAACCTAATCGGTAAAATAGTTTTGTCCCAATTTCCCTTCTTTTAGACACATGTTTTTTATAGAGATAAATTTTTTTCTAAGGTGTATATATATCAATTTCACAAGTTATATCGTCATAATAATTCCATTAAATATATTTTATTCTTTTTTAATATAAATTTCTTACATGGAGATTATAATCCCACGTTACCAAGTGATAAAACTTTATTAAAACAATCTCATCATTTTTTGAGATTATTTATGATTATGCTTAAATTAGTGAAATATCATTATCCATATCTCAAGGAAACTCATGAATTATATTATCCTATGGTAATTCAAAAGATCTTAATCTATTTGTATATTTTTGACTCTTTGGTACTTAAGATAATTTTTATGTAAAATATTATCATATCTCTCTTCAACCAGAAATCTATTGTATTCTAATACCATGTTTTTGAAAGTGTTTTCAAATATATTTTAAAAATATATTTAAATAAAATTCTCAAGTATACAGGAAATTTAAAAGGTTTAATTGTTTTAAAAACTTATTTTATATGTTTTAAAGCTATTAATAAAATTTTTTCAAATGTTTTTATGTTTTTAAAATAAATTTTCTATGAAAAATGTATATTTTCCTCAAGAAATGTTTTCAAAAGATATTTCAAAATAATTTTAAATCTAAGATGATTTCCATTGTTGTTACTCATGCATTTATGGGGAAATAATTCAATGATTCCATTTATATTCATTATTTGAATAAATTATGTTTAATGGAATGATATTGATGAAACTCATTTCACTATAATGGGATATATTCTTTTGAAACACTCTTCATTTCAAGATTTATGTTGATGATAAAACTGATGAACCCATGAAGTCATTAATGATTTTTTAATTTTTTTTTCAAAATTAAATGTAAGTATTGTAGATCTTGTATTTTTATCAAGGACTTTTGAAAATATGAATACACATTGTTTATTACATTGATTTATTGATCAAGAAGAATATTTCATGCATAAATTGATTATTTTTCCTGAGGAATATTTTTATGTTATTTTCGATATAATTTCATAGAGTGGGATTTGGATAGTTAGATTTGTATTGAAGTTGAAGAAGGAATTTATGTCATATATTAATTACAATTTTCTATGTAAACATGTTTGGTTCCCTATTAATAACTATCCCTCCCAGGATTTATCCCTAGCTTGATCGATCCAAGAATTATGTGGGGCCATGGAGGTTCAACATTGACTATGGAGAGCCAGCTTGAGTCGGATCACATATGGAATTAAGGTTCATGTGTTATCCAATGAGTCATGTTAAGGATAGTGCATGCATAGGTGGAGAAACCACCATTTAGGGTGGCATGATGACAGAGGCGGGATAAATATAGTGCCCAAAAATCTATTTGGGGGAGGTACCATAGGAGGAATATGAGATTTATGATCTATTTATGTTGTGAAATTTAATATAAAGGTGATCCGGGAGCTATACCATTCTGATTTGGAATAAATTTTTTTAACACTGAGTGAATAATAGTCATTGGATATGTTCAGTCAAATTATAATCATCATATGATTGGTTCATTTAGCTTTCAACCATGAGATATTTCCAATATTCATCTAAGTTTTTCTATAAAACATTTGGTTCATGATCTCATACAAGCCATCAAAGGAGATGGTTTGAGAATTTTATGCAAAATTGGATCTCAATGGTCATATCATCTGAATCATAATCAATGTTCACCAACCATCATGAGTGATCTGGTAGACCAAGGATGACCGAAATATGATGAAACATAATTTTCCTCACTAAATGATGATTGGACCGACGGATTGAAGTGAGTTGAAAATGAGATGATATATAATGATGTTGATGGTTCTTGGTATGAATCTATGTCACAGTAATCTCTTAACTAAAAACCTAATGAGTTTTGAGTTTCTAGAAATTTCAGAGTCTCTTTTTTGCAAATAAAGATCTGAGGCCATCCACTTTTATAATTTGTTTTATCTCACATATGAGAATGTATTTTTAAAGGAAAATAGAGTGGATAGTTATATTTGTGTTGGTTAAATGAAAATATATGTGGAGCTTTGTTTTGGAAAAAGAGATATGTTTTCCATAGTTTATTAACCATTTTATTGCACATTCAATGTGTTACGTGAATAAATTTAGTTCCACAAAGGCATTCAAGAATCACTAGGTCATTAAGTTCATTATCATGGTCTACACGAACATGTTTGTTATAATTACCCAGCCTTAATCATTACATAATATTGAATTAAATGAATAATTCAAATTTATGATCTTTTCAGTTTTATAGTTTTAGAGAATTAAGCCATAACTATTAAATTACATCTCAAAAATTACAAGGTACACACTTCTAATAAGATTCGATTTTTTTACATAAAATAAAAACTCTTAAAAAAAGAGTCATGTCTAGTCCCATGTTTTAGACATGAGGACTTTTCCTTGATCCCATCCTTGACCCTATTCATCTTTAGGTCTAGTGAAAAACATTTCAAAACATGGGACGACCATAAAAATCTCAGAAAAGGTTATAAAACAAAGGAAGAAAACTTCATCATGTAATACATAACATAAGCTCTTTAACATACCTCATGATATCATAAGATTTACTAATAACATATAGAAAACATAAATCATGAAGGTAACTTGTGGTATTCATATCATACTTACACTGTTACTATCACAACTCCGTAGGGAGTTACATTCGGAATACCAATCATAGTATATTCACTAATTCTATTTGGAGAAACATTCATGTTTATCTCTATCACATTACCCAATTCATTGGAGATCTATCTCGGGCTCACCTGCCGTAGGTTTATCACAAAACCATCCGTATGTGTAAAGAATTCCCAATAACCAAAACATATTCATTACACATAAAACAAACATAATCTAAAGATAAAATTTCTACATTTCAGTCCCTAAATATCATTTAAATATATTAACTTAACAAATATATTATCAAAACCATTTTCAATACCAAAATATTTAAAAATTTTATATGGTATTTATTATCCTTTTAAAAACATTAGGACTTGTTAAGGAAGCCAAGGATCAAATAATACTCGTAGCGGCAGAAAGGTCGTTGTCACAACTTACGTTATAAAGAAACATTTGTTTTTTTTCATTTAGTATAATGATTCATAGAAAAAGTTTCCCATTTAATAAAAGTAAAAGTCAAAGGTTTTTATACAGCATAAAAAATAAAATCATTCATTAAAATAAAATATGCCCTAATGAAAGGAGATTGAAACGAAGTCCCTTACCTCGTGTCTGAATTCACTCGTTCATTAATTAATTTACTAAATATTAAAATAATGTTAATTTATACATGATTAAGAACCTTTTAAAGTTTTTTATTCTTTTTATATCACTTATTACCATTTTATAAACATTATGTAATCATTTAAGTTAATAACGTTTGATTTGTCGATATTTGGTACTTGAGTCAACAATGGAATTCTTATAATTACAAGTTGTTCACATTGTCAAAATTTCATTATATACAGAATTATATTCATGATTTAGTTATCATATATATAATATATATCCAGTATATATAGGTATTTATAATAGTACATAACATTTTCAGGTAAGAAATGAAATGCACCGTTTATTGAGATGGTAAGTCGTACGTACTCATGAACACAACTTTCATTTCTATTTCTTATTTTAATGGAATTAAAAAATAAATATACATATGTATATTAAAGTTTCAGTATCATATCATATATAATATCATTAAATCCATCCTTTATACATCCCACATATGGAATTAATGAGTCAAATCACTTTGAGGGGGCGGTAGTCCGCACTTCCTCAAAAGAAATTATCGTATTTACCCATAATAGAAACCATATAGGTATGCAATAAAAGAAAAATATGGAAGAATAAATAAAAACTAAACATAATATATATCATATATAAATATATTTTCATATTAATGGTCACCATTATAGGCAGTAGGAGACAATCGAACAATCATCATTTCATGAGGTGTTAGTTTTCCATCCACAGGAACAATATATTCTTTACCCATTAGGTAGAGGTGTGTATAAGAGTAGTTAGAATTATTCTCATAAAAACATAATAGAATATTGAGGATATTTGAGTTGTAATAAAATAAAGTAATAAAAAGAGTTTAGGGGTTGTACAAGTAAAATAAAATAAAAGAATTTAAGAGAAACTATTACCTTTAATTTGGGTAACTCCCTTTGGTTTGAACCAAAAGGACTTCTTGAAGTGCCTTATGCCTATGGTAAGGCTTCTAGGAGGAGTATATGGATTTTTATAGATTATTAGGGCAGGTTTTAGATTAGAAAAGGGGATTGAGAGGTGTGAGGAATGGGTTAGATGTGAGGGCTTTTTATAAGGGGAGGAGGGGCTCTTTTAGAATGTTTGGAAATATTATATTATTATAAACTAATATTCGGTTTATAAAGACCAAAAACTGATTAATGTTGAAAATATTATGACTCAAGTTAGAAATAAAATCATTCAATACAAATTGGACATGTTTTGGATATTGTTTAATATTTATAATATTATTTGTTTAAATCATTTATTAATTAGATAAATACAGCATCATTATTGTGTCATAAATAATTTAATTTATTTATTATCTAAAAAATATAAAATAAATACCATAATGTAGGAAATCATTTTATCTTTCCAATGAATATTTATAGTTGAAACGAAAACTTATATAAACCTCTGTAAAAATTAATTTACAAAAAGATATTTGTTTATGTCATTTTTGCCTTTACTTTATATTAATTAAAATAAAGTGTCATTATCACTCCCATGTGGATTCATGGGGTCCTAAAATTGACCAAAAGATTCTCATGGTCGTAAATGACTCATCCAATAAGGTTAGTACAAGTTTTAGGTTAATTTTGTTTTATTATAATATTTTTTTAACTTGAATTAATCTATTTACCTTTAACCGCGGTAAATAAAAGTAAAAAATTATTATTCACTGAAAATTATTTTCATCTTATTGGACCACATTTTACTTACTAATAACAACCATGTGTGTCAGATTTTCAAAATTAAATCTACAGAAGTGGTAAAATTTTATTTAAATGAAAATTTTTGTTTTTAACTACTACTTAGTGGTTACACTATTCATCAAAAATTGATGTTTTTCAGAAAACTACTTAAAATTCAACCTAAGATATATTTGATATTCTGAATTTAAAAATGATGTATATTTTACCAAATTAAAAACATAGAAGTTTCTTTAATTAATTTAAAATTAATTCCCCTTGTCAAAACAAATAGCCTTTTTTAAGAAAAGGGAACTATCAAAATTTTGATACTTGTTTATGTCCATTTTCAAAGTGAAATTAATTCCAATGATCAACATAGTATTAAATGGTAAAAACATAATCTAATTCAACATTAATACCAATTTAAGGCGGTAAATCAACCATTTAAATAATATTAGAATAATTATCCTTAAAATTATATTTATTCAAATTTTAAGCCTCTATGTATTATTGGAAAAATGTAAAAAAAATTAACCAACATTTATAATCATATTGTAGTTAGTTCTATTCATTGCCGCAAATAAAATGGATATGTGTTAACTAAAATTTAAAATAATATTATTATATTATTAGTGTGCAATGTACGATTTCAAAGAAACCCATCGTTGCATATCAGTTTTTCTATCGATCATATCCACCCTTTTAATGTAAAATTAATATTAAATTCAAAAATATGAATAATTATAGAGTTCGACAATGATTTCCATATAATGACTCAAATAGAGCCATTAGTATACTGGAATGAAAATAGTTTTTATAAGAATATTCAACCAAAGAAATATGTTGGTCCTAACTTCCTTGGTAGTCCAGTGAACAAGAAAGTTGCATATGCTCCAAGGTCTAAATTTTTCATTCTGACTGCCCATCTGATTGTGGATGAAAAGTTGTAATAAATTTTAATTCAGTACCCAACGACTTCTGAAGGGATTTCCAAAAGTTAGAAGTAAAATTGGGATCACGATCAGGTACAATGGAGAGGGGAACTCCCTGTTACCTGACTATCTCTTCAGCACACAACATAGAATGTTCATCTAGAGATAATGTATATTGAAATAAAATTCAATGAGAAGATTTAGTCAGCTAACCAACAACAACCAAGATTGAATTATTACCACGATATGTCTTTGGTAATACCAAAACGAAGTCCATGGATATATTTTCCCATTTCCACTCTGGCACTGATAAAGATTAAAGCATCCCTTTTGGTAACTGCCGATCTAATTTAACCTACCGACATGTCAAATACTTCATAGTAAAATCAGCAATATCTCTTTTCATTACATCCCACCAGTAATACTCATGAATACATTGTTACATCTTAGTACTGCTAGGATGAACTGAAAATAGAGAACTATGATATCTACATAACAACTCATTCTTCAACTGTGAATCACAAGTCACACATAATCTCTTCCAAAACCTCAAAACACAATCATTATCAACATTAAATTTAGGAAACTTACCATTCTAAACTAACAATACCTTTTTCTGTAACTCACTGTCTTTCTTCTGTACTTTCTTTATTCTGTCTGATAGAGATGATTTCACTAACACCTAAAACAAAACATAAGAATTTCTTGCACCAACAACTTATATTCCAATGTTTAGTAAATAATAACCAAAGGATCTCGTTCCAATGGTAGCTTGGTCAATGAAGCATTACTTTTTCGACTCAATGAATCAGACACTTTATTTTCTTTTCCATGATGGTAATGAATCTTGAAATCATAATCCTTAATTAATTCATACCATCTCCTCAATCTCATGTTCAATTATTTCTGAGTGAATATATAATATAATTTTTTTTGGTTAGTATATATTTCACATTTTACTCCATTCAAATGAAGCCTCCAAATTCTTAAATAAAAAACAATAGCAGCTAATTTCAAATCATGTGTAAGGTAATTTAACTCATGAGGTTCCAACTTAAGTGAAGCATAAGGAATTACCTGATCATTTTGCAAAAGGACACAACCATGTCCTTTCAATGAAGAATCACTGTAAATAACCAACTCACTATTTATGGAAGGTAGTTCCAAAATCATATCATTCACCAATCTTCTTTTAAATTCCTAAAAACAGACATCACATTCTTTTGTACAAACAAACTTAACTCCTTATCGATTTAACTTAGTTAGTGGAATAGATAACCCTGAAAAATTTTCAACCAACCTCTGGAAATAACCTTCCAAACCATGTAGGCTATGGATCAAAGTTATATTTGTGGGTCTTGGACATTTTTCAACAACTATTGTTTTAGAAGGATCAACATTTATGCCATTTTATTGAAAAAAAATTACGAAGGAAAGTGATTTTCTATAACCAAAATTCACACTTTCTGAACGTCCCAAATAGTTTCTTTTCTTTTATGGTTTTATAGAAAACCCTTAAATAATTTTAATGATCCTATTTACTTTTAGAAGAAACCAAAATATCATCAATGAACAGAACCACAAACATATCCAAGAACTCACTAAAAATTCTATTCATAAGATCCTTGAATACAGCAGGTGTATTGGTTAAAACAAAAGGTACACTACACCAGAATAGGCATCTAGCAGCGGTTTTTTGTCATTTCGCAGTGGTTATAACAGCTGCTAAATGGTGTGGGGGCGGTTTCCAGAAACCGCCGCCTAATACGGCGTCGCCAATCTTTTCACGGTGGTTGTTTTCGTTTAGCGGCAGTTTTAGGGAAGCGTCGCAGTTGCCTCATTTCGCGGCGGTTTTAGCGGTGGTTATAACCGCCGCTACTAAATTAAAATCCAGCGCCGTAAAACCGCTGCTAAATCTAGAAGAACCGCCACAAGATGAGACTACCACGATGCGACTATTTCATGGTGGTTATAACTGCCGCTAAACGTATATTTTATTTTACGTTTAGCGGCAGTTTTGAACATTTAGCGGTAGTTTAAACCGCTGCAAAATAGCCGCCATCTTTCATTTAGCGGAGGTTTAAACTGTCGCTAAAAAGTTGCCTAGAAAAACAATATTACCTGATTCCACTTCCCCACAGCCTGAAAACCAAACCAAAACACATATAACAGAGAGAACAAGTATAATACATGAATAAAATGTTAGGGAAAGAGGTGAATCTAGAGGTTGAAGTGAGTCAATGGGTAGGAGAAAAGATAGGGGATAGTTTAAGAAATATAGAATTTAATCTAGAAAAAAGGTAATCAAATGTTTTAAATGTAAACAACCTGGACAATGGTGAATTTAAAGACAGTAATAATGACCATTCCCTATTTGTTAAACAAGACTTCGACATTGCTAATGTGTTAAATGTCACTGATATAGCCATATTATATGAATAGAACAAGGATTCATGATGCTCCTTCCACATGTGCCCAAATAAGGAATTCTTTACTGAATTAAGGGAATTGAATAATGGTGAGGTATTTCTAGGGAATAATATGAGCGGTCACATCATGGGCATAGGCTCAATTACACTAGAGCTTCATGATGGATCTATTAAAACTCTTGAATAATTTAGGTGGGTACCTGAATTAAAAATAAACCTAATATCCCTAGGAACCCTTGACCAGAAAGGGCACGGATTCAAGTTTGGATCTGGAAGCCTTAGAGTTTCCCAAGGATCCCTCACTGTAATAAAGGGAACCCTTCACAATGGTTTGTTTGTGTTAGATTGAAAAGTGTATAGAAATCAGTTGAATAGTTATTCTGGTTCATAATGTGATTCCACCACCATATGGCATAGGATACTAGTGCATGTTAGTCCCATGGGTCTTAGTGAGCTTAAGAAACAGTTCCTTCTAAGTAATATCACTCCTAACAGTTTACCTTTTTGTGAAGACTGTGTATATGGGAATTCTAGGAGAATCAACTTCAGTAGATCCATGTTTAAGGCTAAGGAACCTCTTGAATGTGTACATTCTAACTTGTGGGGTCCTTCTAGGGTTACCTCCCATGGTGGTGGATTATACTTTGTAACCTTTATTGACGATTTCTCCAGGAGAGTGTGGATTTATATTATTAAGCACAAGTCAGATGCCTTTCAGACTTTTATGAAATGGAAAGTTGCGGTAGAGAGTGAGAATAATAAGAAACTTAAGGCCTTGAGAACTGATAATGGTTTAAAATATATATCCAATGAATTCATTGAATATTTTGAATCTGAAGGAATTAAGATATATCGGACTGTTTTGGAAACTCTATAACAGAATGGCTTAGCATAGAGAATGAATAGGACTGTTCATGAGAGGGTAAGGTGTATGTTATCCCACTAAAAACATTCCAGGTCCTTCTACGCTGAGGATGATTCAACAGCAGTGCGCCTCATTAACTGTTGTCCATATTCTGCTAACTCCTTTATGACACCTGAATAAATTTCAAAGGTCACACCCCCCAAATCTATCTCACCTTATGATATTTGGATCCATAGCTTACGTGCATTCATGTAATGATAAGCTAGATGATAGGGCTATTAAATGAATATTCGTGGGATATCTAGAGGGTGTTAAAGGGTATTAATTATGGGTAGATGAACCAGGCTACTAGAAATGCATCGTTAGTCGTGATGTGGACTTCCATGAATCTAGTGTGACCAGGGAAAAAGTACCTGAACCTGTTGTAGCTCCTGATGAAGCTACCGGACCCTTAGAGGTCCCAACACCTTTAGGTGTTGATGTTCCTTTAAGATCAGGTGACCAACCTCATTTCAGTGTTGGTCCTTCTCCTTTGGTTACCCAAGCCCAGCCTAAATCAGATCCCAATTTGGAATCCGAACCTGAGGACCAAGAACCTCTTGTCCTGATCAAAAATCGGCTTACTTGAGATAAAGAAAGGAGAGTTATTAAACCTCCATCCCACTTCAACTGGTCATACATTACTGCCTATGCTTTCAATGTAGCTTAGGAATTGTTTAATGATGAGCATAAAACTTTTAAGTAAGCTTTTAAGTCCAAATAATATAGTAATTGGCTGGGATCAATACAAAAAGAAATGAATTCCCTTCTTAAGAACAACACCTGGGTTGTTGTTCCGAAACCCAATAACCAGAATGTTATAGGTTCAATATGGATTTATAAGAAGAAATAAAGCAATGTAGGAGAGTCTAAAATCAAATTCAAAACATGCATGGTATCTAATAGTTTTCTAAAATGTAAATTCATTGATTATAGTGAAATATTATCTCCTTTTTTAAGAATTCATCCATTATAATTATGCTTGAATTTTCTTCCAAACTTGATTTTCATGTTGAACAACTTGATGTAAAAACCACTTTTTTACATGGTAGTCTTGATGAAAGCATTTATATGAATCCTCAAGAACGATTTTCAAAATTGTTCAAACCAAAACATGTTATTATTTTACATAAGTCCTTTCATGGGATTAAATAGTCTTCAAGACAATGGTATAAAAGGTTTAATTCATTTATGATTGAGAATCAGTTTTCTATAAGTAGATTTGATTCATGTGTGTATTTTAAAACTGTTAAACATGAGTCTTTTTACCTTTTATTATATGTTGATGACATGCTTTTAATATGTAAAAATATAAAGATCATAAATTCTGTTAAGCACCAGTTGAACTATGTTTAGGGTGTGGATACTAACCACATACCGTATGAGAATGGAATGGAAGAATACCTTATCAAGGATTGGAAAAAGATGTTGAAAGCATAGTAGTCATTATAATTAAAAAATGATAACAAAACTGACTATCAGGACATAGAAATGAGCAGATCAGATTGAAAAAACAAAACTTATCCTGAAACTCATAATGTAGAATGAAAAAAATATATAGGTCATATTTAAGAGCATAAATCGTTCCATAATCATGCATGTATGATGCATTAAATTACCATTTCTGGATTGATGTACCCCATCAAGAATGAGAAATTCTTATTCTATTTTTTTCAACTGATGTACCCCTGCAAACAGAAACAGTATAGTATGTTCATCTTCCTTTAACGCACACCATATGCATCGTTTTCTTGCCTACAAAAGGTGTAAATCAAACCTTTTATGCATGGACCTGAATTGTGTGCTTTTCACTTGTTGAATGGCACCAGTTCTTTTTCATCATGTAGCAGGGATTCGTGGAAACACTTCTATACAGTGCAATATTATTTGGGCAATGACAGCACAGTTTTTAAATGTTGCCACTATTCATAAACGTCAAGACATATCAATATATCATGAAATACATTTCTAAGGAATTTGAAAATATAGAGTCATGAATAAAGGGATTGAAATCTACTGGGAGGCTTACCGATTGCATCTGTGTACTCCTATTTCCATAAAAATTCGATCTTCTATCATCTGGTTTCTCCATGCAACCATGTTATGACAACCTGAAATCATATTGAAACAAAATATTGATGCATAAAAAGGGAATATAAGTGGATAAAATATGAACACCATTAAAATACATGAAATATGATTAATACCCTAATTGTATTGATTATTTAATCTGAATACATGTATAACCTGAATGTTGTTCATATGTGGACATCATCCTTGCCAAAGGGGACATCATATTATGCATTGCCTTGTGGTCTCTGAGTAATCTTGCTACATAAAAAATTTACAACATCAGTATACAAGAACTAAAGAAAATAAAAATGAACACTTTAATGAAAAGATCAAACATACTTCAAATAGGCTCACTTCTGGATAAGAGAGTCCTAAACTTCAATTATAAAACAGAGTAGTCTGGTGCATGATGTAAATCCAAAGCCATGAATCAATCAAAGCCGAATAGGTAGCAGTCTGAAAGCATTAAGTGAGATGGATTTGATCCATCCTTGAATCACTCAGGATCCTTAGAAAAATCGGACAACCATGAATATACAAGATTCAATGGGAAATGAGGCCGCAAAATCATCCAAATAGAAAAAACACAAAACAATCAGATATGTTCAAACAATAAACAGGCCAACTGAAAACTCAACTGACCATAATCCAGGCAGTTATAGAATAGGATGATAGATTCAATCCAGATCAAATCGATAATCAGCTTTATAGACATCCTTTTTCTCTATGTATAACTATCATATGTGCACATGACTTGTGTGACATTAATAGTAGGTAAATCTTATATGTGTTAAATGGGCATGTCTCACATACACATTAAATGGGAATGTCTCGCATACACTTTAAATATTAATATGTATTCCATGTACCCCCCCCCCCCCCCCCCCAACCCCCTTGCATCAGACCCCCCTGAACCATCCCCCCACCCCCAACCAAAAAATCATTGTCTCATGAAAATAAAAAAACAGTCTGGTGCATGCTGTAAATCCAAAGAAATATAATATTATTCAGCCTCATGCAATATAATATTATTCAGCCTCATGCAATATAATATTATCAAACTCTTATAAACATAGTTAAAAAAAATCTACATGTATTTCAATGCCTCATGCAATATAATATTATTCAGCCAAAGCAATATGATTGCCCAAGCATAATCACAAAAATGTTTCCACTTCACATAGAATAATCTAAAAGCTCAATTCTCAGGTTGGTGAGGGGCTAGAATTCCTCATTGCTATGGAATAATTACAATGATCCTTGGCTCACCCAAGTCACTGAAGGCACCATCCATCCAGGAACATTCTCAGGTTCCACCTATAGCTGACTCAGTTCCTGCCTTCTATGGAGGTGGATAGGGTATTGATAGGAAGTAGGAGGGGGATTTATAATAGGCTATTGTAGCTCCGGAACCTACTTCCGCCCTACATGATGTAGGGTTTTCGAACACCACTACACACTTGGAAGAGAAGGGCATGCAGGTAGTCAGCAATCAACATTCTGTTAAAAAACAGACCAATGTAGCTCTTATCACCTCTTATGCCAATAAAAATCATTTCCCAATGTTGTAGTATACTTATTGAATTGAATATTCTATTCAAAATACACCAACACAAATTCTGGGTGTCCCTCCAATTCAGTTCAGAGACCTCAGGATGTCATAGTGGGCCCCCCCCTTGGAGGGGACCTCAAATCACTCATCTGGGGAGTCTAGCACACTCGGAGACCTTTTAACTAAGTTCACCTCCCTGAAGGATAGGAAGTGTGTGACAAGGAATCCTGATGGAATGTCCCCAAAGGTTGATACATGTGTTCTAAAAAAATTCTCACCCCTCTAAAGTAAATACTAGGTAGATGATAGTGATGACAATCATGAGAAGGTGGATGGTGATGTTACAAGCAAATGGAATCCTGATAAAATATCCATTTTCCAAACACCCAATAAAAAGGGTGGGAAAGGTAAAGAGAAGAAGATTAATCAATGAAGACCCTATTTTAAAACTGTCGAGGGTTTGGGAACTCTCCTACTGCCTCTTCCCTCAATAATTTTCATTCACATAATAGGCTGATGCTTGTTGCAGTTGCTGAACCCAAAATGAACTTTTGGAAATGGAAAGGGATTAGTTGGGCTTCTCTTAAATACTAATTGTTTGCACACAATGCAGATCTCAAGGGCTCTGAAACCCTATGGGTTCTCAAGCATGATGATATTCATATTACTTTTTATGATATTTGTTCCCAAGTCATCATTATCTCTACTGTTCTAGGTGGTGTTTTCACCACATTTTCATTTGTATATGCATCCAATTTTTACACCAGGAGAAGAGAGCTTTGGAGGGATCTAAAACAAATTAATGACCAAACAAAAAGTAATTGGGATATTGTAGGGGATTTTAATACTGTCCTAAGGTCGCATGAAAGTTTGGGTCCTCATTTTTCTCATAATTCTGCAGAGGAATTTGAAAGCTTCTTAGATTAGTGAAACCTAATAGAGGTCTATATTACAGGGGATAAATTCAAATGGGGAAGGATTACAGGAAACAGAAGACAAGAAAGTAGGATTTACAGGTGCTTCTTCTAGATTAATGATCATTACGCTATCACTGAAATTTCCAAACATACACTTGAAAAGTTCCACTCGGATCACAATCCTCCTGTCATCACGATTTTGGAAGTCCCCACAAGGTCGTCCCCCTTACCATTCAAGTGTAATAATACATGTCCTAGAATTATTGGATGTAGGAAAATTGTCATTAGTGGATGTAATAGTGTCATTCATGGGGGTCCCTTTTTCACTGTCACACCTATGCTCAAGTGCATTAATGACCAAAAGAGGGAATGAAGCAGATGATCCTTCTCCATGTTGGATGATGACATTAAGGAGGCCGAATCGTGGCATGAACATTGTCTAATTATCAATAAATAGCATAATTTACCACAAAGATTTATGATATTTATATAAAGCAGTTGTATTTAATTTTGGTGATAATAAGAATTTGTTTCCAACAATAGTAAACTAGAATAATTTTTTGATGTCATCTTTAATAATGGATGAAGTCTTTGAATATACTTATGATGGAAATTATGATTTCGACACTTCCTCAATGGAAATCAATAATGTAAGCCCTAGAGAAATAATTATTTCTTTTTTGAAAATCCAAAAGTGGTAGAGATGGTAGAGTAGTTGGAGGAGTTTCAGTTAGTGGATGGTACTATGAGGTCCTTTAACCACAACCCCTAGGAGGCCCACGTCAGGCATAAAGAGCTGGGGGCTAGGACAATGGACAACTTCATGCTTTGGATGTGTACGATCCAATGGCACACGAGATGATTTGAGTTATTATTTGTGTTTATTATGATCTTTCCTTAGTATTATTAAACATAGGTTCTACCCATTATTTTATCCCTCGACTCCTTATGTGATATTTAGAGATCAAAGTTGAGTCATTATCAAAATAATGTCGTCTTGTGGTTCCTACCGGGAACAAATCATTTGAAATTTCATTTACTTGTACTGAGAGGTATAAATTATCCCATAATGGTTAATGTGAGATCATTTAGTCATCACAATGGATCCCTATGATGTCATCATGGTCACATATTGTCTTTTCATGGTCTAGGACTAGATCGACTTTCACTATAGACTAGTCAGATGCCTATAAACTAATTGGATGAGGTTCTCCTATTATGTGATAGATATATCAAGGAAGTTTTGGTGGATGTTTTGAATAAGAGGTTTCAATCAATCAACCATCAGTTGGAAGGGGCATCCCTTGGATCCATAAGAAATTCAGGCATCTGGGTTCCTTCAATTCCTGTTGATTATTTGAAGTTTTTTTGTGATGTTATTTCAGGAATACCTCTAAGATGGGAGATGGAGGTTTTCAATTTATTGGATCATGGTATTTCCCTAATATTTTTTTGTGGCATATCAGATGGTACCTACTGCGCTTCATGATCAATGGTTGCATTTTGAAGACCATTGTGGGAATTGTTTCATCAGACCGAGTATTTCCCCCTAGTCAACTCCATTCATGTTCAAGAGAATGTCTGAAGAGATCATATGGCTTTTTGTGTATTGTCAGTTCCAGAACCCGAAAATGATAAAAATGAATTACCAATTTTCAAGGATTGATAAAAAATTTCACCAGTTTTGAAGCATGATATGGTTCTAGAATATTAATTTCAGTAACATCTATCACTAGTAGAGGGTTTGCATGTCTGATATTCCAAAGTTTGAATTATGAAGTCACTTCAAACACTTTGAGTTCCAATGATTCCATTTTCTGTGATGAATTACCACTATATGTTTATGTATTTGATGAACCAGTTTTTGTATCCATACATTGACCACATCCATGATTTCTTTATCGACGACATACTTTTCTACTCTATGTTATTGTAAGAGCATGTAGAGAACTAGAGGACAGTTAATTATTTTCTTCTAGAAAACTAGATTTACATAAATCTCTCAAAGTGAATGTTCTGGATAAGTGATGTTCACTCTCTAGGGAATGTCATTTCTGAATGATTTTTACCCATTAATCTAAAAGATATCAAAGAAGTTCATTCGTGGGATCCATCCAAGGATGGTTCATAGTTAAAGAGTTTTCTTGTCTTGGCGGGGTACTATATCAATTGTGTGGAAAACATCCCAAGAATCATAACCCATTTGACCACCCTGACACATAATTGAATTTTTTTTACCTAGTCTGAGTAATGCCACAAGTCTTTTGGTGAGTTTAATTTGTTGTTTCGAAGTTTCAAAGTTTAATTTTCTGCTATAGATACAATGAATAGTCTCATAAATAAATCAACTCCTCACACAAGCAAAGAGTACCAGTTATCCAAGAAACAATAACAAAAAAAATAGTAACAAAACATGTAAATAATTAGAAATCAAACTCTAGGGTTTGTATAGGTCGCCGGGGAAGCCGGGTCACCGAGGTCGCGGGAGGACGGGGTCACCGAGGTCATGGGGTCGCCGGGGAAGCAGGGTCGCCGGGTTGGGGGGTTTCCGGTGTCGTGGGGGGGCGGGGGGGGGGGGGGGGGGGTCGCAGGGAAAGCGGGGTCGGGGGAGCGCAGGGTGAGAATGAGGGTCGGGGTGGGGAAAGGTTCCGGCCCGTTAAAAAAATGTTTTGCAGAGGTTTATTATAAATCGCCGCTAAACGACGATTTTGATGTAGTGGAATAACTAAATATTCATAATGGTCATATCATGTATGAAACACAGTCTTTAGAATGTCTTCTTCCATTACGTTCGATTGATGATACACCGACCTCAAATCAATCTTCAAAAAATACCAAGCTCGCTGGAGATGATCTAACAAATCCTTGATATGAGGAAAAGGATACTTTATATTAACAGTGTTGTTATTCAATGCTCTATAATCAATGAAATGTCTCCTTGAACCATCTTTCTTTTTAAAAAAACAAGACAGGTGGACCCCAAGGTGATGTGCTCAGTCGAATGAAACCATTATCTAATAACTCCATCAATTTCTTCTTAAACTATAAACGTTTAATTTGAAACATTAAATAAGGGGGTTTTGAAATTTTCTTAGAATTAAGAACTAAGTCCACAGTAAATTCAACTTCCCTATCAGGTATAATACGTGACCGCTCATTAGGAAAAACATCAAGGTACTCATTTACCACTGGCACATTATTAATCTGAATTGTTTTTTTGTTTTCAACAATAAGTACATGGTAACATTCATTTCCATCTTTCACTAGTTTCTCAGCTTCCTGATTTGTTATCAAAATAAAGGGTTCATTCTTGTACACAAACTGTAAATATTTCTAAAAAGAAACCTCTTTATCTCTGAATTAAATCATAGAACGATAAATAGAAAGCAAATCCATACCCAAAATAACATAAAACACTACTAGAGGGAAAACAATAAGGTTTGTAGGTAAATTCCTTGTACACAAAAGGACCGTAAGGTTCTTATAATATCTTTTTGTCACAAAATTTCCTCCAAGTGTTTTGAACTTATGTTATATATTCATATCTTGAGATGGAATGTCCAATTTACTATAAAATTTCATAGAAATTAAAGAGTGTGTAGACCCTGAATCAATCTACACATTGACATAATCTAAAAAAACAAAAAGTGTGCCTGATAATACTTAATTTGATGGCCCAACCTCTACTAAAGTAGTTGAAAAGGATTCCACCACCCCTTTCTGCTTGTATTCTAGCTGCTTTCTCTCAGTTGAGTTCTTCGTTGGACACTCATTTTATATAATGACCCATTTCATTGCACTTAAAATATTTTACTGATTGTAAATCGTATTTTTTATTACCATTACCTTGATCTTTATTAGTACAATTATGGGGCTTATGTTCCCTTTTACCATATCAGTAGCACTTACCAGAATTCAAAAGACATTCCCAATCATTCTTTTTACCACAATTTTCACAAACTATAAACTTATGTTTCTTACCATCAGACTTTTTTGAAAAGTTCATCCCTTTACTCTACCACCTATAATTCTTAATCTATTGTTTGTAAAAGAACACACGATCATAAAAAAACTCTATTTCCACCTTCTCCGCACAATGAAAAGGTTTTTTATAACTTTTGAACTCATTAGAAGCTAAATCCCTTCGATACTTTGGATTTAATCTAGAGTAAAAATGGTTGATTTTACTATCAAGATCTTGTATGCAATTTGGATCATACCTTTCCAGTCGAGTGAAGTTTTATTCATTAGTAGACACTGAGTCACCCTCCAGCCTCACTTATATGAATTTTGTTTCCATACTAAGATGAACCACCTTAGGAAATTTCTTCTCAAGAAACACACCTTTGAATTCATCCCAATCAAGAGCATAAATCTTTTTACTCTCCCTGAAAATTTTCACCATCGACCACCACTAATCAGCTTCACCTTAGTAACGATAAATAGAAAGACTAACCTTTTGATGTTTTAAACACCCCATGGAATAACAAATTTTCTCCCGTGCTTTAATCCACCATTCTTCTAGCACAGGGTCAGATTATCCTCTGAATGATGGGGGATGTTGCCTCATAAAATGCTCCAATACTGACATGTTTCTCAATGGTTGATCTGGGTGATCTCATGCATGGATACCACCGCCATTTATATCCTAATTCAATTGTTCCGTCACTGCAACAAACATTTCAGTTCCATTTTTGACCATCGTAGGTTTCTGATTAGGAAGGTTTTCTTCCACTGGACGTCGTCCCAACATAGCTGCCCTGTTTCCTTTATAGAAAACCGTTCTGAACACAGAAATATCTTAGTTGAAGCAACATGGTAATCTGTAGATTCTATATCATTTCTATATAATGTAATTTATGGATATAAATTTAACAATATTCTAACACACAATTTTATCTAAATTGACCTCTGTCACCAACTATAAAGACCCAACCTTAAACATTTCATAATCTCTAATTAAATGAATAATTCAAAATGTTGATCTTTTTGGGTTTAGAGGTTTAGAAAATTAGGCCATAACTATTACATTACATCTAAAAAATTACAAGGTAGACACTTATACTCCATTTCCATTTTTTCATAAAATAAAAACTATTAAAAAAAGAGTCATGTATAGTCCCATGTTTTAGATAGCATGAATTTTCCTTGATCCCATCCTTAACCCTATTCAACTTTAGGTCTTATGAAAAAATTTTCAAAACATGGGATGAGCATAAAAACTTAGTAAGGGTTATAAAACAAAGAAATAAAATAGTAGTCATCATTGCATACATTACATAAGCTCTTTAATATACCTCATTAAATCATAAGTTTTATGAATAACACATAGAAAACATAAATCATAAATGCAATTTATGACATTCATATCATACTTAAATTGTATCTATCACATCTACTTGGGGAGTTACATTTGGAATACCCATCATAGTATATTCCATAAATATCTAAGGATAAACATTAATGTTTACCTCCTTCACATTACCCAATGCATTGGAGATCTATCTCAGGATCACCTTCCCTAGGTTAATCACGGAAGCACCCATATACATTATCAATGCTCAAGAACCATAACAAATTCATAACAAATAAAACAAACATAAAGGAAAGATAACATTTCCAAATTTCAATTACAATATATCATTTAAATGTATTGACATAAAAAATACATTATCAAAACCATTTTGAATACCAAAATTCATAAAATGAGTATATGGTATTTATTTTTCTGTTGAAAATATTATGACTTATTAATTAAGCCAAATATCAAATAATACGCGAGGTGGCAGAAAGGTCACTATCACCGCTTACATTAAATAAGAAACATTATTTTTTGTCATTTAGTGAAATTATTTTTATAAAAAGATTGTTTTTTAATAAAAGTAAAAGCCAAATGTTTTTATACAATGTATAAAATAAAATCTTTTATTAATACAAAATATTTTTCAGTGAAAGGAGATTGAGACGAAGTCCTACACCTCGTATCCGACATGACTTCTTCATTATTTAAATTCCTGAATAATAAACTAAAGTAAATTTAAACATTATTAATAACCCTTTTCATGTTAGTATTCCTTTTATATCACTTATTACCTTGTTACAAACATTATGTAACCATTTATGTCAATAATGTTCATTTTGTCGATATTTGGTAGTTGAGTAAAAAATGGAGTTCTTATAATTACAAGTTGTTCACATGGTCAAAAGTTCAATAAATACTGAATGAAATTATTGATTTAGTTATCATATATATCATATATTTCCAGTATATACGTGTATTTATAATAGTACATAACATTTAGACGTAAGAATTGAAATTCACCGTTCATGGAGACGGTAGGTCGTACGTACGCATTAATGCTACGTTCATTTCTATTTTATATTTTAATGGAATTAAAACTTATGGATATATAGTAATATTATAATTCCATTATAATATTATATATAATATCATTAACTCCATCCTTTATACATCCCTCATAGGGCATTAACGAGTAATATCACTTTGAGGGGGCGGTAGTTCGCACTCTCTCAAATAAATTTATCGCGTTTACCAATAATGGAAACCATAAAAGTATGATATAAAAGAAAAATATAGAAGAATAAAGAAAAAAATAAACATAATATTTATCATAGATAAATATAGTGTCATCTTAATTGCCACCATGAGAGGTGGTAGGATATAATCGAACAATAATCATTTCATGAGGCGTTAGTTTTCCTTCCATAGAAACAATATGTTCTTCACCCATTAGATGGAGGTGTGTGTTAGTGTAGTTCTAATTATTATCATAAAAACATCCTAGTATATTTAAGATACTTTTGTTTTTAAAAAAGAAAGGAATAAAAAGTGTTTAGGGGTTGTAGAAGTAAAATAAAAGAAAATATGTTAAGAGAAAATGTTACCTTTAATTTGGGTAACTCCCTTTCGTTTGAACCAAAGGGACTTCTTCAAGTGCCTTATAGAGAAAGTAAGGAATCTATAAAGGGGATATGTATTTTTAGAGCTTATTTGGGAAGATTTTGGACAAGGCAAGGGGCTTGAGAGGTGCGAGGAATGGGTTATAAGTGAGCAATTTTTATAAGGGGGAGGAGGCGCTCTTTAAGAAAGCTTACAAATATTATTTTATTATAAATTATCTTCAGTTTCTAAAGATCCAAAACTCATTAGTTTTGAATATAAGATGTCTCAATATCGAAATAAAATCATAAAATAATAATTGGACAAGCATTGGATATTTTTTAATATTTATAGTCTTATTTATTTAAATCATTTATTAATTATGTAAATACTACATTATTATTGTGTCATAAATAATTTAATTTATCTAATGTCAAAAAATTATTAAATAAACACATTAATGTAGGAAATAATTTTATATTTTTATTGAATATTCATATTTGGAAAAGATAACTTATATAACCCCTTTTAAAAATTAATTTACTAAAAGATATTTGTTTTTGTCATTTTTGCGTTTACTTTATGTTAATTAACATAATGTGTCAATATCACTCCCACGTGGCCCCATGGGGACCCAAAATAGACCCAAAGATGAATATGGTCGTAAATGACTCATCCAATTAGGTTATCACAAGTTTTATGTTAATTTTGTATTATTATAATATTCTTTTTTCCTTAAATTACCCTATTTACCTTTAACCGCAGTAAATAAAAGTCAAAACATACTATTCACCAAAGATTATTTTCATAATATTGAACCAAATTATCCTTAATAATAACAACCATGTGTGTCAATGTTTTGAAATTAAATCCACATAAGTGGTAAAATTTCATTTTAATGAAAATGCTAGTTTTTAATTACTTCTTACTGTTTAACTATTCATCAAAAATTGATGTTTTTCAAAAAACTACATAAAATTCAGCCTAAGATATATTTTATATTCCGAATTAGAAAATGATGCCTATTTTATAAAACTTGAAACATATAAGTTTCATTAATTAATTTAAAATTAATTCCCATTGTCAAAACAAATAGCTTTTAAAGAAACAATAACTATCAAAAGATTGATACATGTTTATTTCCAATTTCAATGTGAAATTAATTCTAATGAAAAGCATTGGATTAAGTGGTAAAAACATAATCTAATTACAATTTAAAACTAATTAAAAAGATAATAGACCATATAAATAAATTATATTAAATGGTAGTTTTGAATTAAAATATAGTACTTTTCACAATTAATTAAAAAATGAATTTTATCATAAAAATACCAAAAATTTACCCAAAATAAATTTTGATGTCCCGATTCTAAATAAGAATTTTATTTTTTCAAATAGAACATATACAATTTACCAAAACAAGATACAAATAGGTTTCTCCATCAAAAGGTAGGAAATCAACCTTTTAAATAATATTAGAGTTTTTTTGCTTAAAATTAGTCTAATTAACGTTTTAAGCCTCTATCTTTTATTGGGTCAATGTAAAATCAATTAACAGACATGTATAATCATATTGTTGTTAGTTCTAATCATTCCCACCCATACAATGGCTAATCTTCAACTACAATTTAAAATAATAATATTATATTATTAGTGTGCAATGTATGATTTCAAAGAAACCTATTGTTGTGTATCGGGTACACCATCGAGCATATCAACCCCTTTAAAGAAAAATTAATATTTTATTCACATAAATGATCAATTATGGAAATTGTATTATTCTTTATTTACCCAAGATGTTACATTTGTAATATAAATTAATAGTGTTTAAACACACTGTATCTCATTAAGAATAACTTCCACAAATTTAGCCTATATTATTCAGGTTTGTAAATAAGAAGAGTGAGAATCGAGTTCTATATGCATGGAGTGTGAAAATGTGTTTGAATATAAGTTTCCGGATGAAAATTTATTTGAATATGAAAAGTAATGTGTGTGCATGTGATGAAATTTATATTGTGTGTGTGATGCAAAGTTAAATGTATACATGAGATAATAAAGAAAAATTGTGAATTTACATGAAGATAAATATTGTGCATACATTGATTTTTGAGTATGAGTTATCAATATTATATCCAAAATAAGAAGTATTTTGAATCGGTTTCAATATATAGTTTTGTGTTATATTTATTAAAATTTAGTTTGAAATATTCTATAACCATTGAGTAGGTTAAGTATAATCCTATAATAATGGATCAAGGAGAATGATTATTTTTTATTGCAAAAGCCACTTGGAATCAGGTTCAGAGTGGTTGTGTTATATCTGTTAACATTTTTGAATCAATATAATCTTTTATTAGAAGGTATTTTCCAAAAATTGGTTGATACCTACCATTGTTGGTTTCCGGGTGATACCAGACCATCCCATTTGTAATTTTTGATTTAATTCAATTCGAATTTTTTAGCTCTGATCAACCCAAACACAATAATAATTTAGCTACCCAACTTGGGTACAAACCTTGTAAAAATCATTTTTTGGGATCTGACGCAAACATGTCATCTAAGGGTTATTTCAAAGAAAAGAAATTTTAAAAATATATTACCAATAAATTGATCCCCCTATCAATGGTACATCTATTACCTAGAAACTTAATGTTTTATTAGTGCAAGTTACCTTTTAGGATCTTTTTAAAAGCAGTGATGTATAATTTTAATTCAGTTAATAGCAGGGGTGTTCAAATTTTTTATTCCAAGATATTTTTTGATGGATGAACTGTATGCTTAATTTCTTATTGACACGAGTATTTTAGGTCTGTAATGTAGTGAATATTGGGTTTCCTTAATTATAAAAATATTCCCCAATGAAATTTGTTGAAAAAATGTATGTGGAGGTTGATGTAAAACATAGAAATGAAATTTTATCATCCCATATAGATAGAGACTTCAATAATGTAATGGGACTAAAAATATCCAAGGATATGTAGAACAAACAATAAAACATGTATGAAGGGAATTTAATTATCAAAGACGATATGTCTCAAATATGGAGGGAAACTATGAGCATATTCGGATGATAGAAGAAGAGATTATAGATGAATATTCTACTAGAGTAAATGAAATTATTAGCCATATTATAGGGTTTGGAGAAAATCTGGAGGATTCAACTATTTTTAAGAAGTCAATGAGAAATATTATATATTGATTTGATTCAATGATATTACTCTAGAAGAAAAATAAGATATGTCTCTTGATTATTTTCGAAATACTTTACTCAACTATGAGATGAGTAAGGATCCATTTTTCATGAAAAAGTCCAAGGATGAAATGACAATCAAGGCCACGAGTAGAGTAAATCTCAAAGAAGAGGAAAATGAATACTATAGTGAATTTGAAGATGAATAATTGAAGGATTATGAGTATATGAAAATAAATTCACTCAGATCCGGATATTTCATAAAGGGAAATGCTATGTACAAATGAAAACATCCTCTAAAATAATTCAATTATGGAGGAATATTTCATTTGATGTAAATTTTGCAAAGTAGAAAAGCGATGAATATGAGAGTGATGATCACGATGAATGATCTCAAAAAAATAAATGTGGAAAATTTTCAAAGGTCTATAAATAATAATATAATAAAAAGAAAAAATTTCAAAGGAAAAGAGAAATCTCGCTGAGTAATGAAGATAAATAATGATTCTCCTCAAGTTGTATTTCTGAAGAAGAGTATCTTGATAAATTTAGAATTATTTTTTCTGAAATTAAGAAATATGATGAAACTTCCATTGGTGATGAAGAATAAGATAATGTTCGATACATGTAATATATTAGGAAATCATAACTAGAAGATTGTGTAGAATAAAGTACAGAACATACTAAATAAATCATATTATTGAATAAATATATTAAAAGAAAATATAATTACATTGACAAGACCAGTAATCTGAATTCAAAAGTTGCAGAGAAAGGAAAAATGGTGAATTATATTTATTAGGAACATATTTTAATGGATAAACAACTACATAAGATCAATATAGAGTATCTCAGACCCAAGAATTCTATAAATTATAGAAAATATTATTTTATCAATGCTGTATAAGTTTAAGGTGAAACATCTCAAAAATCTGAGAAACTTTTGTCAAAGAAACGGGCCACATAATTTTCCAGTGAAACACAATGTAATTATGTAATTCTTAATTATATAGTTTACATTGAAAATAAGCATATAATTATAAATTATTAGAACATTTAGAAATAATTCTATGTGATAAATAAATATGTGAAAACATATGAGGGTGTTATTATCTCAAGATAGTGGAAAGAATAGTATGTGGCAGTCCAAAAACCCCAATATCCAGAATAAAATCATTAATAGTATGGTAGATATAGATTTAATGGGTATTGTTATTGGTGTGTATTTTTTGTGCACAAATACTATTAATGTTAGTACAACATGTAACCTTCTTGGAGTAGGTATGAGTCTAGTGGGATAAATTATGAAAAGAAAATAAGAATACTAGTTAAGAAAAAACCAATCATGAATAATAATATAATTCGGTCCATTCAGAATGAATTTGACTATTCAGAATAAATTTGACTATTTAGAATTTTTTTTATATTTTCATTCTATACATATTTGATAAACTACAAAGGGTAAAATAATTTAGGAAGTCAATATAGAAGAAAATTCTCTTGTTGTTGAATTTAATTTGAAGGATAACAAATGAGACAAACTATGGAATCTGGATTATGATTGTTCCTCTCACAAGAAAGGTAATACAAAAATATTTATAAACATTGAAGAACACAAAAATGTAGTAGTTAATTTTGTGTATGAAATAACATTGAAAATAAATGGTGTTGGTACTATTAAGATTGAAACCCATAAACTAAAATCCAAAGATTTTTCTTTTGTTGAAGGGAATAATCATAATCTTTTGAGTGTAAGCAATCTTTGTAATGATGGTAACATAGTTTTTTTTCAAATAGGATTCTTGTGTCATCAAAAATTCAATGGATAAGAGAGTTATCATCTAGGTTTAAAGTACTAATGGTAATCTATTCCAAATTGGTGATTCTAAAAATTCTTGTTATTTGAGTGTAAAAGAAGAAAAAAAAATATGGAATTGAAGTCATGGCTATCTTGGTTGAAACATTTTGAGTATGATTTTTAGGAATAATGTGGTAAGAGATCTTACTCATATAAAAGTAGATTGTGAAACTGTATGTGAAACATGTCCAAAGGGTAAGATCGAGCCGGATTCTCATAGAAGAGTTGAGATGCAGTCTATTAGACAACTTCAGCTTATTCACTCCTATCATTGTGCAACAAAATGACATAACTCTACTAATGGTGAATTATTATTTATAAAATTCATTGAGTATTTCACCCATATGAAAAATGTTATGTTTATTAATTACATGTCAGAAGTAATTGAAAAGTTCAAGTTTTAATGAAGAAAAGTAGAGAAAGAGTTGGGAATATATATAAAAAACTATGAATAGATAATTTTGGGGAGTTCACTAGTTATTATTATTTTATCATATATTGAAAATAATGGAATTAAAAATCAATATATTACTCTTTATACATCTCAAAAAATGGATTAACAAAGAGAAATAACATAAGTCTAGTTGAAATAGGCATAATAATGCTAGCATAATATAAACATTCAAACATCTACTAGAGAGAAGTAGTGTGTGTATATATGGGTATATAGAACAAATGATTACTAAGACCAGATTCCATTTTGACTTGCTATGGGATGTGGTATAATAAGAATCAAACTGGGAAATGTTTTAAAGTGTTTGGTAGTCCATGTTTCATAAAAATCAAGAATTAAAATAAGGGAATATTCAAGGAGAAATGTGAAGAAGGTATCTTCATGGGTCATATATTAAATATATGAAGATATAGATGTTGGAATATAATTTTTCACATGTTGGTAGAATGTAGTAATGTAAATATTATTAAAAAATATTCAATTATGAGCCAACTGATGTATCAAAATTTGAAAACATTGATGGGAAAAAAATATAGAATCTTAGAGGAAGAAATTAAAGAAATATTGAACATGATTCATAAATAGTTGATGTTGACTCAGATCAAACAAGTGATGATGGAAAATTTTCATTAATAGAAAAAAGCACCAGAAATTTAAAAAACATGATGATTTAGAAAATATTATTAGAAATAAAAATTCTCCAGTACATAATAAAAAAAAGAGGATTGAAAATCAAATATATCTCTATTCACAAATGGAACCAATGTTAGTTGGTGAATCTATTGAACATGAGGAAGGGATATATTCTATGAATTAAAGGCTAAATAATATTTTAAAAAAACCTAGGTTTCTATTCCAAGACCTAAAGGAAAGATTGTAAAAAGAACAAAATAGATGTTTAGAAATAAACTCAATGAGAAAGGTAATGTCTGATGAAATAAAACTATACTAGTTTTTTAGGGTTATTCATAGGTGGAAGATTTAGAATTTTATGAAAAAATTTCACCAGTGGAAAGGTAGTAAAATATCATCATGTTTCTTGTAGTTTCAGGTCACATACATTATAAATTTTATTTGATGAATGAGAAGTATTAATTCATGAATGGAGATCTTGAAGGTAAAATTTTCATTGATAAACATGAAGGCTTTATATTTTAAATTTATGGAACAAAATTTTGTAATATGAAGAAACCCCTATATGCAATGAAATAGGATCCTCCGGATTAGTATTCTAAACTAGATAGTTTATTGATGTAATTGAAAAATTCTAAATTAAAAGCTGTTATAAAGTTATATGTAAAGTAGTTGAAAATAGGTACACTTAATTTTTTGTATATGTGGATGATTTTTATATTGGTGACAAGGAATATGAATGTGAAATATTTTATAATAAAATGAAGATGAAATTAAAATGCCAATGCTCTGTGAGATGAATTTATTTCTAGGACTACAAATTATTCAATTAAAATGTTATTTATCTCTTTCATGATGAAAATATTCTGAGGAATTATTGAATAATTTGTTATGGAAGATTCAATTTAAGTCTCTACACCTATCACAGTTTGTGTATAAAATTTTAAAGACGAACCTAGACAGAGTGTTAATTAGAAATCATTTAGAAAATTAATTGGTACCCTATTATATATTATGAAATCAAGACCAAATATTGTATATTCAATAAAATTGTATGACAGTTATCAAAGTGTTTTAAAATAATCACACATTAGCATTGGTAAACTAACTCTTAGGTATATAAAATGAACATCAAATTATGGTTTGATTTTAAAAAAAAAATTGGAGATTTAAAAATACAAGGATTCACTGAGGCAGATTGGGCTAAAAATTGAAATGATCACAAATGAATATCAGGAGGAACATTCTTTCTAGGAGAATGTTTTTTAAGTTTTCACAGTATAAAATATAATATTTTGAAATTATGTACATCTAAATCCAAGTCTGTTACTGCTACTAATGCATATACTCATGTGTTATGGAAGAAATTACCACTTGAATATTTAAATGGGGATGTTAAATTCCCTTTGAAAATCGCATGTGATAACTCAATTATTAATCTCTAAAAATAATCTAGTGCAACACTTCAGATAAAAAAATATTGATATTAAATATCATTCTATAAAATAGATACTATCTAATGGAATTATGAAATTGGAGTACATTTCAACAAAATATTAGATAGCTGATATATTCACTAATGATATGAAAAAATATCTGTTTTCGGAACTAAGGTTGAAACATCATGTTTAGTAATCCCCTTATCACTTAGATAGTTTTGGGAATGTCCCACATTACGTTGGATTCTCATGTTAAAAGGAAGAAGAATATGTAATAATCTTCTTATCTTTTTTGAATATGGAGATGAGATTAATGAAAAAAGGGGGAGTGAGTAAAATATTTAGGGGTAAGAGAATATTTGTTTTCAATGTTTTTTGAAGAAAATTGATAACATTTGGAAAAAACCCAAAGGGGGGGGGGGTTGAAGAAACCATGAATTTATTAATGATTTTTTTTTGTTTTAAACCATAAATGTGATGATTTCAGATCTATTATTTGGTTTGAAAGACTTTTGAAAATATTAATGAACATTGTTTAGTACTTTTATGTTAATAGTTAGAAGAGGATTCTATGTAGAAATTGCTTATTTTTCCTGATGAATATTTTTATGTTTCTTTTGATATTATTTCTAAGAGTGGTATTAGGATAGTTTGTTTGGAATTACAATTGAAGAAGTCTTATATCTCATATATTACATAATTTTTTTAATTATTCATGTTTGGTTCTTTATTAAATAATTACCCAGCCCACGATGTAGAGACTCAAGCTTGGATGACATGGAAATTACATTACTTATGTGTAATACTTAATACATAACAAAAAAAACACCCAAGGACAGTAATAGTTTAGTGTCTTTGGAAACTTGGAACACAATCTTCTAATCATGGTGAAAGATCTTCAACATCACCCATAAAGATCATCCCTTTTTTATTACCTAAAACCTTTCATTAAATCCTAGGGAAAAAACATAAAAAGGGTGAGCTCAAATGCTCAGTAAGGGTAACCATGGTGAAAATAAAACAAACCATATACATTTGAACTTAAAAACCTGAACATAATAAAAATCTTGAGTTGTGAAATAAATATTGGCAGTACATAATGCATTGATCACAAAAGAACATTAATCATGATAAAATACCATGGGAATAAAACATGTAATTTTGGAAACTATAAGCACATGATATGATTTCCATAGTAGCCAAGTCATTATTTCTAGGACCATTATAGAGTACAAAGTCCCTTACTGACCCGAGTTTACTTACCATTCCAGCCCGGTATTACTGAACCAGATTCCCTTTTCATTCTAGCCATGTCTATCTCATGATATATAAATCTTTAACCAATTCATTGTAGAGAGATATAGGTCCCACCCATCTCATAATGAAATAATTCTTTCATGTGCTACAAAGTAATCATTAATCATTCATCATAACCCAAAGGATAAAATGGGGTTTATAAACATCATCCCATCCAAAAATAATCCATATAAAACAAATGGATATCATTTCATCATAAGAAAAATCAAACCATGCAGATAATAGAGTCATTATACGTGAAACATAAACATACTAAATAATGTCATATTAGATGGAAAATAGTTTTGATAAAACACTTGAAATGAATTCTTGAGGAAAATATCCTTTCTTTATCAAAATCATTTTATTTTCTCAAAATGCAGATAAATTTTAAAAGAAAATAATTTCGTTGAAAATTTTCCTGAAATATTGTAGAGTATTCTTCATGGAAATAGAGTTTTATGAAACTATAAAAATACGTTCATGCCATATAAGTTAAAAAACATTCTCCTCGTACTTTTTCCAGAAAAGTTAAAAAGTACCTCGTATGGTAAACAAAAGAAAGATTCCTTACATGCCATGTAGTGAAAGTCAAAAAATGGTAAAAAGGACATTAAAATTACATGAAATTTTTTTTAGAAAACATGGACATGGATGATAAATATAACCCCAGTAAATACTTACGAATAAAAAATCTCGGTTAAGAACGAGACTGGAATAATTATCCCTTACCATTTATGATCGGTGAAATCATACGTGTCATAAAATAAAGAAAATTTCATTCAAATTTAAATATCATATCCTTCATAAAAATAATCATAAAACATTCATGGGAAGCATAAACACCATACAATATAAATAGATGGTGATTAAGGCATGTGTCTCACAGAAATGAAAGTCAGACGAAATAATCCCTTACCTTATGTCCAATTTCATCTATTTGTGTCGGAGAATCGTGTATAGTGGGTTTAAAAATATTACTAAATTGTAACAGAACCATAATAATATTTATGTTATCATATATTATTCACTTATGACATTATATTACCCGTTCATTTGTCAATTCCATGTTAAAGCAGTGTTTCAGGTAAAATCGTTTCATTTTTCATATGTGTTTTGACTTATAAGTATTCATATGATTACTTAAATCATGATTACATACTTTTAGAATTTAAAAATTATTTATATATAATATATTCATAATATAATATATATATATATATAAATAATAGAAAATCAAAGGGAATGAAATACACCGTTCATGGAGACCGTAGGCCATACGTATGCATGAATGCTGTTTTTTTCTTATTAAATTGAATGGAAGTAAGTAAATAACATATTTATAAATCCAATATCATTATAATGTCATATATTAAATTATTATTTATTATATATACTTTATAATCATTCTGGAATGGTTAACATGGAGAATAAAGCTCAACGCGTCGTGGAGACGGTAATCCGTACGTACGCACGAGCAAATGATATTGTTCCCATAATTATTGAATGGAATTGGAATGGATAATATCTCACAATCTTTATGATGTTATAATAATCATATATTATTATTATTTCCCCCATTATACCAATCCAAGTATGGTGGTGGTGGAAAAATAGATTACACCACGGTGTGGAGACGTTATTTCGTACGTACGCATTCGCAAAGATTTCATTTTCCGTAGGATCGATAGAAGGTGAAATGGGGTTGTTTCATATTTATAATAACATATAATTATATGAGTGATACTTATGTTATTAATTTATAATGAAACTAATAAATAAGAGGATGTATAAGAAGAAATAAATTTGAAAAAATTGGTATAGGATATTACCTCTTCTTTGACGCGCCACTTCTAAACCTCCTCTTAGGGCACTAAAGTTGGACTTTTAAGAATACCATGACCTCTAGTATGTTTCTAGAGAAGTGGAGAAGATAGATAGACAAGTTTTTTCTGAGCGTGAAGACTCAAAATGTTGTGAAGTGGAGAGGGAGGAGGTGTCATTTTATAAGAGAAGAGAGGGGCACCTTTGGAAGCCTCTAAAATATTAATTTATAATAAACCCAAACCCAATGAAAAAACTACCAATATGACTCAAATTCGAATCTGAGATGATATAGGGTTGTAATAGCATCATAAAATAATATTTTGACATGATGGGAATTTATTTTAAACTGTATTGACTTGATTTATACATATTTAATCAATTTAATTTTATTTGTGGTAATAATATTCCATTTTTAAATTGTTATAAATAATTACTTATATGTTTCTAATTTTCCATAATTGTATACTTTATGGCATTTTAGACCATATAAATTTAAATTTATATTTTTAAAATATTTTTATGATTTCTAAACAATTTAATACAATGAAATTTTTATAAAATATCAATAATGTCAATTTTGAAACTATTCAATTATTTGAATATAAATAAAATATAAATAGAAGATATATTCGAACCAAATATTTAATAGATTTTTAACATGTAAGATTAATCTAAAAAATTCATGGATCACATTAATTTGTTCATATAATATTTATTTTAATATTTTTAAACCCATTTATTTAATATAACTCTTAATAAAATAATTATTACTACATTTTTGTATAATTATTTAATATAGGTATTTGTTCCCTAAAATTAAAAATAAAATACTATGATTCATATAAAACTAATATCTTACATAATAACACTTTTACTCGAATTTTTCATCTTAAAATAACAACATGTAAATTGTTATATTTATTAATGTATGATGGTGACAACTTTGACATAATTTAAAATAAAATAATATACGTGTCATAATCACATTTATAAGGCTCAAAATGGTCAAATATTATTCCCTTGTATGATTAGGGTATATATATACTCGACCAATAAGGTTTGGTCAAGTTTATGGTCATTTTTATGGGTATCATTATTTTAATAAAAACAATAATATTGATTTTTATCTAAATAAATAATCTCTCCATCATTAATGTATAAGCTTTTAAAGTAATTATATATTTCTTAAAAATCACAAATAAATTACCATGATGAAGAAAAAATATTATCTTTCAATTTAGTATTTATAATAGAATTTATATTATGTATAACTTTATATTAAAAATACATTTATTATTATTGTTCGAGCGAGACATATTTCACTTTCTTTAAATAAAATAAATTGATGGTCTTAATCACATACATGTTGGTTTCAAAAGATAAAATTTCTACCCAAGTACAAATTAGGACGAAATATAATCATCCAATTATATTAATACAAGTTTTAGAGTAATTTTATAATATTATTTTTACCCTTAATTACCAGATTTATCTTTAACTGTAGTAAATAAAATTTACCATAGTTTCTATTAATAATTCGTAAAAATAAAACTTATCCTATAAACATAATTTAGACCTACTTATTCCAAATATATATTCCATTTTTTCAAATTCAAAACTCATAAGTTGTAGTATTTATATTAAAATTAATCCCGCTGTTGAGAAAACATGTTTTAAAAGTTAAAACATTGCAAAAGATTGAAATGAACCTACCTATGAATTAAATGTAAAATTAAGGCTAATGACATAAATTATTTTAAATGGTAAATATATATTCTATTTATACTTTAAAAAAATTCAATATTATAATTAATCCACATAAATTATCTTGATGGAAAGAGTTGTTTTTAATTAAAATTTAGCGTATTTTTAATATTCATCAAAATGTGATGGTTATCAAAAAAATGTCAAACATTTATCCAATGTAAATTTTTATATCCTGATTCCAAACAAGAAGTTAAATTTTTCAAATTTAACTTATAAAGCTATCATAAAATAGAATTAAAATGGGTGTTCCATCAAAAGTTGACAAAACTGCATTTTTTTTAAAAATAATTCTCTTATCCAAAAAATTAATTTTGTTCTCATAACATGTTCTAGAAAATGTGTAAGATGAATTATAATTTTATAAAATTAAAAATGTGGTTAATACTATTCATAACGTCTTGTTAATAATATTATAACAATATATCATTGTTTAGTAAAACTCAGTATTGCGTACAACACATACTATTGAGGGAGGTCGCCCTTGCGTGCAATAGAATTCAAGAATAGGGTTTGTGTATACTACAAGATAATATAGTGTTGTGTATAGCGCAATATAATATTGGTGTAGCTTACAACACAATACATTAATGAAATTAAAAAAAATAATATTTCTCATAAAATCTCGGTGTGTTACACACGAGGTAACCTTAGCGAGGTCAACCCAAGTCATATGTGGAACCATGGAGGGTCTTTCATGGAAAACAGGAGGTTCCCAATTAAACACATAGGTGGAATCAAGGTCCATGTTTAAACCAAGGTTCATGAGTAGGATAGAACATGCATAGGTAGAGAAACCACCATATGGGGTGGCACAGTGGGTAGTGGTGGGCATAAGAGCACACCAGAAGAACTAGTATGTGGCAGTATCAGAGGAGGGAGAAGATATTTCTAGAATGATACTATTACATCTTGTAATGTGAAGGAGATATGAGCATTGGTTCATTTTTATGTGGAATTAAATTTTTAAATAATGAATGAATCATAGCTGTTGGATCTGGTTATTCGAATTATCCTGACCTTCTAATTGAAGCATTGATATTTCAATCATGAGATCTATCCATCATTCATCTGAGTCATTTGATGCCTCATCTATGTCATCATCTCCATCAATCCAGTGTGTAGATGGTTCGATAAGTTTATTATCAATAGGATCTACATGGCCATGCCATCTGAATCATGATCCATGCTCCCTTAGCATCCTGACTGATCTAATGAACCAAAGATGATAGAAATTTATTGTAAATTCATTTTCATCTCAAAATAAAGATCGAACCTATTGTTTATATGGAGTTGAAAATGAGATTATATCTAGTGATGTTGATGGTTCTTAGTACGAATATCCATCAAAATATGCTCATAATGAAAAATATTATGATTATTTTTGTTTCTAGAGGGTTCGGAGTCATTACTGGCTACATAAAAATACTCAAGGGTAAACCATTTCTCTAGTGCATTTTTCTCCAGAACTGAGTCCTAATTTTTGAGAGGGAAATAGTGTGGATTATTAGAGTTGTGTTCATGAAACGAAATATCCATGGAACTTTGTTTTTGAAAAGGGGATCTATTTGACATAAGCTATTGACCTATAAATTGCACACTCAAGGTGCTACATGAAGAAATTTATTTTTTCGAAGCAATTCAGAAAGCACTATATCCTTAAGTTCACACTCTCGGTTTGTGTGAACATGTTTGAGATATAAATTAGATGTTTTTAAACTCATAATATCTCATTAATAATACCTTCTACACATTTATCCTATATCATTTTAGTTTGTGTGTATGAAAATGGAGAATCTATTTATATATGTATGGACTGTGAAAAGTGTGTGTTCATATCAGTTGCGTGAAGAACTTTTATTAGAATATAAAATGTATAGTGTGTTTATTTGATGAAAATAACATTGTTTTCATGTGATGAAAATTATGGTGTATGCTTGAGACAATAAATCAACAGTGGACATTAAAATGAAGAGAAATATTGTGAAATGTTTTATTATTGAGTATGAGGTGATAGGATTATATCCAAAAGAAGTATTTGTTTGAATCAGTTGCACTATACATTTGTGTGTAACAGTTTGGTGACATTCATCTATATAGATTCTGGAATAAGTGATCAAGTGCGGTTTAATATTATGAAGATTTTTTGAAGAGAAATACCAGTTTCTTTATTATAGGAGCAGCTTTAAATCATTCTCAGAGTGGTTGTGTTCTGTTTGTAAAATGGTGTGAATCAGTATAATATTCTTTCAAGAGACATTGTATCAGGAATTGGATGTGACCTAACCTTTTTTGTTTTTTGGTGATACCTGACAATCAAACATGTAATTTTTGATTGATTTTTAGTGTATAATTTGAGAATCAGATCAACCCAACCTCAAAAAGGATGTAGTCTCCCAACTTAGGGATAAACCTTGTTAGAATATTTTGGTTGTTGGGATCATAATAAAACAAGAAATTATAGGTTTATTTTAATGCAAAATAACTTTAAAACTATAGTACCAGGGCTTTTAACCCCCCCCCCCCAATTTGTGGTACATCACATTCTTGGATACATTATAAATGATTATAAAACCTACCATTTTTCACAGTCTATGATATGATTACAAATTTATAATGCAATTCCATTTCACGTTTTATGAATTGATTTTTAATGATCTTTTTTCAAATGTATAAATGGTTACATTATGAAATTTGTGGGACTTATATCTTCGTCTAAAGAATTGGGTAAAGATTTATATATCATGAGATAAACATGGTTGGAATGAGAAATGAATCTAGTTTAGTATTATACTATTGGAAAGAGAAATTTACTCATGTCATTATTATCATCTTGGAATGATGTGTGAAATTAGTTCAGTAATTAATGGATAGAATGGTGTGTGAACTGAGTTTAGTGAAGTACTTTTTCCACAATGATAGTCTAAAAAACAATGCCTTTACTACTATAAGAATAATTATATATGCATATGTGTCTATAAAAATTCCATGTTTTATTCCTATGTAATTATTTCTTAGCTTATGTTCATTATTTCCTTATGATTCATGTCTTATGAAATTCCATTCTTGATGGAATGATTCATATTAATATTATTTGATATTCATTGTATGATATTCAATTTTCATGATCATGTTCTCATATGCTTATGATCATGATTATGTTTACATATCTCCCTTTTTTACCCTTACTGAGCATATGAGATGACCTATTTTTATTTTTTATTCCCCAATGTTATCAGGATATGTATAATTTTAGATCTATATTTGAAGGGTTCTGTTCATGAAGAACATAGTTAGAGGTTATGTATCTCATTTATGGACCATTGTTTATGTTTTAATTCTTCCAAAATAACAAGAAAAGTATGGTATTTGGGAATTTATTTTTAAAATTAATTATGTATTTCTCAAAACATATTTAATGTTACTATATGTTAGGAATGGGTTGTTATAGTTTTTATTAGAGAAAATTTTTTGTTATCCATTGGAAGAAATGACGAAAAAATCTCAGCGAGAACTTTAAGGACATGTATTGAAATAATTATAATTATAAAGAAATATATATGAAAATTTCCTAGAGTTTTGGTAAAGGATAGAATGAGTAGTTTCCAATAAATACATCCTTATTTAGATAATACTAGTGGATGTGTCTTGTGGATAAATGTACATTGGGGTAACAAAACATAAATAATTTCCAAGATAGACACAGGGTAATATGGTACACGACAATGGGCCTTACTTCACACATGGTTTGACACTTCCGATGGATATACATTAAGAATTTACAAATGCTTAATGAACCATTATGAAGGATTTAAATAGAATATTCCAATGAATAACCTAGTATATACCTAATGATTCATATATTAATGAAATTTTTATAACTTATACATCTTATAAGTGATCTATTATGATTATTGGGTCCCTTGATAAGATAATTATTTCTCACTATATGATTTTTGTTTTTAGTTAATGGATGAATACCAATGGAATAGTGTTAATGGTTATTCTAACAGAAAATGAAATAATTTATTTCCCATGAAACTGAATTTTTTCAGATATTGAATGAAAAACCATGTTTCTATTATCACAAATCGTTCTCAAGAAATGAATCATGGTGGAATTACAAATGATCAAATAACGGATCAATATTATGTCGATTATTTCATGAGGCAATTACCACGTTCTATTATACGGTCCTCATATCCACCTATTGATGAAAAATGGATAAATAATACTAAACTTATCTGGTGTTTGGATATTGAAAAATTAATTCTGGATCTTTATCAGTTAAATGGTGGAGTAGGGAAGTGGTAGACTCTAAAAAACAATATAATCCATCAAGATAAAATTCAATATATAGAATGCGATGAGTTCAATTTTTTTTAATAAGTACATTCCATGGATTATTCATACCTATCAAGATATGAGTTCCTTGATTTTAAGAAAAGGGATGATTAATTTTTGGTACCTATGAGGTTAATTTCATTAGGATTTTGTGGCATGATTTGGAAATGATCATCCAACACGAATGCAAAGTTGATAGGTTCATCAGTGGTTTAAATCCAAGAATAAAAATATCATTGACCATAAGATATTTTAGTATCTACAAATGGATTGTGCGTTGTGAAATCAAGGGCGAATCATTTTTTTACAAGAAAATAACATGGGGTTCAAAAAAAATCTTTAAAAACCATGGATAAAAGAACAAGAATTTCTTATTTTGATCTAAATCTATGAATAAACATAGTGAAATTTTAATTAATGGGTGTGGTAATTTTTTTAATTACAGAAAATATGGTCACCTAGAAACACATTTCTAAGGTGATGGGAATATGTTATCTAATTTTTTGAATGGTAAAAGAGAGGCACAGAATGGACCGCACACAATTCAGTCCTACAAGTGTAAGTGGAATTGGAATTATGATAATCACTTCCAATACCTAAGGTATAGTGATGATGATCAACATCAACAACCTCTTATGTTGTGGTATATGGAGATATAACATGAAATTTCAATTTATGTTGAGGTGTGAGATAACAACATGATAATAGGTACACTTACTATCCACTCTAAAAATTCTAATGTCATATTTGATTCTTGATCTACACACACCTTCGTATCTAAATAATTGTTCTAAGGGTTTTAAGATTCCCCCAATGTGATTAGATTTGGAATTAGTAGGGAAATATCCTAATGGAATTGTGATTACATTGCATGTATATGATTTGTCAATAGTTGATTTTTGTGTGAATGTGCATCCTGCAAACCATTTCATTCTTCCTTTTGTTGAATTTGATGTCATCTTAGGCATGGATTGGGTTTATCTGCCTAAATCATACTTCAATTGTAATGGAATGGATTTTATGTTTGATATTTCAAACCCTCTTATGATCTTACATCAATATAACGATATGCATGAATAACCTATCTATACTTTAGGTAGTGTATCCATCTTAATTACCATTCAAATGTTCTCTTTATGTCAAATGGTTGAGGAGAAAATTTACATCAATTATATGATTTTTTTAGAATTTGTGGATTTATTTCCATAAGATTTATTTATTCTTCCGAAAAAATGTGATGTTCAGTCCCCAATAGAATTCATACTTGGTTCTACACTAATTTTAAATAATCCTTATAGAATTTCCTTTATTGAGTTATATGAATTGAAGAAGAAACTCCTTCAAAACTATGAAAACAGATTCATTCATCCATGTGTGTCACCTTAGGTTGAACCCATTATGTTTTTTTTTTGAAAAATAAACTTAGATCAATGTGACACTTCTTTTATTATTGATAGTTAAACAAGATCACAGTCCTGAACAAGTGTCATATTCCATGTATTGATGGCTTGTTTGATCAAATACATGGAGCTCAATACATTCCAAATATTTACTTTCATTATGGATATCATCAAGTGAGGTTCAAGAAAGATGATATACTAAGGAAAACATTGCTTAAAAGGTATACATACTAGAAATATATAGTGATGGATTAATTTCATACTAATTCCCCTCTTATATTTATGGATTTTATGAATAGAGTTTTCTGATATTAGCTCGATATGTGTTTGGTATTCATTATAGATAATATTAATATATATTAAAAGAGAATGTAATATGACAAATATCACTTTATAATTTTATTAAAAACTATAATTAAGAAGAAAATATGTAAAAAATTTACAAAGTGTGAATTTTGGTTATAAATGGTTTTTGTTTGGGGTCACATAATCAAAAGAGATGGTATAAAATTAGATCTATCGAAGTCAAAGGATATTGAATACTATCCTAGACCAAACATGTTGACTAAGATCTATCGCATTCTTGCTTTAGCTGGATATTAACGATGGTTTCTGTAGACTTTATAATGACTATATAATCCTCTCACAAAGTTAACTCATAAGGGTTTCATGTTGCTTTGGATAGATAAATATGAAGAAAATTTTAAGGAACTGAAGATATGGTTAGTTAGTTCACTTGTGTATACATTTCCCTATGGTGGATAAGGGTTTGTAATATATAGTCTTACATCCATGAAGTGGATGGGATGTGTTCTTATTAAGAAGAACATGGTTATTTCTTATTCCTCATAACAGTTGATGATTCATTAGAAAAATTATCTAATTCATGATTTAGAGTTAGCAGCTGTATTTTTTTACATTAAAGACATGGAAGAATTATATTTATGTTGAAAAGTGAGATATACAGATCAATCAAAAAATTATGAAATATATATTCACATATAAATAGTTGAACATGCAGTAGGGAAGATGTTAGAGTTGATAAAAGATTATGAATTCACAATACATTACCACCCAGGTAATGCTGGCAAGGTTGTCAACACCTTGAGTCTGAAGAATCATGCCATTTTATATATGATGAATATCACAACAAATCCCATGTTTCCAGATTTTCAACGGATGGATCTAGAAATAATAAAGGAAGGGGAAAATTATTATTTTAAAAAAATGAATGTTCAACCCTCTGTCCATGTAAAGATTAAGGAGGTGCAGAATGTAGATGAAGTGATGCAAAAGAAAGTCCTAAATTTTGATGAGTTTTACCTTGATTATTATTTAATGATAACATTCAAGAACTGTGTACATGTTCCTTACATACCATATTTAATGGATCTGCTAGAGGATGATAATATTACTTCATTCTCTATTCATCCTAGAAGTATGAATATGTATAGTTACATTAATGAATACTTATAGGGGTATGACATGAAGATAGATATCACAAAGAATATATCTCAGTGACTAGTATTCCAACAAGTTAAGGAAACAAAAATTAAATGGTCATGTTTCATCCATTAACCATGACATAATATAAATGGGATAACATCAAAATTGAGTTTGTAGTTGGAATACCCAAAAACAATGATTTTTTTAATTTTATATTGGTGGTAGTCGATTACCATATTAAGTAATCACATTTCATTTTAATTAGAGAAGATTTCTTCCTGGAATATATTTCTAGGATATGCATTATAGAAGTGGTAAAGTTACATGGAGTACTATATTCTCATGTATCAGATTGGGATTTAAGGTTCACCTCCACTTTCTGGAAAGGCCTTCACCATGAACTAGATACAAGATTTAGATTAAACACTACATAATAGCCTTAGATAGATGGTCAGTCTAAAAAACAATTCAAACCCCGTAGGATATGTTGAGATCTTGTTCTATTGATTTTAAAGGCAGTTGGTATCAATTAATTCCTCCAGTTGAGTTTTCATAAACCAATATATTTCACTCAAAAATTCATATGAAACCTTATAAATCCATCTATGGGAAATTTTCTCGATCTCCAATGAGATGGGATGTGGTTGAATAAAAAAAGATATTGTCACTTGAGATCGCTGATGAAATGGTCAAAAAGGCAGAACCATTAAAAAAATATCAAGGAAGCTCAATGTCATTAGAAAAGTATTCTGATAACCATTGGAATGATCTAGATTGTGAAGTTGTTGAAAAGGTGAATCTACAGATCTCACTCTATAATAATTTTATGAGTTTCAAAAAGAAAGGGAATTTAAACCTGTGGTATTTCAATTTCATTGAGACTCATGATTGTATCATGATGATATTCTATCACTTGGAACTTCTTCAAAATCTCTCTCAAGTCCATGATGTGTTCCATGTATCTCAAATAATGTGGTAAATACCAAACCATTCCCATGTACCAAATTTAGAGTTTATACCACTAGAACAGGATCTCTCTTTTGAAGAAAATCCAATTTAAAATATTGGCTGATTTAAGAATATTCTAGGAAACAAGACCTCTCACCTCATCAAAGTTTTGTGGTAAAATCACTAATTAGAGGAAGATAGATGTGAATTTTGGGAAATGATGAAGTATAATTATCCTCACTTTTTACTTGGGTGATAAATTTATAGGGTAAAAATCATTTTAAACATGGTTGAATGTAACACACTGAGTTTTTATGGAACTTTTGTAACATCCCCGGTAAATAAAGAATATGACATTTCAATATTTATTAAAATTTTGACCTAGATTTTATTTTTAATTTAAATGGGATTTTATGTTAAATGGCTAACCCAATACACAACATAAAGTTTCTTTAAAATATTACATTGCACACAACATTGAGTTATATCAAAAATAATAATATAATATTATTATTTTAATTAGTAATTAATGTACAGTCATTGTATTGGAAGAAATGAATCGAACTAAATTCATAATTATTACACATATTTTTTAAGTGTTTTTACATTTATACATTAAAAGTTAGATGCTTAAAATGTGAATGAATCCAATTTTATGCATAAATACTCTAATATTCTTTAAAAGGTCGATTTACCACGTTTTGATTGGGAAAATTTTTTAAATATAATTTCTTCACTATTATATGTTTCATTTTGAAAAATAAACATCTTATTTAGAATTGTGACATCAAAATTTATTTTGATGAATTTTTGGTATTTTCTGATAATTTCCATTTTTTAATGAATAGTGAAAAATGCCACCTTTTAATTCAAAACCGCCTTTTTATCTGATTTATTTATATAGTTATATTGTCCATTTAATTGGTTTTAATGTGTAATTGGATTATATTTTTACCATTTAAAGTAATGTTGTTTATTGGGAGTAATTTTATTTTGAAATTGGACATAAACCCATGTCAAATATTTTTCTAGTTTTTACTTTTTAAAAACACATTTTTTGGTTTTGACATTGAGAATTAATTTTAAATTAATTTCTGAAACTTATGTGTTTTGAATTCGGAATAATAGTCTCCATATTTGGAATCATTAGGTACAAATTGTGTAAATGAATAACTTTTATTTTTAGGCATTATGAATAGTAACCTCAGTAAATATTTTATTTACCATGGTTAAAGGTTAAATCGTGTAAATAATGGTAAAAATCGTATTGTAATAATATTAAATTAACATAACACATGTCCTAACTCTATTGGATGAAACTTTTCTAACCATGGTAATCCTTGAGTCGATTTTGGGACCCCTTGGATCCACTTGTATGTGTAAAAGACATTTTATAAAAACAAATTTAATGTTAAGAAAAATGTAACATCAACATATATCTTTTATTAAAAGAATTTTTATATGGGGTTATATAAGTGATATTTTCGATTCTAAATAGTCCTTAGAAAGAAAAAATTATTCCCTAAATCATGATATTTTATTTATAATTTTTAGACATCAAATAAATAAAATTATTTATGACATAATTATGATATAATGATTACCTCATTAAATTTTTTTTAAATAAATGAGATTATAAATATTAAAATAATTCAATTTTTATATTTTTTTTGACATACATGAATTTTATGGATGATTATGACTTAATATATTTAAATTAATGATGTTTTTTCTAAAGAATCATGTTTTGTTGGATTTTTTTTATAATTCGTGATCTGAATAGTTTATAAATTGACAGAAATGAGTTTTTAAAAGAATTAATATTTTCTATTATGATAAAATAGTCATAAAAATAAAATATTCATCCAACTGATATATAAAATGTTAAAAATGTAATTAATGATCCATTTTTGGTCGGTTGATATTTTATAGTAAATGTATTAACCATATAGTATGAATATATAGGAGGTCATGGTAAAAGTTAAATAAGATTAACAAAGGGTTATATAAAAAAGATAAGGATTAAAAAGTATCCAAAACCTACCCAATTTTTATTGTATCAGTTTTATTTCGAATTATTTGAAACTTATCATCCAAATAAATATGTTTTGGGCATTTTGAAACCGAAAATAATTTTATATGAAAATAATACTTTTAAAATTTCCTAAAGAGCCCCTCCACCCTCTTATAAAAGGCCACCACCTATAACCCTTTACAAGCACCTCTAAATCCCCTTGGCTCATCTAAACTCATCTTTAATAAGCAAAAAACATTCCTCCCTTCCACCTAGAATCCTTACATTGGGATCAAGACAATTCAATAATGCCTTTTGGTTCAAACCAAAGGGAGTTAGCCGATTTAATGTTTATATCTTCTCTAATGTTATTTTTTATATTTTCCTTCTCAAAACCCCAAAAAATTTATCTGTTACATTATTTTATAACAACAGTAGTATCTTAAATATAATAGGATTTTGTTATGATAAGGTTTAGAACTAAAATTTTAAACACTTCCATCTAATTGATATGAATATACTATTTCTGTGGATGGAGAACTACTGCCTCACGAAACGATGATTATCCAATTATCTCCTAACGCCTCTCATGGTGACAATTATGATGGAAATATATTTATATGTGATATATATTATATTTATATTGTCTCTATGATTATTTATTTTTCATATGGATTTTACCTTTATGGTTTCTATAATGGATAAATATGATAATTCCATTTGAGGAAGTGTGGACTACCTCCCCCTCAATGTGATATGACTTGGTCATGGAATACCTGGAACGTATAAAGGATTAAGTTAATGAAATTATATATAGTATTAAATTGTAATTATAATATACCTATTTATCATTATTCTTTCATTCCATTAAATATGAAATATAAATGGAAGTAGTGTTCATGCGTACGTATAGCTTAACGTTTTTATGAACAATGCATTTCATTTATTTTCTTCAAATGTTTTGTAATATTATATATATATATATATATATATAAGATATATATGTTATATATGATATCTAAATCATGAATATCATTCGGGATATAATGGAATTTTGACAACATAGAAAACTTTTAATTATAAGCAGTTCATTTTTGGCTCAAGTACCCAATATAAAAAAAATGACCATTATTAACATAATGATTATTTAATGTTTATAACATGTTAATAAGTGATATAAAAGGAATAATAAATTTAAAAAAGGTTATGAAACATGTAGAAATTAACTTTGGTTTATTATTTTGTATATTAAAGAACGAATGAGTAAAGTCGGACACGACGTAAGGGACTTCGCCTCAATCTTTTTTCATCGAAGATATTTTTATTTATATACTAAATTCTTTTATATGGTTTTTAAACTCCTTTTAATTTTAATTAAATTCAAAGGGAATATTTTTTTTCAATTTATTGTTTTACTGAATGAAAAAGGGAATGTTTTTTAACATACAGGCTGACAATGATCTTTTTTTCACTGCGACAATTATATGATATTTCACTTCCGTAACAAGCCATAATGTTTTTAAAAGAAAATTAAATACCATAAAATATTGTAATTTATTTTGGTATTGAAAATTGTTTTAATGAAGCATTGGTATTTTCAATATCTTGAAATGCTATATTACGATTGAAATCATTAGATGTTATATTTCCATTATGTTTGTTTTATTTGTTATGAATATGTTATGGTTCTTGTATATTGTTTATGTATATCGGTGGTTCTGTGATAAACCTAGGGAGGGTGAAACCAAGATAGATCTCTAATGCCTTAGGTAACATGATAGAGGTAAATTTTAATGTTTCTTCAAAGAGATTTAGGGAATATACTATGATGTGTGTTCCAAATATGACTCCCTATGTTGCAGTGAAAGAGACAGCGTAAGTGAATTATGGATGACTCAAGTTACCATTATTATTTATGATATATATATGTTATTCATAAATATTATGATTTAATGAGGTTTGTTAATGATATTATGTTTTTTATGTATTGATGGACTAATGTTTTCTTTCTTTATTAAATAAAATTTTCTGAACTTTTTATGCTCATCCCAAGTCATTAAAATATTTTTCACTGGGTATGAGGAATGGTAAGAGAAAGGATGAATTCAAGAGGATTTATATCAAGAAAATAACTCTTGTTTTGTTTTACGAGTTTTTATTTTATGAAAAAAATTGATACTGAGTAGATGTTTTTACATGTAATATTCATGATGTAATGTAATAGTTATGGCATAATTTTCTAAAACCCTAAACCTATAAAGAACCTCAATGTGAATTCATGACTTAACTAAGGATTATGTAATGTTTAAGGATGGGGCCTTATAGTTGGTATTAGAGGTCAGTTTATATATCTTTATGAGTAAGTTTACTGTTAAATAAATATCCATAAATTAATTTATGGTCAGATTTAAATTATATAGCATATATAGAATACCATGTTGATTAACCTAAGATATTTTTGTTTTCAAAATGGTTTTCCATAGAAGAAATATGGAAGCAATGATAAGAGGACATATAGAGGAAAACAACCTTCCAAATCAGCATCCTGAGATGGGGAGAATCAGAATTGAGCAGTTTTTATAGTGATGGAATAGTAGAATTCCACTATAAATCATGGTGGTATCAATTCATGAGATCAAACAGGTCAACAATAGAGGAGCATGCCAGTAGTGGAGAATTTCATGAGGCAACATCCCCAATCATTTAGAGGATCATCAGGACCTATGATTGCTTAAGGGTGGAATAAAGAACTGGAGAAAATTTTTATTTTCAGAGGGTGTTCAGAACATCAAAGTGTTAACCATGTTGTTTACCGTTTTTAAGGTGAAACAGACCAGTGGTGGTCGATGGTGAAAAATTTTTGGGATAGTGAGAATATTTATTATCTTGATTCGGATGAATTCAAAGTTATTCTTATTGAGAAATGTTTTCATATGGTGGTTTGTCTTAGTATGGAAAAACAATTCATGGAATAGAGGGATGAGGATGACTCAGTGGAGTAGTATGAAAAAACATTCTCTCTGTTGGTAACGTATGCTTCATATTTCATAGGGGATCTTGATAGAAAATCAATATTTTTTTTACTAAGGATTAAATCCATTGTATAAAAGGTATTTAGATTCATGTGAGTTCAAAATTTATGAAAAACATGTTCCATAAGTGGATAAGGTGGAATTGGCGTTTGTCGATGATCATTTTTTCTTTGAAAAACAATAGAATAAGAGGTTGATGTGGAATTTGAAAGGGAATAACTCTTCAAAAAAGTCATATGGTAAGAAACATAACTTTACAATTTGTGAAAATTGTGGTCAAATGTATATTGTGGAATGTAATTTCAATTCTGTTAAGTTCTATTAATGTGGTAAAATGGGAAATAAGGTTCAAAATTTCACTGAAAAAGATAATTGTAATGGTACGAAAAAATATGATTTACAATTAGTAAAATTTTTTATGTGTAATTAAATGGGAAATTATGGAAATGAGTGTCCAATTAATAACTAAAATTTGGGAAATCGTCAGGACTACTAGTTGAAAGGGGTGGTGAAGTCCTTTACAACTACTTCAATAGATAGTGGGCCATCAAATGAAGTAGTATCATGTAAACTGTTTGTTTATTTAGATTATACCCATGTATTGTTTGTTTCAGGGTCTACACATTCATTCATTTCTGATAATTTTTTCAATAAATTAAGAATTCCATCTCAATATATGAATCATGAACATATGGTAAAAACACCAGGCATAAATTTTGAGTCAAAAAGAAATTATAAGAACCTTCTAGTCTTTGTGTGTGGAAAAAATATACCCACAAACTTATTGATTTTCCTCTAGTGGAATTTGATGTTATTTTGGGTATGGATTCACATTTTATTTATCATGAAAATATTGAATAATGAGATAAAGAGGGTTACATTGTGAAATAATTTCATTTTATGTTCATGAATGAACCCCTATGTTTGATAACACATCAGGAAGATGAGAAACTTCTAAAATATGGTAATGAATCTTACCTTGCACAAACTGTTGAAAAAAATGAACTGTTGAGATTAATGATGTGTCGGTGGTAAATGAGTATCATAATGTTTTTCCTAATGCATTTCCACGTATGATACCTGATCGAGATGTTGAATTTACTGTTGACTTAGATCCCAATTCTATGCCAATTTCAAAACCCCCTTATCGAATGGCTCAAATTGAACTTTTTGAGTTAAAGAATCAATTGTAGGAGTTATTAGGTAAATGATTCATTTGACCTAGCACATCACCATGGGGTGCTCCTTTCTTGTATTTTAAAATGAATATGGTTCAATGAGACTTTTAATTGAATGTAGATCATTAAATAACAACACTGTTAAGAACAAGTATCCTTTACCTCATATTAATGATTTCTTTGATCAGCTACAGGGAGGTCATTATTTTTCAAAGAATTAATTGAGGATGGGGTTTCATAAGTTGAAAGTAAAGGAATCAGAAATTACATAGACTATGTTTCATACTAGATATGAAAATTAAGAATTTGTAGTTATGCCTTTTGGGTTAAAAATTATCCAACTGTATTCATGGATATTATGAATAGAATTTTTCCTGAGTTCTTGGATAAGTTTTTGGTTGTGTTTAATGAAGATATTTCGGTTTATTCCAAAACTAAATAGACACAAGAAATTCATTTAAGGGTTTTCTTGAAAACCTCAAGAGAAAACAAATTGTATGGGAAATTAAACAAGTGTGTTTTTTGGTCACAAAAAATTTCAATCCTTGGTCACATTGTTTCAAAAAATGGCATAAATGTTGATCCTGCAAAAAAAAGTTCTTGAATAATGGCCAAGACCCACAAATATAACCATGATATGCTATTTTCCTGGTTTAAAATGTTATTACAGAATGTTTGTTGATAATTTTTCATGGTTATCAACCCCATTGAAAAAGTTAACTTGAAAAGGTGTTATGTTATTTTTGAAAAAATTATGTGATGACTGTTTTTAATAATTCAAAAGAAGATTGGTGAATGATCCCACTTTGAAACTACCTTCTAGAAATACTATGTGTTTTATCTATAGTGATGCTTCATTGAAAGTAATATGTTTTGTCCTAATGCAGAATGATAAGGTAATTTTTATGCTTCACATCAGTTGAAACCTCATGAGTTAAATAACCCAACACATGATTTGAAATTAGCTGCTATTGTTATTTTCATTAAAAAATTTGAAGCATCTTATGTATGGAGTAAAATGTAAAATATATACAGACCACAAAAGGTTTTAGTATATATTTAATCAGAATGAATTTTATATGAGACAGAGGATATGGTTATAATTAATCAATGATTATGATTGCACAATTCATTACCGTATAGTAAAGTAAAATAATGCAGCGGACAATTTGGGTCAGAAATGTAATTCTACATTAACCATGTTACATTTGGAATAAGATCTTTTGATTAATGATTTAATGATGTTTGGAATAGAAGTTGTTGGTGCAAGAGATTCCATTGATTTGTTTCAGGTGTCAGTGAAAACATCTCTATCAGACAGAATTAAGCAAGTGCATAAGGAAAATATTGGGTTGTAAAAAATAAAATCTTGGTTCAGTAGGGTATGTTACCATAACTTTACATTGAAAAAGATTTTGTTTTGAGGTTTGGGAAGAGATTATATGTGCCTTGTGATTCATAGTTAAAGAAATAGTTTTTATGTAAATCTCATAGTTCTCTGTTTTTACTTCATCCTGACAATACTAAGATGTACAAAGATATTCAAGAGTATTACTTGTGGGATGGAATTAAAAGAGACATTGCTGACTTTACTGTGAAGTGTTTGACTTGTCAATAAGTTAAAATTGAGAAACAGTTACCAAAATGGGATTCTTTAGCATTTACCAATGACAGAGTGAAAATGGGAAAATATATCCATGGGCTTCATTGTGGGATTACCAAATACATTTTGAGGTAATAATGATATCTAGGTTATCATTGATCAATTGACTAAATCATCTCATTTACTTCTTATTCAAGATACATTATCTCTAGATCAACATTTTAAATTGTATGTTAAAGATATTGATAGGTTTCATGGAGTTACCCTCTCCATTGTATCATATCATGATCCCCGGTTTACTTTAAACTTTTGGAAAGGCATTTAGAAGTCATTAGGTACTAAATTAAATTTTAGAACAACATTTTATCCTCAATTAGATGTGCAGTTAGAATGAACAATTCAAACATTAGAAGATCTGTTATGTGCTTTCCCAGTGGATTACTAGAGAAGTTGGGACAAATTTTTTTATATGGTTGAATATTATTATAAAAATATTTTTCATTATAATATAAAAATGTAACAATTCGAAGCATTATATGGGAACTAGTATCGAAATCCCTCTTTTTGGGATGTATTTGGTGAAATGAAGTTGATGGGACAATAATTGGAAGGAGAGATAAAAAATGATAATTTGATTCAGAAGTACATTAGAACAACTCAGAGTCAGAAGAAAAGTTTTATAGATAAATGGTCGAACGATCTTTATATTGTGGTAGGTGACCATGTCTTTCTTATAGTTTCTCTATGGAAATGAGTGATGTATTTTGGTAAGAAGGGAAAGCTCTGTCTGAGGTTCATTGGACCCTATGAAATTTGGGAGAAAGTCGGATAAATTGCGTAAAAAGTGGATTTTCTTCAAATTTTATCCCAGGTACACAGTGTTATTCATGTTTCAATGTTGAGAAAGTATATTCTGGATCCAACTCATGTTTTGAGTTCAAAGGTATTTTCGTTGGAAGATATTATCTTATATAAGAAACAACCAATCCATATTTTTGACTATAGAGACATTATGTTGCGAAATAAGGTAATCCATCAGGTAAAAGTTGTGTGACAATACCATATGGTTAAAGAGGCAACATGGGATTCTGAGAATGATATGAGGGATAAATACCCCCTTTTATCTAATTAGTGAATAAAATTTTGAGGAAACGATTTCCAAAAGGGTGGAAGTATGTAACATACCATGTAAGTAATGAATATAAAATTTTCATATTTATTAATTTTTGTGAATTAAATATTAATTTTATTTTAAAAGGGGATACTTTTTTTGATTGCATTTCTGATATGCAACAATGGGTTTCATTGAAATCTTACGTTGCACAGAATGTTGTGTTATACTCATAAATAACAAAATAATATTATTATTTTAAAATGTTGTTGATACATAGTCATTTTTTTGGCAGGAATGAAAATAATTAAATAAAGTATTATTGCACATGTTTTTTAAATGTATTTACATTTTTCAAATAAAAGTGGGAGACTTAAAGTGTGAATGAATCCAATTTTAATCAAAAATACTCTAATTTTTTTTAAAAGATCGATTTACTACCTATGGATGGTGAACCATTTTTATATACAATTTTTTCACTTTTATATGTCATATTTTACAAAATAAACATCTTATTTAGATGCGGGACATCAAAATTTACTTTGGATTAATTTTTGGCGTGTTTTTGATAACATTTATTTTATAATGAATAATGAAAAATACTGCATTTTAATTCAAAACTACCATTTCAATCTAATTTATTTATATATTTAGATTGTCATTTTAATTGGGTTTAAAGTGTAATTGTTTTATATTTTTACTATTTAATCCAATTTTGTTCAATCTAAGTAATTTTATTTTGAAATTGGACATAAACACATGTCAATTCTTTCGTTGTTTTTACTTCTTAAAAACATGCTTTTTGGTTTTGACAATACGAATTAATTTTAAATTAATTTATGCAACTAGTGTGATTTCAATTTGGAAAAATGGATTCCATATTTGAAATTTGGAGGTAAAAATTGTGTAAATAGGTAACATTTAGTTTTAATCATTTTGAATAGTAACATCAGTAAATATTTTATTTACTATGGTTAATGAGTAAATCTACTAAATAATAGTAATAAAAAAAATTATAATAATATTTAATTACCCTAACACATGTCTTAACCCTACTGGATGAAACATATACGACCATGGGAATCCTTGTGTCAATTTTGGGACCCCATGGTGCCACTAGTAAGTGAAAATGACATTTTATAAAAATTAATTTAAACTTAAGGAAAATGTAACATAAACATGTATATTTTAGTATGAAAATTTTTATATGGGGTTATATAATTGATATATTTGAGTATAAATATTCATTATAAAGAAAAAAATATTTAATAGATCATGTTATTTTATTAATAATTCTTATACATAATATAAATTTATTTATTTATGACACAATGATGATGTAATGATTACCTCATTAATGAATGTTTTAAGTAAATGGGATTATAAATATTAAAATGAATTTATTTTGAAATTTTTTATGACATCCACGAATTTTATAGATGATTATGAGTTGTTATATTTGATTTAATGATGTATTTTTGAAATAATCAAGTTGTTTTTGATTTTTTTAAATGTCATGATATTAATAGTTTATAAATTAAATAAAATGAATTTTAAAATAATTAATATTTTATTAAATGATAAAATAATCCAAAAAATATATGACTTGACCAACTGACAAATATTATGTTAAAAATTTCATTAATATTTATTTTGCGTCTCTTGAAATTTTCTCATAAATATATTAACCATATTGTATGAATATATAAGAGGATATGGTAAAAGTTAAATAAGATTAACAAAAGATTAAATAAGAATGACAAGGATTAAAAATATCCAAAACCTATCCAATAATTATTGGATAATTTTATTTCTAATTATATGCAAATTATGTTCGAATTAAATATGTTTTGGACTTTTTGAAAATGAAAATAATATTAATATAAACTAATACATTAAAACATTCTTAAAGAGCCTGTCCTCCCTCTTATAAAAGGCCACCACTCCTAACCCTTTACTCACACCTATCAAGCCCCTTGGCTCATCCAAAATATCCTCCAACAAGTCCCCAATATTCCTCTATTCCACCTAGAAGCCTAATATTTGGAATAAGTCAATTCAATAAAGGTTTTTGGTTCAAACCAAAGGGTGTTACCTAATTTAAAGGTAACATATTATCTCGAGTTATTTTCCTTTATTTTCCTTCTCCAATCCCATAAACTCTCTTTATTCCATTATTTTATAATAGCACCAGTATATTGAATATATCAGGATGTTGTTATGAGAAATATTCTAACTAAAATTCCACACACCTCCATCAAAATGATACGAACATACCATTTCGATTGATGACGAACTATTGCCTCACGAAATAATGATTGTTCAATTATCTCTTACTGCCTATCATTTTGGCCATTATGATGGTAATATATTTGTATATTATATATATTATATTTATATTGTGTCTATGCTTCTGTATTTTTCATTTATATCATAGCTTTATGGTTTCCATAATGGGTAAATATGATAATTTCATTTGAGGAATTGCGGACTACCGTCCCCTCAAAGTGATATCACTAGTTCATGCCATACATGGAACCTATATGGGATGGAGTTAATGAAATTATATATGATCTTATACTGGAATTATAATATACCTATTGATCATTACATTTTCATTCAATTAAATACTAAATAGAAATGAAAGTATCTTTCATGAGTACATACGACTTATCGTCTCCATGAACAGTGCATTTCATTTATTATATCCAAATGTTACGTACAATTATAAATACATATATATATACTTTATATATATGATATATATGATATTTAATTAATTAATATCATTATTTAGATAATATACTTTTGACCACATAGACAACTTGTAATTAAATGAAGTTCATTTTTTACTCAAGTACCAAATATCGACCAAACGACTGATATTAACAGAAATTATTATTCAACATTTATAATGTGGAAATAAGTGATATAAAAATATTAATAAACTTTAAAAAGTTTCTAAAACTACTATAAATTAAAATTATTTTATTATAAAAGATATTAAAGAACACAGAAGGCAAGTTTAACATGAGGTAAGGGACTTCGTCTCAATCTCCTTTCATTGAGGCGTATTTTGATTTATAAAAGAATTTATTTTATAAAGTGTAAAAAATCCATTTAATTTTCATTTCATTCAAAGGGAATATTTTTCTTCTACGTATAGTTTTTGTAAATGAAAAATGGAATGTATCTTTTTATCATACACACTGGAAATGGCCATTCCACCATCATGAGCATTATTTGATATTTGGCCTCCTTATCAATCTGTGGTGTTTTTAAAAGGAAACAAAATACATTATAACCTTTTTAATTATTTATGTATTGAAAATGGTTTTGAGAAAGCATTTGTTATTTCAATATCATGAAATGATATATTATGATGGAAATGTGGAAATGTAATCTTTCATTTATGTTTGTTTTTTTGTGTGTTATGGATATGTTATGGTTATTGGGCATTTTTTACATATATAGGTGGTTCTGTGATAAACCTAGGGCGGTTGATCCCGAGATAGCTTACCAATGCATAACACGATGGAGGTAAATTTCAATTTATCTCCTAAGATATTTATAAAATATTCTATGGTGGGTATTAGAAATGTAACTCCCTACATAGCTACGAAAGCTACAATGTAAGTATGTAACGTATGCCACAAGTTACATTTATGATGTATGATTTCTATGTGTTATTGATAAATATTATGATTTCATGAGGTATGTTAAAGTTATTATGTTTTGTATGCATTGATGGAATAATGGTTTATTTATTTATTTTGTAATCCTTACTGATCTTTTCTGCTCATCCTTAGTCTTTGAAATGTTTTTCAGAGGGTATATGGAAGGGTAAGAGAAATGAATAATTCAAGAAGATTTATATCAAGAAAAGAACTCTTTTTTTCATTTAAGAGTTTTTATTTTATTACAAAAATGGATACTAAGTAGTAGTGTCTACATGTCATATTCATGATTTAATGTAATATTTATGGCCAAATTTACTAAAACACTAAACATGAAAAGATCCTCAATGTGAATTCTCGACTTAACTCAAGATTATGTAATGTTTAAGGTTTGTCCTTTTTCCTTTTTTTTAATAAACTAAATTTTTATTTATGTCATTCAATGCACAAAGTCTATCATTCCTTTCATTGGAAACAAATTCAAATATGTTACATGGAAGATCAACTTGAAACACATTATATGGAACATCAACTTGGAATTTGTTACACTAAACATCTACATGGTGTATGTCACATGAAACACTAACTTGGAGTATGTTACACACAACATTGATGTTTCTATGAGACATCATTTTATTGTTATAATTATTTAAATCAGATAATTATAACCTATCCATTAAAATTTTTAAGGTGAATAATAATAACTAAATTTAAAATAGTTTTTATAATAGGTTTATTGAAATAAAACATATTTATAAGAAATGATATAATTTTTGTAAAAAGTCCTTATATGTTTAAAAATAATATTTTCTCAAAATGAACTACTTGTAATTTCATTATGGGAAAAATAATAAAATTATGTTCAAACAAATTTAGAAATAAAATTTAATAATAAAATTATTATTTTTAATTTCTATTTTTAAAATTAGATTAGGGTAAATTTTTAGGATATTTCTAAGAAACATCATTTTTGTTTGAATATTGAAAATATTTGATTTCAATTCAATACCGATTTTTAATCTAATTTATTTATATCGAAAACCTATATTTTAAATTTTTCTTACCATTTAAATGGATAATAGTTTTACCTATTAATATTGTAACGACCCAAAATTTTGAATAATTCTTGTTTTCTAATTGTGTGTGTTATTTTATTTTGGATACTCAATGAAACTATTTCATTTGATAACATGAGTATAATTAAAATGAGACCATTGCGTTTTGACTATTATATGGCCATTGGTCAATATGACCACTGGAAACTAAACGTTTTGATTATTGTCTCTAAATACAAGTAATCTTAGTTAATTAATATAGAAATAAGATTCGAGGGCCTCACCTAGTAGTCTTGGACCGATTGAAACCCATCTAATAGAACTTGGGAAGGAGGTAGCATCACTGGGCTTTGCTCTGGACCAAATCAAAGCCAAACTTCATCGTGTGAAGCTAGAACAGAATCGCCTTCACGAGAAGTTCAAACTGATATAAATTACTACTCATGCGATGTTGGCCGAGCCTCCCTCGGATTCTCTCATCTTAGCACACCTTACACTTAGGTCATATGCTGGTGTGATAATGGGCGATGTAAGGAGACCGTAACTACCTTGTGTAATCCATTGTTTTAAATAAAAATTGGGATTTCTTCTTATGATGATGTTTTTGAATTTTCAAATGACCGGATACATATAGTATGCATATTTTTGATTAATTTTAGAAAAAAGATATTTTAAAAAAGTTTATGTAAACCTTAAATAATTAAAAATGTGTAATGATATTCGAAAAATGGTCTTCAACAATTATGTCCAAAACGAAATTTAGATTCTAATAAGATTAACTTGATTTTTGATGAATAATAAATTATGAATAGTGATTTTATGCTTAGGATTAGTAATGTGACCAAATAGATTAGTGATCTCAGTTAAAGAAAGTATTAATATAATCTAGGCACCTTGATTAAGAAATGTGATTCAATAAAATGGTAAAATAATGGTTTCAAAAATTATTATTCAAGTATTAGTTTTTTTGGGTGAATAGTGTTTTTTATTTAAAAAATAAATTAAAAATATTTGGAAAAATTATTTTTATAAAATGGATTTCATTTTTGAACTCAGAGCATCGATATTATGTTAAGGTAATTTTTGGGGTTTTTTAAAAAAAATGAATTTTCGGTGAATAGTGTATTTATTTAAAAATTAAATTAAAAATATTTAGAAAATTATTTTTATAAAATGGAGTTAATTTTTTAAATCAGAGCATGGATATTAGGTTAATGTGAATTTTTGGGTTTTTCTGAGACAGTTGAATTTTCAGTGAATAGTAAAAATACAGTTTTAGGGTTTCGGTATGTTTAATGACATCATAACTCTGTCATGATGATTCCATGAGATATTTTTATGGATGGTCGACTAAAGGGGATGAATTATTGTATGAGGTGTCCCATGTTTCCAATACCATGGGCAAATACCATGGGCAAGCCCATGGTTTTTCCAAAACCACCAATGAGGTGTCCTTTGGCCATTAATGCCTTGTCCCCTCACTTTCCCTATAAATACCAAGAACTTCTCTCATCCATTCGACTCCCCACTCTCACCCAAAGAATTTTGGGTCTCATTACCTCACATGTAGTCCTCCCAAGTTTCCCCCAAGCCCTCACGGTCCCAACCATTGAGTTTTAAGAGTTACGTTTTAAGGTAAGGGATCCTACCTCTCTCTTTCTTTTCAGGTAACCTCTTTTATGTCATTTATTTTACACTCCATGATATTATGTTGGAGAATGTTCTTTTATATTCATTTTACTTATCTTTTCATGTTCATATGATGATGGACCCCCTCTTTCTCTCATTAATGAATTTTAATAAACATTATGTGGCGTCGTTAGGCTTCCGAATTTTTAAGGGATTCGTTCACCTTTCTCATTTTTTAATGTTCTACTTTCACGTCAAGTCTTTCATTTTTTTTATTATGTTGGGGTATGATCTCTATATCTATAATACTGATCTTTTATGTTTGTATGATGAGAGACCGTATTTTATCTCTTCAATTCAGTATTTTGAGTTTTTAAGTGGCACCGTTAGGCCGCCGAATTTTTAAGGGATTCGTTCACCTTTCTCATTTTTCAAAGTTCTACATTCATGTCAAGTCTTTCATGTTACTTTTTATTATGTTTGGGGTATTATATCTCTATCAATAATACTTATCTTTTATTTTCATATTATGAGAGACCGTATTTTATCTCTTCAATTCATTATTTTGAAGTTTTAAGTGGCGTCGTTAGGCAGCCGAATTTTTAAGGGATTTTTTTCACCCTTCTCGTTTTCAAGAACTATTTCCATGTCAAGTCTTTCATGTTCCTTTTTATTATGTAGGGGTATGATATCTATATCATTCATAATGATCTTTTATGTTCATATTATGAGAGACCCTATTTTATCTCTTCAATTCAGTATTTTGAAGTTTTAAGAGGCACTGTTAGGCTGCCAAATTTTTAAGGGATTCTTTCACCCTTTTCGTTTTCAATACCTATTTTCATGTCACGTCTTTCATGTTCCTTTTTATTATGTTGGGGTATGATCTATATATCTATCATACTGAAATTTTATGTTCACTTGATGAGAGACCCTATTTGACCTCATCAACTCATTTTTTTGAAGTTTTAAGTGATGTCGTTAGGCTGCTGAATTTTCATAAGAGAAATCTTATTTTTTTCCTCCTGCCATGTTTTTCAATTCATATGGTATGTCTTTCAAATTTTATTACCATTTTCTTATATCCATTATATTATGACCCTATACTGTGTTATGAATCATTTATGAGTGGGTGACTCATTTCCCCTCTCTTTTCAATGTTTTCTAAAACCCTGTAACATAGCCGTTATGCAGAAGAATTTTCATCTCAAAATGTCTCTCCATTTTTTCTCAAATTCTTTTAAATTATTAAGTGAATACTCAAAGATCTTTTTCTACAGGTGTATTCACATATATATCAATATTTTCGATTTTAATTCTGGGATTTACATACAAGAAACCCGAATTCTTTTTTTTTGTGGGTTTAAAGTGACAAAAAGATAATGTCTTTAAAGCAGTTTTAAAACGTTATTATTATGAAAGGAAACCCATTTATTTTATGTTATATGGGTTGTTTATGAAATTATTGATGATGATATATGTTTCTCAAATGATTATAAAGACAAATTAAGAGTTCACGCTGATAGCGCTCCAATGAATTGGGTAATGACTTAATCTCTAGAGATGACCTTTTAGACTAATACCTTGGTGAATAACCTTGGTAATTTTTAATGACACCTTGGGGATGGACCTTGGTGAAATGAAATGGTTGTAAATATCAAATGTTTTATCCACATCTTCAATCTTTGAAAAATGTTATTTTTATTATGATATATCTCATGATTTCATTCTCATGCCTTAAAGTTCTTTTCATGACCATATTGAAGTATCTCAAGTTCTCGTGTAAAATGGTTCTCTTGTTTCCCTTACTAGGCCTTCTGCTGACCCTTTCTTTTGATGTGTATCCCCAGGTTATGAGATGCAGTAATGAACCTAGGATGAACATGAGGAGAATCCATTCAAGTGTTTAAGAATAATGTTTTATGTTTTCATGTTTTAAGTTCCCGGTTTCAAAGACACTAATCCTTAAAGGTCCTTGGTTTTGTAAAATGTAATGAAAGTTTATGGGATAAAAAGGCGGGATTCTATTGTTGGTATCAAAGGATGGATTAGTTATTTGTGGAAATTAGGATATGAAAACTTGAGGAAGAAGCCTATATAATTTTTTATATATAGGAAATCTTCCTGGTATTTTGGTGAGTATTGAGTAATGGGTTGCCAAGCAAATACATCCATGTCTGGATACGAGCAGGTAGAGGTGGCTCTGGCATAGATGTACATAGAGGTAAAACCCAAAAACACCACTTTGATCTAGAGTCAAATGGGATCTGTTACACGACAATGGGCCTTGCTACACTCTTGGTTACGACACACCCATGGGATATTCTTTGGTAATTTCATAAGCTTAGTATGAACCATTGTTAAAAGAAAAGAGATAAAATAAAATAAAGATTCACATGAGAATATATGATCACAGATAACCTAGATGGGAACCTACGGGATCACAAGATAGGGTATAATTTTCTTCTACAAGTTATCCTTATATGCTTTAAGTTCCTTTTCATGATTATTGGATAAATATTTAAGCCCCTCATTAATCTTTCTCTTATTAGTTAATGGTGGGAAATGGAAGAACATGTCCCAACAACCAATGTGATAGGAAAGGCGACGATTGACGTATGAATATGACAGAGATGATTAGGGGATTAAAAGATGATTATTATTTTGGAAGATGTTCACTATCTTGGGGACCCTATATGATTGAGGTAAATAGATTACTATGGTATATTCATTGAGGAGTAAGGTTGAATTATATTTTGAAGAATCGATGAATTTAATGTGGACTTATAGTAATTTCGATTACTAATGGGAATGATTAACCTATCTTGGGTAAAATATGTTTAGGTCAGCTACTTTTGTTATAAGATGTTAGGAGTGGTTGATTTTGTTTGGAGATGAACACTGATGTTTATTTTGGAAGACTATGTTATCAAATCCTTCTTTTATTTGGGTTTCAATCTCAGTTTGGTTTATTTGAGGAATTTTAAGGACCATTATTTATGAAATGGTATATGATGAACTTTGGGTAGTACCATGTAACTTTGAAGATTTAAAATTAGTTTCCATTCCTATGGGATTATTTCTTTTTGACGAGTAATTTTACCTTACCCTTTCTATTTTTGGGATAATGTTTAAATATAGAAGAAATAGATAGTTAATCTTTTGTGGATTATGTGATTCTCTAGAAGATGATTCTTATGTTTTGATGAGACCAAGTAGTTTTGAATGCTCGTCGTTTGGAGAAAAGATTAGTTTTGGTAGAAACTTATTAAAGGATGGAACTCTACATGAATGTAGGTATATTTCCTTATGTTTTAGTTCTATTTAGTAAAATAATTCCTCAAAATTATGAAAAGAAATGTAAAACAAAAATATATTTGGTTTAGGTTTCCTACTAGGTAATCAAAGACCTTTTACACACATCATAAGTTTGGGATTTTCTCGTGGTCAACTTTCTCCTAATAATGTTTTCAATCACACTCCACCAAAACTTGACCCTTTGTTTTTTCTTCCATATCCATGTTTTCCACCATGGAATCCTAGTATGGGATAACTCGGGTGACCTTTGTACTTCCCTTTCGTTCTTTTAAAGTAATAGTTTTACTGACACGTTTTCCGATGAGGGACTTTCAATAAAATTTTAAAACCCAATTTTAAAAATTGCGATGACGCAATTTCTTAAGGGGGAAGATTTTAATGACCCAAAATTTTGAATAAATCTTGATTCCTAATTTTCTGTGTCATTTTATTTTTGATACTCAAAAATACTGTTTCATTTGATAACATGAGTATAATTAAAATGAGACCGTTGGGTTTTAACTGTTATATGACCATTGGTCAATATGACCACAGAAAACTAAACGTTTTGATTATTGTCTCTAAATACAAGTAATCTAGGTTAATTAATATAGAAAGAAGATTAGATGGCCACACCCAGTAGTGTTAGACCGATCGAATCCCATCTAACAGAACATGGGAAGGAGGTAGCAGTACTAGGCATTGCTCTGAATCAAACCCAAGCCGAACATCATCATGTGAAGCTAGAACGGAATCTCCTTCGCGATAAGTTCAAACTAATAGAAATTACTACTCGTGCGATTTTAGCTAAGCCTCCCCAAGATTCTCTCACCTTAGCACACCTTAAACTTAGGTCCTATGCTGGTGTGATAAGGGGCTATTTAAGAAGACCGTAACTGCCTTGTGTAATCCTTTATTTTAAATAAAAATTGGGATTTCTTCTTATGATGAAGTTTATGAATTTTCAAATGACCGGATAAATATAGTATGCATATTTTTGATGAATTATATAAAAAGGATATTTTAAAAAAAAGTTTATGTAAACCTTAAATAATTAAAAATGTGTAATGATATTCAAAAAATGGTCTTCTACAATTATGTCCAGCACCATATTTAGAGTCTAATAAGATCAACTTGATTTTTGATTAATAGTAAATTATGAATAGTGATTTTATGCTTAGGATTAGTAATGTGACCCAATGGACTAGTAATCTCACTTAAATAAAGAATTAACATAATCTAGGCACCTTGATTAAGTAATGTGATTCAATAAAATGGTAAAATAACAGTTTCATAAATTATTATTCAAGTATTAGTTTTTTCAAGTGAATAGTTTTTTTAATTAAAAATTAAATTAAAAATATTTAGAAAATTATTTTTATAAAATGGATTTCATTTTTGAACTCATAGCATCGTTATTATGTTAAGGAAATTTTTGGGGTTTTTTCTTAAAAAATAAATTTTCGGTGAATAGTGTATTTATTTAAAAATCAAATTAAAAATATTTAAAAAATTATTTTTATAAAATGGAGTTATTTTTGAAATCAGAGCATTGATATTTGGTTAATGTGAAATTTTGTGTTTTTTATGAGAAAGTTGAATTTTTAATGAATAGTAAAAATACAGTTTTAGGGTTTTGGTATGTTTAATTACATCATAACTGTGTCATGATGATGCCATGAGATATTTTAAGGGATGGTCGACTGAAGGGGATGAATTATTGTATGAGGTGTCCCAAGTGGCCTATACCATGGGAAAATACCATGAGCAAGCCCATGGTTTTTCCAAAACCACCAATGAGGTGTCCCTTGGCCATTAATGCATTGTCCCCTCACTTTCCCTATAAATACAAAGCAATCCTCTCATCCATTCGACTCCCCACTCTACCCCAACGAAGTTCTGGTCTCATTATCTCCCAAGGAGTCCTCCCAAGGTGCCCCAATGCCCTCAAGGTCCCAACCTTTGAGTTTGAAAAGTTACGTTTTAAGGTAAGGGATCCTACCTATATCTTTCTTTTCAAGTAATCTATTTTATGTCATTTATTTTATGCTCCATGATCTAATGTTGGAGGATGTTATTTTATATTCCTATTACTTCATTTTTCACGTTCATATTATTATAGACCCCCTCTTTCTCTGATCAATGAATTTTAAGAATGTTTAAGTGGCGTCGTTAGGCTGCCGAATTTTTAAGGGATTCGTTCACATTTCTCATTTTTCAAAGTTCTACTTTCACGTCAAGTCTTTCATGTTCCTTTTTATTATGTTGGGGTATGATATCTATATCTATCATAATGATCTTTTATGTTTATATTATGAGATACCCTATTTGATATCTTCAATTCAGTATTTTGAAGTTTTAAGTGGCGCCGTTAGGCTGCCGAATTTTTAAGAGATTCGTTCACCTTTCTCATTTTTCAAAGTTCTACTTCCATGTCAAGTCGTTCATGTTACTTTTTATTATGTTGGGGTATAATCTCTATATATATTATACTTATCTTTTATGTTAATATTATTAGAGACCATATTTTATCTCTTCAATTCAATATTTTGAAGTTTTAAGTGGCACCGTTAGGCTGCCGAATTGTTAAGGGATTCTTTCACCCTTCTCGTTTTCAATATCTATTTTCATGTCTAGTCTTTCATGTTCCTTTTTATAATGTTGGGGTATTTTATCTATATTTATCATACTGATATTTTATTTTCATAAAATGAGAGACCTTATTTTATCTATTCAATTCAGTATTTTGATGTTTTAAGTGGCGTCGTTAGGCTGCAGAATTTTTAAGAGATTCTTTCACCCTTCTCGTTTTCAAGACCTATTTTAATGTCAAGTCTTTAATGTTCCTTTATATTATGTTGGGGTTTGATCTCTATATCTATCATACTGATATTTTATGTTAATATGGTTAGAGACCCTATTTTTCCTCATCAATTCATTTTTTTTATGTTTTAAGTGATGCTGTTGGGCTGCTGAATTTTCATAAGAGAAATCTTATTTTTGTCCTCCTTCCATATTTTTCAATTCATATGGTATGTCTTTAAAATTTCATTACCATGTTCTTATATCCATTATATTCTGTCCCTCTAATTTTTTATGAATCATTTATGAGTGGGAGACTCATGTCCCGTCTCTTTTCAATGTTTTCTAAAACCCTGTAACATAGCCGTTATACTGCAGAATTTTCATCTCAAAATGTCTCTCTCTTTTTGTCAAATTATTTTAATTTATTAATTGAATACTCAAAGCTCATTTTCTACATGGGAATTCACATATATATCAAAATGTTCTATTTTAATTCTTGGATTTACATACACGATACCCGATTTCCTTTTTTGTGGGTTTAAAGTGACATAATGATCATGTCTTTAAAGAAGTTTTTAAAACGTTATTATTATTAATGGAAACCCATTTATTTTATGTTTTATTGGTTGTTTATGAAATTATTGATGATGATATATGTGGATCACATGATTATAAAGTCAAATTAAATTTGCGCCCTGATAGCGCTCTAATGTATTGGATAAAGACTTAATATCTAGAGATGACCTTTTAGACTGAAACCTTGGTGAATAACCTTGGTAATTTTCAATGACACCTTGGGAATGGACCTTGGTGAAACAAAATGATTTTCAATATTAAATTTTTTAGCCACATCTTCACGTTATGAAAAATGTTATTTTTATTATGATATATCTCATGATTTATTTCTCATGCCTTAAAGTTCTTTTCATGACCTTATTGAAGTATCTCAAGTTCACAAGTAAAATGTTTCTATTTTTTCCCTTACCAGTCCTTATACTCACCCTTTATATTGATGTATGTCCCCAGGTTATGAGATGTAGTAATTAACCTAGGATGAACATGAGGAGAAGCCTTTCAAATGTTTAAGAAGAATGTTTTATGTTTTCATGTTTTAAGTTCCTGGTTTCCATGACACTAAACCTTAATGATCCTCGGTTTTGTAAAATGTAATGAATGTTTATGTGATAAAAAGGCGGGATGCTATAAATATAATTTAGGTCATCTAGATAAATTTCACTCTAAACTATTGTATAATAACATAGGGAACTTTAAAAGGTTTTTATATTAAGAACCCACATAGTCTACATGACTATGAGATTAGTTTTAAATTAATTTCTTCCCTGAATGTGATTAGAATTTAAAAATATCATTTTAATATTTGGAATCCTAATAATTCATAATTTATAATAAGGTCAAATATGTTTTTGACTAAAAATATTAGTGAATGTGATTAAAATTAATTATAATGCTTAGGATAAAAAATATGTTAATAAAGTATTAAACCATGAATTTATGACCCCAAACAACATAGAATGTTTTAAAAAACACATTTTACAGCCATTACATGGCCATTAAACTTATATTATTGAGTTATTTTGGTTTGGTAAGACTTTTTATGGGTTAAAATTTGGGTACACCGAACTTGTTTTAAAAATGACAGATTTTTCCTTTTCCTTCGCCATAAAAGGATTCCATATCTCTCTATTATTAACACCTCCAAAACCACTTAGGTTCATCCAATACCTTCTCAATACACTTTCCATAATTCATCCAGTCCTCTTATATCCCTTAACATGGTAAAATATCAATCTAAGGATGTCTTTGGGAACAATCTAAAAGGAGTTATCCGATTAATAGGTAATGTGTTCTCTCTAGATCCTTTCATTTATTTTTTATCCACCACTGCACTATATTTATTACAGAATTGTATAAATAAACCAATATATTCAATACACTAGTATTTTTTTATTCTAGTTGTTTTAACTACACTTACACACACCTCTATCTAGTGGGTAAAGAGCATATAATTTATGTGAATGACAAACTACTGGCTCACTGAACGATAATATTTTATTTTTTTCATTTAGAACTTATCGTGAACTACATTATAATGGAAAATATATTTAAATATGTCTAATATTGTATTTATTATATCATTAATCTTATTTATTAATTTCAAAACCCAACTCTTTATTACTTTCCGTTTGGTGTAAATATGTTAATTTCATTTGAGAAGTGTGGACTATCACACCCTCAATAAAATATGATTCGTTCATACAGTACATAGAATGAATTATGTATGGGATTAGTGAATATATTTGATATATATGATATAATAAAGATAGTTTAATCATTATATATATACATATATTCATATATTCATATATACATATATTCCTTTAACTTTATTTCTTTCATCAAGACAATTAAATGGAAATAACATTCATGCTTACGTAAGGCCTACTATCTCCATTAATTGTGTATTCCATATCATACATATATATTATATAGATTATTATAATAAAAATATAATTAATATAAAAAATATTTATATCATGATTTAAATTCTGTAAATAATTATATAAGTATAAGGACCAAAGATATAACAAATTAAGACAAATGTGAAGAGACAAATAAATATTACATGAACTGAAACCTTAATATAGGTTTGTTAGTACGTGGGTAAAATAAGGTAGTAATAAATCCATATATAGTGGTATATATAATAATATGGTTCTAGAAAATATTTATAATAAATTTATATTTATTTTATAGGTTGTTCGATGGAGTACGACTTGATTCAAGACACAAGGCAATGGGATTTCATCTCACATTTTATAACCATGATATGTAAGGTTTATTTACCACTCACTTCTTTTCAGTGGTATGCATACTCACCATGGATTTATTAAATAATTATTATAATTAAATTTATGGGTATTTAAATATACATTTTATGATATTTCTTTTATGGGATTTATGTTTTAAAAGTTAAAAAAGTGATAAAATTGTTTTGCCTCAATTTTTCTTCTTTGAGGCACATGTTTTGTTATACAACTAAATTTTGTTAATGTATATATAATTACTTTTGAAAAGTTAAATCATGAATATAATTATTTTCATGATATTTTGTGATTCATTTAATTTTCTCTTCATACATATAGAGTATGATTAAATATTACCATGTGATAAGAGATTTCTGAAATGATCTCATCTCTTTTCACGACGGTTTATAATTGCGATTCAATTTATGAAAACTCATGATCTATATCTCAAGAAAACACAATAATTTTCTTCTCCTCGGAGTATTAATGATATAAAAAAGATTTATGCATTTTTTCACTCCTTGGTACAGAAGATAATGTTTTATGTAAAATAGTACCACCGCTCTATTCAGTCAAAAATCAACTGTGTTCCAAAAGCATGTTTTATAGAATATTTCCAAAAGATATTTTTTGAATATTTTAAACAAAAATGAACTTAAAAAATATTTATTGTTTTCAAGAATTAAATTATATTTTTTGAAAGTTATTTCCAAATAAAATGGTTTTCTAAGGTTTTTATGTTTCAAAAATATTGTTTTCAATAATGGAAGAATATTTTCCTAAAGCAATGTTTTCAATATGTATTTAAGAATTATTTTCCATCTAAGATGACATCCATTAGTTATACTAATTATGTTTTGAGGAAAATTTTAAATGTTGATATACATATTATTTATATGAATGTATAATGTTTTGATGGTATGATGTTGATGAAAACCATTACTCTTTCACGAGTTATATGCTTTTGAAACACGCTTCTTTTCATGGGATATGTTTATGATGAAATGACTATAAAATCGTTATTTTTCTATAGGTTACTATATGATTACTTGTTTATAATACTCTTTCAATTTCATGGGTTATGACATGTTTTTAATTATCTATCTCAAATTAATATATGATTTCATTATGAGATTGGTGAGACCTATATATCCCTACAATGCATTGGATATTGATTTATATCTCATGCAATAAAAATGGATGGACATAGAAATGAACTCAGTTCAGCATTATAGGGATGAAAAAATAAATGAACACAGTTCAGTATTACAGGGACAGAATGAGGGGTGAACTCGATTCAGTAATAAAGGGATGAAACATGGTGTGAACCCTTTTAAATAAACTACTTTCTCCACTAACATTTTCAAAATATAAATGAAATACCTACTATGTGAATAATTATATATTCTTATGTTTTTTACATAATTACATATTTTATTCCTATGTTATGATGTCATGGATTATGTTATGTATTTCATTTTGATTCATGTCTTAGTAACTGCTAAGCTTTATGCAATCATTCATGTTTATGATCTTTGATATACATGGTAATATATTATATTTTCATGGTTATATTCTCATACCCTTATGATCATGATTATTCTTATGTATCTCACTTTTTTACCCTTACAGATCATTTAATCTCACCACTTTTTTTGTTTCCTAAGCCCATGTTATGAGTATATGTATTATGTTCGATGTGCCTAAGAATGGTGATAATCACGAAGAACCTAGTGGTGGATGATTTTGTTCATTTATGTATGAGTGTTAATGTTTAACTGATTCCAAAGGCACTAGACTAGTACAGTCATTTGGCATCCATTTTTATAATGTCTTATGTATTCTGCAAAAGTTATTTAATCATAATGTTTCTAAAGACTAATTCATTATACATTTTCGGAAAAACTTTTTTTCTATGCACAAATACGTTTTATCTCAAAAAATTAAAATAACACTTTTGGTTATTTTATTTAATTAAATAATTATATTATATATTTAAAAAACATATTTAAAATTTATGTTATGTGTTTCATTGACAATAGATTAAAATCAATCAAATTTTATGCATAAAAAGAAGCATTTTTATAAAAGGTAGTTTAGAAACATAAATTGGATCTCTTATTTTAAAATAATTATTATAACTTTTGAAAGATATATTTGAAAAAATAATATTTATTTTTGAAATCATTATTTTAAAATTGTCTTATTTTCATTATTTGATATTTTTTTAGATGTTTCCTTTTTTGATAAATAGCGAAGAATAATGAATTTTAATTCAAAAATGACTATTAATATAATTTACTTATATAGTTTAATTATATTTTTATTTGGTTTACAATTATATTTATATCAATTATATATATATACCCAATTATGGTCATTTTAATCAATTTCATATTGAAATTGGATTGAAAATCATTTCAATCTTTTAAAAATTTTCACATAAAAATTCCGATTTCCCACATTTGTGTGAATATTTTTAAAGTAATTTCTACCACTTATTTGATAAGAATTTTAAAAAATGTCTTGAATATTTGAATTTATAATATTTTATAATTTTTATTAAGGTAATTATTTCTTACCCAAAATTTATGTGAAAACAGGTAAAATTATTTAAAATGATTAAGAGAAAAACACGTTTACCAAGGTACTAAACATTAACTTAAGGGAAAAATTACCAAGACACTTATAAAAAACCCATTTTTGTATATATTTACAAAACTACACTTCTTGGATATAATATAGACCATTATTGGAGGGACATTATGTAAGGGACACTACTAAATAGTGTTTACCTTTTTTTATTTACAAGAATGTCACTACTTCACAAATATAAGAGGGATCTCATCACCATCCTCTTTCCCACCTATAAGGAATTTTTTCTCATCCTATAAAATTCCAAATAATCTCTATAAATAACTAATATCACACTATAAGCCTCAATTTTTTAATAAATCAAACCAATGAATTATTTTAGTGCAAACTAATAAGAGTTACCTGAAGAAGAGACAATATTCTTAAACAAGCACATTTATTTTATTTCCTTCTCCAACCCTTAATTTATTATTAATACATGATTATAAATTAACCTTTGTATCCAAAATATTCTGATATGCATTTATTTAAAGGTTATTTAATACACACACACACACACTTAAATCAAATGGGATACACAATCATCGTCTTTGTGTGTGGAATACTACAACATCAAAAACTAATGTAATTAGTTCATAAATTACTACATATAAAGGTTGTAAATAATGACAGACTTAACATTTTTATATTATATATATTATATTTATGAATTATTTATTCGTATGATTTTTATATATAAAACATATCTTTATGTTATCCATTTTGTGAGAATACGATTACACTGTTTATGGATGTGTGGACTACCGACACCTCAAAGGGATTTGATTCATTCACACTTTACATGTAATGTATTAATTAATTTTTTATTAAAAATATTCCAAATTTATATAAAAAATTAATTAATATATATACATAATATACAATTATTTCAATCAACAAGACAAGAAAATGGAATCATTACTAATGTGTACACACGTCCTACCATCACCATGAACGATGTAGGTCATTTCATATTTATATATTATATAGATTATTATAAATACATATATAATGAATATATATGATATTAATATCAAAATTTAATTTTATTAAATTATTGAATCATGATCTAATTTATGGGACAAATAATGATATGTCAAAACATGTACGAATTCAATGTGGTAATTTTCTAAAAAAACATTATCATGGAATTATTAATAAATAGTTAATGTAAATTCATAACTAAATAATATATAGAATTATTTGTATAAATATGTATTTTTTATATAATTATAATGAAATTATATTTTTTATTCATTAGGTTTGATCAAGCATGATGAGAGTCAAGACTTACACTATAAGAATTTCATCTCACTTTTAATATTCATGATATACATGCTATATTCACCACTGACTACTTTTATGTGGCATATATACATCCCTAAAAAATTTTAAATCATTTATTTACATAGAATAATGATATTAAAGTTGTAGGTTTATGTTATTATTTTATGTATCTAACGATTAAAATGGTAGTTATGCAGTTAGAGGATTTCTAGTCTCACTGTTATTTGTATGAGACGTAGGACATATTCACCACTCATTTATTATGTATGGTTTATACACTAATAATTAAAATAATATATTACTTTTATCATTAAATTTAATGATATTTAAATATATCTGTTATGATATCTCTTTCGTGGGGTTTATGGTTCAAAAGATACCAAATTGATAAGGTAAGATTGACTCTATTTTTCTTCTTTATGACACAGATTATGTTATGAACATATATTATTTTATGAGGGTAATATAAAACCCTTTGAAACCTTGTATCATGAATGTAAATAATTTCATAATATTATTATAATCATGTAATCTCATTATCTCATGGGATTATGATTCCATGTTACCAAAGTGGTAAGTTTTTACTACTACAATCTCACTATGTATCGGGATTGTTTATGATTATGCTTCTATAAATGAAATATTATGATCCTGTTATAAATAACTCTAATGAATATTTATCCTATTATTATTTATTATATCTTCTTATATTTTCAAAATTTTCCACTCATTGGTAATTGAGATAACTATGAAGTTATTTTTATGAAAATATGACATTAATTCTCTTTTGTGGTCATAAATCTATCTTATTTCAATAAAGTATATTTTAAAATAGTTTAAAAAATCATCTAATATTCTAATATTATTTTTGAACGTCATTTTTTCCAAATTATTATGTTTTTAATAAATGGGTTTTAAATTAATATTCATTATTTTATAATCAATGCACTTTTTACACAGTTTATGATGAAATAAGAATGTTCTAAATGTATGTATTTATCTACCATCATGACCATGATATCATAGAAGCAGCCATTTCAAGATTATTAGAATATTTTAAAAAAAAAATCTAATATTATACAATTTTTTATAAATTATTTTTCAAATTAAAGGTTTTAAAAAATGTTTTAAAAATAATTTTTAAGTGGAATGGATATTTTCCTTTACAAATGTTTTAAATGATCATTCAAAATTAGTTTATATAAAAGATGAATCCCATTGGTGTTATCATGACATATTAGTAATATTAACCAATGAAACCATTCTTAATCTTTCTTTTAATGTTTTATTTTTATGATGTGTTGATTTTTATGAAACCTATTTCATTTTCATGGGTTATATCATTTTTAAATGATTATGAAACACAATTCATGTGAAAAATTATTCTATTATGAGATGTCGGTGAAACAAATTTATTTTACATAGTTAATTATATGATAATTTTTTGATACACATTTCATTTCATGGTTTATGATATGATTTTTATAAAACCCAGTTTTTTTTACGGGACATGATTTGAAAAATGTTGAATTATCTTATAGAACATATATTAATGATTTAATTATATGAAGTGAAAATATATCTACATCCAAAAAATTGGGTATTGATGAATAACTCATGAGTAAAAATGATATTCATGATCCTGATTACATGTTCACATTGTTATGTGTGATCTCGATTACTTGTTCACAATGAAATACATGAAACTGATTACATACTCAAAATGTTGTTAATGGTCTCGATTAGATGTTCATAATTTAATGTACGGACCTGATTAGATTTTCAAAATTTTATTATTGAATATGATTAAATGTTTAAAATTTAATTCATATAATTTTCTTTCATATCCATAATGATATAATCTAAATTTGTTTCTTATGTGTAAGTATATTTGATGGATTCATTTCTTGTCTTTTACATAATGAGTGAACCGGTTTCTATTTATAGATGTTCACAATGTTATAAGATGATATTGTTCTACATTTTAATGTATTATTCCAATGTTATTCTCTCTAAACTAAAATTAGTTTATTTCCTTATGATTCATGTCTTATGAAATGTTAATCTTAGTGCCATGACTCATGAATATGATTTTTCATATTAATGGTATGATCTTCAAATGTTATGACCTTATTGTCATATCATTATGTCCATGTTATTCTTACATATCTCCTATATTTATACCCTTGATGATAATTTGATATCACTATTTCTTATGCTTCCTTTCCCTAAGTTATTAATAAGGGTTTTAAGTAGGAGTAATAATGGGGAAGATATTTAGAAGAGATGTTAAAGATCATTCACCAAATTAGGGGAATGTGTTCCAAGTTTCAAAAAACACTAAAATTTATAGTATTTAGTAATGTAATTTTGTATTATTATAAATATTCATTTAAAATAATGTAATATCAATGTATGTTAATATACGGTCTTTATATCCACAGGTGTGAATACTATAACAAGTATAACTCCAATCGTCAGATTGATATAGGGTTGAAGATCCCCTCCGGATTCAATGACTCATGATGGATCCACTTTCATTTCCTATCAATAACGGATTTCCATAAAAACAATTAAATAGTCCCATAATTCATCAATATTTTTACTCCACTGGTGTTCGAGGGTGCTATTTGTGAATGATCCCCAACCTACTGCACTGGAGAGTTACAGTTCTGAGTAATTTATCCTTTGGGCTAGCTACATTGGTTTATATTTTCCAAGTTAACATTCAAATAGAGATACTTCATATCATTTGAAGACATAAAATATGACCGTATAGAAGATACCACATGTATTACATTGGAATCCTCCTTCAGGTTTTGTTTAGAAATGTTACCATGATTTATCACCACAGAAAACTCCTTCATCCAAAAGATATAATCCTTGGACTAAATATAACATTTAATCCCATCTTGAAAACAATTCTACATAGTTTCCTAGTATCCTTCAAACTCTAGAAAAAAGAGCTATAAATTTTTGAGGTAACCTATGTTGTCCATCATAGACATTCTCTCATAGTTCAACTACATAAACTGATTTATCGTCTCTTGTGTGAGTGTTTCAAGGTAAAATACCTCAAATAACATGTCCAAAAAGTCTATCAACTCCATATTATTCAAAAATCAATCCTATATTTTTATATTCCAATAAAAAATCAGTTTTCAATGTAACATATAAGAAACCAGTTTGACTCTCATCTCTATAGTAGTTTCTATGTTGCAAGGATCATTTAGAAGGAGTCAATCTTGATCTTAACCATCTCAGTTCTTCCGTATACAATAAATACTAGGGTGAGAAAAAACTAGAAATCTCATATCTGGATGGAAATATTCTACACAACCCACCCTTGGTAACATTCTATAAATTTCATAAAGTGATCAATGTTCTTAAAGAACTACTCTTTGGCTCCTTGAACCGGAACTATCAAAGCCTAATGCTCCACTATTGGAGGATCATTACTATTCATATCCATTTATATTTCTGTCAATAAAAGTAATCATGGAGGAATAAATATAATTCGAAAAAAAATATTCATAGGACACATAACACATAATTAACACATTCTAAAATGATAGATTTATGTAGATCAAAAATGAGTTACCCCTATACGCACCACATGATAAAAGGTGAGGAAATATCACGACCCTTACCATCAATCACCTTGGAAATGGCTAACATGACTTAAATAATTTTTATATTTCAAGGTTTCTAATTATTTATCCATTTATACATCCCAATAATCACAATATGAATTATTTAAAATTCTCAATTTATTAGTAGGATTTTTTCATTTAAATACTACTCAACCAAATAAATGAATTCTAATTTAAACGACTCATAAAAAATATACTCTGTGCATGCCCAAAATGAACCATGTTTATTAAAAACATATTTTCCTATAATTATTTAGGTATAATCAACTATCATTCTTTATTGATCCTTGAGAAAAATCTTAGAAAGAAATAACAAAAAATAACAAGTGAATCACCCAAGGCGGAAAAACATTCAACTATAACAAAAAACAACAAGAACATAAATCCCACCATAGGTACATATGTTTTCTCTTATAAATGGGTTAAATACTGTTTTCCATGAATTCGTGACTGATGAACAACTCATCTAAGTCCCTTTATATCGACCCTATCATTTCAAACATTAACATTACATAACTTTTATAAAATTATTAATCATTTTAAATATAGACACCAAAAGATCGTAATTGGTCAAGTGCCTTTAGAAACATGGAAACATAGACACAAGTACAATAACTATCTTCATCATCTCCCACTAAGTTCTTCTTCACTAACACCCTTCTTAGAGACCTAAAAAATAATATATATCATCATAACCTGGGGAATGAAAACATAAATTGGGTGAGATTAGATTCTCAGTAAGGGTAAACAAGGGAGACATGTAAGAATAAACATGAGCATAGTGGTTATGAGAATGAGATCAAAAAATAAAATATCATATCATGCATATCAATTATTATAACATGAATCATGGAATAAATGTTGTAAATTCATAAGACATGAATTATAATGAAATAAAGAGCATAACGCATGAAATAATTAAAGTAGAATAAAACAAGGAATTGTGGAAGACACATATTAATATAATATAATTTCCATAGTAACCAAGGAACCTATACCAATACCATCTTAGTAGTATGGTTCACATCCTATACCATCTTGGTAGTCATGGTTCACTCCCATATCTATCTTAGTAGTCAAGGTTTACTCCCAAGACTATCTATGTTTATCTCATGAGGTATATAAATCATTACCTGATAACTATTATGGATATATAAGTCCCACCCAACTCATATTGAAATCATTATAATGTGTTCCATGAATACATAACACATTTATAATTAGAATAACACAATTATTAAAATGGATTTATTAAACATCATTCCATCATAACATAATCGAGGAAAAAATAGATAACACAAATATCATAATAAAAATTTAAATAAAGAAATAATATGGATAGTATAATTTAAACATATCCTTTTTAAATAATATAATCATAGATGGAAAATTATTTTGATAAAACACTTGAACTTAATTTTTTAAGAATATATCCTTTCTTCTTAAAAATGTTTTATTTTCATAAAATGACATGAAATTTTAAAAGAAAAATTTTATTTCAAAATAACCATGAATTTTTTGAGGCAATGTTAATTAAAATACGGAATTGTGAAAGAATGAAATTCCATTCATGTCATATAAGATAAAATATAACGCTCTTCATGTACTTTGACGAGAAAAGTAATAACGTACGTCATTTGGAAAAATAAATAAAGATTCCATTAAAATAGTGTTGTAAAAAAGAAAAAATGGGTAAAAATGATGTTAAAAATATATATGAGAATATTATTAATTTTATGAAAACTTTTGTAGAAAAAATGGATGTGGATGATAATATACCACTATAAATATTTTCATATAAATAATCTCGGAGAAAAATTAGATTGTGAAATTATCTGTTACCCTGTGCCTTGTCTCCATTCATACTCATACAAGATACATGTATAATAAATATAAGTTTATTATAAATCTTTTATATAAGTATATTTATATACACAATAACATATATTCTTTTTATGACCTTATATTACCTACTTGTTAATGATCCTATGTTAAGGTTTCACTTCGGGTAATATTCGCTTTGTTCTTCGCATGTCTTTTAATTTTTTATTTCATCAGTACTTATACTTATATTAAGATTACATAACATAGATAATAATAAAAAAATATACATTATATTTATATTTTAATTATTTGTTTTATAATTAAGTACGAAAAGGAATACCCCATTCATGGAGACGGTAAGCCGTACATAGACATGGGCGATGTTTCCATTTAAATTTCCTTATTGAACGAATGTATATAAATCAAATATGTAAATATATTTATATATATATATATATAATTATTAAGTTATATTTTTTATATATCATCTCTCTTCCCAAAACCCTTCTCTAATGCATTCCATTTGTTGGGTGAACGAATCACATCGCTTTGAGGGGGTGATAGTCCACAGTTCCTCAAACACGATTATCATGTAAACACCAAATGAAAAGAAAAAAATTTATGTGTTGTAAAAAGGAATATATAATCATAATTAAATAATGAATATTATATATATATATATATATATTGTCCATCATAATTTCCACCTTGATTGGTGGTAATGGAAAAATGAACAATCACCGTTTCATGAGGCGGTACTTCGTTGTACATTGAAAAAGCATGTTTGATATTTTTTAGATGGAGGTGTGTGTAATTTTAAAATTATAACATAATATAAAAACATCATACTATATTTAGGATAATGGTTTTTTAATTAAATAATTGAATACAGATATTTTAGGGGATAGATAATGAAATTTAATAAACAATTTTGAGAGAAGACATTACCTCTTAATCATGTAATTTCTTTTGGTTTGTACCCAATGGATTTTTTGAGTTTCCTTATACCCAATTAAATTCTTCTAGAAGTAAGTGAGGGAATTTGGGAGCTTATTTGGTATGTTTTTGTGGGATATAGGAGTCCTGAGAGTTGTGAGGAATTGGGTATAGGTGGTTGCCTTTTATAAGAAAAAGGAGGGGCACATTTGGAAACTCCAAAATGATTAATTTATTATAAATTGATTTTCGATTTCAAATAGCTCAAAGAAGAATTATTTATATGATTATATGAGTATAATTTGTAATTATTTCATCCAATTAATTTCATTCATATTTAGTTCAAATAATTAACCTTATATTTTAAGATTAATGCTTAGTTAAACAATTTAACTTTTACAGTGACAAATTGACTATCTACACTATAAGGTTAAAATAGTTTATATAAATTCCTAAGAAAACCAAAATTAAATAATTTATGACATATTTAAAACATTAAAAATTCAGTATCTATATTTTTTTAAATTTTATATCATTTAATTTATTATTATTTATTTTAAAGTATCATTTATGTCAATTTTCGTACAATTCAATATTTTACTTTTAAAAATATAACACCAACATGAATACATCAAAAAAACACAAAACAATATGTCAATAACATTTATTGGATATCTATAAAATATTTTTATGTCATTAATTAAGTAAAAGTATATTTATTTTATTTTTTTAATATAATTTATCTGATATCTCAATTAATTAAACAATTACAACATCATTATTATACATGCCTGTAACTAAGTCATATATTCTCTATAAATTAAAAATAAATTATATTGATGAAGTTCAATATATTATATTTCATTTGAATAATTATAGTAATATTTCAATTTTTTATTACACTATATTGAAAATTAGTTATTTATTAAAATTTTAATATGACACTTCTAACTCTTCTTTAAATAGACTATAATAAATGTATTAATTTGAAAACCGTAGCATATAATAGTATTATATTTTTTTAAATAACGTTAATTTGGTCCTAAATTACTTTTAAAATGAAATTCGGGCATCTGTTTTGGTAATTTTAAATTATTAAAATATTGTTATTGCCTTTAATTTTTTAATTTACCTTTAACCGTGGTAAATAAAATTTACAAAAACACTATTAACAAAATATTTTTTTTGATACTATTAGACCAAAATTTTCATATTGATTACAACTACATATATCCAATTCTCTAAATTCAATTCACATAAGTGTTAAAATTACAGTTAATATTAATATGGAAAAAGCAGCTAGAAGGTGGGTCAAAGAGACGTTCAAAATTTGAATAATTTATTATATCAGATTATATTATAAAAATGATTCCAATGGCCTATATTATATTATTATATTTATTATTTATCAATTGTTACTATAAAATAATTTTAATGAAAAATAATTATTTAAATGTATGATTCGGTTTTTAAATATAATTTAGTATTTTCAACTATTCAGCAAAATTGAAGCTTTCAAGAATAATACCAAAAATTCACCATAAGATAATTTTGATATTTCAAACTGTAAAATGATGTTTATTTTATCAAAAAAATATTTGAGTCTCTAATATTAATTTTATTAGAAGTAAATTAAAATTAGTCCATTTGAGAAATTGTTTTTTAAACTTAGAAGGGTGTTACCATGAATCATATATTTTATTATAAATATGTGTCATTTATATAAAAAAATGGAAAAAAATATTTTAAAAGTAGTTATTACTATTTATATAACTATGTTTAATATCTAGGATATAATTTAAAATAATAAAATGTTTCGTAGAACTTATTGTTGCTTGTATCGTACACCAACCAAGTGTTGCATGTATCGTATGCCATCTCAGTGTTGTGTGTGTCATATGCCAAGCTGGTGATGCATGAGAAAAGAATGTTTGAATTATTTCAAGGTATGATATAATTGAAATAATTAATTTATTCAAAAAAATGTCTATAAAAACATGGGGTTGTAAATTATACCCCCCTTAAAATTAAATTCACCCTTGAAATTCATTACTCAGGTAAAACCAAATGTGGATACATTTTCTTCAACATGTCCTAAAGTTCCCACACAGCTTCCTCTAACATGTTATGTCTTCCCAAAACATTATCCAGGTGAGTGGTCATGTTTTGTAGAATATTCTCTATATGATCTAGAATTTCAAAAGTTTTCTCGTTGTAGGAAAGATCCTACACCAATGGTATGAGCTTTGGGATGAATACATGTGAACGTTCCGATATGTACTTTCATAGGAGAGATGCATGGAACGCATCATAAACATGAGAGATATTTGGAGGAAGTGTCAAGAGATAGGGTACTGTCCCAATATGATCAAGAATCTCAAAGGGGTGATATAACTAGGGATTAGTTTCCCTTTCTTCCCCAATATCTTAACATTATAGCTGAGTGATATATACATAAACCCATTTTCACCTACTTCATATTCTAGATCACGCCGACTGTTATCAGCAGAAACTTTCTTCCAATTTTGAGATATCATGATATGGTTTTGACTGGCTCTATCCTTATGGACCATTTCTTCATCAATCTCAAGTCACAATAGATTTCAATCTCCAAACTCATCACAACATGTTGAAGCTCTAAATTTCTTCACATAAAGGGATTTATATGGATCCATATCAATTTTTGAGTGAAAGATATTGTTGTATGAAATATAAACTAGGGGAATGTGTTGATCCCAACCACTTTTGAAATCTAATGAAAAATATCTCAACATATCTTCTGGGGTTTGAATTATTCTTTCATATTGACCATAGGCCATAGGATGTTAAGTAGTTCTAAAACTAAATTATGTATCAATTTAATTATAAATAATTCATCATAATATGGGGGTAAACCTCATATCATGGTTTGATAGTGCGGCTTTACCACATCCTTGATGTATATCCTTGAAATTTGATCCAGAGATTAATCTTATCTGATAGTAATGAATTGTGATGACATTGTATGTAGATAGAAAACCACCCATATATAATGAAACCATTTATAGGTTTTGGGTAGTCAAATGAAAAAATAACTTATTATCCTATTTCATTTCCAGTCTATTATTAGTAATTGAAGCAACAACCCTTTAGACTTTTTTCTTTCATCCTAAACATTCTAGAATACCAAAAACATAGATACAGACTCTGTTCTATATCTCTTCATGCCATCCCCCTAGAAGTATTATTTCATGTTCCTTTACATCTTCATCACATCAGGATGGATATAGAATGAAGAACTATGTGATTCATCTAACATCACCTTCTTCAATTCTTGACTGGAAGGAACACATACACTATAACACCCCATGGTTTTAAAAGATAAATAATAAATTGAAATGCTTGAAACCTTGTTTTATGTAGATAGTTATATCTACACTTTAAACACAATTTTTCTTCTTATGTGTTTTTAATTTTGAAAATGGGACATACACAGTTGCAATTATTTAGTTATTCAGAGTTTGATAAAAACAACATAATTTTTTGGTGAGTAGTAACATATCTTATGCATATTAATGATACCTATATGAATATTAACATAACCTTATTAATATAAACCTCACTGACAATAGTATACATATAATATCACATCGATGTTATGATATATCCATCTCTTGGAATAATTAAAAAAATGTTTTAAAATTATTTTTCTTAGAATAAAGTATTATTTTATTTAAAAAATTAATTAGTCATATTAATAAATTATTTTTAGAAGATGGATTTCATTATTGATATATACATGTTGATAATTGGGTAGGATGATCATTCAGGATTATTCTAAAATAGATGAATTTTTTATGAATTGTGAAATACGGTATAATAACATATATATAAATTATAAGTTAAATTCACTATTTATTACATCATTGCTGATGTAAGCCCTCTTGGTTCAAACTCACATGCACATATTAATATTTTTTGTCATAGAATCATAAAAATTTCTTGTTTGTAGGAGAATAATAAAATAATTATTAAAATACTGTAAAAATCCTCCTCTCCTCCACTATAAATACCACCCACTCTCCCACTTCCTCCCAAAACTATCAAAGCCACGATACATGCCTATGTTCTTCCCAATACTCATCCAAATATCTTTACCCAATTTCAACACCTATTGGTATCACCAAGAGGCCAAAACCAAGGGCCTTTAAAATTACCTCAAGGAGAAGTGATCAAGAGGTAAAACCCCTCTTTTGATTTCTATCAGTTCATTTCATTTTGTTTTCAATTAGTATTATTTCATACCCTCCCATTATACTAGAGGAATAAATGGACCAATATATTACATATTATATAATTCATCATATTTATGGATGAATCACCATTATAATTCATCTCCTCTCCCAGATATTCTAGATATTAAAACACTGTCCATGATGTGTCAATTTACTGAAATCATGGAAGATGTGATTTCAATTGCTTTTACTTCCTTCAATACTAGTCATGAAACAGTTTATGTGGGTGAAATATATTATTATATGTGTATTTTATCTTATATAATGTTCTGAAATCATTTTTTATAGTAGTTAATAATTTATAAGACAAAATGAGTTTATTATGATCGATGATTTTCCAAAATTACCTAAACAAATATCAATAATTTTTCAAATTATGAATCATACTAATGATCGAATTAAAAATCACAAATGGTATAATTTATTTATCAAGAAATATGTAAATACCATTCCATTCTTATTCTCGAGTTTCCCTTCCAATCGACAAGAATATCCTTTACGAACTTCAGATCAAAACTAGGTAATGTACGAACCTAAAGCAATGGAATTAAAAAATATTATTAATGAATGGGTGGAATGAGGTTATAAAATGATCATGAAAGGTGTTATAAACATTAATATTTTTCTTTAAAATATTTATAACACTATTTTAACTTTCATACATGAGGATTAAAAATATTTGAGGGAAGTTGAACCCGAGTTAAGGGATTCCCTCTTTCTCATTTTTATTCAAGAATCTATTGAATGTTGTGTTATTTTATATTTAATTCCTAAGAGTGGGTATATTTTCCTAAAAAACCTATACTTCCCTTATGATGTATTAATTATTATAGACCACATTCTCTTATATTAATCCCTCCCATGTACATATGATACCATGAGGAAATTTTGTATGTGAATTCTAAACCCAATTTACATTATTTAGGTTAACCTTTTTCTTTATTCAATATATGGTATTAAGAATATTTTTGTGAGGAATGTTTATCTAAATAAAGTTATATTATGTGTATTTACAATTTATAAATAAATCAAATACATTCGAATTATTCTCAATTAAATTATTTTTGTAAGGTATTTCCTTTTAAACTTCATTTAAATATCTCTTTAATGAAAATAAAAAAGATTACTTATATGGCATGAGCAGTTCTATGGATTTCATGATGCATTATTACTATTATTTTTAAATTATATGTTGACATGTTATTTTTTTATGAATATGATTTCATTATTATGTGCATAGTTTTCATATTATAAAAGTTATTTGTTTTAAAAAAATGTTAATTTTGAAAACATTCATTTGTTTACCTAAAGGGTTAAAATGAGTTATCAAGGGTATTATTCAAGGTATGTTCCATGGAAATATTTATGTTTGGTTTATCCCATTATAGCTCATGATATATTTGTTTAATCCCATTATAGTTCATGATATGTTGGGTTGAGACCATTATAGCTCAAGAAATGTTGGCTTAATCCCATTATAGCTCATGATATGATAGGTGAGCCCATTTTTTCGCTCCAATGAATTGGGTAATCTGGAGTTGGAATTTTATAGAATGGTTATTCCTTATGTTAGGATGATTGTAAGAGGGATATGGTAAATATTTATTAAGTCAACAACCTGATGTTTCGATGCATGTTAATGTGTTTTCATAAAACGAGTTTCATTTTTTTTATGTTATCACTTGACTAACGATTTGTTTCCTTATATCCCATTATGAGGTTATTGTCCTCATCCCATGTTTTTAAATTTTTTTCATAGGTTAGAATAATTTGTAAGAAAATTAAGGAAGAAAATTTAAATCTCATGAATATTTTTCTAATATATTATTTCATATTTCAAAAGTTTTATTTTTTGAAAAAAATAGATATTGTACTAATAGTATCCCCATGTTTGATTATAGGATGTTATTTAGGGTTTATTTTCTAATTACCTAAAACAACAAACCTAAAGATATCCTAAATGTGTATGAATTTATGTTCTTTACTAAAATTCATGATTAAGTAACATTTTAAGTTCGGGTCCTTATAGTTTGTATCAAAGGATGGTTTAGATATCCTTAGGTGTTATGATGATGTTAAGAGAATACCATAAATTATTTTTACTCTATGGTTAATTTTAAATGTAATAGAATTTAAGGATTAACATGTTTATTCACCTAAGATATTTCTGTTCAGAATGGTTTTCCACAAAAAAAACATGGATTCTGAAGTTGGAAGTCACAAAGAGGCTAATGTATGTCCGAATCTGCAGCATAGAATGGTGGGAATCAGAACTGAGTAGTTTTTTGTAGTAATGGCTTAGTTAAATGAATAAATAAATGTTAGTTGTATCCATTCTAGAGAGGAATATGATATTCCCTGAAGAAACATATATTTTTTGGAGCATTTTATGAGGCATCATCCTTGATCATTTAGTGGAACGATGGATCTAGTGAAAGATGAAGGTTGGATCAATGATTTAGAAAAGTTATTTGATGTCATCGAATGTTCAGAACATCAAAAAGTAATACTATAAATTTATCATTTGGATGTTGAAGCTAATATATGGTGGTTTCTAGTTAAGAATACAAGATAAAGAGATGATTTTGATAGTGTATAATGGGATAACATTGAGAGTATTTTTGTTGGAAAAATATTTTCTTAAAACTAATTGACATAGAACGGAGAAATAATTTTTTGAGTTGATTGAGAAAGATTATGATTCTGTGGCATCATATGAAGCCAATTTTATAAGACCGTCTGGGTACATATCATATTTTTTGTGGGAATTTGATAGCAATATTAATAGTGTTTAATTTGGTTTGAAACATTTTCAACCAAGATCTTTGGCTTCGCGTGAGTTTAAAATCTAGGAGAAACTTTTTTGTTATGATGAAATATTGGAGATGGATTTTTATGACTTGTATGTGCCTCATGATGACATTAATAAAAAGAGGTCAGTTTGGCAGGCATTGTGTAAGACATTTTCAAAGAATTATGGAGGTAATAAAATCAATTTCCCTTTATATGAAAAGTGTGGTAAAGGCATCATAGTGAATACCTTGTAAATTCTATGAAGTTATACCAATGTTTAATTTTTTGGACACATGTATTGTGAATGTATGTAAAATGTTCCTAAAATAAGTGAGAAACAGATAGTGAAATGATTTAACTAGTATTAATTGAGAAATTTTTTAACTTTTGTCTAAAGCTAGTCAGTCATACAGGAAATCAGCGATATTAGAAGAATAAGGGTGTGGAAAAATACCTCACATCCCCATTGGCAGATTTTGATACATAAAATTAGGTGGTATATGGTACAATTCTCATATTTACAGATTTCGCAAATCGGTTGTTTGATTCGGGGCCTTCACATTCCTTCATTTATAATAATTTTTTCGAAACATTGGGGATCACCCACATGAAATGAAACCATTATTGATGGTAAATACATATGGAGGGAATATTGATGAAAAAGAAATTATAATAAACTACATATCTATATATGTAGAAAGATTTTACATAAAATATTTTTTGTTTTTCCATTAGTACAGTTTTATGTTATTATGGGTATGGACTGGATTTCTTTTTATCAGACTAGGATAGATAGCCAAGAAAATGAAGTTTTTTTTTTCTGAAAGTGTTTCAGTTTGTGTGAAATAATTGACCCATAACCTTGAAAACATTTCTGGAATCTATGAAACTGATAAAATTTGGAAATGATATTTATATTTCTAATATTTTTTAAGATAAGGGAACTATAGAGATTAATGATGTACCCATGGTAAATGAATACCAGAATGGTTCCTGATGATTTATATGGTGTTATTCGAGATCGAGAGGATGGGTTTATATTGAATTAGTTCCTGATTCTAAGACAGTTTCTAAAACCCCCTTATAGATAGGCTCAAATTGAATCTCAGGAATTAAAAAATTACTTGTACGAATTATTAGTTAAAGGCTTCATCTGAACTTTCACTACACCATGCGGTGCTCTTGTCTTGTTTGTTATGAATAAATATGGTTCAGTGAGACTTAAAATTGATATTAGACCCGTGAATAACGTTTCTGCTAAAAACAAGTATCATTTTCCTCATATCAATAATTTGTTTGACCATGTTCAAGGAGAAAATTATTTTTCCAATATTGACCGGAGTTCAGGGTACCATCAGTTGAAATTAAAGGATACAGACATCCCGAAGACTATGTTTTGTACTACATATGGTCATTATGAATTTGTAGTTATGCCTTTTTGGTTAACTAATGCTCCTGATATATTCATGGATATTATGAAGAGAATATTTTATGAGTTATTGGATAAGTTTTTTGTTGTGTTTATTGAAGATATTCTATTATATTATACAATTAATGAGGACCATGGAAATCATTTAATGGTTGTTTTGAAAACCTTAAAAGGGAATAAAATGTTTGGAAAATTCAAAAAACTGTGATTTTCTATGACAATATGTTTCCTTTATTGTGTAAACTATAAATGATAATGGAATAATAGTGGATCCTACCCAATAAAATGTGGTTGATCAATGGGAAACACCTACTAATGGTATAAAGACTCATTGTTTTCATAGAATAATAGGTTATTACTGATGGTTTTTTAAAAATATTTCACAGTATTCTATCTCGCTAACTATGTTAACACGACAAGGGGTTCAAATTTTTTGGATAGAATAATGTGATGTTTGATTTTAAGAATTGAAAATAATATTCTATAATTATTTAGTTCTAAATCTACCTTTATGAAATAGTACACATTTTATCTATTGTGATTCTTTGTTAAAGAGACTTGGTCATGTTCTAATGCATAATGATTAGGTAATTGCTCATGCTTCACATCCGTTGACACCCCTTGAGTTAAATTACCCTACACATGTTTTGGAATTAGAATCTATGGTTTACTCTTTAAAAATATAGAGTAATCAGTTATATGGATCCAAATGTGAAATATCTACTAACCATAAATGTTTGATGTATATATTCACTCCTAAGGAATTAATCCTGAGATAGAGAATTTGGCTTGAACTAATCATTGATTGTGATTTCACAATTCAATACCATATGAGGAAAAAAAATAGAGTGGCTGATGGATTTAGTCAGAAATAAAATTATACATTAACGATGATACGTTTGGAACGTGATCCTTTGGTAAATTATTTGATTAATGTTGTCTTCAAAGTTATTGGTAGAGGAAATCCATCGGCTTTATTTTTTGTTTCAGCGTAGTCATCTTTTTCAGATAGAATTAAGCAAGCACAAAAGGTTGAAGGGGATCTACAGTTAAAGGTAGAATTGGTTAAAATGAGAATGTTTTCAGTATGTTTCCTCGATAAATATTGTGTTATAAGAATTTGGAAAAGTTTGTGTGAGACTTGTGATTCCATGTTTAAGAATGAATTGTTGTGTGAAGATCACAGTTCTCCATTTTCAATTCGACCCAACTGTACTAAGATGTTTAGAGACCTTCAATAGTATTACTGGTGGGATGGAATGAAAAAAGGGATACTGCAAATTTTACTAGGAAATGATTGACATGTCAATAGGTTAAAGTATATTAGAAGTTACCAAAGGGGATGATTAAGCCTTTACCAGGGCCAATGTGGAAATGAGAGAATATATTCATGGACTTCATTGTGGGAATACCAAAGAATTATTTGATTTAACAATGTAATATGGTTAATTTTTTACTGACTAACTAAATATTCACATTTTCTCCATATTTGAGATAAAATGGATTTGGATCTTCTTTCTTGATTATAGCTCAAATATATTTTAAAGTTACCTGGATTTCCACTGTTCAATGTATTTTACTGGGATCCTAGGGTCACTTATAACATTTAAAAGTACATTTAGATGATGTTGGGAAGAAAATTAAATTTTATTATAGCTTTCCTTCCTTAATCAGATGGTCAGTATAAATGAACGATTCAGACTTTAGAGGATATGCTTTGAGATTATTCAATTGATTACTATGGAATTTGGGATCAACATATTTATTTATATGAATTTTCTTATAATAACATTTTCATTCCATTATATAGATGGCATCTTTTGATGCATTGTATATGAAGACGTGTCGGAATCCAGCATTTTGGGATGAGGTCAGTGAAAAAAATTTGATGGTGCCAAAATTTGTAGAGTAAGTGGCCGAGAAAGTAAAGATGATCCAACAACATGTGAGGAATTCTAAGAGAAAGAAGAAGAGTTATATAGATAATATAAGGAAATACTTCTCTTTAAAGGTATGTGACCATGTTTTTCTTAGAATCATACCATAGATAATTATTATGAGTTTTGGTAATAAAGGGAAGTTGTGTACATTGTTCGTTGGACCTTATAAAATCCCAGAGAAACATGGACTGTTTTCCAACTGAGTTTCATTGCCTCCGAGTTTATCACAAGTAAACAATTTTTTTCCATCTTTCAATGTTGACAATGTATGTTCCTGATTCATCTAATATTTGGAGCCCAGATACCATTCATCTAGAAGAGGACCTTTCTTAAAAAGAATAACCTATTCAGAATCTTGATCATAGAGAGAATGTATTTCCGAATAAGGTTATCCTCCAGGTGAATTTTTTTTTGGAGAAACCACATTTAGGAAGAACCAACATGAGAATCTGAAAATGATGTGAGGGAAAGGTACCCTCACATGATTAATAAGTAAATAAAATTGCGAGGGCAGAATTTATAGAAGGTGGGGATAATATAACACCCTGTGGTTTTAAAATAATAAATAATAAATTGAAATTAATTAAATAGTGTTTTATGTGTATATTTATAAATATCCTGGAAATATTTTTTCCCACATTAATGTTTTAAACTTCGAAAAACTGAAATACACAGTTACAATCTGTAAGTTAGTTAGATTCTGATAAGAACGAAATAACTTTTTGGTGATTAGTAACATACCCTTATGAATTGTAATGTTACCCTTATGAATAGTTACATACCTTATGAATAGTTGACTCTCCTATGATATTATATAAATATGATTTAATAGAAGTTATGATATACCCATATCTTGGAATAAGTAAATAAATGTTTTCAAATTGTTGTTATTGAAATAAAATGTAATTTTATATAACATTTAAATTAATCATATATAGAAAAATATTTTCAAAAAATGGAGTTCATTTTTGAATTATACACGTCAAAAATGGTTTGGGTATATTTTTGACTTTTTTCTAAAATACATGAATTATTTATGAATAGTGAAATATAGTAAAATACTATATATATATATATATTATCTATGAAATAAACTATTTATGACATCCTAACTGATGTAATCCCACTTAGTTCATACTCACATGAAATTATTACTATTTTTATCTTGGAATTATAACTATTTCCTATCATGTAGAAATATAAAAAAATAATGATTAAAATAATGTTAAACTCCGCCTCTCTTCCACTATAAATACAACCCACTCCCCTATCTTCCTTCCAAAACTCTCAAATCCATTGGCATGTAATACTTTCTACCCAATACTACTTCAAATATACTTCCCCACATCCAATAAATGATTTATCACAAAGATTCCAAAACCAAGGGCCATAATAAGGATATCTAGGAGAAGAGATCAAGAGGTAAACATCCCCTTTCGTTTTATTTATCTTATCTTCATTTTATTTTATATTATTATTATTTCCTCAAATACACTTATTAAAGAGGAATTAATGATTAAGTATCTTAAATATTCTACAATTAATCGTTTTTATGGATGATACACCATTATACATTTTCTCCTCTCCCACTTATTCTAGAAATCAAAACACAGTCCATGATGTGTCGATTTATTGACATCGTGGAAGATGTGATTTAAATTTCTTTTACATACATCAAGACTAGTAATGAAACCGTTTATATTGTTGAACTAGATTATAATTTATTTATTATATCTTATATAAGGTTCTAGAATCATTATGTACACATGTTATTAATTTATAAAACAAAATGAGTTTATTATGATCGGATATTTTCTAAAATGAACTAAAAAAATTTCACCAATATTTTAACAGATGAATCATCCATATTTAAAAATTTAAAATGATAAATGTTATAATTTACGTTTATAGAAATATTTAAATACCATTCCATTCCAATTATTTAGTTTCATTAACAAGAATATCCATTACGAACCACTCATGGAAAGCATGTAATGTGAGAACCTGACACAATGGAATTAACAAAGTATTATTCATGAATGGGTGGAATGATGTTATAAAATGGTCATTAATGGTGTTATAAACATGAATATGTTTCATTAAAATATTAATATCAGTATTTTATCCTTAATTAATGAGGTTTAAACATGTTTTATGGAAGTTGAACATGAGTTAAGGGATTCTCTCTTCCTCAATTTTATTCGAGAATCTCCTCTATATTTTGTTCTTTTATTTTTAATTCCTAATAATGGGGTATATTTTTTCACCTCCCCCGTACATACCTTATAATTTATTAATGACTAGAGACCACATTATCTCTCATTAATCCCTTAAATGTACACCTGATACCTTGTCGAAATATAGTAAGTGAATTCTTAACCTAATTTTCATTATTTGGGTTTACCTTCCTCTCTATTAATTGTACGGTATTAAGATTATTGGTGTGATGAATTTATTTTATATTATCCAATATTATTTTTATTTTCAGTGTAGAAACATTTTCATTTCATTCCATTAATTATCAATCATAGTATTCAGGTAAGGTATTTTCCTTTTAAAATTCATTTAAAAGACTCTTTAATGAAATTCAAAAAAAAAAATTATATGGAAGGAGTATTTATAATACTTTCATGATGGTTTATTAATATGTTGTTTACATTATATGTTGACATGATATTTTTTATGAATATTATTTAATTATTCTGTTCATGGTTTTTATATTTTAAAAGTGATTTGTTTTATGAAAAAGTGAATTTTGAAAACAATAATGTGTTTTCCCAAGGGTTAAAATGAGTTATCAAGTCTATTATTTATGATATGTTCCTTGGAAATTTTTATGTTGGGTTGATCCCATTATATCTCAATATAAGTTGGGTTAATCCCATTATTTCTCAAGATATGTTAGTTTGAGCCCAATGTAGCTCAAGATATGTTGGGATGAGCCCATTATAACTGAAAGATATGATGGGTGAGCCACAATATAGCTCTCTAATGCATGGGGAACTCCATAAAGTGAATTTTACCAAATGGTTATTCCATGTTTAAGGGTTATTGTACGAGTGGTGTGGTAAATATTTCCCAGGGCCAACTACATGATGTTTCTATGTATGTTAATCTATTTTTACAAAACTGGTTTTATTTGTTTTTATGTAATCACTTGATGAACAATGTATTTCTGTATATCTCTTACATTGTTTTTTGTTCTGATTCCATGTTTTAAATGTCTTTAATAGGTTATAAGGATGTTTAAGATAAATAAGGAATAAAATTTAAATATAATGAATATTTTTCAAACATATTTTGTTCTATTTGGAAAATTTAATATTTTGAAAAAGGATATTGTTTTAATAGTATCCACATGAATGAATTTGAGATGTTATGTATGTTTTATTACATAATTAACTAAAATTATAAACCTGAAAATATAACCTATGTGTAAGAATGTAAGTTCTTTACAAAAATTCATAATTAAGAAATGTTTTATGGTCGGGTCCTTATATACAAATTTCATAAAACTTATCATTTCACTCTAATCAAGGTTGAACTCAGAATAATTTTTTATCATATTTTATAGATCTTCATCTTCCTTTTACACCTCCATAATATTCTATTGGATATAGGATTGAAAATTAAACTAAGAAGGATATGATTTTCTCTTTCAATTTAGATTTCTAGAGACACCCATTTCAAATCCCGAAATATTGGATATTTTGTGATCCTCATCATGAATATGCTAACACTATCTTTTTAAATTAAATCATCGTCCACCTTGTAAGATTTCTCATGGTGGTAATGTATTGAGCAGTCATAATCATATATCAATTCTTACCATAATCTATGTATCATGTTCAACTCCTTCAATGTGAATATATATTTTAGAATTTTTTTTATCAATTTATAAATCCCAATTTTCTCAAAAAAGATAATGTCTTTATATATTTTGTGTAAAATTTACCGTTGCTAACTCCAAATCAAGAGTTGTGGAATTTTTCTCATAAATATGAAACTATCAAGAGGCATAAGATATAACCACATTATTATATATAAAAACAAATCCTAATCGTTGAATGAATCACTATAGGTTACATACCCTTCTCCACAACATGTAAATGTAATCATAGGTGCACTAACAAACCTTTTCTTTAGTTCCTTGAAATTTTCCTCAAAGTCATATATCTAGAGGAACTTGACACCATTCTAGGATAAATTGGTTGCATAATTAGATATAGATGATAAATCCACCAAAATCCATTGCTAATATCGAGCTAAACCAAGAATAATATAGATCTTAGTCACCATGGTTGGACTAGAACAACTTTCAATATCCTCGGTTTTTTATGTGTCTACTACTTCACCATATATTGAAATTATGTGACCCAAAAATGATACTTTTTGTAGAAAAAATTTACACTTTTTAAATTTCACATATAATTTATCTTTACTGGGGGTCTCTATTAAAATTCTTCAGTGATCTTCATGACCTACCATTCTCTTTGAATAGATAAGAATATAATCTATACAAACTAGGAGTAATATATCACGGTAATCTATTAAGGCATTATTCATTAAATTTATGAATATATTAAGGAAATTAGTAATACTAAAAGGCATAACAATTAATAATTTCCATATATTTTACATAATTTCTTATTGGAGATATTCTACTTTGTTGTACGCATTTTATGATATCCAAAATGAAGGTCAATGTTGGAAAAGTATTGAGCTCTATATAGTTGATCAAACAAGTAATCAATATAGGGAAGATGTTACTTATTCTTGATTTTGATATTTTTCAACTTCTGATAATCAATTTATAGATGCATTTATCAATATTTCATTCTCACCAAAAATAATCATTACTCCCCAAGGGTAGAAAATTGTCCAAATGAATCCTTTTTCAAGGTTTTATTGGATTTTCTTTGTTAATTCCTACAACTCAATTAGGGCTATTCTATAATGAGTCTTTGAAATTGGTGTGGAAGTAGGTATGATTTCTGTTGAGAACATAGCTTCATGTTCTTCTAGATGGCTAGAAAACTCTCCATGAAATACATACAAAAAATACTAAACAATATTCATATCATTGATACTGATTATCTCCCCAACCATTTGAAGTAAAAAACGCTATTGAATTATAATTAAGACCCCTAAACTAGAATTAATATCCATAGAAAGTTCATACTTATCGTTTCACTGATGGATTATCATAGGTGGGTTTGAAATATCAAACATAAATTCCATTCCTTAAATTTCGTGTGTGATTTCTGAAGAGATACCCAATACATGTATGAGATGACATCAAATTCGACCACTGATAGAATTACTAGATTTTCAGGGTGAACATTCCCACAAACATCAGCTGAAGAAGAATCATAGACATAATATGCAATATTCATACCATAAGGTGTAAGAAATTATATTTCTTATTTTAATAGTTTTTTTTGGAATCTTAACACCCTTGCAAAATTTATTAGATATTAATGAGTGGGTAGATCAAGAATGAAATTTGACAATAGTTGTTCTAGAGTAAATGGTATGTTTTCCTTTCATCATGCCCTTATCTCACCCCTCATAAAAAATAGCGATGGAATGATATTTAACCTTGTCCCTAGTCTTAATATATTGATAACATTGGTAATCATCACTATCCCTTGGATTTGGACAGTGGATAGAACAATTCCCATTCACCAAAACTTGTAGCACTTAATTGTGGGGGGTGCATTCAATGACTCTTTTTCCAAATTTTCAATATTAGGTAGCTACTTCCCATCAATTTGGAAATTAATTTCCTAGTGAGCATATTTTATTCACTTAAAACAATTATTAGACCCCTTACCAAAATTTCCTCCATGTTTCTCCCCCACATAGAGAACAAATGAATTTTTACCTTCATTACTCTATGATTTTTAGATATTCCATTAAACTATATCATCCTCTTCTTAAAAAAATAATGAAATTGATAAGTGAACCAAACCTTAATATCAACCATGATTTAAATAACAATCATGTGGAAGCTACTGAAGTCTTTTATGAGCATCTTCCTTATGAGACTTCTCTTTTAGCCACTAAAGAACCAATCTAATTTAATTTTGGGGTGGATGATAATTCTGGAAGTGTACCTTGAATGTCTTGAAATATTGGCCTCATAGGATCCAATAGAGTCATCATCCCTTTTCATATAATCAAGGTAATCTATCTCCATATTGGGATAATGAATATGAGGAATTTACTTATTGAAAAATGTGTTCCTAAATTGATCTCAATCCATGGAATTAGTCTCATATTTCTATAGCGTATTCTTGATTAGATTCCACCACTAATATGATTTTTTTTCTAACCAATAAACATTTAGAATGAATATATCAGGATATGAACAACAAGGAACAGAGAATATATATTTAGTTTTATTAATCCAATATTTTAGAAATAAGTGGATCAGAAGACCCTCTGAATGATGGTGGACATTTCCTTATGAAAGACTCTATAGAATAATGTTCTCTCTTTTCCTAAATTATAAGTCCAATATTATCCAATGATTTGGATAGTTGTGTGTGCATAACAATGAGTTTTTTCAATAAAGATCCTATATCATTCATTTCAATAGGAGGAAATTTTTATCATTGTCATTCGCAATCACCATGAAGGTGGTTCCTTCAGGTTCCACCCATTATTAAAAACTGAAAGCATAATGTAAGAAATAATTATCAAAATGATCAACCATATAACCATTAAAAATCAATTAATTGGTGCATAAATTATAAAATCTTCCAAAATATAAGACACCTTAGGTTTATCCTTCATTATTTGTTTCCTAATTATACATAAATCCTTCATAATGGTATGTGAAGAGTTTTTGCATTCACAATGAATATCACATGGGTGGGTCAAACCATGTTGTATCAAGGACCTTTTTCAAATACCATATTACCCTTAGTTAGGATAGGACCATCTTGTCCAAGATGATGCCTACAGTCACAATTGATCTATAGGCACACCCACTTGTAGTATCCATACAGGGACTTATTTACCATAAACCACTCACTCCATCCTTCACTAGAATTCTATGATATTTTCCTATACTTTTCCTTACCCATAATATTATCCTTAGGAATTCCCCTAGGTTTCTCGCTAATAATTTCTTATCCAATATTCCAAAGGTTAACAATACCATTTCCCTGAAACCAACTATTTTGACCCCCAATTTTTAACCATTAAGATTACATAACTTTTGTGGAATAATTAATAAATATACAAACAGGAACCCAAAGATCCTAATTAGTTGGGTGCCTTGGGAAACATGTAAACATAGACACTGGTACATAAATTATCTATATGTACTCATAATAGGTTCTGTATGACTACCACCCTTCTAAGATACCTTAACCACAATACATATAATCATAACCGAGGTTAAAAGGAAACATAATAGGGGTTATCTTAGATTCTCAGTTAAGGTAAACAAGGGAGGCATGTAAGTATAAACTAGAGCATTGGGGGTATGAAAACATGGTCATGAAAATAGAAGATAATATCCTTCATATGAAAGATCATAATAGGAATCATGGAATAATTATTATTAATTCATAAGACATGAATCTTAACAAAATAAAGATCACAATCCATGAAAACAAAATATAGTGATACAACATGGAATTATGTAAGAAAAAATCAAATAATATTATTTCCACATTAGAAAAAAATCACTAAATAGACCATATTAGTAGTATGGTTTCATTCTCCATACCATCTTGGTTGTCATGTTTAACTCCCATGGACATCTTAGTAGAATGAGTTTACTCTTCATACCATATTGGTAGTTATGGTTCACTCCCATGTCCATATTAGTATTCATGGTGAACTCCCAAGACAATGTTAGTTTATATCATGAGATATAAATCATTACCCCATTAATGAGAGAGATATATATGTCCCACCCATCTCATAATTAAACCATTCTCACATGTTCCACAAAAACATAAACAATTATTATAAACATTACCCAAGTAAAAAAATGGGTTTCATAAACAACATTACATCATAACATAATTGATCAAATCAAATATATTTTATAAATAAAATAAAAATAATAAAACCATATCAATAATAATAATAAAATACTTGAAACTTAACTTTATTGAATAATATAATCATATATAGAAATCAACTTTTATAAAACACTTGAACTTAATTCATGAGGAAAATATCCTTTCATGTTCAAAAATGTTATCTTTTATTAAAATTCCTTGAAATTTTAAAATAAAACAATTTTTTGAAAATAATAAGGATTTATGAAAGCCTAAAAATCTATTCATTCCATATATGCTAAAATAAATCATTCTTTGAATATTTTTACTAGAAAAGTCAAAAAGTACATTTTTTGTAAAAGTAATAACAGATTACATTTAAATCATGTAGGAAAAAGTCACAAATGGGTAAAAATGACATTAAAAATCCCTATGAAAATAGAAAAAGTTTTAGGAAAAAATATTTAGAAAACATGGAAATGGATGATAATATACCACAATAAATATTTACATATACACAATATCAAATAATAAGAGACTTCCAAATTATCCATTACCTTCTCTTGAATCTATTCATACTCATACAAGAATCCTGTATAATAAATATAAAATTATTATACATATTTTATGAAAAAATATTCTTATACATAATATCATATATGGTTTTATTATGACCTTATATTACCCACATTTTAATGATCTGTTGTTAATGTTTCACTTCGTTTAATATTCACTTTGTTCTTCGCATGTGTCGTAATTTTTAATATCGTCAGTCCATCTAATAATACTATGATTATAGAATATAAATAATGATAAAATATCATGTATAACAGGTATATTTATATTTTAATAAACTATATAATAAGGAGTTATGAAATAGAATACACCCTTCATTGGGACAGTAAGTCATACGTATGCAAGAATGTTGTTTCTGATTTAATTATCGCATTGAATGAAAGTAAGTAAATTAAATATGTATATAAATGTATGTATATATATGTATAATTATTCTATTATCATGTTTTTATATAATATTGAATCACAAAATCCACCCCTGTTGCATTTCATGTGGTGTGTGAATGAACCACATCACTTTGAGGAGCCGATAACCTATACTTCCTCAAATGATATTATTTTAGTATCACCAAATGAATTTTTTTGTAAAAATGGATAAAAAAGATTAAATACATAATACATATTATGTATATATATATATATGATATCCATCATAATGGCCACCATGATTGGTTGTAAGTAAAAATGAACAATCATCGTTTCATGAGGTAGGAGATCACCGTATATAGAAATTGTATGTTTGATATCGATTAGATGGAGGTGTGCTTAAGTGTAGGTCAATAACATATCATAGAAAAAATACAATTATATTTTGGATACAATTTTATAATTAAATAATGGAATAAATATAGTATAGGCTTTGGAGAAGGAAAATTAATAAAGGAGTTTAAGAGAAGACGTTACCTCTCAATCCGGTGACCCCATTTGGTTTTTTTCAAAAGGCTTCCTTGAGTTTCTTTATACCAAAGGGAAGGATTATAAGAAGAGTTTAGGGATGTTATGAGATTATTTTTTCAGAGTATTTGTGAGATAAGGGGCTCGAGAGGTGCAAGGAAGGGGGTAGAGCTAGTGACCTTTTATAAGAGGGAGGGGGAACTTTAGGAAACTCCAAAACTATTAAATTATTATAAATTGATTTTCGAATTAAAATATATCCAAATTGAGTTATTTATAATTTTAGATGATGGTTATTCCAAATTAATTCAATCTATTAATTTCATACATGTTTTAGTCATATAATTAACCATATATTTTGGATTTAATCCTTAGTTAAAAAATTTAAATTTACCATGAAAAAAAGTCTTCTTACACTATATGGTTAATATAGTTACTATAAAATGACAAAAGAACACCAATTAGATCATTTATAACATATTTTACACAATACATTATATTTTCTTAAATTCTATATTTTTTTTGAATTTTATAACAATTAATAAAATATTATTTATTTTTATGTATTATTTTTGGAAATTTTAATTCTATTAAATATTTTCATTTTTGAAATATCAAAAGAACATCATATCTTCGAAAAAATAGTTCCAAAATTTCAATAACAAGTCTAAGATATATATTAAATATGTTTATTTCATTAATTAGGTTAAATTATATTTATTTTAATATTTCTAATATGATTAATTTAATATCAAAAATAATTAAACAATTACGACATCATTATTATATTAGCCATTAATTTCGTTATTAATTTAGTAAATATTTAAAAAAATCATGTATAAATTAAATTTATTAAATTTAAAATTAATAATTATAGTCTAATTTATTTCATGCATAACCCTTTATTTAAAAAAATTATTTATTAAATTTGGAATGTGACACTTTTATATCTTATTTAAATAAAATATAATTAATGTATTAATTATAAAAAATGGATTAAAAAAGGAAAATATTTTTTACATAAGATGATTTGGGTAAAAAAAATTCCAATAAAATTAGGACAAGTGTTAGGGTATTTTAATATTAATATAATTGTATTTTTTCTTTTAATAATCCAATTTACCTTTAACTATGGTAAATAAAATTCTAAAGATAGTATTCACCAAAAATTATTGTTATTATATTAGGAAAATTTTATCTTACATATTATAATAAATAATGTCAACTTTTTTATATTAAATTCGTAGAAGCGATAACATTATGTTTAATGTTAATCTCACAAAAGCGTCTAGAACACGGGTAAAAGAGACATTCGAAATTTCAATAATTTTTTTATCTAATTATATTATAAAAATGATTCCATGGACCTAAATATTATTAATATATGTTTAATTTATCAATTTTTACTTTAAAAACATTTTTACGTAATATAATTATTAAAATTAAATATTTAGTTTTTAACTTCAATGAATTTCTTTTTCACTATTAATCAAAAATTGTGAAATTTCAGATAAATACAATACACATCACCCTAAAATTATTTTGATATTCAAATTCAAAAATGATGATTATTTTATCAAAATAAATTTAAATGGATGTCTAAAATTAATTCTATTTTAAGGAAATTAATATCAGTTTAATATAGAAATGGTGTTTTTTAAAACATATCACCTTACCAAGAATCATATCTTTTATTATGAAAATGTTTAATTTATTTAAAAAACTAATAACCCATATTTCAAAATTGGTTATTACTATTTATATAACTACTTTTAATGACCGGGATATAATTTTAAATAATATTTTTTAGAACTTAGTGGTGCATGTATCGTACTCTACTATGTGTTTCATGTAGCATACACCAACTCAATGTTGTGTGTGTTGTACACCATGTAGGTGTTGCATGTGGAAGGAATGTTTGACTTATTGAAATGTAATTTATAATTTAAAATTTAAATTTATTTGAGAAAATGTCAATAGAAACCTAGTGCCCCTATCTACTTTAACCAAAGATAAAGACAACTGAAATAAAAATAAAACTACATTTGATACAACTTTGTAAAGTCTCTAACCTAATGAAACATAGTGATTCCCAAATCTTTCTAGTCACATGACCTCAGGTGCACCACCATGTATGCTAGATGCTTCTAACTAATAGAGATGGTTTAATATATATATATATATATACTGTGGGAAGACTATACCCTCTTTATCAAATCACAACACCCCCAAGATAAATAACCAATAGGCAAATTATAATAAAGCACAACAAGAATAATTACATAATTATAAATACAAACATCACATGATGATCCCAAAATAGGACTAGAAAAAGAAACATCTAGATATGTCATGCCATATATGTCTCATGTGTCAATTTAAAACCCAAACTAAAGGCATTGAAACTCCAAAGGGGGTTGTGGCATCTTCTATGGTTCCCTTATCCATGCTCTGTTCCACTCAGACATCTAACTTAGTGATTTTAACCTTGTATGCCCTACAATGTAGTTTCCCATCAGGGTACTAATCAGAAATCCTATGTAGTGTGTGAGTACAACTCAGCAGTGCACAAAAAATGATGTCTAAAACAATATCCATTCTATAATAGTGAATGTTATTATATAAACATTAAAATAAAGAATATCAGGTAAACCATTTTCAAAGTAAATTATATTTAATCAACCACATATAACAACATGTTCATGTAGAAAATTGAACTATTAATACTAAATTCATACCATGTAAGAGTTTAAACCATACCCAAAGAAATGTCATATTTCATTCATCATTGGCTTCTATTAATTAAATCATTCAAATTTCACATTCAAGCATTGGGGGATTAGTGAATAAGTCTGGAACCCTGTGGGTATTTGGAGTTTAATTCCTTATCATACAATACAATGATCACATATAATGCATTAATACATATTTAGTTCTTATAGTGGAAGTCTCAAACACTGTTTTTATTTATAGAAGAAGTCAATGTCTCACAACTCATTCAAAAATACAACATATCTTGGTTTCATATTTTCAACCATTTATCAAATATTAACATAACTAACTTTTAAACCATTTCACAAATTAAAAATCATCAATTCATTCATATAAGCACACCCAAAAGGTCACTATCAATTTCATAATCTATTATTTGTTAATTTTATGACCACTATATTCCCTAAATTTCCTAATCAATTGTAGGTCCAATTGATAAATTTTGATTTGGATTGAATTTTCCAACATGGAAGTTGAAATTTCATAATTATATACATGAAATTATAATCAAGACTATGGGAATTGAAAACTATTCTACCCAACTCATATTCATTGACAAACGTAAGACTAACCAAAAACCCCAAATTGAAGTAGAAAGATTAAAACCACAATTGCGTAGAAGATATAGGATCAAATCCTAAGCTCCTGATAAAAAGGAGTAAGATTCATAAAATCCATGATCTAAAAAATAAAAATAATAATAAATAGAATTCCTCTTCATTGTGAAAGAGAGACGAGAGAGGGAGGGAAGTAATGGGGGAAGAAAACACATACTGCAGAGGAGGTGATTCTTTAATCCGATATTTGATTCATCATGAAAGGGTTTCATGAGCCTTGGAATTCACTCTAGATATTCCAAAAATTAAGGAATATGTTTAAGGAAAACATGGGGTAATTGGGGGTAAAAAACATCGGCTTCAAGGATTTTAAAAAAATTAATTGAATTAAATCCCACAAGCAAGGTTTTTCGAGCAGGGGAACATGGTTTTCCAACCCATATACATTAACAATGAAACCCCTCATAGGGGTTCACAATTTTTCCGAAGTGGCACATAATTTTATTAACCAAATCACAAATGTGTATATCCCCTCTATTTGAGGGAAAATGGTTTTTAAGGGAGTTTATACAATTTGAAAAAATCTTCCTCCAACCATGAACCACCGCATGTCTCTCCTAAATACGGTCCACAGTTTTCCTAGGTAATGCTGCACGGTTTTACCTAACTATGAATGAACACTAAATAGCACCTTGGGCTTCCAAAATTCAATATTTTCAGTAAAAAACAATCCAAAGTAAACTCCAAACCATAATATGATTAAAAAAAGTTAAATGTGTACCTAAAAATGAGTATGATACATATCCAAAAAGGTTAGGATCCTACAATTGTTAACATCCAAACCTGTTTTCCACACCCTAGTGCCCTGATCCAGTTAGTTGCATGTCTGCAGGCATGCCTCCCTATATACTATAGGCTTATAACTAGAAGTGAGGATCTAATATATATATATAATGGGAGACTATACCTTAATTATAAAATATGCACAATAACAAAATTTAATAACCAATATCCAAAATATTACAATAAATAATTGGAATAACGCCATAACAATAAATACCAACACCACATGATGATCCCTAATACAGAGATCAATATAAAAACCAAATTATTTTATATTTCATGACATATATCTGTCATGTGTGATTTGAAAACAAAAAATAATTACACTTAAAACTCTTAAGTGGGTCCAGACATCATATATGGTTCTCTCAACCATGATCCATGCTACTCATCCATTTAACATAGGGATTTCTACTTATCCTTTCTTGAAAACATGAAGTCTATATGGGTACATATTATGCTTTCCGAGTAGGGTGTGAGTAAAAATCAGTAGTCCACCACCAATGGTTTCTAAAACAATATGTAGTCTATAATAGTTAATGTTGAGGTATAAATAATAAAATACCTCAAATAATGTTTACAGTTTCCAAGTTAAATTATTATTTAATTAACCACATAAAACATTAGGTTTAGGAAGACACACGAACCATAAATAACTTATTCGGCCAATTTCGGGGTTTGGACATCCCAAAAGAGATATCACATTTCATTAATCATTGGTTTCAATTAAAAAAACATTCCAGTTTCACATTTAAACAACAAGAGATTAGAGGAGCAGTCTCGTACCCCAAGGGTATTTGGAGTAGTATTCCCTTTCCCATTACTCTATGATTCCATATAATACATAAATATATATTAGGGTCTTAGTGTAGTAGTCTCTCACCCCATGTGTATTTGTAGAAGCAGCCACAATCCAAAAAATAGTTTAGAAATGTCACATATATTGGTTCCATGTTTCCAACTATTTATCAACTGTTACCATAATTCAATTTTCATCTCATTTCATCAATTAAAAATCATCATTTAAATTATATTAACACACCCCATCGGCCACTATCAATTTCATAAACTATTATTCACTAATTTAATAAAAACAATATCCACTAATTTCATAATCATGTATTGGTCCAATTGAATAATTTAGAGTCGGATGCAATTTCTCAACATGGAAATTAATATTTACAATTTTCAAAAAATAAATTGTATTCATGATTATGGGAATTTGAAAATAAGACACCCAAATCATGATATTTTAAGGAAATTATCCAAACTGAAACCCCAAAATTGAAATCGAATGATCAAATCCACATTGGCGTGGATATGCACTAAAATAGGATCAATATCGAAACTATAAAGACAAAAAAACCAAGTTATAAACAATAATAAATAGGGGGAAACAATTCATCTTTATTGGAAAAAATATATTGGAGATAGAGGGAGACAGAACCAAATAAAGAATAAAGAACATACCATAGAGTAGACAATCATTCAATCGAATATTAAATTTGTAAAGAAAGGCATTTAAGGATTATTGGAAACCTCCCAAGATCTTTAAAAAATGAATTAATGTATTTAGGGATGAGTTAGTGTGATTAGTGGTTAATATTAGGGATTTGGGAATTTTAAAAATAATAGGAACTAAATCCCACCCAAACAATTTCCATGGCAGGGGTACATGGGATGCCACACATTGATACTTAACGTTTTGAGTCATCTTGGTTTGTGCATAATTTCTCCGATGCGAGTAATGGTTTTAATAATAATGAACCAAACCTGCACTACCCATTAATTTTAGAGTGAAAATTTTTGGAGAGAGGCTGCATGGTATTTCAAACCCAAGCCCTATCCAAGATCCACCTCCCATAACTCCAATATTGGGAGTGTTGTTTTCCTCGTTAGAGCTGCATGGGTTTCCCAAACCATGGGTGTTCCTTGAAAAAACCCATGGGTTTCCAAATTTCTCTCATTTCAACCAAAACTACCCAAATGGGAAACCCTACCAGGATATACCCAAAAAAGATAAAATATTAACTTTAAACGAGTTAGGTACATCTCTAGAAAATTCAAGATCTTACACATATCTATAATGGTCTCCATTATTTTTAATAGGATATAAAATAGACTTGAAACTCTACTGATGTTGAAAAATAACTGACCCATCACAATTTGAAGAAAAAGAATTTGGATCTCATGTTCCTATATATTGAATATATCTCAAAAATTGGCAACAATGGGGATTAGAACACTATCAACACCAACTTTGCAGTAGACCCATACATGACTAATAGTTCACCCAGAAGGGAATCTATATGATGAATGAAGAAAAATATGGGGAAAATAATATAAACCATCAATGAAACCCAGATAATCATTGGTAATAAATCTACCATGACAGGAACCATCGAGGGAATTTCAAACCCATCTCAGGGGAAAATTCAATTGAAACTTACCACACTCAAACTCTATGTAGTCAAATTACCCAAAAGGATATAGTAGATCTAGACCCCACGAAACCTCAATTAAATTTCATCATGTAAAGAAACAAGAAACTTGAACTATTACCACTAAATCATCCCACATAAACTCATTACAACCCCCTTAGTATTCGCATTCTAGTTCACCATTCAATCACAACATTTTGGAATCATCCAAATAACCTCAATAAATACCATTTTAAAATACAATGATTATTCTAATAAAAACCTGTGACCCTCACATGGGTAGAAAATGTGAAACTCTTTGGATAGATCTTCAGGAACACCTACTGGAACCCCATGAAAATAAAATCACTAGTCAGGTTTCCCCAATGTAGATGATTCATAAACCAAAACCCTGTGGAAATCCTAATGTTATGATTGTGGGATCATGTCCTAACTATTTTTTTACATTTATTAGCAACACATGTGTATATTTTGATAAAATCCTATGTATATTGTACCATTGTTGTGATGAAACCATAGAATCCAATTGTTATATGGTAGTGTATTTATATTACTTGTCATATCAAAAGGTTATAACAGTTTATATGTTATAAAGAGAACCTATAGATACCATGATAGTAATCTTAATGATGTTTCCAATGGTAAGGATACATAATACTTATAAGTCCCAAATATTTTTTACTATTATGTGTTGTGGGGTTTATAATCATTGATAGTTTTCATCAGAATTTTTTAGATGGTCAGATCTAGTAGAAGAGAACATGTTGAGTAACCCATAAATAAAAACACAACATGGTTTTATTGTCATTAGGTTTTCCTATATAGAAACATGTGAAACGGTATCCTGACATGATATTATTATTAGTATATAATATTTGATTATATAAATTGATTCAAGAAAAAAAATCATTCCATTTATTTTGTGATGGGTCAGTAAGTATTGGTTATACCATTGGTGGTATAACATTGATTGAATTGTGGAAAAAATAATTTTTCCCTTTTTATGGAGAGATTAATCTTGGGTCTAGTTGATTTAGAATGTAGAACCATCACTAAATGAATGAACAAGGTGGAAGAATGTATCATTTTTGAGTGAATTTAATATATAATAATTTCATAAATTATGATTACATAAAGCATGTATCCTACTTTATGAGATATCACTTAATAATGAGATAATATTACACAGACTTTGTTCATAGTATATTTTTTGTTTCTATGACTATAAATGATCAATATAAGAACCTTGACATGCTTCTAGAATCCACACATTGTATATGATTACTACTAATTACTATCGATATAAAGGCCTAGAGTGTGACACACTAAGAAAATTCAAAATTCTAAAATATTCTTATGAATAGAAGTATAGGGAATAGTGGGACCCACTATGGGGTACAAGAGTAGAACATGAATAAACTTTCCCTAGTAAATAATTAAATTAATTTTTATTAAATCATTGAACAATTGGAGTTGAATTTAATTACATGATATATTTACCAGTACATGATGGAATACATGAGAAAATATTAACACACAAATTTATTTTAATATACAAGGTTCATTAAATATTTATAGTATTGTCAATTTTACATAACGAAACAATTTTATAAGATAATATATTTATTATATTACATTTTTATGATAAAAATAATAAATATTTTTTCTGAAATAATTTTTTTGTTATAAAATGATTTTTTGACTTATTTAGTGGGTAATAAATATTCGGGGGTCGGGGATCCATTTTTGGGTATTTTTCAATTCATTATATAAATGGGTGTATAATTTTATTTGGTATACTATTAATCACATAAACATTAGAAACTATTTTTAAACTACCGCACATTAGAAAAAGTGATGTTTCTAATCTGATTTCTCCATCATAGATCAAAGGAATGGTGTTGTAGTGACTCTTAAGACAAAAATGGATTCATCAAATCCCTGACCTAGAGTTGAAATATAGAGCATCACCTTTCGAAAAGGAATTTGATTCAAGTATGGATGATTTAGATGGATCCATTTTTTTAATTCTATAAATTGTGAATGACGTCAAGAAATTGTTGAATATGACATCAAATTGAATTTGTTTTATTGTCTAATTTAATTTTTTCTTAATTTTTTCTTGTGAGATCGTCAACATTTTTCTAAGCTATTGAGTTCTGGAGATGAAATTGTTAGATTAATGTAGTGGTGAAAAATTTAAATTAATCACCCATTTAATGCCTTTTTATTTTTTTGGTACCATGTAATCATGTACCACATCAATCAACCCAAATAAAAATATTATGGCCCATATGTGCCTTCAAGCTTCATTTTAATCACCTGCATGGGAGGAGATTATCGAAAGGAACAATAACCCCCCCCCCACCCCTCCCAATGATCATGGACGAGGAGGTAATTAAATATTATACCTTCATAACCTATATGCATCACAAAAATATTACACTGTGTGATTTTAAAGACCATATTTGAAGGAAAGGGGTTTCTGAACAAAAAACATCAATTAGTAACAAAAAACCCAAACCTCTTCCAAAATAGACTGCAAAAAGACCTCAAGGGGATCTCAATAAGAAAATAATCATTTAAAAAAAATTAAAATTTTATAAAAAAATCAAAAAATCAAAAAACCTCTATCACACCTCAAGAAATAAATGCGGATTCCTCGGGCCCAAATTCATGCTCATCCAACAACCAAATCTCTAAACTCATAAAATTCAATGCAAAAAAAATTAATTAAAATAAATAATAATTTATTTATAAATTAAAGTCATAGGTGAATAATTTTTGTATATTTAAAGAGAGGAATGCACTATCTATAAAAAAGATCAACCGTATAAAGAAAGTCCAAAAGGAACCTTTAAAATGAATGTGGGAAATTTTTAGACGTTTAAGACCTAATAATTGAATTAGTTTTAATTTATAGATAAAATCACTTTATGAAATATTTAAATAATGAATCTAAATTCTACATTTCATATTGATTAAATTTAATTGATTGAGCTAAAATGACTAAAATAATCATTTTATGTTTTGAAACATATTTGTTTAAATATTTTAATTTTATTTGAAATTAAAATATATTTGAAATAACATATGATTATTAATTATAAAATATAATTGTAATGAATAATTATTTAATAATAATTTAATTAGAGAATAAAATTAAATATAAATTATAATGTTTGATATTATAAAATACAGATATTCATAAATAAATAATTTTTCATTAAATATCAAGTCTTTATTTAAAAGTTAATTTTTTAGAAATTTTAATTTTAGATTGAAAATTTACAATTTTAATGAGAATTATAGTGAATCAGGATTTATATACATTTATATTACATCATTTTAGATGAATATTTATTATATTACAAAAATATATGCATTTGGACCTTGATTGTTTAGTGTATTTGAAAACATGGAAAAAACCTCTTATCCTGGTGAAATATCATAAACACCTCCAATAAATATATCAACCTTTAAAAATTCTACACAAAACATATCTTCATATCCTTTAGAAAAGAAATATTAGGAATTGGTTAGCTCATAGGCTTATTAATATAAAATAAAAGAAATGTGTAGGAATAACTTGAAAAAATGGGTATTGAACATTAGTACAACATTGGATGATCATACCTTTCATATCACATATCATAACAGATATTGGAAGTTCATAATACATAGATCATAATATAATTAAGAGAATAGGTCTTGAAATCATAACATAGGAATAAGGCATGGATTTTTAGGAAGGAAACATTGTTTATAATGTTGTGAACATGTATAAGTATAAAAGAGTTCACTCATTTAGTTAATGACATTACATCGAACCCCCGTATCAACTTATGGACATGAAATCCAATCCATGAATAACATTTTCAACGTGTAATAATGTTCATGCATGACCTTATGGATATGAAACTAGGTACATGCATAAATTTTTGAACGTTTTTATGAGGTTTACTTGTAACATTGTGAACATGTAATAAGGTCCACACATAAACTTATGAAAAAAACTATGTCTAGGAATAACTTTATGAACACGAAATATGGTTCACTGATAACATTGTGAACATGTAATTAGGATCACACAGAAACTTATTAACATGACAATTGGTCCATTATAAAAATTAACATGTAATTTTCTTTATATATAACATTTATAATCATGATTATTCCATCGTTACCCAGTACATTAGTGGAAGATATAGGTCAAACCCGTCACATAATGAAATAATACATCCATGTGACACCAATCAAACATTATATCATAATCCATTAAAATTTATGGATTTTATAAACATCAAATCATAACCCATGAAATTAAATGAGTATCATTAAAATTTCATCACATTAGGGACAATGGAAAACAAATTGGTTTCATAATACTTTCTTCAAATCATAACTAGTTAATGAAGTGGGTTTCAAAAGCATATTAGTCATGGATTAGAAATATGTTTCATAAATATCATGAACTAAAAAATTAATCCATTTTGGGAAATAAAATGAATTCATCCGTTAGATTATTTGCAATAAATTCATGATTAACATAAATCATTGTCATCCTAAATGAAATGTAAATTTGAAATACCAATTGAAAAAATTTCTTAAGAAAAATATTCATTATTCTATGAAAAGGGTCATTAAAAGAAAAAAAATCTTTTGAAAAACATTTTTATGAAAATAAACATGAAATTATATGAATAATTATTTTAAAAACATTTTGGTATCCATTCTATTTTAAAACATTTAACAGAGCATTAAAAAATTTTGAAAACCATTTTCCTAGAAAACATATAAAAGGAGCATGTACATTTTTTGAAAACCATTTCACTAAAAATAAATTGAATATTTATAAAAAGGATTCAGGATAATTTCATAAAAATTTTCATTGAAAACATATAAATTTTTATTGATTTATTTTTAAAAAACATTTCTTTGAAAATACTTTTAATCATTTTGAATATGTCTTGAAAGTAATTTGAATAGAATTTTCCTTGAAAACATATAAAATATGATTGAAATATTTTAGAAGACCTATTTCATGGAAATTAGTTTTATAAAATTATAATAGAATCTTTTAAAACGAAAATAATATTTTTTATTTTCTTTTTAGTTGAGATAAAATTTCTAATTATTTCTTCAAATCATCTTTTTGAAATAAATTAGATTTCTAACTAACCAGTGTGATACTATTAGATTTTTCATAAAAACATTTCCTTAATAATATTTTGTATAAAATATTGGAAAATTATACTTTTATATGGAAATATATTGAATAATATTAGGATAATAAAACACATGTGGGTTCTTGTGACATGTATCATAATATTCCATTAATGTAAGATTTATTATTGACAATCTCGGAAAGCGGTGAGATTGTTTCAATAATCTATTACCATTTGGTATCATGGGATCATATTACATGGGAATTACATAAAGATTAAAAATATTAAGAAAATATTGGGATTCAAGATAGAAAATAAAAAATATAGGTATATACAACTCCAAAAATAATGGAGGTTCATAATAAAACATGTGTCTCATTGAAGAAAATTTGAGACAAAAACTATCTTACTAATTTTATAACTTTTAAAACATAAACAAGATGAAATAAAGATTATATAATGGATATGTAAATACTAATTAATTTAATAAATATAATCATTAAATACATCCATCGAATATATACACATCACACAAAAGGAATGGTTGTTTAATAAACATGTACCTCATGGAAATAAAAAATTGAGATGAAATTTCTTTACCGTTAGTCTTGATTCTCATTGTTCTCATACAAGACTCTTTAATAATAATAATGTTTTTATAAATATTTCAATGAACCATATTCATATATATAATTTTATATATGGATATATTATGAATTTATATTACATTATTGTTAGTAATTTCATTTTAATCTTATGCTTTGGGTAATATTCTCTTTATTATTCACGTCATTCTTAATTTTTATATATTTGGTACTTATATTTATATAAATATTTCCATAATGTAAAAAATTATATAAATATAATTTATATACATTAGATGTTTATTATAATAATCTATAAAATATAGAAGTATGAAACATAGTACACTGTTCATAGAGATGACAATCTGTACGTACACATGAACGTTATTTCTGTTAAATTCTTGAGTTGAAAGAATGAATTAAAAAGATTTATTTGTATAAATTTATCATCCTTAAAATAGAATATTATATCATATATATCATATATATCATATACATTCAAAAAATAAGTCCTAAATACATTCTATATAGTGTATAAATGAATCAAATCACTATGAGGGGGTAGTAGTCCACACATCCTCAAAAGAAATTATCCTGTTAAAACAAAATGAAATGTAAATAAGATATGTGTTGTAATAGAAAAAAAATTATTAAATACATAATATATATAATATATATAATTTATAAACATTTTTGAATCATAATTTTCAACATGAGAGGTGGTAATGTAAAAAATGTGCAGTCCTTATTAAGTGAGATGGTAGTTCACCGGACACATAAACAGTATCTTCGTTACCCATTGGATGGAGGTGTGTGTAAGTTTGGGTTTAAAAAATAGAATAAATAATACTAAAATATTTAGGATACATGTGTTTTTATACGTTAAATTAATAAAGATTCCGGTGGGAGTTATAAAAAAAAATAAAAGAAAGCATCTTGAGAGAAGACAATACCTCTAAATCAGATATCTCCTTTTGGTTTGTGCCAAAAGGAATCCAAAGATTGATTTATGAAAAAGGGGAATATTATTACCAGAATGGAGGGATTTTGGGAATTTTATTAGTCCTATCTTGGCTGAACCTCTTTCATTTTGGAGTTTTTAAGAATAGGGAGAGTTGGTTAACATTTATAGGGAAGGAAACGTACTCATTAAGAATTTGAAAACAAGTTAGGTGTACACATGTTCTTAACCAATAATGTCATAAAAAATAAACCCAAAATAAATAATGGATGTTTTATCGATGTAATATATCATGAAATTAGTTTTTCAAAAATATATAGGTCAGTTGGGCCATTTAGATTGAGGTGTAATATATAATTATGATTAATTTTGACCTAAATTATTGTGATTAATTTTAACCACTTTTACTAATATTTTTTAAAAAAAAATAACATGATAGAATTAGGATCCAAATATTATAATAATTTCATTGGTGTATGTTAATATTTTTAAATTTAATCCCACGAAGTGTAAAAATTAAGATGAATGCTCATCCTACAAACAGGATGAAATAACACATTTTTAAAGTAGAAAAATGTTCAAATGTTTGTTATGTTTTTATATTCAATATCAAAGTAAAATTGATTCAAATAACAAAAATATTATTAATATATTTTTAATTGTCCTAATATAACCTTAAAAAATTAATTTATAATATATCACTAATAATTAATTGAACAAAAAAGAAGTTATTAACTAAAATGCGATACTTTTCACTATTCATGAAAAAATGATGTTTCTTTGAAAAATAGAAATCATTTAACCCAAAATAATTTAAGTAATATAAAATTAAAAATGAATTTTATTTTATCAATTTCAATATCAATATTTTCTTGAAAATTATTTTATTATTTTTCAAACAATTACATGAAATATAGTTTATTTGAGAAGAGAGTAATTTTAACCATATAAGGTATTTACAAAAAAAAATATTTCATTATCAATATGTATTATTTCTATAAAACCATTGTAAAAAATATCATAAATGTAATTATTTATATTCATATTAATATGTTTTAAAACTACACTATAATTATTTAATTTAAATAATTATATTAGTAAAATTATGTTTCATAAAAATATTAGTGTTTGGTGTAATGTACACAATGTTGGTGTTATTATTTGTACATGAAAGGTTGGAGATATTCCTGGTTTCCATATAGAGGAAGATAAAATTTATATTGTGTGTATTGCATGATTAATGTGGTGTTGTTTATAACACAATCCAAATAACGTGCTTTAATATAAAATAAACTAATTTCAGTGTTAAATGAATTGAAAAATATCCAATGGTTAAATTAACTTTCAAAAAAATTATTCACAAAATATATGGGCGGTACATGGATCTATCATAGTAATATTTTATTAATTTAAAGTTTTTTTTCAAAATGAATGATTTTTAGATGTTTAGTGAAAAATAGTTTTTTGAAATTACATAACATTATGACATTACTAGTATATAGGAATGAAAATAAAATTCAGGAAACAATATTCTAAGATAATATATGAATTTCATAAGTGGGTTTAAAATATGGATATTTTTTGTTTCTATTTAAAAAATTATATTTTACATTTTACAACATAAGTTAGATTTTTTCAAAAAAAAGTTTTTAAAAAGTATTCAATTAGTATATAAAAATTAATTTTGGTAACTATTATAAATTGTATAAAATAAAATGGATTTAAAATTTTGAAAAAGAATTTACATATTATTCCATAATAAACACTTTATATTTATTCACAATTATTATTTTAACATAGTTAAAAACTTCTTAAAACAATAAAACATAAATTTCAAAAGTAATAAATCTATGTATAATGGAATTAGAAAAAGTTAAAAACATTTTTATAATTTAGAGGATGAGATATTTGGGACCTGATATCACCATCCATTTCATTATTTACTATATTTAGATCCTATTTACATGACCAATATCTTCTCCCCTATATGAAGTTGAAATATTTTAAATAAATACTAGTATCACTACTTTTAAAATTGTGATATCACCACCCCTTCAACACCACTATAAGAATCTAGTTTGATCATAAAACATAATCCTTTTTAATTACCTTGGAATCGTATTTCTAACTTTTTCAAATTACAGTTATAATAGATTAGTTAATTGAAAACCTAACAAGGGATATTCCAAGTACATTTGAAAATTCTCCACACGAGTAATCAGGTTTTATTTAACATTGTTGTTCTCTATTTTTCTTCTCCAAATCTAATATTCAGATATATTTATATAATTAAATAATTATTAATTATTAAAATAACAATATTATGATATGGGAATTATCATCAATAACCTTTTTCATTTTCTATTAAAAAAATGAAATTGTTATTCATGTGTTCTGTAGACTGCCACCTCAATGAAACTGCGCATTTCTTTTTCCTTAACATATATACAAGGATATTATAAAATTGTAATTTATAAATTAATTATGACTTTTATATCATTTATTCAATATTAAATAATATCAAATAATAATCCTCTATCAGATTTAATGAAAATATAATCATTATCCATGCATATGTGTATACTATTGTATTTATGGGATGGTGTACTCTATTTTTCATTACCACATTACATGGATTTTCACAAGAATGAGATGAACTTATATACAATATATATAATAAATAATAAGGAATTTTTATGGAATATTTTGGAACCTATTAATTAAATTACAATGAATAGTCAATATTAATTCAATCATTTAAAACATACATACTAAGAGGAAGATGATACTTTTTTAATGTAATAAAAACATAAAATAAATATATTTTCTATGATTACTCAATGTTTTTTATATAAAAAACAAATAAGAACCAAATATTTTCATTATTATTCTAGTATGATGATATGATGACTAAATATTCTCATTATAATTCATTGATCATAGTTGGGTAATGTTTGCGTCATTTTGACAACCTATTTGATTGATGTTATGTATCTATATCATGGATGATAATGAAAACTTATTTTATGATATAATATGACATAAATATGTAAAAAATACATTTTTCAATTTTATATCAAAATTAAAATCATTAATTACGATATCACCCTTCAATTAATTAGGAATAACTAAAACATTCTCATCACTAATTTTATACGCATGAATCATAACCAAAACTTCCATGAAATGAGAATATATATGAATAAAATATCATGTAGAATATATTATAGTAATTTATATAACATAATAATGATTTAATTTTGAAATAGAATATATATCAACATAAATTTTATGAAACTAGTTCAAATCAATAAATGTTACTTACAAAATGTGTTGAAAATAGATAAAAAAACTAACAAATATATATGTTATGACTAATTAAAAATTTGTAATGACTATTTTATTTTGGAATATGAATCATGGGAACATATTTAATTAAATTAAATTAATTATTTTTTATATTTGGTGCATTTTCATAATGAATTAAGAATGCGGTAAGTGTTTTCATAATAAATTATTCTTTGTCATACATATTTAGTATTATAAACACAATATCATGTATTGGTGTATATAATTCCCATATGGTATGTTGTATTATGGATTATTTTTAATCATAGCATTTTATGTTCAATTATAATCCATATTTTTTCTGGGGTATTTATTAAAATGTAACTCAAGCCACAAGGGTTCATTGGATCAATTAATAATGAATTGAGATATGTTTTTGTTTTGAACTATATTTTGATTTGATTTGGGTATTAACTACCCAAATAATTATATTAATAATATATGTTTTTTATTCATAGGATCTTATCTTCCTAATAATTTATTTCATCAAATATATTTTGAAATTTATGTAACAGTAGTTGTTTGTATTTTTGGTAACACAAATTTTATTCAATGAGTTAAGCTCATTTCTATTATAACAATTTCATATATATGGGGTAAATAAAACATATTATTTTTATTATTTTTTATTTTATTTATTTGCATTTATACCGCATTAATCCCCTATTTTGATGTATTTTTTAATTCAAGGAGTATGTTTCTTGTTAGGGATATTACTAACTTGATATCACTTTCTTTAGGTTATATTGTCTCATTCTGAACATAGTTTCTAAATGCTTGGGTTTCTTCAAAAAAAATATTATAATAATTTTTATGATTCTATTTGGGAAAATGAATATTTATTAAATAGAATCTATTATTACTATTTTTTACTTTGTTTGATTTTGAGAAAGGTATTTTCAAAATATTAAAAACCTTCAATTTAATTAATTATAAAATGTTGTATCTCTAGATCTACATTTACTAATGGATGATTTTTTGCATCCCCAATGATCCACTATTTGATATTATTTTTGGAAGAAAACAATTCCAAAATATTTCAATTTACATATCAAAAAGTTTTTTTGGAAAGTCACGTGAAATTTTTTAAGGTAAATATTAAAAAAATTCTAAGAGAACATTACATTTTTAACATTTAATTTAAATTTCATATTCAAAATTATTTTTCTTTTTTATGATTAATGATTCATGATTTATAAAATAATACTTATTTATATTTTGGGGAATTAATCTCACTAAATAAATAATTTAATTATTAATCCATAAATTTAGGATATTGTTCAATGAATTTTCTTTGTGATAATGATTTTTATTTATTTCAAAATAATTTTATGCTTCCATTATTACATTTTAGATATATTATTTTATAAATATCAACCATCTTTCTCTCGATATCTTATGTTTATGTCATATCATTATTAACATGACTATATTCTCATTACTCTAATAGTGTAAACATATCATGGAATAAAATTTTTATTAGATGATTTTCTCCTAGAAATAATTTATATTTTTAAGTTAGAGTTGTATTAATATTCTTTATTATTATTGAATAATATCATCTATTGATTATTTATTATCATTATATATTATTTATTATATGGATAAAAATATTTTCATTCATCCAACGGTTCCTTACAGAGTGGTATGAAATGTCTTATATAATCTTATGGTAAATGCATTAGGCTTAATCAAGTGACTAGTTGGCTTAGACAGTATATAGCCCCTTTATTCATTGACGGGTCTCATGTGGAAAAAATTCGGATTTTTTTGTACACCTCTTGACATATTATTATATAATCTTGGATCAAGGCCCTGATAATATATTTTTAATGCTTGGAATTTTGAATTAAATTAGTATGAGATCAGTAAATGTTGTTATCCGTATTTTCATTTATTATGTTGGATATATTAATTTCTCATATTCAACTGATATGGATTCATTTTTTTTATTTATTTCTTCACTATTATGAATATCAACCTTATGATTTTCATTTATCCAATTATAATTTTTCCTTACTTTATGTTTGAACTCACCCCTTTCCTATCATTTTATTTCCTAGGTTATGAATAAAAGTTGTACACATGACCAATTTATAATGATGCACATGTGAAAAAAATTGTGAGAGATATTGAAGACTCTTTTTTAATTAATTAGTTTATTATTTGATGGGAATAGTTTATATTTGATATAAATAATTTTTTTCATTTTTTGATAATGGTTTTCCTTAATTCTAGAAATCATAAAACTAAACGGATATTTGGAATGTACTTAATGAAAAAGTTTCCTTAAATCATGTAATTATATGATTGTTATGTGTAATAATATATAGTTGTTATAGAAGAAAGTATTAAATGTATATTTTTATGGAATGGGATCCATGAGTATGGTTTTGGGGAGAAAACATTTCTATTAGAGTTGGGTGTACAAAAATTTATATATTTTGATGTTTGTAGAGGATAATTTAATAAATGATATGCTATGGATGATCATAATATTGATGATATTTATAATTATTTTGGATAGAGTATTAATTAACATTTAGGTAATAATGAAAATTTTATCTTGGGATTAGGATAAGAAACATTATTGAAAACAATAGGGATACGTATCTGAGATAATTCTATCTAAAGTACAACATCCTCATATTTCGATAAAGATGTGATTATGTGATTCTCCTAGAAATTACATATCTGTCAGTATACTCTATGTGGATTCAAACGCTGAGACAAATATAACAAGTTTTAATAACCCTTAAATCGATATATTATGTAGTATCTTGATCCTCACCTTATGCATAACAAAGAGTCTTCACTACACACATGGTTTGTTAGAATTGGGAAATATATATAGGTTTATTATCATTTCCATTACAATGTAATTGAATATATTTTGGTTAGATAACCAAATTGAAATGTGACCATGGATAAAATAGATTTACACTCAAATATTCATATGTTAAGATATATATTAATCAATATATTATTTCATATATAAATGATTTGTTATTTTTTGAAGTGTATATTTGAAGGATTATTGGGTTTAAAATATTTTATGAATGTTTATAGTAATTTAGTATATCTTTATTTATATATAATCCAATAAGTATGAGGAAACCAAATTCAAATTAAACTAGCTAAACCAAAACTTATATATGTTAAACTGAGTGTGATATAGGTTGAATCGAGTCAGATTGATGAAAAATGGTAAGAATTATATGCTAACTTGATAATTTTATAAAGTGAGAAATATTAATGGTAAATATTTATATATATATTTTTGATATTTATATGATAATGATAGTCACTCATGATAAATAATTTCATTTTATCAAGGGATTAATCCTTAAGGGACCATGTTAACAAAATATTACAATGAGAATACAAAAAAATATCTAAATGAAAAACCTAATGGGAAAAGGATTGGGGTGATATATCATATGATTATGAGAAAAAATATAAAAGGATTTATTATTAAAAACGTCAACATAGTTGAAATACCAAATAAATAGAAGAGGATAAGGATGTAATATCAATGAAAGTTAGGTAACTAATAAGATGAATAAAGGAAAATTCAATTCCATACATATATAAAACATTGGAGAAATCCGGGAGGAAATTTCCATAAAGGGATTGGTTAATTCTCTAAGGGTTTTGATTTATATGATCATAATCACAAGTGCATGGGAAAGAGGGAAGATAAAAAACCGGTTGATTCATTTCCAAGACTTTTGGGAATTAAAAATCCCAATATACAAATCCAATGGACAATAATGGAAATAATATCCAATGAAAAAGTGAATGAGAAAATTCCTTTTAATGTACAAAAAAATTCGTTGATATTTAATTGTTACTATATGATTTATATTTTCCTATATCTGGTAATATTTGACCAACTACAATATATTAAGTTATAAATAAAAACCACCATTTGTATTATTATTCGTATAAAACATTTCCAATTTTTATTGAAATTATTCTTTATAGGTCTTCAAGTTCTTCCCTTATTAGATGTCTATGTGAAATTATGAATGGGTTATATCACAATATAAGACAACAAATGTAATTTTTATATAGATAAATATCATCCCACATCCTAAATTTATCATGATTATCCAGTGATGCATAGTTAATTATGAGTTCCCCATAGAAATTAATCTGATTATATGAGTCAAATATATTTTATGCAATTTATTTATGGGGGGATGTAATAACTGAAAATTGGAATATTTGATTACATTTAGATAAGTCAATATGGTTGATACATTCTCTATATGAAACACCAATCTAATACCCAAATGAGATTTTTTTATACCATTAATACCAAGTAGTGGAATTATTTTGAATGAATAAAAGTAACCACATTAATAAATATATTTTGAAATAAAGTAAATTATGTCATTTATAAAAATTAAAATCAATAGTAAATTAAAAATAAAAATTATAATCATAATTTATTGAAATGTATATTTCTTTATATTTCCATATTATATGATATATATTTTTATTTCAAAAAATATGTGATTAATAATTATAAAATATATTTTATGATAATTTTTGGTTAATACATATTTAATTATTAATCAATAGGAAATAAGAGTGTGAATGGAAAATATTATAAAAAAAGTATTTTCTAATGAAAATAGTTTCTCTTTATATCTCACTATTTCATTTTGAAGCGAAATTTAAGAATATTACAATTTGAATTTTAAAAAATGAACTTTAAATTTTTATTCATAATATTAATAATTTCTCAAGTTAATTTTTTTGTATTTTCCAAAATTGAAATATTTTTAGATGAAGAGTGAAAAATATCATTTTTACCAATTACATGATATTATGAAAATATTATTATATTAGTATGAATTTTAAAATCCTAAATCTTTATTATAAATTTATATATGTATTTTAGAAGTGAATTTATATTTTTAAAATTTATGGTTCTAAATTACAAACCCATATTTGACATTTTAGAATTGAATATATATTTTAAAAAACAATTAACACATTATACTTTTAGTATCATGAAATTAATTTTCATTACAATCATAAATATCATCAAATATAATTGATTTAAACTTCATAATCCTTTGGTATAAATTATGTATTAAATAACAATTTTTTATTCTTAAATATTAACTCACCTTAGTTAAATATTATTTCCACAAAATAATCTTAAATGGAAAAAATATTAAAAAAGTAAAGTGATAATGGGTTTAAAACATGTAAAAACATGTTTTTAATTGAGTGGTTGAGATATTCTAGACTATATACCACATACTCAAAAATTATTATTTTTTATATCCAATTGACTAGTTTAGCATGTGCTCCATTTATATTAGGTAGAAATATTTTCTAAAATGTAATTACTACCACTTATAAAAATAACCTATCAACACACCTTCATTACCACTTTAAAAATATCATTTACTATAATAAGGCATAAATTTCCTTTTACCCTATAATCATACTTCTCAATATTGAGCTTTGGGTGACAAAAAATTATCTGATGTCATCCATTTCTAATGGACCATTAAATATCAAAGTCACCATTGTGTGTAATTGTTCTTAATTAAATTCATTTATTTCTATTTTTTTCTTCCAAATTATATTTTTTATTCACTTATGTAATTAAATAATTATTTTTATTTATTTAATGTTATTGTGCTATGGAAATATATTTTTTCATTTCCATTATGAAAATAAAAACTGATATTCAGGCATTATATGGACTACCCCCTCCACGATGAAATGCCAATTATTTAACTTCTCTACCATTTCGGTTTTTTAAAAGTATAATTTATTATTATATTTCTGTCATGTTTAATATTTAAAAAATTATATTAATTTATTCTCCCATTAAATGACAATGAAATGATTATCCATGAGTATTTGAAGACTACAAAATCCAAGGAATGTTATGTTCTATTTCCTAGTTCATTGATATATTTTTATATAATAAAATTCATGGAAATATTATTTTTATGATATAATTAACGTTATATTATGAAAAATTGGAAACTTATTATGGGAATGATCAATAAATGATAAACATTATTTCAATAGTTTAAAAAGAGTGTACTAAGAGGAAATTATCTCCTCCTTTTATGGAACAAATTTAAATAAATTATATCATCATTATAATTATTGAAATATATTATATATCACCCTTATATGAAATAAATAAGACAATAATACTTCTATCATAAAAATAAGACAATTTAGTAACCTCTTAATCACCCATTAATCATTGTAAGATCATATTTTATTTCTATCTAGCCGAAAACATGAATACAAATATGAATTTAGATAATGGAATAATATATAACGATATTTACTTATATAATTGTATATAAATATTTACATAATATTAAATTTCTTGTTTTTAATGTTATATAATAATTTAACTCATTTATTAATTAATCATCCATTATTCATTATGAATAATGGAAACATTCATGTTTCTTATTTCATCATCCTAAATCATAACAAAAAAAATACATTAAATTTGATTAAAACATTATAAAATATATTGGAATATATATTATAGTACCTAATTTGATCTATTTATTAATTAATTTCAAAAACTAATATTCAACATGACCTCTTTTATGAAACTAGTTCAAAGTGATAATGATTTTTCACACCCGATGTTCAAAATAGGTAAAAAACAAAACAATATATATATATATATAATCTTATATAATGATTATAAATAAAGAAAATAAATGGATATATTTTTGAATATGTTACATCATTATATATTTAATTAACATAATTTAATTATTCATGAAAATTTATGAATGTGAAAAATGAATGAAGACTATGGTAATGGTTTTTTTCTCAAATTTATCCCTTTCAGAAATCTTTGGTATTATCCACATAATTTAATTTGGTGGTACCAATTTGTGATATTATATCATGAATTATATTTTAATCACGGTACTTTATGTTCAACTATAGTCTCATACTTTCAAAATGGTTTGTATTTAAATGTTACCCCAGAAAAAAGAGTTCATTATGTCAAACACTACTTCCTTGAAAAATGTTTATGTTATGTTTTTTTTTAATTTGAGTGGTTTATTATATAATGATAGATTTATTTTTATCAGATATATTTTTTATTTATTGGAAATACATATAAAAATTAGTTTTTTAGTCAAATATCTTTTGACTCAATTGTTACCCCAGTTGTAAGTTTTTATGGTAACATAATTTTAATTAACTATGTTATGATTATATCATTGGTATTTATTTCATGTACTTTGGGTATATTATACACATTAATTTTATTATGTGAAATTTTAATTTTTTATATTGTTTCCACATAAACACCCTAATTTGAAATATTTATCACTTTAATGATCATGTTCCTATTAAGGGATATAGATAACAAAATTCTTCATTAAATGAGTTAAATTATTTCATCATGAACATAGTTCTTCCATAAATGGGTTATTCAATACTAAAATTTCATAATAAGTATTTTTATGACCCATTTTGTCTAAATCTTGTTTTAATACAAACATTATTTATTAATATTTTAAATATAGGGGTTTCAATCATTGTAATTTTATAAGTATTAACAAGGATTATTTATATTCAGTGTAATATGTCATATATTGGGAATAACTTATCATGTAGATAAATTTATTTTATATTCATGGATATATAAATGAATAATCACTTTAAAAGTTATTTTATTCAAAATCCTTTACTTCACCTTATCAAAAGTTACTTTCTAAGTGACATATATGTTTCCTATTTCTTTAGGTATAAAAAATGATTTATAAATATTCTTTTATGTTTTAACTACATCTCTATATTTTATATAAAAAATTAATTTCTCTCATTGAATATATTATTCATGATTTATAAAACAATTTATATCATATATTTTTTGTATAGAACTCATGGTATCAAAAACTTTAATTCCTGATCCTTCCTTTTTGTGATACCATTTGATACATTATTTTTATGATCGAGGTATTAATTTATGATAGAATCCTTCTGTGATTCCTCTATTACAATAGAGAAATATCAATTTGTAATCATACACTTTATTTATTTAGAGGTATTATGATAATTTAAATATAGTATTGAATTAATAGCATAATAAATAACCATAAAAATAGAAACCTATAATTTTACAAAATTAATATTGGAGAATGATCACCTAAGAGGTCTGTTTATTTTTTTGGGAGAGTATTGACATTATTTAGGATTATAGACTACATAAATAGGATGAATATATATTAAAATATAATATTATTTATTATAAGGATAGCCCTGATTTTTTTCATGTACATGTTCCTTAGAAAATGTTATGATATTTATTATTGACTCTTATGGTGATTTCATTAGACTTAATAATGTTTTGAGTGGGGCCCGACATTGTATATCCCATTGAGTCATTGAAAGGTATCATAAGAAAAAAATACAGAGTATTGGTGTTAATATAAGCCCAAATAATTTTGATTTCTTAACATAAAGGATTCAAATAATTTTTTTTGTGTCTGAAATTATGTATTCCATCAGTTTAAGGTTTGTAATTATTTTTATCCATGAATATATTTATTATCATGAACATCAAATAAATTATTTTTAAATTAATTATGGATTAATTTTATTTATTTATTCCTTATAAATTATGTATACCATTCTTATTCTTTTCATAGATTATGTTATATGTTTCCCTTACTAAGACTTTGAGCCCATCCCATTCCTAGGGATTCATATCCTAGGTTATGAATAAATGTAGTACACGTGACAATTTAAGAAGGTTAGAATGTTTTTAATAATTTTATAGATATGTTGAAGGCTTAAAATTGATTATTTAGTTTGATATATAATTCTAACATTTCCTTTTGATACAAATAATTTGGTCATTATTAGCTAATGTATTTTTTTAAATATATAAAGAACTAAATCTAAAAGGTCTTGCGAATGCATAGAATGAAATATTTACTTTGTGTCATGTAATTATGGGATAGTAATGTATTGAATCATATAGTTAGAATAAAATCCAACATTTAAAATATATGTTTATGGAATAAGATATGGGATTGTGGGTCTAAGACAATACAATGGGTATCAGAGATTGGTTTAGATAACATAATAGATTTATATTTTTGTTGGGAATAATTTAATTGTCATATCTAGAAATTTGAATTTATTTTATTTTAATAATTTCTGGGATTAAGATCTTTTAGTTGAGGTTTCGGTAGAGATCCTTAATTGAATTTTTATTTTTTTGAGTTTTTTTGTGGCATTTTTGCATGTGCCTGTTTTGGACACACTATTTGGTAAACTGTATGTCTTTTCCATGCTAAACATGTATCATGTTATGGGTTCAAAGGGTAAGGCTCATGAGTTGTGCAAGGTTTAAGAAACTATATAGAAAATATTGGGTTAGGTTTTATAACATAACAAAATAGCTTATCAAGGTTGGCACACGTTTTGGTAAAATGTGTAGCCATACCGTGCTAGGTTCCCCTCGTTTCCAGTAACTCATGCAGGGTTGGTTCATAGTTTTCCAAACCGTGTAGTCAATCCCTATATGTATTCGAGGTTATTAATATATTAGTTCCCTAATATAACCTCCCATATTTTAATACCAAATCATTCTGCTCCCACTTTACCATTTTTGGAACATGAAGGGGTCCCAAAACCCCCTCTCTCCTTGGATCGTCCTCCTCCAGGGATTCCCCTCAAAGTTTATAAGGTGAGTTTCATAGGGTTGTTCCCATTTTTTCCCCACTTTCACTTATCCTCTAATGAGTTTTAGAGTTTTTGTGATGGGGGATATCTCATGGTTAAACCCTAATTGATATGGTTTATGTTTGGTTCAATTTCATTATTGTTCGGTTATGAGGATCATTCCCTGAGCACAATTCTTCCCTCTAGAGATATTTCATTGCACTCACACATGGTCAAGTAAGGAATTTCTATCCATTTCCAATCTAGATCAATCCATTTCATGGTTATGTAATTATAAATTATAAATAATGTTGTTTCTCATGATTTTAGTATGTTTTTTTTCTTGGTATGGTATATTTTGGTGTTGAATAAAATTAGTGGATGTGGTTTCAAATGGGTTTCATTGAGCATTCTATATAGTTATGCACACAAGGTGTTTATTAAAATATCACTTATTTTTTATAATTAAATTATATGGTTTGAGTGTTATTTTCTATTATTTGTGTTTTATTATTATGGTTGGATTCTGTGTTGGATATTATAAGTGGAATTTGGTGAAATTTTTGTTAGGAAATCTAATTATGGATTATTGGGTTGATTTTATACTATGTGGTGTTACATTAAAAATTGTTTCTAGGTGATTTTATGGATTCTGGGGGTGTACCATTAGATATGGGAATATCCACGGGTTAATGGGATATACATAGTGGTGGGAACACATATGATAATGCTATTGGTTGAATTTTCTAAACAAAAGAACCCTGATTTCAAATCTCTCATCCTTCTTCCTCCTTTCCATATTCAAACTCATGACTATTAAATAATGGTTACATGGTTTTCAAATTGATGAAGTATGGTTTTAAATTATTGTTTTTATTTTGGACCATTTTTGACAATGGAATGTGGTTATTTTTAAATGGTATGAAATCTTGTTTAGATCATTTAATAACATTGATTGTTTTCATATTGTATTTTATTTGATGTGGTACAGAAAAGGGGAATTGAACATAAAATATAAAGGCCCATTTGTAATTATACCCACAAAAGTTTTGTTTCATCTTATTTTGAATAATTTATCTAAATGTACATGAAATGGGTATGATGAGAGGCCAACATGGACAATTTTTATTATGGAGAAATGAAAATGGTTTTGGATGTGTAAGGGAATGGTTAGAAACTTTGAATTCATTGAGAAAGGTTTTTAAACCCTGTGTGATATGACAGTACAATTGGCACTTATTAAATGTTTATTATAATTTGGGAACCCCATTGAATTATTTCCTTGTGTTGGTTATCACGTGGGTGGTGTCGGTGATTGGGGTAGGCAAGTTTGGAGGTGGCATGTAAAGTGTTCCAAGCATGTGGGGGCGTATTTGTTTATCAGGTATCTAATCATGAGATACCTAGGAGTCATTTAGAGGGTTGAGTGATGGTTTCTTGTTGACCCTGATTAGATGGGTTGGTACCCACTTGACATTATAGGGCCTGGTGGGATGTGGTAGTAGATTATCTAGTTTAGAGTATCCATTTTGTTAGTGTCTATGGAGATGCCCCATATGTTGGAAGATGTGCCTGATTTGTTTACATCCAATAATTCCTTTAGGGATGTTCAAGAATTTTCCATGAATCACTATGTATATATATTGTTTACTTATGCTACTTATTGGACAATATCCCTATGAGATATGGTTTTCTTGTTTGTTTCATTTACATTATCTACAACCCCTTATATTTCCATGCTTTTTTACAATTCAGTTTTGTCCATGAAATAGTAAATAAAAAATATTCCAAAAAAATATATGTGTGTTTTTTTTAAATCAAATTTATTGAAATATTTGTCTTTTTTATTAAAAATAATAAAAATATAATTTTCCAAATGTCTGTAAAACTAGTGTTTTGTGTGGACTCTCTCAGGAAAAGGAAATGTATGGATTTTTTGGTTGTTTTCTACTGAGATGTTAGACTCACACCCTAATTGTACCATTCAATGTGAGAAAACCATATCTATTTTTTAGGTACATGTTTTGTTTTGGTTTTTTCTTGTTTCTGGTTGGTTAGTGGATTAGGGTAATCATTAGGTCACCTGGAGATCATGTTAGTAGTAGTTTTTCTTGTTTTTATTTAGTTTTTAGTTTGATCATTTTTATTTTTAGCTGGATATGTTTTTACATTTAGTGATATTTATTTGTTGGCTTAAATTGTCTGTTCCATTTAATTTATTTCTATGATATTTTATTTTGGTCCAAATCATTACCATTGTATTAATTTGATTCCCAACAATAGTTTCCATCCAATGGGGATCAGGAAGACCCTTCATGCCTTGTCTTGGACTAGGTTTCTATTTGGGTCATATAGATTCATGACTTGGTTCATGAAAAATTGGTATCAAAGGAGGCCCTTGGTATTTGGGGTGTCTTGTAGTTTGAGAAGTAGACTATCGAGAATCAAGAGTTATGTACAGGAAGATTGTTGCAATTCCCTGCTTGTTATGCTGCTTGAAATTAAAATGGTAGTCCAAAATTTGAGTCTTTTTTGGATTGAGGGATTCTAATCGTGGCATTTTAGTGTCATGTTATGATATCAGGGGGTGTTTTAAACCCTTTGGTGTTCATGTTCACGGTTCAATGTCCTCTTAGATGTTATTTATTACATGGGTCATGGACTACTACTATACATGTCCACTAGTTCCTAATTCTCATGGTTTAGTGAATATTGTTTTTCATTCTAGTCTCAATTGATTTGAGTAAGATGTTGTTTTTGAAAATAAAAGTTATTTTATAAGTGCAAATGATTTATTTCAAACAGTTTTGAATTACAAATTATGAGTTTAAAAATAAGAAGAGTTTTGGATTGATAAATTTTCTTAATTATTGAGTATTGATAGTGAAATGGAATGTTTGACCCTCAATATCACTTAAAACGTTCACATATGTGTGGGAATGTATTTGAAGGTCATGTGGGGTCATGGGAATGGATGATGTAAGATTAAGTGGATGAAAACAAATGTTATGATTCATAGGATTCCATGGGTGTATAGTTCAAATTAAAATATTTCTGAAAATTGTTTTTCATTTAAAAATTGGGTTACATTTTAGAAAATTGAGTTCATTTTTAGTGAAAATGGGCTTCTATTTTTATAATGTTTACTTATAATAATGAAATTTGGAAAATTGAAATGAAATGGGTGGTTTTTTGGAGATGATTTTTGGTTTTTCGTGTATGTTTGTGTTTTGTGAGTTTGATTTTTTTCTCAAGATGCACTTTCAGACATGGTTTATAGTTTATGTTGACTATGGTTTTTTGATATATGTGTTGATAAAAATATGTTTCCCAAAATGGTACCAAAAATCTATAGAGATTTTTTTTAGTTTCTTGTCTTTCTCAGTTGTTTCATTTCTTTCATGGCGATCGAGGTCTCTTAGATGCAATAGATTGGATTGAGGAATTCATGTGTATATTCATATCATTGGTAACTCCTGAATAATTTAGACTGCATTCTATTTTGATTTTTTATGTGGGTCCATATTTGTATTAATGTATGATTTTTTCTCTGACATAAATGAAATTTGGGATGATGGAAAAGCAGTTATGTCCATTTTAATTCGATGGTTTGTACCATAGGTGGTGAAGGTAAAGATGGTGGAAGAGGTCATGGGTATTCATCAAGGCCAATAGATAGAGAAGGCCTTTATTGACCACTTAAAGGAGCTGGTATCCTTCTCTTCAAAGAAAGAATCAAAAGACTTGATAAAAGATTCTATTTTTATCATGGGTCATCATAAATAGATCAAGAAGTGAGTCCTATTTTTTTGATTTGATAATGGATATATTGTTTCTTGTTGAGTTTATTCCAGCAATGCAGGTAGTTAGTAGTATGGTACCTCTTGGAGTCCATGAAGGTTCCCATTTGGAATGTGGTGGGTGTGAGATGAAACTCTTTCAAAAAAGACTCCTTTATTGAATCCAGATTCCATCTTATTTGACCATTCACTCAGGTTCTTTCAGTGTGGCGAGTTTGGAAATTCTAATCCTTCATGCTGAAATCTTACTAATAGCTATCATTATTATGGCTATCTAGTTCATTCAGGGATATTTTGTATGAATCTTTTCCCGAAGAGAAAGTCTTTATTAGAGGATGTTATCTCCTGACTCTAAGGTAGCAAATTAATCAAACACCATGACCCAAGACGCGTCCCTCATAGTAAATCTCTTTCATACAGTTGGTAACCACCAAGTGTCTGGGGAGGCCTTATCCTAGTTCATGTTTCTAGTGTAGGGGGGAATATAGTTTTAATTTCTTTAATATAGTTTCTTATTTTTGTGGAGTTTTTTTTCATTATTGAAAGAAGATCAATGTACCTATTTTATTATTATTTTTTCTTATTCCATGGATGTTAATATTTAAATGGTTATCCTTTTTGTTAATAATTTTTAGTCTTAGTTGTGCTTGTTTGAAGTTATTCATTCTTGTGGGAAGTGATGATCAGTACTTGCAATTAGACTCATTATTTGGACAATGTTCTGTTCATGGGTTTCCCCCATATTGGGGGACTTAATTTGTGGGGTTGGTATCCTAGTTATATTTGGGAGGTAATAGTTTTTGTGTGGATGTTTATCAGTGGGTGTAGTTAAGTCTAAATTTGTTCATGTTGAGTTTCCCAGTATCAGAGTCATATTTCTATAAGTTTTAATGTTGGTGGGGTTAGTTGAGTTATTGTGGTGTGGATAACCCTATAGTTTTCTCCCATTATTGTCACATTGTGGCTTCCTCTAGAATTGGTCGTTTGTGACTTGTGAATTGAAAGGTCACCCCAGGGGTTGTGGCTTTGTTTCATCTTAGTTCGGATGTGAGACTGAGTTTTCTTACGATCAGATGGGTAAATTTATAGGGACATAAAGTGATTGTGCTGGGAATAAGTATCATATACCTATCATTTAATTAATTTTATTTTATTACCATTCCAGATTTGTATAATTTTGTTTAGGTTCGAGTTGAGTAACCAATCCTAATTGAAATGAATTTGAGTTTTTGGATGGAATTTATTCATGTTCACAGTTGGGGCACATGGTTTGGAAATTTTTTTGGCTTCACCCATGTTATCATGTAATTTGTTTTGGTTTCTATTGGTAATGTCCATGGGTTGCACAAAGTTTGGAAAACCAAGTGGAAATCATTCAGTTTGGATCTATAATAGGACAAAGGAATTTAATAAATTTAATTCATGGTATGGGAAATTGTGTTGCCAAACCATGTGACATTCCCCTTATTTCCCATAGATCGTGTATGGTTGTTGCAAGGTTGGAAAATCGTACATCAAAACCATCATAGTTTTCTAGGTCATCAGTATTTTTTAGTTCCATAATCTACCCTCAAATATTTTTTTCCCAAATAATAACCCACCCTCTTGATGAATTTTGTCATAGGAAGGCATCCGAAAACACCACTCCCCATGGATTCTCATCCTCCATGGATTCCCCCCCAAGTTTCCAAGTTGAGAATATGATGGTTTTTTCAACTTTTAATTATTTATCTTCACCACTCCTGATGTCAAGGGTTTCATTTGTGGGGTTATCTCTAGAAATAATACTAATGGCTAGGGTTTTTGTTTGGTAATATTTAATTGATGTTAGGATGTGTGGATCAATCCTCAATCTTATTTCTCCTCCCCCAATGGTTTAATTGCATTCACACATTATCAAGGTAGGTGTTTCCGTCCATTTACATTCTAGCACAACACATTTAGTAATTATTTTAAATATTATAATATTTTTTTAGTATTCTTGTAGTATAATGGTTTTTCTAGGTATGTTTTTTTTGTTGAATAAAATTGGTGGAAGTGGTTTTAAATGGGCTTCTTTGAATTTGATATATTGTTATGCACAAAAGGTGTATTGTAGAATTTAATTGCTCTTTTATAGTGAAATTGGTTGGTTTATGTGGTATTTTACATTAGGTATGTTTTTTATTTTGGTTGGATTATGATTTGGATATTTTAAGTGTAATTTTGGTGACTTTTATGTTTTGACATTTAAGTGTGGCATATTGTGTTGATTGAAAAAATAATGATGTTAGTTGACTCATAGTTTTTCATAGATTTCATGGATTCTTGTCGTGTAGCATTGAATATTGTCAAATCCATCAGTGCATGGGGTGGACACATGGGTGGTAACATAAGTGATAATGGACTTGGATGAATTTTCTCAAGTTAAGAACCCATATATGAAAACTCCCATCCCTCTTCATACATTTATTCGTCAAAAACTTGACTCTTAACTAATGGTTCCATGATTTTCAACCGGCTCATTGATGTTTTTGAAATAGTTTTGGAGATTATGGATCATATGGAACTTTGGAAGGTGGTTGTTTTTTAAATGGAATAAAAGCTCATTTTCCACCTTTTATCATATTGAGTGTTTGCATCTTATTTTTTATTTGGTATGGATAAAGGGAGTTGATAAAGAAATGTAAATGATTGTTTCACATTATAGACATGATAGTAGTATTTCATATTTTTTTCAATTATTTTTATAAATGAACTTTTAATGGGAAGGATGAGAGGATTATTTGTAACATTGTTTTATTTTAGATGTAAATTTGCTTTTGGAAGTGTAAGGGTCCAGTTAGAAATGTAGATTTCCTTGATAAATATATTTCTAGCCTGTGTGATATGATGGACCAATTAGATATTTTTAATGGTTTATTATAATGTTGGAACCCCTATGGAGGATTTCACATTTTTGTTTTACCATGTAGATGGTGTCAATGATTGGGGTAGGCAAGTTTGGTGGTAGCGCGTAAGGTGAGTCACTCATACGAGGGAAACTACATTCATCTGGTACCCTTATAATGAAATTACTAGGTTTATTTTATAGGATAGATTGATGGCTACATGTTGACCATTATTAGAAGATATGGTGAACCCCTAAATTTTTAGGGCTAGATAGGATGTTCCACGAGACTGGCTAGATTAGTGTGGACAGTTGGTTAGGGATGAATGAGATGTACTATATGCCAGTAAGTGAGTCTGATTCAAGTATATCCATGCATTATTCTAGGGGCCACCTCAAGGCCATTGGGACACCTTAAGGGCAGATGAAAACAAGGCAACTTACAAGGAACAAACTTCAAAATGAGGATTAAGGAGCATTCACCATAGAAGAAGCTAAACTGATTGCATGATTGAGATGGTATGGATCCTTCCATTTGAAAAATATTAAGCATGCACGGGAAGTCCTATACGAACAACCATGTGAAGTTGGAGAGCTGATTTTACAATGAAGATGCTGGGGAGGAGCATTTTCATGTAGTTAGTCTGGGTGGTATGTAATGTTTGAAGCCTATGAGAATTTAATTCTTCTAAGGCTTGCAGGCCATGTAATACTTATGCCTATGGGCCATGTAAGGGTTCCACCTATCCCCTTAAAATGTGGATAATCAAAATCTATAAAAAAAATAATGCCTTTGGTCCATTGGAGTTATATTCCCTTTAAATCTTGTTTTCTTGTTTGTTCCATTTACATTTTTCATATCCACATTGTATCATTCTTCTGGATTTTTTTTTATTTTAGTTTTTTATTTTAAATGGTTTATGGTAATTGAAAACATTTTGGAAAATATAATATTTGTGTGTTGTTTTAAAAATATGAGTTATTGAAGTATCTATTTTTTTATTCAAAATGGTTAAAATCATATTTTAGAAATATATTTCAAACTAGTGTTTGTTGTCTGTCTTGGGAAATGAAATTAATAGATTCTGTTGTGGTTACCTACTGAGATGTTTGGCCCACACCCTAATTATACAATTCAGTGTCAGTAGACCTAGTTTTTTTGTCGGTGCATGTTTCTATTTATGTTGTTCTGTGTATATAGTTGGTTCCTAGATGGGGTGACCATAAGGTCACATAGAGATAGTGTGAGTTACAGTTTTTCATGAGTTTTATATAATTTTTAGTTTTTTTGGTTATATTTTTATCTAGATATGGTGGTTCATTTAGTTTAATTTACTTGTTGGGTTTCATAGTTTGTTTAGTTTTATTTATTTTGATCCTATTTTATTTTGGGATAAATCATTCCAATTTTGTTAATGTGTTGCCTAATATTAGTTTCCTACCTGTGGGGATCGATAATTCTCCTCAGACCTTATCTCAGTCTAGGTCAGATGTCATGTTGAATCCCATCCTAGCATAGTTCATGACATTAATGGTCTATAAGATAAGATTTGTCGGAAATTCAATGGTATAAATAACTACTTTTTATGGTATATGATGTAATGTAAGTGTAATAATGCATATTGTATCTAGGGATTAGGATAAGAGAATATTTGTAAAAATATTAGGGATATTCCAATGTTTTATTTTATGTATAGAATAACATCTTGATGTTTTGGTAAATTTGAAGTTGTATTATTCTCCTACAAATTTTCCCCTTGTCTTTATACAATATGTAGCTCCTTGCTCTAGCATAGATATACAAAGTAGTAATAAATCCTAAAAGGAAATATCATGTATAAACTCATTTTCACCATGTTCAAGACAAATAAGGATAACTTTACTCTTAGTTTGATACTACCAGTGGATATTTTTCAGTTAATAATCATTGTCTACATAAGAAATTATTACGAATATGAATATGAAAATGGTAGATAAACTAATTGTAATGTAGAAATCTATAACATAGATTGAAATGTAGAGAATCCTATGTTAAGGTACATATTTATTATTATATTATTTCCAAGATAAATTATAATATATATATATATTGAGAGTATAGAATTAATTGAGTATTTTTTTGTACATTTTTTTAATTTTTATGGTAATATTGGATCTATATATTATGAAATAAGTTAATAATAATGAGATAACCCAACTCAATATTACCTAGGTAGGTCCATGAATTACATTTGCTAAATTGAGGGCGCTATAGGTCAAATAGATTCTAATATAATTTGAGTTATAAGAACAATAGGATAACATGATATTGTGATAAAGTGAGACATATTGGGCTTTAATATATAACTGGTTATTTATGAAAGTTATATTGGAATGATCACTACTCATGTCAACTCAATCAATTTTACTAATGGATTAATGCATAAGAAACAATGTTAACAATGTACTCCATGGACAGTGAAATAAATATCCCAATGAAAAAAATAATGGAATAAGTTGAAGAGTGATAAATCAAATTAATATTCCCAACCAACTATCTTGAATTCTGATTAACATGGCCAATGTAGAAAAAATCTCAAATAGACCAAATAAAGGTAGGTTGGAATTTAAAAAAATTAGATGTCCAAGATAATAAAGTATATCAATAATAAGGGAATTATCATGTGGAAAATTTTACAATAAAGGGATTGATAAATGTTATAAGTATGGGGATGAATGTTATTGGAGTCACACGTGAAAGTAAATTAGGAATGATAAAAACAATATTTTTCATCAATTATGATATAGTGGATCATTATATGACTAATTGTTCTAATCTAAAATCCAATAAGGGAAATAGTCCATCACAATAATGAGAAAAAGGAAAATACAATGAAACCTGTAACAATGTAGTGGATAGTGTTTTTTTTCAAATAATATTATAGTATCCTTTGTTCATTTATGTTTCCTCTAACTAGTGGATTTTGAGTAATAAACTAAAAAACATACCTATATGGTTATTATAAAAATAATTTATAAGGTATCAATAATGTTTTTCCTTTTTTATATAGTTATTATTCCTTTATCTAAATTATATGTGAATTTATGAATGGATTATCTCTCATTATAAAGAACTTATCATAAATTTTTATAAAGATTCATCTCGTTTCATATCAACAAATAAATCTGTTCTCATTTAGTGTTGTGTGGTTAGTTAAGACTATCCTATAGATATTACTATGATCAGTAAAGTCAAATTGCAATGATGAAATTTTTTTAAGGTGGGACATTTTAACACACTAAAATCTTAATATATGATTACCACAGAATAAGTTAGTGTTTTTAAAAACATACTCCACTAACAATGCTGAACTAAAAAGAAACTGTGATATGTTTAAACTTCTAAAATATATCTATTAAGGTTGTAAAAATTACTTGTATTATTAACATTATAACATATATATAGAATTAAATAAATGTAACTTTTAATATTAATTATGTCGAATTTGTGTAGCTAAAATAACTCATAAAATCATTTTATGTTTAGAAACTTTTTTGAAATATAGAATTTTAATGCAATATGAAATTCTATTTGAATAAATTTTTAATTATTAAAGACAAACTATATTTTATATCCATAAATGTTCCATATTAATTGAATTATATAAATATATATGAAATTTCAATGAGAATAGATAATACAAAAAGATGTTATTTTCATATAAATACATTTTAACATTATATCTCACCTTTTAATTAAAAAAATAGTTTCCTAAAATTTAGAATACGAATATAAAAATTTAAAAATATTTGCTGATAAATAATTGTAATATTTTATTAACTTATTTTATAATTTGATAAAAAACATATTTTTATATGAGTACTGTAAATTATCAATTATAGAATTAACATGACTCAATGAAATTATTATGACATAAGTATCAATTATAAATGAATGAATCATTAGTCAATTGCAAAATATTTTTTTAAATTTTACATTATATTATTTTAAAATTTATATGCCCTTATTTTAATTTTTAGAACATAAATTATTTTTTATAAAAAATTATATTTAATACATTATATATTTAGAATTTTATAATTAATTTATAACACTATTATTAATTGAATCAAAGAAAATCGACTTAATGATTTTAATTATTAAGTAAAATTATATAATCCGAACCCATTTATTTTAAGATAAAAATATAATGTTTTTTATATGAAAACAAGGTACTACAATTAAATCATAAATGTAAAAAGAAATAATTCAATGTAATGTAGGTCACAAACACGTTATGAATAAGTTATTAATTAATTAGTTGAGATACTATTGTCCTTATATCACCATATAATAAGTTATTATATATTTTTGGAGCCACAACACATGTATAACAATTGACCAATTTTTGAAAATATGATATGATTAAAAGAATAGCATTCCTCCCAATTATAAAAGGGGCCTCTCAACAACCTTTTAATAAAACTCTAAAAATTATATTTCTACTTGAAACCCTACCCTTTTACCTCCCCTGTAATATTATCTCTCTATTTTATTCATCTATTCCAATTATATTATCATATTTTATATGGTTCCTATGTATCTTTCAAGGAAATATGGAAGTTCTTAGCGTGAGTAATAATTTTTATATAACTCTATTATTTTCAATTTTTATTTACCAATTATTATTGTAAAATTTATATGTAATTAATTTTTTTTTATTTATTTAATATTATTATTATATGGTAATAATAATTAAATACATTTTCAATTTTATATTAAGAAAACTACTGGGGGTTGTGCATTGTGCTGACTACCATCCCCAAGAAGTAATGTGTTTCTTTTACTTAAAAAGATAATGATTTTCTAAATGATGAATATAATAAATTATTTTGATATCTATATCTCTAAAATTATCCCATAATAATAAAATATATTACCCCTTCCTCCCATTCTATAAAAATGAAACATCATCATTCTTTACATGAGGATCGTCACCTAAATGGAATTGTTTATTCTTTATTTCCTTACATCCATACATGGATGATCATGAAATTTTTTTAGTTGGTAAATAATAAATTAATGACATAATTATGTATTTTTATGAAAACATTTATATAATATTAATGAAATTTACAATATAAAATTATAATTACTTGAATTAATGAATTTGATTGTAGTAATAGGAAAATATTATATTATTTTATTAAGAAATGACAGTATAAAAATAATAACCTATTTATACCTCTTCAATAATCAAATTCATCATATGAATAAGAAACAATTATATCATTATTCTTTGGGTATAATTATATTATAACAATAAATATTCATAATCATCCATTAATCATATTTATTTCATATTTTGGTCATCTTAACCTATAAAATTAACTATACTATTCATTTATACCATGTATGACCATGATAAATTATTTGTTGGTATAAAATGATAAAAATATAACCTTTCTTGTTCTGGTAATTTTATTATAATATTTAATTCCTAATTATGAAATCTACCTTTGTTCAGAGAGAATCACTGAAATATTCTCATTATGGATTTGATCATCATTGATCATAACCATAACAACCATAAAGTGAGATTTTAACTTTCTAAAATAAATTATAAACTATATTCCATTGTGTTAGATGAGGTGAAACAAGAATTTTAGATATATATATTTATTACCTCTTATTATATTAATATTTATAACATATCATCATGATTAAAAGTAGAACAATAACAATTTATTTTATACAGAAGCTCGGATACATAAAAAACATGTACAAAAAACATTTACAATATCCCCAAATAATTTGTTCAAAATTTTCACCCTTCATAGAAATATCCAACATAAAACCTTTCTTCATATCTTGGGGAAAATGAAACATAGTATGGGGTGATTTTAGATTATACGTATGTGTAAATAAAGGAGATATCTCTCAATAATCATTTTTAAAAATAACACAAACATAATTGTAGGAGAACGTGTTCTAAAAATTTAAAAATCTTACCTATTAATTCATAAATCATAATCATGAATCACAAAAAAAGTGTTGAGTTCATAATACATAAAAAATAATGTAACCAAAAACCTTAACCCGTGAGAGGATAACATTTAAAAAATAACATGTCATCAATGTTTGGTATAATGTGGGGACAAATAATATTAGTAGCAACCCTGTGTCATGGATACCCACCAAGACATTCGTCAAATGTTAATCTTTCGATAACCACGCATGTACCACTTTGGACATAGAATATCCTTACATGTACCCTATTTTATGAGTGAAAACATCCCATATACCATGAAAGGTCATTATAGATTAATATTTATATAATAAATTTAATGTATATGATATAAATACTTTTCATATAATCAAAATTCATTTATATTTACTCAACAAGAACAAGGAACCATTTATCATTTCGTCATCACATAACATATGGAAAAGAAAAAGAGCTTAATAAATAATTAATCATTATAATAAATAATGATCTAGTGAAATAATAGGGATTGTATAATAGAATAATATACATGGTGAAGAATAATTAATATCAAAGAATATTATCATGGACTAAAAATTCATTTAGAATATAAAAATGAATATTTCATGATGAAAATAACCTTTTATTTTTAAAATAAAATATCTAAAATATATAAAATTCCAAAGATATTAAACAAAAAGTTTTATTATAAATAAATCATCTAATATATCAAGTTATAAATCATTGAAAAGCGTAGTCATGTTTATGTGAAAATCAGTTCGTGTGGTGTACATTAAAACATATACTATATCACACCATTAGTAAAAATTACATCATTCAAAAATGATGAGAACATTTCTTCTGCAAATTTTTATATAATATATATCCTGGATAAAAGAAAGTTTAAAAATAATATTAGATTATTAAAAAATATATTGATATCGTTTTTGGGAAAAAAAGGCATATAAGCAAATATTCCCAGTTAAATAGAAAAACAGTTTTTGTTTTAAATAAAACAAATATTTTAAATTATTTGTATATAGAGAGAGGAAAATGGATTGAAAAAATTTCATTTATAAAAATAACTACATTAAATTAAAATAAGTATTATTTTTTACTAACAGATCATATAACTTTATCTTCATAAATTTTAGCATAACCAATCTAGATAAAATGTGATTGTAATGTAAAACCCATCAATCACGTATGACATTTTTTATAAGAACTATAACTTTCAATATAAAAAAATTAAATTTTTAATGATTATATAATAGAAATATTTTCATATATAAAATATCTCATATTTTATACTTATAGTATCTCATTTCTCATTTATTAACAATTAATTATTAATATCATTATTTTGGGTGATAACTGTTTAATTTTCCTGAAAGTTTCACTTTGGTTGTTATTGTCCATAAATCTTCATTAGAGTTATATAATATCCATAATATTTACCATAATATAAATTTCTTTTATATTAATTATATAAATATTTACATCCTTCTATAAAATGCAGAGATAAGAAATGAATTACAACTTTCGTGGAGATGGTAGTCTATATGTACACATAAACACTGTTATCATTTTATAGAGAAAATAATAAATGAATGGTAAATAGAATTTAATCATTAATTAATAATAATAATATCATAAATAAAATATAAACTTATTAATCCCAAAATTATATATATTAATGTGATATAGTTATGGAAAATAAAACATTTAGTATATGAAAGTTGTAGTCCATACGTATGCACAATAATTTATATAATTTCCCATTTGATTTAAATTAGGATGACAATGTTTGTGACATAATCATAATATAAATGCATTATATTTAGGATACTATATGCATACTCTTATTTTTGGTACAATATTATTAGATAAGGTATAAGGGGAAATAGAATTGAATGATATTTTTTATGATTTTTACATGTTCGTTGAGATATATCCTTAGTAATGCACCTTAATGCATGAAATATGGGTCTACAGAGGATAAAAAGGGACATATAATGAAGGTAAACAACCATTAATTCTCTATGGTAAGTATTTTATGAGTTATTTGGCTAAAAATATGAAAAATGTAATAGATTATGTGCCCTTTTATAAGTGGGGGAGAGGACACACATGGCCTTATTGAAAATATTAAAATAATATAAGGTAACATTTCTATGAAAGTGACACAAACGTTAAAATTATTTAATATTGATATAATATATGTTTCAAATATATTCAATAAATATTAACTAGGAATTATTAGGTGTAAATATTACCCTAATCTCATACATAACCCCCCTGTAAACATGTATTATCTTTAGTTATGGTAACAATTTTTTATTGTTATAATTATTCATTATGACCAAAAATGAAAGTTTAAAAATAATTAATAATTTTTCTGATTAAAAACATGGAATCCATTTTATGAAATTTAATTTTATTATGTTGTGGAAATTAATTTTAAAACAAGCATGTGAAAATGAAGGAAAATCCCTTTCAGATATAAATCATTTAATCATAAAAAAGAATGTATATTAGTTTTATTTCATGTAAAAACAATCAAATGAATGATAAAATATTTGGTAGAATTTTTAATTTTATAATTTCATTGAAACCCTCAATTAATAAATATTCATTTAATTATTTATGAAAAATTATTTTATCACACATAAAAGGAATTTTATTAAAAATATAACTTTTTTACCTTTAAATGATTATATAAATACTCCCAACCATTATACAACAAATGTATATATTTTTATTCATATATATCAAGTTTAGTTTATCAAAATAACTTTTAAATTTTGATAAATAAACTATATTTTAAAAAACACACATAATAACTAAAAAATACATTCCATTGAAAAATTGGTCTTTTAATTATTAAATAATTTTAATAAAGATTTAATTAATATTTCAATGGAATTTATAAATACATTGTATTTTTGGAATATATATATATATATATTTCATAAATAATTTAATCCGATATATATCCACTAGTCTATAGACTATTTTATAAAGGTATAATATATAACATGTTCATTTAGACTCCGGTTTGCATGTAAAGAAAGATTTCAAAGACATAATATTTAATTAAAAGGAAATAGATATAAAATCATGGTTTTTTACATTAGATGAAATAATAATGATATAATTTAGGAAAACAGTATCAACCAACACAACATCTATGAAACTAGTTCAAAATAATGTTAATTACTTACACCTAGTGTTAAAAATATGTAAAATAAAAATAATGTGTGTCTGTGTGTGTGGGTATGTAGGTAGATAATTATAAAAATGGATTATAATTGTTTATAAATGTGAATATGTTTCTTGGGAATATATATAATGAACATACCTTAATTATTCATGAAATTTGGAACATATACATACTAAATTAGGTCTGATTTATGTGTATTCATCTCAAATTCGCCTCTTTGAGATATATTTTGTTCTATGTATCAAATATCATTTAGGTGATGTATATTATTCTTATTAGAGATATCATATCATAATTTATACTTTCATAATTATATTCTATGTTCAATTACAACCCTTTCTTTCATGGTGTTTGAATTAAAATGCTACTCAACACGTAAGGTTTCAATGTAAAAAACATTCATTAAATGAGACATTTTTATATTATTAACCATATTTTCTTTTGAATGGCGCATTCACCAATGATGGATGTATCTTTATAATATATTTTTTAATTTTATGGAATTACTAGGCCAAACCATTTTATTTTCATCAAATAACTTTTGACCCTATTGTTTCCCTATTTGTAAGGATTTTTTATACTCAATTTTTATTCATTGATTTATGATATTTTATATTATAATTATTTCTTATATGTTTGTTACTTTTTAGAATTTATTTTATTTTTGTGTGTTATCTTATTTATTTACATTACTACAACATAAAACTGCATTTTAAAATATATTTTATATCAATGGGTATGTTACCCGTAAGATATATTGACAACTATTGTCCCTTTTCTTAGTGTTACACTGTTTCATCATGAATATATCGACTTGATTCTCAGGTTCATCACCAAATTATTTTATTACAAGCTATTTTATTATCCACTTTGGAAAAATTATATTTTACTTAATAATGTATATCTTCTCTTTTTAGTATGTTTTTTATCAAAAAATGGTGTTTTCAAAGTATTAAAGGGGTTATTTTCATTTTTTATAAATTTTTTGTCTTTATCCTCAAATTTATTTTTAAAACAATTAATCACTTTCAAGGTTTGATTTTTCAGGATTCTTTCCGAAATATTTGTTTTTCAAAATATTTTACTTATTCTATTCAAAATATTTATTTTGAATGTGGCATGTATTTATTTATTTTACATAAATTATAAAAAATTATTTTCTAAAATATATATTATATTTAATCATACACTATCCTTTCAAAATAAATAGTATTTTACATCATGGGAATCCTATTTCAAGATTTTTAAATTAATATAAAAATAATAATATGGGGGTTAAACTCATGGTATTAAAAAATCATCTTCCGTATCCATTATTTTTTTATTCTATTTGAGTAATTATTTAAAAGAAGGTGGATTTAATTTATGTCAACATCATTCTATGTTCCCATTTTTACATTTTGGATATGTTCCATGTAATTTTTTCCGACATCATTCTATTGATGGATTAGGACAATGTAAATCTAGTATTGAATTTACCATATAATCATTACCCTATATAGTATAATCATGTAATTTTAAAAAATTAAGATGGGATAAATTTCACATAGAAATATTTTATTAATAGGTGGGGATATATTGAAATAATTACTAATTATTGACTGATAACACAGGTCAATTTTTTATTTATATTCTGTATTTTTCATTATTTTGATAATAATGTTTTTGTTCTTCTAGTGGATCTTTTGGTAATGATATGAAATATCTTGTTTAACCATATAATAAATGATTTATATTTAATAATTTTATGGGCATGTTATAGAATTTTATATCCCATAGATTCATCAATAGGTCTCATGAGGCAAGAAATATTGGGTTTCGTTTTATACATATCCCAAATCAGTGTGGTGACTTGTCATAATTCTTGAAAACCTGTTTTTTGATTCCATTAATTATGCATTCCACAACTATAAGACTAGTAATTAGTTATATCTCTATTTTTATTTATTATTTTGGATATAACATGTTCTTGGTTTTAATTGATTGTTTCTTCATGTCATTATTTAGTACTATGATATTTTTATTACACTAATATGTTTTTTACTAATATATTTACATGTTTCCATTATGTATCAGTTTATCTCTCCCTTATCAAATTCTTATGATCACCAGGTAATAATTATAATTAGTACATGTGACTTGTCTCAAAGGATCTAACATGGGGAATAATTTTGGAGACATGATGAAGTATCATTATGAATTATTTAGTATCATATGTATTGTAAAAATGATTCTTTGATACCATAAAACTAGAGTATGTAAGAATGTGTTTTATTCCATTTATATACATATTTAAACAAAAATGGACTATGAAATAAATGTAATGTAATATATTCCTAATTCCATGTCATTTTGGGATCAAAGTGTTTAATATTCTATTGTTGGTATTGAAGCCTCTATGAAACATAAGTGTTTAGGACCATCAATTATGGAGTATGCATCTGAGGAAATAAATCTAAAACAAAAATAATAATTAGACATAATAAACAGTTCCCAATTACACGTTATTTTTAAAAAAAATTAATTTAAAAAACATGAAATATTCAACTAACATAACACCTTCCCCAAAATCATGAAAGAAAACATGAAGATACCATCTCAGGATTTACTCTTACAAAGCGGCACCATTTCCCCATCATCCATGAATGATTCCATCATGATCTACTTGAATCAGAACCAAACCCATCGATGGGCAGCCAAAATCAGCCTCATATAAGGAAGATTGTGATGAGGCGGGGGAGTTGAGGAAATGATTAAAAATCCAAACATTAATGAATGCCTATGGTAATTACATAAGATAAATGGGATTAAAGAATGAACCAAAGGGAAAGGGTTACCCAAGATATTTTATTTTTTGTAGATAAAGGATAGTGAAGAGGAATAAATTCCAAGCTATGAAAATAGTAAAATATAATTATTTAAATAAGATAGAAACATAACATGGTCTGGCCACATAGTTAACCGAACTATGCCCCTACTATGCACCCTCCACCAACCCTTGATTGGGTTTTCCACACGGTTTACAATAAATGTTCTTAATATAAAAAATAGAACTATAACCCCTCTAAAATCCACTCACTCAGTGTGGTTTTTTATGAAATCATTGAGGTCTATGACTAACCATGTGAAATCTATATTACCAAATTTTTCAGGAAAAAATTATCCGAAATAATATTTATGATCATTTGGTTACATTGTTTTTACTACATGGTGTACAACAAATTGTATGCTTAACAAAGAATATATCAAAAAATACATCTCCCACATGAAGATCCCAAACTATTCCCAAGCACCTAATATATCCCTTGAGTCTCAAAATACACCAAAAACTATTCCAAAATGAGGGAGAAACTCATAGATTTTGATTCAAATATAAATTCATTGAAAATAGACTCAATAGAAAAAAAAATCAAGTTCTTACAGAATTTTATTAAACAAAATGACAACGTTCAGTAAAATCCCTTCATGATAGATACTATAAGAACTCATGTTTTTGGAAAAGTTCAAAATCCTGACCCCGTTTGAATTTTCACTTGTTCTGAGAAAATTGAGAGAATCTAGGAAAACCTTTTAATGTTGTGGAGGTCGTAAAGGGGCGCACAGTTGGTGCACGGTCTAAAAAACTGTGTGGCTAGCCCAGGGAACTCTACACCCTTGACAGTGGGCTCCGCATGGGCGGTACACTATTTGTCAAACGGCACGGGCAAGTCGTGCGAAGTCCCTGAGTGAGATAGTCACAACCACCTGGATGGCGCACAGTTTTCCAAACCTTGGAGTGTAACGTACAACCACTTAAAGTTTGGGTTTTAAGTTCCAGGGCACTCGGGATTTTCCCATTATTCTCTCTTTTCTTCCACCCTCTTTTGGATCACATAGGGAGAGCTGGTCGGACCTTCAATTCCTTCCATGCTATTTGACAAAACCCCATTTCAAACATTTCTTTGTACGTAATAACCCCCTCAGTAAGGCCTTGATTCCTCATGAGACGTTTTTCTTGATTTCTGTTCTAGAACGTGTTTTTGGGGTTTCAGTAGTTTTTATTCTTTTGTATATCTACCACATTTTAGACCTAATTAGAGCCTATTATCAGAGAAGTAACAGCGGACAACTACGAGGTAGGTGGTGCATACCTCTTTTTGGGTTTTCATGGTCATTTGGGTAGCTTGGATTTCACCGCATTTTCAGGTATTTTGAGAGAGATCCTAATTCATCTGCTACTACTTATTTAAAATTTGTATTAGACTTATGGGATACCTTTGGGTATGCCTTTAGTCCAAGTTTGATTTAGCTGGCCTGTGTGGGAGGTCGTTGCTTCCATGGGGCATTTTGGACGCGGTTTCCAAAATGATAATACTTGAATTGTATTTCTTTAAACTGTTACGTTTAGTTATTTAAACATTGATATGAATTATTGGAGACCTTAGAAACTTTAGTGCTGGTATGATAGAACACTTGCTTAGTGAAATTCATCTGTTTAGATGGTTTTTAATGTTTATGTGTTCTGTTTAAATGTGTTATATATGTAATTGATGAATTGTATTTACTCGAACCTTCGGGTTGTTCTTAGTATTGTTGAGAGATTCAGATCACAGGTTGGGCTTAGCCCAGGGTTACATTTGGTGGTTTTGACCACATTATTGGGCGTCTTGGAATCGTCTTGAGGCAGTACGACTGTCAGGTTGGGCATGGCCCGGGTAACTTGGATGGAGAGGCCATCAGACTTGAGTGGCATGGTTGTAGGGACATGAGGTGTTAGATGTGTGGTGCCTTAGGTACTATTTTTCTGATTACCGATCCACTGGAACATTGAGTAGGGTGCACACAGGGATACTCTATGATGAATTGGTTTTCACCACTAGGGTGGTTAGAGCCCCCCATAGATGCGGTTAGGTACTTTGGTTGGGGGTACTTGCCATAGGAATCCATGTGCAATGTGAAGAGCATGTAGGGGATAACTTTGAGGCTATCAGGTTGGGGGTTGAGGCTAACCATGATTTGAGGGTAGGTATCGTTGTCCCTCATATTACTTATTTGATGGCGGATATCATCATCCCTCTAGTTACTTGATTTGAGGGTAGTTATCACTGTCCCTCTAACTATTTATTGGAGGGTAAACATAGCTGACCATCCGGTTATTTATTTGAGGACAGTCATCATTGTTCCTCCGGTTTACTTCATGGTCATGCCTTAGGGACGTTGTTACTTGAGGCACAAGGTTCTGGGTTGTTATTCATGGGAATGCCTTCTGGAGGACGGTACTTGAGACAAGCGGTGTCAGGGGGAAAATGGTTCTGGGTTACACGACAGATATTCTGGTGTTGGCCAAAGTAGGTGACACTCCATGGTGGCTGTTGAGCACCAGTGGAGTTTGTGCATCGTACCTTTTATTGTTTTCCTTACAAATCCATGCCTACTTAAACACTTATATTAGGTACGCACCGTTGGGTGGTATCCTACTGAGATTCATCTGACACCCTACATGGGTCCTTTCGGACATGTGTAGACATTATGGATTTACATGCAAGAAAGAGGCCAGCATCAGAAGTTGGGCTGTATTAGCTATTGGCTGGAGATGGTATGGACCATGAGGTCTTACCTAGATGGATTTTATCTTGGTTTTTTCCATTCCTATATTGGCATTCTTAATTTTTATATATCTATAGTTGGTTATCCATTGATTCATTTTTATATATAAATACATGTATGACCTATTTTGGATGCATGTTTGTTGTTCAGTGCTAGTTACAAGTGGTGTTCTTCATGCTGTTGTGTTTACATTCTGCTTTTGTTGTTATATTTATTGCTTCCGCTGTTTATCGATATTGAATGTGATTCCACTCTGCGGGTCTAGTTGGAGTCTTCTGAGTCGTTTTTTTCACTACATCATTATTATTCTACTCTGACCAGTACTATCATTATCCTCTGATAGGGTATAGCCTCCCCACTATACCTATAATACCCTCGCTTCTATTTGGCAGCCTTTTTCATTCTGGGAGGTGCGCCTAAGGTAGTATCTTCTGACCCGTTTAACACTATTCGGGTGGATGATCGGGTCTGGGTTGTTACAAAGTGGAATCATAGGAGTTCTTGACAGGGATTTAATAACAATTCCTTGCTGACTACAAATGAGTTTGAGACTTCTCTTTTTATTTTTGCTCGTTTACTATTTGGGATACGGTAGACTGGAGATAGGTTGTTACAGGAACTGGGTTTCTAGATTGTGCTTGGGTTCCTGCAGCTCGTGGTACAATGGATGGACCAAGTTTCCATGGGTGGGAATTGTTGTTTTACATTTTTCTTAGATTACAGTTTATATGATTTCAACCATGTTTCCTCACTTAGTGTGTGATGTTATGGATTATGATATGTAACCCTTGAACCAGTGCAGTAAGGGAGAATTGGACCATAACCCAGTATGTCAAGGCTTGTTTTCATGGTTTTGGATAAGCACATTTTTAGGGTATTTCAATTTCATAACTACACGTATTCTTTATGAAGGGATAATTCCTTATGAATAAAATCCATTTCCATGATATGTATGCTTTGAAATTTGAAGAGATAAATTTCTTATTATAATCTCTTATTTATTTCAATGTGTTATTCTATGCTTTATATATTTGTAGTATTTCATGTGATAGGATATTTAGGTCTGGATCTTATGAGAGCAGGTCGATAGTATGGTTGAGGTGATTTTGATCACCCGAATTGGGGGACTCGATCATCTGTTTGAGGGAACGTTGGTTGTTGGGACAATAATTTCCTGAGGTATTTTTGATACATGGCTCTATTAAGTGTGGGTAAGGAGGCCACAATGCCGGGATTCCATGGGAATGGGTTGCGGTGGGGGAGATTAAGGGTAGTTTTTATGCGCTTCCTTTTACTACATTACTTATCTACGTTGAATATATGTTGTTATATATATATATATGTGGGTTGTATGACCATTTATGGTATTTGGCATGTTCCTTTTTGGGCGACTTAGATGGAGGGTCAGACGGGAGATGGTACAGTGTCGCATGTGCAAGATCAGTTTCACGATCTAGTGCAAGCATAGCAGGAGCCATAGGTACAGGCTTAGGGACAAGATGAGGTTCTTGATCTGGTGTAGGCAAGGCAGCAGCTGGGATTGGCAGAGTTCGGGCTACGGCTTGAAGAGCAGCTTTGAGCGAGCCTGGTACGTGTCTGGCAAGGGATCGAAAGAGGCACACAGGGTACAGAGCCATCTATGGAATATCTGATGTGGGAGTTCTATTAGCATAACACACTATTTGTTCCGGGTTAGTGTGGTCTACAGGTGGTTTAAAACTAGATAGAGAATATGGAGATGATCTTCGAGCAGCTCGAGACGCCTCCAGGGTGGAGGGTCAAGCTGGTGCCATACATGTTGAGAGGACCAGAAAAGCGTTGGTGGGATGTGTAGGATCAGGCTCATAGACACAAGGGACATGCATAGAAGGACTTCGAGGATAGGTTTTTTGAGAACATTTACCAGAGTCACTGAGAGAAGAGATATATCGAGAGTTCTTGAGTCTTCAGAAGGGATACATGTCCGTCGTGGACTATGCAAATACTTTCACCGAGTTGTCTCACTATGCACCCATTATGGTAAGCAATGTCGCACCAAGGGGGAGGTGATTTGAGGATGGAATGCGACACACCATTCGGATCTAGTTTAATATCGTCTAGCTATATTCTTTCTTAGAGGTGGTGAATCAAGTGCTCATAACCGAGGGAAATCAGAGCGGTAAACCCCAGGTCGGTCGGGAGGCTACCTCAGGTGATGGTTTGGACAGCAAGAAGCGAGGATGGGATGAGTTTTAGTAGGGAATTCATGCCAATAACTCAGCTATACCACCTCATAGAAGCTCTTCAGTAGATTTCTTTCAGTGTGGACAGCCAGGACTTGTTCGGACCCTGTGCGATAGGCCCCCAAAGGAGTGCCGGGAATGTGGATAGTTCGGGTATCTGGAGAGGTTCTGCAAGAAGCATTCTTAGACAGCCGGCAGGAAGGGACCAAGACAGATGGTGGCATCTGGAGCTGGTTCAGGTTCGGTACCAGGAGAGGGTAGCCGAGGTGTAGTTACACGTGAAGGACATGACATATTCCATGGGATCCAGTTAAGGGTTCAGTGGATGGTGACTGGAGTAGGACCGCAGGGAGGTCAGGCATCAGGAAGTCGTCCATTAGGACAGGTGCGCACCGTGAAGCATCCAAAGGCTGAGCAGGCTGGTGAGCCGATGACGGTTAGAGGTGCACCACGGGTGTGGCCATGATTTCAATGTTCTCTTCTGGCCTGACTTGTAGAGGCATGTCCGTTTTTTAGTACACGTGATGAACAAGATCTATGTGGACTGACTAGATGCTAGTTAGTGAGATTAGCTCCATGTCATGTGCATGATATATTTATATATATATATATATATATATATAAGTATGAGATTTGTAGCATCAGGGGCATCTAGGATGCAAGTTACTTGAGGTTCCATGGGAATCAGGGCCTCAAGGATGCGGGTTACTTGAGGTGCTAGGCGCCAGGTTCATTTTGAGCATCCATGGGATGCAGGACCTCTTGGAGGAAAACATAGATGTGGTGTAAGATACGTTGGATATTAGAAGTGGCATGGGGGTGCCAATGAGGCATAGGGGTGATGATGAATCACAAGAGGACCTCTAGTCCGGAAACAGGTTACAAAATCTTTTCTTGTTAAATGTCTTATTGAGTTGATACCTAGTTAAGAAATTCATAATGTGGGGAGCTCCTTGAGGAATTCATCTAGAACCTTGTAACCAAGGAAGTCTAAGTTTCTTTGATTGGGGTGGTATGTTTGGTGCCATCTCCAGGTTTTGTTTGATAGCTTGGGGATGAGCTATGTTAAGGTGGGGAGATTGTAAGAACTTGGGTTCTTGGAACGGGTCATAATCCAGACACTTTTTGAATTTTGGTTTCTCTGAGAAAACTAGGAGGATCTCGGAAAAACTTTTAAAGTTGTGGAGGTCGTACAGGGGAACACGGTTGGTGAACGGTCTAAACAAACTATGCGTCCATCCCAGGAAACTGTGCACCCATGACAGTGATCTTTTCATAGGTGGTGCATGTTTTTTCAAACCATTCGGGCAATCCATGAGAAGTCCTTGGGTGAGACAGTGGAAACCGCATGGTTGGCGCATGGTTTTCCAAACCCTATAGGGTAACCATGAAGCCACTTAAAGTTAGGGTTTTTAAGTTCCGAGCCTCTTGTAATTTTCCCATTCATCTCACTTTTCTTCCTCCCTCTTCTGGCTCACATGGGGAGATTTGACCCAACCTTCAAATCCTTCCCAGGTCTTCCACTGAACCCTATTTAAAACATAGTTTGATGGGTTAGAACCCCCTCACTAAGACCTTGTTTCCTCTTGAGATTTTTTTCTTTATTTCTGTTCTAGAACGAGTTTTTGGGGTTTGAGTGATTTTTATTATTTTATAGATTTACCATGTTTTAGACATAATTGGAAGGTGTTATCGGAAATGTAACATCATACTAGTATGAGGTAGGTGGTGCATACCTCTTTTTGTGTTCTCATGGTCTTTTGGGTAGTGCGACCTTCAGTGCATTTTTGGGTATTTTGAGGGAGACCCTAATTTATCTTCTAATACTTATTTAAATTTATTATTAGACCTATGGGATACCTTTGGGTATTCCCTTTGTCCTGTCTTGATTGAGAAGGGTCGGGTGAGATGTCATTTCTCACATGGGGCATTTTGGTCGGGGTTTCCAAAATGATAATACTTGAATTGTATTGGTTTAAACTATTAGGTTTAGTTATTTAATCCTTGATATAAATTTTGGGAGACCTTATAAACATTATTGTTGGTATGGGACAACACTTGATTAATGAAATTCATCTATTTAGATGGGTTTTCCTGTTTATGTGTTCTTTTTAAATGCATTATATATGTAATTTTTTAATTTCATATACTAGAACCTTCAGGTTGTTCTTGGTACTATTGAGTTATTCTGATCGCAAGTTGGGTTGGCCTGGGTTTACATTGGGTGGTTTTTACCATGGGATTGGGCATCATGGATGTCGGCTTGAGGCAGTACGACTGTCAGGTTGGGCATGGCTCATGTCACTTGGATGGAGAGGCCGTCAGACATGAGAGACATGGTAGTAGGGACACGAGGTGTCAGATGTTTGGTGGCTTATGTACTATTTTGGTGATTACCACTCTCCCAGAACATTTACTAGTGTGCAGAAAGAGATACTCTGTGATGAGGTGGTTTTGAGCACTCGTGTGGGTAGATGCCCTCGAAGATGCGGTTTAGGTACTTTGGTTGTGGGAGCTTGTCATAGGAAGACACTTGGGAGGTTAGGAGACTCCAGGGGATAGCTTTGAGGCTATCAAGTTAGGGGCTGAGGTTCGCCATGATTTGAGGGAAGGTCTTGTTGTCCCTTCGGTTACTTATTTTAGGGTGGATATTTCCATCCATATGGTTACATGATTTGAGGAAAGGTTATGTTGTTCCTCTGGCTATTTTTTGAGGGCAGACATCGGTGTACCTCCGGTTATTTATTTGGGGACAGTCATCGCTATTCCTCTGGGTTACTTCTTGGTCGTGCCTTCGGGACGTCGGTACTTGATGCATGAGGTGTCACAAGGCACAAGGTATCTAGGTTACTATTCTTGGGCGTGCCTTCGAGACATCGGTACTTGGGACATGTGGTGTCAAGGGGCACATGGTGCTGGGTTACATGACAGAGATTCGGGCATTGGTCGAAGTAGGTGACACTCCTAGTTGGCCACTGTGCACCAGTGGAGTTTGTGCATCGTACCATTTACTGTTTTCCTTATAAATTCCTGCCTTCTTAAACACATATATTAGGTACCCACCATTGGGTGGTATCCTACTGGGATTTATCTCACACCCTTCACGGGCCCTTTGGGACACATGCAGACTTTATGGATTTATGTGGAGGAAATTGGCCAACTTCAGGAGCTGGGCTGCATTAGCTGTTGCATGCAAATGGTATGGACTATGAGGTCTTGCCTAGATAGAGTTTATATTTTTTTATTTCCCTTCCTGTATTAGCGTGATTATTTTTTATGTAGCTACATTTTGTTATCCATTGGTTCCTTTTTATATATAAATACATATATGACCTATATTGGATGCATGTTTGTTGTTCAATTCTAGTTACATGTGGTGTTCATCATGATGTTGTGTTTACTTTCTACTATTTTTGTTATATTTATTGCTTCCACTATTTATCGATATTGAATGTGCTTCCACTCTGTGGTTCTAGTTCAAGTCTACTAAGTCATTTGTTCCACTTCATCATTATTATTATACTCGGACCAGAACTTTCATTGTCCTCAGAGAGGTTATAGCCTCCAAACTATACCTATAAGACCTTTGCTACTAGTCAATAGCCTTTGGCATTCGGGTATGTGTGCTTAAGTTAGTATCACCTGACCTATATATAATTGTTTGGTCGTTGATTGGGTTTGGGTTGTTATAAATACTTCTCACCTATTGAAAGGCTCGGTGAATAAAATATTTACATTCCTGACCTACCGTAGTTTAAACTTCCCCAATTAATAGTTTTGTTATGATTATGAATTCCAAATGTGATTCCACAATGAATCTCTAGAAACAATGACAAGATACACTAGTGATTCATTAAAATGAAAAAGATTAACCCCTAAACTAACTAGAATGCATCTCAAATGATCTTCAGAATGTAGTTTCTAACTCAACGCAACTAAAGAAACAAAAAACATTAATGGGAAAATTATTGATGAATGCCTAAAAACATAGAATTAGGTACCAATGCAATAATGAATCATTTTATCATGAGGGTCACACTAACACCACACACAGTCATAATGAAAACATTTGGACTCCATCCTATACCACATCTGAATTCTTTGTTCATTATTTACCATAGAACTAGATACAAACAAATCCAATAAGAAACCATTACATAATCACTATATCAAACCCATAAATAAGATAATGCTCCCCACAAAAGGAGTAACCTCATCAACGCCTTGCAAAAAATCCCGATTCACCATGGATCTTGGTCCATCAATCACCAATATAATGTATGTATGAAGACTAATTTCTCAATTGAGAGAACGAGAAAAAAATATCATCCACCACCCATCCCTTGTTTAATATGAATAATATCATCCAATGAACAATGGGGGATCCCCACCATAAAGTTTCTTATAAACCTATTTTTGAGAACAATTTGAAATCAGTTTACCTTGAAAATGGTCTATTATTTTCATTGAACCTGAAAAACTATCAAGGGTAATACAAAAAAACCATTACATTGATCCATGAATGGAAAAAAATAAAGAAACTATAAGGTGTGTTCCAACAAGAGTAAACTAATCAGACTCACCTTAGCATAATTGTTGTATATTTCCATACAAACTAACAAAAAACAATCCCCATGCTTAAATAATCCAGGTCTCATAGAACCCATTATATAATTCATAAAACATTTAGATTTCTCCTATCATAGTTTAACCCTATAAAATTCATGCACCCATAGTAATCCAATGTAAAAAAAATGAACCTCATACTCAATCAATGGGTAACCACATGACAACTCACCACCTATGCATAATTTGAATTAAAAGTATCTCACTATACCTAGATCAAACCAAAAAATTTTCACTAAAAAAATATGAATAGAAATATAACATAATATTTCTTCTCATTCTCCCTCAAAAACACAATCACTCACAACACTAACCCTCAAAACTAAGGTAACTGCAGCCCAAAAACATCTCTTATGTATCCAATGTCCTCATCAGCCCCAAACTAGTGCTCCAAAATCCCACAAAAATGTTGAAGGTACTCCATGAATCCATTTATGACATGAATACATATCCATCCTCAGTAAATGTCACACAATATGATCCATATGACATACAATAAAAAAATAATTCCTTCACAATTGAGTAAAATAACCCAAATGATCTAAATGTGAAGAGTCCACATAGGTTATTTAAAAGACTATAAAACACCAATCATTAGTTAAATAACTAAAAAATTGTCATATGACAAATGAATCCTAGGTTCAATGTACAATACAAGAAGATATGAATATTTCCACAATGCACTATATAAAATTAGAAACAGTAATCCATAAATACCAAAACACAAGTTCATAAAACCTGGTGAAATCATACATCCATAAAAAGAGACAAAGAAAATATATCATTACCATTGTAACTGATACTTTCCCTCAGAAAAGTTGCTCATAAAAAAGCTATTTGAGGTCTATCGCAGGATCTATCACAACCATTAACCACTTATCTACCAACTCCCAAAATTTGGAAAACAAGACTCTCTTTTATATTATTATATATTGATTCATCCTAGTTCGACATGTCATTTCCCCCTATCTATGTCACCAAAATTCCTCATAATTAACCCCCTATATGTTAGTGTAATCAAAACAGTGTTGAGGGTCTAAACAACATAGTGTGGAGACTATATCCGCAGTTTATTTTTAATAAAAATTGAAATAAAAAACAAAATCAAAACATGAGAATCATTGTATGAATAATAAATTAAAAATATATGCATGTTATAATAAAATGAAATTGGACATACAACTATATAGACTAAAATCATGCTAAAATGGATGAAATGTTTTTTCCACAAGGTTGATTAATAAAAAAAATAAACAACATGAAAGTAAATATGAAAATATATACTACCAACTCTGCATTGAACTAAAGTCTTAGTCTTTTAAAATATGTTGAGCTATATCATCAGAGTCTACTAACCGATTACCAAAAATGAAAAATAATAATGGAACCCCTATTTAACAACATACATGTTTTCCATATGGTTCATCTAAAACTATGTGAAAGATATTCACCCAAAAAAATAAATCCACTCACCCCTTTTAGATTGACCTTAACATATAAAAATTAATTAAAAGTAGTTTATGAATAATCAAAATGAACATATTATTACCTATGCCTCATATTTAGGCATGGTTTGAACTAAATCAAGAAAACTAAACCATGTGATAAGAAAAAAAATAAATTGAGAATAATATCTTATGTCTAAATATTTTGAGTTTTACCCAGGATCCTACGATACCTCATGGGCCTGAGGAATCACCAAAAAAACATCCATAATGATTCCCCAACTCGCTAAATTCAAATTTAAAAACCAATTATCAAAACCACCGCTTGACAAGCCAAACATTCTAATTACCACTAAATTTTATAAATTTTAATTACATAGATCATAAAATTAAATCAATAACCATAAATATACATTTTTGGATTTCTAGTTTTGATCTATTTATTTAAAAAAAATCAGTTTTGTATATTCATTTAGTTATATGTATACATTGGTGTCAGGAACCTCTCCATTACATTTCATTGTTCCTCACATAAAATAACAATTTTATTATCACGAACCAGCCTGGGTCGACCCTGACCCGGTCACCCGAGCCGGTCCGCAAAAAGCCTCGAGGGGCATTCCCGATCCCCATGGGCTGGAAACCAGTGCCTGACATCAAAATTTAAATGTTGGGAACGATTTGGCCCACGAACAAAAGATAAACCGATAAACGAACTGACGATAAAGATAAGAACTACCAGCAGAAAGGCAAATAAGTCAAACATACCTCTATGTGACCTCCTAGGTCACCACCCAACTCAAAACCACGCTGCTCCAACACCGAGCAGTTGAACTAGAAACCTGTACGATAAGTTGCACCTATAACTGAAATGATAAAATAGGCGTGAGCATTAAAAATGCTCAGTAGGGATGCCAAAGTAAACCATAGAATCCAACCAAGACCACTTTCCAGAAACAATCCCAAAAACACTAGTTTGCACATACCAAGATAGAAAATAGGGTTTTCATGTTTTTAAAGGAAAAAAGGATCCTGAATTCACCATTTCAAAAACCAACACACGCCACAACCCGTTTTCCCCAAAATAATGCATTTCTTGAAAACTGAATTTCAAATCCATGATTATCACGTTTGTGCCAAAGAAGAACAGGTAATAAGTAAATACTGGAAACCAAGTGCATGTAAAAGTAAACAAGCATATATAAGCAATAACCATGGGCGATCCTAAACATCCCTAGAAAACCCCTGGACGTACTCAGGTTCAGACTACCTGCCGGCATGGTACTCCATAGTCAATAACCAACTGGCCGCCCTAATAGCCAACCAGTGGAACATCCCTCCTGGCCTGTCCATGACTCCAGGGGGGTACTAACCTGTCTAATCAGGGCTAGAAAGAAACTGTCACTCGATAATCTATAAGAGGCCCAGGAACCCATGGTGGTTTTAGTAATACTGTGTAAGTGGGAGGCCCTCACACGTGTGACTCATCTCACCACACTTGCCAACCCCTTACACGGACATCGCTACATGACAACCCTCAAGGGAAGTCCCCCTATAGATATGCCCTGCAAGTATGCACACATCAAAAGTTCTTTCACATTCAATAAGGTGCCAACCGGACCTTCACAACATGCGCAATTTCAAAACATTTCATAAACGAGTTAATTTGCCAATCAGGCATACCCATTTTTTCCCAAGAGTCAGTGAAAACACATTCTTCTCAAAGATTCAAGACAAATATTACAATTTAGTTGGAAGAGACAAATGCGTATTTAAGAAAAATTACCATCTAACTCACACCAAAATCCAACCGGGCCAGCTTCCTTCAATTCCCTCTAAAACAACACATTATTTTCTCAAAAACCTAGTTTTAAGAAAACATAGCTTTAATGTGTCATCTTCATTTGGAGGAACATCCATGTGAGCACCTAGTTCTCCCATGGATGTGCCAACATCCAATGGCACATTTAGTTTTTTTGAAGAATCTCCCAAAAAACAACTTTCATAAAACACTTTAGCATTGAAACCAAACTCAAATTCTTTCACAACTCTTTAAAAAAACAAATGCATCTTTTAAAACAACTACCATTTCCAAATCTTTTCTAAAACAACTACAGGTTCGTCTTTTTGTTAAACAAACACACCAAAGCAATTTTTACATTTCCAAAACACAATCACTATCAATTGCAACGAAACACATCACAATGCAATTGATTTAACTTTACCAAGAACCTATGCATTTCATATAAATCAACATCAAAGGCCACTTTCACAAATTTAAAACAGCAATCTAACTAAGCCAGATGCTATTCATAAATATGATAGAGATGAAAACAATATAAAAGGATTAATTGACAATATTATAGTGCTCAAGGTTTGAATCTAAAAGGGGAAATGGTTGGAAACACCTACCTCGAACAAAGGTCACGTCAAGCTTTCTAACTCAAGAAGAAGCTTTCTCGCACGCACGCACTTCAATATATATATATATATATATATATCCTTAAAGTGATGCACGTGTTCCCCATGCCATGAGGGAACACGCACACAGTAGATATATATATCTATAAATATTCATACCTGGGAATATGCGTGTGAACCTTCAAAACCAACTGCAACTCCCTATGATGGGTCCTCGAGACTAAGAACACCACAAATCCCTAAAATAGAATTAATCGAAATAAAGGAATCAAGATACGATTCAAAAACCAACTCTATAGAAATCACTATGATCACAAGTAACACTCAAATCTCATCTGCACCATTTTTATAAAACAACACTAAGAGAAACTCCCTCGAAATCAAATCAATTTTCATTAACATAAACATAATTAAACAATCACACCAAAGACTAAGTTTAACCAATTACACCAAGGTGAAAACATCACAAAAAAAAACAACACAAGGATACCATAAGGACATGGAATACATTTTAAAAATTAAAAAAGAAATATTTTTCACTTAAACAATCATAACACCGTAAATGCATGCTGACATAAACCATGAACCGACTCTTGACCAGATAAAGACCTCAAGGGTCCGCAACTATATTCCCATTTAAATTTTCATAAAAAAATATAACAAAGTATAAATATAACCTTACCCAAATATCGGCGAGGGGAAATGAGACCGCGCTCGAGCATAGAGGAGGTGCTGCAAAGAGGGTCGGGTCGTGCCGGAACAAGGCAAAGGCGCTGCGCTAGGGGTCGGGTTTCGCCGAAACAAGGCAAAGGCGCTGTGTAAGGGGTCGGGTTACACCGAAACAAGGCAAAGGCACTTCGCAAGGGGTCAGGTTGCGCCGAAACAAGGAAAAGGTGTTGCGGAAGGGGTCGGGTTGTGCCGAAACAAGGCAAAGGCGCTGCGCAAGGGGTCGGGTTTGCCCGGAACAAGGCAAAGGCGCTGGGAAAAGACGCTTTCGCCGGAATCAGACCGAAAAGGGGGCTGGGCTCGCCGGAAATGGTTGTGAACAGTCAGAGGGACGCCGACGGAGGTGCGTGAGAAGGGAGATCCGACGTGGTGGCAGCGCGGTCGGCCGGCAAGAATGAAGGGGGAGTCGGTGGGGATGGCGCAGTAGGGGGAGAGGAAAAACTGGCCGGGGGTTCTTGTGCGGCACGGTAGACTGGCAGAGGCGGGGTCGTGTGGCTTAGGCAACCGGGAGGCCGACAGCGGCGTGCATCGGGTAGGCAGCAAGAGGCCGGACGGGGAGGGAGGGTGCTCATGCGACCGGCTGGGTCTTCCGCCGCAAGAGGCCGAATGGGGGAGGGGGTCGCCCGCGACCCGCAAGGGGAAAGGGAGCCAGACGGGGGTACCAGCGGACGGCGCATGGAGAAGAGATTCCGGCCGGGGGGGGGGGGGGGTTTCGCGGCGGACAGAATGAGGGGGGGGGGGGTCGGGCTCGTGTGGGGGAGAAAGGGGGGAGAAAGAGGGGGGCAGGTAGTTAGGGATCTTCCTTTTTTTAATAATTATAACAATAATAAAAATAAAAATAAACATATACACATAAATAAATATATATAAACATATATATAAACCTACATATATAAACATAAATACATCTATACATATGTATTTATAAACATATATATAACATATATAAACATATAAACATATATAAACCTATGTATAACATATTTAAATATATAAACATATATAAATATATATATCAACATATATACACATAAGCATATAACTTTAAAACATAGTTATTTATAAATGTATGTGTATATATATACACCTATAAACATATATAACAATACCTTATATATATATATACACAACGTTAAAACTTAAACATATACAAATGCAGATACACGTATATCTGCACATATATAAACATAAAAACATACATATACATATATATACACACATAATGTTAAAACTGGATGATCGTGAGTTATTCGCACGCCGTACGGTATCCAAGCGGACTGTAAGCGGGCTGCACGTACCCAAGTGGAAAGCATGTGCCCAAGTGAAATGTGCGTCTTAAGCGTATGGTGTTCGCGCACCATCCCAAAACATAAACTCATCCCAACATTCAAAATTTAAACTGGGACTCACCCGCACTTACACAAAAACACCCGATGCCAAGTGAAAAAAAATAATTAAAATGACTAAAAAACGGGTGTGACAATTTTCCCCACCACAAATACTTTCTACCCCCAAAAATTCACCAAGCCAATAGTTATCTTAACTTGATTCTGTGCCCAGGAAAAACCAGAAGATACTGAGAGGCTCGGGGTGACCATTACCAACACAAGTCACATCCGACCAACTCGAGTACAAAAATTGTCTGAGGTTGAGGGGAGAACACGAGAGGGTTCTCCCCACCACAGAAATTTACTAACACAGAGACCTTGAAACTTGAACACACCACCCCTGAGGGGGGGGGGAACACGGGAACTCCCAAACTGAACCAATTTAATTTCTCTACATAGACCGATCAACACTCAGAGACTTAAACAAAATTCTTTCTACGAAATGGCCCAACAACCCAAGGATAAAAAAAATTAACTCAACCCCTCACACACCGACCGAAGAAAAACCTCACTGCAACCAGAGTCTAAGGAATTCCCAGCCCGAACATAGAAAGGACCCCAACACAACGCCCGTTCATTTCACAAAACCAAACATTCCCCCTAACACACACAATTAGGACCCAACTCAAAATTAGAATGACCCGTTCATTCGCGGGCCCATCACCCTTAAAGGATAACTGAACGATTTGAAAACACATTGAGAATAGATAAGACCGCTTAGACTGCGGTAGAACAAGTATATCACATCACCACAACTATGATTATCTTAAAACGGTGACAAGAACAGGACCAGGAAACTTTGGATATTTCCTTTCATAAATCCAAAAACATAATCTGAAATGAGGTTCTACACACCCTCAACAACTCTTGACTGTGCGCGAGCTTCACTTTGAGACCTGTGGTTGGGGCCCTGATGGCTAAAGCATCTCCTGCCTTACAGTCAGGCATTTTCATCTCCTGGTCTCTAACTCCTTCACCAGCGACGCTTCTTCCAGAACACTCCCTGGTGGCCTGAATAGCCACATGGTAGAAAGACATCGACGGGATGCGGCAAGGAGACATAGAATTTCTAGACACGCCATACTGGTGGCACACAAGAGAGAGATCCGGCGAACTATGAACTGGTACCGACGAGGATGGTTTCATGGAGACAGGTTCCACTGGCCCAAACTCCTGGCTAGGTGGGGAACCTTTGTGGAAGTCAACCACCATTAATCTCACCCAAAACTCCAACGACAATGAGACATCACATCTTTACTAGTCTAAAATTGAACCCTCAAATAAACCTAAGACGGCACGCACCCTAACAACCCTGGGAGTTCCCACAACCTGAAGACCCACTCCAATTCCACAACCACACAACTGCCTCTACGGACTTTGATTACTTTGATCGATATGCAACATGCAGAAAGAACTGAGAACTGGGCATGACTCATTAGAAACCATAACGACCTTTCTGGGTGGCATACTCATGACAACATGTGAAACATCATCAAAAACGGCATCAAGACAAACTCAATCAAGGAAACAACACAAGCCAAGGTCAAAGTGACCATAAGAAAAAAAATATACAAACACAGGTATAAATCGATTTCCAAAACCATCATTTCTTTAAAGTCTTATAACCCTCCTATGGCACCTTATGAACCGTCACATGTGCATTCATTCAATCTCACTCGCATCATCTGCAAACAAGTTCCCCTTCGCATTCTTCGTACATACCCACACACATGTTACCCTCCATAAAGAGTGCCAAGGTTCAAACACTTCCTTCCATACCAAATCCAAAGACATACCATATTGTTCCAAACCAATAAACTTTATCTTTAAAAACCCACTTTACAAATTTCAAAAACAATTTGGAAGAACCCCCTTTTTTCCATTTCGAAATCACTTTCATTTTCAACACACACACACACATAGACCAAGTTTAAAACAAAACACAACCAATTATAAACCACCGGAATGAGGGACTAGTGTCTGTACTTAACTCGGCGACATGGTGGTGAGCCATTCCCCAAGTAAGACATAACACTAAGAGGACCATAAACCGGGCACATGGACTCCACGTGGGTCACCACCCCACGTGAGGTCATAATGTGAACCGATTTTCTCCCATTTTCACCCCTCAATCCAAAATAACCAAAGACAAAAGATTCAAATCCCCGAATAACCCTGGTAACTCAGGTCTCGTCATAAGCGGTGGTGATCAGGCACTGACCCGTAACTTACCTCCTGAGCCCCGACAGTCCTAATCTCCTTCTACCAGACACCCCAAATAACAAGGGCCACTCTGATACCATTTTGTCATGAACCAGCCCGGGTTGACCCTGATCCGGTCACCCGAGCCGGTCCGTGACAAGTCCCGAGGGGCATTCCTGATCCCCACGGGCTGGAAACCAGTGCCGAGCATCAAAATTTAAAAGTTGGGAATGATTTGGCCCATAAAAAAAAGATAAACAGATAAACGAACTGACGATAAAGATAAGAACTGGCAGCGGAAAGGAAAATAAGTCAAACATACCTCCATGTGACCTCCTAGGTCACCACCCAACTCAAAACCATGCTGCTCCAACATTGAGCAGCTGATCCAGAAACCTGTATGAGAAGCTGAACCTGCGATTGAAATGATAAAATAGGCTTGAGCATTAAAAATTCTTAGTAGGGATGCCAAAGTAAACCATAGAATCCAACCAAGACCACTTTCCAGAAAAAATCCCAAAAACACTAGTTTGCACATACCAAGATAGAAAATAGGGCATTCATATTTTTAAAGGAAAAAGGATCCTGAATTCACAATTTCAAAAACCAACACGCACCACAACCCGTTTTCCCCAAAATAGTGCATTTCTTGAAAACTGAATTTCTAATCCATGTTTATCACATTTGTGCCAAAGAAGAAGAGGTAATAAGTAAATTCGGGAAACCAAGTGCAAGTAAAAATAAACAAGAAGATATAAGCAATAACCATGGGATATCTTAAACACCCCTAGAAAACCCCTGAACGTACTCGGGTTCAGACTACCTGCCGGCGTGGTACTCCATAGTGAATAACCAACTGGCCACCCTAATAGCCAACTAGTGGCACATACCTCCTAGCCTGTCCATGACTCTAGGGGGGTACTAACCCGTCTAATCAGGGCTAGCAAGCAACCGTCACTCGATATTATATAAGACGCCCAGGAACCCATGGTGGTTTTAATAATACAGTGTAAGTGGGAGGCCCTCGCACACGTGACTCATCTCACCGCACTTGCCAACCCCTTACATGGACACCGCTACACGACAACCCTCAAGGGAAGTCCCCCTAGAGAGATTCCCCGCAATCATGCACACATCAAAAGTTATTTCACATTCAATAAGGTGCCAACCGGGCCTTCACAACTTGCGCAGTTTCAAAACATTTTATAAACGAGTTAGGTTTCCAATCGGGCATACCCATATTTTTTCCAAGAGTCAGTGAAAACACATTCTTCTCAAAGAGTCAACACAAATATTACAATTGAGTTGGAAGATCCAAATGATCCATTAAGCAAAAAGACAATCTAACTCACACCAAAATCCAACCGGGCCAACTTCCTTCAATTCCCTCTAAAACAACACATTATTTTCTCTAAAACCTCGTTATAAGAAAACATATCTTTAATGTGTCATCTTAATTTGGAGGCACATCCATGTGAGCACCTAGTTCTCCCATGGATGTGCCAACATCCAATGGCACGTTTAGTTTTTTGAAGAATCGCCCAAAAAAATCTTTCATAAAACACATTAGCATTGAAACCAAACTCAAATTCTTTCTCAACTCTTTATAAAAACAAAAGCATCTTTCAAACCAACTACCATTTCCAAATCATTTATAAAACAACTAATGGTTCGTCTTTTTGTTAAACAAACCCACCAAAGCAATTTTTACATTTCCAAAACACAATAACTATCAATTGCAATCAAACACATCACAAATCAGTTGATTTAACTTTACCAAGAACCTATGCATTTCATATAAATCAACATCAAAGGCCACTTTTAGAAATTTAAAACAGCAATCTAACTAAGCCAACTTCTTTTCATAAATACGATAGAGATGCAAACAATATAAAAGAATTAATTGAAATATTAAAGTGCTCAAGGTTTGAATCTAAAAGGGGAAAAGGTTGGAAACACCTACCTCGAACAAAGTTCACGTCAAGCTTTCTAACTCAAGCAGAAGCTTGCTCGCAGACACGCACTTACATATATATATATATATATCCTTAAACTGATGCACGTGTTCCCCAAGACATGAGGGAACACACACACAAAAGATATATATATCTATACATATTCATACCTGGGAATATCCGGGCGCACCTTCGAAACCAACCACAACTCCCTACGATGGGTCCTCGAGAGTAAGAACACCACAAATCCCTGATATAGAATTAATCCAAATAAAGGAATCAAGATACGATTCAAAAACCAACTCTATAGAAATCACTAAGATCATAATTAACACTCAAATCTCATCTGCACCATTTTTATAAAACAACACTAAGAGAAACGCCCTCAAAATCACATCAATTTTCATTAACATAAACATAATTAAACAATCACACTAAAGACTATGTTTAACCAATTAAACCAGGGCCAAAAAATCACCAAAAAAACAACAACACAAGGATACCATAAGGACTTTAATTACATTTTAAAAATTAACAAAGAAAAATTTTGCACTTAAACAATCATAACACCGTAAATGCATGCTGACATAAACCAGGAACCGACTCTAGACCAGATAAAGACCTCAAGGGTCTACAACTAAATTCACATGTAAATTTTCATAAAAAATATAACAAAGTATTAATATAACATTACCCAAATATCGGTGAGGGGAGACGAGATAGCGCCCAAGCATAGCAGAGGTGCTGCAAAGAGGGTCAGGTCGCACCGGAACAAGGAAAAGGCGTTGTGCACGGGGTCAGGTTGTGCTGAAACAAGGTAAAGGCGCTACAAAAGGGGTCAGGTTGCCCCGAAACAATGAAAAGGTGCTGCGCAAGGGGTTGGGTTGCCCCGAAACAAGGCAAAGGAACTGCGCAAGGGGTCAGGTTTCACCGAAACAAGGAAAATGCACTGCGCAAGGGGTCGGGTTACGCCAGAACAAGGCGGAGGCGCTGCGAAAATCCGCGTTCGCCGGAATCATGCCAGAAAGGTGGATGGGATCATCGGAAATGGTTGCAGCCGGTCGGAGGGACGCCAGCGGAGGTGTGGGGGAAGGGAGATCTGGTGTGGGGGTAGTGCGGTCGACAGGCGATATCGGAGGGGAAGCCAGCAGGGAAAGCGCAGCAGGGGGAGAGGAAAAACCGGTCAGGGGTGATTGTGCAGTGCAGTAGACCGGCGGAGGCGGGGTCGTGCAGCTAGGGCGACCGGGAGGCCGACGGCGGCGTGCATCGGGGAGGCGGCAAGAGGCCGGACGGGGAGGCAGAGGGCTCTCGCGACCGGCTGGGTATTCCGGTGCAAGAGGCAGAATGGGGGAGGGGGTCTCCCGCAACCTGCAAGGGGAAAGGGAGCCAGATAGGGGTACCGGCGGACGGTGTAGGGAGAAGAGATTACGGTCGGGGGGGGGGGGGGTTCACTGCGGATAGAAGGAGAGGGGGGTGGGTCGGGCTCGCGTGGGGGAGAAAGGGGGGAGAAAGAGGGGGGTCGGGTAGTTAGGGTTCTTCCTTTTTTTCTAATAATTATAACAATAATAATAATAATAATAATAATAATAAACATATACACATAAATAAATATATATAAACATATATATAAACCTACTTATATAAACATAAATACATCTACACATATGTATTTATAAACATATATGTAACATATATAAACATATAAACATATATAAACCTATATATAACACAGATAAACATATAAACATATATAAACATATATATCAACATATATACACATAAGCATATAACTTTAAAACATAGTTATTTAAAAACATATGTGTATATATATACACCTATAAACATATATACACATACCTTATATATATACACACACAACGTTAAAACTTAAACGTATACAAACGCAGATACACGTATATATGCACATATATAAACATAAAAACATTCATAAACATTTATATACACAAATAATGTTAAAACTGGATGATCGTGCGGTATTCGCACGCCGTACGGTATCCAACCGGACTGCAAGCGGGCTGCATGAACCCAAGTGGAAAGCACTTGCCCAAGCGAACTATTCATCTTAAGCGTACGGTGTTTGTGCACCATCCCAAACCATAAACTCATCCCAACATTAAAAATTTAAACCGGGACTCACCCGCACTTACGCAAAAACACCCGACGCCAAGTGAAAAAAATAATAATTAAAATGACTAAAAAAACGGGTGTGACAATTATCCAGTACAATATTAAACTCTTGATAAGGCCTTCTTTTCCCCCAATTCCAATTTATATATCAATAGAAATGCATGATATTATTATTTTTTATACAATAACCATAAGAATAAAATTAGGTTTTTTAATGCTCATTCTATTTAACTAAATTTTTTTCAAATCTATTATATTTTTTGAAATAAATATATTTCCTTGAATAAATTTATCATCAATATATCTCTATTCACCTATTTACCAAATTACATCATGGTGAAATCATCATTATAATCATCATATTTAATCTTCTGGGGAAACATAGTTGTAAGGTTACCAATCATTCCACATTACAAAAAAGAAACATATATTTTTACTGAATGTTTTTTCCCAATTTTTGTTTAAGGAACATAGTGACATAACCTTTTCAAATTATATTTTTTTAGATCATCATGCATATATGTGTTCCTCATATCCTTTAATTACAATTAATAGGATTTTCCTTTATAAATTTCTCCATTATCTTTGTTCCTCAACACATGTACATATCAGTATGGTAAAGAATGTCTGACATAAGAACCTTGGAATCCCTATCCTCAAGAATATATATTTTTTGAATAAACTAAAGTATTAAAATCCTCAAGGAATAATTCATGATCTTTACATAATTGATAGGTTATATTATTCTATGTGTGTCCCCAATAATCTCATTTTATGGACCAATGATTTCATTGTCTAATTCATTCTGTTCTACTCTAAAATCCTTACTCATATTCTATAATACCTATATTTTAGAATTGTGTACCTTTTATTTTCGTTCACAAAAGATGTTATTATTCTCCCACATAGAGTGTGAGGACATACACAATATCACCTTCATGTGTACTTTCTTTAATAAATACCCCTAGGGAATAATTTCCATGTTGTTAGAATCCAACTAATTATTTTCAACTAATAATAAAAATTAAAAATTCATTTTGATTGAAATTCCATGAATTGATGTTATGTAAAGAACCGTTATAAATTACCAGACATAGTTCTTCATCCGATTCTTTCAATGGTGAAATTTATAACCATAGAAGATAATAATCCCCCATTGATTTAATATTCTCATGACAAAGACTTAGATGATTTACACTAATATGACCCATTATCTATGATACTATATATTTTTACACAATAGGATTAATACACTAATAAGGGTGCATCATTGTATGATAGATTAAAAAACCCCACCTTCAGTTACTATTTAATCATAATATAAATCAATTATAACTTTATCTCATAGAAATCTATTATGAAAGTGAAAATTTTCATGAATCACATTAATTTTAAATGGTTATCCTACATTGTTCAATATGTAAGTAGAATTAAACATTGATTTTTTTATTTAATAAATCCAATAAGGAATTTCAATAATTAAGATGTCTATAGTATAGTCATTTTCCTCCAGGGTTGAAACCACTCATGATTTGAGAACAGACTTATCCATCAATTAAAGTGTACTCATAATTCATTTATAATATTCTATATATTACAACAATTATCTAAAATTAAAAAAAAAGTTAGTTTCTTATGAAGCACTAAATTTATCAACATCATGAAATCAACATAACCATAAAATTTATAGGAAATTTCACTAAGAATATTATAATAACTCTTTTAGAAAACTATTATTCCTATAAAAGATGTTGTCAGAAATGATTCTTTACATAATATTCTTTCAAAACCCAACTATTAGTTATGTAAATTTATTTATGTGGTAAATGAATTATCCTATATCTTACACAAAACTCGAACACTTAAATATCGTGACATTATAATAAGTCTTCATCATCATTAAAAACGATGAACTTATTTCCATATTTATATAAAAAATCATTGAAAAAAATAGTATTGTTAACATATTCATGATTTTTTAAAACATATCGCATAAATTTTAAGAGCACCAGGGACATCTTATAACCTTTGTTTTGTGATTATCCACTTTTTTCATAAGAATTATTCTTTTCCTAAAAATTATTGCATTATTGTCTTGAAAAAATTCTAAACTTATCTAATGAATTTATATCATAAATAACTCATGATATTCCCTACTATAGTACATGAAAACATGTTTTTTCAAAAAAAATATGAAAAAATATCTAAAAATTTAACATGAAAGAATTTTTCTAAAAAAACATAAGAAATAGAAGATGGACAAAATGTGTTCATGATAAGAATTTTCAAATTTGAAAACTAGGTAAATAGTAAGTTACAATTATTTAGTATAGTACCACTATGTTTATCTGGGATGTTAGTCTAAACTACTTATTTTTATATCTATAAGTCTCACTGTTGGATCATAATTATTTTGAATGTTTATGGGTTTCATTTAAAACATGTATAATACAATCTCATGTAGTTAAATGTGCATTCATTAATTTGATGGATTAATACGATTGATTGTGAATTTTATGAAATTAATATATCATGGATAATAAAATATTTAATAATTTATTTGTACATAAAATTATTTAATTTAAACTGTACAAGTTATAATTGACTTATAAAATTATGAAGATCTTATTTTAGGATTAAAATAATGTTTTGAGAATTGGATATTTCAAAAATCTTGGGAATATTTTTGAAAAGTTATGAAAATATTTTACAAAAATAATTAAGGGATTTTTTATATTATATCATTATGAATAATTATATATGAAAATAAAAAATAGATCATTGAAATTTAAAAAGGAAAAAAATTGGGTTTTATAGGAACAACATTATAAAGATGTATTAAAAATGAAGATTCATATTTTTTAAGATTGTATACTCATTGAAATATATTTTTTAAATATGTGGAAGTTAAAATTATAATTTGAAATGAGTTAAAGTTTTTCGAAAATTCATGATGCTGAATTAAACATAAAATAGTTCAGAATCCAAATTTTTTAAAAAATATCATAGGTAGATTTTGAGTGTGAAAAATTTGGGAAAGGATTTTTAATAATATAGTTCGTAGTGAACCTTCATTAAAAGAAATGAAATTGGATTGTAAATTCTAACTTGATATAAATTTAGTTGGATTGAATAAAGATTTTTTATAGTTATATTTGCAGTTAGTTTTATATTATTTAGATAACTAGGCCATGTAGATCCATTGATTATGAAATTTAAATTTATATGGGATAACTATCTACCATGTATGGATTTATTGTCCCATGTGGGCCTAAAGGTTGGTATAGGTGGATAGAAATGAGGTTTTCCAATGAGTATTATGTATGTTATTGAATATTCATTTGGGCGGTTCATTATTGGATATATGTTAGATTAAGGGTTAATATTATGGTATCAGGGTTATGTTGGTAGGTAAGTAAAACCTTATGGTCTGGATAATAAAATACAATATTTTTTTAATAATAACATTCACAAGAATGTTAATTAAATATTATATAAGGTAATTAAATTATTAAAATGATATTCCCAAATCGAAGGAGAATAGAATGATATATATGGGTAGGGGTTAATTTAATAGATTTTTAGATTCTAATGATTTTTTTGAGTTAAAATTAAAAAAATAGAAGAATAAAAATATAACCACAAAAAAATGTTTATATTTTTTCATATCAAAGTGATCATACAAAAAATCTTCAGTTATTTATATACTCAAGTGAAATAGATGTAATTCCATATCCAAAGCCACCTGAATGACGATTGTACAAGGGAACTAAAACACCTCCATCACTCCATCATGTATAAAAGATTCTAAAAACTTGTGTGGAAGGCCTATAATAGTCATGGAGAGACTATGCCCTCAAAAATGAACCTAAGGGTCATTCAAAAATGTGTCAAAAAAAATTCATGGTTTGTTAGTATAACAAATATCCTAAAAAACCCATTTGACATAAAATAGGAATCCAACTAATCCGTCATAATTTATAATAGAATTTAGCAAACTAATTAACTAATTAATTAATAAAAAAGAGTGTTTTAGCAATAAAAATATCCTAACATGGATCAAATATAAATGAATAGAATAATTTCTAGTAAAAGTATTACCATAACTAAAATGAAAATACATGGCCTCCAACCTAACTCACATATTGTATGTAGAGACATTAAGACCAACTAACTACTCTATGAGTACACATCCACACTATACCTACATCCTACGAGAAAATATGAATCTCCACCAACATACTTCAAAACACGTGTCATCTACATGAATAGATCATGAGTCTTATGACCAAGTAGGAATTTTAAAATCCCAAACAATACTAATTAGAAATATGATATTGAATAAGTTCAAGAAATACAAATAAATATATTTATTGGTTTCAATTCAACACACTGACATGTAAACACAACGCATAATGAATATACAAACAAACAATTTAGTTCATTGAATTCTAACTAGGCCTCCACTATAAGGACCCAACCGTAATCATTACATTATCTTGTTTTTAGTCAATAACATGCATTCTATAAAATTGAGGATCTTTTTTAGGTTTATAGTTTTTGAGAAATAATAAAAATAACTATATAACATCCCATAATCATTCATAAAGATACTACTAAAATATTATCCCTTATTCTAATATAAAACATTTAAAATAAAACATGATTTATTTTCTTGAAAATAATCTTCACAACATTCAATTTTTCTTTTTCCTTTATCTAACACATATTTATACCCCATGAAAAACGTTTACTATCTTTGGATGAACATAAAATTCTCAGTAAGGAATATAAAAAGAAAGGGAGACATCGTTAGTCTATTAATACTTATAAACATATTCAATCATTTTCACAAATACATCCTTCTCACATATAAATACTTATTTTTTGAAACGTTATATTTTATTAAAGAATAGAAAAAAAACATAAATAAACAATATAGGTTACCTAGAAAAATTATTACTAACAATTTTAACCCATGTGGCTACCATATAAATTGGACCATCACGACTAACTTAAAATGTAACCATCATAACAAATTTAATGTGTAACCATTGTAGTTAAACATGGAGTAACCATATGTCCATCCTCTAACATAATCGTAACCAATTAATTGGTGATATATATATGTCCCACCCTATATCATAAAAAATTACCATGAACCATGTAATAATCATAATAATTAAATAATTTAAAAAAACAATTCTTTTGAATTTTTTTAAATTGAATTTTAAAAAAGTATTTTTTTAAGAAATGTCTCATTAAATTATAGTATAATTAAGAGGTAATTAATATATTTATAGGAATATGTGTATAAAATAAAAAATAACATAATAAATCATAATATAAAAAAAATTCATTAAAAATAATATTATTACCAAATAATTGAAAAATTATAATGTTAGCCAAAAGAATATAAATCTGGTTAATAATTCCCTTACCTTGGGTTTGTCTTACATCAAATTTGTTTAAACCTCGTGTATAACAGTTAAAAGAGAGTTATAAATATTTTAAATAAACTTATTTTTTTAAAACCTTATATGATCATTTTATTACAACATTCCTCCCATTTATAAATAATGGTTTGTTTATTCCATTGTTTTGGGTGCATTCTTTACATGGTTTCTATTGTCAGTTCGTAAAGGATTTTCTTGTTGAATGGAAGAGAAAATCCAAAATTTGAATGAAATTGTATTAACATGTTATCATAATATTAAAGGATACCATAAATCATTTTGTGGTTATATACTACGGAAAAACATCAGATAAAACATTACTGATATTCGTTTATACCGTTTTTAGTGTTTCTTCAATAATCATGAACTAGTTTCATTATATAAATAAATATAAATTAATGTTAACTCTAGAACATAATTTAGGCTATATCATAGACATGATTTTTTTTCAACCATTAAAATTTATTTATAACCATGTTTTAATGAATTAAAAGAAATTTTAATTTCATCTTCCATGATCTCAATAAATTGATACATCAGAGATAGTGTTAATATTTTTTATAATGACATGGAGAGGGGAAGAAGTATGATGATGAATTTTTTTTATAAACATGAAAAAACATCACTCTATATATGATAATAGATCATTATATTCCTCTTATATAAGGGGATGTGATGAGAGTATAAGAAATGAAAAATTATTGAAAAGAAAAAGAAAGAAAAAGAAAGGGGTTTTTGACCTCTGGATCACTTCTCCTTGAGATCCTCTTTAAGGATATTTATTTTGGAATTTTGGAGATACCAGAAGGTCATGGATGTGGGTATGATCCTTTGGGAATGGATTGGGAAAATGTTTTACAGCTATCAAATCTTGAGAGGTGTCATAGGAAGAGGGGGTGTGGGGTGGTATCTATAGTGGAGGAGAAAGGGGTTATTTATTAATTTAATCATTATTTTATTATCATTCTCAAGAAAAGAAATATTATTTTTTTTGTTACTTAAAAAAGTAAATAGAGAAGTTGTTTTCAAACCAATGGGTGCTTACATTAAACATAATGTTAGGAATAGTGTATTTATAATATAATGTATATATACGGTAAATTATCGTATTTCACTATTCATAAATAATTCAATTATTTTAGAAAAATATTAAAAATTAACCCCAAACATATTTGAACATGAAAAATTAAAACATGAACTCCATTTAATCAAAAATAATTTCTAAATTTGAAAAATTTAATTTTTAACTAAAATCATAACTTATTCGAAATATAAAAATTTTAAAATTATAACTGATTTTATAAAACATTGAAAAATTACTCGAGGTCTCATAAAATTATCATACACCCATATAAAAAATAATAAAAATTTAGGGATACATTTTATGAAAATAAATTTTTATTTAAATTTTTACAGTAATAAAAAAATGCAATTTTATGTTTATGACTTTCAAAAATACCAACACTTCTATTATGATCATATTGTCATTTAAGAGATGGATAAATTTTATTTATACATTTATGTGTGAGGTTACTAGTAATTTGAATGTTTCACTCTTCATAAGGATCATATTTCTATTAAGAATGGTAACATTACTATTGATAAGGGCATGTTACTATTCATAAAAAATTAAGTTGATCCTCTAAAACTATAAAAACCTTACCGATCCCAATATTTTATGTCCATTTTTTAAATTTAAACTTATATAAGTGGAAAATTTTATTTTGTTGAGTATGTTATAACTATCTCTTTAAAAAAGTTTTATTTCACAGAAACATAGTGTTTCATGTATTTCATTTATTTTTTTGGTCAATCCTTGCAGTGTTACATCAATAAAAGAGTACTCTACCTGCATAGACTCCATTATAGAATGAATAAGACAACATATACCACAATATAACCCAAACCTAAATATGCGGGACTGTGTTTCAACCAAAATAATGTTGAGGCCACACTAGAGACTCATGGTAGAGGTTCGTCTAATCCTCTACCCACTACAAGAAGGAATTGGTCATGGTCAGACAACCATAATACCTAACCTATACCTTATCACTCGATTAGGGGTCCATCATCAATGAGTCACAACAAACTAGGACCCATCCCTAAGGGTGGTCCGCCACTCATGGAAAATAAGGAATGCACCCTAGCACATTGAACCATTCATGCTTGTTCGAGGGAGGTTATGCTAAGAACATTAAAATATCCATTCACACTCAATGATTCCATTTTCAAGAAAGCCAACCGATATTTATTTACTAATGGGTGGTAAGAATTAATTACTCCAACCAATCCCTGTAGTCCTAGGGGAAGTCACAATCAAGCACAAAGACCAATCCATTTGGTGTAGAGGGATGTCACAATCAAGAAAGAATCTATATCCCACATGATTATGGGAGTCCTCTTCATGTACATGTAGTAAAAATGAAATAGGTAACATAAACCATCTCATATCTCACCAAATCACCATCAGGGAACTAGTCCCTTGATACCTAGTCTCATGTATTAATATACTAAAAACTTATATAGAATAGATGTTACCATATATTATTTTCTTGGTGAACTAGTTCCCTATCACTAGAACTTGGGAGTTGGAAATATCCTTGTGTGGGAGAAAAATAAACACGATCTTATTAATTGTTGGGGATAGTGTAGGTGTCCTTCCCTAGTGAGATATAGATAATATTTTTATACACATTGATGGATAAATAAGAATTGTCTCTTTTAGAAGGTTTATAAAATAAATCACTCAAGTAATATATCACTAAGGAGGTTTCTGTATAGCATAGGGACATAGAGTGAAAAATACCCCAAGATAAGTAATGTTTTTTGAGGAACATCCATTCCTATGTGTGCAACCCGTCATATAGCAGCCAGAGAACCTATTTTCTTATTATTTTGTCATGGGAATAATTTTCTACGAAAACGTAATTCATGTTATCTTAGTGAGTATCAAATATTATATTATATGGAAATGTACATGGAACACGCTATTTACTTCCTTTAATATTTATCATTTATAAGATAACTATAGTGTATTAATATAAATTAATATATATATATAATTATTAAAATGTTAAAATTGGGAAAACATATGTATCATGTTAAAATATGAGTAACTTGTCTTAGTGTTTGATACATCTCAAAAATGAGTTATTTTATTTGTCATTAGTGAAATATATGAGTCATTCTCAAAAAATAGTGACCATTATACCTATGTTTGTGTTATTTATACTAGGTATGAGTCACATCATCCTTATTTAATGAGTCATTATAATGTATGATTCAATGTATTGGTTGTTTCGGTTATTAGTACAACTCATTTGATCTATTAATGAGTCAATAGATTATATATTCAATTCATTTGAAAAAGTGTATGTGTCATTTACTCATGTTTACATTGATAAAATATTGAAATACCATAACAAAATAATTATTTTATGTAAAATAAAAAATATTATGAAAATAATATAAAAAAATGAACAAACCAATTAATTAACAATTGAACGTTATTATTTTATTCTACAACCCATTATTGATTCAATAAAATATATTATTATTTTCCAATATCATGTTAAAGGGAATTATAATATAAGTATTTCATAATTATGAAAACAGAAACACTTAATATGAGATGGTGAACATTAAAAATATCCCCCTTTAAATAAGATTCAAAATAAAACATAGTTATCATAAATATACCCCTTTCTTTAAAAAATTAAAAACATTTAACTAAAAAATAGATCTTTTGTTCCCCCTATTTTTTATTTTAATAAATAGTATTAAATATATATGTCCCTTTGTATCTAAAAAAAATTTAATGATTCATGAATATTATTCATTAAATAAATATCTTCTTTCAAGAGTTCAGTCTTAAGAAATGCTCAAAAGTAAAAAAAATACAATCATGTACTAAAATACAATAGTCAAATTAAAAGAAATTATACTAAATATTTAAAATAGAATCATTAAATGTAATTTCATCATGATTTATAAGATTATAATAATATTCTCATAATTATTACAAAGAAGGAATCATGAATGAATCTAAAAAAACTGAACTAGTAAAATTTAATAATTTTTATGAATATTTTAAAAAAAATTATAGTATATTTCCTCTTTATTTAATTAAAACCAATCTTAAATAACACAAATCCATTTTTATTTATAAATTTTAAAAATCAATAAATTATACATTTAAATTAAAATAATAATGAGTCTCCACCTTGATTAATATTATAATATAACGGAATGAGTTTTTGAATATTTCTATTTATTATTATATGTAAAATAAAAAACACCTTCAAAATAAGTCCTCAAAAGATATAAGGATTCATTAAAAAATTGTTAGGATATTAAAAAAAGTATGATATGAAATGAATTAAATAGTAACTAATTGTTAAATCGTATCCTAATACTCTGTTTGAACAAACAACCCTCTAGTTATAAATCGATGAAATTTAATAAAATTGGAAAATATATCATATAATATATTCAATTCAAACTTCCATCATAAAAGAATCATACCGATTTTTTAGAAATAGTTATATTCAAAAGTCTAGTGGAAATATTTTTTGATTGAAAATTAATAAATATATATTCCAATAAGCTTTCACATTTATATTCATGATCTATAAAATATGATTAGATAGAGTGTGTTTAAAATGGTTTTAGAAATATAAAAAAAATTAATTATCAAAAAAATAAAAAATTTATAGAAATAAATAAAAAAATTTAATAAAGTATTTTTAATCTATAAATATTGTGTAAAATATCTTACAATAATAATTTATTCTACTTCATCTATGAATATGGGAATATAAATTTTTTATAATCCAAAAAACAAAAAAAAATCAAGAATTGTGTCATATTCCCCTAGTAGTATTATTATCAATTTACATCCTCTAAATTTTAATTAGAATAGATTTTTAAATCAAAATAATTTTTGGGATAAAATTAAAAAAAATTATAAATATAATTTAGCATATTTAATAATACTTTTATTAGTTTTTAAGTGAATTTTTTTATTGTTTCCTTGAAATATAGAATATAAGAATACTCAAAATAGAAAATTTGTTAACCAAGTAGTTATAGAAATATGATACTAATAATTCATATAAAAATATTAATATATGTTGATTTTCAAACATTATAAAAATAAATTCTAAAACAATTAATGACAGGGGTATTTCAAATTTAATAAGAGGAAAAAATTTAATCAAAATCTTTGACATATTTATATTTATTAATAAAACCACGATAATCTCATTGAAAATTTTTAAATCCATGAATGAATTAAAATTTCCACATAAAACTCATATAAAAATATAATTTCATTAAATTTGATAATTATTTAAAAATTATTTGACATGATGATCTAAACATATTATCATAAAAATGAATTTTATAAATAATTAAATATTCTGATCACTTATTAATAAATAGATTATAATCTACACTATATTTTTTAAAGCCAGTTTGGAAAATAAATTGGTGAAAAATTTTATATCATGATCTGGATGATTTTTTATATTAAAAAACATACTTATAAATTTTTTTAAAAACAAACATAACTTTATTTTTATCTATATACCAATTTTTTATTTTACAAAAACATCCATAAAAATTGAACCATTTAGGAAATAAACTTTTTACGCCCTTTTGATAATGTTTAAATATATGATGAGCAACATGGGATAATAATGTTATAATAAAATATAATAATGAAATATGTGAAAACATTTTCCCATAATCAATACCTTATTCATGAAAAGAAATTTTTTCAGCAAATCTAGTTTCATTTGTTATAACTTCTCATGTTTCATTATGTTTATATCTAAATATTTTTTTAGTTCAAATTTCATGATGCTCATTTTAGAGGTTCATCCAATGACCAAAAATTATTTTTAAAAAACTATTTTTACTCTTCTAACATATATAATATTAAATTAGGATCTTATTCTAGGTAAAAAAATAATTATATAACAAAATATAAAATAAAATCTTGGTGATCACAAAATCATACATGAGGATACAACAAAAATAGTATCTACTGTTTTGAAAATATAAAAAATTTAAAATATAACATGATTGTAGGATCGAAATATGACGTTGAAGCTCAATATACAGAGGAGGGGGTGAATTGAATCCTTTAAAAATTCCTTTGTAACATTTAATATTGATATAAGACTTTTAATTGTTTAATAAAATTAAACAAGGAAAATTCATAAGACCTCTTTGTTTTACAAACATTCTAGATTTCGGAAATATGGTTCTGAAAATGAAACTTAAGAAATGTTTATAAGGACAAAAATTATACCTTAAAGCATATAGAATATTACTAATCAGAGTATTCATGTAGAAGAATGTATAAGATAGTTATACTTTCCTTATTAATCAAAATAGAGCAGAAAACAAACATGAAACAATACAAGTAACAAGTAAGAAATATTTTAACCCAAAGTGTAGGGTATCCAACAAACTTTGATTAAGGTCTCATGATTTATACTTTCAAAAATTCCTTTCATACCCACACCATGGTAATATCTAGACAGGAATATCATAATCTATCTTGATATCCCTCCAAGCCCACAAAGATCCAGGTAGTCGGCACTTCTATCTTTCTATCCCTGAAATACCTCGATTGTACACAACAACAACCAGAGTTGCACAATGAAATATGAACAAGATGTTCAGTATGCATAAATAATTTGAGTCTCTCTCTCTAGAAATCACTTCAGCATTATGTAATCTCTAGATTGATCAATGTGTGTTGAGCTCATTCAAATGAGATCCTATTTATAGGCGCATTTCCAAAAGTCGGCTCTCTCCTCCAACGGTAATAGTTTTCCTTGAATTTCAGACGGACCTGTATATGTGTCACTCAAACAACAGTTAGTTAGAAACAGAATGCACGAAATCATTTTATATCTATAAAAAGAGTAATTAAATTATGGTTTCTCAACCAAATTCATTTTTTAAAGTCTAAGGAAAAATAAAACTCAGAGTCAATGTTGAAAAAATTGGAGTCTATATTACATGGATATTCACATTATATTTCCCAATGAATTTGGAATCAGAATTCTATAGACTTAGGAGTCTAAATTATGAGTAATTAAAAACCTGAATTCTAATGAATTCAGAACCTGGATTCTAAGGAATTCAGAACATAAATAATTAGGAATTTGGTGTCTATATTCTTAAAAATTCAGATCCGGAATTTTGAGGAATTAAGAGTCTGAATTCTGAGGAATTCGGAGTCTAAATTCTGAGGAATTCAGAGTCTGAATTCTAAGGAATTCAAAGCCTGAATTATAAGGAATCCAGAGTCTTAATTCATGGGAATTTGGAGTCTGAATTTGAGAGAATCCGGAACCTGAATTTAATATAATTCGAATTCTGAATTTTAGAAAATTTGGAACCTAAATTTCATAGAATTCGGATTTTGAATTTTGGTGAATTTGGATTCTGAATTTTAGGGAATTCAGATTCTGAATTTCAGAGAATTCGGATCTTGAATTATAGAGTATTCAGAATCTGAATTCGGATCCTGAAAACAAAATACTCTATATATAAGTATTTATATAATTCTGAGGATTTAGATGTGAAACCAAATATTTCACTTAGGAATAACAAAATTTACATTTAGAGAGACTAAAATATGAATAACGAAATATTGGTATGGATATATTTACCTTGGGGAAGGAAAATTTCCCTTATTAAGAAAAATTGTAGGGAAAAAGAAATTTTCCTTAAGATATACTGTTTTTTATTTTCAAAACATGAAGGAATGGAAAATTTATAAGGAAGCCTTATTGACTCAACAATCTCCCTCTTTTTGGAACGCACAAACATCCTTACAAAAAAGTATATAAGGACATAGAGATTTTATGGGCATGTAAATTAAAACATATCTCCCTTTACATATGGATCAAAATAAATATGAATAACTCCCCCTTAAGCTTTGGAAACACTAAGGATCATATTTTCATGAATGAGATTTTTTCAATTTCTTGCGTACAAAAATATTCATTATTAAAACTGCCACTTAGGTGAACTCCCCCGTACATAGGGAAATTTCTTCTTTACTAAGTAATCTTTTTTTACATTCCTTTCTACCCATTTGTGATTTTTAAAAAGAAATAAAAGGAATGGAAAAGAAAATATGTTACCTGAAATATTATTACTGAACAAGAAAAAAATATGTATAGCAACAAAAATTTCATTTGGATTGAAGGAATTTGTACAATAGGAAAATATGACAAATGATCGAATATGGAAAAGGTAATCCTTCCTTATCCTTCGACATCATCTTCTTCACAATAATTTTTAACTTCTTGAGCTCCTTGTGATCCTCTTATACACACTTGAGCAACTGATCCTGATCTAATACTTTCTTCTCTAAGGCTTTAATATTCTCTTCCTGAGCCATAAGAGATTCTTCCTAGACCTTCAAAACTTCTTCTTGATTAGCAATCTTCTCTTTAATCTCAATTATAATATCTATTTCCATCTTCAAACTCAGAGAAACTGAATACAATTTCTCATTCAAATCTTTCACTTCTTACTTCCGAGTTGTTTTTCAAGAGATATCTTTTCATCAAAAGTATTACTATGATCCTTGATATTCACATCATTAGTGTCAAAAGTATCCTTGACACTATCATGAAATTCATCAAATATTCTCATTTTTTCTATTGTCTTACTTGACCATCTTGTCACCTTCTTGAAAGAACTTTTATGAGACTTATAACCAATGAGAGAGGTATTGAATTATGCCTCGAGATTGACACATTTATCCATCACCATGAATAATGAATCTGATTTTTGATTTAACATATGTTGAAGCATCTGACATCCTGAGTCTACACTAGGGAATATAATAATAGTCCTAAGAAGTTTCTTTAAAGACTAAACAACAAAGTAATGTCCAAGAGAATATGATTCTGAATTTGAGACTTTGGTTAGTGAAGATTCTTTGTCAATATCAACAACCTTCCTTTTTGATGAATCACCAACTTCATTCTTCTTTACCAAATATTTTCTTGGTGTATTCACAACCACTAGTTTTACCTTATCATCCTTCAGAATGATTTCTTTTTTATTAGGTGATTCTTGTTCACTATATGATAGTAGAAAATTTTTATCTTTATCAACTTCTTCCTTATAGGCTCCTGCCTCAACATCCCATGGGTGAATTGAATTATGATTTCTACATTCATTTTCAGAAAACTTATTCACTTCTTTCTCACCCTTCTAATTTTTTCTGGGGGTAGAAAGTTTTAAGGACTCAGCTTCAGAAGTTTAGATTGATAATTTCTATAAAGTACTCTCCTTCTCATGGTATTCTTCTACTTGATTTATTATATCTTTGGTATCAACACTACCTTATTCTTCTTCTTCCTCCACTTCTTTCTCCTGCACTATTTCTTCTTCTTGATGTCATTTTGGAATCACCAATTCTTTTCCTAGAGTATCTGGTAAAGGATCTATCAAAAACGATTTCAGTACTAGAATTTTTTTCAGATACTTTTTCATCATCCTTAAGATGGGGATGTACTATTTAAGTCTTCAACATCATCTTCTTTGGTATCTTCTCTTTTTGTTCATTTTCAAGCTCTTCAATAGCCTCTATATGCATGTATTTTTCCTCAGTATGGTCCAAACCAAACTTAGGCTCAACTTCCCTTCTGTTCTTCTTATCTTCTCTCCACTTTTCCATAACCTCATCAGGATATGATTTTTGCTTCTTTGGATTGGGAGGTGCTGGCAGAGATTCCTTATCCACTGTGTATTTTCCTTTCTATTCTGGTTCTTTGACCTTCCTCTTCCTTCCATCCTTTTTTAGATGTTTTAGCCACTTTTGGATTTTTTGATAGAGCTCAAAATTCTGCTTCCGACAAATCTTGAAATTTTCCAGATTGACTATTAAAGCCAATCTTCATCCTCCATAGAGAATCATCACCCAAAAGTATCACCTTACAATTTCTCGTCTTAGAACAACAAGTAATCTTGAAAGATTGAAGAGAAAGAATAATGATCATTGAATGAATGGTCGGATATATGATAATCTAAGATTTAATATTTCCATTATTTATATTCTCAATCGTAACTAAGATACGCTTAACCAGTTTTATCATTCAAAGATTTACTAGGAAATCCAGAACATACATATCACTTTTCTTTAGAGTATCCTTGTCCCCTTTTCTCGGAATAAAAAAATGTTGAACCCATAGCTGAAGAATCTGAAGATTTGTAGAAAGATGAAAAAATTTCAGAGTCTTCACATCCTTCAAGCCAAGAAAGTATAACGCCTTTTCCTTGTCAAAAGATCATATTACAATAGGTAGCTTGTGTGAGATGAACTCTTCTTCTCCTTCATATAGAATTCCTATTAGATTTTCTACCATGTTATAATAAAGATATTATGTATTTTTATATATCTTTAATGAAAATTTATCTCTTCCGCCTTAATTGAAAAAACTATCAGGGTCATAGAATTCAACCAGAAATTCTGGATACACCGGAGCATGTGCTCTAGGTTTATGTTGGGAAAAAATCCCTCAAGGTATCATTGAAGCATTTTTGAGGTGATTTTGTTTGTTGACAAAGTGAACATCTACATTGTGATTGTTGACAATACAAACCATGACATAAAATTTTGTTTTAAAAGAGGATTCCATGATAGAATGTCAAGTTAAAGAGTTGTGGTTAATGATCCATGTTTGATTCAAGAACGTCGACAAAGAGATGGATGATCTGGAGGTGGTACAAAAAGAACAGATATAAGCTGGCAAAGAGACTTGCACGTCGTGTACATGAAGGCTTGGAAACTTGTGCGCCATATGTTTTTCAAGATCAGAAGATCAAAATATGGAAAAGCGTAAGTTCCCACATGTATTAGTGGTTTCACGCAGGTGACTTGCGTGCCGTGAAAGAGACTTGCGCGCCGATGCCTTGGAATCTTGAGAACTTGTGCACCTGTGGTTTTTCAAGATCATAAGATCAAAATATGAAAAAGTAAATAGCTTCACGAAAGTTTTGAATTAGGTCGTGCAAGTGACTTGCAAGATAAGACACCTGCGCGCTGAGACCTGTGCGTCGAGGGTTGACTTGCGCTCCCGTCGCGCAGGTGTGGTGGTCGTACAAGTGGTGGTGTGTTGTGCAAGTGGGACTTGCGCACCGGTGTTGCAAGTTGCGTGCCAAGTGTTAGTTGTGCGCCTGAGGTGGTTTAGTCAAGGAAGCAAGTGAGTTGCACAGGTTTGGAGTTGCAGAAGCTTGAGTCGTGCAAGTAGTTGAGGAAGACTTTTGCGCCAGTTGTGACATGAATGCCTATACTAGTGCGCCGAGATTGACTTGCGCGCCATGTAAGTTTTATTTCCAGTAGTGATTTTTGGGCTGCGTGGAAGCTGGAAGTTTTCCCGATACCTTCGGTGCAAAGAGATACTCATCTACGGGTGAATGTTGTACTTCAATAGAGAATCTACATAGAGTGGAAGATTCATTCATTCATGAAAATAAAAAGACCTACAGGTCTATAAACTGTGAGTGGATGCTTTCCAGAGTAGTGATTGAAGGAAGAGGAAGAAGGTGATCCTCTCCACCGACAGTGATCCAGAGAGAGATAAATAGGGAGTGACCATTGGAAAAGCAGTGAGCTAACCCTAAACATTGTAAATTTCGTGATCGTGGGACAGCGTGATTGTGCCCAAACCTTGTAATCCACAACTAGTGAAGTTTAGTGGAATTTGGTATGAACGACAACCTGTCGGCGTATGCTCCTTGGACGTAGCCCATATCGGTGAACCAAGTAAAATTGTTGTGTCTTGTGCTTGCATTACTTTCTGTTTATATCATGCAACAGGAGAGAGAGAGATAGAGAAGAGTGTTTTTCTTAACAGTGAAACAAGATCAGAACAGGCTTTAATTTTTAATTAGTCATACCTTGATTCACCCCCCCCCCCTCTCAGGGTATTCAGCCTTATGGACCTAACAGTTTTGTTATACATACACTCTCTCAAATATTCATCTTGATATTCTTAAAAACAATGGAATAATACTTGGCATAAAATTTCATATCGACAAACCATTCTCAGTAGATCTTCCACTCAGATATTTTAATAAAAATTGAAATTTCATTCTGAGAAGAGGCTTCAATAGAAATTCAGAAGTAAGTAATCTTTATAGATCTGGAATGGATTTAAAAAAACAGGCATTGCTTTAGCACACAAAGGCTTGGAAATCGTTGTGGGCGACTATTAGGAGTCCTTTATATAGGCAATTGATGTGACATTTTATCTTCCCTGATTGATCCAATAGTTGAAAACTTCTTAAGTTGATTTAACGGTTGAGATAATAGCCGATGAAGTATTTTTATAGATTCCGATCTTTTAGGATTTTTTGGAAAAACATTCAGATTTAAGGAAAAGTGAATTTTGAAATTTTAAATACAGAATTGGAATTCCAACAAGTAAAATATGATTAATGAAACTTCGTAAAGGAAAAATACGTTTTGGATTTCCTGGAAGATAATTCATAATATAGATAAATTTTCATAAAGAACTATAAACTCTGAAAAATTAGATTACGAAAAATTTTGACTTACAAAAAAATAAAATTTTGAAAATTTTGACTATGAAAATTTTAACTACAAAAATTTTAACTACAAAAATTTTGACTATGAAAATTTTAACAACAAAAATTTTAACTTCCGAAATTTTGATTATGAATATTTTATCTATGAGAATTTTAACTACTAAAATTTTGATTAAAAAGATTTGAATACGAAAATTTTGGCTAATAAGAAAATGTGCCCTCCATATGAAAAATATTTTCTCACTCTAAGGAGATAAGTTTCAACAAGAAGTCAATATGGAAGATTAACTTATGGTTATCATTCCTAACTTTGGTTTTATGTATTGAAATCTTTAGAATGGTAAAGATTATGTGAAAATATCAGTATGTTGATCTTGCATTCCAATGAAATGAAGAATGATATCTATTTTATGTCTATGATCTCTAAGAAAGTGATGCCTAAAATCTATTTGTTTTCCATTAGAGTGATCTGTAGGATTTTTACTTAAGGTAACGACACTAGTATTATCAAAAAAAATTTGTGTTTTGTTAAAACTCATACTATAGTTTGTGAATGTGTGTTGTAATAAACACTTGTCATTCCTAAAATTCATAGGGTAAATTTAATCACATAATTGACTTATGAAAATAAGGTTGTTCTTAAGAACCTTAACAAATAAATCATTTGAAATCAATTTTTTTCTAAGAATAACAATGTTACCTATACCAATAATTTCTCTAAAAGCATTATCTTCGAAAGTTAATTTTCCTCCTTTCGTCTAGATAATCTATTCAAAGATTTTTTTTGTTAACAATCATTTTTTGGGAAAATCCACTATCTATGAACCATGAATTGTTGTTGGTATTATATTTAATTTCCTAAAAATAAGAGCGTTAGACTTTCGAAACCCCAACTATCTTGGATACAGAATCTTCAAAAAGAAAAATGTTATAAATCCACATTTTTTTGGAAATAAGATTTATGAAAACCTAGACATTGAGTTTTGATTATGGAAAAATTCTTGTCCCAATGCCCACCACATTGAAACTTAGTGTAGAATTGAGAACATTGAGGAACAAAATAATTTTTACTAAAAATAGGTTATGAATGAGTATAGCCAAATCCAGAATTATTCTTTAGAGGTTAAATTTGGGAATACATTTCAGAAAAATTTTCCTTACCTAAGGGAATGGTTTACTAAATCTACCTCAAGGAAAATATTTCCGAAAGTATCTTAATAACTAAGTTTTTATCCTAAAAAAATATTGTTTTAACACTAGAGTTAGTCTTGAAAACATTTTTCTTAAAAATTTCTTTTTCTAGATCCTTAGAATGTTTATCCTTCTCAGAATTAACTTCCTCGTGTTTTTTGAAATAATTTCATAATAAAGGGTTTTCTTATCAAGATCTTTAGAAATATCTAATATTTCATTAGTAAAAAAAGAAATCCTAGAATTTTCCTTATCAATCATTTTCTTTAATTTAGAATTTTCATTCTGAAAAAGCATAGAAAACCTAGAAACATCATCATATGCATGCAATATATTATCTTCATCAGAAGAAGATTCTTCATCTGAGGATTCATAATATTTACTATCATTATAAATAGAATTAAAGTATACAATGGTTATGCATTCAAAATTGTGTACCTTAGCCGTTAAACAAGGATTTTCAATAGGTAATCTGGCTAGCAGACCAAGATTCTTCTGTCCATTAGATTTTTACTCTGAGGATTCTTCAGAAGAGTCACCACCACCAGCAGTCCAGGTGTCATTGACTTTGAAAAACATTCTTAGATTTACTATTTTAGTACTTGTTTTTATTCCTCTTAGAATGTTTTTACTTTTTGTCTTTTCTCTTAAACAAAGGAAAATCTGGCCTTATATGCCCTGCTCTTTTTCATTCATAACAAGTGAATTCCGAGTCTTTATTATACTTTTTCCATTCTTCTTGTATGTATAGGGATAATTCTTCTTTCCAACAATCTTGTTCATCCTTCAAGCTATATTATCTAGTTCATTCTCAGAATTTTAACTTTCTGGTGATTAATAAAAAATAGTGACCTTATTTGATTTTGATGTTGTAACTCTCTCAGGATTCCAAGACTCATTATCATTTGAAGTAGTTGTAAGAGCAATACTTCCATTTCTATTCTTTTTCTAGTTTAGATTAGAATCGCTTTTCATTCTTGTCCCATGTGGAATAAGAGTTCCAAAAATCTCATTGAGAGTAATCTTTGAGACTTTCACATTCTCATCTATAGCTGTCCTCTTGGATTCCCACTCATTAGGCATGATATCTATAATCTTATCCACAAGTGCCTCACCATCTAAAACCTTTTCTACCATAGACTTTACACTGCTAACAATGGTCATAAACATTTTTCTACCATACAAACTAGTTATCCATAATGAAATAGAAGTCCATGATATTCTACTCTAAGCATAGCTCTTCTAGTTTCGATAACTTTGGAAGAACCAAAATGTGTATACTCTAATTTCATAAAAATACAATTTTCAGCTTCAAAGGAAGAAATTAGGTGCTATATATTCCTATTCATGGATCATAACAAAGTATTGATTACCTTGTAGTTTAGTTGATATTATGACTTTTGTTGATTAGTAAATGTTCTGACTTTCTTTTCAGTAATCTTGTAATCTCTAGTAAGCCTGAAAAGTTGTCCACTACATTGTTAAGGACAAAAGTATTCATACTATCTCTCCAATATTCACAATATTTCCCATCTAATATAGGTGGTCTTGTAAGATTAATTTTGTCAATCGAACCAACATTCATTAATAACATCTCAAAGAAAATAAATTTCTACATAGACTTATTAGTAATAATATCTAGTAAACTGGGATTAAAAAATACTAATCAAGGAAAATATATAATAATGAAAACAGAGTAAAAAAATTTATGTGAAAATAAGTATTTTAGCGACCTCCTCTGATACCAATTTTAGGATCAAAATATGATTTAAAGGCTCAATATACTTGATCGGGGTGAATTGTATCCTTTAAAAATTCCTTTGGAACTTTTAAAGTTGATATAAAACATTCTATTGTTTAACAATGTTAAAAAAGGTAAATTAACAAGACCTATTAGATCTAAAAACTTTCTAGATTCTAGAATTATGGTTTCAGAAATGAAACTTAAGAAAATTTTACAAGGAAAAATATTCAACCTTAAAGCCTATAGAATCTTACTAATCAGAGTATACAAGTTCAAGGAAGTATATGATAGTTATCATTTCCTTATAAATCAAAATCCAGCAGAAATAAACTTTAAACAATACAAGTAACAATTATGTAATATTTTAACACAAAGCATAGGGTATCCAACAATCTTGGATAAAGGTCTCTTGATTTATACATACAATAATTTCTATCTTACCCACACCATGGTAAGCCCTCGATAGGAATATCAGAATCTATCTTGCTATCCTTGTAATCCCTCGAACTTCACGTTATTTGGCACCTCTGTCTTCCAATCCCCGGAATCCTCGACTATACACATCAATAATCGGAGTCTCACAAAGCAATTTGAACAAGATGTTTGGTACGCACCAAGAATGTGAGTCTCTCTCTCTAGAAATCATTTCTACAGCATGTAATCTCTAGATTGATCAATATGGGTTGAGATCGTTCAAACAAGAACTTATTTATAGGTTCATTTCCAATGGTCGACTCCCTCCTCCAATGGTCATAATTTTCCATTAATTTCGTAGAGACCAGTACACATTTTAGTCAAACAATGGTTAGTTAGAAATAGAATGCATGAAATAGTTTTATAACTATAACAAGAGTATGTAAATTATGGTTGCCCAAACGAATTCATTTTTTAGAGACTTTGAAAAAATATGTCTAAGAGGAAAACATTAGGAGTTGATATTACAAGGATATTCAGATTCTGTTTTCCAAGGAATTCGGAGTTAGTATTCTATAGACTTTAGAGTCTGAATTCCAAAGAATGTGGAACCAGAATTCTAATGAATTTATAACCTGAATTGTGAGGAATTCGGTTGCTGAATTCTCGGGAAATCGGAGCCTAAATTCTAAGGAATTCAGAGTCTGAATTCTGAGGAATTTGGATTCTAAATTATGAGGAATTCAGAGTGTATATTATAATTAATTCAGAGCCTTGATTATAAGGAATTTAGAGTCTGAATTATGGGGGATTCAGAGTCTGAATTTGATAGAATTTAGAACATGAATTTCAAGGAATTCGGAGTATCAATTTTAGAGAATTCAGATTCTGGATTTTAGGTAATTTGGATTCTAAATTAAAGAGAATTCATAACCTGAATTTCATAGAATTTGGATTCTGAATTTCAGATAATTTGGATTCTGAATTTCTGAGAATTTAGAACCTGAATTTTAGAGAATTCGGAATCTGAATTCGGATCCTAAAAATTGTATACTCTATATCTAAGTATTTATATAATTCTGAGGTTCTAGATGTGAAACATAATTATTCACTTATAAATAAAAAGAGTTATATTTTTAGAGACTAAAATATGAACACTAAAAAATAGGTAAGGATATATTATCCTTGGGAAAAAAAATTTCATTATTTTGAAAAATCTTAGGGAAAATGAAAATTTCCATAAGGTAGGGTGATTGTGATTTTCAAAACATGAAGGAATAGAAAAGTCATAAGGAATAATTATTGACTCAATAATGATTTATTTTTCTTGATAAATATCATCCCAACATTCAACTTGTCTTTTTTGTGTTCTCTAACCAGTCGTTATACCCTATGAGGTACATTTGTAAATTTGAGATGAACATAAAAATCATAGAAATGTATATAAAAATTATGAGACAATGAGTTAGTCAATGAATACATATAAGTATATTTAATCATTTTCACAATGATATCATTCTCATTTACATATATTTACTTTTTAAAACATGATATTTCCATAAAGTAGAGAAAAATACAAAAATGAACCATATACGTTAATTGGGGAATTTCTTACCTATAATTTTGACCCTCACAGCTACCATATTATTTCTAGCCATCATGACTACGTTACAATGTAACCCTCACAACAACTATAGTGTATCCAACGTAGTAACCCTTGGGGTAAACATATATTCGAACAACAAATTAAACCTACCCAATTCATTATATGAAGATATATGTCCCACCCTATATCATAAAAAATTACCAAGAACCATATCATAATCATAAAACATAATTAATTGAATAAAACCTTTTTTTTTATTTTGTTAAATAGATTTTTAAAAGAGGATTTTTTAAGATAATTCTCATAAAATAATAATATAATTGAAGCGATAATTAATATAATTATAAGAATATGTGTATAATATATAAATTAACATAATAAAACATAATATACAAAAAATTCACTACAAAAAATAATATTAGCATCACATAATAAAATAATTAGAAGTTTAACACAAATAAAGGAAATTGGGATATGAATTCCTTTACCTTGGGTTCATCTTACTTAAAATGTGTTTAAACCACATTTATAATTATTAAAAGTGTATTATAAATATTTTGAAGAAACGTATTTATTTTTATAACACCTTATATGATCATTTTATAACATCATTCATCCCATTTATAAATAATAATTTGTTCTTTCCATTGTTTCTGGTGTATTCATTACATTGTTTCCATTGTCAATTCATTAAGAATTTTCTTGTCGAATGGAAGGTAAACTAAAAAAGTAGAATGAAATGGTATTAATATGATTGCAAAATATTAAAGGATACCATAAATCATTTTTTCACATATTATGATAAAACATTAGATAAAATATTAATGATATTCGTTTAGATCATTTTAGCAGTTCTATGTTAATCCCGAAATAGATTCGTTATATAAACTAATATTATGTATTTTTGTTTATTACAAAGAAAAATAGAGGTTATATCATATAAATTAAGATATGTTTCAACCATTATAATGGTTTTATAACATGATTTTAATGTAGTAAATGAAATTCAAATTTCATTGTCCATGATGTCGGTAAATCGACATATCACAGACAATGTTATTATTTTTAGAATGAGAGGGAGAGTAGAAGAAATATGAGGATGATTTTTACGTAAAAATGAACAAAATTCAGTATATATAAGATAATGGATCATTTAATTCCACTTGTATAATGGTAGGTGATGAGATTATATGAAACAAAAAATAATTGAAATGAAAAATAAATAAAAAGAAAGATGATTTTTACTTCTTGATCTCCACTCCTTGAGATCCTCTTTAAGGTCTTTTGTTTTTTCTTTTTGGTGCTATTAGAAGGTCTTGGATGTAGGGAAGAGGCTTTTTAAGAGTATTTATAATGACCCACACTTAATACATACATAATCATGAATTTATAAAAGAAAACACTTCCTTTTACATTGAGGATCTTTTCACGTTTAGGACTTTATAGAATTAAGACAAAACATTCATAACATTACATATGATTACAAGTGGATACCATAAAATCAGTTTCCATTTTTCTCCGAATATAAAAGATTAAAACATAAAACAAGACTCCTTGACAATTCTTCAACATTTAACATGTCTTCCTTCCTTGTATTACTCATCCATTAACCTGTGAAAAATCATTTAAAAACTTGGGATGAGCACAAAATCTTAGTAAGGTATGAAAAAGAAGGAAAACTCAAATTATTCCATGAATACTCATAACGTATGAAAACATTTTCAAAAGACATGATTTACACCCATAAATACTTACTTAGTGTAACATGAGATTTACACAAGATCCACACAAACATAAATTTAATAATATAGGTATCTTGGTGAATTACTTACATAATCTTGTAACCATCTTGGCTACCTTAAAATATGTAACCCTCACGACTACCATACATTGTGTAACCATCGCAGTTACACATGGAGTAACCATACGGACAACCTCCAACATACTCATAACCAATTCATTGGAGGAAAATATAGGTCCCAAAATTCATCATAAACAATTCCCAATAACCAAAACATAATAATACATCATAAATAATAGCATAAAAACCTTTCTTTTCAATCTTGTAAAACAGAATTTTAAAAGAGGATTTAAGAAGAAAAGTCTCGTATAAACATCATATACTTGAAGTGAGAATTAATAGAGTGGATGAAATATGTAAATAATATGTAAATACACATTATTAAACATATTATAACCATAATTCATCACAAAAACAATTAAAATACCCCATAATTAACAAAGTATAAAGTTAACCCAATGAATGGAAATCGGGTTAAGAATTCCCTTACCTTAAGCTTGTCTTACTTCAAACATGTTAAAACCTCCTCTATAATGGTTAAAATAGTGTTATTAGTATTTTACAGAAACATTTTCATGTTTATAACATCCTATATGGTCATTTCATAACCTTATTTAACCCCTTAATTTTTAGTATTTTGTTCCTTGCATTATTTTGGGTGAGTTCTTTTGTGATTTCCACGATCGGTTCATGATGAATCGTTCTTGTTGACTGGAAGTGAAACTCCAGAATTGGAATGGGGTAGTATTTACATATTTACAGTACCATAATGTATACCATTTATCACTTTTATTCTTTATATGTGAATGACTTATAAGTTAAATTATTAATGATGTTCATTTAGATCATTTTAGTGGTTCTTTGATAATAACAACGTCATTTTGTCTTTTAAATTTGAAACATGACTAAAAAGAATTACAGAACCTTATATGATTCATAAAACATGTATTATAACCTGGTTTAACAATATCAATGGTTTAATGACAATAAATTAAAGAATTAATGGAAATTGAAAATACATCGTCCACGATGTCGGTAATTCGACACTAATGGACAATGTTTTTTGATTCTTTAAATAAGTGGATGAGGAGAAGAATACTGATGCGGAATTTTACATAAACATGAAAACATAATGAATATAAATGATTCTGGATATTTCATGGTTCTTGGATAATAGAGAATGAGGAAAGAAAAATGAATCATAAAAGAAAATCTTGAGAAATTTCTCACGAAAATTCGGCAGCCTAACGACGTCTCTTAAAATTTCATAAAAACATGATTGATGAGAGGAATGGAATATATCATCATTAATACAAGATATGGAATGTAAGGGGTGAATATTTAATGAAATATCCCAACACAAGACAAAGGGAATGGATGAGAATAACAAAAAATGAATGAAAATAATGAAAATAAAAGAGGTTGTTTACCTCTTGATCTCTTCTCCTTGATATCCTTCTTAAGGGATTTGATTTTGGTGTTTTGGTGAGACAAGTAGCTCTAGAACGTGGGGAAGAAGATTGGGGAGCGAATTTTGCAGAAATTAGATAATGATCAAGGCTTGAGAGGTGTGGGAGGAAGAGGGTATTGAGGGTGGTATTTATAGTGGAGGAGGGGAGGTATTTTAGATTATTTTAATCATTATTATAATATTTTTATCAAGACTATGAATAATCTCAAATCAAGTGGCCCTAAATAGTGATAATATCATGTGATTTCGAAGAAAGTGGCATTTCATCACTTATGATGTCATAAATAGTTCATTGTTACTGATAAATTGATTATACGGTATTTTATCATATTCCACTATTCACCGAAAATTCAAGAGTTTTAGAAAAATACCAAAAATTTACCCCAACCATTTTTTGACGTGTCAAATTCAAATATGAACTCCATTTTTCAAAAATAATTTTCTAAATATTATTAATTTAATTTTTAAATAAGGTCACAGTTAATTCGAAAAATAACAATATTGAAGTGCAATTAGTTTTATGTGACATTGGAAAATTGATTAAGATCCCATTATCCTATTGCCTTGGGAAAATTAAATAATAATATTATTTACTATTCCTGAGATCATATTACTATTCATATTACTATTCATAAGGGTATGTAACTATTCACCAAAAAAACATGTTTGTTTCATCGGACTCTAAATAACATACTGAACATAATTGTAGATGACAGTTTCTTGAAATTCAAAACCTAGAAGAAATAAAATTATGTTTCAAGGACACTTATAAATATATACCTTAAAAAAAATTGAAGCATTTTCAATTTATTTTTTAGAAAACCTTGGGCTGTTACATTATCCCCACCTTCTTGAAATTGGGTCCTCACAATTTTATTTACTTATTAAACAACTGAGGTTATTTTTTCCTCATAGCATTTTCAGACTCCCATGTTGCTTCTTCAACCTTGTGGTTTCTCCAAAAAACCATTACCTGGTGGATTACCTTATTCCTCAAATACGTGTTCTCTTCGATTAAGAATCTGAACCGGTTTTCTTCATAAGAAAGGGTCTCTGTTAGCTAAACTGCTTCTGGCCTCAGGACATGTGATGAATCTGGAACATGTTTTCTCAACATCGTAACATGAAAAACATTATGTACCTAAAACAAGCTAGGAGGAAAAGCTATGCAGTATGAAACTGTTCCAACTTTATCCAAGATTTCAAAAGGACCGATGAACAGTGGACTTAGTTTCCCTTTCTTACCGAAAAACATCACACTTTTCCAAGGAGAGATTTTAAGGAAAACATGGTCACCTACCTCGAAAGAAAAGTCTTTCCTTCTGTTATCTATATAACCTTTTTGCCTGCTCTGAGCTATCCTCATGTGTTGTGGGATCATCCTCACATTCTCAGCCACTTCTTCTACTAATTATGTCCCCATCAACATTATTTTACCGACTTCATCCCAAAACGCAGGACTCTGACACCGCTTTCCATACAAGGCCCCAAAAGGTGCCATCTGAATACTGGAATGGAAACTGTTATTATAAGAAAACTCAACTAAATAAAGATGATGATCCCAAATTCGTTGACAGTCCATTGAAGAAGCTCGAAGCATATCGTCCAAAGATTGAATCGTTCATTCTGACTTTCCATCTGATTGCAGATGAAAATCTGTACTGAAATTCAACTGTGTGCCCAAATACTTCTGAAGTACCTTCCAAAATTTAGAAGTGAACCTGGGATCTCGGTCAGACACAATGTAAAGAGGAACTCCATGTAACCTGACAATCTCCTTGAGGTACAATCATGAAAGCATATCCAATTTCATTGTATCTCGAATAGAAAGAAAATGCGCAAAACTTATTAGCCGATCAACAATAACGTAAATCGCATTGTTACCTCAAGAAGTCTTTGGTAGACCCACCAAAAAATTCATGGATATATTCTCCCATTTCCACTCTGGCACTGGAAAAGGATGAATAAACCCCTTCCGTATATGCCGCTATGCTTTAACCTGCGGACATGTCAAACAATTCATTGTAAAATCAGCAACATCTCCTTTTATCCCATTCCACCAATAATACTCTTGAAGGTCTCTGTACATCTTATTAATTCCAGGATAAACAGAAAATATAGAACTATGAGCTTCACACAACAATTCTTTCTTCAACTGGGAATCACAAGGCACACACAACATTTTTCCAAATCATAAAACACAATCTTTATCAAGATTAAATTCTGTCAACTTACCCATTTTAACAAATTCTACCTTTTTCTATAGCTCACGGTCTTCCCTCTGCACTTTCATAATTCTGTCTAACAACAAAGACTGCACTAAAACCTAAAACAAAAGATAGTTATTCCCTACACCAACTACTTCCAATCCAAAATTCATCAAATCATTAATCAGGGGATCATGTTCCAAATGTATCATTGTTAATGATGCATGATGTTTCCGACTTAAGGCATATTCTACATTGTTTTCTTTTCCAGGATGGTAATTGATCATGTAGTCATAATCCTTTATCATATCTAGCCATCTTCTCTACCTCATGTTTAATTCTTTCTGAGTGAATATATTATTTAGACTTTTATAGTCAGTATATATTTGGCATTTGGTTCCGTATAGATGATGCCTCCAAATTTTAAAGAAAAACCCACAACTGCCAATTCCAAATCATGTGTGGGATAATTTAGCTCATTTGGTTTAAGTTTTCTCGAAGCATAGGCAATTACTTGATCATTCTACATAAAAACACAACCAAGTCCCTTCAAAGAAGCATCACTGTAGATGACAAACTCACCATTTATGGAAGTTAAGGACAAAACTGGAGCATTAACCAATCTCTTCATCAGTTCCAGAAAACAAACATCACATTCCTCAGTCCAAACAAATTTAACCCCTTTTTGTGTTAACTTAGTTATCGGGCTAGATAACCGTGCAAAGTTCTTAACAAACCGTTGGTAATAACTTGCTAATCCCAGAAAACTACGAATCTCTGTATCATTTGTGGGACTTGGCCATTCATCAACTACTTTTGTTTTGGCAATATCAACTGTTATTCCATCCTTATTTACAATGTGCCCAAGAAAAGAAATCTTTTTCCACCAAAAAACACACTTGCTGAATTTTCCATATAGTTTCTTTTCTTTTAAAGTTTGTAAAACAACCCTTAGATGTTTTTCATGCTCCTCTTTAACATCCATGTTCCTTCTGAGGACATCCATTCTAAACAAACATTTCTTATATGAAAAAACCTTGTATTCTTTAAATGCTATAACAAATTAATCATATAGTGAAAAGCATTTATGGTATTCTATTAACATCACCCTAACCCCTAAAGTATTCTAAACCATTCTCTGATACCAACTATAACAACTCTCACTTATTACATACATAATCTTGAATTTATTCAAGAAAACACTTCATTTTACATTGAGGATATTTTCATGTTTAGAGCTTTATATAATTAAGACAATACATTCATAACAGTACCCATTGTTACATAGTGGATACCATTAAACCAGTTTCCAATTTTCTCAGAATATAAAACATTAAAACTTAAAACAAGACTCCTTGACAATTATTAAATATTTAAAATGTCTTCCTTCCCTGTATTACTCATCCATTAACCTGTGAAAAATCATTTAAAAACATGGGATGAGCACAAAATCTCAGTAAGTTGTGAAAAAGAAGGAAAATCACATTTGTACATGAATACTCATAACGTATGAAAACATTTTAAAAATACATGCTTTCCACCCATAAATGCTTACTTAATGTAACATGATATATACACAAGATCCACACAAACATAAATATAATCATAGAGGTATCTTGGGGCATTACTTACATAATCTTGTAACCATCTTGGCTACCTTAAAATTTGTAACCCTCACAGCTACCATACTTTGTGTATCCATCGCAGTTACACGTGGAGTAACCATATGGCCGACCTCCAACATAATCATACCCAATGAATTGGAGGGAAATATAGGTCCCAAACTTCATCATTAATAATGCCCAATAACCAAAATATAATCATGCAACATAAATAATAGCATAAAAACCATTCTTTTGAATCTTGTAAAACAAAATTTTAAAAGAGGATTTATGAAGAAAAGTCCCTTATAAACATCATATAAATGAAGTCATAATTAATATAGTGGATATAATATGTAAATAATATCTAAATACACATTATTAAACATATTATAACCATAATTCTTCACACAAACAATTAAAATACCACATAATTAACAAAGTATAATGTTAACCCAAAGAATGGAAATCGGGTTAAGAATTCCCTTACCTTAAGCTTATCTTACTTCAAAAATGTTAAAACCTCCTGTATAATGGTTAAAATAGTGTTATTAGTATTTTAGAGAAAAAATTTCATGATTATAAATTCTTATATGGTAATTTCATAACCTCATTTCACCCCTTAAATTGTTAGTATTTTGTTCCTTGCATTATTTTGGGTGAGTTCTTTTATGATTTCCACGATCGGTTCATGATGAATCGTTCCTGTTGATTGGAAGTGGAACTATAGAATTGGAATAGAGTAGTATTTAAATATTTCCAGTACCATAATTTATACCATTTATCACTTTTATACTTTATATGAGAATGACTTATAAGTTAAAACATTAATGATGTTCGTTTAGATCATTTTAGTGGTTCATTGATAATAACAACGTCATTTTGCCATTTAAATTTGAAACAAGAGTTCGAAATAATTACAGAACCTTATATGAGTCATAAAACATATATTATAACCTGGTTCAACCATATAAATGGTTTCATGACCAGACTTTAAATAAATAATGGAAATTGAAAATACATCGTCCACGATGTCGGTAATTCGACACAAATGGACAATGTTTTTTGATTCATTAAATAAGTGGATGAGGAGAAGAATAATGATGAGGAATTTTCCATAAACATGAAAACATAATGAATATACATGATTCTGGATATTTCATGACTCTTAGATAAGAAGGAGTGAGGTAATAAAAATGAATCATAAAAGAAAATCTTGAGGAATTTCTCACGAAAATTCGGCAGCCTAACAACGTCTCTTAAAATTTTATAAAAACAAGATTGATGAGAGGAATGGAATATATCATCATTCATAAAAGATATGGACAGTAAGGAGGGAATATTTAATGAAATATCCCAACACAAGACAAAGGTAATTGAAGAGAATAACAAAAAATGAATGAAAATAAAGAAAATAAAAGAGGTCGTTTACCTCTTGATCTCTTCTCCTTGAGATCCTTCTTAAGGGCTTTGATTTTGGTCTTTTGGTGAGACTAGAATCTCTAGGACGTGGGGAAGAATATTAGGGAGGGAATTTGGAATAAATTAGACAATTCTCAAGGCTTGAGTGGTGTGGGAGGAAGAGGGGCGTGAGGGTGGTATTTATAGTGGAGGAGGGGAGGTATTTTAGATTATTTTAATCATTATTATAATATATTTATCAAGACTATGAATAATCTCAAATCAAGTGTCCCGAAATAGTGATAATATCATGTGAGTTCGAAGCAAGTGGCCTTGCATCACTTATGATGTCATAAATAGTGCATTTTTACTGATAAATTGATTATACGGTATTTTATCGTATTTCACTATTCACCGAAAATTCAAGAGTTTCACAAAAATACCAAAAATTTACCTCAACAATTTTTCAACGTTTCGAATTCAAATATGAACTCCATTTTTCAAAAATAATTTTCTAAATATTATTAATTTAATTTTTAAATAAGGTCAGAGTTAATTCCAAAAATAACAATATTGAAGTGCAATTAGTTTTATGTGACATTGGAAAATTGATTAAGATCCCATTATCATATTGCCTTGGGAAAATAAAATATTATTATTATTTACTATTCATGAGGTCATATTACTATTCATATTACTATTCATAAGGGTATGTTACTATTCACCAAAAAAACAAGTTTGTTTCATCAGACTCTAAATAACATACTGAACATAATTGTACATGACAGTTTCATGAAATTCAAAACATAGCAGAAATAAAATTATGTTTCAAGGATACTTATAATATATACCTTAAAAAAATTCAAGAATTTTTAATTTATTTTTTATAAAACTTTGGGATGTTACAGTATTGGGAAGAATTTAGGCAATTATCAAATATTGAGAGGTGTTAGAGGAATATGGGGAAAGGGGAGGTATTTATAATAGAGGATTGGGGGGGGGTTCCATTATTTTAATCATTATATTATAATTTGTCTCAAGACAAGGAATTTTATTGGTTCGTGCAACTAAAAATTGTAAATGTATCATGTGATTTTGAACAAAGGGTTTTTACATCATCCATGATGTTAATAATTTTGTATTTATCCAATAATGTATATATGGTAAATTATCATATTTGTTTATTCACCAAAAATTCAAGTATTTTGGAAAAATACTAAAAATTAACCCCAATAAAATATCAATATGGATAATTAAAATATGAAATCCAGTTTATCAATATAATTTTTCAAGTATGAGAAATTTAATTTTGAACTAAAATAATAATTTATTAGAAAAATTAAAATTTTAAAACTATTACTGATTTTATAACAACTTGAAAAATTACACAAGTCCACATAAAATTATCTTAATAACATAATGAAAACTAATAATAAATTATTGTTACATTTTATGAAAATTAATTTACATTTAAATTATTATATTAAACCAAAAATTATAATTAAATACTTCTGACTTACAAAAATACCAACACTTATACTATGATTATATTATAATTTAAAAGACGTCTTAATTTTATTAATAAATTCATGGCTGAGGATACTAATCATTTGAATGTTTCACTATTCATAAGGTTTATATTACTTATCATATGTCTAAAAATACTATTCATAAGGGAATGTTACTATTCACAAATTATTAAGATGATGCACTTAGACTGTAAATACCTTACTAACCCCAACCATGTATTTTTTTTTCAAAAATTCAATTTATAGAAGCATAAAATGTTATTTTGATGACTAGGTTATAACTATATCCTTAAAAAAGTATTTTTCTACATATACTTAGTGTTTTATGTATTTCATTAATTCTTTTAAATAATTTAATTGTTACATCCTCAAAAGCATACCCTACCTACTTTGACTCTATGTTGTATGGAATAAGACACCATATACCACTACATCACCCAAACCTATAGATGTGGGGTTGGGTTTTAAGAAAAATAATTTCTACGCCACATTTGATACTAATGGTGGGGTTCTTTCCAGTCCTCTTTCCATCATAGTCATGAATATGACATGGTCATACATCCATAAGACGTGACATATAACATATCACTCGATGGGGTTCCATCATCTTTGAGTCACAAAAAACCATAACCCATCCCCAATGGAGGTCTTCCACCCATGAGTAATCAGGAAATGTCCCCATACACATTAAACCATTATGGTAGGTTCTAGAGAGCTTATATTGAGAACATTGAAACATCCATTCATACTGACTTATTCCATTTTTATGAAAATCAACACATATTTATATACAATTGGGTTGTAAGAATTAATTACACCAACACATGCCTACAGACTTAGGGGTATTCACAATCAAACACACATACCAATCTATGTGACATAGAGGGAGGTAACAATTATGAAACAATTCAAATCCCAAATTCTTAATGGACTCTTCGTCAATTACAAGTTGGATTAACCAAATTGGGAATATAAACCATGTCATATCTCACCAACTCACCATCAAGGAACTAGTCCGTTAATTCATAACATCATATCTTAATTTTCTTAAAACCCATCTAGAATAGCTATTACCTGATATTATGTTCTTTGTAAACTAGTTCCCAATCACTAGAACATGGGAGTTGGCAATACCATTATGTGGGATCCAAATAATCATGATAATATCCATAGTTGGGGAAAGTGAAGAAGTTTATCCATGGGGAGATATAGATAATCCTTTCATCCCTATTGAATGATAAATAAGAATTCCCTCTCATAGGATATTCAAAAAATGTGTCACCCTAGTATTGGATCCCTAACTAGTTCTCTCTATAGTATAGGGACATAGAGTGAAGGATCCCCTAAGGGAAGGATTTTTTTAGAAACACCTATCACTTAGTATGTGACCAGTCATGTAGAATCCAGGAGAACCTATTTTCTTCTTATTTTTTCATGTGAATAATTTTTTACTAAAATAAGATTCATATTATCTAAGTGTGTATCAAATCTTATATTATACAGAAAATTTCTTGGATCAAACTATTTAGTTCCTTTAACATTGAAAATTTATAAGATAACAATATTGTTTGAATATCAATAAAAGAACATATATAAATTAAAAATTAGAATGCTGTAAAACATATGTGTCATGTAAAATTATGAGTCAATTATCTTAATGTATGAGACATTTCAACAAATGATCCATTGTATTGGTAATTAGTGGAATATATGATTCATTATAAAAAATAGGGGCAATTATACCTATGTTTGGGTTATTTAAACAAGGTATTTGTAAAATCCTCTTTACCATATGAGTCATTATAATGTATGAGTCAATGTATGGGTCATTATAGTTATGCGTACAATTCATTTAATCTATTTATGAGTGAATAGTTTATATATATGATTCATTTGGAAATGTGCACGTTTCATTTACACATGTGTACATTGCTAAAATATGGATCCCTCATAACAAGAATTTGATTTTATAGAAAAGAAATAAATTAATAAATTAATAATAAATTAACAAAAAAATTTATTAAAAAATGAACATTATTATTTTCTTCTACAAGCTGATCTTGATTCAATAAAATAAATTATTATTTTCCAAACACGTGTTAAAGGAAATACTAATATTTGGATCTGTTAACTATCAAAAGAGAAACAAATAATCTGTATAGGAGAACTTGAACAATCTCCCCCATTTTGATAATTTCAAATGAAAACATATTAATTTAAAATATACATCTTTTATTAAAAAAATTAAATTTATCCAATTAAAAAATATATGTATACTTCCACCTTTTTTTATTTTAATAAATAGTATTAAATAAATTACTCCCTTTTTATCTAAAAAAAATTAAATGATTCATGAATATAATTCCTTAAATAGTTATCTTTTTTGGAGAATTCAGTTTAAAAAAGGTCAAAAGTAAAAAAATACATACATGGACTAAAATATAACTATCAAATTATGATAAATAATGATATATATTTTAAAGTAAATCATTAAATGTAATTTCATCTTGTTTTAGTAGATTTTAAAAATAATCATATCATTATCGCAAAGAATGAATCATGAATGAATCTAAAAAAACCGAAATCAAAGAATTAAATAATTTTGATGAATATTTGAAAAAAATTAATAGTATATTTCCTCTTGATTTAATTAAAATCATTCTTAAATATCTTAAATCCATTTTAATTTATGAATTTGAAAAATAAATACATTCTATATCAAAAATTAAAAACATATTAAGCTTCAACATGATTAATTATGTAATATAACTGAACTAATTTGTGATTATTTTTAATTAGAATTACATGAAAAGAAAAAAAACCTTCAAAAGAAGGCCATTAAATATTCAAGGATCCATTAAAAAATGGATATGATATTCCAAAAATAGTGGAATGACATGAAATTAATTAAATAGTAACTAACTGTTAAATCATATCCTTGTACTTTTTTTGATCAAACAATCCTCTAGTTCTCATTAGACAATAAATAAAAAAATAAAAAAAAATATAATTTAATATATTCAATTCAAACTTCCATCATAAAAGGATCGTACTTTTTTTAAATAGTTCTATTCTAATGTTTAGTGAAAATATATTTTCATTTATCATGAAGAAATATATATTTCAAAAATATTTTACAATTAAATTTACGATCCAAAATAAATTTATATCAATCATAAATATTCTTAGTTAGATAGTGTGTAGAAGGGTTTAAAGAATACAAAAAAGATTAATTATCAGAAAAATATGAATTTTACAGAAATAAACATAAAATTCTGATAAAGTATTATTAATCCATAAATATTGAGTACAATAGCTTACAATCGTAATTTATTCTGCTTAATATATGGATAAGGGAATTTAATTTTTTTCTTTATAATCAAAGAAACTAAAATTTTAAATGAAATGTTTTTTATTCCTATAGTATTTTTATTTTCAAATATTCATCCTCTAATATCTGAATTATGATAAATTTAAAAATAAAATATGTTATTCAGATAAAATTAAAAAAATTTATAAATTATTTAATATATTTAATGATAATTTTAATACATTTAATGTTAATTCATTTGTGGAAACCTTGAAATATAGCACGTACAAATACATAAAACATTAAATCTGGTCAGCAAGTAGTTAAATAAATATAATACTAATAATTCATATAAAAATTTTATATCTATTGATTATCTAAATTTATCAAAATAAATTCTAAAATAAGTAATGATAGTGGTATTTAAAATTTAAAAAGATAAAATAATTTCTTTGACGTATTTATATTTATTTAGAAAAACACCGTAATCTCATTGAAAAATATTAAATACAAGAGTGAATTTCAATTTTCTGATAACACTCTTATAAATAATAAAATTTCAATAAATATGATAATTCATCAAATTTTTTTGACATGATGATCTTAAATATTATCATCATCATGAATTTTATAAATAATAATATATTTGGATAACTTCATAATAAATAGATTATAATATATGATGATATATTTTATAAAACCATTACGGAAAATAAATTATGGAAATATTTTATATCATGATGTTGATTATTATTTATATTAAAAAACATATTTATAATTGTTTTTAATACAACTACCTTTATTTTCTTCTACATACCTTGGGGTTGGTTTACCTAAACATCCAGAGAAATTGAACCATTTAGAAAAGAAAATTATGACTCCCTTTTGATAAATGTTAAATATATAATGAGGGACATGAGACAATAATTGTTGAATAACTTAGAATAATGAAATATGTGAAAAACATTTCTCTTAATCAATACCATATTCATGAAAAGAAAAAATTTCAACATATCTAGTTTTATTTCTTATAATTTTTAATGTTTCATGAAGTGTATTTCTAAATATCCTTTTAGTTTCAATGTCATTATGATAAATTTAGTGTTAATCCATTGAAAAAAAATCATTTTTAAACAAACTAATTTTACTTTTCTAGCATAGATAATATTAAATTTGGATCCTATTGTTGTTCAAAAAGTAATTTTGTAATAAATTATGATATAAAAGCCTACTGAGCCCAACAATTATCTAATGATTTTATGGTCTAATCTCTACACTAAACTCCTAAAATGAATCTATCTATATAATAACCCAAATTTCTATTCAAAGATCCTCTATGAGGGTGATACTCCACTGAAACCAATGCATTCAACTCCAGATTTTACTCTTCTCCAAAATTAAATTCCAATATATCTTCTTAAATCCATTTTTAACCACTCTTATTTTTTAAAATTATTTTCATAATATATAACGTGAATATATTATTCAATAATTAGATATCATTTGATAAAATATATATGAATTAATCATATATGAATAAAATCACTATATTTTGTAGTATTATTTGGAAATAAATTTAAAAAACAAATTTTTTTACTAATGATAAAACAATCACAACCAAAAATTATAAAATATAATACTTTAGGTATTATTTTCTTCAATACTTTATGGTGGTTTTTATTAAAAACAGTCCTTGAAATAATTTTATTAAAAACTTATCTAGTAGTGTTGATATATTATAAACAAAAAAAATTATATTGAATTCAATTAACATAGTTTTATCAATTTTTTATATATTCCAATTTTTTCTTTCAAATAAACTATTTTATTATAGTGTGCAAGTGTAAATAAGGTTACAAAAAAACCATTTGTATTAGAAAACATTTAAAATTATATAATTGAAAATTAATCCACTTATATCAATTATAGTATACACAATCTTGTTTTGTTTCTCAATTGAACCAATTTAATGTGATTCCTAAAAATTAATAATTGTTGTATTTTATGTGTTTGTCAGTAAAATATATTAATATTCTAAAATCACCAACAATAATAAAAGTATTTGATACTATGTAGGAATTCAATTTTCAAATGTTTTAATAATTCAAGAGTAATAAGATAATATATTCTTACTGTATTAACTTATATAATAGACTAAATTCATTATCTATATGTATTTTCTTTCATGTATGAATTAGAAATGATATTTTTTTCTATTTTTATGTAATGAAGATTTTGATTTATTTGGTGTTGTAGTAGCTTCTATAGAAACCTAAAATTTTCATGAACAAGAATCAAATTATAACATTGATTTGTATTTTTTTCAACATTTGGGGATTAAATATTCTGATCTGTTAATTTTAGAGAATTACTACAAATTTTATTTCATTTAGGTTATAATTAAAAAAATATGTTAATATAAAAAATAAACATTTCATTAAGAAAAAAACAATCCATTATTAAAAAAAAAAAAATACTATTAAATGTATGTTCTAGAATTTAAATAATTAAAACCTAAAAAATAATAACCAAATATGTAATAGACACTTCCCCAAAACCTTTAACCAGGAATTTTTAGTTATCTATAAAAATCACATTACCACCATCATATCTACAGTAAAAAAATATTGAGTTATCTCCTACCTTGTTCTTGGAGAAACCATTTTTATAATGAGAAGTCTTTTGGGGTGACTTCTAAGTCATATTTCAAACAAAATTAGATTTAATATTGTTTTATTAACTGTGAAAATTGGGTCCAATCAGGTTAACTTTTTTTTGGGTACCCAAATATATTTTTAACATGTATTCTAAGGTAATATTAAAGATATTAATCTTAGAATAAAATATTTTTTAGGTCTAAACTATTTTGGAAATCATAAGAATAATTCAATTACTTAATGACATTAAATCATATATCTAATACATGTTATAGTATATATCACATATAAATTTTAACCAAAATTATTTATACAATTATTTAATTGTTTATCATATCAATATTCAGTCTTATTTTTATTTATGTTTTTCATAATCATCATTTTAACATTAAATTCTCTTCACTGATCAAAAGTTTACAAATTTTCTATCATACAATTTTCTATCGTTTAATTATCCTTTTTGAAAAATTGAAATTTTTTGACCTCAAACACTGAAATATGATTATTATACTTCAATGGTTTAATGAAAAAATTCTTCTTATTGATCATTTTAATCATTAATATTACTTTAATATTTCGAAATAATCATATTTTCTTCAATATTAAATTTAATCATTTCTTAAGGTTCCATGTATTGATAATTTTTTAAATAATTTCATTTTTTATTTATTCAGTATCATCAAATAATGATCAATAATACATTTTAAATTATGAAATTAATTATAATAATAATCATAATTTGTAACAGGATTTAATGAATCCATGAGATACAACTGGACATATTATTTTTCTATTTCAAATTCATTTTATGAATTTAAATCCTTAGTATAGTTCCAACTTGCTACTAATAATCTACTCTACTTATTTTTTTTTATCATTTTACTTTATAATTCAGTATGTAATTATAGTAATTTATTATTAATATGTCTTTTTTATACATTCATAATACGCTTCATTAAGGGATTTAATTTTAGAAGATATTACTTTTCCCTTAAAAACAATATGTTTTATATATTTTTTCACATACAAAACAAAAACCCAAAAAAATCATTGGAAATTATATAACCCTTATAATATACTCATTAATTATAGTGGTGGAGTTATAATAAGAGGTAACTTATTTAATAAATATATATAAATAATGAAAATTTTAATACTTTAAAAGTTAGTTAGTGCTTCTTAACAATTGATAACATCAAATAATTCATAAAAAAGTTATATATTAATATATTTATGTGAATTATTTTAATAAATATAAACATATTACCAATAAATTATATTTTTCAAACAAAAATAATTTATTTTTATTGAAATAATACATTAACACTAATTTTATTTCTGAAATATATGAAATATGAATAAGAATTTTTCATACTTTGAAAATTTATTTTCCCATTAGAATATTTTTTAATTATATTTTATATTTTTATTGAATATTTATATTCAATAATATTTTAAATGTAATTAAAAAACTAAATTTTTTTATTCATCATTAAAATATCATCACAATGTAATTTTTTAAATTGTTATTAAATAATATTTTTTTAGAGAATATTAAAATAAATTTACTAATTCATTTGTTTCTAAAAAAAATTATATTAATGTATATATTAAATGAAAAATTATATAACATTAATAGATATATGTATGTAATTAGAAAAATTATTCATTTAAAAATTCTATGTTGAATTTATATAACCTATTTTAAACATTGTTAATATTTTACAATTATTTTACTCTAATTTTTTTTTTCAAATAAATAGTTCTCATAAATTTTATAAATTAAATCTAAAAAAGGGATTTCATACTTTATGTAATCAACTTCCTTTCATGTAATAAGTTCACATTTATTTCTAGTCATAAAAAATATTATATATAGGATAAATGTTAAAAACCATGATGATGATAATACTATTATTTTCAATGAATTATTTCATAAATTTTTTTAACATCATTACGATCATGTAATTTGGTATATTATAATAATTGAATATAATATAATTATAAGAACAATGTCTAAATGTATTATCAAACATTTATTAGTTTTTTGATGTTTTAATATATTTAGAACACTTATTGGTTATGACAACATTATTCTATAAGAAATTATTTGTCTATATATTATATGTTTCAATTTATATGTCATTTTTAAATAGTTTATAAATTCAACTGAATTAAACATATTAAATATATTATTTATGAACACCCAAATGTTTTAAGATAAGTTATCATATATTTTTAATAAAACATAAATTACATTATAAAAAACAATCTACCATGTTAAAAATGAAAAGTGGATTGTGTGAAAATATAATAATGAAATTAAAATAAAATTCTTAAAATACATGTTGAAATAAATGTTTTAGGATTTCTTAAACCTAGAACTATGTAATTTATTTTATTACTCACTTTAAAATCCATTAACCATTGAATAATGTTATTCCCACATTGGATCATATCCTGTCGATCCTCGATCTCCACTGGATACTTATCAAAAGTCACTCATAATCAATGTCTATCTATCCCTAGTTGATGAGGTGTGATGGATCATAGACGTACCTCCTCATTTATGAGACATGGAAGACATCATGTACCCGATCTAACATTGGTGGTAGAGTTTAGAGGTGAACCACCTCCCCAACTCCACGACGTATCTAAAAAGGGTTGATAAACCTCAGAGACAACTTGTCACCCCAAACAAATCTCTACAATACCCATCAAGGGAAAACTCAAAAGAACTAATGGTCTCCTTCCATAAACTCTAAAGGCCTCCACTGGTAGTTGAAAGAAGATTTATTATGTAATTATGTAGTCTTCATCTGTCCCTGGATGATCTGCACCTTCTTAGGAGTAGCTAGCACCAACTCTAGGCCCATGAGTGCTGGATCCCCTGGGTGATTCCATTAAATAGGTGAATGATATAGTCACCCATATAAATCCTAAAATGGATCCATAATAATAGTGTAATAGTATATGTGGCTGTAAAAGTACTCAACTATAGGTAAGTGATCCTAACAATAATGGTCGAAGACCAACATGAAATCATGCAGCATGACCACTACAACCTGAATATTCTGCTCTGTCTGGTTGTATGTCTGGGGGTGAAATGCCATGCTCAAGTGAAATTGATAACCAAATTACTCATTAATACCTTCCACTATTGAGATATAAAAAGATCATCATGATTAGAAACTGTAATCCCTAAAACAACATGGAGTTAAACTAACTCCTGAACAAAGAGGTGTCCCATGCTATCTACTGAACTATTCTGCAAAATAGAAATTAGGTTGACCAAATTTGTGATTCGGTCAATTATCACCATGATAGCATTGTGTCCCTGGGATGTATTTGGTAAACCCATTATAAAGGTCATCAATATCCCATCCCACTTCAATTCTAGCACATCAATGGGTTGAGCTAAATCGACATGAACCTAGGGAATAACCTTCACCTACTGGCATGTATGACATCGAGAAACAAACTCTGGCACTGCCTTCTTCACCCCGTTAATCCAAAATAGGCATCAAGGGACCTGGTACATTTTTTACACTAATGTATGTACCACCAAAGGGTATATATGCAACACAAATAAGATCTCCTCCCACAATGATACTGGTAAAACTATGCACCCTTTGAAATGGATGACATGCTCCCCACCTTGTGAATATCAATCAGGAACATGTCTTGGAGGAATCTAAGCCTATGGGGTGTCACAATTAGTAAATAAAAGTTGTGCATCCTTGAATTGTTGTAAGTGTGGAGTGGTGATAACCATCGACCGGAGGTAAGCTCCTCCCTATCCATCCACACATGAAAATTGTTACGAGGCCAAATGATCTAACACATTTTTCATCACAAGTTAACTAGATATCCTGAAGATAGCATCTACTACCACATTATACTTTCTCAAATTATTGATAATCTCAAATTCGTATTCCTGGAGTAACTCTCACCATCATTGTTATCTCAAGTTCACATCCTTCTGAGGGAAGATATACTTGAGACTCTTGTGATCAAAGTAGTTGTTAAACCTCTCGCCCATCAGGTAGTGTCACCACATCATCTATGTGACGATTACTGATGCTAACTCAAGACCATGGGTCACGTATTTATACTCATGTTTACTCAACTAGTGTGAACCATAGTCAATCATCCCTTGCCTATTCATGAAGACACAACCATGTCTAGTCACTAGTTCCTCATATAACATTGTGTACTCAACACCCACTAGATAAATCTCAAGACCAGATAGCTCATCAAGCTCTTATTGAAAAACTCAAAATCCTGCTAGCACGTCTCTTTCTACACCAATGGTACCCATTTTGATTCAAATATGTCATCTATGAAAATATCCAATAGAAATTAGGTATGAATATGTGAAAATATTCTTCTACCCCAAGGATGTTCCTCACCTACGTCATGCTCCATGGTGGATCTCATGCTAACCTCGTCTCCATCTTGGTCGGGTCCACTACCACTCCATCTGCTGAGATAACATGTCCCAAAATTGGACCTCCCAATTCCTGAATTGGGACATAGTGAGTTTCCTAGAGAGATGGTGCCCTCGGAGTAAATCAATATCCATCTTTAGGTTTCTTGTGTTCTCCTCCACGGATATAGAGTACACAAGGATATCATCGATGAAGACTACCATGAACAGGTGTAAGTAGGGTGGGACGACCTATTTCATGAGTCCCATGAACACTACAAGAATTTTCATCAGGCCAAAGGTCATCACCATGTACTCATTGTGACTATAGTGGCATCTGAAAGCTGGTTTCGGTATATCATCATCTTGTACTCGTAGTTGTTGATAGCCTTATTGATTCTCATCCTTCGAGAACCATCATGCACGTCTCAATTGATTGATGAGGTCAGAAATACCCAGTATTTGACACATGTTCTTCATGGTCATCTGGTTCAAGCATTCTTAGACCAAACTCAACCTAAATATCTCGTCTTCCATTTTAGAAACAAAAAATTACAGCCGGCCAGGGTGAAACAATGGGTCTTATTAGAAAATTCCTCTTCAAGTCCACTATCTATAACCTAATTTCATGAATATATATTCGATCCTTATGATATAATGGTTCAACCATTGGTGTCATCCTGAATTGTATGTCAATGAATAATATTCACTCACATCGGGGAGTTAATCCTAGAATAACTCTGATGAAGACAACCTCGTACTCCCCCACCAATACATGAAACTATAAATTTATAACATCTGATTCTCTGAGGATCAGGCTAGAAAACTCACGAGTAATCAGTTACACCCTTATGCACATGATTCCCTCTAGTGCTTATTGGGTTTCCTTTTCACCGACATTGAAAATCCTCATTCCATCATTGCAGACACACCACACCCTTTTTCTAAAATATTTAATATGGTTATAGTCTATAGATAACCAATACATACCAACAATGAAATCATAAGACTTAAATACTACCAAAAAGTGTTTCTAACCAAAACTCTTACCTCCAAGGGTCAGGTCACACAATTTTCATAAATGTGTGATCTGAGAGTCTTCTCTAGTTGGCGTCTCTAGGCATAAGGGTATAGTCAACATTTCAACCAGAATCTCTAGGTCTCTAACAAGATATGTGTAAATAAAATAATTAATAACCCATGTGATCCACTTGGTCATTTTATAGGACTGCATGCAATTATCCCCTCCCATTTCCATTAGCTTCTCTAAGGCTGTTGTCAACCTCCTATGGGGGTGGTGGTTTTAACAAGTAAAAACATCAACCACCTCCTACTTCTCTGTTAGCTTGTCTTACTCATCCACCCCATATGGATCATCCTACTCATATAATTTACTCTAACTTGGTGGCCCATCCACCATCTCCCTATTAGAAACTTGATGGGTTGGACAATCTTGACTCTGAAGTCCTCTGTCATCACGTTAATAGGACTGCCTCTCACATGGATGAATGGACCCACCCTATGAGCTCTGAACTACATATTATCTATCCTGGGACCCCCACCTAAAAAGTCTCCCATGTCTAGATCATTGAGATTTTTATCAGCTCCCTATTGCTGTAGTATCTAAACATGATCATCCACTACTGACTACCACTACCTATACCTGCTCAGCAGTGAAACATTCGACCATAAAGAAAACTCAAGCACCCCAGTATATGATGTAATTTATAGAGGGGGAACATAGTATCATATGTCTCTAAATAGAACTTTCTCAAATGTATGATCGGTAAATTATTGATCTATGATCATATCCGTTGAGTACATGGAATGTTTGGTGAACCACAACGAATAGTCATACACCATCAAGATACCCAGAAAGACCTGAAGAAGCTTCTGTATATGCACTGATTTTATTTAAACTTCTATGAAGACATCTCTAAAAAGATACTAACACTCCATCCATGAATTAGTCTCCTCATCCTAAGCATGTGTATCCAAACTACACAAACGCCCTACCGAACCATGAAGAAGGCTCCCTTCTAGGATCATTATCATGTCTGTTGGTTTCCTAAATAGACCGAAAAATCTAGCCACCACCACAACTCAGTCCTCACCCACCGGAGGATTGGTATTTCACTAGAACTAGATGGGTATCTCACTCTGAAACTTGTTCTTTGTGCCCGGAATGTTCTCCTCCTCTCCTAGTATTGCAAGAACCAAATGTTGCTTTACTAGTGGTGGTATAGCTAGTCCACCACCTAGAGGCAATATATGGGAATGTTGTCTATTTATCTAAGGCTCATCACTAATGGGGGTCATCCTGAATCCTAATGGGTATGCATTGTCACGACCCATCCTCGGGGCCCGTGTCGTGACTACCCCAAGCCCGCCTTCCATAGGCCAGGGACTGGCGACTAGCACCAAGGCGTAAATCCCGGTAAAAAGGGAAGGCATTGCCTTTGTAAAGTAAACAATCACACAGAGTACAAGCGAAAGAAGTAAACACTAAGTAAAAACTGAGTACAACAGTAAGTGAGGAAAGTAAAAAGGGGCCGGAAATACAAGCCCAACTGTAAAGTACAACTCGAAAGGGAAAACAGCGACTGAAAAGTAAAGCTGCTACGCCGAGCTGTCCACTGGAAATCCCACCTGAAGGGTGGGTACAGATAGCTCCTCTGCTCCTCGGGTCCCGTCGTCCACTCCAAGTATGTCCCGCCCAGTGGTCCACCTCCGGGTACCGCCTCGTCGTCACGTCCACCTCTGGGTACAGTCTCGTCGTATAGTCCACCTCCAGGTACCGTCCAGTCCTCGAACACTCGGCCTCTGTCAGTATTGGCCGTCGTTTGCAACCAACACAACGAGGTGCAGGCATAGCCCGTGCAGGGGTGAGTATAACGATACTCAGTAGGGACCCCGAGTCCCTCAAGGTCTCACTAAAACCAACAAGGATAACCACATAGAAGATCTCAACAAATAGCCTATACTTAGGTATATGCCCATACATATACCTAAGTTATCAAGTAACCCATCTCAATCATGAGGAAACACAAGGATTGTGAAATCAACGGATAACTACTACCCAGGTATATGCCCATAGATATACCTAAGATATCAAGTGACCCATCTCAATCATGAGGTAAACACAAGGTCAAAAGTCTTAGCTCAAACCAGGATTTTCATTATTGAAACCATAACTGCTGAAGAGCTCTGTCTCTAGAGTGTACAGTGGTCCTGTCACGACTCCGAGGTACTGCTCCCTAACCTAAGACTACTAAAGTACTCCTCCTTTCGAGTACTGCGGTTCAGCCACCCAGACACAGTAGTGCTTCCCGCCGAGGTTTGTCACCCAAACACAGTAGTGCACACCCCCTAGTAGCCTAGTGAGGTACTCTCCGGACGAGTACCGTGGGTATGCACTATCACACAGGGAGTGCTCCGTCTGCCATGGGTGTGCACCTCAGAATGTAGTGCTCCGTCCACTGGGCTAGTCGACTCACTCCAAGTCGAGTCGGTCAAGCAGTCGTCAGGTCTCAGCCAGTTACACAGTCTTCGTACTCTGCACGCTCGTCACTGGGAGGGTCCACTCCACGATCTACAGTTCGATACTCCAAGTATCTCAAAGTACCACGAAGAAGTATCTCAAAGGACTACCTCGTCATAGGGGTCTCAACGCAACATACGGCGCGTCAATCGGATGCCCGATCTGTGAGTTATTAGCCTTTTCGTCCCAGGGTCCCAGTTGGTTTCGTGAGCGAACCAAACCCGGCCGTATCTCAACTGTACCTCGAACATTCATAGGGTGAACTCATAGGGACCGTTTCTCAACGAGATCACCAACGCCGCTGACGGTTCGTCAAACGGACGTTCTGTCAGAAAGATATCAGCTTTTCCATTCCAGGGGCCCGGTTGGATTTCGGTGCGATCCAACCCGGCCACTATCCATCTGCATCCAATTCTTGGGCGGAGGATTCCAAAAGTTCTGTATCTTCAACAGGAACTCAACGCAACAGACAGCGCGTCAATCAGACGTCCGGTCTGAGAGTTATTGGCTTTTCCGTCTCACACCCACCCTGGGAAACTTCCCAGGAGGTCACCCATCCTGATCACTACTCTAGGCCAAGCACGCTTAACTATGGAGTTTTAACCACGTATGCTCCCGAAAATGAAGGTGTACCTTGATTATAATATACCGAAACGACCGTCTTGATCCAAGGATCGTGTTGCCGCTGACGGCGAGTCATTTGGGGGCCCGTAGCCCAAGATACGAGCATTTGACCAAACCGCTCGGTAACGGGGGTTTTGGGCCCGGGTCGTCCCGGCCCGAGACCCCCCCCCCCCCCCCGGATGGCCCGAACCGGGTCGACCCACCCCGGACAGGGTCGACCAGGCCCGGCACAGCCCGGCCCGGCCCGGCGAACCGGCCCGGCGCGCCGGTTCGGCGCAAGGCAGCGCGCTGGGCACGCTGCCAGCTCGGCAGAAGGCCGAGCTCGCTGGAAACGAGGGGGCCGCCTGCCCCCCCCCCTTTGTGAAACCGGCCCCCCTCATAATGGGGGGCCAAATAACTGCCCGGGGGAATTAAATTCCACCGGTTTCCACCAACTCGACCGGCCCGACCTGGCCAGCCGGCTTCTTGTCAACAGGACCGGCAAGGGCCGGTCCTCTTCCGTCTTCTGGCACCGGCGGCCCGGCTGGCCACCGGTCATCACGATCTGCCGCGGCCCGGAACCGGCCGCGGCCTTCGTCATCCGGCGCGGTGCGACGGCACCGCGCCCCTCCACCGCGGCCCCGCTCCGGCCGCGGCGTCTTCGGTTTCCTTCCACGCGGCGCGACGGCGTCGCGTTCATGATAATTCTTTCCACGGCGCGGCGCGACGGCGCCAAACTAAAATTTCCGTGTGATTCCCGCGTGGTGCGACGGCACCACGCTATCTCGTTTCATCAGCAAGAAACATTCAAGAACAAAGGAGGGGGGTTCGGCCGTGTTTGTGCGGTCCGGTCCCCCTCTCGTTAGACGATAACACTTAATCGTTCATCCTCAAGTTTGTCATGCTAGAACCAAGAACGGAAAGTAATTAAATAAAGCAACAACAAACCCCTACTTGGATTTTTGACGTCGCGCGTCGGGCGTCGCGGAGAACGGCGTCGCGGAGAACGACGTCGCGGAGATCGGACGTCGATTCCATGGATGTTGGGGTACGTCCGAGGAGGAAACGACATCTCCTCACTTGTTGCGGAGATGAAGAAGGAAGGCACGTTGTCGTTGGAGAGTTCCCTACGTCGATGTCTTCTCCCTTACCGTAGAGGAAAAAGAGGATGAAAAACCGTGATCACTGAGTCGTTCTAAGTCGAGGGATCGATGTTCTTAATCGGAGAAGAACCGTTCTTCACGGAGATGAGGACGTTCTTCAACGAAGAAGGAGCTTCCTTCTTCTATCACACAAAGGCTCTTTCTCAGAAATCCTCCCACCACAATTTAACCTCCAAATAAAAGAAGGTTTCCCCTTATTTTATTTTAATCATGCCATGCATTGTAAGTTCAAAATTCGAAAACTTAATTGATTAAGAGTTTCAATAACTTAATTTAAGTGCTAGTTGGCATGAGTTATGAGGGGGAGAGGGAGAGAAGGAGTTTCAAAATAAAGAGGGAGTTGAGGAGTTTCAAAATAAAGAGGGAGGTGAGGAGTTTCAAAATAAAGAGAGAGTTAGGGGGTTATGGGAAAAGTGAAGGGGTGGGGTTCGTGTGGGCCCCACCTCACCTTAAATCCTTCCATGGGTGGTTAACTCCATGTGGGTCCCACCCCTAACTCCCTTACATATGTTAAAACCACTTAAGAGAGGGTCAAGTGTTGTAACATAACACTTAATCTACTTAACAAGAAAATAAAAATTGTAGATAAGTTATAAATTAAACTTCCACAATTTTTATCATCTTCTCTAGGATAAACGAAACTCCGGAAATGGCGTTCTTAAGAAATTACCGGCGCTGCGGTTCCATCGGTGCCCTCGGAATTCGATTTTCGGGCACCGGTTCAAAAGATAGAAATTCCCGCTCGCTCGTTCACTGAACGTACCCGAGCCAAACTTCGGAAATTAATTCCGGGCACACCGGTCCTCGGAATCAGGCGCCGTCAGAAACTGCGTTCTTGTAAAATTCCAAAGAAAATTAAGAAAAAAATTTCTTTGAAATTTCCGGGTCTTTACATTACTCCCACCTCAGGTCTTTACGTCCCCGTAAAGCTTCAACACAAACTAGGGTAACAAAAGCGGTACAGAGCACGCATCTGAGCCTTCCGCTCCCATGTGCTTACCTGGAGGTTTCGTAATGCCAAAGAAAGTGCACCCGAGGAATAAATCGTCCTCGTAGGATCTGCTCCTGTCGATCCTCGATCCCCACTAGAATCTCCTTGAAAGACACCCCATCGCCATCGTCCAGCTCGTCATGGTTGATAGTATGTGAAGGGTCGAGCACGTATCTCCTCAGTTGAGATACGTGGAAGTCGTTGTGCACCTGGTCCAACTGTGGTGAATGGGTCAAGCGGTAAAGCACCCCACCTACCCAGCTGGGGACCTAAGAAGGTCCGCTGAACCATGGAGATAACTTTCCGCCTTGGCCACATCTCCGTAAACCTCGTCGAGGTGAGACCCGTATAAGAACGTGGTCGCCATCCTCAAACACCAGAGGTTTCCAATTCCTGTTAGAACTGGAACTCAAACGACTGCTTCCACGAGGGTAAGGTTGGCCGATTCAAGAGTGATCGGTCGCACCCTCCCGTGAAAGAGTTTACCCCGTGCTGCCTGAGATTTCCTTTTCGCCGACCAAGGAAAACCTATCCCGAAGTTTGCCTAAAACCATCAATTTGAGTATGAACAGTTATTGTCCATTCCGTACTCAAACTAACGTCATAAGGCCTCGACGCTGTCACCAAGAGATTCCAACCGAAACTCTCACCTCGAGGGTCTGACCACATCGTCGGCGTAAGTGTGATTATCGAGTCTCCTCCCAAGGTATCTCCAGACGTGAGGGTCAATTCCACGGCTTACCGGAAACTCTAGGTCTGGAACAAGATTTGTGAAAGCGTGGAATGATTCATATCGACGTCTATTACTACAGAAGCTAGTAGTGGACACAGACTGTCCCTTGAATCATTTCTAGAGCCATTGGGTCACACTCCTTGACCGCATGCAGCCGCATTCTTCTACCGCCCTCCAGCTCCCTGAGCTTGGCGGGGATAACTAAGGCAGGTGGTTGTAGCATGATAAGATGTACAACACCTCATGCTTCTCTCCTAGCTCTGCCTCCACGTCTGCCGCTTCGCACACTCATCTCTATTTAAAGCTTCCACTTCTTGAAACATTTAACACGCCTGAGTCTCTAAGACTGGAACCGGTTCCCTGTTTCTTACTGCACTTTACAGTCTTCATCCGCTCCTGGATGAACTGCACCTCCTTTAGTCTCATAAGAGCTGCTATGATTTCTTCTTTGCCGATAAGAGAAACCCGGTCTCATCCCCTGGATGAACCACATTCTTTTCCTAATATAGTCAATCCTTACATGAATGATGCTTTCATGCCATGGATGACGTCGTAAGGCCTCGACGTAACTACTAAGAGATCCAACTATCACTCTCGCCTCCAAGGGTCGAGTCACACTTTCAGCATCAGTGTGAGGTCACTGGGTCCCCTCCAGTAGAAATCTAAAAAGTGAGGGTCAAGTCAATAGTTTAACCAGGACCGCTCAGTATCAACCAAACAAAAGGACAGGAAAGAAAACATCTCAAAGATAAGTGTCTTTTTGTTATTGCAGCTCATAGTACAAGACACAAATACAATAGCAAAATGGAAGTAGAAGTACAAGGGACATATCCACTAGTTCCTCTCCTGTCCACCTGTTCCCGGAGCTCTATTGCCTTGTCCACTGCATGGCTGTTTCTCAAGAACCAGCCGCTGCTTCTGTCTCGGTGGCTCCTCCAACACCCACTGACAATCGTACGAGGAGTCAGACAGTCACGTGCCAGGTGACCCTTCCTGCCGCAGGAGTAACATTGTCTGTTTCTGGCATGCCTGGCTTGGACCCCACCTCGGGTGCCCTACACCACCGGTCCTAAAACCCCAGATCGTCCAACTGCTAGTCTGGTCCTCCTTGACCTCTGCATCATATGTCTACTGCCCACAGATGACTCGGCTACTGATCGAAAAACACACGGCAAAGGCAGAAGATCATGTACACGCTTGGGGTGTAGAGCTACTGGCACAAACTCCACCCTGAAGAAGGTCTCGAAGTCTTCTCATGCGAAGGTCATCCCGTCGCAAAACTGAAACAAGTGGCTCCACCACCTGCCTGCTGCTGCCTGAAGGAGGCTGGCAGCAAAGATCACCATGAAGTCTGTCGGCGTCCCCACTAGCCTGAAGACTCCCACCACAGCCTCCAGCCAATCCTCAGCCGCCTGCGGGTCCGTCTCTCCCCGGAACCTAGGTGGCCTCTGGCGCTGGAACTCGTGTAGTGCACTCAAGTGGCGTGCATCGCCTACTGCTAGGGTTGGTGGAATCGGTGGCCCAACGTATGGTAGTATCGCTGGTGCCTCCGTTGGTGCCTCAACTGCAAGAGGGCCCTGTACCGAAGCCTCGTTGCTTGACAGGCTGTCAGTATGCACATCCCTCTGGGCTCTAGCTGGTCGTTCGTGAAAAGGAATCCTGAAAGAAACAACGTAACACGGTCAAACGATTATACCTGGTGAGCTGACCAGGTTTGAGTTGACATTTAAAAACTTCTGGAAACACACACACAATCAGTGTTTTCATGCACAAAGTCGGAAATCAGTTGTCAGGGTCCTAGTGTATGGATACGTCGGCCGCCCGCACCAATACTGGATTCCCTGAACTGAAAACCACACTCGGTACCCTTAACACTATTGCTTCACAGAAAGAAACATCAGAGTTATAAGTTCTGCTGTAGAACCGAACTCCTCTGATACCAATTTGTCACGACCCATCCTCGGGGCCGGTGCCGTGACTACCCCAAGCCCGCCTTCCATAGTCCAGGGGCTGGCGGCAAGCACCAAGACGTAAATCCCGGTAAAAAGGGAAGGCATTGCCTTTGTAAAGTAAACAATCACACATAGTACAAGCGGAAGAAGTAAACACTAAGTAAAAACTGAGTACAACAGTAAGTGCGGAAAGTAAAAAGCGGCCAGAAATACAAGCCCAACTGTAATGTACAACTCGAAAGGGAAAACAGCGACTGAAAAGTAAAGATGCTACGCCGAGATGTCCACTGGAAATCCCACCTGAAGGGTGGGTACAGACAGCTCCTCTGCTCCTCGGGTCCCGCCGTCCGCTCCGAGTATGTCCCGCCTAGTGGTCCACCTCCGGGTACCGCCTCGTCGTCACGTCCACCTCTGGGTACCGTCTCGTCGTATAGTCCACCTCCAGGTACCGTCCAGTCCTCGAACACTCGGCTTCTGTCAGTACTGGTCGTCGTCTGCAACCAACACAACGAGGTGCGGGCATAGCCCGTGCAGGGGTGAGTATAACGATACTCAGTAGGGACCCTGAGACCCTCAAGGTCTCACTAAAACCAACAAGGATAACCACATAGAAGATCTCAACAGATAACCTCTACTTAGGTATATGCCCATACATATATCTAAGTTATCAAGTAACCCATCTCAATCATGAGGAAACACAAGGATTGTGAAATCAACAGATAACTACTACCCAGGTATATCCCCATACATATACCTAAGTTATCATGTGACCCATCTCAATCATGAGGTAAAAACAAGGTCAAAAGTCTCACCTCCAACCAGGATTTTCATTATCGAAACCGTAACTGCTGAAGAGCTCCGTCTCTAGAGTGTACAGTGGTCCTGTCACGACTCCGAGGTACTGCTCACTAACCTATGACTGCTGAAGTACTTCTCCTGTCGAGTACCGCGGGTCAGCCACCCATACACAGTAGTGCTTCCCGCCGAGGTATGTCACCCAAACACAGTAGTGCACACCCCCTAGTATCCTACTGAGGTACTTTCCGGATGAGTACCGCGGGTCTGCACTGTTACACAGGTAGTGCTCCGTCCGCCATGGGTCTGCACCTCAGAAATTAGTGCTCCGTCCACTGGGCTAGTAGACTCACTCCAAGTCGAGTCGGTCAACCAGTCGTCAGGTCTCAGCCAGTTACACGGTCTTCGTACTCCGCATGCTCGTCACTAGGAGGGTCCGATCCACGAGCTACAGGTCAATACTCCAAGTATCTCAAAGTCCCACGGAGAAGTATCTCAAAGGACCGCCTCGTCATAGGGGTCTCAACGCAACATACGGCGCGTCAATCGGATGCCCGGTCTGTGAGTTATTAGCCTTTTCGTCCCAGGGGCTCGGTTGGTTTCGTGAGCGAACCAAACCCGGCCATATCTCAACTGTACCCCGAACTTTCATAGGGTAAACTCATAGGGACCGTTTCTCAATGATATCACCAACGCCACTGACGGTTCGTCAAACGGACGTTCTGTCAGAAAGATATCAGCTTTTCCGTTCCAGGGGCCCGGTTGGATTTCGGTGCGATCCTACCCGGCCACTATCCATCTGCATCCAATTCTTGGTCGGAGGATGCCACAAGTTTCGTATCGTCAACAGGAACTCAACGCAACAGACGGCACGTCAATCGGACGCCCGGTCTGAGAGTTATTGGCTTTTCCATCTCACACTCACCCTGGGAAACTTCCCAGGAGGTCACCCATCCTGATCACTACTCTAGGCCAAACACGCTTAACTATGGAGTTTTAACCACGTAGGCTCCCGAAAAGGAAGGTGTGCCTTGAGTATAGTATACCGAAACGACCGTCTCGATCCAAGGATCGCGTTGCCGCTGACGGCGAGTCGTTTGGAGGCACGTAGCCCAAGATACGAGCATTTGACCAAACCGCTCGGTAATGGGGGTTTCGGGCCCGGGTCGTCCCGGCTCGAGACCCCCTCGGATGGTCCGAACCGGGTCGACCCGGCCCAGCCCGGCGCGGCCCGGCGAACCGGCCAGGCGCTCCGGTTCGGTGCAAGGCAGCGCGCTGGGCACGTTGCCAGCTCGGCCGAAGGCCGAGCTAGCTTGAAATGGGGGGCCGCCTGCCCCCCCTTTGTGAAACCGGCCCCCCTCATAATGGGGGGCCAAATAACTGACGGGGGAATTAAATTCCCCCGGTTTCCATCAAACCGGTCGGCCCGACCTGGATGGGCGGCTTCTTGTCAACAGGACCGGCAAGGGCCGGTCCTCTTCCGTCTTCCGGCACCAGCGGCCCGGCTGGCCGTCGGTCATCACGATCCGCTGTGGCCCGGAACCAGCCGTGGCCTTCGTCATCCGGCACGGTGCGACGGCACCGCGCCCCTCCGCCGCGGCCCCGCTCCGGCCGCGGCGTCTTCGGTTTCCTTCGACGCGGCGCGACGGCGTCGCGTTCATGATAATTCTTTCCACGGCGCGGCACGACGGCGCCGCGCAATAATTTCTGTGTGATTCCCGCGTGGTGCGACGGCACCACGCTATCTCGTTTCATCCGCAAGAAACATTCAAGAACAAAGGAGGGGGGTTCGGCCGTGTTTGTGCGATCCGGTCCCCCTCTCGTTAGACGATAACACTTAATAGTTCATCCTCAAGTTTGTCATGCTAAAACCAAAAACGGAAAATAATTAAATAAAGCAACAACAAACCCCTACTTGGATATTTTACGTCGCACGCCGGGTGTCGCGGAGATCGGTGTCGCGGAGAACGACGTCGCGGAGATCGGACGTCGATTCCATGGATGTTGTGGTACGTCCGAGGAGGAAACGACGTCTCCTCACTTGTTGCGGAGATGAAGAAGGAAGGCGCGTTGTCGTTAGAGAGTTCCCTACATCTGTGTCTTCTCCCTTGCCGTGGAGGAAAAAGAGGATGAAGAACCGTGATCACCGAGTCATTCTAAGTTGAGGGATCGATGTTCTTCATCGGAGAAGAACCGTTCTTCACGGAGAGGAGGACGTTCTTCAACGAAGAAGGATCTTCCTTCTTCTATCACACAAAGGCTCTTTCTCAAAAATCCTCCCACCACAATTCAACCTCCAAATAAAAGAAGGGTTCCCCTTATTTTATTTTAATCATGCCATGCATTGTAAGTTGAAAATTCAAACACTTAATTGATTAAGAGTTTCAATAACTTAATTTATGTTCTATTTGGCATGAGTTATGAGGGAGAGAGGGAGAGAAGGAGTTTCAAAATAAAGAGGGAGTTGAGGAGTTTCAAAATAAAGAGGGAGTTAGGGGGTTATGAGAAAAGTGAAGGGGTGGGGTTCGTGTGGGCCCCACCTCACCTTAAATCCTTCCATGGGTGGTTAACTCCAAGTGGGTCCCACCCCTAACTCCCTTACATAGGTTAAAACCACTTAAGAGAGGGTCAAGTGTTGTAACATAACACTTAATCTACTTAACAAGAAAATAAAAATTGTAGATAAGTTATAAATTAAACTTCCACAATTTTTATCATCTTCTCTCGGATAAACAAAACTATGGAAATGGCGTTCTTAAGAAATTACCGGCGTTGTGGTTCCATCAGTGCCCTTGGAATTCGATTCCGGGCACCGGTTAAAAAGATAGAAATTCCCGCTCGCTCGTTCACTGAACGTACCCGAGCCAAACTTCAGAAATTAATTCCGGGCACACCGGGCCTCGGAATCAGGCGCCGTCAGAAACTGCGTTCTTGTAAAATTACAAAGAAAATTAAGAAAAAATTTTCCTTGATATTTCCGGGTCTTTACATGCATCTCAAGGGTATCTTTTAAAAAAATCATGTACAGCTATTAATGAGTATATTTGGAGAGCTGATTCAAAAATGACATGAAACCACAACCCAATAATATATGATTCATGTAATAGTATTTTCCTAAAAACTAGTGTTCTCATGTACCAAATTGAAAAGTAGGTTATTAGAGTATTGTTGTATGGATACATTTGCTTCCTGCACGAAAAATACAGTCCTTGGACTTAAATATGAACTCAAAAATACTTAACAATATTTCCTCAAATCAATCTCATATACTCTCATTACTAAGGTATAACTTCCCACCTCTAATACCAATCTCTCACGACCCATCCAATAAGGCCCCATTTAGTGACTCCCCACGCCTACCTCCAATAGGCCAGAGGGTTGTGACTATCACCTAGGAGGCATATCACTAAATGGGGGGAAGTTTATATGTACTCGTATGCACACACACATCCCTAATCCCACCAATGCTGAAATGTAGAAACAATTACGAAACAAATGCATGTGTACCATTATCCCAACCAAATATTATTATTGGAAAGTGAATTCCAATAATGTAAACTCGTGAAAAGTACAAGAACACAATAAGTAAAGAGTCTATAACTACAAATTCCAACTTGAAAAAATAGTTACATGGACAAATTCTGGAATCCATAAGAGCACCTCATCCTTCTTGAACTAATAAAACTCCATACAGTCTTAGTTCTCCTTGGACTACATCAAAAGTTTTCTCCTCTTCCCAAGACACGACACATGTCGGAAAATCCCATGTTGGGGTGAGTATAAAAATGCTACAATAAAAAATCTAAAACCACAATGAAATACAAAAAGGAAAGGTATAGTCATCTCTACAAATTTTATATCTATAGAACATATAAAAATAATATCCAGATATACTCAAAACAAGACACGCATTATTGAAGTAAGTCACAACTACCATATACCAACACTAGGGATTCAACTAGAAGTTTACACAAAGCACTCATCTCGGAGAAAACACTATTTATTTTGATAGTACAAATGACGTCTACCTAATAATATGTGTTCTTCAGGAACCATCATGAGAGAGATATAGTTATAGATCTAAATTGAGGGAAACGATATAAAAAATGAGGATCACAACCAGGGCCAAGGGGTGATACCAAAAAATCCAGAAATATTAACACTTTATGGGGATGTTCGACTCCCAGGGATGTTATTCACTTCAATACTAAGGAATTTACACAGGGTATGAAGAATGAATAGAGGATCACACATTGTGCCTCTTGGGAATTCCAATAATACAATCATGGAAGTATTTCAGAAGAGATCAAACTCATAAGAGTAGGAAATGATTCCCCCAACCTTTAGGGAAGAGATAAGGGGAACAAAACCTACCAAAAAATTTCCAATAAACTATGGAAAAGTGGATAAATCCTAGTAGAACGGGGTACATGCCTTATAGTAGGGTCACACGCTGTGTTCCTTAACCCAAGATATTGCCCACGTAAAACCACTACTATCATTCTGACTGTGTCATGTAGAACATGGATACATAGTCTATATAAGAGGTTACACATAGTGTCCTTTATTCCAGGATCCACCCATGTACTCCAGCTGTGTGACAGTACACAGTGTAAACTCGTGTATCTCTGCCTTTGTACTAGTATATGGAGAGTCTATGTACGTGGTCCAATATATGACTTGTGATGGGGTACGCATAATGTAGGAAACCCATGTACTCTAACTCCTGTTATTGTATCTTAAGATATAAACACTGACTCTTTGAGAAAGGCCTAAATTCCATGTGATTGGGTCACACATTTTGTGGCATATGACAAACTCTCAAAACCCTACCCAAAATTGAGAGTGGGATACACATCATGTAACCCTGGTTTACATGTTGTGTTAATTTTGATTTTACATAAACATTTGTTATTCCTCTATGTACCAGGGTTTTTGATCTGATCTAATTTCAGTGAAAAGAATTCCTAGAAAACTACAAATTTACCATCGCCTCATTACCACAAGAATGGATTGGTGAGTTTCGAGCCTTTAATCAACTCCGAAATGCGATTCTGATTAGCCATGCGTAAATTTTCCAAATACCAATACCTCCAAAATTTATTTTATACAGTCTATCACAATCACCATCTCTACTCCTCATGGTTGTACTATTTCTTTGTGTTCAATTTTGGATATTTTCCCCTAGGATAAATGGGGAAAGAATCATTCATTCATAATCCAGAATGAATGAAGAATGTAAAGAATATAACAAGGGAAGAAATCACAAAGATAAACCCAAGGAATAATCCTTGATTTTTATTCATTACAGCCTTGAAATATTCCCATAATAAAAATAAATAAATCCAAACAAAATAATCTCTACATCAAACCCCAATATTTATCGCAAATAAAACTCGTCCTATAAGAATGATCGATATACGGGTCAACCTTTTCATTGCATGATCCTCACTCATCATTGATTCTAAAAATTGGGAATGAATTCAAAATAACAATTCCTACACAAGGACTAGATTGACTGTTGAAGATGATCAATTTTACCATCGTCAAAGTTGGTGAGAACTATCAAGAATTGTGTTTGTCAATCTTTGATCTATGTTCGATCATTCTTCGCCACTAAGTTATTTCTCTTGTGTTCTCTCAAGATCATCTAGGAAATAATAGGGTTATGATCATACCCCTAGAACCCATAATCCAGTTTTTTTAAATAAATGTTCACAACATCGATAAAATAGAACGAAATGAAAAAACATTAAATTTATTTTATTCATTAAAATGTCTAAAAACTACTTTTCATAGCTGACCCACACTGTCCAATGTTAGGCCTCAAATAGGATAAAGTAACTTCTCTAAATGCAATAGTTCCCTAAGATTTTCAATCCAGGAAACTATTTAAATGTTATTATTTTTTTAAGGAAAAAAACACATGCAAGCAAGTTAATATTTTATTATTATTCAAAAATTTATTCTGGGAATACTAGGTCTCAGAATCAAATTCCATCTCAGTTAATGGTATAAAATTAATTCAATAAAATGTTAAAAAAATATTCAAAAATATAGTACAGTACAAATTTTTACCACTATCTACACTTTTTCATTAAATGATATGTTTTCATGGTTATTTTTTTATTACATAAAGAAACAAACCCAACTTTTAAAGTGGTTAAAAATTAATGGGATATTCATGATTTTCCACTAATCTCTATACTTTCTCCAAAAAATATGGTTAAAATATGGTAAGTTGTTTCCCATAATAAATGATTCTTCATCTGATGAAATAATACAATAATCTCAAAGATTCAATAGAAGTACCCACATTTTAAACTAAATCATTATATAAACAAATAACCCTATATCCCAAATAAAATCAGTAATAACAGTATTGAAGATTATTTTTCCCTCAATAGTTATCTCTTAACTTTATGCTTATATACTTAAAAAAATAAAAGCGATATTAATCTAATATAACATTAATTCCTTAGAAAATCCATAAACAGTCAATCCCATGGTAATCTATATAAATATAAAATTCCTTATAACTACATCAATATCCATGATTATATAAACCCTAAAGGTTATCAATACATTAATACATAAGTGAAAAAAATGAAAATTAACATATCATGTTAACCCAATGATTTACACATTCTTTATCCTAAAAAACCTCTATAGAATTTTCCTAAGATTCTTTAAGATATTATCAATTAAAATCTTAAATTCATGTCTACAATTTTCATCAATTGATCATCCTTCATCTCGTAGAACTACGATAGTGTCCATAAATCATTAAATAATCTAAAATGAAAACATAACAGTCTCCAAATTTATATAAACCCTTATCTAGTACCAACTATAATATCCCAGAAACTACACTCCCAGATCTGGCACTAAAATAATAAACCTTAAATTTATAGATTTGATACTGCTGAAGGAGATCCAAATTTTTCCATCCAAGGATTATAACTTCAAAGTGAAGTATTTGATTACTTACAATACCAATGACCTTTTAATTTTATTTTGTTAGAAAATTAGGGTAAACTCATTCATAAATAATATCCATGTATTTAAATGACTAGTTCAACCACTTGTCCTATCTTTTATTATTTCATAATATGCCATCATTATCAACCATATTAAACCATTCCATACACAATTCATTCAAAATTCATTATTGACGCCATAGGAAAAAGGAATTGTAAGAAGGATGACCCCAAATGATCATTAAGGTTAAAAATAAGAATTTAAAATTAAATTTAATCAATAGGAATATAATTTGTATAAGGGTGTGATGAAATAATCAAAGGTAATGAACATAACATATGGTAAATCATACTCATCGTACCTGGATCAATAGAGACATGTCATGGTATAAATATTTTTCAAATACTACATTAATGAAAATTAAACATACATTATACATGTGATGTAAATATTATTCAAATGAAATGTATTAAACCCATAAAATAAAAAATAAAATGTATTAAAATCATATAACATTATATTCATATAGCTCTTACAAATGGAATAACCTCTATGGTTGACTATTATATCTAGAGTACACATTTCATTGGAGGTATATGTTATACTCAACAATCATTGGTTTATAATCTAACCACACTTATTTTGTTTATAACAAAATGAAATGTCCTTAGTTTGTAAGAAAAAATCTCTTCTTGGGTTTATTAGGGAAATACCCATCAACATATAAAATTTCTGATAATCGTTTCATGAATAAATCGCATAAATATTTAATTTATTCATAAAACTCCTAGAAAAAATCTTTTTCCGTTCATAACATCATTAACTTATGTGAAAGAAATGGTTTCCATGATAATCTCATTAAAAAATCATAATCCATCCACAGAAAGAATAAAAATAGTATCACTTTAAAGTATGTCATTGAAGAATATAAAAATATATTTTTTTTGATGATAAAAAATGGAATTAAATTAAAAAATAATTAATTTTTTTTAGGAAAATAAAATTTTAAATTTTAAAATTCCACCTAAAAAACTAAAAATTCACAAAATATCATGAATATCATTTTCAATTAAAATAACATTGATGATGTAAAAATGACTCTTTAAGGAAAAAATTGAACATGCAGATAAGAAAATATATTATTGTTTTAAACATTAAAATAAACCTTATTTTTAAACATTTTGTAATGGGAGATAAGATTGACCCATTTGGAAAACGTTAGTAAATTTCCTTTTAAAACCCTTTTTACAGAAGGTAAAATATCACAACCTAACCAAATGGGGCCTGGTTAGTCAACAATGAGCTGAGTGTGACAACCCCATAGCCTCATTCAATAGGATAAGGGATAGATATCGTCATCAAGATGGAATATCACACATATGGAAGGACTTATCATGGGGTAATTGTATACATAGACACACATCCATATTTATGCAACAATTCATAGATAATGATGCATCCCATAAAAAACAATTATTTTATATGTCTATAACACATTTAGAGTACAAAAATAGTTATTAAATAAGGAAAATAGAAAAAAAAATCCTACTAGAAACTAATAAAATAAATCAACCTAATGGGAAGGAGGGGAATACTATGAAATACAACTACTACTATACACAATACTTTTTCTATGACACTATGATCCACCTCCTATGGGTCCTTCTATTAATCCATTGAAAGGAATGTAATATACATAATACATGACATGTGAGGGAATATCCTATAGAGGGTTTATTACAAAAATACCAAATTGGTTCCCCAAAAACCCAAAACAAAAGGAGAAAACTAAAATGAGTTAGTCCACTCGACCCCAAGATGGAGGAGAACCCAAACATGAGAGTACAGAATAATCCATCTCGACTATTACTTATCTATACATGAATTTTCATATCATAACTATATGGAATGTCAATCATATACTACTTCATGTAAATATTGAATAACCTAGATATATGGTACTTAGACTCCATATATAATGGTCTAAACCATAAATCCTACCACATGAAGCTAATCGAGGTTGAAATGTAACACACATTCAGGAGTAATCACTTCTAGACCTCTACCATCCCTGATTAAAATCATATGATTTATTATACTAATTGGGTATCACTAATATGATGGATCATCCCCACCACCCTTGATAGTGTACATCCGAGTGACAAATCTCATTGGGTCTCATTAAGAATAAATTTTCACTAGCACCTAGTGTTTCATGATACATAGATTGGGGATCTACCAAATGTCCTATGGGGGACACAATAAACCCTACTAGAACCCATAAGATCTGAACTCACAAATAGAGGATCACACCCATGATAGCTAGGTGACAATACAAACCCCTTCTGAAACACCTGAGATCTCAATTCTCAAATAGTGGATCACACCCATGATCACTAAGGAACAAGATGAACACTTCTGAGTCTCTAAACCCTGAATCTGAGATAGTATATCACACGTAGGACCCTTGAGAGATACCACAAACCCAGTCTATATATATCTTGTATAGAATCTGTTCACATACAAAATGATAATAAAAACAATACTGGACTAGGCCTCTATATAGGGGATTAAATCCCATTCAAGAGGGTCAAGTTGATACCAGAAATCCCACTTTAGAAACAATATGAAATATAGAGTCCTAAACTAGGATTTTTGGATGGATATATAAACTCTATTAAAACAAGTACCAATAAGGGTATCATAATCCAATTCTGTTAAGGTAATTTGAAAATGTTCCCATTGAGGTATGGACCATGAAAGCGCAGTATCTATTCACTAATATATGAATCCTTAATAAAAATATCGTAAGAATCACCTCATATTTCATATCTCATCCAAAAAACATGGCCTATATTATGTTTGACATAGGAAACTACTTAGGATTGTCTACTCAGGGGGCATCTATTTGAGTCCTTAATAGATAAATGCATAAGGGGGGATTATCTGAGGGGAGTACACAATGTATTCCTACAGTACATGGAGGGTATCTCGAAACTAACTCCTAGTCACCTCTCCTCTTGGTAATAATTGTGTACAAGGGAAATTCATGGTATATACCCTATATCACATGATGTGTGACCACATCCAAATCTCTACGTGTTCCCTCAACCACTCACAACCTAGATGGACATGTCCCCAGACATGTGGTGTACCCTTGGTAAATAGAGTGCACCTATTTGACTGACAAATGTTCACTTATCTATCCAATTCCACTAACCTATGTACACTCTGTATCTAGCCATGTACTTTCCAATGAGATGTCCCTTAATATATATTTCCTTCTCAAGTCTTCAGTTGGACACCCTTGGCTCCCTATTGAACATGCAACCCTAACACACAGTGTGTAATCACCAAAATATCATCATTCCCAAATATGAAGAACGAAAAGTGTATGCTCCATCACAACACATATTAAAATAAGGATTTTTGAATGGGAAATCTTGTTGATCCTCTCGAAACTGCCAACATCCTTTTGAAATCCACATATCTACGACCAGTGGCTCTCTACCAAATATAATAGGGATTTATAACTTTAAGAAAAATAATAATAGGAGATCTTGATGTAATGATTGTAAATATTCCAACCATGTGGTGAAACATAGAAGATGAAGGTCTAGAAATTTCCCCTAAATCCATTTTACCATGATTAGGAGATATCAAAATCATAAATAGATTTCGATGGGATGTCCTTTCCTTTAATTAGTATCATGTGTTCCATTGGTAAAAGGAGATTTTTTCACTCCTCTTACATTCATGATAACTAAATGCATATGTGGTATTAGGTTTATTATTTATATTTTTATTAATTTAATAAAACACCATCATTTAACACCCCAAAAGGTAACCTCCAACTGGGTTCCCAATTATGAAAACTATTATGTCATTCCAAGGGTGAATACATGGTTATGAACTTAGTTGTGGTCTTAGATTTCTAATCCCAAACAAGGATTAGGGGTTAAAACACATATCTATAAAAATATTCCCACAAAATATATAGTTTTTAATTGTTTAATTGTTTCAACATCAACGATCTATTGGCCCTGGAATCCTGCACCAACTCAACTCCATGCTTCATAAATAATCCAAGAAATATCACAATGTCTTTTATAGAAAAAATAGATTATTTTCACTCTCCAAAACAACAATATTATCATCTCAAAAACTGAAAGCCTATGAAAAAATTGGAAAACATTGAAGTCTCAACTTGGTATCTCACACCAATGATCACCCCATAGGGTTCCCATGTAATCAAAATACACACACAAGGGGGATATTTACCCCCACATGGAACCTAAATAAGTAAACTCCACACTTATAAACCAGTTTATACTAGGTAAAAAAATTTCAATTTGATGTTCACATGACTCCTAAAATGATAAAGTTGGAAAAAAACAATTCACTGGGTCTATCGGTTGTCAATTAGTTAGTAGTACACCACCACGCTAACCCAAGGTGGAAAATGATGTAACTTGGTAGTCCTCATATACCCCTAGATAAACAATTCTAACAAAATTTATAAACATAAAAAACCATATGGCCACAAATAATATATTAAACTATCTCTAATAGGTCTAATAGTGACATTTAGGGCCTCTTAAATATGGACCCAAATAGTTATACGCTGGTAGTGGAGAAGCATATACACCATGAAAATATGAAAACACAAAAAATGTTTCCCAGAACCCAAATGGTTCACATTATTTTGCATGACAACCCCTCTCTAGGGTGCAATATTGGTGAAAAGAAACCTCCTCAGCATCATGTATCTCATAGTGACTTGTGTCGTCATCAATCCTCATAATGATTAAATAATCCCCACAATTGAGAAATTCACCAAGAAACCTTTCTAATGAACATATGATGACATGAGACATTACAACCAAAATTTCCTAAATATGACTTCCTAACTATATAAAACATATGAGGGGTTACTACCAATAACTAGTGACATGTCACATAATTCTCACCCACATGGTCCAAATTCAAATAGGTTAACCTATCCATTACGTCAATCTTAAATAGTGGATAGACTGACTGAATGGCCCAATGGTAGAAATAGTGGATAGAAATCGTTACTAATATCATCATCTACTAAGGACTCACCCATGGGTGTCACTTAAGATAGTATGGTAACAACCTCTCTTAGGTTCACTATTACTCTAATGTTAAAGATACATATCACAAAAAGTAGACCCCCCCCCAATCTAGAAATATATATATGAGATCCCACCTATAAGTTTTCACTCTTAGAGAAAGTCCATAATTAATCCTCAAGTGTCTTTCATGAAACCCTAACACTAAGATAACGAGGCAACCAATGAAAAATAAAACCACAAACTAATCTATAAGGGTGATAGACACTATCCATGAGTCTCTCCTTCATCTCTTAGGTGAACACATGGAAACCCATGTGAATACATTGGTTCATACTAGGCCATCCTTACAAAACCTCTATCGTCACCACATCTTAAGAATCTTGATAAGAGTCATGAAATATTCTTATAAAAATTTCATGGATGTCCATAGCGATTAGTGTGTGATGAAATATTACACTCGGTGGGGTGTTAAACCTATCATGTCCCATGGAAGACATCCTAAACTCCAAAATCACTGTAAATAACTAAAATATAATAATATCAATTACACCATGATTTATTATATAAAACTGATAAAATTCATCTATATATTCCCGTTCCTGAGATCATCCTACTCTACCTAGGACTACTCTTCTATAAAAGAAGGAAAAATGCTTCCCAAAATCCGATAAAAATCCCACATAAACAAGAGGAAACCATATAAGAAATGATGTTTGGAAAGTAATCGACACAAAGGAAAAAATCATAAGGTCTATCCCTTATGATATGGATTTGTTTTGTGTGAATCTATTTTTCTATCAATGTCAATTCACACTAAAAATATGAGTGAATGACCTCTGATCCACTCTGTTGAGGCCTCCAAGCATTAAGGTCAATCGAAAAATACTACACTTATTACACTTATCCAAAAATAGACGATGTACTTAGGGAATAATGTATCATGACTCTTTTATAAATATATTTTGCGTATAAATTTCTTATGTCATACCCTAAACCATACTTGAGTCTCTAGGATATGTTCCCCTTCTTCTTAAGTATCATTATTTCCATTTCCCTCATGACTTCCAAAACAAGGGCATACTCTTACACCTCCAAACCAACATCCTTGAACACAGTAGTCAAGGGAATGATTCTACAAAAACTCAAAACTATCATATGTGAGTGGAACTTACTCACTCTCCCTAATTTATAGCACATCCCAGAAATTCATCTCATTGGGGGAAGCATCCACCATTCCTTGGAGTCCAACTTCACATAAAAAATCATCCCTACAAGGCTCTTCTAATTCCCAAACATTACCTTATATAATAATCAAGAATGAAGTGGAAAAAATTGAATATCAAACCTATATCTAATAATAAAACTACCTAAATAAATATTATATAGTTATTTCCAAAAATTATCCTCAGATCCTCCAGTTTATAGGACATTGCAACATACCATTGTCCTCTCCCCCATCTCCTAGCTCTATGATCCTATCATGGACCACCTTGGAGTGATGGAATCAGAAGATCAAATGGTCCTCAACCAACTTATCCACTCCCATAACCTCTTCCACGTTTTCCATCATGTGTAATTCAATAATACTACGATTTTCATTACAAAGATGACCCATCGATTATATAATTCTCAATATCATGACTGGTTGAAAAGTAACATTATAGATTTCCACAATGGTAACAAGAGATATAAAATCTTTCTCACATCTGACTAGACTCGACTTGGGTTCCCTAAGTCACAAAACCAATGTTATTGAATGGTATCGTGACTCATCTCATAATCTTGATTCCATGAGCCTTCTATTAGCTAACAATTATCATGGTCTCAACTCCTTTATTTCCTACACCGATATTCAGAGTCTCATATTCTAGAAATCCCTCCACTACTAAGGCCCACTTGAGAACTCCAACATAGATGGGAATTCATATATATATATATATATTCATATATCACTAAATAAATGATATATTAATATAAACCCTATTCGGTTGTCTGTACTCAGTAAAAAGGGTCTCAAACCAAATCGAGATATTATGTTGAGTGGTTTTTAGACCTCTAAAAATATTTATCCACGATTTTGATACATTGCTAAAGTTGCCGAAGCTCCAAAATAAGCACCCATCATATCATTTTTGTATATAAATTCTCCCAGATAATCTGCTAATACTCTACCAAAGTTAGTATCATCTCCCCATTGTTTTATTTCTATAGACTCCACCATCCCCTAGTCGATCCCAATTTATCACATTTATGAGAACTGTCTGATCGAGTGGTATCGTCATAAGGCAGAAAATTCACATGATGGCCTTAATCCAGTCATCATCTACCTGGGGGTTTGGATCCAACCAATACCTTGGAGTTATCTACCTCTAAAACATATAAAATTCAATCAATATATGCATATCCTCATCCATTACTTCTAGAAGAAACTATTTCTCAATGGTTGGGGGCCCATCTAGAATAAAACTTAAAGGTACGACCATAGGTGCATGCCACTACACTAAATCCTCATACAGACGAAGATCATCTTCAATGTCCCTTCATGGAACCCTGAATGGGTATCATCACAGTGGAATCCTGAAATAAAAATAGTATGCTCCTTGTTAAAATAGAATATCTAGTGAGTCGACTCAAGAGGGACATAGAAACCACAACCTAGTCCAATACTGTGCATGTAACAAAATTTCCCAACTATAATTGTTTACATGTCCTGATTCAAAATTTATTTTACCAAAGTCATATTGAATGGATATATTGGACATATCACCAAAACTGGAGTCTATATCATGAAATATAAATTCAAAACATGTTAACAGTGTCCCCATAAATCCCAAACCAAACTCACAACTAGAAATACTCATAATTATGGGCCAAAGAGAGGACCACCATTGATAATACTATGTTATGAACTAACTTAATGGGGCCTACCTAGTCATCATGAAGAAGATTTTTACTACTAGTATCCCTCATCCAATAGGCTAGGGGCGAGTGACCAGTGTTGAGTAGGAATATCACACATATGGAAGGCCTTAGCCCAATGTACCTATACCCACAAAAACACACAACCATATACATGATTATTTTTATAGATAATAAAACAACCAACAAAAAAAATGAATTTATATGTCTATCGCACAATCAGACTAAAAAAATTGATTGAACCTAAAAAATAAAAAAAAATCCCACCAAAAACTAGTAAAAACATACAACCTTTATAGCATGAAGAGACTGCTATCAAATGAAACCACCAGTACACACCTCTATTTTTCAAGCTCGGTACGATCCACCAACTCTGGGTCCTCCTAAGACTCCATCTAAAGGCGTGTTTTTTGTATAAGAAACAACATAATTTTTAAATCCCATTAAGGGATGAGTATTAAAATAGTATAAAATATCCCAAAAAACAATAAATAAATGGGATAAACTAAAATTCAACAATCCACTCAACCACAATCTAGTGGAGAACCCTATTAAGAGAGTTTAGGAAACTCCATCTCAATAATTCCATGGCTATACATGACTAGTCATATTATCTCTACTTTGTATGGAAATAAGATATCATGAAAAACAATCACATAATAACCCATATATATATGAATCAAACAAGAAATCACATGGTTTCATTCATACATCAATATACATGATTCTACTTGAGGTGCAGAGGTGAAACTCATCAAAGATTACTCAATCCAAAAGTTTTACCATTCCCAATGGAATTCATCAAGGCGATATAATTCATTAGGTATGGCTAATCCATTGGAACATCCCCACCATCCCTGATGGAATACATCTGAGAGAAAAATAACATCGGGTCTCAAAAAGAATAATGTATAACTGGAACCAATAGGATTATGAAACTCCAATAGTGGATCTCACCCATCTATCATAGGGAACACAACAAACCCTACGGGAACCTATTATATCGTAAAAAATATATAGGGGAACACACCCATGACAACTAGGTGACAAGATGAACACCGTATGAAGCTCTATATATCTCAAATCTCAGATAAGGGATCACAAAATAGACTACAGGGGTACACAACTAATCGTAACGAGACACATAACCATGATACCAAGATAGGGTATCTCACATATGATAATTGGGAGATAATAAGAACCAAATATGTTTTTATCCACTAACTATGTGATCTCATGAACCAAAATACAAGACACGTTATTTGGTCATACCTCTATGTAAGGTAATAACTCTTATGAAATAGGATCACATTTATACAATAAAACTCACTTTATAAAGATGATGCAGTAGACGATTCATTCCTGGACTTACTAGAAGGATACATGAACTCTCTCAGAACCATCCCCATAATGGTGGTAACAATCCTATTCTAAATATATAATAAATAATTTTACTCTAGGAGGGTAGACAATGAAATATAACCCACTTTCTATTAATTTATGTATATATAATAGGAAAACAGTAGGAATCACTTAGCATCGCATCTCTCATGTCAAACAGCTTGTCCACCATCGTGTTCCATGGGGAAAACTACATGAGGTAGGCTACTGAGGGGAATCCTTCTGAGTCTAATGTTGGTTATGTGTGAGGGGTAAATATATAGGGGGACTACATGGAAAGTTATCATAATGTACTATATGACTATTGACACTTGACCCTATCCATGAACCACTCATAACATGGTCGGTATAAAGAGAATACTTCATGTGTAAGTCATATCACATGACATATGACCTTATCTGAACCCTAGGGTGTGTCCTAACCTATAGGAATCCAGGATGGTTGTGATTATATACATGGATTATAACCTTGGTAGATGGAGTATTATTCATGGCCCATTAAAATCCCATGAACATAACTGTGTCCTCTAACATAGTTAAACATGGGATCTAGCAATGTGCTTTATCATGGTCATGTCCCCTTACATGGTGTGCAATGTCATCAGATGCATGGCTTTGGATCCCTACATGAAATGTACCCCCAATACATACCATGTACTACAGAAAAAAAATTTATTCCCCAAAAAATGAAAAACACACAGCTTGTGATCTTTCACTACATGATGTGTGATTGGGTATTCCGAATAGGAAATTCCTATGAGCCTCTTGAAACCCCTAATTTTCACCTTAAACAACCATATCTACCTCTAATGGAACACTATTAGTTTTAATAGTTATATAAATACTTAAAATAATGAAACACAGGGATTTAGATGTAAATCATATAAATCCAACAACATCATTAAGAAATATAAGATATTTTGTTCCAAATATGCACCCCAAACCCATTTCATCGTCATCAGGCAATGATCACTATTAAGAATAATGTTCTGTGGTGCATCATCTCCCTGTTAAACTAGAGGTTATCCAACTTCCAAAGGGGGTCCTTCCTCTCACGTAACATGTTTGACAACAAAAATGGGAGGTATAATTAGCTTTATTAATTAAATTTTATTTAATCATTAAACTACTATTATTTAACTCCCTGCTAATGGTTTCATCCAACCAGACACTCGACGCAACAAGGTCTATGACATGCCAAAGGTAAGACCCATTTTTTGAACTCAACCATTTTGTAATATTTCTAATCTAAAACACATATTATGAGATAAATGAAATTTTTATAAAAACTTTGTGTGTGCCATATAACATATTTAATAGTGTAAATATCACTATAGTGAGGACCTCTGGGCCCCAAAATCATGCACCGACATAGCTCATTTATTCTATAAAAAATAATAGAAAAATTATAATACATTACAAGTAAAAAGTAGATTCCCTACATAAATGTTAACATTAGTTAAATTTAATAAATATTATCTCTTTATAAGTAAAATTTTTTCAAAAAAAATTTATAATTCGTGGACAATGAAGAGAAATATTTCCCAACTAAAGAAAAATACGTGATCTGTTTCACATAAAATCAACATTCTTTATGCTTAATTAATAATTAAGGGAGGAATTGGAAAATAGTCATGTAATAAAAATTAATAATAATTGGATAATAAAATTTATGTGGTTCATAAAAATAATAACATAATATTTACTCAAAAATATCCTTCGATAAAAGTAATCATAAAAATAAATGATATTATAACATAAATCCTTTTCAATTTTGGAAACACTTCAATATCATGTCCCATGAAATTAAAACATAAAATGATATATAAAATACCATAAACATAATTATTTTGATGATATAAAAAAGTCGGTAGGGTGTTAGATACACATCATGAATGAATTTTGGTGTATAACAAATCATAGGTCCCAAAGGATACAATTTGAGACGAGTGACCCTTAAATGATCATACCATTACATTGAGAACATAATGTGAATTGATTATGTTTATGAACTGTAAATAAAAATAAAATAATTTAAAATAAAACATAATTTAATAAAATTTATTAAACGGATAATCTTATAATGTCAAATGCAATGATGAAGTAAGGCAACCTAATGAATGGAAATAATTTTATCGAACTTTTTACCACTCGATAACATTAAATTTAAATCCCCTTGGGTAAAATAATTTAAATTGAAACCTAAAATACCATGATTTTTTATTTACTAATGAAATTACACGTAAAAGAAGTACTATATGAAGCATATAAAATTAATTAGTAGTAAGATAAAAAATTACTCAATGATGGTAAATTGAGTGGAAGTCCCATATCACAAGTCCAATAATTCCAGGTGTGTCTTTAAACTATTATATAATAATATTTTATAAAATATTTAATTTCCTAAGAATATTATCCATGTTTAAAAAATTATAATTAAATCATTACTTTTATTTATTTTGTGTACATATTTAAATATGTATTTAGTCAAGTTCAGTTCGTGTATTTTGAGAATGTTTGGTTCATTATTTCAAAATAACATTAGTGTGTTGAATGAGGTCCAAGGGGTAATTTTTTTAAAATATATATGATATTAATAATTTAATATTTATCATATTTATTAATAAAATATACTTATAAAACATATAATGATAATTTTTTTAAAATATTACTACTATACAGTCATGGAGATGGTTGGCCATACACATGTATGAGTAGCATTTCAATTTTTCAATGATTATCATTGAATGAAGGTGTGTAATATTTTAACATTTTATAATTATAATAATATAATAAATAATATATTATTTATTTAAATATAGAAACAAGTATATATAAATAATCCATGAGATTTTTTGCAAGAAAAAAACAACCCCATAACTTCGTGGAGGTGGTAGTCCACACATAAGGAAAAACGATGAAATAGTTTTTCAACGTAAGAATTAATGTTTTATTTTTCCATTCCATAATGATAAATATTTCATAAATATCAAAATTATGTATTAAATATCTTGTATATTAATTAAATATTTTCCATATTACCTTCTATGTAAATATTTGTTGAAAAATAAACCACATCATATTGTCAGGCGGTGGTCAGCCATACACACGAGCAACAATATCATATCCACCAGGGAATTGAAAGTATGAATGTATATTTGATATAAGAATTTAATATGTTCACTTATGTTAAAAATAATATATTTATATATTTATCATTTATATTAGTCTACATAACATTTTGTAAGAGGAAAATTTGTAAAATTAATGATTTCATTTTGTGAGGCAGTACTATGTTGTACACACGATCACCGATTTTAGTTACCATTTGATAGAAGAGGAGATGTATTTAAGTTAATAAATTAACATAATAAAATATCAGAATACAGTAGATATTTTTTATATAATCTTAATTTGAGAATATTTTATTGACGATGAAGAAGAAATATAATTATAACGCTTAGTTAAGCATGATTCCACTTCTTCGGACAAACACATTATGTTATGCCCGAAAGCCTTCCTAGGATGGATTTATGATCGAAAAACGGCTTATATAATGTTTGTAAGAGATAATGTAATATATTTATATATTTATTTTTATATTAAAATTTATTTTAATGTGTTATCTGTATATGATGAGGTGTGTCCTTTTATAAATGATGTCGGTGACACACTTGTAATTATTGAAATAAAAAAGGGAGACCCATGTTTTCCAAATGAAAAATGGATAAAAAATAAACTATTTTCAAGTTGAATAAAAATTAAATAATAGGATTATATATAATGAAATACTAAATTTTTTACTTCAATTAATATTAAAAACATAATGTAATTTTTTAAATACATAATTCGTTTAATGATAATTTGATTTAAAAAATCGATATCTTTCATTATTATTTGAAAAAACAAAATTTTCTAAAATATACCAAAATTCTACCAAATGAAAATTAGGATATTCTAAATTAAAATTTGAATTGATTTTTTTAAAAATTTGTTTCTATAATTGGTAAAAACTAATTTTAATATATTTTTCCAAAGCACGATGAACCTACCTTTTAGAAAAATACATCTCTATGAAAAAATATTTATTTTATTTTTAAATGATTATTATATTATTTCCAAAACACTAGATAACCAATGAATTTATTTTATATTTTTTAAAACATATATGTTTTATTATTTTTTTATTCATAATATTACACAGAAATTGAATGACTAGTTTATAACTGTATACTATATAATGATTCATTAATACCCGAGTATGTGTGTACCATAATATATCAATGTGAAGAAATTTTAAAAAAATATTTCACAGGTTATTAAATATGGTATAACATGTTTAGAAATTTAGAAAACATATCTTATATAATCCATAAAAATAAAAGAACATGGTCTAATAAATTATTTAATATCAGGTAGAAGACTCCCTAAACATGCACAACTTATCCATGACCAATTATGTATACATTTTATATTGAACTTATATAGAGTGTCGTTTATTCTAAACATGACACATCCAGATTAAAAAAAATTACTATATGCCATTATCCATCCATCCAAATTAAATTTTATTCAAAAAAACCACCCAATACAACCTAGGGGACTCTAGAATTTTTGGAGGTCTGAAATAGTGCAAGCCAAGGGAATCCACTCTGAGTAAGGTAACACACTATGGTTTCCATCAATTGATAGGGAGAATATTAGTGGAGATAGATCTCTTGACCTCCAAGATACCCAAGTGATCCACTACCTTATTACCCTAAAACTAAGTGTGATTCACATCGATATTGGATCTAATAAAAGATCTAATTTTTTTTTAAAATGTATGCAATAGACCACAGGGTTTTTTTCAGTCCTATTAATCACCCCAAAGGAATTCACTTCATAAAATTAAACTAGTATAAAATATACCTTATATATTTGTAGGGGTGTCCTTTAACTCCTTTTAATCACCCCGAAGGAAATCACTTTATAAAATCATAAAACATCCCATTTTTTTAATCATGTATATCTCTAACAAAAATTCCCAAGAAAAAGAAATCTCTAATATAATATTGCGAAGACTAATATAAAATTATTTCATTTATTAATAATATTATTTTTTATCTCCCAGGAACTACATTTAAATACATTCTCTTATAAGTTCTTCCCGTTTGGAAAAATGTTTTTAACCCTCTGTATGTATCATATTTATAATCCTTTAGATTAAGGATAGTTTATAACACTAGAAAAAATGATAAATAATTATAGAGGTAAAAAAATATTCTCATATGAAATTAGCTAGAGAATATAAAACATATTCATTTTTTAGTTCAAAACATTCTACCTTAACATAAATGAAATAATATTTTATTTAATTGTTTTTTATCTAAAATTTTCCATTTTTTCCTAATAATTCACTATAGGAAAATGGGCGTTTCGCAGTGGTTTATTTTCTGCGGTTTTAGAAACCATCGCGAAATAGCTTTCGAGCCGGTATTTCACTATGGTTTTAATAACCGCCACAAAAAAACCGCCGCGAAATGTGTAATTTTTTTTTATTATTTTTTTTCAAAGATTAGGGGTGGTTTGTGTAAAACCTCTGCAAAATGAAAGGAAAAAAATAAAAAAAACAAGAGAAACCCCAAAATCAATAATACGAAGATAAATTTTGATCCGGGTGTCCATTAGAGCTCCACGACCAGTCAAGTCGAAGCTCTTGAAGAGATATAGAGGCATGTTTAATCAAAATCATGGTACGGTCTAAGATGCGGTAGATATGAGAGTTATAAGAAAGTTGAAAAAAGTTCTCCAACATTAAAGGGCCATAACTTTTGCTCCAGATGTCCGTTTGGGCTCTACCATATATAAAATCAAAGACAGCCAAGAGAGATATGCACTAGTTTGACTGAAGAAAGCTTTTGTTGTGTTTTTTCAACACGAAAACCCCTCCTAAGGCATCCAAAATCCCATTTCTGTCACCGGTGTCCCATAGAACTTGTCTTCAAAAGGACCTAGCTTTCGATCTGCGTTTCAGTTCAGACTCCTCCACCTGCCAAATCGTAGTTCATTCCCTGAGCTTTAGTTTGACTGGTCGTGGCACCCACATGGACTCGTGGATCATAAATTATGGCCTTTTAGTGGGTATCTGGTTTGTTATGTTTTTTGATGCCTCATTTTTAGCACCCGTTCCCCGTTAGTTTTTTAAATGGTTGTAACTTCCGATCCACCAGTCCATTCGGCTTCTTTCACCAATCAACTCGAAGATCGTTTTAGGGTCTTTGATTTGACTGGTCATGGATCTGGAATGGACTCTCAGATCATAAGTTATCTCCCTTATTTTGAGTCCAATGTTTTTTTCACTTTATAACCGTTTGACGGGTTTTAACGGTTGCTCCATTTATTACTGTTTATTTGGGTTTCCATGACTTATTATCTATATCAATGGTTTTTTGTGGGTTATCATGATGATTATATTGAATTCATAAGGGGTGTTCTAGAGTTTTCATGAGTTTTCAGGCGTTCCCATGCTTTCTAATGCTTCCTTCTTTATGCTTCTCCATCTGTTTTCATGCGTTTTCATAATTTTTCATCCCTTATCACTTCTTTTCGTACTTTTTCATGTGTTTCATTTATTATTTATTATTTGTTATTTGTTATTTATTATTTATAATATAATTTTATTTATTTATTATCTATTTTTTGTTATTGGTTATTTATTATTTATTATTTATATTTATTTATTATTTATATTTATTTATTATTTATTATTGATTATTGATTATTTTTATTTTATAATTTATAATTTATTATTTATTATTATTAATAATAATATTTGTTACTCGTTATTTATTATATATTATATATTATTTATTATATATTATTATTATTATTAATATTTTATTTATTATATATTATATATTATGTATTATATATTATATATTATTATTTATTATTTATTATTTATAATTATTAATTATATGTTATTTATTATTATTATTATCAAATATTTATTATTTATTGTTTAATATTATTTATTATTATTATTATTATTTATTATTATTATTTATTATTATTTCTTATTTCTTATTTATTAGTTATTAGTTATTATTTATTATCTACTATATATTATATATGTATTATAATCTATTATTAATTGTTGTTTATTATTTATTTAATTAATTATAATTATTAATAATGTGTTATTTATTATTATTCTTATTTATTATTTATTATTTATTATTTATTATTTATTATTATTATTTATTATTTATCATTTATTAGTTATTAGTTATTAGTAATTATTTTTTATTTTTTATCTATTACTTCTTATTTATTATATATGTATTGTTATCTATTATTAATTGTTGTTTCTTATTTATTATTTAAAAATTATTTATTATTTGTTATTTATTATTATTTATTATTTGTTATTTATTTTTTATTATAATTTATTATAATTTATAATTTATAATTTATTATTATTTATTTATTATTTTTTATTTTTTACTTCTTATTTATTATTTATTATTTATTATTTATTTTTTAATATTATTTATTATTATTTATTATTATTTTTTATTATTTTTTATTTTTTATTTTTTATTGTTACTTATTGATTCTTATTTATTATTATTTATTATTTATTATTTATTATTTATTATTTATTATTTTTTATTTTTTATTTATTCTTTATTTTTTATTCTTTATTCTTTATTATTTATTCTTTATTCTATTAATTTTGTAATTTTATTATTTTATTATTTTATTTTCATAATTTTATAATTTATGTAAAAAATTATTAGAATTTATTTGTTATTTTTTATAATAAACAAGATTTAATAATAAATAACTCTATAAATAACTAATAAATCAATAATTAAGGGTTCAAATCTCACCAAACGCAGTATTTCTTTACTTTAAACGGGCATGTGCATGGGCATTTGCATGGGAATTTGCATGGGCATGTGCATGGGCATTAGCATGCATGCATTGATAATGTAAATAAAGTAATGTGAATTAAATGAAATAATTAAAATAAATATGACATAAATAAATAAAATACGAAATAAATAAACAAAATACGAAATAAAATAATAAAATATGAAATAAATAAATAAAATACAAAAATAAATAAATAAATAAAATAAGTAAAATAAATAAAATAAATAAAATAAATAAATAATAAATAAATAATAAAAAAACAATGTACCGCGAAAAAACTGGCTCGAAACGTTCTACGACGGTTTTCAAAACCACCACGAATAGTTTCCCGATGCACGATTTAGCAATGATTTTTCAAAACCGTCAGCAATCGATTTAGCGGTGGTTTAAACCACAGCGAAACGACAAAAACCATTGCTAAATCGTGATTTTTCCGTAGTGATTATAATAGAGTGTCTAATAGATTATACAATTACTAATAAGAAAAAAATTTCAATTATAATAGCATTCAACCATCAAATTTTTGAAGTGTCTATTGAAGTTTTAATTTATTCATCATTAATAGTAATCGAAAAATAGAATTTTTCTACTTTATGTGTCATTCTACACCTCATCACCCAATAATGATCCCTTCGCTAGAGTTTGATTTAATATTATCTATGTCTTCATCATAATAAGCATCTATATATCCAACTAAATAATGAAATTTATTTTATTACGTGTTATAACTTAATTCAATGTTACATTGACATGTTATTTAATATTTTTTATGCTGATATAATATATGATTATACTGGTTTTTTAAAATTTCTTAGATAAACTCATATGATAAATAGTATTTATTCTGCATAAAATCAAATAATATTTATTGTATTTTAATATTTTGAATTCATTATGATCTATCATTTCATTATCATATATTTAATTATAGTCTAAAAACCATAGGTATAAAACCCTCTCATAAGTCATCACTTCATGGTTTCATTATTAACTACTGATAAGATTTATATTTTAAATAAAATTAATCTAATAAATGAATCCCTAAGAAGAAGAAGAAAATTTTCATATCACGGGGAATTAATATCACAATATGCACCACAATTTATGAATAATTTTCCCCAAAACAATTGATTTAATTCACAAGAAACATATTCTCATTAATAAAAAATATCATAAATCATGTTTTAGTATTATTTTCATTGATATATATTTTTAAACACTTTAAAAGTTTAAAATGTAATCCTATAACAATTATCAAGACATCAAAATCATATATGAAAAACTAATTTTATTTAAAAAAGAGGTGTTATATATTTTAAACATTTTTATTATCACGTCCATGAATAAATCATCCAGTATTTCAATATAAAATTCTTCATCATGGCTCCCATATAATAATAAGGGAATTATTACCATTTAAAAAATATTATAAAATAATTGAATTTTTTTTAATTAATATTATGATTATTTATTTTCATTAAATTTTAGATGGGGTCTCATGAAAATATATACCTTTAATTAGAGAGAATACTTGATAAAGTAATTGATACTTTTTATTCATATCCCCCCTTATCATTGAGTTTATTTTTTTAAATGCATTGTTTTAAAATTATGTAATTTTTTTTTATGATAAAACACTCAATCCTAGGTGTTATTTTTTCTATTTAAATTAACTCATTATCCATGTAATACACTTTAAATTCATCTTATATGAATTGTTCTATAAAAAATAGACCCACATGAGAGTGAATGATTGTATGTGTAGTATTCCTCAAATTATATTCATTTTAAAATCCATGATTTTTTTAAAAGTTATTATTTATTCCCAACCTATTCTCAAATGCTATAATTCATTTTTATATTTTCCTTAATAATCAATTCATCCCTTGTAACATCTGAATCAATATTTTAAATTGTTTTTTTTTCACACCAATTATTATTTATATACCATGATATCATAAAACGTTCTCATGATTCCATTTAAATAAAGAATAAATTTATATTGGTTTTTCTTAAGTCAGAACAAAATATAAAACAATAATATTAATTATTTCAATAAAATCATATTCCTATTATAGAATAAAAATAATTAGTAGGTTTATACCCATGTAAATTTTCGTTATTTTTTTAATGAAATTTTTATAAATGTCCTTATTATAAAATGATTCAATGTGGTACAATGAAAAATTAAATTATTTACTTTTATATTACCAATGCACCATATATCATAAGGCATGATAATGGAATTTGATTGATTGAAACTTCTAATTTGAAGATTCACCACCATTGATGCATCTTTTCTTTAAAAACATTTTTTTGTATCATATATTAATATGATCATACATACTATATAAAAAATTGTTATTTTTTCTCTTTCTAGCACCATTTTATTATAGTGAATATGTATATTTATATTTATGTCTTATTCTATGATTTTTATAGTATTTTTTAAACTAACTATTTATATATTCAAGCCAATAATCATTTCAAAATTTCATTATGCCATATATTTTTTTCTTCTAACATGAAATTTGATAGATTTTTTTATAATGAAAATTTTTTACTCAATATAAATATTTCGTAAAGAATATGGGTTAAATCATAAAACAAAAGTAATTAAATACTTATATACCATTATTTAATTTTTACTCAATGACCCACACATATCAGGGTAAATAAGTTTATGTGTCCATCATAGGTTGATCAAAAATAATATATTTTTTTATTCATATTTTTTTTATAATGAAATAATTATCAATAAGATAATTTATCCCTTTTCAATTTAGGTATATTTTAATGTAAATTAATTAAAACAACACTTCTCATATAATTATAATTTAAAAGGAAAGGTCTTATATGAAAAAAAATTCTAATGTCATACACAAGTTACGTTATTTATTAAAATCCCTTATTTTTAATAATATTTCAATTGTGAAATGACCTATATTTATAAAAATTACATATTTAAATAATCTGATAAAATATTATGAACTTTTAAATCAATTTCTTTATCAAACAGTTGTGAAATACAAAATACAATATCTATCATTCTATAAAGAAATAGTATAATATTTAATATGAAATTTACTTTTAAAAATTTTGTTACTCCAATATCATTGATGTTTTATGTCTACTGATTAAAACATACTAGGATTTGTTATTATACATATCAGTGATTTAAAAAAAATTAAATGAAAAGATAAGACACTATAAAAAATCCAGTCTCTAATGCTTTTCAAATTAATATAAAACCTTACATTCAATGTACTTTTAATCATTAATCATTTTAATTTTAAATTATTAATATTTTTATGATTTATTAAATGACTCTAGAATTATATTTTGATATTCATTAGAAATATACACATTTTAATAAATTCATCTAAAATATTCTTTAAGAAAGTCTACACTATTTTTCAAATTAGTCTCATGATTTTTAAATTTTACTAAATTCATTGTTTAACCTTATGGTTGTCTATACCATGAATTGAAACCACTAATTTTTTTAGATATATTATTTTTACATGAAATAAAATAATCCTTTTAGTGATAAATACTACTACATTAACACCCACTAAAATTTAAAATATTCTCATTAGAGTGTGTTTAATAGAATATGGTTACTGTCTCATCACCTTCTATTACTTATTTACTAATATTCATCATCTAATAGAGCTTAATTACTCAATTATTTTAAAATTAATCATTTAGAAACATTTGTGAATACATTCTTCATTCAAAAATTGTTTTCATTAGATTCTCAGTAATTATTTTTAATACCTAGTAAGTGATTTATCTTTTTTCGGTAAAAATAGGTTCATAATTTTTCAGAAGATCCAATAAAACTTCATTAAATTTAAAAAATATATTGATTTCCTCTAAGGTGTGAAATTTCCTAGTATGTGTAATAATATAGATCCTTAGTGTCCATAACTAAATTCCTCGATGATTTAAAATATTCTCCGACATTTACATATATCATTGATTCTAGTGAGTGAAAATCCAATTATATCAATATAAAATGATTTATTGTTTCATTATTTGTTTTACTTATTATTAATAGGACAACATTGTGATTATCAAAATTTATCAAAACAATTCACTCATTGTTAACATAAATTTAATCTTTACATAATTTGATTTATTTTTTAATAGCACATTCATTTCCACATGAAAAAAATATCCTTGATATAAAACATAAGATAGATTCTATGAGAATTTCCTCTTTTAGTTTATTCTACTTCCTCTTCATCATCATAATTATTTTATTCACCATAGGTTTCATCTGATTATTTTTATTGAGACATATAAACGTGGTCATAATCATATTATGAGCTTCTTTACTAAACATCAATTTATAATCTCTAGGAGATCTCATCCAATGAGATATAATATTTTTCCTTTCGGATAATGTAAGGGTATTTTCTCTTCCTCTAGAAAAAATATACTCTTGTTATTGATTCCAATAATGAAAGTTTTCTTCATTCATGATATTTTAGATATATAAATATCTTATTCTATATGTATCTCACATGGACAATTTTTTAGAAATGAATTATCTTGGCCCAATTAAAACATTTTAGAGCTAAATATCACATATAATTTCTCTAACCATTCAAAAAAACTATTGAGAGATGTGAAATTAATTGTTTTTAGTTTTATTCAATATTATCATTATCTAAATAATAATTATTTTTTATTTCTTGTTAATTGATAAACCATTTAAGTATTTAAATGAAATATCATTATTTAATTTTCATATCTTCTATATTGATGGATATATTTACTTCATATAATTTGGATTATATTCAATTTATTAATAGGTAAATTTTCTATTTATTTATCATTCAATACTGAGAACTTCCTATCCAATATATCTATATAAAATTTCCTCAATTTCATTATAATGGTTGAGACATTATGATATTATCCATAACCAAGATGCATGACAATAATTATATTCATCCATCTAAAAAATTAATTAAAACACTCATCCTTGTCCATTTACATGTAATTAAATTATGTGGAGTGAATCCTTTTACACAAATATCCATTTTATCAATTTCTAAATAAAAAATGTAATGATTCATAAGTTTCTTCCATAAGTGAAATCCATTTATATTAAACACAAATATTATTTTTTTAATGAAGGAATTCATATATTACATGGAATAAAACCAATTTATTAAATAGGAAAGATTATAATAACTACAAATGATTTAGAGTGAACATTGGTTCTAATTACAATTGATAATCAGATATATGATATAATGAGGAAGCAGATGGGGTGAGTCAATGGTGAATGAAAATATCCCATTTTCAAAAAAATGTTTATCTCATTATCAGATATAAAATAGTATCTTCAGTTGAACAGTTGATTCAATATGAATGATAAATGAATAACCAAAAAGCAAAAAATTACTAGTATTTTTATCTTTTTTATAAAATCTACTGAGTCTCTAGTTCTAATTGTCGAGTCGTTGGTAAGAGACATATGACAATATTTATCAATCATTAATAATATGGAATGAATTAGATATTGAGATATATTAATACCATTTATAGTATGTTTCTTGATAAAATAAATACATATATCTATAATTTATGGAAATTTATTTTTTAAAAACACTTATACTTAATTCATGTGGAAAATACTCCTTCCTCTTCAAAATGTTTTATTTTTTTAAATTCATTAAAATTTTAAAATAAAAATTTTTATTTGAAAATAACAAGTAGTCATGAAATCCTAAAAATACATTAATTACATATATTTTGAAATAAAACATTCTTTGCATATTTTTACTAGAAAATTCAAAAAGTACTTTATTTGGAAAATGAAAGACAGGTTGCATTGAAATCATGTAGTAAAAAAGTCACAAATGTGTAAATATGACATTAAACTTCCATATGAAAATAATAAAGGTTTAGTAAAATATATTGAGAAAACATGGAAATGGATTATATTATTCGACAATAAATATTTACATATAGTCAATTTTAAATAATAACGGATTTCAAAATTATCCATTACCTTGTGTCTTGACTCTCTTCATACTCATACAGTCATCCTGTATAATAAATATAATATTATTATAAATATTATATGAATGAATTTTCTTACACAAATTATTATATATGGTTTGATTGTGACCTTATATTACCCTCTTGTTAATGATCATATGTTAATGTTTCACTTTGGGTAATATTCACATTGTTCTTCGCATGGGTCTTAATTTATAATATTGTGGGTCCCTATAATAATATTATGACTCCAGAATGTAAATCATGATACAAATATCATTTATAAAATTTATATTTATATTTTAATAACCTATATAATACAAAAGTATGAAATGTAATACACAGTTCATGGTGATGATAAGTCGTACGCATGCATGAATGTTGTTTCCATTTTAATTATCGCATTGAAAGAACATAGTAAATTACATATGTATATAAATCTATGTATATATATATAATTATTCTAGTATCATCGGTTTATATCATATATAATCACAAAAACCATACTTAATGCATTTAATGTGGTGTGTGAATGAACCACATCACTTTCAGGGGCAATATCCCAAACATGCACAAATGATATTATTTTATTATCGCTAAAAGGAATGAAAAATGTATTTATTAATATAAAAAGAAAAATAATATTAAATACATAATAAATATTATATATATATATATATATTCCATCATAATGGCCACCATAATTGGTTTTATGTTATAATGAACAATATTCATTTCATAAGACATGAGTTCACCGTACACAGAAATAGTATCTTCGATATCCATTAGACCGATGTGTGTTTAAGGGTAGGTCTACCCCATATAATAAAAAATATAATTATTTTTAGGATAATGGGTTTTTCATGAAATAATGGAATAAATATAGTATATTCTATGGAGAAGGATAATTAAGAAAGGTGTTTGAAAGAAGACGTTACCTCTCAATCGGGTAACCCCTTTTGGTTTTTTTCCTAAAGGCTTTTTTAAATTTTTTTATACTGGAGGAATGGATTATATGATGAATTGAAGGAAGTTTTGAGATTATTTTTTATTGGTATTTGCGAGATAAGGGGCTTGAGAGTTGCGAGGAAGTGGGTAGAGGTGGTGGCCTTTTATAAGAGGGAGGGGGGCACTTTTAGAAACTCCAAAACTATTAATTTATTATAAATTGATTTTCAATTTCAAAGAGATCCAAAGTGAGTTATTTATAATTTTAGATGAATTTGATTCCAAATTAATTCAACCAATTAATTTCATACGTTTTTAGGTCATATAATTAACCATATCATTTTGATTTAATCCTTAGTTAAACAATTTAACTTTTACCGTGAAAACAATTATTTTTACACTATATGGTTAATATAATTACAATAAAATGACAGAAGAACAATAATTGGATCATTTATAACATATTTAACACAATAAATGTTATTTTCCTAAATTATATATTTTTATTACTTTTATAAAATTTAATAAAATATTATTTATTTTTAAGTATCATTTATGTCAATTTGGATTCTGTTCAATATTTTCATTTTTGAAATATCAAAAAATAACATAACTTCGAAAACATACATCCAAAATTTGGATAACATGTCTACGATATATATGAAATTTTTTATGTCATTAATTAAGATAAATTATATTTATTTTAATAGTTTAAATATCCTTTATTTCATACCTAATTTAATTAAACAATTACTGCATCATCGTTATACAAGCCATTAATTCCCTTATTTATTCTATAAATATTATAAATAAATTTTCATGATAAAAATAAATTTCTTATATTTCATCTTAATAATTATAGTTTAATTTATTTCATGCATAAACTTATATTAAAAAATACTAATTGTTAAATTTTTAATGTTAAATTTTTAATGTGATACTTTTAAATCTTCTTATAAATAAAATGTATTAAATGTATTAATCGTAAACAGGTGGCTTAAAAAAGGAAAATATTTTTTACATAAGATGATTTGGGTTGAAAAAATTATCCAATGAAATTCGGACAAGTGTTAGGGTAATTTTATGTTAATATAATATTATTTTTACATTTAATTATCCAATTTACCTTTAACAGAGGTATATAAAATTCAAAGGTTACTATTCAAAAAAAATTATTTTGATTCAATTAAGAAAATTTTATCATACTTATTATAATAATTAATTTCTAGTTTTTTAAATTCAATTCACAGAAGTGATAACATTATTTTTATTGTTAATTTTCAAAAGTGGCGAGAAGACGGGTAAAAGAGACTTTAAAATTTTCAATAATTTTTTTATAACTAATTTTATTCTAAAAATGATTCTAAGGACCTAAATATGATTAATATATGTCTTATTTATCTATTTTTGCCTTAAAATCATTATGAAGTAAAACAATTATTAACATTAAAATTTTAGTTTTTAACTATAATGAATTATTTTTCACTATTAATCTAAAATTGAAACTTTTCAGAAAAATACAAAAAAAATCACCCTAAGATAATTTTGATATTAAAATTAAAAAATGATGTTTATTTTATCAAAATAAATTAATAAGACTGTCTGAAATAAATTTTATTTTAAGGACATTAATAGCGGTTTGTTAGAGAAATGGTGTTTTTTAAAACATATGACTCTACCAAGAATCATATCTTTTATTATCAATATGATTAATTTATTTAAAAAAAACAATAAACCATATTTAAAAATTAGTTATTGCTATTTATATAACTACTTTTAATGACTAGGATATAATTTTAAATAATATATTTTTATAACTCTCTAGTGCGTGTATTGTACACTGCTAAGAGTTTTGTGTAGCACACACCAACTCAGTGTTGTGTGTGTTGTACACCAAGTAGGCGTTGCATGTGAAAGGAATGTTTGACTTGGTGAAATGTAATATATAATTTAAAATATAAATTTATTTGAAAAAATGTCAATAAAAACTTTGTGTGTTACACCCCTATCTATGATTACTAAAGAGTAAGAAAACTGAATAAAAAAACTACATTTGATAAAACATTGTAACGTCTCAATCCCAATGTCACACACTAATGCCCAAAGGTTGATTGTTACGTGACCTTAGTTGCACCACCATGTTTTATAGAATCTACTAACTAGTAGAGAGGGTTTAATATATATATATATATATATACCATTGAGAGGTTATACCATATTTATCGAATCACAACACCCCCAGAGATAAATAGCCAATCAAAAAATGATAAAAAACACCAAAAAGAATAATTACATAATAATAAACACAAACAACACATAATAACCCCAAAATAGGAAAAAATCCAAACAAATATACCAGATATGTCATGCCATATATGACTCATGTGTTAATTGAAAACCCTAAATAAAGGCATTGAAACTCTAAAGTGGGTTCTGACATCATATATGGTTCCCTTATCTATTCTCCATTCCACTCAGACATCTAACATAGTGCTTTTTAACCTTGTAAGTCCTATAATGAATTTGTCCATTTGGGCACTAATCAAAAATATGAAGTCGGGTGTGAGTACAACACAATAATTCACCGCTAATGATGTCTAAATAAATATCTAGTCTGTACTCTATTATATAAATATTAAAATAAAGAAGTGCAATTAAACCATTTTCAAATTGAATTATTTTTAATCAACCACATAATACCCCATGTTCATGTAGACAATTGAACTGTTAATAACGAATTCATCCCATGTAAGAGTTTGAACAATACCCAAAGGGATGCCATATTTCATTCATCATTTGTTCAAATTAATTAAATCATTCAAATTTCTCATTCAAATTGTTGGGGATTAGTGAATAATTTTGTAACCCTCTGTGTATTTGGAGTAGCAGTCCCTGTCCTACAACTCAGTGATCACATATAATGCATAAATATATATTGAGTTCATATAGTGGAAGTCTCATACCCTGTGGGTATTTAGAAAAGAATTTCATGTCTCAAAACTCATTCAAAAAATACCACATCTCACAGTTCCATAATTTCAACCATTTATCAAATATTAACATATTTCATTTTCAACCCATTTAAAAAAATTAAAATCATTAATTCATTTATATCAGCAAATTCCAAGGGCCTTTATCAACTTCATAATCTATTATTTGGTAATTTTATAATCACCATATTCCCCAAATTTCATAATCACTTGTAGGTTTAAATAATTATTTTAAATTTGTATGTAATATATCAACATAGAAATTGAAATTTCACAATTATATACACGAAATTATAATCAAGACTATGGGAATTGACAATTATGCTACCCAAATCATGTATATTGCCTAACGTAAGAGTGACCAAAAACCCCAAATTGAAGTAAAAAGATCGAAACAACAATTGTGTAGAAGATCTTGGACCAAAGCCTAAGCTTGGGATAAAAAGGATTAAGATCCATAAAATACAAGATGTAAAACATAAAAATTAGAAGAAAACCCATTCCTCTTCATTGGGAAAGAGAGACGTGAGAGGGAGGGAAATAATGGGGGAAAACCACATATTATAGAGGATGTGATTCTTTAATCAAATAATCGATTCATCATGAAAGCATTTCACGATCCTTGGAATTCACTCTACAGATTCCAAAAATTAAAGAATGTGTTTAGGGAAAACATAGGGTTATTGGTGGTAAAAATCATCAGATTCAGAGATTTAAAAAAAATGGATTGAATTAAATCCCACATGCATTGTTTCTTGGGTAGGGGAACATGGTTTTCTAATCCATATACCTTAACAATGAACAACCTTTTAGGGTGTTCATTGTTTCTCTGAAGTTGCACAAAATTTTATGAACCATATTCCAACTGTGTATATCCCCTCTATTTGTGGGAGAATGGTTTGAGAGGGAGGTCATACGGTTTGGAAAAACCTATCTCAATCCATGAACCACCTCATGTTTCTCCAAAATTAGGTAAACGGTTTTTCTAGGGAATGCTACACGGTTTCCCCTAACTATGAATAAACACTAATTAACCCCTTGGAAATCCAAAATTCTCTAAATTCACTAAAAATTAAAAAATTAAAAATCAATACCATAATATGATAAAAAATGTAAATGTGTACCAAAAAATTAGTACAAGACATATCCAAAAAGGTAAGGATCCTATAATTGTTAACATCATAACCTGTTTTCCACACCCTAGGGCCTTGATCTAGTTGGCTACATGTCCTCGGGCATTCCTCGCCATATGATATAGGCTTATGACTAGAAGCTATTGTCTAATATATATACAATGGAGACACCATACCTTACATATTAAATAAGAACAATAAAAAAATTAATAACCAACATCCCAAATATTTCACAAAAATATTGATAATAATTCCATAACAATAAATACCAATGTCACATGATGATCCCTATATTAGAGATCAATATCCAAACCATATAATTTTATATTTCATGACATATATTTATTATATGTGAATTGAAAACCGAAAATAAATAAAATTAAAACTCAAATGTGGTTTTGGACATCATGTATAGTTCCCACATCCATGATCTATGCTACTCATTCATTTAGAATAGGGATTTCCACATGATCTTTCATGAATACATGAATCCTATTTGGGTAGATATTAGGCTTCCCAAGTAGAGTGTGAGTAAAAAGCATTAGTCCTCCACCAATGGTGTATAAAACAATATGTAGTGTATAACAGATTATGTAGTTGTATAAAGAATTAAATAAAGCAGATAATGTGAACATTTTTCAAATTAAATTATTATTTAATTAACCACATAAAACCCTGGGTTCACGAAGACACACGAACCATAATTAACTTCTTCGGAAAATAAATAGATATTAGGTCCCTAGTGTAGCAGTCTCGCACCCCATGTGTATTTGGAGAAGTAGTCAAAATCCAAATACTAGTTAAAAAATGTCACATCTATTGGTTCCACATTTCTAACTATTTATCAACCATTACCATAATTCATTTTTCAACTCATTTCGTCAATTAAAAAAATTTAAATTATATCAACACACCCCATCAGTCATTATGAATTTTATAAACAAATATTTAATAATTTAATAAAAACAATAGTCACTAATTTCATAATCATGTATTGGTCCAATTGAATAATTTAGAGTTAAATTCAATTTCATAACATGGAAATTAAAATTTCAAAATTTGTTAGAATACATTGTAATCATGACTATGGAAATTTGATAATAAACCACCCAAATCATGGTATATGATGAAAATTATCAAAACAGAAATCCCAAAATTGAAACCGAATGATCAAAACCACAATGGAATGGAAGATCATGGACTCATACAACATCAATATCGAAACTACAAAGATAAAAAAACTAAAACAATAATAAATAAGGGAAAAATTCATCTTTATTGGAAAATATAGATTCGAGATAGAGGGAGAAAAAACCAATCAAGGAATAAAGAACATACAATAGAGTAAACGATCATTCAATCGAATATTCGATTACTAAATAAAGGGATTTAAGGATTATTGGAAACCTCCCAAGAGCTTAAAAAAATGATGTAATGTGTTTAGGGATGAGTTAGTTTGATTAGTGGTTAAAATTGGAGATTTGGGAATTTTAAAAAGAATATGAACTAAATCCTACCCCCATAGTTTCCATGGAAGGGGCACATGGGTTGCCACACTATGTTCCTTAACCATGTGAATCCTCTTAATTTGTGAAAAATTTCTCCGATGAGGGCAATTGTCTGACTAATAATGAACCAAACAGGTATAACCCATTTATTTTTGGGTAGAAATTTGTGGAGGGAGTCTATGGTTTTTTCAAACCATTGCACCAACCCAGTTACACCTCCCATATCTCCAATATTGGGAGTAAAATTTTCTTAGATCAAGCTGCATGGGTTCCCCTAACCACGGGTGTGCTTTGCACAACCACATGGGTTTCCAAATTCTTTTTATTTCAACCAAAACTACCCAAATGGGAAAACCAACCATGATATACTCAAAAAAGGGAAATGATTAACAATAAATGAGTTTGTGAAATCTCTAGAAAAGTTAAGATCTTAAACATATCTATAATTGTCTCCATGATTTTCACTAGGATATAAAAGGGACATGAAACTCTTCTGATGTTGACAAAAAACTAACCCATCACAATGTAAAGATAAATAATTTGGATCTCATGTTCCTCTACATCATATATATCTCAAAAAATGGGTAACAATGGGGATTATAAAACTATCAACAACCACCCTACCCTACACCCATCCCAGAATAATAGTTCACCTAGAATGGAACCTATACGATGAATGAGGATAACTATAGGGAAACCAATATGAACCATCAATGAAACCTAGATAATCATCATTAAAAAACCTACCTTGGTGGGAAAAATTGATGTAATTTTAGACCCATCTCAGGGGAAAATTCAATTGAAATATAATATACTCAATCCCTATGTTGTCAAATTACCAAAAGGGATCTTGTAGATATCGACGCCAAGAAGCCTCGATTAAATGTCCTCTTGTAAAGGAAAAAGAAACTAGGATTATTACCACTAAATCATCCCACATAAACACTTTATAACCCCCTCAACATTCATATTATTGGTCACCATTCAATCAAAAAATTTGGGAATCATCCATATGACCTCAATAGAGACCCTTTTAAAATATAGTGATTGTTCTACTAAAAATCCATGACCCTCACATGTGTAGTAAATATGTAACTCTTAGGAGAGATCATCAAAAATACCTCCTAGAACCCCAAGAAATGAAAATCAGAAGTTAGTATTTTCCAATGTTGAGGATTCATAAACCAAAACCTTACAAAAATTCTCATTTTATGATTAGGGGCTCATGTACCAACTCTTTATTAACATTTATTAAGAATACATGTTTGTAATTTGATAAAATCATATGTCTATTGTACCACAGTAGTGATGATACCTTTGAATCCAATTTTTATAAGGTATTGTATTTATATTACATGTCATATCAAAAGGTTCTAACAGTTCATATGCTATAAAGAGATCCTAGAGATACCATGATAGTGATCCTAATGAAGTTTCCAATGGTTAAAATGCATGACACTTATAAGTCAAAAATATTTTCTACTATTATGTGTAGTGGGGTTCATAATCATTGATAATTTTCTTCATAATTTATTTAGATGGTGATATCTAGTAGAAGAGAACCTGATCACTTACCCATAAATAAGAACACAACATGGGTTTTTTGTCATTAGGCTTTCCAATATATAAACATGTGTAATGGAATCATGACATGAAATTATTATCAGTATATAATATTTGATTATATAAATTTGTTCAAGAAAAAACATTCCATTTATTTTGAGATGAGTTAGTATGTTTTAGTTTTACCATTTGTGGTATTACATTGATTGAATTGTAAAAACAATCTCTTTAGAAAGAAAGAATTATCTTGGGCTTAGTTTATTTAGAATGTTGTACTATCACTAAAAAAAATGAACATGGTAGAATAATGTATGGTTTATGGGTGATCTTAATATATAATAATGTAACAAATTATGATGATATAAAGTGTGTGTCCTTCTTTATGAGATATCATGTAATAATGAGATAATATTACACATCCTTTGTTCATATGAAGTTTTTTTCTATGATTATACCTTATCAATATAAAGACCATGATAAGATTCTAGAATCCATAAATTGTATATGATTACTACACATTACTATCGAGATAATGGCCTAGAGGGTCACACACTAAGAAAATTCTAAATTATGGAAGATTCTACTAAATTGGAGTATAAAGAATAGTGGGCCCCACTATGGGGTCCAAGATTTGAACATCAATAAACTATCCCTAGGAAATAAATTAACTAAATATTAATAAATTATTTAATAATTTTAGTTGAATTTAATTACATCGTATATTTACCGGTACTTGATGGAATACATTAGAAAATATTTAACTAACAAATATAATTTAAATATACATGGTTCAGTAAATATTTATAGTATTGTCAATTTGAGTTAATGAAACAATTTTATAAGATAATATATTTATTATGTTACATTTATATGATAAAAAAAATATTTTTCTGAAATAGTTAATTAGTCATAACAAGTTCTTTGACTTATTAAGTGGGTAATAAATGTTCAGGGGTCAGGGATCCAATTTTTGGTATTTTTCACTTCACTATATAAGTGGCTGTATAATATTATTTGGTATACTATAAATCACATAAACATGAGAACCCATTTTTTCAACTACCCACAGTAGAAAAAGGGATGTTTCTAATATTATCTCTCCATCATGGATCAAAGGAATGGTGTTGCAGTGACCAATAGGACATAAATGGCTTCATCGAATCCCTTACCTAGAACCAAAATATTAAGGATCACCTTTCCAAAAGGAATTTGATTTGACTATGGATGATTTATATTGATCCATTTTTGTAATTCAATAAATTTTTGACGATGATAAGAAATTGTTGAATATGACTTCCAATCGAATGTGTTATTTGTCGAATTTAATTTTTTTCATAGTTGTTTCATGTGAGATCCTTTACATTTTTCTGAGACATGGACTTCTGTAGATGACATTGTTACATATATATATTGGTAAATTTTTTTAAATAAATCTCCCATATAATTACATTTTATTCTTTGGTACCATATAATTATGAACCACCTCAATCAACCCAAATAAAAATATTACGACCAATAAGTGCCTTCAAGCCTCACTTTAATCACCCACATGGGAGAAGACCCTCTAAAGAAACTATACACCCCCTCAAAGATCATGGATGATGAGGGAATTAAATATTATACCTTCATTTTCTATATTCATCTAAAAAATTATTATTTTGTGTGGTTTGAAATACAAGATAGGAAGGAAAGGGTTTTTTAGATAAATACATCAATTAGTAACAAAAAACACAATCCTCTCCAAAAACAGATCGCCAAAGACCTCAAGGTGATCTCAATAGGAAAATAATCATTTAAAAATAATAAATAGTGACTAAAAAAAGAGAAAAATCCAAAAAATCCCATCATACCTCAAGACAAAAATGCAAAATCCTCAGGCCCAAATTCATGCTCAACCAACAACCAAATAACTATAAACATAAAATACAATGCACATTAATTAAATAAAATAAAGAATAATTTATTTATAAATTAATATATTAGGTGAATAATTCGTGTATACTCGTAGAGGTGAATCCACCATCTAAGAACAAAGATTAACTATATACAGAATGTCCAAAAGGCACCTCTGATGTAATAGTTTATATTTTTCTTATATGACTTCCATTAAATTATTCATTATATTTGATCCCTTTCTCCACATAGAACACCGAACTAAAATAAATGTGTGAAATATTTAGATGTTTAAATCCTAATAATTGAATTAGTATGAATTTATAGATGAAAGAACGTTATAAAATATTTAAATAATGATTCTAGATTCTAAATTTAATATGGATGAAATTTAATTGATTGAGATGAAATAACTAATATATTCATTTTATGTTTCAAAACATATTTTTAAAAATATTTAAGTTTTATTTGAAATAAAAATATATTTCAAATAACTTATGATTATTATTGATAAAATTTAATCGATATGAATAATTATTTAATATTAATTTAATTAGAAAGTAAAATTAAATAGGAATGATAAGGGTTAATATTATAAAATACATATATTTCTAAATAAATAATTTTATTTTATATATAATTCCCTTATTTAAAAGTCAATTTTTTAAAAAATTTAATTTCAGATTGAAATATTGAATTTTTAGGTAGATTATTGTAACGACCTGACCCCAGCTACCCAGAGTCGGTGCATTACTTCGTAACATTGGCATGATCACAAAAGATCAAGTCTCGAATGAACGATTAGTTTAGTAGCCTTGGAAACACTAGATACATTCATAAGTCTTTCATTACATCAAAAAGTAAACAAACTATAATAACATGGTCTTCATAGTCCACACTCATATCCCTTTCTGACTACCCCTGCAGGTCATTCATAAAATACTTCTTCACATCCTAGAAAAATATTAAAACATTGAAAGGGGTGAGCTCAGATGCTCAGTAAGGATAACAATATAGCGGAAGCTTTCATCAATAAACATAAACATTTAAGGCAATGTATAACTAAAACAAAAGCCTTTTAAACTTGAACTTCAACATAATATGGCAAAAGTAAAATGAGATAATTCCATTCACTTCTTCACATGGATATTCTAGTGGTCGAATAATCACATGCAATATCAATAACCACTTTCATAATGAGGGAATATATAATGCTAGACATTCGGAAACATTTTGTCAAGGCCTCGGCCAAGACGTCTAAAATGATTAAGGCCTCGGCCAAAACCATAAATCAAATTGGGAAAGGGCCTCATCCAATTCCACGTCTAGTTGTCTCATGAGACCTACCGATGCATCGAGGAGCTATAGTGGGATCCACCCGTCACTTATTAAGTCCAATACATTCCTCATATGAATAGGTTTAAACATAACATAAATATTCGTATTAAAACTAGCATACGAAACATCAACAATTTCTCCATAAACATTGGATGGTATAAAAATAACACACCCACAGTCAAATATTTCACAAAATGTTCAATGGGAGTTTTGTATCATAAATCAATTTCAATTAAACTTAAAACCCATCAAAGGATGTTGACATGGATGAAATCATAGCTATTTGAGAGAAATATCTTTTTTTTTGAAATCATTTAAAAGTCCTATAATTATAAAATAATACATTTACTTTGAAAATATTCTTATTAGATTGTAAGGGAAGCTTCGACGAAGTTATAATGGCGGAAAATATCCGCACCCGCCGTATAAGTTAAAAAAACATTCTTACCTTAAATTTGTCAAAAAGGTCAAAAAGTACATTGTTTGGAAAATGACGGTAATATTCCTTCCAAAAACGTATAAGGGTATAAATGACTTTAAACCATTTTACATTTAATAGTAAAAATGTTTTGAAAGACATTCTTAAGAAACATGGATGTGGATGATAACGAGGTCCCAGTAGATAATTATGTATAAACAACCTTGGATAATCAAGAGTTTGTGAAGTAAACCCTTACCTTGTACTTTTCCTTGGTTGGGGTAGGTTAACCTCCTGTATAATGGTGAAATAATTGTTATTAAATTATACAAGAATCATATACATTCATATGATATCATATATGATCTTTTAACATTGCTTTGTTAATAATATCTTAGATTTATCGTTGTTTCGGGTGTTAACTTACTCATTTTCTTTTATATGTTTTGTTAAGTAAGTCGTGTTTTTCATGGATATATTGTATATTATTAATTTCCATAATTATATCATGTCCTTAAACATTATTTTTAAATCATCAAATGATAATTATACTTGAATGGATACGACGGAGAATGAATCTCATCGCGTTCGTGGAGACGGTAGTCCGTACGTACGCACGAGCGACAATATCATTATTTTGATATTAAAATAATATATAATTGGATAGTATATCATATGTACAGAATCATTATCATGTTATATTTATTATTTATATGAATTACATATCATTATTATACCCATTTAAAAAATAATATATTGAATAACAATTACACCACGACGTGGAGACGGTAAGCCGTACGTACGCACGTATGGTGACATGTCATTCAAATGATGGGTAGAATACTGAATATGGTTGTTCCATATTTATAATAACATCAAAGTATATAGAATATACTGGAGTTATAATTTTAGAATTGAAATAATAAACAAAGAGGGAGTGGAAGAAGGAAGAAACTTGAAAGAGGGTGATGAAAACGTTACCTCTTCTTCGGGTTCTTTCTTTTTGATTTGATCAAAAGGACTCCATAGGATGGATTTATGACTAAAGTAAAGCTTCTAGGATGAATTTAGAGAAGTTGGGATAGTATTTGGGCAGAGTTTGGCCGAACCAAAAGGCTTGAAAGTGTGAATAAGGTGGTAGAGGTTGGGGCCTTTTATAAGAGGAGAGGAGGGGCTCTTTTGGAAAGATTGAAATGTTACATTATTATACAATGATTTTAGGATTCTTAAGGTCCCACACTTATATAATTCGTGGATAAGATGATAAGGGTTCGAAATATCCTCATCCAATATGCTTTGTACAAGTTTAAGCCTTGGATTTTTCATTATCTTCTCATTTTATTTAAATCGTTAAATAATAAGGCCATCGCTGCAACATCATGATGTCATAAATAATTTAATTTATTAAATGTCTAAAAATTATAAAAAAATACTATTATGTAGGAAATATTTTTATCTATCCAATTACTATTTATAGTAAAAAATATGACTTGTATAACCCCATGTAAAAATTGTTTTAGTAAAACATTTCATGTTTGTGTCATTTTTTACTTTAACATTAAATAAAAGGTATTTATGTCATTTTCCAACTAAAGTGGATCCATGGGGTCCCCAAGTTGACCCATGGATTTTCTTGGTCGGCCATGACACATCCAATGAGGGTAGGACATGTTTCAAGCTCATCTCATATTATTAAAACATTATTTTTACCTTAAACTTCACTAATTACCTCTAATCGCGATTAAGAACTTAAAAGTTACTATTCACCAAAAATTATTTTAATCTCATTGAACCACATTTTACTTCTTAATGACAACCATGTATGTCGGATTTTTAAAAAATCAAATCATAGAGGTCGTAATATTTCATTTAAACGAAAAATCAGTTATTTAACTACCACTTAGTGGTTTCACTATTCATAAAAAATTGATGTTTTTCAGAACAATGGAAAAATTTCACCCTAAGCTATAATTGATATTCCGATTTCAAAAATGATTTCTATTTTACAAAATTCAAAAAATATAAGTTTCATTAATTTATTTTATAATTAATTCCCGCTTTCAGAACAAATAGCCTGTTTTTAAGAAACAATTTATATCAAAAGATTGGCAATTGTTTATGTCCAATTTCAATGTTAAATTAATTCTAATGACCACCATTGGATAAAAGGGTAAATATATATTCTAATTATACTTTAAAACCACTAAATAGTATAATTTATCACTATAAATTATGTTGAATATAAAATTTGTTTTTAAGTATTTTTCACTATTCATAAAAAAATTAGAAGTTCTTAGAAAAATACCAAAAATTCAACATAGGCTAATTTCGATATTCCGAATCCATAAATGAAGTCCATTTTGATAAATAAAATTTATAAAATTTCAAAAATTAGGTATTACTATTCACAACGGCTAGTTTAATTAGTTGTGGTGTGTGTTAGAGCTCGAGGTTGCGTACAACACACGCTATTGCATTATTCGAAGGGAAACGTACCGTGGAATCTTGGGATGTTACATTCTCCCCTCCTTCAAATAATTGCGTCCTTGCAATTTCTAGGGTATTACTGCATAAAAAGATTCGGGTGGTTCTTCATCATAAGTTCCTCAGGTTCCCACGTTGCCTCTTCCATTTTATGATTTCTCCACAAAACCTTTACCAGACGAGTCGTCCGGTTTCTCAGCACCTGCTCCCTCGCATCAAGAATTCTGATGGGCTCTTCGCAATAAGATATATCGAGTTCCATTTCTAATTCCTCATAAGTAAGTACATGTGTTGGGTCGGGCATGTATTTTCTCAATTGCAATATGTTGAAAACATCGTGAACTTTGGAGAGATTTGGCGGCATCGCCAAACGATAAGCTACAGCCCCAATACGATCTAGAATTTAGAAAGGTCCGATGTACCTGGGACTCAACTTACCCTTCTTACCAAAACGTATAACTCCCTTCCATGGAGATACCTTTCGGAAAAAATGATCTCCCACCTGAAATTCCAAAACCTTTCTTCTGTTATCAGCATATCTCTTCTACCTACTTTGAGCTGCTTTGATGTGGTTTTGGATTACCTTCACCTTTTCCATTGTTTCTTCCACCAGTTCTGGTCCCACAAGTTTTCTTTCACCAACTTCATCCCAACAGGTTGGTGTACGACATCTCTTTCCGTATAACGCTTCATAAGGTGCCATCTGAATGCTTGAATGGAGGCTATTGTTATAGGAAAATTCTACCAGTGGTAAATATTGATCCCACATACCCTGAAAGTCAAGAGAGCATGATCTCAACATGTCTTCTAAGGTTTGAATAGTCCGTTCTGATTGTCCATCTATTTGAGGGTGATAGGCAGTGCTCAAACGAAGTTCAGTATCCAAGGACTTTTGAAGACTTTTCCAGAATCTTGAAGTAAAACGAGGATCACGATCAGAAACAATCGATAGGGGTACTCCATGAAGTCTTACAACTTCATTAATATATAGTCTTTCTAGACGTTCAAGTGGTAGATCCTCCCGTATAGCCAGAAAATGTGCTGACATAGTAAGACGATCAACAATGACCCATATTGCATCATTACTTCTAGGAGTCTTTGGTAGTCCCATGAAAAATTCCATTATAATATTATCCCATTTTCCCTCAGGTATGGGAAGAGGTTTCAATACTCCACCAGGATGTTGCCTTCCTTCTTTCACTTGTTGACAAACCATACACCTCGACACAAAATCAGCAATCTCCCTCTTCATATTGTCCCACCAAAAATGTTCCTTCAAATCTATATACATTTTGGTGCTCCCAGGGTGTATAGAGAAATTGGAACTATGGGCATCATCCAGCAATTCCCTTTTTAGATCAGGTATATCGAGAACACAAAGTCTCTTCCTGAATTTCAAAATTCCATCCTTATACACAAATTCGCTCAATCTTCCATCATTCACATCTTTAATCTTCTTCTGAAATTCTTCATCATCAGTCTAAGAACTCTTAATCCTTTCTAGTAATGATGGTTTGACAACCATTTGAAAAATCATTGATGTTTCACCTTCCCTAATTATTCCCATGTCCATCTTCACTATATCCATGAAAATTAGATCCCTTTAAATTATCATCACATTCAAAACTCCATGGTCTTTTCTACTCAAAGCATATTCCACCTTGTTTGCCTTCCCCGAGTGGTAATGTATCGTGGAATCATAATCCTTGAGTAGTTCAAGCCATCGCCTTTTCCTCATGTTGAGTTCTTTTTGTGAGAAAATATACTTCAAACTCTTGTGATCAGTATAAATATCACATTTTACACCATAGAGGTAATGTCTCCATATCTTTAAAGAAAAGATCACAGCTGATAACTCAAGATCATGAGTAGAATAGTTTTGATCATGAATGTTTAGCTGTCGTGATGCATAGGCAATAAACTTATCATTCTGCATAAGGACACAACCAAGTCCTTTCTTCGATGCATCACTATAAATAACAAACACGTCATTCCCCGATGGTAGAGTCAATACAGGGGCGTTGACTAATCTTCTCTTTAGTTCTTCAAAACATTCTTCACACTCTTTTGTCCAGACAAATTTAATCCCTTTACGTGTGAGCTTTGTCAATGGGTTAGCCAATCTGGCAAAATTCTGGACAAAACGTCGATAATAACCTGCTAAACGAATAAAACTGCGTACCTCAGTTATACTTGTCGGTGCTGGAAATTCTTGTATTGCCTTGATTTTAGAAGGATCAACGGAAATTCCATCCTTAGAGACAATATGGCCAAGAAAAGAAATCTTCGGAAGCCAGAATTCACACTTGCTAAATTTCCCATATAATTCATGTCTTCTAAGAGTCTTCCAGATAATGCGTAAGTGATTTTCATGATCTTCGTGGATTTTGGAGTATACCAAGATATCATCAAAAAATACCACTACAAAGTCATCAAGATATTCCTTGAAAACTCTATTCATTAGATCCATGAAAACAGAGGGTGCATTAGTCAATCCAAAAGGCATTACTGTAAACTCGTAATGCCCGTACCTTGTTCGAAATGCTGTCTTTGGAACGTCTTCCTTCTTCACACACAACTGATGGTATGCAGACTGAAGGTCAATCTTTGAAAAGTATTGAGCTCCATGCATTTGGTCAAACAAATCATCAATGCGAGGTAGGGGATACTTGTTCTTTATTGTTATAGCATTGATCTCCCTATAGTCGATGCACAACCTCATAGATCCATCTTTCTTCTTAACAAAAAGAATAGGGGCTCCCCAAGGAGAAACACTTGGGCGAATAAATCCATTATTACTCAATTCCTCTAGTTGTTTCTTTAGTTCAACTAATTCCACAGTGGCCATTCTATAAGGGGTCTTCGATATGGGTCTTGATCCTGGAATTAAATCAATGGAAAACTCAACTTCTCGTTCTAGAGGATGTCCTGGTAAATCTTCCGGAAACACATCAACATATTCTCTCACAATAGGTACATCCTCTATTTGAATATTCCTTTCCTCACCCTCAGTAATTTCCTTCTCTTCCTCCCCAATAATTGAATTTAGTTGAGCTACTGGGGGTGGATCTAGATAAGAATTATGTGGTGATGATTCTGCTCTAAAGATAAGGTGTTCCTTATCATCATCATCAAGAATCGAAACCTCTTTCCTCTTACAATAAATTTTTGCATCATGGTCCAAAATCCAATCCATACCGAGGATTATATCAAATTCAATCATGGGTATAACGATGAGATCAGCAGGTAAAGAAAATTTAGGTGCTCTAATGGGAACTAATCGACAAAACTATGTTGCAACAATACATCCCTTAGGGGTTTTGACCGACAACTCCCTTGTTAAATCAAATTGGAAATATCTAATTTTTTTAGAAAATTGGGAAGATATGAAACAATGCGATGATCCAAAATCAAATAATGCATTTCCTAAACTTGAGTAAACCATTAAATTACCTGCCACCACGTCTTTCGGAGGTTCCACCTCAGTAGTAGTGATAAAATAAGCCTGGCCCTGATCCCTTGGCCTCTTCTGTGGTAATTTCCCCTGACGCTTAGGACATTCATTTGCATAATGTCCCTTCTCCCTACAATTATAGCATTCCACGTTGACAGCCGCTTTCTTTCCCTTGCATTCATGAGCTTGGTGGCCTTTTTCACCACACTTGTAACATACTCATTTTCCTTTTAGACAGGCACCAGGGTGCTTCCTACCACAATTATCACAGGGTGGAAATTCATTTCTACCCTTCTTCCATGTTTCCTTATTTCCTTTCCCACAGTTTTCAGGGGATCTCTTCTTATCTTGAGTTGATTTAAAGTCATAAGACTTAGAGAATTCCTTTTCTGTCTTGATAGCGCACGAGACAATACCTTCGTATGAATAGAAGGTTTGTGATACTAAAGCTCGACGGAGAAATGGTTTTAACCCATCAATGAAACGATCAGTCTTACTTCTAGGGTTACGTATGTAATCTGCAGCATACCTCTCTAACCTTGTAATGTTAGCCTCATACTTTGCGACATTCTCATCCTCCTTCTGCCTCAGACTCAGAAATTGCCTTTCCATATCCGCTCGATGGTCTCAAGGAAAGTATTTTTCTAAGAACAGCTCTTTGAACTCCTTCCATTCCATGTTTTTTAATTCATCATCTTACTTCGTGTTTTGAATTAGTGACCACCATTGATCAGCATCTCTAGTGAGGCGGTAAACTGCCATGACAACTTTCTCCCTTTCACTACACCCCAAGGCATGGAATATTTTCTCTAAGGAATTTATCCAATGCTCAGCTACTATAGGATTTGTACTCCCATTGACGGTTGGTGGTTGTTTCCTCAAGAAACGATCTAGCTTTGATCCTCCACGTTGCGGATCAGGGTGCTCCATACGAGTAAGGTTATTATTCATAACCTGCGTGAGTTGTCCCAGTACGGTGAGAAGCTGATCAGCACCAGTTGTATCACTAGCTCCACCATAATTATCTTGAACAGGAGGGAAATCCCTACACGGAGTGCGTGCATTGATATGGTTTCCATTCCTTCCACTAGGCGCTATTTCTAAACAATGGCATAAACTAGATTAGTTTATGAAATAAAATACATAATTCCATATTTGTAAAACACTTTACATAAATTGAACTATTTATGGATATAATCCATAATCATAAAAAGAAATGTTTCCTTTGAGGAAGTATATACTCATAACCCTTCATAGTGGTTTGTAAAGAAAATGAGAATTATCCTAAGCATATCCCCCGGGAGTGTCGTAACCAAGAGTGCAGCAAGGCCCGTTGTCGTGCACCAGTTCTCGTTCGAGTCTAGCTCAAAGCGGTGTTTTCGGGTTTTACCCCTAGGTACATCTGTGTCAGAGCCGCCTCTACCTGCTCGTATCCAGACAGGGATGTATTGCTCAGAAAACTCACAAAATCTCTATAATACCATAATTCTAGGAAGTTACTCTATACTAATCCTCAAAGTCAATCTTCGGGCTATGTGCTCTAATCAGAGTTTATCTAAATCAAGCTTCCAAGGTTAGTACTAAACTGCCTCTGATACCAACTCTAACGCCCCGACCCCAGCTACCCAGAGTCGGTGCATTACTTCGTAACATTGGCATGATCACAAAAGATCAAGTCTTGAAAGACCGATTATTTTAGTAGCCTTGGAAACACTAGATACATTCATAAGTCTTTCATTACATCAAAAAGTAAAAAAACTACAATAACATGGTCTTCATAGTCCACACTCATATCCCTTTCTGACTACCCCTGCAGGTCATTCATAAAATACTTCTTCACATCCTGGAAAAATATTAAAACATTGAAAGAGGTGAGCTCAGATGCTCAGTAAGGATAACAATATAGCGAAAGCTTTCATGAATAAACATAAACATTTAAGGCAATGTATAACTAAATCAAAAGCCTTTTAAACTTGAACTTCAACATAAGATGGAAAAAGTAAAATGAGATAATTCCATTCACTTATTCACATGGATATTCTATTGGTCGAATAATCACATGCAATATCAATAACCACTTTCATAATGAGGGAATGTATAATGCCATACATTCTGAAACATTTTGTCAAGGCCTTGGCCAAGACGTCTAAAATGATTAAGGCCTCGGCCAAAACCATAAATAAAATTGGGAAAGGGCCTCGGCCAATTCCACATCTAGTTGTCTCATTAGACCTACCGATGCATCGATGAGCTATAGCGGGCTCCACCCATCACTTATTAAGTCCAATACATTCCTCATATGAATAGGTTTAAACATAACATAAATATTCGTATTAAAACTAGCATACAAAACGTCAACAATTTCTCCATAAACTATGGATGGTATAAAAATAACACATCCACAGTCAAATATTTCACAAAATGTTCAATGGGAGTTTTGTATCATAAATCAATTTCAATTAAACTTAAAACCCATCAAAGGATGTTGACATGGATGAAATAAAAGCTATTTGAGAGAAATATCTCTCTTTTTTTGAAATCATTTAAAAGTCCCATAATTATAAAATAATACATGTACTTTGAAAATATTTTTATAAGCTTTTAAGGGAAGCTTCGACGACGTTATAATGGCAGAAAATATCTGCACCCGCCGTATAAGTTAAAAAAACATTCTTACCTTAAATTTGTCAAAAAGGTCAAAAAGTACACTGTTTGGAAAAGGACGGTAAGATTCCTTTCAAAAACGTATAAGGGTATAAATGAATTTAACCCATTTTCCATTTAATAGTAAAAATGTTTTGAAAGACATTTTTACGAAACATGGATGTGGATGATAACGAGGTCCCAGTAGATAATTATGTATAAACAACCTTGGATAATGAAGAGGTTGTGAAGTAAACCCTTACCCTGTACTTTTCCTTGGTTGGGGTAGGTTAACCTCCTGTATAATGGTGAAATAATTGTTATTTTATTATACAAGAATCATATACATTCATATGATATCATATATGATCTTTTAACATTGCTTTGTTAACAATATCTTAGATTTATCGTTGATTCGGGTGTTAACTTACTCGTTTTCTTTTATATGTTTTGTTACGTAAGTCATGTTTTTCATGGATAGGTTGTATCTTATTCATATCCAGAATGATATCATGTCCTTAAAAATTATTTTTAAATCATCAAATGAAAATTATTCTTGAATGGATACGACGGAGAATGAATCTTATCGGGTTCGTGGAGACGGTAGTCCGTACGTACGCACGAGCGACAATATCATTATTTTGATATTAAAATAATATATAATTGGATATTATATCATATATACATGATCATTATCATGTTATATTTATTATTTACATGAATTACATATCATTATTATACCCGTCTAAATAATAATATATTGAATAACAATTACACCACGACGTGGAGACGGTAAGCCGTATGTACGCACGTATGGTGACATGTCATTCAAATGATGGGTAGAATACTGAATATGGTTGTTCCATATTTATAATAACATCACAGTATATAGAAGATACTGGAGTTATAATTTTAGAATTGAAATAATAAACAAAGAGGGAGTGGAAGAAGAAAGAAACTTGAAAGAGGGTGATGAAAACGTTAGCTCTTCTTCGGGTTCTTCCTTTTGATTTGATCAAAAGGACTCCTTAGGATGGCTTTCTGACTAAAGTAAAGCTTCTAGGATGAAGGGAGAGAAGTTTTAAGAGTATTTGGGCAGAGTTTTTCCGAACCAAAAGGTTTGAAAGTGTGAATAAGGTGGTAGAGGTGGGGGCCTTTTATAAGATGAGAGGAGGGGCTCTTTTGGAAAGATTGAAATGTTACATTATTATACAATGATTTTCAGATTATAAAGGTCCCACAATTATATAATTCGTGGATAAGGTGATAAGGGTTCTAAATATTCTCATCCAATAGGCTTTGGACAAGTGTAAGCCTTGGATTTTGCATTATCTGCTAATTTTATTTAAATCGTTAAATAATGGGGTCATCGCTGCATCATCATGATGTCATAAATAATTTAATTTATTTAATGTCTAAAAATTATAAAAAAATACTATGATGTAGGAAATTTTTTATCTTTCCAATGAATATTTATAGTCAAAAATATGACTTGTATAACCCCATGTAAAAATTGTTTTAGTAAAACATTTCATGTTTGTGTAATTTTTTACTTTAACATTAAATAAAAGGTATTTATGTCATTTTCCATCTAAAGTGGCTCCATGGGGTCCCCAAGTTGACCCATGGATTGTCTTGGTCGGCCATGAGACATCCAATGAGGGTAGGACATGTGTCATGCTCATCTCATATTATTAAAATATTATTTTTACCTTAAACTTCCCTAATTACCTCTAATCGCGATTAAGAACTTAAAAGTTATTATTCACCAAAAATTATTTTAATCTCATTGAACCACATTTTACTTCTTAATGACAACCATGTATGTCGGATTTTTAAAAAATCAAATCACAGAGGTGGTAATATTTAATTTAAACGAAAAATCAGTTATTTAACTACCACTTAGTGGTTTCACTATTCATCAAAAATTGAAGTTTTTCAGAACAATGCCAAAATTTCACCCTAAGCTATAATTGATATTCCGATTTCAAAAATGATTTATATTTTAAAAAATTCCAAAAATATTAGTTTCATTAATTTATTTTATAATTAATTCCCGTTGTCACAACAAATAGCGTGTTTTTAAGAAACAATTTATATCAAAAGATTGCCAATTGTTTATGTCCAATTTCAATATTAAATTAATTCTAATGACCACCATTGGATAAAATGGTAAAAATATATTCAAATTATACATTAAACCCACTAAATAGTATAATTTATCACAATAAATTATTTTGATTAAAAAATTTGTCTTTAAGTATTTTTCACTATTCATAAAAAATTAGAAGTTCTTAGAAAAATACCAAAAATTCAACATAGGCTAATTTCGATATTCCGAATCCATAAATGAAGTCCATTTTGATAAATAAAATTTATAAAATTTCAAAAAGTAGGTATTACTATTCACAACGGCTAGTTTAATTAGTTGTGGTGTGTGCTAGAGCTCGAGGTTGCGTACAACACACGCTATTGCATTATTCGAAGGGAAACATACCGTGGAAGCTTGGGGTGTTACAATTATAGTGACTCAGGATTGACATAAATGTATATTACATAATCTTATATGAATATTCATTATTTTGAAAAAATTACATGCATTTGTACCTTGATTATTTAGTGTACTTGAAAACATGGAATAAAACCTTTTTTGGTGAATTATCCTAAGAATCTCCAAAAAATATATCAACCTTTATAAATTCTACCTAAACCCTTTCTTCATATCCTAGAAAAAGGTAATATTAGTAATGGGTCAGCTCATATTCTTAGTAAGGTAAAATAAAGGAAAAGTGTATGAATAATTTGAACAAAATGGTATTGAACATGAGTACAAAATTTGAAGATCATACCTTTCTTATTAGATATAATAATAAATATTGGAATTTCATAATACATAGATCATAATATAATTAAGAGACTAGGTCTTAAAATCATAACATAGGAATAAGGCATGAATTTTGGGGAAGGAAACTTTTTCAATAATGTTGTGAACATGTATAAGTATAAACTGGTTCACTCATATAGTTAATGACATAACATCGGTCCCCCGTATCTACTTATTGACATGAAACCCAGTCTATTTATAATATTTGGAACTTCTAATAATGTTCATGCATGACCTTATGAACATGAAACTAGGTTCAAGCATAACTTTTCGAATGTGTATTGAGGTTTACTCGTAACATTATGAACATGTAATGAGGACCACACATAAACTTAAGAAAAAACAACTAGGTCTAGGAATAACTTTATGATCATGAAATATGGTTCACTTATGACATTGTGAACATGTAATCGGGTTCCCACAGAAAACTATTAACATCCAAGTAGGTCTATTCAAAACATTTTTAACATTTAATTCGGTTCGCAAATTATATTTATAATAATGGTTATTTCATCATTGCCAAGTACATTAGTGGTATATATTGCTCCCACCCATCACATAATGAAATCAACCCTGTATGTCACAACAATCATACATTATTTCATAAACCATTGAAATATATGGATTCTTTAAACATCAAATCATAACCCATGAAATTAAATGAGTACCATTAACATTTCATTACATTATGACCTATAGAAAACAAATTGGTTTCATAATATTTTCATCAAATCATAACCTGTTAATGAATTGGGTTTCAAAAGAATATATATCATGGATTAGAAACATGCTTCATAAAAATCAGGACATAAAATAATAAACCATTTATGGAAATAAAATTATTCAATCCTTCAAATTATTTCCTAAAATTCACCATTAGCATCAAAAGATGTCATATTAAATGGAAAGTGATTTTGAAATACCATTTGAAAACATTTATTAAGGAAAATATCCTTTAATCATTGAAAAGGGTCTTTAAAAAAATAAAACTTTTGAAAACCATTTTCTTGAAAATAAACGTGAAATCATAGAATGAAATAATTGAAAATATTTTGGCATAAATTCAATTTGAAAACATATAATAGATCTTTAAAACATTTTTGAAAAAAAATTTAGTTGAAAACACATAAAAGGAGCATGGAATTTTGTTGAAAACCATTTCCCAAAAAATAAATTGAAACATTATAAAAAAAGTCTTCAAAATAATTGGATAAAAAGTTTTTTTGAAAACATAAAACTTTTTGTTGATTTATTTTAAAAACAGTTGTTTGAAAATACTTTTAAACATTTAAATATGGCTTGAAAGTCATTTTAATACCATTTTTTTAAAGGATATAAAATATGATTAAAAAAATTTTAAAATCCAATTTCATTGAAATTAGATTTCTAAAATTATAATGATATATTTTAAAACAACAAAAAAATATTTTATAAATCCTTTTTAGTTGAAATAAAATTTCTAATTGTTTTTGAAAACTAGTTTTTGAAATAAAACAGATTTCCAAATAACGAGAGTGATGCTATAAGATTTTTCTTAAAAACATTTCCTTTATCATATTTTTCACAAAAGAGTGGAAAATGTTAGATTTATATAAAAATTTATTGAATAATATGAGGATAATAAAACTCATGAGGGTTATTAGGACATGTATCACAATATTTAAGCAATGGATGATTAATTATTGACAATCTCGAAAAGTGGTGAGATTATTTTAATAAACTCTTGCCATTTGGTTACATGGGATCATATTATCCACATAAGAAAAGGTAATTAAATTAAGATTAAAACATATCATGAAAATAATGGGATTCCTGATATGAAATGTCAAATATATGTATATACACCTCTAAAAAGAATAGAGGTACATAATAAAACATGTGTCTCATTGAAGGCAATTTGAGACAGAAACTATCGTACCAATTTAGTAACTCTTAAAACATAAACCCCATGAAATAAATATCATTAAATGGATATGTAAATAATCATTTATTTAATAATAATATTCGTTAAATACATCCATTGGCAGTATAAACACCACGCAAAATGAATGATTTTTTAATAAACATGCATCTCATGGAAATAAAAATGTGAGATGAAATTCCCTTACATTTAGTATTTATTCTCATTGTACTCATACAAGATTTGATAATAATAATAATTTTTTGATAAATATTTCAATGAACGATATTTATATATATAATTTTATATACGGATTTTTTATAAATTTATATTTCATTCTTGTTAGAAATTTCATGTTAAGGTTATGCTTCGGGTAATATTCTCTTTATTATTCTCGTCATTCTTATTTGATATATATTTGACCCTTATATTTATATCATAATTTACATAATGTGAAAAATTAAAGAAACATAGTTTATATATATTATATTTTTGTTATAATAATCTATAAAATATATATGTATGAAACACAGTACACCGTTCCTTGAGATGACAAGCCATACGTACGCATGAACGTTATTTCTGTTAAATTCTTGTAGTGAAAGAATGAATTAAAAAGACTTATATGTATGAATATATCAATATTTAAATAGAATTAGAATATCATATATATCATATATACTCATGAAATACATCCTTAGTACATTCCATACAGTGTATAAATGAATCACATCACTTTGAGGGGGTAGTAGTCCACACATCCGTGAACGAAATTATCCTATTAAAACAAAATGGAATGTAAATAACATATGTTCTGTAATAGATGAAATAATATTAAATACATAATAAAAATAATAAATATATATAATATATAAACATTTTTTAATAATAATTTTCACTATGAGAGGCGGTAATGGAAAAAATGAGGATTCATTATTTAGTGAGGCGGTTGTTCATTGTACACATAAATATTATCTTTGTTACACATTAGATGGAGGAGTGTGTAACTCTAGATTGAATAAATAGAATAAAAAATTCTACTATATTTAGGATACATGTGTTGTTATACAATCATGTAATAAAGAGACTAGAGGAAGTTACAAAAAAAGGATCTTGAGAGAAGACGTTACCTCTAAATAGGGTAACTCCTTTCGTTTTGTGCCAAAAGGCATCCATATATTGAATTATGGGATGGTGTATTCCGTTTTTCATTACCAATTTACATGTTTTTTCATGATAATGAGTTGAATTACTATTTAATATATCTAAGAAATAATTATGGAATTTTTATAGAATATTTTGGTACTTATTAATTATATTAAAATGAATAATCAATGTCAATTCAAACAATTAAAACATGCAACTAAGAGGAAGATGAACACTTCTTTTTATGTAATGAAAATTTAAAAATAATATACAGTTTATGATTACTAAATATTTATATATATAGAACTAAAAAAAACCAAATAAGATCATTATTATTCTGGTATAATGATATTATGACTAAATATCCTCATTATAATTTTTTGATCAAAGTTGGGTAATGATTGGGTCATTTTGATCACATATTTGAATTTTGTTATGTATCTATTTCATGGATGAAAATGAAAACATATTTTAGGATATAATATGACATAAATATGTAAAAAATATTTTCCAAATTTTATATCAAAATTTAACTCATTAATAATGATGTCACCCATAATTTAATTAAGAATAACTAAAACATTCCCATTTCTCATTTTATACACATGAATTATAACCAAAACTTCATTGAAATGGGATTATATATGTATAAAATATCATGTAGAGTCTATTATAGTAATTTTTAATACAAAATAATGACATAATTTTGAAATACAATATATATTAACACAAATTTTATGAAACTAGTTCAAATCAATAAAAATTAATTACAAAAAGTGTTGAAAATAGATAAAAAACTAACAAATATATATGTAATGACTAATTAAAAATGAGTAATATAAATTTTATTTAAGAATATAAATCATGGGTATATATTTAATTAAATTAATTTTATTATTATATATATTTGGTGCATTTTTATAATGAATTAGGAATACGGTATGTTTTTTCATAAATAAGTCTTCCCTTTCATACACATTTTGTATTATGAACATAATATCATGTATTGGTGTATATAATTCCAATATAAGATGTTGTATCATGATTTATTTTTAATCATGTTTTTTATGTTCATTTATAATCCATATTTTTCTGGTGTATTGATTAAAATGTAACTCAAGCCACAAGGGTGCTTTGTATCTATTAGTAATGAATTGAGATATGTTTTTGTTCTGAACTATGTTTTCCTTTATTTGGTTATTCACTACCCATGAAATTATATAAATAATATATGTTTGTTATTCATTGGAACTAATTTTCCAAATCATTTCATTTCATCAAATATCTTTTGAAATATTTGTAACACTAGATGTAAGTATTTTTTGTAACAAAAATATTATTTAATGAGTTGGGATCATTTATCTTATAACTATTTTTTATATATGGGGTAAACAATACATATTGATTTTATTATTTGTTATTTTATTTATTTGTATTTATACCACCTTAATCCCCTATTTTGATGTATTTTTTTAATTTGAGGAGTGTGTTTCTTATTAGGGATATAGCTAACTCGATATCATTTTCATTGTGTTATATTGTTTCATTCTGAACATAGTTCCTAAATGCCTGGGTTTCTTCAAAAAATATATTTTATTATAATAAATTTTATAATCCTATTTGGGAAAATGAATATTTGTTAAATAGAAGCTGTTATTACTCTTTTTTTTTTGACAAAATAAGACGGATCCATTAATGATGGAGATCAGCAGAAATACAGGAGAATAACCACGATGGAAAATGATTGAACCAGAGAAAATCCTCATAGGGAGGGCCAATGCCTGCCATCTTGTGAGCGGCTTCGTTCGCTTCCCTTTTAATAAATGAGAAATTGCAGGAATTGAAGCCTTGTCTCCGCGAATGAATACACCGGATAATGGGACCGAAAGGTTGAAGCCCGCCGTCAGTGAGATTGATGGCATTGATTACAGTGAGACAGTCGGATTCGATGTGAATGGAGTCCCAACCGCAATCTTTTGCGAAGTTTAATCCAGCAAGGATGGCGGTGGCCTCCGCGACTGAGGGCTCCCAAAGTGCATAACGTGCTTCGTATTTGGCAGCGATAAGATTTCCCAGGTTGTCCCGGGCCAGTAAACCTAGTCCAACTGGGCCATCCTTAGTGAGAGAGGCATCCACATTGATCTTAAAAATCCCTTCCGGTGGGGGGCACCAATGTTGGGGAAGAGGAGGGTGGGTGGAAAGTCTTTGTTGTTCAGGGTGGTTCTGCCAAACCGCAATCCATGACAGTGCCCGGTCAATCCAAAACCTGGGGGTCCTCCGGAAATGATTGAAGATGGCCTCGTTCCGCCTATTCCAGATAATCCAAGCCACAATGCACAGGGCGCCTGCGTTAGCCGGCGAAAAGGAGGAGCACCATCGCATCAGGAGAGCTGTGAGATCTGAGGCGGGGTCCGGGAACAGCTCAAAAGTTGATCCCCAGCCATTCCAAATCTCCTGAGCCCCGGGACATTGAACAAGGGCATGGAAAGGGGATTCAGTCACAGAAGGGCAGAAAGGACAAGAGTTGTCGTCGGAAAAGTGTCTTTAGACAAGGAGGCTCTTAGTTGGGAGGATACCAGTACACACCTGCCACCAGAAGAAGCGAACTTTAGGGGGAACATTAAGCTTCCAAATTGATGTCCAGGGCCTCGCATCTCCTTCTGAAATCTGAGCAGAAAGAGCTCGCCGGTAGCCAGCATTCACTGTATACTCCCCTGAGCTGTCGTTTGTCCAGTAGAGATGATCTGGCCCTGCGTCTGACACACAGGGAATACTCAGAATAAGTCTCCTATCCCTCTCATTAAACCAGGAGTAGAGTTTTTCCAGACACCATCCCGCCCCTTGATCATCAAAAAGACAACAGACTGTGGCATGTTCGGATCCGGGAAAAACAGGGGATGACGCCTTCGTGCCTGTCTGATCAACAAGCCAAGGATCGGTCCAAATCTTGACCGTAGAACCATTCCCAATCCTCCAGCCTAGCCCTTTCCTCAGTAGATTACGACCGCCCCAAATGCTTCTCCAGAGAAAACTGGGTCGATAGCCAAGATGGGAATCCATAAAATCCTTATGTGGGAAATATTTAGCCCGGAGAACACGCGTGCATAGGGATGAAGGGTTATTAATCATATGCCAACCTTGTTTAGCCAGCAAAGCATCGTTAAACAGAGAAAGGTCCCGGAAGCCCATTCCGCCTTCAGATTTTGGTTGACAGAGAGCAGACCAGGCGATCCAATGGACTTTATTTTTTCCGTCCTTTCGTCCCCACCAAAAGTTAGATGTACTGGATTGAATCTTTGAAAGCACCACATCAGGGAGTTTAAAAATAGACATCAAATAGCTGGGGACAGATTGAAGTGCCGCCTTGATGAGGATTTCCTTGCCGGCCTTGGAGATTTTTTTAGGGGTCCAGCCTTGTATTTTTCTTTCAATTCGATCCACAATAGCTGAACAGATTTCTTTCTTTGACCGTCCAACCACCTTCGGGAGCCCAAGATACTTCTGGTGCTTATCGACCCCAGGGATGCGTGCTAAAGAGCAGAGATCTTCTCTTTTCGGATGGGGAACTCCAGAGCTGAAAGAAATTTCTGATTTACTCTGATTGATCATTTGTCCTGAAGCCCGTTCATACTGTTGAATCGCCTGGCAGATTGCAGTACACTCATTAGGGGTAGCTCGAGAAAAAAGAAGGCAATCATCAGCGAAGAAGAGGTGGGATATCGGAGGTCCCTTGCGACACGCTTTCGCCCCATGGATTATGGAAAGCGAGGCTGCCCTGGAGAGGAGGTTAGAAAACACATCAGCCACTAAAATAAAAAGGAAGGGTGAAAGAGGGTCTCCCTGGCGAAGCCCACGGGATGGGGAGAAGCCTCGGGTGAGCACCCCGTTGAAATTAATGCAAAAGGAAACTGACGAGACGCATTGCATGATCATGGCAATCCATTTGGTGCAGAAACCCATCTTGAGCATCACATATTCGAGGAAGTTCCATTCCACTCTATCATAGGCCTTATCCATATCCAATTTCCACGCCATGATCCCTCTCTTCGCTCGTGTACGCGTTTTCATGGAGTGGAAAATTTCATGAGCAATAATGGCATTATCAGTGATTAACCTTTTTGCCACAAAAGCGCTTTGGTTCTCTGAAATGACGTCGGGTAGCCAAGGCCGCAACCGATTCGCCAGGATCTTCGAGAAGATCTTATACGAGACATTGCACAGACTGATCGGTCGAAAGTCCGAGACCCCTTGCGGATTTTTCATCTTGGGAATGAGAGTAAGAATAGTTTCATTAAGAGAAGACAGGTCCGTTTTCCCCGCCCAAATATCCCGCATTAAATTGCAAATGTCTGGACCGATGATGTGCCAGTAATTCTTGAAAAAGAGGGCGTGGAATCCGTCTGGTCCCGGGGCTTTCGTAGAGTGGATTTGCTTTAAGGCCTTAAAAGTCTCGTCATTCGTCACATCATTAGAAAGTTGTCTGTTCATATCGTCAGAAATCACAGGTTTGATGCAGTCCTCAATCTCGGGAGAGATGTAAGAATGGCCTGCCGAGAAGAGTTTCTGAAAATGGCTCAGGAAAGCTTCTTGGATTCCCCCTGTGTCTGACACTTTACTACCATCTGAATTAAGAATGCCAGAAATAAAGTTTTTCCGGCGTCTTGCTGAAGCCTTCTGGTGGAAATAACAGGTATTAGCATCCCCTTCTGCTATATGAATATCACGCGCTCGCATAGCCCAAAAACCTTCCTTATTGCGCAGGGCAACATCCAGCTCTCGTTGGGTTTCACTTATTTTGGAGAGAATGCTGCTAGACGGGGGTTTTCTAAGAAGATAGCCAATCTTCCTTTCAAGGAAATTGCATTGCCGGTCCGGATGACGGAATTTAGAGAAGCTCCATGTCTTCAGATCAGATGCTACTCGGCGAAGGTTGGTTCTCGGATCCGCTTGCCCCGTCTTCCAGCCTGAACGGATAACCGCCTCGCACTCGGGATCATTTGACCAGAAGCTTTCGAATCTGAATGGTTTCCTGGAACTAGTAACGTGCTCATTATGGGTACAGTTAATGACAATTGGGCAGTGATCCGAGCAGTTGAATGAGAGATGTCTGATATGGTACATTTTGAAGAGGCTCATCCAGTCCATCGAGCCAAAGAATCTATCCAGACGTTCAGCGATTCGAGTTCCATCATATCTGCCTCGGAACCATGTAAAGGGATTACCCGTGTAACCCAGGTCCATCAGCTCTGCCTTAAGGATCGCATCATTAAAATCAGACATAGACGTGGAGGAGCGCATAGCTCCACCAATTTTTTCCTTCTGGAAAAGGATCTCGTTAAAGTCCCCTCCAAACAGAATGGGGCTTGGAAGATCACGACGAAGTTTTCAATGAAGATCCCAAGATTTCCACTTTTCAGACTGGGAGGGCCAGCCGTAGAAGCCCACAAACGTCCAGGTGGGGTTGTGGGGATCACCAATGGAAGCAGCCACATGGCGCTGGGAAAAAGACAGGAGCCTAAAAGAAGATTTTTGGAATTCCTAAGGATAAATTATTTTATATCATTTTTGGAAGAAACAAATTTCAAAATACTTCACTTCACATATCAAAAAAAGTGTTTTGGAAAGTCACATGAAATTTTTTAACGTAAATATAAAAAATGATTTCTAAGAGAACATTACAGTTTTAACTTCTAATTTTAATTTCATATTCAAAATGATTTTTCCTCTTAGGAATAATGATTCATGATTTATAAAATAATATGTATTTATCTTTTGGGGAATTAATATTATTAAATAAAATAATTTAATTCTCATTCCCTCAATTGAGGATATAATTCAATGAATTTTCATTATGATGACGATATTTATTTATTTCAAAATCCTTTTATGTTTCCTTTATTAGATTTGGGATATATTATCTTATAAATATCAACCTTCGTTCTATAGATTTCTTATGTTTATGTCATATCATTATTAACTTAATTGTATTCTCATTACTCTAATAGTGTGGACATCTCAGGGAATAATATTTTTATTAGAGGATTTTCTCCTATAAATATTGTATATTTTTATGTGGGGGTTGTATTAATATTCTTGATTATTATTTAATAATAACATCAGTTGATTATTTATATACATTATATTTTTTGTGATATGTAGAACTGTATATTTATTCATCCAATGGTTTATTACATAGTGGTATGAAATGTTTTTTATAAACCTTAGGTGAATTCATTAGGCTTGACCAAGTGACGAGTTGGTCTAGAAATTATATAGCCCTTTGATTCATTAACGATTCTAATGTGACAAATATTAATATTTTGATGTATACCTCTCTCCATATTAGTATATAATAATGGATCAAGGCCCAGATATTTAGTTTTTAATTCTTGGAATTATGAAATAAATTAGGATGAGATTAGTAATTATTATTAAACATATTTTCATTTATATTGATGGATATATTAATTTCTCATATTCAATAGATATGGATTCATTTTTTTATTTATTTCATTACCATTATGAATATCATCCCTATGTTTTTTATATATTATGTTATAATTTTACCTTACTTTATGTTTCAGCTCACCCCTTTCCTATCCTTACATTTCCTAGGTTATAAATAAAAGTAGTAAACATGAAATATTTATAATGATGAACATGTGGAAAATTTTGTGAGAGATATTGAATACTCATTATGAAATAATTAGTTTGTTATTTTATGGGAATAATTTATGTTTTATATAAATAATATTTTCATTGTTAGCGAATGTTTTTCCCATATTCTATAAATCAAAAAATGAAAAGTATATTGTCATTGTACATAAATCAAAATTTCCCTTAAATCATATAATTATAGGATTGTTAAGTTTATTAATATAGAGTTGTTATAGAAGAAAGTATGAAATGTATGTTTTTATGGAACTGGACCCATGAGTATGGGTTTAAGGAGGAAAATATTTTATTAAAGTTGGGTGTACAAAGATTTAGAGATTTGGATGTTTTCTAAGGATAATTTAATGAATAGTATGCTATGGATGATCATAATATTGATGATATTAATAATTATTTTGGATAGATTATGATTTAACATTAAGGTAATAATGGACATTCTATCTTGGGATTAGGATAAGAGAACATTAGTGAAGACAATAGGGATAAGTCTATGAGATGATTCTACCTAAAGTAAAACATCCTATTATCTCAATAAATAAGTGATTATGTAAATCTCCTAGAAATTACATATCTATCTGTATACTACATGTGGATTCAATCCCTGAGACAAATATAAGAAGGGTTAATAATTCTTAAAAAGATATATTATGTGGTTTCTTGATCCTCACCTTATGCATAAAAAGGTGGCTTAACTACACACTTGGTTTGTTACAATCGGGGAATATATATATATGTTTATTATAATTTTTATTACATTGTAATTGAACATATTTAGGTCAGATAAAAAAAATTTAAATGTTAACATGGATAAAATAAATTTATAATCAAATATTAATATATTACGGTAGATATTAATAAATATATTCTTTCTAATATAAATGATATATTATATTTTGAAGTAGAAATTTCAAGGATTATTGTGTTTTTAAATTTTTATGAATGTTTAATGTAATTTAGGATATCTGTATTTATAAATAAGTTAAGAAGGATGAGGGAACCAAAATCAAATTAACCTACTCTAAAACCAAGAATTATGGAGGTTAAATTAAGATTGATATAGTTTGAATCGAGTCAGATAGATGAAAACGGTAAGAATTATATGCTAACTAGATAATGTTATAAAGTGAGAAATATTGATAGTAAATATTTATATAGTTATTTATGATAATTATATAATTATTATAGTCACTCATGATGAATAATTTAATTTTATTAATGGATTAATCCTTAAGGGACCATGTTAAAAATTATATCAATGAAAATAAAAAAAATTATCCAAATGAAAAACCTAATGGGAAAAGGATTAGGGTGATAAATCAAATGATTGTGAGAATAAAGCAAAAAATATTTATTAGTAACATTTTCAACATAGTTAAAATACCAAACACACCAGAGAGGATATGGATGAAATATCATTGAAATTTAGGTTACTAATAAGATGGAGGAAAGAAAATTCAATTTCACACATGTAAAAGTTTTTGGATGAATCCTTGTGGGAATTTCCTTAAAGGAATAGGTTAATTATCTAAGGGTTTAGATTTATATCTTCATAATCAAAAGTGTATGGTATGTAGATAAGAAAAAAATTAGTTCATTCATTTTCAAGATTGCTAGGAATTAAAAATTCCAATATGAAAATCCAAGGGGCAACAAAGGAAATAATATCCAAAAAAAAGTGAATGAGAAAAAAACCATTGATTGTACTAAAAAATTAGTTGAGATTGAATTGTTATTATATGTTTTCTACTGTCCTTTTCCTTATAGGAATTCACCAACTGGAATATATTATGTTAAAAATAAAAACCACAATTTTTATGATTATTTATATAAAACATATCCAATTTATATCAAAATCTATTCCTTATTGTTCTTGATGTTATTCCCTTATTAAATATCTATGTGAAATTATGAAGGGGTTATATCACAATATAATAAAGTAAATATAATTTTAATATAGAAAAATTTCGTCCAACATCCTAAATTTAACATGATTATCTAGTGGTTCATAGTTATTTATGAGTTCTCCATAAGAATTAATCTGATCATATGAGTCAAATATATTTTATGCAATTTATTTGGTGGGGTTTTAACAAATAAAAAATGAAATATTTTATTATCTTTAGATAAGTCAATATGTTTAATACTTTCTCTATATGAAACACCAATCTAACACGAAAATTTGATTTCTTTGTACCATTTAAACATAGTAGTTGAATTATTTTGAATGAATAAAAGTAACCACTTTTAGAAATATATATTGAAATTAAATAAAGGATATTTTTTATAAAATATAAAATCAATTGTAAATTGAAAATAAAAAATAAAATAATTTTTTATTGAATTTTATATTTTTATATATTTCCATATTATATGATATATATTTATATTTCATCAAATATTTGATTAATAATTAAAAAATATATTTTATGAAAATTATTGGTTAATACATATTTAATTATTAAAAAATAGTAAATAAGAGTGTGAATGCAAAATAGTATTAAAAAATTATTTTATTATAAATAAATATTCTCTTTATATCTCTTTTTTCAATTTGGAAACTAAATTTAAGAATTTTAAAATTTTAATTTTAAAAAATGATCTTGAATTTTTTTAAATTATAATAGTAATATTTTCTAAAGTTAATTTTTTATATTTGTCCAAATTGAATTATTTTTAGATGATGTGTGAATAAATATCATTTTTATAAATAACATTATATTATGAAAATTTTATTATATATTTGTGAATTTTAAAATCCTATATCCTTATTATGATATTATATATGTATTTTAAAAAGTGAATTTATAATTTTAAAATATATAGTTCTAATTTAAAAACTCATATTTTACATTTTAGAACTAAAGTTATTTTAAAAAAACAATTAACACATTATTATTTTAGTATCTTGAAATTAATTATCCTTACTATAACAAATATCTTCAAATATAATTGATTTAAACTTCATAATCCATTGGTATAAATTATGTATTCAATAAAATAATTATTCCTAAATATTAACTCACCTTGGGTAAATATTATTACCACAATAAAAGATTAAAGGGAAAAAAGAGAAAATTAAAGTGGTAATGGGTTTACAACACGTAAAAACATTTTTTAAATTTAGTGGTTGATATATTTTAGACCATAGATCACATAATCAAAAATTATACTTTTTATATCCAATTGACTTGTTTAACATGTACTCATTTATATTTAGTAGGAATATTTTCCAAAATGTTATTCCCATCACTTTTTAAAATAACCTCTCACCACAAATTCATTTCCTCTTTAAAAATATGATTTACTCTTATAAGACATAAATTTATCCACACCCTATAATCATACTTCTCACTCTTGATCTTTGGGGGACAATATATTATCATATGTCATCCATTTATAATGTATCATTAAAAATCAAAGTCATCAATGTGTCTAATTGTTTTTAAATAAATTCATTTATTCAACTTTTTTGTTCAAAATTATATTTTTTAATCTCTTATGTAATAAAATATTTATTTTTATATATTTAAGGTTATTGTGCTATGGAAATATCAATTAATCACATTTTTCAATTCCATTATGAAAATAGAAACTAATATTCACACATTGTATGGACTACCCCCTCCACGATGAAATTCCAATTATTTTACATCGCTATTGTAATTGGTTTTTTAAAAGGTTATTTTATTATTATATTTCTAACATGTTTAATATTATAAAAAATAATCTACATTACTATATTCTCCCATTCAATGAGAATAAAATGATTATCCATGAGTATATGAAGACTACAACATCCAAGGAATGTTATGTTCCATTTCCTAGTACATTTTTATATTTCTATTCATGAAAATGAGAGGAAATTTTATTTTTATGATATCATTAATGTTATAGTATAAAAAATTGGAATCTTATTATGGGCATGATCAATAAATCATAAGAATTATTTCAATAGTTTAAAATGAGCGTACTGAGAGGAAATGATCACTTCTTTTTATGAAAAAAATTTACATAATGTATCTCATCATTATAAATATTTGAATATATTATATATCTCTCTAATATGAACTAATTAAGACAATAATACTTCTCTCATAAATATATTATAATTAAATCACATCATAATCACTCATTAATCTTGGTATGATCATATGTTTGTCTATTTATCCAAAAACATGAATACTAATATGAATTTAGATAGTGCATTAATATATAAATGTATTAACTTTTATAATGTGATATAAATAATTATGTAATATTTAATTTCTTATTTTTAATTTTATATAATCATTTAACTAATTTATTAATTAATCACCCATTATTCATTATAAATAATGGAAACATTCTTGTTTCTTATTTCATCATCCTGAATCCTAACAAAAAAATAAATTAAATGCAATTAAAACTATATAAAATATATTGGAACATCTATTATAGTACCTCATTTGATCTAATTGTAAATTAATTTCAGAAAATAATATACAACATGGCTGCTTTTATGAAACTAGTTCGAAGTGATAATGATTTTCTACACTCGGTGTATTAAATAAGTAAAAAAAATTAATAATATATATAATTGTATATAATGATTATAAATAGAGATAAAAAATGGTTATAGTTTTAAATATGTTTCATGGGTATATATTTAATTAACCTAATTTAATTATTCATGGTTATGTATAAATGTGAAAAATGAATGAACACCATCGAAATGGTTTTCATCTCAAATTTATCCCTTTCAAACATCTTTCGTATTACCCACATAATTTAATTTGGTGGTATATATACTACCCATTTGTGATATTATATCATGAATTATATTTTAATCATGATAGTTTGAGTTTAACTCTACTCACCCACTTTGAAAATGGTTTGTATTTAAATGTTACCCTATCCAAAAGGGTTGATTGGGTCCAACACTAATTCCTTGTGAAATATTTATGTTATACAAAATGTTTTAATTTGAATGGTTATTAAATAATTATAGATTTATTTTTATCAGATATATTTTTTATTTATGGGAAGTGCATATAACAATTTGATATTTTAGTCAAATATATTTTAACCGAATTGTTACCCCAGATGTAATGTTTTTTGGTAAGTTAATTTTAATTCACTATGTTATGATTGTATATTTAGTATTTATTTCATGTACTTTGGGTACATTATACCCATTAATTTTATTATGTAATATTTTTATTTTTTATATTGTTTCCACATAAACAACCTACTTTGATATATTTATCACTTCAAAGAGCAAATTCCTAGTAAGGGATGTTGATAACTCATGTATTCATTAAATGAGTTAAATTATTTCATCATGAACATTGTTATAACATAAATGGGTTATTCCATCCTAAAATATTATGGTAATGATTTTTATGATCCTCTATGTCTAAATTATGTTTTAAAACAAACATTATTTATTAATGGTTTTAATATAGGGTTTTCCTCCATTGGAATTTTTTAAGTATTAAAAAGGTTTATTTATATTTAGTATAATATGTCGTATATTGGGGATATCATATCATATAGATAAATTTAATTTATATTCATGGATATAATAATGAATAATTCATTTAATAGTTATTTTATTCCAAATCATTCACTTCACCGTATCAAAAGTAACTTTCTATGTGACATATATGTTTCCTGTTTTATGTAAGTGTTAAAAATGTTTTAAAAATTTTCTTTTATATTTTAAATACATCATTATATTTCATAGACAAATTGATTTTCTCTCATTAAATTTATTCTTCATGATTTATAAAATAATTTATATATATTATTTGTAGTATAGAACTCATGGTATAAAAAAAATTGATTCTTGATACTTCCTTTTTTGATACCATTGGATTCATTATTTTTTGAGGGTCGTATTTATTTATGTTATTATCCTAATATGATTCCTCTATTAAAATAGGGAAATGTCTATTTGTAACCATAAACCTTCTTTATTTATACGTATTATCCTAATTTAAATGTTGTATTGGATTAACAGAATAATGAATAACCATAAAAATATGAACATATCATTTTACAAAATTAATATTTTAGAATGATCACCTAAGAGTTTTGTTTATTTTTTTGGGTGAGTATTGACATTATTTATGATTATATACTTCATTAATATGATGAATATGTATTTAAACTTAATATTATATATTATATAAATAGCCTTGATTTTTTTCATCTACATGTACCATTGAATATTTTATGAAATTTTTTATTGACTCTTACAGTTATTTCATTAGAATTAATAACATTTTGAGTGGGGCCTCACATTATATATCCCGTTGAGGCATTGAAAGGTATCATGATACATAAAATCTTGAGAATTGTTGTTTATCTATCAACAAATATTTTTTATTTCTTAACACAAGGGATTAAATTAATATTTTTTGTGTCTGACATTACGTATTCCGTCACTTTATGGATGGTAATTATTTTTATCCATTAATATATTTATTATCTTGGATATCAAATAAATTATGTTTAAATAAATTATGAATTAATTTTATTTATTTATTCATTCTATATTATTTCTACCATGCTTATTATTTTAATAGATTATGTTATATGTTTCCCTTACTAAGACGTTGATCTCATCCCATTCCCATGGATTCATTTCCCAGGTTATGAAGAAATATAATACACATGAAATTTTTAAAAGGATAGATTGATTTGAATAATTTGACAGAGAATTTGAATACTTATAATAGATTATGTAGTAGGTTATATAATTATAATATGTCCCTTTGATTCAAATAATTAGGTCATTATTGGCTAATTTATTGTTTTAAATATATAAAGAACTAAATCTAAATGGTCTTGAGAATTCACAGAATTAAATATTTACATTATGTCATATAATTATGGGATAATTATGTATTGTATCATATAGTTAGAATAAATTCCAATAGTTAAAATATAATTTTATGGAATATGATATGGGATTGTGGGTATGGGACAATACCCAGGGTATCAGAGACAGGTTTAGATTACATAATATATTTGTATGTTTGTTGGGAATTATTTAATTATCATATCTCAAAATTTTAATTTACTTTATTTTAATCTTTTCCATGATTAGGATCTTTTGTTTGAGGTTTTGATTGAGATCATTAATTGAATTTTTTTTTGAGTTTTTCTGTGGCATTTTAACATGTTCCTGATTTGGAAAAATTCTTTTGTAAACTGTACATCTTTTCCATGGTAAACATGTATCTTGGTTTGTGGTCTAAGGGTAAGGCACATGAGTTGCACAAGGTCTAAGAAACCATACAACAACTATGGGGATTGTTTCTATAATAAAATAAAGAATTTTATCATGGTTGGTGCAAGTTTTTGGAAAATGTGAAGCCATACTATATGGGGTTCCCCTCTTTTCCAGTAACTCGCACATGGTTTGTGCATAGTTTCAAAAACCGTGTTGTCAATCCGTGTATGTATTCCCAGTCATTAATATTTTAATTCCCTAATATAACATCCTCTATTTTAATATCATATCCTAACCCTCCCACATTACCATTTTTGGAACATGAAGGGGTCCCCAAACCCACCTCTCTCCTTGGATCCTCCTCCTCTATGGATTCCCCTCCTAGTTTATAAGGTGAGTTTCATAGGGTTGTTCCCCTTTTTTCACCACATTCACTTCTCCTCTATTGATTTTTAGTGTTTTCATGGTGGGGGTTATCTCATGGTTAAACCCTAATTTATAGGGTTTATTTTTTATTACATTCCATTGTTGTAAGGTTATGAGGATCATACCTTGAGTATAGTTCTTCCTTCCCCAGTGGTTTCATTGTGCTCACACATGGTCAAAGAAAGAATTTCTAACCATTTCCTATCTGGATCAATCCATTTGATGGTTATATAATTATAAATAATAAATAATTTTGATTCTCATGATTTAAGTATGATTTTTTGTCTTGTTATGGTATTTTTTGTGTTGAATATAATTAGTGGATGTGGGTTTAAATGGGGTTTATTGAGAATTTTATATAGTTATACACGCAAGGAATTTATTAAAATGTCAATGATTTTTTATTGTTAAATTATATGGTTTGAGTGGTATTTTCAATTAGCTGTGTTTTATTATTATTGTGGGATTGTGATTTGGATATTGTAAGTGGAATTTGGTTATTTTTTGTTAGGAAATACAACTGTGAATTATTGTGTTGATTTTAAACCATTTGATGTTACATTAAAAAAAATTCGGGGTGCTTTCATGGATTCATGGTGTGTACCATTAGATATAGAAATATCCATGGGTTCATGGTATACACAAATTGGTGGGAACACAAATGATAATGTTATTGGTTGAATTTTCCCAACAAAAGAACCCTGATTTCAAATCTCTTATCCCTCTTCCACCTTTCCGTATTCAAACTCCTGACTAATAAATAATGGTTACAAGGTTTTAATATATATCAAGTATGGTTTTAAATTATTGTCTATTATTTTGGACCATTTTTACTTCGTAATTTGGTTCTTTTTAAATTCCATGGAATCTTGTTTAGAACATTTAATAACGTTGAGTGTTTTCATATTTTCTTATTTGATGTGGTACAGAAAAGGGGAATTGAACTTAAAATATAAAGGACCATTTGGAATTATACCCATTAATGTTTTGTTTCATATTATTTTGATGATATTTTATAGATTTATTGAAATGGGTATGATGAGAGGCCTTGTTGGAAATTTTTTATTATTGAGAAATTAGTATGGTTTTGGAAGTGTAAGGGAATAGTTGGAAAATATGCATGAATTAAAAAAGAATTTCAAACCTGGTGCGATATGACAGTACAAATGGAACTTGAAAACAGTTTATTATAATTTGGGAACCCTTTTTAATTATTTCCTTGTGTGGGTTATCACGTGGGTGGTGTCAGTGATTGTGGTAGGAATGTTTGGTGGTGGCATGAAAGGTGTATCAAGCATGTGGGAAGTGTCTATGGTTATCAGGTACTCTTATCATGAGATAACTAGAAATAATTTAGAGGATTGATTGATGGATCCTTATTTACCTTCATTATATTGGATCATACCCCATAATATTAGAGGTGCTAGTGGGATGAACCACTAGAATATCTAGTTTAGAGTAGCCATTTTTTTAGTGACTACGAAGATGCACCATATGTTAGAAGATGTGTCTGATTTGTTTACATCCAAGAATTACTTTAGGGATGTTAAATAATTTCCCCTGAATCATTATGTATATATTGTTTACTTATAATTCTTGTTAGACTATATCCCTATGAGATATTTTTTCTTGTTTGTTTCTTTTACATTCTCTCTATCCCCTTATATTATCTTGCTTTTTTATAATTCAGTTTTTTTTTCATGAAATAGGTTTTGTTAAAATGAAAAAATTCTAAAAGATATAAATATATATATTTAAAAATTATATTTATGGAAATATGTACCTTTTTATTAAAAATAGTAAAAATATAATTTTCCCGATATTTTTTAAACTAGTGTTTTTGGACTCTCTCAGGAAAAGGAAATGTATGGATTTTTTGGTTGTTTTCTACTAAGATGTTACGATCACACCCAACTTGTACTATCCAGGGCAGGAAGAACCTATCTATTTATCATGTACATGTATTTGTTTTGGTTTTTTCTTGTTGCTGGTTCATTGGTGGATGAGGGTAACCATTAGGTCACCGAGAGATCATGTTAGTAATAATTTGTCTTGTTTTAATTTAGTTTTTAGTTTGATCATTTTTATTTTTAGATGGATATGTTTTTACATTTAGGGATATTCAGTTGTTGGTTTTCATTGTATGATCCATTTAATTTATTTCTATCCTATTTAATATTGTACCAAATCAGTACCATTGTATTAATTTGATTCCTGATATTAGTTTCCATCCCATGGGAATCGAGAACACGCTTCATACCTTGTCATGGAATGGGTTTGTATTTGGTTCATATGGAATCATGAACTGGTTCATGAAAAATTTTTATCAAAGGAGGCCCTTGTTATTTGTGGTGTCTTGTATTTTGAGATGTAGACTATCATGAATCTAGAGGTATGTACAAGAAGATTGTTGCAATGCACTGCTTGTTCAGATCCTTGAGTTTTAAAGGGTAGTCCGATATTAGAGTCTTTTTTTATTAAGGGGTTAAAATAGTGGCATTTCTATGTCATGTTATGATATCAGTGATTGTGGTGAACCATGTGGTGTCCATGTTCATAGTTCTTGGTCCTCTTAGATGTTATTTATTACTTTGGTGATGGCCCACCACTATTCTTGTCCACTAGTTCCTCATTCTGGTATTTTGGTGCATGTTATTTTCCATTCTAGTATTAGTTTATTTTAGTAGGATGTTTTTTTAAAATTAATGTTATTTTATAAGTGGAAATGATATCTTTCAAACAGTTTTAATTAAAAATGATGAGTCTATAAATTGGAAGTGTTTTAGATGGATAAGTTTTCTAAATTCATGAATATTGATAGTGAAATGGGAAGTGTGACCCTCAATATCCCTTACAAACATTCACATGTGTGTGGGAATATATTTTATGGTCATGTGGGGTCATTGGAATAGACAATGTAAGAGGATGTGGATGAAAAGATATGTTATGTTTCATAGGATTCCATGCGTGTGAAGTTAAAATTAAAAGATTTCTTAAAAATTGTTTTTTCTTTAAAAATTGGGTTATAATTTTGAAAAGAGAGTTAAAGTTTTGTGAAAATGGACTTCTATTTTTGGAATGTAACTTATAATAAAGAAGTTTTGAAAATTGAAATGAAAAGTGTGGTTTCTGGGAGTTGATTTTTGGTTTTTCATGTATGTTAATGGTTTGCGAGTTTGATGTTTTTTCCCAAGTTTCTCTTTCAGACTATGTTTCTAGTTTATGTTGATTATGGTTTTCTAATATATGTGCTGATAAAAATATATTTCCTAAAATGGTACCCAAAAACTACAATGAGTCTTTCTCAGTTTCTTGTCTTTCTCAGTTGTTTCATTCCAATTATAGTGATTGAAGTGTGTTAAAATCAGTAGATTAGATTTTAGAAGTCATGTGTATATTCAAATTGTTGGGAACTCCTGAATACTTGATAGTGCATTCTATTTTGATTTTTTATGGGGGTATATATTTGGATGAATGTATGATTTTTTCTCTAATATAAATGATATTTGGGATGATACAAGAGTGTTTATGTCCATTTTAATTCAATGGTTTGTACCATAGGCGGTGAAGGTAAAGAAGGTGGAATAGATCTTGAGTATTCATCAAGGCTAACAGATAGAGAAGTCCTATGTTGGCCACTTTAAGGAGATGGTATCCTTCACGTGAATGAAATCAACACAAGACTTGATGAATTATTCTATTTTTATCATGGGACTTTATAAAGAGATCAAATAGTGAGGCCTATTTTTTGGAGTTAATAGTGGATATATTGTTTCTTTTTGAGTTGGTTCCTGCAATGCAGATAGTTGGTATTATGGTACACCTTGGTGTCAATAAAGGTTCTTATTTTGAAATAGGTGGGTGTTAGACAAAATTGATTCTAAAAAGGATTCTTCATTGGATTCAGATTCCATCTTATTGGGCCATTCACTAAGGTTCTTCTAGTGTGGTGTGTTTGGTAATTCTAATACTTCATGTTGTAATCCTATAAATACCTATCATCATTGTGGATGTATAGGAAAATTGGGGATGTTTTTTAAGAATATTTTCGTGAAGAATATTTCTTGATAGGAGGAATTAGCTCATGACTGTGGGGTGGAAAATGCATCATACACCATGACCCAAGACACATGCCTCATAGTGAATATTTTTCATGTAGTTAGTTACCACCAGGTACAGGGGGAGGCCTTAACCTAGTTCTTTTATCTAGTGTTGGGGGAATATTGTTTTAATTTCCATATATTGTTTCCTATTTTTTGTGGTTTTTTATCATTATTGAAAGAAGATCAATGGACCTATTTTATTCTAGTTTCTTCTTATTCATTTAATTTGAATCATTAAATGGTTATCATTTTTGTAAAAAAAGTAACAGTTGTGATTGTTTGAAGGTATTAATTTTAGTGGGAAGTGATGATCATAACTTGCGATTACACTCATTATTTGGACCAAGTTCTATTCGTGGGTTTCCCCTGTAGGTTCCGGGCGCAGCGGAAGCACGTTGGTGGGTTTGCCCAACTTTAATTTTAACGTTAAACAATGTTCAATCTGAGATCCGTCATGATATAAAACTCTGAATCTTTGGAATATAATGAAGAATTAAAAGAAAAAAGAAGATTCCTGGAACCCTTGAAGAGGATCATCATATGTTGATTATAATTAATTTAATTAATGCATAAGTATTACCTCGTTGGAATTCTTTCTTCGTTGATGTGTCTGGTCACGATTCGATGATCCATCCTTGCATCGTAGAATCCAAGTATAGGATTCCTCTAGCGGTGATCCACATGTGTTTCACGTATCTCCGGACGTCGCTAAAGGGATCCCCGGGTGCTAGTGCTAAAGAACTTTCGCTTGCGATGTCCGCCTTCGACCGCCTTGATCCGGTGGAGGATCTTGCTCTCGTTACTTGGGGGAGTTCTTGGTGGAAAGGGAATTCTCTTTTTGGCTTGAGTGTATTTCCAAATCCATTGTGCACAACAATGGCTCTACAAAATGTTGGGGTTGCAAGGATAATTATAATCGGGTTTGAGGTTAATAGAGTTATGACAATAAATAAACGTGTTACGCGTTTTATTTATTTCATTAACTCTTATTGAAAACCCCCATGTTGAATTATTAATTCCTTGACATGCACCCATCCTGATTATAATAAATATCATTTATTAAAACAATATTAAATCCTCAAAATCCCAATTGGAAAAACTACACGGCGTGTACTTGTTTTCCATAAAACTACACGGCGTGTATATTTAATATACACGGCGTGTAGTTTTATTTTCCATTTTTCTCCACCACATTTATTAGACCCGGAGTAATGATTATTTATTTCTTAAATAAATGTAACTGCATTACTCTCTAATAAATATATTATTTTGTCCACAATATATTCTCTCGAATAACTAGTGTCAAAATAAATGTGATCACACATCCTTAAATAATTATTAAACCACAGTCGGGAATAATATTTATATAATTTGTTAAATTAATATTTAACTGAGATACATGGACACACTTAGTGTGTGACCCTCTAGGCCTCTTTCTCAGTGGCATTAGGCTGAGCCTGCCTAAAGTCCAAGGTTAGCGTCTAGCAACACGCCAAGGCACCCATAGAGAAAAAAGTTAACGCCGCAATGATGTGTCACCTCCTACAAACGCTTACCGTGTAATATAATCCCTTTGTCTCGATATCTCCAATCAAGTGGGTTGCATGCTAGTGCCATCAACCCATGTGCTTGATTATTCTTTCTTTGACTTCCCGGAATTGAACTTGCCCATACCTTACCATGGCCATGGATTTATTTAGGCTATATCAATGCCATCAAAGGGCCTGAGATATGTACTTCCGTTATGGAACAAAAGGGAAAAATCCTTTCTCGCATTATCTATTAATGTGGTATTAATCGTGATGTACCCAACATATCCTACCTCACTGCGAACAGTGTGTCGTCACAGTTTTCTTCAATATGTATAAGTGCGCGAGTTGTAATACCCATTAATAATAATCTTAAAGTCTAGGGACCAATACTCACGTCTGCAGATAGGAACATCCAATGACACTATGAAATGTGGATTTCCTACTCGCAGGTCTTGTTCTTATAATATCCTCCTGGATATTACCAAGGGCGCACACCATGAGAAGGTGCCTCAATGTTTTATGATTCCTCACCCCTAATGACCTGTAATATTTGTTTCCCTCAAATAATATCATCCAACCATAGAACATACATTCAAGAACAGTGTTATGGCACTTCCGGGTTCTCATCACAGCAGGGATCCGCTACGACCCTTTAATGCAACAGCTGTCCTTAGGACATTATCACATGACATGTCATGCAGAAGAACAATAAATATGTGATAAGTATTTATTTAATTAATAAATTACAATGTAGTTGGTTCTTGACCACCAACTCCAATAGACTCCCACTTGGACTAGAGCCAACTGCTAAAAACCTTTAACCCACTATCTCTCACATGATATTCATGCTTCTGCTATTATAGTCCTTTAGTAATAGGGTCTACCACGTTCTCTTCCGTGGACACTCTGCTCACTACAACTTCACCCCTTTGATAGAAATCTTTCAAGAGGTGATAATTTCGGAGTATGTGCTTTGTCCATTGATGTGACCTTGGTTATTTTGCAAGAGCCACCGCTGTAGTATTATCACAATACAATGTAATTGGATATTTACTTCTAGGCACCACATCAAGATCCTGGACAAAGTTCCGAATCCAAACGGCTTCCTTGGAAACATCAGAAACCGCTATATACTCAGACTCCGCTGTAGAATCAGCGACAACTGGCTGCTTTGAACTCTTCCAGCTCACAGCTCCTCCGTTGAGATAGAAAACATATCCATATTGCAACTTCAGATCATTCTGATCTATTAGAAAACCATCAACAACATGCCCTATGATGAAAAGCTCCTCGTCTCCTCCATACACAAGGAACATATCCTTAGTTATTCTCAGATACTTAAGGATAGTCTTAACAGTAGTCCAATGTTGTTCTCCTGAATCTCCTTGAAATCTTCCTACCATGCTCAGTGCATAGGAAACATCAAGCCTGGTACATAACATGGCATACATTATGTATCCTATAGCTGAAGCGTATAGGATCTTACTCATCCTATCTTTCTCCTGTTGTGTCTAGGGACACATTTTCTTAGAAATATGTAAGCCCTGTGACACTGGAACCAATCCCATCTTGGATTTTTCAATACTAAATCTCTTTAGTATCTGGTCAATGTATGTACCCTGACATAATCCTAGAAGCCTCTTGGATCTGTCACGAATGATCTTGATCCCTAGAATGTAGGCTGCTTCTCCCAAGTCCTTCATGTAGAAACAATTTTTCAACCAGTCCTTAACTGACTGTAAGGCTGGTATGTCCTTTCCAATAAGCAATATGTCATCAACATATACCACTAGGATGACGACTGAATCCCATTAAACCGCTTATAAACACATGGCTCACATTCCTTATTAATGAAACTAAATTCCTTTATGGCTTCATCAAATCGAATGTTCCATGACCTGGATGCTTGCTTCAATCCATAAATGGATTTCTGCAACTTGAAAACCCGTTTAGCTTCACCTGGTGTCACAAACCCTTCTGGTTGTGTCATATAGACATCTTCCTGAAGGTTCCCATTAAGGAATGCTGTTTTGACATCCATCTGCAAAATCTCGTAGCCATGGTAGGATGATATGGAAAGTATAATTCTTATGGATTTAAACATGGAAACTGGAGAGAAGGTTTCATCATATTCAATTCCTTAATGCTATCGGAATCCTTTAGCCACTAGCCTTGCTTTATAGGTTCTAACTTTACCTTCCATGTCCATCTTTCTTTTGAATACCCATTTGCATCCAACAGGCTTTACATCAACTAGTTCATCGACCAGAACCCAAACATGGTTCTGATACATGGAATCAGTCTCAGAATTCATAGCTTCTAGTCATCTTGCAGCTTCTGAGCTTTCTACTGCTTCCTTGTAGGATAGAGGTTCATCATTGTCCAAAAATAATGATTCACCATCCTCGGTGACTAGTAAACCATTTCTCTCTGGTTCCCTTACCTCTCTTGAGCTCCTACACAGTACTTTTGTTTCTGGAACCTCTTCCATGGGGACCTGTGGAACTTGTTCCTGTACCAACTCCGGTGTATCTTGAGCATCAAATTCGTTGAATTCAATCTTGCTCCCACTATCTTTGTTGAGGATGTGTTCCCATTCAAGAAAGACATCTTGTCTGGTGACAGTCACTTTCTTTTCTTGAGGGTTATATAGGTTATATCCTTTCATTTCCTTGGGTTATCCTATAAAGATACACTTCGTGCCCCGAGGTGCTAGTTTGTTGCCTGAGAAGGCCTTAACAAATGCCTCACATCCCCATACATGTGTGTGTGACAAAGTGGGTTTCCTTCCATTCCATAACTTGGATGGAATTCCATTTGCCACCTTAGTTGGTACTCAGTTTAATGTGTATGCTGCAGTTTTTAATGCATATCCCCAAAAGGATAATGGAAGATCTGCATGACTCATAATTGACCTCACCATTTCCAATAAGGTGTGGTTCCTATTTTCACTAACACCATTCCACTGTGGTGTATAAGGAGGAGTGAGCTGAGATAGAATCCCAGACTCCCGTAGAAGATCGATGAACCCTTGGTTCAGATATTCTCCACCTCGATCTGATCAAAGCTTCTTTATCTTCTTACCAAGATGATTCTCTACCTCCTTCTTGAATTCCTTAACTTTCTCTAAGGACTCTGACTTATACCTCATTAAGTAGACTTATCCATATCTACTCAAATCATCAGTAAAAGTAATGAAGTAAGAATATCCACCTTTAACTTCTACTGGAAATGGTCTACACACATCCGTGTGTACCAATCCTAGAAGCTCTATGGACCTTTCACCTTGTCCACCAAAAGATGGCTTGGTCATTTTTCCTTGTAAACAAGCGTGACATCTATCAAGTGGTTTTAGCTCAGTAGAGTCTAAATATCCATCTTGGCAGAGCTTTGTCGAATGCTTCTCGTTCACATGACCAAGGCGGTGATGCCATAACTAGATGTTGTATGTGTCATGTGAGTTTGTTTCGTTATCTATTGCCAACACTTGGTTTTCATAATTCAATACATACAAACCATTATTTAAATGTTCCATACCGTAACATACGTTGTTCTTATAAAAGAGACAACCCTTATTTTAAAATTTGAAAACAAATCCATCCACATCCAAACAAGATACAGAAATTATGTTCTTGGAAACACTAGGCACATAATAACAGTTCTGTAAAAACATAATCATCCTAGTCAGCAGTGAGAGGTGGTAGTCACCAATAGCCAACACAGCCAGCCTTGTGTCATTGGCAGCTCGAAGATCCACATCTCCTCTGGCGATCTTTCTAAATCTACTTGGTTCCAGCATTTGAATAGAGATGTGATCCCCACAAGCTATATCTAATACCCAATGTGTAGAAATAGAAATATTGCACTCGATAACAAATGCACCTTCACCTCCTACAAATGCTTACCGTGTAATATAATCCCTTTGTCTCGATATCTCCAATCAAGCGGGTTGCATGCTAGTTCCATCAACCCATGTGCCTGATTATTCTTTCTTTGACTTCCCAGAATTGAACTTGCCCATACCTTACCATGGCCATGGATTTATTTAGTCTATATTAATTCCATCAAAGGGCCTGAGATATCTACATCCGTTATGGAATGAAAGGGACAAATCCTTTCTCGCATTATCTATTAATGCGATATTACTCGTGACGCACCCAACGTATCCTACCTCACGGCGAACAGTGTGTCATCACAGATTTCATCAATACATCTAAGTGCGCGAGTTGTAATACCAATTAATAATTATCTTAAAGTATATGGACCAATACACCCGTCCGTAGATAGGAACATCCAATGACACTATGAAATGTGGATTTACTACTGGTGGGTCTTGTTCTCATAATATCCTTCTAGATATTACCAAGGGTGCACACCATGAGAAGGTGCCTCAAAGTTTTATGAGTCCTCACCCCTAATGACCTGTATTATTTCTGTCCCTCAAATAATATCATTCGGTCATAGAACATAAATTCAAGAATAATGTCTTGGAACTTCCGGGTTCTCATCATAGCAGGGATCCGCTACGACCCTTTAATGCAACAGCTGTCCTTAGGACATTATCACATGACATGTCACACAGAAGAACAATCAAGATGTGATAAGGCTTTTATTTAATGAATAAAGTAAAAATTAGTTTGTTCTAGACCACCAACTCAAACATCCCCTATATTGGGGGATTTAATTTGTGGGGTTGGTTTCTTATTTATAGTTGGGAGGACTTAGTTGTAGTGGTGATGTTTTTAGTGGGTGTACTAAAGTCTAAATTCATTCATGTTGATTTTTTCAGTATCAGTGTCATAATGATATAAGTTTTGAAGTTGGTGGGGATAGTTGTGTTCTTGTAGTGGGGATAACCCTATAATTTCCTCCCATTGTCATCATGTTGTGGCTTCCGCTAGAATTAGTCGGGTGTGACTTGTGAATTGAATGATCACCCCAAGGGGTTTGGATTTTTTTTGGCTTAGTTCAAATGTGAGGCTGAGTTTTTTTTACTTCATATTGGTTAATTTATAGTTATATAAAGTTATAATAGTGGATATAATTGTCACATACCGACCATTGAATTTATTTTATTTTATCACCTTTTAGCATTGTATAATTTGGTTTTGGTTCAAGTTGAGTAACCAATTTTAATTAAGATGTATTTGAGTTTTTATTAGGAATTTTTTCAAGTTCACTGTTTGGGAACATGGTTTGGAAAACATTTTGACTTCACCCATCTAATCATGTTGTTTGTTTTGGAGTCTAGGGGTAAGGCACGTGGGTTTCACACAGTTTGGAAAACTATGTGGAAATAATTTAGTTTGGATCTATAATAGGAAAGAGGCATTTATCAAAGTTGACGCATGGTCTCAGAAATAGTGTTTCCAAACCTTGTGGGGTTACCCTCATTTCTTATATATTGTTCACGGTTGTTGCAAGGTTGGAAAACCGTACATCAAAACCATTGTTGTTGCCTAGGTCATAAATATATTGTAATTCCATAATCTACCCTCCCATATTTTTATCCCAAATAATAACCCACCATCTTGATCAATTATGACCTAGGAAGGCATTCCAAAACCCCCACTCTCCATAGATCCTCATCCTCCAAGGATTCGACTCCAAGTTTCTAAGTTTATAATATTAGGTTTTTTTCCATTTTTACCTCTTTATCTTCACCTCTATTGATTTATATGTCTTTTTTCACGGGGTTATCTATAAGAATAATACTAATTTCTAGGTATGATGTTTGGTTATATTTCACTGATGTTAGGAGGTTTGGATCATTCCTCAAGCTTAGTTCTTCCTTCCTCGAAGGTTTAATTACATTCACACATCATCGAGGTAGGTGTTTTTGTCCATTTTCATTCTGGAACAACACATTTTGAACTTTTTTATTTTAAAATAATATATAATTTTATTTATTATTTTTTTGTATGATGGTTTTTCTTAGTAAAGTGTTTTTGTGTTGAATAAAATTGGTGGAAGTGGTTTTAAATGGGTTTATTGGAATATGATATATAGTTATGCACAAAACATATTTTGTAAAATTTAATTGTTATTTTATAGTGAAATTGGTTGGTTTGTGTGGTATTTTCCATTAGGTATGTTTTATTACTAGGGTTGGATTATTATTTTTATATTTTAAGTGTAATTTTAGTGACTTTTATGTTTTTGACATTTAAGTTTGGCTTATTGTGTTGATAGAAAAAAAACGTGATGTTAGTTGAAAAAACGTTTTTGGGTGATTTCATGGATACTTGTCGTGTAGCATTAGATGTGGTCAAATCCATGGATGCATGGGTTGGAAACATGGGTGGTAACACAAATGATAGTGGTATTGGATGATTTTTCTCAACTTAAGTAACTGGAATTGAAAACTCTCATCCCTCATCATACATTCCTTATTTACACACTTGACTCTTAACTAAGGGTTCCATTATTTTCAAATGGCTCATGGATATTTTTAAAATATTTTTGGAGATTATGGATCATATGGTACTTTGTAATGTAGTTGGTTTTTAAATGGCATGAAAGATCATTTCCTACCTTTTATCATATTGAGTGTTTGCATCTTGTTTTTTATGTGGTATAGATAAAGGGAACTGAACTAGAAATGTAAAGGCTTATTTCGCATTGTATACATGATAGTAGTGTTTCATATTATTTTACAATTTTTATTATAAATGAACATGTAATGGGAAGGATGAGAGGATATTTTGTCACTTAGTTATATTTTAGAATTAAATGTGTTTTTGGAAGTGTAACGGTCCAATTAGAAACTTAGCTTGCTTTGATAAATATTTTTATAGCTTGTGTGATATACTGGACTAGTTAGATGTTTAAAATGGTTTGTTATATTATTGTATCCTTTATGGAGGATTTACCAATTTGTTTTATCACATAGATGGTGTCCGTGACTGGGGCATGAATTTTTGGTGGAAGCATGTAAGGTGAGTCACTCATACGAGGAATTCCATTTTCATCAGGTACCCTTATCGTGAGATTACAAGGAATATTTTATAGGATGTAGTGATGGCTACTTACTGACCATTATTAGACGATATGGTACACCCCTAAATTTTTAGGGCTTGGTTGGGTGTTCCATTGGACTGGCTAGTTTAGAGTGGCCAGTTGGTTAGGGATGAAGGAGATGCACCATATGCCTATAAGTGAGTCTGATTCAAGTACATCCGTGGATTATTCTAGAAGTGATCTAGAAATTATCATGAATGAATTTATAGATTTTATATTTTTTCATCTTCTACTTGGATTATATTCCCTTTAAATATTGTTTTCTTGTATGTTTCATTTACATTTTTCTTTTCCCCATTGTATCATTATTTTGGATTATTTTAAATATGAGTTTCTTCTTTGAAATGGTTTATGGGAATTGAAAACATTTTTGAAAATATAATATGTGTGTGTTGTTTTAAAAATATGTTTTATTGAAATATGTGTTTTTTATTAAAAATGGTTGAAAGAATATTTTAGAAATATATTTCATACTAGTGTTTCTTTTCAGTCTTGGGAAATGAAATTAATATATTATATGGTGGTTACCTACTAGGATTTTAGGCTCACACCCTACTTATAAAATTTAGTGTCAGTAGACTGGGGTTTTTTTGTATGTGCATGTTTTCATTTCTATTGTTCCATTTATTTGGTTGGTTCATGGATGGGGGTGACCATAATGTAACATAAAGATCATGTGAGTTACTGTTTTTCATGGTTTTTCTTTAATTTTATTTTGTTCTGTTCAATTTTAATCAAGATCTAGTGGTACATTTAGTGACATTTACTTATTGGTTTTCACAGTGCGTTTAGTTTTATATATTTTGATCCTTTTTTATTTTGGGACAAATCATTCCTGTTGTATTAATTTGATACCTGATGCTAGTTTCCAACATTTGGGGATCGATAATTCTCTTCAGACATTCTCTCAAACCATGTCAGATGTCATGTTGGATTCTATCCAGGCCTAGTTTATGACATTAATGGTCTATATGATAAGGTATGTCATAAATTCAAAGTTATGAGTAACAACTTTGTATTGTATATGTTGTAATGTTAGGGTAATAATACACATTTTATCTGGGGATTATGACAAGAGAACACTTGCGACTATCATTGGAATATCCCTATGTTTTAATTTTAGTTATAGAATACCTTATTGATGTTTTGGTAAAGTGAAGGTTATATTATTCCCCTAGAAATTTCATCCTTCTCTCTATACTGTATGTAGCTCTATGCTATAGAATAGATATATCTATCGATAATAAATCCAAATAGGAAAGATCATGTATTAACTAATTTTTCACAAGGTTCAAGTCAAAGAAGGATAACTTTACTCCTGGTTTGATACGATCAGGGGATATTTTTTGGTTAATAATCAATCTCTATATAAGACATTATTAAGGATAAGGAATATGAATATGGCAGATAAACTAATTGTAATGTGAAAATCTATAACATAGATTCAAATGTCGAGAATCATATTTTAAGGTACCTATTAATTGATATATTCTTTCCTAGATAAAAAATAATATAGTTATTGAGAGAATATAATTAATTGAAAATTTTGTTTAGTATATTTTATTAATTTTTATGTTAATTTTGGAACTTTATATTATTAAATATGTTAATAATAATGAGATAACCCAAATCAAAATTACATAGGTAGATCCAAGAATTACATAGGCTAAACTAAGGGTGATATAGTTGAAATATATTCTAATATAAATTCAGTTGTAAAAAGAATAGGCTAACATGATACTTTTATAAAGTGAGACATATTGGGGTTTAATATATAACTGTTTATTTATGAAAATTCTCTAGGAATGATCACCACTCATGTTAACTCATTCAATTTTACAAATGGATGAATCCAGAAGAAACCATGTTACTAATTGATTCCATGTACAGTGAAATAAATATATTAATGAACAAAATAATGAAATAAGTTGAAGAGTGTTAAATCAGGTGATTATTCCCAACAGACTATAATGAATTATGATTAACATGGTCAATATAGATAAAATTATATACAGACCAAATATAGGAAGGTTTAAATCTCAAAAAAATTAGGTTTCCAATATAATGATGTAGATTCAATTTCTTATATATCAATAATAAGTGAATTATTATGGTGTAAATTTAAAATAAAGGGATAGATAAATGTTATAAGTGTGGGGATGGATGTAATTAGATGCACAAGTGAAAGGAAATGAGGAGATATACAAAAATATTTTTCATCAATTATAATATTTTGGATCATTATATGATTTAATGTCCCAATCTAAGGGCCAATGAAGGAAATAATCCATCAAAATAAAGAGAAAAAACGAAAATCCTATGAAACCACTAGTAATGTAGTGGATACTGAGTTTTTTTCAAAAAAATTATACTGTCCTTTTTTCATTTATTTTTCCTCCAACTAGTTGATTTTGAGTTATAAATTAAAACACCTACCTATATAGTTATTATAAGAATAATTTATATGGTATCAAGAATGTTTTTCCTAATTGATGTAGATATTATTCATTTATCTAAATTATATGTGAATTTATTAATGGATTATATCTCATTATAAAGAACTTATTATTAATTTTTAAACTGATAAATCTCATTTCATATCAATAATTAGATATGTTCTCATTTAGTGGTGTGTGGTTAGTTATCATTTTCCTATAGAGATCACTCTGATCATACGAGTCAATTCTTTATGATGCAATTTATTTATGGTGGGACATTGTAACACACTAAAATCATAACATATGATTATCATTGAATAAGTTAGTGGTTCTGAAAACATATTTTATTAATAACAATGTTGAACTACAAAGAAATTGTGATATGTTCAAACATCTAAAATATATCCATTGAGGTAATAAAATTTATTTTTATTATGAAAATTATAAAAAATATACAGAATTAAATAAAAGTTACTTTTAATATTAATGATGTTCAATTTGTATAACTAAAATTACTAATACGGTCATTTTATGTATAAAAAATTATTTTAAAATATATCCTTTTATGCAATATGCACTTCTATTTAAAGAAATATTTAATTATTAATGATAAGATATATTATATATCCATGAATGTTCCATATTAATTGAATTATGTATTAATATAAAATTTTAATGAGAGTGGATAGTACACAAAGATGTTATTTTCATATAAATACATTTTTACTTTATATCTCACCTTTTTATTAAAAATTAGTTTTCTAAAATTTAGAATACTAATTTAAAATTTTAAAAAAAATTTGATAAATCATTTTAATATTTTATTAACATATTTTATAATTTTATAAAAAAAATATTTTTAGAAGAGTACTGTAAAATTTAAATTATAGAATTAACATGATTTAATGAAATTATTTTGAAATAAATATCAGTTTTAAATGAATTAAAGAAATTTCAATGACAATTTTTTTTATATTTTACATTATATTATTTTAAAATGTATATGCACTTATTTTACATTTTAGAATATATGTTATATTTTTTAAAAAAAATGATTTAATACATTATATATTTAGTATTTTATAATTAATTTATCACACTTTTATTAATAGAATCAATGAAAATTGACTTAAAAATTTTAACTATTAAGTCAAATTTATTTAATCTAGACACATTTATTTTAAGATATAAATATTATGTTACTTTATATGAAAACTAGGTATTGCAGTCAAATCATACATGTAAAAAGAAATAATTCAAAGGAATGTGGGTCTAGGACATGTTAAAAATAATTTATTAATAAATTTATTGAGATACTATTGACATTATACCACTCTATAATAAATTATTATATATTTTTGGAGCCACTTGACATGTTTAACATGTGACCATTTATCGTAATATGATAGGTTTACAAGAATGGAATTCTGCACAATTATAAAAGGGGCCTCTCAACAACCTTTTAATAAAACACTGAAAATTATATTTCCACCTGAAACCCTACCCTTTTACCTCCCCTATAATATTTTCTCCCTCTTTTGATCATATATTCCAAATATGTTATCCAATTCTTTATGATTTTTAAGTATCTCTCAATGAAATCTGGAAGTGCTTGGCGCGAGTTCTAATTTTTATATAACTTCATTATTTTCAATTTTTATTTTCTAATTAATACTGGAAAATTGATGTGTAATTAAATTTTTATTGTTTAATTAATTAATGTTATTATTTTATGGTAATAATCATTAAAACATTTTCAATTTTATATAAAGAAAACTAGCGATGTTTATACATTGTGAGGACTACTGGCCCCATGAAGTAATGTATTTCCTTTTACTTAAAAAATGATAAGGTTGTTCTGAATGGTGAGTATAAAAATTTATTATGATATCTATTTCTCTAAAATTATTCCATAATAATAAAATATATTACCCCTTCCTTCTAATTTATAAAAATGAAACATCATCATTCCTTACATGAGGACCGTCGCCTAAATGGAATGGTTTTTTCTGTATTTCATCACATCCTTACATGGATGATCATGAAATTTGTTTTAATAGGTAAATATTATATTTATGATATAATTATGGTTTTTTATGAAAAAAATTATATCATATTAATGAAATTATCAACAGAAAATTATTATTACATGAATTATTGAAATTGAATGTAGTAATAAGAACTCAATATATTCTTTCTAAGAAATGAAATTATAAAAATAATATCCTATTTATAATTCTTCAACAATCAAATATATCATATTAATAATAACCAGATAATATCATTATGCTTTGGGTATAATTATATTATAACTAAATATATTCATAATCATCCATTAATCACAATAATTTCATGTTTTGGTCATCTTAACCTATAACATAAACAATACTATTCATTTATATATTTTATGACCATGATAACTTATTTATTGGTATAAAATGAAAAAAATATTTTTTTTTTCTTGTAATTTTATTACAAAATTTAATTCCTAATTAAGAAATCACCCATTGTTTATATAGAATCACAGAAAGATGGTCATTGTGGATTTTATCATCATGAATCGTAACCATAACTACTATAAAATGAGATTTTAGCTTTCTAAAATATATTATAAAATCTATTCTATTGTGTTAGATGAGGTGAACCATGAATTTCATATTTCCTCTTATTAGATTAATATTTATAACATATCATCATGATCCACAGTAGAATAGTAACCATTTATTTTCTACCAAAGCTTGGATACATAAAAGACATGTAAAAAACATTTATATCATCCCCTACTAATTTGTTCGAAATTTTTACCCTTCATAGAAATATGAAACATAAAACCATTCTCCATATCTTGGGGAAAAGGAAACATAGAAAGGGGTGATTTTAGATTATTGGTATGGGTAAATAAGGGAGATATCTATCAATAATAATTTTTATGAATAACACAAACATAATGGTATAAGAAAATGTTCCAAAAATTTAAAAATCATACCTATTAATTCATAAATAATAATCATGAATCCCCAAAAAAAGTGTAGAGTTCATAATACACTAATAATAAGGGAATCAAAAACCATAACCCATGAAAGCATAACATTGAAAAAATACAATGTCATCAATGTGTGGTATAATGTGGGGAAAAATAATATTCATAATAATCCTATTTCATGGATACCCAACAAGAAATTCATTACATGTTAATATTAGGATAACCACCCAAGTACCACTTTGTACATGGAATAACAACACATGTAGCCTGTTGTAGGAGTGAGAAAACCTCATATATACCATGTAAGGTCATAATATATTACTATTTATATAACACATTTAAGGTATATAATATAAAAACATTTCATATAATCACAATTAATTGATATTTACTCGATAAGAACAATGAACCATTTAACATTTCATCATCACATAACATATGGAAAAGAAAAAGAGTTTAATAAATAATTAATCATTGTAATAAATAATGATCAGCAGAAATAATAGAGATTTTATAATAGAATAATATACATAGTGAAGAATAAGTAACATCAAATCATGTTATCATGGACTCTAAATTACATTGAAATATCACTTCATTATTTCATGAACAAAATACCATCTTTTTAAATAAATTATTTCAAATATAAAAAATTCCAAAAATATTAACCAAGAGGTTTTATTATAAAGACATCATGTAATATTTCAAGGTATAATTAATTGAAATGGGTAGGCATGTTTATGTGACAATTAGTTTGTGTGGTGTACATGAAAACATGTACTATATTCACAGCATTGGTAAAAATTACATCATTCAAAAAATGTTGAGAATATTCCTTTTAGAAATTTTTATATATTGTATATCCAATTTAAACGATCATTTTAAAATAATATTAGATTAGTAAAAACATTATTGATATCATTTAATGAAAAAAGAGACAAAGAAGTAAATATTCCTAGTTTAATAGAAAAACAATTTTTGTTTTACAAAAATAAAATATTTTGAACTATTTAGTACATAGAGAGAGGAAAATGGATAGAAAATGTTTCATTTATAAAAATAAAGACTTTAAATTAAAAGAAATATTATTTTTTTATGGATAGATCATATAACATCATCATCATAAGATTTATCATAACCAATCTTGTTAAAATGTGATTGTAATGTAAAACCTTTTCCTCAGGTATGACATTTTTCCTAAGAACTCTAACATACAATAAAAAAAAATTAAATTTATTATGATTATATAATAAAAACATATTAATACATAAAATATATTATATTTTATACTTATAATATCTAATTTCTAAATTATTTATTATTAATTATTAATAACATTATTCTAGGTGATTATAGTTTAATTATTAGGAAAGTTTCAATTTGGTTGTTATGGTCCATTAATCTTCATTATAGTTCGATAATATCCATTATATTTACCATGATACAAATATATTTTATATTCATTATATAAATATTTATATACTTCTATAAAATGAAGAGATAAGAAATAAATTACACCATTCATGGAGATGGTAGTTTGTATGTACACATAAACAGTGTTTTCTTTTTATAGAGAAAAAAAGAAATAAAAGATAAATAAAATTTAATCATTACTTAATAATAATCATATCATAAATGAAATACATATTTATTAATCCCAAAATTATATATGTCAATGTGATATAGTTATTGAAAATAAAACATTCAGTATATGAAAGTGGTTGTCCACGTGTAGGCATAATCAATTATATAATTTCTCTTCTGATTTAAATTAAGTTCACAATGTTTGTGACATAATCATAATATAAACGCATTATATTAATGATACTATTTTAATCCTATTATTTTTGGTATAATATGATTAGATAAGGTCTAAGGGGAAATAAAATTGAATGATATTTTTTATGATTTTTTCTTGTTCTTTGAGAGATATCCTTAGGAATACACCTTAATACTTCAAATATTGGTCTAAAGAGGATAAAAAGTGATATATAATGAAGGTAAGGAAGCCTTTAATGGAATATGGTATATATATGATGATTTATCTAGATATAAATATAAAAAAGTTAACAGACTAGGTGCCCTTTTATAAGTGAGGGAGTGGACACACATGGCCTTACAGAAAATATTAAAATAACAGAACATAACATAACATTTCTATGAATGTGAAATAAAAGTTAAAATTAATTAAAGCTGATTTAATATATGTTTTAAATATATTCAGTAAATATTTTATATTTATGAATTATTATGTGTAAATATTACCATTATCTCATATATAACCCCCTGTAAACCAGTTTTATCATTATCATATTTAATAATTTTTTACTGTTATAATTATTTATTATGACCAGAAAAAAAAGTTTAAAAAATAATAAAATTTTATTTTTTGATTCAAAACATGGAATCCTTTTGAGGAAATTTAATTTTCTTATGTGGTGGAAATTATTTTTAAAACAATCATGAGAAAATGACGGAAACCCCCTTTTTTGATTTAAACCATTTAATCGTAAAAAAGAATTTATATTCATTTTATTTCATGTAAACACAATCAAATGAATGATAAAATATTTGATGGGATTTTTAATTTAATAATTTGATTTAAAACCTTAATTAATAAATATTCATTTATTTATTTATGAAAAATATACTTTTTCACACATTAACGAAATTTTATTAAAAATAACACTTTTTCCCATTAGATGATTATATAAATATTCACATATTTTATACAACTAATTTATCTATTTTTATTAATATATCACAAATATATTTTATCAAAATAAATTTTAAATTGCGATAAATAAATAATATTTAAAAAGTTACATAACGATTAAAAAACACATTCTATTGAGAAATTGGTCTTTTCCCCATTAAATACTTTAATTAATGATTTAATTAATATTTCAATTGAATTAATCAATACATTTTAATTTTGTAAACTATTTATATAAATATTTTTATAAATAATTTAATCCAATAGATACCCACTAGTCTAACGACTATTTTATAAAGGTATACTATATAACATGTCCATTTAGACTCTGGGTTGCATGTAATGAAAGATTTCAAAGCCATCATGTTTAATTAAAAGGGAATATATATAAAATCATGGGTTTTTACATTAGATTAAATAATAATGATATAATTTGGGAAAAAAATATCCACGAATAAAACATCTATGAAACTAGTTCAAAACAATGATGATTACTTACACCTAGTTTTGAAAATATGTAAAATAAACACTAATATATATCTTTGTGTGTGTGTATTTTTGTTTTTGTATGTAGATGACTATAATCATGGATTATAATTGATTATAGATATGAATATGTTTCTTTGGAATGTATATAATCAAATCACATTAATTACTCTTGACATTTGGTACATATACATACTGAATTAGGTCTGAGGTATGTGTCTTAATCACAAATTCATCTCTATGAGACAAGTTTTGTTCTATGTATCTAATTTCATTTTTTTGTTTTATATTATTCCTATTAGAGATATCACATCCTTATTTAAACTTTCATAAGTCTATGATATGTTCAATTATAACCCTTTCTTCGAAGGTCTACGGATTAAAATGTTACTCAACACGTAGGGTTTCTTTGTAAAAATACTTAATTACATGAGAAATTTTTATATTATTAACCATATTTTCCATTGAATGGAGCATTAATCACTGATTGATGTATCTTTATAATATTTTTTTTTAATTTTATAGAATTACTAGGCCAAACCATTTTCTTTTCATCAAATAACTTTTGAGCCTATTGTTTCCCTCTTTGTAAGGATTTTTGGTTACTCAATTTTTATTCATTAATTTATGATATTTTATCTTATAATTATTTCTTATAAATTTATTAAATTTTTGTATTTTATTTTATTTTTTGTTTTTTATCTTGTTTATTTACATTAATACAACATATAACCCCATTTTTAAATATATTTTATATCAATGAATATGTTTCTTATAGGATATATTGACAACTGTAGTCCACATTCTTAGTGTTAAGTTGTTTCATCATGAAAATATAAATTTTATTCTCGGGTTCATCACCAAATTATTTTATTATATGTTATTTTTATCCACTTTGGAAAAATTATGTTTTAAAAAATAAGGTATATCTTCTCTTTTTACTATATGTTTGATCAAAAAATGGTGTTTTCAAAGTATTAAATGGGTTTTTTTTCATTTTTTATAATTTTTTTGTCTTCATCATAAAATTTATTTTTAAAATAATGAATCATTTTAAAGGTTTTATTGTTCAATATTATTTCTGAAAGTGTTTTCTCCAAAATATTTTAAATATTTTGTTCAATTTTTTTTGAATGTGGGATGTATGTTTTTATTTTACATAAATTGTTAAAAATTACTTCTACAATATATTTTATATTTTAACATACACTATCCTTTCACAATAAAATGTATTTTACATCATGAGAGTCTTATTTTAGGATTTTAAAACTAATATAAATATAATAAAATGGGTTAAACTCATGGTATAAAATAATTTTCTTCTAAATCCCTTATTTTATATACTACTTCAGTAAATATTTCAACGAAGGTGGATTTAATTTATGTCAACATCATTCTTTGTTCCCATTTTTACGTTGGGGATATGTTCTATATAAACCATCCAACATCATTCTGTGGAAGGATTATGATAATGTAAATCTAGTATTGAATTTACCATATAGTCATTACCTTATATAGCGTAATCATGTCATTTTACAAAATTATGATTGCAGAATTTTCCCAAAGAAATGAAGTTTATTAATAGGTGAAAATGTATTGAAATAATTACAAATTAAGACTACTAACACCAGTCGATTATGTATTGATAATCTGTATTTTTTATTATTTTGATAATAATGTTTTTATTCTTCTAGTGGAACCTTAGGTAATGATATGAAATATTTTGTTTAACCATATAATAAATGAATTATATTTAATAATTTTATGGGTGGGTTCCATAATTTTATAACCCATATATTCAGAAAAATATCCCATGAGGCCGAAAATCTAGGGTCTCAATGTATACATCTCCAACATCAGTATGGTGACTATCATAATTCTGGAAAACTTGTTTAGGATTCTTGTAATTATACGTTCCACAACTATGAGACCAGTAATTATTTATATCCATGTTTTTATTTTTTATCTTGGATATAACATGTTCTTGGTTTTAATTGATTGTTTCTTAATGTCATTTCTAATTCCTATGATATTTTTGTTACTGGAATATATTTTTTACTAATCTAGTAACTTTTTTCCATTAAAAATCATTTTATCTCTATATTATTTTATTTTTACAATAACCAGGTAATAATTATAAGTAGTACATGTTACATATCTCAAAGGAAATAACAAAGGGAATAATTTTTAAGATATTATGAAGTCTCATTATTAATTAGTCTGTATCGTATATATTGTGAAAAATGTACTTTTGAAAGAATGAAACTAAGGGTTGTTACCTAGTGTTTTATTCCATTTATATACATATTTAAACCTAAATGTTATAAGGAATATATGTAAAGTAATATTTTCTTAATTCCATGTAATTTTGGGATCAATGTGTCTAATATTCTATTATTAGTATCAATGCCTGTCTAAAAAGTGAGTATTTTGGACCATCGATTATGGAGTGTGGGTCAAAGGAATTGCATCTAAATCAAAAATTATAATTATAAATAATTAACAGTTCCCAATTTAATGTAATTTTTAAAAAAATTTAATTTAAAAAAACATGAAAAATTCAACTAAATTAATACCTTCCTTGAAATAATGAGAGATTACATGAAGATACCATCTCAGGATTTACTGTTACAAAGCCCCACCGATTATCTATATTCCATGAATGATTCACTCAAGATGAAATTGAATCAGAACCAAACCCATAGTTGGGGGGGCCAAAATCATCCTCTTTTAAGGAAGATTACGATGTGGCGGTGGAGTTGAGAAAAGGAATAAAAATCAAAACATTAATGAATTCATATGATAATAACATAAGATCAAGGGGATTAAAGAATTAACCAAATGGAAAGGGTTACCCAAGTTAGTTAATGTGTTGTAGATAAATGATAGGGAAAGGGTATAAAATCCAAGGTGTGAAAGTAGTAAAATTCTTTTATTTAAAAACTATAGATATATAACCTGGTCTGGTCACACAATTAACTGAACTAGGCAACAACTACGCACCGTCCACCGCCCCTTGAATGGTTTTTCCACATAGTTTACTATAAATGATTTAAATATACAAAATAGTAATAGAAACCCTCTATAAAGCCTCACACGATTGATAAATGGTTAATATACAATTTTGTGGAAGCCTTACACCCTAGATATAAAATTCACTCACTCTACGTGGTCTTCTCCGGAATCATTAAGGGTTGGGACTAACCATGTGAAATCCAAACTACAAAATTTTTCATGAACAAAATGATCTCAAATCACATTTATTATCATTGTAATGCATTGTTTTCACTACATGTTGTACACCAAATCATATGCTCAACTATAAAAATATCGAAAACTCCATCTCGCACATGAAGATCCCAAACTATTCCCAAGCACTCATGATATCTCTTGAGTCTCAAGGTGTACCAAAAAATTCCAAAATGACATAGAAACTCTTATAATTTTAATTAAAATATTAATTTATTGAAAATCCACTCAATATGAAACAAATTCATGTTCTTACATACTTTTATAAAACACAACGACAAGGATCATTAAAATCCCTTCATGATAAATACTTCCCACCTATGGGAAGGCTCAATGGATAAAAAATTTACATTCATAACCTACCCTAGTTTAAAAATAACCAAATAAAATTTATGTTGTGATTATCAATGACAAACATGATTCCACTATGAAGCTCTCGAAACAATTACAAGATACACAAGTTATTCCTTAAAAAGAAATAGAATGGCCCCTAAACTACCTAGAATGCATCTCAAATGATGTTCCTAATGTATTTTCTAACTCCACTCATCTATAGCCGCAATAAAACTCTAATGGTAAACATTATTAATGAGTCACTAAAAAACTTAGACGTAGATACCAAGGAAATAATGAACCATTTTGACATGAGGGTCTCACTAACACCACACATGATCATAATGAAAATATATCGACTCCATCCAATACCACATCTAAATTCTATGTCAATTATTTACCATAGAACCATATCCAATAAAATAAAATCACACACCATTACATAACCTCTATAACTAACCCATAACTTGGATAATTCTCCCCACAAATGGAGTAACATCATCAATGCATTGGAAAAATACCCATTCACCATGGATCAGGGTCCATCAATTACCAATTTAATTTTTGTATGAGGTTGAATTTCTCAAATGAGAGAATGAGAAAAAATATATCATCCACCACCCATCCCTAGTTCATTATGAATAATATCATCCAACTAACTATGGGGGATCCCCACCATATTGTTTCCTATACACCTCTTCTTGAGAACAAATCAAAATCATTCCACCATGACAATGGTAATTTATTTTCATTAAACCTAAAAAACTATCGATTGTACCACACAAAAACAATAACAACAATTCATGAACTAAAAAAAATAGAATAAACTAGAAGGTGTGTTCCACCAAGAGTAAACTACTCAAACACACCTTAGAATAATAATTGTATATTTCCATACAAAATAATTAAAGAAAATCCCCATGCTAAAATAATACATGTCTCCTAGAACCCATTCTATAAAACATAAATCATTTAACTTTATCATATCATAGTTTATCTCTATAAAAACTGGTCACCTTTAGTACTCAAATATAAAAAAACAAGGAACCTCATACTATAGTAATGGGTAACCACATGACAACTCACCACCTATGCATAATTTGAATTAAAAGTGTCCCACCATACCCAGATCAAACCCTAATATGTTCACCAAAACAATATGTATAGAAATATAACTAAATATTTCTTCTCATGATCCCTCAAAAACATAGTCACTCACAACACTCACCCTCAAAACTATGGTAACTGAACCCCAAAAAACATGTCTTATGTATCCAATGCCCTCATCATCCCCAAACTAGAGCTCCCAAATCCCACACCAATGTTGAAGGTACTCAATGAATCCAGTAATGACGTGAATACATATACATTCCAAGTAAATGTCACACCATATTATCCACATGAATTATAATAAATATAAAATAATTCCCTCAAATTTGAGTAAAATAACCCAAATGATCTAAATGTGAAGAGTCCACAAGGGTTATTGAAAAGACTATGAAACACTAGTCATTAGTTAAATAACTAAAATACAGTCTTATGAAATGTGAATCCTATGTTGATAGTATGATAAATGAATATATAAATATTTACACAATGCACCATGTACAGTTATAAACATTAATCCATAAATACCAAAACACAAGTTCATAAAACCTGGTGAAATCATACATCTATAAAAACAAAGAAAAAGAAAATATATCATTACCATGGTAACTGATACTTTCCATCAGTAATGTCACTAATAAAAAACCAGTCTGAGGTATAAGGAAGGATCTATCACAACTATAAGCCACCTATCTACCAACTCCCCAAATTTGGAAACCAAGACCATCTTTCATATTATTTTGTAATGAATCATCCCAGGTCAACGTGTCATTTCCCCTAATAAATTTCCACAAGGCCTAAAGCTTAACTCTCTTTATGTAAATGTATTCAGAACAATGTTCAGGGTCTAAAAGATATAATGGGGAGATTATATCCTCAGTTTATTTTTAATAGAAATAGAAATAAAAAACAATATCAAAACATGAGAATCATTTTATAGACTATTGATTAAAAATATATGCATGTTATAATATAGTGGAATTTGATATAAAACTATATAGACTAAAATCATGCTAAAATGTAATAAAATTTTATTCCCCAAGGTTGATAGATATTAAAAATAATCAACATGAATGTAAATATGCAAATATATACTACCAACTCTGAGTTGAACTAAATGCCTGGTCATTGGAAAAATTTTGAGCTATATAATAATGATCTTGAGACTATATGTGAGTGATTATACTATATCATGCAACACAGGGAATAAAAACCCCACAATGTGCATCTTATAATCAATATGAGAGAAACGAAAGTGTTTTTATGCACCCCTAGGTTCATGTGTAGTTGGTTCGAAAAAAATCTCAATAGGTAATGCCTAATGCTGAACCTATAATGTTATGCCATAATAAGTGTAGGAAAAATGTTATATAGCCTACCAATTTTAATATAGAAAAATGGTATATTAAATAAATTACTTCAAATGTTAAATGGTGTTAAATAATTATTTAACACATCATGGGATCTAAGGTGTCAGTCAAAATAAATCTACCCATACATCAGACCCATTTAAGATGATTTATAACTAGTGTCTCACCCCATCACATAACACTTTGCATCTACATGATCTAAAAGGAATATCCAAAAAAATGAATCATACATGAGTGTAGGATCCTAAGAAATCACTATAGGTGTTTATATTACAATACAAAATTTTTCCAAGATTTAGGAATCCAATTGCATAATTCTAAATAGTGAGGATAACTCTAATAATAACGAACGATCTTATTAAAATCATGAAAGTGTTGCAGAACTAACCGAAAAATAAGAATATATATTCAAATAAGGAATATCCCCCAAATTTAGTCCAAGGAAACTTCTAGAACCATGGACACCCAAACTATAGGAGAGTTAAAACATTTATTGACCTATGGGTGGGTATAATCCCTTTTTAACCACAATTGACTATTTATTCCTATCTGACTATATCCTGGAAATGCAGGATAGAAATTAATAAATATTAAATCGAACCAACTATATAATGATATCCCAAAAGCCTCATCTAACACCTAATCGAGAGTAATAAATACCTCAAACATCCTATAAAATGGTAAATAAGGAATGGGGGATAAAATCATAAAAATAAAATGGAATACACAACCATAAAATACTTTATCTCCACCATTTGGTTATATTGGGACACTCAACGACACCAATATTAAGAATGAACCTACCACTCACTAGGTAAACTAAAATAATGGGGCTGTCATGTTACCATGTATCACATCCATCTCAAAACACATGCAACATCTAGGGAAAAAAATTCTGAACATTAAATATAGAACCCTTCACATCCATGGCTAGTAACTGACCCATTGTGGATTTTATATGAAACACCCTAACTAAAAGGGGTAAACCAAAATTATCAATAAATGAAACCAAAAATATCACTAATCTGAAACCCAATAATAAGGGAATCATATAGAGTCTTTCAATTCAATATAAATCCACAACTCAATAGCATCATGTCTTAGTCATCAACCTAGATATTAAACCAAGCTGAAAGGATCCAACTGAAATATACCCAAAGTAAGATATTATAACCCTCACATTCATAGGGACTGATAAAATGTTCCAATTACCTAAGTACAATAAAAAGAAACCTCAAAATAAACCCCCTTTGGTATCCTAATATATGTAAGCATTTCATCCTACCTTTCCAAAATCGATCAAATAACTTCCATGAATCCCCATAGAACCTCATATAACTGGTCTTCCAAAAGACCCATCACACAAAACTAGGTTTTAATTGTATATATATATGTATATATTTAATAAGAAACCTTATATAACACTATGAAAAGTAAAACATTGACCACATGACCCAAAACTATTGGATTTCAAAAAATAACCCTTAAAGGGATCCTCCTAACTAATCTCGATAAAACCTTGTACCAATTCTATGGCCCCTGGGCACCCATAAGACTCAACATCGCATACCACCCATGAAACGACATAGAAAAGGGACTATAAATGATCCCTCTCATGGTTCATAGGTTATGAGTAAATTCAATAATATCGCATTCTCTTCCTATAAACATCCCCCAAACATAATAGGGTGTTTCAAGAAAACCCTATACAGGGCCCCCAAAATCGATTCCTTTCCAAAAAATAGTTCCCAATTACCCAATAGGTTATCTAAATTGTTGAAAACTATTTGAAAATAACTAATCAATTTTTTTAAGGAAAAAAACTCTCAACATATATTAAATGGTAACCAAGGATTTCTTAGTACGAAACATTTACTCCAATAAGAAATCATGATCATAACTGAAGACATAAATAAAAATTAAAATGATCAAAATAAATATAAATGAATTAATTAAGTAAACTAAAATTGGAATAAACAATAAATCTGCACTAATATGCATTATTTATTTATAACTATGAAAAAAACTATAGAAGTTCCGTAATTCACCACTAATACCAAGCATAAGGAAAACTATTTCAAAATATTAAAATTACTTAGAAATCAATTGCATTTTTATATTAATTGAATGAAAATATTTATAACCATGTTACTCCACTAAAACAAAGATTGAAGATTTTCTAAAACAATCTTAGGATTTCCTCTTACAATGATACTATAATTATTCATAATAAATTCTTAATTACCCCACATTCAGGTGGAAACATAATAGGAATCCTAATAGATTGACACCAAATAAAACTATTAAAAAGTAATCATAAGAAATGGATTTGAGATAAATTACCTATCCACAAAACACTGAGTCAATTATATGAAAATGTACAGAAATCATGGTTATTAACGGAGGAACAAATAGGAAATTATTTCATAGGTTTCACAACACATGCAAGAAAAATGATATGTTTGGATAACAAAATCATGAGGGGAAACATTGAAAAATACAATTTTATATAAAACTAGAAAGCTCATAAGACTTGGCCACAAAGATCAATAATCCAAAAAACCTCTAATATATAATAAAAAATCTTTTTCATGGTCAGGTTTCAGAGTCTACTAATAATTTACCAAAAATGAAAAATAATAATGGAAGCCCTATTTAACATCATACATGTTTTCCATATGGTTCTTCTGTAACTATGTGAAAGATATGCACCAAGAAAAATAAATCTACCCACCACATTTATATTGAACATAACTTATCACAATTAATTATAAGAAGTTTATGAATGAACAAAATGAACATAAAATTACCTAATCTTTATATCTATGCATGGTTTGAAATTACTTGTGAAAACTAAACTGTGTGGTATGAAAAAAATAGATTGAGAATAATATCTTATGCCTAAATATTATGAGTTTCATCCAGGGACCTATGATACATCTTGGGATTCAAGAATCACCAAAAACACATCCATAATTATTCTCCAAATCTCTAAATTCAAATTCAAATACCTATTAACAAAACCATCCCTTGAGAAGAAAAACATTCAAATTCCTACTAAATTTTAAAAAAATTAATAACATAGATCAAAAAATGAAATCAATAATATTTACTATATATTTTGGATTTCTAGTTTTGATCTACTTATTTTTAAAAAAAATTAGTTTTTTTATATTATTTTTGATATATGTATCCATTGGAGTCAGGAACCACTCCATTATATTTCATTCTTTCTCACATAAAATAAAACTTTCATCTAACACAATATTAAACTCTTGACAAGGAATTATTTACCCTCAATTAAAATTTCTATATTAATAAATATGCATGAAATTAGTTGTTTTTATACAATAACTATAATGAAAAAATTAGGATTTTTAATCGTCAATCTACTTAACTAAAATTTCTTCCAATCTATTATATTTTTTTGAAATAAATTTTTTTATTTAAAGAAAATGTGTCATCAATATATCTCTATTCACCTATTTACTTTATTACATCATGGTTAAATCATTATCTTAATCATCATAATGAATCTTATTGGGAAACATAGTTGTAAAGTTACCAATCATTCCACATTATAATAAAGAAAGATATTTTCCCACCGAATATTTTCCCCATTATTTTTGTTTATGAAACATAGTGACATAACCTATTAAAATTCATTATTTTTGGATCAGATTCCATATATATGTTCTTATTATCCTTGAATTCCAATTAAAATTATTTTCCTTTCTAAATGTCCCCATTATCTTTGTTCCTCAACAGATGTACAATGTGAGTATGGTAAAGAATATCTGACATAAGAACCTTGGAATTCTTATCCTCTAGAATATATATCTTTTAAATAAACAAAATTGATAATATCCTAAAAGCATTATTCATGATCTTTACATCATTGATGGGTTCTATTAGTCTATTTGTGTAAATAAAAATTTTATTTGATAGAACAATGATTTTATTGTCTAATTCACTCCGGTTTACTCTAAAATCCTTCAACATGTTCTATAAGACCTATAGTTTATCTTTTTTTACCTTTTATTATCCCTCAAAAAAGATACTATTATATTCCCACATATAGTGTGAGGAAAAACACAATATCACATTCATGTAGATTTTGTTTAATAAAAACCCCCAATGGAATAATTTGAATATTTTTTTGAATCCAACTCATTATTTTCAACTTATAATAAAAATATAATATTCATTTTGGTTGAAATTACATGGATTGATGTTATGTCAAGAACCATTCTAAATGATCAGAAATAGTTCTTTATCTGATTCATCCAAAGGTGAAAGTTATAACCATAGAAAATAGGAATTCCCTTTTGATTTAATATTCTCATGACATACAATAAGATGAATTACACTAATATGAACCATCATATATGATACTATATATTTTTCCACACTAGTTTTAATACCATTATAGGGGTGAATCATGGTATGAATGTTTATAAAAAATTCCACCTTTAAATATTATTTCATCATAAAAATACAATTCTAACTTTATGTGATAGAAATATCATATGAAAGTGAAATTTTTCATGAATCGAATTAATTATTAAATGGTTATCTTACAGTGTTCTATACCTAAGTAGCATAAAACATTGATTTTTTTTATTTACAAAATACACTAAGGCATTCTGCTATTTAAGATGTCCATACTAGACTCATTATGCCCCTTGTTTGAAACCAGTAATGATTTGAGAACACACTTATCCATCAATTAAAGTGTACTCATATTTCATTAATCATAATCTATATATTAAAATAATTAACTAAATTCAAAACATATTTTGTTTCTTATGAAGAACTGAATTTATCAATATCATTAAATCAACATTATCATAAAATTTATAGGAAATTTCATTAAATATATCATAAGAACATTTTCTGAAAAAAAAAATTATTCTAACAAAAGATGTTGTCAGAAATGTTTTTTCATGTATTTTTCATTCGAAACCAAACTATTTGTTATGTAAATTCATTTATGTGATAAATACATTCACTTATGTCTTATAAAAAACCGAAACACATAAAACATTTCATTTTCCAATAAGTCTTTATCATCATTATAAATGATGAACTTATTTCTTTCATTATATAAATAATCATTGAAAAAAACTATTATCATAAAAATAATCATGATTTTAAAAAACATATCACATAAAATTTGAGAACACCAGGGATATCTATGAACATCTGTTATGTGATTATCGACTTTGTTTGTGTAAAAAATATTCTTTTTTTAAATTATTGCACAATTTTCTTAAATCAATTTAAAACTTATCAAAAAAATTTATATCATAAATAAACCATTATATTCCCTACTATAGTACATGAAAAACATGTTTTTTCAACAAACATACGAAAAAATCTCTAAATATAACATGGGATTATTTTTCTAAAAAAAATATTAGAACTAGAAGATGGACAATATGAGTTCATGATAAGAATGTCCACATTTGAAAAATAGGTAACCAGTAAGTTCTAATTATTTCTTATTGTACCACAACATTTATGTTGGATGTTAGTCTGAAATACTATTTTTGATATCTTTAAGTCTCATTGTTGGATCATAATGCTTTTTAATGTTCATGGGTTTCTATTAAAACATGTATAATAAAGTCTCATGTAGTTAAATGTGTATACAAGACATTAATTGACTAATAAAACTGATTGGGAATTTTATGAAAATAATATATCAGGGATAATAAAATATTTAATAATTTATTAGTGCATAAAAATATTTAATTAACGCTATACAAGTTATAATTGACTTATAAAACTATGAAGAGTTTCTTTTATGATGAGAAGAATGTTTTTAAAATTGGATATTTTAAACAGCATGAGAATATTTTTGAAAAGTTATGATTTTTTTAAAAATAATGTAAAGGGGTTGCCATATTTTAGATTTATGGGGAATTATATCGGAAAAAACAAATAGATAGATGCAATTTAAAAAGAAAAATAAAATTGGTCTGCATAGGAACAAAATTATAGATATGTATTAAAAAATATAATTCATATTTCTTAAGATTTATACATATTGAAATATATTTTTTAAATATGTGGAAGTGAAATTCATAATTTGAAATGAGTTAAATTTTAGATAAAAATCCCAATGTTTAAATAGACATAAAATAGTTCAGAATCCAAATTATTTAAAAAATATAATTGGTAGATTTTGAACGTGAAATATTTGTGAAAGGATTTTTAAAAATATATTTCATAGTGAACCTACATTAAATTAAATGAAATTGTTTTATAAGAGTCTAACTAGATATAAATTTTATTGGATATAAGAAATAATATTTATAGTTTTATTTCTAGTTAGTTTTATGTTATTTTGATAACTAGGCCATGCAGATCCATTGATTATGATATTTAATTTTTTTTATAGGATAATTACTTACCATGTTTGGATTTAGTTTCCCATGTCTCCCTAAAGTTTGGTATATGTTGATATACATGAGGTTTTCAAGTGATTATTATAGTTGTTATAGAATATTAATTTGGGTGGGTATTTATTGTATATATGTCATATTAAGGGTTGATATTATAGTATTGGGGGGGTTTTGGTAGGTAAGTAAAAGCTTATGGTCTGGATAAAAAATACTATATGGTTTTAATAATAATATTCAAATAATGTTAAGTAATTATTATAGAAGGGAATTAAATAATTAAAATGATTTTTCCGAAATGAAAGGATAATAGAATGACAAATACTGGTTGGGGTGAATTTGATAGATTTTGTGATTTTAATGATTTTTTTAGAGTTAAAATAATAAAAAAATAGAAGAATAAAAATATAAGGACCGAAAATGTTTATATTTGTTAAAATAAAATTATCATACCAAAAATATTCATTTATTTATATCCTCAAGTGAAATAGATGTAATTCCACAACCCGGGCCCCATGAATGATGCTTGTACATGGGCACTAAAACACCTCAATCACTCTATCATGTATTAATGTTTCTAAAAACTTGTGGGGAAGGCCTATAATAGTCATGGAGAGACTGTACTCTCAAAAATTAAACCTAAGGGTCATTCTTAAATGTGTCAAAAAAAATTCATGGTCTGTTAGTATAACAAACTTCCCAAAACCCATTTGACCTAAAATAGGAATCCAAATGATCTGTCATAGTGAATAACATAATTTAGTAACCTATTTAACTAATTCATAAATATAAAATAGTGTTTTAGAAATAAAAATATCATAATAGGGATCATATATAAATAAATTGAATTATTTCTAGCACAAGTATAACCATAACTGAAATGAAAATATGTGGCCTCCGACCTAACTCACATACTGTATCTAGGGAAATTATGACAAAATAACTATTCTATGTGTACACATCCACACTATAAGTACATATTAAGAGAAAATATGAATCTCCACCCATATACTTTGAAACTCGTGTCGTCTAAATGGGTAGATCATGAGTCCAATTACCAAATAGGAATTTCAAAATCCCAAACAATAATAATTTAAAATATGATATTTAATATGTTCATGAAATACAAATAAATAGGTGTATTGGTTTCAAGTCATCAAAACGACATGTAAACACAACAGACAATGAATATACAAACACACAATTTGGTTCATGGAATTCTAATTAGGCCTCCACTATATAGACCCGATGTTAAACATTATATTATCCTAAGTTTTAGTCAATAAGATACATTCTATAAAATTGAGGATATTTTTTAGGTATATTGTTTTAGATAATAAATAAAAATACCTATATAACATCCCATTATCATACATAAATATACTACTAAAATACAACGCCCTTTTTCTATAATATAAATCATTTAAAATAAAACATGATTTTTTTATTGATAAAAATATTCACAACATTAAATTTTTATTTGTCCTTTATCTTACCCATACTTATACCCTATGAAATACATTTACCATCTTTGTATGAACATAAAATTTTAAATAAGGGATATAAAAAGAAGGAGATAAACTGTTAGTCTATTAGTACTGAAAAGCATATCCAATCATTTTCACAAAGTCATCCATCACACATATATATACATAATTTTTTACATTATATTTCCAGAAATTATAGAGAATAACATAAATAAACAATATAGGTTACTTGTAAAATTATTAATTACAATTTTAACCCTCGTTGAAACCATATGAATTGTGACTATCACGACTTCCTTAAAATGTAACCCTCAGAGTTAATTTATAATGGGACCATTGTAGTTACACTTGGAGTAACCATAGGTACAACCTCCAAATTAAACATACCCAATTAATTAGAGAGATATATATGTCCCACCCTATATCATAAAAAATTTCCATGAACAATGGAATAATCATAAAACAAAAATAATTGCATAAAACCATTTCTTTTGAATTTTGTTAAATTGAGTTTTAATAGAGAATTTTTTTAAGAAGTGTCTCATTAAATTATCATATAATTTATGTGGTAATTAATATGTTTCTATTAATATGTATATAAAATCTAAATTAAAATAATAAATCATAATATTAAAAAAATTCATTAAAAAATTAATATTATTACCACAAAACCAAAAAATTATAAGGGTAACCCAAAGAATAGAAATTCGGTTAATAATTCTCTTACCTTGGGTTCCTATTACATCAAATGTGTTTAAAAAACATGTATAATGGTTAAAATAGAGTTATAAATATTTTAAAGATATTTATTTATGTTTATAACATGTTATATGATAATTTTATAACATCATTCCTCCCATTTATAAATAATATTTTTTTTCTTTTTATTATTTTGTGTGTATTCATTACATGGTTTCCATTGTCTATTCAAAAATGATTTTCTGGTCGAATGGAATAGAAAATCCATAAGTTGAATGAAATGGTATTAATATGTTATCATAATATTAAAGGATACCATAATACATTTTGTGTTTATATACTATGATAAAATCTCAGATAAAACATTAATGATATTCATTTAGACCATTTAAGAATTTCTTCAATAATCATGAACTAGTTTCATTATATAAATAAATATATATTTATATAAATTACCAAACATAATAGAGGATATATCATACACATTAAATATTTTTTAAACCATTAAAAATGTTTTATAACTAGGTTTTAATGAATTAAAATAAATTTAAATTTCATCTTCTATGATATCAGCAAATTGATATGTCACAGACAATGTTATTATTTTTTATAATGATGTGGAGAGGAGAAGAAGAATGATGATGAATTTTTCGACAAACATGAAATAACTTCACTGTATATATGATAATGGATCTTTTCATTCCTCTTACCTAAGGGGACTTGATGAGAGTATAAGAAATAAAAAATAATTGAAAAAAATAATGAAAAAGAATGGGTTTTTTTACCTCTGGATCACTTCTCCTTAAGACCCTCTTTAAGGACATTGGTTTTGGAATATTGGTGATACTAGAAAGTCCTGGATGTGGGTAGGATCCTTTATAATATTATTGGGAATAATTTTGACAATTATCATATCTTAAAAGGTTTCAGAGGAAGTGGGGGTCAGGGTTGGTATTTATAGTTGAGGAGAGGACGGGTTTTCTATTATTTTAATCATTATTTTATTATTTTTCTCAATAAAAGAAATACTATTGTTTCCTATAACCAAAAACAATAAATATAGTGTGTTTTTTTAAACTGAGGGTCTATACATTATCCATAATGTTATGAATAGTGTATTGATCATATAATGTATAAATACGGTAAATTATTGTATTTCGCTATTCAAAAATAATTCAATTTTTTTATAAAAATAATAAAAATTAACTCCAACCACATTTGAACATAGATAATTAAAACATGAACAACATTTTATCAAAATTATTTTCTATATATGAGAAATTTAATTTTTAACTAAATTCAGAATTTATTCGAAATATAAAAATTTTAAAATTATAACTGATTTTATAGAAAATTGAAAACTTACTCAAGGTCTCATTAAATTATCTTAAAACCATATGAAAACAAAATAATAATTTAGGGATAAATTTGATGAATATAAATTTTCATTTATACTATTACATTAATAAAAAAACTGTAATTTTATATTTATGACATTCAAAAATACCCACACTTATACTATGATCATATTTTCATTTAAAAGATTCATAAATTTTATTTATAAATTTATGGGTGAGTATACTAATCATTTGAATGTTTCACTCTTCAAATGGTTCATATTTCTATTCATAATGGTAACATTACTATTCATAAAGGCATGTTACTATTCACAAAAAAATAATTTGATCCTCTCACACTCTAAATACATTAATAATCTCAATCATTTATGTCAATTTTTTAAAATTCAAATTATAGAAGTGGAAAATTTTATTTTGATGACTAATTTATAAATATCTCCTTAAAAAAGTGTTGTTTCATAGATACATAGTGTTTCGTGCATTTCAATAATTTTCTTTGTAAATCCTTGTGGTGTTACATCCACAAAATAGTAACATGCCTTCTTCTACTTCTTTCTGGAAGGAATAAGACACCATATACCAGACATCACCCAAACATAAATAAGTGGGGTTGGGTTTTAACTAAAATAATGGTTATTCCACACTAGAGACTCATCGTAGAGTTTTATCTAATCCTCTACCCACTACAAGAAGGAATTAGTCATGGTCACACATCCATAATACTTGACCTATCCTATATCACTTGATTAGGGGTCTATCATTTATGAGTCAAAACAAACCAGGTCCAATCCCCAAGGGTGGTCCACCACCATTGAAAAATATGGAATGTACCCTAGCACGTTGAACCATTCTTGAAGTTTCTAGGGAGGTTATGTCGAGCACATTTACATATCCATTCACACTCAATGATTAAATTTTCAAGAAGGCCAACACATGTTTGTTTACGTTTGGGTGGTAAAAATTAATTACACTAATTAATCCCCACAGACCCAGTGGAAGTCACAATCAAGTACAAAGACCAATCCATGTGGCATATAGGGAGGTCACAATCAATAAAAATTTTGCATCCCACATGATTATGGGAGTATACTTTATGTACATGTAGGAAAAACAAAATGGTTAACATAAACCATCTCATATATCACCAACTCACCATCAGGGAACTAGTACCTTGAAACCTAGTCTCATGTATTAATATAATAAACAACCATATAGAATATTAGTTAACCTATATTATGTTCTTGGTGAACGAGTTACCTATCACTAGAACTTGGGAGTTGGAAATACCCTTGTGTGGGAGAAAAATAAATATTATCTTATCAATAGTTTGGGATAGTTATGGTGTTTATCCCTATTGGGATAAAGATAATATTTTTATCCCTATAGATGGACAAATAAGAAATCTCTCTTCTAGATGGTTTATAAAATTAATCACCCTAGTAATGCATCACTAAGGAGGTTTCACAAAGCATATGGACATAGAGTGAAATATCCACCTAGATATGTAATTTTTTTAGAAACATATATCCTTAAGTGTGTGACCTGCCTTGTAGCACCTGACAAACCTGTTGTCTAATTATTTTTTAATGGGAATAATTTTATTATGAAAACACAAGTCATGTTAACTTAGTGAGTATCAAATAATATATTAAATGGAAAAGTTCATGGAACATACTATTTACTTCTTTTAACGTTGAAAATTTATAAGAAAACTATAGTGTATTAATATAAATAAAAATATATAAAAAACTATTAAAAAGTTAATGGAGGAAAAACATATGTGTCATGTCAACATATGAGCCACTTATATTAGTAAATTAGGCATCTGAACAAATGAGTTATTTTATTGGTAATTAATGAAATATATAATTCATTTTAAAAAAATAGTGACCACTATACCTATGTTTGCGTTATTTATACTTGGTATGAGTCACATCATCCTTATTGTATGGGTCGTTATAATCTATGAGTCAATGTATTGGTCATTTTAGTTAGGATTACAACTCATTTGTTATATTTATGTGTCAATAGATTATATATTTGATTAGTTTGGAAATGTGTATGTGTCATTTACCCATGTGTACATTAATAAAATATTGAATAATCATAAGAAAAATATTATTTTATATAAAATAAAATATATTATTAAAATAATTTAATAAAAAATGAACAAACCAATTAATTAACTAATGAACATTATTATTTTATTCTACAATCCATTCATGATTCAATACAATAAGTTATTATTTTCCAATATCATGTTAAAGGGAATAATAATATAAGAATTTCATAATTCTTAGAATAGAAACTATTAATCTGGTAAGGAGAACTTCAAAAATATCTCCCTTTTAAAAATATTCAAAATAAAACATAGTTATACTAAATATACTCTTTTCTTTAATCAATTAAAAATATCTAACAGAAAAACACATGTTTATTTCCCCCTATTTTTTACTTTAATAAATAGTATTAAATTAGAATGTCTCTTTTTATCTAAAATAAAAAATAAATGATTCATGAATATTATTCCATAAATAAATAACATCTTTTGAGAGTTCGGTCTCCAAATGATCAAAAGGAAAAAAAACTGACTAAAATATAATTATAAAATTACTAAAAATTCTACTAAATATTTAAAACTGAATCATTAAATGTAATTTCATCATACATTAAAAGATTATAAAAATATTCTCATAATTTTTACAAATAAGTAATCATGAATGGATCTAGAAAACTGAACTAGTATTATTTAGTCATTTTGATGAATATTTTATAAAATTTAATAATATATTTCTTCTTAATTTAATTAAAATCAATCTTAAATAACACAAATCCATTTTAATTTATTAATTTCAAAAATCAATAAATTCTATATTAAAATTAAAAAATAGTAAGGCTCTACCATAATTAATATTTTAATATAAATGAATGAGTTTCTAAATTTTTTTAATTATTATTAGATGGAAAATAAAAAAATAACTTCAAAATAAGTCCTTAAAAGATATAATGCTCCATTAGAAAATGGATATGATATTCCCAAAATTGGTGAATGATATGAAATAAATTATATAATAAATAATTGTTAAATCATATCCCAATACATTATTTGATCAAAAAAACCACTAGTTCTTACTGGAAAAATTTAAACAAATAGGAAAACATATCATATAATATATTTTATTCAAACGTTTTTCTTAAAAGAATCATACTTCTTTTTTTAAAATAGTTATATTCAATAGTGTAGTAAACATATCTTCTAATTGAAGAATAATAAATATAGATTCCAATAATATTTTACATTAATATTCATGATCCATAATGAAATTATATATAACATAAATATGATTATTTAGAGTGTGTTTAAAATGGATTTAGAAATATAAAGCAAGATTAATTTTTAGGAAAATATTAATTTTATAGAAATAAACATAAAATTATGATAATGTTTTTTTATACATAAATATTGAGTAAAATAGCTTAAAATAATAATTTATTCTACTTTATCTATGAATAAAGGAACATAATTTTTTTAATCCAAAAAAATAAAAAAATTCAGGAATTGTGTCAAATTACCCCGGTAATTTTATTATCTATTTTACATCCTCTAAAATTATAAATAGAAAATATTTTTAAATCAAATTAATTTTTGGTATTAAATAAAAAATGTAATATATATAATTTTTAATTTTTAATAATACATTAATATAATTCTAGTGAATTTATTTATTGTTACCTTGAAATCTAGAACGCATTAATACACAAAATGTCAAATCTGGTAAACAAGTAGTTAAATAAATATGATACTAATAATTCATATATAAAGTTTAATATCTATTTATTTTCAAACATTATCAAAATAAATTCTAAAAGAATTTATGATAGGGGTATTTCAAATTTAATAAGGGGAAAATTTTTAACCACCTTCATTGAAATATTTATATTTATTAAGAAAACCATGATAATCTCTTTTAAAATTTTTAAATCTAATAATGAATTTCAATTTCCACGTAACAAATTTATAAAAATAAATATTTCATTAAATATGATAATTATTTAAAAATTATTTGACATGATGAAGTAAATATATTATCATAAAAATGAATTTTATATATAAAAAACTACTCTGGTCACTTATTAAAAAATTAACTATAATCTACAATATATTTTATAAAAAATATTTGGAAAATAAATTGTGGAAAAACTTTATATCATGATATTGATGATTTTTTATATTAAAAAAGTTCTTATAATTTTTTTAAAAACAAACATAACATTGTTTTCATCTAAATACCCAGGGTCTATTTTACCAAAACATCCATAGAAATTGAACCATTTAAGAAATAAAAGTTTTACACCCTTTTTATAATGATTAAATCTATGATGAGAAAAATAAGATAATAATAATAGAATAAATTCTAAAAACGAAACATGTAAAAACATTTTATCATAATCAATAGCTTATTCATGAAAAAAAATCAACAAATCTAGTATCATTTCTTTTAATGTTTCAAGTTTCATTATGTATATTTCTAAATAACATTTTAGTTCTAATGTCATGATGCTCATTTTAGTGGTGCATCCAATGACCAAAATTTATTTTTAAAAAACTTATTTAACTCTTATACCATAGATAATATTAAATTAGGATCTTATTTTGGTTAAAAATGTAATTCTATAAAAAAATATGAAATAAAAGAAAGGTGATCCCAAAATAAAAAAGGAACATATTACTAAAATATTATCTTATTTTTTGAAAATATAAAAAATTAAAAATAAACCATTATTTATTTTTCTTGATAAAAATATTCACAAAATTAATCTTTCCTTTTTTCAATTCTCTTACCAATCCTTATAATCATTGAGATACATTTCTAAATTTGGGATGAACATAAAAATCTTATTAAGGGATATAATAATAATGAGATAAAGAGTTAGTCAATTAATAATTATAAGCATATGTAATCATTTTCATAATGATATCCTTCTCACTTATACATACTTACGTTTTGAAACATGAGATTTCTATAAAGCATAAAAAATATACAAATATACAATATAGCTTACATGGGGAATTGCTTACTTACAATTTTAGCCCTCATGGATACCATATGATTTATAGCCATCACGACTACCTTACAATGTAACCCTCAAAACTACCTTATAGTGTAACTATATCAGTTACCCTTGGAGTAACCATATATCCAAACGACAACATAAACTTACCCAATTCATTGTAGGAAGATATATTTCCCACTCTTTATTATAAACAATTAACAAGAACCATATCATAATCATAAAACATAAATAATTTCATAATAACCTTTCTTTTGATTTTTGTTAAACAGAAATTTAAAAGAGGATTTTAAAAAAACATTCTCATACAATAATCATATAATTGAAGTGATAATTAATATAATTTGAGAAATATATATATTAAATATAAATTAACAAAATAAAACGTAATATACCAAAAAATCATTACAAAAAATAATATTAGTATCAAATAATCAAAGAATTAGAAGGTTAAGGCAAATAATAGAATATGGGATAAGAATTACCTTACCTTGGGTTTGTCTTACATAAAATGTTTTGAAACCTCATTTATAATTTCTAAAAGAGAATTATAAATATTTTAAAGAAATGTATTGATTTTATTAACATCTAATATGATCATTTTATAACATCATTCCTCCCATTTATAAATAATACATTGTTCTTTCTATTGTTTCAGGTTCCTTCCTTACATGGTTTCCATTGTCAATTCGTAATGGATTTTCTTATCAAATGTAAAAGAGGATCTATAAGTATAATGAAATGTTATTAATATGATTTAAGAATATTAAAAGATTCCATAAATCATTTTTTTCATATATGATGATACAAAATTAGATAAAATATTAATGATATTCATTTAGATCATATTAGCAGTTCCACTATAATCCAGAACTAGTTTCTTTATATAACATTGTATTATGTATTTATGTTAATTCAAAGAAATAATAGAGGTTATATAATACACATTAAAATATGTTTCAACCATTAAAATGCTTTTATAACCAGTTTTGTATGTAGTAAAAAAAATTGAAATTTCATCGTCCATGAAGTCGGTAAATCGACACATCATAGACAGTGTTATTATTTTTTATAATGAGAGGGATATGAGAAGAAGTACGAGGTTGAATTTTTCCATTAACATGAAAAAAATTAGTATATATAAAATAATGGATCTTTTCATTCCTATTGGATAAGTGTAGGTGATGAGAGTATTTGCAAGAAAAAATAATTGAAAAGAAAAAGAAATAAAAAGAAATAGGGGTTTTACCTCTAGATCTCCTCTCCTTGAGATCCCCTTTAAGGAATTTCTTTTTGGTGAGACTATAAGGTCAGGTATGGGAGGAGGAGACTTTTTAAGAGTATTGGGAAGAATTTATCCAATTCTCGAAGATTGAGTGGTGTTAGAGGAAGATGGGGTGAGGGGTTTTATTTATAATGGAGGAGAGGAGTTGTTTTCCATTACTTTAATCATTATTTTATTATTGGTCTTAGACAAGAAATAGTATTACTTCATGTGACTAAAAATAGTAAATATATCATGTGATTTTGAACCAATGGTTATTACATCATCTATGATGTTATGAATTCTTTATTTATCATAAAATGTATATATAGTAAATTAACATATTTCATTATACACCAAAAATTCAGGTATTTTAGAAAAATACTAAAAATTAACCCCAATAAAATTTCAATATGGATAATTAAAAAATGATCTCTAGTTTATCAAAATAATTTCCATGTATGGGAAATTTAATTTTTTATCTAAATTAATAATTTATTTGAAAAATATAATTTTTAAAACTATTACTGATTTTTAACACCTTGAAAAATTACTAAAGGCCACATAAAATTATCTTATAACCATAATAAAACAAAATAACAACTTATGGTTACATTTTATGAAAATAAATATACATTTAAATTATTATATTAATAAAAAATTGTAATTGAATATTTCTTACCTACAAAAATACCAACACTTATACTACGATCATATAATAATTTAAAAGATGGCTTAATTTTATTTATACATTAATGGGTGAGGATACTAATCATTTCAATGTTTCACTATTCAAAAGGGTCATATTACTAATCATAAGTGTAACATTACTATTTATAAGGGTAAGTTACTATTCAAAAAAAAGATGATCCTCTCATACTCTAAATACCTTACTAATCCCAACCATGTTTGTCTATTTTCCAAAATTCCACTTATAGAAGAAATCATTTTAATTTTGATGACTAGGTTATAACTATCTCCTTAAAAAAGTTTTGTTTTACATAGACATAATGTTTCATGCATTCCATTAATTTTTTTTGTAAATACTTGCAGTGTTACATCCACAAAATAGAATCCTACCTAATTTGACTCTATGCTGTAAAGAATAAGACACTGTATACCACAACATCACCCAAACCTAAATATGTGAGGTTGGGATTCAACAAAATTAATTTTTACGCCACTCCCGATACCAGTGCTGTGGTTTTTTCCAGTCCTCTACCCACCACAATAACTAATAAGTCATGTTTATACATCCATAATACTTGACCTATAACATATCACTCATTGGGGTTCCATAATCTTTGAGTCAAAACAAACCATAACCCATCCCCAAGGGAGGTCTTCCACTCATTCCTAATAAGGAATGGTCCCCTTGCACATTGAACCATTAATATAGGTTCTGGGGAGCTTATTTTGAGCAATTTAACACATAAATTCATACCTAATTATTCCATTATTAAGAAAAGAAACACATAATTATATACAATTGGGTTTTTAGAATTAATTACACCAACCCGTCCCCGTAGACTCAGGGGTATTCAAAATAAAACACACAGACCAATCCTTTTGGCATAGAGGAAGTTCACAATTAAGAAACAATTCATATCCCAAATTCTTAATGGATTTTTCATCAATTACATGTTAGAAAAACCCAATGGGGAACATAACCCATCTTATATCTCACTAACTCACCATCCGGGAACTAGTCCCTTGATATCTAATCTCATGTCTTATTTTTTTTAAACCCAATTATAATAGTTGTTACCATATATTAAGTTATTCTTTAACTTGATACCAATCACTAGAACATGGGAGTCGGCAATACCCATGTGTGAGATCAAAATAAACACGATATTATCCATTGTTGTAGAAAGTGAAGGAGTTTATCCCTAGTGAGATATATATAATATTTTTATCCCTATTAAATTATAAATAATAATTTACCCTCATAAAAGGTTCATAAAATGTATCACCTGAGTAATGGATCACTAACCAGTTCTCTCTATACTATATGGACATAGAGTGAAGGATCCCCCTAGACAAAGATTTTATTGAGAATAATCCATCACTTATTATGTGACCAGTCATGTATCACATGGAGAACCTATTTTCTTTTTATTTTTTCATGTGAAAAATTTTCTACTAATAAAAAATTCAAGTTATCTAAGTTAGTATCATATCTTATACTATATAGAAAATTTCAATGATCAAACTATTTAGTTACTTTAACATTGAACATTTATACGATAACAAAAATGTATGTATATTAATTAATATATAAGTATATATATAAATTAAAAATTAGAATATTGGAAAACATATGTGTAATGTAAAATTATGAGTCACTTATGTTAGTGTATGAGACATTTGAAAAAATGATCCATTATATTGGTTATTAGTGGAATATATGATTCATTATAAAAAAAGTGGCCATTATACCTATGTTTGGGTTACATAAACATGTTATGTGTCATATCATCCAAACGGTATGAGTCATTGTAATGTATGAGTCAATGTATGGGACATTTTAGTTATGAGTACAATTAATTTAATCGATTTATGAGTCAATAGATTATATATATGATTCATTAGAAATGTGCATGTGTCATTTACTCATGTGTAAATTTCAAAAATATTGATCAATCATAATAGAAATATGGTTTTAAAGAAATAAAAAATATGAAAAATAAATTAATAATAAATTAACAAAAAAATTCATTAAAAATTTATCATTATTATTTGGTTTTATAATCTATTCATGATTCAATAAAAGAAATTATTATTTTCAAAAAACATGTTAAATGGAATAATAATATAAGGATTTCTTAACAATCAAAAGAAAAACTAATAATCTGGAACGAAGAACTCCAAAAATCTCCCCCATTTTTATAATATCAAAATAAAACATATTTATATAAAATATACCTCTTTTATTAGACAATTAAATTTATCCAATTGAAAAATATATGTATACTTCCACCTATTTTTTATTTTAATAAATAGTATAAACTAAATTTCTCCCTTTTTTCTAAAATAAAAATTAAATGATTTATGAATATTATTCCTTACGTAATTATCTTTTTTGGAGAGTTCAGTCTAAAAAATGTTCAGAAGTAAAAAATATACATACGTAGACTAAAATATAAATCTCAAATTATGATAAATTATGCTAAATATTTTAAATTGAATCATTAAATTTAATTTCATCTTGCTTTAGTTGATTATAAAAATATTCATATCATTCTCAAAAAGAAAAAATCATGAATGAATCTAAAAAACTGAACTCATAGTATTTAATCATTTTGATGAATATTTGAAAATTTTTAATAGTATATTTCCTCTTGATCTGATTAAAATCAATCTTAAATATCTTAAATCCATTTTCATTTATGAATTTTAAAAATAAATACATTCTATATCAAAAATTAAAAAATAGTAAGGATTCACCATGATTAATTTTGTAATATAACTGAACCAATTTGTGAAAATTTGTAATTAGAATTATATGTAATGAAAAAACACCATCAAAATAAGTCCATAAAAGATACAAGGATCCATTAATAATGGGATATGTTATTCAAAAAATTGTAGAATGATATGAAATAAATTAAATTGTAACTAATTGTTAAATCATATCCTAGTATTCATTTTGATCAAAAAACCTCTAGTTGGCACTAGAAAAAATATAATCAAATAAGAAAAAATTTAATATATTGTATTTAATTCCAAATTCTATCATTAAAGGATCATACATTTTTTGAAATAGTTATATTCAATGGTTTAGTGAAAATATATTTGTATTGATCATGAATAAATATATATTTCAATAATATTTACCAATTATATTTATAACCCATAATAAATTTATATGTAACATAAATTTTCTTAGTTAGAGAGTGTTTAGAAGGGTTTTAGAAATAAAAAATGAATATTAATTATCAAAAAAATATGAAATTTATAGAAATAAACATAAATTTCCGATAAAGTATTATTAATCCATAAATATTGAGTATAATATCTTACAATCAAAATTTATTCTACATCATCTATAGATAAGGGAATTTAATTTTTTATTATAATCCATGAAACTAAAATTTTAATTGAAATGTGTTTTATACCTATATTAATTTATTATCAAATTTTCATCCTCTAAAATTTGAATTAGAATTTATTTATAAATATAATAATTTAGGTGGATAAAATAAAAAAAATTATTTAACATATTTAATGATAGTTTTAATATATTCAATGTTAATTTTATTGTGTTTACATTGAAATATAGAATGTAAGAATACAAAAAACATCAAATCTGGAAACAAGTATTTAAATAATGATAATAATGATAATTAATATAAAAATATTAATAACTATTGATTATCAAAAGTTATCAAAATAAATTCTAAAATAATTAATGATAGTTGTATTTAAAATCCGATAAGAACCAAAACATTTAAAAATAAATTCTTTGATATATTTATATTTATTAAGAAAAACACTATAATCTAATTTTAAATTATTAAACACAAGAGCATATTATAATTTTCAGATAACACTCTTATAAAAAAAACAAAATTTCATTAAATCAGATAATTCATTAATTTTTTTGACATGATTATCTTCAAATATTATCATCAACATGAATTTAATAAATAATAATATATTTTGATAACTTCTTAATAAATATATTATAATGTATGATAAACTTTATAAATCTATTATGGAAAATAAATTATGGAAAAATTTTATATCATAAGGCTGAATATTATTTATATTAAAAAACGTCCTTATAATTTTTTTTAAAAAATTATCTTTATTTTCATTTACCTACCTAGGGTTTGTTTTCCCTAAACATCCAGAGAAATTGAACCATTTAGAAAAGAAATTTTTTACACCCCTTTGATAAATTTTAAAAATATAATGATAGACTTGAGATAATAATATTAGAATATCTTCTAATAAAGAAAAATGAGAAAACATTTTCCCTTAATCAATACCATATTCATGAAAAGAAATATTTTCAACTAATCCAGTTTCATTTCTTGTAATTTTTCATGTTTAATTATGTTTGTTTCTAACTATCCTTTTAGTTCCAATGTCATGATGATCATTTTAGTGGTTCATCCATTTACCAATTTTTTTAAACAAAATAATTTTAGTTTTCTACCATAGATAATATTAAATTAGGATCTACTTGTTGTTCAAAAAGTAATTTTGTACTAAATTATGATATAAAATCATGATGAACCCAAATTTATCTTAATTATTTTATGGTCTATTATCTACACTAAAAACTAAAATGACTATATCTATAGAATAATCTTTATTTTTACTCAAAGATCCTCTATGAGGGTGATACTCAACCTAAACTAGTGCATTTAACTCCAGATTTTACACTTCTCTAAAATTATATTCCAATAAATCTTCTTCAATCCATTTTAAACAACTCTTATTTTTTAAATGTATTTTCATAATAGATAACATGAATATATTATTCAATAATTAGATATCCTTTGTTAAAATATATATGAAATTATCATATAATAATAAATTCATGAGATTCGATAATATTATTTGGAAATAAATTTAAAAAGATGAATATTTTTTATTAATGATAAAAACATCACAACCAAAAATTATAAAATATATACCTTTAGGTATTGTTTTCTTATATAGTTTATGGTGGTTATTTTTAAAAATTGGCCTTGTAATAATTTTATTAAAAACTTATCAAGTATTTTTCATATATTATACCCAAAAAATTGTCATATTGAATTCAATTAACATAGTTTTATCAATTTTTTATATATTTCATTTTTTTCCTTTCAACAAAACCATTTTATTATTGTGACAAAGTTTTAATAAGATTATAAAACAATTTGTATTAGAAAAAAATTAGAAAATTAGAGATTTGAAAATTGATCCACCTCTATCAGTTATAATACATAGAATATTGTTTTGTTTCTCAATAAAACCTATTTAATGTGATTCTTAAGGATTAATAATGGTTGTATTTTATGTGTATGTTAATAAACAATATAAATATACTAAAATCAAAAAAAATTAACGAAAATTATTTCATACAACTTAGGCATGTAGTTTGAATTTTTTTTAATAATTCAAGTTTAATAAGATAATGTAGTCTTACTATATTAACTTATATAATAGGATTAATTCGTTGTCGTTATTTATTTTCTTTCAGGTATGAAATAGAGATGATAATTTTTTTATTCTTAACTCATGAATATTTTGAGTTATTTAGTGATATGGTAGCTTCTATATAGACCTAAATTATTCATGAACAAGAGTCGAATTATATAATATTTTTTTTTATTTTTTTCAACATTTAGAGATTATATATTTTGATATGTTAATTTAAAAAAATTATTTATTTTTTTTCATTTAGTTTATAATAAAAAAAATGTTAATAAAAAAACTTTTCATTAAGAAAACAAACATTACATTAACAAAATAATTAAAATAATATTAAAATGAAGTTATAAAATTTAAATATATAAACCTAAAAAATAATAATCGAATATGTAATATACACTTCTCCAAAACTGTGAGCTAAGACATTTTAGTTATCTATAAAAGTCTCATTACCACCATCATATCTATTGTATAAAAACAATATGAGTTATCTCCTTCCATATGCTTAATGAAACCATTTTCTTTATGAGAATTCTATTTTAGGTGACTTCTAAGTCATATTTCAAACAAAATTAGATTTAATATTGTTTTGGTAACCTTGAAAATTTTGGTCCAATTGGGTTAATTTTTTTTGCTAACCAATTATATTTTTAGCATATATTCTAAGGTAATATTTAAGGTACTAATCGTGAAATGAAATATTTTTTTGGGACTAAACTATTTGGGAAATCATAAGAATAATTCAATTATTTAATGACATTTAATCCTATATCTAATACATGTAATAGTATATATCACATAGAAATTTGGACCATAGATTTTTTATTAAATTCTGTATATATTTATCATATCAATGTCCTGTCATATTTTTCATTATTTTTTTAATAATCATCATTTTATCATTACATTCTCTTCACTGATCAAAAGTGTTCAAAGTTTCCATCATACAATTTTCTATCCTTTAATTATCCTTTTTAAAAAATTAAAATTTTATGTCTTCAGACAATGAAATACTATTATTATACATCAATGGTTTTAGGGAAAGTTTTTTCTTATTGATCATTTTTATCATTAATATTATGTTACTATGTAGAAATAATCATATTTTCTTCAAAATTAAATTTAATCTTTTCTCCAGTTTCCATGTATTGTTATGTTTTTTAAATAATTTCATTTTTAGTCATTCAATATCATCAAAAAACATATCAATAACATATTTTATATTATTAAATTAATTATAATATTAATCATAATTTCCAACATGATTTAATTAATCCATGATATACAACTTGACATGTTTTTTTTCTATTTCAAATTCATTTTAATAATTTCAATCTTTGTGTAGTGTCAACTAGATAATAATAATCTCATCTACTTATCGTTTATAATTTAAATCTAAATTTTATTATTTGATTATTGTAATTCATGATTAATATTTCTTTATTTATACATTCAAAAAAAATTTCATTGATGGATTTAATTCTATAAGATATTACTTTTTTCCCTTAAAAAATAATATATTTTGTATATTTTTCACAAGGAAAACAAAAACCAAAAAAATCATGGAACATTATATAACCATTATAGTGTACTAATTAATTATGGTGGGGTAAGGGGGTACAAAAAGAGGTTACTTATTTAAGAAATATATATATAAATAAGGAAAAAATTTATACTTATAAAAGTTAATTAGTATTGTTTAACAATTGATAACATCACATAATTCATAAAAAAGTTATAAATTAATATATTTTTGTGAATTATTTTAATAAATATAAACCTATAACCAATAAATTATATTTTTTAAATGAAAAACATATATTTTTATTGAAATAATACATTAACAATAATTTTATTTCTAAAATATACGAAATATGAATAAAAATTATTCATACATTGAAATTTTATTATACTATTAGAATAATTTTTAATTTTATTTTATATTTTTATTGAATAGTTATATATCCAGTAATATTTTAAATGTAATTAAAAAAATAAATTATTTTATTCACCATTAAAATATCATCATAAAATAATTTTTGGAAATTTTTTTTAATTAATAGATTTTAGAGAATATTAAAAAAACATTTTTAACCAATAAAGTTATTTTTAAAATATTATATTAATGTATATATTACAGCAGAAATTTTGTAAACATTAATAGGAAAAAAATATTTAATTAATAAAATGATTCAATTTAAAATTATAGGTAGAATTTATATAACCTATATTGAACACTGTTAATATTTTATAATTATTTTACTGTAAATATTTTTCGAAAAATAGTTCTCATAAATTTTAGAAATTAAATATAAAACAATTAATTTTATACTTTAGATCAACATGTTTCTATTATGTAATAAGTTTGTTTTTATTTCTAGTCATAAGAAATATTATATATACGATTAATGTTAATAACCATTATAATGATAAAACTGTTATTTTCAATAAATTATTTCATAAACATTTTGTTTCTTCATTATGATCATGTAAATTGGTAATTTGTCATAATTTAATATAATATAATTATTAAAATAATTTATAAATTTATTATCAATCATTTTATAGTTTTTTGATGTTATAATATATTTAAAACTTTAATAGTTAAAACATCATTATTCTATAAGAAATTATTTGTCTATATATAATATGTTTTAATTTATAAGTTATTTTTATATAGTTTATAAATTCAATTGAATTAAACAGAATATAAATATTAATTATGAACACCCAAATGTTTTAAGATAAGTTATCATATATTTTTAATAAAACATAAATTACATTATAAAAAACTATATACCAAGGTAAAAAAGCAAAACAGGTTTTTTGAAAATATAATGATAAAATTATAATTATTATCTAAAAATATGTGTCGAAATAAATTTTTGAGGCTTTATTCAACCCAAGAGACTGTAATTTGTATTATTACGCACTTTGAAATCCATTAACCATTGAATAATGTCATTCCCATGTAGGATCATATCATGTTGATCCTCAATCTTCACTGGGTACTTAGAAAATGTAGCTCATCGTCAATATCAATATATCCCTAGTTGATGATGTGTGATGGATCATGAAAGTACCTCCCCAACCATGACACATGGAAGACATCATGAACCCGGTGTAACATTTTGGGTAGATTTTAGAGGTACACTACCTCCCCATCTCCAAACAGTATCTAAAAGGGGTTGATAAACCTCAGAGACAACTTGTCACCCCACCCAAATCTCTAAAATTTCCATTGATGTGAAAATCGAAAAAACTAATGGTGTTCTTCCTCAAAATCCAATGGTCTCCACTTCCATTAATCATAAAATTTATGATGGTTGTATGTAGTCTTCATCTACCACTAGATGATCTGCACCTTCTCAGGTGTAGCTCACACAAACTCTAGGCCCATGAGTGCTGGATCTCCTAACTCAGTACCATAAATGGGTGACTGATAGAGTCACCCATATAAAGCCTCAAATGGTTCAATAATAATGGTGTAATGGTATCTTTGGTTTTAAAGTATCTCTACTATATGTAGGTGATCCTACCCACCATAATTGAAATCCAACATGAAACCATGCAAACTATCCTCTAGAACATGAATGGTCTGCTCCATCTGGTCGTATGTCTAGGGGTGAAATGCCATGCTCATGTGCAAATGGGTCCCAAATTATTCATCAATAACTTCCACTAATGGTATTTAAAAAGAGCATAATGATCAAAAATTATCATCCCCGAAACACCAAGGATTTGAACTATCTCCTGAACAAAGAGGTGTCCAATTTTGTCTACTTAACTATTCTCCAAAATAGATATTAAGTGGACCGACTTTTTGAGTTAGTCAATTTTCACCAATATGGAATTATGTCCCCTAGATGTATTTGGTAAACCCATTACAAAGTTATTCTATATCCAATCCCACTTCTATTCTAGTACATCAATGGGTTGTGCTAAACCCACATGAACCTTGGGCATAACCTTCACCTACTGGCTTGTAAGGCATCTAGAAACAAACTCTAGCACTACCTTCTTCACCCCTTGAAACCAAAATTGAGATCGGAGGACCTGGTACATCTTTTCCACTAATGTATGTACCACCAAAGGGTATGTATGAAAAACCAATATAACCTCCTCCAACAATGATACGGGTACAACCATGAAACCCTTTAAAATGGATGACATGCTCCCCACCTTGTGAATATCAATCAGGCACATGTCTTGTATGAATCTAAGCATATAGGGTGTCACAATCAGTATCCAAAAGTTGTGCCTCATTTCATTGTTTTAAGAGTGGAGTGGGGATAACCATCGACTAGAGGTAAGAACCTCCATATCCATCCACACATGAAAATTGTAACGAGGCCAAATGATCTAACTCATTGTTTAGTAACAATGAACATGATCTTTTGAAAATAGTATCTATCACCATAATCCCCTTCCCAGGATTATAGATAATCTAAAATTCATAGTCATGAAGTAAATCTCACAATCACCTTTATCTCAAGTTCAAATCCTTTTGGAGAAGATATACATGAGACTCTTGTGATCATAGTAGATGATAAACCACTCGCCCATTAGGTAGCGTCACCACATCATCGACGTGGAGATTACTAATGCTAACTCAATATCATGGGTCACATAGTTCTACTCATGTGTCCTCAACTAGTGTGAACCATATTCAATCACCCCTAGCCTATTCATAAAGACACAACCATTTATAGTCAATAGTTCCTCACATAACATTGCATACTCAACACCCTCCCCCACCAATCTCAAGATCAGATTGCTCATCAAGATCTTATTGAACTGCTAAAAATCCTACTAGCACTTCGATTTATACACAAAATTCTACCCATTTCAATTCTAAGATGTCATCTCTGAAAATATCCTATAGAAATCAGTTATGAATCTCTGATAATATTCTGATACCAAGAGGATGCTCCGAACCTTCGTCATGCTCCATGGTGGTTCCCATGCTGACACAGTCTCCCTCTTTACTGGGCCCACTGCCACTCCATCCGCTGAGATAACATGTCCCAAAAATTGGATCTCCCAATTCCCGAATATGAACTTTGTTAGTTTCATAAAGACATGGTTCTCTCAGATTAAATCAATAATCATCATTAGGTTTCTCGTGTTCTCCTCCTCAGATATCGAGTATACAAGGATATCATTGATGAAGAATACAATGAACATGTCTAAGTAATGTGGAGCGATCTATTTCATGAGTCCCCTGAACAATAATAGCATGTTCATAATGCCAAAGTGTATCACCATGTACTGATTGTGACCATAGTGGAATATAAAAGATGTCTTCAGTATATCATCATCTCGTACTCGTAGTCGGTGATTGCCTGATTGAAACTCATACTTCGAGAAACATCATGAACTTATCAATTGATCGAAGAGGTCAGTAATCCTTTGTATTTCATACATGTTCTTAATGGTCATCTGGTTCAAGAATTGGTACACCAAACTCAACCTAAAGATCTTGTCTACCCTTTTGGAAACAAAAATTACAGCCACCCAGGGTGAAACACTGGGTCTCATTATGAAATTCCTCTTCAAGTCCACTAACTATAACCTTATTTCATGAATCTCTATGGGATCCATCCAAAATTATGGTGTTATCATCAGTTTCATCCCGATGTTTATGTCAATGCATGATTTTCACTCACATCAGGGAGTTAATCCTAGAATATCTCTGATGATGATATCCTCGTACTCCACCACCACTATATGAAACTAGAAATTTATAATGTCTACTGCTCTGAGGATCATGCTAAAAAACTCATGAGTAATCAATTACACACTTATGCACATGATTCCCTATGGTGCTTCTTGGGTCCCCTTTTCACCAACCAAGGAAATCCTCATTCCATCATTGCAGACACCCCACACCCTTTTTTTAAATAGTCAATATGGTTATAGTCTCTAGATAACCAATACATACCATAAATGAAATCACAAGAATTAAACGCTGCCAAAAAGGGGTCCCAACCAAAACTCTTACCTCTAAGGGTCAGGTCACACTCTTTTCATAGATGTGTGATCCCAGAGTCCTCTCTAGTATGCATCTCCAGGCATAAGGGTTGAGTCAACGTTTCAACCAGAATCTCTAGGTCACAAACAAGATATGTGGAAATAAAGGAAAGAATTAAACATGTGTCTATCATTACTTAAGATTTGGTATAAAAGACACAGATCAAACATTGAATCATTACAGGAGCCCCTGTGTCATTTTACCTGACCACATGCAGTTATCACCTCCTATATCCTTTGTCTCTCTGAGGCTGTTTTGGACCTCTTGTGCGGGTGGGGTGCTGAAAAGTCAAAAAAATGACCACCTCCTACTTATATTATAGCTTATCTTCCTCTTCTATTTTCCATATGGATCATCCAACTCATATCATTTACTCTACCTTGGTGGCCCATCCACCATCTCCCTATTAGTAGCTTGATGTGTTGGACAATCTTGACTCAAATGTCCTCTGTCGTCACATGAATAAGAATACCTCTCACTAGGATGAACGGACCCACTCAATGAGCTCTGAACTACATATTCTCTATCCTGGTAACTCCACCTAAAAATTCTACAATATCTAGATTTCTAAGAGTGGTATCGGATCCCTATTATTGCGGTATCTAAACCTGATCATCCACTTCTGAATACCCCTTGTTGCACCTGCTCAACTATGAATAATTCGACCATAAAGCACACTCTATCACCCCAACATATGTTGTAATTTATAGAGGGGGAACATAGTCTCATATGTATCTACATAGAACTCTCTCAAAGGTCTAATCGGTAAAGTATTGATCTTCGACCACATCCATCAAGTACATGTATAAGTTGGTGAACCACAACGAATAGTCATACACCAACACAATTCCCTGCAATATCTGAAAGAGATTATGTATACAAAATGATTTTATTGAAACCAATGTGAACACATCACTAAAGAGATACTCAAACTCCATCCATGAAAGAGTCTCCTCATTCTGAGCGTGTGTAGCCAAACTCCATCATCGCCCTACCGAACAATGAAGAAGGCTCCCTTACAAGATCACTATCTAGTCTGTTGGGGTCCTAACTAGTCTTAAAAATATATTCACAACCTCAAGCCAGTCCTCATCCACCTAAGGATTAGTCTTTTAATAGAACTGGATGGGTTTGTCACTCTAAAACTCATGGTGCATGCCCTTCTTGTGATCCTCCTCTACTGGTACTGCAAGTACCAAATGTTTCTCCACTAGTGGTGGTATAGCTAATGCACCCCCTAGAGGTATCATATGAGGGAAATTATCCATTTATCTAAGACTCATCACTATGGGGGGTCATCCTGAATCCTAGAGGGTATGCATCTCAGGGGGCATTTTGTATGAAAAAAAAATGTACCACTATTAATGAGTATATTTTGAGAGATAATGGAATAATGGCATGAAACAAAAATCCATTAATATATGACGCATATACCAATATTTTCCTAAGAACAAGTGTTCTCATGTACTGAGTTGAAAAATAGGTTATTAATGTTCTGGTGTATGGATACATTAGCTTCCCGCACAAAAACTACAGTCCTTGGCTTGAAATCTAAACTTAAAACTGTTAACAATATTTCTCCAATTCAATCTCATACACTCTCATTACTATGTTAGAACTTCCCACCTCTTGTACCAATTTTTCATGACCCATCCAAGCAGGGACCATTTAGTGACTCTGTAACCCACCCTCCAATAGTCCATGAGCTCGTGACTAGCACTGAGGAGGCGTATCACTGACATGGGATGCATTTCATATATACTAGTACACCTCCCTCCCATAATCCCACAAATGCTCAAATTTAAAAACCATTAAGAAAAAAATGCATGTATAACATTATACCAACCAACATATTATCATAGGAATGTGATGTCCAATAACGTAAACTAGTCTAGAATACAAGAACACAATAAATAAAGAGTCTATACCTACAAATTCTAAACTGAAAAATTAAGTACATGGACTTCTTCTTGAATCCATAGGAACACCTCATCCTTCATGAACTAATAAATCTCAATATGGTCCTCGTTCTCTCTAGACTCTATCAAAAGTTTTATCCTCTTCACAAGACACGACACATGCGGGCAAATCCCATGTAGGGCTGTGTATAAAAATGCTCAGTTAGAAAATCTGAAACCATAATTAAATTCAAAAAAGGAAAGGTATAGTCATCACTACACATTATATATCTACAGAATATATAAAAATAATATCTATATATACTCAATATAAGACATGCATTCTTGAAGTAAATCAAAACTACCATATACCAACACAAGGGATTCAAATAGAAGTTTCCATGAAGCACTCATCTAGGAGAAAACACTATTGAGTATTATAGTACAAATGACGTCTACCTGATAAGATGTGTTTTTCAGGAACCATCATAAGAGAGATACACTAATAGATCTAAAGTGAGGGAACCAATAAAAAAATGAGGATCACAAACCGGGCATGGGGTGATACCAACACCTCCATAAATATTAATCCACCATGTGGAGGTTTGAATCCTAGAGAAGTTAGTCACTTCAATACCAAGGACACTACATTGCTCATGAATAATGAAGATAGGATCACACACTGTGCCTCGTGGGGGATTTCAAGAACACTATCAAGGAATTTTGGAAGATGGGATCAAACTCATATGAGTAGGAAATGATACCCCCAACCTTTAGGGAAGAGATAAGAGGAACGAAACCTTAAACAATGTCCAATAAACTATGGAAAAGTTGATTAATCCATGTAGAAAGGGGTACATGACTTGTAGTAGGGTCACGCACTATGTTCCTTGACCCCAGGTACTGCCTATGTACAACCTCAAGTGTCATTATGACTATGTCATGTAGAACATGGAAACATGGTGTGTATAAGAGGTCACACAATGTGTCCTTCATTCCACGATCCAGCCATGTACTCCAGCTATGTGACAGTACATAGTGTCAACCTGTGTATCTCTTCCTGGGTACTAGTATATGGAGAGTCCATGTACTTGGTCCAAGTTATGTCTTTTGGTTGGGTATATGCAGTATAGGCAACCCATGTACTCCACCCTGTGTTCTTTTTTCTCACGATATAGACACTAACTCTTTCAGAAGGGATTACATTCTATGTGATAGGGTCACACACTGTGTGGCATTTAACTAACTCTCAAAACCCTAGACAACATTGAGAGGGGGATACACCACATGTAACCGTGTGTTACATGCTTTGTTGATCACGATTTTACTTAAATTGTTTTTCTTCCACTACATACCATGGTTTTTAATCCGACCTCATTTCTGTGATCTGTTTTCCTATAAACCACAAATCCAGCGTTACCTCATTATCACAGGAATGAATTGGTGAGTTTAGAGCCTTCAATCAGCTCCAAAATGTGATTATAATCACCCATTCGTAAAATCTCCAAAGAACAATACCTCCCGAATTTATTTTATACAGTATATCACTATCACTGTCTCACCTCCTCTAGGTTGTACTGAAGTTTTGTTTTCAATTTCTGATCGTTGCGCCAAGGATCAAAGGTGAAATGATCATTCATTCATAATTGTCAAATAATAAAGAATGAGAATCATATAACGAGGGAGAAAATCACAAAGATATATTTAAGGAAAAAACCTTGATTTTTGTTCATTATAGACTCGATCTATTCCCATAACAATGATAAATAAATCCAAACAAAATTATCTCGACATCAAACCCCAATAGTTCCCGCAAATAAAACCCATCCTATAAGAATGATTCATATACAGGTCAACCATTTCATTTCATGATCCTCAATCATCATTGATTCTAAAAATGGGGAATAAATTCTAAATAACAATTCCTACATAAGGACTGGATCGCTCATTGAAGATGACCAATTTTTTCATCGTCAGAGTTTGTGAGAACTATCAAGAGTAGTGTTTGTCGATATTTGATCTATGTTTTATCATTCATCGCCTCCAAGAGATTTATCTTGTGTTCTCTCAAGATCTTATAGGGAATAATAGGGTTAGGATCATACCACAGGACACCATAATATAGTTTTTTTAAAATAAATATTCACTGAATCAATGAAACTAAATGAAATGAAAAAAATATTCAATTTATTTTATTCATTAAAATAACCGAAAACTAATTTTCGTAGTGGACCCACACTGGAAAATTTGGGGCCTCAACTAGGATAATGTAACTTCTCTAAACACAACAGTTTCCTCATATTTCCATGTTGGGAAACTATTTATATGTTATTCCTTATTTTAAGGAAAAAAACACATGTGTGCTATTTAATATTTTATTATTATTGAAAAATTTATTTTAGGCACACCAGGCCTCATAATCACACACAATCTCAGCACAAAGTCTAATATTAATTCCATATCATATTTTAAAAAAACCATTAAAAAATCTAGTACAATACAAATTTTAACCACAATATAAAATTTACATTCAATAAAAGGTATTCATGATTAATTTTTTTCCTACCAAAAGAATGAAAACCCACTTCTAAAGGGATAAAAAATATTAATGGGATAATCATGATATTCCACTAATCTCTATACATTATGTAAAACAATATGGTAAGAATATGGTAAGTTTTTTCCCAAAATAAATGATTCTTCATCTCATGAAATAATAAAATAATCTCAGAGATTTAATAACAATACCCAAATTTTAAACAGAATCATTATATAAATACATAACCCTATATCCCAAATAAAATCAATAATAACAGTATTAAAGATTGTTTTTTCCTAAATGGTTATCTCATAACATTATGCTTATATTCTAAAAAAAATAAATTGATCTTCATCTAAAATAACATTAATTCTTTAGCCTTCAAATAAACATTCAATCCCATGCTAATCTATATAATAACAAAAATTTCCCATAACTACATCAATATCCATGATCATATAAACCCTAAAGGTTATTAATAACATAATACATAACTGAAAAAAATGAAAATTAATATATTAGGTTTTCCCAATGATTTACACATTCTTCATCCAAAAAGAATCTCCCAAATTTTCCTAAGCCAATTTAAGATACTATCAATTAAAATATTAAAATCATGTTTATTATATTCATCATTTGATCATCCTTCATCTCGTAGAACTATGATAGTAACCATAAATCATTACATAATCTCAAATGAAAACATTACACTTTCCAAATCTATCTAAACCCTTCTCTAGTACCAACTGTAATATCCCAGAAACTAAACACCCAGATATGGAAGTAAAATAATAAAAATTACATTTCAAGATTTGATATATATGAAGGTGACCCAAATTCTTCCATCTGAATATTATAAATGCAATGTGAAATATTTGATTAAGTACATTACCAATGACCTTTTATGTTTATTTTTTAGACAATTAAGGTAAAATCATACATAAATAATATCCATGTATTTAAATGATTAGTTCAACCACTTGTCCCATATTTTATTATTTCATAATAATCCATCATTATCAACCATATTGAACCATTCTATACACAATTCATTAAATATAATTGTAAACACCCTATGAAAATAAAATTGTAATAAGGATGACCCCAAATGATCAGTAAGTGTAAAATTCAGAATTTAAAATTGAATTTAATCAATAGGAACATGATTTGAATAAATGTATGATGAAATAATCAAAGGTAATGAACCTAACAAGTGTTAAATCACACTCATCATACCTTGATCAATAGATACATTTCACGGAATAAATATATATGAAATACTGGATTAATGAATATCAAACATAATTTATCCATCTAATGTAAATATTGTTCAAATAAAGTATTTTCGACCCATAAAAATAAAAAATAAAATGTATTGGAATCATATAAAACTATATTCATATAGCTATTAAAAATAGAATAACCTCTATGGTTGACTTCTATCTCTAGAGTACGCATTCCATTGGAGGTATATGAAATTTTCAAAATTCATTGGTTTATAATATGACCACCCATTTTCAGTTTATAACATAATGAAATGTCCTTAGTAAAGAACAAAACTCCCATTTCTTAGTTTATTAGGGAAGTACCCATCAACATAAAAAATTTCTGGGAACCATTTCATGAATAAATTAAATAAATATTTAATTTTTTCACAAAACTCATAGGATTTTTTTCCAAATTATAACATCATTAACTTATGTGAAGGAAATAGTTTCCATGATAATCTCATTAAAAAATCAAAATCCATCCCTAGAAAGAATATGGATGGTATCAATTTACTGTATGATAGTGATGAATATTAAAATACATAATTTTTTGATGTTGAAAAATGGATTACCATTAAAATATCATTAAATTTTTTAAGATAAAAATCGAAAATGCAAAATTCCACACACAAAAAATAAAAATTCACAAAATATCATGAATATCATTTTCAATGAAAATAAAATTGATGATATAAAAAAGAACCTTTAAGTAAAATAATTAACATGAATATAGGAAAATTCATTCTTGTTTTAAACTCTAAAAGAAACATTATTTTTTAAAAAAATTGTAATGGGAGATAGAATTGACCCATTTGGAAAACTTTAATAAATTTCCTTTTAAATCCCTTTTTACAGAAGGTAAAATATCATGACCTAACCCAATGGGGCCTGCTTGGTCGACAATGAGTTGAGTGGGACTACCTCATATCCTCATTCAATAGGATATTGGATAGGTATTAGAATCAAGATGGAATATAACACATATGGGAGGACTTATCTTGAGGAAAATGTATACATAAACACGCATCCATATCTATGAAACAATTCATATATAATAATGCAATTGATAAAAAACAATTATTTTATATCTGTATCGCACTATTAAAGTACAAAAAGAGTATTGAAATAATGAAAATGGGAAAATAAATCCCACTAGAAACTGATAAAATAATCTAACCTAATGGGTAGGAGGGGAATAATATCAAATACAACAGCTGGTACACCCAATAGTTTGTCTATCACACTATGATCAACCTTCTATGGGTCCTTATATGAATCTATTTAGAGGAAAGTAATGTGCATAATACATGACAAGTGTGGGAATATCCCATATAGGGTTGATTATATAAATACTCAATTAGTTCCCCAAAACCCCAAACCCAAAGGGGGAAACTAAAATGAGTTAGTCCTCTCCCCCAAGATAGAGGAGAACCCAAACATGAGAGTACTGAAAAATCCATCTCGACCATTCCTTAACAATAAATAACTTTTCATCTCATATGCATATGAAATGTCAATCGTACATCACTTCATGAAAATATTGAATAACCTAGAAATATTGGAATTGTACTACATGTATAATGGTCTCAACTATAAATCCTATCACATAAAGCTACTTGAGGTTAAAATGTAATAATCATTCAAGAGTACTCACTTCAGGAGCTCTACCAACCCTGATTACAATCATATGATTGATCATACTAATTGGGTATCACTAATATGATGGATCGTTGACACCACCCATGATGGTGTACATCCAAGAGACCAATCTCATTGGGTCTCAGTATGTATAAATTATTACTAGCACCTACTGGTTCATGATACAAAGATTTGGGATCTAACCCATGTATCATGGGGGACTCAATGAACCCTACTAGAACCCATAAGATCTGAACTAACATATAGTGGATCACACCCTTGATAACTAGGTGACAATACAAACCCCTTATGGAACTCCTGAGATCTCAATGTATAGATATTAGATCAAAACCTTGACCACTAAGGGACCCAATGAACCCTTCCATGTCTCTAAACCCTGATTCAATTATAGGAGATCTCTCTTAGGACCGTTGAGAGATACCATGAACCCAGTCTATATATATCTTCATAGTATCAGATCACATACAAAATGATAATGAAAATAATACTATAATAGACCTCTATGTAGGGGATCAAATCCTATTCAAGAGGGTCATGTTGATACCAGAAACCCCACTTTGGAAAGAATATGCAATATAGGATCCTGAACTAGGCTTCACAGATGGATACATGATGTCTTTCCAAACTAAGACCACTAAGTGTATCATAATCCAATTCTCTGAAGGTAATTTGACAATGTTCCCAAGGAGGGATGGACCAAGAAAGTGCACTATCCACGCACTAATATATGAATATGTAATAAAAATATAATAATGACCACCTAATATTTCATATCTCACCCCAAAATCAAGGCCACTCTCATGTTTGACATATGAAACTACTCAAGATTGGCAACTCGAGAGCATATATTTGAGTTTTTAATAGATAAATGAATAATGGAGAATTATCTTAGGGGAGTACACAACGTGTTCCCACAGTACATGGAGGGTATCTCGAAACTAACCTTTTGTCACGTCTCTACTTGGTAATAAGTTTGTTCAAGGGAAACTCAGGGTATATAACCTATGTCACATGATGTGTGACCACATCCAAATCTATATGTGTTTCCTCAACCACACACAACCTGTATGGCCATGTCACCAGACATACCATGTACCCTTCATAAATAGAGTGTACCTATTTGACCAATCAAAGTAAATTTAGCTAGCCATTTCCACTAACCTATGTACACTTTGAATCTATATATGTACTTCCAAACAACATGCCCGTAACATAGAATTCTAGCCATTGTCCTCAACTGGACAACCTGGGATTCCTATTGAACATGAAACCCTAACCCATATTGTGTAATCACTGAAAGATCTTTATTCCCAAATATGAAGGAAAAAAGTGTGTGATACTTTACCACACATTATAAAATTAGGATTTTTGAATCAGAAATCATGTTGATCCTCTCGAAACTACCAACATGATTTTGAAAACCAAATATCTACCACCAGTGGATCTATAGTAACCGTAATAGGGACCTTTATCTTTAAGACAAATAATAATAGTGGATCTTGATGTAAAGATTGTAAATCTTCCAACCATGTGGTGAAAACTAGAATAAGAAGGTTTAGAACTTTTCCCTGAAGCCACTATACCATAATCTAGGAGAGATCAACATCATGAATGGATTTCGATGGGAACTCATTTCTTTGAATTAAATTCATGTGATCCATTTTGAAAAGGGGGATATTTTCACACCTCTTACATTCATGAGAACCAAATTCTGAGGTGGTATTAGGTTTGTTTATTTTATTTTATTTATTTAATAAACCTCCATCATTTAATGCCCCCAATGGTCACCTCCAACTAGGTTCCAGATTATGAAAAACATTATTTTATTCCAAGAGTAAATACAATGTTCAGAACTTAGTCGTGGCCTTTGATTACTAAACCCAATCAAGTTTTAGGGGTTAAAACACATATCTATAAAACCATTCCCAAAGAATATATAGTATTTAATTGTTTAATTTTTATAACACTAAGGATCTATTGGCCTTGGAATCCTGCACCAACTCACCTATATGCTTCAGAATTATTCCTAGAAATATAGAAAAGTCGTATATAGAAAAAATAATGTATTTTTACTCTCCACAACATCAATATTTTCATCTCAAAAAATGAAATTCTTTGAAAAATGTGGAAAAATTGAGGTCTCAACTAGCTCTCATGCACCAATGATCTCTCTATAGGGTTCTCGTGTTATCAACAAACACACACAAGGGGTCCTTTACCACAACATTGATCCTAAATAAGTGAACTCCACACTATCCCCCAGTTTATAATAGGACCAAAATTTTCAATGTGATGTCCACATGGCTTCGAAAATGTTAAAGTGAGAAAAACACAATTCACTGGCTCTATCGGTTGTCAAACAGTTAGCAGTAAACCACCACGCAATCCCGATGCAGAAAATTATGTAACTTGGTAGTCTTTATCTGCCCCTAACTGAATAATTCTATCAAAATCCATCAACATAACAAACCTTAGGGACACAAATAATTTATTAAACTGGCTCTATTAGGTCTTATAATGACCTATAGGGCCTCTTAAATGTGGACCCAAATGGTGCTACATTGGTATCGGAGAAACAAATACACCATGCAAATATGAAAACACAAAAAATGTTTTCTAGAACATGAATTGTTCACATTAATTAGAATAACCACCCCTCTCTGTGGTGAAATACTAGTGCAAAGAATCCTCCTCATCATCATATATATAATAGTGAGTGGTGTCATCATCAATCCTGAAAAGGAATAAATACCCCCCCCCCATTGAAAAAACACCAAGAAACAAGTCTGATGAACAAATGGCCACATGAGTCATTACAACAAAAATCTTCTAAATGTGATTTCTCACCTAAATAAAAAATATGAGGGGTTACTACCAATAACTTGTGACATGTCACTTCATTCCCACCCAGATAGTCCAAATTCAAATAGGCCGACTTATCCATTACATCAATCAAAAATAGCAGAAAGAAATCGTTTCTAATATCATCTTCTACTATAGCCTCACTCATAGGTGTCTCTCAAGATTTTATGGTAACAACTTTTATTAGGTACAATATTACTCCAATGTCAAAAAATCATATCACAAGAAGTGGACACCCCCCAACATATATGGACCTATATCTATGAGATCTCCCTATGAAGTTGTTACTCTTAGAGAATATCCATAATTCATCTTCACATGTCTTTCATGAAACCCTAACATTGAGATTATGAAGAAATCAATGAAAATTAGTCCCACAAACCAATCTATAATGGCAATAACATAGTCCATGAGTCTCTCCTTCATCTCTCAGGTGAATATATGGAAACCCAAGTGTATACATTGGTTCATACTAGGTCATCCTTATAAAACCCCTATCATCACCAAATCTTAAGAATCTTCATAGGAGTCATCAAATATTCTAATAAAAATATTAGGGCAGTCCATAGGTATTGGTGTGTGAAAAATATTACTCTCAATGGGGTGGTAAACCTGACATGTCCCATATAAGACATCATAAAATCCACAATCACTATAATAACTAAAATCTCATAATATCAATTATTTCATATTTCATTATATACAACTGATAAAAGTCATCTATATCTTCCCGTACATGAGATGATCCTACTCTAACTATGATCACTCTTCTAAAAAAGAAGGAAAAATTCATCCCACAATCCGTTAACAATTCCAAATAAACAAGAGCCAACCATCTAAGAAAAGATGTTTAGAATGAAATCTACACTAAGGAAAACATCATAAGGTCTATCTATTCTAATATGGATTGGTTTTGTGTGAATCTATCCTTACAAAAAAGTCAATTCACCCTAAAAAGATGACTGAATGACCTCTGATCTACTCTGATGAGGCCTCCAAGCATTAAGGCCGATCAGAAACACTACACATATTACCCAAATCCACGAATAGAAGATTCACTAAGGGAATAATGTATCATGACTCTTTTATAAATATACTTTTGGTAGAAATGTCATATGTTATACTCAAACCATACTTGAGTCACTACGATATGTTCCCCTTGTTCATAAATATCATCATTCCCATTTTCCTCATGTATTCCAAAACAAGGGCCTACTCTGACACCTCCAAACCAACTTCCCTGAACACAGTAGTCAAATGAAAGATTCCAAAACATCTCCACACTATCATATGTGAGTGGAAGATACTCACTCTCCCTGATTTATAGAACTTTATATAAATTTCTCCCATTAGGGGAATCATCCATCATTCTTTGGAGTCTAACCCCATATAACAAATCATCCCTATAAGTATCATCTAGTGCCTTAACATTACCATATATAATAATCATGAATGAAGTGGAAAAAAATTGTATATCAAACCTATATTTAATAATAAAACTACGTAATTAAATATTATACAGTTATTACGAAAAATTATCATTAGATCCTCTGGTTTATAGGATTCCATGGCTTAACATTGTCCTCTCCCATATCTACTAGTTAGTTGATCCTATCATGGACTAACTTGGTGTGATGGAATAATAAGATCAAACTATCTCCAACCTACTTATTCACTCCCATATCCTCTTCCATTTTTTCAATCATATGTAATTCAATAATACTACCATTTTCATTACAAGGGTGGCCGATTAATTTTATCATTCTTTATATCACGCCTAGTCAAAATGTATCATTATAGATTTCCCCAACTGTCACAACAGATATAAAAGATTTCTCACAACTGACTAGACTCGACTTGGGTTCCCTAAGTCACAGAACCTATGTTATTGGATGGTATCCCAAATCATCTCATACTCTTGATTCCCTGAACCTTATATTAGCTACCAACTATCATGGTCTCAGCTCTTTTGTTTCCTACACCAATATTTGGAGTTTTCTCTTTAAAAAATCTCTCCCCTACTAAGGCCCACTCGTGAACTGCATCATAGATGGAAATTCACACACACACACACACACACACACATATATATATATCTAAATCAATCATATCTTAGTGTAAGCACTAATCAGCGGTCCGTACAGAGTAAAAAGGATCTCAAACCATATTGATATATAATATCAAGAGGTTTCTGGACCTCTTAAAATATTCATCCAAAACTGTGCTACATTACTGAAGATGTAGAAACTCCTAGATAAGCACCAATCATATCATTTTTGTATATTAATCCTCCTAGAAAAGCTGATAAAACTCTGTCTAAGTTAGTATCACCTTCACATTATTTTATGTCACTAGACTCCACCATCCCCTAGTAGATGTCATTGAATCACATTTATGAGAACTGTATGACCAAGAGGTATCATCATTAGGCGAAAAATGCACGTGATGGCCTCAATATAGTCATCATCTACCTAGGGGTTTGGATTGAACCAATACCTTGAGTTATTTACCTATAAAACGTATAAAATTAAGTCAATCTATGCCTATTATTTTCTAGTAAATCTAGAAGAAACTATTTCAAAATTGGTGATGGCCCATCTAGAAATCCACCTAGAGGTAATACCACCTATGCATGCCACTACAATAAAGCCTCATCCAGAGGAAGATCATCTTAAATGTACCTTCATGGAACCCCAAATGGGTATCATTATAGTAATGTCCTAAAATAAAAAAAATCATGCACTATTTTCAAAGAGTATATCTACAGTTTCGACTCATGATGGGCATAGAAACCACAACCCAGTCTAATATGGTGCATGTAACAAAATTTCCCATCAACCATTGGTTACATGTTCGGATTCCAAAATATTGTAATCAGAGTCATAATGAATGGATATATTGAATATCTCACCAAAACTGCAGTCCATGTCACAAAACATATATTCAAAAAATGTTAATAGTGTTCTCATAAATCCCAAACCAATCTCACAACTAGAAAACTCATAACTATGGCCCCAAGGAAGGACCTCCTTTGATAATACTATGTTATGATCTAACATGATGGGGCCTACCTAGTCATCAATGAGATGATTGTGAATACCACATGCCTTACTTCAATAGGCTACGGGCTAGTGACCAGTTCTGAGTAGAAATATCACACACATGGAAGGCATTATCCCAAAGTACCTATACCCACAAACACATAAAACCATCTCCATGAAACATTTAAGAGATAATAAAAAAACTGACACAAAAAAGTGAATTAATATGTCTATCCCAAAATCAGATTATAAAAATTGATTAAAGCTTAAAAAAATAAAAAAAAATCCCCCCAAAAACTAGTAAAAACATAAAACATTATTAGTATGAAGAGACTGTTGTCAAATGAAACCACCAGTACTAACCTTCGTTTGTCAAGCTCAGTATGATCCACCTACTCTGGGTCCTCCTAAGACTCCATCTAAAGGCATGTTATCCATATAATAAAAAACATAATTTGTAGATCCCATATAGGGATGAGTATTAAAATAGTATAAAATCAACCCAAAAATAATAAATAAATGGTTGAAACTGAAATTCAACAATCCCCTCAACCAAAATCTAGTGGAAAACCCTAACAAAATAGTTTAGGAAACTCCATATCAATAATTACAAGGCTATACATGACTAGTCATATCATCTCTACATTGTGCGGAAATTAGATTTCATGAAATATAATAACTGAATAATACATATATACAAGAATCAGAAAATAAATAACATGGTTTCATACATACATCAATATATATGATTTTAATCAAGTCTCAGAGTTGTCAATCATAAAAGATTACTCAATCCAAAATTTCTACCATTCCCAATAGAATTCATCAAGGAGATATCATTCATTGGGTATGACTAATCCATTGGAACATCCCTACCATCCCTGATGGCATACACCTGAGAGAAAAATAACAATGGGTCTCAAAAATAATAATGTATAAATGGAACCTAGAGGATCATGAAACTCTAATTGTGGATATCACCCCTATGTCATAGGGAACTCCACAAACCCTACTGAAACTTATAATATCTTAACAAATATATTGGGGATCACACCCAAGACAACTAAAGGAAAATATAAACACAGTATGAAGCTCTCTATATCTCAAATCTCAGATAATGGATCACAAACTAGACTACACAGGTACACAACGAACCGCAATGAGACACATAACCCTGATACAAAGATAGGGTATCTCACATAAGATAATTGGGTGATAATTCACACCAAAAATGGTTCTATAAAACAACTATGTACTCTCATAAAAAAATACAAAAAACATTATTGGATCATTACTTTATGTTAAGGAATAACTTTTATGAAAGATGATCAATTTAATACCATAAAACTCACTTTATGGAGATGATGCAGTGGAGGATCCTTCCCTGGTATTCCTAGAGGGATACATGAACTCTCTCTGAACCATAACCATAAAGGGGATAACAATACTATTCTAAGGATATAACAAATAATTTTACCCTAGGAGGGGAGAAAAGTAAATATAACCCATTAGATATTAATATATGTGTTTATAATAGGAAAATAGTAGGAATCTCCTTCTATTACATCTCGTATGTGAAACACCTTGTCCACCATCATGTGGCATAGGGAAGACTACATGAGGTAGGCTAATGGGGTGAATCCTTCTGAGTCCTAATGTTGGAGATTTGTGAGGGGGAAATATATATGGGGAGTACATGGAACATTCCCATAATATATGGTATGATTATTGACACTGGACCCTATCCATGAAACTTCTCATAACTTGGCCTTTATAAAGAGAATTACTGATGTGTACATCATGTCACAAGACATATGACCTCATCTGAACACCACGGTGTGTCGTCACCTATAAGTGTTATGGTTGTTCGTGTCTCTATACATGGAGTATAACCTTCATAAATAAATTTTTATTCAAGGCCCACCAAAAATCCCATGAACATGTCTAACTTCCTCTAACACATGTAAACTTGGGATCTGTCTGTGTACTTCATCATGGTCATGTCCCCTTATATGGTGCGCCAGGTCATTAGATGCATGGCTTGGGATACCTACACATAATTTACACCCAATACATTTCATGTACTTAATAAAACATAATATTCCCCAAAAATAAAAAACACACGACTTGTGATCCTCCACTACATGTTGTATGATTGGTAATTCTGAATTGGAAATCACTATGATCCTCTCAAAACCCCTAATTTCCACCTAAAACACCTATATCTACCTCCAATGGATCACTATTAGTTTTAATACTAAAATAAAAACATTAAATAGTGAAAAATAGGGATTTGGATGTAAATCATATAAATCCACCAACAACATTAAGAAGCATCAAATCATTTGGTCCAAATATGCTCCCCAAATCCATTGCACCACGATCAGGAAATGATCACTATTAAGAATAGAGTTCTACGACACCTCCTCTCCCCGTTTCTACCTGATGTTATCCATCTTCCAAAGGGGGTCCTTCCTCTCATGTAAAATGTATGCTCAATAAAATAGGAGGTAAAATTAGCATTATTAATTAAATTTCATTTAATCATTAAACCTTTATCATTTTACTCCCTACTAACGGTTTCATCCTATTAGGCACTCATTCCCAACATGGTTTATTTCATGTGAAAGATAAAACCCATTTTCTGAAATCAACCATTTTATTATATTTCTGATCTAATACACATATTATGTGATAAATGAAATTTCTATAAAAACTATGTGTGTGCAATATAAGATATTTAATAGTTTAAATATCAATATAGTGAGGACCTCTGGGCCCCAAAATTGTGCACCGACATTGCGCATTTATTCTATAAAAATTAATAAATATATATATATATAGTATTACATGTAAAAAAGTAGATTCCCTACATAAATGTTAATTTAAGTTATATTTAATAAATATTTTCTATTTATAAGTAAAAAGGTTTTCAAAAAATTTTATAAAGCATGGTCCAGGAAGAGAAATATTTCCCATCTAAATAAAAATGTGTGATCTATTTCACATTCAATCTTAATTCTTGATGCATAATTAACAATTAAGGGAGGAATTGGAAAATAGTCATGTAATACAAATTAATAACAATTGGATAAGAAAATATGTGTGGTTCATAAAAAAATATCATAATATTTCCTCCAAAATATCCTCATATATAAATAATCTAGAAAATAAAGGATATTGTTACATAAATCCCTTTCAATTTTACAAATACTTCAATATCATGTCCCATGAAATTATAACATAAAATGATATATTAAATACCATAAACATAATTAGTTTCGTGATATAAAAATTTATCAGGTTGTTAGATAAACCTCATGAAATAATTTTTGTGTATAACACATAATATCTCCCAAAGGATACAATTTGAATCGAGTGACCCTTAAAATGATCATAACATTATAGTGAGAATAAAATGTGAATTGATTATGTGTATGAAATGTAAATAAAAATAAAATAATTAAAAATAATTCATAATATAATGAAATTACGTAAATAGATAATCTTATCATATCAAATATAGTTATAAAGTATTTCCACCTAATGAAAAGAAAATATATTATCGAAATTTTTACTACTCGATAACATTAAATTGAAATCCCCTCAGATGAAATAATTCAAATTGAAACCTAAAATAGCATGATTTATGATTTATTAATGACATTAAATGTAAAAGGGGTTGTATATGCACCATATAAAATTAATTAGATGTAAGATAAAAAATTTGCCTTAATGTCTGTAAATTGAGTGGATGCCCCATGTCTTAATTCCAATAATTCCAGGTATGTCTTTCAACTATTATATAATAATATTTTATAAATTATTTTATTTCCATAGAATATTCTCCTTGTTTAAAAAATTATTATCAAATAATTACTTTTATTTTTTGTACATATTTAAATATGTATTTAGTTAAGTTCCGTTCGTGTGTTTTGGGATCTTTTGGTTCATTGTTTCAAAACAACATTAGTGTGTTGATAGAGGTCTGAGAGGTAATTTTTTCAAAATATATATGATATTAATAATATATTATTTATTATATTTAATAAAAATGTATACTTATAAATGATAATGTTTTAAAAAATTTCTATGTAACAGTCATAGAGAAGGTAGGCCATACGTACACATGAGTAACATTTCCATTTTTAAAAAATTATCATTGAAAGAAGGTCAATAATATTTTAACATTTAATAATAATAATAATATAATAAATAAAATATTATTTATTTAAATATAGAAACATATATATATATCATCCATGTGATTTGGGCATGAAAAAAAATAACAACATATCTTCATGAGGGACGTCGTCCACCCATAGGGGCAAACGATGAAATAGTTTTTCAGTGTAAGAATTAAAATGACATTTTATCATTATAGAATGAAAAATATTTCATAAATATCATAATTATGTATTATATATCATATATATTAATTATATTTTTCCCATATTACCTTCTATGTAAATATTTATTGAAAAACAAATCACATCACTTTGTGAGGCGGTGGTCGGCCATACACATGAGCGACAATATCATATCCATCATGGAATTGAAAGTAAGAATGCATATTTGATATAAAAATTAAATAAGATTACTTATGTTAAAAATAATATATATATATATATCATTTTTATTAGTCAACATAACTTTTTGTGATTGGTGATTATGAAATATTAATGATTGTATTCTGTGAGGCAGTATTATGTCATACACATGATCACCGATTTCAATTACCATTTGATAAAAAACGAGATGGATTTAAGTTATTAAATTTACTTAATATAATAAAATAATATGGTAGATATTTTTTTATGATATTATCATAGTTTGAGAATATTTTATTGATGTTGTAAGATAAATAAAATTATAATGTTCGGTTAAGTACGATTCCTCTTCTTCAGACAACCTCCTTATATTATTCCCAAAAGCCTTCATAGGATGGATTTATGATAAAAAGGATTATATATTTTTGGAAGGAGATTAATTAATATATTTTTATTTTTATTTTTATTTTAAAATATTTTTGAATGTGTTAAGTGGATATGATATTGTGTGTCCTTTTATAAATGATGTGGGTGAGACACTTGTAATTTTTGAAATAAAAAAGGGGTCACCCATGTTTTTTAAATAAAAAAAGGATTAATAATAATCCATCATTAATCCTAATACAATATGAAATCAAAATATTCTCAAAAAGAAGATTTTATAATAAAAAATTAGATCATTTTAGGATTTATCATTTTAGATTAACCACTGGTAAATAATTTTTACCTTAACAGAGGAAAAAGATTTTTACTATTTTCATTATTCATTATGAGATGAAAATAAAGTAGGACTTATTTGATAATTTTTGATGTGATGGATCATAATATGTAACAAATTTATCCAAATTTAAATGCCATAATTGGTAGAATTCTATTGAAAATTAAACTCACAGACGTGACTGAAATGAGGTTTTTCAAAAAAAAATGTATTTTATATTAAAAACTGATTTTATGTTAACTCTATAACCCGAAATAATCAATATATAAATTGAAATTAATAATTATAGATCTATATTATATATTTTTATTTAAAATAATTCCTAATTATGGGTCATTTAAATTAATTAAAAAGTACGACTATTATGAACATTATAACAATCTTAGAAATATCTATTTTTAAATGAAAAATTAAACTTATACTAGTTTCCAATAAATATTTGATTGAAATTTAATTACTACGATTATATATAACAAAATTAAACAATTTTTACAAAAATTAATATTAAAAACATAATGGAATTTTTTTCATTACATAATTTTTCATTATTAGTTGAAAAACAAATTCTAAAAAATCCAAAAATTCCACCATATGCAGATTATGGTATTCTAAATTTAAAATTGAATTGATGTTTTTAATCAATTTTTTTTATAATTGGTAAAATATAATTTTAATTTATTTTTCCAAAGTGCGAGGAACCTTCCTTTTAGAAAAATTTATTTTATTTAGAGATTATTTATTTTCCTTTAAATTAATTATTATATTATTTCCTATTCACTAAATAGCAACTAAATTTATTTTATACATTTGTAAAACATATATTTTACATTATTTTGTTATTCAAAATATTAACCGGCAGTTGAATGACTAGTTTATAATAGTATATTATATAACAACTCACTGATACTTGAAGATGTTTATACCACAATATATCAATCTGACTAAATGAAAAAAAAATATTTAACATGTCTTTAAATATGGTATAACATGATTAGAAAATTACAATAGATATCTTATATCATCAACCAAAAATACCATAACAAGGTCTATTAAATTATTTAACATCAGGTAGAAGACTCCCTAAACATGAAAAACTCATCCATGACCAATTATGTATACATATTAGATTGAACTTATATAATGTGTTTTTTATTTTAATTTTTACACTATCTACCCTATATATTTGTATAATTGTTAATCTGTATTATCATTTAATTAATATATATATTAAATAACCTTCTGGTCTAGATGATAGTAACTATGAGAGGAATAATGATCATAATTTTTGAATATTCGTCATAAGAATGAATTACCTAACATTATGCCATTGAGAATACTTAAACACCACACAAATAGAATATTTTTTTATTATATACCATTATCCATCCATCCAAATAAAATGTATAATCAATAAAAGAATGCAATACAACCCAGCGGACTCCAAAGTTTATGGAGGTTTGAAATAGTTAATGCCAAGGGAATCCCCTCTACATAAGTTAACGCACTCTAGTTTCCATTTACTGATAGGGAGAAGATTAGTGGAGACAGATCTCTTGACCTCTGTGGAAGTCAAGTGATCTTTAATCTTATTACCCTTGAACCACGTGTGATATATATTGATATTAGATCGAAGAAAAGATCTATATTTTTTAATAACGTATGCAATAGACCAACGGGGTTTCTTTATAGTCCTATTAATCACCCCAAAAAAACTCTCTTCATAAAATTAAACTAGAATAAAATATCCCTTATATATTTTTAGGGGTTTCTTTTCACTTATTTTAATCACACACAAAAACCACTTTATAAAATCATTAAACATCCCCATTTTTTATTTTTGTAATCATGTATATCTCTAACAAAAATTCACAAGAAATAAAAAATCTCTAATATAAAATACCTATGACTAAAAAAAATTGTTTTATTTCTGAGTGATATTAGTTTCTATCTCCCAGGCACTATATTTAAATTCATTATCCTATAAATGTTTTCCTTTTTTAAAACAGTTTTTAACCCTTTGTATATATCATATTTATAATCCTTCATATTAAGTGTAATTTATAACCCTAGAAAGAATGATAAATAATAAAAGAGGTAAAAAATAATATTCTCATATGAAATTATGTGGACAATGTAATCCAAACAAAAAACACTCACACTTGATTCATTCCATTAATAGGTAATTTTTCAAGAAATCTACAACCGGTAATTTGGTAAAAACATATTCATAGTTTAGTTCACTACAATATACCTTAACATAAATGAAATAATATTTTATTAAATAGATTTTTATCTAAAATGTTTTTTTTCTAAAAATTATGATAAAGCATCTAATAGAGAATCCAATTACTAATATGAAAGGAAAAAGTTAATTCTAATAGCTTTCAACTATATAATTTTTGTAGAGTCTATGGATGTTTAAATTTATTCATCCTTAAAAGTACTCAAAATATAGAATTTTTCAACTTTATGTGTCATTCTACACATCATGGTCCAATAAATATCCCTTCCCTAGAGTGTGATTTCATATCATCTAAGTCTTCATCACAATAAGCATATATATATACCACTAAATTATGAAATTTATTTTATCACCTGTTATAACATAATCAAGAGTTACACTAACATGTCATGTGATCTTTTTTATGTTGATATAACATACTATTACTTTGTTTTTTTTAAAATATCTCATATAAACTCATTTGATAAATATTATTTATTCTGCATAAAATCAAATAATATTTATTTTATTTTAATATTTCAAATTCATTATGATCTATCATTTCATTTCCATATTTTTAATTATAGTCTCAAAAACAATAGGTATAGAAACCTACCATAAATCATCACTACAAGATCTCATTATTAACTATTGATAATATTTATATTTTAAATAAAATTAATCTAATAAATGAATCCCTGATAAGAAGAAGAAAAATTTCATATCACGAGGAATTAATATCAAAATATGTATCACAATTTAAGTAGAATTTTCGTCAAAAGAATTAATTTAATTCAAAAGAAACCTATTATCATTAATAAAAAATATCATGAATCTTTTTTTAGTATTATTTTCATTGATATTTATTTTTAAAATCTTTAGATGTATAAAATCGCATGCTATAAAAATTATCAAGACATCAAAATCATACATGAAAAATATATTTATGTGATAAAAAAGAGGTGTTGAATTTTTAAAAAATTTTTATTTTCACCTCCAAGGATAAAACATCCAGTATTTTAATACAAAATTCTTCATCATGTCCCATATATAATAATAATATAATTATTACCATTGAAAAAATATTATAAAAACATTAATTTGTTTAATTAATATTATTATTTTTATTACCATTAAATTTTATATGGGGTATAATGAAAATATGTACCTTACATTTGAGATAATCCTTGATAAATTAAATGATCCTTTTTATTCATATCCCTCATTATCATAGAGTTTATTTTTTAAAATGTATTTTTTTCAAATTATATTATTTTTATTATGAAAAAACACCGAATCCTATGTGTTTTTTTCCTATTTCAATTAACTCATCATCCATGTAATCCACTTAAAATTCGTCTTATATGTATTTTTCTATATAAAATAGACAAGCTTGAGAGTGAAAGCTTGTATGAGTATTATTTAAAAAAATCCTTTTAAAATCCTTGATTTTTTGTTTTAAAAATTATTATTTATGCCCAACGTATTCTCAAACGCTATAATGCATTATTATATTTTACTGAACAGTCACATTATCCCTTGTAACCATTGAATCAATATTTTAAAATTTTATTTTCAAACAAATTATTATTTATATACCATGTTATCAAAAAATGTTATCATGATTTTATATAATTAAATAAAAAAATTATATTGGTTTTCCTTGAGTCTGAACAACATATTAAACAATAACATTAGTTATTTCAATAAAATGATATTATTATTATAGAATCAAAAAAAATAGTAGTTTTATACCCATGTAAATTTTCCTCATTTGGTATTTAATGAAATTTTTTCAAATGTCCTAATTTTACAATGATTCAACATGGTAGAATGAAAAACTAAATTATTTACTTTTATATTACCAATGAACCATATATCATAAGGCATGATAATATAATTTGATTGATTGAAACTATTATTTTGAAGTTTCACCACCATTGATGTATCTTTTCTCGGAATTTTTTTTGTATCATATATTAATATAATCATACATACTATGTAAAAAATTGTAATTTTTTCCCTTTGTAGTACCATTTTATTATAGTGAATATGTATATTTATATTGATGTCTTATTCTATTATTTTTATAATATTTTTTAAACTCACTATTTCTGTATTCAAGCCTATTATTATTTCAAAATTTCATTATGGCATATCATTTTTTCTTCTTAGCTAAAATTTGATAGATTTAGTGGAAATTAAAAAAAATTACGCAATATAAATATTTCATGAATAATATGAGCAAAAGCATTAAGAAAAATTAAATACATAACTACCATTATTTATTTGTTACTAAATGACCCACACATATCAGAGTAAATAAGTTTAAGATTCCTTCTTAGGTTGATCTATAATATTATATTTATTTGATTCATATTTTTTAATAATTAAATTCTTATCAAGAAGATAATTAATCATTTTTAAAATTTATTATATTTTAATTTAAATTAATTAAAACAACCCTTCTCAAATACTTGTAATCCAAAAGGAAGGTTCTTATATGAAAAAAAATTCTAATGTCATACCCAAGTTATATTAATTGATAAAATCCCTTATTTTTAATAATATTTCAATTATGAGGTGACCTATATTAAATAAAATTACATATTTAAAAAATATGATTCAAAAGTTTGAACATTTAATTCAATTTCCTTATCTGCCAGTTGTGAAATTCCAAATACATTATATATCATGCTATAAAGAAATAGTATAATCTTTAATATGAAATTGACTTAAAAATTTTGATACACCAATATCATTGATTTTTTATGTCTAATGATTTAAAAATATTAAGATTTTTTTATTATACTTATCAATTATTTAAAAAAATAATCAAATGAAAAGATAATCTACAATCAAAAATCCAGTCTCTAATTGTTTCAAAATAAATATAAAACATCTAATTCAATATAATTTTAATGATTAATCAAATTAATTTGAAATTATTAATAGTTTTATGATTTATTAAATGGCCCTAGATTTATATTTTTATATTCATTAAGAATATGAACATTTTAATAAATTCATATAAAATATTCTTTAAGAAAGTCAACACTATTTTGCAAATTAATCTCTTGATTTGTAAATATTAATGAATTTATTGTTTAACTTTGTGGTAGTCTATACCATGAATTGAAACCTCTAATTTTTTAAGATATATTATTATTACATGAAATCCTATATACCTATTGGTGATAAATACTACTACAATAACAACCTATTTTATTTAAAATCATCTCATTAGATATTTTTTGAAAGAATATGGTTATTGACTCATCACCTTATATTATTTATTTACTAATATCCATCATCTAATAGAGCTTAATTAATCCATTACTTTCAAGTAAAATCGTTTATAAATTTTTTTGAATATATTCTTCATCGACAAACCATTCATCTTTTGATTATCTGTAATTGTGTTTAATACCTAGTAAGTGATGTATATTTGTAAGGTAAAAATAGGTTTATAATTTTTCAGAAGATCAATTTAAATTTCCTTAAATTTTAAAAAATATATTTATTTCCTATAAGGTTTGAAATTTTCTTGTCTGTTTAATCATATAGCTTCTTAGTGATCATAACTATATTCCTCTCTTATTTATAATATTCTCTGACTTTTTCATATATCTTTGATTCTAGTGATTGAAAATACTCTTATATAAATATAAAATTATTTATTGTTTCAATATTTATTTTAATTATATATAATAGAGCAATATTGTGATCATCATAATTTATCAAACCAATGAAATCATTATCAACATAAATTTTATATTCACATAAATTGATTTATTTTTTAATAATTCATTCATTTTCACTTGAAATAAATTAACCTTGATATTCAACATAAGAAATATTCTATGAGAATTTATTCTCTTAGTTTATTCTACTTCCTCTACATCACCATCATTATTTTATTCACCATAGGTATCTTCTGATTATTTCAATTGAGACATATAAACATATTCATCATCATATTACGATCTTCTTTACTCAAAATTAATTTATTCTCTATACAATATCACATCCTCTTATATAGAATATTTTACTTTTGGATAATGTAAATGTATTTTATCTTCCTCTAGGAAAAATATACACTTGTTGTTGATTCCAATCAAGAAAGTTTTCTTCCTGTATGATATTTTATATATATGAATATCTTATTCTTTATGTATCTCAAATGGGAAATTCTTTATAATTGAATTATCTTAGCGTAACTAAAACATTATAGAGAAAACTATCACATATAATTTCCTTTACCATTCCAAAAAACTATTGAGATATATGAAATTAATTGTTTTTAATTTTATACATTATTATCACTATCTAAATAGTTATTTTGTTTTTTATTTATTATTAATAAATAAACCATTACAGTATTTAAATGAAATACCATTATTTAATTTACATATCTTCTGAATTATAGATATATTTACTTCTTATAATTTTGATTATATTCAATTTATTAGTAGGGAAATTGTCTATTAATTTATTATTTAATACTAAGAACTTCCCATCCAATATATCTTTATAAAATTTCCTCAATTTAATTTCAATGGTTGAGACATTATGATATTATCTATAACCAAGATGTGTGAAAAAATTTATATTCATCCATGTAAAAAATTAACCAAAATACTCATCCTTGACCATTTTAATGTAATAAAATTAGGTGGAGTGAATCCTTTTTCACAAATACCCAATTTATTGAATTCCAGATGAAAAAAATTTAATTATTCATATGTTTCTTCCAAAAGTGAAATCCATTTATATTAAACATAAAAATACCTTTTTTGATGAAGGAATTTAAATATTACATAAAAATAAACCAATTTATTAAATAGGAAATATTACAATAACTCAAAATTATTTAGAGTGAACATTGGTTCTAATAACAATTAATGATCCTAGATATGATATAATGAGAAATGAGATGGGGTGAGTCAATGGTGTATGAAAATGTCGCATTTCCATAAATATATTGATCTCTTTATCAGATATAGAATAGTATATTCACATGAATTGTTTATTAAATATGAATGATAAATGAAAAACATAAAAAAGTAACAAATTACTTGGAATTTTAACATTTTATAGACTATAGTGAGTCGCAAGTTCAAATTAACGAGTTGTTCGTAAGCCATGTAATATAGTATTTATCATTCACTCATAATATGTAATTAATTAGCAACTTTGATAGATTAATACCATTTATAGTATGTTTCTTGAAAAAATAAATACATATATCCATTATGTTTCAAAAAAAATTGAATATAATACATCATTGATAAGATAAATGTTCCCAATTAGATTGATAAGAATTCTCAATATTGAATTCTAGTGTCTTATATACTAATTAATCCAATAAAAAATTATACTTTTATTGACATTACTCAAACAATGATGTTTCATTCAACACAATTCATGGATTCTTTTGATCAACCAAGAATTAATTCAATGGACATGGATATATATATATCCAAAAAACAACAAATCAATTTTTAAATATCTAATACTCAAAAAAATACCACTATGATGTGTTCTATGTACATTATGGGTTATTTTTATATAATTATATTTTAATATTATTTCTATAGGTAAATTTCTAGAGAATTGTATAATTTTTACTCTGCTCTTTATGGTCTATAAGGATTCATTATTTCAATAATACTTAGCATCAGGCTTTGTTTATCCACCTATTCACTTTTCAAAAAAGGTTATAAAAACACCTTTCATAAGATAGTCTCAATACTTTCCATTTTCATCCGAGATTAACTTTCATCTAAGGGTGTTATAATTATTTTTATTTAACCTGACACATAATTTAAAACATTGATTATTTCCTGTTCACATTTTACAGAGGGATTTCATAATGCCTCCCTAATCCATTATAGGATCCAAGAATTTGTTTTTCTAGTTATTAGATATAAATTACAATCATATTAAAATATTCTTATCACATAGATCATCATTTCAAAAATTATTTCATTATTAATTTCACAATGATTTTTTATGTTTTATATATTCCTTGGTTTTACCAATTTTTACTAATTCATTCCATTAAATTCTCATCAATCTTAAACTACAATAGAACTATATTTTTTTAAAAAAAATAAAGTACTAATCATATCTCATTTATATTTTTTTGGAAAAAAAATTTATTATATAGTCTCAATATTAGAATATAAACCCAAAATTATTCAATAAATTAATTTCTGTATGAGTATATTATCACATTGTATAAATTAATGTTATATCATTAGATATTGTAAACTCAATCATCTAATGGTCCACTTTAACATCTTATTTAACTCTTCAATACCCCTATAAAAAACTCATTTTACTCTCTTAACTTATGTAAAAAGAAAATTATTTTTTTATACATTATTGAAATATAAATAACTATAAAAATTTTGATTTCATTGTAATGAAAAATAAGTGAACAAATTTTTCAGATCATGTAACTTTTGATTCATTTTTCACAATTTCAAATATATAATAATTAAATTAATTTTAAAATATTCCCTCAATAATTCAATATAACTTTTAGTTTAATAGATTAGGGTTTTTTTAATATGAAACCACCGTTTTGGGAGTTAACAAACCCATTTCTGTCTCATTGTTTGGTATTTTTCATATCTACCAATGGTTCCGATATTTATTGATATATATTACATAACAAATAAAACATTCATTAATGATGAATTTTTTTTAGTTCAATCATCCAGAATCTAAAAAAATATATCATATTCTCCATTATTAATATCATTTAATATCATTCAAATTTGAAGAAAAAATGAATTAACACCATGTGGGGATATCCAAATATTATCACCATGTTTTATTCGATTCTATACTGCTTTATCCTAGAACCCTTTAATACTCATGTTATTTTCTGTTAGTTGATGTTTGAAATACATCAATGTTTCTATAGTTATCATTTATTTTAAGCATAAAAACTAATAATTTTTTTATAATTTTTTTATTTTTAATATTTAATAGTTTCAAAATCCTCATAAATTTATCCAATATAAAAATAATTTTGATCTATATATGTCTTTAAATAATTTAAAAAATATTATGATTTTTTTATGACTCCTTTGGATATCAATTTCATCAACGGTAGGTTACAAATTATTTAGTGATTTGACTACTCCTTCTGGAACTTCATTTCTTTCTTTAATTACCTATTCATTTTATTTATTTATTTAATATAGAATACACAGCCTTAGTTTTATCATCCTTATAATTTCCAATCTCATAAATTTCATAATTTTATAAATTATTTTTTTCTTTAGAGTAAAATATTATCATGCCCTTCTGAAAGACCATTTGGTTCTCATTTTTATTTATAGGTTTTTATTGGAATCTATATTCCTTTTTATTATATTGAATATTCATTTGGAAAATAGATTTAAGAGAACCATTATTTTTCACAAAAAGACATTATTGTGTCATTCTTTTTGTATTGTCAATTTCTTCTTTATCTACGTGAGGGGTGAAAACACTATATATCATTGACATGTTTGGATATTGGTCCATCTTCCATGAAGTGGTCATTCATGGTTATGAATTTCACCTATCATTTATTTTTATCCACTACATGAAAATCTTCATTCACCCATATATTATATAATATAGTGCATTGAAGACTAAGAATGAATATAATATTGTTATTACCTTCACCAACAACAAATGATATTTTTTGAATTACATGATATGTCCACTTAGGATTTATTCAAAAATGATTACATATTAAATTTCATCCCCAAGTCTCTTTTTATCTATAAAAATGTATATAATTTTATTGATTAATGAATTTAGATATACCATGGGTTACATCAAACATTGTTTGAATTTTTTTATAGAATACTAAAAAAAAATTCATGATATTTTAATGACACTCCAAAATAATAAATAGTTTCTATGATAAAACCACTAAATATTTTTATTAAATAACCATTGTATAGAATGCGTTGGATAAATCTTCCCTATATAATTCACCCATTTAATACATATATTCAACTCCATATTTTCCATATTTTAGAGATAGCAATTTGGGATTCCACTAACACTAATATTCTACATCACTATTGTAAAATCGTACATTCAATGTGACTATAAGTAATATTCCATTCAATTTTACTATTTTTTAATATTTCCTTGTCAAATAATGGAACACAGTATTGGTTGATGGTAATTTATATGATTTTTATTAGGGATAAAAAATTTCAAGTATACCCACATATATTTTAGAATATTTTATTCCAAAAAATCTGAATCCCTAATAGGTGGGTTATAATTATACAAATCTAATATCATGTATCTGATAAATATATTATTAATCATTTTATAACATAATATTCCTTAAAAAAATCTTTTTAATAAAGATATATAGTTTATTTTGGAGATTAGATGATTATAAAATAATATAAACATATACTTCTTCAACATTATTTTGGTATAGTAATGTTATCCCCATACCATTTGTTATTTTATTACTATAATGGATACCCTAGGGAGAAATATAAAAAATTATGAGTTAGGAAGGTCATTTAGGGATAAATCATGATAACGAAATAAAACAGAACAGTTAAAAGGAATAATGTGATATCCTAAAAGATAGTAATAAACATTAATAATGAAAAATGTGACATATATTATTGGATCATGGAATCATAAAAATTGTAAATTATAATAAAACATGACATCAAAAGAACAGGTCGTTGATCACTACTAACACAACATAACATTGTGCACTGGGATTATTTCCCAGGCCTCACACATGGTATCCCATGAGAAAAAAAACATTCCATTGAATTGGGGGGACTTTATAATTAAAATCCCACCATTCTTTTCATATCATGTAAATTAATATTTGTTCCTAATAAGAAATCCATATATAAGCTATAATCATAAAAACATGAAGAATTTAATGGGTTCGAAAATATTATCTAAAAAATAACAAAAGTATATATCGTATTGAGTAGCAAGGGAAGAAAGAATTAAATATTTTTTGACATTAATACTTGAATATGGAGGAATAAATAATATGAAATATCTTCACATTAATACAAATCATAATAATGGACAAGAGAATATAGTATAAAATTTAACCCCTCCAATACTATTTCATGGGATGACTAAAGAACATTTTAAGAAGGAAGGAAAGGGTATTTCTTTAAAGTCATTAATAAAAAATAATTGTTTTACCTAAAATCTTAATTATTATTTAAAATCTTTTGAGGGTATAATTTCTAAATGGTAGACTCATTTAAATAAATATTAAATGTTATATACCACATTAAAACGTTTTTCATTATGGAGAAAATGAGATAAGACATTAAAAACATGAATAACCTTAGAAAAGAATGATTAAATAAACCAGGTATATATAAGAAACCCATATATAGTAAAAAATTAATTGAATATATAATTAATTTGAGATATAACTAAAAAATTCATAAGGAAACAGAACATCGTGTGGTTTTATAGTTTAATTACCACAGGTTTTCACTCACATTATGTGTGAGTATAACCTTGTGAAGAACTATTTTTTTATAAAATAAAATATTCATAATTTTTTTTATGGTATACTTATTATCATATACAATTCAATTATTATATTGTTTTTTTCAAAGTCCACATGGGGTTCATAGGCCAGTTTCTCCAAATATGCATTAATATGATGAACATGTTAAATGATTTTATAAAATATTTCCATAGTCCTAAAAACTGTAATGACATTGGAAAATATGTTCGACTATGAGTTATGAATATATAGGTTTACATCATGTGAGTTTTAGGTACAACTTCCTATGAGGAAACCCATAACACTCTCTTTTCCCTAATTTCTAATGAATAGAGGTGGTATAATTTTAATATTGATTTCAATAATTTATTTACATTATATAAAAAGCAATAAAAAGATATTTATGTTAATATTATATATTAATAGTAATGATTATTCCATAGTCATCCATGATTAAAATCTATTTCACTTTTCATGTATGTTGTTATATAGACTTAAATAAATATGATATAGCAATGGATAAGTATGGTTTTAAAGACATTTTATTATAGTATTTTGTATTCTAAAAATAGATTTTTCTTATTTATATGTTACTAAATTATAATTTAATAATTATTAATAGGTGGATGAAGAAAATAAATGGATTATAAATATATATTATTGTTACTTTCGTAGAAAATATCATATCTGTTATTGGAAACCTTCTTGGTGTTGAAAGATATTGATGAATCTATATTGATGAGATGAAACACAATATGGGAGAGGCTTATTATTTATGTAAATATTGTTGAGTATGGAATAAAATTATAAAATTATTTATTTATCTGAAATGATGGGTTGGGGTTTTTTTATAAGTGATATGGGTGGAATTTATTTAAATCTATATTTCATCAAATATATACAAAACTCATTTTCATGGAATGTGGATAATTTTTTAAAAAAATTAAATTATAATGAGAGAGGATGACCAGGACCTCATTAGCTAATTTAAATAAAATTACTTTTTATATTTTAAAATTTCACCTTTGATTTATCACTTTTACATTATTTTATCCGTTGTTGGGGTAATCATTTTTTTCACTAGAAACTTAATATTATGAATAAAAAATAAATTGATCTTATTAAATAAGTTTTAAAAATTGATTCCATAAATGAAACCCATTTTATTGTTTTAATTTTAAAGAAGTGATGAAAAATTACTTTTAATTTAAAAATGTACAAACTGGGATATCATTTTTTTATGAAAAATATTTTTAGAAATAAAGTAAATTTTGTCTAATTACTCTGTAATTAAATATAATTAAATGATTTTTAATTGGTTTGTTTATATATAAATAAATACATTAATTAATAGTCATTAATCATTGTAGTGTCCTATTTAGATTAATAAGGCGATAATAAATAATATAGAGACAGTATAATTCATTAATAAATGGTTATTATTAATATTATCTGGTTTTATATGTAATTTTTTAAACTAAAAACAAATTTATTTTGTATTAATGAATGAATATTTATTATAGAAAATATTTTACATTTATTTTACAGCTAACTTTTTTAAAAATATAAATTTGTTAATGTGAATATATATAAAATTTATTTCATTAATAATTACATATCAACAGATCTTCTACTAAAAATAACATCAATATGCCGAAAAATGATTATGTCTAGGAAAATAAATGATGGGAATAATGGGTGGTGTCTTTGAATGAATTGATCTCAGAGTTATTTCTATGATCGTTAACATCTCTGTAGATGCTTTTTTTGAAGTTGCATATATTGAAGTTCATATGGGCCTCAGTTAATGTAAAACACCAGGGGTGATGCCTTATTTAAAAGATTAAAAAATTGACCCTCATTAGGCATAATATCATTTATTTATTTCATTTATTATCCTTTATTATTATATTTTATAATGCATCAAATTCAATTTATATATTCAAAATCAATTTCTGTATTGGGTAAATATGATAATTTCATTTGAGGAAGTGTGGACCCTAAAAGTTATATTTCTCGTTCATGACATATGTGGAATATATAAAAGATGGATTTAATGAAATTATATACAATATTATACTAGAATTATAATTTACATAAGTATAATTCTACTTTTTCCTTTAAATACGAAATAGAAATGAAAGTAGCATGCATGCGTACGTACGGCTTACCGTCTCCATGAACGGTGCATTTAATTTCTTGTCTCCAAATGTTATGTACTATTATAAATACATATATATACACAATATATATGATATATATGGTATCTAAATCATTAATATAATTTATAGATAATGGAATATCAACCACATAGACAATTTATAATTATAACAAGTTCATTTTTAGGAGAGGTTCCGAACATCGACAAAATGTCTAATATAAACTCAAATAATTAAATAATTATTATAGCAAAGTAATAATTGATATAAAAGGAATAATAAAATTTAAAAGGTTTTTAATAATGAATAAATTAACTTTAGTTTATTTTTTAGGAGATTAAATAATGATCGAGTCATGTTAGACACGAGGTAAGGGGTTTTCTTATCTCACTTTTAATTCCATGAGATTTTCATTGTTGGCCACTTATTTATTTCATTCGGTGTATTATGTACTTAGATGTGATATATTCTATCATTATTAAATTTATATTCATGGTATTATGTGATTAATTTGGTTCTTATTGATTTTTTTATACAACTGGATTTATTACAACGTGGTAAGGGTTTTTCATCTCACATTTTTTTCTCCTGAGAGTCATTCTAGATTTTCCATTATTTCCTTTTTTGTGGTGTACGTACCATCCATGATTATATTCCTTTTTTAATATAATTTATTTTATGTGTATTTACAACTTAATAGTATGATCCTTATTTCCTGGGATGTTTGTTTCGTAAGTTACCAAATCGTGAAGGGATCCTTTCACCCTCATATTTTTAAAAGATTTCTTTTTTGTTATATCTTTTAATTTATATCTTATATTTTGGGGATATGTACTTTTATATCCTTATTACTATAAATTTTATGTCCAAGTAATGAGATACCATTTTCTTACTCATCTACTCATTTTCTTAATTTTATAGTGATAACGTTAGGTTGTTGATTTTCTATAAGAGTACTTCTAAACCCAATTTCAATTCTTTGGGTTAAACATGTACTTCTTGATTATGTCATGCTATGATTATGTGTGAATGTCCTCAAATTGTTTACACTTAATATCCACTTATATTAGGTGTATTATTATTATTCACACATAATAATGTCATTGATTTGTTCTTAATCTAAGGATATGATATTTTCAAGGGACTTTGTCTCAATTTACATTCCATTGAGGCTTATTTGTTGTTATAAACCAATTCACTTTTATATGGAATATATATTACCATTTGAAATATTATATCATAAATCTATTTATTCTCTATTTATTATTATATTTTATTAATGTTATTCTACAACTATTTGTATTCATGCATCTCTCATTTGGTTAGGAACTCTCTAACTAAAATGTCATTTTAAATGTTTAATGATTTAATCTTCTAAATATTTCTCATTAATTTCCATGTTTTCAAAATTATTTTAAGGATTAATATATATGGACAATAATTTTTTAAATTTTAATTCATTTAAAAGTTTCAATTTTGTATGGGACACTTTGATTCAAAAATATATTTATTAAATGTTGTAAATGGTTTTGAAATTAGTTTGATAAATCCTTGATTTTGTCAGTATCTTAAAATGACATATTGTTATTGAAATGTGGAAATGATATAATTCTTTTCTTCTAGTTTTCTTTTTTATGAATATGTTATTTTTATTGGGCATTGTTTACGTATACAGGTGGTTCTGTGATAATCCTAGGGTGGGTGAGCCCGAGATAGCTCTCCAATGCATTGGGTAACATGAAGAGGTAACAATTAATGTTTCTACTAAAAGATTTAGGTTATATAATATTATTGGTATTACAACATAACTACCTACGTATCTATGATATCTACAATATAATTTTGATATGGAAGCCACAATTTAACTTTATGATTTAGGATTTCTATGTGTTATTCATAAATCTTATGATTTTATGAGGTATGAGCTTATGATTCATATATATTTATGGAATAATGTCATATTTCATTATATTATAACCCTTACTGAGATTTTTTTCCTCATCCCAAGTTTTGAAATGATTTTCAAAGGACTTAAAGATGAATAGCTTTAAGGATGATATCAAGGAAAATTCAGGATTTCTAAAACATGGAACTAGAAATGACTCCTTTTTTAAGAGTTTTTAAATCTGGAAGAAATGGAAACTGAGTAGAATTTTCTACATTGTAATTTTTGGGATGTAATGTAATAGTTATTCCCTAGTTATCTAAAACCACAAACCTGAAATAATACTCAATTTGAATTATTAATTTAATTCAATATTATGTAATTTTTATGGCTGAGTCCTTATAGAAACACAAATTAATAGGCCATGAATTCTTTGATATATGGAACAACCTAAAGAACATATCATTACTTTCCATAGGATCACCAATTTTTTGAAATGATATTAATTTAATGTTTATGATGAATAACTGAAGAAAGTATTCCCAAATAACTCATAGGGTCTTAATAGTCACACATAAAATTAAGATCCCTTATTTTCAAAATGGTACATAACATTTCAATTTTGGTAAAATTACAATTTAAATAGTTAATTAATTTCATCCCATTAGTATCATGGTTCTTAGTGGTCTCCTAGCGGTTTTCCATTTGAAAGATGAAGAAAGGAGTCCATAATGTGAATAGAAAATTATTGAAACATGGTTATTGATAACCAAGATCCACAACATAAAAAGATATACGGATTGGCTTCCATTCAAGGAGTTTTCAAACTCCTTAGCAAGACAAAATGACTATAAAGGTGGAAACAAGATATTTCAAAATCTCAAGAAAAGTTTGACGAATTAAAAATTAATGGAAATATTTCAAGGTCCATCGTGGCAGACTTGCACGACAGAACTCCATAGGGGTCTTTCACAGTGGTATAATTTTTGGACACCTACATGGTGGACCACTACTAAGGGACTTCATGTTAGACCTCCACTAATGAATTTCCATTTATCATCCCCCTCTTTTCCTATAAATAGGAAACATGGGAACTTAATTTGATAACTAATAAGTTGAAAGACATCTTGAAACTCCCTTTGCATAGATCATTCTCCCAGAACCGTCAAAATGTTTCAAGTATCTCTCCAAAATCACAAGAGAATAGATAATTAGTTTGGATAATCACATTTTTAAAGTGTATCAAAATTTAAATCGTTTATCGGCTTGTTTTCTCTATGTGAAATCATTTTCTTCAGTCATTCTTAATCCCTACGCGATACACCTATGTGGCATACCCACACGAAGTTCTTACATGGCACATCTATTTGGTGTACCTATGCGGCACAACTTCAAGAATGGCCTTTGAATCATCTTGTAAACCCTCTTCAAAGCCACTCATGGAAGGGTACTTCCTTCCTTGGTTCCCTTACCTGAAAGGTACAAAGTTGAATCCTCCACCTAAACCTCTTGACTTATCAAACCTATGGGAAAGTCACATCAGCATGTCTTCAATTAGGGTTTTTATATCCACATTCATAGGTTTCCCAAATTTGTTTTACAATGGGGTTAGGATTCATGGACTTTATATGGGTTTGTATATCTACAGCCACATTGAACATTCTTCCATGAACAATATTGGTGATACATGGTCTGGGGGATTATGGATTGGGTTTTGTCCTACACTTTTCATCTCTAAAACTCAGAGCCTCTGGTTCCCAATTAAGAGAGTGTGTTTCACACTTTATTTTCCATGCAAGAAAAGGATAATTATACTTCCTCTCCTGGGATTCATGAGGGAATCCATCCTAGTTTAAGACCCTAAATTTTTTAGGTAGAAGGATGCATCCTTGCTTCTATCTACTTCCTTTAACTTCACTATTTCCTTACATTGGGACCATGTTTAAGGTAAAGAGAATAGTTGGACATCTCATCTATTCTCCCTCTTCCACTGTCGCCATCGTAGGTTCGTCCCCTTCCACCTGTAGAGGAGAAAAAGTGGGGTGAGTTTGGGGGATATTTCTCATCCTTTTGTTTCTCACACCGTGGTTGACTCATATGGGATTAGGGATTTGTGATGATCACAACATTCACACAATCACTCACTGAATGAACTACGATAACTCTGATTCCCAAAATAATTGGGAAACTTAGGATGCCTTTATTAGGGGTCGAGATCATCTGATATCCTCTTCACGATTCCAACCTCAATTCCCTTAATTCATGCATTCTCCTTTATAGTATTCCCTAAATTAATCCCCCCTATACAAATTAACTACGAGAACTTTGATTCTCACCATAATTGGGATACGTAAGAAGCCTTCTTATGGCCCATGCTCACTGGATATTCTCTATAGGAATATAACCCAAAATCCATTTGATCTAGGCAACCTCATTAGGAGTAAACCTTGAATTAATCCCCCAAATCACCAAGTAATTTTTATGTAATTAAGCCCAAAATCATTTCTCTCAAAAGAATACAATCTCTTGTGATACAAATCAAACTATATGGGATATGATTCCCATCCAAATGGGATACGTAGGAAGCCTCCTTGAGGTTAAAACCTAACACCTCAAATCAACCACGTTCTTCTTGGGCTATATTACCAACAGGGTCTAATCTTACATTCAATCCAAGTTATATGGCCAACTTAGGCATAAGTCCCATACCAAACCTTGACTAAGAACCTTTCGCTTAGATGTCCTTACCACATGAAATTAAACTGTGTTGTTAGGTCCTTGTCACATGAACTTAAAAGGTATTATGTGTCCTGTAACACCTCAAGATTTTATGAGAAATATTATTTTTAATTTCTTTCATTTCTTGTGTTGTACGCTACACCCAGATTATCTGGTGATATACGCAACACCGTATTATCTTTCAGTATACGCAATACTATTCTACGCTTGCGTTACACACAATAGAAACCTTCCTTGATATCTTGCATTGTACGCAATACCGAGATTCATTAAACAATGATATGTTATTAAAATATTATATAAACTAATCGTTATGAATAGTAATACCTAATTTTTGAAATTTAATAAATTTTATCGTCCAAAATGGACTTCATTTTTGGATTTGGAATATCGAAATTGGCCTAGGGTGAATTTTTGGTATTTTTCTGAAAACGTTCAATTTTTTATGAATAGTGAAAATACTGAGTTATTGGTTAAAACTAAATTTTTATTTAAATAATAATTTATTTTATTTATATTTAATTTAGTTAAAAATAGATACATAAAACCTATATAAGTTCAATATAATTAATTGGAGTCATTTTATAATAATTTTAGATATAAAAAATTGTTATTGAACTTTTTACCGTCTTTTACCCACCTCCTTGGAGCATTTGAAAATTTACATAAAACATAATGTTACCACTTCTGTGAGTTGAATTTAAAAAACCTGAGAGACACGGTTGATATCAGTAAGTAAAATGTGGTTCAATGAGATGCAAATAATTTATGGTGAATTGTAACTTTAAATTTTTATTTACCACGGTTGGAAGTAAATAAGGTAATTAAGGGTAAAAATGATATTATTATTACCCTAACACATGTTCTAATTCTATTGGATAAGTTTAATTCGAACAAAAACAACCTTAGGAATAAAATATTACCCTTTTTGGTCCACATGGATTAGATTAGGACATTTATTATTATTTTATTTACAGAAGAGTTAAAATAGATAAAATCAAAGTTTAATAACTAAAACATTTTAAATATAGGGATATAAATAAGATCATTTCGACTATAAATATTCATTAGAAATATAAAATAATTTACTACATAATGGTAATTAATTTATATTTTTTAGACATTAAATAATATAATTTATTTATGACACAATGATGATGTAGTAATTTTTTTATTAATGAAATATTAACATACTTGATATTATAAATACCAAAATAATTGTAATTTGAGACTATTTATGAATTAAACTAATTTTTTTGTTAAATATTACATATTAGGTTTCGTTTGATAAATTTTTTTCTAAGTAATAATTCTGTTATGAATTTAGAAAAAAAAACAAAATTACAAATAGTGTCAAAATTGACATAAAATAGTTTTAAAAACAAATATTATATTATCCATTTATATAATGGTTCTAAAAATCTTAGGATAGGCCAAAAGACATATATAATAATATATATGACATTAATGAAACAATTGGGGTTCTATTGGCAGTTTATAGTAGGTTTATTAACCATATAGTGTAAGAATACAAGAAGACACGGTAAAAGTTAAATTATTTAACTTAGTGTTAAATCTAAATGATAAGGTTAAAATGGTAACCTAAACTTGTATAAAACCTATTGGTTGAGATGCTTTCAACCCATCCCCACCCTATACTCTAAATAATTCACTTCTGAGCCTTTATAAACTGAATATTAATTTATTATAAAATAATATTTTAAGATTTTTCTAAGGTGCCCCTCACCCCTCAAATAAAAGGGCACTCCCCCTTCTCTCTAATACAGACCTCTGAAGCCATTTGACTCAAGAAAAACCTGACCAAATACACTCTAAACTATACTACCTTCATCCTAGAGGCCTTCCTTTAGTCATAAATCTATCCTATGGATCCCTTTTGATCAAATCAAAATGAAGAACCCGAAGAAGAGGTAAATATATCACCACCTATTTCAAGTTCCTATCTTCTTCCACTTCCTCCTTCTTTGTTGTTTCCATTATAAAATAATAGCTCCATTATCTTCTATTTACTATGATTTTATTAAAAAAATAGTACATCCATATAATTTAATTTATCAATCCTATGAATGAAAAAGTTACCAGACGTGCGTACGTATGACTTACCGTCTCCACATCGCGGTGTAGTTTGTTATTCAAAAATTTCAACATTAGAAGGAGTATAATAATGAGTCTAAATGATATAAATAATAAATATAACATTATTATTATTATTTATATATGATATACCATCCAATTATATACGATTTTAATATCAAAAGAATGATATTGTCGCTCGTATGTACGTACGGACTACCGTCTCCACGAACGCGATGAGATTAATTTTCCATGATTAACCATTCAAGTATGATTATAAAGTATATATAATAAATAATAATTAAAGATAATAAATAAAAATGATACTGGATTTATGTACATAAATCTTTCATTTACTTAATTCCATTCAATTCAAAAAGGAAATGAAAACAGCATTCAAGCATACGTACGACCTACAATCCCCATGAACCGTGTATTTCATCCCACTTATCGATCTATCATATCTATTTATATTCTGAAAATATATTATATATAAATCAGGTCTTACATTCTGGAATTAATTAAATCATTATATAAGGAATAATATCAAGAAAAACATGTCGAAACACGTATGATAAATGAAACGATTTTACCCAAAACGTTGTTTTAACATGGAATTTACAAAAGAACGGGTAATATAAATTCATAAGTGAATCATATATGATATAATAAATATTGTTATGGTTATTCTACAAGATAATAATATGTTTAAACCCACTATATAGAAGTCTCTAAGACATACGAATGAAATTGTACATACGTTAATGGATAATTTTGCAAATCTCATTTTTATCTAAGATTTCTTATACGTAAGTATTTACTGGGGTTATGTTTATCATCAATGTCCCTATTTTCTAAAAATGTTTTCATAAAATTTTTATTATTATTCCATGTATGTTTAAATTCATTTTTACCATTTTCTAACTTTTTACCACATTGTATGGAAGGAATATTTCCTTTGGTTTCCATATAAGGTACTTTTTGACTTTTCCGTTAAAAGTACGAGGAGAATGTTTTTTTAACTTATATGGAATGAACAAATTTTTTCAATTTAATAATGCCTGGTTTTCATGAAGTATCCTCTACAATATTTCATGATTATTTCCAAAAAATCCATTTTCTTTTAAAATTGAATTGTATTTTTTGAAAATAAAATGATTTTCAAGAAGAAAGGATATTTTCCTCAAAAATTCATTTCAAGTGTTTTGTCAAAAATATTTTCCATCTAATATGAGATTAATTTGTATGATTATGTTTCAAGTATAATGTCTCTATTATTTACATGGTTTTATTCTTCTTATGGTGAAATGATATCCATTTGTCTTATATGGATTACGTTATGATGGGATGATGTTTTTGAGACCTATTTTATTCTTTGGGTTATGATGAATGATTTAAGTTTATTTTGTGGAACAAGTAATAATGATTTCATTATGAGATGGGTGGTACCTATATTTCCCTCCAATTCATTGGGTAAATACATATATCTCATGAGATAGACATGGCCGGAACGACAAGTGAATCCGGTTCAGTAATATAGGGATGGAATAGAAAGTAAACCCTGTTCAGTAATGGACTTTGTCCACTATGATGGTCTTGGCAGCAATGCCTTGGATACTATGGAAATCATAACATGTTCTGAATGGTTGCCACAATTACATTTTTAACTCCCATTATATTTTATCATGATTAATGTACCTTTATGATTTTTTTCATACATACTGCCAAGATTTATTTCACAACTCAAGATCATGATTTTTTTTACTTTATGTTCATGTTTTTATGTTCAAATGTATATGGTTTGTTTTATTATATCCATGCATACCCTTACTAAGAATTTGAGCTCACCCTTTTCAGGTTTTTTCCACATGATATTAAATAAAGTTTTTAGTTAAGAAAAAATGGAAGATCTTTATGGGAGATGTTGAAGATCCTTCACCATGATTAGATGATTATGTTCTAAGTTTCCAAAGACACCAAACTATTATGGTCCTTGGGTGTATTTATTTTTTATGTATTAATAATTCCACAAAAGTAATGTAATGAACATTTACGTCAAGTGTGGGCCTCTACAGTTGGTATGAGAGGAAAGGTTTAGTTAACCATTGGAAACCAGGATGAGAAATCTTTAGTGAAATCCCTGGAGATATTTCTAAGGTTTGTATAGAGATTTCTCTATGGTTAAGTATAAGTATATGTTATATTCCTAGAATTATGTTAATGATATTAGAATTAAACCTAAGATGTTATATATTGAAGGTACTCCCCCATTATTATTTTGTTTTTCTAGCATGATTTTTGCCTCTCACACTATTCTTTTTGGGTTTTAGATGACGACTGGAACCCGAAGGAACCATGTTGATCAATGTGATGGACAATGAAATGATTTTCCTCCTGAACAAACCAATGTTATGGGAGATGGAGGGAAAAATATTATTTCTATACTTACACAAGCTATGAATCATTCTGAAAATCCAAATGAGCAAGGAAGGGAACAATATTCTATTAAGTCCTTCATGAGGCAACGCCCACCGTCTTTCAGTGGGTCTTCTGATCCACTTGTTGCTGAACAATGGATCTATTACATTAAAAATATATTTTCCATATTGCGCTATTCGGAACATGAAAAATTCATTCTAGCTATTTAATGTTTAGAAGGTGAAGCAGACTAGTGGTGGGATCTAATTATGAATACAATGCCCCAAGATGAAATTGAATCAATGGAATGGGATGAGTCCGAGAACTTATTTTTTCAATAAGTACATCCCTTGTATTCTTCGAACAAAGATGGAAAAGGAGTTCCTTGAGCTTTAGAAAAATGATGATGAATATGTTGGTATATACGAGGCGAATTTTACAAGGCTGGAATGGTATGCATCTGGCTTTATCATCCAACATGAATGTAAAGATGATCGATTATTAAGTGGCTTAAAACCAGGTCTTCGAAGGGCATTAGCTCTACGAGACTTCAGTAGCTATGAAGAAATTGTTAATTGTGCTATCAAGGTCGAACTGGAAGTTGGTGTAACATATCCATCTCATGTTTTTGACAAGAAATGAAATATGGAGTTCAAATAAAAATCTCAAAACTATTTTGAAAAGAATAAAAATGTTTTGTTATGCTCAATGTGTGGAAAGAAACATGGTGGAGATTGTCTTAATGGGGCTAGAAAAGGATTTAAGTGTGTAAAGGAAGGTTATCAAGCAGCTGAGTGCCAATGTAATGGTAAAAAGGTAGCTAATGATTTGAATATAGAAAATACAATATAAAACACACCACCAACACTTCAATGCTTCAAGTGAATGGAAATGGGGATTATGGTGACGAATTCCCTAATCCAAGGGTTAATGATGATCGACATCAACAACCACTTGAGGAAAAGGAAAAAAGGAAAGTCCCATGTGATTACTTTTGGCAATGTTGAATATTACAATGAAGTGGTTGAATGATTAAGTTTTTATGTAACGAGTTTCCAAAATAGTAGTGTAGAATGTCATTTTTAGTATCGTGGAATATTGGAATATCTATGAATTGGTTTATCGTGGTTTTCAACAATTGTATGGTACCAGTAACCATGAAAAGTGAATGAAATATTTTTGGAAAGAAGATGATATGAAAAAAATTAATGGATAAGGAGAAAATAATATTTTGGATAGTATTAATGAGCTCATGACTGATATAAGGACAAATTGATATCACGGTTTGAGTATATAGAATTTTTGGAATTTTGGTATGTGGAAAGTGTTAACTTTTTACCGCATTATTGTTTTCACTAAAATTCAATGGTTTTTCATTTTTCAATATAATACATGATTAAGGTATTCACATGTTTGGAATTTGACCAACAACAAGATATATCTTACGATATATGGGGGACAAATGAAGGAATTCACATGCTCGATAGACGACATTACTAGTAATTGGATAGAAGTATTTTCAATAAGCCTAAAGGTTGGAATGGATTAATTTAGACATCATATAGTATTTATTAAGGCTATAACATTTTGATTTTATTTTGGAAATGTTATAAAAGTATAGTTTTAGAAGAAGTACAACCCTTAGGACGGGATACAGCCCGTCGCGTCAGACAAGGATGCGGGAATCGAACCCACAACTGAAGTGTGACATGCCTTTATCACCTACCACTGGCCTACATGAAGTTCCTTGTTAGTATAAATTAGTTTTAATTTATTAAGTGGTATTATATATGAAGTATAAGTCCATTTTAGGAACCAAATACGATTAATCTCACCGTATATGGACTTATGTATATTTAATAACTTTTTATAACCTTTTGTTTGAGACAAATGGAATGACCTTTCATTCTATCACATGATCTACTAACACTTCACGAATGACAAATTAAACTTCATTTAATTAAGAGATGAAGTGTACATTGTTCAATGAATGAACAATGGTTAGATTGTACCAAAATCAATTAACTATTTCTTCTAATTCAATTTTTTCAACTTTAAAGAAATGATCTTGAAAATGAAAAATGTTGTCCTAGATAGTACCATAGATCATCACAAATTTATGGCTTTTTGATTATTGGATTTTTCATAGAAATTTTATCTACCACTCTCCATCAAAACATGATGGTTATATTTCTCTTCCATATCCATATTTTCACCTATGTTCTCCTATGTGGAAACCCAGTGATGGCATAATTTTGGTAACCGTTACGTTACATACATTACTTTATAAAATTAAGTTTTTGTATTCCTTTTTATGATGTAGGTTTCTATGAATGAAACATTCAAGTAGTAAACCATTTATAACCTCGGCAAATTTTGAGGGAGAAATTCTTGTTAAGGGGGTAGAATGTAACACCTCAAGATTTAATGAGAAATATTATTATTAATTTCTTTGATGTCTTGTATTGTACGCTACACCCATATTATCTTGCTCTATATGGAAAACTGTATTAGCTTTTATTATACACAACACTATTCTTTTCTTGCATTACACGCAAGAGCAACCTTCCTCAATAGCTTGCGTTTTACATAATACTAAGTTTCACTAAACAATGATTTGTTATTAAAATAAGATATAAACTAGCCATTATGAATAGTATTGCCCAATGTTTTGAATTTTATAAAATTTATCTTTCAAAATGAACGTAATTTTTGGATTCGGAATACTAAAATTATCCTTGAGTGAGTTTTTGGTATTTTTCTGAAAAACATCAAATTTTGATGAATAGTGAAAACACTGAGTTATTAGTTAAAACCGAATTTTTATTTAAATAATAAATTATATTATTGAAATTTATTTTAGGTCAAAATAGATACATAAAACCTATATAATTCTAATTTAAATCATTGAAGTCATTTTATAATAATTTATATATATAAAAATTTTATTGAACTTTTTATAGTCTTCTACACACCTCCTTGGAGCATTTGAAAATTTACATAAAACATAATTTTACCACTTCTGTAAGTTTAATTTCAAAAATCTGAGAGACGCATTTGATATCAGTAAGTTAAATGTGGTTTAATGAGATGAAAATAATTTTTGTGAATAGTAACTTTTAACTTTTATTTACCACGGTTAAAAGTAAATAGGGTAATTAAGGGTAAAAATGCTATTATTATTACCCTAAAACATGTCCTAATTCTATTGGATAAGTGTAATTAGAGCAAAAACAACCTTTGGAATAAAATATTACCCTTTAGGTCCACTTGGATTAGATTAGGACATTTATTATTATTATTATTAAAGAAGAGTTAAAATAGTTAAAATCCAAGTTTAATAACTAAAACATTTTTAATATAGGGTTACACATATGATAAATTCGAATATAAATATTAATTATAAATTTAAAACATTTTTATATATAATGGTAATTTATTTATATTTTTTAGACATTAAATAATTTAATATATTTATGACACAATGATGATGCAGTAATTTCCTTATTAATGAAATATTAACATACATGATGTTATAAATACACAAATAATTGTAATTTGAGACTTTTTATGAATGAAACTAATTGTATAGTTTAATATAACATGTTATGGTTGGTTAGATGAATTTTTATATAGAATTAATAATGCTCTTATGAATTTAAAAAAAAACAAAATACCAAATAGTGTCAAAATTGACATAAAAGTGTTTTTAAAACAAATATTATATTATTAATTGATATAATGGTCCTAAAAATATAAGGTTCGTCTAAAAGACTTATATAATAATATATATGACATTAATGAGCCAATTGGGGTTCGATTTTCAGTTTATAGTATGTTTATTAACCATATGGTGTAGGAATACAAGAAGACACAGTAAAAGTAAAATTTTATAACTTAGAGTTAAATCTAAATGATAATGTTAAAATGGAAAACTGAACTTGTCTAAAACCTATTGGGTGAAATTATTACAACCCATACCCATCCTAGACTTGAAATAAGTCACTTTTGATCCATTATAAACTGAATATTAATTTATTATAAAATAATATTTTATGTTTTTCCTAAGGTGCCTCTCACCCCTCTTATCAAAGGGCACTCCCCCTTATCTCTAATACACACCTTCGAATCCATTTGGCTCAGCCAAACCTGCCCAAATACCCTCTAAACTATTCTCTCTTAATCCTAGGGGCCTTCCATTATTCATAAAGCCATCCTAAGGGGCCCTTTTGATCAAATCAAAAGGAATAAAGCGAAGAAGAGGTAAATATCTCACCACCTATTTCAAGTTCCTTTCTTCTTCCACTTCCCTCTTATTTGTTGATTCCATTATAAAATAATAATTCTAGTATATTCTATATACTTTAATGTTTTTATAAAAATTATACAACCATATTAATTATTTTATCCCACCTATGAATTAAAAAGTCACCACACGTGCGTACATATGGCTTACCACCACCACATCGTGGTGTAGTTTGTTATTAAAACATTTATTCATTTGGATGGATATAATAATGATTATAAATTATATAAATAATAAATATACCATTATAATGATTCTGTATATATGATATACCATCCAATTATATATGATTTTAATTTTAAAATAATGATATTGTCACTCGTGCGTACGTAAGGACTGCCGTCTCCACGAATGTGATGAGATTCACTAGTGGAATTTAGAGTTTTCCCCATGGTAGTATACCAACGGTTTAAAGAAACCATTTGTATAGTGTATTGAAGGTAACCTTTTTCAATGGTTTGTTCAAACTGTTGGTAATGTGTAAACTAATTTCAGATTTCCCAACGGTTTTGGAAAACCGTTGGGAAATCATGATTTAATTTAACATATACCAATGGTTTAACAAAAATGTTGGTAAAGATAGTCTTTCCCAACGGTTTTTAATAACCTTTGGGAAAGATTTACCCCAAATAAAGAACACATGAGCCCCCACTCCGCCCGATTGCAGACAGACCCTAATCGAGCTCCCCCTGAATTCTTCTCGGCTGCGAGAATCCTTCTATCCAAGATCCATTTTCAATCAAACAAAATTTTATTTCACACTTAAAATTAGTAAGTGTTTCCATAGTTTTAGTGTTATTCCTCTTTTTTGGTGTTTGATGTTTTGATTTAGACTAAATTAGGGTTTCTGTATACAAAACCCTTGGATTTGTTTTATGTTTTTTCTTCTACACTTCAAACATGGTAAAGGGTTTGTTTAGTGGGGTGATATGGTACTTTTGGTTGAATTTAATTTAGTTGAAAATTGGATATTGATTTGGATGAATTTTTGTTTCAATTTGGGGTGGGGGAGGGTGTGTAGATGGGGTGGGGGAGGATGTCGAGGGCTATCCAAGTGGGGTGGGGGAGGGGCTATCTAGGTAGGGTGGGGGAAGGGCTGGGTTGTCCAAATGGGGTGGGGGTAGGGATGTTTGGGGTGGTGGAGGGTGTGAAGGTGGGGTTGGGGAGGTTGTCCAGGTAGGGTTCTCCAAGTGGGGTGGGGAGGGTGTGTAGGTGGGGTGGAAGAGGGGTTGTCTAGGTAGGGTGGGGGATGGGTTGCCCAAGTGGGGTAAAGGTAGGGTTGTCTAGGTGGGGTGGGGGAGCTGGGTTTTCCAAGTGGGGTGTGGGGTTAGGGGTGTTCAGGTGGGGTGGGGGGCTGGGTTTTCCAAGTGGGGTGGGGGTAGGGCTGTCCAAATGGGGGGGGGGGTTGTCCAAGTGGGGTGGGGGTAGGGCTGTCCAAGTGGGTGGGGTGGGGGTAGGGTTGTCCAAGTGTGGTGGGGGGGGGGACTATCCAAGTGGGGTGGAGGTATGGATGTCCAAGTGGGGTGGGGGTAGGGTTGTCCAAGTGGGGTGGGGGGGGCTATCCAAGTGGGGGGGGGGGGCTGGGTTGTCCAACTGGGGTGGGGGTAGGGATGTCCAACTGGGGTGGGTTGGGGGGGCTGGGTTGTCCAAGTGGGGTGGGGTAGGGTTGTCCAAGTGGGGTGGGGGATGGGATTTCCAAGTGGGGTGGGGGTAGGGCTTTCCAAGTGGGTTGGGGGGGGTGGGTTTTCCAAGTGGGTTGGGGTAGGATTGTCCAAGTGGGGGGGGGGGGGCTGGGTTGTCCAAGTGGGGTGTGGGCAGGGATGTCCAAGTGGGGTGGGGGTAGGGCTGTCCAAGTGGGGTGGGGTTGGGTTGTCCAAGTGGGGTGGGGTAGGGATGTCCAAGTGGGGTGGAGAGGGTGTACAGGTGGATGAATCTCATAACTATAAACTCTATATAAATTCTAGAAGTATGAAAATGTATAGGTACATTCGTGATCATTTTTTGGTTGGATAACATAAAAAGTGATTGATGTATTTATTGCTTTTTTATTTGGTATTTCTTTTGATGCTGATGTTTCTTATTGATACCTATGATGGAATTTATTTTAGTTTCTAAATCAGTTGAGACTTCCCCACCATGCATAGTGTATGCAACCTCTACCCTTATTTAACCATTATGTTTACACATCCTATGAAACCTCAACCCACATTTAATCGGTGAACTCAAGTCATTAATTCAAGCCTTCATTCTCACCAACATGTAAGAAATTGAATGATGTATACCCATCCTCACATTATTTCTTACCTTATATAGTGTCTAACATATAGAATATGAGCTTTTTAATTCATCAGTTAACCAGGGTCTTATATTCCATTTCCACCAAGATGACTATAATAATATAACTTTAGGGTCAATTAAATATGGTTCTCATTTTACGTTGTATATTATGTGTCATTCTTGGCCAATACTCACTTTTATGAGGGTGGGGTGGTTTTCACTAGCCATGCTGGCATGTGTAGACATCCATAAAAATGTTAGATAAGTCAAAAGTTTAATTCAGTGATGTTGTTATCATTATCATATTTTATTATTAATCTCAAATTTAAAAAAATGTTTTTGTCTATACTTTATGAAATTAAATATTCTTTCCAGCCATGAACAACATATTAGTGTAGAAGCCTAAAATTTATTTACCCATGGGGTGTGCTTGACTTGCGGAAGTTATTGGGTAATGAAAGGTATGGCCATAGAGGTTCCAATAATGAGTTATTGAACATGAGTGAATTATTTGGGATTCCTATAACACATAATGGGACCTGAGGTATATGCCTCTTATAGGCCTAATGAAAATGAATTTAAATAAATTTTTATTTAATTTTTGAGTACTTGTTCTTTACATTATTTTAATAGTTCACTGCATCGACTAGAAAATTATTCCTTTATCATTACTTAAATATATTTTCTATTAAAGATCAATCCTATTGAATTGTTTATGAAAAAATGACGTATATAAATTCTTTTTACAGAATGGGAAGAAGTTGGACGTATGAAACTGATCGGATCTCAAGCAATTTTCAAAACAATTTGGAGAGATTTATAGATTTTTCATTTTACAATGCTTCAGATAGTTGTCGTATACACTTCCCATGTTCCAATTGTGTTGGTAGACCTTGGTTGATCCATGAAGAAGTTAGCTACCACATAACCAAATATGTTTTTCATGCAAACTACTTTGTGTTGTATCATAATGGGGAGAAAATGAAATCTCAAATTGGTTATGATCGAAATGAAAGGACTTGAATGGAGAATTTGTTAGATTATTGGTTTCTGTTTATTTATCATCATGAAAAAGAAAGGATTTCGACTCACGAAGACTTCGATATGAGGACAGATGATGCATCTTGTGAAAATGATAATATTTATAGGGTGAAAAAATTGAATGATGCTTCCACGACTCCAATATATTGACAATGCGATAAAATGAAAAATCTATAATTTTTAATCCCATTGTTTCATGGGAAAACTACGTATTGGATTTCTAATATGGAAATCGATTACATTCTTACCCTCTTAAAGGATTTACTTCTAGATGATGTAGATATTCCCTCAAACCACTATATGGCATGGAATTTAGTTGAAGAAAATGGATTTTCAAGAAATAAAATTCATGCTTTCCCAAAAGATTGCAGTTTATTCTGGGTGGAAACCACTGAACAAAATGATTGTATAAAATGTGGGACATCCCGCTGGAAGTCAAAATCTGATGGAACACCATCCTGCATTTCATAGAAAGTAATGTGGCATATTCCATTGATCCCCAGACTCCAAAATATTTTTTACTTCTAATGACATATCAATAAAGATGAGATGACATGATCCCGAGAGAAAGAAGACTAATGATGAGTTAGTTCATACTACATATGGATCTTCATGGAAACGATTTGATTATCGACATCTTGAATTTGTAGATGACATGTGTAATGCGAGGCTGGGTCTTTCTTGCGATGGTTTTAATCTGTTTGGTCAGATGCTTACTTCGCACAGCACATGGACAATTTTTATACACATTTATAATCTTCCCTCATGGTTTTGTATGAAAAAACCTTTCACTTTCTTGACTATACTCGTATCTGGTCTTTCTGATCCCGACATTGATATTGATGTATACATGCAGCATTTAATAAAAGATTTAAAACTTCTTTGGGTTATGGGTGTGCACACATACGATGCATGTTTGAAATATATATTTTTGATTCGTGTTGCGCTTATATGAACGATCAATTATTTTCCGGCTTATGCAATGATGTATGGATGGAGCATGAAGGTAAAACTGTCATGTCCAGCTTGTATAAAGAATAAAAGATCCAGAAAAATGAAACATCACTGTATTAAAATTTTATGGGACATCGACGATTATTGCCGAAGGATCATCCATATAGAAAGAATCGTCGATGATTTGATAATAACATAGATATCAATGATCCACCTCAGTGTATGTCTGGAACTGATGTTCTTAATGAATTGAAAGGTTTTAGTTTTTCATTTGGGAAGTTTCAATTGAAATCTAGAAAAATAAAGAATGTTTCCACTGAAACCTGTTACAATTTTAGGAAGAGGAGTATCTTTTTTGATTTTCTTTATTGGTCAACCAATTTGTTACATCAATTCTTAGATGTAATTCATATTGAAAAAAATATATGCAAAATGATGATTTCAATACTTCTAAATGTCAAGGGGAAGACAAAAGATGATTTACGATCTTGGAGTGACTTGGTGGATTGGGGCATCAGACCAGAATTGCATTTTGTGTGTATTAGTGAAAATAAATGCCAGCTTCCATGTACTTCTTATGTGATGACACCTATAGAAAAAAACAATTTATGGAAGTATTATAGACTATTAGAGTTCATGGTGGCTATTTAAGAAACATATCTAAACTGGTCAACAGGAGAGAGTTGAAGCTAAAATCTTTTAAGACTCAAGATTATCACCTTCTACTACATGAGTTTCTTCTCATAGAAATTCCATCATCTTTTGTCCAATAATGTAAGGTTGAATTTTATTCGTTTGTGCCATTTGTTTTGAGATATTTGTGCTAAGAATTTGTCCATGTCTTTGTTGCAAAAAATGTTGACAGATGCCCCATTAATTTTGTGTGAGATGGAGAAAATATTTCCTCCATCATTTTTCACATGAAGGGTGCATCTGACTGTCCATATTCCCACTAAAATACTTCTTGGAGGAATTTTTTCTTTTATTTGGATGTATCCAACTGAAAAAATATGTACACAATGAATTCTTATGTCCGAAACATGAATCATCCCAAAGGTGCTATCGTAAATAGTTACTTGGCTCAAGAATGTATGGATTTATACTCAATGTATTTGTCTGATATTACTACAAGAATGAACAGACCAATGAGAAATGAAGAAAAACTGTATCAGAAAATTGGACACATTTTTCCATCACTTCTTCAAACAGGAGGAATTCCTAGATCATATACATTGAAGACATTAAGCCATGAAGAGCGAGAGATGGAACATCACACAATTTTGTTCAATTATGATTTGTTTGATGACTATATCAGGTAACTAAATTGAATATCTATATCTTACATATATATCTGTTAAACAATTCTTATTTTTTATCTATTAGGAACATAAAAAATGATAAATAGAAAGAATCGTTCATTATCTTTGAGAAGGAGGGAGAATTTGCATAGAAAAGTGTTTTCTGCTTGGTTAAAATTGAAGGAAAAATATTTCTGTTTAAAATAATTATATCAATATTTAATTAATTTTAATAGTCATTTGTATTGCAGGCATTGAGTTTGTCTGCTAACTCTATCTTTGAGGAAATAAGAGATTTGGCATTTTGTCCTAATACCGTGGTTCGTGACTGTAAATTAATTGTTATCAATGGGTACAAATTTATTGTCAATGAACGAGAAAATAACATGAGAACACAACATGATGGTGTTTTGGTTATTTCCACAACAGATTGTTATGTTAGTGCATCAGATAGTAGACCGTGATTTGAAAATGTGGGTTATTATTGAGCCGTTGAGAAAATTTTAATATTGGATTATTACTCTCAGGGATGAGTCACAATGATGAAATTCCATTGGTTTGATTTGATGATGAGATAGAGGACATTTATTGATGATTGTGGATTTCGAGTAATTAATATGACTCGCACTCTTGCTATTGAAGAACCATATGTGTTGGCATCAGTGGCTAAACATGTTTTTTATGTCAAAGACCAACTTCAACATGAATTTGGTGTCATAGTTGAAGTAATTCCAAGAAATATTTTTGATGATGGTGATGATGGATTTAACACTTTCCATAGTGCCATTGGAACCAATCCATTTATTTATTTTTAAAAATCCAACTGCTCAAATGTCAGAGTTGATTGTGAACCTGAAGTTGTGGTAGAAAATATATAGAATTCATCCATGTTTTCAATTATTTTGGTTTACCTCGAAGTTGGGTTGTTCAAGTTGGTAATATTCAAATTGATTTAGTATTGATCACAAATATGTTTTAGTTGACATGACTGTTATGTGAATTTTCAATGATTATTGGTAGCAGTTTTATTTGAATTGCATTTTCAAATTTTGAATTGAACTGTATTCAAACCTAGTCAAACAATATTTCTAACTTGGTGAACATTACAACTTGTATGATTTATTAAATCCATTCAATCTGTTCTAAAACATTTGATAGCTAAATTACCATTGAATCCCCCTATTCCCTCGTATATTTAGCTTATTGGGTTACACATTAGTTTCCTTTTTCTAATTAATTACATATTTGTTTTCAACAGTAGGAAATTCATCCAATTGAAGACAGACAAAGAAAAAAATGATGCAGAACAATCGTCGAATGACAGAGATGGGAATTCCACCATTAGTGCCAACAGTGAGTAATTTATTTCAAATATATATATTTAAAAAATATATAATGTCATGTGATTAATTTTTTTGTAAAATTTTTTGTAGGATCCACCTATACATCGACAGTTTTTCAATGAGGAGCCTAGTACTGGTCCTAGTACTCAGGCCGGTGGTATGAGGAGGTTTCATAACAGAGCTGGATGAGCAGCTTCGCGTACCCGACTAAACCCTACCCCTCCAACTGACATGTCTTTCTTCCCACATTCTGATCCCGGTGTGTCATTATGGACACACGGGATATCTAGGCCTCCCATGTTTTCGCCACCTTTTGCATCTTCTGGCCCATGTTTCTCATATCCCACGATGACTCCCACTCCCCATTAAGAATCTTGTCATACAGTTGTCCCGTCTTCTTTTCCTTCTACTTCTATCTCTCCTAGCATCTATATTCCATTGTCTTCAACTCTTGTTCCACCACAGGGTGTTCCATCAGTTTCTGTGGATCTAGTAGTGCTCAGTGATCAGACTGGTGCAGGTATATTTTTAGAACCCTAACAAATTTTAATTGCAATATTTATTTTCATTATAACATGGTTTGATAAAATAATTGTTTTTATTTCATGAAAGATACATCTACTGACAGGAGGCGGGGCGGGGGGTACACGTATGCGTGCGGTGTGGAACCGCCACACACAGGTTACGGTGGATTACAATGAAGAAAACCAAGTGGTTGAGAAAACAGGGAAGCAATGTTGGAGTTTTTTGGAGACGCTTTCCAAATACTCCGACATCATTCCCGTCAGCCCGCTATTGTGGAGACATTTTCCACATGAGGTCAATGATAGAGCTCGGGTAGAGATATGGGTAAAAAATATGTTGTATTTAATTCCATGAATTATTTTTGTATTTATATGAATTAATATTTTGATGTCCGCTTAAATTTAATTTTCGCGATGGTGGGGGTGCACTACCGGAACGTCTAAAGGATTTAGGCGAGCATTGGAGAGCCTACAAAAATGTTTTATAAATTAGGTAGTGGGGTAGAGTTGGCACTGAGTTAGAGTTGGTACCAGTTGTGGATGATTATCCTATAGAGCCGAATCGTCAAGTGATTACTCATTTGACGACTACCCAGTTTAAGTTATTAATTACATTTGAGGTATTTAAATAATAACTTTCATGTTTTTCATTAATACAATCTTTTTAATTATCGAATTTTATTTTGGAGTCATCTGGGAAAAATAAAAAAACAATGATGCAAAAAAATACCTCCACACACTGGGACGTACTACGATGCCAAATCATAAGAGGAAGCAGGTATGACAATTGTTTATAAGTTTTCTTTACGACTTACACTTTCTTTTGTTTCCTCAATTATTTAATAGTTTTCTAAATTTTTCATATAACTTTTGTTTTCAATGTCATTGTAGAGGAAAATACAAAATATTTAAGGACATGTGCCTCAAGCAAAACTGTTTTGCTCGAGTAGACAGAAAAAGGATGGAAGTGCCATCAACGAAGTGACTCAGCAGCAGATTGTAAGTTTTATCTATTGATTTCATATTTTAATATCTATTTTTGTAACTTAATAATATATTCATATTTTTAATAGCCTACTTTAGAGGCCATTGATCCCCAAGAAGCAGAAAATATTGGGGAAACTGATCACTTACATCAGGTGCTGGGAGAGGAGCATCCTGGCAGAGTACGCTGCCGACCTAGGATAGCCCCGATGAGGTACTGGCCCTCCTCAGGTACGATTTGTAGTTCCACTGAGCTGCAGGAAGTTAGGTCATAGGCAGAACATGCTGAAAAAAGGGCCACAGAGATGGAAGAATAGTCTACTAGGGAAAACAGTGCATTTATGAAATTTATTGAAGTTCTACGTCTAACACTTCCACCAGAGGCCAGCCCAGCTTTGGATGAATATATGTCGTCGATATGTTCTATATATGGTGTAGCATGTGGCAGTTCTAGTAGTGTTCAAGATGATGTCTATCCAAACAATGATGATGGCGAGGAGTCTGATGCTAAAGAGGTGGTAGAGGAGGAGGGTGAGGCGGATGGCGAGGGAGAGGAGGAGGGCGTGGATGAGGGTGAGGATGAGGACAAGGGTGATGATGACGGTGATGACGGTGATGGTGATGTGGGACAAGTTGATATGTTACATTTTTTACTAATATTAGTGGGATTTGATGTTTAATCTATTCTATTTGTTGGTTTTATCTAGACTCGTAGTATAGTATTGGAGTTGAGTTATTTTTATATATTGTCTGTTATCATGGATGTTGATGTCTTTTAGTGGTTGTGGTGTATCTTGAGCATGTTTATAGAGTTTTGTGTGTTTAGGAACTCCATGGACATCCCCCCTCCTTCCTGGACCCTAGACAAACCCTACCATCCTCCTTGGACCCCAGACAGCCCCCCAGACAGCCCCCCCACCCTCCTCATTGGTCCCCGGACAGCCCCCGGACAGCCCCCCCCCCCCCCACCCTCCTCCCGAGACCCCCAGACAGCCCCCCCCCCCTCACCCTCCTCCTTGATTTCACATGCCTTTTTTTATTTCTCTGATCATGCAATGTTATTTAGGATTATTCCATTTTCGTATGCCTTGAATTATATGAATGTCTTCGTAAGCTTATTAGCTCAGTCTCATCAAATACATGTGATGATATACTTTAATTTGAATACAAAGCCTTGTTGTACATTCTCCATGTTATGTGAATTATTCCTTGTTTGATTTGGTTTACTTGTCAATTGTTCGGATAAGACATGGGTTACATGTTAAGGACTCATGGACGGACTCGTCAAACTCAGGGAATTTAAACTTGAAATTCCAGGATGTATGATTTGGTTTCTAGGTGAGGGATACCATGATTATGTTGGTAATTTAGTAAAATGATCCATGGGTCATTTGTGACATGTACAAGTCGACCCCGGCTCAATCCGAGTTGCAGTGTGGTCGGGATCACTCTAAGTGTCTCTCTTATGATTAAAATGGAAAACATTTTAAGTACATATGGAAAACTGACCAAAAGGATTCTGATTGTGTTGATACTTTTCCACAATGATACATGGGTCATATGTGAAGTGTATGATTCAACCCCGCCTCAATATGAGGCGTGGTGTGGCTGGCACCGTTCGAGGTGTCTCATTTTTGTTTGAAATGGATGACATTTTAAGTGAAAAGTACACTTGACATATGGAAAACCGAACAAATGCATTAGGATTATGTTGATATTTTAGGACAATGATCCATGGGTCATTTTTTATGTGTATGAGTCATCCCAGCCTCAATCAGAGGCACGGAGTTGCTTGCACCACTCGAAGTGTCTCTCTATAGTTTAAAATGGAATTCATTTTAATTGAAAACAACAACTGACCTACGGAAAATAGACCAAATTCATTCAAATTCTATTGAAACATTAAGAAAACATTCCATGAGTCATTTGTAACGTTTACAAGACAACACCACCTCCATCTGAGGCCAGGTGTGGCCGGAACCACTCAAAGTGTCTTAGGTTTATTTGAAATAGAAAACATTTTAAATGAAAACAACAACTGACATACGGAAAACCGACTAAACACATTCATATTCAGTTGAAACTTTAGGAAAATGATCTAGGGGTCATATGTGATGTGTAAGAGTCAACCCCGCCTCAATCCAAGGTGCGGTGTGGCCAGCATCATTCGAAGTGTCTCACTTTTGTTTGAAATGGATAACATTTTAAGTGAAAAGTACAACTAACATACGAAAAAACTGACCAAATGCATTCGGATTGTGTTGATACTTTAGGAAAATGATCCTCAGTTCAGTTTCGACATGTAAGAGTCAACTCAGCCTCAATCCGAGGTGCAGAGTGGCCAGCAACACTCAAAGTGTCTCTCTATAGTTTAGAATGGACTTCATTTTAATTGAAAACAACAACTGACATACGGAAAACTTACTAAACGCCTTAGGATTCCATTTAAACTTTATGAAAACGATCCATGGGTCATATTTGATGTTTATGAGTCAACCACCCCCCACCCTAAATCTGAGGTGTAGTGTGGTCATCACAACTCGAAGTGTCTCAGTTTTATTTGAAATGGACAACATTTAATGTGAAAAGTACAACAAGCATACGGAAAACAGACCAAACGCATCCGTATTTTGTTGAAACATTAGGAAAACAATCCATGGGTAATATTTGATGTGTACGAGTCAACCTTGCCTTAATCTGAGGCATGGTGTGGCTGTAAATTCTCAAAAGTGTCTCTCTTTTGGTTCAAAATGACATCATTTTAAGTGAAAACAACAACTAACATATGGAAAACTGACGAAACACTATAGGATTCCATTCAAACCTTAGGAAAATGATCAATGAGTCATATGTGACATGTACGAGTCATCATCACCTCAATCTGAGTCTCAGTGGGGCCGGAACGACTCAAAGTGTCTCACGTTTATTTGAAATGCACAACATTTTAATTGAAAACAACTACTAGCATACAGAAAACTAACCAAATGCATTCTGAATTTGTTGAATCTTTTGCACAATTATCAATGAGTCATATGTGACGTGTACGAGTTAACCTCGCCTGAATCTGAGGCATGGTGTAGCTGGAACCACTCATATTGGTTCATTTTTTTTGAAATGAACAACATTTTAAGTGAAAACAATAATTGGCATACAAAAAACTGAAAAAATTCTTTCAGAATATGTTGATACTTTAGAAAAAAGATACATGGGTCATATTTGATGTGTATGAGTCAACCCTACCTCAATTCGAGTCATGGTGTGACCGGTATCACTCCATGTGTATGTATTTTGATTAAAATGGACATCATTTTTAGTAAAAATAACTGGTATACAAAAAACTAAACAAACATATTCAGATTCTGTTAAAATATTAGTAACATGATCCATGATACATTTGTGATGTGTAAAAGTCAACTCCACATCAATCCTAGGAACGGTGTGGCTGGTAGCACCCTAACTGTGTATCTTTTTTTAAAATGGATGGGATTTTAAGTGAAAAGAACATCTGACATACGGAAAATAGACCAAACGCATTCATAATGTGTTTATATTGTAGTAAAATGATAAATGGGTCATATGTGACATGTACGAGTCAACCCCACCTCAATACCAAGCCCGGTGTGGCCAGCACCACTCAAAATGTTTTTCTTTTGTTTCAAAAGGACATCATTTTAAGTGAAAACAACAACAGACATATGGAAAACTGACCAAATGCATTCGTATTCCATTAAAACTTTAGGAAAACAATCCATGGGATATTTTTGACGTGTAAGAGTAAACCACTCATCAATACGAGGCACCGTGTGGCCGGTTGCACCCTTACTGTGTATCTTCTGTTTAAAATGGATGGGATTTTAAGTGAAAAGAATAATTGAAATACAGAAAACCGACCAAACGCATTTGGAATGTGTTGATGCTGTATTAAAATGATCCATGAGTCATATGTGACATGTGAGATTCAACCCCTCCTCAAAACGAGGCCCAGTGTGGCTGAAACCACTCAAAGTGTCTCTCTATTGTTTCAAAAGGACATCATTTTAAGTGAAAACAACAACTGACATACGGAAAACTAAAAAACACATTCGAATTCTGTTGAAACATTAGTAAAACGATCCATGGGACATTTTTAACATGTATAAGTCAACCCTGCATCAATCTGAGGCACGGTGTGGCTGGTAGCGCCCTAACTGTGTCTCTTTTGTTTAAAATGGACGAGATTTTAAGTGAAAAGAACAACTGACATAAGGAATACCAACCAAATGAATTCAGAATCTGTTTATGCTCTACGAAAATGATCCATGGGTCATATTTGACAAGTATGAGTCAACCCCACATCAATCCAAGGCCCGGTGTGGCCAGCACCACTAAAAGTGTCTCTCTTTTGTTTTAAAAGGACAACATTTTATGTGAAAACAATAGTTGACATATGGAAAACTGACCAAACTCATTTAAAGTATGTTGAAACATTAATACAATGATCCATGGGACATTTCTGACATGTACGATTCAACCTATTTTCAATTTGAGGCACCGTGTGGCCGGTAGCACCCTAATTGTGTCTCTTTTGTTTAAAATGGATTGGATTTTAAGTAAAATGAACAACTGCCATACAGAAAACTGAACAAACGCATTTGAAATGTTTTGATGCTATATTAAAATGATCCATGGGTCATATGTGATGTGTACGAGTCAACCTCTCTTCAATACGAGGCCTGGTGTGGCTAGCACCACTCAAAGTGTCTCTCTTTTGTTTCAAAAGGACATCATTTTAATTGAAAAAAACTACTGACATATGCAAAATCGACCAAACACCTTCGGATTCCATTGAAACATTAGTTCAATGATCTATGGGACATTTTTGATGTGTAAGAGTCAGCCCTGCATCAATCTGAGGCATGGTGTGGACGGTAGCACCCTAACTGTGTCTCTTTTGTTTAAAATGGACGAGATTTTAAGTTAAAAGAACAACCGACATATGAAAATAGGACCAAATGCCTTCGGAATGTGTTGATGATCTATAAAAGTGGTCCATGGGTCATATTTGATGTGTACGAGTCAACCCCGCATCAATCCGAGGCCCGGTGTGGCTGACACCACTCATAGTGTCTCTCTTTTTTTTCAAAAGGACATCATTTTATGTGAAAACAAAAGATGACATACGGAAAACTGACCAAACACATTTGGATTCTGTTGAAACATTAGGAAAATGATCCATGGGTCATATGTGACATGTATGAGTCAACCCCTCCTCAATCTGAGGCACGGTGTGGCTGATAGCACACTAATTGTGTCTCTTTTGTTTAAAATGGACGGGATTTTAAGTGAAAAGAACAACTGACATATGGAAAACCAACCAAACCCATTAGGAATGTGTTTATGCTCTAGGAAAACGATCCATGGATAATATGTGATGTGTATGAGTCATCCTTGCCTCAATTTGAGGCCCGGTGTGCCCGGAACCACTCAAAGTGTCTCTCTTTTGTTTCAAAAGGACTTCATTTTAAGTGAAAACAACAACTAACATACGGAAAACCAACCAAACAGATTCAAATTTCGTTGAAACAATAGAAAAATGATCCATGGGTTATATGTGACGTGTAAGAGTCATCCTTGCCTCAATCTGAGGCACAGTGTGGCCAAACCCACTCAGAGTGTCTCTCTTTTGTTTAAAATGGACATCATTTTAAGTGAAAACAACAACTGACATATGGAAAACCAACCAAACACATTCGGATTCTGTTAAAACTTTAGGAAAATGATCCATGGATCTTTTGGGATGTGTCCGAGTCAACTCCGCCTCAATCTGAGGGGAGGTGTTGCCGGCACCACTAAAAGTGTCTCTCTTTTGTTTAAAATGGACATCATATTAAGTGTAACCAAAAACTGACATACGGAAAACTGACAAAACGCATTTGGATTCCATTGAAACTTTAGTAAAATGATCCACGAGACATATGTGACGTGTACGAGTAAAACATGACTATATCTGAGGTGCGGTGTGGCCAGCATAACTCGATCTATCTTAGTTTTATTTGAAATGGACAACATTTTAAGTCAAAAGTACAGCTGGCATACAGAAAACTAACCAATGCATCCGGATTCTATTGAAACTTTAGGACAACTATCCATGGGTCATTTGTGACATGTACGAGTCAACCCCACCTCAATCCAAGGCGTGGTGTGGCCGGAACCACTCAAAGTGTCTCTCTTTTTTGACCAACCAAACACTTTCGGAATATGTTGATACTTTAGGACAACGATCCATGGGTCATATGTGACATGTACAAGTCAACCCCACCTCAATACAAGACTCGTTGTGGCCAGTATCACTCCATGTGTATGTATACTGTTTAAAATGGACATCATTTTTAGTAAAAACCACTTGTATGTATTCTTAATTTTGTATAACACATATAATTACTTATTCATTTTTTTAGGTATTTTATTGATAATTGATTATTAAATTATGTATGTATTCAATTATGAATTGAATTCTTGATTCGACATATAATTTTCATCTATGTTTTAAATTGAATTATAAATTAATTATGTATGTTTATAATTATGTTATGAATTATGATTTAATTATGGATGTGTATTGTTCCAGGGTGCAATGTTAAATGTGTATTCATTATATGTTAAATAATTGGAATGTAGAGGGAATGGAGAATTACAGGACAATAGACAGAATTACATCATGTAACAATGGGATTGCAGACCCTGCTGTGCAGATTGGAGGCTGCTATGAAATTTTCATAGCATATCCTATGCCAACAGTTTCAAATTGTTGGTTTAAATTTTTTAGGATGATTTTACCAACAGTTCTATGAGAATCACTAGTGAAAACCCTTTCCCAATAGTTTACAAACCGTTGGCAAAGGTTCCTAGAAGAGGGTTTACAAACAGTTTGGTTGAACTGTTGGAAAAACATATATCAACGGTTCAACCAAACCGTTGGTATAGGTTAATGTAACTAACCTATCCCAACAGTTCTCCATAAACCATTGGGAAAAATTTTTCCCAATGGCTTACTTCCCAACTTTTGGTAGAACCATTGGTATATGATATACCAATGATTCTACAGCCTATCCCAACAGTTCTGAACCGTTGGGAAATATACTATTTCCAGTAGTGATTCATTTTCCATGATTAACCATTCAAGTATGATTATAAAGTATATATAATAAATAATAATTAAATATAATATATAATAATGATACTAGATTTATTTACATATATGTTTTATTTACTCAATTCCATTCAATTCAATAAGGAAATGAAAACAGCGTTCAAGAGTACATATGGCCTACCGTCTCCATGAACGGTGTATTTCATTCCATTTATCGATATATCATATATATTTATATGCAGAATATATATTATATATTAATCATGTTTTACATTCTAGAATTATGTCAATCAGTATATAAGTAATAATATCAAGAACAACTAGTCGAAACACATATGATAAATGAAACAATTTTACCAAAAATGCTGCTTTAACATGGAATTTATAAAAGAACATGTAATATAATGTCATAAGTGAATCATATATGATATCATAAATATTATTATGGTTATGTTACACGTTAATAATATGTTTAAACCCACTATACAAGAGTCTTGGACACATATGAAAGAAATTGGACATAAGGTGAGGGAAAATTTTGCAAATCTCATTTTTATCCGAGATTGCTTATATATAAGTATTTACTGGGGTTATGTTAATCATCCATGTCCATGTTTTCTAAAAATGTTTTCATAAATTTTTTACTATTATTCCATGTCTGTTTAAATCCATTTTTACCCTTTGTTAACTTTTTACCACATTTTATGGAAGGAATCTTTCCTTTGGTTACCATATAAGGTACTTTTTGACTTTTCAGTTAATAGTATGAGGAGAATGTTTTTTTCACTTATACATCATGAACGCATTTTTACGATTTCATAACGCCTAATTTTAATAAAGCTTCCTCTACAATATTTCATGATTATTTTCAACAAAATCCCTTTTCTTCTAAAATTGAATTGTATTTTTTGAAAAGAAAATGATTTTGTAGAATAAATGATATTTTCCTCAAGAATTAATTTCAAGTGTTTTGTCAAAACTATTTTTCATTGAAGATGAAATTATTTTGTATGATTATGTTTCAAGTATAATGTCTCTATTATATACATGGTTTTATTCTTCTTATGATGAAATGATATCCATTTGTGTTATATGGATTACGTTATGATGGGATGATGTTTATGAGACCCATTTTATTCTTTGGGTTATGATGAATGATTTATTTTTATTTTGTGGAACAAGTAAGAATGATTTCATTATGAGATGGGTGAGACCTATATATCCCTCCAATGAATTGGGTAAATATGTATATCTCATGACATAGACGTGGATAGAGCGGTAAGTGAATCCGGTTCAGTAATTCAGGGATGGAATGGTAAGTAAACATGGTTCAGTAATGGACTTTGTCTACTATGATGGTCTTGGAAGCAATTCCTTGGCTCCTATGGAAATCATAACATATGCTTAATGGTTTCCACAATTACTTGTTTTATTCCCATCCTATTTTATCATGATTAATGTTCCTTTATAATCTATGCCTTACATACTGCCAAGATTTATTTCACAACTCAAGATCTTGATTGTTTAAACTTTAGGTTCATGTTTTTATGTTCAAATTTATATGGTTTGTTTTATTTTCTCCATGTTTACCCTTACTGAACTTTTGAGCTCACCCTTTTTATGTTTTTTCCCAGGATATAAATAAAGGTTTTAGTTAAGAAAAAAAGGGAATATATTTATGGGAGATGTTGAATATCTTTCACCATGATTAGAAGATTATGTTCTGAGTTTCCAAAGACACTAAACTATTACGGTCCTTGGGTGTCTGTTTTTGTTATGTATTAAGTATTCCAAAAAAGTAATGTAATGACCATGTACGTGAAGTGTGGGTTTCTACTTGTCCCATTAAGAAAAAATTAACTATGAGAGTTATGATTCTATTCACAAGGATATTTTGGTATTCCATTTATTGGTACGATCCAAACAGTAAAACAAACATTCATACCCCTAGATGAAGATAAATTCTAGTGTTCCCCATTGAGTGGATTAAAAACTAGTATCGTCAAAAATCTTATTAAAAGAATATATAAATAATATATGAGAGGATACCATTGATGGAGAACCATGAATACATACCAATGTCTCTATTAAAGGAGAACCACGAATACATATGGATGATTCTAAATTTTACACATGCTAATAACTAATTGAAAATTCCTAGGGAAACCTGTGTTATACTTAGTGAATAAAAAGGTATTCATGAAAATATATCAACTCTATAAAGATAGTACAGAAGTACACAATAATTCCCCCCAAAATAGTGTGATGAGTCTGACCTCCCATCCACCTGACCAATTCATGTTCTTAAGTATCGTACATTTAAACTGAACGAACGCCTTACTTTAGAAATCAGGTCCCTTTTGGGTATTGAACTATTGGATAATTACAATTGGATGAATAAATCCAATTCATACCACCTGGAAACAATGATTCATAACTAGAACACACATTCCATGGAACTAAAAAACAAAAATGTTGAACCAGACATTAATACATAACCATGTTAATAGTGTTACCCACCGATCAGGCCACAATCATTTGATAAAGGTGGTCCAGAAAAAGAAATAAATAACACATTTATCCATACAAATGATTCTTATTTAATGGATTTTATTTTATTTTAAATTATTCTCACAACTCCCTTCACTCCAAATGGCTTCCTTCAAGTTTTCATCTTTGAATGCCTCAACCACTAAAAAAGTTGGATCCTCATCTACTAGAAGTATGTCATCACTAATATAGCATATTCATAATTGGGTCCCCAATGCACTATTAAGCTAATATTGTCATCACAAAATTATCCCAACTGTGGAGTCTTCATGATAGGCTCTCAAGGGTAACAACAACCCTCATTTTTCTGGTCAGTGATGATCGGTGGTCATGAAGAAGACGGTGATAATCGCCGCCTTCAATTGTTTCAGGTCCTTACCCCCAAAACACAACAACCCATCCCTCCCATACAATAGGGTGTTAGATCAAGAGGTCATTGATGGTCTCAATTAAAATATGCAGGGGACCTTCTCAAAGATTCCCACCAAAAATCTCTGCCATCAGAATCGTGTGGTAGTGAACACCCAACATGATGGGGTTGTTGCCTTCGGGGGTTCATCCCAGGTCCCTCAGACCCGAGCGCACAATAAAAACCATCAAGGACAACGTCCGGTCAACAAGGAGAAGGTTATTACCATTCCCCCCTCCATAGTGTTACATCAATCTGACTTGATGGAAATAAATGAGGGGGCACATACACCCACCTTTTCTGATTTCATTGGCTAGCAGATTTGTTTGACCGCAACCCAAAAATGTTGTTAGTTAAATCTGGTGGAGTAACATGAACATGAACATACAGCTATTTACAAACTATCAGCCTGTTAGTAGGCTCTTCTGACTACATTTATGGATGTCCACAAATCAAATATGGTGTCCACTGGTAAATAGAAAATTACACATTATTGTATTGACCAATTATTCCAGAAGTCTCATCTATCTGCATTAAAGGAGTCTGTCAACCATGCCTGACAGAAAACACCTAGTTGACACATACACCTACCATCATTCATCAATCCTTCCAAAAATCTCATTTGGTAGCACATGGAGAAGTCAGTTGGAATGCTCAAAAGATAAATATGTGGAAAAATCAACTCTCTGCCCACATGCATGTGTACTATCAGTACCTAATGATAGGAAAGGGAGGGCATAAGTAGACAGTTAAACCAACTCTAGATATACAATGGATGAATATTCCTATTATGGCCACTGAATTTACTAAACAGATTTTAAAAATGGTGAAAGGGAAGTCCCAAATTCCTACACATATTCTAGAAACAAGCCAGAATATCATAAAAGAAACATCAATAGTACCAATGGAACAAAAACATAACTATATCCCCACACATGGGATGACGCATCGGCATTCCATCACAGAGCAGATACATACCTGTGTTCTAGTATATGATGGTTATAGGGCATACTCCCCAGTATCATACATATAACCGGATCTGGAACAAAAAACATTAATAATTGGAGGTAATCATCCCATTATGATGACCAATCTAAGGAAGACACATACACATTCCCATGTTACCCAGTTCTCCCTGCATGTGGCCCAAACTAAGTGTAAGAGGGTATCCAAGAAGAAGTATCGCCAAACATAGTTGTAAAATAAATATCCATTCTGTGATCTAGATCCTCTTAATGATTATGTTCTTAAAGTCCTCAGAAATTTTTCTTTTGTAGCTCAAGATCCTACCCACTCACTACCAAATTATTGGTGTAGTATCATTAATTCAGAAGTTCCCCATTGGAAACCTTTTCATGAAGGATGGCTTCATGAAAATTCAGTCAATCCATAGATCCTATATTTGAATGAGAGACACTGATACCCTCTATGTGGATAGAAAATAAAGGATAAATAGGATTTATCCTTTGATATAATCCACCATTTTGGATTCTCCCCATGATGGAATTTTCTGTGAATGTTCTGTCTGCAGTAGTGTATTTCATTGTCAAGACAATTCCATAATCGAAAATCTAGTAATGATAAATCCCTCTTATATCGAGGCACTTTCTAAAATAAGGCCAGTAATGTCCGATGTCTTGATAGTAATGGGTGAAATATTTTCTCAACTATAATACATCTTAAGGGTACCGTCAATCTCTAAGCCTCCATTGGGTCATTTTTCTTCTGATGTAGTAGAAGAAAAAGTGACTGATTCCATTGTTTTTAATAAAACAATAATTAAGCATCCAATTTTTTCGGGACATGTGGAGAAACCTATAGTAAAATATTATGAAGATATATTGAACCTGAGAAAAAAAATTCTAAAGGAGAAGTACCAGTCATGTTCTAGCCTATGGAAAACAGTAAATACAATATTCCAGAATTTATGTTAGAAGATTGCATTCATGATATCCGCCTCAACATATGGAAATATCTTCATCATTTTAAAACCAAAGTATTTCCATATGATTAATATAAAAATAAATTAAAGGTAATAGAAGTGTTGCAATTCCAAATCCACATGGAATCTCTCTCAGTTTCCTGACTTAAAAATGTTTAAACCGCAAATAACCCTTCAGCGTGCATGCCTTGATGCACTAAATAGGTTGCACTAGTTAATTAATGATACCCTATCTCTTGTCTGTTTCAGATGATGGGGTGAACATAGAGCATTGTATTTCACTACGCTCTACAATCAATAAATCCCATCAAAGTGGTCTCATGTAATTTTATTTCCGACAACATGCTACAATCAACATATTTTTTATGTAATCAGGTATACACTCAAGAAAATTCCTTTACTAGCTATCCTCGGAGTCAGGCCCAAGGAAATGAAGATGTAGATATAATTTTTCATCATGAATCTAAGAATATTAATCATTCATCCCATTTATATGATGTTCTCCATTAAACGGTGAAAATATCAGAAATATCACAGTTATCTTATGAAACATATTATTTGAGTGGTTGTCAGATAATGCACCCAACCAATGTTCGGACCAAAATTTGAAATATCATAAGACCATATGTGTGAATCTCAGCTATAGTAGTTCAAGAGTCACCCCAGCCTATAGGTAAAGTGGATTTATTAATTCAACCATTGAATTTAATAAACAATGTTCGAAGGTTTGGAGAAGATGAACTAGAAAAACCCCATCCTTTGGGGTTTGAGGATTTTTCACATCTACAATCTCCTCCACAATAGAAGTAAGATTTCTATCAATTATAAATGAAGTCACAATGTGAATGCACAACTGAACTACCCATGGATTCCCTGTGGGTTATATTCCATCATAAAGTTCCCGAGAATTCATCATATAGGAGAATAATGTTTCATGGAAGATATAGAAGAAGAAGAAGATGATCTTACAAAGATACTGATATAATTCCATTAATGAATTATGTGTTTATAAATGTCATTAATACCATTTCTGAAGATCCTCCATTGAATGATTCTAGTTTATGAGAATTTCATGATGAAGTTCTAATCCATAATATGGTACACAATGAATAAAATGATGGAGGTGTGTGTACCTGATATTAGAGGAAGACCAAGAATATAGGTATGCCCTGAAGTAACTAACTCCCAGTCCTTTGAAAGGCATCTAATAAGCGGAATGGTAAATGTTAGATCACATATCACTTTAACATTAGACATGTAAAATCTCTTCCACATGAATAAGGATTTTATCAGAAATAAAAGGAGATGAATGAGTTGAAAAGACTCACTATAATGTTACTTCAAAGCTGCATTTCTGCTAGACATGCTTTGCAAGCGGATCCTCAACTTGCACATTCAGTTAGAACTCCTCAACAAAGAGGATTTTCTGTAACTAAAGATACAGATAATGAATTTCCTGCATTGTATACATATCCAAGATATGATCAAACACATCCTTATATTCTTATCCCCATAGGTTATCAATGAAAAATACCAGTAGCACCACCACCATTGGTTTTTCCAGTTATTTCACTAGTTCAAGATCCAGCTGTTGTACCTATACAAGTCCCAGCTAATCTGGATATTCCGCAAATGCTTATGAACACATTTGAGGCATTAAAAACATGATTAGATGCAATGAAAAAACAGTGTGCACCAGTATCGGTAGAAAAGAGAGCTAACCCTAAATGGGTGGATCTGACCCCTCCCCCACCAAACTTTGTGAACACTAAATTATCAATCATTAAGGGATCGGGAGATCCGGAACAACACATAAGGAATTTTGTTTCTTGTTTGACCCAAGGATGAAGACTATTAAACAAAAAAAGAAGTAAAGCTCAGATGATTTTTTAAGTCATTATAGGAACAGGATTTTGCCTGGTATACTTTTTTTTAATATTGATCAATTACTGGATGTGAAGATCTCTGTTAGAAATTCCTTCTTCAATTCTGCTCAACTCTACAGAAGAAAACTATTTTTGATCTTACAAATTTAATAAAAAGGAAAAATGAAAGAATTTTAGATTTCATTACTCAATGGAAAGGATTAATATATTCGTCAAATCTATCACTCCCTCCGAAAGAGTGACTCCCAATTTTTTTAGTAAATCTACATGATGAGTTACCCACAGAACTATTCCTAGTGAAATACACATGAGGGTTTTGTGATCTTACTTCAATTTCCCAATCGTTGGAGGATTCTATTGTGGAAAATAAATCCAAATATCGTGTAATTCCATCTTCTCTAGGAAAGAGAATAGGGAAAGCATAGGTTTTCATTATCACACGGAAGCAATCACATATACCAACATCCACTTCAAAACTTTCATCATATCAAAGGGCTACGCCTCCTGAACATCATAATCAACGACCACCTCATCATGATGATCAAAATTATCAATGTCAAAAATAGTTTGATGAGATAAAGAATTTTATTTCTTTTTGAAATTAACAGGTTCCAGATACTTGATCTCATCTTTGGAAAACAAGTTGGTTCAGTTTCTAAGGATGAAGAGACCAAACAAATAAGCAGATGAAGATCTTCTAAATTATTTTTCCATTCACCAAATGATGGGAAATCCAATCCAAGAGTGTTTTTCTAAAGAAATCCTAAAAAACAATTATATAATTTGTACAAGTGAAACTAAAAAGTTCTTCCACCCATGTAGAATGCGTTACCAGCACTGATCTAGAGGAAGATGGCTAATGTCCTGATGTCAAATGTAAAAATGCCCAGAAATATGATGATATGAAGATCATGAAAATGATCAACCAAAATCATGATATTATATGAACAATGATTAAACAAATGATTATATCTTCTTCCACTCCCACAACAGAAAAAACACCTTTATCAAAAGAACAGTCCTCCAAGGGTTAATCCTCAATGAAGTTATGTGATGAAAAAGAAAAATAGTAGTAAAAAAATATTGAGCTCGTGTCTGGGCCAAAGTTATACCTCACTCTTGCAGTTTTCATGCCATCTAATTCAAATTCACAGGCATCGCCCCACCATATGACACAACCAGAACTCAACTATCAAGAAAAATCTTCATTAGATGAAGAATTGATCTTTGTACCTGTCAACATTATCCCCTTAATGAATCCCTATGAAAATGATAATTCTAGTTACGATAGGCATGAATTTCATGTACTTAACTAGGAAACTATAGGAAGAATCCAAGGTTGAGGATATAGGGGCAGATGTTTGGTATTCTAAAATCCACTATTTTAACTTTACCCCTACTCAAACCATATATGCATTAGTGAATAGTGGGGGATCCCTTCAGCATTCCCAACGAGAACATTGAAATTATCCTACACATGACAAAATCAGTCCTAACATGATGACTTTGGAGGAACAATTAGTTGTTATGCCATTATTCGCTCTGCATGTAGATACACCTAATCAGTATAATTTACCAAAACTAGAAGTATTTCCAGCTTCTGCTCTGACACAAGGTACCTCTATATCAAGAGCATCAACATCCAAGGAACCTGTAGAACTGCATCTTCATACTGTAAAATGCAGACCATTGGACCATATGTATGATGTTTTGAAATAGCTATACCATGTACCTAACAATTTGTTGATTTTTGATTCCTTGAATCTCTCAAAATATCTTCGAGAAGAACTTATTGATTCTTTTTTCAAGTCATAAAGAGTTTGGAACCGATGTTGCTGTTGATGAGGTTTACCGTATAAAGAATGATCCAGCATAATGTCCTACAGTTATATCATTCATGGATTGATATAAAGATGATATTGTACATGGACACATTAGTCCCTTGTACCAATCATATTGGTCTAATTATATAAACATCCAATGATCCATCATTGATAATGGATCAGGATTCTACCCCATTCTTATTTTTACACATGGTCGATTAGGCCTCATTGAACATGACTTATCTCCTTCCATATTAATGTTTCAATGTTATGAAAAGAACGAGAAAGAACCTTTGGTCGAGATTACACTCAGAACTCAGTTTGGAGATCTTGTGTCAAATTTAGAATTTATGATTGTCCTTCCAGACACAACCTTTAACATTCTACTTGGAAGGCCATGGCTACATCAACATGTATCCATTCATTCTTCATACCACCAATTTATCATGTACTATTTCAATTTTCAAATCTAGACATTGTATGGTGACAAGGATCCATTAAAAACATGTGAATAATAGTATATTGATGCATAATTTTATCACACAAAGGGAATGAGGTCTGTTACGAAAGAGGTAACCAGAATCAATTCTCAGAATGGTTTGGAAATGATCCCAACAAACCCATTAAAACATTTCAGTAGGGATTATGTGTTTCCTATCAATAAAATTGAAATGATAAACCCAAATCTGACCACTCATCTAGTGACTTCCATAATATCAATTACATTAATCAAGCCTGACAGCATAGGAGAAATTGTTGATATACCAAGTAGTTATGAATTCTTAAATGGAGTTCTCTTCATTTCATACACTGAACTTCAGCACGTTTCAACTTCACCAATCAGGCTAAAATTATTTGTTTCAATAATAGGGGAAGATAAATATGTATATTATACCCCCATCATATCCTCTTTATTACTCTAGGAAGACCCTTCATCGTTATTAGGGTCAGAAATGGTGGACTATTCTTCAAGATGATCAAATACTGAATCCTCCCTTAGCTTTGAATGATTTTCTTCTCACCTACTATGGAAGTATACACAGATGAAGTTACACGTATGGAAGAATAAAAATATGATCTTAGGTATGCTCTTCCAGTATTTTAGGATGGTGTATCCACCATTATTTATGATATCAGAGAAATAAAAATGGGTACAAAAGAATATCCACGCCCCACTCTAATTAGTGTAACCATTACTTCTAAAGAGAATGATATGTATACATCATTGCTAAAGAGGCATCGAGATATATTTTGATAGAACTATATAGATATACTAGGCCCTAATCTCGATGTTTCCAATCATAATTAGGGATTTCTAGAAGAACAACAAGGATTTAAGAATGAAACAAGAAGAACACACCCAACTCATGCTAGTAAAATTGAAGCTATAGTTGATATGTCTATCAAGGTTTACTTTTTCAGGGAGGTTCAGTATCCCAAGTGGTTGGACAACATTGTCCCATTGAAGAAGAAGAATGGGAAATCAGATTTTTCATTTATTTCAGATATATTAATTGGCATTGTCCCAAAGATGACTTTCCAATTCTGAACACAAAGATTTTAATTGATGCAATAGTAGGATAAAAAGATCTTTCATTCATGGATAATTACTATGGGTAAAATAAAATCTTAACATCCCCAAAGGTGAGGAATCTATAGCCTCTCAATCCCCTTAAGATGTGTTTTTCTATCAGGTAATGCCCTTTGGGTTGAATAATACAGGTGCAATGTATCAACATGCCATGAACCATATATTCAAACGCTTGATAGGAAAAGTTTCCTCATATTATGTGGATTATATGGTAGTTAAATATAGATGATTTTTTTATCACCTATCTAATTTAGAGATCTTATTAAATAAACATTAGTAACATAGTTTGAAGACGAATCACTTGAAATGTTCTTTCATGGTAACCTCAGGGAAATTCCTCGATTTTGTTGTATGCCATCATGGAGTCAATGTTGACCATGAGAATAAAAAATCAACCCTCGGTAAGTCACCTCCACAAAATTTAAAAGAATAGGGAGGACTTCAAGAACACTTGGAAAATATTTAGCACTTTATTGACAATTTGGCACGTGGGAGTGTACCATTCACTAGATTTATGAAGAAGGTATTCCTCTATTAATGGAATGAATTATTCCAAGAGTCATTTGATGCCCTAAATAAATATCTCTTAACTACACAAGTATTAATTCCACATATTGAAGTAAGGACACTTATTTCTTATGGTACATCTTTAGAGTGATCCCTGGGAGCCTTCCTTTCCCAAAATAATGATGGTGGGAATGAAAAATTCCTTCACTATCTTAGTCAAACTATGCGTGAAACAAACACTAAATATTCAAGTACTGAGAAGTTATTCCTAGAATTAATCTTCACAATAATGAAATTGAGGAACTACCTAAAACATCATGGGGACCACTTGGATTATCACAATAACCTGCTCAAATTTATCCATAGTCATCCTATGCATACCAGATGTTTGGCGTGGTGGGAAATTATTTTTCAATGCTTTGATATCAATATTTTTCCTTGGAAGGCAATAAAAGGACAAGATCTAAAAGATTTTCTTGATGAACACCCATACATAGAATATACAACATTGAATACTGAAATTTATGATGAAGTGGTCTTCTCTATTCAAGATAATCCCCAAACATGGGAAATGTACTTTTATGGTGTCTCGAGAAGTCCAAAAGGGAAGATAATGGAAATCCCTAATATAAACAATGATGGGTTAGGAATTGTTCTTATCACCCAATAAAATGGATTTTTTCAAATTCCTTCATATTATTAGAAGACAGTACCAACAATGAGTCAGAATATCAAGCTCTCAATGAAAGCCTAGAATTGGTGCTCCATGTACAAGTGAAGCCCCTAAAAGTGGAAGGTAATTCAAGGTTAGTAATCAAACAGATCAATGGGGTTTAGGAAATCAAAAAAGAAGATTGAATCCCTCTGTGTGATTAATTTAGAGGTTTAATGGCTGAATTTCTCTAAGATCCCACATTGTCTTATGTCCAGCAATCACAAAATTCCCATACTAATGCACTAGATAATGCATACACCGCCATGGCAGATCCAAAATCAGGATGAGATAATCATCAGAAATTTCCATCGTTGTGTGGTTTCACTATTCATTCAAAATTGAATGGAAAAATTTGATGAAATTATCCCTATTTATATGCCATATGTTTATACCGTGGGATGGATGACACCAATCAAGAAATAGCTTGAAAGTGGAGTAATTCCACCAAATAGAGCTGAAAAAGAATAGATCTGATGGAAGGTGGCCAATTTTAGACTTTATGATAGTCCAGATCACCATAAGATCCTCCATAAATAAATATTTGATGGAATAATCTTCAAGAATATTGATGGAGAAGAAACAATATCTATCTTGAAATAAGTACATGCAGAAGCATGTGGTTCTCACCAGCCTGTTAAATGGCTTCCGGATCAAATATGAAGTCTTGGATACTTCCATCCTTTAATGATGTAGGACTGCATCGATTTCACTATGAAATTTCATCCCTACCAATTACATGCCATCTTCATCCATAAACCCTCAGATTTGTTACATATAGCTAAATTCTCTTGGTCATTTTCCTCATGGGGAATGGATGTAGTAGGACCTTATCCACTAGCTAAAGCTAATCAGTTCGAGTATATTATTACTACTAAATATTTCTTATCCATATAATATGAATAAAAACCTCTCAATAAAGTCGTATCCACGAGCATTTTTTCTTTGGTCAAAGCTAACATCATCACCAGATTTGGTTTCCCTCATACTATATTAACGTACAAAAACACCAATTTATGTTCTGTTGTGGTAAAGAAGTTATATCAAGGGCACAATATCAAATCACACCATTCATATTTCTATCATACAATGAACAATAGGTAGATAGAGGCTTTCAATAAGACCCTATAAAATATACTCCAGAAAATGGTGGATAAAGATAATAAATCCTATACTGATAAAAAATTTCATGCTTTATGGGATTATTGGACTACTGTGTGTACCACCACTCTGGAAACTTCATACTCATTGGTGTACGACACAGAAGTAGTTTTTCTAATTGAAATTCAATTCCCTTCACTCCGAGTCCCAATATGTGATCAGTTATCCACAAATGAAAATTCTCATATGCGATTTGAGGAGCTAGAACGATTGGAAAAAAAGAGACTTCATACATTGCATCATTTAGAAGACTATAATAAAAAAATAGTATGAGCTTTAACAAGAAAGTTTTCCTCCACTCATTTATTCAAGGAGAATTGGTATTATTCCTCATGACTCCAATGAAACTAGGAACGAATACTGTAATGTCCGATCCAAAGTGGTAAGAACCTTTTTCCATATATATGGTCTACTCAAATGGAAATTATTTCCTAATCCTAATTGATGGAGAACTTATTACAAATCCAACTAATTTTAGATTCTTTAAAAAGTACTTCATATAATTGTAAATATAATGTCCTTGATGGATTACTCTAAAATGTACAATACAAAGTCCTAGAATCTAGTCATTAAGCTACATAACAACCATATGCGTTCATGATGCATGGTGATAAAATGTATAACATCTTTTTCCTGGTCACACGACACTAAAATGCATGAAATTATTTTTCCTCTTTATATGACATTAAAAATTATGATTAACATCTTCTCAATTTGATGTTTAAAGCAGTAAAATGAAATCATCATTGAAATAATTTCTACTCGTTAGTGGAATATGGGTTCTATATATCCCAATTTCTAAATCTGATCATCATTGGAGCTTCATTTAAAGAACAATGTGTGGCTTGATTCTCATTTTCAATGAGATACGTAGAGATTCTTGGATATCCAATCATGGGCCATGGTACAAAAAAATTAATTTAATTTTTTACTCATATATATAAACCAGATCTATACAGAGTTCTCTTTTAAGATACATTGTTTAATCTTCATACCATTTTGGGTTTCATTTTTAAACCATTCTTCAAAAATGAGTTAAAATCCCCTATCTACCACATCTAACTCGATCGGTGTGGGAAATTATTATGTCAAGAATTATGTTTGTCTTGATTATCATCTATATGAGATTATTAGAGATGCATATATCTCCAATCATAGACCCTTCCATGATAAGAAACATATTTTTATTCCCTGTTTATGAATATAATCTACATAGGAAATCATCAAAGAACTATAAATGGCTTGATTCTCATCCATATGAGATACATATTTATACCTTGGTTTAATTATCTAGTTCAGTCACAGTATTCATTTTTTATATCATAATCAAATAAAGTCCTCACTACATGACTATAAACAGCAAATCACAATGTCCTTACTACACAACATTAAAATGAAAATCACCAAAAGAAATATGTACTGCTTGATTCTCATCACATTGAGATATATAGTGAAACTTGTACCTTAGTTCTTAGTTCCATCCACAGGATAAATTTTTTTCTCTCTTCCACATATAATTAACAATCTATGTGGTGGCCTTAATTTTGGGTACTCTCCATAGATATCCCACCAAGGAAACAAGAAATATCCCTATTTTACATATGAGTTAGATCAATGTAAGGGAATACAAACCAATGGACAACATTGATTCAAATATTTCTCTTGTGCATTAAACATTACCCCTTTTCATATGTCACATTCATAATACTGAATACATTCAAATCTTTTTAAACTTTTTTACAATTTTTGGTTAAAGAGTCTATGATATCTGATAGTTCTTTTTCCTAACTATATAGTATGGTCCCTTTGGGGGCCTTGCATAATTTTTGTTACATAACAGGTCCTTCAGTCAAAAGATTCCACTATTTGGCTATGCAACATATGCCCTAGTTGGCCCTGATTAATACAAACCCATAAGAGGTTTTTCAACTAATGGTAACATAGTTCATGGTTAAAGTGTATTTTATTCCTTTAAACATTTATGACAACATACAATAATCATTATCATAAATCCTTTTTCCATGTATATTTGTCACATTACCTTTCTCTTATTATGAACATCTTTAGGACCATGGTTTACATATCCCCATCTCCCCGTGTTCAAAGAAATATGAGATAACCTTGGATCATTTGACCACATATCATCTAATATTTCCTTTTTGGTCATAGACTTATGACCTAAAACTACAGAAACTATACTTCTTACGTTTAGGTCAGACATTCATAGAAATCATATCCCTCCAGTTCTTTGGAAATCATGATTAGAAATGCTCTTTCTATATTTAGGTACCCTTCTACATAAACTGAACTTTATGCTGTGAAAAAATCTAAATCTCCATAAACATTCATTGTCTTTTAGAAATATATTGTCAATATTTTGAGATCTCTTTTTCATAATTATGCAGTATGTGCCCCTCGGTGGCCATATATAAGTTGCCTACATAATGGGCCTATTAGTAAAAAGATTCCACTATTTGGATACGTAGCATATTCCCTAGATGGCGCTGCATAATACAACCCCCTAATGGGTTTTTCAAATAATTTTAATGTTGTTATTAGGAAAGACTTACTCAAATACCTTTTAACCCTTTTCCCATTTCAGTCTTCAGATCCAGAAATTCTCAAATCACACATTACAATTCTTCTCTTCCATGCTTGAACATGGTAGTATGATTCCAAACAAATTATAAAGAATTTTAAGAGTATCAAACCTTCGGTCAAAGATAAATACCATAAATTAAATCCACCCAATATCCTCACTCCATGGCATAACACTACATGGTATGATGTCAGAAAACCCCCTTCTGACAAATTCTAACCATTCCTCAAACACCAAATTTTTATAGAAGTTGTTTTCCAATTCATGACATTGGTCAGCATAGATAACCCTTTATTCTTAAAATCCATTTCCTTGAAAAAAATTCCCTCTATGGTCTTGGGTCACCCAAATGTTATTTTCCTTTTTGTATCTACAATAAAATGTTAAATTCCTAAGTGAACTTTTTCCTTACTGTGCAGTACATTCCCTTAGGTGGCCTTGAATAAAATTTTCCTACATAACATACTTGTCAATCAAAATATGCCACAATTTTTTGTTGAATCATATGCCATAGTTTTCCATGCATAATACAACCCCCTTAATGGGTTTGTCAAAAAATGTTAACTTAGTTCCTAGAAGAGACCACCTTTTTGTCTATATGAGTTTTAGATTTGGTGACAATTAAAATCACGACTCAAGATTCCCATTTCAAGTATTTAAAGAATATTTGTGCAATTACTAGCCATAGATCCATGTTTGGGATCTAAATTCAAAATTACAGTCAATGTTGTTCGACCTTAAAAACTAGCCTTTTTAGTCCGACATGCATGACTCTAAAGTGAAAACAATAAGAGATGTGGTATTCACTAGATTGGAAACCCACAAAGGGAAATATTGAAAAAAGTTGAGTCTAAAATATCTAAATGTAAATTTTTGTATGGTTTAGTTAATACTGAGCAAAAAAATTAAAAAGATACAAATTTGGGTTTTTTCCTATATAACCCTAGTAAAAAATCAAAGTATGTTCATTAGGCCCATCGACATAATATTAATATTATGAGCACCCCATAACTGTTATTGTAATTATGATTATCTGATATAAATTTTTGATGTTAAAAAAAATCATCATCATCATTAACTCTAATATTTCAATTACGGAAAGCAAGAATGAAGAAATATATTATTGGAAAGAGAATAACATTCATTTATATAAAATCAAAGGGACATCCACATATTAGAACCTCTATCTAACATGTTAAAATAAGATCTCAACATGACTCCTCATTTATTGAATATCTTTATGAGCCTTATCGACCACCTATTTAAGATGAGGCAGCTGAGAAACTTCAGCCTCCTCGGCTTGAAGAAATGCTTCATTGGAAGTTTCAATGGTGGTTATCTACTATAATTGGGGGTTTCCAAGTGTTTTGTTCAACTGCACAAGTTTTTATGAAGATTATCTTGTTTCCATTATAGATATACCAACTCTTTAATGGATTATTTAATTTTTTAGATGATTTCATCAACTTCTTGCAACGATCAACCTCTTCTTCAGCTACTACAACTTGGAATATCTCAATATTAATAAGTCATTTAGCCACTTCGTGATCTTACCACAACTAATTTTCATAATCCCTTTGGATAATGGTCTCTTTCATAGCAACATGGACTGGTCAATAATTAAATCCACCAAATCCCAATACGTATAAAGTGTTGGGTGTTTTTAAAATGAGACAACAACTTCTCCAAAAGCATCATGGAAATTATGTTCCATATATGTCACCATGTCTTCTTACATGCCATGACAAGAAATAATTTCATATGTATGTCTAAATAGGATTCACTACCATGGGGTTTAATATACTTTGGAAACAGATCACTTAATAAGTTTCATTGGTCTGCTTATCTTGGAACAATGGATTCTTCACCTTCTACTGATGCCTGAGCCAGAGGAGAAAATTCACCTTAAAATCATGTTGTGGGATCTTATAACTCTAAATTATGAATCAATATCATTTTTAGTTTTAGGAAAATTGTAGAAACAAAGCATGATTCAGATAGCCAAAAACATTTACCCAAAAATATGTTGGCTGCTTTATGGGATTCTTCCCCAGTGTTCTAAACTTCAGCAATTTGACTAGATGATTCTTGAGTAAGGGAATTATCCTAATTTTTTATTATTTGTCATAATTTAAGGATATGGAATGACTCACTACATGGGTTACTCATTATATAAATCTCCATATTTAGTAGAATATGGATTGTGTAACACCCCAAGATATCATAGTACGTTATCAAATTAAAGTAATTCAATTTCTTGCACTACACGCAACACTAAGTTCGAGCGTAGCACAACATACCAAACTAGCCTTTCAAAAACCGGTTATGAATAGTATTAACTGAATTTTGAATCCTATATACTCTAAATAATTTTAACATCCATATTTTTTTACTAGACATAATATAAGAACAAATTCTTTTTTCAGATAAAAGAAGTATTTTTTTAAAAATGAAAATTTACCACTTTTTAATGGGGAACCATTTTTAAAACCAATATTTGACACTTTTATATATTTAATTTAATTAAATTAAATTCTTATTTAGAATCAGGACATAAAAATTTAGTTTGGACAAATTTTTGGTACTTTTCTAAAAAGTTTCATATCTTGATGAACAGTGAAAAATACTATGTTTAAATTGAAAAAAACTTTTTTAATCGAAATAATTTATAGTTTTAAATTATGAATTTGAATGGTTTTGAAGTATAATTAGTTTATATTTTTATCATTTAATACAATTTAGGTCATTATAAGTAATTTCACATTAAAATTTGACAAAAACACATGTCAATATTTTGATAGTTTTTACTTTTTAAAACCCTGTTTTTTGGTTTTGACAACGGGAATTAATTTTCAATTAATTAATTAAAATTATATGATTTTAATTTTGTAAAATATAATTAATTTTTGAATATATAATATAAAAGTTATCTTGGGTTGAATTTTTGGTATTTTTCAGAAAACATTCAATTTTTGATAAATAGTGAAAAACCCTGAATTATTGTTTAATAAAGACTTTTTATTTAAATAATTATTTATTTATTTAAATTTAATTTAAGTCAAAATAGATATATAATACCAATATAATTTCAATATAATTAATTGGAGTCATTTTATAATAAAATTATATGATGAATTTTTATTGAGCTTTTTACTGTCTTTTAACCACCTTCTAGGAGCATTTTCAAATTTGCATAAAACATATTTATACTACTTAGATGAGTTGAATTTAATAAATAAAAGAGACATGGTTGATATCAGTAAGTAAAATTTGGTTTAATAAGATGAAAATAGTTTTTGATGAATAGTAAATTTTGACTTTTATTTACACGGTTAAAAGTAATAGGGTAATTAAATATAAAAATGATATTATAATTAACCTAAAACATGTCCTAATTCTATTGGATAAGTTTATTTAGACCAAAAGAAACCATAGGAATAAAATATGATCCTTTAGGTCCACTTGATTTAGATTATGGCATTTATTATTATTTTATTTAAAAGAAGAGTTAAATGTTTTAAATTCAATGTTTAATAACTAAACCATATTTAATATAAGGTTACAAATAAGTTAAATTAGACTATAAATACTAATTATAAAGATAAAAATATTCCATAAATAATGGAAATTTATTTATAATTTTTAGATATTAAATAATTAAATTATGTTAGATTCAATGATGATGCAGTAATTATTATCTTAATGGAATAATAAAATAATTAATATAATAAATATCCAAATAAATATAATTAGAGACTACTGATGAATTCAGATAATTTTATAGGTTAATATGACATGTTAGGGTTGACTATATAAATTTTTTCTAAGTGATATGGTTATTATGACTTTCACAAATACAAAATATCAAATAGTGTCAAAATTCACATAAATTGGTTTTTAAAACAAATACAACAATATTGGTTGATATAATATTCCAAAAAATCAATGGTTTGGCCAGAGGTCGTAAATTTTATTATATATATCATTATGGAATGACTTGGGTTTCTCTTGGATGTTTAGAGCATGTTTATTAACCATGTAGTGTAAGAATACAAGAAGACACGGTAACACTTAAACTATTTAACTAAGAGTTAAATCTAAATGATACGGTTAAAATGATAAACTAAACTTGTCTAAAACCTATTAGTTGAGATTATTTAGACCCATAACCACCTAATTCTCAGAATAAATACATTTTGATCCATTATAAACTGAATATGATTTTATAAGAAATTAATATTTTAATCTTTACCTAAAGTGACCCTCACCCATCTTATAAAAGAGAAAGTTCCCCTTCTCTCAAAATCACTCTTCCAAAGCCATTTTTCTCGGCGAAACTCTTCCCAAATATCCTTAAAACATCCCTAAAATCATCCTAGAGTCATTAAATTGACCATAAATCCAATCTAAGTAGCCCTTTTGATCAACTCAAAAGGTAACACCCGAAGAAGAGGTAATAATTTCACCACCATATTTCAAGTTCTTTTCATCTTCCACTTACACTTTCTTTGTTTTTTCCATACCAAAATATTAAACCCATTACCTAATACATACTATGATGTTATAATAAATATGGCACAACCATATTCATTATTCTATCCATCCCTTAAATGACAAAGTCACCATATGTTCGTAGGTACGACTTACCGTCTCCACGTCGTGGTGTAGTTTTTTATTCAAACATTACATTATTTGGATGGGTATAATAATGAGTATAACTAATATAAATAATAAATATAACTTTTTAATTATTATGTATATAAGATATAACATCCTATTACATATGATTTCATCATCAATATATTGATATTTCTCCTCTTGCGTACGTACGGATTACCCTATCGACGACGCGATGAGATTCATTCTTACATTCACCATTCATCAATGATTATAAAAATATATATTAATAATGAGTATGTAATATATGAAAAAATAATTCTACTAGAGATATATATATATTTATTTACTTACATATAACTTATTCACTTAATTTCGTTCAATACGATATGAAAACAGAAACAACGTTTATGCATACATACGGCCTACCATCGCCATAAACAGTGCCATCAATTTCATATATCAATCTATTATAAATATTTATATTCTAAATATATATGACATATAAATCTACATTTATATTCTGTATGTATTTAAATAATTATCTAAATGATACGATCTAGAATAACAAGTTAAAACACGTATGATAAAGAAAGTGATTATTACCCAAAATGTTAATTTAACATAAAAAACATTATCATATGGGTATTATAAAGTCGTAAATGAATCATGAATGATATAATAAATATTAATATGGTTCCGTTATAATTTAATAACATATTTTGGTCATTATATAAGTGGTTAAATGTACCCTCGTCCAAAGGAAAGTGCAAGGAAAGGGTTAATTTCACAATATCGTTATTATCTGAAGTTATTTTAATGAAAGTATCTACTGGGGGATATTGATTATACATGTCCATGTTTCATAAAATTGTTTTCAAAGGGAATCATTTTAAGGTAATTTTTTACAAAAACATCATTTTAAATGTTTTAAATATTAATTCTTCTAAACCATTATCATTAATGTCTATGTTTTCAAAATGGTTTTAAGGATTTTTTTATATGGACATGAAGGTTTTAAAATGTAAATTCATTTAAAAGCATTCAAAGTGGTATGGGACACTTTGATTAAAAACTATATTTTAAAATAATTCCTTTATAAATTAAGTTACTTTTAAATGATTTCATGAAAAAATGTTTATTTCTCTCAAAGATGTTTACTGATCATTTTCAACTATGTCAACATCCATTATGAGATATTATTCTTGATCGAGGTTGATTTATTATGATACAAATTTTCCATATTGTATTGAATGTTTTTTGATATGTTTGACTATGGATGTGATATTTTTATACCATTAACGGTTTATGGATAAAGAATTGAAAATTCATATTCTACTTTTAATATGAATGTATATGTTATGTTTAATCCATTTCATATGAGGAATGCATTAGAATTTTTATGTGATGGTTGGAGCCTACTATAGCTCCTTGATGAATTAGTTGGTCTAATTAGACAAACTTGTTTCTTGGAAAACGGCCTTGAAAAAAATCTTGTTTGTATTCATGGCACAAGGCCTTAACTATGTGGTTATGAAGTTTGGCATTATGCATTCCATCATTATGAAATTATCTATTGATATTACACGTGATTATTAACCTAGTAGAATATCCATGTGAATAAGTAAATGATATTATCTGATTTATCATTACCATATTATTCTTAAGGATAACTTTGAAATGCCTTTTTTAGTTTTATACATTTCTTTAAATTTTTATGCTTATTTGTGAAAGTTTATGCTATATTTTATTCCTTACTGAGTGTTTGAGATCACCATTTTCAATGTTTTATTTTCCCCAGGATGCTAAAAAGTATATTATAACTTACCTGTAGGGATAGTCTAATGGATATTAATGTGTTCAATGGAGACAATGTAGTTTTTGTTTTTTGTTTTATAATGTAATGTAACATTCATATATCTAATCTATTTTCCAAGACTCCTAAACTGATCAATACTTTGGGAATTGATTCCTTGTAACCATGCCAAGGTATTAAAATAATGCACTAACTCTGGGTAACTAGGGATAGGACGTTACAATTGGTATCAAAGGAAGTTTAGCAACAACCTTGTAAATAGATATTGATTAACCCTAATTAAAGAACAATACCCTAAGATATACATTGAGGATTAGTATAGAAGATATTCCAAGAATTTTGGAAATGTTGAGATTTTGTGTATTTTCCATGAAAAACATCCCTGTTTGGATACGAGCAGGTAGAGGCGGCTCTGGCACAGATGTACCTAGGATTGAAAACTCTGACAAGGAGTTTTGGACAAGACCTAGGGTGTCCTGGTACATGAAAATGGTCCTTACTGCACTCTTGGTTACAACACTCCTGGGGGATATGCATAGGATAATTTCCATTTTCATTACAAGACATTATGATGGATTTGGGATTAAATACTTTATTAAGGAAAACATTTTGTGATTATAGATTATATGAATAATCTTTTCAATTTATGTTAGTTATTTTACATGTTTGTAATTATGCATTGTGATTCATAAACTAACCTAGTGTATTCCATCATTTAGAAAGAACTCCTAGTAGAAGGAGTGAGAATTCCAACAATACACATGATCAAATGATTAAGAAGGATCATATCTTTCATGGTATTAAGACATAACTCAAAAGGTAAATAGTCTCCCACACCTTCAAATCATATGAAGAAATAGTATCATGTATTAATAAGATAAGTAAAGAAATTTTTGAGTCATATGTCTTTGAATGGAAGCAAGAGAAGAAAAATATAGTAGAGAGAAATATGTATAAAGGGAAGAGGGGAAAGAAGGATTTTCTCAAATGTTATAACTGTGGAGAGAACCACCTCGGTAAATTATTAGAGGGAATGTGAGTTTTTTATAAGTTTTGAGAAAAGGACACCATGTATGTGATTGCAATGGTAAGAAAAAGGTTTCTAATGTACAATGCTTCATCTGCAAGGAGTTGGCACACTATGCGAAGCAATGTCCAAATCATCAGTGAATACCCCAAATGCTACTATTGGATAATAATAAAGTTTTGATACTATTGAAGATGAAGTGGAATGATTATATTTCTCTTGTTATTATTATTGTATTATATCATTTTAGTATTGTATTATAGAATATAAAAGGATTGTATTATAGTACTATTTTATTAAGGACTTGAGATTGTGTGGAACCATGAAAAGTGACTCAATAGCATGTTAAATTATTGGGAATATATATTATTGAGAGAAAGATAAACCATAATATGGTTCTGATATAGAGGTAGTGATTTTGGAATAATATATTATTGATTTGGATAAATTATATTAGATATTCTTGAATACCTTGAAACAGATTAATGATTTGAATATTCCATCATTGTTGGAGTTTACAACATTTTTTGATAGAAGGGGTATATCTAGTATTCTATAATGAATAATGGAGCATGAATGTAATCAATAAGGTTTTATGGCAATTCAGGGTGTTATAATGTTTTAAAACAGTACATGATGAAGATATACACATGTTGTTACTTAGCAAAAAGGATCTTCATTGCGTTTACCCTCCTTATAAATTATGGACTATGTGTTTGGATAGAAGTATTTTGGATATGTCTAAAGGTTGTAATCGATTAAGTTTTACATTGGATTCTATTGGTATGGTTAAATGATTTCTTGAGATTATTTTTGGATTGTCAAAAAAGGACAACCCGGAGGTCAGGCAACAACCTGTCGCATCCGGAAAAGATGCGAGACTTGAACCCGCTACTGAAGTGAAACAAGAGTGGATCACCTACCACTAGCATACGTGATTTCCTGGTTTGTATAATGTAGTTTTTTAAATACTCTAATAAATGAATTATAAATTAATTATTTTTGGAACCCTATACGATTATGATAAAAAGAATATTTTATAATTCTATTATCTTTTGGAGTGAAAGATGAGTTTGTGGTAGAAATTAGTTGAAGGATGAATATATACTTGGAAAGTTTAGTTTTTCTTATTATTCTATTAATAAATTAATTCTCAATAATTAGGGAAGTTATCTTATAACCAGTAATGTGTTATCCTAATACCTTGTGTTTTGTTGAACTAATGATATTTTAAATCATCATTGATTGATGGCTTTGAGGCCCTCAATTTTACACTTGTTTATAATTGAGGACCTCAATCACTCCTTATAAATATTTACGCTTTTCCTCCAATTATGTGTCTTTAATGGCCACCAATTTCCTCTAAATTGAGATCATAATTTGGTGGTGACTTTTTAAATCCCTCTCCCTCTTATTAAGACTAAATTTTATTAACCTATTTCGGATGGGGGTTTTCAACAAAGGTATTTTTTATTTTTAATAATTTATTTTCAGAAAAAATTAAAATTGAGAGGAAAATATTTATTAAAAGAAGGTAGAATGTAACACCCCCTATATTTCATAGTATGTTATCTCATTAAATTAATTCAATAGCTGGTGATACATGCAACATCGAGTACAAGCGCACCGCAACTTACCAAACTAGCTGTTCAAAAAGAGGTTATGAATAATATTAACTGAATTTTGAATCTTATATACTCTATATAATTTTAGCATCCATATTATGTGTTTCATAGACATAATATAAGAATAAACTCATTTTTCAGATAAAAGAAGTATTTTTCAAAAAATGCAATTTTACCGCCTTTTAATGGAGAACCCTATTTAATACCTATATTTGATGATTTTATATATTCAATTTAATAAGAGTGAATTCCTGTTTAGAATAATGAAATAAAAAATTTTGTTTGAATAAATTTTTGGTAATTTTCCGATAACATTTATATTTTATTGAATAGTGAAAAATAAAATGTTTTAAATGAAAACAACATTTTTAATAAAAATAATTTATAGTGTTAAATTACGAATTTGAAAGGTTTTAAAGTATAATTATATTTTTTTATAATTTAATAAAATTTAGGTCATTATAAGTAATTTCACATTTTAATTTTACATGAACACATGTCAATCTTTTGATTGTTTTTACTTTTCTAAAAAACCACTTTTTGGTTTTGACGACTGGAATTAATTTTATATTATTAAATGAAACTTATATGTTTTTAATTTAGTAAAATATACTTAATTTTGGAATTTGGAATATCAAAATTTAATTAGTGTGAATTTTTGGTATTTTTCTGAAAACATTCTATTTATGATGAATAGTGAAAAACACGGTATTATTGTTTAAGACTGACATTTTATTTAAATAATTTTGTATTTTATTTAAATTTATTTTAAGTCAAAGTAGATATATAATACCTAAATAAGTTCAATTTAATTCATTTGAGTCACTTTATAGTAAAATTAGATGTATAAAATTTTATTGAACTTTTTTGCCGTCTTTTAACCACCTTCTACGAGAATTTGCAAATTTGAATAAAACATAATTTTACCACTTCTATGAGCTGAATTTCAAAAAACCTAGAGACACGGTTGATATCAGTAAGTAAAATGTGGTTTGATAAGATGAAAATAATATTTTGCGAATAGTAACTTTTGACTTTTATTTACCACGTTTAAAAGTAAATAGGGTAATTAGAGGTAAAACTTATATTATAATTACCATAACACATTTCTTAATTCTATTAGATATGTTTAATTCGACCAAAAACAACCTTATTAAAAAAATATGATCCTTTATTTCCAATTGGATTAGATTAAGACAATTATTTTTAATTTATTTAAAGAATAATTAAAAGTGTTAAATTCAAATTTAATAACTAAACCATTTTTTATATAGGTTTACACATAAGTTATATTTGAATATAAATATTAATTAGAAATATAAAAATATTTCCAAAATAATTTTATTTTATTTATAATTTTTAGACATTAAATAATTAAATTATGTATGACACAATGATAATGCAGTTATTACCTTCTTAATGAAATATTAAAATAATTAATAATATAAACATCCAAAAATATATAATTTGAGACTTTTTTTTAATTACACTAATTTTTTGGATATTATGACATGTTAGGGTTGATTAGATATATTTTTTTCTAAGTGATAATGTTGTGATGACTTTCAGAAAAACAAAATTCCAAATAGTGTCAAAATTGACATAAATTTGTTTTTAAAACAAATACTATATTATTGGTTGATATAATATTCCCAAAAAACAATTTTTTTTTCAAAAAGGTTAAATAATATCATATATATCATTAATGATAAACTTGAGGGTTTCTTGTAGGTTTAGTGTTTGTTTATTAACCATATGGTGTAAGAATACAATAAGACGCTGTAAAAGATAAACTATTTAAGTACGAGTTAAATCTAAAAGATTAGGTTACAATTGTAACCTAAACATGTCTAAAACCTATTGTTTGACTCCCGGTAGACCCATAACCACCTATTTCAAAATATAAATTCATTTCGAGCCATTATAAACTGAATATGATTGTATAATAAATTAATATTTTAATCTTTTCCGAAAGTGACTATCACCCCTCTTATAAAAGGGCATTTCCCCTTCTCTCAAAATCACACATCCAAATCCATTTGGATAAGCCAAACCATGCCCAAATATCCTCCAAACTTCCCTAAAATCAACCTATAGTCCATAATTTGATCATAAAGTGAACCTATGTACCCCTTTTGATCAACTCAAAAGAAAACACTCGATGAAGAGGTAATAATTTCACCACCCTCTTTCTAGTTGTTTTCATCTTCCACTTCCAATTTATTTGTTGTTTCCATTCCAAAATAATGAAACAAGTACCTACTACATACTATGATGTTATTATACATATGCTACAACCATATTCATTATTCTATCCATCCTCTAAATGACTAAGTCACCATACGTGTGTACGTATGACTTACCGTCTCTATGCCGTGGTGTAGTTTGTTATTCAAACACTTCATTATTTGGATGGGTGTAATAATGAGTATAACTGATTTAAATAATAAATATAACATTTTAATGATTCCTTATGTATTATATAACATACAATTAAATACAATTTTACTATCAATATAATGATATTGTCGCTTGTGCATACATACAGATTATCATCTCCGCGACGCGACACGATTCATTACCACGTTTACCATTCAACCATGATTATAAAAATATATATTATGAATAAGTATTAAATATATGACATAATAATTCTACTGGATAATGTATATATATATGTACTCACATATATCTTATTCACTTACTTTTGTTCAGTACGATATGATAATAGAAATAGCATTTATGTTTACGTAAGGCCTACCGTCTCCATAAACGGTGCCTTACATTTCATATATATATCTATTAAAAATATTTATATTCTAAATATATATGATATATAAATCAAGTTTAATATTCTGGATTTATTTAAATAATGATCTAAATGATACGATCAAGAATAACAAGTTAAAACATGTACGATAATGAAAGTGATTATTACCCAAAATGTTAATTTAACATAGAAATAATTATTAAATTGGTAGTATAATGTAATAAATGAATCATGTATTATATAATAAATATGAATATTGTTATGTTATAATTTAATAACATACTATGGTCATTATACAGGAGGTTAAACTTACCCTCGACCGAAGGAAAGTGCAAGGTAAGGGTTAATTTCACAGTTGTTGTATTATCTGAGGATGTTTTTTACATAAGTATCTACTAGGAAATATTAATTATCCATGTCTATGTTTCATAAAATAGTTTTCAAAAGGATTTTTTTAAAGGACATTTTTTAAAAAAACATCTGTTTATATGTTTTAATGATTTATTATTCTAACCTTTCTCATTAATGTCTATGTTTCCAAAATGGTTTTATGGTTTTATTTATATCTACATGAATGTTTTAAAATGTTAATTCCATTTAGAAGTTTCAAAGTGTTATCAGATAATTTGATTCAAAACTATCATTTAAATGACTTACATTATAAATTATGTGTCTTTTAAATGATTTAATAAAAATGGATATTTCTCTCAAATATGTTTACTGATAATTTTCAACAATGTCAACATCCTTTATGAGATATTATTCTCGATCAAGGTTGATTTATTATGATACAAATATTCCATATTATATTGAAGGTTTTGTGATATTTTTTTTCTATGGATGTGTTATTTTTATACCATTCATGGTTTATAGAAAATGAATTCATATTCCTTATGATAGTTTTAATATGAATGTTTATGTTATTTTAAACCTTTTCATATGAGGAATGCATTTGACTAAGTAAGTGACAGGTGGGGCCTGCTATAGCTCCTCGATGAATCGGTAGGTCTCATGAGACAAACTAGTGTCTTGGCACAAGGCCTTCGCAAAATCTTTTTTGTAGTCTTAGCACAAGGCCATGACTATGTGTTTATGATGTCTGGCATTATGAATTCCATCATTATGAAATTATCTATTGATATTACATTTGATTATTCAACTAGTAGAATATGCATGTGAATATGTAAATGGAATTATTTGATTTATATTTGCCATATTTTTCTAATGTTTATGTTTAAAATTCTTTGGTTTTAGGTTTATACATTGATTTAAATGTTTATGCTTATTTTTGAAAGTTTCAGAAATATTGTTATCCTTACTGAGAATTTGAGCTCACCCATTTATATATTTTATTTTTCCGAGGATGCGAAGAAGTATATTATGAATGACCTGCAGGGATAGTCTAAGGGATAAGAATATGGTCAATGAATACAATGTTGATTTTTTTTCATTTTATAATATAATGTAATGTTAATGTATGTAATCTATTTTCCAAGAGTTCTAAACTAATAGGTCCTTCAGGATTTGTTTCCTAGTAATCATACCAATGTATTAAAATAATGCACCAACACTAGGTAACTAGTGTTTGGAAATTACAGATAGATTGGAATACCTTATTTTTTAAGGGTCATTGAAACATTTTCTACAGACATGGAATCATAAGTGGATATTTGATGTGAAGTATCAAGTAAAAGAAGAACAATTAAGTATGGAAAAGGCGATAATGAGAACATGAGTCCAAGAAATTTCTCATGAAAATCCCCAAACACCTTGATGGAACTTGGAATTTCAATTTTTGGATTAAGGTCGTCCATCATTTAAGTGTATGTGGCTTGGAATCTTATAGCATCCTCACTATTTGAGGTATCCATCAATTGTTGGTTGATTCCCATGTTGGCTCCTCTAACATTCTATTACATTACTTTGTTAAGTGCTACAACATCAGTAGATCATTCCAATTTTGGGTGAACACTAGTATCGACTTCAGATTTCCCATGATCTTCATTCCTTCCTTTCAGAGAGATAAGAATATCAGAATTGATTTTTACATGATCCATTTTAAAGGGAAACTAATATGCGATATATTGGAAAGAAGAATATTAGAAACAAATTAATAATCTAGAGAAATTTATTTGATATTACCATGGATTTACTCTCTTTAAATAGAATCAGGAGTTGGTAAAACTTTACCTTTTGAGGTTTTATATATCATGGTAGCAGATTCATTAACATGAACCTTTGTTTCTCCTAGGGTTTCCATCTTTGGTCGTGAGGGATCAACTCTTAATCCCTTGAGGGATGAGAGAGATGTAGATCCTTCAAGAGGAAAAATGTTATTACCAAAGTGTATCATGAAATTCTTAATGCCATAAAATCATTATACATTTCCCCGAGAATGGGAACCCTATCTATTTAGTGGATATCCCATTAACTAATGACAACTTCACTGTGCATCAAATAGAAAGAATTTCTTTGCGGAATCCATCGACTCAACAATTTAGAAATGAAATCATTTTATAAACATAAGTTTGTATCATCCAGAATGAAACATAAATGTAAACATATAATAGATATTTCTGTGATTATGCACATGTACGGTGAACCCAAAATTCCCACATCCATTAAGGTTTAACACCTCCTCTGGAAAAAATATCCCTGTCATCCTTCCAACCATTAGACTAGTCTATTTGGGAAACCTGAATGGATGAATCATAACAATGTGGTCTTGGAACTGCAACATGATTTTTCATATCAATAGTACAACCACTATGTTGTAGTATGCATCCAATAGGGACTGCTCCCTCATGAATTGGCATACCCCTCGCGGTAATATTCATGCAAAGGAAATTGGATTATTTAAGAAACAAATTATTTGGAAAATATTTCATAATTGATGGAATTTATGAAACATGTAAATGCCTATGTCTATAAAGGGGAAGGTAGTGACTATTCATATATTCACGTTGATTTGGAATTAATCCCTTTAATATTCTAGGAAGAGTACTTTCAACAACGTCATAATAATTGGGTCTAACAATCTTCATCATCTCATTTTGATGATTCATAGCTTCTTCAGTAGAGGTTTTCAGGTGATCTATTCCCTGCAAAAGAATTAAAAAACTACCCCTATTAGGTTGGAATTTTTACTTAATAAAAATCTAATTTCAACATAACAAAATATGAAAAATTTCTAAAGAAAAATCTTCATGTAGATCTTTTGACGATATCTATCATTTTGGTCCATAAATAGGGGTCTTAGAACAACACCTTCGACGATGTTCTTATGCATAGATCAAACACTCAAGCATTTTCTCCATGAGAAAATTTGAAGGAATTTATTTGAGAGAACATCCTGGCGAGGCTAGATGAACAAGCTATGCAAGAAGAGACTAAAACATGAAAGCACAGGTGACGAAAATCACAATGGATTATACCTATTTATAGACATTGACAGGCCTACATGATATTCATATGAGAAATATCTATGTAAAAAACATGCGTGAAATAGTTATGTGGAAGACCTGTATGGTTCAACAATTACTCCATTGCTGTTTTCCTGTAATTTTACATTAGAACTAAACCCTCTTTCTAATCGGATCCAATATTGACAAGGGGATGGGCGTTTGTTGACACTATATAGTGAGAAAAAAGGAATATGAAGGAGGTCCATAGATTTTTAAAATACACAAGATGAAGTTCGAATAATTAAAAGTTTAGTGAATGTTTCAAGGGCCTGCATGAAAAATCTACATGGAAGAACGTCATAGAGAACATTCATGGAAGTATACTTTCTGGAAACCTATGTAGCATACCTATGGGAAAAACCTACATGAAGGGACTACGTGGTGGACCTCCGCTGACAAATTTCCTTTTTCTAGCCACCCTCTTGTCTATATGTATGTCCCTTGGGATCCTCATTTGACAACTGAAAATGTCTAATTACTTTTTGATACTCTAATTTCATAGCTCTTTCGCCCAGATCCGTCAAATTGTTTTAGGTACCTCTATAAAAACATGGGAGAAGAGATAATTAGATTGGATTTTTATATTTTGAAAGTATTTTACAATTTGAATCATACGGAGGCTTTGAATCACTATGTTAATGCATTTTCTTTAGTCATTGTTATGGACAAAAAGGTACACCTACATGACACACCTTCACGAGGTACCAACAATGCACTCCTACATGGGGTACCTACATGGCATAGCTGCATGCAGGGCCTATACATGATCTTGTAAACCCACTCCAAAACCACTAATGGACGGGTATTTCCATATCCGATTCCCTTATCTAAATGGGAAAAAGTTATAGCCTCCACCCAAACCTCATAACTTTTCAATCCTTTTAGAAGGGCACATTAGCATGTATTCTATTTAGGCTTATACATCCATAGTCATTGGTATCACAAATTTTTGTTACAGTGTGGTTAATATTCATGGAGTGTTTGTGGGTTTGAGTATGCCTAGTCACATAGACCATACAATTTGGAACCGTTTTGGGGATATTCTGGTCTAGAGGATTAGGGTTTGGGTTATTTCCTCCCATTTTCATCTATGAGACTCAGAGCATCTGGTTCCCAATTATGAGATTGGGGGCGGCATTTTATTTTCCATATAAGAAAAGTAGAAGTATCCCACCACTCTTGGGATCCACGAGGGCATCCATCCATGTATAATCCCTTCACTTTTTGAAGTATATGTTTTTAGTCTTGCTCTTCTATACTTCCATCACCTTCACTCATTCTTCACATTGGACCCTTTTCCAATGTAAGGACAATAGAGGGAAGGCTCGTCACCTCGACCTCTTCCAATGTTTATGACATAAGAGAATCCCCTTCCACTATTGGAGGAAGAGAAGTGTGGGTGCATTTTTGGAATCATTCAAATCCTCTCATTTTTCACACCTAGCATGACTCGCGCGGGCATAAAGATTTGGGATGATGACAACATCCACACAATCACTCACTCAATGAACTAAGATACCTCTGATTCCCACCAAAATTGGGATATGTTGGAAGCCTTCATATGGTCCCGAGATAATCAAATATCATATTTAAGAATCCAACCTCAATTTCCTTAACCCGGGAATCCTACATAAGAGTAAGCCCCAAATTAAGACCCCCCTAAATGAATGAACAATGAGAAATCTGATTCCAACCATAATTGGGATACATAGGAAGCCTTCTCAAGTCTAGAGCTCACTGGATATCCACTTCAAGAATCCAACCCTAATTCCCTTAATACAAGAGACCTCCTTAGAAGTAAACCCAAAATTTAGGCCCCAAATAAACAAGGAATCCTTTTCAGGATGTAAGCCTAAAATCATTTCTCTCAAAGAACTATATTGTCCTATGACACCTATCGTACTAAATATTCTTTGATTCCATTCCGAATGGGATACATAAGAATACCACATGAGGTTCAACCACATCACATCAAATCAACCATCTTCTTCTTGGTCCATATTCCCAATAGGGTCTGATCTCACTTGGAAAGACATATTCATTCCATTTTCTTTAGGTTCTTAAGCATAATTCCCACACCAAACATTGACTAATCACCTTTCACATAGAGGCCCAACAACATGACATTCAACTATATGATTATGTCATTATCAGATGACCTTAAGAGGTATAATGTGTCCCATTAAGTGACACCATACTATGAGGGTTCTAATTCCATTAACTAGGATACATACACTAGAAAAACAGGTATTTGCGACGGGTCATTTGCGACGGGATCCCGTCGCAAATGGCTTTTTGCGACGGGGGCCTGTCACAAATGACCCGTTGCTGAAAACGGTGTCGCAGCAACAATTATTTGCGACGGGCCTGTCGCTAAAGCCTTTTTCCGTGATGGGAAGAATCCCCGTCGCAAATAGTACTCCGTATATTTGTAAAAAACTTTTCAAAAACTATTTGCGATGGGAACCGTCGCAAATACCTGTTGCGACGGGCCCGCCGCAAATAGTTTTTGCGGCGGGACCCGTCGCAAAAAACTATTTTAAAAAAAATAAAACACTATTAATAAATTATTTTAATGCATATAATAATAATACTATTTGCGACGGGCATAGTATCCCGTCGCAAATACTATAAAAAAATAAAAACAATAAATTATTAATAAATTATTTTAATTAATATAATAATAATCCAATTATAATTCAAAAATAAAAAATAATATAATATTAATAAATTATTTTAATTAATATAATAATAGAATTATAATTCACAAATAAAAATAATAAATTATTTTAATTAATATAATAACAATAGAATTATAATTCAAAAATAAAAAATATTAGAATATTAATAAATGAATAAATAATTATATAATAATATTAGAATTATAATTCATAAATTAAAAAATATTAATAAGTTATTTTAATTAATATAAAAAAATAGAATTATTTTACATTCAAATATTAAAATAATTCATGTATTACAAAAAAATGTAATTAAATTATAATATTATAAAATTTTAATATATATATAAAATTTAATATTATAAAATATAAATAATCTTATTATTCATATTAATATTGTTATTTAAAAATATAATATTATTAATATTTTATAATGAGACAGAAACTACGAATAGAAAAAAAATCATATTTTGAATTCACAAATTTTATAACATAAAAACAAACTCTAATCTGAAGGAGGGGGGAGGGGGGGATCTGCAGATGGTGGTGGAGGAAACTCCATCCCTAAAGCTTGAGTGAGTCGGCGCATGTACTCTATCTGCTCCTGATGCTGCTGCTGCAACCGACTCATCTGCTCCTCGTACAGCTGCTGCTGACGTCGACGCTCCTCCTCAGGCTGCTGACGCATCTGCTCCTGCTCCTGTCGGAGACTCTCTATCAGTGCAGTCTGAGATCGCAACTGATCCTCATACTGTGTAGTAGATGAAGAGGCATGAGCTCCTCTCGAGATGGATGCCGACATCGCAGCACTGCCATAATAATCTCCGGGAGTCAGTCGAGAGCCGATACGAACTACTCGGCCCTTCTCGAAGGCATACTGGGTGGCCTGCATCCATGCCGCGTCATCAAACTAACGGCCAGTGGTCTGATCTGATGACTCGGCCTGACTCTCAGGCCGGGCCTGTGACGCTGCAGCCTCATATGACTCCTGTAGTTGCAATTTAAAATTAAAATTGTGAATATACTATATGCAGTTAATTTTTAAACTTGAAAACAAATAATACTGACCACGATCTGATGCTGACGATCACCTCTGAGATCCCCAGTAGCAGGATCACTATACATCCTCCGATATACGTCGTACTCTGTAATTTCGGGGTTCTCGACAGCCTATAAGAATAAAAAATAAACTGTTAATATTTAGAGTTATATAAAATATTTATAAATAATGTACGTACCAGATGTTGTCTATGAGTACTGAAAGAACGACTCCCAGCTCGATGAGTCACCTCCTGTCTCCCCTGATTCTGCCTCCCCACCGATGATCTCCTCTGAAAGGAACCACTCACCCAGTGCGCACATAATCCATCCCATACATGGGATGAAATGTACTCTGGTCGGTGTGCTCTACATGACTCGTCAAAATCTGACACTCCTGCTTTCTTCATCGCAGCTTTTCTTAAATTGTGCAAAAACTGACGAAGGCGATCACACATGGCCACCTCCCATGCCTCGTGGATGGCGTCACGCATGGTATCCTCGATCGGATACCATAAACCCTACAAATAAATCAAAATATCAAGTTAGAAATGAAATAATTTTCAAAAAAAAATTATTTATTTACGTACGTACCAACCAATAGCCGAACATGGCCTGCTGCACATCAATGGGAATCTGCTCCCATGTGGTCCACGGCTGAGAGAAATAGTTGCACAAAATAGCGCTGCCCTGTCCGACTGCTATATGCGGAAAACTGTAAAAATAATAAACATTTATTATGTGAATAGATTAGTTAAATCTTAGTCAAATCCACAGGTTATCACACAGGTTATCAAACCTCCGTGTGTGTGGATCAAACCCAAGACGTGGACGTCGCTCGGGGACGGGGTCAGGAATCATCAATAGTGCAAGACCGCGCCCCCTCCACGTACTCCCTGGAGCGCCTGCAGGCTGAGGGTCATCTGCCAGCAACTCATCCGCATCGAAAGTCAGGTCAGCATCCGCCAACTCACGAAATGTGGCGTCGTCCATCTGAAACAGAAAATGTTAATGTTGTTATAAAATAATTGATAATTACTATTATATATAAATATATACATATTATGATTGTATATAAATACCATGGAATTCTATCAGTGTTCATCTTCATCATCATCTTCATATATGTCAATGTTATCTTCATATTCCTCTTCAACATCATCGATATCCATTCGAGTTACAATTGCTTCATCTCTTACCATTTCAAATTCATATTTGACATCATTAACATCATCGTCATCACCGACTCTTAAATGTGGGGTGTCGTCATCGATACTCGTGTCTCTTTGTAAAAAAGATTGATTTTGAGTACTCTCATGAAAAACTTCAATTCTTTGCACATCAGTGAAAGAAAATTCACTTTGACTAAACTGATTGTCTCGAATTTTGATTTTTATTACACTCCGCCAATCAGTCAAGTCTCTTGATGTAGCACAGTACATTGCATAATAAACTTGATGTGCCTGTTGAGACAATAAGAATAGTTCATTTACTGTGAGAACACTTTTACATTTAATATTGATGATTCCATGAGTCGGATGAACATGCACACCTCTCTCTGTATCCATCCACCGACATTTGAACATGGTTATGTAATGTTGTCCAAGATAACAGAGTTCAATGATTTCATCAAGTATGCCATAAAAGACAACTTCATTTTCTCGATGATGAGATCCTCTCAAGCTAACTCCACTGTTCATTGTTTTTTTCAATTCCCCATATGCATGTGTGTGAAATCGAAATCCATTCACCACATATGCATTATAAGTTTTAACAAGTTCGGAAGGTGTGTTACTCAATACACACAGCCGTTTGTCAATTTTATCATCATGACGAGACACCTGAAAATTTGTGAAATAATTATCAATATAGTAAACAATACATTGAATTAGTTGCTAAAAGATAAAGAATTTATGTTACCAGTTTTTGAAACCACTGAGAGAAATTTTTCATTCGACGTTCTTCGAGAGCAGCTGCTGTAATTTGTGGAATTTTTTTCTTGATATGATTATCATACAACCTATAAAAACCAAAGTTATTTACTGTAACATAAATGATAGAATAAGTGATATAAACACTTATAGTACAACTGATTTCATCTCTTCACAGTTGAGCAGAACATACGTATGAGCTCTATGATGTTCATCATCTGAAAGCCAGCGTTCATAAACTCCACCAAAACCAAGATCTGGCTGGTTGAAAACAGATAATTGATTTTCGATTTCATCAATATTCCTCTCATTCCGTCCCATTCGGTTGTGTTTTGAAGGATACTAAGATTCAAAATAATGGGAGCAGAAAAAAGATATTTCCTCTTGCAAATAAGCTTCTGCAATAGATCCTTCAACAGATGCTTTATTACGTACTTTTCTTTTCAATTTTTGCATGGATCATTCAAATGGGTACATCCATCAAAACTGTAATGGACCTCCACATTTGGATTCATATAGAAAATGTAACATCAAATGTTCCATTGAGTCGAAGAAAGACAGTGGAAATATTTTTTCCAGTTTACATATAATTACAAAAACATCTTTTTCAAGTTTTCCTAGAGCATCATAATCTGCTGTAGCCGCACAAATTTCTTGAAAAAAATGAGACATGTCTGTTATGGAATCCCAAATCACAGAATTCAAGAGACTTCTTAATCCAATGGGTAGAAGTCTTTCCATTATAAGATGACAATCATGACTTTTTAATCCAGTAATATGACCATTCTTTACACATCTACCCAAATTGGAAGCACAAACATCTAGAAGTCTCAAATCTGCAATCCATTGACAAAATAATAAACGGTTTTCTTTAGACAGTGTATAAGCTACTTTTGGTTTCAGTAACCTTTCTGTTCTGACATTCTCAAACAGTTCCAATCCTGGATGCCTGCAAATTTGGGAATGATCTAAACGTGCATTTACATTGTCTTTGCTCTTTCCTGGCGTATCCAAAACTGTATGAAAAAAATTATCAAAACAGTTATTCTCAATATTCATGACATCTAACATGTGTCGGACCCACAAATCAGACCAATATGGAAAATCCCAAAATATTCTACGTTTCAACCAATTGTGTTCTTTCCCAAAACCAGAAATTTTCTGTTGGTTTATTGTGGGACCAAAAGTGATGGGAGGTAATGAAAATACAACTGAATTTAACTCCGAACCTGATATCATTTTTGGAGGTCCATCCCTTTCAACTATTCCTTTTCTGAAATGAGATCTGTTTCTACGAAAAGGATGATCAGCTGGAAGAAATCTGCGATGACAGTCAAAATAACAAGGTTTCATTCCATGAATGAGCGTAAATGCTTTGTTCTCTCCCATACAGTAAGGACATGATTTCTGACCATGTGTACTCCAGCCAGATAACATCCCATAAGCCGGGAAGTCACTTATTGTCCACATCAATGCTGCTCTCAGTATGAAATTCTGTTTCGTTGCAACATCATATGTACTGACACCAGTACTCCACAATAAATTTAATTCATCAATCAATGGTTTCAAATAAACATCAATATTTTTCTTCGGATGTCCTGGAATTAGTAAAGTCAAAAAGATATATGGCTCCTTCATCAACATCCATAGAGGTAAATTGTACGGAGTTAAAAAAACAGGCCAACATGAATATTGACTACCATAAGATCCAAACGGACAGAAACCATCAGTGGAAAGGCCCAGTCGAACATTTCTAGCTTCTAAAGCAAAGGATGGATGCACTCTATCAAAATGTTTCCATGAATAATCATCGGCTGGATGATTCAATCTTTTATCGGTTGAAATATTCTCTTTATGCCATGACATCATTGTCGCTGTATTCTTAGACATGAATAAACGCTGAAGTCTGGATGTAAGCGGAACATATCTCAACTGTTTTACAGGAATCAAACCAGACTTCCCGTGTTGTCCTTCTTTATATCTCAGTTGCCCACATGTGGGACAACTATCCAACGACTCATTTTCCCCAGAATATAAAATGCAGTCATTTGAACATGCATGAATCTTCTGACAAGTAAGTCCCAAATTTCGAACCAGCCTCTTACTCTCAGAGTAATTTGCAGGTAAAAACTTTCCTTCAGGTAACAGTGTTTTAAGCAAAGAAAATATCTGGTCAAAACAGGTGTTTGACATTCCGTTATCTGATTTGATAGCCATAAATTTTGCAACTGCTTCTAATTTTCACATCTTGCAACCAGGATATAATGCATCCTCAGCAGACTTCAACAACTCATAAAATTCAGACGGTGCCAACTCAGGATTTGAAGCTATTTTAGCCGGAGTTTCTGTATGTTGAACAGATGAACCTGCAAAATCATGTACTAAATCTTGAAACTGGGATAGATCCAGAATCAAGTTGGTATCACCTGCTTTGGAACTGTGTTCACCGTGTGGATACCAAAAAACATAATCTGGTTGAAAACCAAAACGCAAGAGATGTTCCCCCACTTTCTCAAACGTGTCAAACGTTCTCAATGCACATTTTTTGCAAGGGCATTTTATTTTTCCTTCTGAAACAAATTCTGGATTTTATGCCGCAAATGATAAAAAAGTCTCCACACCCTCTACATATACTGGATTTAAACCCGAACCGTTTAGATTTCTACATTGATTTATCCATATGCGGTCACCTAATAATGATTGTTGACAACCTCGTTATTCCATATTTTTCTATAAAATATAAAAGCATTACTGGTTTTGAATAATTTGTTAGAAAAAACACTCAAGTTAGGATAATTATAGAGTTTACATCATACACGACTGACGCAAACTTTTTATTGATATAGACCTAAAAATTGACCCTTTAAGAATTAAATATGTTGAGAATGAAGCAAAACATGTTAAAAATATTGATAATTTTAATATTATATAAATTTTATATTATTTTCATAATACTAATATTATTGGTAATTATTATTAATTATTGTTAATTATTACTAATTATTGGTAATTATTCCTAATTATTGGAAATTATTACTAATTATTCATAATTATTACTAATTGTTGGTAATTATTACTAATTATTGGTAATTATTTCTAATTATTGGTAATTATTACTAATTATTGGTAATTATTACTCATTATTACTAATTATTACTAAATATTACCAATTATTGGTAATTATTACTAATTAATACTAATTATCGGTAATTATTACTAATTATTGGTAATTATTACTAATTATTGGTAATTATTAGTAATTATTGGTAATTATCGGTAATTATTACTAATTATTGGTAATTATTACTAATTATTGGTAATTATTACTAATTATTGGTAATTATTCCTAATTATTATTAATTGTTACTAATTATTAGTAACTATTACTAATTATTGGTAATTATTACTAATTATTGGTAATTATTACTAATTATTGGTAATTATTACTAATTATTGGTAATTATTACTAATTATTACTAATTAATACTAAATATTACCAATTATTGGTAATTATTACTAATTATTACTAATTATTGGTAATTGTTACTAATTATTGATAATTATTACTAATTATTGGTAATTATTAGTAATTATTGGTAATTATCGGTAATTATTACTAATTATTGGTAATTATTACTAATTATTGGTAATTATTACTAATTATTGATAATTATTACTAATTATTGTAAATTATTACTAATTAATGGTAATTATTACTAATTATTATTAATTATTACTATTTTTTGGTAATTATTGGTAATTATTACTAATTATTACTAATTAATACTAATTATTGGTAATTATTTGTAATTATTACTAATTATTGGCAATTAATACTAATTATTGGTAATTATTACTAATTATTGGTAATTATTACTAATTATTACTAATTATTACTAATTATTACTAATTATTGGCAATTATTACTAATTATTACTAATTATTTCTAATTATTAGTAATTATTACTAATTATTACTAATTATTTGTAATTATTTCTAATTATTACTAATTATTACTATTTACCGGTAATTATTGGTAATTATTGGTAATTATTCCTAATTATTGGTAATTATTACAAATTATTGTTATGTATTACTAATTATTGGTAATTATTACTAATTATTACTAATTATTACTAATTATTGGTAATTATTCCTAATTATTGGTAATTATCGGTAATTATGGGTAATTATCGGTAATTATTACAAATTATTGGTAATTATTACAAATTATTTGTAATTATTACAAATTATTCCTAATTATTACTAATTATCGGTAATTATCGGTAATTATGGGTAATTATTGGTAATTATTTCTAATTATTGGTAATTATTGGTAATTATTCATAATTATTGGAAATTATTCCTAATTATTGGTAATTATCGGTAATTATGAGTAATTAACGGTAATTATTACTAATTATTGGTAATTATTGGTAATTATTACTAATTATTGGTAATTATTGGTAATTATTGGTAATTATTGGTAATTATTGGTAATTATTCCTAATTATTAATAATTATTCCTAATTATTGGTAATTATTCCTAATTATTTGTAATTATCGGTAATTATGGGTAATTATTGGTAATTATTACTAATTATTGGTAATTATTGGTAATTATTACTAATTATTGGTAATTAGTGGTAATTATTGGTAAATATTGGTAATTATTGGTAATTATTATTAATTATTGGTAATTATTACTAATTATTACTAATTATTACTAATTATTTGTAATTATTCCTAATTTTTGGTAATTATCGGTAATTATGGGTAATTATTGATAATTATTACTAATTATTGGTCATTATTACTAATTATTGTTAATTATTACTAATTATTTCTAATTATCGGTAATTAGTACTAATTATCAGTAATTATTGGTAATTATCGGTAATTATTACTAATTATTGGTAATTATTACTAATTATTGGTAATTATTACTAATTATTACTAATTATTACTAATTATTGATAATTATTACTAATTATTACTAATTATTGGTAATTATTCCTAATTATTACTAATTATTACTAATTATCGGTAATTATTCCTAATTATCAGTAATTATTACTAATTATCGGTAATTATTGGTAATTATCGGTAATTATTCCTAATTATTGGTAATTATTACTAATTATTGTAAATTATTACTAATTGTTGGTAATTATTACTAATTATTGGTAATTATTACTAATTATTGGTAATTATTACTAATTATTGGTAATTATTAGTAATTATTCCTAATTATTGGTAATTATTCCCAATTATTGGTAATTATTCCTAATTATTGGTAATTATTCCTAATTATTGGTAATTATTTCTAATTATTGATAATTATCAGTAATTATTGATAATTATTAGTAATTATTACTAATTATTGGTAATTATTACTAATTGGTGTTAATTATTACTAATTATTCCTAATTATTACTAATTATTACTAATTATTACTAATTATTACTAATTATTGGTAATTATTCCTAATTATTACTAATTAGTGGTAATTAATAATAATTATTACTAATTATTACTAATTATTGGTAATTATTAATAATTATTACTAATTATTACTAATTATTGATAATTATTACTAATTATTGGTAAGTATTACGAATTATTGGTAAGTATTACTAATTATTGGTAATTATTACTAATTATTGGTAATTATTATTAATTATTTGTAATTATTACTAATTATTGGTAATTATTACTAATTATTGGTAATTATTACTAATTATTCCTAATTATTGATAATTATTTGTAATTGTTCCTAATTATTAGTAATTATATTAATAATTACCAATAATTAGGAATAATTACCAATAATTATGAATAATAACATTATTAGTATATTTTATTATTAATATTAAAATAATATAATTTTTTATATTATATACAATTCTCCTTTCATCTGTGTGTTTTCTATCTCCACATACAAATAATACATGTGGAGACAACAAACACACAGATTAAAAGAAAATTGTATATATATACAAAAATTATATTATTTTAATATTAATAATAAAATATTCTAATAATGTAATAATGTTATTATTCCTAATTATTAGTATTTGTTACTAATTATTAATATTTATTCTTAATTATTAAAAATTATTACTAATTATTCCTAATTACCATTAACTATGAACAATACTAATAATTTAAATTTATTAAATAACAAAACAATGTAAACATAATTAAATTATAACTAATTAAGAATAACTGAAACTAATAAAAAATTTGAAATAAATATTAAATTAAAATGAACATAAATACCTTGAAAATTGATCTGAGGTTGATCTCTGATCGTTCTTCAAAACTTCAATATCAACTCCGGAGAAAAAAATTAAACTTGAGAAAAACTGAACTTTAGAAATAGAATTTTGAGAGAAGAAGAAGATGGAGTTTGAGAATGATTTGAAAAAAACGGAAGGGGGTATTTATAAGTTAGATTATTTGCGACGGGTCCATTTGCGACGGTACCCGTCGCAAATACCTTAGCCATCATTTATTACGGTCAACGGTTAAATAGTTATTTGCGACGGGTCCCGTCGCAAATAACCACCTGCCGACATACTATTTGCGACGGGGGAATATTCCCGTCGCAAATACCTTTTACCGCCGCCGGTTATTTGCGACGGGCAATAACCACCCGTCGCAAATATGTTTCCCGCGATTTGGCGCGCAACGCGCGCCAGTTCTTTTGCGACGGGGAAAGCAATCCCGTCGCAAAAGGCTACTTATTTGCGACGGGCAAATACCCCCGTCGCAAATAAGTTTATAACGGGGGTATTGGCGACGGGATTTAGCCCCGTCGCAAATAACCCGTCGCAAATACCCATTTTTCCCGTAGTGATAGGTATCCCATTTTTGGGTATGATCCCAACATCAAAACAAACTATCATCTCCTTGTATAATGATAAATTTCAGAGTGCCCCGCTGAGTGGTTTAAAAACCAATATCATCATAACAATGATTAAAAGAATCTATATATACTATATTAGAGGATACTATTGACGGAGAACCTCAAATACATACAGATGTATCAATTAATCAAGAACCTTGAATACATACGGATGATTCTAAATTTCACACATGCTAATTATTGTTTTTAAATTCCAAGGGAAACCTATTTTATAATTGGTGAATTAATAAAGGATTCATTAAAATATCTCAAATATATAAAGAGAGTGCTGAAGTTGACAATAATTTCACCCAAAAGCATGTCATGAGTCTGACCTCCCATACTCTCAACCAATGCATGTTCTGAAGTATCATAAGTTTAAACTCAATGAATGCCTACCCTTAGAAAGCATGTCCTTTTTGGATAATGTCCTATTGAATGTTTCCAGTTCCCTAAATAAATCCAAAGGAATCTATCAGGAAACAGTGATTCTTAACTAGAACACACATTCCAAGGAACTATGAAACAGAGAGGTAGTCACAAAAACAGTATTTTGTTTTCAATAAATGTGGGTGGAGTAGACAAACCATGCATCCTATCCCACTCATAGACAATGGGTTCCAAATGGTTGGAGTACAATTTATCCAACCATGTAGTCAAATCGTGCTCCTCTTAAAATAAGTGGTTTTACAATTTTTCCGATCATGTCAGATGGTTTATTTCACTATTTTCAAACAACTTCCACTTCCAATAGAAAGGGTTATAAAAATTTTCCTCCATTTCCTTCAAGGGTTATTCTACTTCGATATTTGTTCATTGTAAGCACTATTTATTGAAAAAAGTAGCAAAAGGATATTCTATAACTCTTCATTAATCTATTTTCTAGTTTATCCAAGAATAAATATTTTCTATCCATTTCATTCTCTAATATAATATTATACATGAAATTAATGTCTTGGGTGATGGTGGTCATTTGGTAATGAATAATGGACTATGTCTTAGTGATTATTGATCAACAATAATGAGGTTGGTTACTTAAGTGATTTCTCCAAAAATCAAAAAGTTGTTTTTTTATGTGTTGTGTGGCATTGTGTTTTAATGTTGTTATTTTTTTTAATCTAAATTGAAGTTTATTTTTGGGCTTCAAAATGATTTTAACAACCCTTTAAAAACCCTATTAGGTCCATAAGAGAATATGAGGCTAGGCATAAAGTCCACCAATGTTGTGTGCGAACCACATGAAAAATATTAATTAAATTTTAAAATTTGAAATGGTTATATTATATAAGTAGACCAATTCATTGTGATAATAAATTATAATTTCTTTTAAGGTAATTGTTTGGTATTACTTGAATTGAAATGTGATATTTCGTAATAGGGGAAATGATGAAATTGTTACCAAGGGGGATTCTTTGTGTTTGGTTATATGACCATAAAAATGAATCATTATAGGGGTTGTAATGGGAATGTTAAAATGGTATAAGATGATGATTGTCTAATGAAGGTTAAATATTGTCAACCATGTGATTAATGGAAGGATTAAATTGTTATTTTTCCTTGTTTGAATCATGTTTTGGAAGGTAAACTATTAATGTTATTGGAAATGTAATTGATGAAATGTGTGTAATGTGGGACATCATGTTCCATGGTTGATGGGTGAGGATGTTGGACATGACTTACCATGTCTTCAATATGTATGTTTGAGCATGATGTTCTGTATTCATGCAATAAATTTAAGATTATGATGACTCATAATGTTTATTTAAGAGACAACATGATTATCAAGAACAAATGTTTAAATGGTGTGACCACATGGATGGGGACCCTTGACATATGAGAGTGGAAATTATAAATAAATCCTTCTTAATGTTATTAGAATCATGGTCCCATAGAACCTATAACTTATACACCATAAATAAAAATCTAAAGAGGTTAATGGATGTTTTTTATAATTACAATATATTTTATTTTATTCCATTATTTTTTCCTTCTCTTTCAATCATAAATACAATATATCTATGAATAGAAATTTATTTGGAAAAAATGGAGGGGGAGAAACTGAGTTGTACTCACACCCTGCCCAGGCCACCACTGGGTACTCGGGCAGACTTTGTTTTTGTAAGTTAGGTTAAGGGAAAAGGACCTATTCTATGTGGTTGATAAAGGATTTGGGATATACCATGGATGAGGGAACTAGATGTGACATCAAGACTAATTTTGGGGATTCCACTTGCATCATTATTTTTGGTTTCATATTAATCATGACACTAGTAAGACATATAATATTTGTTTCACTTTAGTGGTGAGGATTCACTATGTTTGGGGAATTGTATTCTGGATTCAGGGTTATTGAATGTTACCATTTTTTATTTTTTTGAACCGATGTTGACATAATTTAGAAAAAGAGGTTATTTTATCCTCATATAACTAACTAGAACCTCATTAATAGTTGTAAGCCTCTGCTATAAGGGGAGTTGTAAATGATTGGATGTGGTGAACTGGTTTCGGGTAGTAGTTTAGTGGCTCCCATTATAGGATTTTACAATGTGTTACCATAGCTGGTTTTTATTTTCTAGTTTTTACTATATTGAAATCATAGAGAGAGAGAGATGTATTTGTATTTACCCTTGAAAATGAGTTCATTCATGGGACTAGATAACCCATGTTCAAGGGAAAAACCATGTTCTGAGGGTGGTATTATTTTTCTTTTTGTTTTCGTGTTACAATTGTATGTTATTGAAAAATGGATAATGTAATTGTGTTTTTCTTTTAATTTTTCAAAGATTTTATTCATGGGATGGTATAGTGTTATCTTTTTATATAAAGTATAATTCTAGGCACTATGGTATATTATTTCACTTGAATCACATTAGGATCATATGTTAATGTGTTTTAAGATTTGGTTATGGGATATTGCACATTATTTTTTGATTCTATCATGTTTTTAATGAAAATAATATTCATAATAAATAATATGAATAGTAAAAATTAAAATATGGATAATTTGAAATTATTAAAATAGTTTGAAATGAAAATATTGTAATTATTGGAAAATGGTTAAATCAATGGTTTCTGTCACAAAATATTTGGATGATGGAGTGTTTTTCTAGTGATATGGGTTTAATTTCTGTGATATTGTATTCAGGGTAACATGGTTATGGATAGTCATGGTACCCGCTTCATTTAAAATTATGATGGTTATATATTATATGTTATAAGGAATCTATTTTTCACTATAGAAATATTGCTTTATGTTAGTGTTTACCTATTGGGTGATAGGAGGACATCGCTGAGAAATCTCCTCTTGTAGTGGGACATGATCCTCCATTGGTCCAAGATAATAGGGGGAAGAGTTTTTATATGTGAACACTACACATTTAATTTAGTTTTTGGAAATATTCCTATAGTGGTCTGAACCATGTATGTTTGACCTGATAAGTGAGTTTTATATGGATAACACTCCAAAATATTTGAGAGAGGGTGGACTTGAGGTAGTAGAATTCTTGATTGAGTCCATCAAGATGTTGTTAGATCTCATTGATACCCCGATAGAGAGAATGTTAAATTTGGAATCCTATATGTTACATGTAACAATGAATAAATTCTTGGATATTCATTCCTAGGATGAGTAGTTTGATGTTATGGATTTGAAGGCATTCTAAAAAAAGATCATGGATCATTTCTACCACAAACCCTGAGGAAAGGGAGAGTTGTAGAGTTTATATTTTTGGACTAGGGGAATATTTTAGTAATAATATATTGGATTCTTCACCGAAAATCATAACATTGTTCCATATTTGGTTGGAGATAAAATAGTATCAGCAAAATGTTCCCCATATAGGATTAAATGTGATATCAAGTCCCGAGTGAATATCTTCTATTTGAGGAAGTTTACTGAGGTGGTCAATCAACATCTCATTTTTAGGGGAACATAATGGAGGATTAATATGGTGGATATGAACCTCTATCTCAAATGTTTTTTGTTATTTTTTATAATTGTAGGATGTTCCGCTATTAGAACTCAAGACATGGAAGTTGTGGACAAGAACACCAAGAGAGTGGACCAACCATTTCAATAATTGGTCATATGATTTATTACTATTGTGGAATGCCTAGTCACATGAATTGGTAGTGTCTCTTACCACTATTGGATTTTAACTATTAATCATGGATGTGGAAATATACATAGGTTTTTTAGTAACCATTGATACATTGATGGTGATAAAAGAACCAGACTAATGTAGAGCACCAACATGGAATCTGCTACCTCATAACATGCTGGCAGTTAGAGTTATACATGCTATACAGGTTTGGGTGTGGTATTTAATTCTTCATGAAACGATAATAATTATGGTTAGGGTAGTAAAATACGAAGGACCCATAGAAGATATTAGGTTAGTTGGATTATTGAGCTGCATGCAGTAGAACCTACAAATATTGTTGGTGTGGCTTGATCATCAATTGTATGAGGTAATATTCTTATTAAATTCACCCAATCTATTTTATTATTTGATACCAATGCTTCAAATTATTTAATATATGATAAATATATGAATGGTTTTGTTCTATAATTGGATATTATATCAGGATGTTTTCAAATTTAAAGGTTGTTAGGGCTGTTCTTATAAGGTATATGTTGACGTACATAGTTTCCCCCTCATTATTTGTGGGATCTCTATCATTTTGAATATATTAATGATTGATAAGTCAAATTTTACATTATATTTAGAATAGAATATTATTTCATATCATTATCATGTAGATTATTACAGTCATCAGGTAATATTCACATCTCATTAGATTGACATTTAATTCCACCTTTGAGAGTGGCATATCCATGCAGGACGAACAAGGTCAGTTCCTCAATATTTGGGTGAGATTATAATGTAGCTTGTGTGTTTCATATTATATAATGGGGAAATAGAGCTGCATGTCTTTACTCTTATAGAGGACTAGTTTAAGGATACTTTACCAAATAAATTCTCATGGATTCCACTTGAGAGAGAGGTTGAGTTCAAGATTGATCTAATATATAATGTTTATTAAGTTTCTATTCTACCCTACATATTTTTACCATAATGACTTCATGAACATAAGAATATATGTTAGAATTTAAAGGATAAGGGATTTATCCATCAGATTATGTCTCCTTGGGTTTCTTTGGTTTTATTTTCAATAAAGGATGGCATAATGTTGCGTTTTTGGTGTTGATTAATATATGTTGAACCAGTTGATGTTTAAGAACTGAGATCATATCACATGTATTGATAAAATTTTCTAGTAGATGTGTATTTCATGAATTATAGAAATTATAGATCTGATATCATGTTATCATCAGTTGAGGTTTATACCATCTAACATATTGTGAAATACATTAATATGTATGTATAATGTATATTTTTTGTGGTTTCTTATGGATTGATGAATTCTCAATCCATTATTATTTCTTTGACAAACTGATTCTTCCACCCATACATGGTCTATTTTGTGATTTTTTTACAAAATGTTATTGTACAAAAATAGTCATAGAGACCATGCCAAACATATTTCCACTATCTTGACTACACTGTGAGATCATATGATATATTCCAAGATATTTAGGTTTAATTTTTAGATTTAAATGGTTCACATATTAGACCACATCATCATGATATAAGGTGTATTAGTAGATGTAATGACCCAAACTTTTATTATTGAAAATTCTTTTTGATCTAATTAAATGCTCTATTATGTAAAATAGTTATATAACATATGAAATTCCTTGGTTTTATATTTTTTTATATTTCAAAATTCCATTATAAATTGTTATTATTTCTAATATAGACGTTGAATAGTGACCACATGATTTGTATAAATATTGGGCATTAACAAATCCAATTTACTCAGACAAAGTAAGTAGTGGCCTCATCCAGTAGAATTTCTCCATATGAATCCCATTTGTCAGAGCTAAAAAAGGAGGTAGGTTCGTTGGGATTCTTTCTTGACCAATCCCAATTTGAGATTCAATACTTTAAGCATGAATGGAACCACCTATGGTAGAAGTAGATGTTAATTGAGATTACCACCCGAGCGATGTTATATGAACCACCCCAAGATTCTGTCGCCATCAAACACCTTACCCTTAGGTCTTATTTGGGTGTTATAAGTCATTATCTAACAATAACATATCACTATGATTATGTTATTTATGTTTTTTTATAAATAATACATATTCATTTCAATATTTGTTACTCCGTAAATTGTTTTTAAAGTAGAAATAATATTTTTCGTTAATATTCAATTCAGAAATTTATTTTGATTAATTAATATATTTTTTTATTTAAATAAAATTTTAATGATATATTATTAGTAATAAATTATTTTTAAATATAAATTATCCTATAATTTTTATGAATACAGTTGTAATTTTTATAAAGGTTTGAAAATAGTTTCTGGCCAAACCCATGAATTTTAAATAATTGTTAGTTTCTAATTTAAAAGTAAAATTCTCATATTTAGAAAAATATTTAGATAAAATGAATATTAATTTTGGAATCTGGATGTCTAAATTTTACAATAGTAAATGTTTCACAATTTTCTGTGACAATCTATTTTTTGGGTAAAAATTTAATATTGTTTAAATATATAAGGTGTTTTATAGCATCATAATGACCCAATAGTGATGTAATAGAATAATATAAAAACTATTTTCATCCAATATATGTTTTACCTTTAAAAAAATGAGATTTTATATTTATTTGATTAATTTTATGGTTCCTTAGTGGACCCTCCAAGACTTATAAAACATTTTAAATTTTAAATTGATTTCCTTAAGAGTGTGACTTATCTCCACATAAGCAAGCCTTATATTTTAATAATTTCTTAAATTGACCTTATAAAAAAATCCCACTTTCCTTTGGAAAAAACAATGGAAAAAACAATGGGTTGTTCTTGGTTTTGATATGGTTAATGTGTAGTGTACAAAACCAAAATAATAAAGAATTTCCTCTCTTTTCCTCTATAAACCCACCCAAGATCCCACTTATCTTCACTCAAAATGCTTGGATCCCATGCCTACCATACCATTTTTTCTCTAAAATCGTCCAAAGGATCCCCAATCTCCTCAGAATCTTCTCTTAGGCCTCTCTTAAGCCTTTGAGATCATAGTTCCATGTATTCAATTTCTTCCTTTCTCATTTTTGTCCAAATTTCATTATGTTATTATACCATATTGTTTTCAATTAAAAATGTTTTGGTATGATTTCAATCCTCCCCCATACTGCCCAAGTTATTTTTTAATGATGATATACCTCTTTATATCTAATTAATACCTCCCATTTACTCATGTTACCATGCCTAAATTCTGTTAGGAATATCTCTCTTATCATTTTCATTAAAGCAATTCTTTTGTATTATGAATAAATTCTATTATATATGATAGAAGTGTATTTGTGTTACCCTATTACTTTCTATTTCAGGTAAATAGGATGATATACCACTCTCTATATCTTCAACCATAGTTATGAATTCTTATGTCACGTCGTTATGCTTCCAAAATTGCACCGCGATTTTCAAAGCCAAAGTCATTATGTTGTGAATACAATGCCCATTTCTCTATCTATGGTGTTCACCATTATGAAAATTTACTTATTGATTATATATATTCATGTATTAATTAAAAATTACATTATCATGTAATAAATGATTATTTTTAATTAATCCATGTTATATGATTCTTGTGGCACACTTATGCATGAAATTAAATGATTAAGAATTGTGCACCATGGTAGCACTTCAATGCATTTTGTAATGGTTGGTATCATTATAAATCAATTTAAATTAGGGGTTACTCATTATAATAAATGTGAAAATTATTTTTACTTATGCTCTAAGTGCAATTAGCCTTGGCTCATGGAAATATCATGTTAAGTGTTGTTTCCACATTTCCATGTTATGAAAATCATGATATATCATCCCTTTATGTGCATGATTCTATTATGCTATATTGAAATCCCTATTTCCTCAAATGTGTTTTAATCTTCATGTTAGGCCTTTTTTACTCCCTTACTGGTCTTTATAGCTCACCCTTTTTCACATGTGTGTCCTTAGGTTCACCCATGCAATGCTATGTATGCGAGAATGTTTTTGTTCATTTGAAAGAAGTTTTCAATAAAGATATTATATTTTTTTGTTCTATGTTGTTATATAAGGTTTCTAATTTACCAATACACTAGACCTATCAATACTCAGAGTTATCATAAGTTAATTTTTATTTAATAAATCATGTTTAAGTGAGTAATAAAGAGCTTGATAGTTAAAGTTGGTATCAAAGGATAAGTTTAGTAATATTTGGGATTAGGATTAGAAATACACTTGTGAAATCATTTGGGATAAGAATAAGTATAATAAAAACATCCCTAAATTTTAGTGAGAATTTATTAAGTTGTTTATAAATAAAATACATCCATTTCTGGATAAGTGTAGGTAGAGGCAACTCTGGCACATATGTATCTAGGGGTAAAACCTGAAAACACCACTTTGAGCTAAACTCAAACGAGACCTGGTCCTCGAAAACGGGCCTTACTATACACTTGGTTATGACACTCCTGAGGGATATGATTTGGTAAATTCATAAGCTTAGTATGAAACATTATTATGGGAATATAAAAATTCCACTAATAATATTTGTTGGGAAGTTTATCATGCATAACATAGATTGAAGCCTATAAATGTATAATTTAAGGAGACAAATTTAGTTTATAATTTATCCCTTTAATGTCATTGAATTCTCATTTATGTGTTAAATTATTTGAGATAGACATACATAATTTTCCATTTATTGTATCAATGGCTGGTAATATGAGGAATATGGATAACCGCTGATGCAGAGGGCAACATGATGAATTTTCCAATGATATTCCCAATCAAATGGGAGCTCAAGTAGATCATATAATGATACTTCTAATACAACTATAAAAATAATGATTAAAAATTAGAATATTTTTTAATGCCCAAGGAAATCATGGAAGATGAAGATAAAATCTCATGAAATTCCATATGATAAAATTGATAAGGGGATGAAGCCCAGAATTCCTTCGTGAAACAAGTATGGAAAGAGGCACTAAGGTAATGGTCACAAAGGAATGTGGATATGTGTTATGTGTGGAATGGTAGGAAACAAAGTATCCAATTTCCATGAAAGAATTGACAATGAGATGGATGGAAACAATGTTCCATCTAAGGCATCTTATACTGTTTAATTTTATAAATGTGTAAAATTTTGGCATTACCCAAGACAATGCTCTATTGAAATGGCTGAGAAGCATGATGAGCATCAACAATCTCCATGATGAAGGGGGAACTGGAATTATTATGCTAATATGGATAATGTTGATGGAATTACAAGTAACCACTTTTTCAAAATAGTGTGTGTAATAATGTATTTCAATTCATGTCCTATTTTTATAAATTTTACGTTTTATAATAACATTATGTCTCTAGTATAAATGGTATTAAATCATTAGGGAAAAGACTTTTATATGTGTTGTATCACATGTTGAAGATTGTGGGAATGTTATTTTTGAAAATATTATAAGTCTCCATTTTTATGAAATTGAAGTCAAAAATACAAAGTCATTTCTTATGCTATAAGGCAGTGGAAAGTTCATGAGAAAAACTATCCAACACATGATCTGGAGTTGGATACAATAATATTATCTTTAAAAATTTGTCGACAATACCTCTTTGGGAAGAAGTGTGAATTATATATGGATCAAAAAATCTCAAGTATATATCCACATAGAAGTAGTTGAATATTATCCAATTTAGATGGTTAGATTAGATCATAGACTATGACTACTCAATCCATTACCACACTTGGAAAGTGAACAATGTGGCAGATCCTCTAAGTGGAAAGGACCCAATGATTCTATTATTTATGAGAATTGAAAAGGATCTAATATTCTAAGATTTTATGAACATAGACATGAGAATCATAAATAAGGTAACAACATCTATCCATTCACAAATGATTGCTCAACTATCTCTTTTCCAAAGTTAGAAGGATGCTCAAAAGGATTGTGTGTCAATTCCGAAGAAAGTGGAAACTATCAGAAAAGGGAAATCCTTGGAGTTTGATGTTAATGAATAAGGAATTATTGGATTTGGGACAGTACTATGTGTTCCAACAAATCCAGAGTTAAATAATGATCTTTTGGATGATGCACATAGTTTGAATTTCTCTATTTACCTAAGAAACACAAAGATCTATTGAGATATCCAATAATATTGTTAGTGAGATAACATTAAGAAGTAAATCACTGAATATACATCAAAGTTCCTGGTATGTTAGAAATTGAAGGCTGAGAGGAAGAAGTATAAGGATATGATGGAACCATTACCCATACCAGCAGGGAAATGGGAGAACATCACCATGGAAATTTTTACTGGAAATTTGAAGAAACCCAAATGAAATAATTCTCTCTAGGTTTACAGGGATTGTCTTACAAAGTATGCACAATTCATTACAATTCGATAGGATTTTTCATTGGATGAACTAAAACATATATATATATATATATCAAGGAAGTGGTAGGGCTATATGGAGTACAACTGCATATTTAATCTGATTGAGATCCAAGATTCACCCCTATGTTTTGGTAGAGTCTTTAACATTCTCTAAATACTAAGTTGAACTTAAGTATTTATTTTCATCCTCAATCTGATTTCCAATCTAAGTGAACTATCCCAACACTTCGGGACATGTTGAGAGCATGCTCAAATAACTTCAAAGGAGGATGGGATCAACATCTTCCTCTGGTTGAGTTCTCTTACAATAACAATTTTCACTCAAGGATCCAAATTTCACATTATGAATCCCTTTGTGGGAAGTGGTGTAGAACACTAGCATGTTATGATGAAGTTGGGGAGAAAAAACTCATAGGTCCAGAAATGGTTTTAGAAATAGAGGATAAGGTTAAGTCCATTCAGTAGCATAATAAATCTACTTAGAGTCAACAAAAGAGCTATGATGATAATCATTGACAAGACCTAAAATTTGATGTCAGAGGCATGATATTCCTCCACATAGCACTGTGGAAGTGAGTTATGGGATTTGGGATGAATGGAAAGTTTAATCCAAGGTACATCATCCCATTTGAGATCATTGATCACAGTGGAGCAGTTTAATATCGACCAGCACTCCCACTAAATGAATCTCAAGTACATGATGTATTCTATGTATCAATCTTGGGATAGTACATACCTGACCCATCACATGTACTCAATCTGGAGGTGGTTCTATTAGAGAAAGACCTCTCAGACGAAGAGAATCTGATGAAGATCATAGATCGTAGAGAAAATGTTCCTCAAAATAATACAATGCCTCTCGTCATGGTATTGTACCGAAACCAAAAGTTTGAATAACCAATGTGGAAATCCAAGGAAGTGATGAAGCAGAATTACCCACATTTTTTTAGTGTGGGAAAAGTAAATTTCTAGGGAAATTGTTTTTAAGGGGGGAAGATTGTAATGAACCAAAATCGTATTCAATAATATTACACATGATCTAATTAAATGTATTATTTTGTAAAATAGTTATATAACATATGGAATTTCTTGGTATTATGTTATTAGATTATAAAATACCATTATGAATCATTACCATTTCTAATATAGTCCTTGAATAATGACCACATGATTAGTATAAATATAGGGCTTTAACAATTCCAATTTACTCAATCAAAGGAAGTGATGGACTCATCCAGTAGAATTACTCAATAAGAAGAAGATTTTTTGGAGCTTAGAAAGAAGATAGAATCACTGGGCTTCACTCTTGACCAAGCCCCAGCCAAGCTTCAACACGTTAAGTTTGAATAGAACTTCCTACAGGAGAAGTGGAAGTTAATAGAGATTACCACTCGATCAATGTTATCCGAACCACCCCAAGAGTCATTCACCATCGTACACCTTATCCTTAGGTCTTGTGCAGGTGTCATAATTGGTTATGTAACAATACCCTAGAACAATTATTATGTGCTTTATCTTTTGTTCAAATAATATACATTCATTTCATTATTAGTACTTTGTAAATGGTTTCTAACGTACAAATAGTATTTTTAGTTAATAATCAATTAAGATATCTATTTTGATAAATTAATGAAATTTTTGAATTAAATAATATTTTAATAAAATATAAAAATGACTCATTAACTTTTAAAAAATAAATGATTGTATAATTTTAATGAATGCAATTAAAATTTTTATTACGGTTTGAAAACTAATTTTTTCAAAACCCATGAATTTTTAATAAATGTTGGATTTTATTTTAAAAGTAAAAATGATTATATATAGACAATTATTTAGATAAAATTAATATTATTTTTGGAATTAGGATTTCAAAATTGTAAAATGGTGAATCTTTCATAATTTTCACAGGTAGTCAAATGCTTTGGTAAAAATTAAATACTATTTAAATATATAATGTGTTTTATGACATCATAACGATCCAATAGTGATGTAATAAATTAATATAAAACGTATTTTCATCCAATATATGTTTTACCTTTAATATAGTGTTATTTTTGATTTTTTTGATTAATTTTATGGTTCCCTAGTGGACCTTCCAAGACTTATAAAACATTTTAACTTTTGAAATGATTTCCTTGAGAGTGTGACTCACCTCCACATAAGCTAACACAATATTTTAATAAAATTGTCCATTTTACTTATAAAATAACATATTCCACTCCCCTTTGGAAAAAGAAATAGTAAAAACCAAATTTTGGTTTGTGGTTTTGATTAGTTTAAAGCGTTGTGTCCAAAACCTAAATAATAAATAATTTCCTCTCTTTTTCAAATATAAACCACCCTAAATCCCACTTATCTTCACTGAAAACCCTTCAATATTGTCCCTACCCTATCCTCATCTCTCTAAAATCATCCCAATGTGCCCCAAGCTCATAATAAGCGTCTCTTAAGCCCCTTCCAATCCTTTGGGATCAGACTTCCAAGTAAGAGATTACTTCTTTTCTCATTTTTGACCAAATTTCATTATGTTGTTATACCATTTTGTTTTCAATTAAAAATGTAGGGGTATGATTTAACTCCTACACCATACATACCTACATATTTTTGAATGATGAGATACCTCTTTATCTTTTATTAATTCCCCCATGTACATCTGTTACCATTTCAAATTTCCATAAGGAATTTCCCTTTTCTCATTTACATTCAAGAAATTATTTTGTATTATGAATATAAATTCCATTAAATATGTTAGGACATGTATCCATATGACACTCGTACATTCCATTTCATTTACATATGATGAAACATAACATTCTCTCTCATCAACCATTTTTATGAATTCTTATGCCATGACGTTATGCTTCTGAAAATGCACAGCGATTTTCAAAGCCAAAACAATTGTGTGTCGAATACCATTCCCATTTCTCTATCAAGGGTATTCAAATTTATTCACATTTAGAAATTTATTATATAGTTTAATGTATTAATTAAACATTCAATTATCATGGAATAAATGAGGATGTTTCATGAATCCATGTTACATGATCCATGTGGCACACTTATGCATGAAATGAAATGATTAAGAAGGGTATGCCATGATAATGATCCAATGCATTGGGTAAAGTTTTGTATCATTACAATTCAATAAAAATATGGGATTACTCATGATAAAGCATGTGAAATGAGGGTTTACTCAAGAACTAGGTAAAATTAGCCTTGTATCATGTTAATATCATGTTATGTATTGTTGCCACATTTCCACGTTATTATAATATTGCAATATCATTCCTTTATGTTCATGTTTCTCTTATTTTCCAATGAAATGCCTATTAACTAACATGTATTGTATTATTCATTTTAGGCCTTTTTTACTCCCTTAATGTGCTTTATAGCTCACCCTTTTCACATGTATGTCCTCAGGTTATCCCATGAAATTCTAAGTATGAGGGAATGTTGTGGTCGTGTAAATGAAGTATTCAATAAAGATGTTGTCTTTTTGTTGTTCTATGTTGTTATGTAATGTTATTAATTTCCTAATACACTTGACCTATCGATCCTTGGAGTCATATTAAGTGAAATTTTATGTAATAAATCATGTTTAAGTGTGTAATAAAGAGCAGTGTTGTTATAGTGGACCTTGAGAAGGTTCAAGAAGTCATTTCCTAGGATCAATCAAGAATGTATTCAACATTCAAATATTTTTGGGTTTTGTTGGTTATTATTTATGGTTCATAAAAATTCTTTAACACTTGGATGTTACTTTTTCAGGACTAAAAGGGAAGGTTTTTAGGTGTCAGAATTATAATTAATGAGATAATTTCATTAAATTGTTAATCTAATTTTTTAGCACTGCACTAGAATTGATCTTACTAGAGTCATGTAAGAAGTATACCTTATTTTATGATGGATATGGGATTGGAGATGGGGGAGTGTTGATTCAGGTAGAATGGGTCATGATTTATCTATCATGATATCCTTCAATTCATGAATGGAACTATATAATGAATTATATTGAGTTCGATGTAGTGGTTTATGAATTTAAATGTTTGTCGAAATTTATTTTGGGAGTGATTTTTTTATACCAATCGCAACATCCTCAAATACATATTATCCTAGAATTATTTGAATCATTAAAAGTGTATATATTTTTTGTACATGAATTTTTTGATTTTGACCCAGTGTATATACGGAGAATGGGAAATATTGTTATAGATAATTTTAGAAGAAGAAGATATAGTCATATATTTTAGGAGTATACTTCTGAGTGGAAGATGATGTACTTGTTTGCTGATATCCAAATTGGTGTTCATGATGAGCTTGAGAAGATGACAATAAAATCCTTTTTTGTTGAGGAATCTCATTGAAATATGAGGATTTAGATTCCCAATCTATGTGGTATAATTTTGAAAGGTGGGGAGCCATCATCATATTGGAATATTTATGAGGACATGGTTCTTCATTTTTATATCCCGATTATAGTTGAAACATATATGTGTAAACATATGATGTGTGTGTTTCGTTCCTCTAAGTAGGAAGTATTCCTTGACATGACTAAGATATACTATGAATTTTACTGATAGAATTGTTGTATGGGAATGAAAAGTGAGATTGAATGGTTTGGGATGTGATGCTACACTAGTTAGTAGGTGATGGTTATGAATTTGTTTACTAGTTTCCTTTTATAACCATTTCCTATTTGAAAATTCATATGAGAAGTTGTTACAATGGATTTTTTGTTATTTATGATAAGAATTTCATAGAATAATGACATTATTTGGTTGATTATGGATTGATTGATAGATGTAGCACAATTCATTAATATTTGAGATAGATTTACCATTTATCAATTGGGTGACATATATGTTTGAGAGATAGTACATTTTCATATAGTACCATAGAACATAGTTATAGATCATCACCCACATTTTACTTTATTATTTTGGAAAGGGTTGTAGAAAGATATTGTTACTCTTGTTTTTTTGAGAACATCATTCCACCCATAGATGAATGGAAAATTAGATCATACTATTCATGTGATGGAGGAAATGTTGAGGGAATACATCTAAATTTTCAATGGACTTTGGGAGAAACATATAGAGCACATGAAATTTCTTGTAAAAATAATTATAAAGAGTCTATCCATATTAAACCATACAAGTATATATATATATATATAAGGACATATACATTTTCCTTATGTTGGATGGAATTTGGTGACTAAGAGTTATTTGGGATGAGTCACATAGATGAGACATCAGAGCATGATTTGTTGATCTGGAATCATATGTTTATGACTCACCATATACGAAAGTTGTATTCAGTTCATCATCGTTGGCCTCTTGAGATTATATTATGTGACCATGTGATCCTTTAGTGGTCTACATGTTTGGGACACTATTGGAATCTTGGAAAATTAATGTTGGAACATAGATAACTTGGTCCATTTGAGATTGTGGAGAGAATCGAATCAGTGGTGTTTTTATTGGCTCTTTCAGAATAGTATCATGGAATATAAATTTTTTCCATGATTCATAGATTGGTATCTATCACCTTGACCCATCTCATGTGATCGATGTTGATGATGATGATCGTGAGGCTGATGCATCCTTTTTGGAGAATCTGGTTTTTATATTGATTCTTAGTGAGAATCTACATTAGGGTGATATCATACCTTTAGTTTTACTGATATTGAAGCATGGATATTTTTAGGAGGAATCTTGGGTGAGGGATATAGATATATGGCCATAGTTTCCCAATTTATTTATCTGGTATGATTAGTGATACATGGAAGTGCGTCCCAAGGATGATTTGTTATAAGGTGGTGACATTTTTTGATACTAATGTTAGTACGAAGTACATCAAATTTAAATTCTAGTAAAATTTAATTTCAAATATTTAATGAAGTGATTTCTTATATTATGAGGGTTCTCATGGGTGTGCTAAGGGGTTTTGACATAAATGTGGATGAAAAAAGTACATCTAGTGCACCGTGCATGGTTAGCCATTGGTTAGTGATAACAATGTGCCATATACTGGGAGACCATGTGTCCTAGATTCCTTAGAATAAATCAAGATCATGGAAACTATATGGTTTTTAAACCATGAAGGTAGCCTGAACAGATAGTGTGTTCTAGCCCCCTCTTGGACCATGGGTGCTTCAATATTTTCTCATGGTTTGGCCAAACATCTAGCCAAACCATGCACCTATTAAAATAGATATTCTTTACCACATTTACCCTCAATAGTGGAAATTTAGTACATTATTTTATTTCCATTTCTACCTATAATAGAATGGGTTGTGAACATTGGACCCCCTCCTACATCAAGGGTGTTTCTCCTTCAATTTTCAGTCTTTGATGTTCCACTAGTTGCAAATCGATGATCCATATAAGTCTACCATTCATATTTATTCTATTTTATAGAAGAACATTGAATAAACATTTTCTCACAATCCAAAGATCAGTACACATGATATAAATTTAATTATTATATTATGTTTTTGAGGTAATTTAAGAATGAATCAAGCTAGATATTTGAATGATTGTTTGTTAATGATCTTGAGGTAGGTATTCTAGGTTCATTAACACAATGTCAAAAGGTTTTTTATTTATATTTCTTGTGTTCTATTGAATTGTCATACAGTTTGATAGTTCTCCAAATTGGAATTTATTTGGGCATTAAAATGATGTGAAATACCATTCATAGTCCTTGTTTGGTACATCAGAGAATATGACACCAATATTAAAGGCCTCGGTGGGGTTTTCTATCCCCTTTAAAATAGTAATCTAAATTTAAAAATGTGAAATTGTGAGAATAAGTGAGTAAATATATTCAGTTTACTATGGAATGATAATGGTGAATACGGTATTTTATTGGTATTCTGTTATATGAAATGTGATATTCTATAAGATAAGAAATCATGAAAAAAGATAAAGAGGGGATTTTGTGTGTTTGATTATATAACCTTAAAAATGAATCATTATAGGTGATGTAATTGTAATTTTTAAAGGGTATATGTTGAGGGGTGGATAATTGGCTTCAAATATGGCTGACCTTGTGATTAATTAATGGATGAGACTATTGTGTATCATTATTTCCACCATGTATATGAAGGTTACATTGTAATTATCCTAGAAATGACATTGATGAAATGTGTGTGACGTGGGACATGAATCTCTGTGTCCCATGTGTGAGGATATTGGATATGCCTTTGCACTTCATTGAATAAGGATGGTTAGACGTGACGTATAGCACCCTAGTCTTTCATACATAAATATGATATCTTTTTATATGTATATTCAATAAATTCCTAAACACACACATAATGATATTAATATTTTTTTGTATTTTGAGACTAAAAACAAACTATTATTATTTAATGAATGATATTTGACATATCTCATAGAGATCTACTCACATATTACTCATTTAAAGAATACCTAACCTAAAACTCTCTTCATAGCCTGGGGAATGATGTATAATAAAGGGTGAACTAAGATGCTTATTAAGGGTTAATAAAGGAGGTATTAATCTCAGATATAAGAAACCAAACGATAAGAATATGGGAATATAAATATGAACATAACATAGTAAGTTCATAAACAGCCTCACATTGTTCATAAACATGAGTCATGATTGATAATATAATCATTTCAGAAAACATGGCCCATAAGATTGAGAAATCATCAAAAATAAATAATTCCCCATAATATCATTATATAAATTTGTATAACCATCCAAAATATTAAAAAAAATCATATATAAATGTTAACTACCAAGAACATCAACATGTGGATCCGTACACACCTATTTCTCATAGAGGATCAAGATCATCGACATGTTTCCCATTTTTTCTCCTCATATATAATGATTTACCCAATAAATTTGAGGGATATATTGGTCCCACCCATATCATAATGAAAACTTCAATTATATATCCCTCAATATCATTAAATATTCATCATATCATTACATCATAACCAAATTTAATAATAAAATGTTTGATAAATATTTCATCAATTCACCATAGCATAACCTAATAAAAGTTATTGTCTTGTATAAACATTTCATCAACATAATAATTAGTCATATAGTGAAATAATGATGACAGTATCATTAAATTTTATCCCTAGAAAATCACAAATATCATTAAAAATGTAATATTAGATGAAATAAGATTTTGAAAGATCAAATGGAACATTTCATTAAGAATATAACCTTTTCACTATAAAAACGATTTTTCAAACCCAAAAAATTTTAAAATAATTTTATTTGGAAAAAAAATTGAAAAAATAAAAAGTTTTAATCAATTAAAATAATGTTCATGATGGTGGGAATTTTTTTTCATGGCGTTCAAGTTCAAAAAAAGATTTCATTTACATTTTGGGTAAAATCCAAATGATAGTTTTTTTGGAAATTCACATGAAGAACATTTTTTAAAAAAAATTAAAATGTCAATCATTTTTAAAAATTTATTTTATTAATCATTTATAAAATGGTTATTTTTTAAAGTTTTCAAGGAAACATTATTTTGGAAAAAGGGATTTTTTGATCAAAAAGATAAATAGATATGTTTTTTTAGAAAAACATCATTTTAAATAGTTGAGTACATATAGAGGGGAAAATGAATAGAAAAAACGTATTTTAAGGTCATAAGAAGAGGATATGAAATTTACTTAGTTTAAAAAAATATTTTTGATAATATTTTATCATTTGAATCGTAAACATAAATAAATATGATAAATGATGAGATTTTATCATAAAACCCTTACCACATTCATAACTTTTGTACTGTAAAACCCAAGAATGAGAGACTCTAAAATGGATATGTAAATACCATTAATTTTTTAGAAAAAATTACAAATTATATTAATAGTCAGTATATTAACCCGATAAAATACCCCTTGTTAATTTGGAATGTGTATAACAGAAAATAAAAGTGAGACGAAAATACTTTACTGTGAGTATTGGCTTTTTTCCTACACATTCGGACATCACATTCATTAAAAAATATATTTTGGATTATTGAAAAAGGATTTTTATATTGTATTAATGAATAGAATAAGGATAATAGAAAGATATAAGGGAATTTTGGAGTTTTTTGGGGGAGTACTTGGAATAACCAATTTGTTTTGGATGTGTGAACTGGAGTGGATGGGAGAATCCTTTTATAAGAGAGGTGAGTGGAACACTTTTATTTTTTTAATAGAAAAATGTGTACCCAATACTTTCACATACAACTAGATGGGCTATTATTGAACATTATGGGTTAAGGCTGAAATATGACTATCAAATGGGTTTTGGATAAGTCTATAGATCTTTTTACCCCATATACATTTAGATTAACCCCCAGTAATCCCATTTCCCCCCCAAATATGGTCATTAATATTCAATGTTTGACAATTTATTTAGGTAAAAATTATTTTAGCCTTATAAGATAATATAAATTATGATGATTCCTAATGATGATTTTTTTTAAATTCCATTCTAAAATTTTGAATATTATAATTTAATATTATTCCCACATATACAACTAGAATGTAGTTTTCGAAATACAAAATGTTCAAAAGTATAAAAAATATATAAAAACTCCATAAGAAATCGAATCCAATAAACTAAATTATATTAGTATCATTTTAATTGATATATAGTATCTTTAAAATTGTCTAAAAAATGGATATTTTTAAATTATTTATAATATATAGAAATTCCTTACAAAGATATTATTTTTTATTATTCCCCTAAAAAATAATCTTATGATAAAAATATCAAAAATTAACTCTAAAAAAATTTCAACAAGGTGAAATAAAAAAATAATTTTCTTTTATCAATTAAATTTTCTATATGTTGAAAAATTTAATCATAAAATATGTGCGCAAAAGGAGACAAGACAATTGTTTTAGAAATAATACATTTTATGAGTGAAATTAGATACATTTTTATCTCTTCTGTAGCAAACACATAAAAATATGTTAACAATTTTATGGAATATATAATATATAAATTTACAAAAAATAATTTACCTAAATTGATTTATTTAATTTATTAGGATAAACCATATTTGTGCGCATAAAAACAGTTTTCCATAAAAATTTCCCATTATTCAAAAATTGATTTTATTTTTGAATTTGAATTAATAGTTCAATAACAAATTAATTAAATATAAATATGTAAATCATATATTTACATAATATATTTAATCCTATTTATACCTCCCATTCCATCAACTCATTGAAACTATCAAATTTAAATGTAATATTTTAATAGTAGATCATGATTCATTTAAAAATTGTCTTGTGTTTAATGCAGGGTTAATTCAGTATTAACTATAGCAAAAGAGAAATTATGTCTTACATTTAATGAAAGAATAAATCAGTGTTTAATTTAATGGAAACTAAACATGATGTCCATGTAATAAAAATATTTAATAGATTACATATATTTGAAAAAATATTTTAAAAAATATTAGGTTGTTACATTCTACCACCATAAAATGTATTTCTCCAAAAAAAATATTTGATTTTTTCCAAATAAATGAGGATAAATAAGCTTCATTAAATCATAAGGATCACATTTATCTTATTTATGCTAGTGGTTTTGTCACAAAACAATTACTGGGTGAGTGGCCTTGTGTCATAACATGATCTCATTATGATCTTGAATATCAATAGATTATTCCCGATAAGAATTATTATAATCTTGTGGCATGAAAACTGAGTTCTGTACAATTAAATGTTGACATATATACTTCCTCATGAAAATTACATGGAACAAATATTGAATATGAGAGAGGTTTATTTTAAGCATAAAATGATATGTAACTATCCTAATATGATAAATTATTTCAAAGGGACTCATATACCGTTATGTTAGTTTTCCCTTATTTCTTCCATAGTGAGATTCATAGAAAGACCTTCTCATCAATATAAAATTACATATCACAATATTATTACCAGTATAATATTTCTTTCAACATTTTTACGTCTCTATGTGTTTCTAAGTAGCCCTAACCATTTCTTCAATATCATCCACTCGCTCGGGTTCCAATCTCTTTCTTTCTAAAACATCATTCCAATACATTGGTGTGATACACATAATTCAATAAAATGATTCATAAGGATCCATCTAAATTATAAATTGAAAAATATTTTTCTAAAAAACTCATTTATATGAATCTGTTTATACTGACCACCGTTGAAATCCTTAGAACATGATATTAGCATATCCCTTAGGGTTTGAATTGTTCTCTAAGAATGACCATCGGTCTGAGGTGATATGCTGTGTTGAAACTAAACAATGTATCAAGATATTGGTGATTAATATTCTAAAACACCAAGGTAAATAGTGGATCCCAAACAAATACAATTTATTTTGGTACACCATGCAACCTTACCACTTAATTAATGTATATATTTTGAAAGATGATCCAATGAGAAACCATCTCTATTAGAAATGGAATGTGCTAAATTCATATTATGATCGACTAAACCAGATAATTAACTCAAAATCAAAGATAACATAAAACAACAAGTTTTTAGTACAATTATTCATATGTTCACAAATTGAAAATGAATTCCTCATTATATATTTTTGTCAATAAAATATATTTAAACCCTAATGGTTGCATATCTAAAAATATCTATTTAAATTTTATTAATCTTGATAAACTCCCATCATGTAAAACCTCAAAGGGGATTCTATAAATTTAAAAAAATGATCAATCTTAAACTCATTAAAACATAATGTCACCCTCAACTCTTAAGTTATTCTTACGAATATATATATACACCTCCAAAATTAAATTTACACTTTAATCCTTAGATAATATTTTACATTATAACAAAAAAATTCATTGGAATATTAGTTTCATCCTTGTACTGAAAAAACATGAAATTCAAATTCGTTAATTCAGAATCCATGTAGAGGGATATAATCAGATGAAATTTCACTGATGGATAAATAATAATACTTTCACATGGATCATTCACAAATAATAAAATATAAAAGTCCTAAATAAGGAAGGGAGGAAAATTATATCCTAATTAACATGGTTCACCTTATATGTTCGATTTCATAATAATTACCTTTATCATTTTTCATCAGAGGCTGCAGATGATTATTATCAAAATTGTCACTTGGATTGGAGTCCTAATTTGAATAATTCATAAACTCCATGAATGTGAAACAATGGATTGTAAATTGTTCATAGTTTCCATCATCTTTATCTGAATTTAATTAATGAAATCATTATTTTAATTTCAACATTCACAAGCTTCATTATCTACCATTACACATTTAATGAACCTCCCAATTCCATTCATGAAATTCCCTTGATGATTCCTCCCACCTTTATGGTACACAAATCGTTATAATTTCTATCCATTATTTTATATTTCATGAGACTTGATCTTCCTTTTATTAAAAATACCATAGTATTGGTGGTAATATCTAATTTACATTTATACCTTCAGTGCACATTGATTAATAATTTCATAGAAATAAAATTATTATATATCCAGGGAATTTAAAAGGATTTGTTTTAATATACCAAATAATCAATAAATATTTCATTTAGGGATGATGATAAGACCAAAAGTCTACCTTGAAAAATATTTTAAAATTAGCTTCATAGGTGACAATAGATTCCTCATACATTTCTTTAATCTCAATAAATTAATTATATTTTATTTTTCATTAAATATGAGGTATGATTTTAATGATAAATATACCATTATAATTTTCCCATTCCATAGTTTCAATTTTATCTTATTCTCAGGTGTTTTAAATATGAGTACACTACTCATCTACTTCTTCATTCAAAAGACAAAAAGAAAATTATTTTTTCATTATATTAACTTTGAAGAAGGTAAATTATATTTTCATCTAATATATTTGTCATAAACTAGTGGATCATCTAAAACAATAAATTAATGTGGGAGTTGCCACATGAAATAATCAACATAATGTTTTTTACTTTTTCGTTATTTGGTGGTTAGACCCTATTCAAAGAATGAGAAAATTGTGTGATCATAAAAAAAATATTTTTTGTTATAGCACCCATAATATTTTTTTCGCAGGGGGGTTATCATTTCATTATTCATCACACTCATAATTAACATGGTTACCTCAGGTTCCAACCGTTAACTAAAACTAGAAATAATTACCTGAGAAATAATAATCATACCAAAAAATTGCAGAATTATAAAAAATCTTTTGTAGGATGTCAAAATCGTGAATCCTAGTTTTAAATATAGTACAACATAGGCTTATCCTAGGATATTCATTATCATTATTTAAATCTTTCGTGATGTTTCATAAAGAGTTTGTGAATATCCCTAGCATATCCTCTATGAGTGTCAAACTCAGTGCATATCAATATAATATTTCAGGAAAAATGTGATGATATATTCCATATCAATGAACCCTTTTGGTGATATTAGCACATGGTATATCTGTTCTAGATAAACAACTACTTGAACTGTTCTTATGGGGTTGTAATTTCTTGGAAGACTATTTCTCTATCCATCACCAAAACTCTATGATCTTTTTTTATTCATAGAATAATCCATAGAATTTTCCATAAAGATATCCCTTGACATATCTATAGAAATATAATTAGTCATATCTCAAGGGATATCACTAAATTGTTTCTAACACAAATCTAAAAATATTGAAAAAAACCTTTCATATAATACCAACCATAGTGACCAAAGCCTTTATACATAAATGTCACATAATTTTTGATGAATAATCAATAAATTTTTCAAACACATGTCCAAGTACCATGATATATTATTTTTTTTGGTGACTAGAAATACAATCATATTGTTTCACGAAATATCATCAACATGTCCCTGGAATAGCTTCTCACATACTACTCCTTTTAGGCATACCCTACAAAAACATTCTTCATAACCTGAGGAAGGAATCATAAGGAAGGGTATAATATGTTACTCATTAATGGTAAAAATATGAGATATAAATATATGATCATATTAAATCCAAAAATTTGAGGAGGGGAATGTGATCTTGAACATAACCTTATAATTTCATACCAAACCATTCATAGAATATAAACATGAGTCATGGCATGAAACATTATCATTTCAGAAAACATGGCATGTGAGTGTGAGAAATCATCATAAATAAATCATCTACCATAATATCATTTCATAAATGTGTGATTACATTATAAATATAGAAAAGAAAATTCACATTTCCTGGTTATCTGCAAAGACCATAAACACATTGGATTAAGAGTTATGACATGTTTCCATTTGTGGATCTGGTTGCACCTGATTCCCTTAGTACAATTGGAACATCGAATTGTTTCCCATTATTATATCATTAGATATAATGATTTTCACAACGAATGGGAACTATATATAGGTCCCACAAATCTCATAATTAAATCCATAATTATTTGTGCCACAATATCATAAAACATTAATAATATCATCACATCCTAACTAATGTAAAGAGAGATAGTTTCCTAAACACTTCATAAATTCGCCATATCATAACTCATGAAAAATAAATTGGCTTCATAAATATTTCATCCAAATAAGTATAATCCATATATAGAAATAATATGGATTATATCATTTATTTTTATACCCATCAAATCATAAGTAATAATTCCATTGAAAAGATGTGGATGGATTTCCCTGATGGATTGATTTGGGGGGTCAATGAATTTTACAATCATTTATATTAGGACCATTATTCATATTATTCTTCCATAGAAACTCCAAATGGATCCCACTTCCATAAATGAGTACAAAAATATTTTCCCAAGGTAGGAAATAAATTGGGGTTTTATACCCAATGGATCTTAGAAACACACATTGGTTGATATGATGGGATCATGGGCTCATCACACACTCTTGGTTGTATTTTTTTTCCTATTTTGAGAAACTATTATAGATTTAATAAATTTATTAGAATCACTTCCAAATCCTGATATGGGAGTTGTTTCCCTAAAACAATTCACGTTTTTAATCCTTATACACAAGAAGGGATGTATATTAAGGATTCCATCTATATTTCTCTAAGGTTATTTGTCTATTTCCTATTAATTTTAACTAAATATATGATGAATCCATATAACTGGGAACTATGAAGCTTTTTGTTAACTAGGGAGGTGATTTATATTTCAAGGATGTGATTATGTTATTACAAGATGTCCAACATACTATGTTTACAATAGGATTCAAAACACAAATTTTTCATTAAAACTGTGTATTTCATTGTCATCTAGAAGGGAAATATATGGGCATACTCACGCATAGAGTATTGAGATCTAACCTTAATGAAGCATTCTATGTATCATGGTTATGGATGGAACTAGAGACATAATTGTTTGATCATTCCCTTTGGTTCTTCCTATAGTTGGATTCCCTTATATGGGGATAGTCATAACATAGAACAGATTAGGAATTACACACTGATGTTTAACAAGATGGTGGAGATTCATGATGCAAATAAATTGACAAATGAAAATCCATAATCCCACGTGATCCATGATTAGTGTTGAAAATAAGGGATTAAAATTATTTTGTGTCACTAAACATTGATGTGGGGTGTACATGTTGGTACATCTCTTTGGATGTTTGATATGGAGCTCAGGACATATGAATTCTTCCTATGTATCCTTTTAATGGAAGTAATCTAAGTTGTAGTTGTTCATTTTTCTTTATTTATCCACTCCTGGATGAAGAATAAAGATCATCCAACTTGAGAGATTAGGACTTTATGGTTGGAATGTTATAGAAATTAGGAAATTACACTAATGTGGATTGATATTTTTATTCGGGCATTTAAAAACGTTCTACATCGTCCAGATATATCCATAATTAGTGTTATCATAGTTCAGTTTGATCAGGGATTACACACCGATGTTTCCCTAATAGAGGGAGAATCATATCATGAAACTAATTGGGCCTTACTTGTTGATGTTTCCCTACTCTATCATGTCCTAGTATACCTGTACAACATGTCCTTATTGTTTTCATTACATTTTTGTATTTTTTGTTTGACATATCTGAGGTCATGTTGGCATTCCATGGTTTCTCAACAAACATTAGTAATGAAAATCTGATGACCCAATTTTCTTATTCAAAGGATGTTGCATAACCTAAATGACATGTTTTGAGACCATTATATGATTAAGGTTGATAAATTTGTAGGGTTTCACATGATCTGGATTACTTATCCAGACTATGTAACATGAATAAGGATAACCTATCTAAAGATCATCACATGATCACTGTAGGCATGTCTGGAGGGTGACACATGACATGGGAGGAGTTGTATGTATGGTGATTCACGATCCATGGTGACATGTATGAAGAAAGTCACATGATATAGGTTTACATGTATGGTTTACGTCTCCTGAACCATGATAAAATGTATGGAGGCTAGCGTATGACCCATGATGACAATGTTTTAGGGTGTCACAAGACCATTCCTACATTTCAAAAGTACACAGCATGATCCAAAAATACTTTTAGGGAGGGTTCCACAGGACCAAAATTACTTCTATGGAGAACATCGCATGATACATGATGACTTCTCTTGGGTTTAATGCATGAACTAGCTGACATATCTTGGTGCTATAACATAATTTGTGGACATGCATAGAGGATATCTCACGATTTGATTGGAAATCCAAGGGGACTTCACAAGACATTGGTTGTATGATAGTATCACATTGTGTTACATTATTTGACATGTCTAAGAGACACCACTTTATCCAATAGTATATCAATGGAATGTTTCATGATTTGAGAGACATGTCATGGTGTAGTCAGCTGATCATGGTGAGTCATGAAATGATCATGAGAATCATTTTATATATTATTAATGTAAGTCTACCATCTATTTATCCTTTATTAAAGACTTCATTTCATATTTACCATGGGTTTTCTAGTGTTATCCTAATTATTTGCATTCGCATGACCTGAAAAATATGCAAGCACTCTTTCACTTAATCTAACTTATATGCCAGAGGTCCATTGTTTGATAAAAAATAATCAAGAAAATTTTCTATGCATGCCTCATGATCCCTTAGGTTTTTCCATAGTTTATACCTTGAGGTGGTAATTTTCAATCATATGATTGTATTCTTCTATAACTCTCTTCATTTCCTCCAATGCGTGATTGATTGATCGTAGATTATTTTTTTGGTTTAGGGGGTGGGATTTATAGGCCTTTTTCGTCCCTCTATAAACCACCTTGTGTGGTTCATATATCATAGATTTGGGCAAGAGTCCATAAAGTATTTTAAGGTATCGCACTTCACATGATCCATACATAGGGCATCCATGGAGTATCACTATATTCTACATCATTATGAAAATTCCACATTTTACATTTTTATTGGACCCAATATAATCAATGGGATTTATCCTAACCTTGTGTAGATGTCAAGGGTATTCTACAAGGTCATGAAAACTAGTGTATGGGTCTTTGTAATATCAGTATTCATGTGTAAATTATTTCACATGATTTAAGATGTCTTTGATGGGTATTTTATTAGACAATGTCATATTTCTTGGGGGCCTTTCCTAGATTAGGCTGACACGTCTAAGGGCCTTTTCCAGATCATGTTATCTTGCTAAAGGGGACCTCACGTTAACAATTATGACTGCATGGGAAATATTCCCATTTCATGTGAAGGATATTGTATCATTACACTATATGAATATTCCAAATTTTATAGTTTTACTTCCATATTTATTTTGAAAGGGTTGGAGATCCCAAGATGGTATGCGAGTTTTTTCAAAAAAAAATCACTCCCCTTTCCTGTGATGCGCTGCGTGAAGAATAATTGGTGTTTTGGTGATGTACAATCATTTTATTTGATGGCCCTAAATTTATATTTTGAGTATATGGGGACTAATATGATTCATTGATGTGTCCATAGTCTTCTTCCAGAGTATATTGACATTGGAATAGCTTCATGTGATTAGGAAGACATGTCACTAAGGGATTTTTGGTGTCCTGAAAATTTCATGAGCGCATTTAATTAATATAAATGACTAAAAGTGATCCCAACATTGGTATATTTTAATCATTTATTTTACAATGTTTTTCCCCTATCCCATTTCATTTCCATGAAGGTTCCTCCTAATCCATATGGGATCTTGTGACGATGAACACACCTTTTACTGATTAGAAACATAAAATATCTTTATAGATATAAAGGGTTGTAAAAAATCTAGTGGACATGTCCAGACCCCTCATATGATGGTGGTGACATTTCAACATGATCTTGTGTGCCAACATGGTTATGTCACTAGGTCTATGTGGTGTCTTGTAAATATTATTAGCACACTTCGTGAATTACGATGACCAGAAGAGTATTTATTTTTATTATTTTCATCCATTAATTTAAAAGGGGTTTTTATAATTATCAAGAACCCACTGTTTGAAAATTCACATGAATTAGAAGAACTAATTTGGATGATATTAGTAGAACATAAAAGGTCTTGGATTCCTTATAAAGAACATATAGGATTGTAAAGTGGGCTTGACATGATCTCCAGAAGCTCATGCACAACACAATACCCATTATAATGACCTCTGGAAGGTAATTATATTGTGTGTTCTTTGGAGGGTCTCATGATCCTTCTGTTTTTAAACTATCCATTCAATTTAATTACATAGAAAATAATAACCATGAATCTTGTATTTCTTCACCTATTGATCTTCCGATGTTCATTTTGTGATCGCCAAAAAATCACCCCTTAGAGAAACATCAATGAGGAAAAGGCCTCAATTATGAGGAATGTAGATTCCCTCCTGAGACATAAAGGTATTCTCAAATTAGTGTATTAGGTGACTATTGTCCTTACGAGTGACTCTTGGTATTGTGTTGAGTTCCCGATAAATAGAAGAGTGGATGTGTTCTCATTATCATGTTTTTTCAACTCTCTGGAGCACATGAAATTTTATTCCGTCACGTGACCCCTTCATTAGACCCTCCACAAGAACTCATTCACATGACACTCATTGAGAACAGATCACATGATATTTCTTTCAAGGAAACATTAAGAGGATATTTTTGTGATATATACATTTTCCCAGCACTTTCTTTAGTAAGTGACAAATCAGTCATTAGTAATTTATTGAACCATGACCTAAGTCCTTGTCTGTATAGTTTTCTTTGAAGGTTTCCCGTGATAATTTTATTCGGCATCTTGATCACTTGACATTTTTTAGAATCATGTTACCATGTCTAGTTCATGTGATAATGGGCTACATGATGGGTATTATGGACATGATATGACTTATGGGTTATAAATTTCATGATATCTCTATGGGTTATGCGGTCTGTGAGACCAATATTAAGTCATCTTATCATGAATTCTTCCAGGGTTCATGTGATTATCATAATGTTTTAGGAATTATGTATTTTTTTTATTGTTTATTTCTCAAATGATGTAGACTTCATTATTTTTAATATATGGTGTCTAGATTCAGCCAAAATACTCATTATAATCCAATGAAAGCGGTTAATATAGTGATGGATAATTTGGATGTTATCGTAGAAAGTGTGGATTCTACTTACAGAAATATTGATTATTCATCATAGAATTCATGATGAACATAATGATAGTGTTCCTTAGGGAATATCCACATTAAATATTTATTACCCTCCATGTGGTTGGTCTTACCATTGACACTTCCATTACTTCATTATTTTCATCATTTGTACCTCTCAGTTGGATTAGAAAACCCAATAATAATTTTTGGGAGAACGTGATTGTTATGGACCATTTCATTTCTAAGGGATTATGCACGAATCAGAATATACTAATGTTTATTCCCAAAAAATATCGATGATAAATATTGACAACCAAATTTAGATATCCATATGTACCATTAAATAATACAGTAGACTTCTACTACCTTGAGGTTTGGGTGGGCATCCAACTCGGTGTTCCAATAAGGGGAACATTTTGGAATGGATTGAGGATATCCCTTCTAGGTGAAACATATTGCTTCTATGATTTCCATGAATCATAAGGAGATTAGGATTTATGAGGCCATATCGATGTCACAGTTTTTTTCTACTATAACAATGGCATGATGTTAAAACCTTTCAGTCACTAGAGTATAGATAAAAAATATTCCACCCCATGCATGGTTAGTTGCGTATTAGTATCTCAGATATTGAGCAGATATTTGACACACCCATATTGAGAGATATTAATTATGTTATTTTTCCTTATGTTCCATGTGGTATAACATATAGAGGACTCCTCCTATTTCACAATTGTTGATTATTTTGGATGAGAAGGCCCTCAAAAAGGACCCCCTTCCTAGGTAAGATATCCAAATCATGAAATAGATGAGAAGATTCATCAACAAATCTATTTTTGATACAGATGAAAATAAGATAGAGGCCATCCCTATAAAGGAATCTCATAGTGTGGATGGCGCTTGTTGGCCCATAGTGGAAGAAGGGAATTTTATCAATAGCAGATGCAAGATTATCTCTATGGTTGTCCAAACCATTTACCTAACCATTTTCTTTTATATGTACCTAAATGGATACTTATTCTAGATAAAATAAATGTGTGGAGTTAGGGTCTACATTTCTATGATGGATAATTTTATGGTAGGAGGGAATGATACCCGGTTATCCATCCCTATGTGGGATAAACTTCATCACTTTATGCCCAATATTTATAAGGGAAAATCCCCTCATAGAATCTCAGTCCCCTTTCAGCTGTTATTGGGTCATATGGGGGATAATTTAGGAGGTCATGAGTAACTAATAATCCAGAATATCCCCAATTTTCATCTCAAACTATTTTTTTAGTCCATGAGTAGAGTAATGAAAATGACACTAAATGATTTGAAGGTCGACACCTTCTTGGAAAATTATGACTACTTATCCTTTAGACTCTATGGTCTGCTGGCCACTGGTACTATGGTTTAAAATGGTGGGGCTATCCTTGAGTCCCCAACTTATATAATTTCACTTAATGTGGGTGTCTTTTCCTCTCACATCGATGGGAGTCTCCCCGACGAATTTTATACACTATGCAAGAATACTTTCCAGTTTCTATGTAGTAATTCAATATTTCCTCCCCTAATCAAGTTTTATTCAATGATTCCATGATGGTGGATTGGATGTTTTGTATAATGTTTACCATGTATGTGACTCAAGCTTTGATAAACCTCCATTCATATGATGTGGTTATTTTTTTCCTAGTGCGATGCTGATATTTGGATCCATGTATAACCCAACCAGAAACTACCCAAGAGGAGTAAAAATATACCCAATTTCCACCAACTTTTGAATCCAATATAATTGAAGAAAACAGTTTATTCTGAGAAGCCCAATATCCTAGAAGAACCTCATATGTTATTGAGGTGCTTACAATTAATATCATTTCTAGTTGAAGTGTTGACTAGAATGGACATAGTGGGTGTCATTCTATGGAGTGAAATGACATCATCATTAATATTTTCTTTTATATTTCAATAGTGGATCACATAGATAACACATAACTCATATTATAAACTTTGGGGCATATTGTGCCCGAAATAATTACATGTAGAAGGTTTCACTCACATTACTGCACCTGGGAATTAATATCAAAGACCAACCAGTACAGGTCAGTGATTTATTTTAAGATATATATTCAAATTTGTAAACTGTAAATGGTTGGATTTTTTATTTTCCCTAGTAAATAAAATGGTTTTTTGGGTCATGCATGAGGTTACCATGGAAAAATAGGTCCATCCTAATATAAAGGCAGAGGTATGGATGAACATATTGTTATGAATAAAGAGTAGTGGGGTTGTTGAAATCATACTAAATTCATTTGTGTTTTCATGCATATAAGAGGAGACTACATAAAACTAGCCACACTTTTTCCCCCTATATTTTCTCCCATGGACACGACTATTAGGGATTAGTTGAGTAGTGACCATGGAACTGATGATGTGGTATCCATGGGTCAAAGTGCTCGGATGAGTGCAGCAATTTACATTCCTAGAGTCAAATCCTCTGCATTAGAACCTTATGTGGGTCCTGACTTAATGATATAAACTCCACTACCATCTAGAGTTTATGTCATGAATTGAAAATGGAAAATGAAGAACTCTGAATAGTTAGAGTCATGTCCTTGAAATGCTAATTTATGTGTGAAATTTCACCCTTTCCATGTTTTAGAAAAGTTAATTAATAGATCATGATCTTTAAAAAATGTGTTTTTCCTCATCAACCCCTCTAGAAGAAGCATGTATCTTCCACTGAAGATGTGGATGATCATTTATTTTCATTATAAGAACATTCCCTATTGGGTCTGACCCATCAATATCCATATATAGAATATGCACTAACCAAGTTAGGCCTATTTTTTGATGTAGATGTTCCAAAAGTACTTCCATTTTATTTGGTATAGGAGGATTTACTATTGGGATAGACTTATACATGTATCTATTCTTCTACCGAGTTTGCATTGATCGATGTGCATTTCAAAGAAGGTGAAAACTTATTCTAGAATAGGGCACATGGTTCACTTTATGTCGTGTAATGTCACATATCTTATTTAAATGCATGCCTCAATGGTTTCATGAAAATAAAGACTTTAGATAATTCACTAGAGTGGACACTATATTTCTCAACACAAGAGGATGTTTCCTCTTCCATTGAAGATTGAGTCAGGTAAATAGATACCCTCAAGGTCACAACCAAAAAAGGTTACACTAGTCATATTAGTTGGTTACATGGTGATATGATTGGATTTATCCATTGAATAATAAACCCTTATTTCCATCATTTTAATTTATTTTACCTAGAGTTTATAGGTTAAATTCCATCCAACATATTAATTAATTCAACTAAGTCGACCAATGTCAAGGTTAACTCCCTTCCTACTTCAACAATGACCATGATCATGACCCCTTCACATACATACATAGTCCCATAATATATTACTATTACTAATATATGATTGGGAAATGTTTTTGAGTCTATGTCACTTTACCAGAACATTTAGTGGAAGTATAGAGGGATATTTGAACCTTATTATAGTAGGCCCTATTTGAGGGATTAAATAACCAACTGGGGGCACCTTTGATTCATGTTCAACACCCTATGTTACGATGGTATTTATTATACCCCCCTTCATACTCAGGTTAAGGAGGAGATCTATTTGAGTTAGAAAAATAGTGACATTTAATTATGTATATTATTCATTTAAAGCACTTATTTAGTAATGATAAGGTTGTATGAAGCCTTAAATTAAGCTTCTTATCATGCTGAGGAGGCGACCACTCACCAGGACATAATGGATAAGGACATCCGTCATGCTACCACTAGGGAAGAAGTATTTTTTTTGGATTTTGGAGGTGGAAACAAAATCATTTGATGAATTATTCCAATACATTAACTCACTAAAGTAGAGTTTTATAGAGATCAAGGAATCCATTGATAAAAAGTGGTGATAGAATTTTTATTTTAAAACTTTTCCTTTTTACATGTATTTAAAAGAGAGACACCTACATGTGCAGGTTTCTCATTTTTTTCATGCTACTAAAGAATAGATCTTTTAACCTTCCTTTTTTCAGAAATTTTATTTTCTTCTATGATGTTAATGATATTTATTTGGGTTTATATCAAATAGATCATCCACAATACTCATCCTTTATATAAAATCATAAAAACTTGAATACCTGGATTCAAATGTTTAAATAGTAACAAATTTTCCATGGGAAATCGTTATGAATTATCACCACTATGAGATTCCACATTGATGTATCTTCTCTTGTTATCATGAGATTACATGATCCAATGTATGATAATTTCGGTAGAATATATGTTATAAAGGGAGGGTTCTCTATCTTTTGTTGAAGTCAGCAGATTTATTGATAATAACATGCTTTTTTGTATGGCCTTATGATGGTCCTTACAAGGTTTTTACCATTTTATTTTGTGTTTCCCTACCTTTTTCTAAAGATTCATATCGAGGATGACTTCGAGGGCACAGACATGTATTGTTTTTAGTTTCCCTCTTACATATTTATCACCTGATATGTTTTATTCATTTACTTGTATTATAGACAAAATCATTTTTTTGTTTTAGTTTAGTGTCTTCTTGACCAGGCCTTCAAACACTATAGTTTTTCCATCTTTTATCTGAGACATTATATTTTTGTGGTATAGAGTCCTGTATATTAGACATTATATTGATTTTTTAGGTTTTTATTGGTCATTTTAACTTTTTATACCCTTTTAGGGATATTTTTATGGACCAAATGTTGTTATATTTTAGGGTCATTTAGCTGAGATATTCAATTTCTGTAGATTGGGGTATTATTTCTTGGACCTTGAGATTTCAAAATTTTTAATGTCTTAATAATATGAATTTATTGATTAATATGTAATATAGGGAATAAATTAAATGTATAAACCAAAATACACTACAGTTACATGTTCTATTGTGGTGTTTTTAGGGCTGAGGAGGATTGGAGTTCTATTCTTACAAGGTGGAGGGGCATAATGTTGGTTGGAAAAATCCATTTTGTTTCAGTAGAAGTATCAATCAAAGGTATTTCCACTTATTTAATATGTCTAGGGATTATTTTGGATATCATTAGGCCAAATGAGATTATATAGGGTTTTTGAATCCCACCTAGATAGTTGGAATATGATTTATATAAATCACGTGTTTATAAGATTTAGACAATGAATCCTGGAATGGGTCATACATATAGTGGGAAACCTAAAACACTGTATTTTCTTGTTCTACCACAAGGTCATAAAGGATCCCTAGGATTAGGGCTACTTTCTTATAAGGATGAGATGCCTCTAATTTGTATTTCAAAGAACTTATGCACGAGTCCACAGGGCTTAGATAAATTTCCAAATACAGTGGTCCCTCGATTTTTTAGGGTCATAAAATATTTGTGAACACTAAAACATCTGTTAAATAAAAAGGGTATATAAAAAGAGACCATCTAAGAAGGGTTTTTGAAACATAGTGTATATTAGATTTTAGGTTGGAAATTTCATGCCAAAATCCATGCTGGTTTGAGTCATCTATCGTTTGATATCAAAAGTATTAGGATTATTGTGTCACATTCCATATTTGAGAAATTGTACCATACATGGTGATGTAACGACAAAGATGTTGAATAAACATGAATAATCTTGTTATGTGGAATTTAAATCGTATTCTATAAATATAGAAATTAACTATAGGTAGGAAATTTTGGGTAGATATCAACCATTTATAATGGAATGAGCCTCAAATGTTCTATGAATTTTGAAAAATTATCTCATGGGTTTAAGGGGGGACTTTACCAGATTTGATTGACCATTCAGAAGTGCTAGCCCCTACTACCATTCAACTATGATGAAGATCCAATATAAAAGACTACATAGGTCCATGAAGATACAAGATAAGTATATATACCTAGGGGAATTATAATGGCATCCAAAAACTCAAAGGAACAAATGTGGTATTGGAAACAATTAATATTAAGGATGGGTATGAGCACCCTAAAAGTGGTGTCTCCACCTAGAGAATAGGTTTTCATGGAGAGGAGATCTAAATAATAATTACTATAGATTTTTACTGGACTCAAGTGACCTAGTGATAATAGTTTGGTTTTTTGTGGCATACAAAGTAGGAATGAGAAACATTATTCCATATTTATTGTTTCTATAATTATGACATAAAATATGGGGATGAAAACATTAACGAGTGGATACATGACTTTTTATCAGGAAAACCTTTTTGATTTCTCTATATCAAAAGTATACTATCTCTCTTATTAGTTGTATATGGAACAATAATATGGACAATCATAGGGTAAAGGATTAAGGTCATAAAAAATTTACCAAGGCATAGAAAGTTTATGGTGATCACAAACAAGGGCCTAATAAGAGGGAAATGTTACACAAGAGGCTAATTAAGATAACCATAGACAAGAGTAATCAAAAACCTTTATGAGTGGGATATAAAAATGTTTTAAATCATGCTTTTAGATAAATATTTCATGAGTAATGTTATGGAAAAATCCTGCCATGGATGGCCCAGAACACCCTGATCTGCTCTGTCTGGTAGTGGTGACATCAGGCTCATACGAATCAGAAATCCCATCATATTAGGCCATGATGTATATAGTTGTTATATTCGATCCATCATGCATCTATATAAAATTTATACAGAGAGATATATTGTCTATTACATGGACCATGAATGATTTTATCAACCAAATTTTCTCAAATCATAAATTCTAATTTATGGGTTGAGGGGCTAAGAATATGACAATAGAACCCAATTCTATGTTTTACTATGGTTAAAAACATGTGGTATTTCGATAAGGGATCAATATGGATGAAGACATTAACATTTTAAAATCATGTAGTAGTGATTCATATGTCATTAATTTTTGACGACATGCAACCATGCCATTTTCATTGTAGTTTAATATCATGCAGTAAGCAGGTTTCATTCCTCGTAGTTTAGCGAGATGTAGAAATGACATGAGAACCAAAATTAAAAATTTTACAAGATGTATTTGGGGAAACATTTCTCTGGTTATGGGAATTTATATTCAAGGGGAATATTTTATCAATGAGAAGGAATTTTTTGGGTAGCTAAATACCAGAATCCTTCTTGCACAGATATAGCACATGAACAAGCCAACCATGCGTAGATCTGCCTTGTGTGTCTAAAAAAGGATCTTTCATACACTAAAAACTTCTTAAAAAGTGGAATATGATTATTTTGTGTCATTTTTTTTTCTATCATGTAGCATGGAGATTTATTTAATTAGACCAAGACATTGGAAGTTAGATTTACAGGTCTATAATTTCATATATTTTTCCTAAACTAAGGATCAAGGATCAAGGTGTTTCTACATATCATGCAATGATAGGAATATATCCATACATAGTTCTTATAAGAACATTCCCTACATAGATTTGACCTATATATAGGTATAGAGGAATGTTTTTTTTATTTCTGGTCAACCAAAGAATCAGATATTCGATCATCACTTCATCTTCAATGATGACCGGAATCAAGCCACACATAGTTCATAAACATGAATCACTCTATGTGGGTATAATCCATAGAATCATCAGGAATTGTTCCCATTGATTGTAATATCTAGGACCTGGATTTAAAATATTGATATCACTATGGGTCTTGTTATGAAATTAATCATGCCAAACATAGATCATAAATGGGAAACACTTTATATATGCCTGAACCATACACAAACTTAGTTTTTTTCATTGACTATTGTAACTGGGTCTAGGATTGGAGATCATGGTGTCAATATATTTCTTGAGATTATAGGAATCAAGACACATATAGATATTGGGAAACCATATAGTTTGACATCATGAATCAAGGATGTAGGATCCCTGATATGAAAATGAATAATTGTTACTTAGCCTAGGTATGATGGTATGGGAGTCACTATGTATTAAGTGTTGATAAGAATCAAGTCACATGTAGTTCTAGATAAACCATGATGGTTAACATTGTGCGTCAAGGAGATAGTATCCCTAATGTGAAAGGGGGATATTTGAAATGGTCTCAACAACAGAGTTATGGGTATCACTATGTATGCTTTTATGATATGAATCAAGCCACAAGTGTTCATGAATAGGTAAATCACTATGCATGTATGAACAATTTGTGTGGGGGAATAGGTCCCATTGATTGTTGTAGCTAGGCCCGAGGTTGGAGATCCTGGCATTAGTACTTATAATCTAATAGTAAGAATTAATCCATGAGTTGTTTTATAATAGAGGTGTTGTGGGAGAGAAACAACAATGATAGTTGTCCTTGTTGATGAGGTACAAAGAATTTCATTATTTTATGTCATGCAAGATACATCAATAGTGTTTCTTTACATCACACATTGGGAACATGTGGTGTTACATTTATGGTATTTTATCTAGGACCATGATAAACCTATAATGAAATAATATTCCTAGATCTTGCGGGAAATCCCTTAAAAAATTCCAAATCTCACGTGATCTATTCTCGATATGAGAAACAATGAAAGGTAAAAGTTCCAATCACCATGCCAAGGAAATTAATGGAAGGATGATATTTTATTATCATTTGGTGGATGAGCCCTAATATAGGATCTAGTCATAACTAGGTTTCTCATTGGAATTAAAATAATTCCATGAATAGTTCTAGATAACATAAAAATTTAGTGTCATACAGAGAGGACATTAACCATGTAGTTTAATGTCTTGTTATAAGGAAAAGTTTACATGAAATGAAAGAGAAGAAATATTGGGAACTCATGAAGTTACACGTCATGCATGGAATATATATTGCAATTATTTTACTATGACACGGTAAGTAAAAAAGATGATGTGTAGTTTAAGGTCCATCTTCCCTAACTACTTTCGTATAATTTTGTGTCAAGCCGTCAGGACATATTTTTAAATCATAACATCATGAAACTAAGATGTTTTTTTTAGTTTAATGTCATGTGATTAGGATTATAGATACATGATGATAAAATATACTGTATTTCTTAAAAAACCTCACATTGGTGTGGATGTGACCTGTTACCCATACATCAAGTCCAATGAGTAAGCCTTGTTGTGATAGACCATGTGTATGATATAATGCTATTACCATTTGGGTTTCATTAATAGAGGCTTATTTACTAGTTTAATTGGGGTCTTGAGAGATGATACAAGTTCTTAATAAACTAATAAGAGGAGAAAACATTCTTATCAAAGGATCATGTGATCTTATTCTTATTAACTTCATGGTTGTGCACAGTACATAGAATGTTATCATTGATCCGCTCCAACTCATCTACCTATCATTCAAATTTATAATCATCTAATATTTGTGCACAGATAGCTATCCAAATAAAATAAATCTTTAATTTTATGGGAAGTACTACCTCAATTTCATATACTAAGGAATATTTAGTTTTCTATATAGTAGTATGTTTGGTGGTATGGTATGCCCAGAAAGCATGAAGGTGCTTGTCCATCTAGGAAATCATGTCCGTATTCACTATGTTATGGATTATATTTGATATAGTCTTATTGAATTTAACTTTTTTTCATTTTCTACTACATGATAATAGGATGGGTGTTTAGAATTAATTTTTTACTCTTGGAAAAGTTTCATTGACTCTGTGGAATAGAAGTTGATGTTGTTGTCCTTTAATATCATTTGAGTGTCTTTGAACATGCATATGATATTGGTCTTCTCAAATTTGATGATTTTATTCGTCCTAACTTCCATGAGTGGTATTTACTCCTGCCATTTGGAAAATAATTTAGTGATAGTAAGGATGTATGTAATTTTACTGATTGTGAATAGGGGATATAGACCCGCAACATCCATTCCCCCTAAGAAAAATGGCCCAGAATATTTAGTTGTATGTAGAAATTATGGGGGTTGATGAATGAATTATTCTTGGATATAACATGCATGAAATTTTCTAGTGAATTACCCATAGTCCTGTATCATGGTTTTATAGTAGTAACCCATCATTTTTATTTGTTCGGAATGCTAGGTCCCAGACTGATGTACTTCGCAGGATCATAATTTTTCTTCATCCATAACAGTGGGAATATGTCATTCATCTGTGCATATGAGGAGGTATATATAAGATCTTTTCTTGTTTATGGATTTTATCCATTTTGGACCGTCATGTATGGAAATGTTAGTTTTTCAATGTTTAATATGTTCACTTCTATATTTTTATTCTATAAGTTTCGCATTTTAGAGATAAAAAATTATGGTCTTTATCCATCCAGGTTTTGATAATGATTCATCACCCTCCATGGAGGTGTTGACTGGATTAATTTCATATATATCATAGATGATGATTGATGATACCATCATCTGATGCATGATTCTGAATATTTATTAATTTTTACCGGGTTCATCCAGGACTGTGCATGCATTTTACGATGTGTCGGCACAAACATTCTATGATTTCGGAATATGATTAAACATGTGTTTCAAAGGGAACACTACCACTATTATTTTAACATATCCATTGATAGGGACCTAATATTTCTTTTTGGTGTCATATTATCCATTGATAAAGTTTATCACTAGCTTCAAATCCCAATTGAATTTCATGTACGATATTTTATGTTGTAGGGATAGATTCAAGCCAACAATGATGTCTTGGTAATCATACTCATTATCAGTGGTTCCATTAGATAAAGAGAAATAGTATGGAAAATTATGGATATACAAATAAAATCACTAATCCATCCTAATTGGTGTTTTCATTCTCTTGTCCTCTTCCAATAGAATGCCAAACGGTTCCATCAAAATACATCACAGATGTTTAGGGTGTCATGGTCATAGAAAACCTCCTCATATCGATGATTGATGAACACTAGTGTGTGTTTTTTTTAGCAGGTTGTTTCATTAAGAAATCACCCAAGTCTTTCCCGTTAACTAATTTTTTTGGAAATGAATTGAATGTTTTAATGTTGAAAAATGTCCAACTATCATTCCAAATGATCCATCGGTATGGAGAGGCCAAGGATATAATTAAGTGATTTGATATGATAAACTAGGTGAAATTTTTGGGTCTATATATAATGGCTCATTTTTATACTAAAATTATGCATTCAAATAATTTTTTTTGCATCATTAAAATATTAGATCCTAGTTCCTGTCATTGTTCAGACGAGGTAGTAGTGACTTTTCTCACTCCCCATATAAATTACATATGCATGGAGGGAACCAAGTGATCATATCATTGAGTCCACATATAAGATGTGTGGATTTCATTGCACTGGTAGCATCCAGACGAGTGGTTGTAGCAGATACTACTTCATAATCTCAAAGGATTATTATTATTCCTCATCACAATGATAAGATATTAAATTATTCATTATCTTGGTGAAGGGGAATGTTTTACAGGCCATGTTCAATATGAAACACAGAATATAGGCATATGGAACATGGAATCCTCAATTATTTAATATTTTGAAGAGGATAAATTTCTATAATTTCAATAGTATTTTTAGGATCGTCCTCAGTGCCATAGTGTCATACCAAATAGACAAGGAAAATCCCTAATGATACCCTGAAAGAACATTTCAGGGAGTTCATCTTCATACTATTCTATCACTACTTATCAAAGAAAGTTTTATGTTCTAGGAAGTGATCACATCATTTTTGTGATTTCATAACCAATCCATCGACATAATAATTAACAATTCATCCCAAGGTGGGATCAACAATATGATTCATGGAAAATTTTTATGTAGATCTAGTTTGGTTTAATTAATAGGGCATGACCTAATAGAAAAAGGTATACTAAGGTGTTCTTAAAGTAGTGGATAACTCATTTTAAAAGTTCATCCCTATTTTATTTTACCCCGAATACCCATTAAAAAAATGGGAATGGAAGAAAATTTTTTCATAAGCCCAGTGTTTTTTTATTAGTAATGTGAAATTTTTCTTTTATGATATATTGATTAAGGTCTCTAAAATCAATGAAATACCAAATATTCTCAATCTTTTTTTGACAGGGATGATGATGGAGAGCCATATTTCATATTTCACTTCTCACACAAAGTTGGAATTTATCATTTTTTTCATCTTCTGCCTCTACATTTTTATCATGAGAGGGTAACATCCTCTGGACACCTTATTGAAACCTATATGTTTATCGATTATGTTGAGAGGGTGTGTACCCACATTTGTATTCAGACTAGGAATTTCTATATAATTATAAGTGAACACTTATATGCGATTCTTAAGAAATATGATGTACTTTTATTGCTACTCGATAGAAATTAAGGAACTAATCAATATAGGTTTTGTGGTTTCTTATGTTCAATTGTTTTCACTGAGATCGTCAATGGTGGTGGAGACACCCTCTTGAAATGTGTGAGGGGTCTTCCTGAGGTCATCATCTTCCACATCTATATTTGGGTCCATGGAGTCATTTTTAGATATGGTGATAAATATGAGGGAATCTATATCACTGTTGGGATGAGATAGTATATGGGAAGAGACGTTGTCATCACTTAATTCTAGTGTCATTGTAGAGAGATTCAAGAGTTGATTTTAATTCAACCTGTTGCTAGAGATAGTGGAATCATGGAAATCTATGACTATGTCTAATACCTCAATCATGCTTATGGGATGTAAATAGTAAATTTTGTTAATACACTAGGGTTTTTTATGCTTGGTCCCCATGTATTTGGGTGGTGAAAAATTTATATTTTTAGCCACCACTAGATTTTGTCATGCAATTTTAAAGAAAATTTCATCATCATATGTAGCATCTCATGTATCGATGGGGGAATTATTAATATAAAATATGAACATATTTCCATTGATGTGGTAATTCAAACACTTAAGGAATGATGAAGCTACCAACACATGGTTATGTTGACAATTCCCTCTATGTAAGACATTGTATCAGCTGTAATAGATGGATAACCATAAACCCAGCATCTGATGTGAGATCCCCAAACTATAATTTAAGATTAGTCTTCTTGAGAGTTGATTTCTAATGCTTATCATACCCTTTAATGGTCATCCATTGGGATATAGATCCCATTTACTATATCAATAAAATCATACGATTTGAATTAGAATGAAATTTATCTGGACATGATTCACAATTATAGCTCTTTAGAAATAGAAATTATCAAGTCTCCCTAAAACATACAGGCGTATGATTTTTCCTTAAATGACCCCTTTTGGATCCTATTTTGTGATGGATATGGTGACATGGAATTCTAATGGAATGATCTCCACTCGATAGACCAAGACAGTAATGACTTTTTTATAAAACTCTTGTGGGCTATGGAGGCATACAACAAATGTATCCCTGAGAAATTTTGATATATAGAGTGAATCTATGATTGAGATAATGGACAGGACAACTATCAATTGTTTTAAAATGTCATACATTTGTGCCATATCATGGTGCTTCTTTAAGTGGCATTTCTAATTAGTATGTGGTTCATTGGATGATGAATTTTAGGTGGATGGTCTTGGTGTTTCTGTATAGGTCATGGGATAGTCTTCTTCTATTGGTAAATTTAATTTTTACATTCTCCATAGTTTAGGATGATCAGATAATTTCACCCCTATGACGTTTTCTTGTATAACTATTTTGTACTGATGACAGCTGGAATATTCTAGGACTCCACAATTTATTTATTGGTCCGGCTAGTGTTCTTTCACATGTGTATTGGATATATATATATATATACATATATATATATATGTTCTCTATTAGGACAGAGAAAAAATATTTTTTCTGAGCACACTTGTGTTATCCCATTTATCATTGGTTCTTATTCATGAGACCTCTTATTCCCCTATTTGGTGTGAGGAACTAAAAATCAGAGGTATATTCATCTTCATAGAAGAGTTATTCTATGTTCACCACCGTAGGAGAACCAATTAAGAGGTTTTAATTTGATGAGGGTTTCATTTGGTGGGGTGGTGCATGTTCTTTGTATGTTACAGAGAAAAAATCTACAAGTGTTAGAGCATGCATCAGGGAAGAATACAACTCTTCTGATTTTATCTTTTCCTACATTTGATGGTTGCATCCTCGTATGGGGGGAAACTTTGGTGTCACCTCCCTATGAAGGAGAAACATTTTGGTTTTGTGAAACTATTCTCTTAGGGTGGAATGAGCTCAATCAACTGCCTTTAGAGTCATCCAGTTTTCAAAATTCTACCCACATTTGGCTAGATTTTTTTTTCAATCGTAGTCTTCTTATGATAGGGAAATGGTTATACATGTCACCAATGTTGGGATGTTATCGAGTGTCACATGTTGGAAATAAACTAGGCCTTAGAGGAGATCTATGATGATGAATAAATCATAGATATTGTGACCCATTATTCTTTGTAATTGTAAGTATTTGGGACAATTAGTGAAAGCACATTGGGATTCATAGGGAGTGGAATATTATGAATTTTTTTGTTTATGACTGTAACAAAATGACCAGCGACGTGTTTTTTATAGAATGAGTATGTTTTATTTATATGTTCCTCAAATCGTGGGTGACCCTGATCACATTATTCTTTTGGTTGATGGTTATTTTGTGGTTGTTTCCATTTAGCAAGAATTCTAGGTAGATTCAAGGCCCTTAAATGGGGCATGGATGGGAATTGCTACCATTTTGGGGGTAATAGTTTTAGTATCTAACATATTGATTATTTTCCCCTTACTAAAGGCATGGGAAGAAAATTTCATGGGTCCACTAAATGTAATATTACAAATATTTTTCCACTTCTATGAACTCAAAAAACCCTTCTTCATTCTTCATCAGGATCAAAGGTGTTTATAGATCATCCCAAATATTTTTATAAATGTTTTTTTACAATTTCTCTAGAAGGATAGGAATGTTGAGTGAATAGGTTGTACCTTTCAATCTTGATATAAGGTCATACACCCTAAAATTTTTAATTTATATTAGTTTTTTTGGTCTACAACTATTGATTTCCTCATTGAGGAGATAAATAGTAAAATGAATTAATGATAAAGGACTTTCCATCAGGATGATGATCCTATAAAATGAACAATGGAACAAACAAAGGATGACACTATTAGAGTCTTTACAAAACACCCCATCATTGTCACCTCCTGCTGATCTTGATGGCCCATCGTCAGACCACATCAGGACATGAAGTTTATGAGAAGATGTTTAAGATCTCTCACACCATAAGATGTGGATAAGGTTGTATTTCTGAAATTTGGTGTGGGGGAAAGTCAAATTCTGTCACTCATGATATTGATTTTCTTAGGCTACACAAGTGAACATTTCCCTTCCATGGATTCCATTAGATTTTTCATGGACTCAATTGCATTGAGATATTTAAAAATAACTAATGTATAGGGATCATCATATATTCATGGAGTGGACAAGGACTAATGAGGTATCCCTTTTTTGTTTCTCATACGATTTCCATATTAATTCTAAGACTGATTGATTTCACTGGAAAGGGTAGGGCTATCGCCATAATGGAGGGAAGTCGCGGACATTTTCAATGTCATCATTTATGTAGATTGAGTTCCTAGATCTAGAACAATTATGAAACTTATAAGATATTGTTTTGAGTGTAAAAAACCTTTCCTAATGTGATTGTGAAAGAATATTTGTCTTAATATAAAGATGATACTGTTTGTGAATTTTTCACCTTAGTGGATCCATGTTGAGTTATTTGAGTGTTTTTATGACATTCTTATATTATTCCATTGGTCCCATCAGGGAAGGATTTTCAACTCATCATGGTAGTGATTGGGATGTAGCTACACCATTCCATTTATCCTTTTTAGTGTTCCTCTATAGTGGTGGAAACTCAATATTTAGGGGTTATATATATTGGATCCTTCTCTGGCTCTAAAGACTTGTATCCTCATTCAGTATATTTGGATCATCCTCGTGGGGTATATTTTATAAATTAAATCCCTCTATATATGTTTCATGATAAACATTATTTGTTGTGTTGATGATGATGAAATTCATAGTGGTTTATTAACAAATGGTAGTTATCCAATTACTCTCAACGTAATAGGATGACACTAAACAACTTATATTATGGACTTTACTCGAACCATGTTCCATATTGGGCTATATTGGAATGGGAACATAGTGGGGTTTGATTATATTTACTATACACACATCTTATTTCAACATATGAGTAGTGACATTGATGGAGTTTATGAGTGTGATTGTTGAATGAGACCCTAATAGAATATAATTTACATATGGAGGGAGGAATAGATGGGATTCCAACCATTGATATTTACCACCCAACTAGAAGAATACAGATTCATTATGTGGTGGTGGTGGTAATAAAATTCTCCCAACCCTATAGGATAGGGACTAAACAGGGCCCCCATTGGCACTGATAGATCATATTTTTTAAGATTCAATAAATTATGTCAAGTATTTTATGCCTATTGGGAATGAAATTTAGAAATAAATGCCCCATTCTTTTGATCTAGTATCAGAATTGATTTCCCCGGTAACCTATCTGGGGATGATGAACCTGATGGTGTAGAATGAGATATAAAATCCCCTATACTAGTGGAATATGTCTTGGTTATAGCTGCTTTTAATAATTATCATTTCCCCTCATAGAATGATGATCCAATGGTCTGAGGTGGTGGTAGATATTTTCCAAGAAAGGTAAGATGGGTTTGATTATAGATGATTCATATCGAAGCTAATATAAAAAATTATATGATGTATTTGTCCTCACATATGAGTTAGGTGAAATGGTATCCCATGACCATAGTCATTTTCTCTGGGATGTTATTAGGTTGACTGTAAATTCTGTTTTGGTGGTTGAAGTTTTTTCTATTGTTTTGAGGGGTCCAAATCAACGATATATGGGATTTATTCACCCTTCATTCATGATGACATAACATAGTTAAATTAGAGGGAATTCAATTATAGTGACCAACTGCATCATGCATTACTGTACCCCTTAATCTCACTAGAGGCTATGAAATTATAGGACGTCATATCATAGGGGATATGTGATTCCATTAGTGCAGTGAAGTGAAATGATCTATACATTCACCATCCTTTAATATTAACATATTGAGTGGCTTCAATGATCAGTTTCTGATGAGTAGTGATGAAATTCTGTCAAGTGTGTTGTAGATTTATGATGTGATTTTATAATCTTGGGTCCCATACCCTATAGATAGTATACATGTGTAGCTAACAATAGAGTGTCTTGATGGTCTAATGGTGACGGTCATATCTTGAATAATAAGGGTTTATAAAGTCTGATTCTGATGATTTTCCCACATATTTTGGCAAAGAGAATGCATGCACTACTTCTCTAGCTCATAATTGATGTTATAGTCATAAGTGGAAAGGGTCCATAACATGGTGTGGATGTTATTTCAACCAAAATATCTCCATATGTCAATGTCATCACCCACTTAATCAAACTCACAATCCTCCATCTGGTAAGACCTAAAATGCACTTCTCTTGTTTTCCTACAGATCAAAGTATAGTGTTGATGGATTTTGATGTGTAATAATATATAGTTGACTATAATGTTTTGAGAAGCTCTCTATAAAAAGGAATTTGAGTTTCTAGAAAATATTTATATTTAGTTTTATGTAAATGGGAGTATTTCCATGCCTGTGGGTGGTATAAATGTATGGAGGTTGACCATGTTGGTAGTCAAGAGTTAAGCCAATGTGATCTATATCCATAATACCGAGAGGATGACTATTGTTGTAATATTATCCTTCATCTTCAGTTAATGATTATTTGGACCCTTTTGGTGTTTATAAAGTTACTTGAAAAACCTCCATGAATCTATAATTAAGAATATTAAGGATATGAACAACATTTTTCATTAGGGTTGGAATATGTTGAACTGAATTTTTGGATTGGGTAGAAATATATACCTTTTATATGATGGATATCAGAATATGTTGATAACTATTTAGTGCAATGATGGTATGATGTTGTTATGGATATTCTATAGGTTTATTCCAATGGTCCCCTATTATAGGAATATAAGACCATCTAGGGTCATGTTCTTCTCTTACATGGTGACCCTTTGACATAACGGGGATGTGAGTCATATCTTGAGATAATGGAGTATGCCATAGGTCTTTATCGATAAGAATATGAGAATATCTTGAAGATTTTTCCACCCACACATAGTGATACCAGGTTGGAATGAGAATATAATCCTGGTCCAAATATGTATTCTTCTTTGGAATATTCCAACAGATTTCTAAAATTAGAGAAGGGATATGTGCCACCATTTTTATGGCCATTTAAGATTCTGAGTTCAGCCATTCATCCACAAAATTATGTATATGATTTCATTCTCCATGAGCTACTAGAATATTCAATGTAGCTTAATTAATAGAAGTATGTATTTTTTCAAAGGTGTGTACCTGTCACACTTGGTGATCCTCAGTCTGAAAGGGGATATGAGCCCAATACTGAGACTTTGGTGTAGGCCCCTGATCATTTTATAGAGAAATATGATCTAGTTCAATGGTGTTTTGAACTCTCACTTGGTTAGCCTCAGCTAAAAAGATGATGTAAACCCGATATTGGTTATTTGGAATTTTTCATCATTCTTTTGAGAAAAGAATATGAGCAAGTCCCAAGTCTTCCACTAATCTCACATGGTGATCCATGATTTGGATAAGTGTATAAGCTTGGCCTGGTGCCTCATCCATTACTAGAATATTTTGATAATCCTCATGGATGGGAGAAAGAATATATGATTTCTATAGAGCAACCACTTCATGTTGATTATATTGTTTTGTTTACCATGAAATAGAGATAACAATATTCCCCTATCCCAGTATCTCTACCAATGCCAGAATATGTTGGTTGAGTTTTTCAACTTTTTAAATTACATAGTTACCCTTTATAAATGTTTGGGTAGGAATATATGACTTCACATTATCTATATACACTATGTAATGGAATATAGCTTCAATTAATAAAGGGATATGATCCAACTCTTTTCCTTATTATTCCATCTGAATATGTCGATGGGATGCATGTGTGCTGTTGTGGATAAGTGCCTCCCCAATTTAAGGCTATAGAAATATTCCCATAGAGATTACTTGAGATGGATGAAATATGAACCTTCTAAGGGATACCACCAGAATATCCTGATGATATTTTTCAGCTAAAGTAGGGATATGATCCCACTCCTAGTTTTCCAATGTCTTTTTCACCCAATGTGTCTTCATTGTTTCACGTGCATGGGTTTTAAAGGTGTAAGTGTGTCAGATAGTTCCCCTAGAAAGTGATTAAATAGAACATATGGGACGGAACTAGAAAATATAGGGTATAGAATCCCTCCTCTGTAGATCCAGAACTGTAAAGGATTCATAGATGCCGCCTTGATCAACCATCATCATATACTGAAGGGGGTGGTTTTAACACACTAGGGATATGATTTAGAGGTGGATTCTAGTGGCAGTGAGTTCCATTGTATTTTATTAAACCTCATTTGGATGATGCAAAGTTGAAAATTTTAGAATTTGGATACCCTCACATGTACCCTCAGTGGTTGATATGGTACCTTGTTGATGGTATTCTTGGACTATTAGATTCTCCTTATAATGTGGATTTTTTTGGTAAGGTGAAGACATTCTGAGTTTGGATGGGGTTGCATATATAACAAATTTTCAAGAATGGTCACTGGATGAAGCAATTATCTCAGGTTAGTTATTTCTTGTGAGATACGTATATGCAGTCATGAAGAAAAGAAGGAAAAATATTACAAATCAGTGTATCATTATTTTAATTATATGTACTTAATCAGATATGCATGGGTAAAACAATTTTCCTTTCTTATTCCCAGTAAGGCCATTATTCTCACTTGGAATTGTCACAATTAATATGGACTTATTTTAGGGGAACACCATCTTTAAATGATCAACTGATTGTATTAATCATTTGTAATATCCATGTTATGTTCTCCACTTTTTTATGTAGGATTTGAAAACCAAATGGTTTTCAACATGGTAAACTAATAATATTTTTATTTTAAATATTCACTTTAGGTTAACCATTTCTGTTTTCATATGATATACATAAAAATGACCCAAAACATGTTCAATTAATAATTTTTTTATTTTAGTGACTCAGGTCTCGTTCAATTTTTTGTAAAGGATATGGAAACAAAAAATTCTTGATGCATGGTTAATCAATCATTTTGTTATTTCATAGATTTACATTGGGATTAACATTTTTTGTCTAAAATATATGGTTGTATTGTCTTCATGGTTTGATTGTGGTAGGTTCAATGTCTAGTAAAATCATTCATATTGGGTTCACAAATTATTTTTATCTTTCATTAAAACTCTCAATGGTTCCCATACCCATAACTGGTTGCATACCTTCATTCCAAAGGCAGTTGGTCAGTTGGGTTTTGAAATCCAATGTAACCTAGGAACACAAATTGGTTGAAATTATGGGAGGTCTAGATTATCACACTATTTTGGAGGAAATTATTTCCTACTCCAGGAATCTATTATAGATTGAATATATGTGCAATAATTTCTTCCTAATCCCGATACAGGATCGATTACCCTAACAAAATGATCATGCTTTGAGTCTCTCTATATGAAATGAGGCATCTATTAATGATTCCATCAGTATTTATTCAAGGTTTCTCATCCATTTACCCTTAATGGTTAGCTACTTATATATTGAATCCATGTAACTGAGAACTTTGTAATTTGTTGATATCCTTAGAGGAGGTTAATATTTCAAGGATGACATTGAGAAATTATGAGGCATCACACATATCCATTTCATAACTAGAGTCAAAATAAATGTATATAGTTATACCCATAGATCTTAATGTCATGGAAAAAAATATTATGGTACATAGGGACTAGGTATTGTGTCAGAACCTTATTAAGGAATCTTGTGTATCTTAGTTATTCAGTAATCAGAGTCATCATAGTACGATCAGGACCTTTGGACTTACATTGAGGTGGATGCTCCTATATGGGTGTAGTCATGTCATGCCGCTAATGAGGGCCTACACACTTATGATTTCATGGCTGGTGTAGATACATGATGGGAATGATATGTTCATTACAAATCCCTAATAACACATGATACATGCTCATTGTGGGAAATAAGTAATGAATGTTATCAATATCAAAACATATAGATGAGGGACTTATGTGCTCTTACATCATTTTTGATGTTTAATATAGAGATTATGACTTAGGAAGGAATCATACGTATCCTTGTTAGGGAAATAATAAGATTCATCGTAATAAAGTTTCCTTTTCTATCCACTGGTGGATGACTAATGAAGATCATCTTGTATGAGATACTGCTTCCTAATGGTTGGAATGTCTGATACATGGGGGAATTACACTGAAGTATATTACAATTTATGGTTAGGATTTATGAAGTATCGCTATGTGTCCTAGTAATAGTAGGAACTAGAGTTCTCATAGTTAATTTTGATCTAGGATAAAACCTGGATGATTAACTAATATAGGAGAAGTCATATCATGCCACTGATCGGGTCATACACACTGGGAAACCCTGGGCACTCATATCTCATGATTTCTACATGACATATCATGATTGTTTTATTCACATGTTATAATTTTATATATAAAATTAATGAGGATGTATAGGTAGGCCCATGTTTCTAAACAAACCTGTATGATGATAATCCTAGGATCTAGTTGGCTTGTCTAAATGATAGTGGAAGACCTGAATGAATATTTTGGAGACTATCACCAGATCAAGGTAGAATCTTTTGGACAGTGTCACATGACCTATCTGGCCTATTTTAATGATGTCACATTATATAGGAAAACCATTATAGAGACCATTGCATGATCAAGGATGACATGTCTTGAGGGTGACACATGACATGTGCTCACATGTATGAAGAGTTCTGCCTGATCCAGGATGAAATGTATGGGAATGTCAGATGATCATGGATGAGATGTCCAAATCAAGTCAAATGAACCATGCATTAGATGTTTGGAGGACATCACATGACCCAGGATGACAATCATAGAGGGTACTGAATGGAATTTATGACTTTTACGGAGGATATCATGTGATCTAGACTGACATGTTTTGAGGATTCCACCTAACCTAGATGGATTTTTTGAAGAATGTAACATGATCCATGATAAAATGGCATGGCATCAATGTGAGACCTAGAAAACATTCCCGGTGTTTCAACATAATTTGGGAAACATTTTTTAAGGACATCATAATATTTGACTCGAAAGCCCCAGGGAAGTAACATGAAATGGATAGTATGCATAAAGGTTGTCATGGTACATTCTTTGAAATGATTATGGGACATCAAATGATCCAAATAGTATGCCCAGCGAACATTAAATGATTTGAGTGACATGTCCTAGTGCTATCACATGATATTGGTGAGTCGTAAAAAGTATATTACGATCCATATATATGTTCATTGAAAAATTATCCAATATTTTTAGTCTTTATTCTAGCCTTTACGGCATGTGTTCTAAAAGATTATGCAGTTTTAGTTTTTATTTTTTAGTTTTACATGACCCATCCAATGTGTGGGACCTCCATCGCATTATCTGACTAAAATTATAGAAGTATTTGGAATGATTGAAAATGATCATTCAAAATTCCCATGCATTCCTCATGATCCCTTAGGTTTTTTCCAAATTTTTACCAAATGAAATATCATTGTGATTACTAGGGTGGCTGCTCTGAGAAGTCATGTCCTGCACATTCATGTGAGATTAATCGATCCAATATTCATTTTTTGTGTGATGAGGAAGCAGGATTTATAGGCTTCTCTACCTTGATCAAGTTAAACATTAAATTGAACATATCTCACATATTTGGGTTGGAGTTAGTGGAGGTTTATAGTGTGTTGCTCTTCCCATGATCCTATGATGGATCATCCATGGAGGCATGTGATTTTTAATGACTTCAATAATGCTTTAACTCTTCTATTTTTATTAGACCATGTCTGGTTGAAGGGATTTCTCCTAATCATGTTGATGTTAAAATGGATGTTCACATGGTTATGACAACATGTCTATGGGTCTTCGCCGGATCATGATTCTTGTTGATAGGCTTTCGGGTTATTGATGAAGTCTTGTATGGTGTATTTTGAGGAAAAAATGAATCATGGAAGGGGGACTTCATAATATTAAGAAACCATAAAAAAGGGCCTTTTTGATATCATACATGTGTATCAAGGTGGGACTCGTGTGATTTCTTGTGACCTCCCGTGTAATATGACCCATTTCGCATGAAGACCTACATATCCTAGATCCTCAAGAAGCCTTTGAATTTTATAATTTTATTTAATTATTTATTTAAAATGGTTGGGGATATCAGAAGGTTGTATGAGTGATATCAAAAAATAATCATTCTCCCTGTATTTGATTCATAACATGAACAATAATGGGTCTTGTAGTGATGAAAAATCATATTTATGGACACCATTAGGTTTTTATTTGGAGTAAAATGGGAATTATATGAATTATTGATCTGTTTGAACTCATTTACATGATGATAGTGACACTTAAATTCCTTCTCATGATAATGAAAACATGTCACCATGGAATTTTGGGTGTTCTATGAACTTCATGAGTGCATCACATGAATAACAATGACCATAAAAGGCATCTACCATTTCATATTTCAACCATTATATTATAAGGGTTTTAACCCTTTAAAATTAGCTTCCCATTAGGGAAGCATGTGATCAGTATTGGATCTTATTATAGCGTGAACACCTTTTCCAGATTAGTAACTCAACATGGATATATACATTTGGAGGGGAATCAAGCAATCTAGTAGAAAAGTCCAAGACCCTTTGTATGATGAAGGTGACACGTCAAAAGGATCATGTGTGACAAGGTGGTTGTGTCTCCTCGGATCCAAAATATATTGTGAACCATATGAGAATTTCAAATTTATGTCAATGACCAAAAGTATATTCTATATTATTTATTTTTTCATCCCTTATTTTACAAGGGTTTAGGATGATTTTTAGGCACTCACCGGTTGACAAGTAATATGACTCAGATGAAGTCATATGGCTACCACTACATTATCAAAAAATGTTATGGTGTAGAGACCCGAAGCCTAATGTACATGAACATTACATTACTTTTGCGGAATACTTAATACATAACAAAAATATACACACAAGGATCGTAATAGTTTAGTGTCTTTGGAAACTCGGAACGTAATCTTCTAATCCTGGTGAAAGATCTTCAAAATCTCCCACACAGATCTTTTTTTTATACCTAAAACCTTTCTTTAGATCCTGGGGAAAAGAAAACATAAAAGGGTGAGCTCAAATGCTCAGTAAGGGTAAACAAAAGAAATATCAATCACATAATTTTCATAAGAACATAACATTTTTGGAAATCTTAACCTGCAAAAGAGAGCATAATTTCATAACATGGGATAAATCATAGTAGTGAAAATGAAACCCTTAATTAAAACATTACTCATTGTGGCATACACACATAATCATAGAGAATCATTTCCTGTTAGTCAAGACTCATTTCCAAGACTATCTTAGTGGACAAAGTCCCTTTCTGAATCGAGTAATCCTCGTTTCAGTCCTGTTTCACTGAACCGGTATAACCTACCATTCCAGCCATGTCTATCTCATGAGATATGAAATCTTTACCCAATGCATTGGAGGGAGATATAGGTCCCACCCATCTCTTAATGAATCCTTTCTTATGTGTGCCACAAAATCATAAATCATACATCATTGCATAACCCATGTAATAAAAATGGGATTCTTAAACAACATGACATCATAAAACCATTCATATAAGATAAAGGAATTCATAAACATAATTTCATCACAACATAGTCAAATCAATGTAAAAATATGGATAGAAACAGAACCCTTTATTATCTTATATGGAAAATAATTTTGATAAAACACTTGAATTGAATTCTTGAGGAAAATATCCTTTCTTCTTCAAAATCAATTTCTTTTCACAAAACATCATGCAATTTTAAAAGAAAGAGATTTTATTGAAAATAGTCATGAAATCTTTTAGAGGATGCTTCATGAAAATAAGGCTTTATAAAACAGTATAAATCCGTTCGTGCCGTATAAGTTAGAAAAAACATTCTTCGTACTTTTGTCAGAAAAGTCAAAAAGTACCTCGTACGAAAAACGAAAAAAGATTCCTTTCATATCCTTTACTAAAAACTCATAGAAGGGTAAAATTGGATTTAAACAATTGTAGGTGGATGGAAATAATATTACATATTGAGGGAACATGTATGTGGATGATAAAATACACCCCATTAAATACTTACGAATAAACAATCTCGGATAAAAATGAGATTGTGATATTTCCCTTACCTTAGATCCGACTTGCTTTGTAAGTGTCCGAACCTCCTGTATAATGATTTAAATCATGTTATTGACTTATTACAGAATCATATTCATTGTTATGATATCATATATGGTTCACTTATGACATTATATTACCCGTTCTTTTGTAAATTCCATGTTAAAGAAGCGTTTTGGGTAAAATCGTTTCATTTATCGTAGGTGATTTGACTTGTTGTTCTTGACATCATTATTACTTATATCATGATTTACTTACTTCCAGAATATAAAATATGATTTATATATCATATATATTCAGTATATATATATATATATATAATAGGTATATAAATAAAATGAAAAACACCGTTCATGGAGACGGTAGTCCGTACGTACGCAAGAACGCTGTTTTCCTTTCCTTATTGTCTTGAAATGGAAGTAAGTAGATGACATACATATGTATATATATACATAAATCCAGTAGCTTTATAATGTCATATATTTCATTATTATTTCTTATATATACATTATAATCATTCTTAAATGGTTAACATGGAGAATGAATCTCATCGCGTCGTGGAGACGGTAGTCCGTACGTACGCACGAGCGATGATATCGTTTCTATAAATATTGAATTGAATTGGAGTGTATTATACAATATATCAGAATCAATATGATGTTGTAATAACTATGTATAGTTATTCTTTACACCATTATACCCATCCATGTAAGGTGGTGGTGGAAAATAGATTACACCACGGCGTGGAGACGGTATTCCGTACGTACGCACGCGCGGTGATTTCTTTTTCCGTAGAATGGATAGATGGTGAAATAGGGTTGTTTAATACTTATAATAACATATCAGTATATGAGTGATACTGATGTTATTACTTCATAATGAAACAACCTAAGAAGAAGATGTGGAAGAAGAAATAAAGATGAAAGAATTGGTAACGGTAATTACCTCTTCTTTGAAGTGCCTCTTTGAGACCTCCTCTTAGGGAACTAAAATTGGTCTTTGAGGAAGACCAGAACCTCTAGGATGTTGCTAGGGATGTGGAGAAGAGATTTTGGCAGGGGTTGGCCGAGCTTGAGTGCTCAAATTGGTGTGAGGAGGAGGGGTAGGAGGTGTCCTTTTATAAGGGAGGAGAGGGGCAGCTTAGGAATACCTCAAAATATTATTTTATATTAATGTCAAAATCGGTTTATAATGGTTCCAAAGGGTCTTATTTCAAAGCTAAAGTGGGGTTGGGTCGAAATCCTATCAACCAATGAGATTTAGACAAGTTTAGGGTATTATTTTAACCTTATCAATTAGATTTAACTCTAAGTTAAATAATTTAACTTTTACCGTGTGTTTTTTGTTTTCTTTCACTATATGGTTAATACACATACTATAACATGCCAAAAGAACCCCAAATTGTTTATTATTAATATATATATCCTTATCTATGTCATTTGGCCGAACCTTAGATTTTTAGGAATAAAATAACAATTAATAATATAATATTTGATTTAAAAACTATTTTGTGTCAATTTTGACACTATTTGATATATGATTTTTGTGAAAGTCATAACAGAATTATATGTTCGAACCAAGTTGATTAAATAAACACTAATATATCATAGTAACCTAGAAAATTAGTGGAATTCATAAAAAATCTCAAATTACATTTATTTTGGTGTTTATAACATCAATTATGTCAATATTTCATTAATCAGATAATTACTGCATCATTTTTGTGTCATAAATAAATTATATTATTTGATGTCTAAAAATTAGAAATAAAATACCATCATGTAGGAAATCTTTTTAGATTTCTAATGAATATTTATAGTCGAATTTATCTTATGTATAACCCCATATTAAAAATGTTTTAGTGAATAAACTTTGATTTTAACTCTTTTAACTCTTCTTTGAATTAAATAATAATAAATGTCCTAATCTAATCCAAATGGGCCTAAATGATAATATTTTACACTTAAGGTTGTTTTTGGTCGCGATACACTTGTCCAATAGAATTAGGACATGTGTTAGGGTAATATTAATATCATTCTTACCCTTAATTACCCTATTTACTTTTAACCGTGGTAAATAAAAGTAAAAAGTTACTATTCACCAAAAATTATTTTCATCTCATTGAACCACATTTTACTTACTGACATCAACCGTGTCTCTCGGATTTTTGAAATTCCATTCACAGAAGCGGTAAAATTAAGTTTTATGAAAAATTCATTTTTTTAACTACCACTTAGTAGTTTCACTATTCATCAAAAAATGAAGGTTTTCAGAAAAATGCCAAAATTTCATCCTAAGCTATATTTCATATTCCGAATTCAAAAATGAAGTCTATTTTACCAAATTCATAACATAAAAGTTGCATTAATTAATTTTATAATTAAATCCCGCTGTTAAAACAAATAGCGTGTTTTTAAGAAACAATATCTATCAAAAGATTGACACTTGTTTATGTCTAGTTTAAATGTGAAACTACATCCAATGACCAACATTGTATTAAATTGTAAAAATATATTCTAAATATACTTTAAAACCACTCAAATTAATGATTTATCACTATTAATTATTTCGATTAAAAAAGTTGTTTTTAATTATAATTTAGTAATTTTCACTATTCATCAGAATATGAAAGTTATCCGAAAAGTACCAAAATTTCACCTTATGCTAAATTCGATACTCCGAATCCAAAAATAATGTTCATTTTGAAAAATAAGATTTATAGAATTTTAAAAAGTGGTTATTACTATTCATACCGGCTAGTTTTAATAATATTTTAATAGCATATCGTTGTTTAGTGAAACTCGGTATTGCGTATTACACACGCTATCGAGGAAGGTCGCGATTGCGTGTAATGCAAGGCAAGTCAAGGATGCGTGTTGTGCAAGCTCCTTTTGGTGTAGCGTAAAACACAAGACATTAATAAAATTAAAAAGAATATTTTTTTATAAAATCTTGGGCTGTTACATTCTACCCCCCTTAAAATGAATTTCGCCCTCGAAATTCGTCGGGGTTATAAATGGTTTACTATTCGAACGTTTCTTTAATAGAAACCCACATCGTAAAAAGGAATACCAAAACCAATCTTTAAAAACAAAAGTATGAAACGTAACGGTTACCCAAATAAACTAATCAATGGGTTTCCACATAGGTGAAAATATGGATATGGAAGAGAAATCTAACCATCATGTTCTGATGGAGAGTGGTAGAGAACATGGCTATGGAAAAGCCAACAATCACAAATCCATAAATTTGTGACGATCTAAGGTACCATCTGATTCATCAGGTATAAGATCACTAGGACAACATTTTTGGTTTTCGAGATCATTTCCCTAAAGTTGAAAATTTGAATTAGAATAAATACTTACTTTATTTTGGTACAATCTCACTATTGTTCGTGCCTTGAACAATTTCCACTTCATCTCTTAAATAAATGAAGTTGAATTTGTTATTCATGAAGTGTTAGTAGATCATGTGATAGAATGACGGGTCATTCCATCTGTCTCAAACAAAAGGTAAGCAAAAGTTAGTAAATATACATAAGTCATTCTATAGTGAGATTAATCATATATAGTTCCTAAAATGGACTTATACTTCATATATCATACTGCTTAATATAATAAAACTAGTTTCTACTAAACAGGGACTTCCTGTAGGCCAGTGGTAGGCGATAAAGGCCAGTCGCACTTCGGTTGTGGGTTCGATTCCCACAGCCTTGTCCGAAGCGATGGGCTGTCGCCCGTCCTGCAGGTTGTCCTTTTTCCAAAACTATATTACTATAACATCTCATCAATAATATCGAAAAAAATTTCTATCCTTAAACAATACTAACTTACGTCCAACACAATCCATTCCAATCTTTAGGCTTATCCATAATACTGCAGTCCACTCTCATAACATAGTGAAAACAATTACCAGAGATTTAATATCATCGTTGATCCCCATATTTCATAAGATATGTTTTGTTGGTCACATTCCAAACATTCAAAGTCCTTAATCATGTATACTCTTGAATACCCATTGAACCTTAGTGAAAACTTGAATGCAGTTAAAAGTTAACACTTTACACATACCAAAATCCTCAAAATTATTTATACTCAAACCATGATATCATTTAGTCCTTATATCAATCATGAGCTCATGAATACAATCAAACATCTCATTATCTTCTTATCCTTTTATTATGCACTTATCATCTACTTTCCAAAAGTATCTGAATAACCTTTCATGGTTACTGGTAACATTAATCAGACAACAATGTAACAATCCTTACATGTCTCTTTATTCCATAGTACCATGAGATTACTTATACAACATTACACATGATAAACATGTAATCATTCCACTACATTCTTAAACCATTGACCGAGCTTCAACAATTCTTTCCTCTCACATATCATCTGTAGTCTCTTCATCATTATCCACATAAATATTTCCCATACGACCATACTGATTATCTTCATGAGACTTTCCCTTAGGGAATTGGTTTGCATAATGCCCGTACATTCCACATTTAAAGCATTTAACCATTGTTGATGTCGTAGAAATACCATTATCCTCATCCATGGTGTTAACTGAACCTTTTCCTTTTCACTTACTTGCTATGTGTCCTTCTTTTCCACACCCAAAGCATCTTCCAGTTCCTTTTAAACATTCTCCTTGATGCCTCTTCCCACATGATTTACATAGGGGAAATTGAACTTTCTTTCCTCTATGATCATCATGAAACTCCATCTTTCTCTTATTAGCCGAGTCAGGAAACTTACCAAATTTTACTTTATTGATCATATTATGAGATTGCTTATTTGGCATAATAATGATGTTTGGACTTCCAAATCCCATTTCATTATGAAGAATATCATTCTATTGTCCATCATATCCTCCATTATCGTGAATCATCTTTTTTCCAACGATTTTATAAAACCCCAAAAAAAAAGTGTTAGAGGCAAAAATAATAAAGGGGGAGTAACTTAAATATCTAACATCTTAGGTTTAATCTAATATCATTTCCATAGTTCTAGGACTATATCCTATACGTATACTTATCCTTAGGGACATCCCTAGACATACCTTAGAAATATCTCTAGGGATCTCACTAACGTTATCGCGTCCTAGTTTCCAAAGGTTGACTAAACCTTTCCTCTGATACCAACTGTAGAGACCCGTATCCTGACGTACATGAACATTACATTACTTTTGCGGAATACTTAATACATAACAAAAATATACACACAAGGATCGTAATAGTTTAGTGTCTTTGGAAACTCGGAACGTAATCTTCTAATCCTGGTGAAAGATCTTCAAAATCTCCCACAAAGATCTTTTTTTTTTACCTAAAACCTTTCTTTATATCCTGGGGAAAAGAAAACATAAAAGGGTGAGCTCAAATGCTCAGTAAGGGTAAACAAAAGAAATATCAATCACATAATTTTCATAAGAACATAACATTTTTGGAAATCTTAACCTGCAAAAGAGAGCATAATTTCATAACATGGGATAAATCATAGTAGTGAAAATGAAACCCTTAATTAAAACATTACTCATTGTGGAATACACACATAATCATAGAGAATCATTTCCTGTTAGTCAAGACTCATTGCCAAGACTATCTTAGTGGACAAAGTCCCTTTCTGAATCGAGTAATCCTCGTTTCAGTCCTGTTTCACTGAACCGGTATAACCTACCATTCCAGCCATGTCTATCTCATGAGATATGAAATCTTTACCCAATGCATTGGAGGGAGATATAGGTCCCACCCATCTCTTAATGAATCCTTTCTTATGTGTGCCACAAAATCATAAATCATACATCATTGCATAACCCATGTAATAAAAATGGGATTCTTAAACAACATGACATCATAAAACCATTCATATAAGATAAAGGAATTCATAAACATAATTTCATCACAACATAGTCAAATCAATGTAAAAATATGGATATAAACAGAACCCTTTATTATCTTATATGGAAAATAATTTTGATAAAACACTTGAATTGAATTCTTGAGGAAAATATCCTTTCTTCTTCAAAATCAATTTCTTTTCACAAAACATCATGCAATTTTAAAAGAAAGAGATTTTATTGAAAATAGTCATGAAATCTTTTATAGGAAGCTTCATGAAAATAAGGCTTTATAAAACAGTATAAATCCGTTCGTGCCGTATAAGTTAAAAAAACATTCTTCGTACTTTTGTCAGAAAACTCAAAAAGTACCTCGTACGAAAAACGAAAAAAGATTCCTTTTCATATCCTTTACTAAAAACTCATAGAAGGGTAAAATTGGATTTAAACAATTGTAGGTGGATGGAAATAATATTACATATTGAGGGAACATGGATGTGGATGATAAAATACACCCCAGTAAATACTTACGAATAAACAATCTCGGATAAAAATGAGATTGTGATATTTCCCTTACCTTAGGTCCGACTTGCTTTGTAAGTGTCCGAACCTCCTGTATAATGATTTAAATCATGTTATTGACTTATTACAGAATCATATTCATTGTTATGATATCATATATGGTTCACTTATGACATTATATTACCCGTTCTTTTGTAAATTCCATGTTAAAGAAGCGTTTTGGGTAAAATCGTTTCATTTATCGTAGGTGTTTTGACTTGTTGTTCTTGACATCATTATTACTTATATCATGATTTACTTACTTCCAGAATATAAAATATGATTTATATATCATATATATTCAGTATATATATATATATATAATAGGTATATAAATAAAATGAAAAACACCGTTCATGGAGACGGTAGTCCGTACGTACGCATGAACGCTGTTTTCCTTTCCTTATTGTCTTGAAATGGAAGTAAGTAGATGACATACATATGTATATATATACATAAATCCAGTAGCTTTATAATGTCATATATTTCATTATTATGTCTTATATATACATTATAATCATTCTTAAATGGTTAACATGGAGAATGAATCTCATCGCGTCGTGGAGACGGTAGTCCGTACGTACGCACGAGCGATGATATCGTTTCTATAAATATTGAATTGAATTGGAGTGTATTATAAAATATATCAGAATCAATATGATCTTGTAATAACTATGTATAGTTATTCTTTACACCATTATACCCATCCATGTAAGGTGGGGGTGGAAAATAGATTACACCACGGCGTGGAGACGGTATTCCGTACGTACGCACGCGCGGTGATTTCTTTTTCCGTAGGATGGATAGTTGGTGAAATAGGGTTGTTTCATACTTATAATAACATATCAGTATATGAGTGATACTGATGTTATTACTTCATAATGAAACAACCTAAGAAGAAGAAGTGGAAGAAGAAATAAAGATGAAAGAATTGGTAACGGTAATTACCTCTTCTTTGAAGTGCCTCTTTGAGACCTCCTCTTAGGGAACTAAAATTGGTCTTTGAGGAAGACCAGAACCTATAGGATGTTTCTAGGGAAGTGGAGAAGAGATTTTGGCAGGGGTTGGCCGAGCTTGAGTGCTCAAATTGGTGTGAGGAGGAGGGGTAGGAGGTGTCCTTTTATAAGGGAGGAGAGGGGCACCTTAGGAATACCTCAAAATATTATTTTATATTAATGTCAAAATCGGTTTATAATGGTTCCAAAGGGTCTTATTTCAAAGCTAAAGTGGGGTTGGGTCGAAATCCTATCAACCAATAATATTTAGACAAGTTTAGGGTATTATTTTAACCTTATCAATTAGATTTAACTCTAAGTTAAATAATTTAACTTTTACCGTGTCTTTTTTGTTTTCTTTCACTATATGGTTAATACACTTACTATAACATGCCAAACGAACCCCAAATTGTTTATTATTAATATATATATCCTTATCTATGTCATTTGGCCGAACCTTAGATTTTTAGGAATAAAATAACAATTAATAATATAATATTTGATTTAAAAACTATTTTGTGTCAATTTTGACACTATTTGATATATGATTTTTGTGAAAGTCATAACAGAATTATATGTTCGAACCAAGTTGATTCAATAAACACTAATATATCATAGTAACCTAGAAAATTAGTGGAATTCATAAAAAATCTCAAATTACATTTATTTTTGTGTTTATAACATCAATTATGTCAATATTTCATTAATCAGATAATTACTACATCATTTTTGTGTCATACATAAATTATATTATTTGATGTCTAAAAATTCTAAATAAAATACCATCATGTAGGAAAGCTTTTTAGCTTTCTAATGAATATTTATAGTCGAATTTATCTTATGTATAACCCCATATTAAAAATGTTTTAGTGAATAAACTTTGATTTTAACTCTTTTAACTCTTCTTTGAATTAAATAATAATAAATGTCCTAATCTAATCCAAGTGGGCCTAAATGATAATATTTTACACTTAAGGTTGTTTTTGGTCGAGATACACTTGTAAAATAGAATTAGGACATGTGTTAGGGTAATATTAATATCATTCTTACCCTTAATTACCCTATTTACTTTTAACCGTGGTAAATAAAAGTAAAAAGTTACTATTCACCAAAAATTATTTTCATCTCATTGAACCACATTTTACTTACTGACATCAACCGTGTCTCTCGGATTTTTGAAATTCCATTCACAGAAGTGGTAAAATTAAGTTTTATGAAAAATTCAGTTTTTTAACTACCACTTAGTAGTTTCACTATTCATCAAAAAATGAAGGTTTTCAGAAAAATGCCAAAATTTCATCCTAAGCTATATTTCATATTCCGAATTCAAAAATGAAGTCTATTTTACCAAATTCATAACATAAAAGTTGCATTAATTAATTTTATAATTAAATCCCGCTGTTAAAACAAATAGCGTGTTTTTAAGAAACAATATCTATCAAAAGATTGACACTTGTTTATGTGTAGTTTAAATGTGAAACTACATCCAATGACCAACATTGTATTAAATTGTAAAAATATATTCTAAATATACTTTAAAACCAATCAAATTAATTATTTATCACTATTAATTATTTCGATTAAAAAAGTTGTTTTTAATTATAATTTAGTAATTTTCACTATTCATCATAATATGAAAGTTATCCGAAAAGTACCAAAATTTCACCTTAGGCTAAATTCGATACTCCGAATCCAAAAATAATGTTCATTTTGAAAAATAAGATTTACAGAATTTTAAAAAGTGGTTATTACTATTCATACCGGCTAGTTTTAATAATATTTTAATAGCATATCGTTGTTTAGTGAAACTCGGTATTGCGTATTACACACGCTATCGAGGAAGGTCGCGATTGCGTGTAATGCAAGGCAAGTCAAGGATGCGTGTTGTGCAAGCTCCTTTTGGTGTAGCGTACAACACAAGACATTAATAAAATTAAAAAGAATATTTTTTTATAAAATCTTGGGCTGTTACATATGGTAACCTTATAAATAACAATGAGGCTTATAATAGGGGATTATTATGTTATTAATTTGATTGTGAGCTATCAATGACCCATTCAAATTAAATTTCGACGGTTATACAACCATGTATCCATTGAGGATCATGAAATATGTGTGTTTTATCCTACCTACCTTCCAATTCATTGCAGAGAAAATAATACCCTAACTCAAGTATTTACTCCCATGTATATTTTCCAATATTTATTTGTTAGATATAAATAGTAACATCAATGGATTCCCTCTTAGATGGAAAATTATTTTTAATGATCACATTTTAAATTTCTCATGTAATATAGCTTTTCCACTTTGAACGAAACTGTTTAAACCCTCAAATTTGTTGAAAAAAAATTTCATTGAAAATAACCATGAAAAAATATATTGTAATCTTTAATGAAAAGAAATGTCAAGATGATGGTAAATTTGGTTCATTCAGTACATGTTAAAAAATGATTCCTTACACATTATCGGAAAGATCTTAATAGAGAATCTTTACAAATAGACATAATGATTCCATTCGAAACATTTTTAAAAAAATTAGACATGTTTAAAACCTATTTAATTAATCATTTCAATAATTTTATTAAATTATAAAACGTTTTAAGAAAACATGGTTTTAGAAGAAAGGGGATTTCCCTTGACAAGATAAATGATGGTGGTCTTTCTTAAAAACATTTTTTTGAACTCTTGTGTATGTAAATATAAGAAAACAACATGAATCCATTTATTTTCATAACATAACTAGATGAAAATAAATGGAATATGTTTCTAGAGATACAGATCATAATATTTCAAAACTATAATCATAAAAATATAAAACATGGATGAATGATAATATCGATAATACCCTTACCACTTTTGTGACATTTGTAAAATAAACCCCAAGGAAGAGAGATCATAAAATGAATATAGAAATCCAAATGATTTAAAAAATAATCCCCATGAAATAAATTCATGGATAAGTATAAACCGCCTCTTCTATTGTACATGTATAAATCGCCTCTTCTTCAGAAAACATGTTTTGCTTTGAACAAAAATGCTTCTTAAGTTGTATTTATGAAAAAAACCTGGCATTTAGTATTACATGAGGTAATTTAGGATTTCATTTGGGATGGTATTTTTTTTAAAAAAAATTTAAAAATTTGAATCGGAGGGGATGGGGTGACCTTTTATATGTGAGGTTAGTGAAACAGTTGTATATTTTTAAAATAATAAGGTGTTTCCAAATTTCTTACATCACATAACAATCCAAAAATAATTTCTTCAAGAATCTTAAAGGTGATAAGGTAGAAATATGTTCATCCAATGCGTGTTTTAATTTTTTCTAGGTAATTTTACCCAATATATTTTTAGTTTAACACCGATGGAAACCCATTTTCACCTTAACCAAGATAATTAATGTTGACTAATTTTAATATCAATTATTGTAAAAAATTTATTTAAATTTATTAGAGAATATAAATTTTTATGATTAAAAATATGGAACAAATTTAATGAAATTCCATTCACATAATTAGAAATTTTTTATTTATAATTAATATCACAAATGTGACGAGAAAGTGGTTTTCCCAAGAGAAAATGTTCAAAAGTATACAATGTTTTAATATCAAAATAATATTATGGAATTGATTACACTAAAATAAATTATATTAAAATAAACATGATTTAACTAATATTACCTTTTATTTATATCTTAAAATAATTTCTTATATTTAAAATGATTTGAATGAAATAAAACTTTTTAATAAAAACCAGTATTTTTCACTATTCATTGAAAAATTAATCATCTTATAAAATTCTAAAAAAATTTATCCTATTTTAATCTTGAATTAATGATTTAAAAATTTAGTGAATTTTCTAAAATATATTTTCTAAAATTAAAAATTGATTATTTCTAAATTAGAGTGAAAAAGGTGACAAAAATGCTTTTCAGAATAATATTATTTTAATCCTAAAATTGGATATATTCTTATATATTCAGTTGATAACACAATAAATAAATATTAAATATTTTATTGAATATATAACATATTAATATTATTAAAATAATCCATCAAAAGTAATTTACTTAAATGTTTAATGAAAAATATTTTTTTCACATAAAATGATTTTTTAATCCATTCCCTCTGTTTTAAAAATTGTTTTCATTTTAATATATAATTAATTTGACACCATGGAATAAATTATATATACATTATTACACCATATATGTTCATAATATAGTTAATATTATTTAAAATCACCATTCCAATAGCTCGGTCATAACTATTATCTTAAATAATAATGTTTTAATTGTATGTTAATTTTCATTTAAAATCGGTGTTGCGTGTAGTGCAGAATGAACTCAATGGTGCAAATAATGAAATCTAAACTCAATGATTTGTTTATTTAAAGATAAAAAAAATTTTGTTTGTAATTAATTCTTAACTAAGTGGTTTGTGTAACATATATTATAAAATAGATGATGGTTATTTGGGAAAAATATTTTAACAAAATATCTAGGTGTTACACTACTTTCCAAAATATTGGCTTATATTAATGAACACAAAGATCTATAATTGTAATTTGGGTACCAACATTATGATCAAGAACATATGTTTAACAAGGTTTTAGAGCTTATATGTGCACCCTTGACATATTAGTACGTAAATGATAAATTAATCTTCTCATTTATTATTTAAATCATGGACACCTTGAGCCTATGACATGGAAACCCTAAATAAGAATATAATTATTTTAAAGGAAACTATTTATAATTCTATCATATTCAATTTTATAATATAATTATATATTTCTCTATCACACTTACTTATATTATTTATTTTACAATAAATTACTTTAGATAGTGTTGTTGGGGGCCTACATGTTTGAACTCACACCCTTTTCAGGCCACCACTGGTTACCAGATAAAACTTCATGGTAGCAAGTTAGGTTAATTGAAAAGTTCCTATGTTAGGTGGTTGACATGGGATTTGGTATACATCATTGTTGGGGTAAATATACACCACATTGGGACCTATTTTGGGAATTGTACTTTTAATTTTAATTTGGGTTTCATATGTTAGTTACCAAAAGTACAACCTAAAATATTTATAATATTTTGGTTGTGGGTATTTACCCAATTCTGGAAATTGATTCCACAATGCACACTAATTGATTATTATACATGGATATTTTAATTTTGGATCTTTTTGTTTCCTACTTTGAAAAAAGAGTGTATGGTCTACCCATATTCTCTATTAGACCATTTTTTCTAATTCGTAGGCTCTAGGATATGGGGTGTCATGCATAAGTCCATGTGGTGAAGTGGATTGGTTAGCCAATTTATTGGCATCAAGGATTGGATGTTACATAAATAATAATTTTTCATTTTTTAGATGACTTGTTCTTACTATGTATCCAAAATATATTCCTTAAACTCGTCCATTCTTATAGATGCATCACATGAAGCTCCAATTTTATCATCCATGTTCTAAAATCACTAAACTCTCACAAACATAAACTCCACTTTATTCATTAGTGGTTATTTCCACATTATTCATTTAAATTTCTTACCTCTATATTCATTTATGATTACATGAACTTTGAAATTAAATATTCCAACCACTTCCTTTTGATAAAATAGACAATTTTGTGTTAAAAAATTCCCCACAACACTATATTTAGTGCACAATAAAATAAATATTATCTTGATTATTTTGTTCCCAATTGAATTTTATTTTTTTTATTGTAAACAAAATATGTTAATATATTTTTATTTAATGATTATTTATAGAGTAAAATACACCTAAAGGATAAAAAATATATTTATATAATAAATGGATGTGGATAAACTATCATCTAGGTATGAAACCCATGAATTCAATGATTATTAATATAATATTCATGTGAAATACTAGTTCAAAATATTGATTTTGTTTATAACATGTCAAATAAAATTTAGGAATCTAGATACTAAAACTAGTACTCAAAAACATATAAAAATATATTTAATAACGTTAAAAGTATATAAAATTATTTTTATAAATCATTTTTTTTTCAAAGAATCTGTAATAGTGAAAACAAGAATGTTAGCTATTGAATGAGTGAAAATATTATCTTGGATGAAGGTTAAGAATTTTTTGATATTGAATATAAACTTTTTATGGATGTGGAATTATTGAAATAATATATCTGGTGTATTAAAATTATTCAATGTATGTTGTATGTTTTTAAAATGAATTTTCAATTACATTGATAAATCCCACATTTATTTAATGTAAATATGTCGAAATTTTAATTATTTTATATGTTTGGAAATAATTGTAAGAATCCTGTGATTAATTTGAATATATTTTATATTATTGAGTTAGAGTATCAAAATTGATAATTAATGAAGTTTTTATGGTTTATTTTTTTGTTTATTTAGTCATTATTGGATACATTGTAAAGATTATTTATTATGTCTATAATGATTACCCAATACTACTTTTTTGAAAATTGATACAAGTGTAACGTCCTGATTACGGAAGCTGCCCAGAGGTTCCCCATACCGAGTTGGTCACGTAGCCTCAAGCATATTTCCCCAAATGCCAGAGCCTGCTGACTAGCAGTGAGCGCCTTGGGTGGGATAGTGGGGAAACAATTCCCTCATTGGCAGAGTAACACAGCGGAAGTAAAATAGATAGAAATATTTGAAGGAATAATAATACCATACCAACAGTAAATGTATGAAGTAATAAATAGTTTTAGCTCACATATATAAATGATGCATGATATATATTTCTTGGAATGTAGCCAAACAAATCACAATGCCGGAATACAGTAATAAACAAAAGAAAAAAAGCAATAAACATCTCCACAACATCATAAGCCTCATCTTGGTCCCTTTCTCCCCATCTCTATAGCAATCATGTACCTGAATTTGAAGGGTGATTTCCCTTATCTAGACATGCAACAATATAATCTGTTTATATCCAAAATCATGACCCAAACATTGTGTGAGACAAATCCATGTAGGCAACCACCCAATGATCTGTGGCTAAGAGTTAGTGAATATATATTCCAGACAATAAACAAAATGAAGTAGTAGAAAAAGAAGGACTCATAGTAACCATCTTATATATTCAATTGCATTCATTTTCATATATCAAGTAAGTAGCTAAACAAAATCAGGTAACCCTCTAGGAAGTACTCACAACCTAACCCCTCTGGTTAATCCAAACAAACACAAGCAAACCTCTGGGATTTACACATAGTCTAACCAATCTATTTCGTCTTTTGAAAAGACTCTATGAGGAATCGGTCACTGTCAATTCCCCATGAGGTCTAGTATCAGTAACTAATAGGAACTCCGAGGAAGCACTCGACATCCAACTCCTCTTATGGCCCGTATCTAGGAACTATAGACACTCTGATTGATCACAACGTCCATACTGATATTGTGTCACAATGTAATAGTAAACAGACACTCTAGAGAAGCCCTCAATGTCCATTCTCCATATGGTCTACTACACCAGGTTCTCAAAGACCTGTGTAATTCAGTCGTACACAAATGATATGTGGATTCAAAAGTAAATCTCAATATCTACTTGGATAAACAATCTATAGCATATCATATCATGTTAGATAATAATCACTCAATAATAAAAATACTAGGAATGGGAAACAAATCAACAACCTAACTTGCAAAGCTATACCAAATAGTCAAAAACAAGAAAACATGGGTAGAACATCCCTAACCTGTCAAAGATAACCCTATTCTCAATAATTCACCTCTATCTAATCAAAAAAGGCATAACATGCAATAAAGGTATAAAAAACATAAACACACAATACCCCATTCTTCGGTATTGGGAACCTTTGCACATAAAATTCAAATAATAACTACGGAATGGCACAGACCACCTCCCCAGACATCATGAGATTGATATATGTGAACCTCAGGACATGAATCACACTAGAACGTCATAGAAATATAAAAACTTTAAAACATTTAACCGAGGCTAACTCATGAGATAGAATAAATCTTGAGATGGTGTTCAAGAAGAAAGGATAACTCATCGAGGTGATTCCAACACAATTGACGGTGGTCGATTCAGAGAACGGATGGCAAGTTGGGGGATCAGAAAAGATTTTTGGTCATACATTTGCTCCTAGATGAGATAGACGGAGAAGAATATTGTTCTGTCGATTAGACGCGACCCAAGTCCATTTAATAAAAAAGAAAGTACACAGTGTATATTTTAAAATTACACGGTGTGTACTTATTTTTCATGCCTCCGCATTAGGCAGTCTTCATGTCACCACACACGACCATGTCCTCAGCCATTACATGTCCAACACACAGTCACCTGTAGCAACTAGGTACACAACATGTACTTAGAAGTAAATAGTGTGTACTCTTGAAATTTCCAGAAACACCTCTTTTTCTCAAAAAAACTATAAATGAAAAAAATACAAGAAAATAAGATCTGGGTTCTTACAAACTTCCCCCTTTAAAGAAATTCATAATTGAATTTCCCTAGAAAGACAACATAGAAGAAGATGAATCCTCAACTGGCACCAGCCGTTATGATCATACATCAGTCTCCCTCTCCTAAGTCTCATCTTATACTCACCCGTACTGCCATATCAGTCGTACCAAGGGAACATACCGGCCATAGAGAACCTTAACATTTCTATCCACAATCCAGATAGGACACTCCTAGAATGATGTATCCACCTCAAGCTCAACCTCCTTGAGTTGGAAGACATGAGACGGGTTTGAGATGTAATGTAGGAGCTGAGAAACGTGGAAGACATCATGCATAGACTGGTACATCTGAAGTAATTACAGCTGATAGACATCCAGTCCATCTCTCTCTAAAACCTAAAATGGCATGACGTACCTCAGCGAAATATTACCCTATCTTATAATCCTCTTGTGTCCCAACCTCGGTCTGACATGAAAAAAACATTATCTCCAACTTCAAAATCTATAGGCCATCTCTTTCGATAAGCATAAGTCTTCTGTCGTGAATGAGTAGTATCCTTCCTCATCAGAAAGGACACTATCTTCTTCTTGGTCACATGAACCAGATGAGGTCCCAACATAGCTACATCTCATACCACCATCCAATATAAGGGTGATTGGTATGGCCTACCATACAAATCCTTATAAAGTTCAATCTAAAAAGTCACTTGAAAATGACTATTATTGGAAAAATTTACAAGAGGTATGTGATTCTCACTAGAACATCAAAAATCTAGGATATCTGCTCGAAGCATGCCCTCAAGAACCTGAACTGTATGCTCGGAGTGTCCATCTGTCTAGGGATGGTATATTGTACTCAAGAGTACCTATGTATCCAAATCCCTGAGAAGTCCCTTCCAGAATCATGATGTAAAACATGAATCTCCATCTTAAATAATGGAGTGTGGAACCCAAATAGACGTACAATCTCTTGGATGAACAACCTTTTCATCTCATCAACACTAAAGGTCTCCTAGATTGACATGAAGTGGGAAACCTTCATGAGTCTATCAAGGATAACCCAAACTGTATCATTCCCTCGAGTCGACCTCAGTAAAACTTTGATGAGATCCATAACGACATCATTCCATTTCAACTCGGTAATGGGTAACTAATAAAAAAGCCCTTCTGGTCACTGATGATATGCCTTAACCTTCTAATAGGTGGAACATCTCAGAAAAAAACCAGAAACATTTATCTTCACACCCTGACACCAATACTGATGACATAGATCTTGATACATCTTGGGGACACCAAGACGAACTGCCCAAACTGAGGAATGAAAGTCTTGTATAAGCTCCTTGCGTATCTCTGCTAGCACCCACATACTTCTATGAAAACACAAGATCTCATCCTTGCCTACTGTCGATCTAGGAATAGGGTCCTCTCCCGACACACTCTCCTACAGGACTAGGCCTTCTGAATCTAATAGCTAACTCATTCTCACTCGATCAAGAAGAGATGAGGTAACAGCAAGAGAAGAATGAAAAGTTTTCACCGTTTTGTCATGCACCTCCAAATGAGAATAGAGATATAAGCTTCCACTCACTGCTAGCCTCTTGAACTGCCTTTATCTGAGTCCTCCTGCTCAACACATTAGCTACAATGTTGCCTTTCCCAGGCATGTAGGGAATCTCAAAGTCAAAAAACTGAAGGTACTCAATCCACCTTCACTATCTCAAATTCAGATAGCACGGAGTGGAGGTATACTTGAGAGAATTCTGGTCGGCGAAGACCACAAAATTCTCTCCCAGAAGATAATGTCTCCAACATCGTAAAGCATGAACAACAACAGCCGACTCGAGATTTTGTGTCGGGTAATTTCTCTGTTGTGGTCTCAATTTCGGAGACCTATATGAAACAATGCCTTATCCCTACATAAGAACTGCTCCCAACCCAATACTTGATGCATCACAATATACATTATAGCTCTTGCATGGCTCCAGAAGAACTAGTACCGATGTGGATGTCAACCACCCTTTTAGATCCTGAAAGGATGACTCACAAGAATCAAACAACAAGTACATCACACCCTTCTTAGTTAGGACTATTCGTGGCATTTATAAGCATGAAAAGTCATGTATGAAACATATATAGTATCCATCCATCCTTGGAAAACTTTTTACCACAAAGAATTTCTTTTTCTACTCCTAGGAAACTACTGCTCTCACTATCTCTAGATCTACTGATACTCTTGTCTCTGAGATAATATGACACATGAAGTGAATCTAGTCCATCCAAAAGTGGCATTTTGATAAATTAACATATAACTGATTCTCTCTCGGAGTATACTAAATGATCTCACGATAGGTAACATGGTCATGTCAAGTGTGAGAGTACCCCAAGATATCATCCATGAAGAGTACCATGAAATAATCCATGTACGAATGGAACACTCGGTCAATCGGTGCCACAATGACTGAAGGTGCGTTCATGAGACTGAACGGCATAACCACATACTTTTATAGACCATTATTGATCTGGAAGGCTATAATAGGTACATCTGATGGTCAAACGCGCAACTGATGATGACCCGATCTCAAGTCAATCTTCAAAAACACCTGGGCTCTTTGAAGATGAAAAAAGAGATCATTAATCCCCGAAAAGGGATATCGGTTCTTAACCATTAACTGGTTCAAAATCCAATAATCCACACAATGTCGAAGGGTACCATCCACATTATTTGTAAACAAGATAGGCGAACCCCCTGGAGAAGTACTGGGTGAAATGAACCCCTTATCCTACAACTCCTCTAACCGTTTCTTGAGCTTATGTAACTATGGTACAACCATCTTTTATGTAGGAATGGACATCATTGTCGCTCCTGGCACATGCTCAATAGAAAATTACACCTCTCACTCCAGAGGAAAACCATAAAGGTCCTCTAGAAAGACATATCTGAAACAATCCACCACTGGAGGAAATTTTATATATGAAGTCCCCTGGTCTTCTAGATACAACTAGAAAACTGGGTTGTAACTCCTCCCAACCCATGATGGTCGGGTCATGATCTACTTGACTGGAAATCCCATTCTCCCTTATGAAGAAATGATCTGCCCAATGGTGATGTAAACCTCACGCTATGATGATAGCAATAAACAACATCCTGGAAGGGAACTAACCAGTCCAGTCTGAGAATGAAATCATAGCCTATAATCTCAAGGTCATAATGGTCCCATAGGAAGTGACACCCACCAACCTCTAGATACACTATCATACACTATCCATTCTTACCCCAAATTGAGTTTCTAACATCAAGATATAAGCATAAGAAAAGATACAGAGCACAAGGCTCTCCACAATAGCAATAGATATAAATCTATTGGAATTCCCAGTATCAAAAAGTGTAGAAGCAAAAATAGAGGAAACTAGGATTGTACCTCGAACGATAGATGGTCTGGGGTCCTTCTCCTGCTGGGGCTCCTCCACTAAAAAATTCTAACCTGCGTTGTGGCTCTATGACCCTGTCTGACCACTCAGAGCTGATCCACCATGTTTTTGATGAAATCCTAGTAACTGACTACCATGTCCATGACCTCCATCTCGGCTTGAATGGCTGGAAGAAATCCAGTTCCAAGACTGGTGAGAAACTAGTGGTGCGGCTCCTAAATGAGGAGTCGTTGAAGAACCCCTGTCACCAGCTACTGGTGAAAATATCTAACATTACCGCTTAAGATGACCCATCTTTCTGCATGATCAACACTCCAGTGGGTCTCTTAGGAGATGGGTCCCAGAATGCCCACTCTTCTCGCACTAGTAGCACACCACTTGGCTACTAGAAGAAGTGTCTCGCCTCCTCGGATCCCCATGCGTAGACTCTATGAGGCACTTCCTGTCGCCAGTAGGATGGATACCAACTCCTAATGTCAAAACTCAATAGTTCACCACTCTAGAATCCCACATATTGGGCTCCGTTATTAGTTCTTGGTTGTCTCTAGAAGTGATGGAATTCATCTAGAATAAGTTCACCTACGATCAGATTTCATGTTAGGGACCATCCTCAAACATCCTTTCCAAGAATAACTCATCACCTTTTGGAATAGGCGTGAAGCATTGAAGCTCTTTGAAATGAGAAGAGTACTCCATGACTGAGAGAGTACCCTGCTCCAAACACATGAACTCTCAGGCTCAATCGGCCCTCAAAGTATCTGTGTAGAATTAGTCATAAAAGGCTTGTTGAAACCCATGACATGCCATAACCTATTGGTGTATCACCTGTTTGATCACATCCCACCATCTATTGGTCGAGTCATGAAGCATATACGTAAAGACATTGACCCTCCTCTCTGGAGGCATCTCCAAAATCTTGAAGATAGAAAGAATGGATTCTAACCATGACTCTACACCCTGAGGTCCTCCTTCCCCAATGAAGGTGGGAGGATGCTACTACTAGAAAACCTATGTGGCCGATTCCATTGAAGGGGAAGGATCCAGTACTCCATGGAAGTTATGTCTAAACCTTATAAATCCCTCTCGGAACTGTGCATCAGCGCCTGTGATTGGAATGATGGTAGGTGAGAAGACTAGCATAACTGGATGGTCCGATGGTAGTCCCTGATCAGCCATATCCAGTGTCTAATCACTGCCCTATAACTGGAGGACAACTGGAGGATGTCTCGGTGGCATGACTCTATGAGGTCTAGTGCACACCATAGATCAATATTAATAGGAATTGAAACATAGAAGTGTTATAAGGGAACAAGAGAAAAAATCATTCAATTTTTTCAATTCCTGGGCACATGGCTTGTATAATGTCTACATCGTATGTTCCCTGAATCCATTACATGGGCATTTACTTCTGCCAACTCACATCGTCTAACACTCGATACACACAACATGTTTTCCTACCACATGGTGTGCACTTGAATCCTCTTGCCCTACTTGAGTTCTTCTACACGGATAATCCACACAGTACTCCTAAAACAAGACTACATAGAGTGTTAGTTCTAGACATGGCGTTTTCTAGACAAACTTTACTAACCTGTGTTAGTCACATGGTTGGTTACATGGATCACTCTATACAGCGTGTTTCATATGGACACAATGTGTACTATAAGGATTCCACCGCCCCATGTTGCTCATTACACAACCGGATACAATGATCATAGTACACAGTGTGTTCAAACATGAAATGGTTTGTATGAATTAAGTTTTATCCATCTGTGTCATTAGTCACACATGTGGACACATGGTCATCACAACACGGTGTGTACATTAGGAACACAACATGATCCAACAATGATTTCCCAACACCGTATCTCTACCCACACAGCCAGTGCCACTGTTAGAGACTACACAGCGTGTACATACAGTACATGAGATCTACTTAAAAAAGATGTTCCTTCCTTAATAGAAGGACCCATGGCATGTATTTATCGTTACACGTAGTGTATTCTGGGGTTTTTTTACAGTAAGCCTCATAAACTACTCTGAAACCCAGAAAAACCCTGAAACGAACATTAAATGGCCAAATTTTTATCTTTGAGGGCCTATACTCCACGAAAATCAATGTTTAACATCTTAAACATGTCATACACAAAGAATAAAAATACAATGATCCACCAATTTTCAATCCATGAGGGCCCATAACACCTTAAGGACCAATTTTTGGCATACATTTAAACAAAACCGTACACAAACGAATACCATATCAAAAGAAGGTATTCTATCAAGGAATCTATAACAAGAGCATACATATCTTACAAAAAATCTATCACTATGACATGAAATCACTAATTCATCTTAAATGGCATGTCAAGAGTGCATGACATGTGATTTCTGAAAGTTCCTATATGATGCATGAGATGGAATACTCTCATATCATCAGGTTGTGAAGGAATAGAACCTAAAAAATACAAATAATAATAGCACAAAACATGTGAATCACCCACTAGTGAAATCAAATCAACTGTTAAAATTTCAAAATTAGAAAAATATCAATAACGAGATAAATGGGGTTTTTCCTATACATTGGTTAACTACTCCTGGGAAAACTTATTACCAAGTAATTATTTCCTTCTTATCTATGGCTATAGACTCCAAATAGTAAATCAAGAAGAAAAGAATTCATTTGATACCACTTTGTAATGTCCTGCTTCCGAAAGTTGCCCAGAGGAGCCCCGTACCCGGTTGGTCGCATGGCCTCAAACACATTTCACAAAATCATAGAGGTTCCTGACTAATTGTGAGGGCCATGGGTGTGATAGTGGGGGAACTATTTCCTCATTGGCCAATTAACATAGCGAAAGTAAAACAAATAACAATAGCGGAAGAAATAATAATACCATACCAAAAGTATGCAGTGGATGTAATATACAATTGGAGCTCAAATATATAAAATATAAATGATATATATGTCTTTGAAAGTGGCCAAAAAATCACAATGCTAGAATACATTACTAAAAAAATGTACAAAATAAAAGTATCAAATATATTTATAGCACCAAAAGCCTCAGCTTGGTCCCATGCTCCCCATCTCCATAACAATCATGTAACTGAAGTAGAAGGGCACTTGGACTTATCTATACCTGCAACAATATAATCTTTATTGTCCCATAAGCATGAACCAAATAGGGTGTGAGACAAATCCCAGTAGACAACCACATAGAGATTTGTGCCTAACAGTCAGTGAATATATATGGAAGGAAATAAACAATATGACGCATAAGACAAGGAAGTACACATAATAACTATCCTACAAATTCAATTGCATTCATTTTCATATATCTAGTAAGTAGCTAAATAAAAGCAGCTAACCCTTTGGGAAGTAATCACAGCCTAAACCCTCTAGTTCAACCAAAAAAAAACAAGAAATCCTATGGGAAGTACACAAAGCCTTACCCCTCTAGTTCAGCTTTAGCAAAGACACTCTGAGGAAGAACTAACCATCAATTTCCCCTGTGGTCCTATATCAGAAACTAATAGGCACTCTGAGGAACCAATCAACATCCAGTTCCCACTGTGGCCCGTATTGACGAACTATATACACTCTGAGGGAGCACAAAGTCCACCCCCATATGTTCTCGCAATGTAACAGTATATAGACACTCTAGAGAATCCCTAAACCTCAATTCTCTTTATGGTCTAATACACCAGGCTCTCAAGTCCCCGTGTAAGTCAGTCGTGCACAGACGATATGTGGTAGCCAATGTAAAACTCATGAACTACATGGATAAACAATCTATAGCTAATCATAGCATTTCAGTTAATAATCACTCCATCCTAACAATACTAGGCATGGAAAATAAAGAAGCATCCTAATAGGCAAAGCTAGACCAGATTGTCAAAAACAAGAAAATATGGGAAAACCATCCATAGTTTGAAAAAGATAACCCTATTCTCAATAAGTAACCTATATCCAAACAAACGAGGCCTGGCAGGAAATTATAGAGCTAAAAACTCTAAACACGCAGTACATCGTTCTGGGGTATTGGGTACTTTTACACATAAAATGTAAATACTAACTATGAAAAGGCCCAAACCACCTACCTTGGAATAGTGAGATCGATATATGTGAATCTTGGGCCTTAAACCACCTTATAATTCCATAAATCTAAAAAAATGTTAAAACGTTCAATCAAGGATAACTTGTGAGAGAGAAGAAATCATAAGATGGTGTTCAAGAAGAAATGAGAACTCCCTGAGGATATTATAGTGCAATCAGCGATGGTCTATTCAGAGAAAATATGATGAGTTGGATGATCAGAGATGATCTGTGGCTATATGGTTACTTTTAGATGAGAAAGACAATGAAGAATATGGTTCTGTCGATTAGACATGACCCTGGTCTATTTAATAAAAAAAGTACATGGTGTGTATTTTAAAAGTACACGGCGTGTACATTCCTTTTTCGGCCTCCACATTTAGCTGCTTGTAGATCACCACACACTACCATGTGCTCAGTCATCACACGGCTAGAACACAGTCACCAGTGGCAACCGGGTACACAGCGTGTACTTAAAAGTACACAGCGTGTACTCCTAAAATTTTTAGAAACTCCTTTTTTTTCTCGAAAACTACTAGAAAATAAAAACTGACCTAAAAAGAAGATCTGAGTTCTTACAAAAAGACTATTTCTATAATGAAAATCTCGTAACATTTTAAGGAAAAAATCCATGAAATTATATGGATAATATTTTAAAAATCATAAGGTTTAATTATGGAAAATGTAAGAATATTTTATCCACATAAGTATTGTTTTTTATTGTTTAAAATTCATCTTGGTTTGTGTCGTCATTACATGTCTCTATTTAAGAAATACCTCGAGTAGGGTGGGGAGAATAGAACACCATTAATATATTATTTTAAAATAATAATATTTGAAAATCATATATGGTATCAAATAAGAATAAAATATATATTTATAGGTACTTCACATCCTAGAGAGAAATATAAAAAAATATTTTATCATTAATGATTTATAATATAATATATCATTTATTATTTTTAAGAAAGGATATTAAAGATAAGATGATCTTTGGGGAAATTAAATTACCTATAAATAGAGAAATTCCAAATTCAAAAGGCATATAAATGAAAAGTTATAATTTATGTGTTTTGATTCAGTATATAAATATCCCAATTGGATACTTGATTTAATATATATATATAAAAATGGTTTTTGAATTAATATATATTAATGATTCATACATAAATTATACTCACTCATTCAAATATTTTATATAACATGAACAGTGATTGTATTGACTCATATAGATAAATCATACATTTTCTTTTTTCTTCAATGATTCATAAATATGAGATATTATAATAATATTTCAAAAACATATCCATACTCAAGGATATTAACATAAGGAATCTATTTTATCTAACATGGCTTAATAAATCAAAATATTCAAAGAAACAATATTATCATTATTTTTTAAGACACCATCCACTATATTAATTGAATATAACTTCAACATACATCATTGATGATTTTATACACTCTATTATCAAAAAAACACATCCTATAATGTTTTAAATTAAACCAATTTAATATATATTTTCAAAAAATATAATACACAACATCAACCCAAAGATTATCTCATTGTATTTCCTTTTTATTTATAGTTATTGAAAAATGTAAATATGTGTATATTGATTTATGTGTATTGAAGAAATAATATAAAAAATTAAAATGGAGATCATTCTATCAAAATGGATAAGGTTAAAGAAGATTAATGGGGAGAAATCTATAATTCAAAGATTTTGGTGGGTAACCAACATGTGATATAAAATTTATTATGTATCATTGTTGTCTAAAACATTTCCTAAGAATATGAAGGTGTATGATAGTGAAACTAGGGTAATAAAACTTATAGAGATGTGGTAAAAAAATGATAAAAATATATTTAAAGACTTAGTGAAATACGAATGGAGTTATTGGGGGATCCATCTCATTATTACTATGTATGATGGACACTAAAATTAGTGAGTAACTTATCTTTGATGAAGACTAGAATTGTTTGAGATTATAACTGAAATTATTATGGAATTTATGTTTTTAAAATACTCTATCTTGAGTATTTAGGTACTAAAACATAATTTTCAGTTACCTAAAGATGCATGGGATTATTATTATAATACACATTTTAATTTAATGAAGATATGAGTTAATATTAATTTTATATAAGGATAGATATAATTGGAAGAATTCAAACATTAATTAAAAGATATTATATATTTTTGTATTAGTGTAAAAAATAGATAAGTCATGATCTACCAATGGATGAATTTTCCGTAATTAAGTCTCATTAGATTATTCATCATCATTATTTATGATGTTTGTAAAGATCATCCAATATAGTTATTTAAAAATTGAAAGTGGAATAAGGTTATAAGTATCATTCTGAATCATTGTATGGATAGATCTCTTGAATTTATAAGGATCATATTTAGTACATTGAAAAAGGTTAATTATAAATCTTATAAAAATACATGATCTAAAAAATTATAATTTTTTGTAGTATAATCATCATGAAACCTTCTTTAATCATCATTTTTCTCTCTTTAAGTGTCAACTAAAACTATTTTATAATTATTTCTAACCCTATTATAGAAAATAGAAAATGAATGGAAATGTAATGATCATTCATTTATATTAATGGATAATCTATTACTTCATAATGTTTTTTAACCTTAATTAACTTTTAATCCATGAAATTATAACAAATTTGATAATATTGGTGAAATATGTTGGATGAATGTTCTGTTTTGTGAACTATATTCTACAGAATAAAGGAATATCAGATGATGCAAATTTTTTCCTCCGTTCTCTAAAAATCCTGAATTTATGTTGAGATGTGATTCAAGTATAATTTGAGTAATATGAAATTAATAATATAGTAGATCAATACATAATTCAACAATTATATTCAAATGAAAATATTTGAAAAACATCATCGGTGATCAATAATTAACATAATATGTTAATATTGGAATTATTTTTCATAGAATAAAATATCATAAAAAACATTTCTGAATAATGATCGATAAATGAGGAACGAAATATTAATTCAAATGAAATGTTATAAAATATGATGAAGTCAATTGGGTAATAGAAATTAATCCAAATGAAGAAATTCTAGATTTAAAAAATATATAAATACAATTCCAATATTCATATATTATTCCCCATGATTGAGGCATTTACAATATTTTAGAAAGCATAGAAATTCAATGGGATATTCCTCATCCAAAATATGTTGTTATTTATTTTTATGTATCACTAAAATAAAACTTAAATATAGATCATTTTTATACTATTTATAAGAAAAAGAAACCCAAGTGAAATGAATGAATATTGTGTAGTATTTTTTCATAAAATTTATACGAGAAGGAAAGAAACAATTGTATTACTATATATTATAGTGGATACACCATTTTTATGTGGTTAAAATAGTTATATATTTTAACATAGGATCATTGTGCATGTGAATTTTCTCATGAAAAAAATATTTCATGAAGTTTTTATTGAAAGAATAAAAATATGAACCAAATGTTTTTTGATGTATTCGTATTAAAAATGTAATGGCTATATAGAAATGTTGGGGGAGTGTATTTGGAAAGATTTATAAATATAATGATAGTAAATATTGAGTGTAATGTATATAGAAGCCAATTTTGTGAACTTAAATTCCTACTAAATAATAATTATAAGACAAGTTTATCTTGTGATGAAGAGATGGCCATCAAGGCATCGAAGAAGAAAATAAAAGAATGATAATAAGGGTAGAATGATATTAAACAAAATTTTTTGATACATAGTATCATATACTAAATAACTATCTAATGAAAAAGAAGTGGGTAGGGCTGATAGGAAAAAATTATATATATCATCTCCTTATATTCAACTTTATTATATTTTATGGTGAGGAAACCCAAGGTGAAATTTTCCAATAATAAATATACTGAATTTTATGAATATAGACAAGGTTTGATGGTGTGTTTTTTTAATTAAATGGAATTTAAATTATATGAATTTAGGAAAGAGATCATTTTATTAAATAAAGTTACATTTTGAGATAGCATGTTGATTTTCATAGAATGCATGGATGTATTTGAATGCTAGGGAGATTCTAGTATAATTATCGAATAACAGAGTAAATAATTAACTTGTGTAATATAGGGAACACTAACCAAAGTAAAAAATTAAGATTGATTCATGATGCTAACATCCATGAAAAATTAGAGTTGGTGAAAAAAATATATGAGGATATTATATAAATCTAGGAAATTTAAATCATTTTAAGATGTAGGTTTACAGAATCATGGTCAAAACATGTAAAAACATATTATCCATTTTTTAATATGTCCATACACTGCATCTTCTATGTCTGATTAGGAAAATAATAAATTATATATTTACATACTAATTAGAGGAATATTTTTAAATTCCAATGGTGGATAAAGGTTATAAAAGTTAATTGGAATTTTCTAAAATAATTTTAGACACTTGATTCACCGAAAATCATAGGTGGCTGAGTCAATCCTATGAGGTTTTTTATATTTGTATTAGATCCCAAGGTTCCCTTATAATTTATGAAAAAACATTTTTTCCATTTTGTTTTTATTATAATTTCTTGGTGATAATATTTTAAATGGAAGTGACATAGATAATAAAATTGTGTAAATTCATGTTATAAAAAACAATGAATAATCAATATAAGGCATATAAAAATAAAAAATATAAAGGGGCTAAAAAGATAATGAATAATCCAAAAGTAAAATATCAATAAAATTTATCCAATGTGTTTCAAAATGGTAAGTTTTCAATGACTATGTCTATTGATGATGATTCATAAGATGAATTTAGTTCAAATTGTAAATAGATTTGTATTGTAAAATTAAATAAATTCCATTAATATGAGGTTCGAAACTACAAAGAAAAAATCTATTATATTTTTTTTAAATAATTTAGTTTATATAGGAATTATATAATGAAAAATTTATTGTTGATATAAGATGATAAAGTAATTAAAAAATAATTATTATGATATTTTTTAAAAATACAACACAATATTCAATGAGAAAAAATATAAAGAGTTCTTCCTTCAAATCAATAGACAAATTTATAAAGAGTTTATCAAAAATCGTAATACATCATTGATGAGAACTTCAATACCTAAGAAATCAGTGAAAAGAAGATCAAGGCTCTAGATTGATCAAATAAAATATTATAGATGTTAATAATTGTCCTTAGTATATTAAATAAAGAATCATAATTAAGGTTGATATAATTTTTAATAAAGTACTAACTATTATAAATGTTAAACTAAATGATTAAGAATGAATTGGTTGAGATATCAGACAATGCAATGGTATAGAAAAATAATCAATATATAAGATGGCATTAATTGTAAGTAAAATCGAGGAAACTTGAATCAATAAAATTTAGAACCCCCTTGTAATGCCCCGACCCCAGTTACCCAGAGTCGGTGCATTATTGTGTAACATTGGCATGATCACAAAAGATCAAGTCTCGACTGATAGATTAGTTTAGTAGCCTTGGAAACACTAGATACATTCATAAGTCTTACATTACATCATAAAGTGAAACAAAACTACAACAACATCTTGTCATCATATCCCCTCATACAATCCCTGCAGGTTATTCATAATATACTTCTTCACATCCTGGAAAAATTAAAACAATCGAAGGGGTGAGCTCTGATGCTCAGTAAGAATTATGATATAGAAGAAGATTTCATAAATAAACATTAACATTTAAGGAAATGTATAACTAAAACAAAATACCTTTAAACTTGAACTTCAACATAATCTAGAAAAAATCAAATGAAATAATGCCATTTAATTATTCACATGGATATTCTACTAGTCAAATAATCACATTCAATATCAACAACCACTTTCATAATGATGGAATGCATAATGCCAGATAATCATAACCACGTAGCCAAGGCCTCGTGCCAAGGCTACAAATTAGATTTTTTGAAGGCCTCATGTCAAGACACAAGTTTGTCTCATGAGACCTACCGATGCATCGAGGAGCTATAGCAGGCTCCACCCGTCACTTATTGAATCCAATGCATTCCTCATATGAATAGGTTTAAACATATCATAAACCATAACATAATCGTATCACAGAAAACATGCATAAAGGAAACATAAAATTTCCATATATCAATCACAAGATATCAATACAACACATTGATATAATAAAAAATTTATCAAAACCATTTTCAATAAAAAAATAAAATAAAATTAAAACATGGTATTTATTTTTCATTTAAAAAAAGTTATGGCTTGTAGCGGAAGCCGAAACTCAAATAATGGTCACGGCGGCGGAGAAGTTGTTGTCGCCGCATACGTACGACAAGAAAAACATTTCTTTTTGTCGTTTAGTAAAACGCTTCGTATAAAAATATTCCTTTTGAATAAATGTAAAAGTCAAAGGGGTTTATACACCGTATAAAAGAAATTTGTGTATAAAACAAAATATGCCTCAATGAATGGAGATTGAGATGAAGTCCCTTACAAAGATCATTTTTTAAAATAAAATAGATCTATTATGTGTATTCACTATAAGTAAACACAAATAAAGTAAAAATACAAGATAGGACATAATAATATCATGACATAATTTAAAAGTTGGAGATTAACCCAAAGAATGGAAATTGGGTTAAGAAGTTCCCTTACCTCTTGTCCGAATTGACTCGAACCTTATTTAACCTCCTGAATAATAAACTAGAGTTAATTTATAATTTCTTAAGAACCTTTTTCAAGTTTATTATTCCTTTTATAACACTTATTACCATGTTATGAACATTATGTAATTATTTATTTTAATAATGGTCGTTTTGTCGATCTTTGGTACTTGAGTCAAAAATAAACTTTTTATAATTACAAGTTGTTCATGTGGTAAAATATCCATTATATCCAGAATTATAATAATGATTTGGATATAATATATATCATATATTTCTAGTATATAAATTCATTCATAATATTACGTAACATTTAGAGGTAAGAAATGAAATGCACCGTTCATGGAGACGGTAAGCCATACGTACAGATGAATGCTACTTTCATTTCTATTTCGTATTTAATGGAATGAAATAATAATTATATAAAGGTGTATTATAATTCCTATATAATATCATATATAATATCATTTACTCCATCCTTTATACGTCCCACATATGTCATTAACGATTCAAATCACTTTGAGGGGGCGGTAGTCCGCACTTCCTAAAATGAAATTATCGCATTTACCCATAATGGAAATCATAAAGGTATGCCATAAATGAGAAATAAAGAAGCATAAGGAAAACATAAACATAATATATATATCATATATGAAAAAATTGTCATCATAATGGCCACCATGAGAGGTGTTAAAAGAATATTGAACAATCATCGTTTCATGAGGCAGTAATTCGCCACCCACAGAAACAGTATGTTCATTAACCATTAGACGAAGCTATGTGTAAGTGTAAATAACATCCTTCTCATTAAAACATCCTAGTGTATTTTATATACTGTTTTTGTTACAAAATAAAGGAATAAAAAGAGTTTAAGGGGTTTGAGAAGCAAAATAAAACAAAATAACATAAAAGAAGACATTACCTTAAAATCGGGTAACTCTTTTTTATTTGAGCCAAAGGATTCCTTGAGAAGACTTATGCCCAAATTGAGGATTCTAGGAGTAACAGAGGTAAGTTTAGAGAGTATTTGGGAAGAGTTTGGTCTAGACAAATTGATTTGATGGTGTGAATAAGGTGGTAGAGGTGGGTCCTTTTATAAGAGGAGAGGAGGGGCACTCTTGGAAAGTTATGAAATGTTATATTATTGTGAAATGATTTTCGGATTTAAAAGTTCCCACAATTATGTATTTAGAAGTTAAGGTGATAAGGGTTCTAAATCTACTCATCCAATTCGTTTTTGACAAGTGTAAGTCTTATAGTTTACATTATCTTTTCTTTTTATTTAAATAGTTAATTAATGAGGTAATCGTTTCATCATCATGGTGTGATAAATAAATTTATTTATTTAATTTATAAAAATTATAAAAAATTACCATGATGTAGTAAATATTTATAGATTTCAAATGAATATTTATAGTCTAAAATTTAACTTATATAACCCCATGTAACAATTGTTTTAGTAAAACAACACATGTTTGTGACAATTTTATTTTTACTTTAAATAAAAAGTTATTAATGTCCCTTTCTTACCCAAGTGGGTCCATGGGGTCCCCAAGTTGACCCATGGATTGTCTTGGTCGTCCATGACACATCAAATAAGGGTAGGACAAGTGTCAAGATATTTTTATATTTTTATAATATCATTTTTACCTTAAATTTCACTAATTACCTTTAATCGCGATTAATAGAACTTAAAAGTTACTATTCACCAAAAATTATTTTAATCCCATTGAACCAAATTTTACTTCCTAATGACAATTATGTATGTCAAATTTTTTAAATTCAAATCATAGAGGTGGTAAATTTTCATTTAAACGAAAAATCAGTTTTTTGATTACCACTTAGTGGTTTCACTATTCATCAAAAATTGAAGTTTTTCAGAAAAATACCAAAAATCCACCCTAAGATATAATTGATATTCTTAATTCAAAAATTATTTCTATTTTAGAAAATTTCAAACATATAAGTTTCATTAATTAAGTTTATAATTAATTCTCGTTGTCAAAACAAATAGCGTGTTTTTAAGGAACAATATCAATCCCAAGATTGACAATTGTTTATGTCAAATTTCAAAGTGAAATTAATTCTAATGACCACCATTGGATAAAATGGTAAAAATATATTCTAATTATAGTTTAAAACCACTAAATATTATAATTTATCACTATAAATTATTTTGATTAAAAAAGTTGTTTTTAAGTATTTTTTTCTTTTCATAGAAAATTGGAAGTTCTCAATAAATTACAAAAAATTCAACTTAGGATAATTTAGATATTTAGAATACAAAAATGAAATCCATTTTAAAATATAATGTTAAAATAATTTCTAAAATTTGGTATTAATATTCATAACGTCTACTTTGATTGGTCGTGGTGTGTTAGGATCTCGAACTTGCGTACAATGCAAGCTATTACATTATTGAAAGAGAAGCATATCATGAAAGCTCGGGGTGTTACATTCTACCCTCCTTCAATAAATTGCATCCTCATAATTTGAAAATGTGCTTTGAAAATAAAAGGTTGAAAATAGAAAATACCTTTGTGGAAAACCCATATCGGAAATAGGGTTAATAAAAATATAACTTTAAAAGAAAGAAAGAGAAGTATAAAGGTCTCCCGAGGGAGACCATACTATGATTATATGAAAATATGGATATAGAGGAGAAAAAAACCATCATGGTTTGATGTAGAGTTGTAGAAAACAATATTAGGAGAAAGTTAACTACAAGAAAATCACAATCTTGTGATTGGTTAAACGATCATTGATTCCCCAAAAGGAAAAGTTAACTGACAATGTTTTTGTTTTAAGTTACCTTTCATAAAGTTGAGGAATTTATTTAGGAGATTTACTAAGAACGTAAGGAAATATACATACTTGTCATATAGACTTTCATTCTTTAATAAATATTTACCAAAAACCCATCTTTCATTCAAAAAGATAATAAAACCCAAAAATATTATATTTATCTTAATCGTACAAGGTTCAAAATATAAACACAAACCATTTAAATTAGGAAAACTATTTTGTAATAACCAGGGACTTCCAGTATTCTAGTGGTAGGTAATAAAGGCATGTCGCACTATGGTTGTTGGTTCGATTCCTACAGCTTTGTTTGACACGACGGGTTATCCCCTGACATGCAAGTTGTCCTTTTTCTAAAACTATAGTTTATGATATTACATAAATAATATTAAGAAATGTTTTAACCTTAATCCATATTATCCAAAGTTCAACTTAATCCATTCCAAACATTATAGTTTTCCAAAATACTTCTGTCCAGACATTCTCTAAAAGGTCTCTAAATTCCAAAATCAATTCCCAAAACATAGTAAAGTTTATCTTATTGTCACATACTAAAAATATGATTACCTTCATCATATTAAAACCTTATTGAAAACAAACAGTACTGCAGTAAAATTTTTATATATATCATATTATTCTTATAACCATAATATAGTTCATGAGTCCAAAAACATAAATACAGTAATTATTCAACTTCATCTGTAGTAACAACATAAGCTTGTCCTTGATCCCTTGTCCTTTTCTGAGGTAATTTTCCCTGACGCTTAGGACATTAATTTTCATAATGCCCCATTTCCCTGCAATTATAGAATTTAACATTGATATCCTCTTTCTTTCCCTTGCAATCACGAGCCTGATGACCTTTTTCTCCACATTTATAACAAACTCCCATTCCTTTTAGGAAAGTACCAGGGTGATTCTTCCCACAATTATAACATAATGGAAAATCCTTCTTTCCCTTTTCCCCTTTATCTATCTCTTGATCCACCGTTCTCTTCTTCTCTTTATTTAATTTTTTGTCATAAGACTTAGAGAATTCATTTTCTGTCTTGATATAACATGAGACTATATCTTCGTACGATGAGAAGGTTTGTGAGCCTAATGATCAACGGAAAAATGGTTTTAACCCATCAAAGAAACGATCAATCTTACTTCATGGGATATGTATATAATCTAGGGCATGCCTCTTTAACCTTGTAAAGTTAGCCTCATACTTTGCAACATTCTCATCCTCCTTCTGCCTTAGACTCAGAAATTGCCTTTCCATATCTTCTTGATGGTCATGTGGAAAGTATTTTTCTAAGAACATTTCCTTAAACTCCCTCCATTCTATAATTGATAATTCTTCATCTTCCTTTTTGTTTTGAATCAGCGACCACCATTTATCGACATCTCCAATGAGGTTGTAAACTGCCATGACAACCTTCTCCCTTTCGCTACTCCCCAAGGCATGGAATATTTTCTCTAAGGAGTTTATCCATTGCTCAGATACTGATGGATGTGTACCCCCATTAAATGTTTGTGGTTGTTGCCTCATGAAGTGGTCTAACATTGATCCATCGCATTGTAGATCAGGGTTCTTTATACGAGTAAGGTTATTATTCATAACCAGAGTGAGTTGTCCCAGTATGGTGATAAGCTGATCAGCACCAGTCGTATCACCAACTCCATTATAATTATCTTGAGTAGGAGGGAAATACCTACATGGAGTGCATGCATTGATATAGTTTCCATTCCTTCCACTAGGCACCATTTCTAAACAATGTCATAAACTAGATTAGTTTATAAATCAAAAAACATAATAACAAACTTGCAAAACACTTCACATATATTGAACTGTTTATGGATATAATCCATAATCATAAAAATGTTTTCTTTGAGGAAGTATATACTCATAAACCCTTCATAATGGTTTGTAAAGAAAATGATAATTAACCTAAGCATATCCCCCAGGAGTGTCATAACCAAGAGTGCAGCAAGGCCCGTTGTCATGCACTAGTTCCCGTTTGAGTCTAGCTCAAAGCAGTGTTTTCAGGTTTCACCCCTAGGTACGTTTGTGTCAGATCCACCTCTACCTGCTCATATCCATACAGGGATGTATTTCTCGGAAAACTCACAAAATCTCCGTAATTCCAAAATTCTAGGAAGTTCTTCTATACTAATCCTCAAAGTCTATCTTAGGGCTATGTGCTCTAATCAGAGTTTATCTAAATCTATCTTCCAAGGTTAGTACTAAAATGCCTCTGATACCAATTGTAACGCCCTGACCCCAGTTACCCAGTGTCGGTGCATTATTGCGTAACATTTTCATGATCACAAAAGATCAAGTCTTGAAAGACTGATTAGTTTAGCAGCCTTGGAAACACTAGATACATTCATAAGTCTTACATTACATCATAAAATAAAACAAAACTACAACAACATCTTCTCTTCATATCCCCTCATATTATCCCTATAGGTCATTCATGATATACTTCTTCACATCCTGGAAAAATTAAAACATTGGAAGGGGTGATATCATATTCTTAGTAAAGATAACGATATAGAGGAAGCTTCCATAAATAAACATTAACATTTAAGGAAATTTATAACTAAAAAATCCTTTTAAACTTGAACTTCAGAATAATATGGAAAAAATAAAATGAAATAATTCCATTTAATTATTCACATGGATATTCTACTAGTTGAATAATCACATGCAATATCAATAACCACTTTCATAATGATGGAATGCACAATTCCATACTATCATAATCATGTAGCAAAGGCTTCGTGCCAAGACTTCAAATAAGATTTTCTCAAGGCCTCGTGCCAAGACACTAGTTTGTCTCATGATACCTACTGATGCATCAACGAGCTATAGCGGGCTCCACCCGTCACTTATTAAGTCCAATTCATTCCTCATATGAACAGGTTTAAACATATCATAAACCATAACATAATCGTATCACATAAAACATGAATAAAGGAAACATAACATTTCCAAATTTCAATAAAAATATATCAATACAACACATTGATATAATAAAAACATTATCAAAACCATTTTCAATAAAAAAATAAAAGAAAACTAAAACTTGGTATTTATTTTTCATTTAAAAAAAGTTATGGCTTGTAGAGGAAGACAAAACTCAAGTAATGGTCACGGTGGCATAGAATTCGTTGTCGCCGCATACATACAACAAGAAAAATATTCATTTTTGTCATTTCGTAAAACTCTTCATATAAAAAGATTACTTTTGAATAAACTTAAAATTCAAATGGGTTTATACACCGTATAAAAGAAATTTTTGTATAAAACAAAATATGCCTCAATGAATGGAGATTGAGATGAAGTCCCTTACAAAGTTCATTTTTTTAAAATAAAATAGATCTATTATGTGTATTCACTATAAGTACACATAAATAAAGTAAAAATACAAGATAGGATATAATAATATCATGACATAATTTAAAAGTATGAGATTAACCCAAAGAATGGAAATTAGGTTAGGAAGTTCCCTTACCTCGTGTCCAAATTGACTCGACCGCTCTTTAACCTCCTGAATAATAAACTAGAGTTAATTTATAATTTCTTAAGAACCTTTTTCAAGTTTATTATTCCTTTTATATCACTTATTACCATGTTATGAACATTATGTAATTATTTATGTTAATAATGGTCGTTTTGTCGATCTTTGGTACTTGAGTCAAAAATAAACTTATAATAATTACAAGTTGTTCATGTGGTAAAATATTCATTATATCCAGAATTATAAAAATGATTTAGATATAATATATATCATATATATCCAGTATATACATTCATTCATAATATTACTTAACATTTAGAGGTAATAAATTAAATGCACCGTTCATGGAGATGGTAATCCGTACGTACGCATGAACGCTACTTTCATTTCTATTTCGTATTTAATGGAATTAAATCTTAATGATATAAAGGTGTATTATAATTCCATTATAATATAATATATAATATCATTTACTCCATCCATTATATGTCCCACAAATGGCATTAACAATTCAAATCACTTTGAGGGGGCGACAGTCCGCACTTCCTAAAATAAAATTATCACATTTACCCATAATTGAAATCATAAAGGTATGCCATAAATGAGAAATACAGAAGCATAAGGAAAACATAAACATAATATATATATATCATATATGAAAAAATTATCATCATAATGGCCACCATGAGTGGTGTTAAAAGAAAATTGAACAATCATCGTTTCGTGAGGCAGTAATTCGCTACCCACAGAAACAGTATGTTCTTTAACCATTAGACGAAGGTATGTGTAAGTGTAAATAAAATCCTTCTCATGAAAACATCCTAGTATATTTTAGAAACCTGTGTTGTTACAAAATAAAGGAATAAAAATATTTTAAGGGGTTGGAGAAGAAAAATAAAACAAAAGAACATAAGATAATACATTACCTTAAAATCGGGTAACTATTTTTGATTTGAGAAAAAGGCTTCCTTGGGAAGACTTCTGCACAAAGTGAGGCTTCTAGGAGTAAGATAGGGAAGTTGAAAGAGTATTTGGGCAGATTTTGTCTGAGACAAATGGATTTGATGGTGTGAATAAGTTGGTAGAGGTGGGGGCCTTTTATAAGAGGAGAGGAGGGGCACTCTTGGAAAGTCATGAAATGTTATATTATTATGAAATGCTTTTCGGATTTCACATATTCCAAAATTATGTATTTCTAAGATAAGGAGATAAGGGTTCTAAATACACTCATCCAATAAGTTTTTTACAAGTTTATGTCTTAGATTTTACATTATCTTTTCATTTTATTTAAATCGTTAATTTATGAGGTAATCGCTGCATCATCATGGTGTGATAAATAAATTTATTTATTTAATTTCTAAAAATTATAAAAAAATTACCATGATGTATTAAATATTTTTAGATTTACAACTAATATTTATTGTCTAAAAGTTAACTTATATAACTCTATGTAATAATTTTTTTTAGTAAAACAACACATGTTTGTGACAATTTTATTTTTACTTTAAATAAAAATTTATTAATGTCATTTTCTTACCAAAGTGGGTCCATGGGGTCCCCAAGTTGACCCAAGGATTGTCTTAGTTAGACATGACTCATCCAATAAGGTTAGGACATGTTTCAAGATATTTTCATATTTCTATAATATCATTTTTACCTTAAATTTCACTAATTACCTTTAATCGCGATTAATAGAACTTAAAAGTTACTATTCACCAAAAATTATTTTAATCCCATTGAACCACATTTTAATTCCTAATGACAATGATGTATGTCAGATTTTTGAAACTCAAATCACAGAGGTGGTAAATATTCATTTAAAAAAAATCAGTTTTTTAACTACCACTTAGTGGTTTCACTATTCATCAAAAATTGACGTTTTTCTGAAAAATACCAAAATTTTAACCGAAGATATAATTGATATTCTGAATTCAAAAATGATGTCAATTTTATAAAATTCCAAACATATAAGTTTAATTAATTAATTTTATAATTAATTCTCATTGTCAAAAAAAAATAGCGTGTTTTTAAGAAACAATATCAATCAAAAGATTGACAGTTGTTTAAGTCCAATTTTAAAGTGAAATTAATTTTAATGACCACCATTGTATAAAATTGTAAAAATATATTATAATTATACTTTAAACCCAATCAATAGTATAATTTATCACTATAAATTATTTTTATTAAAAAAGTTGTTTTTAAGTATTTTTTTTCTATTCATAGAAAATTGGAAGTTCTCAGAAAATTACAAAAAATTCAACTTAGGATAATTTTGATATTACAAATACAAAAATGAAGTCAATTTTGAAATATAAAATTTATATAATTTCAAAAGTTGGGTATTACTATTCATTACGGCTTATTTTATTGGTCGTGGTGTGTTAGGATCTCAAACCTGCGTACAACGCAAGCTATTTCATTATTGAAAGAGAAGCGTATCCTGAAAACTTGGGGTGTTACACCCCCATATATATTTGATAAGTAATACATCACTAAATAAATCATAAATTAGTTTTGATTATAATAAATATTTAATTGTGGGAATTAAGAGCTTGAAATCATCTGAAGAGTCATCCACCTCGTGCTTGATGAAAAAGTTATCACATAACGTAGAATAATATATTTATATGAAATATGTTTTAAATTATCTGGAGATTTTAAATAAACAACTATAAAAATGTAGCTGGTGAAAAAATTCATGAAATCCATGACATCATTAAGGTTGAATATATGAATTTCTGAGAAGAGAAACCTCAAAAATAGTTCCCAAAATATCATTATTTCTACCTAAAGACGTTAACGGATTTAACATATAAAAACTATATATAGAGGAAAATAAGGAATGTTTATAGGCCACGTATAGTGTTTTTGGATTTATATGAATATGAAAATTTATATCTAATATAAAATTAATATATACAGATGTTATATAAGGCCTGATTCCAGATTGTTTTGAGATGATCTTCTAAAAAATCTTCATGTATAAAATAAAACATTTTATATAAAGAGAAATATCTATACCTAATAAATTTATTTGAATATTTTGATAATTTTAGGGAAGAATAAATTGTAAGTATTTTCTATTATTATTATTATTATTATATATTAATATATTATAAATATTATGATATTTTAAATTTAAAGCCAAAATAAAAAATGAACCTGGAGATGAATGATGAAAAATATGCATTGGGGGGAACAAAATAGAATAATGATAAATCAATCACTCTAATTGTGTCATAAAAAAATATATAAATTATGTTCTATAAGTAATAAAGATATTCATCAATTATTTTAATAGATTCCACATCTTTTTTCATTATAATATGCCTAAAAACACCGAATTTAAGGGATATACGTGGGATTTAATATGAGTAAATTTTGGATAAAGGAATAAAACTTCTGTAGATATTTACATTCCTAATAAAGAATATAAATTTCATAATAGGATTCCATGTATAGGTACCTAAAATACTGTAATGATGTGTGTTGAATGTTTATGGAGGTTGAAAACAATGATATTAACTATCTGACATGGCTATCATTACAATATATATTGATTAAATATTTTGGTACAAAAAAACGATACTACTAGTATAATGAATACATTTATGAATAAGGTGTGTAAAACTATAAATAAGTCTTAATATGTTTCAAAATAATTTATTACAATATATCTAGCATAGTTAGAAGATGATGAAAGATTCATTAACATGAATCGAAAGAATATTTTTTAATTTTTAATGTTAAGAATTATATTATATCAATAATGGAAGCTAAAAAGTATAAAAATCCAATGCAACTAAAAGAAGAGTAAATTTGTAAATTTAATGGAATGAAAAAATAATTATCTAGAAGAACATTACAACATTGGAAAAATAAGTTTATTGGATGAGAAATATTTCTCAATCCTATTTCTCACATTGAAGAGATGATGTTACCCCACTGTATCTAGTATTATATTGATTTCTCCCTATAAAAAAGGTAATTATAGTTGATGTAATAAGAAAACTATAATTTTTTTGATTATTATATATAATTAAGAATCACACCCATCATAGTTAATATCATGCAGTCAAATGAACATTTCTATGAAAATAATTATATGTGGAGAATAATTGATGAGTATCCCATTAGTGATACCTAATATAGACCTAGGTTTTTATAGGTTAATTATCTCATAAAATAAGGAATTATAGAAAATCACTATAAAATGGAAGATTATTGTTTGATATTTAGTCACCTAATTATTATTTTTTAATTTATATTAAAGATGATTATCAAGGGGATTTTTTCAGTTAATAAATATGTGAATATGTCAATTTCAGTTTAAAAGTTTTGATGTATTTGTTGAAGTAGAGTACATGTTCATATAATTTATTTAAAATTTTATTGAATATACTTGAACACTTTGTGGTTTATATATGGATTGACCTTTCATATTAATTAATTACTCTTGTTTTATACAATATTTTAGACCAATATAATATAGAGTTGAATGGTTGATGGTGCATTGTTAAGAAGAAATTTTTTACAATCATTCTATCTCTTGAAATATTATTGAATGTATCAAAAGAGGAGAAATGGAAGGATGATTTATGTGTAGGTAAAATAAGACTTACCTGAGGTTGTTTAAGTGGTTATAATACCATCCATTACACTCACGGTAACAATAAGGGGACAAAACCACCATACTTTTTTTCAATTTTTAACAAGGATTGAGAATAAGTGAACATAAAAAAAATATTGGCACATATATATTGTATTTAAAAGATAAATTATTGACAAAAATATGAAGTGATATATTTAAGTCCACATTTGACTTATATTGTATTTGGTCTCAAGGAGGCACGTTAATATTTATTTGTTCAATAATGGGTTATAGATGTAGAATAAACCTTAAGGACATGAAGATTTAGGAATCATAAATGGGAAAGGATAAAAACCAGTCTCTATGATAAGCCTATAGATTGGATGATTTTTGAGTTGATCCTCGTGTAGAATTTAACTAATAAGACTGTTGTGAAATCTATGATATCACATAATAAATTGGAGAAAATATCTATATAAAATGGTATAATACATCTTATATAGGTATAGTTAATAAAAGTTTAAAATGGGTTCAATAATTTAAGGATAAATAGATACAGTTTTTTAACAATATATCCTAACATAACCAAACTTATTATTAGCTAAAATCATTGAAGAAATTATATTTAATTAATAATTCAATTTTTTAGAATATATTTAAAATTATCAAGGCAGTATGGTGATTGAAATACTATTTATTGAGTATTTAATTCTATCTATGTTACATTGATTTTTAATAAGTTATTTTGGAACTATTTTAATATTTATGATATTTATTTGTATCAATTTTGATGTATTTTCATCTGTTTTATATAGAAAGTGTTATTAGGAAGAATAATATGATCAATTTAAAAATATTTTGGTATTAGATGTTAGATTATAAAAGGGATAATTAATTATTTTTGTATGGATGAAATAATCACAATGTAAGAATAATAGGCTACTTAAAAAAATTTATTTCTGATTCCATTAATGATTATAATATGGGGTTGTCTGAAAAATATCAATTGACCTATTCCATAAGGATTACTAAAATATATAAAAAGGTTTTATAACATTACTTCATAACGATCATATGCAGATCATTATAAGTATGAATAATATATTTTTTAACCCTTTTAATATCTATGTAAGAATAATTATGTTCTATGTAAACATCATTAGGGATATCATAATCATCATATATCACTATATACGCATTGTTAGGATCTTTAAAAGATTCATTTATAACTTTGTGATGAAAATTTCGAATTGGATGAAAATGTAAGTATCATTTGTTTCTATGTAAATATTACTGGAACATTATAATAGTAATTTCCATTGAACTCTTGGATAATTTATTTTTAATAAATATGAATATATGGAGATTTTTTTGGAAATTTTTAGAAATAAAATATGTGTTTCAAAAAGAAAATATGAATAAGAAATACATATTAGATGTTGAAACAGTTGTACATTAATATTCTAAAATTTAAGAAGCTATATTGAACCATGATTCAATATTTATATAAGAAATAAAAAATTAAGTCAAGGGGAGAACATTAATTCATCCTTACATTATTTTCAAATGATAATATTTGAAATACATCTCCAGTGGCCAAAGAAAAATTAAATTAGTTTATTATTTTACTATTCATCCTTGAATAAATTATACATAATTAATTTTTATTAAATAAATATAAATGTGGAATTTTATCTTCTATAAGGTACGGAGTTGGGTGCCACACAATGGTTCCTCGAGCCGATCAGTCACATGACCCCAGGCACACCTCCCTATACAATGTAGGCTACTAACTAGCTGTGAGGGTGTAATATCGATCATGAGGAGACTACACCTTATTTATCAAAGTAGAACAATAACATAAATAAATATTAATAATAACCAACTGATACATCCACAACTATAAAAACCATTATCATTTGATGAGTGAAACAAGAAAAAATATCCAAACTAAAAAAGTAAATATTTCATGCCAGTTACAAGTAATGTTTTATTGAGACTCCCCAAAAATTAAATTGAGACAATGAATACTCCCAAGTAAGTCATCAATCACATCTAGTTCCCTCATCTGTGCTTCATCCGAACATAACCTTCTAAAATTGGTCCTTTCCCTTTTCTTGAACTGTAAACTTGATGTCTATTCGGGTACTGATTAGGTTGCCTGAGTATGGTATGATTACAACTTAGTAAGCGACCACCATTGAAAAATAAAATAATGTCTCTTCAATATTAATGTATGTAACAGTATAAAGAGTAAATTAAAAGTAATAAATTAGAAAATATACATTTATCCAATTATCCTACACTTAACGACATAACCCCATGAGTTTTTGAGGAATCCTAAACCCTCAACACATACATAATCCACTTTATGGAGTTTGAACTATTCCCATGGTATATCACATTACTCAAAATCAGTGTTATAATTTATTATAACAATTAAATTTATATAAGGGACAATTGTATCCATAATCCAATACCAACATTTTGGGAATAAATGATATAACAAGGACCCTATGGTTATTTCAATCATCAGTCCATGTACCACAACCTGTTTAAAAAATAATCACACAAGCAGGATTTTGAAATAGTTTTAAATGCACCTCACTTAATATCATATGCATGCATTAAGGTTTAAAATTTCATATCTAGAACCCCATGGGTATTTGAAATAATAGTTCATGTACCAGAAGCCATATATTATAGAAATCACATGTATCACAATATTACATATATGAAAATATTACATATACTACATGTATCAAATATCCATTAAGTAATTCAATAATTAATTAATTAAATTATACAATAATATAATCCAAAAAATTCCAATTAATTAATTCATAAATTAAAAATTCAATATAACAAATTCCATAATCCCAAAAATCCATTAATTAATTTATTAATCAATCAATCCAATTAAACAATTACATAATCAATATAATTAAAATTAATTAATTTATTAATTAATTAATCCAGCCCAACAATTTCATAATAACAACATTTAAAACTACTCAATTCACCAATGAATTAATCTAATTCAACCAATTCTAATTGACCCAATTTAACCATAACCATTATCTCATAAATATTCAATAAAAAACCCATTATCAACTCAATTTAAAAAAAGTATTTATTTATATTTTAATGTTACATACACATATTGTAAACCAATACAATGTAATTTTTGGCTTAAATCACTTACCTCAGGTTTGGTGACCAATTTTCACCAACAGAAATCCCTAGTTTAAGAATAATGATCAAGAACTCGATGAATAACATGATTTAGATCTAAAACATAGATCCACGATGAAAAAAATTAGATATATTAAATCGTAGAACTTTATACCCCATAAACAGATTCTACCCCCACCCCTCAAAGGATGAGAGAAGGATGGTAGAGAGTAAGGAATCCACACTAGATTTACATTATCTTACTATGATAGGTACAAATCATTAATAAAGGCTTCAAAACACCAAGAATAGAGGTCATAGGGTCGTTTAAATCATTAGATAGCCTCAAAAAATGAGAGTGATCAATTATGGATTAGTTATGGTGTTTAGATATACATAATGGGGGTTTGGAAAAAAATTTATCTATTTTTTGTGTTAATTAGTGCCACGTATATGGTTTACTGGGTCGGGGTGCATGGTTTACCAAACCATGTGCCTTAACGGTGAACCTATTATTGTTGGGTGCACGATTAATCCCATGAGGGAGAATAGTTTGTCAAACCATGAACCAGTCATGAAAATTCTTGTTTTCTATGTCCACATTGTTTTCTAGGATTTTTATAGGGTTTGGAAAATCATGCACAAACCATGCATTACCCCACTTCAAAAATATTTATTTTCACCCAAACAAATTCCCAATGTAAGAAAAAAAATATAATAAAAAAATAATGAAATACAAGAAAATGATCCAAAAACATCTCCATAAAGTGTTAGGGTCTTACAATAAACCCACCTTGTAATAGCTCATCCTCATGTTGTACACATAAGAACCTCTAGAATTTTGAGGTAAAATATTCTGGCCATTGAGCCCATATTTCCAATTCTCTCTCCCAAATTTCATCATGTACAAAAATATTTCCCACATTACTTGAATTATCAGTTATGTGTTTCCCTGCTAAACTTTCTCAATGTGATCCAACACACATTGCGTATTCTCAATAAATTATTCATCAGTATGAAGCTCAACATCATCCACAATGCTAACATGAGAAGGTTCAGGTTGACACCAATAAAATTATGAAGCCCGAATAATGTCTTGTATATTAATGTACCTCTAGAGAAAATACAAGTGGTATACCACCAGTCTGATTCTCTCCACAACCTAAAACAGTCTAACAAACCTATTCTCTAGCTTTCCCGATCGTTGTATCTTGTGCTGACCCAATATAGTTGATACCCGTAGAAATACACAACCACCATATGGAAACTCTGGGCATCATTTATGTCTATCAACATATGAATCATATCTACTCTGGGATGTATTCATATGATTCCTAATCAGCTGAACAATCTCTGATGTCTCATTCACTTGAATCGATCCTAATAGCTACTACTCACCTTCCTCTATATATCTTAGAGGATCTCTTCATTGACTACCATAAGGTGCCTCGTATGGTTCCATATAAATAGTTTCATGATAAATGTTTTTATAATACAACTCCACGAAATATATGTGTTTCTAAAATTACCCACCAATGTATATGACATGCTCTCAAACCATATCCTTATAAACCTTTATAGTACATTCTAAATGTTCATATTTCAGTGCATGGAATGATGTACTCATCAAAACCTGTGTACCAAGAACCTTATATGAGACATACTAGAATCACAATGTAAAATTTAAGTCAATATTTGAAATTATAGTCAATAGAACCCCATTTAGATAGATATCTCCAAAACGAACAAGTCCCCCAATAGATCTATTGATAAGGTTTCCCATACTAGTAAAAAATTCAATGCCATTTTAAAATGGTCCAAAATCACCCAAATAGTGTCATTCATTCATGGTTTCCCCAGTAGACCCACTATAACATCCATTGTAACATCATACCAATTCAATTATATAACTTCTAATGACTGTAGTTATCCTATATGTCATTAATGATCAACATTCACCAGTTTATAGGTGGTGCATCATGTCATGAACCCTAATATTTTCTTTTTCATTCCTGGTCACAAAAAAATGGTTTAGGTCATGATACATTTTGTTCAGTCCTTGATGCACTTCCCACTTCTAGAAAAAAAATTCACAAATAAGCTCTTCCAGAATTATCATATGCACAAAAACTCAATTATTGACATAGATGATCTCATCAAAATCTATGATCTAATCTGGTGGTGAATCCCTACCATCAAGTATTTCCCTTAAGTCCAACCATTCCATATCCTTATACTGCATATCCTTATTCCATATAATATTTGTAGACTCTACTGAATTTGTTACGAGAGTCATCTCCTCTCAAATATCTTGAACCATAAGATGAATACTATCTAGAAAATTCATCATCTGCCACTCATCACTAAACTCTTTAACTACTCGAGTTTTCTCTTTTCTAGTTTGAGAAATAGCTACACTCTTTTAACTCTCATGAATATATTCTAGCACTAAATCAAATGAATAAATATACTCAACCCACATATGCTTCCAATTATTCAAATATCACTATGAAATGATATACTTTAATATGTTATGATCATTATATATAGTGAACTTTTCACCCAATAGATAATGCCTCCAACAAATTGAATCATAATCCACTATAGCCATAGTGAGTTCGTGCATAGGGTAATTCCATCTATATAACCTAGACATCCAAGAACCATACATCATAAATCTATCTCCCATAATTAATAATACTCCAAGACCTATCTTAGATGCATCACAAAACACCATATTCTTCTCACCTAGCCCTGGTAGGATAAAGATCGATGATGATGTCAAGCACTTATTCAACTCATGGAAGGAATTTTATCATTATTTAGACCATTAAAAAATTAATCCCTTCCTATTAAAGAACAGAAGAGGTGATTAAAAAAAAGAAAATTCCTATATGAACATCAAATAATATCCTACTAAACCTAGAAAGATTCTGGTATCAAAAATGTTATTGGGTTGTTCAAAAGATACAATTACTAGGAACATATCTTGTCCCACTAATAGACATTCATCTGAGATGATATAACCAATTAAGTGTACCTAATTAATATAGAAATGACACTGAGATAGAAGAAAATTTAAGAAGTTCTCTCTCAATGTAATTAGGTAAATTTCAAGGTGTTCTTCATGAATTTCAGCAGTCTTCGAGTACACAAAGATGACATCCTAATGTACAACAAAAAATAATCTTGGTATGGATGGAATATTCTGTTCATGAAGGCTATAAACATAGTTGGTTCATTTTTCAATCCAAAAATAATTTCTAAGAACTCATAAGGTCCATAATTTCTTCACAAAGTAGTATTTGGTATACTAGATGGTCAAATTTTAACAGGTTATACCATGGAATCATGTAAATTTTTGAGAAGACATAATATCCACTCAACTTCTCTTTTAATTCATTGATATGTGGATATTGGTTCATTAAAGTCATTTGGTTCATCATCCATTAATAATCATTGTCACATAGAGTCCCAAAAACCTTTTATTCAATTAGGATTAGAGAACCCCAAGGTGACATGAATGGAGGGAGAAACCCCTTATCCACCATCTCCTATAGTTGAATCTTATTCTATTTAAGCTCTATTGGTTCCATTATATAATGTGAAATTGAAACTGGATCAAGCCCAGAAATGAGTTCAATGGTAGATTCCTAATATTTCTTAGGTGGTAGTAATGATAAATTGTTTAGAAATAAATCATGAAATCATCCCACTACGGGTGGAAGGACACTAGTGATTACCCCACCATCCATTAGTAAGAGAATAGCATCCTAGTTAGTGATGTCCCCCTATTTCTGATGAACTAGGCCTATATGGCCCTCCTGGATATCCCATTCTCTAATATAGACATTATTGTTAACCTTAGAGAAGTAAAAGTCACTCTCTTATAGTAAAAATCTGTGTGGTATTGGTATTATACTAACTAGACCATACCCCAAATTAGGTTAATGCTAGACAAGTCAAGAATGTTATTCTCCGAGAATGTGATACACACCAATCTTGACAGAAGACCCTTTTTACAACAAGATTTCAATCACTGATACTCCAAAAGGTGCATCTTTACTTATCACCTCACGAAAAAACTCACCCAATAGGCTCAAACTATTCAAATGTAGTATTTATATAAAATAATGAGACGCACTACTATCAAATAGAGAACTAGAAAGCATATAAGCAACAATTATAGTACCTCTAACTATAAACACTCTATCCTCTCTATCCATAAGTGTTGGATGAAGTGCATTCAACTATAATACCCCTCTTTTCAATGATGTACTTTCACTCCCTTGAGTTTCACCACCATGTTGATATGAGAGGTCAGACACAGAAGCACCACATACACTACCTATACCTCCACAAATTGTAGAACTCTAACTTCCCAAATGATGCAGTGTAGAAGATCCCCTTCCAATACATTGATTCTTTGTAGTTTCACCATTATCTCCAATCAATCATGGGTTCTTATAGAACCTCTATAAATGACTCATTTTATCGAATGCTTCGAACTCTACCAGTAGTTGGGTAAAATTTCTTTGAATGTAGACTGGTATACTATACATCATATAGGTCAGTCACATAAAGTCTTGAGTAACTGATTGTTCCCCCTAGACACCCTAAATTCAATCTCACAGGATAAAATTATCATAGAAACACTTTCTACTTTTAGATGGTGTACCTTCTAATCTTCTAGAACAATCCAATTATTCACCTTTGGATTCTTCATCGAGGTTTCCCTAGGATATAAGATCATTATTTACTAAATCTGAAAACCTCATTAGCAAAAATATATTCACATGGTACTTAATTTAAAAATTAATCCCATCCTGAAAAATATTTTCCAAAGTAGAATCATATGATTCTTACACTGTAACCAAGAGTTCAAAATCTATGAAGCATCCTACGTAGTCCTTCTCAAACATGACCCTTGAGTCAACCTCATAAACTCAACTTCTCTCTCCGGCCTAAGCATCTCATTATAAATGTTCACTAGTAAAATCTCTTAAAATTCCTTCCACATCAATTGTTGCAAAATTCTATCTTAATTATGGATATCCCACCATCACTTCACTTGATTATATAACATATAACAATCATGTTTAACTATATTCACAACATGACTCTCTAGATGGTCACATATCATCTTAATTGAATCAACCAAGAAAGTTTCCTCAAGACCACCATTTCTTGTGAAAGTTGGAGGGTGCCACTACTAGAACAACTATTTCAGATCAGACATACATTTCACAACCCACCCCGGGTCACCTTCCATGAATTGGATGATGTGAGAAAAATACCTCATGAAACATCTCTCTCAATTACTCAACCAGCACTATCATTACCTTATGTTTCATTGTTGGTAGTTCATTTACAACCACAACCTCCATTAATCATATCAATAATCTCTTCCATCAAGACATATATCTTAAATGAAAAAAATAACTTATGACCCATAATACAACTTTAACACATTTACATAATAGTGCCTTAAAAAATTTTAAACAATTAATTCCCTCAAATCCCTCCATATGGTCAAAACTGAGGAACTATTATTAACCTTAACCATAATATATCTAGGTCATAGTTAAAAGGGTAAAACGTTATCATTATTAAAATTTCTCATTAGACACACATTTTATATATGTGTTTCATCATTTTAAAAATATTTAATTTCACAATAGGACCCTTTTTGGATATAAAAATAACACCAGTAAGAAAATAACAATCACATAACTACTCAATTCCAAAAAAATCTTCATCTGTACCCAAGGTGATGCATGACACAATATTTGTAATGTGGATAAAATGATTCCTACGAACTATACTATCATCCCCTATCACGACACATGTAAAATCATAGAAAAATTAATAATAATAATCACATCACAGAACTAGTGCATCACCCAAGGTGAGATATAATTCAACTATAATAAAAAAACCAATAACAACATCCCACCGTGTGTACATGGGTTTTATCTCTTACATCATTTACCCACTCCCATGCAAGAGCTCATAACCAAACCCTGAATCATCATATTATCCTATTTTCCTTTCTGTAATAGTAACTCAATTGAAATTAAAATAAAACTGATATGATTCTACTTTTTAACATTTCATCCTGAGTGAAACACACTAGTTCCCAGAGGTGGCCGGTCAAAAGACCTTAGGTGAAACACCCAGTATTCCAAAGGCTTCCGACTAGTAGTGATTGTCTAATATCGACCATTAGAATACTATACCCTCTTTCTCAAAGTAGTAAGACATAGTAAATAAATAATATTAATATAAAAATGATATAACCACAACCAAAATAACCAGTATCATTCCATGTCCCACACTCATTATCATATGAATGAATTTGTGTCTATAACAACATGTCTAGAACATCATGGGTAATTCAAGAATTATTCCATTCCCCAAAACCTAAATATCATAGAATTGACATGTATCATAATAATACATGTATCACAAAATCATATATATTACAAGTATCATAATATAAATTAACTAATTCAACAATTAATTAACTAATTTATACAATAACATAGTAACATAAATTTCCACTAATTAATTAATCAATTAACTAATCCAATTTAACCAATTCCAAATTCAATACAACACATTAAATAAGTAATTAATTAATTGATTCAATTAAACAATTATATAATAAAAAAATTCATGATAATTAATTACTTAATCTAATTGACCAATTTCATAATAAAAAAGATTCCCATTTATTAAATCCATAATTAATTAATCTAATTAATCCATTTCCAATTTCCCTAATATTACCCTAACAGTTGTGACATGGTAATTCAATAAAATCATTTTTTATCAAGGAAATATTAAAATCATTCCAATTTTAATTTCCTAATTACATATACATAAATTAAATAAAGACAGTGTGATTTTCCATTTAGGCAACCGACCCCATGATTGGTGATTACCACTCGCCAATGAAAATTCACAATTTAAATAGAAAAATCAAGAACATTATGAAGAACATGATCTAGATATGAGATCTAGGTCAAAGATAAAATATATTAGATCTATTAAATCCTAGATCTAGATCCATCATAACTAGTGGACCGCACACCCTCAAATAATGATAAAATGATGGGATAGAGGAAGGAAACCATATAATATGAGATTCACTTATAGGGATTGGTTTAGATCTTCAATAAGGGCCTAAAATCCCCAAGAGTGAATATCAGAGGGCCATAAAATCCATTTGAATGCCTCAAAAAATAGAGGAATCAATTATGGTGGAGTTATAGTGTTTAATGATACATGATGGGTTAAAAATTAATTTTAAATATAGTTTTCATATTAATTAATACTATGTGCACATTTTTCATGGTAGGAGATCACATTTTTCTAAAATGCGATTCTTAACTATGCGCCTATTATAGGGGGCATGATTACTCCTAAGAGGGTGCATGGTTTGAAAAACTATGTTTTATCAGTCTGAATCCCACTTATCTAGGTTCTCACAGTTTTCTTGGTTATGAGTGTGGTTTAGGAAAACCAGGTGCCAATGTTTCAATACCCCTCTTCCTTTCAAAATTTTCTAAATTCACCCGAAATTACCAAAGTTAACACTGAAAAAAAGTGATAAAAACAAGGGAAATAATAGCACCCAAAAACAAGCCTGCGAAATCTCTAGAATAGGTCTACTTCTTGCATAATCATGTTTCAAATATGATATATAAGTAGAAATGATATTTTAGAATAATAAATTATTCCATCATGATAAAATTCCATATTCTATAATTATGGAAATGAAATATAAAGAAGCATGTATTCTTCTTCAAGTAATAAATATCCCAAATCTATTTTTCATTTATGATGATGCTATTGAAAATTTTATTATTATTCTAGATGATATTTACATATTCACATTTGATGTATTACTAGTATTCATTAATCTCTCATAAAACAATGGGAATTTTTACACAAAAGATGTTGTTGGATAATTTTATCTATATTAAAAGAATTATGAAAATAATATCCATTGGTGGAATATTTTTTTATAAGAATTAATCCTATATTATTAGGAGAAAATAGGTTATATTTTTTTTTCTAATAATATACGCGAGGAAGAAAATAAAAATGGGATTTTTGGGTATTATAGTGGATAGATACATGTGAAAAAAGATAAGGAAATGACATAGATAATCATAGATGATTTTGATGAATGTAATTTTATATATTTCACTAAATATGTTAGAAGTTACAATTTATAGAAATGAAAAATTTCTCCCTATATGGTTGTGTTGTTCATATAGAAAATATCAATCCTAAACATGAATGTGAGGCGAGAACCTCAAGAAAACTGTATAAATTAATATATAAGAGGATATATGTAGTGTTTTATATAATTTTTTTTTAAATAATATAATGACCTCTCAATAAATATTATTAAGAAAAGTTGAAATTGCGTTAAATAGAATACCATTTTGTTTTAAAAAACAAATTGATTAGATGGTGAAAAAGGAGATGATGGTACTGAATCTAGTTCTTATAATACTCAGTATCATATAATCATTAAGGATCAATGAAATGATATATATATATAAGGGGATGATGTGATTGAATTTTTACTAATAATCCACAAGAAGGTTTTTTCCTCAATATTTGATATGAGAAAATATATGGAGCTTCATTTGAGTTGGAACTATTAACATGGATATGAATAGACATTATAGAAACACATTCACTTATTTTTAGTGAAATAAGATGTAAATATATTTCATTAATGTTCTTATGTACTCAAAAATAGTTTATAGAATATAATTACTATGAGGGAATGGGAGACAATAATTTATCGAAAAAAATTTATATAGTAATGGAATAATCATAAGTTGAGGACAACATAATAACTATGATATAATGGAATCCAATAATTTATAGAACAAAATTTATATAGTAATGGAATAATCATAAGTTGAGGACAACATAATAACTTTTAAATTAGAAGACTAACTAAAACATAAGTTATTGGATAACAAAAGTTAAAAATAATATGTTATGATGTGAAATAGATTCTTAAATATTGAGTAGAGTTCTATATAGATGGAAAATGAGGGAAATTTCCTAGTTAATATACTAAGAACGAATGAAATGGGTTGTAGAGGTGGTTATTTATATAAACTATGGGATGATTTTATACTATTTTTATAAAACAATCCTGGAAAATATAACTTGTCAAAAATATAAAACCATTAAGCTATAAATGTTTTTATATCATACTTTGTGAAATTAAAATGGTTTTTTATAAATTTAAGTTTTGGAACAAAAATTCAATATTTATTAAAACTATTTCTATGAAAATATAATTTTTCCCCAAATTAATGGGTCCAAAACATTATAATATATTATAGACTTTGGGAATTAATTTATAGAATTTAAAATTAATTTTAATTCATTAAAATAAATTATATTTGTAAAAAACCACATAACGTAAGAATAAAAAATTTCTTTGTCTTATAAATATTCCTCAATTAAAAAATACAGAGTAAAATTCATTATAATCAAATTAAATATTATTTTTAGTCAAAAAATTGTATTTTTTTAACAAAAATTGGTTTTCAAGAAATATATATTTTTAATTTAAAGTCTTTATTTCCAAATTTTATAATTTTAATTTGATAAAATTATTTTAATTTTTGAAATCGTAATGTTGAAATTAACTTACATTTTTTTTACTTTTCTGAAAAGATTTATTTTTCCAAGAGTAGAGAAAAATATGGATTTTTTTGAAATAAATATTTTATTTTAAAGAATTTATAAAGTAAAATTATATTTTTTCTTATTTTTAAAATATAATATTTTATATTTTAATTAATAAGATAAAATTATGGATTTTAAAATGAGTTTTATACTAGAATTTTGTATAAAAACAAATTATATTTTAGAAGGAAATTTTCTTGAATATCGTTTTCATAACATTTTTCATATTTAATTTTAAATAAAATTATTAAAATTATATATTTTAAATTTAAAAAAATGGATTGAAAATTTGGTATCATTTGTTCTAAATTTTATTAGATATATCCGATTTTTTAGTTAGGCTGATTGGTGACCTTATTAATTTTTGTTGTAACGACCAAATGTTTTTAATGGAAATTCCCTTCTTATAAATATGCCATAAAATCACGTAATAATGAACTAATAAGTGATAAGTTACTTTTAAACATAATTTTGTCACTTCTGGGTTTGGAATTTTGAAAATATGACAAACACGGTTGTGTTCAAGAGGTTTTTTGGAGTCCGATAAGAAAAACTTAATTTTTTGGTGAATAGTAACCTACAATGATGAATAGTAACATACCATTATGAATATTGATATACCCTAATGAATATTAACCTCACCTATTATACTATAAAAAGAATATTCAAGTTGGAAGTACAATATACCTATGTTTTAGAATGAGTTCATTCATGTTTTAAATATGGTTTTTGATAATAAATTATGAATTTAATTAAGTATTAAAATAATCATATTTAGAAAATTATTTTTAAAAAATGATTTCATTTTTGGATTCTACACGTCGAAAAATGGTTAGGGTGATTTTTTGAGATTTTTCTGAAATACTTGAAATTTTGATGAATAGTAAAATACGGTAATTTACCGTATATATAAATTATAAGCTAAATAAACTATTCCTAGCATCATGGATGATGACACCACCGATTGTTTAAATTCACATGACCCATTTACTATTCTTGTTCATGGAATTCTTACTATTCTTTGTCATGTGAAGAAATAATAAATTAAGGATTATAATATCATGAAATCCCTCCTCTCCTCCAGTATAAAACCCCCTTCACTTCCTCTTCTCTACACTCCTCTCAAGATCCAAGAATTCTCTAAATTCTGCCCAAATCTTTCACCAAAGTCCTCCCCCATGTCCAAAAGCTCTCATCTTCCATAAAATACCAAAAACTCTCTCCTTAAGAGGTTCGCAAAGGAGGAAGTCTCAAGAGGTAAATTCCACTTCCCAAATTTCTTCTTTTCTTTTAAGTTCTTTTCTTTTTAAATTATTGCCTCAACTACCTTCACCAAAATAGTATGATAAATCCAGTAGCATAAATGTACTATAATTTTTTCATGCTAGTGTTATATTTCATTATCTTCTCTCCTTTCCTGACCATTTTATTTTGAAAGAAATGAAAGCACTGTTTGAGATGTGCTAATTTAGCACATTCAAGGACAACAGTTTATCAATTTCTATTATTATCTTTAATTCTGGTCATGAAACCATTTGTGTTATGGTTGGACCAGATTATTAAATATGTAATATATCCTATTTTTGGTTCTGTAATCCATTGGTACAAATGGAATTAAGTTATAAATCAAAACCCATTCATTGTAATCAAACCCACCGAATAACAAAAACAGTTTTCACTAAGGTTATGTATGTAATAATTCAACATCACTCTAAGAAACCTAATTAAAACTAAAACCATGTAATCTACTAGATATGAACTAAAGAATATAACTTCAATTCTATACAACCACTTTCATCTTGTATATAATCCAAACATGAATATAAGTGAATTGATCTTTTAAAGCCAAGTAAACAAACGAGCCCGAACAATGACATTGAACCTTGTTACTAATCAAAAAGGATTTTATTGAACTAAAAAGGGTTATAATAAATAAATTGAATATATAAGAGGTTATGGACTTATTAATTAATAAGAATAATTTGTTTATTCAGTTTATTAATAACAAGTGGAGAACACCAACAGATTAAAGGTAAGGGATCCTTCCCTTTTCACTCTTAATCAAGATTGTTCTCTATGCCATGTTTTGTGTAATACCATGTGATGGGGTATGTTTATACACCTTACTCATACTTCCCTAATTTTTTATAAGTTATTAGAAACTTCTTCTCTCTCTCATCAAGTCCTCTTAGGTACACCTGACACCATGCTAGTAAAATCGTAACGAATTCTACCCAAACCTTCTTTGTTCTTTCAAGTTTCCTTATCTTTATTTAAAAATGGTTCCATAATATCTATTTATGTGAATCTTATGAATTCCGGATAGTTTTAAAATATTATAATATCAATACCCTTTCATCACTTTCTTTCGGGGATATACATGATTTTGAAAGATTCCTTCCTTAGAACTTTCTGATAAGCAAACCTGTTTTAAGGGGACTTCCCTAATTTTTACCCAAATTTAAATTTCACTCTATCCTCTTTTTTAAGACATCGTTATATTTAAATGATCAGTATTTTTATTATGAAAACCTTCTTTGTTCAATTCTGGTTTTATATAATAGAATGTCTTCTTTTCTAATTGAAAATCTCAAGAGTGTTTTCCTTAAAACTACACAAAATGTTTTAATGATAATGTTTCTAAAATACATTTATAATATTTTGTCACTTCTATTTGACACCACATACAATGTTATATGCCTATTTTAACTGATTAATGTTCATGTATGTTCTAATCCTTTCCTTTCATGGATACTTTCATGATACACCCATTGGATATGTTTTATGTCATGACTGTGGTATCCAATTCTTTCCATGGGTACCCTTATGTTTCTGTATGGTTGATTATGTATGACTGTATATGTGGTAATAATATTTATGTGGAAAGAGTATTCATGAAAATTTTGAGATGGGTGTGCCCAGATAGCACTTTGATGCATTGGGTAAGGATAAGTATCATGGGATGTGATGTGAAACAGGATTGGCTTTCAGCCTTGACCCGTACTAAAATGGGAAACAGGATTGGCGGTTAGCCTTGATGCATACTAAAGATATGACTTATAATTCTACCACATTTATATGATTCAATCCTTATATTATCCCATGATTATATTAAATTATATCATAAGTTTCAAGCTTTGGATATCATTATGTCATGCCTCTTAACTCATGTGCTTGAGATGTATCCTTATGTTCATTCCCTAACTGGGTATTTTTAGCTCATCCCTTTGTTCCTGTGCTACCCAAGGTACCCTATGCAGATCTAAGGGCTCAAAGGAAGTTAGGAGCTCATTATGAAGATTAAATAAAGAAGTTTTTTTTATCCCCATGTTTTATGTTATATATACCTAGTCTTCCAAGACACTACACTTAACTATCCTCAGCTTGTACTCTGATGATTAATTATGCTTAAAATAATGAAATGTTATATGTAAATGGATTGGGTCGCTATAGTTGGTATCAGAGGATGGTGTAGTTTTTTTTGGAGATTAGGAATAGAGCGCATTAGTGAGAACTTTAAGGATGAGACTGAGTATAAGGGAACAGTCCTAAATTTTGGTGAGTATAGAGTAAGTGGTTTATCAAGAAAATAAATCCCTATCTGGATATGAGCAGGTAGAGGCGACTCTGGAATATATGCATCTAGGGGTAAAACCCAAAAACACTGCTTTGAGATGGACTCGAACGGGAACTAGTGCACAATAACGGGCCTTGCTGCACTCTTGGTTATGAAACTCTCGAAGGATATGCATTGGTAGATTCACGAGCTTAGTAAAAACCATTATCAAGGAAAAAATCCCATAAGAATATAAGTTAAGAAATAGATCAAGGATAACCTAGATATAAACGTAAGGAATCACAAGTTAGGATGTACTTCATCGTTATAAGTTTGTCCTTTAATGTTCATAGTTTCCTTTTTATGCTTAATATCTATGTATTCAAGACCTCTAATTATACGTTATTTTTCTTAGTTAATGGTGGGAAATAGAAGAACAAGTTTTAAAAACCAATGTGATAGGCAATGTGATGATTTCCCCAATGACATGCCTGATGTAACGGAAGTAGGTGCTCAAAACATCATTGCAGTACTTTCTCAGCTGGCTCGAGTTATGAATAATAACATGAATCAGGTGGAACATCCCCCTCCTCTAAGGAAAGAGAAAGTTGTCAAAGAATCCTTCATTCGGAAAAGGCCTCCCATGTTTAGTGGGTCTTCTAATCCCCTCCTCGCAGAACAATGGATTAACTCCATTGAAAAGATTTTCTATGTCCTCCTGTGCTTGGAATAAGAGAAAGTTGTATTTGAAGTCTGTTGTTTTGATGGGGAAGCTGATCAGTGGTGGACACTAATCAAGAATACAAATTCCTAAGAGGAAATTGATTCCATAGATTGGGAGGAATTCAAGAGGATGTTTTTCAACAAATATTTTCCTCGAACCCTCCGTCTCAAGATGGAAAGAGAGTTCCTTGGATTCAAGAAGAAGGAAGATGTGTCCATCAGAGTGTATGAAGGGAACTTTACAAGGCTTGCAAGGTACGCCTCTGGCTTTGTCATGAACACCGAAAGTAAGGTGGATTGCTTCTTTAGTGGACTAAAGCCGAGTCTACGAAAATTGTTGGAGATTCAAGACTTCGACAGCAATGAGGAAATTGTTCATTGTTCCCTCAAGGTTGAATTGGAGATTGGAGACTCTCAGTGGTCTTATGGGCCTAGTGACAAGAAGTGGAAAATAGAGAATAACATGGGTGGTTCATCAAACAAATCCCATGATGGAAATAAGTCTCACTTTCCCCTTTGCAAAAAATGTGGGAAGAAGCATCTTGGTGACTATCTCAAGGGAACCGGGAATTGATTCAAATGCGGGAAGTTTGGTCATATTTACAAGAAATGCCGAAGGGATATGAAAAATCCCGCTAATGTTGAAGAAGAAAGGATGATTCAGATCAACACTCATCCTGCAGTGCAGTGTTATAACTGCAAGGAGCATGGGAATTATGCGAACAATTTCCCTAAGACGAGGGTTATCGGAGGCAATCAACAACAACCTCCAAGGAAATAAGGAAGGGCTTATGCTATCACTACTACTGAGGTGGAGCCAGAAAATGATGTGTTGATAGGTACGCTAGCTATTCATTCAATAATAGCAAACGTACTATTTGATTCTGGTTCTATGCATTCTTTCATATCATGCAAGTTTAGTATAACTATTCAAAAACCACCTCAAAATTTGGAGGAAAAGTTATCTGTGAGAACAGCGAATGGGGAAATTATTGAATCCATGGTTTTAACTCCTCCCCGATTAAAGTTTGTGGACTGCACCTCCCAGAAAATCTTGTCATACTTCCTTTAGTGGAGTTCAACGCTATCTTAGGCATAGATTAGCTATCTTTATTAAGGCCAGGATCAATGTTCAGGAAAGGGAGATCACTTTTCACATCCCGAAGCATCCTTCATTTCTTTACAAGTTTAAGGAAGAAGATGAGTCTCCTTTAGAATCTTCATCTCATGTTTGGGTACTGCTTCCTTGTGAGAAAGCATATCTAGCTCAAATGATTAGGACAAAGGATAGAATCATTCTTGAAGACATGCCCATCGTGAGGGATTACACTGATGTATTCCCCAAAGAGTTGCCTAGTCTTCCTCTTGACTGAGAGTTTGTGTTCTCAATTGAAATTATCCATCGATCTATGACAATCTCAAAGACACCTTAAGGAATGGCCACCGTAGAGCTAGAAGAGTTGAAGAAGCAGTTACAGAATAATATGGACAAGGGTTTCATATGCCCGAGTGCATCACCGTGGGGTTATCCAATCCTCTTCATCAAGAAGAATGACGGATCAATGCACCACTACATTGATTATCTTGATCTCAATAAAATCACTATAAAGAACAAGTATCCCCTTCCACGAATAGATGACTTGTTTGATCAGCTTCGTGGGGTCAGTTATTTCTCTAAGGTAGACCTTGGGTTGGGATATCACCAACAACAGGTGAGAAAGGAAGATATTCCCAAGACTGCCTTTCAAACGAGGTATTTACACTATGAGTTCATAGTGATGCCCTTAGGACTCATTAATGCTCCAACAATTTTTGTGGATTTAATGAATAGAGTCTTTAGAGATTACCTAGACAAATTTTTGGTGGTCTTTATTGATGATATTCTGATATACTCGAATAGTAAGGAGAAACATTAGGAGCATTTGGAAATTGTGTTAAAGGCTTTGCGAAGGGATAATTTGTATGAAAAGTACAATAAATGTGAGTTCTTGATGGAGGAAGTATCATTCTTGGGGAATGTTATCACCAAGAAAGGGATATCTGTGGACCCTTCCAAGACAACGGCAATTGAAGAGTGGCCGAGGCCAACTTCTGTAATGGAGATCCACGTCTTTTTACGTCAAGATAAGTATTATCGACGATTCGTGAAGAACTTTTCACGATTTCCAAACCCGATGACCAAGCTGACACCGAAGGGAGTAAAGTTCGTCTGGACACAAGAATGTGAAGACTGTTTCAAGGAGTTGAAAAAGAGGCTTATCACTGCATTGTTACTCACACTCCCTTCAAGTGGAGAACTCTTTGTGCTTTATAGTGATGCTTCTAAGAAAGTATTAGGTTGTGTGATATTGAAAAATGATAAAGCGATATCATATGCCTCAAGGAAGCTGAAAATCCTGGAGCAAAACTATCCCACGCATGATTTGGAGTTAGCGGTTGTGATCTTGGTGTTGAAAATCTGGCGGCATTATCTCTATGGGGAAAATTTTGAGATATATACTACCCATGAGAGTATCAAATATATATTCACATAGAAAGAGCATAATATGTGCCAGTGAAGATGGGTAGATCTCATCAAGGATTGTGACTGCTCAATCCACTATCATCCCGAAAAGTCAAACAAGGTGGAAGATGCTCTATGTAGAAAGGATCTTGCATCTTTATCAATGATGAGAATGGAAAAGGATCCTATCTTCTTAGATTTGAAAAGGTTGGACATGGGAATCATTAAGGGAGGAACATAATCAATCCTTTCTCAAATCATTGGTCAACCATCCCTCTTGTAGAAATTAAATGTTGCTCAAATAAAGGATGTGGAAATTCAGAAAAGGGTGGAAGCTGTAAAAAATGGGAAATCCTCCATTTCAAAATTGATGTGGACAGAGTTGTATGATTTGGGACACGATTATGTGTACCATCTGATCCAGAGATAAAGAAGCAGCTATTGAATGATGCACATAGCTCGACCTTCTCTATCCATCCTAGGAGTCCCAAATTTTACTGTGATCTCTGATAACACTTCTGGTGGGATAACATGAAGAAGGCAATTGCGGAATATATATCAAGGTGATTAGTATGTCAGCATGTTAAAGCTGAGCGACAAAAGTCCATAGGTATGATGCATCCATTTCCTATAGCCTTATGGAAATGGGAAAATGTTACTATGGGCTTTGTCACGGGTCTCCCGAAGATATAAAAGGGAAATAATGCGATATGGGTTGTGGTTAAACGACTCACCAAGACATCCTATTTCATCTCTATTCAGGAAGATCTCTCGCTTGAACAAGTTGCAAAGTTATATGTGAAAGAATTGGTGAGACTGCATGGTGTTCCACTCTAAATTGTCTCTGACTGCGATCCAAGGATCAAATCTAAATTTTGGATGAGTCTTCAACATTATTTGAGTACTGAATTAAATTTCAGCACGACCTATCACCCCCAAACTGATGGCCAATCTGAAAGAACTATTCAGAATCTTGAAGATATTCTTAGATTCTTCTCTCTAGAATTCAAATGTGGGTGGGATCAGCATATCCCATTGGTTGAGTTCTCATAAAACAATAGCTTCCACTCGAGTATTCAGATGGCTCTATATGAATCTCTATATGTAAAGTGATGTAGAACTCCAACCTGTTGGGATGAAGTTGGAGAATGAAAGCTACTTGGACCCAATATTGTTCAATAGATGACAGAGATGGTTCAAGTCATCCAGAAACACATGAAATCTTCTCAATGTGAGAAAAATAGCTATGATGGCAACCATAGAAGGGGCATGGAGTACAACTTTGGAGATAAAGTCTCCTTCGAATATCTCTATGGAAGAGAGTCATGTGATTCGGGAATAAAGGGAAGGTAAGCCCAAGGTATATTGGCCCCTTTGAGATACTTGACCGCATAGGAGTCGTGGCCTAACGGCCTGAACTTCTACCAAATATGGCTCGAGTTCATGATTTTTTCCACATATAACTCTTGAGGAAGTACATATCAGATCCCTCAAATGTACTAAACTCAAAGGTGGTGCAGTTGGAAGATGATCTCTCCTATGAGGAGCATCCATTAAAGATTCTGTATCAGAGATATAAGGTTCTACGTAACAAGACAACCCATCTTGTCAAAGTGTTGTGGAGGAACTATAAGTTTGAGGAAGCAACATGGGAACTGGAGAAAGCAATGAAGGAAAATTAACCACATCTTTTTTTGTCCTAGAATGTAAAATAAAATTTTGAGGGTGAAATTTCTTAAGGGGGGAAGAATGTAACGACCCAATGTTTTTAATGGAAATTCACTTCTTATAAATATGCCATAAAATCACATAATAATTAACTACTAAGTGATAAGTGATTTTTAAACATAAGTTGGTCACTTCTGTGTTTGAAATTTTGAAAATATGATATACACGGTTGTGTTCAAGAGGTTTTTTGGAGTCCGATAAGAAAAACATAATTTTTTGGTGAATAGTAACCTACCATAATGAATAGTAACGTACCCTTATGAATATTGATATACCCTAATAAATATTAACCTGTCCTATGATAATATAAAAATAATATTCAAGTTGGAAGTACAATATAACTATGTTTTAGAATGAGTTAATTCATGTTTTAAATCTGGTTTTTGATAATAAATGATGATTTTAATTAAATATTAAAATAATCATATTTAGAAAATTAATATTGAAAAATTGACTTCATTTTTGGATTCTACATTTTGACAAATGGTTATGGTGAATTTTTGAGTTTTTTCTGAAATACTTGAAATTTTTTATGAATAGTAAAATACGGTAATTTACCTTATATATACATTATAAGCTAAATAAACTATTCCTAGCATCATGGATGATGTCACCACCCATGTTTGAAATTCACATGACCCATTTAATATTCTTGGTCATGGAATACTTATTATTATTTTTCTTTTGAATAAATAATAAATTAAAGATTATAATATCATGAAATCCCTCCTCTCCTCCACTATAAAAACCACCCTTCACTCCCTCTTCTCTCCACTCCTCTCAAGCTCCAAGCCTTCTCTAAATTCTTCACAAATCTATCCCCAAGGTCCTCACCCACATCGAAATTTTCTCATCCTCCTCAAAATACCAAAACCTCTCCCCTTAAGATGTTCTTAAAGGAGGAAGTCTCAAGAGGTAAATTCCTCTTCCCAAATTTCTTCTTTTCTTTTAAGTTCTTTTTCTTTTTAATTTCTTCCATCACCTCCATTCACCATAATAGTATGATAAATTCAGTAGAATACATGTACTGTAATTTCTTCATGCTTTTGGTATATTTCATTATCTTCTCTCCTTTCCCCACCCTTTTATTTTGAATGAAATTAAAGCACCATTTGAGATGTGCTAATTTAGCACATTCAAGGACAACTATTTATCAATTTATATTATTACCCATAATTATGGTCATGAAATAATTTGTGTTATTTTAGAACCAGATTATTATATATTTATTATATCATATTTTTGGTTCAGAAATCCTTTGGTACAAATGGAATTAAGTTATAAATCAAAACACATTCTTTGTAATCAAACCCACCGAATAACAAAAACAGTTATCACTAAGGTTATATAGGTAATAATTCAACATCACTATAAGTAACTTAATTAAATCTAAAACCTTTAATATCCTTTATATAAACTAAAGAATATAACTTCAATTCTGGACAACCACCTTCATCTTGAATATAATCCAAACTTGAATATAAGTGAACAGATCTTTTACAGCTAAGTAAACAAACGAGCCCGAACAATAAAATTGAACCTTGTAACTAATAAAAAAGGATTTGAATGAACTAAAAAGGGTTATAATAAATAAATTGAATATACAAGAGTTTATGGAATTATTAATTAATAAGACAAATTTGTTTATTCAGATCATTAATAACAAGTGGAGAACACCAATAGATTTAAGGTAAGGGGTCCTTCCCTTTTCACTCTTAATCAAGATTGTTATCTATGCCATGTTTTGTGTAATTACAAGTGATGGGTTATGTTTATACACCTTACCCATACTTCCCTAATGTTTTATAAGTGATGATATACCCCTTCTCTCTCTCATCAAGTCCTCTTAGGTACACCTGACACCATGCGAGTAAAATCGTAACGAATTCTTCCCAAACCTTCTTCGTTCTTTCAGGTTGCATTATCTTTATTTCAAAATGGTGTCATCATATCTATTTATGTGAATCTTATGAATTCTGGATAGTTGAAAAATATTCTAATATCAATCCCCTTTCATCACTTTCTTGCGGGGATATACATGTTTTTAAAAGATTCCCTCCTTAGAACTTTCCGATAAGCAAACCTGTGTTAAGGGGACTTAACTAATTTTTACCAAAATTTCAAGTTCACTCTATCCTCTATTTTAAGATAAAATTGTATTTAAAAGATTTTTATTTTTATTATGAAAACCATCTTGGTTCAATTCTAGTTTTATATAAAAGAATGTCCTCTTTTCTATTTGAAAATATCTAGAGTGTTTTCCTTAAAACCGCACAAAAATGTTTTAATGCCAATGTTTCTAAAATACATTTTTAATATGTTGTCATTTCTATTTTACACCACTTACCATGTTATATGCCTATTTTTCCCTGTTAATTTCCATGTATGTTCTAATCCTTTCCTTTCATGGACACATTCATGATACACCCATTAGATGTGTTTTATGTCATGACTGTGGTACCCAATTCTTTCCATGGGTACCCTTATGTTTGTGTATGGTTGATTATGTATGATTGTATATATCGTAAGAATATTTATTTGGCAAGAATATTCATGAAAATTTTGAGATGGGTGCGCCCATATAGCACTCTGATGCATTGGGTAAGGATAAGTCTCATGAGATGTGATGTGAAACTGGATTGGCGGTTATCCTTGACCCGTACTAAAATGGGAAACGTGATTGACGGTTAGCCTTGACCCATACTAAAGATATAACTTATGATCCTGCCACATTTATACGATTCCATTCTGATATTATCCCATTATTATATTAAATTATTTCATAATTTTCATGCTTTGGATATCATTATGTCATGTCTCATAACTCATGTGCTTGAGATGTATCCTTATGTTCATTCCCTTACTGGGAATTTTTAGCTCATCCCTTTGTTCATGTGTTCCCCAGGGTACCCTATGCAGATGTAAGGGCTCAAAGGAAGTTAGGAGCTCATTATGAAGATTAAATAAAGAAGTGTTTTTTTAGCCCCGTGTTTTATGTTATATGTACCTAGTCTTCCAAGACACTAGACTTAACGATCCTTTTCATTTACTCGGATGATTAATTATGCTTAGAATAATGAAATGATATATGTGGCTTGGGTCACTATATTTTTTACCATGATAAAGGTTAAATATGTTAATTAATGTCAAAAATAAAATGATATGGAGTATCAAATGACCAAACCACTTGCCTTAATTTTATTATATGACTCCATTACATCCCTAATCAACAATTATTTGGTTATATCAATTTTTTTCCATTTAGATATGATTGTAACCTTTAGAATATTTTATAAAAAAATGTAACCTTCTTATTTTATATCTATAATATTTTCAATATGGTGATAAGTAGATGATAAAATTTTTTATAAATATTATTTGGAAATATAAATGATTTATTTTCCTTAGGATATTTTTTTTATAATTTATATTGAATATATAAATTCCATAAATTATTACACAATGCATAAATAATAATTATTTAAATAATGTAAAAATAAAATAAATTATTTTAAAAATATTTAATGCATTATAATATGAAATAATTATGTATACTAAAGGACACTATAGAAATCTATAACATTATATGGATATTTTAATTGATTATACTCAAATTCCATTCTTATCTTGATGTGATAAAATTAAATTTAAATGAATAATTATAAAATTGAAATTATTGATATTTTATCAAAATTACATTTTTTAAAATGATAGAGAAATTCTTAAAAACATATATGAGGATAAAATAGTGTGATATGGTTAATTATATCATATATGTACCATTTGTTGTGATTTTTTCATTTTTTGTCCCATAAATTTTAAAAAATAATAATATTGTACTAAGTAACAAAAGGTTTATGGAATGGTTAAAACAAATCGATTATGGTAAACCTATGATCCAAAATAGTCCAAATTTAATTGGATGAGAGGAATTAAAATAATCTTCTTCCTATCTTTTAAATAAATCATTTTTTATCAATTTTCAATTGAATTTTATTTTATATTATCCAAAAATTATGTGAAATTTAATGATTACTCCTCCCCTCTACTATAAATACGACATCTACTTGTTCCTTTATTTCACAATTAATTACTAATTTAGTTCATCCAATACAATACTTAATACTTATATGGAATCTATCTGATGTTTATATAGACCTTGTTTTTGGAATAATAACAACCTTAGTGGGAATAAGGTGTTAATCAATGAAGACATTCCAAATATGATGTACCATTTTTGAAAGACTGTTTGTTGATTTATTTATTCTTCCACATATTTCAAATAATCATTAAAGATGAATAAATAATAACAAAATTATATTCCATATACTTTTTTGTTGTTATTTCGATGATACATTTTGTATCCCCCTCTACTTCTAGAAAACATGAAATGAAAGAAACATTCGTGCATATGGAGAACTATTATCACATAGATCGATGTAATTAATTTCCCATCACTATATCTCACAAAATGTTGTGCTGAAATAATTAAATTATATACTTTATATTAATGACATATTTAACATTTGGAAATGATAATATATCATTTACATTTTTAACTTTCAATTTAGCATAAAATTATTACATCATTCGTGCATGTGTGTAGACTACCACCTCCCAGAAGCGATGTGTTTTTTTTTCATAACCACATGTAGCGTCTTGGACTTGGTTCACTCATATGAAACTGAATTTACTTATCCCTGTAGCCTCATGCATTCAACCCCATACAAAAAATGAAGCTGACTAATATTGAGGGACTTGAGAGTGTTAATGGGGAGATTGTGCATTTAGTCATAGTGTAGCACTGTGGTATAAAATAATCACATTAATTTGAAACAAAAATAAATAACGATTATAAATTTAATAATTCTTCTAGGAAATGTAAATAGGTGGAAGATAAATCAATTTCATATAAAAACTGATGATCATGTCATGATACTAACTAAAAATGGATATCCATGGGATACAAATTTACATTCATATAAAACCTGATATACTAAAAATAAAAAAATGAAATAAAAACATATCCCCTAGAATCAAAATAATTGACTTGGTTGTCTACCCCTATACACCAACATAAGATAGTATTTCGGGAATCCAATGTAGGATGATTCCATTTGCTTCTATATTGATCCATAAGGTCTGTTCAGATACCAACTAAAGGCTCGAATAGGGTGTGGTATATACTCTATAAGACACCACGAATTGTGTGTAGAACATTCTAGTCCCTACATATAATATGAGAAGTGTGTTGGTAAAAATAAATTTAAGGAAAAAATTAAATAAATCTCATCATACTAGGTTCATCATATGATACCAAACTAACATGTCCTCCTTCACCCAGAGATATATGTTTGTGAATAGATTTCTCCTTTCATGTATATTTGTGTATGAAAAATTATTTATATATATTCGTCACCTACATATATCAATATATGTGAATATATTTACATATTAATATTCAGGACCTGACGTGTAACACTAATGCATTCATACATTCTTATAAGGAGTTACAAAACATTCATTGCATATAAACATCGATGTATTACTAGTAAATCACATGGTTCAAGTATAAATCATATAATAAACACAATCTTGTGAATTTTCATGCATGCAACCTTAATTTTAATTTAATTATAATCCTTAACACATTGTAGGAATTCCATATTAGGAACTGAGGATTCACACTTTTATGTTTTACCAAGGAATCTGTATAAGGACCTTAGTATAACTCATGGAAATGTATGTGGTATTACCCCATGAGCCTATCCATGGCATACCACATTGAGAACCAGGTATCATTCATGGTGTGGTATAGTAAAAATTTCTACTGAGCCTATCCAAGATATTCCATTAAGGAACTAGGTATCACATAATGTAATCATAAAAATAACTTCCCAATGAGCTCATCTATGGAGTTATATATATAACCCATGTATCACTTTAGACATGTTAAAATTCATTTATAAGTTTATAATTGGTAATCTCAATGAGACCATCTTAGGAATCCATATTTAGAAAACTTGTGTCACCCTCATCCTGGCTTGATGGAATGGGCATAAATAAAAAAAACTATTCCACATTAATATTTAGCCATATTGTACAACACAATTATTATGTTTTATTCAACTATAATAAGAGGGGAATGGGTCAAAACACATTTCCTACCAATTTTTATTTGTTTAATTACAAATGCATTACATTGACAAGGTAAAATTCAACAATCCAAAATGGTCATATAATTTAAATATTATAGAATGAGGGATATAATAATTTAATGATGAAACACACTTATGGATGGATAAAACTGAGGAGGTCCTCCTATGAAATTGATTCATGTGATTTCAGGACTATAAAAATATTAGAAACATCATTGAATTTATTTAATTAGAAATTTTTGTGGCATCACAAAAAGGGAAAAACGTGGAAACACAACACACCATATAAAGTATAAAAACTTTTGATAAATAGAAATGGAAAACACACCTCATGTTGGTAGAGGAACCCACATCTATTTTTGAATTTAGATTGGAAGTGGAGTGGATGAAAAAATTATAAATAAAGATGAATTCCCTGAAAATGGTTCTTATAAACTCACATAAAATAGCTATAAAGATATAGAGAAATAATGTAATGGAATGAATCTATAAATGATAAATATATTAAGTAACTAATGTTGAATGAATCAATTCTTGGATAAAGAACCAATCTCAATGACAATGTTGGAGGAAGATGGAGGACTCTCGTTTTTAGGATAATTTCTACACACAAATTGGGGGGAATAAAACCTAAATTGAGGAAGGGGGAAGGGGTATTTTTAAAAAAATTTAAGCGGGGTAGAATATGAATGCATGGTTTTCAAAACCGTGTAGAATCACTGGTTAAATGGAACTAAGCTAGATGACTTGGGTGCATAGTTTGGTAAAACTATATGGAACATTCGATCAAACTAAGAAACCTATCATGCTTAAGTGGCATAAGGGGAAAGGTTATATCTAACCATGTGCCCATCTGTAATTTCTAGAAGGAACCACATGGTTTTGGTGAATAGTTTGTACTAACCATTCTATAATTTTTTACCTCAGTCAATATCACCAATATTTTGAGCTCTGGGCTCTAAACAAGACTTAAAATCTCATGAACTTCTCATGTCCTATAAAACTCTTTACTAGCATAAAACAGGAGTGGTTTTACAATAAATTAGGTATCCATACCTATTTAAAAATTCATACACAATATAACCACACCCCCTTAAAAAACCCATCCCCAAGTTACCCTTACATGTGTGGTAATACATTATATTTGAAAAGTTATAGGCATTTAGAATATACACAGGGCTCTCTCTTCAAGGTCTCGTACTGTAAACAACCATGATTACATAGAACACATACAAAATGAACTTCCTTACATCAAAGGTCCTTAGTGATCAAACTAATGATTCATAGTAGTTTCTCCTCAAAGGGTGAACCAACATCCAGTTCTATATTCTTGGGGGTTAATGTAATTAAATTTGTCAAAATAAAAATGGTGAAGATGTAACACATGGATGATTTTATGCTTGGATTGGTACCTTTTTTGTGAATTTAACCAATAGGATACTGTACCAACTCACTCCGTGATCTCAAAATTTCCAACATAATATGGTGGTATCTTTTTCTGTCTCTAAATTAGTTTATTACCTATTCTAGGGAAAACCTGTAGCTAGACACAATGTCCCACCTCAAACTCTAGATGCTTGTGATAATGATTGGTATTTGGATTCTACCTTGATTGAGCTATCTCAATATGATTCTAAATAAAAATTAACTTTTCAAATGTCTCATATATGAGATGAGGTCATAGTAGAGTTTCTCTACATTCTACTTTCTTGCATATGGATGAATGATATATACTTACAAACAAAGCCTCATAAGGATCCATCTATATTATTTCTTGAAATGTTTTTTGGTGAAAAACATGAAAATAAGTAGGTGTTTCTCCCAATAATATCCAAAATCAAGGACACATACTCAACTAATTTCCAATAACACTATTATCATATGCTTAAACTAAACGTTGGTTTGAGGGTGATATGCTATACTCAGAAACACATATGAACCTAGTACCTTTAGAAACCCCTACCAGAACCATCATTTAAGGTAAGTGCCTTTTTCTGACACAATAGAAAAGGGAACTCTGTGAAGGTATAATATCACCCAAATTTAAATCATCCAAATCCCATCCTCTTAAAGGACTCCACGACAAGATTAATTTGTGAAATTGGTCAACATATTGATGATCACCCATATTTCATCACTACCTCAATGGAATATTGTCAATCCCATTCAAAATCCATGGTGACATTGTCCCATTTCCATTTAAGAGTGGATATGTGCTATAGAATTCTAGTAGGCCACTAGTGCTATATCATAACATGTTAGAAGGTGGAACACCATGTAATAAAACATCAATCCCCCTCTTCGTATGTTTCCATGAGTACTTTTGACATATTTCTCAGTACATTTTGGTAAGCCAAGTAAGCACTAGCCAAATAGAGGAATGATAGTCCCACATTAATTCACCATATATTTCTTTAGGGACCCAAACACACCTATGAATGTGAAGGATCTCATTTTCATCAATAAAATAACTTGGTGATGGGTACTCACTTAGATACTCTCCCTCTGGACTAATCCATTGGGATCTACAAGCTATCAAATCCATTACCATTCAAGAAGGGAGGATGTCTCTTTAAAGGATAATAAAAAGTATACCGCTGATATTCTTGAACCTATAGTTTCATCTCATAAAATAGGGGGTTCAAAAATTAATACAAACTATCATCTTGAATGTATAGTTTCTTATTCATCAGGCTTCGAGAATCATCCACTAAATTTACATTTTCAAGTCAATAAGGGAGCTCAATTTCAAATAGATAAGGGTACTCTACCAATATGTGTTTCCTATGATTCATATCATAATGCGTGGAGATTTAATTTCAACTTTTTGGTTATGTGTAAATGAAACACTGCTCCACTAATAGGTATTGACTTTAAAGACATAATTCTTGAACCAAATATAAAAGTTTGAGGTCATGTGTTGGTTAATTCTACTCATGAGGTCTCAAATGGAGGGTGTCAAACAATATAACTCAATCTACCTATATCAAAAATTATCCTAGACTGATTTTTAATGAATTAAAATAAACACTATATCTTTTTCAATTCTCTATTAGAATTAGGATTGATTATACATTTATAATCCCTTTTAAATAATGAATGTATACCCCATTGGATTTAGAAAATAAAACCATAGCACAATTTTTTTCAATCCTCTAAGAGGATCTATTTGGCATGAAAACACATGTTTGAAATGATTGTAATTGCCAGCTAGCCCAAATAAACATCATATATCGGTGAATTTCTATTTTTTATTCCTAGTAAACAATATTTTTTTAACTTCTATACATCAATAAATACTCTTACCCCAGAGATGATCAGACAAAGGATGTAAACCTTATAGATCAAATAGTAAAATTTGTTGATCTTAAGATATATCTAGTGATCTCTTAGTGTACTTAAAAAGTTATAAATGTGTTTGTAATTTTCACATCGAGTATGAGAATACAAAAAAAAGATATTGTCCATGATGAATGCCAAAAATGAATACTAATATGTGTGGAAAATATAGTTCATCAAGGCCACAAAAACTATTGGAACATTATTGAGACCAAACTACTTAACCAGATACTCATAAATATCATTTTTAAACAAAATCATGTAAGTATTATGTTTGTAGTCTGACACAAACTTTATTGTTTCTAAATTTTATAATTATATTAGAGAAAAATGTCACACCTCAAATAAATTCAAAGAGATAGTTTATAAATAAAGTTGATATTGGTTCATGCTGTTAATATGTTTTAAATAATGTAAATCCATTCAAATGTGGATGGAACCATCTTCTTTCATTGTTAAAAGGATAGGTGAACCCCAATATGATGTATTGGGGAATATAAAGACCTTATGTTTCAAATCCTTTAATTATGTTTTATGTTCCTGATTATTGGTAGGTTCTATCCTATAAGGAGGATTAGACACTCATACCAATCCTAATACTACCTCAATAGTGAACTGCCCCTCTCTCACAGGTGGTAACCCATAAAAGTCTTTAAGGAATATACCCCTGAAATAATACACTCTCATAGAAAAGACTATACATTTCATTGAATTATCACTCCGAAAGAGACTAGACATATGAGATATCACTCTGCCCAACCCATGATGTTTTAATCCATCTTGACTCACCTTAACATCACATTCATTCTTATTAATATAGATACATCCTTTAATTTATGTGAAAGGAACCCTCTTGTGATATTAATCATCATGAGCATGATAATATATAAATATTTTTAAACATGTCATTTGGAGGAAAAATTGATCCCATATAAAAATATCACCACTTATCTGAAGGGGGATCACCTATATCAGTGTACACTCTTGATTCCATTCCCCAATGGTGATTTGAGACTCACCACATCATGGAAGTAAACTATCTTTAATCCTAGTATTTACAAAAATATTGAAGATATGAAGGAATCTAAACCACCCATATCGACAAGGAAGAAAATAAAGTAGGGGATTCTAGAATAGTACCTCGAACTATAGAAGGACCTAGACTAAGCCCCTCTAGAGTGGGTTTCACTGCATTGATTTGGCTAGATCTATGGCACGATGATGAAACATGACTAACCTGGGAAGGTCCACCCTGTTAGTGTTGTATATCCTAAGTCAATATACCTCAGATATATCTACATCATCGCACTAATTGTCAAAATCTATTCAACCTCCTATCCTAACATGGTTTCATTGAAATGATTTTGAATGTGGAGTCAGTGCAGATCCCTTCTCACTCGGTACTACCGGGAATGTTTGGAAGAAACTTTGAAGGTTACCCATCATGCTCTAAGGTCAACACTAAAATTTTTCCATTATATAGTAATACAGTTTATTCCCCATCGTACCACACTAGTGACATGCCATGTAATTTTTAGTTCATGTCATCTAGCTGGTGCATCCTCTATTAGAAAAATCAAGGTGATGATTCCTTTCTCTAGATGAACTTCCACTCTGGTATCAATTCTCAAGTTCCCTAGATCACACTTTAGATTCCATCATGTTTCACATAGTTATGAGGGACTCAATCATTATATTAGTAGTGTTCACCTGGAAAATATTTAACTATTATTAGATGGGGTATGTAAACCCTTCCTTGAACTATCTTGCCCTAGTCAACTCATAACTTGAATAGATCCATAAAAATAATCTATTCCCTATGAAATGAGATGAATATTCCATCACATACATAACACCATGATGTATGCTTTCAAAATATGTAGTTTGGACCACCCATTGAGTCTTAGGGAATAAGTATTCATAAGAATCTATCTGTAAGTCCTCCCAGACTATACACTAATGTGTACTATCCTTGGAAATCACCTCCCAGAAACTCATTTTAGAATCAATAAGATGAAATGTTATAAGCATGACCCCCTTATCTACAGGTGTCTCTAAATTATTTAAGATGGATTACATGGCCTCTATCCTAGAACTAGTAGCACAAAGATGACCATTCCTAGATAATGTTGGAGGATGTTACTATAAAAATTATCTCATAAACTCTACCACAGTAGGGGATGGTTATACATCTTCCTATGTTGACTTCATGAGGTGTAGAAATCTCTCTAGGACCTCAAAAGCATCTCATAGTGGAAGAATAATAGTAGTTACCTCAAGTGGCACCATATGAGAAAATAATTGGGCCTTAGGGATGACCACCTACAAATAACGGGCTTCGATATCCTCTAGGAAAATGAATTGAGGATGTTATTGTGGTACCACTCTTCAAATTCTAAATACACACCTAATATAGGATTAACATAATAAAGGATCAATTGATAACATAATTTGACACGTACATAGCCTTCCCATATACGTTTCACGCCCCTATACATGTTTCTAAATCGAGTTTTAGGTGATAAAAATATAAAAATATCAATATAGACATTTTATGCTACCCACTAATATGTTAGGTTCATTGTCATGTTATCACATCACATAGATGAGTTTTAGGTATATTTATTGTCTATTGCATGGTAAATAGAAAAGTAAAATTTTAATTGTAGTTGGAATCCCCATTTAAAAGTTACCATATTAATTAAGGATTTAAATTTGGGTAATTATGTACTCAATTATATGTATATTTAGGTCATGGTCAAGTTAGATGTTTCAGCATTATACATATACAAGGAAATAATCATTATAAGTCGTGATTGGCACATCATGTAACTATGAACAGACCTTTTCAGGGTATCAAGATATAATTAGCCATGGAAATTTATTTGATTAAATGAATTACTATTTCCAATTTATTGAATTACATGGTCTATAACATACAATTATAATTAATATAATCAAATTTTTCTAACGTTTCATCCCATGGAATTAGTGTTCCATTTCTCAAATATAGGATAATTGATTAATTAATGTTCCACAATCATGATATATGGTAAAAACTATTTATGTTGATGCAAAAATAATAATTAATCAATTTATTTTATCCATGGAATAAATTTTGTCACATTTTCAGATACGATAATAATGTAACTAACAACAATCATAGCCAATACTGGAAATGCATGGAATTACATGGACATATATAGAATAGAATAATACATGACCTGTGAACCCTTAGGTAACTATAATTATTCATGAAATAATATGTACTAGACTAATTTTGAGTAGAATAAATGAAAAAATCAAAATAATATAAAACTCTACAACTGATGGGAATCACCTAATGGTTTAATCAATTCAATTAAGACATTCACATACCAAAACAACAAAAACCCAAACTCGTTTGTATGTCTTTACCATGTATGTGGGTTAGCTAATTCTACACAAAATTCAATAACATATTTTTACAGGTTCCTTATTTACTATAATATACCACAACACTAATACAAAAATAAAAACCATTGATACCACTTTGTAGCCTTCTAGACCCAGTTCACTCATGATTAACTGAATCTGATTTTCCACATGTAATCACGTGGCCCTCCCAATATGACAGAGGCTTTCGAATAACAAAAAGGGATTAGGGTGTGATAGTTGGTATAATAATTTACATGGTAAGAGTTAAACATAGAAGTATAAAATAACAATAAATAGCGAAAAATGATAAATAATAAATATATGATTAATAAATCACATAGAAAAAATAGACATGTGGATGCTGGATAATATTCAAATACAAAATAATGATCATATAATGATGCCAACTAGAAGGGGATACACATTGGATACAGAGGTGAATGCATATAATAATTGTTACAGAAAAAATTGAAATAGAAAGAAACTATATCTACTAGAATCAAAAGAAAATCCTTGGTCCTTCCCCTCATAGTCTATCCTAGAATATTATATTATGTATCAAAATATGGATGCTTCCATTTTTCCCTAACAACATTCATATGGTATGTTAATTACCAAATTGTGGCCCAATTAAGGTGTGAGACATTCATATTAGGCCACCACTAACCATGTCTTGAACATTCGATTCTGTGCATATAATATGTGTAGGGTTCTAATAAATATAAAATTAAGTCAATAAATAAATAAATCACATCATACAAGGTTCCACAAGCGATACTAAACCCACACTAATAACTTTAGCCTAAGATGGATGTCTCTAAACATATATAACCCTATATGCTTATTTATTTAAGGAAATGTATGTACATATATTCCTCACACACATATATACACATATATTCATATATATGTAGGTATATATTAATAGTCAAAAGGTTAGGTGTAATCCCAGGAAATTTATACATTCTTATAATGAGTTTCCAAACACTAATAGAATTTGAACATAGAGGTATAACTAAGCTATCATATGTTTCATGTGTAAAGCATGGACATAACCCATGATTTTTCATTAGCTTTGAGTACACATCCTTATTTTTTAATTAATTTCAAACTTTATCCCCTCAAAGTTGTTCTATATTTGGAACCCAGGAATTTCTTTGTTCTATCAAAATACGCCATCGTAGTAGTCCATACATGGCATCTATATATGACCCATGTATCAATCATGGAATGGTATGTGACATAATCTTGTGAGGTTTCCCTAGGGATAATGCATCAATAAATAGGTATCACTCATGGTGGGGAATAGTAATTGTTCCTATCGATCTCATACAATATAATCTACAATGGAACATGGTGTCACTAATGGGAAACATATATACCACTTCTCAGTGAGGCCACCCAAGGTGTTCTATAAAGAAACCATTTATCACTACTATATTTATATAATTCATTTATTTGTTTTAATTTATTAATCATGATAATAAAATCCAAGGAATCCTTATTTTGGACTTTCCTTTCATCCTTTTACTGGTTTCAAGGATTGGTCACACCTATAATAAATCTCAAATCATTAAAAAAATACAATATAGTCATGTAAGAAAACTCCTTTATTATAGTTGATTCATCATGAAAAATATGAGAAATGGTCTAAAAACAAGGAATAACACATTCCCTTTGTTCAATTATAAATAAGTTACATTTATAAGGGGAAATTAAAATCTCCTTAGTGTTGGATCAATTTAAATTCCATGATATGATTCATTTAGGCCAATAATGAAGGAACACCCTTTGGGGTGGCTAACAACGATTTGGTCAAATTATATCATTAATTCTTGGGTTTATAGTACAATACTAATCTCGAAAATATTATTTAATGTAGTTAATTATAATTTTGTGTGGCATCACTAGAAGAGTCTAACATGTGGCACAACAATGGATCGTATAGAGCATCTAAACATTTGAGAAAAACATTACCACCAACCATATGTTGGTAGATGAAACAACATATTTTATCCGGTTTCCATTAAAAGTTAAATGAAATAAAATAGTAAACTAAACTAATGGACTGAAAATATGGAAAATTATCTCTCAAAAAATTTTCAATGAAGATTGGGAGATAAATATTGAATGTAAGGAAGGGGAATGAATCCCTTACTGATTCAAATCCAACAAAACTGGAGTTGAAGGAATCATTTCATGGATAGAAAACCTAGCTCAAACACTTGGTAGGTTGATGGTGGAAGACTACCACACTATATAGATGTGATTAATGTGAATGGGGATGAATAAATAGAATTAAACCATAAATGAAGGTGGGGTAAAAATGGTATTTAAGCACATTTTAAAGAGGCCCCTGGGTTGGACACATGGTTTGTGAAACAATGCAACAAAACTATGATACATCACTAGTTAAGTGGAACTAAGGGCGAGGGAATGGTTTTATAGTCTAGGATACCCATGTGTCCCCTTATAACACACTAAAAACCCATTCATGGGTGCATGTCTGGAGGGGCATAGTTATAAAATACTATGCACCACTATGAAATTTGTTGCAACACATGCACGATTGAGTTGCACTGTTCACTCTAACTATGCGACTCGATTTTTCACTCCAAAATTTATAGCTTCATGATTAAAACAGGACCCATAATCTCCAAGACACCTCATATCCTCTTAATCATGATACTATCATAAAATAAGTGCTATTGTAAAATAAATTAAGAATTTATACCTCTTCAAAAAAGGAAAGACATTACACCTCATCCCATTGTTTATATATATATATATATTAATATTTCACAAATTAATATGATATTTATTATTTTTTTATCATTCAATAATTATAAAATAATACTTACCTTATATATATAATTCTCATTGATAAATGGAAATTTTACTCATGCGTATGAATGGCCTACCAACTCCCAGATTTTATTGAATATCATTTTTCATAACAGTTATTCATGATTAATTATAAAAGTATATTTTATAATTAAAAATGAAAGTTATTTCCTGATTACTATTCTATAGATTATTTAATAATGAATTATTCAACCATAGTTAACCTACCTAAGTTAATTTAAACTAATGAACTGAATATCTTTAAAACATTCGACCTGAACTAAAATAATTTATTATTTTTATAGAATGGTAATAGCTGAAATAAAATTAATAATAAACATAAAATAGGTACCAATTATTATATATAACTATCATAATATTATTATTTAGGTAAAAAATATGTACCTAACAACTATAACTCTTCATAAGGGATGTCCTTTTAAATGGAATTCTCTTTTTAATATCCCATTCCAACTCTTTTTTCGTGATGTCAAAGTTTTAAAAATTATTTTATGAATGTATTTAATAGAAATAAAAAATAGTTGAATTAGATTTTATACTAATTTAATTCAATGGTTTTAGAAATTAATATTTTTCTAGAATCCTTGAATTTCATTATAAAAATACAAAAAAATGAGCAATTTTACATATATTGTGAAAAAACATTTCATGATTTTATAAACATTTTGTGATGTTAGGATTCCTCTATAAAATTTAATTTTTTTCATCAATTAAAAACCAAATTTACATTTTTTGATTATTTTGGTAGTAAATGTTTTATGAAAAAAATTCTATTTTGATATCTGAATAAGTTTAATAAAGGGGATTAAAAGAGTTTTTCCAAGGTTTTACTTATTAAATAGTCTATGTAAATTGTTTTTGAATGGTTGATCCCATTATAGATCACAATTTATCACAATATATCTTATACAATTTGTTTTCATATAATGAAATCCAATGCATTGGGTAGTTATTATGTTCTTAGATTAATTATATTTCATGTTAGTGGAATGGTTATTTCAATTGTTAGTGTCCTATATGTGTTTTATAATGATGATGTCCCAAGCCATTTGCAAGACTCTTATGCGGTATATGATTTTGTCTTATGAAATTATCCACTATATACGTGCTTATATATGGTTTATCATGCTTATCTATAGAAAGTATTCCATTACAATTTATAGCATGCATCAAGTAGTCCATGAAAAATAAAAGAATGGGCAAACCAGTATCCAAATACATATGATATGTTTTAGTTTCATTGAGTTTGGTCATTATGCTAACATGTGTCTGATGTTAGTCACTCAAGGTAGAAATCATCATGATCCATTGTAGAATACTATGGAAAATAATATTTTTCTACTATTATGGCTGGTGCAGGTCCATTTAATGAATTTTTTGACATGTTTGATACATGTTTACTCTAATTTTGAAAAAACCTATATTACTATAGATCTTCTCACTCATTTATTTCTATGAAATTTTCTTAATTACTGGGAATTTCAATTTACGAATGTATGATATAAATTTTCAGTAAAAAGGATTTAGGTTGAAATTTTAAATCAAGTAATTTTTATAGGATTCTTATTATTCATATTAGTGGGATTGTATTTCCAAAAAATCATATTAAACGTCCTATTGTAGGGTTATATATTATTTTTTATATGTGTTGGATTTCATTTTGTTATGATAAGATATATTGGGAATCCAAGGAGAGTTTTGTTCATTGATTTGAAATCTTTGATAAGAAACTAAGAAGATGAAAAATATATTAGAGATAGAAGTGAGAGTGACTTTTTGCATGTTATTGAAAATAATGAAACTATTCAAATGTGTGATGTACTAGTATTGAATTAATTCATGTCTTTTTTCCTATTTATTTGTCGAGTATTATTCCAAATATGATTGTTGTGTTTAATGTTGACTTAGTGAGTGATGCTAATCCAATTTCGAAAGGCCCTTATCAAATGGAAAAGGGGGTGATGTTTGAATTGAAAAAAGAAATATAATATGTTTCTAGATAAAAGTTCTATTAATCCATGTACATCACCTTAGAGTGCTCATATTTTTTTCTAAAAATTAATGATGGTTCCTTGATGCTTTTAATCGACTATATTGTTCTCAATAACATAAATATTAAAAATAATTACCATTTTACTCATATTAACTATTTCTTAATCTTATATAGTGGGTGAATTATTTTTTAACGATTGATCTCAGATCAGGGAACCATCAGTTGATAGTGAATAGGGAAAATATTATGATGACTAAATTTTAGACATGATATGGGAACTATGAGTTTATAGTTATTCCCTTTGGATTGTTGTGAATAGATTCATCCTTAAATATTTAGATAATTTTGTTTGGTTTATTGATGAAATATTAGTGTGTTATAAATGTAATTAAGACCCTGAGTGACAACTAAGGATTACTTTTAAAATATTAAAATAAATTAAACTATATGGAAAAGTTATTATATAAGAATTTTGTTGCAAAAATATTATTTCCTTGATTAAAAATATGGTGTATCAATTGATCCCACAAACATTAATGTTGTTGACTAGTGGAATATATACCAATATTTGAATGATTTGTAGGTTTATTCGTTTCATTTGTTATTTTCAGAGTTTAATTGAAAACATTGCTTAGCTTTCAACTACACTAACTATGTTAACTCGAAAATGAGTTAAATTAATCTTTAAAAAGGAGTGTAGTGACAGTTTTAGGAACCAAAATGATGATTGGTTAATGGTATAGTTTTTTATTTACCTCAATATATGGAGATGTTTTTATCTACAGTATTTCTTTAATGAAGGAACATGGTTGAATGTTAAGGTAAAATGATAAGGTAATTTCTTATTCTTCATGAAAATTAGTCATTATTAGTTAAATTATCATACACATGATGAAAAATTCAGTGCTACTATTTATTTTTTTCAAAATTTTTAGGAATCATTTATATGGATAAATGTGTGAAATAATTATTGATAATAAAATTTTAATGTACATATTTACATAGAAAGAGTTGAAAATGAGGAAGATGAGATGACTGGAACTACATTAGGATTATAAATACATGATTCATTATCATACTATAATTTTTAAAAAAAGTATATGATGCTTTTAGATGGAAAAATAATGCAAAATTAACCACGTTACACTTTAACCATTACCTTATGATCAATGATTTGATGAGTTTTGTCCTTTATGTTTATGATTTTGGTACTTCATCTTTTTCATTCATGTTTTAGAGTAGTTAAAAATTGATACATAAATTATACAATCTCATAAGGAAGGAAATTTGTTGTTGGAAAAGGTGGAATTTATTAAAAAGTGTTTCTTTATGAATTTAATAATGAAAGAGATAGTGTGTTGATATTTGGAAATGGATTATGCATTATTTGTTATTTCTATTTGAATAGATAATTATTGAGTGATGCTCATATTATTCCAATTTATTTTAATCCTAGATGAACTAAGATGTACATTGACCATAAAGATTATAACTCGTGGAATGCAATAAAAAAGCGATATTTCAAACATTCCCAATAAATGCTTGACTTGTACATACGTTTAAGAAGAATGAAAATTATTAAAGGGGATGATTGAGTATTTTCCAGTACTATATTTGAAATGGGAAAATGCATCCATGGATTATGTGGTGGAATTTCCAAACACAACTCAATGTAATAATGAAATTTCGGTTATTTTTGATCGATTAACAAAATATGTAAATTTTCATGCAATTTAAGATAGTATTTTTTATCAAAATTCTCAATTATATCTCAAAGAGATAGTTAGGTTACATAGAGTGTCAATGTAATTATCCATACCATGGAATATATTCCTTATTCCTGTTCAAAAATTATCATCGAGGTTTGGATAAATTTTTTATTGGTTATTTTTTCTTTTAAGAACGGTTTTCATTCCAGTATACAGGTGGAACCTTTTGATGAATTAAATTGAATGTTATGTCTGAATATTTTTTTTAGGAAGATGTAGGTGAATGAAAATTAATAGGGCCATAATTGGAATTGGAAGTAGTTTAGAAGGTTAAAAAAATTCAAAATCATATGAGGATATCTCATAGCTTGAATAAAAGTTATACAAATAACATTAAAAATATATCTCTTTTGAGATAGGTGATAATTATTTTCTTAAAGTATCTCCAAGAAAAGGGGTTGTGAATTTTGGTATGAAGGGAATGATGAGTCTAAGATTTATAAGACTATAGGAAATCTTGGAGAATGTAGATCAGTTTCCTACCAAGTGGCCTTTCTTTAATGTTTATCCCAGGTACAGAATGTTTTTTCATGTTTCAATGCTAGGAACATTTATTTCATATACATGTTATATTTTTATTATTTAAAACCTATGTTAGAAGTGAAACTTTCATCAATGGAATAAACTATTAATATTTTTAATCATAGTTATAAGGTATTGAAAGTAAAATTTTATTTACTTGGTTATTGTTTTTGTGAAAAACAATTTTATTGATATCGGAATAAGGGAGTCTAAAAATGCTATGAGGGAAATATATACCCACTTGTTTAATATGTGAATAAAATTTCAATGATACAATTTACAAAACTGTGTAATAATTTAATGTCCTTTGTAATATTTGAATAAAACATTTTCATATCTTATAAACATTCATTAGTTAGATATTATTGATTTATAATCATTATAAGAATATAACGTAATTTTTCTATCAAAAGGAAAAGGTAGTAAATATAACCAAAATGGGTTTTCATGAACTATATGGTTTCATTTAAAGTATTGAATTTGAAATTATGGAATATTATTTTGTTAAAATTAACTTCAATTTTGACATCTTCATTATAATATTATCATAATAATAAGTTTTTCGAATTTTGTAAAAGATTTATTTTTCAATGAATGGTGAAAAAATTAGACATTTATTGAAATCTATATATTATTTTAAATAATTTATAACCTAAAATTATATTATGGATTGGTTTTATAATTATTTTTATTCAAAATTATCCAGGTATTGGTTTTTAATGAATTTTATACCTGAATTCAGTATAAAAAATTATATTTAAAAGGGGCTTTTTCAGGAAAATTGATTTTCATTATGTTTTTTCAGTTTCCTTTTAAATTAAATTCAAACATTTATATGATATAAATATTGAAAAATGGATTCAATATTTGGAATAAGTGCATATAAATTTATTAAACAGGTCCCTTTATTTTCTTCAAATATGTACAGTAACATTAGTTATTTTTGTTACCATTATAAATGGTAAATTGAGTAATTAAAGTTAAAAATAAAATTATAAGAACTATAAAATGACCCTAAATCTTAACTTTATTTTATTTTATGATTTAATTTCATTCATAATAATCCAATATTTGGTTATATTCTGATTTTTCTATTTATATGTGATTATTATATCTATAATATTTTATAAATAGAAAAGTAAAAAATGTCACATGTTTTGTCTTTAATAAGTAAATTATTTTTCACATTAGGATAAACAGAGGATATTTTTTGTTATAGATTTTATTATGAAATAAATATGATTTATCTTCCTCATGGTATTATATTTTAATTTTTTGGTGATGAAATAATTATGATAAATTATTATACAACACTAACCAGAAATTATCCAACTAGTAGAAAAATAAATTCAATGATTTTAGAAATAAAAAAAAGTAGTAAAATTTGAAATAATTATGTTGAATCATGGATTTAATAGATATATATAACCTTTTTGGATATGGGATGGTTTTATATTAAAATTCCTTGTATTTTTATATTATAAAGGTTATAATAAATGAATATATCTAAAATTGATATTATTGTTATTTTATAATAATAATAATATTTAAATAATATAAAATTCATAAAAATATATATTTTTAAAAACAATTGTATTTAGTTAAATAAATCAACCATGTTTTATTTATGGTTTTCTTTTCATTTAATAACCATTAATGACGTTCATATATTAATATTTTGGAAATTTTCAGAAGGGTTGGCGAAGGATAAAAACAAAACGATGATTTAGTTAAAGAGTCTCGTAACACATGAGAAACACTTAACTAAACATTATTGAATAATAGAATAACACAAAACTTATTATATCATGAGAATAAGGATATTCATGACATAATATTCTAAAGAGAAGTATATATGCCATATAAAAGTGAATTGGTAGATAACAATAATTGAGTCTCAAGAGAATGTAAATTGGGACGAAATCCCTTATAAAGACGGTATCCTTAGATTAAGGATAAATCAATTACATAATTATGTGTGAAACATAAGAATATACTCAATATAAGTGGATATTAAGTGTGAAACAATCAGCCGTCATTCACACATATTTATATTACAACATAATCAAGAAGTATAAGTTTAACCAAAATAATTGAAATTGGGTTAAGAAGTTCCCTTACGGAAATTCGACAGCCTAACGAAGTCACTTTCAAATTTAGACACATTATTTGATGAGAGAGAAATGGTTATCTCATCACATGTACATAAAATTTACACCATTAAGGATATATAAGAATATATCCCAACATTAGAAGATGTAAATTAAAAGACATAACAAAAAAAGACGTATTTAAATAAGAGTAGGGTGAAAGATTTCCTTAACGATTTTGTAACTTTTGAAACATTCACCATATTAAATAAGGATCATAAAATGAAGATTTAATTACCCCTAAATTAATGTATATTACACAGTGAAAACAATAATGGTCAGTACATTCTTCACACAAAAGTAAATAGTGTCTATATAGCATGAATCTCACGGGAATAAAAAGTGAGATGAAAACCCCTTACCACATTGTAATCAATTGAGTTGTATGAACAAAATTTAATAAACACCAATTGAATAAACAAAATACCATGAATATAAATAAAATACTGATAATATATATCAAATGGAAGTACACAAAACACCACATGGAATAAAAAAGTGTCAAATAAATGAAATCTCATAGAATTAAAAGTGAGATTAGAAACCCCTTACCTCATGTCCGACTTGACTCGTTTGTTCTTTAATATCCAAGATAATAAACTAAAAATAATTTCTAAATTCGTAAGAACAATTTTCAAGTTTATAATTCCTTTTAAATAACTTATTACCATGTTATAAACATTATGTAATAATTTAGGTTAACAATGGTCTTTTTGTCACCATTTGGTACTTGAGTCAAAAATGGACTTCTTATAACTACAAGTTGTTCATGTGGTAAAAGGTTCATTATATGAAGAATGATACTCATGATTTAGATATCATATATATCATATATATCTAGTATATATGTTTATTTATAATAGTACATAAGAATTGGAGATAAATATGAAATACACCATTTATGGAGACGGTAAGTCGTACGTACGCATGAACGCTACTTACATTTCTACTTCGTATTGTAATGGGAAGGAAACTTAATGATACATAAGTATATTATAATTCCAGTATAGTATAATATATAATTTCATTAAATATACCCTTTATATGTTCCACAAAAGGCATGAACGAGTCATATCACTTAGAGGGGGTGGTAGTCCGCAGTTCATCAAATGAGATTATCATATTTACCCACTATTGAAACAATAAAGTTATTATATAAATAAAGAATAGAAAAGAATAAAAACAAGATAAATTTACTAAATATAATATATAAATATATTTCCATCATAATGGCCACCATGAGAGGCGGTTGGAGATATTTGAACAATCATTGTTTCGTGAGGCCGTAGTTCACCGTCCACAGAAACATTATGCTATTTACCTATTAGACAGATGTGTGTGTAAGAATAGTTCTAATAAATCTCCTAAAAATAACCTAGTATATTGAGGATGATGTTGTTGTTATAAAATAAATTAATAAAAAGAGTATAGGGGTTGGAGAAGAAAAATAAAACAAAATAAAACAAAATAATTTAAGAGAAATTGTTAACTTTAATTTCGGTAACTCCCTTTGGTTTGAACTAAAAGGTCTTCTTGATGTGCCTCCTTCCTAAATTAGGGATTATATAAGGAAGATAGGTATCTTGTGTGCTTATTTGTGCATGGGTTTTATGATCCAAGGGGCTTGATATGTGTGAGGAATGGGTTAAAAGTGGTGTCCTTTTGTAAGGGATATGAGGGGCTCATTAGGAATATTTGAAACAATTATTTTATTATAAACATATCTTCAGTTTACAAAGGTCCAAAACATATTAAATTCTAGGATAATATGACTCATATTTGAAAAAAAAATCATCTAATAATAATGGGATAGGTTTTGGATATTGTTTTAATATTTATAATCTTATTTATTTAAATCATTTATTAATGATTTAAATACTGCATCATTTTGGTGTTAGAAATATTTTTATTTATATGATGGTTAAAAATTATAAAAACAAATACCATGATGTAGGAAATAGTTTTAGATTTCCAATTAATATTTATATTTGAAAATAGAAATTATATAACCTTATGTAAAAATTAATTTACTAAAAGATATTTGTTTTTTTCATTTTTGTCGTTACTTTAAATTAATTAATCTAAAGTCTCATTATCACTCCCAAGCTGCTCCATGGTGTCCTAAAATAGTCACAAGGATGCCCGTGGTCATAAATGACTCATCCAATAAGTTTTGGATAAGTGTTAAGGTAATTTTGTATTACTATGATATTATTTTTACCTTGAATAACCCTATTTACCTTTAACCGTGATAAATAAAAGTCAAAAGTTACTATTCAACATAATTTTTTTTTCATCTTATTGAACCAAATTTAACATAATAATCACAACCATGTATTTCATAATTTCTAAATTCAATTCATATAAATGGTAAAATTTAATTTAAATGAAAAAGTTAGTTTTTAACTACTACATAGTGGTTTCACTATTCATCAAAATTGAAGTTTTTTAGAAAAATGCCAAAACTTCAGCCTAAGATATATTTGATATTCCGAATTCAAAAATGATGTCCATTTTACCAAATTAATAACATATAAGTTGGATTAATTAATTTAAAATTATTTTCCATTGTCAAAACAAGAGGCGTGTTTTTAATAAATATTAACTTTCAAAAGATTGACACTTGTTTATGTCCAATTTCAAAGTGAAATTAATTCCAATGATGACCATTGGATTAAATGGAAAAAATGTAATATAATTACACTTTAAAACCAATTAAAAAGATAATATAACCATAAATATAAATTAGATTAAAAGGTAGTTTTGAATTAAAATACATTATTTTTCACTATTCATCAATAAGATGAATTTTATCAGAAAAATACTAAAATTTTACCCAAAGTGAATTTTGATGTCCCGATTCAAAAGAATAATTTTATTTTGTCAAATAGAAAATATAAAATTGAACAAAACTATATTTAATGTGGGTTTACCATCAAAAGGCACTAAATCAACCTTTTAAAGTAAATTATGCATAAAATTAGATTTATTCAATCTTTATGCCTCTAAATTTTATAGGATAAATTTAAAACGATTTAACAAATATGTATAATAATATTTTAGTTAGATCTATTCATTACCACCAATAAAATGGATAGGCATTAATTACCATTTAAATTAATATTAAAATATTATTTTTCAGTATGACTCATCATTATTTGAAACATAAGACTTCGGAGAACCCCATTGTTGCGTGTCATGTATGTCCTTGAATATAACATTGCCTTTAAAATAAAATTAATATTTTATTCAAAAATATTAATAAATATAAAAAATTCATATTCTATTTTTTTCTGGGATGTTACATCCTTCCCCCTTTTTTGGAATTGTATCCCCGCAAGTTTAAAATTGGGCTTGGAAACTTCATTGAAAGTCCCACATAAAAAATGAGTAAATAAAACTATCACTTTAAAATAATGAAATATATGTACAAAGGTCACCTGAGATAACCCATAATAGGATTCCATGAAAACATGGATATGGAAGAGAAACAAAGTGTCAAGTTCTGAAGCGAAGTGATATAAAAAATGATTAGGAGAAAGTTAACAACATGAAAACCACTAATTTTTGAAGGTTTAAATTGTCATTGGTTTCCCATTAAAAAAAGTAAACGGGCAAATGTTTTTTGATTTAAGTTCTATTTAATAAAGTTGAGAATTTATTTATGAAACTGACTAAGAACATAAGGACACACACTTACTTGTCATGTAGAATTTCATCCTGTACAAAATTTCTGCCAAAAACTCTTCTTTTCTCAAAATTATGAGTATTCAAGTTGACTTGGACACATCAAAAGCGCAAAAATCATGTTCTAGAGAATAACATGATCCAAAAAATATGAACCATATATTTCCCCTATCTTTATATATTAACCAAAAACAAAATTGGTTAGTATGAGATCAGATAATCCCTAATAGGATAATCCTTTATAAAAATAAGTACTACTCATAATCTCTAAAATCCCACAAAAGAACCAAAAGTTCAAGAAAACCATTAAATATAAAATTTTCCTTATAATTCTTCCAAATAATCAAAACTAATATTGAATCCCAAAACATAAAAGGATTTAAACCACATAGCCTTCCATAGAAAATCTTAATATTTATCTCTAAAAACATCGTCTACTCTTAAAGTCTCATACTGATGTGTAATTATCCTAATCACATATTCTCTATGATAGGTTAATCATTTCAATAAATAACCCAAATCACCTTATGTCCATAACAATAACATATATTCTTCCAATATAACATTCCAACCATTACGCCACATATTAAATCCCAAGGTATTCTATTTTACTTAAGCATATAATGTTCCCAAAAGAGATAATGTCTTCTAAAATAACCTTTATCACTTTATCACCGAATCATTTTCCTATAATAAGGATATATATTTGATAAAACATATAATCCCAAATAAACTTATTCTTGATGAATAATACCATTTAAATAAAAATAATTATTCATACTAACCAAGGACTTCAGATAACCCAGTGGTATGTGATAAATCCCAATCACACTTTAGTTTTGGGCTCGATTCCTGTAGCATTGTCCGATGTGATGGGTTGACACACAGTCTACGTGTTTTCCTTTTTAGAAAACTATAAAATTTCATAATATTCCAAAAAAAGAGGAAAATTCCTGAAAAATAACTATAACATAATTTATCTCCAAAGGTTATCCAATACCTTTCATTTTTCACTCCAATATATAATATCCATTTATCACCTCTAAAATAACTATGACTCTTTGTAATATTATAACCATTATGGTTATGTAACTTATGTTTAAATTAAACCCTAACCTCTAAAGTTATCTATACTGACCTCTGATACTGACTATAAGGACCTGACCATAAACATCTCATAATATTGAGTTAAATTAAGAATTCACATTGAGGATCTTTTCAAGATTAGAGTTCCAGGGAATTAGGCTATAACTATTAAATATCAGCTTGAATATTACAAGTAGACACTACTAATCAGTATCCATTTTTTCACAAAATATAAACTCTTAAAAGGAAACATGTACAGTTTCATGATTTAGACATCATAACATTTCCATGATCACATCTGTGTCCCTATTCATCTTCATGTCTTGTGAAAAACATTTCAAAATATTATGTTGATAAAAAAGCATAGTAAGGGATATAGAAAAAAGGAAAAAAATTATTTTTTCAAAACAACAAGTAAGACATTAATACTTTATCACAATTAATACTCTTTACCTTTATGAAGTAGTAAATACTCTTATCTGAATTAATGATCATTGCTTACCCTTTTCTAACTAAAAGATTACCATAAAACCCATAGAAAGCATACATATCATATATAGAAAACTTGAGACATAAACATACTTAAATTTAATAACCATATGGTTGACTTCCATATATATTACTAAATGTAATAGCCATATGGCCGACCTCTATACCCAATGCATTTTCGGTTATAACATAACCACCCATCCTAGTTTATCACATCACCACCCATCATTTGGTTTATCACGTAACCACTCGTCAAATGTCTATGAAAAATTTTAAAATCATAAAACATTAAATATTATTAAAATAATCATTTCACTAAAAACATTTTTACATTGCAAATACAATATATCATTTCATGATATTGACATAATCAATTCTTAATCAAACCATTTTCAAAACCATTTAAAACATTTAATAAAGATATTTTTGAATCAAAGTGTCCCATACCACATTAAATCATTTAGTGGAATTAAATTTTTAAAACATTAAGGTCTATATAAATAAATACATAAAACCATATTGAAAACATGGAAATTAATAAGAAAAATTTAGAAGAAAAATTCATTAAATCTTTTAAAACTATGATTTAGTTAAATAGTCTCATAACACAAGCGAAACACTTGACTAAACATAATTGAATAATAAAATAAAAAAACTTATAATATCATGAGAATAACGATGTTTATGATATAATATTCCAAATGGAAGTATATACACCATATAAAAGTGAATTGGCACATAATGACAATGAATTCTCAAGGGAATATGAATTAAGATGAAATCCCTTATAAAGACGGTATCCTTATATTAAGGATAAATCAATTACATAATTATGAGTGAAAAATAATAATAAACTCAATATAAGTGGATATTAAGTGTGAAAAAATCATAGGTCATTTACACTTATTTATAACACGACATAATCAAGAAGAACAAGTTTATCCCAAATAAATGAAATTGGGTTAAGAAGTCCCCTTACAGAAATTCGACCGCATAACGACGTCAACTTAAAATTCAGAAAAATAATTTGATGAGAGAGAAAATGGTATCTAATCATTTGGATGTAAAATTTACATCATTAAGTGTATAGAAGAACATATAACAACATTAGAAGATGTAAATTAAAAGACATAATAAAAAGAAGTCTTTAAAAAATAGGAGGGTGAAAGGTTCCTTTAACGATTTGGTAACTTTTGAAACATTCACCATATGAAAGAAGGATAATAAAATGAAGATTTAATTAACCATAAGTTTTTTTATATTACACAATGAATACGATCATGGGCAGTACATACACTACACAAAAAGAAAATAGTTTCCATATATCATGAATCTCACGGGAATAAGAAGTGAGATGAAAACCGCTTACCACATTGTAATAAAAAGAGTCATATGAACAAAAGATAATAAACACCAATTTAATAATAGAATACCCTAAATATAAATTGAATCCTGATAATATATATCAAATGTAAGTACACAATACAACACATGCAATAAATAAGTGGAAAACAATGGAAATCTCACAGAATTAAAAGTGAGATAAGAAACCCCTTACCACGTGTCTGACTTGACCTGTTCATTTTTTAATCTCCTGAATAAAAAAATAATGATAATTTATACTTGATTAATTACCTTTTTAAAGTTTATAATTCTTTTTAAATCACTTATTACCTTGTGAAAAAACACTATGTAATCATTTAAGTTAGTAATAGTTGTGTTGTTGATATTTGGTACTTGAGTCAAAATGGACTTCTTATAATCACAAGTTGTTCATGTGGTCAAAATTTCATTATATTTGGAATGATATTCATGATTTAGATATAATATAAATTATATATATCCAGTATATACATGTACTTATAATAGTACATAACATTAGGATATAAAAAATGAAATGCGTCGTTCATAGAGATGGTAAGTCGTACATATGCATGAACACTACTTCCATTTCTATTTCGTATTGTAATGGAAGGGAAACATAAGGATAAATAAGTATATAATAATTTCAGTATAATATCATATATAATTTTATTATATCTACCAATTATATCTTTCATATATGACATGAACGAGTCGTATCACTTTGAGGAGGTGGTAGTCCGCATTTTCTCAAATGAGATTATCATATTTACCCACTATATAAACAACAAAGGTATTCTATAAATGAAAAATACTGAAGCATAAAAACTATATAAATATAAAATATATAATATATAAATACAGTTCCATCATAATGGCCACCATGATAAATGGTTGGACATATTTGATCAATGATCATTTTGTGTGGCAGTAGTTCATCGTCCATAGAAACAGTATGTTCATTACCCATTAGATGGAGGTGTGAGTAATATTAGTTCTAATAATTCTCATAAAAACAAACTAGTATATTTAGTATACTAGTGTAATTATAAAATAAAGGAATAAAAATGGTTTAGAGGGTTGGAGAAGTAAAATATAACCAAATAAAACCAAATAATTTAAGAGAAATTATTACCTTTAATTCGGGTAACTCTCTTTGGACTGAACCAAAAGGACTTATTGAAGTGCATCCTACTTAAGGTAAGGCTTCTAGGAGGAATATAGGGATCTTGAGAGCTTATTTGGGAAGGGTTTTAATGATCAAAAGGGCTTGAGAGGTGTGAGGAATGAGTTAGAATAGGGCTCCTTTTATAAGGGATTAGAGGGGCTCTTTAAGAAATATTGAAACAATTATTTTATTATAAACATATATTCGGTTTAAAAAGGTCAAAAACTCATTATAGTCTATGATAAGATGACTAATGTTCAAAATAAAGTCATCAAATAATAATTTTATAGGTTTTGGATATTGTTTTAATATTTATAATCTTATTTATTTAAATCATTTATTAATGAGGTAAATACTCCATCATTTTTGTGTCATAAATATTTTTATTTATATGATGTCTAGAAATTATAAAAAAACATCCATGATGTAGGAAATATTTTTATATTTTAAATGAATATTTATAGTTGAAATTATAACTTATATAACCCTATGTAAAATTAATTTACGAAAAGATATTTGTTTTTTACATTTGTGTATTTACTTTTAAATTAATTATTCTAAAGTGTCATTATCACATACATGTGGATCCATTGGGCCCAAAAATCGACAGAGGATGACCATGGTCGCCCATGACTCATCTAATAAGGTTAGGACTACTTTTAAGGTAATTTTTTTTATTATGATATTATTTTTTCCTTTAATTACCCTATTTACCTTTAACAGCGGTAAATAAAAGTCAAAAGTTACTATTCACCAAAAAATTCATCTTATTGAACCACATTTTACATACTAATATCAACCATGTATGTAATATTTTAGAAATTCAATTCATTGAAGTGGTAAAATTTCATTTAAATGAAAAAGTCAGTTTTTACCTACTACTTAGTGGTTTCACTATTCATCAAAATTTGATGTTTTTCAGAAAAATACCAAAAATTCAGACTAAGATATATTTTATATTTTGAATTCAAAAAATATGCCTATTTTACCAAATTTAAAACATAGATGTTGGATTAATTAATTTAAAATTATTTCCCATTGTCAAAACAAAAGGCGTGTTTTTAAGAAATATTAAGTATCAAAAGATTGACACTTGTTTATGTCCAATTTCAAAGTGAAATTAATTCCAAAGACCACCATTGGATTAAATGGTAAAAATATAATATAATTACACATTAAAAACATTTAGAAATTTAATCTATCCATTCAAATAAATTTGATTAAAAGGCGGTTTTGAATTAAAATACAGTATTTTTCACTATTCATCTTAAAGTAAATTTTATCCGAAAAATACAAAACTTTTACCCAAAGTAAATTTTTATGTCTCAATTCAAAAGAATAATTTTATTTTGTCAAATAAAACATATAAAAGTGACCAAAACTAGATTTAAAGAGGGTTCGCCATCAAAGGATGGTAAATCAACCTTTTAAAGTAAATTATTCTTAAAATTAGATTCATTCACATTTTAAACCTCTATCTTTTATTAGATAAATTTAAAAACTTTTAAAAAATATCTATAATAATATTTTAGTTAGTTATATTCATTCCCACCTATAAAATTGTTAATCATTAATTACCATTTATTTAATAATAATATTTTATTTTTCAGTATGACTTAGCATTATTTGCAACATAAGACTTTGGAGAACCCCATTGTTTCATGTCAAATATGCCTTTAAATATAACATAACCTTTAAAATAAATTTAATATTTAATTCAAAAATATTAATAAATATGAAAACTTCATATTCTATATCTTTTTTGGAAGTTACATCCTTCCCCCCTTTTGCAAATTGTGTCCTTGCAATTTAAAAATTGGGCTTGGAAACTTCATTGAAAGTCCCACATTGAAAAAATAGTAAATAAAACTATCACTTTAAAAGAAACAAATATATTTTCAAAGGTCACCTAAGATAACCAATACTAGGATTCCATGAAGACATGGATATTGAATAGAAACTAAGTGCCAAGATCTGATGCGGAGTGACAGAAAACATGATTATGAGAATGTAAGCAACAAGAAAACCACTATTTCGTGATGGGTTAAACGGTCATTGGTTTCACAGTAGGAAAAGTTAATGGACAAAGTTTTGGTTTTAATTTCCTTTTTATAAAGTTGAGTAATTTATTTATGAGCCTAACTAAGAACATAAGGACACATACTTACTTGTCATGTAGACTTCTATCCTTTACTAAATTTCTACCACAAACTCTTCTTTTCTCAAAACGATGAGTATTCAAGTTGACTTGGACACATAAAAATAAAATAAATCAAGTTCTAGAGAATAACATGATCCACAAAATATGAACCATATATTTCCTATATCTTTATATATTAACCAAATCAAAAATTTGTTATTATGAGATCGGATAATCCCTAAAAGGATAATAATTTATAAAAAAAAATACTACACCTAATCTCCAAAATCCAATAAAAGTACCCAAAGTTCAAGAAAGAACATTCAATATAAAATTGTCCTTAATATTCTTCAAAATAATCCAAACTAATATTGAAACCCAAAACTCAGAAGGATTTAAATCAGATAGACATCCTTAGTAAATCTTAATATTTATCTCCAAAAACATTGACTGCTCTTAAAGTCTCATACTGAAGTGTAATTAACCTAATCACATATTCTCTATGATAGGTTAATAATTTCCATTAATAACTGAAATCGGTTTATTTCCACTATAAAAACATATATTCTTCCAAAATAATATTTCAAACATTACTCCCAAAATTAAATCCCAAGGTATTCTATGTTCCTTAAGCATATAGTGTTCCCAAAAGAGAGAATGTCTTCCAAAATAACCTTTTTCACTTAGTCATCAAATAATTTTCATATATGAAGGATTTACATTTAATAAAACATATAATCCTAAATAAAAATATTCTTGATCAATAAAATCATTTAACTAAAAATAACTAGTCATACTAACCAGGGACTTCACATAGTCAAGTGGAATGCGATAAATCCCAATCTCACATTGGTTGTGGGTTCGATTCCCACAACTTTGTCTGACACGACAGGTCATCACACGGTTTGTGTGTTTTCCTTTTTAAAAAACTATAAAATTTCATAACATTCCAAAAATAAAGAGGCAAATTACTCAAAAATATCCATAACATAATTTATCCTCAAAGGTTATCTAACACCTTTCATATTTCACCCCAAAATGTAATAACCATTGATCATGTCTAAAATAACTATGACTCTTTCTAATATGCTAACCACTATGGTTATGTCACTTATGATTAAAATACACCCTAACCTCTAAAGTAATCTAATCTGACCTTTGATACCAACTATATGGACTCGACCATAAACATTTCATAATCTTGAGTTAAATCAATAATTCACATACTAGATCTTTTTAGGTTTTGAGTTTTAGAGAATTAGGACATAACTATTATATATCAGCTTGAATATTACAAGTAGACACTAATACTCAGTTTCCATTTTTCATAAAATATAAACACTTAAAAAGAAACATGTCTAGTTCCATGTTTTAGACATCATGACATTTCATTGATCACATCCTTTCCCCTATTCCTCTTCATGTCCTGTGAAAAACATTTCAAAAACATGGTATGAGAAAACATAACATTAAGGGATACACAAAGAAAGAAAACTATAGTTTTTTAAAACAACAATTAATCCATGAATACTTTATCATAAGTAATACTTTTTTCCTTTATGAACTAGTAAATACTATTCTCTGAATAAAAGATCATTGATTTCCCTTTTGTAACCAAATGATTACCATAAAACCCATAGAAAGCACACATAACATATATAGATAACATGGGACATAAACATACTTAAATTTAATAACCATGTGATCTACTTTCACACATATCACTAAATGGAATAGCCATATGTCCGACTTCCATACCCAACGCATTGGAGGTTATAACGTAACACTCATCATTTGGTTTATCACGTAACCACACATCAAATGTCCAAGTACCATTATAAAATCATAACATATAAAATATTTTAAATATAAACATTTCACTAGTAACATTTCCACATTACAAATACAATATATCATTTGAAGATATTGACATAATCAATGCTTAATCAAACCATTTTCAAAACAATTTAGATCATTTAATAAATAGATTTTTGAATCAAAATTTCCCATACCACTATGAAGATTTTAATGGAATTAAAGTTTTAAAACATTAATGTACATTTAGATAAATACTAAAAACCATTTTGAAAACATGGAAATTAATGAGAAATATTTATAAGAATGATTCTTTAAATCTTTTAAAATGATGTTTTAGTTAAAGAGTATTCTAACACTTTAGAAACACTTAACTAATCATAATTGAAGAATATAATAAAAATACATATAATATCATGATAAAAAGGATATTCATGATATAATATTCCAATGGAAATTATAAACACCATATAAAAATGTAATTAGCACATAACAACAATGAAGTCTCAAGGGAATGCAAATTGAGACGAAGCCCCTTATAAAGACAGTATCCTTAGATTAAGGATAAATCCATGATATAATTATGTGTGAAAAATAATAATACACTCAATATAAGTGGATATTATGTGTGAAACAATCATAGTTCATTCACGCATATTTTTAACACGGAATAATCAATTATTATATGTTTAACAAAAATAATTGAAATTGGGTTAAGAAGTTCACTTACAGAAATTCGATAGCCTAACAATGTCACTTTAAAATTCAGAAAAATAATTTGATGAGAGATAAAAGAGTATCTCATCACTTGGAAACAAAATTTAAATCATTAAGGACATACAATAACATAACCCAACATTAGAATATGTAAATTATAAGACATAACAAAAATAATTCTTTAACAAAGAGGAGGGTGAAATGTTCCCTTAAATATTTGGTAACTCATGAAACATTAACCATATGAAAGAAGGATAATAAAATAAAGATTTAATTACCCATAAATTAATGTATATTACACAGTTAATACAATAATTGGCTGTAAATACACCACACAAAATGAAATAGTGGCAATATAGAAAGAATCTCATGGGAATAAGAAGTGATATGAAAACCCCTAACCACATTGTAATCAATCAAGTCGTATGAAAAAAAGTTGATAAACATAAATTGAATCAAATAATACCATAAATATAAAGAGAATAATGATAATATATATCAACTGGATGTACACAATACCCCACATGCAATAAATAAGTAGTGAACAATGGAAATATCACGGGATTAAAAGTGAGATTAGAAACCCATTACCCTGTGTCCGACTTGAACCGTTTGTTCTTTAATCTCATGAATAATAAACTAAAGTTAATTTATACTTTCTTATGAATATTTTTCAAGTTTATAATTCCTTTTAAATCACTTATTACCATGTAATAAACATTATGTAATAATTTTAGATAATAATGGTCATTTTGTCGATATTTGGTACTTATGTCAAAAATGGACATCTTATAATTACAAGTTGTTCATTTGGTCAAAAGTTCATTATATACATAATGATATTTCTGATTTAGATATCATATATATAATATATATCAAGTATATACATTTATTTCTAATAGTACATAACATTTGGAAATATGAAATGAAATGCACCGTTCATGGAGATGGTAAGTCATACGTACACATGAATGCTACTTCCATTTCTATTTCATATTTTGATGGAATGGAAACATAATGATACATAATTAAATTATAATTAGAGTATAATATCATATATAATTTCATTAACTCTACCCTTTATACACTTTACATAAGGCATGAACGAGTTATATCACTTTGAGGGGGTGGTAGTCCGCACTTCCTCAAATGAGATTATCGTATTTACCCACTATGGAAACCATAAAGATATTCTATAAATGAAAAATAACTAAGAATTAAAATTTATAAATATAATATATATCATATATAAATATTGTTCCTTTATAATGGCCACCATGAGATGCAGTTGGAGATATTTGAACAATCTTTGTTTCGTGAGACAGTATTTCGCCGTCCATAGAAACAGTATGTTGTTTACCCATTTGATGGATGTGTGTGTAAATGTAGTTTTAATACTTCTTATAAAAACAAACTTTTATATCGGTGATACTTGTTTTGTTAGAAAATAAATTAATAAAAAGATATTATGGTATTGGAGATGTTAAAATAAAACAATAGGTTTTAAAAGAAATTCTTGCCTTTAATTCGGGTAACTCCCTTTGGTTTGAAACAAAAGGACTTCTTGAAGTGCTGCATGCATAAGGAAATAATTATATAAGGATGAAAGGGATATTTAGAGATTATTAGGGTAGGGTTTGGAAGATCCAAGGGGCTCGATAGGTGTATGGAATGAGTTAGAAGTGGTGTCCTTTTATAAGAGAGAGGAGGGGCTCTTTAAAAATGTTTGAAAAAATTATTTTATTATAAACTTATCATCAGTTTCAAAAGGTCCAAAACTCCTTAAATTAAAATATAAGATCACTCATGTTATAAATAAAAACATTAAATAATAATTTTACAGTTTTTGGATTTTTCTTTAATACTTATAATCTTATTTATTTAAATCATTTATTAATGAGATAAATACTGCATCATTTTTGTGTCATAAATAATTTTATTTATATGATGTCTAAAAATTCTAAAAAAATAACATGATTTCGGAAATATTTTAAGCTTTAAAATTAATATTTATAGTAAAAATGATAACTTATATAACCTTGTGTAAAAAATAAGTTACTAAAAGATATTTGTTTTTGTCATTTTTGTCTTTACGTTAAATTAATTAATCGAAACTATCATTATCATTCCCAAGGGGCTCCATGGGGTCCCAAAATCAACCCCAGTATGCCCATGGTCGTCCATGACTCATCAAATACAGTTAGGACAAGTTTTACGGTAATTTTTTATTATTAGGATATTATTTTTTCCTTGAATTATCATATTTATCTTCAACCATGGTAAATAAATGTCAAAAGTTACAATTCACTAAAAACAAATTTCATCTTATGGAATGAAATTTTACTTATTAATAAATTTTTTTTCTTATTTTCAAAATTCAATAAAAAAGTGGTACATTTTCATTTAAATGGAAAATTCATATTTTAACTACTACTTAGTGGTTTCGCAATTCATCAAAAATTGAATCTTTTCAGAAAAATACCAAAAATTCAGCCTAAGCTACATTTGATATTTTGAATTCAAAAATGATGTCTATTTTAACAAATTCATAACATATATGTTTTATTAATTAATTTAAAATTATTTCCCATTTTTTCAAAACAAAAGGAATATTTTTTAGAAATATTAACTATCAAAAAATTGACACTTGTTTATGTCCAATTTCAAAGGGAAATTAATTCCAATGACCACCTTTGAATTAAATAGTAAAAATATAATCTAATTACAGTTTAAAACCAATTAAAAACATAATCTAACCATAAAAATAATTTCTATTAAAAGTCCATTTTTGAATTAAAATATAGTATTTTTCATTATTCATCAAAAAATGAATTTTATCAGAAAATACCAAAATTTTACCCATAGTGGATTTTGAAGTCCCGATTCAAAAAAAGAATTTTATTTTGTAAATTATAACATATAAAAGTTACCAAAACAATATTTAAAGAGTGTTCTCCATCAAAATAAGGTAAATAATCCTTTTAAATTAAATTATCCATCAAATTAGATTTTTTCACATTTTAAGCCTCCAACTTTTATTGGATAAATGTAAAAGAATTGAACAAATATATAAAATCATGTTTTATTTATTTCAATTAATTCCCAACAATAAAATAGCTAGGCATTAATTACCATTTAAAATAATAATAATATATTATTTTTCATTATGACTATGCATTGTTTGCAACATAAGACTTCGAAGAACCCCATTATTGTGTGTTAATTATTCCCTTAAAAATATAATCACCTTTAAAAAATTAATATTTAATTCAAAAATATTAATATATATGAAAATATCATATTCTTTATTTTCGTAGGATGTTACAAAAATCATAATATAATTTATTATTTTGAGAGATTCTATGAGTTCCCCTCCTTCTCTTATAAGCGATAATTTCTTAGACCCTCTACTTCACCTGTAAAATAATAAATTTTATTAGAAAAGACCAATTTAAATTCCTTTATATAATACCTAAAATCATTCTAGTTCTCATGGTTTAGGAAAACTACCAACGTTAGAGGGATTAAAATTTTAGTCAAAGGAGACTTTCTAAAGAATATGTATAATTCTTAACCGACTTTTTTTATTTTATTTCAACTTCAACATTCTTAAAATATTATTTTACCCAGATTAAATTAAAAAAAGTTACATTATGCATATCCATGAATTTTTATATTTAATTAAAAAACCTATATCCATATCATGTTCCAAAAAATGGAAATCAAATCTATCATTTGTGGGTACGATATTCTATTGTAACATGAACTAATGTAATTATTTTTCCTTCATCAAATCTTATGAGTAGTATTTTTGAAGAAATTAATGAATATATTTGATATTAATGAAATATTTATAATTTTTAAAAGTTAATAAATTATTTAATTTCTTACCATTACATTGACTAAAAAACGATAACATCATTATTGTGTGCATGTGCGTTACCACCACCAAGAAGTGATGTGATTCATTTTTCATCAAAAATCAAATGGATACTAAATATAAATATATTTAGAGAATCAGTATGAAATTTATAATATTTTGTAATTGTATAACAAAAAAATAATACTTTACTTCTTTCCATAATGATCATAGAAAAAATGAAATGTTATCCATGCATACATAGTTCCTAGCATCTCCATGATTGTAACAAAAACCATTTTCACCTCAAAATTTAAAGATTTCTTCTCAAATTATTATTTATCTATAAATATTATAATTATTTCATGATTATGATGATTATGATGATTTTATAATTTCATTCATGACTGTAGTCAACCTACCTATGTCAATTTGGACTTATGAACCAAACATCGTCATAAAATTTGGAGAGAACATAAATAATTAAGTGAAAGTTATAGTAAGATAATAAGTTAAATAAAGTTAATAATAAACTTGAAAAATTTTCTAGAGAAAGTAAATAATTAACACTATATTATTATTCATGAACATAAATAACATATTTGACTTGTTAAACTCAATGTTAGGGTATTTTTTTAAAAAATCATTCAAAATTACCCTTTCAACTATTTTTCATCAATTACCATATTTTTTAAAATATTTTATGAATTTATTAATATGGAAATAAAATATTAATATAAATATTTTATTACAGTTCATTTAAATTATTTACACAAATGAATATTTTTATAGGATTATGGACTTTCATTACAAAAATATAAAAATAAATGTATTATTTAAACATAAATGAACAAAATGTCCTTTCATGACACTATAAACAATATTTAATTTTTGTACTCACTTATAATAAATCATGTTTTCTTCAATGAAAACCGGCATTTCCCTTTTTTATGGTATTTTTCTATTGAATTTGTTTTTTAATAAAAATAGTATTTTGGTAATTTAATATGATTTGTATAGGGGTTTAAAAGTATTGTTATAGGGTTTTACTCATGACATGGTCCTAAAATAGTTTTTACATAAGGTATATCACCATTATAGAAAATGGATGATCCAAATATAGCTTATACGATGGGCACACCTATATAGACATCCAACGTATTATACAATTACTAGGTTTTGTAAAGAATTATATTTGAAGTCATATCTGTGGTTATTCTAATTTTAATGGGTATATAATGGTTATATGATTATGGTGTTCCAATGATTCTAAATAACTACTCTTGTAACACCAAAATATTTTGGAAATTATTTTTGTCAAGAATAATTAAATCATTTGATATTTTTTATTTCATAAAATATTGAATATATCTTTTTTATACTAATTTTAAATCTATGGAATGAATAATATGCAACAACAAGTCAAGAATATGCTACATGAAACACTTATATTATATTGTGGAACACAAAATAATTATTTTTCCTTTGATTAAACATAATAACGAGTCTAATTGATAGCTTATGTTACATGGAAGGCACTGTTTTACTGAACTAAAAGATACTATTATTATTGTTAATATAATATTATTATAGATACCACCTTGAATTAGGAATGTAACTTATGTAAGATTAACTAAATTGTTAATATTTTATTTTCACATTCATATAAAATAATTCTTTTGGTTATAAATTAGTATAAGTGAATGTAATAACTATTTGAAAACAATGATACTATTTTTCTAAGGAAAATTTATTTCTATGTACAAAAACAACTATATTTCACTAATTAAAAAAACATTTTATCAATGTTTAAATAAATAAAAAATAAATATATATTATAGTCAATAAATATTTTTATACTCATATAAAATATTTTATTAGTATAAGATAATAATAAATTCAATTTTACGAATAAAAAAATGTGTTTTTATAAAAAGTAATTTTACCACATTTTAATAGAGAAATCACAAGAAGTATTATTTTTGAATATTTTATAATTTTAATTTGAAAAAATAAAACTCATTTTTGAATTTGGAACTAAAAAATTATATTATGGTGATTTTTTTCCTGTGATGATTTATGTTTTGATGAAAAATGAATAACACTTAATTTTAATTCAAAAATATTTTTTATATAATTCAATTATAAGTTTAAATTATGTTTCTATTAGTTTTAATGATAAATTGGATCTATTATACATAAATTAATCCAATTTATTTCATTTGTATCAATTTCACATTGAAATTATATATAAATACTTTATGAACTTTGGACATTTTTATATTAAAAGCACATAAGGTCCTCTCATCTACCAGATTAAATTTACATTAATTTATTCCACATGTGTGATTGTAATTTTGAAAAAATATATTCCCTATTTAAGATCATAATAATTGATTATAAGTAATAATGTTAAATATATTTTTCGACAAAAAATATTAGTGGATGTGATTAAAATTATTTACAACGATTAAGAGAAAAATAGATTCACAATGGACTAAACCAAACACTTTTGGGGGAAATGACCTAGAAAAATGTCCAAAAGAAACCTAATGGAAATAAAATTATACCTTATAATCACTTATATCAATTGTTTTCGATATTTTATCCACCTATCATATGGAAAATTTCGGTGGAATTCCATTTTAAAGAATTTATAGGAATATCACTTCTCTTCCACTATAAAAAGGAACTAACACCTCTCATTAATTTATACCTTTAAATACCTTATGATTTATATACCACTCCTTATATAATCTCCCAAAATCCCTCCAAACATCATATAATCCACCCTTTTGGCATAAATTGATCCAAGGAAGACCATTGGAGAAAACCAAAAGGAGTAACCCAACAAATATGTAACCTTATTCAACCATCACTTTATTTTTTTTCTCCACTCCATTATTTATCAATATTCCATGGTCGTATAATAAAATTGCTATAAAAATATAATAATATTTAATTATTATATGTTTTATAACTTCACTTACACACACTTCTATCAAATGGGTAACGAATATAATGTTCTTATTTACAGTGAACTTCTACCACACAAAATAATGTTGTTTATTTTTTATTTACCACCAATTAAGGTTTGATTTTAAATTTGATTTTATATAAAATTTATTATTTTTTTTTTATTTTTTTATTATTATATAAAACATTCCTTTATGTTTTAAATTTTTAGTAAATATAATAACTTTGTTTGTGGACGTGTGGACAACCACCACATCAATGATATGTGATTCAGTCACACTTAACATAGAATGTATCAAGGATGTGTTTAGTAAAATTAATTGATATAAATGACATAATAATTATAATATAATAATATTATATATATACAAATATTTTATTTTCTTTCCTTCATTCAATATGATAGTAAAATATAAATAGCATTTATGTGTACGTACGACCCACCATCCCCACGAATTGTATATTTCATTTCATATTTTTATATTTAATAGATTACTCTAAATACACAAAATAATTATATATGATATTTATTTTTTGATTTATATTTTTTATATCATTATATAACTATGATTAAAAATATATATCAAATCAAAACACAAGAGAAAAAGAGTGATTATTACCAAGAAACGTAATGTTAACAGAGAGTTGTTAATAAGAAGGAAATATAAAGTAAAAATAAAATAATATATGGTATTATATAATAATAATATTGTTATATTATTGGTTTATAACAAAATAATATTCATTATATATGATTTTTAAACAATTACGAAGATATTCAAGACTTAAGGTAAGGGTCTTCAGGTCTCACTTTTATTTTTTGCAAGATCAATCAAGGATCACCACTTATTTCATATATGTTGTGTGGTTAAAGCCCATTTATGTGTTATATTATTCCTATAAATAAATGTATCTATACTTAAATATTCATTTGATAACATTTCTTTCATAGTATTAAAGATCAGATGTTACCAAATTGGTAAGGTAATTTTGGCTCAAATTTCCTTCTTTGAGTTACATGTTAGGTTATGCAAGTATATTTTTCTAGGAGAAGTATATACTACCATTACAATGTTTATATAATTTATAAACATATTTTCATGATATTTTAAGCATCATTTAATTTCAATTTTCTTACATAGGGAGTGTTATTCAACGTAACAAAGTGGTAAGAATTTATTAAAATGATCTTATCATTTATCGTGATTGTTTAGTATTATCCTCCCATAAATGAAATATAGTGGTCCACATCTCAAGAGAACTCATGAATTTTTTTATCCTATTTATATTCATGATTTATATATGTATTAGTGACATTTTCACATGCTTTTATACATAATATAATTAAGAATATTGTATTAGTAAAATAAATATTTATTTATCTTTCAGTTAGAAATCAATGTTCTTTAGAAATAGTGTTTTCTAAAAATGATTCACAAAATTCTATAGTATTGATCTTTGTTGTTAAAGGAAGGTTTTACCCATGTTTTACCTGATAAAAAATGCTTTTTAAATGAATATTCTTATTTATTTTCTTTAACATAACTTATCTAAACTTTTAAAGAGACAAAAGGAAGCTTTGGTTTATATAGTCATACCAAACATCATGACTTTAATTTCTTCAAATCGTCCATTATAAGTTCAAAAGGTTATTTTTAATGTTAATGTTCTCCTAATATTTTGTAAATTTGTTAAATTTAATGTGGATTTGAAATATTATGTTTTTTAAAAATATTTTCTGTTTAAAATTTATTTTAAATTATTTTTAAATCTTAAATTTTATGCTTTCAAAAGATAATTTTCCATTAAAAGTATTAAAATGATATTAGAACATTTTTATAATATTTCAATTTTTTTGAAGAAGATGTTTTTAAATGGTTTTAAATTTTCCTTAATATTTTTTTATATTATTTTCATTGAAAAGGTATTCCAAATGTTTCCAAGAAAATTTTATTTGTTTTCAAGGAAAATTGTTATCATGAAATTTTCAAGAATTCTTTGTATGTTGTCAATGAAAATGGGTTTCTTAATATTTTCAAGATTTTTTCATTTGTATTCATGGAAAATATATTCGAAAAAATTTTCATAGTTTCTTTATAACCTTAAAGGAAAAATGTTTTCAAAATGTTTTCAATTTTTTTTATAAATTTTTATGTTTGTTTTTTAAAAGATTATTTTCAAAAGGTTTCTTGTTTTTAAATAAATTTTCAAAGAGGAAAGCTAAATTTCCTCAAGAAATGAATTTTTAATGTTCTTTAAAAATTGTTTCATATCTATAATTACATCCATATGTTTTATCTATGAATTTCATGTGAAATTATCCGATGTTTCCATTCATATTATTTCTAAAATGACTTATGTTTTGAAAACATGATGTTTAAGAAAAAAATATTTTTCACAGGTTATTTGCTTTATTAACATACTTACCTTTTATAGTTTTATACTTATGAAACCAACTTATTTTTATGGGTTATGCTCTGATAAAATTATTATATAATCTATCACTTTTTTCACAAGTTAAGATTAGATTTCAGGTTTCTGAAACCCATTTCATTTCATGGATACTTATGTGATAATTTATGATCTTGTGGAAAATGTATTTATTATTTTTTTATAAGATTAATGGGAACTATATCTCAATATAATTCATTAATTAAATAATTATATCTAATGAGATAATGATGGTAATCATGTTACTGGGTTTGGTCTACTAATGGAAGATGGGGAAACCCATTCCACTATGGGAATATGGGGAAACCTGATCAATTATTAGAAGATGGGAAAACCCAATCCACTATTGGAATATGGGGGAACCCTATACAATATGGGAATATGAGGAAACCATATCAAAAATAGGAATATGGGGAAACCCAATCCCCTATGTAAATATGGGGGAACCTGATCCCTTACAAGGAATGTACTTTGATAGACAATGGTGTTGTGTCCCGACCATAGGTTTAGTCCCCATGAAGTGCCTAGATATATTTTTGTAAATGATCCTTTACGCATATGTAATGATGTTACATTTTTATGTGTTCACCAAAAATTATATGTCTCGTTATTGATATTCTCAAATGGTTTATGTTCTTAAATATTTTAGGATTAATGTCCTACGATCTACTAATATTCATTCCATGTATCAGGACTTTGAGCTTTGACATGTAGGGTGTGATATTTAAATGTTATGCTCATTTTATCGTACACTACGGTTCATGTAAGGATTATATATCTCCTTTATTTACCCTTATGAATCATTTGATCTTACCCCTATCCTATGATTCCTTTCCCATTATTATGAAGAATGTTTTTAAATAACAGTGATAAAGGGGGAAATCATTAAGGGAGATGTTGACGATTATTCACCAAACTAGATGAGTATGTTCTAGGTTTCCAATGAATATAAACTATTATGATACTCAAATATTTATATTAGTAATGTGAAAAATATTCACATTAAATGATGTAATATCCATATATATTAATCCTGGGTTTCTATAATTGGTATAGAATGAAATTTTATAGTTATCCTTTGGAAACTAGAAACATGAGACATTAGTGAGATACCTCAGAATATTTATAAGAATATTTCCATGGGTTTCTCTAAGTATAATTTTAAGGATTAGTGAAGGTTTATGAAAATTTAATTTAATTTTGGTAAAGGCTGGAGTGATTGGTTTCCTATAAATACATCCATGTATATATAATAAAATTAGACATGGTTCTAGAAAATTTTTACTGAAGAGTAACAACTCAAATATAGTATGTCTTTCCTAACTTGAATAGAACTTTCTATATGAAAATATATTTTACTATACACTTGGTTTTACATATCTGGGAGATATGCTTTGGGAATTCAAAAACTCCTTTTGAACCACTATAAATAATTATAATAGAAAATTTCTTTTAATAACCTAGGCTAAACCTATTGTTCCATCGATTAAATAAATATTCTTCATTATTACCACATCCTATAAGTAATTATCCATTATTAAATGGTTGTCTTATATGATAAGTGTTTCCCACCCTATGATTTATAGTCCTAGTCAATAGTAGGAACTAGAAGTAATTGGGTTAACATTGAATGTTTAATATGTCGAATATATAGACAATACACAAATAAAAGTCCATATTCAAAACCCCAAATAGAGAATCAGGATGGTGGTAAAGGTATTAGATATAAGTATAAAGAAAATGAAACTGAATATGACTTGGTAATGGTATGTAATGGTTCTCATGTATTGTATACATTAAGAATAAGAATAATGATTACATTAGGGTTCAGAAACCTAAATAAATGATTTAAATTTAATATTATTGGAAAATTGTATTAAGGAACTAGTTGATATATAAAGAGTAATGGATTTAGAACAATATTGTATGATGGAAGGGTACATGTTTTTGAATTAAATGATAATATTATATGAATCATGATGTATATAAGGGTTGTTTTTAGTAGATTTTATTTTATTATTTTCAAGAATGTGTTTAATGATACTGATGACCTAGAAAATTGATTTAATTGAAATGTTACATTATAGAATGGTACCCCTTAACATGTTCCTAAGGATAAGAAAATTATTTTTTATATGGAATAATATGTGATGACATGGATTATGTAAATTGGACAGTATTTATAACATTTGAAATGATAATGTATTTTTTGAAAAAAATTTCTGTATTACTATGGATGAAGTTTACGATATCTTGGATTCATGGAATATAAGATGAAATTTGTATGATTGAAGTATTATCTCACCACATGAGGATTTAGGCATATTGGATATCGTGTTTTAATTTTTTTGATGATAATTGATGATAGATGGAATATGTTATCATGGATCTCATGCTCTGTTAGTGTTTCAGGAATGAAAAATCACCTTATATTTTTTAGAAGTACATGAAGTTAAAATTGATCAAGGAATAAAAAATGGTGAGGTTATCCAGAAATAATGAAAGTATATATTCATGAAAATTATTCCACTTTATGAAAAAGATCTATAAATAGTTTTTTTCCTAATAAACTAATTTTTATGAACTGATGACATTTTAAATAATCATAGTTTAATGACTTTGAATCTCTCAAAAAATAATTAATCATTCAATTTTTTTTATTTATGTCCTTAATCTCTCCCTAAAAATATTTATATTTTTTTTGATGCCCATATTTTCATATTCCACCAATGTTATCCCATTTGGAAACCTAGTTATTTTATTCTTTGGTGAACCTTCATGTTACCAACATTCACTTTCTTATGGATATTTTCTTATTGAGTTATTCAATTTCAGATTCAATGAAAGGAAATTTCATGTATAAACAATTAATATCGCTGATGAATTTTTATGGAGAAATTCATTTTAAGGGGGTTAGAATATAACACTTTGATATTTTTGAGTTATTTTTTAGAATTAATTTAATATATTCAATTATTTTATTGTACAAAACTCAAAATTTATATTTTTAATATAAAATCACTATATTTTTGTTTCATTGTATGAATAACCATTCCAATATTGGTCTATAAACACCACTTAGATTGGTTTATAGTAAATATAATACTATGTTTGGATTTTATTACACACAATACTCAGTCCCATTTATAGCTTGTGTTACATCAGACCCCCTTTCTCCCTTCTCTAATACTGAACTCCATCCATCCTTTCCTTATATCCAACTCAATCAAATAGTTCAATACTATTTTAAAGGATTTCCTAATATCACAATCTATTTCACTCAATTTAATGAAGCCTCATCTCTATTGAATCTAACTTTTATTACATGATTCAAATAGCTACGTCCTTTGGTGGGTGATTTAGATAGGTGTGTTTTCAGATTTTGGGACTTATAATATCATTAAATACTGGGTTTAATTAACAAAAAAATATCATTATTTGGTTTGAAACAAGTACTGAATTGATCAAGTCATAGTCCAGTGCTCCCCGCATCAATAATGTATCTCGTTTCTTTCTTTTTCATGTGGTCCTTTAGCTTCGACATGACCTTTGATATCCAGAAATGTAAATTTGGGTTAGTCTTCTAGGACATCCATTACTATTTAAAAAAATCCATTTTTCACAAGCTAAGAAAAATGGTTGGAAGATATCAATGTTCTAACTTTACAACTATGTTGGGTTGTCTTCATTGAACTCCTCAAATCTATGTGGAAGTAGATTTATTTTGAAGGATGGGTTTTTTGTTTATATTATTTTTGGGGAAGATTTCCACTGGAAAAAACCCATTGTTTGTTAGTCATGGAATAATTTTTTCTCAACGTGCAAGAAATTGGTTCATTGAATGATAGTTTGTAGACATGGTAGGATGATTCAATAAGCCTATGGAGGCAGTGAAAAAAAATTTGTTTACTAGTTTTGGTGATGGACTGATAGAGAAAAAAACCCCAGGGTCTCTTGGGGGAATAAATAAAGGTGAAGACGATACAAGAAAATTAAACATAGGGAAACCCAAAGGTTGTGGATAATTTCAATCGCATGGGAAATGTTCTTGTAGATCCCATGTATTATATTCAAGCCCCATTAAGGTTAGTGGGAATTAGGGAGCTAATTGTTGATGGCTTATTGATTTCAAATCCTTAAAGTTACACAATTGTTGTGCGAATAAGAAGGGGTATCAACTCTCAATGTTTGATACAAATAACTGTTGAAGAATGATCCAAGGATGATTTGGACTAGGTGGAACCTAGAAATAGATATGATAGTCTATTGAATGCTATAATGGGGTCCAACCTAGAAGGACCTTGTTATATCTCAACCTGAACAACCATTATGGAAGCCTAGGTGATGATGGATGTGTAGAGAGAAACACCAATTGTCTCTCAGGAGTATATTCCAAAGGGGAGAGATTAACCTTAGATGACAATGTAAAGGGAGGATATTGTAAAGGACTGCATAACTCAAGGAGTAAGTAAGGAAATAAAGAATATAGGGATCGATGGAGTTCTATTGTCACCATGAAAAATAAAACTAATGGGTGTAAATATTACTCATGCCGAATTAGAAATGAAGAAACGATTAGCTAAAAAGGGTTGAATATCGAAGCTAAAAGGGATCCAGATAATAGGGGTATAAAAGAGGATCAATAAAAAGGAGACACTAGGATAACAGAAGAAGACAAGGATGATACAATGTAAGAGGATCTTTAGGAAATCATGGAGGATTCACAAGGGGATATAAAGGAAAAGTGTAGGGAACATCAAGGGGAGTCACCGCTGCACTCGAAGGATGTGTGGCTAGAGAAGGAGGCTACTTATACTGTGTCTATTCTATATTTACAATAGCGGGAATTAATTACAGGTCTTGATAAAGCTATGGAATTGCTCATGTGCTTGGGAGAAAAATTAATGTAATATTGTCATATAAATATTTTCACCGAAGAGGAATCATATAATTTGATGAAAATAATAGTACATGTGAGAGATAATAGTGACCAGAGTTCATGGAACGACAAGTAGGATCTTATACTGATAAAAGGTTTCCATAAAGAGAAGATAAATAAAGATAATTACATGAGATATAGGAATAATTTGGAAGAAAAACATGAGGGCCTTATAAATGATGACCCAAAATTATATATAACAACTCTTTCCTATAAATTATTTACGGAGAATGCATACTATAGTCTCAAGATATCCTTAAAAAAATTTGTGTTTAAATTAATGTTTTATGCGGGTGATATTATAGGTTTCTCATATTAACATTAAAATTTATTATGATAATAGTAATAGAAATATTATTTATAAAATATAAAATTTATATATTATATATTCAATCAATATTTTTCATACTCATCTATTATATTTTATATGTGTAAGATAATAATCAATCTATTTTGGTGAATATAAAAGATGATTTTTTATAAAAGATAATTTTACTTCATTTTAAGGGAGAAACCACATTATATATGACTTTTTATAGTTTTATTATTTTAATTTGACAAAATAAAATTCATTTTTGAATGTGTAACATGTAAATTATACAAGTGTGAATTTTTCATATTTCTTATATTGTTTTAATATTTTATAAATAGTGACTAATATTGAATTTTAATTCAAATTTTTTTTATTTAATTTATTTTTAAAGTTAATTTATGATTTTGTTAGTATTAAAGATAAATTATATATATTGTACATTAATTAATCCAATTTAAGTCATTGTAATCAATTTCATTTAGAAATTGGATATAAAAAGATACAAAACATTTGAACATTTTTATATTAAAAACTTGCTGTGTCATCACATCTGTGAGATTAAATTTAAATTAATTTCTTCAAAATCTATGATTTACATTTGAAAAAAATTATTCCATATTTGGGTTCAAAAAAATTTATAATATCTAATTTGGTAAAAAAGGTTTTTGAAAAAAAATTATGAAAGTGATTAAAATTAATTTTAGAGATTGAGAGAAAAATTAACTTAACATGGGATTAAACCCTACACTTAAGGGACAAAATATCATATAAACTGATCAAAAATTCATATGAAGGACATATTTCGAATCTATCCCCCTATTTTATATTTTATCCATTATTTTATCCTCATTTCATATAAAAATGAGGGTGAAATTCCCTTTCAAAAAATTTACAAGAATGTCACCCCTCCCCACTATAAAATGGAACTCAACCCTAGAACAGATCCAAAACTCTAAATACCTTTGACTAACCAGAAACCATATTTAATAATCTCATAAAAACCCTCCAATCATCCAATAATACTCTCTTTTTTGAAAATTTATCCAAGAAATCCTTTGGTGAAAACCAAAAGGAGTTACTTGAAAAAGAGGTAATATTCCTCACTGATCATATTTCTCCACTCATTGAATTCTAGTTATTCAATGATAGTATAAAATAAATAGTATCCTAAATATTCTGATATGTTTTTATTATATTTTTTAAACCTACACTCACACACACTTCTATATAATGGGTAATAAACTCTCCATTCATTTTTACGGTGAAGTGCCACCTCGCGAAATGATGTTGTTTGTTTTCCGTTTACCACCTCTAATGGTTAGAAATTATGATGGAAAATATATTTATAATAATATATATTATGTATTTATGATTTTTTAATTATTATATAAGACCTATCTTCATTATTTCCATTTTTTTAAATACAAAAAAAATTGGAATTGTGGACTATTGCCTCTTCTATATGATGTCATTCGTTTACATTTTACATGGAATGTATTAAATATGGGATTAGTAAACAAATATGAAATATAATAAAGAATAAAATTACTGGAATTATATTATATATATATACAAATATATTATAAAATTTCTTTCATTCAGTATGAATGTAAAATAGAAACAATGTTTATGCAAACCTAAGACATATCATCTCCATGAACTATGAATTTTGTTTAATATTTTTTTCTTTTGTGATTAAATTTAATACATAAAATAATTATATATTATATTTATACCAGGATTTAAATTATTTATAGTTTGTTATAAATAATCTGATCTAAAATATAACAAATCAAAACATAAGAAAAAAAACAAAGCGATTAATACATAAAAAGTAGCATAAACATTGATTAGTTATTAAATGTGTAATATAAATACATAATAAAATGATATATGGTATTAGATATAATAATTTGGTTATATTATTGATTTATAACAAAAAAATTATTTATTATATAATTTTTTTTGAACTAGTACAAATATATTTAAGACATATGGTAAGGGTTCTCCCATCGTAATTTTATTTTCTATGAGACATAAGCCATGCTCACCACCTATTTATTAGATGTGGTGTTTTTACGTTCCATGTATTTACTCAATGATCACTATAAATTATTTTATTTGCATATAAATATCCATAATTTAATCTTTATTTAAAGGGTTTTATGTTCAAATGTTATCATATCAGTAATGTTGTTTTGTATAACATTTCCTTCATTGAGTTATATGCCATGTAATGCACCTATATTTTTCAATGAGGTGTATATAATTTTTCTTCAAATGTTATATCATTAAGAAAATTTATTCAGGATATTTTAATATTCATTTAATGTATCTTATTTTACTTCGAGTGTTTGAATCAATGTTACCATGTGGTAAGAGTATATTGAAACACACTCATCATTTATCGAGATTGTTTATGATTATGCGTCCATTGATGAGATATTATGATTCATATATTAATAAAACTGATGAATGTTCACCCCCTTTATAAAATAATTATGTATTAATTAATTATTATAATTTTGATACTATTTTGTTCTTAATATAATTAATAACATTTTTTTTGAATATATGACTTTATTTCTCTTCTCGTCCATAAATCAATGTTCATTAAAAACCATATTTTCTAAAAAACTAATTTTTTTTCTATTATTTCACGATGTTTCAAGTAAATTGTTTCCCATTTTTTAACTCTATATTTTTTTCAAAAATTAATCTTTTTTTGTTTTCTATTCAGGAAAATTTTCTAAATATTTATGTTGTAAAAATGAATTTTGGTCGTGTTCAAACGTACTCGCCATGAAAAATTTAATTTCCTTGATGCATGCCTTATAATTTTACAATATTATTTTTAATGAAATATTACACATAATATTATCAAAAGTTTCCTATTTTAATGTGGTTTTCAAAGACTAAATTTTTCAAAAATGTTTGATGTTTAAAATCTATTTTAAATGATTTTCAAAGCATCTATTATATTTTTTTTAAATGGTTATTTTAAAAGAAAATTACTTCAAAGATTTCAAAAATCCTTTAAATGATTTGAATTTTTTTTTACTGAAATGGTTTTGAAACTGTTTAAAATATTTCATTTTAGGTTTTTAAATTATTTTTAAGCAAATGGTTATTCAAAATGTATTGATGCTTATTTTATTAGTTTTTAAGGGAAATGGTTTTCAAAACATTATCGATAATTCATTATAAATTTTAAAAAAAATTCTAAAAATTTTCCATTATAATTTTTCATTGAATATTGGTTTTAAAATGTATTTAATTATTATTTATAATTTTTCGGAAAATAGTTTATCAAAAATGTTTTCAATGGTTACATTACAATTTTTTAATATTATTTTCAAGAAAATGAATTTAAAAATGTTATATATATAAAAATAATATTTTAAATAAGGAAGAACAATTTCTACCTAATTTTTTTCAAATATCTCTACATAACATTTTATATCTAAGATTACATTCGTAGGTGTTACTCATTCATTTCTATGGAAATTATCCAGTGGTTCAATTCATCTGTTATTTGTGAATGGGTTATGTTTTGATGGCATGATGTTTAAGAAACATTTTTCTCTTTCAAAGGATATATGTTTATGAAACTCACTTCCCATTAATATTTTTTTGTCTTATGTAACTCGTTTTTTCAAAAGGTTATAATTTTATGAACTGATTATGGAACCGATCTCTTTTTCCATAGGTTATGATATGATTTTATTTTTATGATACCCATTTCATTTCTTAGGTTATGAAATGAATTTTTATGGTATTTTGGTAAAATTACATTACATTTCATTATGATATGGGTGGGACCTATATATCCCTCAAATTAATTGGGTATGGATTTATATCTCATCATATAATAAAGGTAATCCAGCTGACAGGCCTGAAAAACTATTGTAATTTTTGGAAACACAATAAACTATTAGAAGGTGGCGAAACTTGATCAATTATGGGAAGATGGGGAAACCTGATCCACTATGGGATGTTGGGGAATCAGGATCTAGTATGGAAATATGGGGAAGCCCGATTCTCTATGGGATGATGGGGAAACCCTGTCCAATATGAGAATATGAGGAAACCGAACCCCATACAAGGAAGGAACTAGGACTGGGGATAATGGTGTCTCTTGCCATGTAGTGGTATTCCCTAGGATGTTCCCTAATATGTTTTTGGAAATGAGAATTTTCTTATAAGTAATGAGATTACATGTTTTTATCTTCCAAAATTCTATGACATTTGCCTATGATATGGTCACATGGATCAGGTTTTTGATTATCTTATGATTTTTGACTTCTGAACTGCAAATATTCATGACATGTCTCATAATTTTGACACTTTATATGAATTTTATGATCTTAAAATGTTATAATCATATTCTTATAGAATTATTTTCATTTAATGGTTATATATTCCTCTTATTTAACATTAATGAGCATCCGATCTCACTAATTTCTTATGTTTTATTTCTCTAGGTTATGTAGAAATGATTTTTGTAATGGTACTAAAGGGGAATATCATCAAGGGATATGTTGGTGATCTTTAACCAAACTAGAAGAATATGTTACAAATCTCCCAAGACACTAAAATATTATGATACTTAGACATCTATTTGTGTAATGTGATGAATATTCATCTAAAATTATGTAATATACATGTATATTCACCCTAGTTTACTATACCTCTATTATTTGTAATGCGTTTTGTGGAAATATTTTTATTTAAAATTGTAAAATATTATTCTTTTTAGAAGAAAAATGATTATATTTTTAGTTAATAAGTTTTATATCTAATAAAATATCATTCATAGGGTTTCATTTCATTCAAGGGAATGATATAGATCTCTATTTTTTCATACTAATAATTTTTGGGGACATACAGTGTTTTAAAAAATTTATCATAGGGCTTGAGGATGTGTACAATAAAGAAAGAGGTAAAGTTGAAATGTATATAAATTGTTGAAATAAATCATGAATTTTTATAAATTGATAATATTATGGGATAGAAGATAATGATTAGATGTTTAAAAGATGTATATGTATAGGATTGATATGTAAGAGTTATGGAAGAACTTTATGAATCCTTGAACCTAAAGACCATTGGGAATGTAATAATCTAAATTCTAGTTTAAATTCACTATAATATGATTTTTAGGTGATGTCCTTACAAGATTAATAATGTAACATATATTTGAAAATGGATCACTTTTTTCTTCATTATGAAATTAATACATAAATATTATCCCAAAAACATACTATTAATATAAAACAAAATTTTTATTATCAACTAAAATATAATGTTTTTGAAATTTTTTAAAAATATCCCCTAACATAATTTAAATATGGCGATTTTAAATATAATGATTACTTTTGAAAATTGATTCTACAAATATGATAATTTTACCTTTTTATAAAAAAAACCTTATTTATTGATAAATAACTATTTTTAGAATATATTCATATTTTTAACCCTTATAAAAATTACATAAGACATTATAAAATTGTAATATCATTTAAATTTTAAAAAAATTACAATTTATAAGAATATTTCAAAAAATAACTTTTTTGGATAAAAAATATTTACTTTTAAAAATTCAAATTATATTAAATTTATATCATATTTATCTTATATTCATTTGTTAAAAATAAACTAATAATGACAATGGGGTTTAATAAAGAAGAATTTAATTTCTAAAAAAAATTACATATTTATAAAACTATTTTATAGATACAAAACCCCTTAACTAACAGGAATATGATATAATGGTATGGTGTGTGATGGTGGTATATTCATGGGGTGGTGTATCTAAAATGGAGTTATTGTTGATTTTCACTAACATTAACTTCTCCTATAGTATATTATTCTTGAGTCTTACTTCTTAAATCTAAAGATGGTATTGTTTAAGGGAAAATCCCTATGATGTTACCTCACTCCAATTTTATGGTAAATAGGATTCCAAATGCAAGATCTTATTGGCTATGTCTATTACTCTCCCTTATACATCTTTTATCATTTTATTAACATTTATATATGATAATTCCAATGTAAACATTATTACCAGTGGGCATAATTCCCAACAGTCATATTTAGTAATAGTAATAATCACCAACAATTTCATAACTATAAGATACTAATGGAAATTTTGTACATTATAGCCTATATATACTCCACAATTCTCATAATTTTATGTTAATTACATCAAAAACAAGGTTTCTCAAATTCCCATGACAATATATATCATATTTCAACTTCTCAAATTACATTTTAATTTTTTTTAAATAGGAGATATATTCATTCAAGAATTCCAGACTATGGTGTTTATACTAGTTTCAGAATTGTTCAATTTTATTTAAATCCCTATATTTTATCTATTTATTATATTACACATTAAACCATTAATTATAATGTTTTTTGAAATGTAATAGTCTTTCTATGTTCTCATAATAAATAAGATATTGTATAATAAGAGTTCATAATAATGTAAAGGATATTTCATGTCCTTAATTTTTCCCCATTAGGAAATATTAATCTTTAAATTTTTGTCCTACCTTAAAAGGTTATATTAATCCTTGGACACTTATTTATTATCACATGTTTATTTTTTTAGTTGGTGAATTCAACACTAGACATCCATGTGTTAGGAAGTATTATTCATCTACACATGATCCATTGCATAGAGAAACAAAATCAGCTCTTTTTCATTTGATTGGTTAGGTTTAAATTCCATAAAATTTTTAATCTATATGTGTGTTGTCACTGACTTATAATATCTTAACAGGGACACATGGATGTTTTTGTGGACATCAAAAAGATTTATAGGTAGTTTTACTCAATAGGTAGCTACATTGACACACTCCAGAATCACAAATGTTATAATGTACCATGGACATAGTTTTCCCTTCATTCTAAACATGATGAAACCTTTTTATGGTGATAATTTGTGGAATAAATATCCCTAAAAATGAAACCCTATTACCTTCTTTCAATTTTCAACATAACACTTTTATCGACTCTGAGAATCCTTGATATGTTTTTAGATCCCTCATATATTCTGAATATTTTTATTTATAATGTCTAGAACCAATATCATTCTTTATCAAGAATCAACAATCATTTTGATGTTATAAAAATATTTTCGTAGAGTGAATCATAAGAATCCATTCTAATAATTGATTGAAAATGCTAAATCATGTTATAATTCAAAAAATTTATATATTTTCCCAAACCCCTTGAAAATAAAATTATATTTCACATAACATGTTTTGTAATGTCTAAATAGTCCTCTTAGACAACCCATAAGTATGAGGATGATAGGTTGTGTTATGTTTTACTTTAGTAATCGCATTCTTTTTAAGTATCCTCTGGAATATAGAAGTAAATCATTGATCAAAGATTGGAAATATTTATTGTGGTTCCCCAAAAATTATGAAATAATCTTGAATATATAGGTAGGAAAGGATATCAATGGTGAAATACTCTCACGTGGTGATGAAATGGTAAAACATTTTTTATCTATAAATGATAACCCATATTGAATTAATTCCCTTAAATGTGTTAGTAAGGCTATCAAAACATTACATAGGGATATTGTCCCATATAAATATTGGTATGGGTAGTGTTTATATATCTCCTTTCAGTAATATTAATTATGTATTCACTTGTTCAGATAAAAAAATTCAGGTTTTGTAATTAGATATATCAATTTTAATGTTATCCAACAAATAATTATCTTGTATATCCCTATACATTCTGGATCTTCTATGATGTATAGAAAATATTTACCAATGATAATCATCTCCCAACTATTTTTTAACTTTTTTCCATATTTTATATGTATCCTTTATCTAATCCTTGATACTCTATCTTGATCATAATTTAACTAAGAAAGATTCCCTTTCTTCACAACTTTCTTTTGTATAATAGAACCATGTCTATGATCTTTATTAATATCCTGTAGTAGTGTTGATTGAGAAATAATTTTATATTGGAATAATGATATACCATACATTATGGATTCCCATGTATATCTTTTATACGTCCTTCATCATTGGATCTATTTTAATCATATCCATCACATGTAATTTAGGTTATTTCCTAATAAACACGTCATATGTCTTGTTTTCATTTTGAAGGATATAAAAAATAGAAAAATGATAATCATTAATATGATCCAACCATCTAATTTCATGAATTTTTAGTTCCTTTCAAGTGAATATATACATCAAAATGTATATATCACACATATCCCCATAAAGATAGTTTCTCCACATCATTAATGAAATTATTACTCTAGCTAAATATTATTTATGGGTCAGATAAATAATGACATGGGTCATCAAATGTCATGATTCATTGCCAATCCCTTTTCCTATTAACTTGAAAAAACATAAAATTTCCATTAATGATTAATCATTATAAATGAAAAATAATTCCACATTAAATATTAACATTTCAATATGTTCACAAAAAAACTACTTCTTCAATTTAGTAAAATTTTCTGAACACTACTTTATCAAGATAATCTTTACTGCCTTTCAAGTTAACATGGTTAGTGGAATTAAAATCCAAGAAACTAGATTTCAAAGATCTTTTATACTATATTACCAAACCAAGGAATATCTAAATCTCAATTTATATTATATGATGTGGCTAATCCTATATGCCCTTATTCATTTCTGTCTTAGATATGATTCCTTCGGTAATAAATATATTTATTTAGACAGTAACATTTTTTCAGAAAAATTACATTTTATATTTTTACATATTAGATTTTCATTACATGGATTTTTTAATGATACTCATATATTATCCTCATGTTCCTCACATGTTTTTAAATGTATCATAACATCGACAACAAATATGACTAATAAATTATCACGGTATCTCATAACGTATTTATTCATCAATTTTATAATATGATATTAATATTAAACAAGAAATATGTCAAAGGAAAAAACTCATAATTTCCATATCATTTCTAGATGGAATTATTCAATATATCATCATTATTCACCCTTAGCTGATGACACACCAATCAGAGGAAAATCATAAAGAAGAACTCACCCCCATGGATCTGGTTTAATAAATCATAATTTCTTAGAGGGGGTTAATTTTTTCATCACTATGATCGTATTATATTCTATCTAATCAATTCTAGCCTTAATTTATTCAACATTCTTGTTTATAAAGAAAAAATATAATTCCCAATGACACACACGTGGTTAAATAATACCATTCTCTTAAATATATTAACGTTTTTTATTTATTTCATCTAGATATACATAAATCATTTTAAATATGGTCTTTTACATTATCTTGGATCCATGTTTGAGTTTAGTTTATAATATTACTTCTCATTAATGGGGTGGTATTTGTAACCCTTTAGGAAAGATATCAATGTATTCATGAATGATGGGTACATCTACAATTATTATACATTATATTTATTCTGTTCCTTCTCCAATCCCTTCCAAAATGAATGATATTGTTGGTTTTTTGTGGAATGACTCATGATGGGAGGTCTCTCTATTGATGAAAATTACATGATTTCCCATCAATACCACTAGAATTTCCTTTATTCTACAATTGAACTTGGTATTAAAATTTTACAAGAAATCCAAACCAAGTATTTTGTCATATTCAACCATTGAAATAAAAACCTAGTTTGTGGATATATTTTTTACACTAATGTGAATATAAGAATGCCTATATATCATTTTTTTTCTAGATGTCATCATTTTGTTTTATCTCACATCCCTAACACCAGTATTTTGGGTTTTAACATTATATTATTTTCAAATGTAAATTAAATAACATAATATTGAGAACATAAATATAATAATTCAATTTACAAATTTGAGTGTTTAAGGAGAGTCCCAACAACAAAATATTTTTGATCTTTAACTTCATCAATTGTGATTGAAAGAAATAATTACCAAGATTCATTTTCCTCTGATGGGTCAATGGTGGTTTCCCTTTATGTTCTATATATTTTTATATTGGTTATTTAAATTTCCATACTCACTACACTTGAAGAATTATACTATAAGTTGTACAAGAACTATCTTCCATTTTTCAATAAAATATAGATATTAATCCTTTTCAATTACATGATAGTTTTAATCTATATTTCCATCTCTTTCACACATGTAACAGACTCTAATTCCTTCTATTTAATTCACTAAATGATTCTTCTTATATGTTTTCTCGTGGGAAGTTATTCTTTCCTTCATTCTATTTAAGGGTTGAAATTATTTCCAAATGTTTTCTGCATCCTCTATATTTCACTTAGTTTATGTGAAAACTATTCATATGAAAACATAATTTATATTTTCATATCACACCTTAATATTTTCTTATAACTCCCAACATATCATATTTCTATATCTCTATACACATGTCGTGTAATCCAACAAATGTACTTTTCAATAAACCTATCATTATCAATGACAAATAATGCAGTGTATCATAAAATAAATGTAACATTCATCTCATAAATTCCCACTGATTAATTATACATTTTATTTATCTCAGTTAATTCCCTCTAAATCATAGTTTGGATGATGTGCAAAAAATAATTTTTCAAGTGATTATTTTTTATGTAGTTTAACTCCATGGATTCAACCTCTTTCTTTGGCTTTTTAATGGATTTGTGTCCTCCCTTAATTATATTTCCAATCAAATTGATATAATTCTAAGGTAAAATTTGCTTTCACGGAACAATTGATAACATGAAATGTGTTTCTATAGTATTGATCAATTTTTATATAAACTATATATTATTGGTTCCACTAGAAATAGTAGGAAATAGAAATATAATTTCTTTAACTACAAGTTATTACTTAAATAGAGATATGGATGCTTCGTGTTATTTAGGTTGTAATTAAATAAAAATATTACATATTTTGAATCATTATAATGTTTTCAATATTATCCACCACTATATTGGGAATGACTTTATCACATTATCAATTACACTCATTATTAATTTGAATGTATTTATTTCCACCATTTTTCTAAAAGTATAAAACCTAAGTGATTTTCATATTATTATAAAAACTATAATAGTTGTACTAAAAGAATGAATAGTTCGAAAATTTAATAATATAATACTTCTAGAATGATATAATTCAATATTAAAATTAAATTTACATTATCAATATATAATTTATAAATATTTGAAAAACAAGTGATAAATCGAAGAATATCCCCTGTGACTATCAAACTAGGTGTGTGACAAAACCTCTTTATCATGTAAAGTAAGTAACCCATTATACCTATCAAGGTTATTAGCCCTAGGTACATCTAAGCTTGAGACACATTAAATTTTACTATCTATAATGGGATTTTTTCTCAAAAACCACTCTCTTTATCTTAAATAAAATTAATGAGGTTTTTTAATAATTATAAATATAACTAGGGTTCTTACTATTGTTTTCTAGTCCAAATTTCTAGAAATAATTGTCCCTTATTATGATAATATCTAGGGGAAATCGTGTTTCTAAAAAAATCATACTATTAAAAAAATTATCACATTAATTACATCAAATGGCCATTTATGGTTTAGTATCTTGGGTAATGGGTACATAATACATTAAATGCATATGTAAAACATTAATATATTTATTATGTAATCATGTTGAATGTCTTATTTATTATACCTTACTTGATCAACTCACATCATGTGATTTCCTAGGGACATACATTAGATGAAAAGGTTAAGAATAAATTCATTTAAGGGATAAAAATGAATTTATAAATGATTCAATATCATTGATAAAACAAGAGGCATAACTTCAGTATTTGAAACCACACTATAGAAGGTAAACATTTTATCCCAAATCCATTGCACAAAGTGAACTCTAAATAACCTTTATTCATGATTTTATTCAGAATTTTAATTTTAGGATTTTTATTTGACCAATGTAATTTTTTCTGGAATTCCACAAAGTGTAATTAACTTAGGATTAATATTTGGGTCGTTTATTAAACTATTTATTTTACGTGTAGAGTAAAAAATTCTTGATTTTTCTAAAACAATAACCTTTATGATGTTATCATATTACAAGAATGATGTAAATTATATTGAAATTTTTTTATATTAAATATATATTTATTTTTTAAAAAAATGAAAAATTACATTTTTTAATCTTATAAGAAATGTTTATCATTTTTTATACCTAATTAATATTTATTCTAAATAATAAATTTTATATGCTTATATTTAAATATAAATGATGTCACTATAAGGAATATAATTTTACATGATTTATTAAATATTATGATCAAATTTCTATGTTAAGAAATATCTTAGTTTCAATAATTAAAAAATATAAGGAGGAATAATGTTAATTACAGTGATAATTGTGAAACCATTTTTTTCAAAGAAATGTTTTATAAATATTATGTAATTTTAATTAAAAAATATATACCTTCAAAATAATTAATTATTAAAAAATTAATTTTAAAATCATATAATAATATTGCAACACTCATTCATTTATTATTCAATATAAAATATGATTCAGCACTCTTAATTGAGAAATCATTGTTTTTCTACAGAAAAAGGTTTTCCTATATATATTTTTTAATTTAAAAGATTAATTTAACATGTTTGGAAAATGATTAGGATTTAATAAAATATAAATTTATGTACATAACAATCGAATTTATTAAGAGTTTTTACTATATATTTTTAATGAACTATAATTTACTTAGTTGAAAACCTATTAGAATGGTGAAAAAATGTAAAAATAGTGTCATAATTTAATGTTAAATTTCTTCTTTTAAAAAATTTCATGATTTTTTTTGGGATTTTTATTTTCCCATGGATACCCCAAAACATTAAATATAAAAATTTTGTTCATTGAACCCTAAATAGTTCATTGATATCATTGAAAAGTATATAGTTTTAAAAATATTTCTTGTTTAATCACTTATAAAAGTTACACACATCATCCATTTCATCTCAAACCTATAAATTCTAATTTATTGATGAAAATATGTTATGGATCCCTTTTTATATCCTTCTCCAAATACTTTATTCCTACTCTCTCTGTTATTTATCTTAATTCATCCATTTACAAAGAGAATTCTATAAGAAAACTCAAAGTCAGAATATAATTATTACATTCTTCTTAGACTTTTATTATTAATATACCTTTTATAGTCCTAATATTCTAGTAAAAATGAAGTTATATATGTATCATTATTAAATGGATATTTTTTTATTTTAATGTAACAATGATTATTTATTCCACTATATCAATTATTAAAAAGTAAATGTTTCAGTAGTGAGTGTATGTAGACTAAAACCTCAAGGAATCGATGTCTTTCATTTTTCATACCAACTATCATTTTTTTATAAAATACATAATTGATTAATAAATAAAAAATATATGATATAATTATGTTTCTTGGATTTGAAATTTTTATATACCTTAATTCACTCTCATTCTTTGAGAAATGAAAATGTTAAACATGCACTATCCATATTTCCACCTATACAATGTAATGTATATTATATTTAATTTGGTGTCAATGTTATTTATCAAATACACATTAAATATGACTCAAAACCATAAATTAATCTAAAAAGAATCATTTTTCATCTATAATAATGACATTATATCCAATAAAAACTACATTCATAATCAAAAAGATCGATTATTTAATCTATGATAATGTTTTGGTCTATCTATCCACCTACTAGTATGATTATAAAAAAGAATATATTTAAAGGACATGGGAACTTAAATAAAAATATTTTAATATTTTAATATTAATATAATTTTTTTAATAGTTATATAAAGGCTAAATTATTTATTTTACTTATTACTAAAATTTAATTATTGATCACTACAATTTCAGAAATAAGCTAACCAAAATTCCACTTCCATATAAATTAATTGAAAAAACAATGGAAAAATATAATATAAATATTAATAATTGCATGATAAACATTTATTACCATACTAAATAAATCATTTAATTTCATTGGGAGAATAACAAAAAAAATACTTTTATTATGAAACCAGTTTAAAACGATCAAAATTATTTACACCTAATATTGAAAATAAGTAATATATAATTAATATGAAGTTAACTAATAATTATAAATTGAGTTAAAATGTATTTAATTATGATTTAAGTTCAAAAATGGTTATTAAAATAGCTATTTATCTTATACAGGAGGTCAGATCACATTGAGGTAATTTAGATTATATTTAAGGGTTTTTCATCCCAAATTCCTTTATTCGAGACATGTTTTCTATTATTCAATTATTATTTATCTGGTGTGCATCCTTCCCATTTATTATTTTATATAAATAATTTTTTATGTATTGTATTTGAATATCAATTTTAATTACACCTATTTAAATGGATTTTATTTAATTATTACACAACCCATATGTTGGTTTTTTTTCTCAGTTTTCATTATTTTAGAATAATTATATATTCACTACTTTTTAAATTTTTGTAGTGGGTAGATTTCCATGGAACACATTACACTATTTTCTTATGAATTTTAATTTATGTAAAATATTATATTTGTATCCCTCCTGCATATTCTTTTGATTGAAGAGTTATGAAAACCATCGTAAAACACATTATTTAATATGGTGGAAAACCATAATATGATTTGAAAAAGTAAATTTGAATATAGTTTCTTATTAAATATATCCCAGTTTGTATAAAATAATGTGTATATTATTATTGTACATATTCTAATAGGTGTAATAACCTCGAAATGTTTTGGTTGATTATTATCTCAATCAACACTCATATACTATATGAGTGGGAATAAGTAGAACATTAGGATATATAATCCTAGGGGAAATGATTTGTAATATTATTATGCTTTTTATAAATCATTATGAATGATTTTTTCAGCCACTACCTTTGTATCCTATCAATGTAATTAATTGGACACCATTACTATCTTCAATAGATAATCCATCACATTAAATGTACCATTTCAACATATTTCTATGATAAGGCACTTAATATTACTTTAATTACATCCATCAACTTATATGTTGTTTAATTCAAATTCTTATATACAACCACATTATTCCATTGAATTTTTATTTTTTTATAAATTTTATTATACGAGAAATTATTTTTTTAATCTAATGGTTCTATAGGCAATAATATGAAATTTATTATTCATTATTACAATTAATGCATCAGATTTCATTATTTTATCATTGCACCTTGGAATTACATATCCCCTCAATGAATTAGTAGGACTCATGAGATAATTAATCTTTTATTTTGGTGTACACCTCTCCCTATCTTAGTGTAGTGTCATGGAATAACATATTAGCATCATGTTTTGATGTTAGACATTATGAATTCAATTAGTTTGATATCAATGAATATTGTTATATATATTATCATTTATTATCAAGGATATTTAATTTCATCTATTTCAGTTTATTCTAGATTAAAATATTTATTTATTCTTGAAATGTCAAATTTTCCATGTTTTCATGATATTATCCATTATTTTATAATCAGTATTGTGCATATTATCTAAAAATTATTTGTTTTTCTATCAAAAACAATGTCTATTGTTGAACTATGTGTTATTATTAGGTATGTGATGAATTTTCCAAAAAAAAATCCTACAACGCGATCATGTTTTATGTTTTTTTATAAAATTTATTTTTTGTATGTATCATGTTTTCCATGACTACTAAATCATTGGATCTAATCCGAACACTTCTATTCTTTAAAAATAATTTAATGTAACAAATGGCTTATGGTTTCTAGAGTCTGGGTTGTTATAGTTGGTATCAAATACAATTCATTAAGATCATTGAAGATAATATTTGGATGAACCAAGTTACATATCACAAGTACTATAGAAACCCCTTATGACTTCTTAGGAACATTGAATAAAACCTAATAAGAATTATATTTTACTAGTCAATATCATGAGTTAATTATTTGAATTATATTTTATAGAGATGTATACTAACATTATAAATAAAAACAATATCAATAAACGTAGTTAAATTATGGTTGTTACCCATTAATAGTATAATAAAGATAAATTTTAGGCTAATGAAATAATAACCATAGTAGGATAATTGAACTAGGAGACGAAAAACAATATCACATGCTATAGAACGATATACTGATCCATAACATGGTGTAACTATGTTATACAAATTCATATGACAAAAAATGGCATAATTTAGTGGAAATACAAATCTATTGGTGGATAAATAATAAATCGTGTCCCTATAGAAGTTCTATCTATCATATTGAGGTAGCGAAAATTTTAAAATGTATCATGGTATACTATCATCTAAATGGAGGTGTAGAAAATATTGGTTTTTAATTAAAATAAATAAATGGAAAGATGAGATAAAGTACATTGAATAGGGATATGTTATAGAGGTATTATATGAATAACATAATTCCTCCTAATAAAAGAGATAAAATGTAATGGTAGGTCCCCAATGGTGAACTAAATTACAAGGAAAATATTGATGCATATAAGGATAACCATTATAAAATTCGGTAGACATGTTTTGGAAATTTTATGTAGATAAAGATTTATAATTAATTTAATATATATCGATGATATGTCAAGTTAAATAGGTATATCAATAATTTTCATCTTATAAGGTTATAGTCTCAGGTTTTATTAAGAAAGATAACATTTTACCCGATACATATGTATTCTGGTGATATTTTGAGAGGAAGAGGTTAGTTGAGAATCACATGAAGAATAGTGTAGGAATGGTAATGAAGGGAAGATTTTTATTTCTTAAATGTGATAATCATGGGAAGAAACACCCTTGGGATTATAGAAATAGAGAAATAGTTTTTCTAGTGAACAGAATAAAGAGTAATCATGCTCATGAATGTAAAATAAAGGTAGAGTATTTTAATGTTTAATAATTTTACTAAAAGGATAATGTAAATTGTGCAATCCAATTCTACTAAAATAAAGGGAATTTAACTTATAAAAAAATTGGGAAAAGGATAATATTATGAGATTAACATAACAGAAGTTGATGTTCCAAATGATGTGGTAGAATGATGATTATGAGATACAAAGAATGATTAAATATCAAAATTAAAGTAAACTGGAAGACTTCATTATTTTAGATGTTGTAATGGTGCCCAAAAAGAGGTTACATGTACCATCTATACGAAAGATGAAGATAGAACATATAGATAATTCCCAAAGCATAAAATTCTCTACACACCTTGGTTTTATAAAGATGTATATTTATTTAAATTAATATCATTAGTTGGTTAGTGTGAATTGGGAAATTAGTGACTATTTTTCTAGATTCTTAATATACCCATAGTTAAATACTGAATTAGAACATCTTATGAGAGGCATGAAACCTCTAACTATACCTATATTGGTGTGTGAAAATATTACACAGGAATGTTTTAAAAATATGTTAAATAAGATAATATATTTTAAAATCAATATTTTTAATCTAATCCATTATTTTATGTTATATATGAATGATTAAATTTGGGAGGTGAATAAATAACTACACCACTATTATTAATGTAGTTTTAATGATCAAGATTAACCAAACTCGATAAAAATATTAAGAACCAACTAATATACATATAGATTGTAATTATACATGATGTTTATTTTTTTATAATTATGAATAAGGTAATTAAAAATATACTTATGAGGATTATTTAAAATTATACAGGATGACAAATCCCATTTGGCTAAGAAGTATTAAATGAAAATATTTTCTATCTCAAATTTTTCTTATGGGGACATGTATCAAATTATGCACATAATTTACCTTATATAGTGTATATACTACCAAACTGATATGTTATATCATAAAATTTCATTTATTCCTATCATTTAATAACCGGTTTGAATATATCTATGTTAATAGGGTTTGATTGAATTTATACCCAATATATAAGTGGTTTTTTGTATCTTAATTTTCATTATTTTGGGTTCATGCTATATTTACTAGATAATTAATTTTTTTTATTAAATATCCCTAGAATAATTTTTACCATATTACACATGAATTTATAAGGATTCAAAAATCTATATTATTACCCCTTCAATTAATTCATTTTATCATGATTTACAAAAACCATTGTAAAAATCAATTTTCCCATAGTGGTAAAACGATCCAATGTTTTAATAAATTAAATGGGTTTTTATTTTCCATGAAATTAAATCTTGTTGTGGATAGATTTAAGTGGATATTATTGAAGAAAAAAATAAACCTATGATTAGTCACCCATAAAGGACTTCATTGGGTATTGAATCAATCATTTCCTAGATACACGCTGAAACACAAGTCTAGAAACTCCTAGGTATATGATTTTTAATATTTAAACAATTTTTTTGAACCATGATGAACAATTTTTCATTCCATTTTCTTGGTATCCTACCAATTCAATTTATTGAATGACATTACTATCATTAATGGATATACCTAGACATTAAAATTAAACCCACAATAAATATTTAATTAATTATGGAACTTCTTAATACATTGTTCGTACTAAAAACATCAAAGTTATTTGATGAATTTTATCCTAGATATACACATTATACTATTTAATTAGGAATGATTTTGTATTTTCCATTTTATGGATATCCATGTTTTTATTTTTCTAGAGGTTATGTTAAGAATGATATAAAATGTGTTGAATAATATTATGTTGAATTTATTTGACTTAATAAGTTTCTTGGTGGGGAATTTAATTATTTGTTCTCTTGATTCATCTTTAATTTAATGAGAAAAATTTCTTGGTTTATTTTATAACACTAAACATATCAGTATTGTCTCAGTGAATGAGGCCAAGAAAACAGAATTTGATGATCTAAATAATGCATTTCTTCAATATTAGATCAATGATTATTGATATCCATGTTTTAATTGATTATCAATTATATATAATTGAATTAGTATTATTTTATTATGGATTCAATGAATATATATATTCATAACAAATCACTTTTTTATTTTTATGTAATGATGACGTCAGTGTATGCTACTCTTTTCTGATAATTTAAACTCACACATTGTTTTTTTCATTCCCTATGAAACCTTAATAAAAACTATGTATTATTTTAGGGATATAATTATAGGGTTAATAATTTTCTGGAAATAATTCATGGTTTATATTATGTTATCAAAGGTAATGTGCAAATTTATATTTTCCTCCAAGGCAGCCATGATATTGGATCCTAGGGAAAAACTTTTATTTTGTTATCATAATGTAATATAACTATTAGGTATGTGCTTCCATAGTTTGTCTTATTATAATATCATGATAAGATAAAAACTATCATAGATACATAAACTATATATGTGGTTATAATATAAAATTTTTATATTTATTGGAATATCACTAGGGTTCATCACCAATGTGTCATAAACCGTATTTCCAAAACTATTCACTAAGGTATAAAAAACATAACATCTATAGATTAATTATTTTCCCAATTAATTAGAAGTATATATAATAAATACCTAAATATTTATGAATTAAATTTTATTCATATATCACAACATTTGTTTTTCAATCACATATAAAGGATAAAGAAGAAGTTTCCTAAAAAATCATTTAGTATATAAAAGTTTTTTGATTTTGAAATTTTTAGAATATTTATCCCATGAGAAGATAATGCAGTTTAATAAAGTTTAATATATAATAAAATAATAATAGTTACATATTTATGAATAACATTAAATGAAAATGGGGTTTTCTAGTCCTAACATAAAATAGAAGGCATGTGAAATAAATGAATGATTTCGACTAAATAATAAAAATATAAACTTGATTATAGAATTGGGTTACTGAGAAACAATAAAATAAAATCATTTATAAAGAAATATTTTTATAGTAAGGGAATTATAATAATTTAATAATAACATGAAAATTTCGAAATTATAAAATTAATTACAAAGGAGGTTCAAAGAGAAAAAATGTAGTGGAATAGAATCCCTTACCTAGTGGGATAGCTTCTTAAAGATTAATGAGAGAACCTTGGAATCTTTTGAAATTATTTTAAAGGATCTAAAAATAGAAACCATTATTAATTTATTGATTATTATCTTATTAATTAATTAATTGGGGTTTAGAGGTAGGTATTTAGAGTAATTATTGGAGGATTGCTGAATAATTCCAAAATACATGACTTGAAAATCTAAGTCAGGTAAAATAAAAAACCAGTGGATTAAACATGGATTTCACTCATGGTTTATGGAATTAATAAGTTTTTTTCAATTTTTCGTTTCTAAAAAAATATTCAATTTTAACTTTGGCATAAAAAATATTTTTTCCTCAAAATAATTTTTTAAAAATCATAACTTTAATTTTTTACTATGGAATGTTATTTATAGTTTTATAAATTCATTTTAAATCATAAAATTTATTAAAATGCTAAAATATATTAAATTGTTTCTAAGAATAAGTTTTATTAAATATCACATCATTATTATATATTTATTAATTCTTCAATTATATCAATTATAGGAAACATTATTTTTAAAATCTAGTGAAAATTGAAGTTTTTTAGAAAATTCTTGAAAATCTAAACCCAACATAATACGAATTTTTTGATATAAAATATATTTTTTAATATATTAAAATATTTTCCTAAATATTTGAATTTTAATATTTAAATAAAAAATATTCTCTACTAAATTATAATTATTTTTTAACATAATCATCATTTTGTCCATTATAAAATTTACATGGGACATTATAAAATTAAATTACCATTTATATTAAGAAATAATAGTGTCTTAAAATAAATTTTTTGGAGAAAACCATTTATATTTACAAGAATGATATATTATACAAAAAATAAAATTATTCTTTCTTTGTATAATATTTATATTATATTAACGTGTATTTTGTTAAACAAAATAATAATGAAAATAGGATTGGTTAATCTTATATTTTATTTTTTAAAAGAAAATTTAAATTATACAATAATAATGTCTAGATGCATACCCCATTAATACTCAATTGTATATCATGAGGATAAGGTGTGTGATGGTGGTACATTCATGGGGTGGATCAACTCAAATATAATCTAGTGGTTATCTCTACTTAAATTAAATTCTATTATAATCGAGTATGATCAAGAATTAATTATTGAAGCTTTTATTGGGTTTAGTAAAGGGATATTACAAATGAATATGCCACCGACTTGTGTTTTGAGAAATGGGCATTCAAAGGAATTATCCTACTACTTTAATAAATCATTTCTCCCATATGAATGAATTATTATTTTTCATTAAAAAGTATATTCCATATTTATAATGGTATCATTTTTACCAACACTTAAAATGATTAGTGTTTATACTATCCAATAGTCATATTTTTCAATAATTAGGTAAAAGTCAAATTTTAATTGTCACTTTTCCTTTTATAGCCTTTACAAACTGTATAATGCTTATACCTCAAAATTCATTATGTTAAATACACCTATTTTACACTTCCATTGATAAAACTTATTACATTCCTCACTCTTCTATTTTTTTCTATTTTAATATCAGGATTGATCTTCAGTAGATAATATAATATTATTGAATTTAAATTCATGTGAACATTTTTTTATTTACATCACTATATTATTTCTAGTAATTTTAGTCAATATTAACCTATGATATACAACCTTCGTATGAAATAAATATATTACTTTGTGATCATAAAAAAAATTCATTATATAATATTATTTCTAAATAAAAGATTATAATTTTTAAGTCGTAAAAAAATAAGGATTATAAATTGTTTTTAATGAATTAGAAGCCATTATATGGATTTGTGGTGAGGTATAATATTAGTTTTTTAAATTTACTTACATCCCATGAGATATTAGTGATCTACTTCAAAAAGGATGATTGTTGTTGAATAAAATTTGAATATATGTATATGGAATATAAAAGATAATAAAAACATCACTTCTATGATATAGTTAACACTCACCCATGTAATGTGATTATATTAACTCAGAAAGATAACTACACAAAAAATTTTTGGTTTATAATAAAATTATTAGTTGAAATTTTTTGGCACAGTGAAACCCCAATCATAGTGTAGAGTAGGTTTCCCACATCAGGGTTGAACGTTTTAAAATCATGTGGCATATAATTTACTCATTTTCTATATTTAATGTATTGTATGTTATCAAGAAAAGGTAAATTGATCCTTTCAAATCCAAAAATGTGGTAGAGGGTCTAATAAAATATGTACTCAAATGATATAAATAATAATTTGAATCTTTTAAAAGAATTTACAACACCTGATATATCCCACTCCCCCCATCTCATGTGTTTTTGATGATCCTTATTGGAATTTCCATGTTTTAAAAAAATAACTAACCTATAATTAATTGACTATAGAGGAAATTTTAAATAATCATAGAAGTTTTAATTCAAAAAATAAATCCAAAAACATATTTTTACTAAGAAAAATTCAATAACCATCCTTTTCCATATATCAAAACTCATTCATTACAAAAGCATTGATGCATCCTTTTTACAAAATATTAATATTGTTTGATGAACTACAATTCATTATAGTTATATATGGATTGTAACAATTTACCCCTTATGTTATATTTGATTTTCTATAAAATAATTTTTAATGATGAACAATATATAAGTAAAATTGATTAAAGAGTCTAGTGTAAAACATATAGTAAACATCTTAGATTATTGTATGTATGATAGGTAACATAATGATTATCATAATTCAGAAAAGATTATTCTTCAAATCTTAATAAATAATAATGGTTTTATCTCATGATTTCATAGAAACTTGAATAAAAATTCATATAATTAATTTATTATTATGTGTTAAATATAAAAATATAAGAACTAAAATAATTAATCCCAGATTAAAAATTACAACAAATAAATATTATCATAAATAATGATTAAATTTAACATCAATATTCATTTAAAGAAAAATCAATTTAAAATTTCTTAGTAAATTTATAATTATTCATTATAAATTAGAATTAATTTGATAATGAAATGAGCAGAACAACCAAATTATGTTAAAAGGGGGTTGTGTGTATCATCTCAGTTCTTTCATAAGGTACAAAATATTTTAATTTTATTCAATTTGGTTCTTAAATTATTAATTACAACATAATTTTATTACATATTGAGTTCATAGGTGTATCAGAGGATTCCAAGGCTTCTTCAGAGCCTAAAACCCAACATTTAGGGATGAACATATATGTCGCACGGTGATTAAAAATCATGTGGGCATGCTGAATGGATACTGAAAAATGTTCAAGGATGTGAAGTGGTCTAGAGGAGCTCACACATTGTGAAAAATCAATGTTATTTGAGGTGAACACCCATGTGGGGTTGAGTCAATAAGGATTCCTTATGACTTTTCCATTCCTTCATGTTTTTAAAATCACAAACACCCTATCTTAAGGACAATTTCATTTTCTCTAAGATATTTCCTAAAAAGGAAATGTTTCAATCCCCAAGTAAATTTATCATTACCTATTTTTCATTGTTCATATTTTAGTTTCTCAAAATCTAAGTCTTTTTTTCCTAAGAGATAATTTGATTTCACATCTAATATATTATAATTCTATAAATAATGAGATATAGGGTATTCTGTTTTCAGGATCAGAATACATGTTCCGAATTCTCAATAATTTAGAATAAAAATTCTCCAAAATTCAGAATCTGAATTCTATGAAATTCAAAATTTTAATTCTCTGAAATTCAAAATCTGAATCCTCTAAAATTCATAATCTGAAATCTCTAAAATTCAGACTCCAAATTCTCTTAAATTCAGGCTCTGAAGTCCCTAAAATTTAGACTTTGAATTTTATGAAATTCCCACTTTTAATTCCTTACAATTCAGACTCAAAATTCCTTATAATTCATACTCTTAATTCCATAAAATTCAGACACCAAATTACATAGAATTCAGACTCTGAATTCTGTAGAATTCAGACACCGTAGAATCCAAATTCCTTAGAATTCCAAATATGAATTACATAGAATTCAGACTCTGAATTCATTATAATCTAGGGTCCGAATTCCTTAGAATTCAGATGTCAAATTCTTTATAATCCAGGTTCCAAATTCCTTAAAATTCAGATGTCAAATTCCTTATAATTCAGGTTCCGAATTCCTTAGAATCCAAGCTCAGAATTCCCCCAAATTCTTGTACTGAATTCCTTATAATTTAGATACTGAATTCTACAGAATTATGATTCTAAATTCCTTGATAAATAGAATCCAAATATTCATGCAATATATAATCCAAATGTTAATTTTATTAGACTCCAAATTTAATTTTTTTCCTTTGACTTTGAAAAATGAATTTGGTTGAGAAACCTTATTTAACTTACTCTTATTATAGTTTCAAAATGATGTCATGAATTTTATTTCTAAACAACAATTTTTTGAGTGACACATGTACAGGTCCCTTCGAAAATCAAGGCAGAATATGGCCATTGTCAGGGGGAGCTGACCGTTGGAAATGCGCTTATGAATAGGAGCTCATTTAAACGAACTCAAAACACTATTCTACAACTCTAGAGATTACATGCTAAAGTGATTTCTAGAAATAGACTCTCATGATTTGTTCATAATGAACATCTAGTTCAAATTGCTTCGTGAAACTCCGATTGTTGATGTGTACGATTGAGGGCTTCTAGGGATAAGAAGATAGGGGTGCCGACTACCTTGAAGTTTGAGGTCTTGTGGGGATAGAAAGACAGATTCTGATATTCCTATCGAGTTCTTGTCCTGGTGTGGGTATGACAGACTTTCTTGAATGTATAAATCAAGGGACCTTTATCCAAGGTTGTTGGATACCCTACTCTTTGCGTTAAAAGATTCTTTACTTGTTACTTGTATTGTTTCAAGTTTGTTTTTTGCTAAATTTTGATTAATAAGGAAATTATAACTAAATTATACTTTCTTTTACTTTTATACTCTAATTAGTAAGATTCTATATGCTTTAAAGTAGAATATTTTTCCTTGTGAGATTTTCATAAGATTCATTTCCAGAACCATATTTTTGAAATCTAGCAAGATTTTAGAACTAATAGGTCTTATAAATTTACCTTTTTTAACGTTGTTAAACAATAGAAAGTTTTATATCAACTTTAAAACTTCTAAAGGAATTTTTAATGGTTACAATTCACCCCCCTCTCATATATTAAGCATCTACATAATATTTAAATCCTAAAATTGGTTTCAGATCCAGTCTCTGAAATGCATATATTCACATATATGTTTTTATGCTCAATTTTCATTATTCTATATTTTCCTTTCTTTGGATCTATTTATCCTAGATTAAAATCTTTTATTACTAATAATTTTGTGTGGAAAGATATTTTTTTTAGATGGAAGGATTGAATGTTGGTTCAATTGAAAATATAAATCCTACTAGACCACCTATATTTGATGGGAATGATTATGAATATTAGAGAGACTGTATGAAGTCTTTTGTGATTAACACTGGAGTGGAAAAATTTGTAATACTTACTGGAGATTACATGATTCCTTATATGGAAGTCAGAACTTTTACTAGTCAAGAAAAGTCAAAATATCAACTAAACTATAAGGTATATAATACATTGTTGTGTTCTGTAACCAAGAATATATATAGCCATATTTCTTATTGTGAAGCCTCAAATTGTATTTGGATAAAATTAGAGGTAACTCATTTTGTAACATCCAAAGTTATTGAAACTAGGAGAGCTATGCTCAGAGATGAGTATCATGTTTTTTGCTTTCTTTATGGAAAACAAGTTTGTAAGGTACAACAGAGGTTTATAACAATTCTTAATAGTTTACAATCTATGGGTAAGAAAGGTTTATATGATGAGGCACTTATGGAAAAGATTATAGATATAATGCCTAATGAGTGGGAATCAAAGAGGAAAACTATTGATGAGAATAGTAATGTCTCACAGATTACACTTGATGAGATTTTGGGAACTCTTATTTAACATGAGACAAGAATGACAAGAGATGTTGATCTAAATAAGAAGAAGAATTGGAATGGAAGTGTTTCTTTTACAACTTCTTCAAATCATATGAAAGCTAAGACTCCTGAGAGAGTTACAAGATCAAAATCTAGGAGGACTGTTATTCAATCCGAATGAAGTGAAAGTAAACATTCTATGAATAAACTAAATAATATTTCTCAAAGGATGAACAAGATTTTTGGGAAGAAAGACTTTCAATATAGATACAAGAAGAAGGAATGAAATGATAATAAAGACTCTGAAGTCACTTGCTATGAATGCAAAAGATTAGGGAATATAAGGCCATGTTGTCCCTTGCTTAATAGAAAATACAGAAAGGAAAATAATTCTAAGAGTAACAGAGAGAAGTACTACAAGGATAAATCTAAGAATGTTTTGAAATCTAATGACACCTAGAGTTCTAGTGGTGGTGGTTGTTCTGAAGCATCCTCAGGGTACGAATCATCTGGTCAGAATAATCTTGATCTATTAGCTGAGCTACCTATTGAAAATAATTCTTTAATGGCCAAGGTACACAATTCTGAATCAATAACCATTGTATCCTTCATTTCTAATTAATGTGATGGTAAATATTATGTATCTTTGGAAGAAGAATGTTCTTCTAATTAAGATAATACTTTACTTACTTATGAATAAGTTTCTAGGTTTTCTAAGCTCCTTGAGAATGAAAATTCTAATGTCAAGAAAAATCTTGATAAAGGAAAATCTAGGATTTCTATTCTTACTAAAGAAATATCATTACTTTCTAAAGATCTTGATAAAAAAAACCCTTGATTTTGAATGTTTTTCAAAAACCCTTGAGGATGTTAATTCTTATAAGGATAAACCTTCTAAGGATCTAGACAAAGTAATTTATAAGAAAAATGTTTTCGATGATAACTCTAGTGCTAAAACTTATGTTTTTGAGGATAAAAACATAGTTATTAAGATAAAGTCAGAAATATTTTCCTTGAAGAGGTATTTGTCAAATTTTACCTTAGGTGAAGAAAATTTTGGTAAGATGTATTCTCAAATTTTACCTATAGGGAATAATTTTGGATTTGGTTATACTCATTCAAACCTGATTTTAGTGACAATTATTTTGTTCCTCAAAGTTGTCCATTCTGCACTAAGTGTCAGTGTGGTGGGCATTGGGAAAAAATTGTTCCCTAAACAAAAATAAATCTTTAGGTTTTCATAAAGCTTATTTTTCAATGAAAATGTGGATTCCTAAAAATTTTCTTTCTGAAGTTTTCAGATCCAAGAATGTTTGGGTTCTGAAAGTCTAACACTCTTGTTTTCAGGAAAGTAAAGATAGTATCAATAGTAATACATGATATATAGATAGTGGATGTTCTCGGCACACGACTGGTAAAAAAAATTCTTTGAAAAGATTATAAATAAAAAGGGAGGAAAAGTAACGTTTGGATATAATGCTCATTGAGAAATTATTGGTATAGGTAAAATTGTTCTTCTTGGAAAAACATTGATTTCAAATTTTTTATTTGTTAAGGGTCTTAAGTAAAACCATATTGGTTTAATTCAATTATGTGATGAAGGTTACCTTGTGAATTTTAGGAATCAAAAGTGTTTAGTACACAATTCCATGATAGAGTTTATTCTTTCTTCCCATAGGTAAGAAATTCGTAAACACTAAAAATAGAAGACCTTAGGATCCAAGATCTACCTTGTCTTAGTGCATGGAAGATCATTATTGGTTATGGTATATATGTTTAGGACACTGTAACCTTATAAATCTATGAAAACTCTATAATAACAGAATATTTAAGGATCTACCGGAGCTTGTATTTGATTCTTCAAAATTTTATAGTCCTTGTCAATATGGCAAGCAATATAAATCAAGTTTTATATCAGTCATATATGTCTCAACCACTGATGGATTATAGTTGGAGTATATGGAACTTTTTGGTCCATCACATACTGGAATCATTGAAGGAGAATATTATGTATTTTTCATAGCTGATGATTACACTAGATTTAAATGAGTATATTTTTTAGAAAATAAATATTAAGATTTTTATTACTTCAAAAAAATTAGATCCCATGTTAAAAATGAGAAAAACATTCCATTGATAATTGTTCATAGTGATGATAGAGGATAATTTCAAAATTATTATTTTGAAACTATTTGTATTAAAAGAGGAATTACTCATAACTTCTCACCACCAAGAACACCTCAACAAAATGGTGTTGTTGAAAAAAGAAATAGAATTCCTCAAGAGATAACAAGAACTATGTTGAGTGAATATTCGGTTGCCAAACATTTTTGGGATGGAGTTGTAAGTACTGCTTTCTGTACTATAAATCATATTTTGATTAGACCTTTTCTTAATAAAACTCTTTATGAGTTATGGAATGGTAGAAAATAAAGACTTTCATACTTTAAGGTTTTTGGTAGCATGGTATTCATTCTGAATACTAAATAAAATCTACACAAATTCATACCAAAATCTGATGAAGGAATTTTATTAGGCTACTCCACCAATTCTAAGTATTAGAGAGTTTTCAATAAAAATACTTGTACTGTGGAAGAAATATTACATGTTAAATTCGATGAAACTAATCCTTTTGTTTTTAAACATCCTCTACATACATCCTCAGATTTAATTTCAAAAACTTATTATCAAACCATGATATAAGATCCTTCTGATAAGGAAAATGTCCAAGAAAATGTTTCTGAATCATTTACTCTAGAAGACTTCCTACCATACGTTGATGAACAGGATTTATGAATCCCAAACTAGTTGTTTATTAAGAATCCTCCCAGTGATAGTATCATTGGTGATGTAAATCAACCTATAAGGACTATAAGTTCCACAATAAATGAAGTAGAACATCTGGCATTCCATTCCCAATTAGAACCAAAAAGAAAATATGAAGCTTTAGGTGATGGTGATTGGATAAAATCTATACAAGATGATCTAAATGAATTTGAAAGGAATGAAGTCTTGACCGTGGTTGAATGAACAAAGGAAACTTCTGTTATTAGAGTAAAATGGGTCTTTTGAAATAAAGGTGATGAAAATGGAATCATAGTAATAAATAAAGCTAGATTGGTTACTAAAGGCTATAATCAACAAGAAGGAATAAACTATGAAGAAACTTATTCTCCAGTATATAGACTTGAATCTATTCATATTTTACTTTCCTTTGAAACATTCTTTAATTTCAAACTTTATCAAATGGATGTTAAATGTGATTTCCTTAATGTTTATGTTCAAGAGGAAGTTTTTTTTGAACAACCTCCTGGTTTTGAAGATACAAAACATCATTAGCAAGTTTTTAAACTTACCGAATATTTATATTGATGACATTATATTGAGTTAAACTCAGCAAATATTTAACTGATTCCTTTATAGATCTAGTGAAATCTGAGTTTAAAATGAGTATGATAGGTGAGTTAACTTTTTCCTTAGTTTTCAAATTTCTCAAAAACAATAATGAATCTATATATCCCAACATATGAATATTAAATATCTTCTTAAAAAAGTTTGGATATGACAATAATAAGAGTATAAGTACTCCCATTGGTACCTCAAATTCACTTGATCTTGATGAAGCTGGGAAACTAGTAGATCAAGCATCCTTTAGAGGTATGACGGGAAGTCTACTTTACTTGACAACTAGTTGTAATGACTTAATGTTTTTGGAATGCTTATGTGCAATATATCAGTCCAATGCTATGGAATCTCATTTAATGGTAGTGAAAAGGAATTTTTTCTACTTAAAGGAAACCATGGATCTTGGACTCTTTTATACGTCTAAAAATGATTTTGTTTTAAGAAAATCTGTCAATGCTAATTTTGTTGAATGTAGAATGGATAGGAAAAGTACATATAGAACTTTTCATTTCATAAATAATTCATTAGGTTCTTGTTCATGAAAAAAGAAACACTCTACAGTACTTTCCACTATTGAAGCTGAATATGTAGATACTGGAAGTTGTTGTGCTCATGTGTTATGGATTCAACACACACTCATAGACTATGGTATGAGTTTTTTCAAAAAACAAATTTTGTGTGACAATAATAGTTCCATTTCTTCAAAATAAAACCTTTCACATCACTCTCATGAAAAACACATAGATATTAGGCATTTTTTTCTTAGGGATCACACACAAAAAAGATATATCATTCTTCAATTTATCTTAATGCAAGATCATCTTGTTGATATTTTCATAAAATGTTTACCATCCAATAGATTTTAATACATAAAACAGAAGTTAGGAATGATAACCATAAGTTAATCTTCCATATTAACTTCTTGTTGTAACATGTCTCCTTACATTTAGAAACTCCTTTTTCATAGGGGAGTAAAATTGCGTGCTAGCCAAAATTTTTGTAATCTTCCTAGAAATCCAAAAGGTATGTTTCATTTTATAAGTTTTTGTAATCATTTTTTACTTGTTGGAATTATATTTTTGTTTTTAAAATTTTCAGATTCACTTTTCCTTAAATCCGATTTTTTTTCCTAAAAACTCAAAAGATCAGAATCTATCAAAATTCTTCTTCAACTATCATCTCAACTGTTAGATCTACTCAATAATCTTTCAACCATTTGATTAATAAAGAAATATGAATCGTCACTTCAATTTCCTATATAATGGACCCCCAATAGTCAACCCACATCGAATTCGGAGCCTTCGTGTGCTGAAGCTCTGCCTCTGTTTTTAATGTCATTCTAGATCTTTAAAGTTTCATTACTTCTGAGTGTCTGTTGAAGCCTATTCTCTGAAATAAATGTCAATTGTGAAGAAAATCATTGACATGAAGATCTACTGATAAAGGTTAGTTGATATGATGTTTTATGCCATGTATGATTCCATTGTCTCGAAGAATATCCCGCTGAATAGTTGGGAGAGTGTATGTATATCAAAACCAAGAGCACATGATATGGTGTATCTGGAATTACTGGTTAAATTCTATAACACAATTAGTTTTTTCAATAAAGGATGAAGAGATAAATTTTATTTCAACATCTATGGAAAGATATACTCACTTTCTTATAACATAGTATCAAAAATTATAGGACTTACTTATGAGGGAGAAGCAGATTTTTGCTCACACAAGCAACCTGATGAAATAGGATCCTTTGAGAAGAAAAAGGATCTAGCATGTCTTGGTCTTTCAGAGGTAAAGAATCTAAAAATTATTTATCTTTCTAAAAAAAATTGGGTTTGTCAACTATGGGTTCAAGGTTTTCTAATTCTGAGAAAAGGAGACAAGGATACTCTGAAGAAAAGAGATATGTATGTTCTAGATTTCCTAGTGAACCTAAGAAAGATAAACCTGGTTAAGCATATCATGGGTATGATTGATAATATAAGTAATAAAAATCTAATGTCTCAGATTATCATGTTTCCAACCATTCTTACCAAGATAATTGTTTTTTTTGTCTTCATCCTTTAAATATTCATTGCATTTCTAAGACGAGAAAGGGTAAGGTGATGCTTTTGAGTGATGATACTATAAAAAGGATGAAGATAGGCTTTAATAGTCAATCTAGATAATTTCATTATTTTTTGTAAGTAGAAGTTGAAGCTCTATAAAAAATCCATAAGTGGATGAATGGTTTAAAAATGATGGAAGGAAGAGGAAGGCCAAGGAACTAGAAGAGAAAGGAAAATCCCTAGTGGCTAAGGAAACTAAGTCAGCACCTCCAAAACCAATGAACCAAAAAATAATATCCTGATATGGTAATGGCTAAGTGGATAGAATATAAGAAGAATAGTAAGGAAGGGGAGCCTATGTTTGGTTAGGACCTTGCTAATGAAAATTCCATGAAGATAAACGCTACTGAAGAGCTTGAAAAGGAAAAAAAAGAGAAGAAGAAGAAAAAAAAGATGTCAGAGACTAAGATCATACAATCCCTTCTTAAGGCTGCTCAAAAAATCTCTGGACAAATTCCAGTACTAGAATCATTTCATATAGAACCTTTACCAAAGACTTCGGGAACGAAATTGTTGATTCCGGAATGACATCAAGAAGAAGAAATAGTGAAAGAAGAAGAATTGGAAGAAGAAGGCAGTGGTGATACCGTAGATATAATAAAGAAAATAGAAGACTATCATGAGAAGGAGAGTCCTTTTAAGAAATTATCAATCCGAACTTCTGAAGTCGAGTCGTTAAAACGTGTTACCCTAGGTAAAGATGAGAAGTTTGAGGAAGAAGTTCATATGTTGTCTGAAAATGAAAGTAGCAATCATGATTTCATTCACCCAGTGGATTTTGAGGTAGGAGATGAGAAGGAAGAAGTTGATAAAGATAAAATTGTTCAACAATTAGGTAGTGAACATGAATAACCTAATCAAGAAGATGTCATTTCGAAAGATTATAACGGAAAAAAGGTGATAGTTGATACACCTAGAAAATATGTGGTAAATAAGAAAGAAGTGGATGATTCATCAAAATGGAAGGCTGCTGAGATTGACAAAGAACCTTCACCAACCAAAGTCTCAGATTCAGAATCGTCTTCTCTTAGCCATGACATTATTGACCAGTCTTTAAAGAAGTTGGTTGGTACTATTCCAATATTCCCAAGTATAGACTCAAGGTTTCAAATGCTTCAGTATACGTTAAATCAAAAATCAGATTTAGTATCCAAGGTGATGGATAAATGTGTTAGTCTTGAGGCAGACATCAAGACCTTTCTCATTGGATACGAGGCTCGTAAAATTTCTTTAATAAAGATGAAAATCTGGTCAAGGAAGACAATAGAAGAGATGAAACTCTTTGATGAATTTCAAGACAGTGTCAAGGATGATTTTTACACTGAACATGTGAAGATGTGGGATCTCACTAATAGTTCTGAGGAAAAATTATCTCTTAAAAAAACTACTCGTAAACAATAAGTGAGTGATCAGAATGGGAAATTGAATTCAGTTGCTCAGAGTTGGAAGAGGGAAAGGGGTCTTAGAATTGAGATAGAATAGTATCTTGCTAAGCAAAAAATAAGTTCTGAAGGCCCAGGAAGAATCTCCTAAGGCTCAGGAAGAGAAAATTAAATCCTTAAAGAAGAAAACAGAAGATCAAGATCGGTTGCTCTAGAATGCAGAAGAGGATCACAAAGGAGTTCAATAAGTTAAAAACCATAGTGAAAAAGCTAATGCTGAAGGAGAAGAAAGATAATCTTTTCCAAATCCAATCTTTTTCGTATTTTTCTATTGTAGAAATTCTTTCAATCCTAATAAAATTCTTATTTCTCTTCATATTTTTTTTGTTTCTTAGTACTAATATGTCAAGCACCAAATTTCATTTCCATTCCCTATATTTCATTTTTTAAATCACAAAGGGGTAGAAAGGGATGTCAAAAAAGAATACGTAGTAAAGAAGAAATTTACCTAAGTAATGGGGAGTTCATCTAAGGGGGATTCTTCATCATGTTGATTTTTGTATGCAATAAAATAAAAAAAATCATTTAGGAAGTTTAGAATACGATCCATAGGGATTCCAAATCCTAATGGGGAGTTATTAGTATTCACTTTAATCCATAAGTAAAGGGAGATAAGTTTTTAATTACAATCCCATTAAATTTCTAAGTCCTTATATTCTTTTTTGTAAGGATGTTTGTACTTTCCAAAAATGGGGAGACTGTTGAGTCAATAAGGTTCCCTTTTGACTTTTCCATTCCTTCATGTTTTGAAAATCACAAACATGCTATCTTAAGGCAAATTTCATTTTCCCTAAGATTTTTCTTAATACGGAATGGTTTCTTTCCCCATGTAAATTTATCCTTACCTATTTTTAATTGATCATATTTTAGTTTCTCTAAATATAACTCTTTTTATTAATAAGTGAAAAATTCGGTTTCATGTATAATATATCACAATTCTCTAAATACATAGATATAGTGTATTCTATTTCCAGGATCAGAATTCAGGTTCCGAATTCTTTGAAATTTACAATCTGAATTCATTGAAATTCAGAATCTGAATTCTCTGAAATTTAGAATCTGAATTCTCTAAAATTACGAATTCGAATTCTCCGAAATTCCGAATCTGAATTCTTTGAAATTCAGACTCCAAATTCACTGAAATTTAGACTCTGAATTCTCTGAAATTAAGATTCTAAATTCCTTAGAATTAAGACTCTGACTTCCAGAGAATATAGACTCTGAATTCGTTAGCATTTAAATTCTAAATTTCTTAGGATTATGACTCTGAATTCCTTATAATTTAGATGAATAATTCCTTATAATTCTGGTTCCTTATTCCTTATAATTTAAACGTTTAATTCCTTAGAATTATGGTTCTGAATTACTTAGAATGCAGACTCCGAATTCCTTATAATTTATACTCCAAAATCTACAGAATTTTGATTCCAAATTCATTGATAAATAGAATAAAAAATTTCATATAGTATAGGATTCTAATGACCATTTTCTTAGACTCTGAATTTAATTTTTCATTAGACACCAAAAAATGAATTCAGTTGAGCAACCTTATTTTACTTACTCTTGTTATAGTTTCAAAATGATGTCGTGCATTCTATTTCTAACCAACTGTTGTTTGAGTGACACGTGTATAGGTCCCTCTGAAACTCAAGGAAATAAATGACCATTAGATGAGGGATCTGACTATTGGAAATGAACCTATAAATAAGATCTCATTTATACGAGCTCAAAACACTATTCGACAACTCTAGAGATTACAAGTTGAAGTGATTTCTAGAGAGAGACTCTCATGCTTTATGTGTACTGAAAATCTTGTTCAGATTTCTTGTGTGACTCCAATTGTTATTGTGTACGATCGATGGCATCTAGGGATACAAAGACATAGGTTCTGACAACCGTGACGTTTGAGGGCTTGCGGGGATACAAAAATAGATTCTGATATTCATATCAAGGGATTACCCTAGTGTGGGTAAGATAGAATTTCTTCAAATTATAAATCAAGGGACCTTTATCCAAGGTTGTTGGATACCCTAATCATTGGGTTAAAATATTTCTTACTTGTTACTTTTATTATTTGAAGTTTTTTTTCCACAAAATTTTGATTAATAAGGAAGTTATAATTATCTTATACATTCTTGTACTTGTATACTCTGATTAGTAAGATTCTATATTATTAAAGGTAGAATCATTGTCCTAGTAAATTTTTCTTAAGTTTCATTTTTGGAACCATATTTCCAAAATATATCAAGTTTTTATAACTAAGAGGTTTTGTAAATTTACCTTGTTTAACTTTGTTAAACAATATAAAGTTTTATATCAACTTTAAAAGTTCCAAAGGAATTTTTAAAAGATATAATTCAACCCTACCCCCCTTTTCGATATTGAGCATCTACATCATATTTGGATCCTACATGTGGCACTATCTTCAATTTTTGAGAGTGGGTTAAGACATGGGTTGTTCCTGGTTTGTCAAACCATGCATAAAAATTGTGTGATGTGCCCCTACTTAATGTAGTGGACACATGTTCGTCACATGTTTCGGGTAACCATGCGAACAAAACATGTGAACCATATATTTTTAATGAATTCTCCATTTTTCCATCACTTAATATTAAAAAGTAATTCATTTTCAAAATTTTTAATATTTATAGAACCCTTATTATGAGATCTTCTCTTTGAGGCCTATTCTTGGATTTTCTACAAAATATCTATCCATGCTCATAGTAAATATCTATTAGAATCATCAAATCAATATCAGTATCAAATCTATTACTTTTCAGTCATTCCATATTTGTTTTGGTATTCTCTATGTTATTTTGGATTAATATAATTTTTCTCATTTTATGGTTTTCGTCTGTTATTCATTTTTCTCCAGATCTGAGTCGAATTAAGAGTTGATACTAGACGATAACCCACCTAAATACCTAAGGTAGGGGGACTCATTATTTTCCATTAAATTTGAGTTTTATATATAAATATATATAAATATACATATATATATATGATGTTGTGAAACATTCACAATTATCCGAGAAACTCCATTGAAATGGAATTTAATCCTTATTTAAAATAGATTGGGATGGCCTATGTAATTAATTAGACTCAATGATAATGAATAACGGTTATGATCCATGAATTGGAACCACCCCTTGTAATTTTTTTCTAATTAATTAGGCCACTATTGGGGGTTATTGAATTTGGATACCTTCTAGGTGTACCATTTACCCTTTCTATGGGATTTATAATATTAAATTTTGAATTGGAAATTTTTATTTATTAATGAATAGAAAATGGATGAACATGTCCCTAGGATATGACCATGTCATTTTTTTTAAGAATTTGTTGCTTCATCTGTTGATATGACCATGTGAGATAATTAAGAGGAAAATCCTTTTAGGCTTAGCTGAAGCCTTGGTCCACCTTCTACGGTGAGGTTTAAATGAATTATTATTGGTAATGACCCTAATATAGTTAATTTATTTTTTTAATGATTATATATTCCTTTGGTGAAGCATTGGTTCTCATACAAATTCTATGGAAGGACTCATTTGGATACTGCCTTTCTTACACCAGAGTGACACTTGGTCTCCTTATAATAATTTTCAAGGATGGACTTCTAGGGGCCTACTGTTATATGCCAGATTGATAATTAGACTTCTTATGGATTTACAAGGATATAATTATAGTTTTTTTAATCATATACTTAAGGGGAGAAACTTTGGATCCATTAGCGGATGGATAAGGAAATACTCGATGAATGAGGATGTTATGCCACACCTAGATCAACACCAAGATTCCAATAAAAGATGCCCAAATAGCCTTGTATGGTTATTGTTTTATGTAATTATTGGAGTGACACATGGATTAAAAATAAAGAAATACAAATATGGGATCATGTTCATAATTTTATATTCAATGAAATGAATTATTTGATGCGTATTCTATTAAAAATAACAAGCATGGAATATGTCAGTGTGTGACTCCTTATAGTGGGACTCATTGGGTATCCCAGATCACATATCATCATAGGGGAAACTGGGAAACACTATAATTATAATGTAATCCTTATTAAATGATTTTGATTAACTAAATTATCTTGATTATAAATTGATATAGGATTGATTGTTTTTTTCTAAGACCACTAGAAAAGTCCAAAGCTGAGGATGGGTGTCTATGGGAACACTGACATTTATATGTTGTATTCTTTTAGTAAATCCGATAAATATTACATTACTACATGTACGATGTTTTCATTATATATCCACTTATTGGATGGAATCATATATTTGGGAGATTGCCTATAGAGATTGCATCTCACACCCTATTCAGTTTATTGTTGGGTACCTTGATAGACTTTATGGATGTTGGTATGGACAAGGTAAAGCGCCTTCTTAGAAGTTTTTGATTTTCTATATAAGAGAAGGTGACAAAAGGATTGAGTAGAGGATTGTGATTTTTTAGGGATATTTTTTTGGTGTTTTTGGATTTGTTGTACAATTATTTTACACCTTCCATGTATACCTAATTTGGAAATTTTTATAGAAACGTGAAATATATCATCATCGTCATCTATATATTTGATTACTTCCAAAATAGATCATACATTACATTATTGTTCATTTTTTACCTTTCTAATTGATTTACTACTTCTGATACTTATTTTATATGGTAAATATGATTTACATTACTTTGGCGATGAGTGTAGAGTCTACACATAGGCACCACATGGTCCTCTCTACTTTTTGGTAGCATCTGGAATTTTGGGAGATGCACTTATGGTCACCTAATATTATATCTAATTACGATGTTTACCATAATATTTTCACCTAATATTATATCCAATTAGAATGTTTACCATAATATTTTCACCACAAAGAATGTTTTTAAAAAACCCCACTAATTTATATTAACATTTTAACTTAATAAAAATAAAAACATTAAATAAATTAAAAAAGAACACTAAAATAAAAAATTAAATATATATTCCAATATTCTATTTACTCTATTAACCATTAAATATAAAATTTATATAATCTAAAAAACAAAAAAAAATTATTTACTTGTACCATAAAACTTGTGACATTAGAAAACATTTATTGGTAAAGGTACCTAGAGGACTTCCTATGAGTTAGGTGGACTTTAATTTGAAATGGGGGTATTTTAAGGGTTGTCATTAGATAAAAACTATAGATCCCGATGGTATATACATATGTTAGATCCTGAAAGTAGATACTAGTGGTTTCAGATATATTCTGTTAGTAGATTTAAATGGTATATTTGTGGATTTTGTTCTGATGGTAGCATCTGGTGGTTTTAGAAATAAATTGTCAGAAGATTCTAGGGGTAGCTTCTAATGGTAGATCATAGATTATGTATATTTAGTTAATATATATGTTCTATAAGTTTCTTCTAGTGGTAAATCCAAGAAGTAGAAGATGTAGATTGGTGGTGGCCTCTAGTGGTAGGTTCTACAAGTATATTCTAATGGTAGATTGTTGTGTTAGTAGACATAGTTTGGATGTTTCTTCTAGAATTAGATTCTGACAGTATATTCTAATGGTATCTTTTTGTGGTAGTTTCAGACAGTAGCATTTAGAAGTATTAGACTTAGTTTTGAGAGATTTATAGAGGTATTTTCTATGTGTATATCCTAATTGTAGATTCTTATTATAGATCTTTTTGGTGGCTCCTGGATGTAACTCCTAAAAGTAGAACCGAAGAGTATCTCCTGATGGTAGATCATAATAGTAGCCATTGCCAATAATTTCTTCCCATTTTTCCATAATTTATTATTTTTCACTTCATATAATTTTTATGTAAAATGGAACTAAGCCCTCAATTAAGTAAATTGATAAATATTTCAAAACTATATATTTATATACTCTTTTATAAAATATTGGAGGTTTTAAAGGGATCTTACATGTAGAATTTAAAGAGATCCACATTATTTGTTAATTTAAATCATTCATGGGATATAAAATTCCAATTTATCTGTATCTTATGATTATAAAATGATGATCATCCCTTTGTTATTTCCTACAGCCCTTCTCTTGAAACAATAATTTTCTAAATCCCTTTATATGGATTCATGAATACTAATTACCAATGTTTGTTTGTGTTCTTCCAATAAGTGGATCCATCCAATGAGTAAAACCCCTATTTATGGTGCAGTGAATCATATAAAGATTATTTCTTTTAGGTAGTCAGATCCTTTATTTTTTTGATCAGTTGTATCCTGTGGGAGGGGTTCATCCTATTATTATCATTATGTAACAAGGTTTTATCCATATTTACAAAGATAAATTATTCCTTTCAATTGTATTAATGGGGAGGGGGAAAATCCAATGTTTTTAAATCATTCATATTATTATTGATATTATGAATTATATGGGAAAATTACAAATTGAAAATAATGTCTATTGTGTGTGTTTTTTTACCTTAGGTAGGGTATTAGGCTACCCATCTTTTGGGGTGATTCTTTGATATCAACCAAAATGAAATTGGATAAAAAAATAAAAAACATTTATTGAAATGGTTGACCCTATACTATTCTACATGCTTGAGAATACCCACAAATGTGATTTAAAATTAATGAAAATCCCCAATGACAATATGAAAACTCTTATGTGGTCAATCATGGATGTGTTTATGAAATTGGATGTTTTTTTGTTTGGTCATGTGGGTGGGAAATGGTGTATAGTTAATGATGGGAAGTGGTTCAGAAATGGTTGACTTGATAATCTGTACGTGGTTGGAAAATTATGGTGATGTACACTTGTTTTCATGAAGATAATGGGATGTATGTTGTTGTGATTTGATTTTTACTCTAGTTCATTACATAATAATGGGATTCAAAAATTTATAATGTTGAAATTGAAATGGCATCAACATGATTTATTAATGAGATAATATTTGTTGAAAAATGATTGAGTAACAATGGGATGTAAAATCAATGGGTAAATTAATATTATTGGTTTTTAAATTGTATCATCAAATTTTATGAAGCTGTGGATGATAATAAAATGAGAAATGTGTCTCATGGGTTATTGTTTGGTTCTTTATATTAGGTGGTGGGAGTGAAAGTAGTGATGTTATGATTTTTGTAGTGACTCATTGTGAACCCATAGTTTATTCTTGCCTATGGATATATATATACACATTGTGTATGGTCTCTGTGATTTTTTGTATACACCCCTCTCGTGTCGATCACTATGTGATGTCATCAATATATTTTGGGGTGGTTTTCTTCCAAAATTATAGAGGGGGGGATAAATGATAGGATAAATTCCCTTTCATGATATCTCTTCTTGAAGATGATAAAATACATGATATGTTAAATGTTTAATTCCAAAGTTTACTACAGTGATTTTTTATGTGATGAGATGGGTTATAGTGGGGGTCATGTATGGTTGGAAGAGGGAAAAAGAATGATTTATTTCTCATTAATGATACCCTAAAACATAGGTTATGGTTTTATATATGGTAAAATGATGGATAATTTGTCTTTATGAGAGAATTAATGTAATGGACTAGGTTTCTTCATGTAATATTTGGTGAGATGGCCAAGATGTGTTCAAGAAAGATTTGGTATGATGGCCATGAAATGGGGTTGGGAAATCTGATGTGATATTCAGAAGATAAAGAAGCACTGAGACATATGAAATTGGCATGTGATTGTATAAAATAAATGATAAATTGTAGGGGGTACCCTTTATTGATATGCTTCCTATGATACTCTTTTATAAGGATATGTTACATTTTTAGTGAGCTAGGATGAAGTTATGATTGGTTAGTTGAAATGTTTAGGTGTTGTTAGTTATTTTGTGTGCTCACTAGTGCATTATTATACTTTTTTCACTTTTCCATGAAAGACTTTGGTTATCCTACTATGTATCAATTTCTACTCATCCTATTTATATACCAAAATTTTCAGGTTTCCATGAGGATTACATGGACTTTGATATATATTAGATCTTAAACCTCTGGACAGTTTTGATGTTTCTCCCATAGTTTTTGTTTGGTTATTTAACATTGGATGATAAAATATTAATATATTTTATATATACAGTCATTTTTGAATTTTTTTACGTTTTTTGTCATATCATTGAGTTAATTGAGCATTGATGGACCATCTTTCCATTTATATAACTATATAGGGTAATGCCACCAATTTATGATATTTTAATAACATTGTTGTAGGTTGCCAACACGGGGCCTACTAGAGGAAGGAATTGGGGGGAATTACCTCTCCCAATATGTTATGGTATCCATTTTTGTGTGAGTTGATGAAAGATTGGTATTAGAGCTCATGGTTTTGAGATAAGATAGAGTTTAAAGTTAGTAATTGTAAGTATTTCATTTTTTCGAAAGGTAGTGATATAATTTTATCTTGGTGTGCGATATAGGGTATGAAATGTAGGCTTGGACACTATATTTTAGGGCCCAACAAGATTCCACAAGGAGAATCTAAGGCTACCAAATTACCATGTGAGGTGGTACCACATGTAAGGTTGAGACCTATGATAGGTACATGCATCATGCTAACTCGTATTCATATTTTTTATATTTTTTTGGAAAATAAAATGAATTTAAATAAATTTTAATAAAATTAAAAACTGTTAAGAATCTGAAATATTAGGTTACATTTAAAATATGAATCATAGACATTATCCTTACATGGCTCATGTATTAGAGGTTCAACAGGATGATCCATCTAATTGAAATAGGTTTTATGTGATAGAGAAGGATAATCATTAATAGAGAATGTTTTGGGATTTTTAGTGGAATGATTTGGGGAAGTACATTGGTAGTATTTCTAATATAGAGACAAAGATCTAATTTGAGGATACTGATATCATCTTTAGTTCGATCTGGTTACTGATGGATTACATTGTCCCATTGGAAGTTAGTCATATGTTAAGATCTGTGTGGAAATGTTGGACATTATATTTGGGTAAGTGGAAGGGGTATATATTTCATGGTTCAACATTCAAAAATATTTCGTGTTATAGATTCTTTCATAATCCATGAATGAAGGTAAGAGGTAGGAGAAAATCTATCACTAGAACTGGAACATATTAGTATGTGGGATATATATTAGACTTAAATACCTCTTTCATTTGTACATTGATCTTTTTCCAGCTTTCGAGTCCCTTGTGAGGTGTCTTGATGAGGAACTTCATCCTCTAATATAGTATAAAAATACTCCCTTTATGTTAAAAATTTATTTGGAGTTTGATAGTAAAGAATAGGTGATAAATAAAATGCACTCATGAGCAGGTCTACTATAAGAGTGGAACTGATATGGTTCCTCAAGGAGAATAATTTTTAATGAAAGAACTCAAGAAAAATGTCATTCAATGTTTTAACTAGTAGGTTTTCAACCTTAGTATCTCCCCCATTAGAATTATATGGATAGTGGATATAATGTTCTTTCTGGGGGATTAGAGTTAGTATGTTTTGTTAATGGAATTTATTTACATCATTATAATATGTCACCTAGGGTTCTTCATGCTCATTTCAATGTAGCCAGTCAATTTTAGTGTCAACATTTATAAATGTTTCAAGGAAGTTAATTTCAGTAGATGTATCAGTAGGATTAATCTCGCCTATGGGTAGATAGAGCCATAATAATATTAAATTGGCTTTTTACCATCTTAAATGACTTTTATCAGAGCATGGTTGAGGAGGTGTTCATCAACAGAGAGTCAAGGTAGGTGGGGGTATATAGTTTTTGATGGAGGAAGCAATAGTTCAATGAGGGCCATAATTCCATCAATGTATGATCATCATGTTGTCTCCTATTTTTTGTGACTTGTTTGAATCATTGGATTCACAGTCAATTTTTCACCCACTCTAATACTTTCTATAGGATTTCATAGATAGGGTTTTAGCACCCCTTGTGTTGACTACACAATTTGGATGCATGACTAACTTGTATGATGTGTTCTAAGGGTGTATAGTAATTGTAGGACCACATCAGTCATGTGGGGAACTATTCATACTTAAGATATACCTAAAATACCTCATCCTCATTACCAAATTGCTTTTTTTGTGTGAAAGTATCGATTAAATCGGGAAAATATTCATACTATCGGATGTGGATGGTCAACATGTTGTTTTCTATTATTAGTATAGTTTTTAAGTGGGAAGTAGTTGTGTAGATCCCTTATTTCACAGATGGGTAATTTTACAATGGAATTAGTTAAAACTAAGATGGAGGAGGTTAAAATATTTTTTGGGAATTTGAATATGTTTTTTGAGGTTGTGACACAAATTACTAAATGTTATGTTGAGTGAGAGAGAGACTTATAGCTTAGTACTTCTTGGACATTGATGGATCCGTATTGAATATCACATTTGGAGTTGTAAGATTTGTGTATTTATATAGGAAATATTATAAATAATGATTTCATATATCCTGGTATACCACGATGGTATTTCCCAATAATGTTCTCCATAAAGGTGGATGGTAGTATTAGGTTGGGTTTTGACTGATGGATGTCAAATTTGGAAATGATCAAGAATAATAACCCTATTTAGAGGATAGAAAATATTGTTACCTAGACATTAAGACCAACATGGATTTCTAACATAAATTTATAGTTAGTATATCACATTTTCATTGTGAATAAGGGTGATTTCCTAGATATTTCCTTCATATTGATGTTTTGGAACTTAGAGTCTGTGGTCATGTAGCCTGGTATCACGAATTCACTCATTGTCTTTATAAGACTCATAAGATCCATGATATATAAATTTGTGGAACTATTTGTAGTCAGTTTTATCATACATTTTGATCTACTCAATGTTGGTGGTATTTCATTTTGATCTAGTAATATTTTTCTTGTATGTTCTTCAGTTCCATTAACTCTTTATAAAATTAACTACATTTAATTTCTGGACATGAGATGTGTATTTTCTAATGTTGGATTTTATTTCCCAAAACCAACTATTTTTTGTTTGATTACATTTTTATTCAATGTGTTGAATATTATTAAAACATATTATTAAATATTTTTCATTATTTTTCATGGTTAAAATGTAATAATATAATATAATATATATTATATAGATATGGTTATAGAAGTTCCCTACTATGATGATAAATGTGATGTGAAATGATGATATTCTTAAATATAGTTCTATGATTAGATAAAATTTAATGATATTACACGTAGAACATGACTGTCATGAGTGAGTACTCATATGTGGTTAAGGATTCATCTCAAAATTTCCATACTAGTTAATCTCCATGATGATAGATTATGATAATAAACACACCGATAGGAATTCCAAATGTTTTGGTTCTATCAGAAATTCCTATTTTCAAATGTATGTATTGGTACTTATAATTTATTATTACTTTTAATACAATAAAAAAATAAAAAAATATTGATGTATTTCAAAAATAAAGATGATATAAATTCAATTAAATGTTAGACATGTTGGGTGGAGCATAAGTGATGTGTTATTAAAGAATATATATAGGAAGAATTTTCCTCTTATATCTAAATAGAAGATGATATCTCATAACATGTAATGGAATAGAACCATCCAATTAATGAACATTTCCATAGAGTAATGGCTTATTTATTTAATATTTTTAAAGAATGAACTTATTATTATATATGATGGTGATACAGGTGTCAACATTTCTTGATTAGATATTATAATAAAGGGATTATATTTTATATTCAGCATTCATATCTAGATATTTATGTTGTCACATTAATTTCACTCTCATGGGTGACTTGACTAGATTCTAGAATGTAATCATAGAATTTAGGAAGCGCGGTCTTATTCTAACGAGAATGAATCCAAGAGAGAGACACACATCGTTTTTCCATTGATCCTGATTAAAATTTATTTGAATTTAATTGATAGAATAAGTATTACTATAATGAATGAGGTATTATGTTATATAGTTTACTAATTGTGAAACAAATTCTTGATCAATAAAATATTTGACTAATTATATATTATATACTCAACAAATATCAATAGGTTTGAACAAAATAAGACATAATATATAGATAAATATAAATTTATAAGCTAGTAAAATAATATTTGTTTTTTAATATGTTAGCATTCACTAAAAATATTAATATTATTATTATCATTATTTTTTGGAATGGGGTTTAATAAAGGATATTAACTTATTTAAGGGACGACATGAAATTAAATAATATTTTCTTAACTAAACCCTAACTCCATAAATATATATTAATGTTTATTGTATATGTTTTATCAAGAAATATAGATTTTTTATGAAAAAAAGATTTCTCTCTCAAATTCTTTTTTTATTTTCCATCCCATGAACAAGAAATGCATAATATATTCCTTCAATATCAATGGAAGAGTAATCAGCATGAATGTTGCTAGATCATTTATTTTATACACTAGCAGCCAAAAATAAATTTTAATTTCTTAGTGATCAAAGGAGAACATGTGGATCACCCATAGATGGATTCTAATCATCGAACTTTTTAGAAAAATTGAAGGTAATCCAAAAAATATTTTTTTAATGACGAATATATACATTAAATAAAGAACCTAAAACAATGTAACATATTCTTCTCGATATGAATGAAAGAATTATAAATTTAATTTAAAATATCCTTTTTATGGGTTATGGGTTTCGTTATGTCAATATATGATGAATATATTTTGATGCTCATGGTGTTTCATTTATGGGTCAAAAAAATTTAATTTATTACCACGCTAAGTGAATCCACTACGTTAGTAACCTATACCTGGTATCATAAGTGTAACATTAAAAATTTATAATTATTTATTTGATTGTTTAATGATTGGAATTTAAATTTTTAGATCCTTTTCAAGTCTTAATTCATTCATGTTCTATTGTATAAATATATTCGTTCAATTATTTTTTTTCTTGAATATATTACCTATATCAATTAATGGTAAATTAATTTCTATCGGTAATATTTTGGAGGATCCAAGGACACTAGCTACATAACACAAGACTCTTTGACATGTACAAAACTGTTCAACACTGTAAATCCTTGTTCATTTCAAAGGGAAACCCACATGGATTCAACACTATCATGTAATAAGTACACACCACATATAATAAATAATCCCCCATTAGAATTTCCTGGTAACAAAAAAATTTACTGAAATACACAGCATGTTGTTTTTCAACATGATGTGTAGTCTATGTATTTTTAATATGGAAACCACAGAGTCAAATAATGTCTTTTAAAAAATTCCCCATCTATATTTAATATACAATCTGTAAATATTGAGAACCGTTTAAATATACGTACATGTATAGTATCCACTATACACATTGTGTACTTCATAAATATTAGCAATAGGTATACACTAAGTTCATGTGCTTTTAGTTTGGATATTTTTAAATGATAATTATTTGTCGTGTAGCTATATTGTATGCAGTTAGTACTTCTATTTATTTATGATGAAATATTATAATTAATTAATTAATCCTTTAACTAAATCGACACAAGTTATATATTTCATTAATTTTTTACTACATGCATGTCATTTGGTTTTCTATTATATTAAATGTTTAATTAATTCATAATAATATTTAAGATAATTAATAATATATGGTTATTTTATATTAATGACTCAATGCATTAATGTACATGCTATATAGTTTTCATGCATTTCATGGGTCATTATGTTGGTAGTACTCAAAATGAAATTATGACACATGTCATGTAAAAAATATGTTGTATGATTTCATTATATATAGTTAAACTATACTAAGTAGTTTAGATAGGTAATAATTGGGTTTCATACCAGTATAATGTTGTGTATTGTTTTATTGAGTTTTAAATAAAAAAGTTACTAATTTTATTAAAAATCACAATAGTTGTAAATTTGAAGATAATTATAAGAAATAAGATAAAAGGGATTAAATTATTAATAAGATGCATAATTAGATTAATTCATGTGCATATTATATTATTAAAAGAACAAATTTAAAAAAATGAAATATATTTATTTCAAATTCATAATCCTTTCATGTATATGACTGATCCTGAGCATGACCAAACCAGTGTATGATTTGGATTTATTTAATTTAATTTATTACATGGGTTCACAATCATTAATTATTAATTTTAATTTCTAGCCAATTCTTCATCCATACATGAATTATTGTATTGGGAATGTGTTTCCAAGGTTGTTTATATAATTCCACATCAATAAATCATTTGGTTCCCCTCACCGATGTGTGAGTTACAAATTAATGTAATTAATGTAGTTTAGAAATGTTTGTGGAGGTAGTTCAAGATGAAATCATAAATATTCCATCTCAGGTAATAAAAAGCTGGACATATGAATGTTGTAACTTATGCCAAGACCCGTAATAAGAGTTTTTCCTTATGTTATTGAATGATTTATTATCCTCTCAATTTATCAAATTTTAAATAATGTCTTGATTTGTTAATTTATTTATTTTTTATATCTATGAATTATTTATTTTATGGATTCAAGGTCATGATCACTTAAATAAATGACTTAATATTCAAATATTGAATTTAAATAAATTGATTGTGCACAAATATTTTACCACACATTATTAATTAATTATGTAAATTACTCATAATTTTAACAAAGTCATGAAATTATTAAATCAAGATAATTTTTATACATAATAAAATAAAATCCCTCATGTTAATATTAATTTATTATTCCTTCCATCATCTTAATTAGGAAAATCCCAAATTTTATGTGTCGTTTTAGCCTCCATTGAAGTCACTTTTAATTGTCGAGAAGTCATAACTATGATATTTGGTTGACTTAACAAAATATATGTAAGGTTTAAGGTCATATATATAATAAATTAAAATTTTGAGACAAGTGTTGAGTTAATATATGTTGGGGTTTTTGGATTGGTGAGTCCACTCAGTGTATTAAGGAGTTACAAGCCTGCAGTAGGTAAGACCAGCAAATAATATAATTTCTATAAATTTCATTTCACTTATCAATATTATAACAAAAAGAAATATGAATCCATTGAATTAGAATTTCAAATAAACCAGAAATTCCACATTTAATGGATAGTTATATTTAGACTTGATGAAATAGTTTTAGATTTAATAATCACAATATTATTATTTATAACATAATTTGTTATCAAGAAATGTAAAAATAATATTTTTTTATATTTGTCAAAAAACTTATAGTTCATAATGCACACTATCCTATGATACTTATTTCAGAAACACTATCTCTTCATTAGAAGTAAATTCCAAGTGTGGTTTATACACCTTCATTTTGTGTTATTCCATGAAAAAAATATTTCATTCATGAATCCTCAATACGTGATAATCCTACCAAGAAGGCGATTGATGAAGTGTTTCTTCTATATGAAAATCATATAAAGGATACAATCAAAGTTGAACTTTTGATGCTTATTTATATGTCTATGTATCTCATGCAGTCTCATAAAAACATGTATACTTATAGAATGCTCAAGAATCATCAAGTCCTATTTAATTGAGAGAGTTTCACATAAAGTATTTGAGATAACCAATGATATTTTGTAGTGAACTTTGGGAGAAGGATGACCATCTAGGCCACAATTTTCTTTATTATTGGATACATTGAGTTTGTGGAGGTTCTGGGGTTTTAAATATACAATTAACTATGCAACTATCAAATTCCAACATCACTCCCAAAGATCCTCCCATGTTCAATTATAAATTTTAATATGAACAACATTGAGATGTATCTCTGAGAATCCTATTAATCTTCTTCACTATGTAAATAAGAAAAAACAATAATATCCTTCAATGCATATGTCGAGAAAATAGAAAGGAGAAGACAAGATCCCTAAGGATTTTTTTATGAAAACCTTCCCTAAAGTGGAAGATCTTGTGTAAACCATAGTGAAAATATGATGTTATGTTCTAATGTTGAAAGAAGGGCCACTGTAAGAAAAGATACATTCATCTTAAGAAGAGAGGGTAAGCTTCATTTCATATTTTATTGAGTGCAATAGATCCATTTCTATAAATTGGGTATTAGATACCACTTAGGGTTCTCATATATGTATTTAAATCTAGGATCCAATATGATTCTGAATGATTGAATAAGAGGTGGTAGATCATAGAGTATCCAACTTAGGTAAACATGCAGTTTTAGATATTAGTGACAATAAAGTATCCAACTGAGTTAAATATGTACTTGTAGCTATCATGGACAATATACATACTAGATATAGATGGATTTTTAAGGATTTCATATTTTTATAGGGTAAATTTAAATAAAGGTTTTTATATATTGGATTTTGAATAACATGTTATAGGAATCAATAATGAAATTACTTAACTTAACTTATACCACACTCATGTTTGGAATCAATAACAAGGTCATGTAAATGAAAAGAGATCAAATAAATTACACCAAATGGGGAATTACATTCTTTATAACTAAAACTATCGTTTTTATTTCATCTATTCATAATAGAGAAAATGAAGAAATATCAATTTATTTGAAATGGTGAAATGGATAATGATATAATTTTTTTAGTTAATATGAATGTGTGAGGAACATTTTCTATTGAATTTGGGGGTGGTTACTCATACATAATAAATTTTACTGAAGATTTTAGTAGATATGCATATGGTTAATTATTGAGTTATAATTTGAATTCTTTGGATAAATACCTAGAGTAAAATAATAAAGTAGGGAACTATAATGGTAAGAGTATTAGGAGACTCCTCTCAGACCTAGTGAAGAATATCTGAATGAACAATTGATTGATTATTTATAAGAGTTTGGGATTCTATCCCAAATCATTCCACCATATACATATCAATGTAATTTTGTTGGTGAAATATGGAATTAAGCCTTGTTAATTTGGTTATATCAAGGATGATTCATGTGATACATCGCTTATCCTTGGGGATTCATGTTACAAATAGAAGTATACATACCAAAATAAGTTCCAACTAAAGTAAAATATAGAATTCCATAAAAATTACAAAATATAAATAAGACTGTATTTTCATTCATAAATGTATGGGTATGTGAACATTTGCTAAGGCCTTTTCCAGTACCAAACATTAACCATTGGCTCAAAGTATACTGTTATAGGATATCATAAGGAAACTAAAGGATAAAACCTAAAAAATTCTTTTGGAAAAAATTTAGTGGTTGAGTGTAATACCATATTCCTTGATAAGGATCATATCTCTAAAATATATATTATATGAGATATAGACTTCAATGAAGCCAATGTTCATAATCCATAATAGTTTAAACAAGGAAAAATTCTATAACCCTCGATTGAAGAAGAAGTTACCATGACAAAAATAATACATATGATTAAAATAGAGGTTAGAGGACCAAAATGGTATATTTTAATTGTTACTAATGATGGAGACTAATTATTAGTTGGTAATGATGATCCTATAAGCTATGTTATTATAGTAAATGACATAAAAGTTTTTATGTAGAATGAGGAAATGAGTTCTGAAATGGATTCCTATAGCAAACCCGTGTTTAGATTTCGGTAGATCATACAATGAATTTTAATTCCATTCATTGAAAATGGTTATTCAATAAAAAAAATATATGGAATGAAATTTAAGTACCTATTTTGTATAACTAGTTACAAAAGGTTTAATGGGACACTGAGTTATTGACTATGTTGAAACATTTTCACAAGTTGTAACCTTGAAATCCATTATAGTTATACCTTCCAACAAGGATTATCATGCCAATTAAATTTAGGAAATATATTTCAAAATATCCTTCCTTATTAGGTAAATTTAAGAATATGTACATATGAAACAACTTGAAGGGTTTGTGAATATATATTATTATAACCAGACATTCTAGGTGAAAAAAAAAATTAGATTAATGAAAGAATCCAGATCAAGGGGACTTCATTTTGATAAATCCATAATGCAATTTTGTTTCATAAATAAAAAATGTGATCCTTGTGTCTAAAAATTGTTTAGTTGGAGTGTATTTGATTCCATACACATATATTTTGTTGGATTATTATTTTTTAGAAATTAAATACATGTCATATAGGTTGTTAATTAGAAGTTGGATAAATTATTCTCCAAGGAGGACATAGTTGAGGTTTCATATATTCATAGGATAAATATCCATAATGATTGCATTTAGATACAACGTGGATTAATTTAAGCTAAAAATATTGAGAAGATACTAAAGTAGTTATCTATTGAGAAATCCCAAGTGGGGATTTCTTCTAATTTCAAATTGAATTCATCTTTATAGAAAAATGAGTCCTCAGACACCAGAGGGAAAAAAATGGAAAGGATTCCATACAAATTAGTAATTGGTTTATTCATGTATAGTATGTTATGTACAAGGGTATATGATACATACTCATTGAGTTTAGTTGATATATATGAATCTTGTCATAGTGAACACTATTATATGTATTCTAGACTATATTTATGTATTTGAGGCGTACTAAGGATATATTCATAGTCTATGGAGGTGATGAGGAACTAGTCATCATACAGTACACATATTCTAGTTTCCAAATAGATAAATATGTCATGAATTATAAAATTCAATACATATTCATTTTGAATGGTGTTTCTATGAGATGGATGGGCTCAAAGTAGGTTCAGTTCATAGATTCATCATTAGATTATGATTGAATTATGGATACTGAGGTAACTAAAGTAGTATAAATGTCAAAATTCATTAAATATATTGATTTGAAACCTTATAGTAAAGATGTTATCACTCTCTATTGTGATAATACAATATAGGTGGCTCTCATAATAGATCCAAGATTACATCAGTAAAAAAATAACATATATCAAAAGTATCATCACTTAATGGATTATTTATCAAAGAGTAGAGGTTGTAGTGTGTGGTATTTCAATGGAATACAAAATTTAGTAAAACTTTAATAAATCTTTAATTCAGAAGAAACATTATAATCATGTGAGTTATGGAAAACTGAACATCATAGTTAGTTATCTCTAGTACAAGTGTGTGTTTTATCGGAGTTTATGTCTTTGATCAAACTATTTATACACTAATTACATGTATATTGGATGTGTGAAAAATAAAATAATATTTTATTTCTTATTTTTCATTTTCCTACAAAAAATATGATGTAATAATGTCCTAGAATATTTTTCTATTTAAATGGTCATAGTTATTACCTATTAGGATGAGAACCTTACAGTGACATTCTACTATTCATAAATATACTTCCATGATGATATAAAATTCTGTTATAGGACATGAATAACATGAGTTTTAGTTGTGACTACTCATATATGGATATGTATTCTTCTCCTAAGAATCTAACTTGGTAAAATCTGGGATGTGATATTATTAGAATATCCTTATAAGTATGAATTCATCATATTTTGGAGTTATAGAATATTCCTAGTTTTTAATGAGTGTAATAGACTATTGATTTATAGATTATTATTAATACATGTTTAACTCCTGAACATAGTTTTATTTTGTAAAACATAATGATAACAGTTCATAGAGAAATTTGGAACATTAGGTGTGTTATGAGTGTGGCGTTATTAATAAATATATAGAGGAATAATTTCTTCCTACAATCTGTATGGAAATTGATAACTCGGATCTTTAATTTGAATATAAATATCACATTAAATTCAATGGGAATATTGTAATGACATGTTTATTTCTAATATTCAATGAAAGGTGTATCGAGTATATAAGTTAGTGACAATGATGTGTCACCTAATTGATGAGATATTGTGAAAAATTGATTATATTACACTTGAGTGTTCATATTTATTTTTCGACACTATGACATTAAGTTATTTATATAAGGTTTCTCGAATAATCTCTAAATAGTAATATTTCTCTCTAGACAATATTGTGCATTGCTAATGTCAATGAATCATAGAGGGTCACACACTTAGCTTATCTAATTCTATTTTAATTAAATTAATAGAATAAAAAATATTCTAGGGAATGAAGAATAATTTTATTCATGTATATTGAAGAGAAATATTTTTACTGATAAATAAAATAGTTAATTAACGATTTAATTGGGTATTTGATAAATATCATTGAGTTTTAATGAATCAAGACCATTTCTGGGATAAATACTAATTTATAATCTAGTAAAATAATTTTTTTTCTTTTGATAAACTTATCACATGCTCTATAAAATAGTAATATTGTAATTATTTATTTGGAATGATGTTTAATAAACAAAATAATATTATTTAAGGGATATCATAAAATAAAATAATATTTTTTGTTAAATAATCCCCATCTCTATAAATGTATTTTTATGTCTATTATATAAAGCTAATTGAGAAATATAGAATTATTATGCACAATGGAATTCTCTCTCTCTATTTCCATCTTCTATCTCCCTTAGAAGAATTAGAATCATAAGAGATATTACTTAATGATTGAAGGATTATAGATGAACATGAGTGATGTTAGAAATTTTTTTCACCATCCTGTAACTTAATAAGAAATTAGTGATTCATAAAGAACAATGGATCATGTTTGTATCACCACTGGATAGATATTAAAATTTTATCCTTCTAGTGTAATAAAGGTAATCTTGAAAAGGTTTTTTAGTGATAAATATCTATATAAAAGAAAGAACAAAAGACAAGGTAACCACTTATTCCCAATATAAATAAATTAATGATAAATTTAATGTTATAGATCCTCTCTCCATGGTTGGGGTTACCTTATGTCAATATCTGATGGAAGTATTTAATCATTAATGTTTTTTCACATCACTAAGAATAATTTGAATTATCCATCTGATCAATAATATAATTTTTGATTTATTTACCTACACAGTGATTCTACTACACTGGAAACCTACACATTGGAATTTGTTTTACTAGTTGAGAGGATCTATAAATTCATTATAGGTTGATGAATTTATTTATAGGTAATCTTCAAATAATATGGTAGAGTTTCCTAGATTCCATGGCCTTACAGGCTATTTTTCATTCTTCATGTTTGATTTCTCATTGATTATGACCCCATTGATAATATATACTAGTATTTAAAAGGATTTTATCTGGATTTCTCAGTATCAAACAAGAATTGACTACATAATGTAGATGATGGTCAGTATTACAATGCTTCAGTTCCTAGTAGTAGAAATTGTGTTTGAGATGTTTTGTGAGGTTTCTCGCCCATGTTTGGGATGAATCTCATTTCTATCTAAGTTGATGATATCTTATGGGCCTAGGAATTTACTCCCCTAAGAAAGAAACTATTCCAGCCAATATCTGGAGTTCGAAATAGTTGTGTTTGCATTGATGATATGAAAACATTACCTCATTGGGGACTTCTTTATGTTTTTTACAGAACAAAATCATTTGAGGTATATATTTTTTCAGTGTAATCCAAATATGTAAAAATGGAGGTAGATGTAGTTACTTTAGGTTTATAATTTTGAGATTTCCTATTAATCATAAAATGGGAACGTTGTGACTCACACATTGAGAAATAGTAAACTAAAGGATATAGTTTGAGATTATGAATATTCCTAGAGTGAGATGGAGGATTCGAATTACCTGCACTTTTATGAGAGGGTATCTGATAATAGAGGTTTCTTATTTTAGATAACAGTGTAGTCATCACTAATTTAGTTTTGGGGGACACTCGGTTGGGAGTCTCATTGATAGAGGTAATGTATGATTGTGATGGCCATATCAATGCCCTAATGGAATGATGGATAGTGCTTAGAATATGATGTTGTATTAGGGAAGGATATTTTTTCAGGTAGAGATGCAAAAGGGAATCATAAATTAGATTCAAGGACATCCATGGGAGGTACAAACAAGAGTTTATAAGACATACCATGTATTTAGTGTTTGGTATTGGTGGTCCCTTATGAAATATGTGGTGGGAGGGTATGTGGATTGACCATTTGTTTTCTATAAGGTAATGGTCAATCAATGTGTTCTGGGTGGTTTGTTTCATCCCTTTCATGTCTGTGAGTGTAATTGGGATGACATATTGATGGAATTATTCACATGGTTACCATGATATATGAAGGGTTGTGATGTTATCTACATACTCTTAGATCAATTTATGAAATTGGATCACTTCCCATCAATCAAGGTGTGAGGTTTAATGGATTTGTTAGCATGGAGTTATGTTGTTGAAGTGGTCTGGATGCATGGAGTTCCATTATAAAATCCCTTTCTTTTCATAAATGTACCTTAAATTACTTTTATAAAATAGATAAAACATTATAAAAATGTGCACCCAAAACCTATACTAGTATATTAGATTTGGAAAAAGGAAATATAAATACTGATTCATATTTTTGGTACATTATATCCCAATATGTTCTTATTTCTTAACACCCTTCATAGAGACATCTAATATAATACATATCTTCATAAACATAGAAGGAAAAGAAATAGGGTGATCTCAGATGCTCATTAAGGGTAAAAAAGGAGATATGTAAGAATAATCAGGATAATGAGGGTACGATATTATGATATTTAAAATATAATATCATACCATACATATTAAAGAACACAATCATGAATCCTGGCATAAATATTTGATGTTCATAAGACATGAATCATAAGGAAATAAAAATAATAATCCATGAAAGCATAACAAAAGAATAAAACATTAAATTTTAGTGGAGAAAATAAAAATATATTATGATTCCATATTAGTTAATACATATCTTCCAAAGCCATATTATTGGACAAAGTTCATTATTGAATCAGGATCACACCTCGTTCCAGCCCTATATAACTGAACTATTCTCAATCCTCATTCTGGCCCTGTAATATTGAACCATGTTCATTTATCATTTTCCCCTATAATACTAAATTTAATTAATTTCTCATTAAATCCATGTCTATTTCATGAGATATAAATTATTACCTAATTCATTGGATGGAGATATAGGTTCCACTCATATAATATTGAAATCATACATACATGTGATAAAAAATAATGAATCATTATATAATAACCCAAAAAATTAAATTGGTATTAAAAAAATTAAATAATATAATAATATGTGAAAAAATTCTGGTTTCATAATCATTTCATCATAAAAATAAAATATGAAAAATAGACAGTTTCAAATGTTTATAACCCAAGAAACTGAAATGGAGTTCATAAATATTGTGTCAGCTAAACATAATCCATTCATAAAAAGAATATAAATGGAGACAATAAATAATTTCCCTGGAAAATCATGAGTAAAAACAAAAAATGTCATCTTTGATGGTTCATATTATTTAATGATCTTTTAGAAACATTTCTTGAGGAAAATTTTATTTTCATTTTTTAAAAATTCTATTTAAAACATAAAACCTTTTCAAAACTCTTTTCCTTGAAATATTCTTTGAAAAAATATAAATGAAGCTTTGAAACAAATAAAACCTTTTCAAAATAATATTTCCTTGAAAATGGTCTTAATGGATAATTTTTAACTATATTTTAAATCAATTATGAAAACATGATATTTAAAATTAAAAAGATCTCTGACTGAAGAGATAATTATGGTCGGATTTTTTTTTAAACAATTTATTAATTATCTTATGTACCATAGAGTGATAAAATTGAAATTATACATGAATAAATATTGAATTTACCTAGGATAATTAATCTAATTAGTTTTCTTGAGATATGGATTCTAATATTTCATCAAGGATGCTTAATCATTAAGAATCTCGAAAAACATTATGTGATTGTTTCAATAAACTTTTACCACTTGGTTCTTGGGATTATAATATCCGTGTAAGAAAACAAAATCAAATGAAGATAAAAATATCAATAAAATAAGATATTAATTATATAACATGTAAATTTTAGTTAGATACACCTCTAAAAAGAATTTTGGTGCATAACCAAACATTAGTTTCAAAGAAAGAAAATTGAGACAAAATTATTTTTCTGATTTGGTATCTTTTGAAAAATTAATTCCATGAAAGAATGATCATAAAATAGATATGTAAATAATAACAAAAATATTTATAATAGGAATATTATTTATTATTGTTCATTACATATATGACACAAAATAAGTGAGTGGTGAATAATTCATGTTTCTCACAGTTATAAAACTGAGATTAAATTCCCTTACCTTATGTCTTGACTCTCTTCATACGCATAGAATTTCCCTATATAATAATTTTTTTATTATACATATTTTATATTATAATATTCTTATATATAATACCATAAATGGTTTTATTATTACCACATATTACCCTCTTGTTAACAAATCAATGGTATTGTTTCACATTGGGTAATATGTTCTTTTTTTTAACATGTGTCTTAAATTTTTTTATCTTTGGTCCTTATAGATTTATATTGATTTTTTTAATTTTCAAAATTATATAAATATAATTTATAATAATCATATTCATATTAAAATAATCTATTTAATATTTAATTATGAAGATGAATACACAGTTCATGGAGACAGTAAGGCGTATGTACACATAAATGCAATTTATGTTTCGTTGTCCTATTGAATGAAATAATGTATTATATATGTATATATATATATATCATTATTATAAAATATTTATTATATAAAATATATCATATATATTTAATAAACCCATCTTTAATATATTCCATGTAGGGTATGAACGAATAACATCGATTTGAGGGGGCACTAGTCCACACTTCCTCAAATGAAATTATCATATTAAAACCATGTGGAACAAATAAATATATTTTTTATAAAATGACTAGATGTTATTTCAAATATAATAAATATAATATGTAATATATATATATATATTGCATCTTAATTTTAATAATGAGAGATGGTATGGAGAAATGAACATTCATTGTTTTGTGAGGCTGTAGTTCACCATACACGGAAATAGTACGTTTGTTACCAATTAGATAAAGTTATGTGTAATTGTAGGTAAAAAACATAGAATTAAAACATCCGAGTATATTGAGTATTTTTATTTAGTTATAAAATCAATGAATAAAGAGTCTGTAGAAGTTGTAGAATGAAAATAAAAAGAGCTTGAGATAAGGTGTCACCTCTTAATCTAGTAACTCCTTTTACTTTGTGCCAAAAAACTTCCAAAAAATGATTTATTCCAAAAGGAGTTATTATTTGAAGAATGAATGGAATTTTGAGAATATTTTAGTAGAGTTTGGGTGAGAAATGGGACTTGATATTAGTGAGAATGTGGGAGGAGAGGATTCCTTTTTATAGTGGAGGTGGAGTTCCACCGTTGTAAATATTTGAAGTGAAACATCCATCCACATTTTTCATAATGAAATTGGAAACAATTACGATCCAAAGCATAGAAAATGTATAATAGGGTCTAAATAAATCTATATAATTAATCTTTACATGTTTATAGATATTCTTGTTCCTTATGTTTATGGTTTAGTCACTTTTTATGCTTAATTTAACCTTAATTGTTGTAATTAAGATAATAACTTTCACAAATATTTTCAGTAAATAAATCTAGGTTAACGTTATCAGAAATTATATATTATAATTATTAAATATATGTAATACATTTTTTCCAATTATAATAACATTATATGCATAAATTAATTTAAAATTATTCATTCAGTAGGGTTGAAAATGCAGGTTTTTAATGTAAAAACATTCAAAACATTGCTATGTTTTTATACCCAATTTCAATATGAAATTGATATCAAAAAACTACCTTATACTATTTGATAAATATATTTTATAAATAAACTTAAAAAATAAAAATATAATTTATCCTTAAATATAAATTAGTTGAAAAAGCAGTTTTGAAATAAAATACTGTACTTTTCACTATTCATCCAAAAAATAAAGATTTTCAGGAAAATTCCAAAAAAATATCTCTAAGATAATTTTGAAATTTTAAATTCTATAATAAGTGGTATTTTATTAAATTAAATTTCTAAATTTGTATAAAATTTATTTTATTACATTCACATAAGCATATTAAAACTCGTTCATTTGAGGAAATTGTATTTTAAAACATATAAAAACATTACAAAAAATTATTTCATACGTTATGAAAAATCATTATTTCTATAAAACAATTTTAACGAATATTTTAAATGTATTTATTAATATTTATATTTAAATATTTAACTGATATTTTATAATTATTTCATTTAAATTAATATAATAATAAAATTATTCTTCACAGAAATATCGATGTTGTATGTATCGTACACCAAGTCGGTTTGGTATGTAACATACACCACATATTTGTTCCATGTAATGTATGTGAATTCAATGTTCTATGTTACATACTCCATATTTTCTCTATTTTAATGAAAATTTTTACTTAGTACATTGCAATACATAAATTCATATTTAATTTATTTGATAAAAAAAGTTCCATAAAAACTGGGGGACTTATATTCTACCCCTAATAAAATGAATTTCTACCTCAAAATTTGTCACTCGGGTAAAAAAAGAGGAAACTTGTACGTAATAATATCATCATGTTCCCACATATCTTCCTAAAAGTGGTGATTTCTAAACAAAAAATTGACCAGGTGAGTGGTATTATTCATAGAACTCTCTCTGTATAATCTCGAATTTCAACATGTTTCCACTCATAAGAATGTTCAATATCTAGAAGTATGAACATTGAGTTCAGTACATGTGAATGTCCTGGTATGTACATCCTCTAGAGATGTAAATAAAGCACATTATGGACTTGAGAGATAATTAGAGGATGTTTCAGGTGATTGGATACCACCCCGATTTGACAAAGAACATTAAATGGAATAATATACCTAGCGCTTAATTTACCTTTCATTCCAAACCTCATAAATTTCTTCCTGAGTGAGATTCATATAAATAGATTTTCACTAACTTCAAATTCTATATCACACCATCGGTTATCAATATAACTTTTCTATCAACTTTGAGCTCCCATGATATGATTCAGAATGGTTCTAACAAACTCTTCCATTTATTCAGCGATCTTAGGTCCCAATAGATTTACTTATACTACATCATCTCATCACGTTGAAGTTATACATTTCATCTAATATAGGGATTCATAAGGTTCCATCTAAATTAATAAGTGAAAGATATTATTGTAAGAAAACTCAACTAGAGTAATTTGTTCATCCCAAACACCAATTAAATCCAGAGAATAAGATGTTAGCATATCCTCTAGGGGTTGGATTGTTCATTTATATTGATCATCTGTTTGAGAATAATAAGAAGTGTTTAAACTCATTCCGGTATCTAGTGATTGATGGAGGCTTCACCAAAACATTTAGGTAAACCACATATCCTAATTTGATATAATGGAATGTGGTACTTCATTTAGCCTTAGCACCTTTTTAACATATGTCTGGGAAAGTTGTTCTAGGGAGAAATATTATTTGATATAAATGAATTGTGATGACTTAGTAAGTTGGTCGATTACCACAAATATAATATTAATACCTTTAATGGTTTTGGGTAGTCTAGTGAATAAAATACATTGTTACATTCTCCCATTTCTATTTTATTAGGGTTAATGGATGAAACATCCCCTCAGACTTTTGACTTTTAGCCTTAACATTTTGGTATACAAAGCCCTGAGATACTAACTCTGTGATATATCCCTTTATCCCATCCCACAATAAGTATTATTTAATTTCCTTATATATCTTCATACATACCAGAGTAATAGATAATGAAGAACTATGAGTTTCCTCTAATAACTCCTCCTAATATTGTACGGATAAATCAGATACCGAGTTCCAGAACCTTATCATTCTATCATAATCATGGTTAAACATCATAAAATTTGTGACTTTATTTTTCAACTTTTCATCTTCCTTCTACAACTCCTTAATCTTCACTTAGATATATTTTTGAACATTCATTTGAGATACATAAGAAATTTCCACTTCTTTTAGTATTTCTATATCCACCCATTTAAAATCCAAAAATATTTTATCTTTTACGATCTTCATCATGGATAAGATAGCACATTCCTTCTAACTCAAAGTGTCAGCCACCTTGTTTGCTTTCCCAAGGTGGTAAGGTATTGATAATTCATAATCATTTATAAAATGTAACCATATTATCTTCTTAATGGTAAACATATTTTGTGTGAATAAATATTTTAAACTATTATGATCAGTATATATATCATACTTATCCCCATATAGATAAAGACTCTATATCTTTAATTGAAAAATTACTACTGCTAACTCCAAATCATAAGTTGGGTACTTTAGATAATGAATATCCAACATCCATGAGGTATAAGAAATAACAATGTTATTACACATAACAAAACATCCCAACCCATTCATTGATGCATCACTATAGATTATTACCCCTTCTCTACTATAGGGTAATCTAAGTACATGTGCACTGACTAACCTTCTCCTGAATTCCGTCAAATTTTCCCCACATTCATCTATCTAGATGAACATTTCACCCTTCCATGTTAACATGGATAAACGATTAGATAGTCATGATAAAACTCCATAGATCATTGATAATATCCCACTAAACCATGAAATATATGGATCATACTCATAATGATTAGTCTGGACTAGCATTCAATAGCCTCTATCTTTGATAGATCTACAGTTATACCATCTATTTAGATTATGTGACCAAAAAATGAAACTATTTTCAACCTAAATTCATAGTATTTAGATTTTTCATATATTCTATCATTCCTTATATTATTTATTACAATTATCAATTGATCATCATACTCTTTATCCCACTTTAAATAGATAAGAATATCATATATAAAGACTAAAACAATCATATCGATGTAATATTTAAATAATCTATTCATAAAATCCATGAATATTATAAGAGAATTAGATACAATATAAGCTTTATTATATATTTATAGTGTCAATACCTTGTATGAAATGTCCACATGTTTATATCCTCTATCATAGCCGTGAATTAATGATATCTAGAATAAAGATCAATTGTGAAAAAGTATTGAGCTCTGCATAGTAGATTAAATATGTCATCAATACGGGTAAGAGGATAATTATTCCAGATTTTGATCTTATTCATATCCTAATAATCAATTCAGAGTTTCATGGATTCGTATTTTTTTCATAAAAATAATGGGTCAACCCTAAGGTGACATGCTTGTATTAATGTATCTATTATCAATGTTTTCATGGAGTTTCTTCTTCTATACCTTCAACACAATTGGGGCCATTCTATAAGGTGTATTTGGAATTGGTTTGGAACTCTATTTGAGTTCCATTGAGAAAAAATAGTTCACTTTGGTGGATCAACATACCAAAATTTATAATAAACATCCAAAAAATTACCGATGTATAGGCATATCATCGAGGTTAATATTCTCCCCAATCATTTTAGAAAAACAACACTTTTGAATGGGAATCAAGACCCATGCACTGGATGTAATCTAAATAGGAATATTATTCTTATAGTCAAATTAATGGATGGTCATGGTAGGGTTTCAAATATCAAACATAACTTCCATTACCTAAAATTTGATGTGGGATTTATACAGCGAATGCCAATTCATTCATAATATGACATAAAATTAATCCAATGGAAGAATGATATGATTTTTAGGAAGCACATTCCCCCAAACTTCAAATGAAGAGGAATCATAGTATTGGAATGAAATCATCATACCATGTGGGGAATTCACTACTAATTATAAATCTAATATTTTTTTATAGATTCTTAACACCCATAGATAATTAATTAGATATGAAAGAGTTAATAGATCCAAAATAAAATAAGAAATTATAAATTCTATAGTGGGTGGTAAGTGTACCATTAAACACATCATTATTTCACCCCCATCAGAAATAGTGATTATATGACATTTCCCATTTTCCCTCAGCTTAAGATGATCCAAAAATAAATCATTATCACCAACCCTTTGTTTTGTGAAATAATTATCATAATGAGAATTCTCATTACACTTGCAGCATTGAATCATGGGATGTGTATTATGTGGGTACTTTTCTCCATTAACAAAGTTATCTAAATTCCTCCCATAACATCAGAAATTAGTTTCTCAGTGACCATCCTTTACACACTTAAAAAATTTAGAATACCCTTTAATACCAATTCATCCATGATTATTCCCACATTTAGAGAATAAATAAAAACATATCTTCTATTATCCATGGTTTTTAGAGTTTTCTTTTGAATCCCATATTCCATTTCATGTCTTAAGCATCATATTGATACATCAATATATCCTCTGTTTCAACCTTTATTGAACAAACCACAATATCTTCATAGATACTAATGTATAATATATCCAACCCCCATATAATATATATAATTAACCCACTAAAAAACCTATGAACTGTACTTTTATATTGGATGACAATTCATGAAGTATAAATCACATGTCCTATGAAATAATTCTCATATGTAGCAATAGATTCATCATCCCTTGGCTTCAACTGAATGAACTCTGTCTCAATCTTAGTATGAAGAATCCAAGAAAATTTATTATTAAAAAATCAGTTTTTATACTCATCCAATTCATGGATTCAATTTCATCTTAATTCCTTTTATTAATTATTAGAGTCCACCACTAGTCTGATTCACCTTTTAAATGATAAATATCCAGAATAAAATTGTCATGTTCTGAACACTGGAGGATAGAACATATCTTTTCTGTGGAACTAATCCATTTTTCAATAACATGTGGATCTGAAGACCCTCATAAAGAAGGTGGTTATTTCCTCATGAAGTATTATACCCAATGTTGTTCCCAACTTTTCTCGTTTGGATGTCCCCCGTGATTGACAATGTGAGAAACCGATGTGGGGAAAACAATAAGATTTTTTAATTCCAACTCCCATAGAATATGGATATTTGGGAGTAAAATAATTTTATTTTAGGTAACAATCACTATTAATGAAGTTACTTCGGGTTCCATCCATTGACTAAAACAAAAAATTGTATAGTATGAAACAATTATAATATTAAGGAACCACAAAATCATGAAAAGTCAATTATAGGATGATTAAGTTATGAAACATTTCTTCTTGTATGAAACCATAGGATTGTCCTAGGTTATTCATAGCGAAAATAAATTTTAATCCATCATAATGGATTATATATATAAGTTAATTCCCTAATTATATCACCCATGAGTGTTAAAGAAAGTGTGCAGAATGGCTCTTTGTCAAGTACCAAATTACCCTGAGTCAGGCCTAGAACATATTATCATTGTTGTTACACATATATAAATCTATGATAGAGCCACATACACTTCTAGTATCTTGAAAAGAATGTATTTCTTGTAAAAAAGTCACTCTATACTTTAGAAAAATTACATGACATTTCTCAATATTATTTTTATATTTAAAATTATGAATAGACATGTCCATAGGGTTCTCACTAAGGATTTATCATCTTATATTATAATGGTTAACTAAACCATTTATATGATACTAACTATAAAGAATCATCCTTGAAAAACATTAACATTACGTAACTATTTTGAATACATAATACATTGTACAAATAGATTCCCAAAGACCATACTAGACTACTACCTTTTGAAAAATTAAATATAAATAATTATACATAAGTGAGCTGCATTATCTCCCACATGGTTATTCATTCCCAAATACATTCTTATAAAAATAAAACATAATACATATATTCATAACTTGGGGATGGAAATATAAAAATTGGTGAGCTCATATACTCATTTTGGGTAAAAAGGGTGATAATTAAGCAAAATTATAAGCATAAGGGAATGATAACATGATCATGAAAAGATGAGAGCATACCCTACATATAAAAGACCACAAATATGAATAATTGAATAAATCTTGGTAGTTTATAAGACATGAATCATAAGGAAATAAATACCACAACTAGTGAATTCATAACATAAGAAAAAATCATGTAAATGTGACAGATAGATAACAATATATATTTTAATCCATAGTTGTCAAGTAATTGTTTCCAAGGCCATCTTAATTGACAATATCTTTTACTAAACCGGTTTGACACCCAATTTCTACCTATTATTACTCAACCGAGTTCATTATTAATTATATTCTTGTAATAATGAACTGAGATCATTTCCCATTCCATCCTCATAATACTAAAGCAAATTCATTATTCATTCCATCATTTTCTACCTCATGAGATATAAATATTTATTCAATACATTGGAGGGAGATACGGGTCTCACCCATCTCATAATGTATTCATAAATAAATGTTCCATAAAATCATAAACAATCATACCATAACCCAAAAAATGAAATTGGGAATATAAACGTGTAATCAAAACATAACATATGACTAAATACAAGTTTCATAATCATTTCATCATAATCATCACCTGCGAAAAGGAGTAGGTTTCAAAAGTATATAACTCTTGAATGAGAAATAGGTTTCATAAACATCATTTCATCAAAACATAATCCATGTAGATAAATAATATGAATTGAAACATTTAATGACTAACACAAAAAATAATGTGTAACACCAATTAACGTTATCATATATTAAAAATAATTTTGAATGATCTTTTAAAAATATTTATAAAAAAATATCCTTTTTATTTGAAGAATTCTTTTTAAAACAGAAAACATTTTAAAAAACCTTTAATTTTAAAATTACTTTGAAAACATATAAAGTATGATTCACAAAAATATAACATTGTTAAAATCCTTTTTCAATGAAAATTATCATAAAGGCTCAATTAAAAAAATTGGAAAAATTTATGAAAACATGGTATTTGATATAAAACAAATTTCCAACCGAATAAATAATTACATTGATATTTTAATTAAAATATTATATTAATTATCTAAACAACCAAAGAGTGTAAAAAATATTGTAATAAATAGATATATATTGAATAAAAAGAGTATAAGAAAACTCACGAGTTTTCATTCTATATGGACAATTGGATTTCAACAAATAAGCATAATCATAATAATCTCGAAAAAATAATGAGATTGTTTGAATAAAATTTGACCACATGGTTACCTGGGATACTAATCTCCATGTAATAAAATTAAATTTCACGAAGATTAAAATTTCATCAAATTAATTATATTCATGATATAACATGTAAAAAGGATTTATATACTCCTCAGAAAATAATTTATTTTTATTACCAAACATGTGTCTCAATGATAGAAATTTGAGACAAAACTATTTTACCAATTTGGTAGATTTTGAATCATAAACCCCATTAAATTAATATCATAAAATGGATATGTAAATACCCATAAACATAATTATAAGTGACATATAATTTATTAATGGTCATTACATACACCACAAAAAAGTGAGTTGTGAATAGGGCATGTATCTCACAGTAATAAAAGGAAGATGAAATTCCCTTACTTTGTGTCTTGACAATCTTCATACTCATATAAGTTTCCTATATAATTAATTTATGTTTTATATACGTCATTTAAAATAGAATAATTTTATATCTATTATAATATGTGGTTTGATTATGACCTTATAATACTCTCCTAGTAACAATTTTGTGTTAGTGTTTCACTTCTGTTAATATTCGCTTCGTTTTTCATATGTGTCTTAATTTATTATATCATTGGTCCTGATACATATATAATAATTTTAGGAATTTAAAACATGATATAAATATCATTTATATTCAGTATATTATTATTATAATATATATATATATATATTAGAAGTATGAAACAGATTAACATGTTTGTGGAGACAATAGGCCATACGTACACATGAACACTATTTTCGTTTAATTTTCATGTTGAAAAAAATTAAAATAAATATAGCTATATATATAATAATAATAATTAAATTAGGTTTATTATTCCATATATATCATATGTATTCAATAAATCCATACATTTCGGGCAGTGTATGAACAAATCACATCACTTGTAAGGGGTGGCAATCCACACTTCCTCAAACAAAATTATCATATTTACACCAAGTGGAAAGTATAATGATATTGTTTTTAAAAAGACAAAAAGTCATAAAAACTTAAAAACAATAATACATAACATATATATATTTACCATCATAATGTCCACCATTAGAGGCGGTAAGGAAAAATGAACAATCATCATTTTGTGAGGTGGTAGATTTCCGTACACATAAATAATATGTTTGTTACCCATTAGATGGATTTTTCTGTAATTTTAGGAAGAATAAATAGCATAAAAATACTAGTATATTAAATATATTTGGTTTTATATTAAATCATGAAATAATGATAGTGGAGGGGTTGAGAAATAAAATAATATAAAGGATCTTGAGATAAGATCTTACATCTTAGTTGAGTAACTCCTTTTGGTTTGTACCAAAAGGCTTCCTTATATTTCTTTATTACCAAGAGTAGGCTTCATATAGGAATGGGGGGAAATTGAGAGCATATTTTATAGGATTTTTTAAGATAAGGGGCTTGGGAGGTTTGAGGAAGTTCAAGGATAGGAGGCCATTTTTTTGTGGAGGAGGAGTATCACTCTTGTAAATATTTGAAGAGACAATTCCACCCACGTGTTTAGGTTTTAAGTGGATAAAATAATGATAAAAAGTTTATAAAAGAAAGTATATGGTATAAATGTTTCTAGGCAATGGAAATTGGAAAAGTTTAAAGGTCGTTTTGGGCCCTAAGGTGATGGGTCAGTCCCCTTTTAAGCTTAATTTTTCCTTAATCGTTGTAATTAATTTTAATCACATAAGCTATTTTTTTGGTCAAAAAATAATATTAACTTATTAAAAATTAAAAATTATTGTTATGAAAATTATTTAATAAATTTTTTCGAATTCAAATCACATAATTGACTGAAATTAATTAAAATTTATTCTCGTATTTGGGTTAGAAATGTGGGTTTTTAAAGTAAAAACATGCAAATGATTTCATTGATTTTTTACCCATGTTCAAAGTGAAATTGATCTCAATAACCTAAGGTATAATGATTGATAAATATTTTATTTAATTAAACTATGAAATAAATTTAAAATATTATTTGTCCTTATAAATAAATTACATAAAAAAGCAGTTTCGATTTAAAATCCAGTAATTTTTACTATTTATCCAAAAATGATGTTTCTTAGAAAAATCCCAAGAACTATAAATAAGATGATTTAAATATTATAAGTTAAAAAACTATATTTATTTTATCTAATTAAATTTATATATGTGTCTAATATTTATTTTATTATTTTTTCATAAGAGGAAATTAAAAAGGTTTATTTGAGGAAATGGTATTTTCAAACATATATAGACATTACCAAAAATTGTATATTTCATTATAAAAATATTTTATTTACATAAAAAATTATAAGAAATATTTGAAATATAGTTACTACAATTAATATTACAGTGTTAAACATCTAGGTTATAATTATCCCATTTAAATAATTATACCCATAAAATTTTGTTTCATAGAAACATAAATATAGTGTGTAACATACACCATGTCGGTGTTGCATGTATCATACACAGAGTATCTATTATGTGTAACATATGAAAATTTTTTCCAGGTAACAGATGTTGATTTGGTTCCTAGTGAAATTAATGTTTTACTTAGTTCATTATAAGACATAAATGAAAATTTAATTTCTCTGAGAATAAAAGTCCATATAAACATAGGGTTTTACACCTATGATCCATCATTTAAGACTAGGAATCTCTTCTTAAATCATGTGTTTATAGGATATTATAACATGATTTTGGATGTTATTTTCAGCTTAGATCTTATTTACACTCTCATATGTATGTATAGATGGAGCAGACTATACAAATTCTAGAGGATATATTATAAGCATGTATCATTAGATTTAGATGATGTTTATAAAAGAACATTAATTTATGTGAGTATTTATATAATAATTCCTACAATTTATCAATTTACCTAGCCATATTGAAGGATTTGTATGTGTGGCCATTCCATTCACCGTTATGTTGGGCCAAAGTTGGGAAGATGGAAGTTCGTGTACCCAATGTGTCACAAATAATTATAGTAAAGTTATAGGTTGTTCCTATGAGGATGAAAGTGAAAGAACCCACAGTGTGTATCGATAGTATTTATTTTCAAATGATTATCATTGGTGGAAAATGATGAATAAATAAATTGGATGATTAAAGTAATTTCAATATGGTGATTTTGTTTAAATGTTAATGGAGATTGGATGAAGTCATCCTATCTTGGTATTCCAAGAAATCTGGGAATATTTTCTGGTCCTTGAGTTTGGAGAATTATTATTTATTTATTTGATGAAATTGGTTGTAATGTTTAAATAATTATCTTATTAAAATATGATGATATTTTCTTATCGGTATTTCAAAAATATCATAGGTTGTTGGGGTAAATTTTGGTGAAATCTTTATAATAAATAGAATGAGTAAAGGTACAACCAATAAAATTTGGGTTTGATTGGAAACATTATGGTGCTAGAAGATAGGGATATGACAATAATTTCCTTGGAAAATTTGATGATGCTAAGTATGATTAGTAAAATTTTAAAATCATGATAGATAAGGATTGTGATGAAAGCACCAAATTTTTGAATAAGCCAGATGATAGTGAATTTGCATGATTGTTGTTTTTGAAGAATATATTTTATGTGGCATCATTTTCCAATGTTTTCCAAATATATGGGCCAAAACAATTATGAGTTAGGTTTTTTGGGAAAGGAAGGATTTTTGTGAAACATAATTGATTTACCATTAAGGATAGTTTATGGACCACATAGGGGGTAAAAAAAGCGATGAAGGGAAAACAATAAAGGAATAAGTTCAGCATAGTAGAACTATGTGGATCACGAAGCACTGTATGGGAACCATATAGGGAAAATGGTCACAAGATCCTCACGATTCATAGGAGGATTTTGATATGTAGAGTTCCAATTATTGTATTATGTAATTTTGTTTACGGGTATGTGGTGGTGATCCATTCGTGGATGAAATCAACTACTACGAAGGAAGAAAGGTGGTATTTAGATCGTAAAGGTAAAAATTATTTGTAACAGAAGCACTATTTGTGGATAATGACATACCACATTGAATTTTTATCTAAATCAGATTATAGGGATATTCATATTAATTTTCTTATATAAAGGACAATAATCCAATCATTATCTAAGAGTGAATTTTACTAGAGAACATCTTCACTACTGAAAGAATTTCGGTATGCCTAAATAAGTATTCATGGAAGAATTCCATGAATGATAAGTGTTCATGTGGAAGAATGTAGTGAAGGAAAGTATTTACTGGTGAAAATATTACACGAAGGAGGAATTTTTCTATAAAAGGAGTTTTTGTGGGGCAATGATGCTCATAAAAGTAATGGATCATGAAGGAGAGTAAGTAAAAAAAAACAAAGTATGTTCATGGAGAAAAGAGTTTTATTTTGAAGTGGAAGTATTATACATAAGAGAAGATAGTCTATAGAGGATAAAATTTGTCTACAATTATTGGAAACTCTATAGAATAATAAGGATATTGTAAATCACCCACACCATGCGGTGCAAGGCAGTTTGTTGTGACAGTATGCCGCCACAGTTCGCAGGAATAGTTCACAAAATTGGTTTGTGAAAGTAGGGACAGTACATGGAGGAAGTAGATATTCATGAAGAATATGCAGCTCATGGAACATCAAAAGTCCACAAAATTTGGTCAGTCCATTGAATAGATGATGGTTTGTGGAAGTTGGGGGACTGCAGAAGAGGAAATAATTTGTGGAAGGAAGGGCTATTCATGAAAGGAAATATAGTCTGTGGAAGGAAATTTGGTTCACAAAGAACTTGTGACACACGGTGAAAGGTATTTTTCCTAAAATAGAGGATATTTTGTTCTGTATAAATATTCTATACACGTGATAGTTTTTGACACCATATGTGTTCTTTGAGAAGAAGAAAGGGAGATCGATACATTGTTAAACTATTACATACTATTTTGTATCAGTGAAGATGAAATAGTGTGGCCAATTCATATTTTGTAATTCATGTCATATTAAATGGGATTACTCTCATATGAGATGATCTTCATTTTCTAATAATAGAAAATTAATCTTGTCATTCTATAAATAGTAAGAAGAATATATCTTAGTGCAGTTGAATTTTCACTGAAGAAGAATGTGAAAATGGGAAAAGAATATCTATTGAAAAAATTGGCATCATTTAATTATATTTTGGTTTAGAGATAATTTAGTATTCACCAGTCTAAAAAATATTAATATTAACGTGACTGATATACGAAGAATATTGGGAAGCTATCAAGTTTGATATTGAGAAGAAGAAATAGGACTTTCCTACTTTCTATAGTTCTAGTAACATAGTGGATAAGAAGTTTGTAAAAGAAAAAAGTAGAACTATGGAATCAGATGAGACTCTACTGGTGTAGGATATTTCTTGTGATACAAATCCTTGTAAACAAAGAGAATACTTTATTGGGAGGTAGTATAATAATCCATCTATGTTATATATAAAATATTGTCCTGGGAGGTAGTATAAATATCCATCTAATTGCTACAAAACAATCACTATTGTATTGTTTTTGAATTGATTCGTGAGTGTAAGGGTACACCCTACTCATTGTGAACGCAAAAAAGGATTGGTTTATAATGCTTAAGCGGTTTGATTATTTTCAACAATTCCAAGGAAGTATGTACTCTTTTTGAGTAGTGAACCTTGTAGAAATGTCATTTGTCAGCTTTACTACTCCCATATATTTTCATGTTACAGGGAAAAGAGAATAAGAGAATAAATATTCTAACAGTTATAAGAGGTATAGGGATAAAAAGTTACACTTGGTTTAAAAATTACCCAAAACTTATTCACCCCTACTCAATGTTAGGCATATCCCAAACTGCTCCTTACAGAAAGTAGTGTCAGAAATAAAAACTGTTATTCAAATCATAGGAGGATGCCCTTTATATTAGTGTTTAGAGACAATGTTTTCTTAAAGATTTAAAATTCATATGGGGAATGGATGTTTTGAAATGGTAGTGTTCTTTTTCCATGGTTTTTTGGGAATTTTGTTGTGTTGGGGTGAATTGGTGAGGTATCTTATTAGTTGGAACCACTTATATGAATGGTTAAAATGCCTGAAATATTTGACATCACTTTTCTTTGTCGGTATCTTCATAATGACTCATGTTTCATTGAGTATGAACATTTGGATGTCTAATATGATATAACATTCAATGAGTGGAAAATGGTGAGTTAGAATCAACAATAGTTTGTGCTATGAGGATGAACTATTACATTGGTTCATGTGATGTGGAAGAATCATGGGCTAGAAAAGAGTACTTGGGAGGATGAGACATAGATACATATCCAGTGCCATATTTTTATATTGATATTTTATTGTTTTTACTTGTTTTTGGTGTGATTTTTTCACCTTATTGATTTTTATAAGATGTGCTTCTTCCATGTTCATATGATGTGTGATTATAGATTCCTTGAATATGGAGGGAAAATTGATCCCTAATTGAGATGGTTTATACCATGATGTGATTGAAACTATACAGCTTTATCAATTGTATTTTTATATATTATTATTTATTTTTAATTATTTAAATTTCTTTGATATCTCATGTTATAGAAAATTCTTAATATTAACAAACCACAGTATATTATTCTCAATATTTTTTAAATGGGACCATTATAACCAATAATTTAAATTTAGTGATATGAATATTAATAAATAATTTTAAACTATTTATTATAATTTTTTAATATAATGAAATCATATTGATTAGAAAAAAACATATAATTTAGAAAATTCATTATATGGTTTGGAAATATTATTTTCTCAAAAAAAGATTGATATTTCTAATATGTGAACAATAATAAAATTAATTTATGTCACTTTTAAGAAATTAATTTTATAAAATAAAATTATATTTTCAAACAATCGTGTCAAAAATATCATAGAGTCATTTTTTTGGATATTTCCTAAATGATTAGTTTTCCAGTGAATAGTCACAAACAATATTTTTTATTGAAATATTTTTTTTATTTTAAATAATTTATAAGGATAATTTATTATTTAATATTGAGTTAAAATTAGAAATAATTTAATTAGATATCAACTAATCTAATTTAGTACATTGGAATCATTTTTTTTAATTTCGATATAAAAACTTTTTAAAATTTTAAAAAAAAATTCTTGGAAAACAACATTCTTATTGTGTCTGTGAGTTTAATTTTAAATTAAATTTTATTAGTAATGTGAATGTAATTAGAAAAATGGATACAATATTTTCTTATCAGAATATTTTATATTCTTTAATAAGGTAAATATTATTATTTCAATAATGAATAGTCAGAACTGTAAAAATTATTAATCACGGTTAAGGTAAGCATGATTTTATAGGGTTGTTATACTAAAAGAGAAGGGTTATAAATAACCAAAATCATTTGAAATAGAATTTTATTGAAATATTTCAACCTTATATCTTCTATGATTGAAAATGGTCGGTTTTTGAGACTTTTTTCTTGAAAATAACATGCCTAATACTTTTCATTAAATAAATTAAAATGGTACCACTCACCTCACATATAAAAGGGTACCTCATATCATCTCCACTTATAACTTACAGATCATTTTGTTTCATACAATAATATCAAAAATAAAAATAAAAAATTGATCATCCCATTTGCAAGCCTTAATGTTTTTAAATCCATCATAAAAATCCTTTTCATGCAAACCAAAAGATGTTTTCTGAAAAGGATATCAAACACTTAACCAATCATTTTATCTTATTTCTTCCTTGAAATCCATAAAAAATATTTAATAACATGATGAAATAATAAATTAATTGTCTTCAATATACTAGGATAATTTTATGGTTTTTTAATTAACAAAACAATATCCTCTTCCATAAAAGGTTAGATGAAATTATCATTTATGAGTATGAAGGACTGCCATATTGTGAACTGATGTTATTTGATTTCCAACACCACCCATCATAGCTGAATATAATGAAGGATTAAATATTTATATAAAATATTCATGATATTATTATACTTTTGAAATTATTATATCACATATACCTTCATTCTTTATATTGTTTTAGCAACATCCTGGTTCTGGGAGTCGCCCAAAGTTTGTCCATACAAGGTTGGCCACATGGACTCAAGCACATTTCCCCAAACAGCAGAGGCTACTGAATAGAAGAGAGGGCCTTGGTTGTGATCATGGGGAAACTATTCCCTCATTAGTAGGGTAACACTATAGTAACAAACAGATAATAGTAGTAGAAGCGGTAATACCATACAATAATTAAATAGTGGAAGACATAATGTAAATAAGAAACTCGAGCATGTTTTTAAATAATTCATGTCACATATTTTTGATAATGAATACAAACAATTCAAAATTCTGGAATACATTTTTAAAACAAAGTACATGAAAAAAATAAACTATAACAGTATCGCAAGAATCAATTTGGTCCCATGCTCTCCAGCTCCACATCAATCAAGTACCTTAAGTAGAGGGGATCTTTTCCTTTTCTATAGCTACCACAATATATTCTTTTTGGGCCCAAAATCATGACCCAAATAGGTGTGTGATGAATACCAGTATAAAACCACCAAAATACTTATGCCTAACTGTCGGTGAATATATTTAGCAGGAAAACATGAAAAATGAAGTAATAAACAAGGAATTACTCAAAGTAAGAAATATTACAGTTTAAACTACATTTATTTACATGTTCCAATTATTCAAAAAATCAATCATAAGAAACCCTCTGGGAAGTTCTCTCATTCTAACCCCTCTAGTTCAGGTTAGACAGCGACTCTTCGAGGAATCACTCATTGTCAATTCCTCATGTGATCTTTTCATGGTAAACTATAGACTCTCTAAGGAAGAACTCAATGTCTAATTCCACCTGTGGTCTCACAATGGTATACTACAGACAATCTGAGGGGGAACAGAATTTATATCCCTCATATGGTATTGCAAAATGATATTAAACAGACACTCTGTAGAAGCCCTCAACATCCATTCTCTCTACGGTCTCACTACACTAGGTTCTCACTTCCCTCTGCAATATAATCTTTCACAAACGATATCTAGAAGCCAAATTAAAACTCAAATACTACTTGGCTGAACAACTACAATGCATATCACAAGCATGTCATATAATATCAACTTCATCCTAACAACACTAGACATGAAAAGAAAAGCATCCAAACAGTCTGTTCTAGCCCCAATTGAAAATATAAAACAAACATGGGAAAACAGATCCATTGAAAGGTAATAAAACCTATTAATAATCAAACAACCTTACTTAAGAAAACAAAGAAAAGCATGCAACAACAGGGTAAATTTTCCTGAACTCACAACACCCTAAACTAGGGAATTAAGCACTTTCTTCACATATAATTCATTAAAAACGATAGAAAGACACAAACCACCAATCTCGACGTTGTACGATTGATATAGTTGAATCTTAACGTTTGAATCAACATAGAATGTCTTAGATCTACAAAAACACAAAAAACATTCCACCATGAATATCTCACAGGAGAATAGAAATCATGAAGAGATTCTCTAGAAGCAGGAATAACTCACTGACGAGATTCCAACAAAATTTACGATGTTTGATTTGGAGGATGGATGGCGGGTTTGTGGCGTAGAGAATGAATTTTTCCCTCAGTCTTTCTAGAATGGGGTGGGGTTAGAAGAAGATGTTTCTAGGTATGAGAGGTGACCTCAGTCCGACTTATAAAATAATAGAAAATGTAAATGAAATGTTCATTAATTGTACATGTCATGTACATAACTCAACTTGCCCTTACTTTAGGCAGTCTCCAGGTAACCACAAATGGCCTTGTACTAAGCCATTGCATGGCCACAATGTGTTCATGTTCGATAACAGTGTACATGGATTGTACTCCTCTGTACATGTTGTGTACTCCTAAAATTTCAAAAAACTCAACTTCTCCTAAAAAACACAAGAAAACAAGATCACTACCTAAAAAGAAGATCCGGGTTCTTACAAAATTCCCCACTTAAAGAAATTCGTCCACAAATTTCTCAATGAATGTTTTGATGAAAAAGAATCCTTGAACAGTTCCGGCCAATGCGATTACACATCATCCTTCCTCTCCCATGTCTCATCTTGTACTCACCTGTGCGGCCACAACACCCATACCAGAGGAACAGATTGTACACAAATAACATTCTCACTACGATCAACAATTTGGATAGGATGATCCTCGAATGATGTGTCCACCTATAAGTCAACCTCCTTAGGTTGAAAAACATGAGATGAGATTGAGATGTAACTTCATAGTTAAGATACGTGGAAGATTTCGTGCATTGTCAGGTACCTTTGAGGTAACTAAAATTTGTAGGCAACTGTTCTGACTCTATCTAAAACATCAAACATCCCAACGATTCATGGTGAAAGCTTACCTTATCTCATAATCCTTCTATGTCCCAACCTTAGTGTGACATGTAGGAAAACATGATCTCTATCCTCGAACTCCCAAGGCCATCTCTGATGATCACCATAAGACTTCTGTCATGATTTTTTATTATCCATTCTCTTTTGAATCAACTCCACATATTATGTGGTCTCATGGACAAGAAGAGGTCCTGTCAAAGCTATGTATGCAGCTTCTTGCCAATAAATGGGTGATCAGCATGGCCTACCATATAAATGCTCATATGGTGTCATCTGAATAGTTTCTTGAAAACAATTATTATTTGAAAACTCTACCAGAGGTATGTGATTCCCTCAAGAACATCCAAAATCTAGGATGCATGGTCAAAGCATGTCCTCCTGCATCGGAATTGTATGGTCAGACTGTTCATCTATTTGGGGATGCTAAGTTGTACTTAGAAGTACCTATATACCCCAAGCCCTTTATAGTCCCTTCCAGAACTGAGAAGTCAAATAGATGTCCCTGTCTGAAATGATAGTTTGTGGAACCCCATGAAAATACACAATTTCCCAGATGTACAACCTTCACAACTCATCAACTATGAAGGTCTCCTTGATCGATAAGAATTGTGAAACCTTCATGATGTTGTCAATGACAACTGAAACTACATAATTTCTTCAAGGAAACCTTGGTAAACTTGTCATGAAGTCCATGGAAACATCATTCCACTTCCACTCGAAAATGGGTAACTACTAAAAATATCATATTGGTCACTGATGCTCCTCCTTCACCTGCAGACAAATGGAACACCTCATCACAAAATTAGCAATATCTCTCTTCACACAATACCACTAATACTAATGGTGTATATCTCAATACATCATGGTAAAATGATGATGAACTGCCCAAACCGAGGAATGAAAATATCTCATTAGCTCCCCGCGTATGTCTACTAACACCCATATGCATTCATGAAAGTGAAAAATATCATCCTTTCCTATGGTCCATCATGGAATAAGTTTATCTCCTTACACGCTCTCCCAGAGAATAAGGCCTTTAGAATCTGATAGCTTCCACATTTGCACTCTCTCAAATAGAGTAGAGGTAACAGCTACAGAAGAATGAAATGTTTTCCCGTGTCTTTCATACACCACCAAATGAATCTCAGTGTACAAAGCCATAATATTCCACTCACTACTAGCTTCCTAAACTGCAGGTATATATGTCCTCATGATCAATGCATCCGCCACTATGTTTCCTTTCCTAGGATTGCAGGCAAGCTCAAATTCAAAAGACTAAAGGTACTCAACCCACCAATGTTATCTCAAATTTAGATCATGCTGGGTAAAGATATAATTGACACTTTACTGGTGAATGAACACCACAAAATGTTCTCACAGAAGGTAATGTCTCCAACAACATAAAGCTTGAACAACTACTGCCAACTCAAGATCATTCATTGGGTAATTCTTCTCATGTGGCCTCAACTACCAAGACCTTTACACAAATACTCCTTCCCCCTACATAAGAACTACTCCCAGACTGATACCTGATGAATCACTGTAAACAATGTAGATATTTCCTACATCTAGAAAAATCAGTATTGGTACTGAAGTCAATCATCTTTTTCGCTTCTGAAAGACTAAATCGCAATATTCTGTCAACAAGTACTTTGCCTCCTTAATAGTCAAGCCCATCAATGGCACTAATATGAGTGAACAGTTTTGTATCAATATTCTCTAGTAACCATCAATACCATAAAACTTTGTACCTCAATGAAGTTCTTTGGATGCTCCCAGAAAACATCAGCTCTCACTTTCTCGGGATCTACTTATACTCATGTCTCTAAGATAACATGACCCAAGAAGTTAATCTGGTCCATCTAAAAAAGGTATTTTGTGATCTTTGAATATAAATGATGTTATCTCTGTGTACTCAAGAATATTTCAATATGGGTATCATGATCATGTCGAGTGTAAGATTATACCAAGATATCATCCATGAAGACTACCACAAAATAATCCAATTATGGATGGAACACTCGGTTCATCAGAGCCCTAAAACCTCTAGGTGCGTTCGTGAGACTGAACCACATAACCTCATACTCATATATACCATACCTGCTTCTAAATGTTGAAATATTTATATCTGATTTGCTAATGTGAAACAGATGATAGCCTGAACTCAATTCAATAATCGAGAACACTTGGGCTCCTCGAAGATGATGAAAGATGTCATCAATACTCAAAAGGGGATATAAGTTCTTGAATTTCAATAGGTTAATCTTCTGATGATTCACACAGAGTATAAGGGTACTGATCGCCTTCTATGAAAATAGGATAGGGAAACACTAAGGAGAAGTATTGGGTCAAATGAATGCATTTTTATATAACTCTTATAAATGCATCTTTAGCTCTAGTAACTCTAGTGCAGCAATCCTATAAAGAGGAATGGACATTGATGCCACTCTTGGAACAATCTCTATAGAGAAATATACCACTATCTCCTAAGAAAAACTTGAAAAGTCCTCTAGAAAGTCGTCTCGAAAAACGATCCACCATTTGAGGAAAGTCCATCTGTGAAGTCCCCTGTTCATCTAGATATAGGCTAGCAATATGGGATGTAACTTTTCCCAATACATGATTCTTAGGTCTTTCTATGCTCTCTTGGAAATCCCATTCACCCTTATAAAAAATATCTTCCCTATGGTGATGTGAAACTCACCCTACGGTGATAGAAACCGACAACAGCCTAGAAGGGAACTAACCAGTCCATTTAGAGAATGACATCATTACCCATTATCTCTAAGAAAATATGGTCCCATAATAATTGACACCCAACAAACTAAAGAGGTCACTCCTTACTGTAACATACACTACTCATTATATTCCCCAATGGCGTGTCCAACGTCATGATATCAGCAGAAGTAAAAATATAGATCCCAATTATCTCTACAATAGGAACATATATGAAGCTTTGGGAAGCCCCTATGTCAGAATGAGAAGATGATAAAACTGTGGTAACCAAAATCATACCTCTAAATGTAGAGGGTCCGGGATACTGCTTTGGCTGGATCTACTCCAGTGAGAAAGCCTGACCTACGCCATGGCCCTTTGATGTTGTTTGAGATCCCTAAGCTGATCCACCCTCTGGTTGATGAAAATCCTACATCTGACCACTACGATCAAGACAACCAACATAGTCTAAATGGACTGAAGAACTGTATCCCCCAATCTGATGTGGGACTGATGGTCTTACACAAATACAATGAGTCGAATAGATCCCATATAACTAGATACTGCTGAGAAAATATGATAAATATGATAAATATGACCCATATTTCCACATGATTGGCACTCAACTGAGTCTCTGAGGCAATGTGGCCTCGTATGCCTACTCTTTCCAAACTGTTAGCATATCTACTATCTACTTAAAGGATTATCCCACCTACTCAGATCTCTACATGTAGAATCCATATAGGGCTTCCTGCTGGTAGTCGAAAGGGTACAAACTTTGGATGCTAAACCACCTTGGACAATATCTCTAGAATCTCACAGGTTGTGATATGTGATCAATGATCAGATGACTATAGAAGTGATTTATGTCAACCTGAAGATGTTTAGATAATATCAGATGTCATTCCTGAGACCATCCTCAAACTTCTTCACTAGAAACAACTCATCACCCACTAGAATGGGTGTGAAGCTATAGAGACCCGAAGCTTAACGTACATGGACATTACATTACTTTTTCGGAATACTTAGAACATAACAAAAACACACACACAAGGACCGTAATAGTTTAGTGTCTTTTGAATCTTGGAATATAATCTTCTAATCGTGGTGAAAGATCTTCAACATCTCCCATAAAGATCTTCTTTTTTTTATACCTAAAACCTTTATTTATATCCTGGGGAAAAGAAAAAATAAAAGGGTGAGCTCAAATGCTCAGTAAGGGTAAACAAAAGAAATATCAATCACAACATATTCATAAGAACATAACATTTTGGAAAACTTAACCTGCAAAAGAGATCATAATATCATAACATGGGATAAATCATAGTAGTGAAATGTAATACCAATAATCATAACTTAAAACATGAAACTTTATGTCATACACACATAATCATAGAGAATCATTTCTTATTAGTCAAGACTCATTTCCAAGACTATCTTAGTGGACAAAGTCCATTTATGAACAGAGTTCACTCCTCGTTTCAGTCCTGTTTCACTGAACCGGTTTAACCTACCGTTCCAGCCATGTCTATCTCATGAGATATAAAATCTTTAACGAATGCATTGAAGTTAGATATAGGTCCCACCAATCTCATAATGCTACCATTCTTATGTGTGCCACAAAATCATAAACCATACATCATAGCATAACCCATGTAATAAAAATGGGAATCTTAAACATCGTGACATCATAAAAAAATTCATATAAGATAAAGGAATTCATAAAAATATTTCCATAACAACATAATCAAATCCATGTAAAAATAGGGATAGAAACATAACCCTATATTATATTAGATGGAAAATAATTTTGATAAAACTCTTGAACTCCATTCTTGACGAAAATATCCTTTCTACTTCAAAAAGAGTTTTCCTTTCTTAACATGTCATACAATTTTAAACTAAAAGAAGTTGATTAAAAATAAACTTGAAAACTTGTAAAGGAAGCTTCATGGAAATAATTTTTTTTAAAAATCCATTCATGCCATATAAGTTAAAAAAACATTCTTCTCATACTTTTTTCGGAAAAGTCAAAAAGTACCACGTACGAAAAACGACAAAAGATTCATTTCATATCTTTTAATAAAAACTCAACGAAGGGTAAAATTGGATATAAACTATTTTAGAAGGATATAAATATTACATATTGAGGAAAAATGGATGTGGATGCTAAAATACACCCCAGTAAATACCAAAGTATAAACAATCTCGGATAAAAATTGATATTGCGAGATTTTCCCTTACCTTAGGTCTGATTTGCTTCATAAGTGTCCAAACCTCCTGTATAATGATTTAAAAAAGGGAATTGACATATTCTAGAATCATAATCATTTTTATGATATCATATATGGTTCACTTATGACTTTATAATACCCGTTCTTTTGTAAATTCCATGTTAAAGAGTGTTTTGGGTAAAATCGTTTCATTTGTCGTCCGTGTTTTGACTTGTAATTATTCATATGATTACTTAGATCATGATTACTTAATTCCAGAATATAAAACATGATTTATATATAATATATATTCATAATATACATATTTATAATAGATCAATAAATGGAAATAAATACACCGTTCATGGAGACGGTAGGTCGTACGTACGCATGAACGCAGTTTTCGTTTCCTTATTGAGTTGAATGGAATTAAGTAGATGACATACATATATATACACATAAATACAGTATCATTATTATGTCATATATTTCATTATTACTTATTATATATACTTTATAATCTTTCAAGAATGGTTAATGTGGAGAATGAATCTCATCGCGTCGTGGAGACGGTAGTTCGTACGTACGCAGGAGCGATGATATCGTTCTCATGATCGTGGAATTGTATTGGAGTGTATGTATACTATTTCAGAATCAATATCACTTTACAATAATCATATGTAGTTATTATTTACACCATTATACCCATCCAAGTAAGGTGGTGGTGGAAAATAGATTACACCACGGCGTGGAGACGGTATTCTGTTCGTACGCACGCGCGGTGATTTCATTTTCCGTAGGATGGAGAGATGGTTAAATAGGGTTGTTTTATACTTATAATAACATATTAGTATATTAGTGATACTGATGTTATTACTTCATAATGAAACAACTAAAAAAGATGAAGTGGAAGAAAAAATAAATATGAAAGAATCGGTAACGGACATTACCTCTTCTTTGAAGTGCTTCTTTGATACCTCCTCTTAGGGCACTAAAATTGGTCTTTGAAGAATACCATGACCTCTAGGATGTTTCTAGAGAAGTGGAGAAGAGCATTTTTCAGGGTTAGTCCAAGCTTGAAAGCTCAAAGTGGTGTGAGGAAGAGAGGGAGGAGGTTCCCTTTTATAAGGGAGGAGAGGGGCTCTTTTGGAAAAACTAAAAATATTATTTTATTATAAAGCCAAATTCAGTTTTAAATAGCTCAAAATTGATTTATTTTGAAGATAAGGTGGGTATGGGTATAAATCCTTTCATAAAATAGAATTTATACAAGTTTAGGTTCCTATTTTAACCTTATCATTTATATTTAACTTTAAGTTAGATAATTTTACTTTTACCGTGTCTTTTTGTGTTCTTACACTATAAGGTTAATAAACATAATATAACAAGCCAAACGAAACCCAAGTTGTTTATTATTAATATATATAGCCTTATCTAAGTCATTTGGTCGATCCTTAGATTTTTAGGAATAAAATAACAATTAATAATATAATATTTGTTTTAAAAACTATTTTATGTCAATTTTGACACTATTTTGTAATTGATTTTTTTGAAAATCATAATAGAATGATTAGTTCAAAAAAAGTTAATTAAATCCATAATAACATGTCATATTAAACTATAAAATTATTTTAATTCATAAAAAGTCTCAAATTACATTTATTTGGGTATTTATAACATCAATTATGTCAATATTTCATTAATAAGATAATTACTACATCATCTTTGTGTCATAAATAAATTAACTTATTTAAAGTCTAAAAATTACAAATAAAATATCATTATGTATGAAATAATTTTATATTTATAATGAATATTTATAGTTGAATTTATCTTATTTATAACCCTATATTAAAAATGATATACTTATTAAACTTTGATTTTAACTATTTTAACCCTTCTTTAAATAAATTAATAATAAATGTCCTAATCAAATCCAAGTGGGCCTAAATGGTCATATTTTATTCCTAAGGTTGTTTTTGGTCGAATCACACTTATACAATAGAATTAGGACATGTGTTAGGGTAATAATAATATCATTTTTACCCTTAATTACCCTATTTACTTTTAACCGTGGTAAATGAAAGTAAAAAGTTACTATTCACCAAAAATTATTTTCATCTCATTGAACCACATTTTACTTACTGAAATCAACCGTGTCTCTCTGATTTTTGAGATTCCACTCACAGAAGCTGTAAAATTCAGTTTTATGAAAGATTCAGTTTTTTAATTACCACTTAGGGGTTTCACTATTCATCAAAAATTGAAAGTTTTCAGAAAAATACCAAAATTTCACCCTAGGATAATTTCAATATTCCGAATCCAAAAATGAATTCAATTTTGAAGAATAAAATTTATAAAATTTCAAAAAGTTATTATTAATATTCATAGCGGCTAGTTTTAATAATATTTTAATAGCATATCATTGTTTAGTGAAACTCAGTATTGCGTACTACACACGCTATTGAGGAAGGTCGTGATTGCGTGTAATGAATGAAAAGTCAAGGATGCCTATTGTGCAAGCTCCTTTTGGTGTAGCGTACAACACAAGACATTAATGAAATTAAAAATAATATTTTTCATAAAATCTCGGGGTGTTACATTCTACCCCCCTTAAAATGAATTTCGCCCTCGAAATTCGTCGGGGTTATAAATGGTTTACTACTCGAAAGTTTCATTAATACAAACCCACATCGTAAAAAGGAATTCCAAAACCAATCTTTAATAACAAAATTATGAAACATAATGGTTACCCAAATAAACTAATCACTAGGTTTCCACATAGGTGAAAATATGGATATGGAAGAGAAATTTAACCATCATGTTCTGATGGAGAGTGGTAGAGAACATGGCTATGGAAAAGCCAGGAATCACAAAGCCATAAATTTGAGATGATCTAAGGTACCATCTGATTCATCAGATATAAGAGTAATAGGACAAAATTTTTGGTTTTCAAGATCATTTCCCTAAAGTTGACGAAATTGGAATTAGAATACATACTTTCGTGATTTTGGTATAGTCTCAACGTTGGTCGTTCTTTGGACAATTTCTACTTCATCTCTTAAAGAAATGAAGTTGAATATGTCATTCGTGATGTGTTAGCAGATCATGTGATAGAATGATGGGTCATTCCATCTGTCTCAAACAAAAGGTTAGAAAAGTTATCAAAAAAAATACATAAGTCCATAGTGAGATTAATCATATATGGTTCCAAAAATGGACTTATACTTACTGCTTAATATAATAAAACTAGTTTCTACTAAACAGGGACTTCCTGTAGGCCAGTGGTAGGTGATAAAGGCCAGTCGCACTTCGGTTGTGGGTTCGATTCCCACAGCCTTGTCCGACGCGATGGGTTGTCGCCCGACCTGCATGTTGTCCTTTTTCTAAAACTACATTACTATAACATCCCAATAATATTGAAAAAAATTTCAATCCTTCAACAATAATAACTTATGTACAACATAATCTATTCCAATCATTAAGGTTATCTAAAATACTTCGGTCCAAGCTCATAGTATAAAGAAAACAATTACTATAAATTTTATCTACCAAGCATGTGAATACCATCATTTATCCCCCATATATCTTGTTGGTCACATTCCAATCAAGTGAATACCTTAATCATGTATTCTCTTGAAAAAATGAATACCCATTAAACCTTAGTGAAAACATGAATGCTGTCAAAAGTTAACTCCTTCCACATACCAAAATCAAAAAATTATATATACTCAAACCATGATATAACCTTCTCCTTATATCAGTCATGAGCTCATGAATACTATCAAACATTTAATTTTCTCCGTATCCCTTCATTATGTGTATATCATCTACATTCCAAAAATATCTGAATAACCTTTCATGGATACTATTACCATTAATCATACACTTTCAAAACTCAAGGAAAGACAATAGTGTAACAATCCTTAGATGTCTCTTTATTCCATAGTACCATGAGATTACTTATACAACATTACACTTGATAAACATGTAATCATTCCACTACCTTCTTAAACCATTGACCGAGATTCAACAATTCTTTCATCTCACATATCATTTGTAGTCTCTTCATCAACATAAATATTACCCATACAACCATACTGATTATCTTAATGAGACTTTCCCTTAGGGCATTGTTTTGAATAATTCCCGTACATTCCACATTTAAAACATTTAACCATTGTTGATGTCGTAGCAATACCATTATCCTCATCCATGGTGTTAACTGAACCTTTTCCTTTGTACTTACTGGCTTTATGCCCTTCTTTTTGACACCCAAAGCATCTTCTAGTTCCTTTGAAACAATATCCCCGAAGCCTCTTCCCACATGATTTACATGAGGGAAATTGAACTTTATTTCCTCTATGATCATCATGAAACTCCATCTTTCTCTTATTATCTGAGTCGGGAAACTTACCAAAGTTGAGATTATTGATCATATTATGAGATTTCTAATTAGGCATAATAACGATGTTTGGACTTCCAAATCCCGTTTCATTTGGTTTCTCATGAAGAATATCATTCCATTGTTCGTCATATCCTCCATTATCATGAATCTTCCTGTTTCCAGCCATTTTCTAAAACCCAAAAAGAATAGTGTGAGAGGAAAAAATCATGCTAGGGAAAACAACATATTAAAGGGGGAATACCCTCAATATCTAACATCTTAGGTTAAATTCTATGATCGTTAGCGCAATTCTAGGACTATAACCTATATGTATACTTAACCTTAGAGACATCCCTTGACATACCTTAGAAATATCCCTAGGGATCTCACTAACGTTTTCGCATCCTAGTTTCCAAAGGTTGACTAAACCTTTCCTCTAATACCAACTGTAGATACCCTAAGCTTGACGTACATGGACATTACATTACTTTTACGGAATTCTTAGTACATAACAAAAATAGACACACAAGGACCGTAATAGTTTAGTGTCTTTGGAAACTCGGAATATAATCTTCTAATAATGGTGAAATATCTTCAACATCTCCCATAAAGATCTTCCTATTTTTATACCTAAAACCTTTCTTTATATCCTGGGGAAAATAAAACATAAAAGGGTGATCTCAAATGCTCATTAAGGGTAAACAAAAGAAATATCAATCACATCATATTCATAAGAACATAACATTTTGGAAATCATAACCTGCAAAAGAGATCATAATATCATAACATGGGATAAATCATAGTAGTGAAATGTAATCCCAATAATCATAACTTAAAACATAAAACTTTGTGGCATACACACATAATCATATAGAATCATTTCTTATTAGTCAAGACTCATTTCCAAGACTATCTTAGTGGATAAAGTCCATTTCTTAACCGAGTTCACTCCTCGTTTCAGTCCTGTTTCACTAAACCGGTTTAACCTGCCATTCCAGCCATGTCTATCTCATGAGATATAAAATCTTTACCCAATGCATTGTAGGGAGATATAGGTCCCACCCATCTCATAATGATACCATTCTTATGTGTGCCACAAAATCATAAACCATACATCATAGCATAACCCATGTAATAAAAATGGGAATCTTAAACATCGTGACATCATAAAACAATTCATATAAGATAAAGGAATTCATAAAAATATTTCCATCACAACATAATCAAATCCATGTAATAATAGGGATATAAACAGAACCCTATATTATCTTAGATGGAAAATAATTTTGATAAAACTCTTGAACTCCATTCGTGAGGAAAATATCCTTTCTACTTCAAAATATTTTTCCTTTCTTAACATGCCATACAATTTTAAACTAAAAGAAGTTGATTAAAAACAAAATTGAAAACTTTTAAAGGAAGCTTCTTGGAAATAATTTTTTTTTTTAAAATCCATTCATGCCGTATAAGTTAAAAACACATTCTTCTCGTACTTTTGTCGGAAAAGTCAAAAAGTACCTCGTACGAAAAACGACAAAAGATTCCTTTCATATCTTTTAATAAAAACTCACCGAAGAGTAAAATTGGATATAAACTATTTTAGAAGGATATAAATATTACATATTGAGTAAAAATGGATGTGGATGATAAAATACACCCCAGTAAATACCAAAGTATAAACAATCTCGGATAAAAATTGAGATTGCGAGATTTTCCCTTACCTTAGGTCTGATTTTCTTCGTAAGTGTCCGAACCTCCTGTATAATGATTTAAATAATGTCATTGACTTATTTCATAATCATACTCATTTTTATTATATCATATATGGTTCACTTATGACTTTATATTACCCGTTCTTTTTTAAATTCCATGTTAAAGAGTGTTTTGGGTAAAATCGTTTCATTTGTCATCCGTGTTTTGACTTGTAATTATTAATATGATTAATTAGATCATGATTACTTAATTCAAGAATATAAAACATAATTTATATATAATATATATTCATAATATACATATTTATAATATATCGATAAATGGAATGAAATACACTATTCATGGAGATGGTAAGTCGTACGTACGCCTGAACGCTGTTTTCGTTTCCTTATTGAGTTGAATGGAATTAAGTAGATGACATACATATATATATACATAAATAAAGTATCATTATTATGTCATATATTTAATTATTACTTATTATATATACTTTATAATCATTCATGAATGGTTAACATGGAGAATGAATCTCATCGTGTCGTGGATACAGTAGTCCGTACGTACGCACGAGCGATGATATCGTTCTCATGATTGTGGAATTGTATTGGAGTGTATGTATAATATTTCAGAATCAATAAAAATTTACAATAATCATATGTAGTTATTATTTACACCATTATACGCATCCAAGTAAGGTGGTGGTGGAAAAAAGATTACACCATGGCGTGGAGACGGTATTCCGTTCGTACGCACGCGCGGTGATTTCATTTTCTGTAGGATGGTTAGATGGTTAAATAGGGTTTTTCTATACTTATAATAACATATCAGTATATGATTGATACTGATTTTATTACTTCATAATGAAACAACTAAAAAATAATAAGTGGAAGAAGAAATAAAGATGAAAGAATCGGTAACGGACATTACCTCTTCTTTGAAGTGCTTCTTTGAGACCTCCTCTTAGGGCACTACAATTGGTCTTTAAAGATGATCAGGACCTCTAGGATGTTTCTAGGGAAGTGGAGAAGAGAATTTGGCAGGGTTTTGATGAGCTTGAAGGCTCAAAGTGGTGTGAGGAAGAGAGGGAGGAGGTGCCCTTTTATAAGGGAGGAGAGGGGCACTTTTGAGAAAACCAAAAATATTATTTTATTATAAATCCAAATTCGGTTTTAAATAGCTAAAAATTGATTTATTTCTAATATAAGGTGGGTATGTGTCTAAATCCTCTCATTCAATAGAATTTAGACAAGTTTAGGTTCCTATTTTAACCTTATCATTTATATTTAACTTTAAGTTAGATAATTTTACTTTTACCGTGTCTTTTTGTATTCTTACACTATAAGGTTAATAAACATACTATAACAAGCCAAACGAACCCCAAGTTGTTTATTATTAATATATATAGCCTTATATAAGTCATTTGGTCTAACCTTAGATTTTTAGGAATAAAATAACAATTAATAATATAATATTTTTTTTAAAAACTATTTTATGTCAATTTTGACACTATTTTGTAATTGATTTTTGTGAAAATCATAACAGAATGATTAGTTAGAAAAAAGTTAATGAAATCAATAATAACATGTCATATTAAACTAGAAAATTATTTTAATTCATAAAAAGTCTCAAATTACATTTATTTGGGTATTTATAACATCAATTATGTCAGTATTTCATTAATGAGATAATTACTGCATCATCGTTGTGTCAAAAATAACTTAACTTATTTAAAGTCTAAAAATTAGAAATAAAATATCATTATGTAGGAAAACGTTTTAGATATCTAATGAATATTTATAGTCGAATTTATCATATGTATAACCCTATATTTAAAATGAAATACTTATTAAACTATGATTTTAACTATTTTAACCCTTCTTTAAATAAATTAATAATAAATGTCCTAGTCTAATCCACGTGGGCCTAAATGGTCATATGTTATTCCTAAGGTTGTTTTTGGTCGAATAAAACTTATCCAATAGAATTAGGACATGTTTTAGGGTAATAATAATATCATTTTTACCCTTAATTACCCTATTTACTTTTAACCATGGTAAATAAAAGTAAAAAGTTACTATTCACCAAAAATTATTTTCATCTAATTGAACCACATTTTACTTACTGACATCAACCGTATCTCTAGGATTTTTGAGATTTCACTCACAGAAGCGGTAAAATTCAGTTTTATGAAAAATTCAGTTTTTAACTACCACTTAGTGGTTTCACTATTCATCAAAAATTGAAAGTTTTCAGAAAAATACCAAAATTTCACCCTAGGATAATTTTGATATTCTGAATCCAAAAATGAAGTCAATTTTGAAAAATAAAATTTATAAAATTTCAAAAAGTGGTTATTACTATTCATAACGGCTAGTTTTAATAATATTTTAATAGTATATCATTGTTTAGTGAAACTCAGTATTTCTTACTACACACTCTATTGAGGAAGTTCGCGATTGGGTGTAATGAAAGGCAAGTCAAGGATGCATGTTGTGAAAGATCCTTTTGGTGTAGCGTACAATACAAGACATTAATGAAATTAAAAAGAATATTTTTCATAAAATCTCGTGGTGTTACAGAAGCATTGTAGCTCTATGAAGGGAGAAGAATACTCCATGAGTGAGAGAGTACTATGTTCAAAACTCTTGCAATCTCAGGCTTGATTGACTCTCAATGTCTCTGGGTGAACTAGAAATAAAATTTCTACTTGAACTCATCCCAAGAAATAACTTGAAAGAGTCCCATATGTGATATCACATCCCACCATCTCTTGTAAGAATCCTGAATCATGTATGTAGCGAGATTCTCCCTCCCCTTAGGATGTGTCTCCAGATGCTCTAATATAGACAACATGTCTTCTAACCATGACTTTGCAAACTGAGGTCATCCATACCCTAAAAAAGTGGGAGGATTCTGCTGCTGAAAACCCCACGTAAACTATGCCATAGATGGGGAAGGATGCGGTGCTCTCTAAATGTTCTACATAAACTGCATGACGTCTTCTCAGAACTGTGCATCAGCAAATGTATCCGGAATGAAGGTTGGTGCCAAGATAGGCATGATGTGAAGATCTACTAGCAGTCCCTAATCTACAATGTTTAGTGTCTGATCATTGACCTATATCTGGAGTACAACCAAAGGATTTATCAGTGGCCTGAAAATGTAAGGTCAATAACGCAACTCAGTTCAATATTATCAAGGACTGAAACATAGCAATTCATGAAATGAATAGTAGAAGGAAAAAAATTCAATATTTTTAAAAAATGGATACATTTCATGTATAACCACTACATATAATGTTCCCTTTAGCCTTAAATAGGTGTGTAATTATGCGAATCATGGTTATATAACACCCTTAAACATGATGTGTTCTCCTTGAGAAACATCATGTACTTAAATCATTTTCTTCCTACCCAAGTTCCTCTACACGGATATACACATGACTCCTACTTGGGAAATTCTTCATGGGGTGTGTGCCTTGGACACTGCATGTATCCCCTATTTCATAACCATCTATGTCACTAGTAACATGGTCGGTGACATATTCTAATCTACACTGCGTGTAATAAATGAACATGGCGTGTACAGTCTATGTTTCATCGACCCATGTAGTTGGTTACACGGCTGGATACAAGACTCTTATAACTTGGATTGTACTCAAAAAACATGGCATGTTCCATCAAAAAATTTCCATTCTTGTGTCCCTGGTCACACAGGTAGTGACACAGTTAAGGAATACACAACGTGTACAAATAATACACAGTGTGTACTTAAGAAATTTTTTTCCCTCCCTAACATAAGGATATATGGCGTGTGTTCATGAATACACATCGTGTATTCTGGGTTTTTCTAGACATTAATCCTAAAAAACTACTTCAGAACCCCATAAAAACACTGAAACAAACATTAATGTGCCAAATTATGACCTTTGGTGGCCCATACTCCTCGCGAGTCAAAACTCTGCATCATATTCATGTCACATAACTAGTATAACAATGTAAGAAAATACATGATCCACCAAATTTCAATCCATGAGAGCCCATAACTCCTCAGGGACCAATGTTTGGACCTCATTCAAATGAAAGATTACTCAATAAGCAATACCCAATCAAATGGTAGGTATTATATTAAATAATATACCACCAAAAAAATCATATCTATCACAACATCTATCATAATGACATGAAATTGATAATGCACGCTAAATGACGTGACAAGAATGAATGACTTGTGATCTCCAACAAGGGCATATATGATGAATGATATTTCATACCCTTTCTCATCAGGTTGAAACAAAAATGGAACCTCAATAATATCAATGATAATAACACAAAACATGTGAATCACCCAATAGTGAAATCAAATCATCTGTAATAATTGAAATACTATAAAAAATTTATATTTGAGGCATATTGGATTTTCCATATAAACGGGTCAGCTACTACCAAGAATAGCTTTTTACCAACTTCATATTCCATCCTATCCCTATCTATATGATCCAAACAGTAAGTCAAATAGGAAAATAATTCATTTTATAACACCTTGTAAGGTCTTGATTTTGGGAGCCACCCAAAGGTTCCCCATACTCGGTTAGTAACATGGCCTCAAGCGCATTTCCCCGAACGCCAGAGGTTGGCGACTAGCAGCGAGGTCCATGGGAGTGATAGTGGGGAAACTATTCCCTCATTGGAAGGGTAACACATCGGAAAAAAACATATAATACTAGCAGAATCATTAATACCATAGAATATGTAAACAACGGAAGGTTAAAAGTAAATAAGAAACTGGATCACAAATATAAATGATGCATGTCACATATATCTAGGGAAAAAGAAAAAAGAAGTCCCAATGTTGGAATATAGTACGGAACCAAAGTAAAAAAACCAAAAAACATCAATAGCATCGCAATCCTCAACTTGTCCTCATGCTCTCCAGCTCCACAACAATCATGTACCTAAAGGCTATGGGCACTTGCCCTAGTCTATACCTGCAAAAATACAATCAGTTTGGGCCCAAAAGCATGACCCAAACCAACGTGAGACAAATCCCAGTAGGAAACCTCAAAAAACATCTGCTTAACTATTAGTGAGTATATATGGCAGGAAAATATGAGAAATGAAGTAATAAACAAGGAAATAATCTAATTAAAACGTCTTACAGTTTCAACTACATTCATTAAATTTTACAAATTATTCAACAAATCAATCATAATAAACCCTCTGGGAATTTCTCATAGTCTAACCCCTCTGGTTCCGTATAGACAAAGTCTCGTTGAGGAATAACTCTCCATCAATTCCTCTGGTGGTATTTTCATAGTAAATAATCGTCTATATGAGGAATCACTCAATGTCCAATTTACCCTGTTGTATTGCATTGGTATACTATAGACACTCTAATGGAGAAATCAACATCCATCCCCCCTATGGTCTCACAACATGAAAGGCAACAGACACTCTGTTGAATCCCTCAGTGTCCATTCCCCCGATGGTCTCCCTACACCAAGTTCCCACAGCCCTAGGTAATATAACCATTCAAAAACAATATCTAGTATCCAAAGTAAATCTCAAAAACTTATTGGATAAACAACTAAAATTCATATCACAATTATCTCATATAATATCAACTCCATCTAAAAAACACTAGGCATGGAAAATAAAGCATTCTAAGTGGAGGTTCTAGATAAAATGGACAATATCAAACAAACATGGGAAAAAATCCATATTAAGGTAATAAACCTTGATAATCAAACACCATTACTCAAGAAAAGAAATGAATTGTGGGAAACGACAAGGTTAAATTTATTAAACTTCAATACTACAAACTAGGGTATTCGGTGCTTTTTTCACATATAATACAATGAAACTACAAAAATGAACAAACCCCCTATATTGATGTTGTACAATCGGTACAGTTGAACTTGATCCTTTGAATCGATCTGGAATTTTGTAGATCTATAAAAACATAAAAACATTCAACCTAGAGTATGTCACAAGAGAAGAAGACTCTAGAGGAGAATCTCTAGAAGAAGGAAGAACTCACAGGGGTGATTCTAACACAATCAATGGTGTTTGATTTAGAGGAAAAATGGTTGGTCGGTGGCTGGGAGAAGAATCATCACCCTCTACCACTCCTAGACGAGACAAGGTTTAAAGAGGATGTTTTTGGGTATGATACATGACCCTAGTCCAACCTATATAATAAAAGAAAAATTACATGGTATGTTCATTAAAAGTACACACTCTGTAGATGCCTCAACATGCCCCCTTCTTTAGGAGGTCTCCAGGTCACCATACACGACCATGTACTCGGTTGTTACACGACCATGATGTGGTTGTATGTGGTAATAAGGTTCACGGATTGTACTCCTAAGTAAACAACTTGTACTCCAAAAATTTCCAAAAATTACCCTTTTCTCCAAAAAAAACTAGAAAACAATATCCATACATGAAAATTGGATTTTGATTCTTACACATGGTAGTATGATATGTGTGATGGACCACTTCATCTTGAAGCTATGTGATTTGTTAACACTTTATAATGAAGGTATTAAGGCTTCTTTTAATGATAATATGTGATTTATATGAAATAAAAAGGACTGTATTATTGTAATATATTATTTACCTTTATTTATTTGAACCTGTTGATAAATTGGAAACAACATTCATTCATAAGTATGGCCTTAAATCTCTGTGAATGATGCCTTTTATTTTCTATCACTAAATAAAATAGATTACATTAAAATATATATGTGTGTGTGTGTGTGAGTGTGTGTGTGATATTTATATTATTTTTTACATTCTAGTGATAATTTTACCATGATCAAAGTAAGAGGACTAAAAATAAGAAATCATAACATACATTAAAAACAAATGAGTTGTTGGCCAAAACATGATTTTAACTTGGAATTATGAAAAATAGGTATTAAATAGTCATAAAAATCATATATGAAAATATATATATATAAATATGGTCATATAAAATATTTATAATATAATTATTTCTATTTAATAGGAGGTTGGAACATGTTTGAGGGATTTTGAGACCTATAGTAAGGGATTTCCATCTCACATTTAATTTCTATGAGAAACATGCCATATTGAACTCATCTTTCTTTTACGTTGTGTATATGCTGATCATGGTTTCTTTTATTAATTAAAATCCTAATAATTATTTATATTTAACTATCCATTATTGAATATTATTTTTATGGGGTTTATAGTTCAATAGTTACCAAATCAGTAAGTTATTTGTGTCTCAATCTTCCATCATTGAAAGATATGTTAAGTAAGGAACATGTCTTCTTTCACTACACGAAACTGACAGTTTAGTAGAGGTTCTTTAGTTGAAGTTTATTAAACCACTAATAAACCAATAAATATTTTCATTCCCCCAACACTCTCCCCCTCCCCCGACACCACCGACCCGCCTGAATCCCTGATGCCCTACCTGCCCTGTCGTTGCCCCTCGTTGCCCTCGCTACGCCTTGTCACCGCCTCACCACCCCTCAAATCCTCCACTGAAGTCATTATTCTTTGCAATAACAAAATTGTAGGATCATTAAGATATTTATTGTAATGTTTAAAATATTTCTATAATTTTTGTTCTAAAGGACATAATCTCCTCAAGAAGATCTTGATACATATTATATTTCACCGTCGGACGATTTTGGAACATGTCTATTTGAGATAAAATTAACACCCCAGGCTCATTGAACATTGATTTGGTTGTATAAAAATCATTCAAATATTTTGATATATCTTTCATCAAATTAAAATCTTTTTTACTTACCTCTTAAATATCATACTATATATGATGGGCGATCTAAATATTATTATTCAAATATGTTTGGGTTTCCATTATCCCAACCCATTTTTCAAAATCATACTTTTAAATAGAAATCACCTTGAGTTCCTTGATCTAATACTTTAATTATCTCATCTACCTTTTCAATTTATTATAATCTCTTATGATATTATATAATTTAGTTAACAATGTAGAGGAAAAGGATTGCATTTTAGAGTTGTCTAATCTTTTACTCACTGATGGTGAATCCTTATGCACTAGAGGTGGGGATGACATATGGGGTGTTTGATAATAGTAAATAGTCTCCATACCCACATCAATGACTCTATCTCCACCAGTAGGTGGTCCACGATGAATTGGATACACTGACTGATGATCAAATGTAAATTTTTTTCTTCCTTCAACAACTGAAACACCAAGAACCATTTCAATTGTCCATTTTTGTGGAACTAAAATAGTTGTATCACAAACTAGATCAATATAATGAACTCCATTAATGTATTCAATTAATCAGGATCCTAGACTCTGACCAACCTCTTACACTCTATTATTTCCCTATGGAAACTAAGTCTTTTCTCTATCCACTTATGAATCATGTACCTCCCTATTAGTCACCATCTAGGAGGTGCTACATCCCAAGGTGTTGAGGATTAAGATGCCTACGCCCTAAGCCACAACTTCCTCACATACCTAATTCAAAGAGTTTTAATTGGTGTCCAATTAGTATCCAATAGACTTCAACAATATGAAAAATATTGTATTTGTCTTATGTAATTTTACTACAACTCCCTAATTTATATCAACTTGTTTTTTCATTAACACTAGGCCGATCAACATAAAATAGGGGTAATCATTCTTTTTTTTTATTTTACATTGAAACAATTATTCATAAACCACTTCATGTATCTTGGAAGGTTCAACTTTAGATTACTGATCAATATATATAAGACCTACATATCCTGAAACAATACTTTCTCAATTTATCAATCTCATTGGGAAATCATAGTATGAAAAAACATACACAAAACCTTCCACGCCGGCTTTAAATCCTTCACTTGCTTATTCTAAATGGTAGAGGATCTAAATATGAATTTAGAAACCTAGTTTTTGTCTTATTAGGCATGAATCAACCAATGTATAACTAACATTTTGAAGGACCCCGGGACACCCTGAGAGGGGAGGGGTGAATCAGGGTGACCACTTTTTCTTTTAAAGTGATGGATCTTGTTCCCACGTTGGTAGGAACTTGTTGAACCTGTATGATGAAAATGATTAGAAAGAAAACATACACATGCACAGATAAGACACCGCCCTTTTTAATTGGTTCGCCACTAAGGGCTATGTCCAAGGAGCATACACCGACAGGTTGTCGGTCGTACCAAAATCCATTATGCTTCACTAGCTGGAGATTACAAAAGTTCGGGCATAGTCACTCTGTCCCAGGCTCACTGCCTTTACAAAGGTTCAAGAAGCTCACAGCTTCCCTCGGGTCACTCCCGTTGACTCCCCCTAGCTCACTGCCGTTGGTGAAGTCCCACTCAGTTTATAGAAGTGAAGGTCTCTTTAAAGGATAGACATGAAGTTCTGTGTCTCCTGTTCAGCATGAGACTTTGCTTGCATCAGAGTTCAGAGTTAATGCTCTTTTCAGTTGAATCCTCCTTTAGTGCAATGACTGAATGCACTAGATCCCCTTTCCTTGTTTGACTGAATCACAATCACTTGTGTGATTGCTCAATAAATGATGCTCTATCAAAGTCCAGATTTCATCCACTGATGAAAACTCCTTTTTCCCCTATACACTGGGCTGACAACCTCTGAAAGGGTCTTCACAAAGTACCCTACTTTGCACGGCTCCCAATTTTGGAAAGCTCAAGCAATTCTTAGCAGAGTACCTACCTTTTCGTGAAGCTCAATCGTGAAGCACTCTCGTGATTCTCTAGCCTTCGCAATGCTTTCATATCACGGAGCTCCTGCCTCTTCGCGAAGCTCACTAAGCCAACGCGGGGCACACGTCTTTCGCGGAGCTTGAATAGCCACCGCGAAGCTCCTCTTTCGCGAAGCACACTGCCTTCACGAGAGACCTTTGCGAACCGAGAGCAAAGGACATTCTCTGAAATTCTCTCTCCCTCTCTCGAGGGGGTCGACCTCTATTTATAGGCAATTCCACCGACCCTCGACCTTTCCACGCGAAGTCAACGCCACGTCATTTCAAATTGCGAAGCTCCAAAGATTCCACCAGAATTCTGTCCAAATCGCGAAGCACCACGGCACATTGCCGTTTGAGAAGCTTGACGTAGTCACGAAGAATCACCGTCAACATACCTTCGCGCCTTTGTCGCGAAGCTCCCTCACGAAGCCCTTCTTCGCCGCGATGCGCTTCAGCCTCTGCCGTTCGCGAAGCTTGACGTAATCGCAAAGAGTCACCGCCTCTATTCTTCTAGTCTTCGCGAAATCTAATCCATGCATCCCATATTCTCAAAACTCATTCCTTTTCCATATAAAAATATGATCTTCCTAGAAATCCACTCTTCACAATGCTCAGAAACTTCCAAATTTTGGACCCCAAAAATTTGGCAAACACTGCGAAACGGCGCCACCTTCACTACTGTTTTCTGCTTGAACAGTATGATCTCTTTGTTGGTACACATCCTGAACTTCCACTGAGGATTGACAACAAACACAAACCATATGCCAAATCATGCTTTGAAGACCCTGGTTCTAACACATTTTACTTCCCTTCATGAGGAAAAGAAAGAATCTCAACAAAATCCACTGATGAATCCATCACATATTTCCCATTTACAATTGACAACACAATATCCTATGTACCATAAGACTGAAAATAAATATTCCTCATGAACACATTTACCTCTTCCTCAAATAATAAACTAGATTTATTATCCTAAAAACAAACTCCAAACCTTGAACCTTAAGGACCTTCTTCAGTAGAACCATAGTGTTCTTTAACTAGCCCATATTGACCGCCTTCCCAATAATATCTCTACGTGGTAAACCAATTTAGTTTTCTTTCTTGGATAAAATATTGATTCCCTTATATATGTTCTTAGATTTTAATATGTAAAATATATTAAATCTGAATAAAAGTGACAGAAGCAAAATAAAATAAATTAAAATAGAAATTTAAACAAAAAATAATATAAATTATCTTCTTAAGACATAAAATAGGATCAATTTTAATAAAAACATAATAATATTTCAAAATAAATTAAAACAAAATGAATTAATTTAATTGATCCTTTTTAAATTAAATAAAATAATATAAAACTTTTAAATTAAAATAATCAAAATTATATTTTAATAAAATAAAAATGATCACATGTAAGGGTTTGAGTAAAAATATATACTAACGGATTCTTAGAAGAGATAAACTCTAGAGTAATACAAAATTTTTGACTCATCTAATGATGATCATATGTGAAAAAATTTGATGTTATTCCCTATACATGAGTACCCCTATGTTGATCCAACCCTAAATGAATATGGAGTTTTACAGGAGGAATCTCCTAACATATATGACCTTGGCATGAATCTCATTATTAGGTGTATTATATGTAAAACATTTTATGTAAGGAGTTTTCCATTTTCCAGAATATCACTCTCATTATATTTAAATCTCATTTAATTGAATCGGTGCCTTCTGAAACACATTGCATCAATTTAAATCAATATTGTGATTTATTTGTAAAAATACATTATTTAAAGTCAATAATTTTATAGATCAATTTTTTGTCCCCATTAATTACCTCAATTCAAAACCCTCTTATCGAAATCTTGGTGTTACAGAGGAACATTCTTGAGAAATTTTCTCCTTCACTAATTTTCTTGCACAAAATTGGAATTAAGGTTTGAATTTATTGAGAGGAGGATCACACTGAATTTCTTAATGTTGTAGGAAATGAATTAGATAGATCAATGTCTATGTGTTCAATGAATAGAATATAATGAAAAGTCTTATTAACTCAAACATTTTAGAAGCCATTAAAATTTTAAAAGTTATTTGAACTATTATTAAATTGTATTTTATGTGATAATTTATCATATATTCATTCAATATGCATTCATTCATCAATCTCAACAAACAGATCAAAAACATTCAACCATAATATATGACTTTTTTTCCCTGTTGAAAATATTTATTACCTTTCCTTCACAAATTAATACTTTAGTTTACATTAACACATTTTCTTATGTGAAAATATGAGAGTATAGACAACATGAATAATAGTTGAAAACTACATGTTTTCTATATATTTTAAATATTTGGAACATGATCAATATATGTATATTATTTTCTTAGTTACATATTTTTTGAATTTCTCATAACTTCATAATCTTGTTTCATGTACATTTGTTGTTCAAAAAAAATATATTCATTTAAATATCATTGGGTATATAGAATCATCATCTTCCATTTTTGGACATACTCTCCCTAGATTTCATCAAATTAAATTCCCCTTTTAACTAAACCTTATAACAAACTATTACATAATAATTTACATCTTCCTTTAACATTTATTTAGAGCTATATATTTGATTAATAAAAATTTTAGATCAAAGAACACATCTACTGAATTGCATTCCCTTAAAACTGAAGTCATTTTTAGAATCTTTGTAGCTAAAACAATTTTGATTGGATTTCATACAAACAATGAAATTCTATATATAACTTCACTATTGAACGAATGAATTATTATTCTTAAAAACTCAATTAAACCCATAACATCAAAATAAAATTATTTTTTATATAATTTTATATATATATTTTTTTTGTTAGTATTGTGCATCTGTTATCATTTTTAAATTATTTTTTGCATAATTTTTTTTCAAATACATGTTCTGAACATTATTTTATTTGAATACATGATGGGAATGACAAGAATGAAGTGTTCTAGTGTTTCATCGATCACAACAATAGATGATGATCCATCTGTATCCCTCCTTATAGCATATGAGATACTATCTGCTTTCCCCTGTACCATCTCCCCCTACACCATCTCTCACACACTCCGTGAGCATTCCATTACCTGCTCAGTCATCACAATCCCTTTTAGGATCCTAATGAGGTATGAAGTGGTTCCCCCCTTCAAGTTCTTCATAGGGATACTGAAGGTTGACTAATATAGGTTTCAATTTTAATACGAATAAATTTATTGATCTTTTTAATACTAACTACTTGTTCACAAATAATGTAAAGAATGAAAGTATATAGATAAATATGAAAAGTTACAATGTATGGAATCTGACAAGAGGGAAGATAGTTGTCCAATTTATTTCCTCTAGGGTCCCTATGGATGACGCCTAAAGATTACTTGGCCAAATTTTAGGCTGGATGGCCACAAAGCTGGTTTATATTCCTGTCACGACTGATTATTGGAGGCATATGACTATTAATTGGAAAAATGATGTCTTTGATTCTAAAATAAAGGAAATTTTAATACATTATGGTGTAATTTAATGTCATTTTGTTACTAAATTATAATATTTTTAAAATTAATTTATGTGTACAGATGTTATTCCACTTTACCGTTGTTGATGTGCTAGCACGAAACTAGGTTTTGAAAAATATGGGCATGAAATGGAAATACATTAAATGGATATTGTGGAGAAATGTGAATGACACTTCATTGACCACCCAATAGATGTATGACAACATAACTGATGGTATACCCGAAGAGAAATGAAATGTTATTGTTGACAAACATCATGATGAAAAGATGAGGGTATTTAGATATATATTACTATATTAATGATATTTTACATTTATACATGTATATGAAAAGGATATTCCATCAAATACATTACTATTAAATTACATTTTATTTATTTTAGGATCTTTCATGGAAGAATCCATCAAGTCAGGGTAATCAAGTAATCCCTCACAATGCTGGGTGAAATGGATTTTCTAGAAGATGATCAACTCTAGTAATATTTTCATTAGTTTAAATATTTATACGACAATATTATTTGATTAATGTATAATTTTTTTTATTTATCTTTGTTTAATATAGTTATTGAATTTAAGGCAGCTAGCATCCTGAACAAAAGTATGGTTAGACGTTCAAATAAATCTAATAGAGGTTTTGTTGACGAGTCTTCCAAATATGTTAGGATATGAACTCATTTTTCATTATAATAACTTATTATCTGTTTTCATTTTGTTAATATATATTGTTTAAAATATGACTGATATTTTATTTCTAGGTAAAAATTCATGAACTCTGAGATTCCAATCCCGCATAGTCCTACACAGTCTTCTAGGATGACCCAGTTAGTAATGTCCTTGGGAAGGAGCATCACGGTCGAGTGCATGGGATGGGTTTATGAATCATACCATCTGAGGTCTTTTTTAGGTCACCAGGAATTAAAGCTATATATATTACTAGTTTTAGTTAGTTCATACACCAGGATTCACTAAGAGAGATTTTTTCTCTACAAAACACTGTTTAGGAACAGGGGACTCAAATATCTACTTTTCAAAATGTGTTGATTGATTTATATCAGAAGATGACTGGATCTGTCTCTGGTGGTATTGTATCGGCTGGTGGTGAGCAGGTAAATCAAAAAAATTCAGAATCATTTTGTTTGAAAATATTATTGGTTTTAAAATTAAATATTAATATAAAACAATATTTTATTTTCTATATAATGTTAATATATGTGCCATTAGTAAGAAGTGGAGGTGGAGGTGGATAGGGTGACGAGTTATGTTCATCATAAAACATTAATTATTAGAGAGGTTTCTAGTAAAGGTATTTTTTCTGTATCATGTGTGGCACAGAATAGTCCCCACACATTTTCATGACCTAACATTTTTTTTATTTCTCATGTTTCCTTTTATGTTTTATAAACCCAGTCTTCCAAAGGAAATAGGAATATAAAATCCTTATGTTTTATTAATGGACATTTATATTTATGAATCATATAATAATATGTGTACAAAATTCTAGGTTGTTATATCTATGGTGTAGAGGATCAAGATGAGGTTTTTGGGGCTGTTTCTAAAATAATCATAGGTTATTCATAGAGATACTAGTTTCAACATAGTGGCTAATGGTAGAGTATTTAGTGTTTATACTTTTTTGGAATAGTTTCACCATGGAGAAAGGATATGTCCTAACCTATTCTTGATAAGATATGACAATTTGTGTATATACTTATTTAGTTTAGGGGTTTTAGTTGAAATTTTTTATTTTTAATGTTATTTAGTTTCATAGGCATATATGTTTACTACATGAATGTTTTAATGTGTGTTGTATTAAAAATTCATAGGTGTATAGGTTTACAGGCTATAATATTGATTGTATGGAGGTTTTAAGGCTATGTGATTAATGGATTCAGTGATTCTCATTAGAACATTATTGTTTCTAGGTTTCCAATTTTTTATGTATTAGGTTTAATGTTTTTCAAGATTGTAGGTTTTTACATTTCAAGATACGTATTTTTTTGTCTTTTTTGTTTTTATTAAACAATTTTTACATTTTTTAAGTAAATTTCTTATTTGATTTAATGTTATATGTTTCAATTTTTGTACATTTATAGTGTTCCATTTTTTACTTTTCATATTTTCATGTCTATAAGATGTTTTTCACATATTTTAATGTCATATGTTCACGTAAATTATAGTTAATCGAATTTCTAGAAATACCTTATCTAATTTTATTATTTTAAAATTTATAGATTTCATTTTTATTAAGGTTCATATTTTCAGGTTATGGGATTTAATATTTGATGATTTCTATTGTTTTAATTTGTGGGCTAATGGTGGGATGTTTGCACTTTTTTTCAATATGAAAGATTGTAATATTATGGGATTTTAAGAATGGATATATCATGATTAATGATGTCTAATGTAGAAGTATTATTTTATAGAGGTATGAGGATTCCATGTTGTCAGTATTATATGCTTTAGTTTTGTTTTTTACGAAATTAATAGTATTAATGATTGTTGGTTTAATGATTTATATTTTGAAATAATGCATGTTTGGAAGTTTAAAATCATCAGGATTACATGTTTTAATGTTTTCAGGGTAATAGTACTGGGGCTGCAGAATCAGAAACAATTTTTTTTTAAATCCACCATTAATGGAAGTTTAAACTACCTCTATTTAAATGGACCATATTTTGTGGTGGTTCAAACCACCGCTCTAATTTGGTATCTTACTATCAGTGGTTGTTAAAACAGATGCTACAGGCATGAGTATAATTTTAGTTGTGGTTTTTTTATTTAGTGGTGATTATTGTGATTTTTTTGTATCAGTGGGTTAAACCACCACTAAAAATTTCTTGTTTTCATTACCATTTCATTGTGGTTTAAGTGGTTTTCACAGCGTTTTTCTGAAGAAAAATGAAATTATTTTTAGTGGTGGTTTAAACTGCCACCAAAAAATATTTCATTTTTTTTAGAAACCCACTGCGAAAACCAAAATAATCGCTGAAAAATGCGTTCACTATGATGGCTACCAAAAAATGTTGCTAAATTGAAGAAACTGCTACGTATAGTAGGCCGGCACCTAATTTTTCGGAGATTTTATAAAACCACCACGATGAAGTGATTTTCTAGTAGTGTTTCACAAGGTTTATATACATAATTTCTAACTTTTAATGTCTAAAATTATTTTTCTCTAATTATATTTTAAATTTCATTTAAATTTAAATCATTCATGGGTCTTACAATTCAATGTTACAAAAGTGGTGAACATTTAATCTTATGGTCTCATCATATATCAAGATTTTTAATGATGTTGTTTCTGATAATAAAATATTATGATCCATCTCTCATGAAACTAACTAATTTTATTACCCCATATTTAGGTGATGATAATACATATTTTTGTATCATTTTCATGCCTTTATTTATATTAAATATCAAAAAAATTATTTAATAAATATCATATTAATACCTCTATTTAGTAGAAATTTTGTTTTTCTTCCAAAAAAATGTGTTCCAATAGTATTTCTAGTTTATTTTAATTTTATACAAATCAATTTATTAATGAAATTTTTACCTATGTTTTGAATTTTATATAATAAATTAAATGAATCTTGAATTCATTTTTTAAGCAATTATACTTTATATTTTACTTAAGATATAAAAGAATCTAGTTTTTTACATGTAAAAAATGAATAAAATTATTTCTCTTCATGAACAATAATTCAATTGAAGATTCATTTTCAATATTACAATGTAATTTTCAAATAAATGGATTTTAAAAATTGTTATGTTTTCAAGATTTATATTCAAAGTTGAAAGGATATTACCCTCAAGAAATATTCCATGTGATCATTATAAATCATTTTCCATCTAAGATTACATCCATTAATAATAATTATTATTTAATATGAATATGGTCCAATAATACCATTCCTATTTTTTCTTTGTGTTATTGATGATAATAATTATATGATTTTTAAAAAAACCTTTTTTTCTTTTCCATAAGTTATACCATATGAAAATGATTGTTAAACCCACTTGTTTTTATAGGATAAGATATAATGAAATGGTGAAATGATTATGAAACCATTATATTTTCATTATTTTAGTTTATAATGAAATTTTTTTAAATTCCATTTAATTCAATGTGTTATGATATCATGATTGTTTTATGATTGTGTGGAACACATACATTGTACTATTATTATGGGAAAGGTGGGACCTATATATCTATATAATGTATTGGGTAAATATTTATATCTCTCTGAATATACAAGGCTTGATCTGGGTGTGAACTTGGTTCAGTAACAGACTATTAATTCTATGAAGTTCCTGGGATTGAACCATGACTACTATAAATTTTTGCGGTGGGAACCCATTGCACTATGATATCCTTGGAAGTGATCCCTGAAAACTATTTAAATGATTTTCTATTCTTATCTATATGCCACAATTCCATTTATTATGATAATGTTATTCTCTTATGTGTCATGACATTTAATTTCATTTGGATTCATGTAATATAAAATAACAATATTTAATCCATGAATTATGATTATGATCATTGATATGTAGGGTATGGTTTTCAAATGTTATTGTCATATATTCATACATATATGTTCTTGTCCTAATTTTTAATCCCCCTTTTCTTACCCAAACTATGTATCTAAGATCACCTTTCATTTCTTTCCATTCCTCAGGTATGATGAAATATATTATGCATTATATTTTTATGAAGGGATATGGCTATGAAGAACATATTGGGAGATTATGTAGTTCACATATGAACATGTGTTTTTATCTTCCCATTGTTCCAAGGGAAATATACCTTTTACGATCCCTAGGCAAGTGTTTCTAAAGTATAATAAATGCTCATCTAATATATTTAATATACATGTATGAGATTTTTGAGTAATTATAGTTGATATGATATGAAATGTTTATTTAACCTTTCTAAACTATGATAGGAAATCTTTAGTTAGATCTCTAAGGAAATGACTATGGGTAAGTTTTAGGATGAGTCAGAGTATAGAAAAATGTTAAAGAATTTTGGTAAAGGATATAGTGGGTGGTTTCCAAGAAATTAAATTGTTTTTGGGATACTAAAATTGGATGTGTCTTTTGAAATGAGTTACCTATGGTTAATAACACTGAAATATGCGCACTAAGATGGAATCAATTATTACCTAGTACATGAAAATGGGTCATACTTCACACATGGTTTGACACTTCCGGGGGATATTCCTTGGAAATTTATAAAACCTTTATGAAAAAATCTTGATGGATTTAAATACATGATAATAATGAATTAACTTGTATATATTTGGTATCATTAATTAAAAATAATGTTTCATAATTTATAAATCATAAAAGTTATTCATCACGATTATGTGATCCTCCGCTATGATTATTGTTTCATAAATATTGTTTTTTGGTTTTTTCCAATTGATGGAACCTGAAGGAACCATGTTAAGGCTGAGTGTTATGGGTAATTCAATTATTATCCTCTTGAGTATCAAATTTTATGGTATTAAGGTTGTAAAATATTTTTTCATTGATCATACATCTTTTTAAATCGACGAATCAGGGAGAACTTCCAAACAAAAAAAGAGGGAATAATGATATTATGTTCCCTTCATTAGAAAACATCCACCTTTATTCAATGCGTATTATGATCCACTAGTTATTGAGTGATGGATTAGCACCACTAAAAATATATATTTCATTGTAATGTTTCTCGGACATTAAAATTCCATTTTGATTTTCTAACATTTGGTAGGTGAATAATATCAATGGTGGAATATTATCAATATTAAGTGAAAATATGATGAAAATGAATCCATGGATTGTGAAGAGTTTCATAACATTTTTTTCAATATTTAATTTCCTCATATTCATCATATGATTATGAAGAAGGATTTTCTTAAGATAAAGAAAAATAATGATGAAATAGTTTTTACCTATGAGGAATCATTTACAAGACATATCTTTTACACTTTTGGTATTATCCTCCAACCATAATGCAAGGTTGATCAATTCTTTTATGAAAAAAGCTATGTCTTTAAATGTAGTTATCTATAAGTAACATTAGTATTTATGAAGAGACTATTTTATGTCCTATCTAGATTGAAATGGAGTTTATTGTTATATATCAATATCATGGTTTGGATAGTAAGGGAAACATATATTTCAATGGATAATATAAAACCCATGGAGTTATGAGGTGGACATTTCTCTTATGATCAATCTATGGGAAGAAATAATGGATGAAATTAACTTTGGGGTACTTTTAAATTCATTAAATTTAAAAGGGATGATCATCATGAAATAAATATGGAATGTGAAGGGATGATGTTAACTAATTATTCAAATAGAGGGAATGCTCCACAGAATGTATGACACAAACTCTATTATTTTAAATAAAAGTATTATTGTCATTATGATATCCAATTGAAAAATCTAATTGTTAATGATCAATATCGACATAAAAAACCTATTAAGCTGAGATATAATGGTAAATATCAAGTGATCGCTATTTTTGGCAAGGGGTGTAAAAATGACATGGTAAATAGTATACTTACCATACACTCTAGTAATGCTAATGATTTATTTTAATCTGGATCTAACCGAAATTTAATAAGTGAATAATTTTATAAGGGTATCAATATTACACCAAAATTATTTGATATAAAATTTTCCATGAAAACCCATAATTGTATGATGATCACCTTTCATGTGTATGATTCTTATACAGTTAAATTTTGGGAGAATTTAATTCCTAAAAATATTTTCATTCTCACCTCGTTCAATTTTTTGTTACCATAATCATGTATTGGAATTATCTACATAAATTCCACATCAATTTCTAATAAAGGGATTTCATGTTTGATATCCTGAAACATCCAATGAAAATCTATTAGTGCAATGATAAAAAGTTGTCTTCTTATTCAAATCATATCTATTATATGGGTTTTCATTTTTATTTAAGAGGTTAATTTATCTATGACGGTTGTGGATAAACACATCATTGATGATATGACTATTATGTTGGTGTTTTTTTATATATTTTTAGAATAGAGTCATATAATTCCACCAAAATGTAATATTGAGTTCTCAACACAAATCATACATATATAGACACAATTTTCAATTACTCCCTGTATTTAACACCCCAATATTTCATAGTACGTTATTTCTTCAAAGTAATTCAATAACTTGCACTACACGCTACACCGAGTTCAAGCACACCACGAATTACCAAAATAGCCTTTCAAAAGTGGTTATGAATATTATTAACTAAATTTTGAACTTTATATAATCCTTATAATTTTAGAATCCATATTATGTGTTTCTTAGAAATAATGTAAGAACAAATTCATTTTTTTCAGATAAAAGAAGTATTTTTCAAAAAATGAAATTTTACTACATTTTAATCGAAAACCCTTTTTAAATCCAATATTACAAACTTTTATATATTCAATTTGACAAAATAAACTTCTTCTTTAGAATTAAAACATCTGAATTTAGTTTTAATAATTTTTTGGCATTTTTCTGATAACATTCATATTAGGGTGAATAGTTAAAAATGTTATATTTTAACTGAAAAGAAAGTTTTTTATCAAAATAATTTATAGTGTTAAATTATACATTTTAATGGTTTGGAAGTATAAATAGATTATATTTTTTACAATTTAATCCAATTCTGGTCATTATAAGTAATTTCAAATTGAAATTGGACATAAACAAGTGTCAATATTTCGATAGTTATTATTTTTTATAAATATGACTTTTGGTTTTGACAATGGGAATTAATTATAAATTAATTAATGAAACTTCTATGTTTTGAAATTGGAAAAATAAAATTCCTTTTTTAATTCATAATATCTTAATTATCTTAGGGTGAATTCTTTGTATTTTTCTGAAAACTTTTAATTTTTGATGAATTGTCAAAAACACTGCATTATTATTTAAAACCCACTTTTTTGTTAAATATTTATTTACTTTATTTAAATTTATTTTTAAGTAAAAATAGATACATAATAAAAATATTAGTTCAATTTAATTAATTGGAATCTTTTTTATAATAAAAATACATGTATAAACTTTTATTGACCTTTTTACCGTCTTTTACCCACCTTCTAGGAGCATTTGAAAATTTGTATAAAACATAATTTTACTGCATCAGTGAGTTAAATTTCAAAAATCTGAGAGTCTTTCTTAACCTTAGTAAGTAAAATTTGGGTTAATAAGATGAAAATATTTTTTGGTAAATTGTAACTTTTGACTTTTATTTACCACAATTAAAAGAAAATATGTTAATTAAGGGTAAAAATGTTATTATAATTACCTTAAAACATGTCTTTATTATATTGGATAAGTTTAATTCGAAAAAAAACATCCTTAGGAATAAAATTTTACCCTTTAGGTCCACTTGGATTAGATTAGGACATTTATTGTTATTTAATTTAAAGAAGAGTTAAAATGGTTAAATTCATGTTTTCATAACTAAAATATTTTAATATTGGGTTATACATAAGACAAATTTGACTATAAATATTCATTAATAATATAAAATTATTTACTACATAATTTTGTTTTATTTATAATTTTTATACATTAAATAATTTAATTTATTTATGACATAATGATGATGCAGTAATTACCTTATTAATAATTGATTAAACTAATTGATCTTATAAATATCCAAATAAATGTAATTTGAGACTTTTGATGAATTAAAATACTTTTATAGGTTAATATGACTTTTCAGGTTTTATTAGATAATTTTTTTTCAAAGTGATAATGTAGTTATGAATTTCACGAAAAAAAATTCCAAATAGTGTCAAAATTGACATAAATTAATTATTAAATCAAATACTATTTTATTGGTTGATATAAAATTCCTAAAATGATAAGGCTTGGCCAAAGGGATTAAATAATATTATATATGTCATTAATGAACCACTTGTGGTTATTTTGGATGTTTATAATAAGTTTATTAACCATATAGTGTAAGAATACAAGAAGACACGGTAAAAGTTAAATTATTTAACATTGAGTTAAATATAAAAGATATGGTTAAAATTGTAACCTAAACTTGTCTAAAACCTATTGATTGAGTGTATTTTGACCCATAACCACTTTATCTTCTAAATTAATCAATTCGGATCCATTATAAAAAGAATATGATTTTATTATAGAATAATATTTTAATCTTTTCCTAAGGTGCCCCTCACCCCTCTTATAAAATTGTACTCTCCCTTATATCAAATTCACATCTTCAAATCCATTTGGTAGGGCCAAACCCAGCACAAATATCCTCTAAATTTTCCACCCTTAATCCTAGAGGCCTTAAATTAGTCATAAAACCAACCTAAGAATCCCTTTTGATCAAATCAAAAGGAATAACCCAAAGAAGAGGTAAATATTTCATCACCGCTTTCATGTTCTTTTCTTCATCCACTTCTTATTTCTTTGTTGTTTCCATACTAAAATAATAACTCCAGTATATTATATATACTATGATGTTATAATAAATATGGTACTACCATATTCAATATTCTATCCATCCTTTGAATGAAAAGTCACCATATGTGCGTACGTACGGCTTACCGTCTCCACGTTGTTGTGAAGTTGTTATTCAATACATTATTATTTGGATGGGTATAGTATTGATGTATAATTTATGTAAATAATAAATAATACCTGATTATGATTCTGTATATATGATATAACATCCAATTATATATGATTTTAATATCAAAATAATGATATCGTTTCTCGTGCGTACGTACGGATTATCGTCTCCACGAACGCGATGAGATTCATTCAGCATCGTAACCATTCAAGACTAATTTTCATTTGATGATTAAAAATAATTTTTAAAGACTTGATATCATTCTGGATATGAATAAGAAACATCCCATCCATAACAAACATGACCCATGTGACAAAGAATATAAAGGAATCTGAATCAGTTAACACTCGAAATGACGATAATACTAAAATACCATTAACAATGCATTTTTAGAAGATCATATATGATATCATAATTATGTATATGGTTTTTTTATAATTTAATAAAAATGATTTAACTATTATATGGGAGGTTAACGTACACTCAACCAAGGAAAAGTAAAACGTAATGCTTAATTACACAATCTCTTCATTATCAAAGATTGTTTATACGTAATTATCTACTAGGACCTCTTTATCATCCATGTTCGTGTTCTCTTAAATATATATTTCAAAACATTTTTACTATTTACTAGACTATGGTGTAAAGTCATTTATTCCCTTTTCTTACCTTTTATAATATTTTTATAATGGAATCTTTCCATCATTTTCCAAACAAGGTACTTTATGATTTTTTTGACAAAATTAATTTAAGAATGTTTTTTTAACTTATACGGTGGGTGCAGCTATTTTTCACCGTTATAACATCATCAAATCTTCCCTTACAATCTTATAAAAATATTTTCAAAATAAATTTTTTCTTTATAATTATGTGACTCTTAAATGATTTCAAAATATAAATATATGTTTCTCTCAAATTTTTTTGATTTCATCTATGTCAACATCCTTTGATACATTTTACGCGTGTTTGATGTTGATTTATTATAATAAAAATCTTACATATTTTATTGAAGGTTTTGTGATATGTTTGACTATGGATGAGTTATTTTTAGTCCATTCAAGGTTTATGGTTAAAGTATTTACATTTCATATGCTAGTTTTAATATGAATTTTTATGTTATATTTCGACCTTTTCGTAAGATGAATGTATTAGACTAGTATATTTGGGGTTGGGGACTGGTAAAAGTAAGCCCTCTGTTTTGGGGTTTGGTTACATCAGTCCCTCCGGGTTGGAGTCTGGTTACAGAGGTTCTTTAGGATGGAGTCTAGTTATAGAGGCTCTCTGGGTTAGAGACCGGTTACAGAGGCTCTTCGGGTTGGGGTCTTGTTACAGTTATCCCCTAGGTCCTGGCATGAGGCCTTGAAAAAGAAATTAGTCTCTAGTACTATACGTTCCATCATTATGAAATTAGTTATTAGATGTGGTTATTCGACTAGTATAATATCCTTGTTCATGTTTATATGGTAATTTTTTATTTATTTTTCCCATATTATGTTTATTTTTATGTTTAAAATGTTGTTGTTTTAATAACACATCTTGCCTTAAAAGATTATAGCTTCCGCTAAATTATTTACCCTTATTGATTATCTGAGCACACCCCTTTCTTATGTTTTATTTTCCTAGGATCTCATGAAGTGTTTTATGTTTATGAAGTAGGGATAATCTAAGAGCTCAATGGAATTCTCAAAGGATTTTTTTTACTGTATGTTAGAAAGTGTAATGTAACGTTCATGTATGTAATATATTTTCCAAGACATCTAAACTGGTCAGTATTTCGGGCCTTGTTTCCTTGTAATCATTCCAATGTATTAAAATAATGCACTGACTTTGGGAATCTAGGGTTAGGGTGTTACAGTTGGTATCAGAGGAAGATTATAAATAAACTTGGAAACTATATTTAGATAAAATCTATTTATAGCACATTACCCTAAGATAGACTTTTAGGATCAGTATAGAAGAACTTCCTAGAATTTTGGTAATGTAGAGATTTTGTGAGTTTTCCAAGAAAATAAATCCCTGACTGGATATGACCAGGTAGAGGCGGATCTGGCACGGATTTACCTAGGGTTAAAACCCGAAAACACCTCTTTTAGCTAGACTCAAATGGGAATTGGTGCACAACAATGGGCCTTGTTGCACTCTTGGTTACGACAATCCTCGGGGATATGCTTAGGATAATTCTCATTTTCATTACAAATCATTATGAAGGATTTATGAGCATATACCTCCCCAATAAAAATATTTTTCTGATTATGGAATATATCTATAAATTTTTCAATTTATGTTAGGTATTTTACAAGTTTGGAATTATTCATTAGGATTCATAAACTAACCTATTGTATGTCATTTCATGGAAATGGTTCCCAATAAAAGGAATGAGAACTATAGAAATACGTATGATCCAAAGTGTAAAAAGGATCATATCATTCATGGTATTAAGCCAACATTTATAAGGGTAATAGTCTCCAATGTATTATCAACATATGAAGAAATAATATCATGTGTTAATAAGATATGTAAATAATTTTCTGATTCTTATGGCTTTGAAGGGAAGTAAGATAAGAAAAGAATGGTAGAGTGAAATATGGATAAAGGGAAGAGGGGAAAGAAGGATTTTCCCATATGTGGTAAATGTTGAAATAATCACCTTGGTAAATGCTTGAAGGGAATGGGAGTTTGTTATAAGTGTGGAGAAAAAGGACACCAAGTACGTGACTGTAAGGGTAATAAAAATGTTTCTAATGTAAAATGGTTCATCTGAAAGGCATTGGGACACGACGCAAATCAATGTCCCATTCATCAGAGTATACCACAAATGATTCTATTAGATAATAATCAAGTCATGATACAACCTCAGATGAATAGGAATGACTAGTGTTCTTATGTTGTTATTATAGAATTATTTAATTTGAGTGTTGTGTCAACAATATACTGGTTATATGAATTTTGGAGATAAATAAAATTGTACCGTAGTACTATTTTATTGAAGATTTAAGATTATATGGTTCTATGAAAAGTGACTTAACAGTAAGCTACACTTTTTGGAAAATATATGGTTGAAGGAAAGGTAATCCTTAATATGGTCCTAATAATGAGGTAGTGATTTTGGAATAAGATATGGTTGATTTGGAAAAAATATATTGAATATTCATGACTTCCTTGGAATTGATTAAAAGTTTGTTTTTTCATCATTGTTGGAGTATTCAAATTTTTTGGATTTAAGTAATATATCTAGTATTATGTAAAAGATAAGGGAGCATGAATGTAATTAATAAGGTTTTATGGTAATTCAGGGTGTTACCATATTTGAATATAAAACATGATAAAGGTGTTCACATGTTATTACGGGGAAAAAAGATCTTCATTGTGTTTAACTTCCTTATATATTTTGGACTGTTATTTTGGATAGAAGTATTTTTGGATAAGTCTAAAGGTCGGAATAGATTAAGTTTGAAATTGGCCACTTTTGTTAAGGTTATTTTTAGATTGTTATAAAAAGGACAACACGTAGACCGTGTGACAATCCGTCAAATCAAACAAAGCTGTGGGAATCGAACCCACGACCATAGTGTGGTTGGGATTTATCACCGACCACTGGACTGTGTGAAGTCCCTGGATTGAATAATCTAGTTTTTTTAAAGGGTCTGATAGGTGAATTATAAATTCATTATTTTTGAAACCCTATACGATTAGGATAAGTAAAATATTTTTTTGAAATATTTTGGAGTGAAAGATGAGTTTGTGGTAGGAATTAGTTGAAGGATGAAACTATACTTGTCAAGTGTATATATATATATATATATTTATTTATAATTTTTTAACCTCTTATTAAGAGTAAATTTTATTAACCCAATTTCCGATGTGGGTTTTCCTACAAAAGTATTTTCTATTTTCAACCATTTATTTTTGACGAAAATTTTCAAATTATGAGGACGCAATTAATTGAAGGAGGTAAAATGTAACACCCCGTGATTTCATAATACATTATTTCTTCAAAGTAATTCAATAACTTGCACTATAGGCAACACGGAGTTCAAGCACACCATGACATACCAAAATATCCATTGAAAAGCAGTTTGGAATAGTATTATCTGGATTTTGAACTTTTTATAATTATTATAATTTTAGAATCAATATTATGAGTTTTTTAGACATAATGTAAGAATAAATTCATTTTTTTCAGATAAAAGAAGTATTTTTCAAAAAATTCAATTTTACCACCTTTTAATGGAGAGAAATTTTTAAATACAGTATTTGAAACATTTATATATTCAATTTGATAAAATAAACATCTTCTTTAGAATCGGTACATAAGAATTTAGTTTCGATAATTTTTTGGTGTTTTTCTGATAACTTTCATATTTGGGTGAATAGTGAAAATGTAATATTTTAACTGAAAACAACTTTTTTAATAAAAATAATATATAGTGTTAAATTATACATTTTAATGGTTTGTATGTAAAAATATATTATATTTTTACCATTTAATCCACTATTGTACATTGTATGTAATTTCACTTTGAAATTATACATAAACAAGTGTCAATCTTTTGAAAGTTATTATTTCTTAAAAATATGCCTTTTGGTTTTGACAATGGGAATTAATTTTAAATTAATTAATAAAAATTACATGATTTTAAATTGGTAAAATATGATTCATTTTTGAATTTGTAATATCAAAATTACCATAGGGATAATTTTTGGTATTTTTCTGAAAACATTGAATTTTTGATGAATGGTGAAAAACACTATATTATTGTTTAAAACACACTTTTTCTTTAAATATTTAATTATTTTGTTTAAATTTATTTTAAGTAAAAATATATAAATAAAAACTATATTATTTCAATGTAATTCATTGGAATCATTTTTATTACAAAATTAGATGTATAAAACATTATTGAACTTTTTACCGTCTTTTACCCACCTTCTATGAGCATTTGAAATTTTTTATAAAACATAATTTTACTAATTTTCTGAGTTAAATTTTAAAATTCCAAGAGACATGGTCAACCTCAACTAGTAAATTCTGTTTCAATAAGATGAATATAGTTTTTGGTGAATTGTAACTTTTGACTTAATTTTACAACATTTAAAAGTAAATAGGGTAATTAAGGGTAAAAATGATATTATAATTATCTTAACACATGTCCTAATTCTATTATATAAAAGTTTAATTATACCAAAAAAAACCTTAATAATAAAATATTACCCCTTAGGTCCACTTAGATTAGATTAGGACATTTATTATTATTTAATTTAAAGAATAGTTAAAAGTGTTAAAATTCATGTTTTCATTACTAAAACATTTTAATATAGGGTTATACATAAGATAAATTCAAAAATAAAGATTAATTAGAAATATAATAAGATTTAATACATAATGGTATTTTATTTATAATTTTTATTCATTAAATAATTTAATTTATTTATGACACAATGATGATGCAGTAATTACCTTATTAAAGAATGATTAAAATAATTGATATTATAAATATCCAAATGAACTTAATTTGAGACTTTTAATGAATTCAAATAATTATTTATCTTCATATGACATGTTATGGTTTATTAGATAATTTTTATTCGAAGTGATAAGTTTTTAATGAATTTCAAAAAAATGAAATACCAAATAGTGTCAAAATTGACATTAATTAATTTTTAAAATAAATACTATATTATTGGTTGATATAATATTCCTAAAAGTCTAAGGCTTAGTAAAAGGGGTCAAATAGTATTATATATGTCATTAATGAACTACTTGAGGTTCTTTTGGATGTTTATAGTATGTTTATTAACCATATTGTGTAAGAATACAAGAAGACATGATAAAAGTTAAATTATTTAACTGAGAGATAAATCTAAAAGATAATGTTAAAATGGTAACCTAAACTTATCTAAAACCTATTGGTTGAGAGTATTTAGACCCATCCCCACATTATCTTCTAAATAAATCAATTTGGAGACATTATAAATAGAATATTATTTTATTATAAAATATTATTTCAATCTTTTCCTAAGGTGCCCCACAACCCTCTTATTAAAGGGAACTCCACCTTCTCACAAATTCAAGCCTTAAAATACATTTGGCTTAGCCAATCCCTGACCAAATATCCTCTCAGCTATCCTACCTTCATCCTAGAGGCCTTCTTTTAGTTATAAATACAAACTAAGGACCCCTTTTGATCAAATCAAAAGAAAGAACCTCAAGAAGAGGTAAATATTTCATCACCTCTTTCAAGTTCTTTTCTTCTTCCACATCTTCTTTCCTTTTTGTTTCCATTATAATATAATAACTCCAGTACCTTCTATATACTGTGATATTATTATATATATGGTACAACCATATTCATTAGTCTATCCATCCTTAGAATTACATGTCATCATACATGTGTACGTACAGCTTACCATCTCCATGTCGTGGTGTAGTTGTTATTCAATACATTATTATTTGGATGGGTATAATATTGATGTATAATTTATGTAAATAATAAATTCAACCTGATTATGATTATGTATATATTATATACCATAAAAGTATTTAAAATTTTAGTATAAAATAATGATATTGTCGCTCGTGCGTACGTACGGATTACCGTCTCCACGAACGCGATGAGATTATTTCCCCATCGTAACCATTCAAGACTAATTTTCATTTGATGAATAAAAATAATGTATAAATACTTGATATCATTTTGGATATGAATAAGAAACATCTCATCCATAACAAACATGACTCACGTAACAATGAATATAAAGGATATCGAATTATTTAACACTCGAAATGACAATAATACTAAAATACCATTAACAAATCATTAATAGAAGATCATATATGATATCATAATTATGTATATGGTTTTTGTATAATTTAATAACAATGATTTAACTATTATACAGGATGTTAACATACCCTTGACCAAGGAAAAGTAAAAGTTAAGGGTTAATTACACAATCTTCTCATTATTTGAGATTGTTTATACGTAATTATCTACTTGGACCTCTTTATCATCCATATCTGTGTTTTCTTAGAAATGTATTTAAAAACATGTTTACTATTTACTAGACTATGGGATAAAGTCATTTATACCCTTGTTTTAATTTTTATAAGATGTTTATAAAGGAATCTTTCCATCCTTTTCCAAACAAGGTACTTTATGACCTTTCCAAAAAATTTAATGTAAGAATGTTTTTTTAACTTATAATGTGGGTGTGGCTATTTTTCGTCATTATAAAATCGTCAAATATTCCCTTACAAGATTATAAATATATTTTCAAAATATATTTTTTCTTTATAATTATGTAACTCATAAATGATTTCAAAATATAAAGAATATTTCTCTCAAATAGTTTTGATTTCATCTATGTCCATATCCTTTGATTAATTTTACGCTTTTTTGAAGTTGATTTATTATGATACAAATATTACATATTATATTGAAGGTTTATTGATATGTTTCACTGTGGGTGAGTTATTCTTATTCCATTCATAGTATAGGGTTAAATTATTGACATTTTGTATTCTAGTTTTAATATGAATGTTTATGTTATATTTCAACCTTTTATTAAATGAATGTATTAGACTAGTATGTTCTATGTTGGGGACCGGTAAAAGTAAGCCCCCCCCCCACCCGAGTTGGGGTCTGGTTACAGTAGACCCTCTGGGTTGGTGTTCGGTTATAGAGGCTCCACGGGTTGGAGCCCAGTTATAGAGGCTCTCTGGGTTGGAGTCTCGTAACAGAGGCTCTGCGGGTTGGGGTCCAGTTACAGTTATCCCCTAGGACCTGGCACAAGGCCTTGACATAGAAATTAAAGTCCGAAACTATACATTCCCTCATTATGAAATTATTTATTACATGTGATTATTCAATTATTAGAATATCCCTATGCATGTTTATATGTTAATTTTTGATTTATTTTTTCCATATTATGTTCAAGTTTACGTTTAAAAGGCTATTGTTTTTATTCCACATCTTGCCTTAAAAGTTTATAGCTTCCGCTAAATTATTTACCCTTACTGATCATCTGAGCTCACCCATTTCTTATGTTTCATTTTCCTAGGATCCCATGAAGTGTTTTATGTTTGATATGTAGGATTAAGCTAAGGGAACAATGGAATTATCAAAGGATTATTTTTTTGTTGTATGTTATAAAGTTTAATGTGACGTTCATGTATGTAATCTATTTTCCTAGACTACTAAACTGGTTGGTCATTCAGGAATTGATTCCTTGTAATCATGCCAATTTATTAAAATAATGCATCGACTCTGGAAATCTAGGGTCGGGGCATTACACTATAGAATAGAAATGATTGAATTTTATAAATTTATAATAAAAAAACCATAGAACATTGAAAAATGGTTCTCTCATCCAAGTGTGTCACCCATAGTAGAGATGAGTTTTTAATCTATAGTGATGTATCAATGAAGGTATTGAGATGTGTTATTCTCCAGAATTAAATGGTTAGAGATTATGACTGTATAAATTTTATTTTTCATGAAAAAAATTACCCAAATCATAATTTGGAGTTTTTTCTAGTAATTTTTTCATCAATGAAATTGAGAAATTATATTAATAGTGAAAAGGGTGAAATATATGCCTATAAAAATAGTTTAAATTATATAAATTCACACAAAAGGGGTATAATATGAACCAGAGAAGATGGTTAGTGCTGAATAATGATTAGTACAACTCAATACATTTCTACCCTAGGAAATCGAACAAGGTGGCAAATTACTTGATTTTAGGGGATCATTCTAGATAATACATGATAAGGATCACAATAGATCAAATATTTCTAGATTTTCAAATTATTTATCAAGAAATCTAAAATAAATGGAATTAATATTATCTTAATAAATTTAATGTTCAACTATCTACCCATGTGAAGATTAAAGAGGCATAAAATGAAGATATATAGCTACAAACGAAAGTTAGAAAATTACACGAGTTTAACCATGATTATGATGGATTTATAAGGTTTAAGAACCATGTACATGTTCCATCCATACTATATTTTAAGAAGGAGTTGTATGAGGAATCTCATAGTTATTCATTATCTATTTATAATTGATGTATTAAAATATAGAGTTATTTTAAACAGTACTTTTTGGGGGATGGTTGGAAGAGAGATATCATAGGGTTTGTATCTTGGTACTTGGTATGTGAGTTAGATTTAGATGAGTGAAAAAATATAAGGGGATGTTGAGTTCATTTACTATACCAGAATGGAAATGGGAGAACATAACCATGGATTTTTTCTTCAGGATCCCTAAAAAATCAAAATAGAATAATGATATATAGGTTGTTGTCAATCTCTTTACACTATCAACAAAAATCATTTATATTATAAAATATTTCGCGTAGTAACGTATTTACTAGATATACATTAAAGAAAATGTTTAGGATTCATTTAGTATGAAATTCAATTGTATCTTTTCTAGACATGGGGTTTACCTTAAGGTTTTAGAAAAGAATTCCACAATCACTTAATATAGTGTTTTCTTTCAGAACATCATATCATACACGTCCTCATAGTCAGTCTGAGACAAAAATACAAACCCTATATGATGTTCTAATATCTTGTTATGTGGATTTCAAAGGCTGTTTGGTTCTACACCTCCCTTTAGTTGAGTTTTCATGTATTAATATTTTTCACTCATGAAATCAAATAGACCCTTATGAATCCCTCTATGTGATGATGTTTATAATTCCAACATTATGGAATGAATAAAGTGAAATATATATTTTCAGACCTAAGAATACTGCATATGTATTAGGGAAGGTTTGATCCATTCTAAAACACATCAAGTAAGACCAGATTCAATAAAAATGTTATCTTGACAATTTCCTTTGTAATTTATAATTTAAAGTTAAAAACTATATCTTCATATGAATTAATATATAATATGAGTCATTGAGTCTCTTGAAGAAGGGAAAACTAATCTTTATTTATATCATTCCCTTAGAAATTTTTTATCGAATTGGGATGGTATCCTATCAGTTGGAACTTCCACCAAACCTCTATCAAGTCAATGATGTGTTCTGTGTATCTATCTTGAGGAAGTAAATACATGATCCTTCATATGTACTAAAAATAGATGTAATAGAACTGAATTAGATTATTTATAATGAGGAACATTAGGTAAATATTGTTGATTGTAGAGATAAAATTCTACGAAACAAGACTACTCCCATAGTCAATGATTTGTGGAAAACCCTTTTTTGGTAATGCTACCTTGGAATTTGAGGAAATGAGGAGGTAGAAGTGTCTTAATATTTTTATATTTAGGTGATGAATTTCTAGGGGGATATAAATTTTAAGGGGGTATAATGTAACACCAAGATATTTTATAAATTATAAATTATTTTAAACAAAATATATTAATTTGATAGCTTGCGTAACAGGAAACACCATGTTATAACTAAATATGATATATTATTAAAATTATAATATTAATGCGACCATATAAACTAGTCATTAAACATAGTGATAGTAATAGTAATTAGTAATTTTAAATATTATTTATAATTATTTTATATAATTAAATCATATTAATAAAAAAATTCCATAAATTTTAGAAAAGACTTCACATGTTTTAGAAATTCTATTTTCTAGAATAAAGTGTCCTTATTTTTCTATGAAACAAAATAAAAAAATAATTTCAAAACAAAAAAAAATAAATTTATAAAATAAATAAAAAATTTAAATCTTCAAGTCAAAATTATCTTTAGGTGAATTTATATATTTTTTCTGAAAATATTTAATTTTCAATGAATAGTTAATAATACATTATTTTATTGAAAATTGACTATTCATTTATAGAATTTATAAGAATAATTTAATCTGTAAATTTGATTAAAATTATCATTAAATTAATTATAAATATATTATTATAATTTAATTCATTTTAATAATTTTCAAATTCAATTTCTATATAAAAACATTGTAATATTTTGAACACTTTCTCTTGGAAGACTTCTTTGCATCAATGAATCTTACTTTAAATTAAACATTTTCACTTAAGTGAATAGAATTTATGAAAATTTATTAAATAAATGGAATCATAATAATTGTTATTACCTAATAAGCTAAACATTATTTTTAACTTTAATAATTTGTAAAATAGTAAAAATAATATATCGTGGTTAAGGTAAAACTTGTTTTACAACGAGGTAAATTTAAATTGATAATGGTTAAAAATGAAGTAAATATTTTGAAACCCAATTGGATGGATATATTTACTCCTTATCTATTTTATAATCTGGAATAGTCTATATATATCCCTTTTCGATGAGAAAGAAATGAGTAGATTATTTCCTTTTAAAAATATTACAACTGTGCCAGTCACCTGTTTTATAAAAGGACACCCCCTACGCTCTTATCCACAAACCTAAAAAATGGATTAGATAATACCTATAAAAATAAATTCCTTACTATGTTATTCAAATAATTTAAGCCTTATTTTTCCCAAATCAATCCTAAGAATTCTTATAGTGAAAACTATAAGAAGTTGTCCAAAAAAATTGGTAACACCCTTAATTGATCATTTTTTTATATTTTTTCTTAAAAATACTTAAATTCATTTCCAAAAAATTATGATATAATAAAATAATAACCCTAAATATAATTATATTTTTTTATGTTATGTAATTTAACAAAAAAAATCTCCTCTTCCATCTAACGGGACCCAAAATAATAATTTGTTTGTACGGCGGACTACCTCCTCATGAATAGAGGTTATTCATTTTACATCACCACATCTCAAGGCCCGATATAATGTTGAATTAAATGATTATATAACATATATATGATATTATTATACTTATGGAATTATTATATCACATTCACTAGCATACTTTATATTCTATGGGAATACGATAACATTGATCGTGTGTATAACAGACTATTGACTCGTGAGGAGATGTAATTAATTTAGGAAATACATGAAGTGTAATAAATAATAGTTTAATAAAAATATGTCATATATATGACATAGTTTTCTTTAATGTTAATATATTATTAATCATTATTTCTATTAATTTCTATAAATAATGTAAACAATGTTCATGCGTACGTATAGCCTACCATTACCATAAATAGTGTATTTCATTTACTATCTCCAAATCTTATGGATTTCAATAAAAAAAATATATTTAATATATATAAAATTTATATATATTATAATATTATGAAGATAATATAACCATTATCAATGTAATAGTACCAAAAATAAAAACTAAAAATAGACACGAAAACAAATTTGTAATTGCCTGAATGTTGACTTTAACAAGGAATTGCTAATAAAATTTTCATAAAAGGGAATAAAAAAATCATATATGGTTATATATATATATATACTTATTTATTTATGGCTCTGTAATATATGTATAATAATATTATAAGTATTATTTTTTATGATTGAACATTTATGATGGATGTCGATACTTAATGTTAGGGATTTCCTTCTCACTGTTACATTTTCTGAGTCACATTCCATATTCACCACATGTTTAATTTATTTTTTGTATATAGTGCCCATGATTTTATTTTATGATTATTATCCTAAAATTTAATGTTATTTATATATCCATATTAGGATCTGTCTTTCTTTTATTTTTTGTTCAAAACATACCAAAGCGGTTAGGGTATTATTGTCTCAATTTTCATTCTTAGAGACATATGTTATGTTATGAACCTATATTGTTTTATAAGGTTTATATACATCCAAATATAAATTTAATTTCATGACTTTACTTCTTTTCAAGATATTTTATGTTTCAATTATTTTTATTCCTTCATGGGTCTTATAATTAAAAATTACCAATGTGGTAATGAATTTTTGTTACAATTTAATCATTTAAAAGGATTATGTATGATTATGATTCTTATGATAATATATTATGATCCATATCTCAAGAAAATAATTAATTTTCTTACAATTTGGTTATTTAATGGTAATAAAAGTTTAAAATTAATTTTCTCTCTTCATATTCTCTAGAGTTTAAAAGACTTGTTTTTCTAAAAAATCATCCATAATTCTCTATTTTATTAAGAACTCACTTTTCTTCCAAACCCATTTTTTCTAAAAATGTTTTATTTTCTAAAATTAAAACAATGATTTTTAATAAACAATTTACCCATTTTTGTAATTTTTACAAAATAATATGAAATAAATTTTTATTGTTTTACAAATCAATGTCGGTTTTTATTTTAAGAAATATTTCTATGAATCTTTTTTAACATGTATGTAATGATTAAAATTGTCCGCAATAATGAAAGTAAACTACATTGAATATACCTACATAATATTATAATTTTATTTTAAAATAAAATTATTCTGAATATGTATTATGCTTTAAATTATTATTCAATGTGGAATGTATAGTTTATAAAAAAGGTCCAAGTTATCTTTCAAAATAGTCTTCCTTCTAAAAAGAAATCCATTGATTATACTTACTATTAACAAGGGATATTATCCAAGTATACCATTATTATTATTTCTATGTATGGTTTATGTTTCCAATGAAAATATTTTAATGAAACCCCTTTCTCATCCACGGGTTATATCACGGTAAAATTATTATAAACTCAAATAATTTTCATGGGTTACGCGATTATGAAATGATGAAATGATTATAAAACTTGTATTTTTATAAAGGTTTTTTTATGATGAAATGATGAAATGATATTTTTCTAAAACATAATTAATTTCATGGATTATGATATAAAGGTTGTTTTATGATTTTGTGGAATACATATGTACTATTTTTATTACATGATAAGTGAGACCAATATCTCCCACCAAAACATTAGGTAATGATTTATATCACATGGGATAGATATGAATGAAATGGGGAGTGAACCTGATTTAGTATGAAAATTTGTATGTATGGATGGTCTTGGGAGTGAACCATGAAAATTTTGATGGTTGGTTGAGTAAACTTGTTCCACAATGATATTGTTGACAGCGAGCCTTGATAATAAGGGAATTGATTTTCCATGCTTAAATGTATGAGAATTTTTAATGTATTCATCCAATTTTATTGTCCCCTGGATCATGTAATTATATTTACTTGTTTTTCATGTCTTATAAACTACAAATATTTATTCCATAACACAATATTAATACATTTGATAAGAAGGTTATGGTTCTCAATTGATATGATCATGTTCTCCTGCCCCTATGTTCATGTTATTCTTATGTGTATCCCTTTTTTACTCTTACATATCATATGAGATCAATTTTTTTGTATCCCCGTGTTATGAGGAAATATATTTTGTATGATAAATATATTAAGGGTTCTAGTGGTGAATAACATAGTGGGAGCATATGTAGTTCAAAAATGAATTGTGTATGATTCCATGTTTACTAAGTAACAAAACATTTATGTTACATAGTCATGTGTTACATTAATATAATTTATGTTTATAAAAAAGATCAAATATCTATGTATGAGATTTATAGGTCTTTATGTTGGTTGATTCAGTTTGGTCCAAAGGGGATTATATCTTTACATCAGGGAATAAATTCCTTGGTTTCTATACTTGGAGATCCCCTATCTATTGGTTGTGGTAGTTTTTTTGTCTTGGGGATGTGTGAGTGATTAAAGGGTTAAGAAATTTTTATGTGAAATATAGAAGGATTCTAGTTATGGTTTATTTTATATAAATTTTCATTTGGATAGAATTTTTGGATAGTGGTGGTGTATCTTATGTGACGTGATCCATGAGAGGTATCTCAAGGGATGGTTTTTTACCTTTTCCCTCACTACTTCTGGGTTGATTTGGATTTACAGGGGAGAGAATAATATTATATCTATCTGATTTTACATGTTGAACCATACCTCCTAATAAATTTTGGGAAATATAGTCATAGTGTTTTCCAAAGAAGGTCCCAAGGAGTTTGTTGGTGTTTTTCATGAAAACTATGTGTTTTAGTGGAAAAAGGTAGATCCTGATGGTAGATCCCAAATGCTATTTCAGATGTTAAATCATTATTGTAGATCTATAGGGTAAGAGTATTAGTCTAGTTGTAGTCTTTGATGGTATATTCTTATGGTAGCTTCAGACAACACCATCTTGATTTAGTATACTTATTCTGGAGGTAGCACATACTAGTTACATCTAGTGTAAGATCCTTGTAGTAGTAGACTTAGTATTAAGGTTTCTATTTGTGGTAGATCCAGGGGTAGTAGAATTTGTTTAGTAGAATCATATAGAATTATATTCTGGTGTTATATTTTGGTTCTAGTAGTCTTAATTTAGTGTACTATTCTAGTGGTAGCTTCAAGTAGTAGGTTCTAATGATAGATTCTAGTAGTAGCTTCTCATAGGAGATTTTGGTGTTAGTAGAATTAGTCTGGTAGTAGCTTCTCATGGTGGCTTCTGATAATATATCATGATGATATCTTCTGGAGATGGATCTTGACAATATTATTTTATTGTAGCTCCAAATAGTAGCACCTAGCAGTATCTCTAGATGGAAGATCCCAATAGTGTTACCTAGTAATTGTTTTTTTTTCATTTTTCCAGAATTTATAGTTTTTACCTTTTATGTTTTATTAAAATAAAATCATTTTAAGTCCTTATTTAAGGATTCTATGTGGTGTTTTAATTTAGTTTTTTATATCATCTAATTCATAAATGTATTAAGAATTTAAATGGGTCTTATGTGGGGAATTTATTGATATCTTTATTAGTGTAAAATTAATATCATATATGTAATCTAAAATCAAGATGGTTTCCTAACAATTGATTATAAAATGAATATCATAACTATAATATTTATTCAATACTATCTCTAAATACTGGATTTCAAAATATTTTCCTTTTGATTCATTAAACCCAATTATTGTTGTTTGTTCATGTTCTTCATGTTAGTTGATTCACACTATATGTGAAACCCCTATTATTGGTGAAATGAATTATTTGAATATTCTTTCATCCACATAATGGGATCCCTTTTTCTCATAAAATATATCATGTGATATGGGTTTATGATTTTTTATCATCAGGAATATTTTTTAATCCATCTTAAAAAAGATAAATTAATCAATTTAATTTAATTAAAGGGGAAGGGAAATTAAATCACAAGACTTTAGTATATGATTATTGATATTTGGAATTGTATGGGCTAATGACAACTAAAAATCATGGTATTTGGGGACTGTATTACCGATATAGTTTTTTTGGTCTGGGAACCCCCACTACAAAAAAAATTCTTTGGTTATCAGTAGTTTAAATTGCTGCATAATTATTTAGAGGAGGTTCCTAAAACCGCAAAGTATTGAACGCTATATAGTCAATTAGGGCGGTAAATTTTATTCCTTGGCGGTTTTTAAGTGTCATTTTTTTAAAATTTAAAACTTTTTTATTATTTAATTAGTTATAATTTATTATTAAAAAGGTCAACTAGGAATATAAATAAAAAATAAATTAACCGCCACAAGCATTTAGCAGCAGTTATTTTCATTAGCAGTTAATCTAAACTACCACTAAATAAAGAAAATATTAAATGTTTAGCGGCCATTACAACAAATTGTCTCTAATTTTTTATTTTTTTTAAATATTTTATAAAAAACATTAAATATATAGAAAATGACATGCTATAAACTCAAAAACAATTATTTGATAATCCCATCGTTTATACATCACACAGCCACAACCATGAAAACATTAACAATCGTTATAAACTCAGTCACAATCACCCCATACATCATCCAATATGCCAGTAACCAATATATACATATATAATATGTCCAAAAACAACCCATGCCCTATATAAATATATCTCATGACATCCATTTCATCTGTATTCAACCACATTATCTCATCCACTAAAACTGGCTAGATCATCTCATCAGCTATAAAAAACTAAATCCAATATTAAAATTAAACAGAATAAATTTTAATTACATTAGAAAAAATGAAAAAATATTATCATATCGTAGAAATTAAATACCATCAACACTAAATTCTGAACAATTTTACCAATCGGAATATTCATGTTCATGCCTACATTCGTCATATTCCACCAATAATGAAAAATAGAACATTTATGGAATGTCATGTGAAAGAAAAAAATACATAGAATATATTCATAATTATGAACATAAAATTTGATATTTTTTCAATAAAATATAATAAATATTAGCATAAAAATATATAATGGAAATAACTTTGAAAAAATAATCATACCTATTTCTGATAAGATTTAACACTTGAAACAAAAAATGTGTAAGTAAATACTCAAATTTATTTCTAAAGTGATGTGCAATGTGGTTGAATTTTTTTTATATAAAATACTAAATATTTTGATATAATAGAAATCCCAATAATTCAAAAACAACTATGAAGTGGTTTTATCATGATTTCAAATCAATATGAAGTAATTTTTATGGTTTTGACCATTCTATGCCCATTTTAGTGTTTCGAAACACTAAAAATGCATTTACATCCATAATGGGAAAACCATTATCTGGAATGAAAATCCATCACTTCATAAATTTCAATATTGAATATGTTGTCATTTGTTAATGTTTTTCGTAAAATCTGGTGTCTTTTCATTGTTTTAGCGACTCCGCAAACAATTTAGTGTTTTAATACCCAAAAAATGGGTTCGATGCCATAACGGGATTAATGCCATTTTGAATGATGTTTCATTTGTCCCTAAATTTAAAAATTAAATACATTGTGTTTCATCCTGGATTTAAAAATAATATGAAATATTTTTCTTGTATTTGATAGTTCTACACAGTTTTTAGTGTTTTAAAATAATAAAAAATGAATTTACGACCACAACAGGATATCTAAAGAAAGGAATGACATTATGTTAGTTCCTAAATTTCACAATTAAATCTATAGTCATTTCCCCCTATTTTCATGACAATATGATAATGTTTTTTGGGTTTTCAGCATTCCATGATTTTTTTAGTGTCATAAAACACTAAAAACACATTTAAATTCCTAATGGGAAAACTATCACTCAGAATTATGTTTTCATGGTTCCTAAATTTTAAAAATAAAATCTGTATTTATTGTCCCCTGATTTTAGGATAATAAGATGTCATATTATGGGCTTTGACCATTTCATGAATGTTTTAGTGTTTTAAAACATAAAAAACACATTTACGACCATACTAGGAAATGAGTCACACGGAATGATGTGGAGTCAGTTCCTACATTTCACAATTAAATATATTGTGTTTTTTAACATATTTTAGGACAATATGATGAGTTTTTTCATTTTTTGGACCACTCGATGCATGTTTTAGTGTTTTAGAAAACTAAAACTCATTTACAGTCTGAAAAGGGAAATTGACACTCGTAATGATGTGACATTTTTTCTACATTTAAAAATTAAATATACAGAGGTTTTCCCTTGATTTAAGGATAACCTAACATTGTTTTCTTAGTTTCTACCATTCCACACACATTTTAGGTTTTTAAAACACTAAAAAAGTGGTTATGGCCATAACATGAAAAAGCCTCACTCATAATGATGTTCCATTGTAACCTACCATTCACAATTAAATATATAATTTCTTCCCATGATTTCAGGAAAATAAGATGTAATTTCCCTAGTTTTTATTTTTCCATGAACATTTTCATGTTTTAAAACACTAACAATGTGTTTACAACCATAACAGGAAAACCATCATTTTGAATGAAGTTCCATCAGTTCCAGCATTTTAAAATTAAATCTATGATCATTTCTGTAACACCCGAGATTTTTATGAGTAATATTTTGTTTTTATATATCATCAAAGGAATCTTTCACTACACACTTGCTTGGCTTACATTACATGCAATCACGACCTTCCTCGATAGCTTGCGTCGTACGCAACACCGAGTTTCACTAAACAACGATATGCTATTAAAATATTATTAAAACTAGCCGTTATGAATTGTAATAACCACTTTTTGAAATTTTATAATTTTTATCTTTCAAAATGGACTTCATTTTTGGATTCGGAATACCGAAATTAGCCTAGGGTAAAATTTTGGTATTTTTCTGAAAACTTTCAATTTTTGATGAATAGTGAAACCACTAAGTGGTAGGTTTAAAACTGAATTTTGCATAAAACTTAATTTTACCGCTTATGTGAATGAAATTTCGAAAATCCGACAGACACGGTTGATATCAGTAAGTAAAATGTGGTTCAATGAGATAAAAATAATTTTTTTGGTGAATAGTAACTTTTTACTTTTTTTACCGCGGTTAATAGTAAATATGGGTAAATATGATATTACTATTACCCTAACACATGTCCTAATTCTATTGGATAAGTGTAATTCGACCAAAAACAACCTTATTAATAAAATATGACCATTTAGGCCCACTTGGGTTAGATTAGGACATTTATTATTTATTTATTTAAAGAAGGGTTAAAATAGTTAAAATCAAAGTTTAATAAGTAAATAATTTTTAATATGGGGTTATACATAAGATAAATTCGACAATAAATATTCATTAGAAAGCTCAAAAGATTTCCTACATAATGGTATTTTATTTATAATTTTTAGACATTAAATAAGTTAATTTAATTATGACACAACGATGATGCAATAATTATCTTATTTATGAAATATTGACATAATTGATGTTATAAACACCAAAATAAATGTACTTTGAGACTTTTTATTAATTAAACTAATTTTATAGGTTACTATTATATATTAGTGTTGATTTAATCAACTTGTTTCGAACATATAATTCTGTTATTACTTTCACAAAAATCATATATTAAATAGTGTCAAAATTGACACAAAATAGTTTTTAAATCAAATATTATATTATTAATTGTTATTTTATTCCTAAAAATCTAAGGTTTTGCAAAATGACTTAGATAAGGATATATATTAATAATAAACAATTTGGGGTTCGTTTGACATGTTATAGAAAGTGTATTAACCATATAGTGAAAGAAAACAAAAAGACATGGTAAAAGTAAAATTATTTAACTTAGAGTTAAATCTAATTGATAAGGTTAAAATAATACCCTAAACTTGTATAAATCCTATTAGTTGATAGGATTTAGACCCATACCCACTTTAGCTTCGAAATAAGACCCTTTGGAACCATTATAAACTGATTTTGACTTTAATATAAAATAATATTTTGAGATATTCCTAAGGTGCCCCTCTCCTCCTTTATAAAAGGGCACCTCCTCCTCCTCCTCCTCACACCAATTTGAGCACTCAAGCTCGGCCAACCCCTGAAATTTTCTCCTCTCCACTTCCTAGAATAATCCTAGAGGTCCTGGTCTTATTCAAAGACCAATCTTAGTTCCCTAAGTGGAGGATTCAAAGAGGCGTTCCAATGAAGAGATAATATCCATTACCGATCTTTTCAATTTCTTTCTTCTTCAACTTCTTCTTCTTTAGTTGTTTCATGATAAAGTAATAACATCAGTATTACTTACATACTGATATGTTATTATAAATATGAAACATCCCTAATTCACCTTCTATCCATCCTACGGAAAAATGAAATCACCGCGCGTGCGTACTTACGGAATACCGTCTCCACGCCGTGGTGTAATCTATTTTCCACCATCACCTTACAAGGATGGGTATAATGGTGTAATGAGTAAATATTTATGATTATTATAAAGTAATATTGATACTGAAATAATATATATATACTCCAATACAATTCCATGATCATAGGAACGATATCATCACTCGTGCGTACGTAAGGAATATCGTCCCCACGATGTGATGCGACTCGTTCTACATGATCATCATTACATAGTAATTATATAAATGAATTGAATGAATAAATATGATATATGTTACACTAATACCATTCTGGATATAAGGTATCTATAACCTTAAAATAAGAATAAGAATTTATTCGGCAAAACACGCATAAGAACAAAAGGCAATAAAGACCCGAGTAACAAGTAACAATGAAATATTACTAACAAGAAGCTAATAATATGACCATATATGATATAATATCAATATGCATGATTCTGGAATAAGTCAATAACATTATTTAAACCATTATACAGGATCATCGGACACATATAAAGCAAATCGGACCTAAGGTAAGGGAAATATCACAATCTCACTTTTATCCGAGATTGTTTTTACTTTGGTAATTACTGGGGTGTATTTTATCATCCACATCCATGTTCCCTAAATATGTAATATTATTTCCATTCTTCTAAAATATTTTATATCCAATTTTACCCTTCGGTGAGTTTTTAGTAAAAGATATGAAAGGAATCTTTTGTCGTTTTTCGTACGAGGTACTTTTTGACTTTTCCGAAAAAAGTACGAAGAATGTTTTTTTTAACTTATACGGCATGAATGGATTTTTAAGAAACTTCCTTTAAATGTTTTCAAGTTTATTTTTAATCAACTTCTTTTATTTTAAAGTCGTATGACATGTTATGAAAGGAAAAATGTTTTTGAAGTAGAAAGGATATTTTCCTCAAGAATGGAGTTCAAGTATTTTATCAAAATTATTTTCCATCTAAGATAATAAAAGGGTTCTGTTTTTATCCCTATTATTACATTGGTTTGATTATGTTGTGATGGAAATATTTTTTATGAATTCCTTTATCTTATATTAATTGTTTTATGATGTCAAGTTGTTTAAGAATCCCATTTTTATTACATGGGTTACGCTAAGATGTATGGTTTATGATTATGTGGCACACATAAGAAAGGATTCATTATAAGATGGGTGGGACCTATATCTCCCTCTAATGCATTGGGTAAAGATTTTATATCTCATGAGATAGATAGGGCTGGAACGGTAGGTTATACCGGTTCAGTGAAACAGGACTGGAACGAGGGTGACTCGGTTCAGAAAGGGACTCTGTCCACTAAGATAGTCTTTCCAACGAGTCATGACTAACAAGAAATGATTTTCCATGATTATGTGTGCATGCCACAAAGTTTCAAGTTTCATGTTATGATTATGGGGATCTCATTTTCACTTCTATGATTTGTTCCTTGTTAAAATATTATGATCTCTTTTGCAGGTTATGATTTTCAAAAAGATATGATATGATTTTTATTTCCTTTATTTTCCTTTGCTGAGCATTTGAGCTAACCATTTTATGTTTTCTTTTCCCCAGGTCAGGAAGATGGATATTAAGTACAATATGCTAAAAGGGACCCTAGATATGATGAAATAAATGGGAGACACTGTAGAATATTTATGAACCAGTTATTTATGTTTCCAAGTTTCTAAAGACATTATACCTATACGGTCCTTTGTGGTTTTGTCATATGTTGTAATAAGTGTGCTTCAATTTTGAAGTATTAACAATTTATGTAAAGTATGGGTCGTTATAGTTGGTATCAGAGGAAAGGTATAGTCAACCTTTGGAAACTAGGATGTGAAAGCCTTAGTAAGAAACCTAAGGATATGTCTAAGCATAGAACACAATCTTAGTGTTTTAGAAATGGCCATGAATAACCTAGGATAAGAACTTAAGTGTGAAATTTTATCCTTGATTATGTGGTTTTCCTATTATAATTAGTGTTGCTCACACTATTCTTCTTGGTTTTTGTCAATGGCTGGAACCCGAAGGAACCGTGTTAATGCGGAATGTGATGGTCAATGCAATGATTGTCCCCCTGAGCAACCAAACGATATGGGAGCTGGAATGCAAAATCTTGTAGCCATGCTCACACAACTTTCTCAAGATATGAATCATTCAGGACTTCCAAATGAGCAAAGGAAGGAGCAACATTCTGTTGAATCCTTCATGAGGCAGTTTCCACCTTCTTTCAGCGGGTCTACTGATCCATAAGTTGCTGAACAAAGGATTAGTACTACTGAAAAGATATTTTCAGTTCTTCAATGTTCTGAACATGATAAAGTCATCCTAGCAGTGTATCGTTTGGAAGGATTTGCTGATCAATGGTGGAATCTTATTAAGAATACGAGGTAAAGGGATGAAATTGAGTCTATGGAATGGGACGAGTTCAAGAACTCATTTTTCAATATGTACTTCCCTCATATTCTCCGAACAAAGATGGAGAAAGAGTTTCTTGAACTGAAGCAAAGGGATGATGAATCTGTTGGTACCTATGAAGCAAATTTTACAAGACTTGCAAGGTACGCTTCTGGTATTATTATCCAACTTGAGAGTAAGATCGATCGATTCTTTAGTGGCTTAAAACCAAGTCTTCGAAGGGCGTTAGCCATAAGGGACTTCAATAACTACGAGGAAATCGTTTGATGTTCTCTCAAAGTTGAGATGGATATTGGAGTAACCCATCAGTCACATGGGTTTGATAAGAAGAGGAAGATGGAATTCAAAGGAAAATCTAAAGAGCACACTGAAAAGAATATGATCTTTCCCTTATGCTCAAAGTGTGGAATGAAACATGGAGGAAGTTGTCTTAAAGGGAAAAGTAAATGTTTCAAATGTGGAGGAAGGTCATCGGGAATTTGAATGTCGTGATAATGGGAAGAAGATGTCTAATGATACAAACAAAGGAAGGGATACAAAAAATGAACCTACTACACTTCAATGTTTCATGTGCAAGGAGATGGGTCATTATGCCAATCAATGCCCAAATCCAAGGGTTGATGATGATGGTCGACGTCAACAAAATCTTAAGGATAAAGACAATGGAAAGTCACATGCAATTTCTATCAGCGATGTGGAGTACGATAACAAAGTGGTGAAAGGTACACTTACCATCCACTCTAAAGTATCAAATGTTTTATTTGATTCTGGATCCACCCACTCTTTTATTTCTAAAGAATTTTCTAAGGGTATCACCATATTACCTCAACAATTATATGTTGAGTTATCTGTGACAACACCTAATGGCACAACAGTCGCATAAAAAGTTTATAATTCTTCTCCGATCGAAGTTTGTGGGAAAGTGCTTCCTGCAAATCTTGTGATCCTTCCTTTAGTGGAATTTGATGTGATTCTTGGCATGGATTGGCTTTCTCTACATAGAGCTCATATAAATTGCCAAAGAAGGGAAGTCACATTTCATATTCCAGATAAATCTACGATCGTCTATCGATGCAAGGATGAATATAACCTTCCAGTGGAAATTCCTTCCATCTTATGGGTCTTGATTCCACTAAATGAAGGTTATTTATCTCAAATAGTTGGTGAGAAACTTACGATTAATAATATTCCCATCGTACGGGAGTTTGATGATGCCTTTCCGGAGGAATTACTGGGTCTTCCACCAAATCGTGAAGTTGAGTTTTCAATAGAACTCGTACCGGGTGATTTGCCTATTTCAAAGACACCTTATAGAATGGCCCCAATTGAGTTGCAGGAATTGAAGAAGAAACTCCAAGAGAATCTTGATAAGGGATTCATACACCCTAGTGCGTCACCTTGGGGAGCACCTGTTCTATTTTTTAAGAAGAAAGATGGATCAATGAGACTCTGCATTGATTATCGAGAACTTAACAAGATCACTATCAAGAACAAATATCCTCTCCCACGCATTGATGACTTATTTGACCAACTACGCGGAGCTCAATACTTTTCCAAGATTGATCTTCGTTCATGGTATCATCAATTAAGGGTCAAAAGGGAGGATATACCAAAGACGGCTTTCCGTACAGGGTATGGACACTATGAATTTATAGTGATGCCATTTGGTCTTACTAATGCCCATGCTATCTTCATGGATCTAATGAATAGAGTCTTTAGAGACTTTCTTGATCAATTTGTGGTAGTCTTTATAGACGATATTCTTGTCTATTCAAAGAGCAAGGAAGAGCATGAAGATCACTTGAGAATTATATTGAAGACCTTGAGAAAGGAGAAGCTTTATGCCAAATTTACCAAGTGTGAATTTTGGCTTCAAAAAGTTGAATTTTTGGGTCACAAAATCTAAAAAGAGGGGATATCTGTGGATCCAGCAAAAACAGAGGTTATCGAAAGATGGTCAAGACCAACAACAGTAACTGAGATACGAAGTTTTCTTGGTTTGGATTGATATTATCGACGTTTTGTAAATGATTTTTCACGATTATATAATCCACTCACCAAGTTGACTCGGAAAGGAGTTATGTTTGTTGGGACAGAGGAATGTGAAGAGAATTTCAAGGAGTTGAATAGAACGTTATCCAGTGCACCTGTGCTCACACTGCCTTATAGTGGAGAAAGGTTTGTGATCTACAGTGATGCATCTAAGAAGGGATTGGGGTGTGTTCTTATGAAAAATGATATGGTGATAGCTTATGACTCACGATAGTTGAAAATCCATGAGCAAAGTTACCCAACACATGATTTGGAGTTGGCTGCGGTAATCTTTGCATTAAAGATTTGGAGGCATTACCTTTATGGTGAAATGTGTGATATTTATACTGATCATAAACGTTTAAAGTATATTTTCACACAAAAGGAGTTGAATATGCGTCAAAGAAGATGGTTGGATCTGATTAAGGATTATGACTGCTCAATCCATTACCACCCTGGGAAAGCAAACAAGGTGGCAGATGCATTAAGTCGACAAGAACATGCTAGTTTATCCATGATGAGGATCACAAAAGATCCAATATTTATGGATTTACAAAGGATGGATCTTGGAATTATAATGGAAGGGGAATAATCTTATCTTTATCAAATGAATGTTCAACCATCTATACATGTGAAGATTAAAGAGGCACAGAAAGAAGATGTAGAGTTACAAAAGAAGGTGAGAAATGTTCCTGAATTCAACCTTGATTGTGATGGGATAATAATGTTCAGGAATCAGGTTTGTGTTCCTCCCATCCCCGAATTAAAGAAGGAGATGATGGATGAGGCTCATAGTTCTTCATTCTCTATTCATCCTGGAATCACGAAGATGTATAGGGACCTGAAGAAGTACTTCTGGTGGGATGGCATGAAAAGAGATGTTACTGAATATGTCTCTCGATGCTTGGTTTGTCAAGAAGTTAAAGCTGAGAGACAAAAGTCTAAGGGGATGTTACAACCATTACCCATACCCGAATGGAAATGGGAAAACATCACTATGGACTTTGTCACAGGACTTCATAAAACATCCAAAGGCAATAATGCTATTTGGGTCATAGTTGATCATCTTACAAAGTCTGCACACTTCATTTCTATTAGAGATGATTTCTCTCTAGATCAGCTTGCCAGGATATATGTAAAGGAAGTGGTAAGATTGCATGGAGTACCACTTTCTATTATATCTGATCGGGATCCGAGATTTACCTCGATGTTCTGGCGAAGTCTTCAGCATACTCTGGATACAGAGTTGAGTTTCATCACTGCTTATCATCCCCAGACAGACGGTCAGTCTGAGATAACAATTCAAACCCTAGAAGATATGTTGAGAGATTGCTCTATGGATTACAAAGGAGGTTGGGATCAACACCTACCTTTGGTGGAATTTTCTTATAATAATAGCTTTCACTCCAGTATTCAGATGGATCCTTATGAAGCTCTCTATGGAAAGAAATGCAGGACTCCAACTTGCTGGGATGAAGTTGGGGAAAGAAAGCTATTAGGACCTGATCTCGTTGATGAAATGGTAGAAAAGGTCAGATCTATTCAACAACACATAAGAGCAGCTCAGAGTCGACAGAAAAGTTATGCCGACAACCGAAGAAAAGACCTAGAGTTTGAAGTGGGTGATAAAGTGTTCTTACGAATATCTCCCTGGAAGAGGGTTATGAGATTTGGAAAGAAGGGGAAGTTGAGCCCTAGATATATCGGTCCTTTCGAACTACTGGATCGTGTTGGAAAGGTAGCTTACCGATTGGCGCTTCCACCGAATCTCTCTCAAGTTTACGATGTGTTCCATGTATCTCTCCTAAGAAAGTACATACCTGATCCTTCACATGTACTCAGCTCAGAAGTTGTACCGCTGGAGCAAGATCTTTCTTATGAAGAACAACCGATAGAGATTCTGGATCGTAGCGAAAAAGTCCTACGAAACAAGACCACTCGATTGGTGAAAGTTTTATGGAGGAACCACCAACTTGAAGAAGCTATATGGGAGCTTGAGGATATGATGGGGGAGAAGTATCCTCATCTGTTTGTTACAAAGTGACGAATTTCAAGGGCGAAATTCTTTTTAAGGGGGGTAGAATGTAACACCCGAGATTTTTATGAGTAATATTTTGATTTTATATATCATCAAAGGAATCTTTCACTACACACTTTCTTGGCTTAATTTACACGCAATCACGACCTTCCTCGATAGCTTGGGTCGTACGCAACACCGAGTTTCACTAAACAACGATATGCTATTAAAATATTATTAAAACTAGCCGTTATGAATAGTAATAACCACTTTTTGAAATTTTATAAATTTTATCTTTCAAAATGGACTTCATTTTTGGATTCGGAATACCGAAATTAGCCTAGGGTGAAATTTTGGTATTTTTCTGAAAACATTCAATTTTCGATGAATAGTGAAACCACTAAGTGGTAGGTTAAAAACTGAATTTTGCATAAAACTTAATTTTACCGCTTCTGTGAATGGAATTTCGAAAATCCGACAGACACGGTTGATATCAGTAAGTAAAATGTGGTTCAATGAGATAAAAATAATTTTTTGGTGAATAGTAACTTTTTACTTTTTTTACCGCGGTTAATAGTAAATAGGGGTAAATATGATATTACTATTACCCTAACACATGTCCTAATTCTATTTTATAAGTTTAATTCGACAAAAAACAACCTTATTAATAAAATATGACCATTTAGGCCCACTTGGATTAGATTAGGACATTTATTATTAATTTATTTAAAGAAGGGTTAAAATAGTTAAAATCAAAGTTTAATAAGTAAATCATTTTTAATATGGGGTTACACATAAGATAAATTAGAAAATAAATATTAATTAGAAAGATAAAAAGCTTTCCTACATAATGGTATTTTATTTATAATTTTTAGACATTAAATAATTTAATTTAATTATGACACAACGATGATGCAGTAATTATCTTATTTATGAAATATTGACATAATTGATGACATAAACACCAAAATAAATGTAATTTGAGACTTTTTATGAATTAAACTAATTTTCTAGGTTACTATGATATATTAGTGTTGATTTAATCAACTTGGTTCGAACATATAATTCTGTTATTACTTTCACAAAAATCATATATCAAATAGTGTCAAAATTGACACAAAATAGTTTTTAAATCAAATATTATATTATTAATTGTTATTTTATTCCTAAAAATCTAAGGTTCGGCCAAATGACTTAGATAAGGATATATATATTAATAATAAACAATTTAGGGTTCGTTTTGCATGTTATAGTAAGTGTATTAACCATATAGTGAAAGAAAACAAAAAGACATGGTAAAAGTTAAATTATTTAACTTAGAGTTAAATCTAATTGATAAGGTTAAACTAATACCCTAAAATTGTCTAAATCCTATTGGTTGATAGGAATTAGACCCATCCCCACTTTATCTTCGAAATAAGACCCTTTGGAACCATTATAAACCGATTTTGACTTTAATATAAAATAATATTTTGAGATATTCCTAAGGTGCCCCTCTCCTCCCTTATAAAAGGGCACCTCCTCCCCCTCCTCCTCACACCAATTGGAGCACTCAATCTCGGCCAACCCCTACCATTTTCTCCTCTCCACTTCCTCAGAATAAGCCTAGAGGTCCTGGACTTCTTCAAACACCAATCTTAGTTCCCTAAGTGGAGGATTCAAAGAGGCGTTCCAAAGAAGAGGTAATATCCATTACCGATCTTTTCAATTTCTTTCTTCTTCAACTTCTTCTTCTTTAGTTCTTTCATGATAAAGTAATAACATCAGTATTACTTACATACTGATATGTTATTATAAATATGAAACAACCCTAATTCACCTTCTATCCATCCTACGGAAAAATGAAATCACCGCGCGTGCATACGTACGGAATATCGTCTCCACGCAGTGGTGTAATCTATTTTCCACCATCACCTTACAAGGATGGGTATAATGGTGTAATGAGTAACTATTTATGATTATTATAAAGTAATATTGATACTGAAATAATATATATATACTCCAATACAATTCCATGATCATAGGAACGATATCATCACTCGTGCGTACGTACGGAATACCGTCTCCACGATGTGATGCGACTCGTTCTACATGATCATCATTACATAATAATTATATAAATGAATTGAATGAATAAATATGATATATGTTACACTAATACCATTCTGGATATAAGGTATCTATAACCTTAGAACAAGAATAAGAATTTATTCGGCAAAACATGCATAAGAACAAAAGGCAATAAAGACCCGAGTAACAAGTAACAATGAAATATTACTAACAAGAAGCTAAGAATATGACCATATATGATATCATATCAATATGTATGATTCCTGAATAAGTCAATAACATTATTTAAACCATTATACAGGAGCATCGGACACATACAAAGCAAATCGGACCTAATGTAAGGGAAATATCACAATCTCACTTTTATCCGAGATTGTTTTTACTTTGGTAATTACTGGGGTGTATTTTATCATCCACATCCATGTTCCCTCAATATGTAATATTATTTCCATTCTTCTAAAATAGTTTATATCCAATTTTACCTTTTGGTGAGTTTTTAGTAAAAGATATGACAGTAATCTTTTGTCGTTTTTCGTACGAGGTACTTTTTGACTTTTCCGACAAAAGTACAAAGAATGTTTTTTTAACTTATATGGCATGAATGGATTTTTAAGAAACTTCCTTTACAAGTTTCCAAGTTTATTTTTAATCAAATTATTTTATTTTAAAGTTGTATGACATGTTATGAAAGGAAAAAAAAATTTTAAGTAGAAAGGATATTTTCCTCAAGAATGGAGTTCAAGTATTTTATCAAAATTATTTTCCATCTAAGATAATAAAAGGGTTCTGTTTTTATCCCTATTATTACATTGGTTTGATTATATTGTGATGGAAATATTTTTTATGAATTCCTTTATCTTATATGAATTGTTTTATGATGTCATGTTGTTTAAGAATCCCATTTTTATTACATGGGTTACGCTATGATGTATGGTTTATGATTATGTGGCACACATAAGAAAGGATTCATTATAAGATGGGTGGGACCTATATATCCCTCCAATGCATTAGGTAAAGATTTTATATCTCATGAGATAGACAGGGCTGGAATGGTAGGTTATACCGGCTCAGTGAAACAGGACTGGAACGAGGGTGACTCGGTTCAGAAAGGGACTCTGTCCACTAAGATAGTCTTGGCAATGAGTCATGACTAACAAGAAATGATTTTCCATGATTATGTGTGCATGCCACAAAGTTTCAAGTTTCATGTTATGATTATGGGGATCTCATTTTCACTTCTATGATTTGTTCCATGTTAAGGTATTATGATCTCTTTTGCAGGTTATGATTTTCAAAAAGATATGATATGATTTTTATTTCCTTTATTTGCCCTTACTGAGCATTTGAGCTCACCCTTTTATGTTTTCTTTTTCCCAGGTCAGGAAGATGGATATTAAGTAGAATATGCTAAAAGGGACCCTAGATATGATGAAATAAATGGGAGACACTATAGAAGATTTATGAACCAGTTGTTTATGTTTCCCAGTTTCTAAAGACACTATACCTATACGGTCCTTTGTGGTTTTGTCATATGTTGTAATAAGTGTGTTTCAATTTTGAAGTATTAACAATTTATGTAAAGTATGGGTCATTATAATTTCACATAATTTCAAGACAACATAACATCATTTACGTAGTTTTGACCCCCCCAAAGATTAGTTTTAATGGATTTTATACATTTCATATATGTTTACTGAGTTATTTCGATCACACTACACATCATATTTACATGTTGTTTATGTATAAACGTCAAAAAAATCTAGTCAGTTGTTTTTTCTTGATTTAATGAAAATATAATATATGTTTCTTTTTTTACTATTTCATGCATGTTTTCGTGTTTTAAAAAACTAAAATTGCATTTACATCAATATTGGGAAAATTTTCATTCAGAATGATGTTTCGTGGGTTCCTAAATTTGAAAATTAAATCTACAGTCATTTTCATATGATTTTAAAAAAATCCAACAACGTTTGTCTTGTTTTGACTATTCCAAACTCATTTTATTGTTTTATAGCCCCAGAAATAAATTTCCAACCATAACAAGAAAAACATCATTCATAATAATGTGATATCGATTCCTTCAATTACTAATTATATCAATAGTTTGTTTCACGATATTTAAAGATAACGCAATGCATTTTTCTAGTTTTGACCCCCCCAACACCAGTTTCTAGAGGCTTATGATCATTTCATAAGTGTTTACTATGTCCAAACTGAGAAAACAAGATCATATTGTTTTTAAATATATGGATAAGAATATATAATTTATTTTTTGATGGTTATGAATCAACCACATGTCAATGAATCAAAATATTTTGTTGGTATAACTCAAAATGCATGTTTTCAATATAAAAGATTCATTTTAGATTTTTTATGGATGTTGTGCGTGTTCTCTGCAGAGTCTATGGGTGTGTAATGGAATCAGGCACATCAAAATTAAAAAAAATCCAAAAATAAATAACATAACACTTTATAAGTACAAAAAAAAATTACTCATGACTTTTAAATTACTTATCAAGGAATATATAATTAATATTACCATTAATTGAGTATCAATGACCTCATTTTTCGAAGTTGTAAGAATCTGACTCCAATATTTATAACTAATTGAAAAACTCACAGTATCACAAGAAATATTATCATGACTCATCCCATATATTCTAACAACATCCCTGATAAGCACCACGAACTCATCAAACAAAATGATAATCCTTAAATCCTTTAAGTCCCAGACATTTATTGGGTATTTTTTTGTATCCCTTCCATGGTTTCCTTTATCTATTTGAATAATAAATTAAACAATTACTAAAATATATAGTTTTTTTCAAAAATGACATACATACCATTAATTATAACCCACTAATATACCCTAGATGGAGTAGTGACTAGTTTCTCTATCGTCAGAGGTAAATCAAGTTGTGGGATACCAACAACATCTAGTGAAATGACTATGTCTCTATTAGTCTCAGGTACAATAAAATAATTTGGATACACAAAATATAATGATAGTGGATGTGTGCTTCGATTTGTTGATCAACTGTAATCCTAAATGTCTTTTTTTCTCAACATTCCTATAATACAAACGGTTAATGTTTATTAAATATAAAAAAATACAAAACTAAACACTTTTTATAGAAAAAAACAAAAACAAAAATATCAAATGTATGTCTGAAACACTTATCAACGTGAACATGTAATATAATTTCATTACCAATTTATAAATTAAATTATATTCCTCTTCATTATCTTCATTTTTATCAACCATCATTATTAAGAGTCCTTCATTCTCACCCTCTCATGAAAGGTTTACTATTTTGATGTTTTCAGGAAATAAAAAATCAATATTATATAGTCAATGAGGTACACTATCATGAAGATCCAATTGATCTTTATCAACCATATAATATAAGTCTCTCTATATTAAGTGTACAAAAACACTCCAATATTCATGTATTTAGTCATCTAAATAATAAAAAATCATCTCTTATGAAGCCAAGATAAATAGATCATGATCTACATGCTCACCAGTATCCATTAAGTTGGAGAAGTTGAAAATATTAAAATATAACGAATATTTCATTATGACCCTATCAATGTTGACTTGGTTTCATTTGAATAATTCATTTGAAAACTATCTATGATATTTTACATCAATTATATCAATCATATTCTCATAGTACCCCACCTCTAAAAAATTAAATACACCAATATTCTATGTTTTTAATTCATCTTCAGGATAAATGGTAAAAATCATGAACCCCTAAATGTTGTAGGCATTGAATCTCATCTCCTGCCATATAGGACCTCAATCCAAAACCATAAAATCATTTAATATTATATATTTATTGTCAAATTTAATTATCTAGATGAAAATATATAATCTATTAACTTTAACATAGGAAAACTAAATAATTGTCAATAATATGAATATGAGTTTGTACCAACATGACAGTTGAAACATTCAATAAGTTCCATATTAACAATTTTTTTTAACTTTATCTCATTTCAAGCTTGACCCTATAGTCTCCACTTTGTTTTAATCCATAATTCATCAATAAATAGATCTTAAATAACATTATTGAGTAGAACATATCTAGGTTCTTGTAACAATTCCAAATAATTTCCTGTAAAATTTTACCCATTTCTTATTGTTTACCAATATTTGGAAATACAGATGACTATTTTTCAAAACTTGAATTAGTGGAGATGTTAATAGAACTTCTAGCATGATTGAATATAGTCTCAATACTAATAAATTACATAGATCATAAGGTCAAGAAATCTTTATCTATGTAACCTTTAGTACTATAGAATTCTAGTTTAACATTAATACTCACATATGATTTCAAATAACCTATGTACCTGAAGGTAAAAAAATAAGAAACATATTAAATAAATTTATGCAATGAATTGATAAAATTGAATTCACCAATAAAAATAAAAAAAAATTAAATTTACCTCTCAATTGGATACATCCCTCGATAGTGTACTAGTCCACTATTTTTAGCTTCCTCAACCACATGAACTTTTCAATGAATCATAACCGTGAATAATGAAGGGGTAAATAACATCTCCCAATGACATAATGTTCAAACAATTAATTATTTAATGTTATCAAGCTTGGTTGTATTTAATGTTTTTCTAAAAATCTCTCCAAAAATGGTACAAAACTCAACTAGAAACACAATTTCATTTTTAGGTAATTTCTTCTACAAAGACAACAGAAACAACTGCTCCATCAAAATATGTCAGTAAGGAACTTTAAATACATGTAAAATTTTATTTTTCAAGTCAAATCACCATAATATGTTACATGAATATACATCAATAATGTCTATATTCTATAATGTTAGAGGGAATACATATTTCTCATGATTTTTCATTGTAAAAATAATTTAAAGATACTAACCATTGTCATTTTCCATAAAACCATGATTTATATTCATTAACTTTAAATACACTTGATAATTAAAGTGATACTTTGATTTACCCAACTCATTAAGAACAGTAAAATAACATTTTCACAGATGTAATTCCCTATATTCATTTTTTCAAGATTATGACATATCTAATTAAACTACCCATATTGATGTTTTAAAAATATACTATTTTTATTACATTGTTATGTTCCAGCTTCATTGGATATTTTAACCTCATAACCTTTCCCCCCTTTCTTCTAACTACTGAAATTTTCCACGATATTTAGTGACATTCATTAATTTTTCCACGATTTAGGAATCAGATAACACCATCGGTGACTTTCCCAATTCAATATCTCAATTTAATTGATTCTTATTAAACCATAATTATTGTGAAGCGTAAAAAAATTGATGATGACACATGAAACCTAATATAATTTACTAAGGTAATTATTGAGGTTCAAAATCAGAATTTTAAAATAGACACTCTAACCTAGTATGAGTGTTCCAACTAGATAAATTTTCTATCTCTAGAAAGTAACTAATTTTTCACATTAATGTATCATGAATTTTGAATAATTGTCTTGTTGAAGCAAAATAAGTATTGATTCCATCACCTCATAATGCTCGTAATTTTTTTATTACTAGTTAAAGGATTAAATCCATGCCATTTTTATAAATTTTCATTTCAAGAATAATCATCAAAATAATGAAATAAGTTTTCTATATACACATTCTTGGAGGTGAATTATAGGGGATCAAAAAAACTATCCAAAAAATATAATTTGTACTTAATGTACAAAAAGTGTAAAAACCATCAGAATCCAATACAAAATAGACATTACTAGGGTCCAAAGAAATATAGAGATATTGTGAATCAAACATCTTCCATGATGTTGAGACTTTTGGATGTCTAATTAGTGCATTGTTACTATCCTGAGCATGCCACTTCATGTCGTATATAGTCTTAGATGACATGAATAATCATTGTATATGTGGTTTCTGAGGAAAGTAACACAACACCTTTTCAAGAGTTTTCTTCTCCTATATCTTCCCAGGGTTTCATTAATGTGTAATATCACTGTTATTCATTTACTTCCATCTACATCTATAAAATATTCCACATTCTTCTTTATCAGACTCTTCTCCCAAGTGAATCAAGCAACCATTCCTACATGCATGTATGTTTTCATAATGAGTTCCAAGTTCATTTATTAGTTTATTCATATCATATAATGATACAAGTATCTCATCTTCACTAAATTCATTCTGAAGGAACTATAAAATCATGGATATTTATTTTTCAAAAAATACATAGTGAATTTTTATATGATACAACTTAAGTTGAAAAGTAAAATCCAAATACATGGCACACCCATCTTACTATTCATGATATGAATCTTCAACTAAATCATAAAAATAATTTTTTTGGTCACTGAATTTCTGAGAAATATTAACCTCCTCAAAATCAATTGAAGGGTCTATTGATATATTGGAATATTAGACATTTTATTCTACCAAACTAAATTAATCTTTTAACAAATTTTAAATTGATATCTTCTATGTCATGTCACTTTATATTTCATTGATAGTATTTTATTGTTTTGAAATTATATTTAATTTTAATAGACATTACAAATATAATATACATATAGACCATGAAACTGTTTGAATATAAAATGATCATATAATTATACTCTATTCAACCATTACTTTAATTTACAATCATGATATATGCATTTTATTCTACCATCAATTGATCAATTTTCAATTGTATAATCTAAACAATCTTCCAATCCCTTGGAGTGCCTAGGTTTGTATTGAGGAATTTTAATACAAATATAATCCATAGGTTTATGATTGTATTATCCATGTGTATTCAAATTTGAAAATATAAATTTCTAATCAAACATTTAAAATCAAAATAAAAGAATAATCTATACGAGTTAGAATATGATCAATGATCATTGTATTTAAAGTTAGAATCATCTTGAAATATTTAATATTTATTGATCGAAGTGTGGAAAACAACTTATACATAAATTATGATAAATATGTATCAATATTTGATATATTATATGTATATGATATTATTTTTATGGGATAAAAATATAATGGTGTATTCTATAATAGTGTTGTAATGAAAGAGGGTTTATTACATAGAAACATTAGCTACATTGATCAATTTTTAAACCATTTCCCATGGTCAAACTAATACTATGAGAACCCCTTTAAAAATTTGGATGTTAATTATAATTTATTTGGATATTACACACTATTGTATGGTTAGAACTGATAAGCACAGATTTTTGAGGTTGTTATATGTGATTATACAGTAATCCATTAATTATGGTCATTTTTTATGCACACCTAAATTTTCTTCAAAACTATATATTAAGGATAACCTCCTACTAAACACATTAAAACCCTTATTAGTTACTGATTTCAAAAAAAAATATTTAAAATTATAAAATTTCATTAATGAGATAAGTAATTCTTCTTAAAAAAATTTCATGTTTTTTGATTCGTTGGGGAGTATCTAGTGAATGTTGTAGAAGATTATGTTTGACAGATTAAAACATGTATTTTATCATCCCATTTTTGTTACTCTATAGGATTTATGTCTTCATAATAGGAATTTTTTATTATACAATTTTTATCCAGGATTATTCTACTTAGTAGAATGTCATTAAATCAGGGAATAAAATTTCAACTACAATACCATGATTAAGAATATATTATGGAATAAAAATAATGGAAGACTAAATGAATTATGTTAATCAATCTCATAGAGTATAATAAGTAGTAAAATTAGAAAAAATGAATAAAAAATTCTTAGGGTATACAATTTACTGTAATGTATAGGATTATAACCAACTTTTACTATGCCTCCAATAATTGTGAAAAAATTTAAGACATATCAAAAGATTACAATTATGTATATTATAACAAATAATATAATTTTTAAGGATGGGGTCCACAATGTAATACACTTTTAGAAACCTCTATATAAAATTTCATTTTAAAACTCAAATACTCAATCATCATAAGGTAACTATATTCATGGAAACCCAATATTGGTTCTTGAAAATCTAATAACATCCTAAAAAGATAATAGTTTCTATTAAAAAAAATTTAATAACCTAAAAAACTTTTAAAATCATGAAATCACATAATAAAATGCATAATAATATTTTATCAAATGTTAAGTGTGCATGGTAGTGGAAAAAAATTCAAATTAATGTTTCATATAAAAAACCTTCTCATTTAATGGAAAACAAGAGAAACATGGGTTCCCTTTGAAATAAATTTATATGAACTAATAATAATATAATTAGGAATCTAAAACCTAGCTTAATGAGGCAAGAAATTAGTGTTTAATAATTTATTGAATTATGTGATAGATAAAACCAACCTATGATCTTCCACTTCAATAACATGGAAAAATAAATTGCCATAATAAGGTCAAAGAAGCTATAATAGGCTAAGAGTATGGGAATAGATACTAGGACATGGAGTTTGTGGGGGGTATTGCATCACTGTTGGTAAGAGGGAGGTTAGAGGGGGGGTCACTAGGGTCAGAGTCTCCACCAAAGACAAATGCAGGAGGTTGGGGGGGTCACAGTGTCATGGTCTGGAATGGAACATGATAGGATAAGGGTTAGGTTCAAGTCGTGTAGAGGGAGTTGGGAAGGTGGATAAAATAGGGGTTTTAAAACATTTTTCATTGATTTAATTTAAACCTCCACCAATTATTAAAAAAATAGTTGTTAATTTACGAAACTATTGCTACATAAATGTTTTCCAATGTAATATATTTAGTGGTGGTCAATATACCCTCCACTAATAAACGAACTCTAACATATGATTTATTTGTAGTGACCTATTTTTAAAAATTATATGATATAACCTTAAATAGAATAGGATAATCAAATATATCTAGTTAAGGAAATGGTGTCCCCTATGAAATTCATGGTACGTGAGAAAAAAATTATAAGTGATGTGTAATTGATTAAAATCACTAATGGAATATTTTAAAACTATTATGTGGTTAATTTGGAATTTGTTTTTGAAATTGGTCTTGTGGGGGTACAACAATATTTTGGAGAGACTATGTGTAGTTTTTTATAAGGATTGGTTGAGATATTTTTGAAAAGAGAATGTGAAAATGGATTTAAAATAGTGGTGATGAGGTTTTGTTGTAATTAGAATGATGGTATATCTGTTGCTATGATGAGATGTGTTAGGCTAGTTTCCCAACTAATAATGTAATTAGATAAATGATAACATAGAAATTGAAATTGTATAGGACATTTGGTTAATGGGATGAATTTGGGAAAAAAACATAAATGAGTAACAATTTGATATAAAATCGATGGGTAAATAAATTGAATTATTTTTTAATATTAATCTTGAAATTTACATAAATTGAGGAAGATAAAGAAACATTATATGTATTATGTGTCTTGCAGTGTGGTTTTTTTCATTTAATGGAAATAGATAAAATAGTTTTGTTATGATTTGGTTTGTGTTTTATTGTGAACCAATAGGTTAGGTTTGTGTACGAATATATATATATACCATTTATGTTCCTTGTGATTTTCTATACATGCATCACCTATATCGAGCACCTTGTTCTGAAACATATATTTTTTTTGGATGGGGATTTTTTTCCAACTTCCTGGTGGTGAGGATAGATGAATGGATACCCAATATTTCCAAATCTCTCAAATATGTGATAATTACATACAAGGGTTGTGGTTGAATTAAGTCAAAAGTGCAATGTCGTAAATTTTTACTTAATGATATGGATTGAGTTGGGCATCCCATATAGTAGGCGCAGAGCATCTGGTTTTTTCCATAATTTTTTTGATACCCAACTACTATACGAATAGTTGTGGATGATGCATAATGAATGACTAGTAATATTTGGGATAGATGTAATGTGATGAACCATCTTTCTTCATGACATATGTGGTGATATGGACCAATTGTGTTCATAAGAGTTCCGGTATGATAGTTATGTTCAAAGTGGTGACATGATATATAATATTCAGAATAGATGGAAGCGGCAAGTCATGCGATGTTGGGGTGTGATAGTGGAAAATTAGTGGAAAATTTGTTTGTAGTACTCTTTATCAACATTCATTCAATTATGATATTATACAATGGATGTGTTATTTATTTAGTGATCATGGTGGGGATAATACTAGTTAGTTAACATGTTTAGGTGATATTGCATCAGTTGCTTTCTCACTATTGAATTAGAAAGATTCTTTTACAAGTGCACGAGATACATTTATTTTCCATATACTTATACTCATATGATCACCCTACATTTATAAAACTATTTTCATGTTTACATAAGGATTATGTGAACCGTGATTGACATTTCTAACTCACAACATTGGATAGTTATTATGTGGCTTCTTTAGTTTCCTTATGGGTATTTAATTTTGTTTAATATTATTTTTATCTATTTTAAATAAACATGAATTTTGGGATGGTTTTGATTTACCTTTCAATTTTTCCATGGGGTTTATTGGTAAAAAAAATCCTACATTCTGACCCGACATTATTATAGAGGGTAATTCCTCGGTTTTATGTTATTTTTATACCCCAATTCCTAGTCACTAAATGGGGGCCTAAATTATGTTGGACTCAGGGGGGGTCATTATCTATATACCATAATTTTTTTGGGGTTCATGAAACATTAAACCGAAACACCTAAAATTAATATGTTTATTCATTGAATAGAAAACCACATCAAAATACCCATTAAAAGAATTAGTTCAGACATTTTACACATATTTTTAGATCATATTAAAGTCCCTCTCCACTTTAACACATTTGATCATTTTTTATGAAAATAAATCATTAAATTAAAAAACAAACCAAATTAAAATAAAAATATGTGAAATAGAATATTGAAGGAGAAATAAAGGAATAGGTTTATCTTGATTTGGGAAATCAATATCTTCTATGGAATAAAGACTCAGGATAAAGAAAGGGAATGACACATGTTAAATTAGGATGGATTATAAATTCTTTTGACCATCATAGTGGTATATGATCTAGATGGAACACATAGGGTATAAAATAAAGTGGTGATATAGAAAATATCAACCTAAAATTTTGTCAAGATACATCATGGAGCCACTAGATACCAACAGAACCAACCCCAGTCATCTAGTTCCCCACTAAAAATAAAGTGGTATATAGCAATTCTTTGGTTTTCATTTCAGTGGAGATACATTTATTGACTCTCATCATTATAAGTAAGAGTAATATTTATAATCTAGGATATGTTTTAATTAGAGAAAAAAATTTATTGATTATTTGAATTTAATGGGAATTCATAAAAGTTAGATATAATGTTTAAAATAAATTTTCATGATTAGGGAGTGTTATATGACATTATATGTAGTTGGGATATGAATATAAAGGGCTAGTATTCCAATAATGGGTAGCATGTACCACTAGGTACCTGGTGGACATATATCAAACACTCTGCCTGCTCTTTGGAATGATAATAAGTATATAAAATACCTCTGTATAACTAGTGGAGGAACACTGGGTGCTATTATTTTTTGTCTAAAATGGAGGGAAATACCAATGGATAGCTACAAGGTACCTTGTAGTCATATACTAGGTATCCAATATAACCAAGTATATTTCTTTTAAATGGGATGTTTAGGTATTCCCCCCTTTTAAACAATCCCATATCCAAGGGTTTTCTTCTCTAAATGTTATATCAATGTAAGGAGAATCTCTTCTCTCTCATTATCCGTCTTTTGAAATCATCCCTTATCCATCCAAGGCATCAAGAGGTGGTAATTCACATCAATAGAGGTTAGATCTTCACCAAATTCCTCATTTTAAAATTTCCATTTTTAAAACTATAATTTACAAATTATCTGATAGGTATTTGATCACAAATTTTGACGAACATGTTTAAAACCATAAATTAATGAAGTTGATAAATTATAAATTGGTTTCTTTATTTTGTTTCTATATGATGTCAGTGATGAATTAAAACACATTTTTTCTCAAAACAATTGTTAATGTGATTCTTCCTCAAATGTTCTATTATATATTCCATTAATTTTATTCAAAATTGATGAGAAATTGAGAAATTAAACATGTGTATTTTTAATAAAGTAGCATTAGGACACCATGGATCATCTATATAATAATTTTAGTAATATCGATGTGTTGATTTCACCCATTCATATCACACATTCCATGCATATTTAAATTAAATAAAAATAATTATTTATAAATAATTATTTATATTTATATTTGTTGGTCGGAGTGGATTCTCAAGAGGGGGTGAATTGAGTTCCAATTAAAATTCCTATTAAAAATATTTCTCTTAAAATCCCCCAATTTAAAAACAAAGTTAAACTGTAGTGAATCTATACAGAGTGTAGAGGTTCAATCAGTTTCCCAATGATTGATTAGGTCTCAGTTGACTTAATCTGAAGATTAAATTAACTTTTGAAACTAACTTACTAGTTTACAATAAGTATAAACACTTACTAATTTAACTATCAAAGTAGCTTTAAAATAGTTTTGTATTTCAAAGTAATAGCAGCGGATTATGAAATAAATATATATAGTATGCCCGACTTAAAGTAAAAAGACCAGTAGAGATAACCAAGAGGTTCAGTCTCAAGCTGAGACTTTGTCCTCTCAACAATTTATATAAATTGATCCACACCCTGGATCGGGGGTAAACAGTAGTACACTACTGTCCAGGTCCAAATACCACTACCACAATTCTACGTGGGAAACACAAACAACAACACACAGGCTGTCCAGGTCTTACTCGACCTCTACCACTATCCACAGTGGGAAACAAAATGTTATGAAGATTGGGTGAGGATTTAAGAATCCTCCAGTTTAGCTTAGGAGACAGTGTGTGTGTAAAATAAACAGGTTACACACAATTCTCTAAATGTAAAGATAGAATCACTATAGAAAGTGAGAAATAGTTTAGAAAAGCTTTAGTGATTGGCAGTGCAACTCTGGACTCATTTGGTTGGTCAGAAAAACTTCTGAGTACTTATATGGTTTCTATTCAGAATACAGAGTGTCGTTTTCTCCTTTGGTTCTTGGTCCATCTTAGCAGTCTGAGTGCATGAAATGTTTTTCATAGTTCTTTACTCAAGATGAATCTTGTGTTCTTCTCTAAAACAATTTTCTTTGTGTATGTAAAGGATTCTTGGAGTATGGATGTAGACTAGTGGAAAATGCTCCACGTTTGAATGATGTTCAGATCTTAAATTTTTCACCTTTGTGCCTTCTTAGTTCCTTAACGCTTGTCGTATGCACACATAGTGTTCTCATCTTCTCATCTCTTTCGTTGTTATCTTCAGCTAGGTCTTTATCTTCCCTTTTATAACTTTCATCTCCGGCAAAAGGAATGATTACTTTTTTCATGGGTACTAGGTACGGTTTCCTGACATGGAAACAGAATTCATTAAATAACATTGAATGCATTAAAAACATAAAATGTAACTATTATCTTAATAAAGAAATAGTATTGAGAGTATAGAGTTTGATTGGTTGGTCAATTAGTAGCTTGTGTTGGTAAATGTGTATGGTGGACTTTGTGTAGCAGGTCCTTCCATCGGTAGCTCTTTGATCTTGCATCGGTTTCTCTATATACCAGTAACTTCGTTCCATCGGTTGCTCAATGTATCGGTGACTGTACTTGTATCGGTAGACTTACTCTATCGGTAACTATCTGTGAACTGGCTCTATCGTTAGACTTCTGTCTATCGGTAGCTCTTGTCTGTCGATAGCTGTGGTCTGTTTGTCAGTCAGTAGCTCGGTAGACTGGTTCTATTAGTAGACTTCCTCATATCGGTAGCTCTGGTTTATCGGTAGCTCTGGTCTGTTTTTCAGTCGGTAGCTCGGTAGACTGGTTCTATCGGTAACTACTGGTAGACATGCACATCAGTAGCTTTATACGCAGATCAATGACTTATACTTATCTATTTTTATGCAAAGAATATCCGAATGGGTTAGAAGGACTTCAGAACTCATATAAACATAGATAGACATGGATTAACATATCCTAGGGATTGTTTTAATATTATTATCATCTTGATCACAGATTGAAATAATTAATATATAGAAAAACATTAGATTGAGACTATCAAAGTATATGAAAGCATAATTGGGATTATCAAAACAGGTGGGGTCAACAATCTCCCCCTTTTTGATAATCACAACTTATGGTATTATTGTTTTAAAACATAGTGAGCAGTTGTATCAGAGGATATATCATTAAATGCAATTATATCAGAGAAACAGTATTTTATAGAACATAGTGGATTAGAGGTGGAAAAAAGTGATATTATCAGAGATAAAATTAAATTCAATTATATCTAAAGTAAAATTTATTGGTATCAGAGAATTAAATGAAATAGTATCAAAGGATGAAAGTAAAACCACTAGTATCAAAAGGGAAAAGCATAATGGTTGTTCCTTAGATAACATTTCTCCCCATTATTTATTTTCCCTTTAATACTTCTTCCCCCAGGGTGAATATTTCTCCCCCTTAATATCCCTATAGAACATTTCTCCCCCTTTGTGATAATCAAAAAGTGTGAAACAATAAGAAATAGAAAAAAATAGCATAATGATAATGAAAGGAAAGCCAATTGTATTAGATGTTGCAAAAAGGTACAGAGACATAAAAAAATACACTTAATTCTTATTAAATAGTCTAGACACTTGTTCAATCCACATCCTCAAGGTGAGATTTACCTTTGGGAGCAGAAGAGGATTTAGTTGAATTGGTTGCAAGTGAGGGCTTAAGAATTCCAGAAATGATCATAGGAGGATGAGTCACAGAAACTGATCATGGTCTGTACTGAGGAGTCCTTTGTGTGATCATAGGAGTGAGGCTTCAAATTTCTTAGGCAGGAGTCATTTGAACTAGTGAATTAGCAGAGGTAGAGGCTGGTAAGGCAGGAGGGACAATCACTGGCCTAGCATCAACATGCAGAAAAGGCAGCAACAGATTTCTGAAATCCATAATTATTCTTCCTCTTATCTCCATAGCATATATAAAGTCATCCTTGTTCTCCATAAACTTGTCCAATGCTGGAGTCAATTCCCTTATCTTGCTAACTTTCTCTCTGAAAGCTTGATTGATAGGAGACAGCTTCATATTTTCCAACAGAATTTTGAAGTGATTTTTGAGTTGATTCTCGGTGAAAATCATAGAGAAATAGGAGTCCACCTTATCTTTCACTTCTTTCTGAGAGGCAGATGCTTCTCTCATGTAGTCCTGGACTATCTTCATTACCTCTCTGGATGAATCTCCGGTAGAAAGAACAACTCTGCTCAGCTCGTATGAGTCCACAGAGCCACTGGTTGAAGCTTGACCAAGCTCCTCCTTCATCCGAGCTCAAATTTGATTCAGATCTATAAAGGGTTTAGATGAAAGAGAAGCAACATAGAAAGATATAGTCTCTTTAAAGCTTTTGGTCAACCAACTGATAAGATTTTGAACTTAGGAATCCTGAGTTTTAAAATGATATTTCATAGAAGTTTTGAAACCTTTAAATACTGAAACCATCTGGCTTACCACACTCTTCACATAGGCTAAGTCCTTGTCTGCTTGGGATTTTGAGCTCATGTAAGATTCTAATGAAACAAAATATTCCTTTAGAGATTCAATATCTACTTCAAGTCTAGAAACTTGAGCCTGGAAGTCTCTAAATTCTTCCACTATTTCCTCCATGAAGGTTGAAAAATTACAAGCAAGAGAAAGTTCGAAACATCTTTCCAACATAATCATCTCTTTAGAAAAATTGTGCTTCATCTCAGCAACTAAGTCATTAAAAGATTCTTTTAGCTCATCCTTCAAGGATTTCAGATCAGCCCTTGTGATCATATCGGCAGGTACAAATGTAGTGGGTACTCTTTCAGATGCTAAACTGACCACTAAGTCAGTCATAATCGATTGAACTGAAGAAACCAGAGAGACTTCCATCTTATTTACCTCTTCCACAAAACTGTCCTTAAGATTTTTTTTTCAGGTATCCAGGTCATGCATTCTGACCAAATCTTCAGGAAACAACTCAGATTCCATATTATAAACAATCTTTGGTCTATTATGAGATACCTCATTATCTAAATCTGGATAGCCTAAACCACAGACTAAAAAACCTGGGTCTTCTGCCCAATCTTTAATTCCAGCATCCATTGTAACACTTCCAACACTGGTTTGATGCTCCCCCTTAATAGGTGCATCATCAAGTAAAACAACAGCATTTTCAGCAGTATTCTCAGCAGGTGTTTCATCCTAAGGAGAATATTTTACTATTATTTCCATCTCTGCAGCAGTAGGAGTTTCTTCCATAATAGGCAAGGGAATTTCAACTTCATTTGGATCCTTATAAGTCAATAAAGATTGTCCAATAACTGGACTAAGACTCAACTCCGCTGACAGAGATGCTTTACTTTCATGATCATCTTATTTATTCTCAATTGTAGCCTTTTCAACATCCTCTTCAATAACCTCTAAAGCAGCTTCTTCCATATCTGTTTTATGTTGATCAAGATTTTCAGGAGTTGGGCTAGGAGGTAATTCAGGGTCTCCTCCATCATCAGCAGAGGACTCTTCCTCTTATGAATCATCACTGTATTTTGGATCCTCTTCATCAGGTCCCAAACCTAGATCCCTCATATCCTTAGGTCTTGAAGGATGATTCACATGATTAAATTTGTCATACACCTTCTGGTTATCATTGACCCATTCTCCTCTACAAGGGTTCCAATTGATCCTTATATATTTGCAGACTGTAGAGGTGATACAAAATATATTCTTCACTTCCAATGTCTCAACTTGAAACTCAGCTACCCCTTTTAACCTGATCATCACAGAAATTAACTTAGCAAAGAATAGGGCATTTGTCTTTGATTTCGGCCTTGTCATGTCTTCCATTTGGATCATCAGCAATCTGCACAAATTAACTTTTACACAGTGTCTTAAGAGATGCAGCAGATAGATATCCTGATATCTCAAATTGTCAAAGTATCCTCTCCTCGGTATCAAGACATGTTGAATGAATTTGAACAACAACCTATTCTCTCCGTCCATTTCTACAGCAACTACTTGTCTTTGACTTCCATCACCAGTCAGCTCTTCCAAAGCAGTCTCATAGTCGAAAATATCACGGGTAGGTGGCATGGATCTCTATACATATCCAGATAGACCTTCATGTGGAACTTTTAAGCACTCATCCCATTCAACAGATGAAAATGATATCTCCTTTCCATTCACAAAAGAGGTTACTCAATTTTCATTCTCAGATTTTTCAAAGGTTACAAACTCATAAAATTGTTTCACTAACATTGGAAAGTAGGGACCATTGTTGTTTGAAAAACAGTCTACCCATTTTTGATCTTCAAGTACATTGACCACTAATTATTTTCTAGGCAGCAGCCACTCCACACATAACTCATTTTCAATCACAATAACTCAATTCTGCAGATGAGGATTCATTGGTCGTCTCCCCGACCTAGTTTTAGCAACACTACCACTTGCTTCTTGATCGGTCTTCTGCTTCTTTGTTTTCGGCTCAACAGAGTCATCTCTGACGGTATAAAGTTTGGTTTTTTCCATCACTGGTTCAAAGGATTTTGGGTTCCCTAAGGATTCAGGAGCTAAGGTTTGAGGGTAAAGGTTTGAGGCTCGGTGGATTGAGAAGTAGATCGTACTTTAGTTTTATCATTTAGGAATCATAAAATAAATAAATAAAATGAAATAATGCAAAAACGATTCAGATTCTGGCGGTAGACAGAAATTTAAAACAATGCAATCATCAGTAGGTTCTATCAGTGAGAATTCCTATCAGTGAGGTTACATCGGTGAGAGTTTCACATCGGTGAGAATTTCACATCGGTGATAATTTCACATCGGTGAGAATTTTACATTTGTGAGAATTTTACATCGGTGAGAATAGCTACCGGTCAAGGTTAAACATACCTAACTCAGGTCTAATGTAACTTAACCTTTATAAACTCAAAGGTTTAGTGAAAATATCAACTAATTGATGTTCAGTACCTATAAAATCAAGAATAATAACACCCTTTTGATAATTATCTCTCAATAAATGGTTCCTTACATCAATGTATTTGGTCCTAGAGTGAGACACAGGGTTCATTGAGATAATTATTGCACTAGTGTTGTCACAGTTGATAGAAACGTGTTTAAAGTCATATCCATAGTCAAAAAGAGTGTGTTTCATCCACAAAATTTGTGGACAACAACTACCAATAGCTATATACTCTTCTTCGGTAGTGTAAAATGCTACAGAATTCTGCTTTTTACTACACCAAGATACTAAGGATTTTCCCAATAAATTACATGTTCCTGATGTGCTTTTTCTATCTAACTTGCAACTAGAGAAATCAGCATCTGAATTACTCATTAACTCAAAGGGTTGTCCTTTTGGGTAAAACAAACCTAAGTTTACAGTATATTTAAGATACTTAAAAATTCTTTTAACAGTAAGTAAATGAGATTATTTTGGATTAGCTTGAAATCTTGCACACATACACACACTAAACATAATATCTGGTCGACTAGCAGTAAGGTAAAGTAAGCTTCCAATAATACCTCTGTAATTGGTTTGATCCACTGGTTTTCTAGTTTCATCTGCATCCAATTTACAAACTGTACTCATAGGAGTTTCACTTTCCTTAATATTATCCAAACCAAAACGTTTTAAAAGGTCCTTTTTATATTTACTTTGATTCAAAATATTACCATTTTTATTTTGGAATACTTGAAAACCAATAAAATATTTGAGTTCTCCCATTAAACTCATTTCAAACTCATTTTGAATGCTCTTTGAAAAATTAGTACATAAAGAGTGTTTAGAAGATCCAAAGATAATATCATCAATATAGATTTGAACTATTAAAATATCTTTAGAAATTATTTTAATAAAAAGAGTTGGATCAGCAATCCCTTTAGTAAAACCTTTTGAATTAAGAAAATTACTAAGTCTGTCATACCAAGCACTTGGAGCTTATTTTAGACTATATAAATCTTTAAAATGTTTAAAAACTTTATTTGGAAAATGAGGATTAGTAAATCCAGGTGGTTGTTCAACAAAAAAATCTTCGACAATAAAACCATTAAGAAAAGCACTTTTAACATCCATTTGATATAACTTGAAATTCAGATGAGCAACATAGGCATGTAAGATCCTAATAGATTCTAATCAAGCTACATGTGAAAAGGTTTCCTCATAGTCTATACCTTCCTCTTGACTATATCCTTGTGCAACTAGCCTAGCTTTGTTTCTAACTATGTTTCCAGATTCATTAACTTTGTTTCTAAAAACTCATTTAGTGGATATTGCTAAAGTGTCGTTAAGTCTGTCAACTAATTCCTAGACATTGTTTTCTCAAATTGATTTAACTCTTCTTGCATAGCCATTACCCAAAATTCATCATTGATAGCATCATTGATATTTTTAGGTTTTAGATGTGAAATAAAGGCTTGATGTTCAACCTGGTTTCTTAGAGAAGCTCTAGTCTGTGTCCCTCTATCATGATTACCGAATACAACATCTAAAGGATGATTTTTTAGAATCCTAGTTGATCTAGTAAAGGTAGGACTAGAAATTTCAAGTTCATCTCCAAGTTCAGGTTCAACAGAAGCAGATTCTGGAATATGTCCAGAACTGGATATTTTTATAGCAGGTTCTTTAGATTTATCATTAAGGTCTAGAACACTCAAATCTTCTTCAAGATTTTCAAGAGAGGTTTTAGGTTCATGTGGATCAGTTTCATCAAACTTTATGTGAACATATTCTTCCACACATTTGGTTATCTTATTAAAGACTCTATAGGCTTTTCTAGTAAAAGAATAACCAAGAAAAATTCCTTCATCACTCTTAGAATCAAACTTGTCCAGATTATCCGTTGTATTAAGAATAAAAACTTTGCAGCCAAAAACTCTGAAGTAACTAACTTAAGGTTTTCTATTGATCCATAACTCATATGGGGTCTTCTTAAGAAATGGTCTAATTAAGACTCTATTAATAATATAACAAGTTGTATTAACAGCTTCAGCCCAAAATTAAATAGGCATATCATACTCATTAAGCATGGTTCTAGCTATTTCTTGAAGGGTTCTATTCCTTCTTTCTACTACACCATTCTGCCGAGGTGTCCTAGGAGAAGAAAAGTTGTGACTATAGCCATTGTGTGAGAAGTAAGATTTAAACTCTTGCTTTTCAAACTCACGACCATGATCACCTCTCAAGGATTTAATCTTAAGTCCACTAAGGTTTTCTATAGACTTAGAGTATTTAACAAAGTAAGGTCAAGCTTCAATTTTGTGAGCAAATGAGTATACCCAAGTATATCTAGAAAAGTAATCTACTAGGACATAGACATAGTGATTACCATTTAAACTAGAAACTCTTGAAGGTCCAAACAATTCCATGTGAACCAACTCGAGAGGTTGCAAAGTTGAAACTTCTTTCTTTGATTTAAAAGAAACTTTATGTTGCTTTCCCTTTTGGCAGGGATTACAAACTTTGTCATTTGGGAATTCATGTTTAGGTAGGTCTCTAACCATGTTTTTCATAGTCATATTTCTAAGTGAATAGATTTTTTAGTGTCCTAATCTTTTGTGCCAATGCAATATTCTTTATAAAAATCATTTAAACAAGTAACATGTTGCTTAGCTAAAGAATTTAAATCAACAGCATAAACATTTTCATTCCTTAAAGAAGAAAAGACTAAATCATTATTAGAATTAAAAACATTACAAGAATCATTTTAAAATTTCACATTAAATCCATCATCACATAATTGAGAAAGACTTAACAGATTATATTTCAGTCCATCAACAAATAAAACTTTAGAAATTAAAACTGAATTAGTGTTACCAATTTGGCCTAGGCCGATGATTTTTCCTTTAGAATTATCACCAAAGGTGACATGACCTCCATCAACATTTATTAATCTTTTGAAGCATGAATAATATCCAGACATGTGTCTTGAACATCCACTATCCAAGTACCAAAACTTCTTGTGAGAACTCTTTAAGCATGTTTCCTACAAAACAGATTTAGATAGAAAATGATTTTGGTACCCAGATCTTCTTGGGTCCAGATAGGTTAGAAATAAAAGATTTAGGTAGCCATATTTGTCTTATGGGTCTCATATAATTTATAGAATAAATAGATTTTGAAATATAAACTTTATTTGATCTATAACCATATGAATAACTAGTTGAAGCATAGGAATTCTTAGAACTGGAATAAGCATAATATTTTCCAGAATTAGAAATAAATCGAGTTTTAGTGAATTGTCTTTGTCTAGGTTGGTATCCCAAACCAGTAGTGTATTTAGGTGAAACTTTCTTACCTAACATTTGAGTTAGAGTATCTTTTCCATTTGTGAAATTTTCTAAGTCCTTTCTAAGTTCTCATTAGACATTTTCAGTTCAGTATTTTCCTTTAACAGTTGAGAATTATTTTCTTTTTCTATATCAAAGGTAGATTTAGTAGTGACACTAAGAGCATTTTGTTTATTTAATGACTTATATTTATCCTTAAGTTCATTGCATGTCTCTTCCAACATATTAAAGTATTCAAATAATTCCTTACTAGTCATGTTTTCAGAATCAGAATCAAATTCTATATCATCTCCAGAATAATAAGACTTTAAAACATGATTATCTAAGGTTATCTCAGATGTGTTGGTCATGAAACACATGTTGGCATGATTCTTCTCAGAATTAGAAACTTCAAATTCACTTGTGTTGTCCTCTGAAGCACTCTAAGTAGATTTCATATCATTCTTGTACTTCTTGTCATTATAATCATATTTCTTCTTGAATTTCAGTTTTGGACAGTCAGCCTTGATGTGTCCTTTCCTTTTACACTCGTAGAAAAAAGCTTCATCACCTTTATTTGGTTTTTTCCAGTCCTTCAAAGGTCCTTTATTTTCATACTTTCCCTTATAGTTAGATTTTCTGAAGAATTTCTTTTTCCTATAGAACTTCTTAAACCTTCTGGTTATCTGAGCCATTTTAGCATCATTGTATGAATCAGAATCTTCACTGGTTGAACTTTTAGTAGGTACATGCATTGTATCCTTGTCTTTGTTCTTATAAGCAGTAGACTTTAAAGCTATCTATTTTCTTTTTGGTTCATCATCTTCCTCTTTATTCACCTTGAGTTCTTCCTGATACATCATTAATTTTTCAATAATCTCTTTTATAGGAAGTTCTCCAATGTCACATGACTCTCTAATTGAAACAAAAGTGTCTCTCCATCGTTATGGCAGACATCTCAGTATCCTCACAATTTGTTCCTTAGCTGGAACAACATTTCCAAGTGAACTCATTGTATTGACTATCTCATTTAACCTGAGATACATATCAGAAATAGGTTCATCAATTTTCATTTTAAAATTATCATATTTAATAGTATAAGTATTCAATCACATTTCTTTAAAATTAGTTGTTCCTTTATGAGAAACACCCAAAGTATACCATATTTCATAGGAAGTTTTTCAAGAAGATATTCTATTAAACTCTTCATCTCCTAAAGTACAGTACAGGGAATTCATAGCTTTACAATTATTATTGTAAGCAGTCTTTGTAGGTTCATCCCAAGTTGTTCTTTCAGTTTCTGGAATTTTATTCTGAGACTCTATAGTAGTCCAGATATCAAAACCCATACTTTCCAAATGTATTTTCATCTTAAGTTCCCACTAGGCATAGTTGGTTCCATTTAAGAAAGGTGGCATGTTATTATCATCACCCTCTAGTCTATTATCCATAACTAGATTTTAGAAAAGAACATTTTAAAGAGATAAAATTTAGAACTAACATAAATTTAAGATCTTTAAATATGCAACAAAAATCACAGTTGAAAACAGAGTATGTCAAAAATTCTTTAACAAAAAAAAATCCTCTGATACCAAATGTTGGTCGGAGTGGATACTCAAGAGGGGGGTGAATTGAGTTCCAATTAAAATTTCTGTTAAGAATATTTCTCTTAAAATCCCCCAATTTAAAAATAAAGTTCAACTGTAGTGAATATATATAGAGTGTAAATGCTCAATCAGTTTCTCAAAGATTGATTAGGTCTTAGTTGACATAATCTGAAGATTAAATTATCTTTTGAAACTAACTTACTGGTTTATAATAAGTATAAACACTTGCTAATTTAACTATCAAAGTAGCCTTAAAATAGTTTTGTATTTCAAAGTAATAGCAATGGATTATGAAATAAATATATATAGTATGCTTGAATTAAACTAAAAATCACATTAGAGATAACAAAGAGATTCAGTCTCAAGCCGAGACTTAGTCCTCTTAACAATTTATATAAATTGATCCACACCCTGGATCGGGGGTAAACAACGGTACACTACTATCTAGGTCCAAATACCTCTACGACAGTTCTACTTGGGAAACACAAACAATAGCACATAGGCTGTCCAGGTCTTACTTGACCTTTACCACTATCCACAGTGGGAAACAAAAGGTTATGATGATTGGGTGAGGATTTAAGAATCCTCCAGTTTAGATTAAGAGACAGTGTGTGTGTAAAATAAACAGGGCACACACACTACTCAAAATGTAAAGATAGAATCACTAAAGAAAGTGAGAAAGAGTTTAGAAAAGCTTTAGTGATTGGAAGTGCAGCTCTGGACTCGTTTGGTTGGTCAGAAAAACTTCTGAGTCCTTCTCTGGTTTTTGTTCAGAAAATAGAGTGTTGTTTTCTTCTTTGGTTCTTGGTCCAGCTTAGTAGCATGAGTGCATGATGTGTTTTAGGTAGTACTTCATTCAAGATGCAGCTTGTGTTCTTCTTTAGAACATGTTTCTTTGTGTATGTCCATGATTCTTGGAGTATGGATGTAGACTAGTGAAAAGTTCTCCACGTTTGAATGATGTTCATCTCTTGTCTTTTTCACCCGTGTTCCTTCTTAGTTCTTTAACACTTGTCGTATACACACCCAGTGTTCTCATCTTCTCATCTCTTTCATTGTTATCTTCAGCTAGCTCTTTATCTTCCCTTTTATAACTTTCAGCTCCGGAAAAAGGAATGATAAATTTTTTCATGGGTACTAGGTACGGTTTCCTGACACGCCAACAGAATTCATTAAATAACATTGAATGCATTAAAAAAATAAAGTGTAACCGTTAGCTTAATAAATAAATAGTATTGAGAGTATAGAGTTTGACTTGTTGGTCAATTAGTAGCTCGTGTTGGTAAATGTGTACATTGGACTTTGTGTAGCAGGTCCTTCCATCGGTAGCTCTTTGATCTTGCATTGGTTTCTCTATATACCAGTGACATTGTTCCATCGGTTGCTCGATGTATCGGTGACTGTACTTGTATCGGTAGACTTACTCTATCGGTAACTATCTGTGAACTGGCTCTATCGGTAGACTTCTGTCTATCGGTAGATCTTGTCTGTTGGTAGCTCTGGTCTGTTTGTCAGTCAGTAGCTCGGTAGAGTGGTTATATCGGTAGACTTCCTCATATCGGTAGCTCTGTTTTAGCGGTAGCTTTGGTATGTTTGTCAATCGGTAGCTCTGTAGACTGGTTTTATCGGTAACTACTGGTAGACATGCACATCGGTAGCTCTATACGCAGATTAGTGACTTATACTTATCTGTTTTTATGCAAAGCATATCCGAATGGGTTAGAAGAACTTCAGAACTCATATAAACATAGATATACATTGATTAACATATCACATGGGATTTTTTTAATATTATTATCATCTTGATCACAGATTGAAAGAATTAATATATAGAAAAACATTAGATTGAGATTATCAAAGTATATGAAAGCATAATTGGGATTATCAAAATAGGTGAGGTCAACCATATTGTACTTATTATTTCTGAAAGGGGGATCTATGATTGAGGATGGATACTATTGGTTTCTACCTGGAAGAAAGGGTATAGATTTAAAGGTAACTAAAAAATGAGGTATGTGTTATCCTATAAATTATGACATGTATTTTTTGTTTTATTTATATATATAGTATTTTATTTTTTTAGTTATTATTATCTATGGATGGATATATATTTAGTTGAGTAGTGAGATTGATTTGGTGAAGTGACTTCATTTCAAAATAGATAGACCACCCTCATTTCCTAGAATATTTGACTGTTTGGAGGCTGTATGTCTTTGGGGATTTAGCACTAATTATAGAATGGTCTTGAAAGGGTATTTGAACTTGGGTACTAAATTGAAAGTGTATGGTTTTCTAAGGCATTGATTATTAATGTCAAAATGTATCTTTAGTATGTTATACATTTTCATTTTGTCTATTATTCCTCTATAAAGTTTCTATTGAGTTATAAATCAGAGAAAATGGATTCCTATTGTCTTGAGAAAACATTTGGAAGTGGAGTTAGGGGATTTATGTAATGGGTAATAAGCACGAATCAGGGTGTGTCTACTAAATTAGGGGTATATTTTCTCCCACTTGGTTGTTTGATATGATGGGTCAGGGATAGAATAAAATTTGGGCTTGGTGAATTGAATTTCATGGGAATTATATTTCACAAATGATAGTTTTATTTTAATCTATATTAAATTTCTAATAGGTAGTGTTATCATCATGAAAGTGATAGTGTCTAAATTGATTGATTAAATAGTAAAACCTTGGATTAGGTCTTTTAAGATAATGTGATATGGTTTTCCAAGTGTAATTATGTGGTTGAAAGATTTATAATGATGTGAATTATGATCTACATTTTTATGATAGTTATGGTATATGGTCATAAAGTTTTTTCATGTGGTTATGATTATTTTGGTTGGATACAACTAGGATGATAAACCTAATGTTTGTGAGATAGAATTTGTATATAAGAGATGTTTTATATCCTTATATAAGGGATAAGTTCCAATTTGTAGATTATTATGTGATGTGATAGAGTTGGACCCTATTTTTCTAATAGTAATCGGTATTTTTATTCCTTTTTTTTTGTTTGATTCAATGTTTTATATGATATAATATACAAATGATGAAAATTTTATCTTTCAATGTTGGTTTGGATACTAGAAGAAATTCAAAATATAATCCTTTAATAATTTCTATTCCCTTTTTGGGACCACGGTATTATGGATTATTTCATAGATACATATTATTCATAGAGGTCTTGTATGTGTCGGGTAAAATACTAATGTATGTTCTCTATAAGCATAATCACACCACAATTAATTATTTCAGTTCACACATATACCACTATGCTAAAGTATTATTTTATTTAAAATTAAAAATATACTAATAAATTTAAATTAATAATGAATTAACTTATATAATATTAAATAATTTTATAATGGGTAATTTCACTTTTTTATATTTACACTATAGGTTGCAGTTATTTGGAGATCCTGAGATGAAGTTGAAGCAAAATGGTCTAAATAATGGAACCTCAATCATACATCTTTATTTATTTACACATTAGGTACAATTGAATTATAAAATTGGGTTTATATATTGTTGAAGGATTCATAATGTCTTGGAATATAACTCCTAAGAAGAATCAAAATCCCAATTCATCCATATTATGTCCAAAATTATGTGATATATTAAGGAAAATAATACTACAAATAGTCAAATATAATTGTTGATATTTTTAAAATAAATACCAATGTAAATGTGATAATATCCCCATATTTTATATGGATACATTCAATAGGCCGACCAAACAACTATCCTCTATAATAGTCGAGTTTAGGCCATTTTATTTTTCGAATTAGATCCACAAGTGGTATTACAAAAATTGGGTTCCAATAACCACATTCCCCTTTTATAAAGAAATTGTACCTTGGGTGCATCATTTTTATGATAAATTATAGGGATGTTTCTTTTATTTTTGAATGAATTCGGGTTATTATCAACCATTTTGAGCTTATAGAGCCTCATTTCATCATTGGGAGAGATAATATAAATAATTAGATCTATATGACCCTCCTCTACCTCTTGATGGGAAGCTAAATAGGTGGGAGATCTATTACCAAGAATTTTACACATGTTAATGTAGTATTTTCACACAAATTGGATATTTCATTTCTATAATTTGGTTTTCAAATTAATTCATTCAGTTTTATATTCCGCTATTTTAGATTTAGATTTTTCATTTTAATTGATTCTATTGAAATTTTCTTTATTTATAATAGATAAGTGTGATATTTTGAGCATGATACATGTATAGTTCTGGTAAGACCACAAAATAATACCTTTCTTTACCAAATATTTAAGATTTAAATTTGATTTAGAGAATTTATAACATGAAAAAATTGACCTTTGAAACATGATTTTTATGTCAATGTATAGTTCAACATGTGTTGATATAAAGTTATAAAGGTTAATAGACTTATAGAGAAGCTCAAACTTAAATATATTCCATAAATAAATAAATAGATAAGAATTATGAAATTGTAATTATTTGATGTAATGACTTAATGATCACTATATTATAAATCAATCAACACCCACTACATTTCAAAATAAATAAAAAAGAGGGATTCTATTTATTTATATTCAATTTTTTTTAAATACCCCCTCTAGTTTTTATTTATAAATCATACCTAAAATTACCACATTAAACCTTTAACCTTCAGTGAAATATTTCCTAGTTTTTGGATAAAATATTATTTAATATATTAAAACATAATTACTTTTACTTGTAATGAAAACACATTAAATTTTATGCACCACATTCATGGAGGGATGAAATTTGGAGTTTGTTATTTTATAATATCATTATGAATAGAGTAAATATAAGTTTCATAAAACACTAGTTTTATATGTATTATTATGTTATAATATCCTTGTTGTGTTTGTTTTGCGCATGAAATGTTCTGCTTTAAGAGAACTACATCCTCTACAACCTGAAATGGAGAGAATCCAACATAATAGAAACTGAAACACATATAAAAACTCTTTTATGGAGAAAACAAAAACAATATAAATCCATATATAACATATATATCATTTTTATTCTTGAAATAAATTTGAAACTTGATCACAATTATATAACATGGAAAAAATTAACTGAACATTAAAACAAACAACTTTTCCAGATGATGGCAGTGTACTTTAATATATAGAAATATAAGGGGGAACACTAATAATTGATTTGGAAAATGGTAAAATTTATTTATTATTAAAAATACAGGGAATTGTTTTAGTAATCCTAGAAAAAAATTTATAGATTAATATATTATCTTCTAATTAATAAAACATATAAATTAGGATTAGAATCTTATAAAACATATTAATTTTTCATTATCAATAAAATATCCAATAATGTATTGGTTATATAATGTTAATACCACAATTTGTGTCTAAAAAGGTAGGAAACACCAATTATAGAAAATCCGCTCCTAACCATTTTCACTGTAACAATAAAAAACAAATTTGTAAAATCAAAAAATATAATGGTGAAACACATGATTAATAATAAAATTGTTTTTAAATCATTTGTTAGATCTTTACACACAACCAAATAACAAATTGAATTTTAATTTAATATTTTTAAGATATGTTATTTTCAATAAATCATAATATAATTGACGCTAATGTAGATGGTTACATATAAAATGGATCTCTAAACATTCTAAGGACAATAATCAAATACATGTAATATAAAACATAACAACTTAGTTCAATGCCTAGTATTGCAACAAAATGAGTCCAAGAGGTAAAAAATCATATTTTTAGACGAATGTGAAAACATAGTTTATTGAGGTATATACACTAATTTGACACCTTTATTTTTAACAAGGAAAATCTCAATATCATACTCTAACTCATTAATGTGTCTATATCACTATCACCCATTATTCTAACAAATTTTGAAAATTGAGAGAACCTTCTAAGAGTTGTGAGGAAGTCTTCCTCGTTCACACATATGAACAATCCAATGGTAATATCTATATTATCCATCCAACATGGAGGGGTGAATGATTAAAAATCAAATATGAATGCAGATATTCTAACCATGATCCACTATTATTGAATAATATATTATATGTTATTCATCCACTACCCCCAAAAAATATATAGCCACTATAAGTTAAATTCTAATGAATTACCCAAAAACCCAATCCTACACAATAAGACCTATGTAAAAAAATTAACAATTATAATCATTAATTCTAGAAAAAAATAGGAAGTCATTCTAGATTTAAACACTCAATTAGACAGACTTACACACTTAGTTGGGAAAATAAAATTTCAAAGGTATTGTAAGCATCCTTCCCAAAAAAATATTAAATTAAATGTATAAGGGAAACATTTGTTCTAGTAAAATTTAGAGTGATATGAAATATAAAATCCAAATGAACCCTCTATTAGTGTCATCCAATCCTAATGAAATCACCACCATTATGAATATTACAAACTATCCAAATTAAGAACATTCATGTCATGAGAGATGTCACACTAAATGAAATAAACTTACTTTTCATGAGCCACCTAATCCTATAATTCCTTTCCATTCCACCACATTCCACCCATCCAAGGAAATTTAAAGAAGTAAAATTAGAAAAATTAAAATTTTTGACGGTTATCCTTCTATTTATTGATTCTTTGAAGAAAATTTCACAATATTTCATGTCTCGAAATAATATGGTTACACATTTAATGTTAATTATATATGATCACAAACTAATATTGTTAAGTGATGTATTGTCATTGATCAAACCATTACTTACATCCAAATTTAGGAATAGTGGATCATTCTAGATTCCATGTATTATAGGGGAGTATTTATTTTCTGATTCCATACATAATTTGGGTGCCTCTATAAATGTGAAACCCCACAGTATTTTATCTTAATTTATATTTGTGGAGATGATGTATAATATAAAAATGACTATAATAGAAAATATACATTTTATACACCCTTATAGTATGCTAGAATGTTTTCTTATGTGGGTTCAAAATATAAATTTTTTTGATTATTTATATGTACTAAAAATGGATTATTATAGGATTAATGTACTTTCCCCAATTATATTAGTTATAATTTTCATTAAAACTACCAAAACTAAATTTAATGTATATAATGGTACATTAACTATGTCGTTTGGTGGTGAAATGTTCAACTTCAACATCCATGATTCCATGAATTGCCCCTCAAAAGACATTACAATTGTTTAGTTAATTAAATATTTTTATCCTTGTCCCCATAGAACCTTATATTAATTCACCAAATCCCATTTTAATGTTTTAACCATTAATATGACTTCTAGATAATGATTTATATTTTTACAGTTTTAATGTTTTGGACTGATTCAATAAATGTATGTGTATTTATGATTTCATAAATTTGGGATTTTTGTACCCATCATTGATTATGAAATGACCACTGATATTGGAAGATACTGAGAGAAACTATCATTGTATAGATCATAAAAATGAAATTATTCTCAAATAATAAATTCATTATTATATAAACCCCCCATATATTTAATTAAAAACACTTCTATGTAACATCAGATAACTTTTCCTTGAGGGAGTTTATCAAGGACTTGTCAGTATTTCTAATAAAATCATCCAAGAGCATGAAATATGACTGTTAAACCTATTGAGAATGTGTAAAAATGTAATTATATGTACTTAAGATGTTATACAAGGTATTAGGTCTTATGTAGTAAAGAAAATAATTTTACATGAAAATGATGGTAATCTATTTGGAAAACAAAAACATTGATCATACCTTTCCCTCCTTAACATTATTCAAATGGAAGTTAACAAATTATTAGAAACTAGGATCATATATATAATCTATGAAATAAAATGTGTTAGTAACATATAAATTTTCCATTAATTTTTTGTACTAACAATTTTTCAAAATGATCATAAGTAATTGGTTTCAACTAGAGTGAAAAATAACTCGTGATATTGTATAGACTACCATAAGCTTAACCATTTCCACCAAAATTAACGTTTTCCCATATTGATTAATGACTAAATATTTAAAAATTATGTTGGTATGTCTTGTTATTATTTCCATGAGGGATTATATAAAAACCACCAGAAACATATAACCACTAATGATGAAAAAAATAAAACATTTAAAATCAGAATTTTTATATTTTTATATGGGAGGATGTTATTTGAAAAATTTAATGTTGCATGTACATTCCATAATTGTATGGTTAGTATTTTTCCTTATTACACAGATCATTGTATGGTGTTATTTATGGAAGATTTATATATTTATGGTTGCTATTTTAATGAATGTTTATATAATATTCATTTTATGAATCACCATTGAGTTGAAAATATTCTTCTTTTAAATTATAAAAAATGATATTTTGTAGTGGAATGGGGTATTTTTTGACCATGTTGTTTTAGAAGCATGTATTCTTGTTTATAATTCAATAATTTATGGTATCCCTTATTTAACCAATCCAACTATCATTAGGGTGTGCATTCATTTTTGGACTTATGGATTTTTCATCACATTATTGATTATTTTAGTAAAATTTCACTCCCATTTTCTGAACCTGTAAAAAATTTACAAGAATAAATTTTTATCAAAAAATTGTAAAATGGGGTTTTAAGGGTTGAAATTTTTTCTCACTTCAGAAAAAATAACCTCACCACCACTATAGGATCAACCATTTGAGATCATGTGAGAATTATCCAACTATTCTATTAGGTATTCCCTTTCACAATGGGTAGATCTCACTTATCATGTAATTACAGATTCATATCACACTCTAGAACAAATAAAATTGATATTCAACACAACTAAAAAATAATTCCACGCCAAAATTTTATCTTTACAAAACATTAATTCATATCACCTTGGGTATAAAGTGATGGTGTTTTTCTAATGACACTGTCGTAAAATATTTTATGAGTAAGATATATTTTAAACTATTATTTATTCGATATATGATCAAAAAACAAGATTTTTATTTTGAAATTTATTAAAAAATTAGATCAAAAATTTTATTTTCAAATAAAGAAACTTTCATCCACATTTTCCTTGAGATATTTTCATATAATAAATCCCAAATTAATGAAAACTTTTATTACATTTGGTATGAACACAATATATAAAAAATGTATAATGGTCAGTTCATAAAAAGATGTGTAACCAACCATGAGTTTTTAATTTCCCACAAATTGTTTCACTCTCTTCCATGTGGGGGTAACTTTGTTACCCAATTATCTATATAGTACATCCATGATTTAGGTCTAATTTTCTAACATAACATTCATATTCCCATAACTTTTATTTTTTCCACAATTTTATAAAACAAGGGATGTCTCTAAACTAATGAAATTACATAAAAATAATGTCTTTTTAATGTGACAATTTATGTTTGGGAATTGATATTATAGAATTGATTATAAATTTATGAAGAAACAAATGCATTCCTCTAGAAACGGATTATTTTTCTAACTCCATAGAAGCATGAGACATTAGGACGAGTGACTGAAATCTAGTTGTGTAATTTTTAAGAACCCAAATATTATGCATGTTTGGTTTTACTATACTAATTATATATGTAACACCCTGAGATTTTATGATAATTATTCCTTATAATTTCTTTTATTTCTTTTGTTGTATTCTTCATCAAGATTATCTTGCGCTATAGGGAACAACGTATTAGCTTGTAGTATACGCAACACTATTCTTGGCTTGTGATGCACACAATTTCAAGTTCTTTCGAATAAAATTCATTTTACACAACACCAATTATATATTTTAATACAATTATAATTGAAATATATTTTGAGTATTTTATACTCAACACTAAAGGAATATTTCACTACACGCAACCCCGATTTGTCTTGCATTACAAACAAGAGCGACCTTCTTCAATAGCGTGTGTTGTACGCAATACCGAGTTTCACTAAACAAAGATGTGTTGTTATTATGAACTAGCCGTTAAGATTAGTATTAAATACATTTTGAATTTTATAACATTATAATTCTTCTTACAAATTTTATGGAATGAGGTATGAGAACAAAATCAATTTTTCGATTAAAAGAAGTATTTTTCCAAAAATGCAGTTTTTCCGCATTTTGATAGTGCACCCATTTTAAATATAATTTTTGACAAGTTTATATGTTAAATTTTACAAAAATAAATATTCTTATTTTGAATCAGGATATAAAAATTTACATTGGATAAATGTTTGATATTTTTCTCACAACGTTCTTATTTTGATGAATAGTAAAAACACGCTAAATTTTACTTTAAAACAACTTTTTTCATCGATATAATTTATATGGTTGAATTATAATAATAAATTTTTTTAAAGTATAAATAGAATATATTTTTACCATTTAATATAATTTATGTCATTAGCATTAATTTTACATTGAATTCATAGGTAAAATCTATTCAATATTTTGCAATATTTTAAACAAAAGCCCACTTTTCGACAACGGGATTAGTTTTAAATTAATTACTGAAACTTCTATGTTATGAATTTGAAAAAATGGGTTCCATATTTGGAATCAGTAGGTCCAAATTATGTTAATATGATACTTTTTATTTTTGGGCATTATGAATAGTAACTACGGTAAATTTTATTTACCGCAGTTAATGGTAAATTAGGTAATTAAGGATAAATATAATATTATAAAATTATCCTAACACTTTTATCAATATAATTGGATGTTTATATTTCATCCTAAAATATACTTGGGTCTAAATGGTATCTATTACATCCCACTTGTATGTGATTAAGACCTTTAATTTATTTTATTTAAATCAAAGTGAAATATATCTCACTCAAACTTTTATAATTAAATTATTTTTAATATACGGTTATACATAATATAAATTAGATTATAAATACTCATTTTAAATATCAAATTTTTTTTATCATGGAAATTTATTTTTAATTTTTAACAAATATATAATTTTCTTAATAGCTTATACATTAATGATGTAGAAATTATTAATTTAGTGAAAATCAAAAATATAGTTTTTACTAAACTACTAATACCCATTAATTTTTCAAAAACCTGAAAGAAACATATTAATCGTGTACATATAAACCATAACAATCCAAAGTCAAATTTTTGACCATTTGGAGCCTTATAAAAGCGATAATGACACTTATATTATTTTATTTTAAATGAGTACAAAGTTGTCACCTTCATAATTTAATAAACATAACATTTTAAAAGTAGGGTGTTTTAGAATATAAATTCTACTAAAAGTATTCTTACGAAATATATTAGATTTATATTCATCATAGTATTTTAGTTTTAATTTTTATGCAACAAATAAGTATATTAAATAATTATACAAAAATGTTGCTGTAGTTGTTTTATTAAGAAAAATATCAAATAAATGCTTTTAAAAATATTTAAATAAATATTATATGAAATAATTCAAATTCTACACTAATTTTATAGATTAATATGACATGTTAGTAACCTATTAAATATTTTGTTTCTAATATATTCTTTGTCTATATTATTTAAATTCAAATAAATGAATAGTGTCAAAATTTACATTATTGGTATTTTATAAAAATAACATATTATTAAATTATTTAAAAATCACAAAAATATTTCAAAATTAAAAATTGAAAATTATATAGTCTAAAAGGTTTTAAAGTATCCAATCATTGAAAATTGACAACATATAAGTATGTTTTTATAACAATTTAAAATTTAGAAAATTATTAACACAAATAAAATTAAATAGATTAAATGAGGATAAATCAAAATGATAAGGTCTAAAATAAGATAAAACATGTCTAATTGTTATTGGTTCATTATATTACAACCCTATATCATCTCATCTTCGAATTCAGTCATTTTTGGTGGGGTTTTAAGTGGGGATTTAATTTATTATAATTTAATATTTTTTAGGATTCCAAAGGTGCCCCTCTCCACCCTTATAAAAGGGAACCTCCTCCCACTCCACTTCACAAAATTTTTGAGCTTTAAAATTCGATCAAACCCTAACCATTTAACTTCTCCACTTCCCAAGAAACATAATAGAGGTCCTGTTATTCTTCAAAGACCAATTTTACTGCCCTAAGAGGATGTTAAGAGAAGGCACATCGAAGAAGGGGTAATATCCTTTACTGATTCTTTCAAAATTATTTCTTCTCCTACTTCCTCTATATGAGGTGTTTAATTGTTAAGTAATAACTCTAATAAAACTTGTATACAGATATGTTATTATGAATACGAAACAACCAAATTCTATCTTCTATCCATCCTATGAAAAAATGAAATCACCACGCGTGCGTACATACGACTTATCGTCTCCACGCCGTGCTGTAATCTTTTATTTCATTACTAACATAATTGGATGGGTATAAATATGGAAGAAATAACTATATATTCTTTTTGTAAAGTGATATTAATTTTTAAATATTATACAACATACACTTCAATACAATTCCACAATCATTATCATGATATCATCGCTCGTGCATATGTACGGTCTACCATCTCCACGATATGATGCGACTCTTTCTACCTGATCTTCATTGAATAATGATTATATAAATGAATTGAATGAATAAATATGATATATATTAAACTAATAACATTATGTAAATGATGTATCTATAACCAAAAAAGAGTAATAATAACTTATTCGACAAAACACGCATATGAACATAAAGCAATGAACACCCTAATAATAAGTAGCAATGAAATATTAATAATAAGAAGATATGAATATTAACATATAGGATATCATAGCAATGAATATGATTCTATAATAAGTCAATGAAATTTTTAAATCATTATAAAGGAGGTTCGGATACGTACAAAGAATATCGGACCTAAGGTAAGGGAAAATCTTGTAATCCCAATTTTTATCCGATACTGTTTATACTTCGGAATTTTTTTAGTAATCCTAGAAAAAAAAATTATAGATTAATATATTATCTTCTAATTATTAAAACAGATAAATGAGGATACGAATCTTATAAAACATATTAATTTTTCATTCTCAATAAAATATCCAATAATGTATTGGTTATATAATGTTAATACCACAATTTGTGTCTAAAAAGGTTGGAAACACAAATTTTAGAAAATCCGTTCCTAACCATTTTCACTATAACAATAAAAAACAAATTTGTAAACTCAAAAAATATAATGCTGAAACATGTGATTAATAATAAAATTGTTTTTAAATCATTGGTTATATCTTTACACACAACCAAATAACAAATTGAATTTTAATTTAATATTTTTAAGATATGTTATTTTCAATAAATCATAATATAATTGACGCTAATGTAGATGGTTACATATAAAATGTATCTCTAAACATTCTAAGGAAAATAATCAAATACATGTAATAGAAAACATAACAACTTAGTTCAATGCCTAGTGTTGCAACCAAATGAGTCCAAGAGGTAAAAAATCATATTTTTAGACGAATGTGAAAACATAGTTTGTTGAGGTATATACACTAATTTGACACCACTATTTTTAACAACGAAAATCTCAATCTCATACTCTAATTCAATAATGTTTCTATATCACTATCACCCACTATTCTAACAAATTTTGAAAATTGAGAGAACCTTCTAAGAGTTGTGAAGAATTCTACCTCATTCACACATATGAACAATCCAATGGTAAGATCTATATTATCCATCCAACATGGAGGGGTGAATGATTAAAAATCAAATATGAATCTGGATATTCTAACCATGATCAACTATTATTGAATAATATATTTTATGTTATTCATCCACTACCCCCAAAAAATCTATAGCCATTGTAAGTTAAATTCTAATGAATTACCCAAAAACCCAATCCTACACAATAAGACCTATGTAAAAAAAATAACAATTATAACCATTAATTATAGAAAAAAATAGGAATTCATTCTAGATTTAAACACTCAATTAGACAGACTTACACACTTAGTTGGGAAATTAAAATTTCAAGGGTATTCTAAGCATCCTTCCCAAAGAAATACTAAATTAAATGTATAAGGGAAACATTTGTTCTAGTAAAATTTAGAGTTATATGAAATATAAAATCCAAATGAACCCTCCATTAGTGTCATCCAATCCTAATGAAATCACCACCATTATGAATATTACAAACTATTCAAATTAAGAACATTCATGTCATGAGAGATGTCACACTAAATGAAATAAACATACTTTTCATGAGCCACCTAAACCTATAATTCCTTTCCATTACACCACATTCCACACATCCAAGGACATTTAAAGAAGAAAAATTAGAAAAATTAAAATTTTTGTTGGTTATCCTTCTATTTATTGTTTCTTTGAAGAAAATTTCACAATATTTCATGTCTAGAAATAATATGGTCACACATTTAATGTTAATTATATATGATCACAAACTAATATTGTTAAGTGATGTATTATCATTGATCAAACCATTACTTACATCCAATTTTAGGTAAAGTGGATCATTCTAGATTCCATGTATTATAGAGGAGTATTTATTTTCTGATTCCATACATAATTTGGGTGCCTCTATAAATGTGAAACCCCACAGTATTTTATCTTAATTTAAATTTGGGGAGATGAAGTATAATATAACAGTGATTATAATAGAAAATATAAATTTTATACACCCTTATAGTATGCTATAATGTTTTCTTATGTGGGTTCAAAATATAATTTTTTTGATTATTTATATGTACTAAAAATGGATTAATATAGGATTAATGTACTTTACCCAATTATATTAGTTATAATTTTCATTAAAACTACAAAAACCAAATTTAATGTATGTAATGGTACATTAACTATGTCGTTTGGTGGTGAAATGTTCAACTTCAACATCCATGATTCCATGAATTACCCCTCAAAAGACATTATAATTGTTTAGTTAATTAAATATTTTTATCCTTGTCCCCATAGAACCTTATATTAATTCACTAAATCCCATTTTAATGTTTTAAACATTAATATGACTTCTAGATAATGATTTCTTTTTTTACAGTTTTAATGTTTTGGACTGATTCAATAAATGTATGTGTATTTATGATTTCATAAATTTGGGATTTTTGTACCCATCATTGATTCTGAAATAACCACTGATATTGGAAGATACTGAGAGAAACTATCATTGTATAGATCATAAAAATGAAATTATTCCCAAATAATAAATTCCTTATTATATAAACCCCCCATATATTTAATTAAAAAAACTTCTATGTAACATCAGATAACTTTTCCTTGAGTGAGTTTCTCAAGGACCTGTCAGTATTTCTAATAAAATCATCCAAGAGCATGAAATATGACTGTTAAACCTATTGAGAATGTGTAAAAATGTAATTATATGTACTTAAGATGATATACAAGGTATTAGGAATTATGTAGTAAAGAAAATAATTTTACATGAAATTGGCGGTAATCTATTTGGAAAACAAAAACATTGATCATACCTTTCCCTCCTTAACATTATTCAAATGGAAGTTAACAAATTATTAGAAACTAGGATCATATATATAATCTATGAAATAAAATGTGTTAGTAACATATAAATTTTCCATTAATTTTTTGGACTAACAATTTTTCAAAATGATCATAAGTAATTGGTTTCAACTAGAGTGAAAAAAATAACCCGTGATATTGTATAGACTACCATATGCTTAACAATTTCCACCAAAATTAACGTTTTCCCATATTGATTAATGACTAAATATTTAAAAATTATGTTGGTATGTCTTGTTATTGTTTCCATGAGGGATTATATAAAAACCACCAGAAACATATAACCACTAATGAAAAAAAACATTTAAAATCAGAATTTTTATATTTTTATATGGGAGGATGTTATTTGAAAAATTTAATGTTGCATGTACATTCCATAATTGTATGGTTAGTAATTTTCCTTATTACATAGATCATTGTATGGTGTTATTTATGGAATATTTTTATATTTATGGTTGCTATTTTAATGAATGTTTACATAATATTCATTTTATGAATCACCATTGAGTTGAAAATATCCTTCTTTTAAATTATTAAAAATGATATTTTGTAGTGGAATGAGGTATTTTTTGACCAAGTTGTTTTAGAAGCATGTATTCTTGTTTATAATTCAATAATTTATGGTATCACTTCTTTAAACAATACAACTATCATTAGGGTGTGCATTCATTTTTGGACTTATGGATTTTTCATCACATTATTGATTATTTTAGTAAAATTTCACTCCCATTTTCTGAACCTGTAAAAAATTTACAAGAACAAATTTTTATCAAAAAAATTGTAAAATGGGGTTTGAAGGGTTGAAATTTTTTTCTCACTTCAGAAAAAATAACCTCACCACCACTATAGGATCAACCATTTGAGATCATGTGAGAATTATCCAACTATTCTATTAGGTATTCCCTTTCACAATGGGTAGATCTCACTTATCATGTAATTGCAGATTCATATCACACTCTAGACCAAATAAAATTGATATTGAACACAACTAAAAAATAATTCCACGCCATAATTTTATCTTTATAAAACATTAATTCATATCACCTTGGGTATAAAGTGATGGTGTTTTTCTAATGACACTGTCGTAAAATATTTTATGAGTAAGAGATATTTTAAACCATTATTTATTCGATATATGATCAAAAAACAAGATTTTTATTTTCAAATTTATGAAAAAATTAGATCAAAAATTTTATTTTTAAATAATGAAAGTTTCATCCACATTATCCTTGAGATATTTTCATATAATAAATCCCCAATTAATGAAAACTTTTATTGAATTTGGTATGAACACAATTTATGAAAAATGTATAATGGTCAGTTCATAAAAAGATGTGTAACCAACCATGAGTTTTTAATTTCCCACAAATTGTTTCACACTCTTCCATGTGGGGGTAACTTTGTTACCCAATTATCTATATAGTTCATCCATGATTTAGGAATAATTTTCTAACATAACATTCATATTCCCATAACTTTTATTTTTTTCACAATTTTATAAAACAAGGGATGTCTCTAAACTAATGAAATTACATAAAAATAATGTCTTTTTAATGAGATAATTTATGTTTGGGGAATTGATATTATAGAATTGATTATAAATTTATGAAGAATGAAATGAATTCCTCTAGAAATGTATTATTTCTCTAACTCCATAGAATCATGAGACATTAGGACGAGTGACTGAAATCTAGTTGTGTAATTTTTAAAAACCCAAATATTATGCATGTTTGGTTTTACTATACTAATTATATATGTAACACCCTGAGATTTTATGATAATTATTTTTTATAATTTCTTTTATTTCTTTTTTTGTATGCTTAATCAAGATTATCTTTCGCTATAGGGAACAACGTATTATCTTGTAGTATACGCAACACTATTCTTGGCTTGTGATGCACACAATTTCAAGTTCTTTCGAATAAAATTTATTTTACACAACACCAATTATATATTTTAATAAAATTATATTTGAACTATATTTTGAGTATTTTATACTCAACACTAAAGGAATATTTCACTACACGCAACCCCGATTTGTCTTGCATTACACACAAGAGCGACCTTCTTCAATAGCGTGTGTTGTACGCAATACTGAGTTTCACTAAACAACGATGTGTTGTTATTATGAACTAGCCGTTATGATTAGTATTAACTAAATTTTGAATTTTATAACATTATAATTCATCTTACACATTTTATGGAATGAGGTACGAGAACAAAATCAATTTTTCGATTAAAAGAAGTATTTTTCAAAAAATTCAGTTTTTCCGCCTTTTGATGGTGCACCCATTTTAAATATAATTTTTGACAAGTTTATAAGTTAAATTTTACAAAAATAAAACTTCTTATTTTGAATCAGGATATAAAAATTTACATTGGATAAATTTTTGATATTTTTCTCACAACGTTCTTATTTTGATGAATAGTAAAAACACGCTAAATTTTACATTAAAACAACTTTTTTCATCGATATAATTTATATGGTTGAATTATAATAATTAATTGTTTTAATGTATAAATAGAATATATTTTTACCATTTAATATAATTTATTTCATTAGAATTAATTTTACATTGAATTCGTAGGTAAAATCACTTCAATATTTTGCAATATTTTAAACAAAAGCCCATTTTTTCAACACCGGGATTAGTTTTAAATTAATTACTGAAACTTATATGTTATGAATTTGAAAAAATGGGTTCCATATTTGGAATCAGTAGGTCCAAATTATGTTAATATGCTACTTTTTATTTTTGGGCATTATGAATAGTAACTACGGTAAATTTTATTTACCGCAGTTACAGGTAAATTAGATAATTAAGGATAAATATAATATTATAAAATTATCCTAACACTTTTCTCAATATAATTGGATGTTTATATTTCATCCCAAAATATACTTGGGTCAAAATGGTATCTATTACATCCCACTTGTATGTGATTAAGACCTTTAATTTATTTTATTTAAATCAAAGTGAAATATGTCTCACTCAAACATTTATAATTAAATTATTTTTAATATAAGGTTATACATAATATAAATTAGATTATAAATACTCATTTTAAATATAATTTTTTTTTATCATGTCAATTTATTTTTAATTTTTAACAAATATCTAATTTTCTTAATAGCTTATACATTAATGATGCAGAAATTATTTATTTAGTGAAAATCAATAATATAGTTTTTACTAAACTACTAATACCCATTAATTTTGAAAAAAACTGAAAGAAACATATTCATCGTGTACATATAAACCATAATAATCCAAAGTCAAATTTTTGACCATTTGGAGCCTTATAAAAGCAATAATGACACTTATATTATTTTATTTTAAATGAGTACAAAGTTGTCACCTTCATAATTTAATAAACATAACATTTTAAAAGTAGGGTGTTTTAGAATATAAATTCTACTAGAAGTATTCTTATGAAATATATTAGATTTATATTCATCATAGTATTTTATTTTTAATTTTTATGCAACAAATAAGTATATTAAATAATTATACAAAAATGTTGTTGTAATTATTTTATTAAGAAAAATATCAAATAAATGCTTTTAAATATATTTAAATAAATATTATATGAACTAATTCAAATTCTCCACTAATTTTATAGATTAATATGACATGTTAGTAACCTATTAAATATTTTTGTTCTAATATATTCTTTGTCTATATTATTTAAATTCAAATAAATGAATAGTGTCAAAATTTACATTATTGGTATTTTATAAAAATAACATATTATTAAATTATTTAAAAATCACAAAAATATTTCAAAATTTAAAATTTAAAATTATATAGTCTAAAAGGTTTTAAAGTATACAAGTATTGAAAATTGAAAAAATATAAGTATGTTTTTATAACAAATTTAAAATTTAGAATATTATTAACACAAATAAAATTAACTAGATTAAATGAGGATAAATCAAAATGATAAGGTCTAAAAAAAGATAAAACATGTATAATTGTTATTGGTTGGTTATATTACAACCCTATATCATCTCATCTTCGAATTGAGTCATTTTTGGTGGGGTTTTAAGTGGGGTTTTAATTTATTATAATTTAATATTTTTTAGGTTTCCAAAGGTTCCCCTCTCCACCATTATAAAAGGGAACCTCCTCCCACTCCAGTTCACAAAATTTTTGAGCTTTAAAATTCTATCAAACCCTGACCATTTAACTTCTCCAATTCACAAGAAACACACTAGAGGTCCTGTTATTCTTCATAGACCAATTTTACTTCCCTAAGAGGAGGTTAAGAGACGACACATCGAAGAAGGGGTAATATCCTTTACTGATTCTTTCAAAATTATTTCTTCTCCTACTTCCTCTATATGAGTTGTTTAATTGTTAAGTAATAACTCCAATAAAACTTGTATAAAGATATGTTATTATGAATATAAAACAACCAAATTCTATCTTCTATCCATCCTATGACAAAATGAAGTCACCACGCGTGCGTACATATGACTTATCGTCTCCACGCCGTGGTGTAATCTTTTATTTCATCACTAACATAATTGGCTGGGTATAAATATGGAAGAAATAACTATATATTATTTTTGTAAAGTGATATTAATTATGAAATATCATACACCATACACTTCAATATAATTCCACAATCATGGTCATGATATAATCGCTCGTGCGTATATACGGTCTACCATCTCCACGATGTGATGCGACTCTTTCTACCTGATATTCATTGAATAATGATTATATAAATGAATTGAAATAATTAATATCATATATATTAAACTAATAACATTCTGTAAATAATGTATCTATAACCAAAAAAGATTAATAATAATTTATTCGACAAAACACGCATATAAACATAAAGCAATGAACACCCGAATAATAAGTAGCAATGAAATATTAATAATAAGAAGATAAGAATATTACCATATATGATATCATAACAATGAATATGATTCTAGAATAAGTCAATGAAATTTTTAAATCATTATAAAGGAGGTTCGGATACGTACAAATAATATCGGACCTAAGGTAAGGGAAAATCTTGCAATCCCAATTTTTATCTAATACTGTTTATACTTGGGTATTTAATAGGGAATATTTATCATCTTTTGTCGTTTTTAGTACGAGATACTTTTTGACTTTTCCAACCAAAGTAAGTGAAGAATGTTTTTTTAAAATTCTATGGCATGAACAGATTTTAATGCTTTCGTATAAAATTATTTCTATGAAGCATCCTTTATAATTATTATAGTTTATTTTCAATTAAATTCTTTTAGTTTAAAATTGTATGACATATTGAGAAAGAAAAAAGGTTTTTTGATGAAAAAAGGATATTTTCCTCAGGAATGGAGTTCAAGTGTTTTATCAAAATTATTTTCCATATAATATAATATAGGATTCTATTTCTATCCCTATTATTACATTGATTTGATTATGATATGATGGAATTATTTTTATGAAGTCCTTTATCGTATATAGATTATGTTATGAATTCATGGTGTTTAAGAATCCCATTTTTATTACATGGGTTATGATATGATGTATGATTTATGATTTTGTGGCTCATATAAGAATGGTTTCATTATGAGATGGGTGGGACCCATATCTTCCACTAATTCATTGGGTAAGATTTATATCTCATGAGATAGACATGGCTGGAACAGCAAGTAAATCTGGTTCAGTAATACTGGGCTAGAACGGCAAGTAAACCCGGTTCAGTAATGGATTTTTACCACTATGAAGGTCTTGGAAGTAATAACTTGGCTACTATGGAAATAATATCATGTGCTTAATGTTTTTCTACAATTAAATGTTTTATTCTTAAGATACATTATTATGATTAATGTTCCTTTATGATCTATACCTTATGTACTGCCATGTTTTATGTCATTGCTCAAGATATTGATCTTTAGATTTTATGCTCATGTTTTTACGTTCAAATGTTTATGGATTGTTTTATGTTTACCCTTACTGATCATTTGATCTCACCCTTATTGTTTTTTCTTTTCCCCAGGATATAAATAAAGGTTTTAGGTAAAAAGGGTAAGAACTTTATGAGAGATGTTGAAGATCTTTCACCATGAGGAGAAGATTTTGTTCCCTATTTCCAAAGACACTAAACTAATACGGTATTTGGGAGTCTATTTTTTTCATGTATTAAGTTTTCCACAAAAATAATTTAATGTCTAGGTATGTCAATCTTTGGGTCTCTATAGTTGGTATCAGATCGAAGGTTTAGTCAACCTTTGGAAACTAGGACGCGAAAAATTTAGTGAGATCCCTAGGGATATTAATAAGGTATGTCTAGGGATGTCCCTAAGGTTAATTATACGTATATTTTATAGTTCTACAATTACATTAAATATATTAGAATTAAACCTAAGATTTTATATATTGATGGTACTCCCACTTTATTATGTTGTTTTCCTGGCATGATTTTTTGCCTCTCACACTATTATTTTTGGGTTTTAGACGATGGCTGGAACCCGAAGGAATCGTGTTGATAAATGTAATGGACAATGTTATTATTGTCCTCTTGAAAAAACCAATGTTATGGGAAATGGAGTGAAAAATATTATTGGTATACTGACACAAGATATGAATCATTCTGAACATTCAAATGAGCAGAGTAGGGAATAACATTCTATTGAGTCCTTCATGAGGCAACGTCCACATTCTTTCAGTTGGTCTTCTGATCCATTTGTTACAGAACAATTGATCAGTACCATTGAAAAGATATTTTCCATACTTCACTGTTCAGAGCATGAAAAATAAATTTTGGCTATTTACTGTTTAGAAGGTGAAGCAGACCAGTGGTCGACTCTAATTAAGAATACAAGGCCCTAAGATGAAATTGAATCCATGGAATACGACGAGTTCAAGAACTTGTTTTTCAATAAATACTTACCTCATATTCTTGGAAAAAAGATTCACAAAGAGGTCCTTGAGCTTAATAAAAAGGATGATGAATTTGTTGTTATATACGAGGTGAATTTTACAAGGCTTTCAAGGCATGCATCTGGATTAATCATCCAACTTGAAAGTAAAGTTGATTGATTCTTCAGTGGCTTAAAACCAAGTCTTTGAAGGTCATTATCTATAAGATACTTCTGTAGCTATGAAGAAATTGTGCATTGTGCTATCAAGGTAGAACTAGAAGATGGTATTACATATCCATCTCATGGTTTTGACAAGAAATGAAAGATGGAGTTCAAGGAAAAAATATCAATACAATGGTGATAAGAAGACGAATGTTTCTTTATGATCAAAGTATGCAAATAAGCATGGTGGATATTGTCTTAATGGGAATAGAAAATGTTTTAAGTGTGGAAAATAAGGTCCTCGATCATAGTTGAGTGTCTAAGTAATGGGAAAAAAGATAGCTAATGATGTGAATAGATAAAATACTACAGAGAACGCACCACCTACACTTCAGTGCTATAATTGCAAGAAATGGGTCATTATGCTAAACAATTCCCTAACCCAAGGGTTAATGATGATCCACATCAACAACCTCTTAAGGAAAAGGAAAAATGGAAGTCACATGTGATCACTATTGGAAATGTTGAGTATGAAAACGATGTGGTGAATTGATTAGGTTTTTATGTAATAGGATTCCAAAATAATGTTATGGAATCTCATTTATAGTATCGTGTAATATTGAAATATCTATGTATTGGTTTGTTGTGGTTTTCAATAATTATATGGTACTGGTAACGATGAAAAGTGATTGACATATTTTTGGAAAGCATATGAAATGCATATAATGAAGGGATAAGGAGAAAATAAAATGTTTGATAGTATTAATGTGCTCAGGACTGATATAAGGACATAGTGATATCATGATTTGAGTATATTGAAATTTTGGGATTTTCGTATGTAGAAAGAGTTAAATTTTGATAGCATTCATGTTTTCACTAAGGTTTAATGGGTATTCATTTTTTAAGAGAATACATGATTAAGGTATTCACATCTTTGGAATGTGACAAACAACAAGATACATCTTATGATATATGGGGGATAAATGATGGTATTCACATGCTTGGTAGATGACCATTCTAGTAATCATTTTCATTATACCATGAGACTGGATAGAAGTATTTTTGATAAGCCTAAAGGTAGGAATGGATTAATTTAAACATCAGATAGTTTTTCTTAAGGCTATAACTTTTTTATTTTATTTCGAAAATGTTATAATAGTATAGTTTTAGAAAAAGGAAAAATCGTAGGACGGTCGACAACCCATCGTGTCCGAAAAGGATGCAAGAATCGAACCCACAACCAAAGTGTGATAGGCCTTTATCGCCTACCACTGGCCTACAGGAAGTCCCTGGTTAGTAAAAACTAGTTTTATTTTATTAAGCAGTATGATAGATGATGTATAAGTCCATTTTTTGAACAATATACAATTAATATAACCATAGATGGACTTATTTATATTTAATAACTTTTGTTAACCTTATGTTTGAGACAGATGGAATGACCTATCATTCTATCACATGATCTTCTAACACTTCATGAATTAAAAATTCAACTTCATTTCTTTAAGAGAGTAGGTGGAAATTTTTCAAGGCACGAACAACAGTGAGATTATACCAAAATCAAGTATGTGTTTATTTTAATTCAATAATTCTTCAACATTACAGAAATGTTCTTGAAAACCAAAAATGTTGTCCTAATACCCTCATATCTGAGGAATCAGAGGGTACCTTAGATCATCACAAATTTATGGATTTGTGGTTGTTGTCTTTTTAAAATCCATGTTCTCTACCACTCTCCATCGGAACATGAAGGTTAGATTTCTCTTTCATATCCATATTTTTGCATATATTATCCTATGTGGAAACCAAGTGATGAGTTACTTTGTGTGACCGTTATGTTTCTAACATTGCTTTTTAAAATTATGTTTTAGTATTATTTTTTACGATGTGGGTTTCTATGAAAGAAACTTTCAAGTAGAAAACCATTTATAACCCTGAAAAAGTTTGAGGGTGAAATTCATTTTAAGGGGGGTAGAATGTAACACCCCGAGATTTTATGAGAATTATTCTTTTTAATTTCTTTAATGTCTTTTGTTGTACTCTTCACCAATATTATCTTCCACTATACGCAACATCGTATTAGCTTGTAGTATACGCAACATTATTCATGGCTTGTGATGCACACAATTTCAAGTTCTTTCGAATAAAATTCATTTTACACAACACAAAGTATATATTTTGATCAATATATAACTGAACTATATTTTGAGTATGTTATACGCAATACCAACGAAAGCTTCCCCTACACGCATCCTCAACTTGGCTTGCATTACATGCAAGAGCGACCTTCCTCAATAGCGTGTGTCGTACGCAATACCGAGTTTTCACTAAACAAGGATATATTGTTATTATGAACTAGATGTTATGAATATTATTAACTGAATTTTGGATATTATAACATTATAATTAATATTACACTTTTTCTGGAATGAGGTATGAGAACAATATCAATTTTTCAGATAAAAGAAGTATTTTTCAAAAAATGAAGTTTTGAGGCCTTTTGATGGCGCACCGATTTTAAATCTAATTTTTGACAAGTTTGTAAGTTAAATTTTAAAACATAAACATCTTATTTTGAATCAGGATATAAAAATTTACATTGGACTAAGATTTGATATTTTTCTGACAACGTTCTAATTTTGATGAATAGTAAAAACACTCTAAATTTAACTTAAAAACAACAGTTTTCATATAGATAATTTATATGGATAAATTATAACATTAAATTGTTTTAACATTTAAATAGAATATATTTTTACCATTTAATATAATTTATATCATTAGCATTAATTTTACATTTAATTTGTAGGAAAAATCAATTTAATCTTTTGGAGTGTTTTAAACAAAAACTCATTTTTTTCGACAATGGGATTAATTTTAAATTAATTACAACAACTGATGTGTTTTGAATTTGGAAAAATTAATTCCATATTTTGAATAATTAGGTCCAAATTATGTTAATAGGCTACTTTTTTATTTTTGGTCATTATGAATATTAAATACGGTAAATTTTATTTACCACAGTTAAATGTATATTATGTAATTAAGGGTAAATATAATATTATAAAATTATCATAAAACTTGTATTAATATAATTGGATGATTATATTTTGTTCTATAATATACCTGGGTCATAATGGTATCTATTACAACCCACTTTTATGTGATTAATACCTTTAATTTATTTTATTTAAATCAAAGTGAAATATGTCTCACTCAAACTTTAATAATTACATTATTTTTAATATAAGATTATATAGAATATAAATTCAATTATAAATACTCATTCGAAAGCTAAAATGTTTTTATTTATCATGGTAATTTATTTGTAATTTTTAAAATATATATAATTAATTTAATAGCTTATACATTAATGATGCAGAAATTATTTATTTAGTGAAAAATAAATATTATAGTTTTTACTAAACTAATAACACCCATTAAAGGCCCAAAAACCTGACCACAACTTATTTTTCATGTACATATAAACCATAATCATCCGAAGGTCGAATTTTAGACCATTCTGAGCCTTATAAAAGTGATTATGACACTTATATTGTTTTATTTTAAATGACGTCAAATTTGTCACCTTCATAATTTAATAAAAATAACATTTTAAAAGTAGGGTTATTTAGAATATAAATTCTACTAAAAATATTATTATGAAATATATTAGATATATATTAATCACATTATTTTATTTTTAATTTTTATGCAACAAATAAGTATATTAAATAATTATACATAAATGTAGTAGTAATTATTTTATTAAGAGAAATATCAAATCAATGGTTTTAAAAATACTAAAATAAATATTATATGAACTAATTGATATAATAAAAGGATTTTATAGAAGATCATGACATGTTAGGAACCTATTATATATTTTTTTCAAATATATTCTTTGTTTTTATTTTATTTAAATTCAAATAAATGAATGGAGTCGAAATTTACACTATTAGTATTTTATAAAAACAACATATTATTAAATTATTTAAAAATCACAAAAAAAATTGGAAATTACAAAATGGAAATTATTTGGTCTAAAAGGTTATAAAGTATCCAATTATTGGAAATTGACAACATATAAGTATGTATTTATAGCAATTTAAAATTTATAATATTGTTACCACAAATAAAATTAAATAGATTACATAAGGATAAATCAAAATGATAAGGTTTAAAATAAATGTAAAACATGTCTAAATGTTATTTTTTTTCTGAGATTAAAACCCTATATCATCTAATATTCAAATTGAGTCATTTATGGAGGTTTTTAAGGGGGGTTTGAATTTATTATAAATTAATATGTTTTCGGTTTCTGAAGTTTCCCCTCTCCTCCCATACAAAAGGGCACCTCCTCCCTCTCCACTTCAAACAATTTTTGAGCTTTCAAATTAGTCCAAAACCTGTACATTTTACTTATAAATTTCCTTATAAATCTACTATAGGTCATGGTCTTCTTCAAAGACCATCTATAGTGCCCTAAGAGGAGGTTAAGAGAAGGCGCGTTGAAGAAAAGGTAATATCCTTTACTGATTCTTTCAAATTTATTTCTTCTCCTACTTCTTCTATATGAGTTGTTTAATTATTATGTAATTACTCTAGTAACAATTGTATAATGATATGTTATTATTAATATGAAACATCCATATTCTATCTTCTATCCATCCTATGAAAAAATGAAATCATCACGTGTGCGTACATACGGTTTACCGTCTCCATGTCGTGGGGTAATCTTTTATTTAATCATTAACATACTTGGATGGGAATAATGATGGAAGAAATAACTATATATGATTATTTTAAAGTGATATTGATTCTAAAATATTATACACCATACACTTTAATACAATTCCACAATCATGGGAATGATATCATGGCTCGTGCGTACGTATGGCCTACCGTCTCCACGATGTGTTGCGACTCGTTCTGCATGATCTTCATTGAATAATGATTATATAAATTAATTGAATGAATAAATATGATATATATTACACTAAAACATTCTTTAAATGATGTATATATAATCTAAAACTCAGAATAATAATTTATTCGACAAAACTCGCATAAGAACATAAAGCAATGAACAACGGAATAACAAGTAGCAAAGAAATATTACTAATAAAAAAGATAAGAATATGACCATATATGATGTCATAACAATTAATATGATTTATAAAATAAGTCAATGACACTATTTAAATCATTATACAGTATCTTTGGATACGTACAAAGCATATCAGATCTAAGGTAAAGGAAAATCTCACAATCTCAATTTTTATCCAAGATTGCTTATACTTCGGTATTTACTGGGGAATATCTATCACCCACATCCATGTTTCCTCAATATGTAATATTATTAACCTAAAATTTTTAAATCCAATTTTACCTATTGGTTAATTTTTATTAAAAGATATGAAAGGAATCTTTTGTCATTTTCAGTACGAGATAATTTTTGACTTTTTCGGCCAAGGTACGAGAAGAATGTATTTTTATCTTATACAGCATGAACAGATTTTTATGATTTCATAGAAAATTATATCCATGAAGATTACGTTACAAGTTTTCATGTTTATTTTCAATTAAATTATTTTAGTTTAAAATTTTATGACATTTTTAGAAAGGGAAGATGTTTTCGATGAAGAAAGGATATTTTCCCAGGAATGGAGTTCAAGTGTTTTATCAAAATTATTTTCCATCTAAGATAATACAGGGTTCTGTTTCTATCCCTATTATTAAATTGATTTGATTATGATATGATGGAATTATTTTTATGAATTCCTTTATCTTATATGGATTATTTTATGATGGCATGATGTTTAATAATCCCATTTTTATTACATGGGTTGTGCTATGATGTATGATTTATGATTTTGTGGCACACATATGAATAGTTTCATAATGAGATGGTTGGGACCTATATCTCCCACCAATTAATTAGGTAAAGATTTATATCTCAATAGATATACATGGATGGAATGAAAAGTAAATCTGGTTCAGTAATACAGGGTTGGAACGGAATGTAAATCTGGTTCAGTAATGGACTTTGTCCACAATGATGGTCTTGACAGCAATGCCTTGGCTACTGTGGAAATAATATCATGTGAATAACGGTTTTCCATAATTACATGTTTTATTCCCATGATATTTTATCATTATTAATGTTACTTTATGATCTATGCCTTATCTACTTCCATGTTTTATGTCATTGCTCAAGATTTTTATGTTTAGATTTTATGCTCACGTTTTTATGTTCAAATGTTTATGGATTGTTTTATGTTTACCCTTACGGAGAATTTGATCTCAAACTTTTTATGTTTTCTTTTCCCCGGGATATAAAGAATGGGTTTTGTTAAAAAATTGGGAAGAACATTATGGGAGATGTGGAATATCTTTCACCATGATTAGAATATTTTTTCTGAGTTTCCAAAGACACTAATCTAATACGGTCTTTGGGTGTCTGTTTTTGTCATGTATTAAGTTTTCCACAAAATTAATGTAATTTAAAAGTACTTCAAGCTTTGGTTCTCTACAATATATGACTAAGGTTATAATTTTCTCAATTTCCCAAACCAATGAATTTGATATTGGTAAGGGGTTTGGAATCAAATATCTATATCTTATCACACCAAAACTATAGTCCAATTAGAGATTTATAATAGGGAAGCCAATAAAATCCTTGAAAAATATTCAATCCAATAGATTATATTGGATTCTTTAGACTTAATGATTCATAAAGGTAATATATTACTAGATTTAAAACACTCATTGGAATGAAAATTATCATATTGTATTTAAAAAAATGTTTTCCCCTCCATATTGAGATAGAGCACTGAACTAGTTTGGCTATTATTCAATGAAAGTATAATCTTTCTAGTGAATTTTATAAATATTACTTAGTTATTATTTAATTCACATAATTATGAATGTAATAAAATTTAAAAACTTTAAACTATAAGGAATAAACCAAGGTTTCCCCAGACAACATCATCCATCTTCACTAGCTCTACACTTGGAAGAAGGTATTCCCTTATAATGAATGGAATAATTTACACCATGATAGGGTTATTTACCAATATTTTTACATAGTATTTCACTAATTTCGATGCTATTTTTTGTAAAGGATAATATTATACAATCCCAACATTCATTTCCCATCAATAGAAAACTGTTAAAGTACTTCCACAAAACCATTATAGAGTACCTATTTAAGGGACTCCACATTAAATAATCAATTTATCAATAACATATATCAGGTTATATCATTACCTTCTACATTTTCATATATTACAGTGATTAAACTATAAATTATAGGTTTTGGGTGGATATTTTCTTTAGTTCATTAAGGCATTTTTTTTATTCTTTAATTATTTTATGGTATTTTTTATTCTCTTTTTTATCACTTATCTTCCATAATGAACATATTAAATTCACCTATAATCAATTAATTTTATAAAAATCATTTTAGAATTTCCAAAATTCATTTCATTTTGACATGACTAAATATTTATTTCATTAATGACTTCTGTGTTTCAGAAAAAATCTAACAATAAAGAGAAATTTTAATATAATTGGTTATATAAATATATATATCCGATTATCAATTGTATCTCTTTTAAAACATTGGTTTTTTTATTTACACCTATGAGATACATAAAATGGTTAATTATAACACATTAAATCTCTAGAATACATTTCACAAAACCAATAAGAGGGAATATTTATTTCATAATTTAATGTATATAAAATGTGGGATAATGTTAGTAAATTTTAAAAAATGAATTTCCGTACATTCTTTACTAATATGATTGTTTTCAATTCTAAACTATCTTTACATACAAGTTTGTTTCTAATATTCGACTACAATACACCTTAAAAAAATAAAATATAAAATAATGATAATGATAATGATAGGAGTGATAAAATGTACAACATATAGGGACACATATTTTATGAGATCATTTTTTCACATCAATGAGTTATTAAAAGTGTGTATTTTGAAATTTTATTCTCAAGGGTATAGTGAAGGTTTAGTGTAAATAATCAATTAAGAGGTAAAATTTTATCATGACCTATACTTTCTAAATATAATGAAGAATGATAACACTAAAATGGTTATCACATAGACATGTGTGAATTTAATGGTATGTTGGATTCATGTATTTCCTTACTATGAATAATATCATGCATCTCCTTGTATTTTATATTAATACAATTGTTGTGACACTCATTTCCTGGCTCACTGATAATAAATGCACTCCATGGTTGTTTCTTTTAAAACATTTCTACCAAGAATTAAATTAAATTTTAATATTAAATATTAATGAAGAAAATTATATCATCATACAATATTTTCTATATTGTTACAACTAATGGAATAGAAATGGTAAAATGATAGGTTGTGATCAACCCATGATTAATTATTCTATTCCACCCTTATAAAATTTGGTTAAAATATTTTTTTCTTCAAAATTACAATTGTAATAAAATATTAATTATTATTTGGTAAAATTATTTAATTTTAGAAACTATTAAAAATTAAAATTTCACTTTCTTTGATATTTACATTCTAGGTCAATGTGATTTGGTAAGACAAAGATATTGTGGATGAAAAATGGGACCAAATTAATTGAGGCAAAAGAAAAAATGTTCACTTATTTACATAATATAAAAATTTGGTAGAAATTTTGTAGTAAGGTGCATTAAAATATTGGATAATGCAATGTATAGTTTCATTGTAAGATTTTAATTTTATACATAATTTGAATATTCTATTTGGTTGATGGTTAATTGGAATAACATCTATTGAACTAAGATGATTCATGTTTAAATTCCTTTATGTGGTGATTTTGGACGTAAAAGGTAGCTCAATGGTAATCTCATAGGTCATGATTTTTTGTGGAATATTAGAGAAGTCCTAGATTCTGCAATAGCCACTGAAAATCTGATAGCCCCAAATAGCTTTCCCATGTTGTGGTAACTAACCATGCTTCCTGGAAGAACTTACTGGACAACTAGTGGGATTACATCCAGGGGATTCAATGAAATTAGATAGCCAGTGGATGTTGAATGGATATTCAATTTGTCTTGGTGGGAAGGCATCAAGTGGGGGTTAATTTGGTTTTTTTCATCAAGCCCCACTTAGGATTATTTTCTTGTCTTGAATTATTTTTATATAGGTCATAAACCTTTCAAATACTCCTATTAAGAGCATCCATTGATACACTGTGGATACAAATGAAAATACTTGGACATAATGGGTGATATCCATCACTTCTCATTATTGGGAACCCCCCCCCCCCCCCCGAGAGAATCTATTTTTTTGTTTTTGGGTTTGTTTTATTTAATGAAATATTCTATTTGATACACCTAAAGATTTTTTTTTCATAGTAGGATTTCTTAAAGATATATAGTTTCAAAGGGTTTTCAACATTTTTTTTCACTAAAAAATATTTTTATTATGTAATTAAAGGATTATTGTATAGGTAAATCAATGGAATTCATAGAACCTGAACGAGTTAACATTAGTCATTCATCAAAGGAATCTTTAATTCAAATAATCTTTTAAATTAAAACCTCATAAAAAGTATTCCAAATAGTAATTAAAACCCAGTAAAAGAAATTCAACAACATATAAAAAAATTTATATGAATATCAATGGGTTTCCGTTATTTATGGTCTATGGTAGTGAGTTTGATGCCACCATAAATGGTGTTCGTAATTTTTCAAATGATGGTTGTAAGTTAGAGTCTACCACCATGGCTATTCATTTTGTTTTAATTTAGAATGTATTAGAGGTAACTGTAAATAGTGTTATGTGCTATGTAAACCACATAGTGTGTTTAGTCTAAGGTGAAGTATATTTTGCAAAGGAGTTAACTATTGTCAAGATTAGTTAGTTTTCTAGTTTTATTTTCTTATATAATGACCCATAATCACAAAAAATTTCAGAGATATAATTTGAATGGAATGAATCATAATTTGAGTAATTTATATATGTATGAATGTGGTTTACAAAGGTGTTGGTTCACAAAAGATCTCATATTTTGATAAAACGCCTATTCATAAAGAAGCTTAACTTGGGGTTCATTATACCTTTGAAATGAGTAGGGATTCACAAGGAATCCTTCATATATAAGTTAATTTTTGTTTTTAGTATACCCGTGATATAGAGTTAATGGTATTTCATGAATTTTTTAAATAAATTCATGGATTAAGAAAAGAAGTTCTAAAATGGACTCTCTATAAAAAAATCACTACAAAGTGAAGTGGATTTACTGTACTAGTTGAAAAAGAAAGCTTCATGAAAAATCATATATTTTTAAAATTATTATAAGGTGATACATAACAAAAAAGAATCTTATGATAGAGAACTGTGCACACTTCAGTTGAAAGAGTAGAGATATTTTAATTTTTTGATTGGTTGTAAACAAAGAGTGATAGTGAGGTTTCACTAAACCTTGTAATAAAAATGAAATTTAGTGGTTTTGGTATATTATAATGGTAGACATTATATTCTCCTTGGATGTAGCCTAATGAGGGTGTAAAATGTAAAATTATTATGTCTGGCCCATATTTTACTCTTTATTTATTATCTACTATGGAAAGAAGAGAGGAGATAGTTTTTTTAATGATGAAAAAATATCTAAAGAAAATAATTTTTAATTAAATCGTACATTTACCACTGGGTTATTTATTTTATTTTCCCTAAAAATTTATTTAAAATTACGTGGATAAAATCGGGTTTTCTCTATCAACTGAAGTAATGGATGTTGTTAATGTAAAATGGATTTGTTTGATTAATTAAAAAACATTATACACATGAAGGGATTAGATGAAGAACTTCTTTCATTATTTAGGTATGGATTTTTTTAAGGATACAATTCATGTTATTTTTCACAATATGGATAGTAGAGATTTATTTGAAGTAGACTCAGGAAAATTGAATACTGATTCCAAATAAGTCAATTCTTCAGGGGGAGATTTATCAGACACAAACAATATAAAGGTGATTTAATATAAATCATCACATATAACTTTTTTAAATTTCCTTGATATAATGAAGGAAATTAAATAGTTTGAGAATATAAAATGAATTTTCTTTGTAAAAAATAAGAGAAACTAATAATGAACCCCAATGAGTATATAAATTCATTTTTGGATAAAGATAATGTTATTTTATAAGAAACTCATTGTCTTTGATAAATTGTCTATGATGTAAATATGATATAGAACATTTTGAGAATACTTCCACATAGGCTCAATGAAAAATAAGATATAGTAGATGATAAATATCCAAAGGTGTTATCAATAGATAGATTATATAGTCTGTTGGTTTTATATGTGATGGGAAATAATGGTAGAGAGGATGTAGATAACAGGATGTTTAAATATATGTTATTAAAGGCCATATAGAATCTAAATATAAAATATTTCTAGGTTGAAGAAAATTTGGTTAAGGATATTCCATTCCATAGATAAAATCTTAAAATGGTAAAAGGAAATTAGAAAATTAAACTTCAACTTTCATGATTTCTTTGTGGAAAACTTATACATCTTATAGTAAAGTGCCCTGAAAATTTTCATTTTTTGTGATGAGTATTATAATGAAACTCCCAAAAAAACGTCTTTAACTAATTTAGAATTCCAATAAAATACTATGAAAAATTTGATCATAAATAAAAATATCATTTAAAAATAGAATTTTTAGAAGAACCTTAGGTAGAAGATATGGAAGACAGTAAGGTTCCTGGAGAAGATGTTTTGGTGGCAGTTGTGAAAAATTATCTAAAAATGGAAGAAAGAAACAATAATTAAGGAGTAGTCAAAGAAAGAGTTTCTATTAATATCGAATTATATGTTTTTCATGATAAGATTATTATATTGAGGGAAAAAATAAATAATGAAAACATGGTGGTTCCGGATGCCAAAATCTATATGATATAATAGGAAGAAGATATGTCTGATCTGAAGATTGAAATAAGAAAATATGAAAAATGAAAAAACTCAATGAAATTAATTGAGTACAAGATCAATGTTGAAGAAAATAATAGTATTGTTGATATATTGACTAACATAGTAAAATATTGAGTCAAACTAATCAATCATGTTGAGGAGGAGGTTTCTGCGCTATGAAGAAATGTAAAAAATCATGAGAAAAATTTTACTACTAGTAATATATCCCAAAATATGTTCATAAAGAAAATATAGAAAAGAAAATTAGGGTATGAAGGTCCAAAAAATAGATAATCAATTTCAGGATTAGAGAACAACACATTATAATGAAGAATATATTATGAATCATGATTGAAAAAAGAATCAATGATCATCAAACTAAGACAATAATGATTTTATCTTATGATGAAGATCAATTTAGGCATGATCCTTAATCATAGAATTCAAAAAAAATAATGGATTTTCTTTCCAATAGAAATGAAACATAGGAATGAACCTCATACTTAGTTATATTATTATCTAATGATGGAAAATTCCCAAAATGTTTTTTCCCTATCCACGAGGTTCTAAGCTAAATAAGTAAAACAAATGAGTCCAAATATAGTTATTATCCTAATAATTCTTCTATGGGAAATTAAATCTAGTGTGGAGGATTTAAAAATAAGAAAAAATATCACTCTTCAACAATAAAAATTAATTTAATAATGAATACCCAAAGTGGTAATGAAAATAATCTCAAGGAGTCATCAAATTAGATAAAAACATCAATGTATAGTGTTACAAGTTGAGTTTTTTATAATACTCGATGGATGATCAATAAGTCATGTCCACAATAAGTATGAATTCAATGAGATGGATAAAAAATAACAGAAATGAGAAGGAAAATAACATATATATTTTTCTTTAATTCATTAGATCATGATTTTTTATGGATACATGATAGTATATGAGCTTCATATATTATGGAAAATAAATATTGTATCATAGAAATAAAATAAAATAATAATAGTGTTACAAAATTTAGAAATGATGATTGCCTAAAAATTATAATATTAGGAAAATCCATGTTTAGGGTAAAGATATGAGACATTTTGATGTCTTGGATATTTAATTTCTTCATCACAACATAATAACTACAAGTCAACTGTGTTACATGGGAAAGCTCTAATCTATACAATGATGTTCTCTATCATCATGCAAATAATAATGATTTTTTGTTGTAGGGAAAGGTAACAAATTGTAATATATAAATTTTAAGTGAATAAGAATACATGTGAATTCTATCCAAAGAGGGAGAAAATAGTTTTTTCATAAATGGATTGGATATATGTACCAACCATCCATGGAACATATTCAAAATTGTTTTGACTATTATCTACCTAAGCAATAATGTGATTTTACACACATGTGTAATACATACCAATATAGAATAATTATCTAAAAACAACCAAGGAATTAGAAAAACAATTCATATATAGTGCTGGAATTGGTGCATGTTGAAGTGTGTCAACCAATATAACAAAGGTATGTTGACGGGAAGATGTATTATGTTCTTTTAAATTGATGATTTTAGTTGGATGACAACATTATTTTTCATTACGCACAAGTTTGTGGTGTTTAGTTACATAACACAACATCGAAGGGAAGCTAAAAGAATTCATGGCATGAAAATTACGAAGTATTGAACTAAAAATGGTACCAAATTAAAAAATAACCAAGTACAGGATTAACATGAAAAATATGGGATAAGGAATCGAGTTTTATGAATGGTAACTTCTCAAAAAAATGATTAGTTTAGAGGATAAATTGGATCACAAACAACATTTCCAAAAAAATACTTATTAAAATGATCCTACCATAGATATTAGGAAGAAATATTGAAATTAGTCTAGATTTATAATATATAATTTTTTTTAAAAAAATAATAGAATAATTCATACAACATGTGGTGTATAAATAATCCAAAATTGAAATACATTTGCATTTTTTTAAGAAACTTTTTATTTAAAATTACAAGAACAGTGGGAAGTTTGAATAATATAGAGATAAGTTTATTTTCATAGGGTACTTAGGAAAAATAAAACAACAAAAATTATTTAAAAACATGATAGGAAAAGTGGTTTAAATCAATGATGATACTATTATAGATAATGGATATTGTTTATCAATATAGTGAATAGATTGTTGATGATAGTGATGATGTGGTAAACAATAAAGGGGGAGTTCAAGTGGGAAATGATGATTCATAAGAAGATAGTGATGATGAGAAGGATGAAGTTAGAAATATATCTACATGGAAACCGATGATTTATTCAATCATTGGTTGGATGAACATCATTGGTGATTAGGCAAAGTAGGCTTAAACACAAACAATTATATCTCTATAAGAAACATTATTTTTATCTATAGTAGAGAATAAATGTTTCTAATATGTATTTGAAAATGAAAACATTTACTAGGTTTTGACTGAATAGATTTATCAAATCAGAAATAATCAGACATAGGAGATTATTTATAGTTGGAAGATAAGGATTTTACTGGGAGAAATGTGTATCCTATAACAAAATAAATTACTATGTCATCATTACTCAAATCAAATAATGATTGGTCTATAAGGTATACTACTATATTGATGTTATTAATATATATGAAATAATTTCACATATATAAATGCTAATGATAATATGTATAATATTTTCCATACCAATGAAATAGAAATACATTGTTTGTTTGATAGATTAAAAGTAAAATTTTCGAAATGGAGTTGTGGAAGAAGATGTGTACAAAATACTGCAAGATGGATTTCATGTCTATGAAATTTATAAAAGGTTATTATGAATGGAGATATAACTCTAAAAATTAAAGAAAACACCAAGATCATGGTATTCATGACTTGATCAATAGTTTAAGAATATATATTTTCAGCATAGATAACTTGATTATAGTCACTTTGTCACTAATGAGTGTAATCGTAGGATGACAGTGCTGGTTTTTGTTAGTGGATTAATTTTTGGCATATCAAATTATGCACAATCTAAACAATTAAAAAAATTCATGAATAGATTGTCTGAAATGTAAATGGTTGGTGACCTTATGTTATTCCTCATTTTAATGGTGATGGGAGAAAGGCGTGATAGATTTATCTTTCAATCCAATTATTCTAATGAGGTACTATGATGGTTTGGAATGGATAATTATAAGGATATGAAAACTATTTTCATAGCTTGGATATATTAATACTCAAGAGGGGATGAATTGAGTTCCTTTTATTTTTATTCACTAAGATAAAACACCATCACAGTTTGTGAATAAATTTTTATCACATATTTAAAAAATAATGAATTGGAATAAGTATTCTAGTCTACTCCAAAACCACTCAACGCCATGAGTTTGAGGATTTTCAATAAACAAAAATTTTTCAGGGAATGAAAATAATTTTTATAGGGACTACATGATTGATTGAAAGTAGTCAAAACATGGTATAAGAACATGATCTTCATACCCTACTCTATAAATATATTACAAACATCATCCTTTAGTGGTTATTTTTTCATGAACTTTTACGACAAAATATAATAAATAGAAATTTTTTATACCTTTCATCTCACAACTGTGAGATAAAAATTACAAAAAAGGTACATATACAGGAGATATGATCTAATGAAATAATAGATCATGTAATTTATTCGGAATTAATTAAGAATCTTTAATATGAACAGCTAATGAAATGGTGTTTCTTCGCTATTATTTTAATATTAAAATAGATCTTATTTTAAAGGTTATTTTAGAGCATTTTCTATATATTTTCCTATACAATTCACTTTTCATGAAAAATTCCACTCTCAAATTTTAAAAAATTCATGCAGTACTTCTTATTTAAATGAAAAGAAAATGATCCATTGAATTTGGTATCAGGGATGCATCCTTCTTCCTTGAAATCTATCGGTATGAGTATAGACAATTAAAAATATAATTTTCCATGCCTTATATCTTGGTACTTGAATCATATCATAATATATTTTTCATTAAATATGAAATCAATAATCTAATGATTATAATGTACAATTAAAATTATTAATCAAGTATATAAATGGTAATAAATGTGAAATTTTGTTAAAATATATATGATTTTTAGAATTTAATCCCCACAACAAATTTCATACTTGAATCTTTATAGAATATTTCGGGTTTGAATAAACAAATCCAATTTTTCTTCATGTAAAAAAATTGAATCACATAGGATTTTTACTCACGTAACCAATTTTTCACCATGCAGATAAATAGAATCATGTTGTACTTTTAGCCATGTATCCAAATATGACATATCATATTAAATAAACATATCCAATTTCACCACATAGGTGATTTGCGTAACTTATTTTTTTACAAAGTAGATTTACATAGCCTATTGATTATGTAGGGTATTATTTACACAGCTGATTACTCCATGATGAAATTTTAAATTTCCAATTGATCACATAGGATATTCATCACATATTAAATCCAATCTATGTATTCACTTTCCATATATTTTTTAACGATGCTGGTGATTTAATGTAGCAGATTCCACTACATTGGTAATTTATGTAGCTGACTGATTGATGTGGATATATTCCCCAGGTTTCCTAGAACATCATGTATCCAATTTTGTAGGCTTAGTTATATTTCACCAAAAAAATTCTAGAATGCATAAATAATTAAATTAACTTCTAAATATGTACATATAAGATGAAACCAAATAAATACACTTAAAAACATTTCAAAAAAAGTATGATGAGCATTTGAGATCATCAAAAACTAAAGTACATGGAATAAGTAAAATGAAAATTAATATTCCAATAATATCCACCATTCTATGATCAAAAAATCTATTATATATTTTAATAGATATCAAAAAATATATTTTAAAAAGTTTTAACAAAAATTAAATATAGAAAAGATATCATTTTAAATGTAGTGTTTCTCCTCCATAGTTTATTACTTTTTAAATTATAAAATGTAGAAATGTATACCCATTTTTAAAATATTTATACCATTTGACTAAAATATATAAAAATTATACCCATTTTATGTCATTTGATATGAAAGGAATGAATTATAAAACACATGTTAATGTATAAATTTAGATTTATGAACTATGAAATGTAGTGAAAAAAATTATGGTATTATGGAATGATTGAATTTTATTATAAAAAATAAATAGATAAAAACTTCAAATGAAAAAAAATCATTATGAAATACATCAAGAAAAATAAGTAAGTATTTAATTAATTTTTTTAATATAAAAATATACATATAATCAACATAAAAACAAAGTATCAGTTGGGGAACCCTAATTGGTTTTGGCGAAGGTTTTTTTAAGGATGGAGTGGTTCTTGAGGTAAATTGGGATTACATTGATTATACTAAAGTTTCATGAACACCCTATTTCTAGGACTAGTTTTCTATGAGGTACTGATAGGATATAGACCAAGTGATATATTTCATATAATTTTAAATACGACATCCACAAACTTGTGTATACTTGTAATAAAAAAAGACTATCAAAATTCAACAATTAAAATTTATTAAAGCTTATGAATTTGAGATGCTGATGTTAAGATATTCCTTAAAAACATTTTATGATGTTACTAAATATTATAAGAAATACTTGAAGACTCATAAATAGAAGGATGTTGAAGCATATGGGAAATTTTTTCAACTGATATAATAGAAGGCATATCCACTAGAACCTTTTTCATAATTAGGTTTATAGAGGTACACAATTTAATTAGCATACCAATCACTGACTGTACCTTTCGATATGTGTTTCACACTTTATTGATCAAACATTGAAAAAAAATTGTTTGATTTTTTGGGAAATATTTACAAAACTAAAAACCACCAATATGTTTTTGATCAATGAAATGTGAAAAAATAGTTTTTTTTGTAAAGAACCAATTTACTTCCTGTAACTGGAACTAAAACTTCTAATTATTCTTATGATTTTAAAACTTATTCTATCCTTTTATATAGTGTCACAAACATTAAAAATACTTCCTTATAGATTCTAGAAAAATAGTTTAGGTCTTTTATCGATCAGTTGAATGTTGCATGAAATTATATATTTCTCATGATTTTAAATAACCAATTTCTTTAGCATATGTCAAATAGATTTATCAAGAAGATGAAGCATTATGATCATATCCTGGTAGATGAATCCAATCCATGATAAATTGATTTTAAATATTTTAAAAATTTTGTATAGGAATGGTTTCCCAATCCCACATCCACATCAGTATCCCTTCTTTCATGAATAGGTGATATATATATAATTAGATCATCTTCTTCATGGACAAACTCTAATTATGGTATTCTATGAACTTCAAAATCCATAGGCCTAGTATTATGCAGCATATATTCAAGAAAATAAAAAAAAATCTCTAAAACTGTCTTTGTATAAAGATATTATTTAGTAAAAACATCAACATTACCAGTAGATTTGTTTTGAAGATCCATATCCTCTTGAATCTGAATTTCCTCGCCTATTGTTAGATTGATTAATATAACTAAAAAATTAGTTATTTCATGTGTTGTATCATATACTCCCCTAGTATAAATCATCTCAATAGGTGTTGCGTCACTATGTAGTGAGGTTTGAGAAGTCTCCCAATAAGTCGTATTTTTTTGAACAACTTCCTTCATAGAAATTGAAAAAAAATGAATGTCCAATAATAATCATGAGAAATGGTAAGTCAGTATTAAATTTATGACACTTCACTACATCACCTTCATTAAAATAATCTTATTTGTTCTTCGAGACTGGTGAAATTATTATACCATAAGTATATTAGTTTAATTTTACTTTTCCCTTACAACAACTATGTATGAACATCATCATGTGTCTTCGAAGACTCAACATTACATTGTTGATCAATATGTATGTTAAATACATATCATGAAAAATAACTATTACCATTTATCATACAATATGTTCTATACCAACTTTTACAATCAAACATAAATCCTTCAATTAAATAAGAAAATATTTTAAAGGATTCTTTCAAATAAACGTAGCATCCAAACATAAACATGAAAACTCTGTTTGGACTTACTGGTCATGTCTCAATATGTGTCTGGATAAAATAAAATTCCCTCTCATGGGGATACTAAAATTAACAATCCATTTCCATAGATCCAACCACCAATATCTTTCCATTAACATTTAAAGATATTACATCTTCTATTTTATTAAACTAATCTCTATACTCATCAAGAAAAATATAATTTCTTCTTCAAAAAGAAATCTTGATTTGTTATCATCAATTTAAAATTACCAAATATGAATCTCAAGTGAATTATTTAAATGTAATTCATTTTTCATCATCAGTGAAAATTCTATGGCCTTTCTAACCAGAACTCATATTATGATTCCTTTGGATTTATTAGACGAAAATGGTATTCTATCTTATAATGTCTTAGACTTTCCCATTTCTAAAAATTATGTTGATGGTCAAATATAGATTGAGATTTTATAGATGATGGTTGTGATTTAATTGAAGGTTATGTATGAAAATGAAAAAGGGGTGTGATCCTATTTTATATTTATCCATATATATGAATCCCATATTCCATACATAGCCAATTCCATCTTAGTTTTATTTCTGCATAACAATTACATAAATAAAAACATAATGATGAAAGGAATAATTTCAAAATTTATATAATAAAACACATAATAAAAGTAATTTTTATATATCATTAAACTAAATAATATAACAGATCAATAAATTTTATATTTCAAAAATAATAAGGAAAATTGATCCATTTAAATTGGAATAAAAAATAACTAATAAACATAATTATATTTTAATAAAATAAAAATTTTGACATGTAGGGGGTTTAGTAAAAATATATTATAATTTATTATCTATAAGGATAATGTCAAGAGAAATATCTCATGTTTGGGAATGATATCTTAAGAAATTATGCCTTAAATTTATATTCATTTTTGTAGAATTAGTTATTGGATCCTCAGAAATGTTGAGAGAACTAGTGTTATCACATCTAATTAATACTTGATTATAATTTAATCTAATGTCCATTAAGGCATGTTTAATCGACAAAATTTTTAAACAAAAACCATTAGTATCAATATATTCTTCTTCAATATTGGATAATTCAACAACATGTTTTTACTCACTATACTACGATAACATGGTGTTACCTAGAAAATGGTTGGTTCCTAAAGTACTTATCATGTCTAGTCTATAATAACCAATTTTATCATCGGAGTATGATATTTAATTAAAACCCTTTGTTTATGTAAAAATAAAATAAAGGGAAATTGTACATTTTAATTATCTTTAAATACATTTTGAATCTTTTAAATGTGATTCATTATGATTAGATTTAAATTAGGAACAAAGAAATATTGAAAACATAATATTAGGTCAACTAGTAATCAAATTCAATAAACTCCTAATTATTATTTGGTAAAGCTCCCTGTCACATGCTTTCCCAGCATCATTTAATAAAATTTTTCCTTATAACTCGTAGTGGTATAATGTGCATTACCACTTTAATATACAAACCGTTTAAGTAATACTAGGGTGTATTTTCTTTGATTTAGCATATTCCCCAAGTTTTTTTTGATAAAATTAGAAACATGTAAAATAAATTAAATCACCCATAATTCTCATTTAAAATTATTTTTTCATGAGTATTAACAATTAATTACATAATTGTTTTTTTATAACTAGAAATTAATCATCAACATATATTTCCACTAAAAATATGTGATGTTGATATTTTAATAAATAATGTAGGATCCACCTAACCTACTGAAAAAATATTTGACAAAAAATGAACATTAAGGTTCATACAGATATCTAGGCTCTTATTTAAGTTCATAAAATGTTTTGATATGTTGAAAAAATTGAAAATGCGTATTTCCGTAACCATGAGGTTTTTTATAATATACTTTCTCCATTCGAACACCATTCTGAAAAGAAGATTTTATATCCATTTAATATAATTTTAAATTTCTATATTATTAATAAGATAAATAAATTCTAATGGTTTATAATATAGTTATTGGGAAAAAGGTCTCCTCATTTTCTATACCTTCTTCCAAATTGTACCTTTTAGATACTAGTTTGTTCATTATTCACTGTTAGCATACAATGATCATACTATATGTTCGTTAAAACCCATATTGTTCTTATAATGTGATAGTCATAGGGTACGTCAACTAATTCTCATAAATTGAACTTATTTAATTTGTTTAATTCTTATTTCATAGTTATAACCCAACATCAATCTACATATTATTCTTTAATAGACCAATTTTTTAACTTACATAAAAAAATCAGAAAAATCTACGAGGTTTCCAACACTATTTATAGTTATAATTCATTTATATAGACTACTTATTATAGTTTCCTAAAGATGGTTCATAAGAGTTCTAGGCTATCTAGGCTACACACTTTCAGGTTCCCTATCATCCAACCTTTTAAGATTGTGGTTTTGAAAAATTAAGATCCAATTATTAATCCTTTTTAAAATCAAATTGAGGTTTTGATATCATGTTTTCCAATAAATCACATAGTTTATCAATATAAATTATTTTGTGATAAAAAGGTCGACTTTAATCAAATTTTTCATGAGTTGATTCCTTGTCAATCATTGAACATTTATAGAAAACTCTATATAATTGAAAACTATTAGAATAACCTTGGAATATTCCTTGATCATATTTTGGATCAAACATACAAATATTATCCTTAGTGTTTAGAATATAATCCTTATATCAAAAAATATAAAGTATCAAATGTTTGGAATTTTATTATCAAATATCTCATATAGTGTTTTCATTAAAAAAATTAATTAGAACATTGTTTTTGGTATAACATGTTTTATTTATATATTCATTCAAAAATGTATAGGAAGATTATATTCAAATAACATTAATCTATACATTTTTTACAAAGTCTTAATCCTCATATCATTTGGACTATTCAGCTGAGGTGTCCTAGGGGTAGATAATATATTCTTGATACCGTGTTATAAACAATATTTATTAAACATATAGTTCTTATTTTCTACCACATAGTCAATTATTAATGAAATAATTATTGGAATATATTACTTTTTGAACCAGTTTAAAAAAATATAAAAACAAAACAAGAATCAATTTTGACACTTAAAAAAAGACAAATATAGTTTAATATTCAACGAAAATAAAAAAGGATATCTATATTAGTTTTAAAAATCTTTATGGATCAAAAAAATAATATTAATTAGTTCTGGAGGACAAGTAGTAGAAACTGATTTAATTGGTTAAATTATGTCTTGTGTTTCTTACACATTTAACATGCATCACATGGCTTCTTTTTATTTAATTTATGTTGAGGTAAATCCAAATATATATTCCTTTATGAAAATTTTCTTAATAAATTAACATAAGAAATTATCAATATTCAATTATATATCTTGAAACCATTTTGGTTATCATTTAAATTGTTCAACATTCTTACTCTATGAATTGAGATCTTTAGTATACACATTATAAGTTCATCATGCCTTAAAATTTAGAACCTTATATTTAAAAATAGAAAATGCATTATTCAAAAAATCTAAAAATAAACCTCATAAAAAAGTTGAAAGATACATATACTTGTTTGTTTTAAAACTTCCACAATGAGAAATTTATTAAGAATGATGATTTTTAGATTTCTAATAGATCAAGCTCTTATAATTTTTCCTTTATAATTTCCATCAAAAGTTTAATGATCTCCTTCTACCATGTTGAAGAATAAATATAAATAAGGTTAGAAATTAATCATTTAGGAATCCAAATATGGTTGAGCTGTCCAAAGAATTTAACACTGAAATTTGGAAAATATTTTATGAAAAAAAATTATAACACCAAACAACTATGGGTTTCTAAAAATAAAATTTTATTCATAGTTTCCAAGATCACCATAATAAAATCAAGTAAATTTATAAATATTTCTATTCTTGGAACTAATGTACATAATAATACTTTTAAAACATTTTTTTCTCACCATAACATCCTATTCTAATTTTATTTTTATGAATATCATTATTAAAAATAATTTATAATAAATTATTTTTCTCTTTTTAAAGAAACTAGAATAAAATTTAATGTCTTGAACTTCTATCAATAAATTTTCAATTTTATATCTATGTATAGTATATGACGCAGTAGAATTCTCATGTTTGGTTTTTAAATTTTTATTTTAGTAAAGACACATATTTCATTAAAAATCACTTCATATGTTATTTAAGGGTTTTTTTTGTTATTGTTAATGTATATTTACATAGATTCTAACAATTAGAATTATTAATTATGTTCCTCAAATGAGAAGTTTCCATTTTCTGATTCAGTTTCATTATTAGAAGAATAGATTGAATGTACCTTATCATTATATTCCATAAAACACATAAGGTATTTAGGATTATAATGATAAGCTTCAAATTATAATTATGAAAAATCACTATAGTCATATGAAGCACTACATGTTTTTTACAATAATTTCTTATCCATATTCTTCTAAAAGACATTCCTAAAGTATTTCATTCATGTCATTTTTTTATCTTGAAGATATGAACAATCAGGCTTGATGTGTCCATGATTCTTGTACTCATAATATAATTGTTCCTTATAATTTCTAGTTTAATTCTTATATTTTTTTTGGGATTATTTGATTTCTATTATCTATTTATTTAATTTCTTGAAATTTTTTAGGAAAATGAGAAAGATCACTTTCTAATGTAGAACTACTAGAATAATTATCATCAGATTACTCAAATATTTAAAAATTTTCACATCTTATCATACTTTTAAGATGATAATATTAAATTAATTTTTTATGTTATTAATTAACCTAGTTTCTCTAGTCTCAGATTCCACGTCTACATCATACATCATCTAAGAATAGAAAAGATTTTTTTTTGAATATTTTTACTTATAATGATTGTATGATTAGTAGATAAAATATCTCTCCACCTTGGTGGTATTATTCAGAGAAATGTTATAGCCTTTTCTAGTTTTTTAAAAAGATTACCTATTGTAGAAACATTGTTTAATGTTTTTTGAGTTTTCCATTCAAATGTGTGATACTCTCCCCATTCAGCATTCTAAATTTCTAAAATATTATATTGGAAGTATTATATTTGAGACCCTTAATGTTATGTATTCCATCCTAAGAAACTATAATTTTAGTAAATATTTCACGGGATGTATGAACATAAAGAACTCTGTTGAACTCATTATAAAATCATCCACAGATTATAAAATTCATATCATCATAATTTAGATCATATCTTTATTTAGTTTCATTATCCCAAGTTTCTGTTTGTGTCTTCATAATTTCATAAGGCATCAGAGGATTGAGATAAACCATAAGGCCAAAGTACTATAGATATATAATCATTTTTTCCTTATAACAACCATAATTATATCCATTTGAATATGTTTTTAGGACCATAGAAATATTTTCTCTCTTGTTATTCATAAAATATATAATTTAATTTATCATTAAAATTTTACCTTTTAATCCAAGAACTCATGAATCACTCTTTTGATACCAACTAATGTCAGTGATTGATCGTATTCAGACTCGAGTGAGAAATGGATAAATTATGTGATTTATATTTTACCTTAGAACGAAAAACCACCAAAACTAGTTTATTCTTGATCCATGATAGATTACTTATAAATGCATAATGTGGAAATAGGACCATAATAAAGAGATATATACACAAATATTTATAGTGGTTTGACCAAAAGAATTCCCCTTGTTTAATCCACCACAAATTTTCTTCATGTGTGTGATGATTTTCAATAGACTAGTCATGTTATTGGGGACATTCATACCTTCTTCCAGGGATAAGAAAACTGAGTGCAATAAATCGATAATTGGTAGAAGAGAAGGAGTTTCCAATCGGGCTACAGAAAAGAATTTTAAACAACATCCTTCAATGTTTATTTTATCATCGATTATTATAATGAAAGATAATAAATATAAAATGTCCACAATTTTCATCTCATGGAATTATGATACAGTTGAAAATGAAGATCCATAAGAAATATGATTTAAAGAATAAAAACCTCAAATATATTCTTCTAAATTCATAATCAATCGCCATTAAGAATGACATATGAATTGATATTTCTTCAATATTATTTAAAGAGAAAAACGTAGTATCATTTTATAGAAATTTGAGAATGAGTTCTTTATATTTTCTCATCCACATAAATTTTCATGCAAAAAAATATTCTCACATTTTTTAAATGAATTCACTACTTATTATTTAAATGAAAAACACATTATACATAGTATTGGGAATCCGTGAAATAAACATTTTCCTTGAAATACATCATCAATAGTATAGATAATAATATATAAATTTCCATATCTTCTGTATTGGTTCTTGGATTTCATTATAATCAATTTTTCCTTAAAGTGATAATCGAGCATTTAATGATTTCACATCAACTTTAAAAATCGTACTTGAGTGATTTTACAATAATAAATACCCAATTTTAGAATTAAGTAACAAATTTACTTAATGATTCCACATATCTATTTTTATATTTAAATCCATGTAAATAATTTCATATTTGATTCCACAAATCAAATATTTCTTCACATAGGAAAATAGAATCACATAGAATTTTTACTTATGTAGTTGAGTCCCACATAGTATATTGAAAACATATTTCATATTTCTCTATATAGGTGATTAACGTAACTGATTTAATCATGTAGTAGATTTACAAAGTTGAATAATATTTTTGGATATTACTCATGCAGTTGATTACTACATCTAGTCATTTTACATACCCAATTGGTCACATAGGCGATTACTCATGTAAGAGATCTTTTTAACGTAGAGAATTTCCACATTGGAATGTTTTCAATGTCGCTGATTTGACATAGTCAATTCCTTAACATTGGGAATTGATGTAGCCGATTTGTTGACAGATCCATTTTCACCACATAGTTGAAAAAGTCCTGGAACAAAATTTTCATACATAAGCAAATTTCATCAAAAATCATCCAAAATTCACACATAATGAAATAAACAACCAAATACATAAAAATATGATAGAACATGATAAATAAATACTGAAAACAAGATCATTAAAAATGTATGAAGTGTATTTGAGATCATCAAAATCTAAAGAACATGAGATATTTTAGATCAAAATTAATAGTCCAAAACTATCTTTGGTTGATACCAAGATGAAGGAGTCACATGATAATGAGGTCTGTGTGGATAATTTCATACAATAAATCTAGATAATTAAATTATTTTTGTACTTAATAGAAAAATGACCCAATGTTATTTATTTCACTTTTCTAGTGGCACAATATCAAGGTATTCTCAATGAAAAACACATTCTATAGTTTAAATGAATAATTTGATATATCAAGGGCTATGTGAATTTCATTATTTTATAATTAAAAATTTTAGAATGATTTATTGGGAAATACATATGAAGATAGGGAAATTTCGAAATATTATAGAAAATCAATGTCAGGTAGTGCATCCTGTTATGGAAGACTCTGTATTTTTTCTTAATTTTGAAACATGGATTTAATTCATTGATCACCATAGAAGAGGAATGAATTGTAGAAACTCAAGATTGAATTTTGTTACCATAGATTAAACATAAACATGATGATATTGGAGTTCATGTGAAGTCTATGATCAGAATTCATTTTGAAAAATAATGTTCTATAAAACAATGCAAAAATCCAATCCATCGCTCAAGGGAAAACTACAATGAAATCAAATATAACTATTCTATGTAAAAATTGGGACATGTCATTATTAATATAGAATATATTCTTAATGAACAAAAGGTTGTATATATTTTAATTAATTACTCATCCAAATAATCATTTTAACGTCATTAATTAGCTATTTGAGTTAAGTTTACTCCCCACTATTGACCATGTATAGAAGTGGGACCCCCTCTTCCAAGTGTATGGTGTTACTTTCCCCTATTTACTGAATTTTTTCTTTACCATGTTTCATAACATAAAGAATTGAAATTTTGGTTCATTTAAAGAGTAGGAGAAAATGAATAGGTCAAGATAGGGGGAAAAACTGATATAGGGAGCAGTGATATAGGGAGAGTTTCAATTTATGAGTTTATTAATATGTTTATTTGAAGATAATTTGTTCTGATAGATTTCCTATGTGGTTCATGATGAACAAAACTTCCTAGTGGGAATGAATATTTGGTCATCATGAGAAAAAAAAATTAGATCTTTGTGATGTGGTTTTTCAATAATGATGTTATTGATTGATGAAATTACCATGATACTCTTGTTTATCACACCAATCCTGGTACTTGTGTCCTTAAAATGTAGGTTTACTAAAAATCTATTCAATTTATAGTATCAAAATTTGTGATTGGTTTAAATAGAAGTTTTTTTGTGAATGTTGGTAATTATACGTTCCAGAGAAATTTCAAGAGTGTTGTTAACAAACCCATAGGATGAGATTTTTTGGAAAATTTTCCAGTGGATTTGTATTAATGTTTTTGTTATTGTTGTGTTTGTTATGAAATTCATTTGGAAGCATTACATCATTGTTTTTGTTCTAGAAGTATTTCATAGTGATTTTAAAAAAATAATTGTTAACACATAATAACTTCTCTATGTAATCCACATAAAATGTATGGGAAACCATATAACAATTCGACAAAAGAAATTTAACAGCACATAAAAATGCTATGAAAACCGTAAAGGGTTCCTTTCCATTGTAGTGGAAGGTGGGGAATTATAATCAACTGCAAAATTTATTCATCCTTTTCCAATGATATTGGGATGCTATATGCCACAGAAAAGTCTATTCATCATGAATACCTTTAACACAGAAAATATATTATTAATGGTCTTATACATCATGGAACAATACAAAAACTATTTGGGAATAATTTCAAATCATGTGAAATGTCTGTTGGTGGATTTTATACACATAGAGAATGTACTGTTGAGTGAAGTGTAATGTGTTCTATTAAATACAAGATTGGGAAGTACTTGGTGAATTTCATTTAAATTGGTTATAAATGGACTTTCACATTTAGTTATTTTATTTTCTGATTAAATAGTATCTGTACATATAGATCGATGAATTTATTGAAGGGAAAAATTAAGAATACTATAATTGTGGGAGGAATCGACATGTAACATGTGAAATGATCTCTTTTGTGGGAAGGTTCTTAGACTTCTGTAAGACTATCTATTGAAACATTGTGGAGAATTTAATAGATTGATGTATAATTGAACCATTGTATCCTGTTCCATGATCAATGGTTGATGTTTTATTCATATGTAGTTATATATAGAAATCATATGGCGTATTTGTACTCGGGGAAAATTGGTACAAACCGAGTTGGAGTCGGAGCGTCAGTGCGTTGAAAGATGGTTAGAAGCCTTTTGGTCAAGGAGAGTTGTTGATGAATCAAAATGGGGTGTTCCTTCAATGTCAATTCAGGAATTGTTTTAGATATTTTATTGATTTTGAAATTCTTATGAGGCTAGAGGTATTGGGATTAGTGTCCTCCTAGAGTGTCAGTTGTTTAAGCACGATACCTTTATAAGAAAGAGGAAAAAAATGTACAGACCAATGTTTCTATGTAAACCTAAAAATAGTGGTTCAAAATCACATCAATATCATCATGTTAGTTACAATATATGTTTTTACTAATTTTCTAGGGATTTATGGAAATTTCAATGTTTTCGGGCTGTCGCAGAAGGTACTCATTGGTTTAACTGATAAATCGGAATGAGTTTTTGATATATCCTTTTAAACCATGGTTTTCATTAGATCGGGCAAAATTGAACTCAATAGAAAAAATTTCATTATACTAATGAAATTTTGTAATGTGTGGTGATTAAAATTTTGGGTGAATAATAATGCATTGGGAAGAGTTACTTAAGGATATTGTAGTCTATTGAGTTCAATGAATGCGGTAGTCACTATCTTTATGATGGAGGACAAATAGTTTTATAACATTTTTTTATGTTGTGGTTGGAGTAATGAGACATGAGCATAATAGGAATTCATTAATGAGTTAATACTTGAGGTATTGTGTTTTCATTTGGGGATGATTTATAGGGAACACAATGTTAATTACGATTGTGGTATAGAGTCATGTTTCTTTATTTTTACAATACTTATAGAGGATGTGAATAATTATGATGGGGACATTTTAATTACCTACAAAAATGTGCACTTTTAAATTTATAGGGAATTTGATAATTTAGTTTGGTTGTAGGATCATTGGGAGAACTATTATTTCAACATGGATTCTAATTTTTTGAACATAATTTAGAATAAATTTTTTAATTTATAGAAATCTTAGTGGGAAAATCAAGGTATAGTTTTCAACAAATGTATCCTAGAGTATAAAATACTACCAGTGTCGATAATGACAAGTAAGAATCAACCACAAGTAATTTAGTGGTGTGGGAAGGAGAAATTCTACCTTTTAGGATTCACTAATGATTAAATGATCCTACATTGGGTGGCATGTGGGCCACTGACTAGAATGTTTGGAACACTGGGAAAACATAAAAGTGTGGGAAAATTTGGTATTTTTATCCAAGCCATCCCCGATATTATTAGGCTCTAATGGACTTTTATAGGGACATTAGGCTACAAACCTATCATCTACAACATGAAATATATTTTGTTGATTTATGGTAGATATAGATTCTAATAAATGAAGAATCTAGGTGATATCCAACATTATTCATCAATTTTGATCACATTCTTCCTTGTGTGGTGGACAATAACTATGTAGTTCCTCAAATAAGGCTTCCTTTGGTAAGTATATTCATTTAAAATCCTTTTATGTGTCAATTTTGTTGGATTAAAATTATATATTTATAACAAAAATAATCTATTGATTCTTTCCGTGACATTTATTAGATAATGGATGACAATTCTTTCAATTATTAATATAATTTTCTAAGGATGATTGATATAGAGATCAGCATGGAAAGATGATGTCTCATGATGATGAATGTGTATCGTTGTTGAGAATTTAAATGAATTTATTTCCCTAAGTTATATAGTATATTATTTTCGGTCAAATTGAGTTGATTCGAAATTTGGAAAATATAATTGATATGATTAATATAATTGTCCTAGAATTGGTAGAGTTATAGGGGTGTTTGAACATCGTTGGATAATCCCGTCGATGGTAAAATGTTTTGTTTAATACTTCATGAATTATTTATTTAGATATTTTTAATTTAAATTTTTTCCATGTCATTAAGAATTTGAATAAAATATTGTCAGATGAATTATAAATATCATCTATGCGTGTTTGGTCATAGTTCTGGCTAGGCGGTGATATCTGGTAACTCTTTCAATAGGCATGACTGTATTCCATTTTATTTGAGTACCTTATAATTATAAAATTAATTTTTGTTTATATATAATTAATTAATTTAGAATTATATTCTTTGAAGTAGGACATCTTGATGAATGATAGAGGTCGAATAGACTTGAACAACTTGGATAAAGTAGTTATAAATTTCATTGATGGGAGTTGGCATTGTGTTGAGGATAGTGGGTCTTTATACATAACAATAATATTTATTCATAGTGTGTTCTAATGTACTATGAGGTCATTCCATTCAAGAGTGAATGACCTTCAAATTCATGTAATTCAATTAAAAATAAACAGTAACACCGTGTATTATCTTACAATTGAATATATAATTAATAAAATTGACAGATCTAGTGTTCTGAATAATTAGTTAATGAATTCCTTGTCATAAAAAATTATGTGAATATTCCAAATGAGGTGACAAGGTTCCAAGGGATATGTTGGACCCTTTTATGCTGACTTTTTTATTTTATGATAGGTGGGACACTATTATAATAGCTAAATACCATATCACGAATTATTGAAAATATGAATACTTTAAAATTCATTTATTGAATAATTTTTTTAACTGTTAAGTTTCAAAATTTTAAAATGAAAAAAGTGATTCTTTTTTTTGGAATTTGATATAACTCGATAACCTTAGTGTTAATTTTTAATATTTTTCTTAAAATGTTGGTTTTTATTTGAAAATTACGGTTTCAATTAAAATTTTCACATATATGACCTTACCATGTTATTAGAATGACCTAAATGGTTAGAAACCCATTTAAGTATTCAAATATAAATTTACGTAATAACATTGTATATTTTATAATATTCATTTATCATTTAAAACCTTTGAATCCCATTTTTCACTAATTCAAAAGATCCTTTAACAATGATGGAATTTATTAGTTCTAGAAAAATGCACTGGTAAATTCCATCATTATCATCCCTAATAACAATGCTAAAAAAGGGAACCATTTGTTATTGATTTTTTATCACTCATAAATAGTATCCTTTATCATTTCTTCATTATAGCATTGATAAAGGTTACCCTTTATCATTATTTTTTTGTGCTGATAAATGTCCATATTAAAATGAGATAATTAAAAAAAATAACAATTTCATTATTTATATAATTATTGTTAAAAATGAATTATTTGAATAAAAATATAATTTTTTAGAAAAAATTATTAAATAGTATATATTAAATATATAGACATATAAATTACATAAAATGAAATAATTAAATAAATAAATATTTAAAATGAATAAATTAATCAAAACATTAATCATTTTTTTAATTAAATAATTATTTCAAAAAATGAATCAATTTAATATAAATATATAGAGATTATAAATATTAATAAATACTATATATTAAATATACACATATAAAAAGAATATATTTTAATAACTAAACAAAAAAACTAAAAATGATTAAAATTTTAAATTAATCAATTTTTTAATGAAATAAATATTATTAACAATGATTAATTATAATATATATATTAATATATATTAATTATAAATAGTAAAAAATAATATATATTTATTATAAATATATATATTATTAATAAATTTTAATAATTAAAAACATGTTAATGTCTTATTCATTTTTAATGTTGTTTGATTTTTCAATTTAACATATATCAAATTTTATGTGTTAAATTTATTTCATGTATACACACACACACACACACACACACACATTTATATATATATATATATGTAATTAATTCATTTTTATATAAAAAACCAACAAAAAATATATTTACGCAATTAATCAAATTTTATATAGAAACACATACTTCTAATATATATGTAATTTATCCTGATTTTAGTATATTTTAGAATTTCATTTTAACATGACACATTTAAAATATTATGTTTTTAATTAGACAATTTTGTTTTTAATTTTTTTATTACTATTATAATTAATATATTATTTATTCATATTATTTATTTTTTATTTTTTATTTCATTTTGGAATTTGATCATTTTATAATATTTATTTATATATATTTATTTAATGCGTTATGGTATTTTAAATATGTATTAATCTTAACTTCCACATATATATATATATATATCCATTTTTTAAAAATTCATTTTTAATTTATAAATTTTTTCTATTTTTTCAATATTTTTAATGTATACTAATTTTGAATTATTCAATTTCACTAATATTTAAAATGATTGTATTTCAGATTGTATATCCACTACTAATGTTAAAAATATATTTAAAAATAAATATATTTAAAAAAATATTTATAAATAAAAAAAATTTTAAATTTTTTTTATAAATTTATATATTTTCAAATTTATCTATAATATATTTATAAATATTGATATTTAAAAATTTTATAAATAAGAAAATATTATTTTTTAAATATATATTTGTTAATTACTAATAAATAAATAAATTTATTTATGTAATTATTTCAAAAATTATAAAAAAAATTATATATATATTTATAATTATAATTCCTTTATTAAAGATAATGTTTTAGCACTGATAAAAGTAAATTTTATCATATCTTTTTTAGAGATGATAAAGATCTATATTTATCAATCGTAAATAAAGATATGTTAAAATAAATATTTATTAGCACTAAAACATTAGCACTGATAGAGGTGTCTTTTATATTTTCTTTTTTTAGTGCTGATAAAGCTTGAGATTTATCAGTGCTAAAAAGGAGCCGATAAATATCCCTTATATCAATGCTTATCAATTTAGTGCTAATAAAATGGATAATTATGAGTGCTTTTTTGAAAGCACTATTATATGTGTCCCTGATCAATTTAAAAGAACCCTAACCACAACTTAGTCACTGGAAAATCTCAAGATCTCATGGAACTCCCCTACTACCGGAACAACTCCTCTATATTACCTTAGACGACTCAAGGATATAATCCAATATATATTATTTTATATTTTTCCGCTATCATTGATTGATTTTCTGGGGTCCATATTTTATGCTTCTTCACTCTTCTTGACAATAAAGAACATACATAACATCTATTTTCCACTAAAATAAAACCAGTGCTTCTATTTCATATTTTTTTCTTCATAGAAAATGGCTTCTAAGAAAGATAATGGTGTTTATATATGGTAAAGTCGATAAGAATATGATTTGTAAAAACCGTTGGTATAGGTCCCCTTTCCCAACGGTTTGGCCAAACCATTTGGAAAGTCCACTTTGAGGCCACCTTTCCCAATGGTTTTGGCAAACCGTTGGGATAGGTATACCCTTTTCCAACGGTAGGGAATTTATCTTTCTATCCTAATGAGACCTTGAATGCCACCCTGGACGAATTTTCTTTGTTTACCATGTTCTGTCCCATGTTCCTGGTGTTTTAGGTGAAAATTATTAAAATAATGTAAATTATGGATATGGATGTCAAAAAAACACATAATATGTAATTTTTTTCCTTAGTTTTTTTTATAACATGACATAAAAATATTTTTTTATACAGGAAACACAAGTAAATTCATAAAAATATGATCACATTTGTGAACACACGTGAACAAAAAACATGCATTCACATAAAAAAATAATACAATGGAGTGTGGCATTGAGAAACAACATATTCTCTCATTTCGACATACCTTCAAAAAAATTCACCCTCATCAGTATAATATATAGAAACATAAAATTCATGTGGACAAAATCATTGAAACAATATTGTAGACTTGAAAAAAAAATACAAGTGTACAAAAAACAATTAACATATTTAAACAAAATGTACAAAACATTTGAATGAAAAAACATAACATATATAAATATGTTAATATAAATCATATAAAACAAGTGAATAAAAAACACATATTCACATATAGCACTATATATAGGACACATGTAAAAATAAAATGAAAAATACATGGGTGCATACATTACACCAATTATGAAACATAAATTTTCATATAAAATGGGAAAACATGATTTAAATTTGGAAATAAAATTTCATACATTTATGGTTTTGTATAAAAAAATTTGTTTTTCCCTTAATTCATGAAATAAAACACATGTTTTTGTTGAGCTTTATGGTCCAATAACCCTAAATACACCTTTTAGTAATGTTACTTTCTCAATGAAATTAGTAATTTATTGAAATCATTAGGACAAGAGTGTAAAAATTGAAGATATAACTAGAACTATTATTTTTGTCATAGTGGATAAGGACATTAAAGAAGAATTATAGGAAATTTAGTAGAAGTTAGTGGAAGATGACTCTTTATGGATGGAACACCATAAGGTCAAGGAAAAAACTATCAAATCAGTCGATCTACAAGCAAGAAAAAATCAAATTCCCCTCCACCAACATCTTATTCCATTATTTTTTATTCTCATATTCTTACAATCACCTAAAAAACTATATATTGAATATTAAAATTGTAACCATATCCATTACTAACATGACCCTAACCTGGAAAACCCTCCACCCATATTCCAGTCATCATTATTATACCCGAAACATCTCTCATCCACGAAGTCATTGGATTTATCATTCCACTATCAGGATGCATTATTCAATAAATAGATATTTCCCTTTATCTTTTTCAACAAGTTGATGTTCATATTTTCTTCAAAATCAGTTGTTTACTTCAAGTAGGTTTTTGACATAGCAGAAGCTTGTGAAGGGAATGAACAACTCGAATTTTTTACTCATAATTTATGAATGATCATTTTTTCATATTATTAAAATACATGTTTGATGAAAATCATAGATTACATTAATAAGAAAATACTATAACTAGAAGTGGTGGATCATCAAATGTGTTTTTAATTAATTTATATGTAGATATAGAATTACCTCAACCTGTAGTTAAGCTTTTTAATGATATGTTTAACTATATTTAATCATACAATTTTTTTTATGTTGGATCCAAGTACTGAATACCACCTTAGATCCACATGGTAACCAAAATCTATAAAAAATCACGGGAACCAAAAAATATATATCTCTCACTTACCAATACCTTCACAATTCCACCCCTACTTTGTAAACACATTCCATATTCATAAGATACCACTATGAACTGCATTGTAATCTAATTTTGTGAAACAATCACACAAAACATAATAATCACAAAAAACATAAATAAATTTTTTTAAAAAAGGAAAACAAGGTTAAAAAAAGTTCTTTTAAATAATGAACCATTTTGGTAAGATAGATATACAATAAAATAACCTCCATGCATAAAAGTCCAAAATTTCATTCATCTTGAATGAAAAATATTAATTTCTTGAACAAAGATATAATACTTCAATACTATAGTATAACTAGCCATCACTACCATAATTTAATCCATACTCATCTTCTTGATTTCATTACATATATTAAAGATAGATTAGACTCCCTCTTTCAAACTATCATTCCTCCTATCATTGTAGTTCCAAATTTCATTGATGACATACCACCCTCTTGGATTTTATTCATTAATCTCCATCAAAGTAACTATGATGGATTTGAATACTGTATCACCCAACTCATTCTTCAACTCTTTTGGCCTTTCATCCTTTGCAATTACTACTTTCTAAGAACACAAAAAATTACAATAAAACATTAATAAAAACAAACTGAATTTATTTTTTTATTTCATGATAATCATTTCTTATATGACTAACAAGGTTACTTTAGAGAACACTTTATAAAAAATTAGTTTTATTTAGAGTATAGTCATATTAGATCCTATATGAACACTATAGTTAAGAATAAATGGATGATAATACAACTACAATGAGAGTTCTCCTAAAAATACTAATGTTATACATTTTTGTGTGAAAACAACACACCAAACACAACTTTTTATTCTCTTCCCCTTCAAGCTTGATAAATTTAAAAGGGTGTCGATATAAATCTCAAAGGTATTCCTCCCATAATAAGATGATATCTTCAGCCCTGTTTTAACGCCTCTAATCCCTTCAAAAAATAATTTCATAGAAAGTGAAAAATAATAAATATTTTTGAGTGGATGTAAATGAATGTGAGTGGAAGTTGTGTGGAGTTGAATCATCATTAATTATTTTTGAAATGCAATATATTAAAATACATAATTAAAATTGAATTTAAGAAATTTTTTTACCTTATTGGACAATCAAAATTCATCTTCCAAATTGTTATTATTTAATTTTCTTTCAAGAGACTCATACCCCATCTCTTCTATAATGATTCAACTAATCTAAATAGTAGTCATCCAAAATGATCACCAATACCCATTATGGGATGCATCTTTCTTATATTAGTTCAAGAAACATATTTGGACGTCTATAAATGATGGGTGATAGATATAAGACAACAAAATACAATAATAACTATTTGAGAGGCATCTCATCAAGTAACTTTGTAACCAAAATGATGGGAGGAAGGATTGATTGAAATAGGTAGTTCCATCTATCATCGAGATATGGAAGGAAATCATCATCTGAAGTCATATTAAATATGGGTAGTGAAGGTTTATTGTACAGTAGTATTGAAGTATTATATCACTATTCGAGAGAATTATAATTTTTATGCAAGAGGCATGGTAATGTGGAATATTATGGATGGAGTTTATTGTATTTATTTTATTCAAGAAAAATTTAATGCTTGACAATCTCATGTAGAAAATGTCTTCTATACATGATTATGTTTTCCAAACCGATGAAGAATAAACTATTGATGAAGAAACTATATAATTTTTAGGGGATAGAAAATATGTTGATTAAAAAAACAACGGTGCAATATCATAATGGTGAAAAAAATTATCATGGTTAAAATTCAAGGTATAATATTTGAGGATTATTGGAATCAACACAACCAACCAATTCACTCCAACAAGTGAATGTTTATTAGTTTTCTTAGGGTCACAATGATGATGATTGTGCTAATTGATATTAATTCATGACTTAGTTTCTAATCTATAATGAATGAAATCCTTTATAATTATATAATGGTAATATTACAATATACATTCTTTATTTTTATGAAAAATTATAAAATGAAATGTAGATTTAAATTTCTTTATTCATTGCATAATTTATTTATTTTGTAATATTGCTATAATAAATGTTTCTTAATGACCTCCTAAAAATCCCATAGAGGCTTCTAAACTCTTTTATGATGTTACATCTTAGGGGTGATCATGGAAAAATAAATCCCCACCCACCTGTTAGTTATGAACACAATATAATATAGGAAATAAGGACTTCTTTTATCAATCATCATAATGAAAAATCATTTCATGTGCTTTTAATGTTATAATATATTATTTGAGATAATTTATTTTATACAAATTGATTCAAAATTGTTAATTTATTAAATGGATAAACATGTATAAAAATAATGATCAGGAATCAAAACCAACACACCCATGTCACAAAGCAAGGATGGTGTATGGATCATTAAAAAATAAATTGGTATATTATTTAAATAAAGAATAAAATATTATTAATTAATATAAAAAAATTTTCCTTTATTTATATGTAGATTGATGAATCAAAATATGAATCGACTTCCATCCCACGTCATATTATATGGAATGATTCTCATGTAAATAACATCGACAAATTAGTTGATTATAACACAAAAATAGCATGGGAAGAATGTGTATGTTTGACATAGTTATAGTTCCCTATGATTTATAACAATAATAAATAAAAATATCTATTTACATTCATATTTTTTTATATGGATTAGAAAAAATAATTAGCAATGACCATATTATAATAAAATATACTTTCACTAGATTTTATGTGGCTTGAAAAATACTGTCTTGTTAGAGGATTAGGTTTTGGAGTCTCTCTTTGAACATGTTTTGAGAAGATAATACCTCATGAAGATAGATATATTATGGTGAGATGATTTCTAACACAAATAGATTCACTAAAAGATATTTTTTATTTTATTGTTTAGAAAAATAATTTATTAGAAAATATCAAAGAGAAACATCATTGGGGAAAAGATCCGCACATTAACCAAATGATATCAATATTATCGAGCCTAGACATTCCCCCCAATTTGAATATCTTACCAATGGTAGTCTATTTATTCATTACTTTTTCCAAAATGTTTATCAAACAAATTTCAATAAATTTATATTACTAAAATTTTACATGGTACAATTGTATGTGATTTGTATTTTTCAATACCCACGTACCATCGTGTTATGATGGGAACAGTTTATAATAACATGGGAGACTAGCTACACAATCAAGACCTCCATAGAGATCACATGAGAGTTGGGATTTAGCTACCTACTGAGATTCCTACTAAGTTCCTATTCAACTGGATGGTTTGTATATGAAAATGGTCGAACATTTTATTGAATATTTCATATAAGGGTAGTCTAATCGTATAATGATACATGAGTTACATGTTTAACAAATTTTTTCATTTGAAAAACCGATAAAAATTTATGATAAAAGTTCTTAAGTGAGGGATGATATATAATATGGATAAATCAGTAGAGATATGGAAGGTATCCAAGAAAATCAAGTGAATCGACCAATAAAACAACACTACCTTTCGAGAGTACCTTCTTTCCACCAATTATAGAGAAACATTTTTTACCATTACAAATTTTTAAAGAGACCACATTTAAATATAAAAAAATATATTACATTGAATATGATGTAGATATATATTGATTCTCCTCGATTGGCATCATTGGTCTCAAGACTCTAAATAAGATTCTAAAGCATTAATGGATGTGAATAATTGTTGAGAATACATAAATAAGCTACATTTTCATCATACATATATCTAAATATTGAGATAATATGTTTATTAGAGTCAATAAATATTCATATTTTTTACATGAATTTATAACACAACTATATAAAGAGAATATCATCTGAATAATGATTTGGATTCCTTAATCTATGTATCATTTCTATGGCAGAAATAACGTTGGATAAGAAAACAACTGAGAAGAAAAAAAACACATTACTCAAAGTGTTTAATAAAAACTTTCCATATGATATAGTATTTTTTATTCCTACAATGAAAAGATAAAACTCTATAATCTAATAACCCAAAATATATTTTTAATTTTTTCATTTGATAATTTTTTATGATTTTTTGGATGTGATGGATGCTGATTACAGTCAATCAAGACACCTTGAATATTTATTTCTTGGATCCATTTCATGGATATGCAACCACCTAACAAAAAATGATGTCTATTGTGAACATATAATACACATCAATCAAAATATTATAGATAAATTTCAAATTATATGTTTAGTATGTGTTTTAACAATAATGTTTTAATGACAGGGTGGTCGCTAAATATAGTCTATATCATGTCATGAAGTCATTTTCTAAAGGGATAAAACCACGGAATTACTAAAAAATGGAAACAAATCATAGTATATATAATATGTTTTAACTATTAAAACATTTTAGAAAAAATTACATTTTTTTCATGGTTTATGCAGTGTTTGAAACAAGATAATGACATCGATTTTTGATATTATGATTGCAAATTTTTTAGAGAAATCATAAATAATAAAAGGCCAGCATCCCACAATAAGAAACTTACAAAAGTAATTAATTTTTCATTAAATATATTAAAAAATCATTTTCTTTTTCTATATGTTCTTTGTACTATAAATACTTTTGACAACCTAGTTACTCAAAAGAAGAAATAAATTTTTTTACAGGAGAGAGTGCAATATGATTTTTACCAGAATGTATATGGACAACAAATTTATGTGATTATTTATAATGTATATTATCTAGTATGATTTGTGACTATAGAAATATATATGGGGTGTGAAGCATTATTGTCATAATTATTATATATTATTTTTGACCTATTTATCAAGGAGAAGTATGATGTAGGAAATAAAATTGTTCAGAACCATTGACCAACAAACAATTTTTTTTGAAAATCATAGAGGCAGAGCTGAAGGCAGAGGTGGAGGAAGAGGTGAAGGTGTAGTTAGAGTTAGAGTTAGTGAATGGTATGTACGATGGGGTAGAGTTGAAGACCAAAGTAGAGATTGAGGCAAAAGACGAGAAAAATATTTGTCATGAATACAATAAAATTGTTTGGAAATGAAGTATAATGAGTATCACACCATGATTGTGATTGAGAATAGTTGTATAAAAGTGAAAACAACAATTGTAACTTATAATAAGATCCATTGTGAAAGTGTTTTAATTGAGTTGTTTAAATAATGCTTCCCAGCACTTCTGTATGTGATTTTATAGAGGGTAGTAATCTACCTGTAAGATTAATCTATGTTTGAAGAATTAATTTCTCCACTAGTGTTATTGAAGAAACTTATGTACAACTACCAATCATCAAAAAAGTATATAATCCAACATATATGTTTGAATAAATATGTGTATAGTCAAATACTTATGTTAGTAGGTGTATTAAAGAACTATTGGAGGAAAACAATCATTGAGATATTATGGTCATCGAGAAGGGATGGTGTCAAAGTGTTTGTTATCAGTTTAAAATTGACATTTTAATACAAAAACGTTTCACTCAACAAAACCCAAGAAAACATGCTTATATTGAAATCATAATTTATGAAAATTATTCAGAATTAATTTTTTATGTGTTTAAATTAGTCTCATGTCAAACCAACACATGATGTGAATTTTATGACTCGAAGTGCATGCTTCCAGTTTGAAATTAAATTTTAGTAAAAAAAACTAGTGTCCTAATCAAAACTTAGGAAACACATTGTGATTATTTTGATACTTTAGGAAAATTATCAATAAGACATTTGCGACATGTAGTAATTGTCCAATCCTCAATCTAATGCATGTTGTGACTAATATGACTCCAATTGTGTCTTTTTATTCATAATTTACATCAACTTTAGTGAAAAACTCAACTAATGTACTCAAAACTAAGCAGAAGCATTCATATTATTTTGTTAATTTTGGAAAATGATTCATATGTCATTTTAGACATACAGGAATCAACTGCACATCAATCTGACACATAGTGTGACCAGTATGAATCAAACTGTCACTTATCGGTTAAAAATTGACAATTTAATACAAATAAAGTCACATTAACTTAATAATTTGAAAGTGAACTTGAATTTTATTCCTAATTATGGAAGATGATTCATATTTAATTATTTTATTGTATGAATCAGTCTCATGTCTATCCAACACATGATTCCACCAGTATGACTCAATGTGCATATGTCAATATTAAAGTGAAATTTAAGTAAAAAACACAAGTGGCATACTCAAAACTGAGGATAAAAATTATGATTATTTTGATACATTAGGAAATAAAACCATACATCATTTATGATGTGTAAGAATTAAACTCATTTTAATCTGAATCGCGGTTGAACAGTATGACTCCAAGTGTGCAATTTTATTAAACATTGACATTAATTTTACAGAAAAAACAACTGACAAACTCTAAAAATAAAAAACTGATTCGTAATATTTTTTTACTTTATTAAAATTATAAATAGGTCATTTTTTACTTGTATGAATCAGTCACACCTCAATCTGACCAACTGTGTGGCCGATATGACTCTAAATGTCCTTCATTAGTTTAAAATTGACATTTTAATACAAAAAAATTTCACTCATTTAACACAAATAAACCTAGATTTTATTTTCCTTATAACATTTTAAAACAATTAATAATTCAATTTTTATTAATATGAATCATTTTTATGTTGAATAATCAAATGATTCCACCTGTATAGATCAATGTGCGAGTTTTTAGTTTAAAATGACATTTTAGTAACAAACTGATGTGGCCTAATAAAAACTATGGAAACACATTCAGATCACTTTAATAAAATAGTAAAATGATCCATAATTCATTTGGTATATGTAGTAATCTACCTCCTCTATCTCAGACACATGGTGTGACCGTTCTGACTCCATGTGTTCCTTTTTTATTCTAAATTAAGATCAATTTTAGGGAAAACAACAAATAACTTACTGAAAACCTTGAAAACACATTCGGGTTGTTTGGTAGTTTAAGAAAATGATCCATAAGTCACATATGATGCATGTGAGTCAGATTAACCTCAATATGATGTACAGTGTGACTGGTATGACTCAAGGTGTCGGTTATCAGTTTAAATTTGATATTTTAATACAAAAAGTGTCACCCATAGAAAACTAATAAAACACAGATGGAATGTCTATATAATTAGGTGAAATTATTTATAATTATTTTTTGATGTGAATGAATCTGTCTCATTTGAAACCCCTCATGATTACATCTATATAGAACAAAGTTCATGTTTCCAGATTAAAATCAAATTTATGTAAAAAAACACAAGTGGAGTACTCAAAACTGAGGAAACACATTCATATTGATTTTATACATTATAAAAAAACCCATATGTAATATTTGATGTTTTGGAATAATCCTCACCTCAATCATATGCATGGTGTTTCTGATATACTCAATTTGTGTTTGTTTAATCAAAATTTACATTAATTATATTGAAAAAAAACTGACATACCCAAAACTGAGAAAAACCAATCAGATTTTTCTTGTAATGTAGAAAAACAATCCATAAGTAATTTGTGACCTTGAGTAATTAGTTTGACCTCAATATAATGGATGGTGTGACCGATATAAATTTATGTGATTCTTTATTTTCAAAAAAGACCTTAATTTTAATAAAAATGAATAGATATACTAAAAACTAAGAAAACATATTCAGATTGTTTTTATACTTTAGGAAAATTACATGTAATTCATTTTTGATGTGTAGGAATTAGTCACACCACAATATGAATCACCATGTGACTCGTATGACGTGAAGTGTACATTTTATTCAAAATCGTCATTAATTTTATAAAATAAACAACTCACATACTAAATAATATAGTTTGTTTTCATTTATTTATGTCACATTTTTTAGTTAATTTAAATGAAATATTTTCATATTAATTTTATATATTCTGTTGTTGTTTCTGGTGATACAATGACTTGTTAAAGCACACTGTATGCCCTGTTTATAGTGTTGTAGTGTGTTATAGGATCACACTATAGATTTCCCCTTTATTAGTGCTACTAAATGCACAGATAAAGATATCCTTTATCAATGCTTACAAGAAGAATTGATAAAGGGTTCCATTATCAGTTCACTTTAATACATCAAGAAATAGATCTTTATCAACACATTTAAAAGTGCTTATGAGGGGTCTCTTTACCCTAACTGTATGAATGCTTTGTTAAATGGTGTATTTTATCCGGGATTCTAAAATGGATGAAAAAATTATTCTTTATCAGTTCATTTATTTTCATGGATACTGAGACACTTTATTCGCACTGATAAAATCCTTGAGCTTTTAAAAAATATGAGGTCATCATTAATTTTCTAGCAATGATAACAGTCTATTCCAGTACTATTAAAAGCCTATTTTGTAGTAGTGTTTATATTTTATTATCATGTTAATTTTACATAAATATTGGTTTCCAGTAATTTCTTCAAATCGAGTATTTTCAATGGAGAATCAATTTTTATTCCATTGAAAGGATTAGAAAAATTATTTCTTTTATAATTAATAAATATAGGTATAAAAAAACATTAACCAAATTAATTTAAATATATATATAAATATAATGGTTAAAAATTAATTTATCTCAAAAAGAATATTAAGCAATTAAATTTAATTATTTTATAAATAAATGTTCATACTATTTGAAATTATACTTGATATAATTATTTATAAATAAGAATTTATATGTATCAAATTAGTTAAAATGGTGAATCTTAATTTTTTTAAATAAATATTTTTACTGAAATTAAAAATTAACTATGCAGGTAAATATAGATTATGTAAATTTAGTCAAACCCAGTGTAAAACAATTAAAATATCAAAAAAAAAATCCTAAAATTAAATAGTTTATATTTATTGAACAGTACATGTTTATATAAATCTTTTTCCCATTTTTTCCATTTACTTTTGTGGAGTGCCAGGGAATTCTTTAAATTTTTTAAGGTGATCCCAAAACTACCATTCCCTTTACCTATAAAAGGGGAACTTATTCACCCCTTCAAATGAAACCTTCGTTTATAATTTATCCTTGACAATTTTCCATTTATCTCTTCTTATATCAAATTACTTTTTAAATAATCCATTAGTCAATAATATTTATCACAATCCCTTAAAATTTAAGGATACATCCAAGGAAAAATCATGTACATAACATGAGTATTATCAACTAATTAGTTTTCTAATTCCTTATATTCCATAAACACTTTTATGTACACAATAATATAATGAAATTATTACCATTTGTATACATTAATGTTACTACATTAAATTTATTATCATTATTTATACATATACACCATCTGGTAAGAAAAAAACTATTTTCACCTTGTGTGGACTACCAATTCCATGGTTGAAGAAGTTTTGTTTTACTTCACCTCCCTAAAAATATTTTTTGAGGATTGGGTATAAAGGATAAATATTATGTATTTTATATCATCAAGGTTTCATTGTTAAATATTAATGAACCTATAAATGATATGAACAACAAACAATTATCATTAGTTTAATGGTTTAAAATAAGTATACTAAGAGGAAAACATTCTTTTCAAATAGGGTAACATTTTCATATCCAATAATTATTATTATAATTAATTATAATTATGATATATCACACCAATAAACAATAAATATATTAATTATACTTCTATTATAATTATATTACTATTAACCAACAACATAATCATTCATTAATCGGAGTAGGTTCATGTTTGGCTCGATTTAACAACTAAGTTGAACAATACTATAAATTTATGTCACAGATGTCCATGAGAAATTATATACACAAATAACATGACATAATTTTCATAAAATTCATTTATTTTTTTGGGATATATTATATTAATGAATAATTAATCAATTAATGAAACACTAATTTTTTTTAAAAATCACCAAATCATGCTTATTATCCTTTTTATCATCTGGGATAATGTCAAAAAAACTCAAAACATTAAATTTTTATATCAGAATTTTTTATAAAAAATACCTAATAGAAAATATAATTCTTTGGTAAAAAAACACATTGGATGAAGAATCAATATAATACCCCCTGTTATGAAACATTAAATAACAATAAAAAATCTAAACACATATATTGAAAATAGGTTGAATTCATTTAGTGAAGTACCATTTAGAAAGATTATGAATGAAAATGAATATGATTATGGATATTTATTCATTTATTAATAAAACTATTTTTATTATTTATGTGATCAAATTATGTTCATTGAGTTCATGACATGGGGTAATTATTTTTTGTTTCAAATTCCTCTCTTTATGGAATATTATCCTTTAGGCACCAAATTTCCTTTAAGGGTTGTGTAAATGAGAATATGAGATAATATATCATGGAAAAAAATTAATTCATGAAATTTGATGCTTTTTTAGGACATATAATTCAAAATTATATTTTTTAATTTCTACCAAACCTTGAAGTGGTATCTTTTCAACACAATTTACATTCTTCGGGACTCTTATTGTAATTGGAACCTTTTGTGTGTGCGATGATTATATTTGTAACACCCTGAGATTTTAAGAGAAATATTGTTTTTTTAAATTATTTGATGTATTTTTTTGTACGTTACACCAAGATTAGCTTGCGCTATATGAAACACTGTATTAGCTTGAGTATACACAAACCCTATTCTTGAATTGTGTTTCACGCAAGGGCGACCCTCCTCAATAGCGTGTGTTGTACGCAATACCAACTTTTACTAAACAATGATATATTGTTATAATATTATGAACCAGCAGTTATGAATAGTATTAACCACATTTTAAATTTTAATACATTATAATTCATCTTAAACATTTTCTAGAACATTGTATGAGAACAAAATTAATTTTTTGGATAAAAGATGTATTTTAAAACAAAATGCATTTTTTTCACCATCTGATGGTACACCCATTTTAACTCTATTTTTTTGACAAGTTTGTAAGTTAAATTTGAAAATTTAACTTATTCTTTTGAATTAGGATATAAAAATTTACGTTGGATAAATTTTTGACATTATTCTGATAAGCTTTACATTTTGATGAATAGTAAGAATACACTAAATTTAAATTAAAAAAAACTTTTTTCATCATGATAATTTATATGAATTAGTTATAATATTGAATGGTTTTAAAGTATAAATATCATATATTTTTACCATATGATATAATTTATTTCATTATCATTAATTTTACATTGAATTCATAGGTAAAAACATTTCAATCTTTTGCAATGTTTTAACTTTTAAAACCCATTTTCTCAACTGCGGGATTAATTTTAAATTAAATATTGCAAATTCTATGTTTTGAGTTTGGAAAAATGGATTCCATATTTGGAATCAGTTGGTCTAAATTATTTTTATTGGATACTTTCTATTTTTAGGCATTATGAATAGTAACTACGATAAATTTTATTTGCTACAGTTAAAGGTAAATCAGGTAATTAAGGGTAAAACAAATATTATAACATTACCCTAACACTTGTATTAATATAGTTGGATGATTATATTTCATCCTAAAATATACTTGGGGTAGAAATTTTATATTTTGGAACCAACTTGGATTTGATTAAGACCTTCAATTTATTTTATTTAAAGAAAGTGAAATATGTCTCACTCAAATTTAAATAATTATAGTTTTTTTATTATAAGGATATACATAATATAAATTTTATTATAAATACTCATTTGAAAGATAATATGTTTTTCTTCATAATGGTAATTTATTTGGGATTTTCAATATATATATAATTACTTTAATAGCTTTTACATTAATGATGCAGAAATTATTAATTTAGTGAAAAATCAATAATATAGTTTTTATTAAAATAATAATACCCATAAAAATGACCAGAAACATGACCATAACTTATTGGTCGAATATATCTATACCATAATCACACAAGGGTAGAATTTTCGACCATTTGGATCCTTATAAAACTGATGATGACACTTATATTATTTTATTTTAAATGATGTAAAAGTTGTCACCTTCATACTTTAATAATAATAAAAATTTAAATGTTGTGATTTTAAGATGATAAATTCTAGTAAAAGTATTCTTATGGAAGATATAGAATTTATATGAATCATAGTATTTTATTTATAATTTTGATGCAAAAAATAAGTATATTAAATAATTATAAAAAAATGTTGTAGTAATTATTTTATTAAGAGAAATATTAAATAAATGGTTTTACAAATGTTAAAATAAATATTATATGAACAAATTAATGTGATCCATGAATTTTTTAGATCAATATGATATTTTAGGAATCTATTAAATATTTTGGCTCAAAAATATCTTCTATTTGGATTTTATATAAATTAAAATATTTTAATAGTGTCAAAATTGACACTATTGATATTTTATAAAAATGAAAAATTATTAAATTTCTTAAAAAGCAAAAAAATATCGAAAAATTATAAATTGAAATTTATATGGTATAAAATGTCATAAATATATAAGTATATATAATTCACAACACATAATTAATTATTTATAACAATATATAATTATAGATAATTCACAACACATAAGTAATTATTTATAACAATTTAAAATTTAGAATATTATTACCGCAAATAAAATTAAATAGATTAAATAAGGATAAATCATGTTGACAGGGTTTAAAATAAATTCCCAACATGTCTAAATTTTATTGGATGATGATATTACAACCTAATATCAGGTCATATTCGAATTTGGGTCATTTTAAAGGTTTTAATTTGTGGTTTGGGTTTATTATAAATTAATATTTTAGAGGTTTCCAAAGGCGCCCCTCTCCTCTCTTATAAAAGGAAACCTCCTCCCTGTCCTCTTCAGAACATTTTGAGCCTTCAAGCTCGGCCAAACCCTATCAATTTCTCTTATCCACTTCCCTAGAGACATACTAGATGTCCCAGTCGTCTTCAAAGACCAACTTTAGTTCCATAAGAGAAGGTTTAGAAGAGGCGCGTCAAAGAAGATATAATATCCTTTACTGATTCTTTCAAATTTATTTATTCATATTCTTCCTCTTATTTATTTTTTTAATTATAAAGTAATAAAATAAGTATAAATAATATACTGATATGTTATTACAATTATTAAACAACCCCATTTCACCTTCTATCCATCCTACGGAAAACTAAATCACTACGTGTGTGTATGTACGAAATACCATCTCCACGCCGTGGTGTAATCTGTTTTTCAACCGCCACCATACTTGGATGGGTATAATGGTGGAAATAGTAACTATATATGATTATTATAACATCATACTACTTTTGAGATATTATCCATTCCAATTTCAATAAATAATTATGGGAACGATATCATCGCTCGTGGGTACGTACAGATTACAGTCTCCATGACGCGATGAGATTCATTCTCCATGTTAACCATTCCAAAATGATTATAAAGTATATATAATAAATAATCATGAAATATATGACATAATAATGATACTGGATTTATGTATATGTTTTTTACTTACTTCTATTCTATTTAATAAGGAAACAAACACAGCGTTCATGCGTACGTATGGCCTACTGTCTCTATGAACTGTGTATTTCATTCCATTTATCGATCTAATATATATATATATATATATATTATATTCTGAATATATTATATATAAATCATGTTTTAAATTCTATAAGTAGGTAATCCTGATCTAAGGTATGTCCAGGTATATCTCTAAGGTTATGTATAAGTATAGGTTACAATCCTAGAATTATGATAATGATCATAAATAACCTAGGATTAAACCTAAGATATTAGAGATTGAAAGTAATCCTCCTTGATTATGTTGTTTTCCTAGTAAGATTTTTTCCACTCACTCTATTCTTTTTGGGTTTTAGAAAATGTTTGGAAACATGAAGATTCATGTTATTGGAGAATATGATGGATAATGGAATGATATTCTTCATGAGCAACCAAAAGAAACGGGATTTAGAAGGAAAAAAATAATTATTATTACAAATCATAAATCTCATAATATGATCAATAATCTCAACTTTGGTAAGTTTTCTGACTCATATAAAAAGAGAAATATGGAGTTTAATGATGATCATAGATGAAATAAAGTTCAGTTTACCTCTTGTAAAACATGTGGGAAAAGGCATCAGGGAGAATGTTTCAAAAGAACTGGAAGATGCTTTGGGTGTGGAAAAGAAGGACACAAAGCTAGTAATTGAAAAGGAAAAGGTTCAGTTAACAAAATGGATGAGGATACTGGTATTTCTAAGAGATCAACAATGGTTAAATGTTTTAAATGTGGAATATATGGGAATTATGCAAACCAATTCCCTAAGGGAAAATATCATGAAGAGAATCAGCATGGTTCTATTGGTAATATTTATGTTGATGATGATGAAGAGACTACAAATGATATATGATATAAATGTAGTGTGGAGAAATAAAATGATGAGGCTCGGTCAATGGTTTAATAAGGTAGTATAACGATTTCATGTTTATCAAAAATAATTCATGGTACTATGGAATAAAGAAAAATATAAGGATTGTTACACTATTTTTTTCCATCATTATTTGACAGTATATGTTGAATGGTACTGATAACCATGAAAAGATATTGGAATAATTTTGGAAAGCATATAATATGCGCATAATGAAGGGATTATGAGAAAATAATATGTTTGATAATATTAATGAGATCATGATTGATATATAGACAAAGCGATATCATGGATTGAGTATATAGAATTTTTGAAATTTTGGTATGTGGAAAGAGTTTACTTTTTTCAGAATTCATGTTTTCACTAAGGATCTATGGTATTTCATGTTTCAATAGAATACATTATTAAGGAATTCACATGTTTGTAATGTGACCAACAAGATATATCTTATGATATATGGGGGATAAATGATGGTACTTACATGCTTGGTAGATGACCTATCTAGTAATATTTTTCATTATACTATGAGATTAGAAAAAATTATTTTGGTAAGCTTAAAGAATGGAATGTATTAAGTTGGACATCAGATAGTATTGTTTAAGGATAAATTTTTTTTTCCTAGAATGTTATAATAGTATAGTTTTAAAAAAAGGAAAACCTGCAGCATGGGCAAAAACCCATCACGTCAGACAAGGTTGTGGGAATCAAACCGAAAACCAAAGTGCGACAGGCCTTTATCGCCAACCACTATCCTACAGGTAGTCCCAAGTTAGTAAAAATTAGTTTTATTTTATTAAGTGGTATGATATATGAAGTATAAGTCCATTTTGGGAATCATATACACTATAGATGGACCTATGTATATTTAATAATCTATGCTAACCTTTTTGTGATAAAGAGATATGGAATGACCAATCATTCTCTCGCATCATCTGATAATACTTCAAGAATGAAAAATTAAACTTCATTTCATTAAATAAGAGATGAATTAGAGATTATTCATTGAATGACCAACGATGATTTTACACTAAAATCCGGTAAGTATTTATCCTTATGAAAAAAAATTCATCAAATTTAGGGAAATGATCATGAGAACCAAAAAATGTTGTCCTAGTACCCTCATATCCAATGAATAAGATGGTACCTCAGATCATAACAAATTTATGGCTTTGTGATTTTTGGATTTTTCATATCCATGTTCTCTACCACTCTTCATCAGAACATGATGGTAAGATTTCTCTTCCATATCCATATTTTCACCTATATTCTCTTATGTGGAAACCCAGTGTTGAGTTACTTTGGTTGACCATTATGTTTCTAAATTTCCTTTTTAAAAATTAAGTTTTACTATTACTTTTTATGGTGTGGGTTTCTATGAAAGAAACTTTCAAGTAATAAATGATTTATAACACCAACGAATTTCAAGGGAGAAATTCATTTTAAGGGGGGGTAGAATGTAATACCTTGAGATTTTATGAGAAATATTTTTTTTAATTTCTTTGATATATTGTGTTGTATGCTACACCAAGATTATATTGAACTATAAACAAAACCATATTAGCTTGTAGTATACGCAAACCCAATTCTTGACTTCTGTTTCACTAAATGGAGACCTTTCTCAATAGCGTGTGTTGTACTCAATACCGTGTTTTACTAAACAATGATATATTGTTATAATATTATGAACTTTATATTATGAATTGTATTAAACACATGGTGAATTTTATAACATTTTAATTCATCTTACACATTTTATAGAACATGGCATGAGATCAAAATTAATTTTTTTGATAAATGAAGTATTTTTCAAAAAAATGCATTTTTGTGGCCTTTTGATGGCACAACCATTTTAAATATATTTTTTGAAAAGTTTATAAGATCAATTAGACAAATTAAACTTTTTATTTTGAATTAGGATATAAAAATTTATGTTGGATAAAATTTTGACATTATTCTGATAACTTTCAAATTTTGATGAATAGTAAAAATATGCTAAATTAAAATTAAAAACAACTTTTTTCGTCAAAATAATTTATATTTATTAATTATAATATTGAAGGGTTTTAAAGTATATAAAGAATATATTTTTAACATTTAATATAATTTATGTCATTATCATTAATTTTACATAGAATTCATCCGTAAAAACATTTCAATCTTTTGCAATGTTTTAACTTTTAAAACCTGTTTTCTCAAAACCGGGATTAATTTTAAATTAAAAACTGAAACTTATTTGTTTTGAATATGTAAAAATGGATTCTATATTTGGAATTAGTAGGTCCAAATTTTGTTTATAGGCTACGTTTTTATTTTTAGGAAGTATGAATAGTAATTATGGTAAATTTTATTTACTATAGTTAAAGGTAAATCATGTAATTAGGGGTAAATATAATATTATAAAATTACCCTAACACTTGTATTAATATAATTTTATGATTATATTTCGTCCTAAAATGTACTTGGGTAGAAATGTTATCTTTTGGAACCTACTTGGATGTGATTAAGACTGTCAATTTATTTTATTTAAAGAGATTGAAATATTTCACACTCAAACTTTATTAATTAAATTATTTTTAATATAATGTTATATAGAATATAAATTAGATTATAAATACTCATTTTAAAGATAATATGTTTTTATTCAACATGGTAATTTATTTGTGATTTTTAAGAAATATATAATTATTTTAATAGATTATACATTAATGATAGAGAAATTATTTATTTCGTGAAAAATCAATAATATAGTTTTTATTAAAATAATAATACCTATAAATAGGACCATAAACATGACCGAAACTTACTGGCCGAGTATATATATACCCTAATAATACAAGGGTTTAATTATTGATCATTTGGAGACTTATAAAAGTGATTATAAAACTTATATTATTTTATTTTAAATGATGTCAAAGTTGTCACCTTCATAATTAAATAAATATAACAATTTAAATATTGTTATTTTAATATGATAAATTCAAGTAAATGTATTATTATGTAATATATTAGATTTATATGAATCATAGTATTTTATTTTTAATTTTTATGAAAAAAATAATTATATTAAATAATTATACAAATATGTTGTAGTAGTTATTTTATTAAGAGAAATATTAAATAAATGGTTATAAAAATATTAAAATAAAAATTAGATAAACAAATTAATGTGATACATGAATTTTTCAGATAAATATGACATGTTATGAATCTATTAAATATTATGGATCGAATATATCTTCTGTTTTGAATTTATTTAAATTCAAATAATTGAATTGTGTCAAAATTGACACTATTGATATTTTATAAAAATGACATATTATTAAATTGTTAAAAAATCAAAAAAATATTTAAAAATTATAAATGGAAATTTATATGGTCTAAAATTTAATAATGTATCCAACAATGGACAATTTACAACACATATGTAATTAGTTATAACAATTTAAAATTTAGAATATTATTACCACAAATAAAATAAATAGATTAAATAAAGATAAATCAAGTCGATAAGGTTTAAAATAAAATCCTAACATGTCTAAATTTTATTGTATTATGAGACTAAAACCCTATATCATCTCATATTCTAAGTTGAGTCATTTTGGATGTTTTTATGTGGGGTTTAGGTTTATATTAATTTAATATTCTAGAGGTTTCAAAAGGTGCCCCTCTCCTCTCTTATAAAAGGACACATCCTCATTCACATCTTCACAACATTTTGAGAATTAATGTTCATCCAAAAACTGTCCATTTATCTTCTCCACTTCCCTATAAACATAATAGAGGTCCTGTTTATCTTTTAAGATCAACTTTAGTGCCATGAGAGGAGGTTTATAAGAGGTGCGTCCAAGTAGAGGTAATATCCTTTACCGATTCTTTCAAATTTATTTATTTTTATACATACTATTATTTTTTGTTTCATGATAACGTAATAAAATAAGTATCACTCATATATGTATATGTTATTAAAAATATGAAATAACCTTATTTCAACTTCTATCCATCCTACAGAAAACAAAATCACAGTGCATGCATATGTACGGAATACCGTCTCCACTCTGTGGTGTAATATTTTTTCCCACCACCACCATACATGGATTGGTATAATGATGGAAATAATAACTATATATGATTATTATAACATAATACCGATTTTGAGATATTATCCATTCCAATTACATTCAATAATTATGGGAACGATATCATCGCTCTTGCGTACGTACAGATTACCGTCTCCACAACGCGATGAGATTCATTCTCCATGTAAACCATTCTAGAATGATTATAAAGTGTTTATAATAAATCATAATCAAATATATTACATAATAATTATACTATATTTATGTATATGTTATTTTCTTACTTTCATGCAATTTAATATGGAAACAAAAACATCGTTCATGCGTACGTACGACATACCGTCTCCATGAATGGTGTATTTCATTCTATTTATCGATCTATTATATATATATATATATATATATAATATTATGAATATATTATATTTAAATAATGTTTTAAATTATGGAATTATGTAATCATGATCTAATTAATCATATGAATAATTACAAGTGAAAACACCTACGACAAATGAAATGATTTTACCCAAAACATTGCTTTAATATGGAATTAACAAATAAACGGGTAATATAAAGTCATAAGGGAATCATATATGATAACATAAATATTATTATGGTTCTGTTACAAGTAAATAATAAGTTTAAACCCACTATACATGAGTCTCCGACTCATATGGAAGAAATTGGACATCAGGTAAGGGATTATTTCGTCTCACTTTTATTTCTGTGAGACATATGCCTTAATCACCATCTATTTATTTTGTATGGTTTTTATGATTCCCATGAATGTTTTATGTTTTTTATTTTGAAGGATATGATATTTACATATTCATGTGATTTTCTTTATTTTATGACACATATGATTTCACCAATCATAAATGGTAAGGGATAATTCTTCCAATCTCATTCTTAACCGAGATTTGTTATTCGTAAGTATTTACTGGGGTTATATTTATCATCTAGGTATGTGTTTTCTAAAAAAATCATATGATTAAAGTCCTTTTTACCAATTTTTTACTATCACTACATGGTATATAAGGAATCTTTCTTTTGTTTACCATACAAGGTACTTTTTTACTTTTCCAAAAAAAGTACGAGGATAATGTTTTTTTAACTTATACGACATGATCATATTTTTATAGTTTCATAATGACTTATTTAGATGAAGCTTACTCTAAAATATTTCATGATTATTTTCAAAGAAATTCTTTTCTTTTAAAATTTCTCGGCATTTTGAGAAAAGAAATTTATTTTGAAGAACAAAGGATATTTTCCTCAAGAATTCATTTCAAGTGTTTTATCAAAACTATTTTTCATCTAAGATGACATTATTTAGTATGTTTAAGTTTCATGTATAATTTATCTATTATTTACATGGTGTGATTTTTATTATGGTGAAATGATATCCATTTGTTTTATATGGATTATGTTATGATGGGATGATGTTTATGAAACCCATTTTATCATTTGGGTTAGGATGACTAATTTATGTTTATTTTGTGACACACGAAAGAATGATTTAATTATGAGATGGGTGAGACCTATATATCCCTCCAATGCATTGGTAAAGGATTTATATCTCATCATATTGACATGGATGGAATGAAAAGTGAATATATTTCAGTAATACGGGGCTAGAATGGAAAGTAAACTCGATTTAGTAGTGCACTTTGTCCATTATAATAGTCTAGACAACAATTCCTTGGCTACTATGGAAATAATATCATGTTCTTAATGGTTTCTAGAATTACATGTTCTATTCCCATGATATTTTATCACGATTAATGTTCTTTTGTGTTCTATGTCTTACGTACTGCTAGGATTTATTTCACAACTCAAGATTTTGATCACGTTCATGTTTTTATGTTCAAATGTATATGGTTTGTTTTATTTTCTCCATAATTACCCTTACTAAGAATTTGAGCTCACCCTTTTTATGTTTTCTTTTCCCCAGGATTTAATGAAAGGTTTTAGGTAAGAAAAAAATGGAAGATATTTATGGGCAATGTTGAAGATCTTTCACCATGATTAGAAATTGTGTTCCAAGTTTCCAAAGACACTAAACTATTACGGTCCTTGGGTATTTGTTTTTGTTATGTATTAATTTTTTCACAAAAGTAATATAATTTCCATGTACTCAAAGCTTGGGTCTCTCCAATATTTACATGGAAGAAGTTTTACATTCTAACTATAAAATTCAATATATTTAAAAGTATATATTTTCAAACCTTTTTATTATTCTTTTTATTTATGAGTTATATTTTCTGTGGTGGAAAAATATCTAATGTTTTGGTAAGGTAAACATATGTGTAATTTTCTAAAAAATACATCCATGTATAGATATTGGAATGAGGATTTGGTTGTGACACACATTTTGTGTGGGGTAATCTCTTTAAAAGGGTTGGGTTACTATTGAATAAATCATCACCCTGATTCAGTTTGAGAGGGCCTAAGACTGAAAATATGTCATGACACTCACATGGGATATAATTTGTAATTTTTACAAGATCTTATTTATATATAATGAGGTATTTTCTATTCATTTTCCTTTGTCTCTAACCAATGAAACCTATTGAATAAAATTACTATATTCTATGGCTGATCTACCACATTTTATATATCCTCTTTAGTAAAAATATTTTAAAAGGTTACTCTATGTTACATTGATTAAACAACATGGATTTAAAGTATATTATGTTATGAATTCAAAGAAATTCACTTTAATATTTTATATGGGGATGTATTTGATATTTTTGTATATCATCATATTGATAAAAAATATTATTTATATAATAAGTTCCTCCTAGATTAGTATGAATGGTCTTGATTAATCGTATGGTGAATGAATTGAAAAAAAATTGATGGGTGGGGTATAATATTATATAGTCCCACGATGCATCAAAATGTCTCAAAAGACCAAAAAGGTCATGTATCGGTGCATGTCTCTTCCATAACAGGAAAATGTATTGACTACAGTATTGATGGTGGGTAATGTGCCTTGGAAGAAGGTATAGATAAAATGCTTTCCATGACTGCTATTATGTATTCCATATGTATGGGATCAATGAGTATTATTATACATGTTTCAATTTATTATCAGGGATATAAATTCCCTTAGATTCAGCTAATTATTTCTTCATGTGGTTCAATTATTATTTTTTGTTACCTGTTACAAAATTATTTTATGTAAGCTTCCACTATATAAAACATCTTTCTATTCATTTGAGCTTACAAAAATTTGTTTTACTTTCCTCAAGAAACCTAGAGGAGGCCTTTGTGTAATTATTTGGGATTTAATTGAAGGAATAATCATGTTTTTAATATATGTTTAGTTGGTCTCTTAATTTTTTTAAGAGTAATGTATGCATATATTTGTTCTTCCAAGAATAATATTTTTTCTAATACTTTGAGAACTGTTATATTTTGTACAAAAAATGAAATATAACTACCAACACAAAATTTATAAAATTGAGGTTGTTTCATTTTTAATCAAGGGAAGTACAGTAGAAGAAATTGGAATTATATTTAGATGAACTATTTACGGTGGAAGAGGTACATTTATATACCTTGATGTTTTCATGGGAACACTCTTGAAAACGTAGTATAAAATCTGTTTTACATTTGAATTTCAAGATCTAATTATATTTATTCCATGATAGAGTGATACTAACTACTTTGAGAAATGTGGAAATACAAACAATCATATTAAATGTGGGGATGTTCCGCCTAAGCACATTATTTATTCTAGAAATGAGGTTAATCAGAACATAAATATATTATTTTATCTGACCTATATTATGAAAAATATTCCCACCCACATAAAGCATCCTATTGATCCGAAAATGGTAAATTTTATTGATCATTTTAATCTAACAACCGCCCAATTATTGAACTAATAAACAATTTGTAGATAAACAATGTATCATGTCCCTAGAGGTTATCTTTTTAACTATTATATGTAGTAAAAGGGAGCTAGTTAAAATAAAAGTATATATTTTTAAGGTAGATTTTTCATCTCCCAAGTATTTTCTTGTCCCACACCTAGTAGCTCTGTATAATAAAATTTATTTTAGAGAGTAAGGTCAATTGAGATATATGAATGAGGAAGATATAAAATGAATAGAGTATATGACCATGGTATTAATTGTTATCAAAATTATTCAAAAATATTTTTATTCTCATCATATAGAGAATGAACATGATATCTCTATTGAATTCATTCCTTATACGAGGACAATATATAAAACACCATATTGAATGAAACTAGTGGTGTTAGTGGAATTGAATAAATAGTTACAGGAGTTGAGTGATAGTGGATTTATTCACCCTTGTGTTTCACTATTAGGATCCCCATATATATAAATGAAAAATAATGATGGGACAAAGATATTGTGTATTAATTATAGAGAGATTTATTTCATAACAATAAAGAGTAAATACTATTTACCACACATTGATTACTTATTATAATAACATCATGGAGACCAATAATTTTAATCAATTTATATTCATATTATTTGTCATTTGTTTTGGGTGAGGAAATATGATAAAGAAAATATGATATTTTAAATAAGGTACATAAATTATGAATTTACTATAATTTATTTGGGATTAATTAGTATAAATTATATTTTTATGGATACGGTGAATAATTTATTCATGGAGTGCCTTGATTGAATTTTGGTGGTATTCATTGATGATATCTTTTTATACTCTCATATATATTATGATATTGAGATTAATCTTAAAATATTTTTGGATACCCTCAAAAAAAAGTACAGGACTTTTAGAAAGTGTGCATTTTGGACTAATAAAGTTTATTTTTCTGGCCACATTATCTCTAAGGATGGTTTATATATTTACCAATCAATGAAAAAGGTAGTAAAGGAAAATCCTAAAAAGATGAAAATAAATAATATCTAGATATTCCTTGGTTGAAGAGGTTACTATCAGTGGTTTGTTCAAGAATTTTCCTAATTAGACACTAACATACTATGTTAAAAAAATAGGGTAAATGAAAATTTTTAATGGAGAGTATGACATTTTTTAACGACCTGAAGACGAGACTAATTAATGCACAGATAGAAACTCTACCATCATTTAAGGAATTTTTTAAAACTTATTAGGATATTTTTAATAAAGGGTGTGGATGTTTTCATATAAATAATGATAGAGTGAATGAATATGTATCAAGGAAAAAAGAAAATCCTGAAAAAATGATATCCAACACATGACCCTACTCTAGAATCTATAATCATTTACCTAAAAATATGTATACACTACATCTATGGAGAAATATGTGAGATACATATGGATTATAAGAGTTTTATATAAATATTCTCTTCGATGTAGCTCAATATGAGGCAAAGAAGATGGCTGGAACTACATAATGAATTTTACTTTATCAGTACACCACCTCCACAGGATGGAAAAAGTTCATGATGCACTAAGAGGTAAGTACCATAGATTTCTAACCACGTGGAGGAAGAAAAAGGATCCCATATTTATAGATATAGTAAATATCGATTTTATGACATTTTGAAAAGTGGTGACAACAATCCCTTTAAATGAAATTTATAAACTGTCCTTACTAGAATATATAGTGAAATCCATAGAAAATATGAATATAATATGAAATTGAATATTAAATTTGTAAATAATGGTATATTGATAGAACTTGTCTATATAGATTATGTGTTGATATTTTAAAATTGGTCTTGTCCTCCATCCATACCAAAGTTGAAAAGGTAAATGTTGGATGATGCACATATCTTGAGTTTCCCCATAAACCATTATAGTACAATGATGTATATGGATTTAATAGAAAATTTATGGTGAGAGGGAATAATGTGAAAAAGTTTGGATAATGGGTCCATATTTTTAGTATACCAGTAGGTATGGTGAGAAAGAGAACTTTTAGAGGGAGCCATGGAACCTTTTATTATACCTATATAGATGTGGTAAAATGTTATGAGGTACATTTTCACAATAGGTCAAAATATTCCATGGAATAATGATTTTGTACGGGTCACCAAGGATCATCTTACTCAATCTGCTAATTTCATATTTGTAATAGAATAAAATTTTATTTACTTATTTCCTGACTGTATATCAATTAAAATATAATTCTTCTAGGGGAAAACCAATCCATTGTTTCTCATAATGAACATAATATCACATATAAAATATGTAAGAGTATAAAAAGGGATATTACATCTAGGTATATTTAATCACGACATATCATCCATAGATATATTTCCATTCTGAAGCACTATCATGATAATGGAAAACATATCGATATCATCTTATGCTGAAATAAAACGTATGTGGGATAAATATTTATCTCTTGTAGAGTTTTGATTCAATAATATATTCCATTTCAATATCCATATGGGATAATATTTATAATTTATTGGTAGATGATTCATACTCTAACCCGTAGGCAGAATAAGTAGGAACAAGAATGTTAGTTGGCCTAGATATCATGTCGGATCACTATAATAATGTATGAGCTGTTTAGGGTCAAATTAAAGAATAATATAGTAGAAAAAAGAGTTGCAATTATAATATAAGTAATAAAATTTAAATCATTATTAGGGATATCATATTCACGAATTTTTCACCATTGAAGGAAACTAAAATATTCAATAAAAATAAGAAGTTATACCCTTGGTAAATTGGGCCTTTTGAAATATTAGAATGAAATGGGGTTTCACCTTACTAATTTTTTTATGAACCAACGTTTTAAATAAACATTTTCTCTAATGTGTTTCATTACTAAGTATATATATTCAAGATCAAATTTATGTTCATAAATATTATTAAATAGAGTTGGATCCTGACATGATTTATAATTAGGGGCTTAATGAGATTCTAAAAATAATAGAGAAAGCATTGCATAATTTGACCACTCATTTGATTAAATTCATTTAGGGAAATAAAATACTAGTGGTTGAATCCTAGGAGACAAAATAATATATATGTAAGAATTAAAAAAAATTCATTATCTTATATATACCGATATATCAAGGAATAAATTTATCTTTTTTATAGATATATTTTTTCAAACATTTTATAGAATTATGTATTTTAATGGAAGATTTATTTTTGAAATTACATGATAGCCACATGTAATTTTTTTATTTTATAATAAATCAATTTAGTCCATTTAAAGTAGTAACCAAAATAATATTAAATATATGTGTATATATATATTTAAATCATAAAAACACTATTTCTCTCAAAATGGTATGTACAGGATTATGAAAATTTATATAAAAATTAAATATTCTCAAATTTTTTAAAATTATTTAATAAAATCATTTCAATATAAGAAATTTTAATTATCAAACTATGAATAACGGTTAATATTAATATTTATCATTAAATGTAATTTCATTGTTTATAAAATAATTTCCAAGGTATAAAAAAGTGGAAAATTGAGTTCATAATAGTGTATAAGTCTTAAAAAATTTAATAAATTCTCTAATATTTTAATGGTTGAGATTTTATTTGAATAATAAATGTTTTCCCCACACTGTTTATAACTTTTTATCCATTTAAAATTTAATTGTACAATGGATTTTTGGTCAAATTTAATAGTGTTCCAAAAAACACCCTTCATTCACTAATAAAAGGGGAACATCATCAACACGTCATGAAACACCTACCATTTGATATAATACTTGAAAACTGTATAATTTTCTCCCTATAACCTTTTCTTAATAACATAATCCCATGTTCAATGATGAAGTTTTTTTTATTAATTATAATATTTGAAATTTATTCTATTAAAAATATTATAATTATATTATAATTATTTATATAATTTATTGTGACTATATTTTGGGTATTTTTAATTATTTATTACAATGCCTCACCCATTAATTAAAACATAACAGGTGTTCATGCATTGTGTGGACTACCACATCCATGATGAAATATGTTTTTTCCTTAACCACCTTACAAGGACAGTTCTATGGATGAAATTAAAGGATAAATTTTGATTCTATACTATCATATAGGTTTTTTGTTATATGATTGAGAACTAATAAATGAAATCATTAACAAGAAAAATCAACATTAGTTTAATCATTTAAAATATGGGTACTAAGTGGATAATCATTTATTCAAATTTTATAATGTTTTAATATCCATTAATTATTCCTAAAAATACTTATTATTATGATATATCACATTGATAAACTCTTAATAATATAATTGGACTCATTTTTTAATTATATTACATTAAAACCATCTCATAGTCTTCCACTAGTCATGGTATATTCATGTTTAGGTTGATTTGGACACCTACATGAACAATATAACAAATTTATGTGATCATAAATTTTGATATCTGAATTACTAGTATAATATTATTTAAATTTGTAAATATTTGTTTTTAGGTATTATGTCAATTTCTAAATCATTAATTAAGGATAAACCCTCAATTTATCAAAATTTACCAAAAAATTCTTCTTATAAAAGTTATCATTAAGGATAATGTATAAAAATACGAAAAAATATATTTTAAATATAAAAAATATTTTTAAATCATACATAAATACAAATTTAATTAAATGTTAATAGTAAAAATTATAATAAAAATGAATTTCAGAACTTATATTATTAAATTATTACAAATGATTGAAACAATAAAAATCAATTTGGAAATTTGATGAATCCAAGTAGAGAATATATATTTATGAATATTGTGAATTACAAAATATATAATTACGTTCATTAATTAGGTAATTGATATAAATGTGTTTATAATTTAAGAGGGTAAATTATTTTATTTTAATTCATGAAAATATGTAAGGGCTCTCTATGTCAAAATCATATCCTAAATACATATCACATTTTGTGTACCAAATTTCATTTATGTGTTTTATAAATTCATATTTGGGAATTTATATCAACAAATTCCTTCATTAATTTTATATTGAGATAATTCTTAATCCATATATTTCAAGTGGTTTTTTTTAAATTTCTACTCAATCAATAAGGGGGATTTATTTGTCCCACCTTACATTTTTTGGACTCATGTTGTAATCACAACATATTTTCTTATGTTTGGTGCGTAAATTTCTAAGGAATAATTTTTACTTGTTACTCATGATGTTTATGGGATATAAAATTTTAAAACATTATAACTTTCACATATTATTTAGATTAAAAAGATCTCTATTATGTTATGGGGAAATCATAATATTTTTTTTTAAATTGTGTGTAATTTCCTAGAAATGAAATCTGTATCTACATACTACAGAGTGGATGTTATTGTAGTGTGGATGCACCTAGGGGAAAACACACCCAAAAAATGTGTTATTTGATAATTGTATCAATAACCATAATCATGGATTACTAGTGATACAAATATTATAATCTTAGCGATATAATCTTGGGGGATATACTTTGGAATATTCACACAATACTAATACACTATGATAAAGGATATTCTATCCATTTCCTTGGTCTCCTCCCAATTTAACCTATTGAATCCAATTATTATCTTACATGGATAACCTAAAAGATTTTATGTATCCCAACCAATATAATTTTTTAATAAGGGTACACATTATTACATGGATGATACAAAAAACATCCAATTTTGTTAAGGTATTTACTCCAAGACATCCATATTTATATATTGAATGTTGAAGTATTTTATTTTTTTAGATCATTTTGATAAACAATTATTTTTTAAATAGGGGATTCTTATGAAATGGTATAAAAGGAAAAGATGATTTTAATAGTGAATACATATAATATAGACAAGTGAAGGGTGGGTCCTAACATTATATCACCTTCCTATGCATTTATAATTCTCATGCTACAAAAAATGTATGGTTTTAGGGTACACTAAATTATATTATTGGATAATATATTATTTTTAGTCATGATTAAAAGTAAAGTGGATTGGTTAAAGTCCTTGACATTTTTTTTGTTATCTGACATTATGAATTCTGTCATTATGAGAACTATGAATATTATCGTCTATGTATTCATTTTCCACCATTGATATAACTTGACCTTAGTGTAAGTTGAATATGGAATCATGTAGTTAATTGTTATTTATATATTACTTATTCCATGTTTATGTTATATAAGATTATGTTTTATTCTACTCCTAATTGAGCATATGTGACCATCCTTATTAATTTTTCATTTCCTAGGAAATATAGAGGAGGAGTATGTGTAATTTTTAAAGATATGACTGAATGGATAATCAGGTTCTCAAAATATGTTCATGTTGTATCTTATGTTCTTTAAGTTCAATATAGGCACACATATTGTCTTAAAATACTACAAAACTATTCAATACATTAACAAATATTATTTATTCTACCAATAATATAATAAACTATAATCTTTGGGTTTTTTGATTCTAGGATGTTATAGTTGTTATCAAATGATGTTTAGAAGAAACCATGGGGATTCTATAAATATAAATTGAGTATGGAAACATGATAAAAATTTAAATTCCTCAATATTTCTTGGAAATTCAACATATATAATATAATTAATTATATTTTACAATTTATTATGTTGAGTGAAATTTTGTAAACCACAGTAGTGAGATAGTGACTAAAATGAAGAATGTGAACCTTATTAACATTTATAGTCAGTGTAAGGATGATCAAAAAGTGAAGTTCAATGATGGTATTGTTGAGGACAATTATATTATAACCATATTCGAGTAGTTAATATAGGTTATAAAAACATTTTCACTAGCATAGAGAAACCTGTTGATCTAAAACTTTGGGTAACTATGTTTGTCTTTTTCATGTAAAAACAATCCCCATAATTTAGTTGAACTACTAATCCACTTGTAAAAGAACAATAGATCATGTCCCTATAGAAGATCATTATCACATTGGGATTAAATGAAAGGTAAAAGGATGACATGGAAGTATATCATCAGAAGGTAGATATTTCTTCTCTCAATTCTTCTATAGACCCACCCTCAGGGGCCCTACCTAATTAAATTATAGGTATGGTGGATGATCATGTGAAATATTGGAATGATGAAGTTATCTTATGAATATAGGATTTACTCAGGGTACAAAATTCTATTTATTTTTTAACAATAGTTTTCTATTAATCCTCTAGAATTTGATGTTGAATTTTCCATTATAATCATTCTGGAAACAAGTCTTATAACTAAACCTCTATAAATAATAACACTATTATAGTTGGTGGATTCAAATAAAATGTTATAGGATTTTAGACTTTATGGGTTTGTTCTCCCAATTGTTTCAAAATTGGGATCCCATATTTTAATAGATAAAAATAATAATGGTTCTGTGAGATTATGAATTAATTAAAGGGAAGAAAATTTCAGAAGATCATTGAGAAAATACACATAAACATGTATTGATGACTTACTTTATAAACATCAAGGAGCCTGGTAATTTTCAAAGAATGATCTTTTCTCTTATTATCATCATTTTATGGAGTGAAAATAAATATACCAATTGTAGAATTTAGAACATTTTACCAATGTTTTGACTTTACAACAATTCCTTTTAGATTGACTAATTCACCTTATATATTTAGGTATATTATTAATATAGTATTCAAATAGTTTATTGATAATTTTTTAGTTGTATTCATTGATGAAATATTAATATGCATTAATATTTATTAATGTCATGATTGTCATCCTAAAATAACTATTTTGATCATTATAAAAAATAATTATATGGTATGTAATGTAATCGTAATTTATTTCTCAAAGAATTGTACTTTATTAGACATATTTTCAACATGGTTAGTATTTTTTCCATCATGTTAAAATCTAGTAAATTAGATACTGAAATTGATGGTCATGACCAATATTCGAAGTTTCTTGTATTTAAAAGGTTACAATTAGTGTTTTATTCAATATTTTTCCAGATTGTATAACCTATTGACCATGTTAATAAGAAATGAGTAAAACTCACAAGATTGAGGGTGTGCATGTAATGTTTTGTTGAGGCAAAGAGTTAAATAATTGATTCCCTAATATTAAATCCCCAATTAGGTAAGGTAAGGTTTCTAATTTATAGAGATGTATCAATTAAAGGAAATTGTTGTACCCTACTTCAGAATAATAGGGCAATTCCCCAATAATTAAGGGTATTGAAAATCCATGAATAGAGCTATCAAACATATGACCTACAACTAGAAACTATAATATTTTTATTGAAAATATAGAGACCCTACATCAAAAAAAAATATGTGATATATATATATATATAGACCATTAGAATTTAATGTATATATTTCCGTTGAAGGATTACAATGTGAGATAAAGATTATTGGAGATAATCAAGGACTATGATTTCCCAATGAACTACCTTGATGTGATGAAAAATAAGATAGTTGATGAATCGAGTATGAGACCATGATGTTTTGAGGATGAGGATGATTCAAAAGTATCCCATATTTTGAGATCTAGAAAATATGGATATGGTGATTTCTAGTAAACTGAAGAGGTTATTATTATTCTAATAAATACATAAATCATTGTCACTAAAAATTATTTATATGTCTCATAAAGATGACAATAAATTAAAAATAAATTTTAATTTTTTTAAGGAAGATAAATTTGGAGTCTTTATCTATAATGATTGAGTGTTGATGTTTAGAAATAAGTAATGTAATACATCTATAATAGATTTAAAAAGGGAATAGTTATATGAACAATATAGCTTCATTTTAATCATAAATTCAAGTTGTATAAAGATGTATAAGGACATAAGATAACATTTTAGTTGGTATTTCATAAAGTGAGAAATTTTGGATTATATTTCTATATTATTAGTATGTTAGTAGATGTATATAATAAGAAAAAAGTTAATAGAGTAATAGAACATCTACCTATATCTATATATAATTGGGATACTTTTTCAATGATATTTTCAATACAATACAAAGTACTTGAATTAATAATGATTTAAATTTGGTCATTATTAATTTTATTACTAATTATACTCATTTATTAGTGATAATATAAGTTACAATTCTTGAGCGCCATTCATGGATCTAAATAAATTAAATCATAAGGCTTTATGGTGTACCACAATCAATTTTATCAAATAGTGAACCTTGGTTCACATCAAAATTATGAATTTTTTTCCCATGGGATATCAAAACTGAAATGAATTTATGCACTACCTATTATCCCAAGACTGAAGGTAAGTCAAAAATAATGATCCAGAGATATGATGACATAATGGGACCAGGTTCCCTTTACTTCCATGGTTCATGGGATCTATATATACTTTGTTTGGATTTTTCAAATAATAATAGCTACTAATATAAGATCCAAATGAAACTATGAATATTGTTGTATGGGAACAGGTGTTATTATCCAATATATTGTGATGAAGTTAGAGAATGAATTTAGTTAAGAATAGAGAATGGGGTGGAAATGATAGATAAATAATGAATTATTCCGGATAATATTAAATAATCCTAGAATAGAATAACACTTTTTCCTTAGTTAAGGGGGACTTGAAATTTCAAGTAGAAGATCATGTAATTTTATGGGCTTCACATTTGTATCAAGTTTTAATATTTGGTAAAAAAATGATGTTAATCCCTAGGTACATTGGTCCTTTTGAAATATTATAGAGAATTTGAGTAGTATCTTACCAATTGAATCGACCACCAAAAACTTTCTAAATTATATAATGTCTTCCATGTTTATTTAAAAATAAAATACATGTTTGATCCACCACATCTATTCACATTTGATAGAAGAGACTCATTGATTAATATTTCATGCAATGATGAGCCCATTATGATTTGTGACATAAGGGATGAATTATTAGAAAATTGAACATCTCATTTGGTAAACATTGTTTTAAATAAAACAAAATGAATAATATATAAACTGGAATCATAGAGAATTTATGGTGAATAAGTATCCACATATATCCAATAATTGATATATAAACCAATTTATCAGATCAAATTATTTATTTGGGAGATAGTGTATTGATGGAGTTGGTGTCCTTATAAGATCTTATTGTAATTTGATTACATTTATATTCATTATACAGAAAAATAAATAAACATATTATTACCTAATGTTGGTCATTCACATTGGCTTAAATATAATAATTTACTATAAAATTTTTCACATTGACAAGGTCATAATAGTTCTCCACTATGATGAGAACCTAGAAGTGATATGAAAAATTTATTAATATTGTTCCACAGTTGTATAACATACTATGATTGGATATATTCTATTTATACCATCAGGCATGACTCCAAATAAGAATATTTGGCCCCTTCTCAAGAAGTTCATAATTGGTAATATATAGGACGGGATATTGTGAGAACAGACCTTCCAGTAAAAAAAATTCATGTTTTCGTGTCATTGAATATGCCTATATTCAAGAATGAGTAATGGCCTTTATACTTTATTTGTATCATTGATGTATGTCATAACTCATGTATATATATTTACTGATAAAAACAACCACAACATACATTGTAAAGAAGCTTATTATATTTGCTGAATCGTGACTAACATTCCATTAATGGATATGTCAATGAAGAATTTGTCTCTTTTATATTAATTGGAGTTGATATCTCAGACCTTTGATTTTAATATAACAATCACATAAATTACATGGCCATAGTTAATCAATGTTTTTTAGATAGAAAAAGAAATATGTATTGAGAAAATAGGTTGATGATATCATCATTGAACCTTCTAGATGATATATTATGAAAAAGATATTATATTACATAGTGAGTGTTCGTATACGATTGTCACCATTGAAAAATTAAGTTCTTTCCCTTGGGTTCTATGACCCATTACAATATACTAATCTTGGACATTGTGTAATCTCACCTAATTCCAATAAGAACGAATACTAGAGGGGAAAACACTAAGTGTTTTCATGGATATTGATTAAATTATAATGAATTTAATTAATGTAAGAAATATTATTCAAAAGATTGAGGAATAATTTTACTCATGTTTCATTTATAGCATAAATTAAACAAACATTTATTCACTCGAATGTGAATAAAATTATATTTATTTATATTATTTAATATTTAATAGATAATTACTTATCTTTAAGTGAATGAAATATTTATTGATGAATAAAAGATTTATTTTTGTATCCAATGAAAATAAAGAGTTTGAATGATCCGAGACTATGTATGGTGATAAATAATTATTTACCAAAAAGTAAATATTATTTATCTATTTGCACAAGTTAGCACCCACCAAAAATAGTAATAATAATAATAATATATGGAATGGGGTTTAATAAATGGTTAAATATTATTTAATGGTTGAAATGAAATTTAATTATTATCTTTGATTAAAATGTCAATCTATAAATAGACCTAAATGTATATTGTATATGGAATCCCAAATCAGTTGAAAAATATGGAATTGGTGCAAAAAACGAATTCTATTTCAACTCCACCAAATCTCTCCCTCTCAGGAATGATAAATTTAATAGATATTTCTTCAAGACCATAGACTGAGAAATATAATACATTCAATTTTCTATGTTGGCACCCTACGATCGAGTGGTGTAGCTCAGAGATCAATGGATCTTGTCTAGATCACTTGTAGAGAGATTATGTACTTGGATCACCATACAGAAATGGTGGAAATTCAAAAGGTTCCTTTTGGATGGTGAACATTAGTCAACAAATAAAGTTCCAAATCCTGGGTATTTATTTCAAAAAGGTAATAAATAAACTAATTCTAAATTTGATGTTCAAGATCCCAAATCCTAGTTTTGAGTAATGATTATTTAAATAAATTTTAATATACCACCTATCCCCACACACTTCTTCTTCACATGGAACCATCATGTGGTATCATAGTGGATAAAGTTTTGTTTATAATTATGTATTTAATTGTTGAACTAAGGTAAATTATGGTAAGAGTTTAATTTCTAATTATACATTATTTTAATCTTATTTGAATTAGAATTCCTTAAAATATTGATAATAATCATTCAAGTGTTTTTAAATTTTTAATTTGTTTTATAATAATAGAAGAATGACTTGTGATGCCATTGGAAAACTTCCAATTTTGTTCTGTATGACTAGGTCATACAGAGTGTACTCATAAGAACATATTGTGTACATTAGTAAACTATGTTTATATGTTCCAATGGATAAATGGTTTACCATATAGTAATTAAATGTAGTTTACACCACATGTTGACTGGATGGGGTGGCATGCAGGTTGTTAAATTACATCAAGTGTATCGGGGTACACTTAATTCAGTCTACACAGGTTAGAAATTTAAATTCTGAAATATGTGTGGTCATTATACATGATCAAAACCATGTGATACTGTCAACATGGATAATTAATGATATAAAATATTTTTATTTGATGTACATGGTGTGTAGTTCATCAAACATCTGAAGAACACACCAAGTGACTCGGGGAAAAATGGAAATACGTCCCAATATGATACGTGATGTTAAGCATGTTTGAACATTCCATGTAGTCCATCACGACACACACTGAAGACATCAGATGTGTATCTCAAACATACATAAAGAAGAACACATGACATGTAACTATTCTTTACATGTCATGTAGTCCAACAGAGGTATATGATGAAAGCCCAGGCATGTGACCTGGATATATAATATCCAAGAGAAATAGAATGTAGTTAAATGTATTATTCCTGGATCCTCTCATTAATGGAAAAAAATTAAAAATTAAATTAAATTTAGAAACATAAGAATTAAAACATTATTTTATTGATGAGACCACTATAGTGTGTTTGAAAATAAAATAATTTTTTTAATAAATTTTAAGTACTCAAATAATTTTTCTATTAAATACACTTAATTATTGGTGTTTCCATTTATTTTAAATTAATTAAATATAGTATAGTTTTCGGAAAAAATCCTTTTAGGAAACATAGAATAATTTTAGAGTTGATATTCATTGTTAACAAAGATGGTTTCCATGTTCTGTTGTGGTTTTTTGGAGATATTTTTGAAAAAATAAGTTGAAAATTATCTGTAACAAATGAATGGATGATCTAGAGATGGTACAAAATGTACTTATATAAGGTGGTCTCATTTTACAGTGTTTGTAAAAAATTTTGTGTCCAAAAATCAGAGAATGCAGAAAAGTAATTTATGAAAATGAAGTTTTTCCTATGTGTTAAGTATAATTTGAAAGTTGGGTGCCATTAATTTTTCAATATCATTACATCAAAATATGGAAAAGTAATTAAGGGTGTACATGTTATGGAACTACACGAATGGTGAGGTTTCCCAAACGTGTAAGATACACTCTTGTGGGAGAAGTTATTTGCCTCGCATGAAAGGTTGTCTAAATGTATATAAATAGGAATCAATACCCTCATTCAGTATAATCTCAACACTTAAAGAAAATAGAATTTTTGGTCAAGAAGGTGGTGGGTTCTCACAAGTAGAGAGTTTCACAGAATTTTTATGCTATAAGGGAGTTTCCCATAAATAGTGATTTAGATGTAAAAAAGGGGTTTTCATGAAATTATGGAGTAGTTAGACAGTGGGTTTCCCATGAAAAATAATGCACATGTGTTCCAGGCTAAAAGTAGTACATATGTTACCCTGAGGTTGCATGAATTTTGGAAGTTTCCCAATATATCAATGGTAAAGCAGTATTCATCAACACATGAAAGGTGAACTTCAATAGATCATCTATCTATAATTGAGAATGTTAAATTCATGCAAATTAAGGGACCTAAATTTCCATAAATAATTAGTGGATCACATCAATGAGCAGTGAGCAGAGGAATAGGAATATTAATATCTTTTCTAGAAGTAGTGGGTTAGAGAAAGGGAAATATGGAGTGACACTTGGTAAAGTAGTGACCTGACCTTAAACCTTGTAATTTAAGTGAACCAGGGAAAAGAAGTGATCTAGCACAAACCATTAAAACAAAAATTCACTTGTTGTAGATTTTTTAATCTAGTACATTGACATTGTATTCTCCTCAAACACAACCAAGTGATGGTGTCTCATGCATGATTTAATTTCAGTACAAATATTTCTATGGGAGAATGGGAGAAGTATAATTTCTTTAATGAAGAAACCAGATCAAAAGGGGAAGTAGTTTTAAGCAGTCATATCATGATTCACCCCTTATTAGTGTATTTATCATAATAGACCTTACATATGGGTATCTTCAATAAATATCCGATGATCTTGAAGATGAACAAGAATTAATTAATTGATAGATTGATTGATAAATTCACGAACATTCATCTTTTTAACAAATAAGAAATAAATAAATGAAGTCATTCTAGTCACCTTTCATATTTGTTTCATGAATAATAATTCTTGAGATTGACCAAGATCATCTTATGTGTTTTATGTTTTAATATAATTTACTACATGTATTTTAATTTATTTAATATTTAATTAAATGACGGAATGTGTGTAGTCCTTCCCTTAATTTTTATGTAGGACCTTGGTTTGCAAGGATATTTTTTCAATCCCCCTTTAGAAAATCTTTTTGTTCCCCTCACCTGTATGTTACTAATAATTTTAATTAATTGGGCATCCCAAGGTGTGTAAAGGTGGATCTAGAAGACACTATTAGGATTTAAACTCTTGTGATGCATTTTTGGATAGGCGGAATGCAGTAACTCATTCCTTGACTAAAAATAGAAGTTATTTCTCCTAGGTAAAAGGATAATTTAATTTTTAATCATTAAATCAATCATTATACAAAGATAAAAAAGTTCAATTAATTTTTTATTTACTTCTATCTATCAATTTATTTATATATAAGAGGCAAGGCCAAAATCATATAAATAGATTAATTAATGATAAAATATAAGAATTAAATAAATGAATTATGCATAAATGTTTTTCCAATGTTTTTAATTAATTAAATAACATCCACGTAATATTATCAACACATGTTAAGAATAAAACAAGTTAATATTTATGCATTATAAATTAAAAATGCCTAATTAAATATTTTTTTATACATTTCCTTTCAAAAATTGATAAGAAATGGAACAAAATATAACTAAGTGTTCGAACAACCATTGTTGGGACAATTACTTTTATAAGGGGTCTTCTTATGATGGTGTTGGGTTTAATTAAAAATTTTACATCACGATGTGTCTCCCTTTACAAAATTGGTGTAATTTGGTGGAATGGGTTGACTAAATCCATGTTAGGATTTCAGGATAGTGGAGGCCACTCAATGGATCAAGGAGTTGTAAGCTATTAATTAGAAATGACCTTCAAACCTAAATACCTTTGAGTAGCTTTTCTGACCATTATTAGGGTTATGTGAAGGGAAATATAGATCATTGCCACCAAAATTTCATAGTAACATGATATTATGAGTTTAATGATGAGGGTTATTATAATATGAAAAAATAGTGGAACACTAAATAAAATCAATTAATTTAGTACATCTAACTCAAATATTAATGAAGTGAAGTATTAATAATTTTATCTTTTAATTTTATTATTAAATTGGATGATCTGCATCAACATTATCCTAATGATCAATATTGAATAAATAAAACCTCTAAACTAGTAGTAACTTCTAGGAATGGTACAAATACCATTGGGTTGTGCTACATTAAGAATGGAAATCATATGTCCTATCATCATAATTTTTTGATTTTACTAATAAGGATGAATGTGATGAAGAGTTTCTAGTCTATTAAAAAAATATAATTTATGTTGTCAAAATTCAATGTCTAATAATTTACTCTATGTATAGTGAACTCATGAAGTCTCACAAGAACATGGATGTTTATAACATTCTTGTGAAAATTAGTGGCCTTTACCAGGAGATAACTATAGATTAATTGATTGACATATCTAATGCTCTATTTTGGAGTAATCATGGAGTGGTTTCCCCAAATTATCCTTGCGTATTCAATCTCACTGTCTTCAATTAACTCTTATATTTTATTGGTTTTAAAATCCCTAAATATCTGGTCAATAATATTATTATATAATCACTCCCTCAGAGAATCTCTAACATTTTTGATAATTTCAATTAGACCAATAATGATATTTCAATGCCATATATTCATACCCTTCTTCACTATCTGGATAAGGATATGAAGTGTAAAAAAACTCTTGTCCTTATAGTGAAAAAATGGAATTTTAATTTGGAGAGATTCAATTCCACAACATATTAATTCCCTAAAAATAAGAGTGAGATCATGGTGAAAGAATGGAAATAAGATGCTATCATTTTCACATCTCGAAAGACGGTCCACTAGAAGAAAAAATGCACTCATATATAGTAGAAAGAGGAAGATTAAGGTGTGTTTGGTATTGAGTGAATTTATCTATTTCTAATGTTTTTTATTAGATATAGATTGCTGTTCTCACATATGTATTAAAATATCAAAATCAATTATATTCAAAAGGATTTAAAAATGTGAGTTTGATCTACAAGTTTCTAATAGATCTAAAAAAATTTATGTAGCCTTCGAGGAATACCATATCACATTTCCAACAAAAATGATCCTATTTTTGAGTGGTTCTTGTTATGTTCCATATATTGACAAAAAATTCTCTCTATATTCATACTTGATACTGATGGAGTTATTTTCAAAAATGGGATTATATATTTATTCTTATATAATGATATAATTTTTATGTTAAGTCAAATTTAAATAAATATCTTTATGTTTTGTATTACATTGACCAAGTAATCGTAATTTATTACCAAGTTACATCACATGAATATTTCGACACCCAAATTTTCCTTCACCGACTAGGTCATTTAAACCTGATGTGATTAAGTAAATTACATCAGGATTAATATTTATATTTTTTTGAACTAATTTCACATGGTGTACGTCAAACATGTTTATAATGGAAAATGAACAAAGCACCATTTAGAGGGAAATGGATATAGATCTTATTGAATTAGTTCTTACTGATTTTAATGGACCATTTCCTAATAAAGGAAGGGGTGGGTACTCATTCATAAAAGGTTTTACTAATTATTTTAGTAGATATGGAAGTTTCTACATACAGATTTTAATGTCAGATTCTTTTGATAAATTAATGGAATATAACAATGAATTGTAGAACCATATTGGTTAAAAGTTTAAAAAATTATGCTCATACCATGGTGGAGAATATCATAATCAAAACCTAAATTATTACTTATGGGAGTATAGAATCTTATCCCAACTAACTTCTCATTACATGCCTAGTGGAATGCTATAAGAGAGAGGAGAAACTAAATCTTTTCGTACATGGTGTGATCAATAATGGGTCATGCAATTCTTCCATTATCATTTTGGGTATACGCGTCACGAATAATGAAACATATACTATATCGAGTAACAACTAAATCGATAAATGGTATTCCATTTTAATTTTAGAGCATAAAGAAACCATTTTATTTAATTTTCATGTGTGGGGGTGTGAATAATTTTTCAATGCCACTAAGGGTAACAAACATCGAGCCCAAGGCAGAAACTGTAACTTTATAAGATACCACAACGAAAAAAGGGATATTACCTATATGTACTCATAGATAAAAAATGTTATAGTAGAAAAAAACACCATATTCATTGATATGGAGTACATATGTAATAGTGATAGTGGGAGTGAGATATATTTCGATGATGTCGAGTATCAAGGAACACAAAAGTTGGGACAAGAAGTGATTCCACAAAGCCCCATGGGAGAATTAATTATTTTGGTGACTCGAGTACTTCATAGGAGTAAAAGAGAGTATAGAGAACTATAATTTTATGGTTTTATATTCAATGAGGATGGTGACTCATTAATATTTGATAATAATGATGTTCAAACCTACAATGGATCTATATGTGACCTAGATGTTTTCAATTTGGAGGAATCCACGGGTTATGAAATATATTTGAAGTAACAAACCATGTTGGGATTTTTATAGACCCTCTAGTATATTTAAATCCCAGAGGATTCATATGGGTACTGAATAATAATATTGACATGGATGGACAAGTCCTAAACTATATGGTGTTACTAGTTGAACAAGTGTTTAAACATTGTTAAGGTATTGCCTGTGATAAAACATTTTCACTAGTTGCAATGATGAAATCCATCAGAATTTTACTTTCCATTTTTTCCTTCCATGAATAATATATTTGGAAAATGGAATTTAAAACATCCCTCCTAAACATGAACATTCATGAATATGTATATATGACACAACTTGAAGGTTTTGTGAATCCAAAGGATTCCAACATAGGTGATGAAGCTGTGAAGATCCATTTATATATTAAAGAAACCATCCAGGTCATGGAAAATTCATTTAATGATCCTTTAATAGAATTCGATTACATAAAGAATTACTGAGAGTCGTGAGTCTATAAACAGTTTAGTGTACGTGTATATGGTTTTTCTATTGTATTTGTTTGTGGTATATTACTAACTGGAATCAAAATACTAGTCTTACAACCTATTAAGAAATGGTTGAATAAATGATTATCTATGTTGTACATGGGTGATGAAGCATATATTCTTGGGATCAAGATCCATCATGGCTGATCCAAGAAGTTTCTCTTTCAAATTCAAAGTAAAAATATTGATAAGATAGATAATTGATTCAGTATGGAAAAATCTATGAGGGGTTGTCGCTAGCATCACATTTCATTCACGGTTACATGAAAATTTGTTCTCGTACACATGAGGAATGTAAAAAAAGATAGGATTACATAAAATCCCATGACTGGGTTATTAATGTATGTTATTCTATGTATTAGAATATTTGTTTCCTAGAAATTTCGGTGTAGTAGGAAGATATCAAACTGATCCTGGTCACCACCATTGGATGAAGTCCAAATTATACATATGTATAAGGTCCCAACCTTATAACATTACAAAATCATAAATTAAATGAATAATTCACATTGAGGCTCTTTTCAGGTTTATATTTTTAGAAAATTATGCAATAACTATTACATTACATCTAAAAAATTACAAAGTAGACAATTCAACTCAGTTTCTGGTTTTTTCATAGAAAAAAAAATTCTTCAAAAAAGAGCCTTGTCTAGTTCCATGTTTTAGACATCATTACTTTTCCTTGATCCTATCCTTGAACCTATTCATTTTTATGTCCCGTGAAAAAAATTTCAAAACATGGGATGAGCATAAAAATCTCATTATTGGAAATAAGATAAAGAAAGATAACATTATTCCGTAAATATAGACCAAGCATAAGCTCATACCTCAGGAAATAATAAGATTTATGAATAACAAGTTGAAATAATAAATCATAAAGTTAACTTGTGGCATCTATATCATACTTATGTTGTAGCTATCACAACTATTTAGGGAGTTAAATTTGAATACCCATCATAGTATATTCCCTAAATAACTTAGGAGAATCATTAGCATTTACCTCCATCACGTTACCCAATGCATTGGAGAGCTATATCGGGATCACCCGCCCTAGGTTTATCACGAAACCACCCATATAAGTAAACAATTCCCAATAACCATTACATTTTCGTAACACATAAAACAAGCCTAAAAGAAAGATAACATTTCCACATTGCAATCACATCATATCATTTCATGATATTGACCTAATCAATAATTTATCAAACCATTTCTAAAACCATTTAAAACATATGATAAAGAAATTTTTTAATCAAAGTGTCCCATAAATCTTTGAATATTTTAAATGAATTATAATTTTAAAACATTTATGTCCATATATATAAATCCTAAACTCCATTTTTAAAACATGGACATTAATGAAAAATATTTAGAGGACTAAATCATTAAAAAATTGAAATGATATTTTAGTTAGAGAGTTCCAAACCAAATGATAGACGCTTGAATAACAATAATTGAGGAATAACATTAATAAAAGCTTATAATATCATGATAATAAAGATATTCATGATATAATATGTCAAAGAGTAGTATATACACCATCTAGAAGTGAATTGGTGTATAAAAAAATAAGACTCAATGGAATGTAAATTGAGACAAAGTCCCTCAAAAATATCATATCCTTGTATTAAGGACAAATTAATGACATAATTATGTGTGAAAAATAATAATACACCCAATATAATTGGATATTAAGTGTAAAAAATTCATATGACATTCACATATATTCATAGCACGAAATAATCAAGAAGTATAAGTTTAACCCAAAGAATTGAAATTGGGTTAAGAAGTTCTCTGACAGAAATTCGACATCCTCACAACGTCATTTTAAAATTCATAAATTGAGTTTATGAGAGAGAAAATGATATATCATAACGTGGAAATACAATTTATAGAAATAAGGATATAGAAGAACATATCCCAACAAAAGATGATGTAAATTAAATGACATAACAAAAAAGAAGTCTTTTTAAAAGTCGAGGGTGAAAGGTTCCCTTAATGATTTGGTAATTTATGAAACATAAAACCATGAAAAAAGTATTATACAATGAACAGTTAAATACCCATAAATTATGTTATATTACAAAATTATACAATAATGGGTAGTACATACACCACATAAAAGGAAATAGTGTCAAATATAGCATGAATCTCACAGAAATAAAACGTGAGATGAAAACCCCTTGCAACATTGTAATCAACCAATTCATATGAAATAAGTTAATAATCACCAAATGAATCAAAAAATTACATTAATTAAAGGAAATCATGATAGTATATATCAAATTGATGTAAACTATACACCACATGCAATAAATTTGTGGCGAACAATAGAAATCTCACAGAATTAAAAGTAAGATAAGAAACTCCTTACCTCTTGCCCGACATGACTTGATCGTTCTCAAATATCCAAAATAATAAAAAAAGTAAATTTATACTTCTTTAAGAACCCTTTTCATTTTTATTATTCCTTTTATATAAATTATTACCTTCCTATAACAATTAGTTAATTATTTGAGTTCATATCGGACATTTTGTCAAGGCACAGAACATGAGTTAAAATGAACTTGTTATAATTATAAACTATCCATGTGGTTGAAATTACATTATATCCTAAATGATATTAATTATTTAGATATCATATATATCATATATATCCAGTATATAAATATATTTATAATAGTACATAATATTTGGATATAAGAAATGAAATGCACCGTTCAGGGAGACGGTAAGTCATACGTACACATGAACTCTACTTTCATTTCTATTTCATATTTAATGGAATGAAAACATAATGATAAATAGGTATATTTTAATTCTAGTATAATATAATATATAATTTCATTGAATCCATCCTTTATACATTACACGTATGGCATTAACGAGTCATATGACTTTGAGGGGGTGGTAGTCCGCACTTCCTCAAATTAAATTAAAATATTTACCAGCAATAGAAACCCATAAAAGTATTATATAAATGAAAAATTCAGAATAATAAAAAAATAATATATATCACATATAAATATAGTTCCATATTAATGTCCTCTATAACAGGTGGTAGGATAATATTGAATAATCATCTTTTCGTGAGGCGTTAGTTTGGAGTCTATAGAAACAGTATCTTCTTTACCCATTAGATAGAGGTGTGTGTAAGTGTAGTCTTAATATGTCTCATAAATACAACCTATTATATTTAGGATACTTTTGGAGTTATAAATTAATGGAATAAAAAGTGTTCAAGGGTTGGATAAATAAAATAAAATAAAATAACTTAAGATAAGATGTTACCATTAAATCAGGTATCTCGCTTTGGTTTGAACCCAAAGGAATAATTTAATTGCCTTATGCCTAAGGAAAGGCTTTTAAGAGGAGGATAGTGATGTAGGGATATTATTTGAGTAGATTTTGGAAGATACAAGGGTATTTATAAGTGTGTGTAATGAGTTAGGGGTGAAGGATTTTTATAAAGGGGAGGAGGGGCTCTTTAAAAATGTTTAAAATATTATTTTATTATATAATGGTTTTCAGTTTCTAACAGTCATACATTTATTACATTCAAAGATAATATGAAACATGTTCTAAATAAAATCATCCAATAAAAAATTTACAGGTTTTGTATATTGTTTTAATCTTTATAATCTTATGTACTTAAATCATTCATTAATGAGGTAGACACTGCATCATTGTGGTGTCTTAAATTGTTTTAATTATATGACATCTAAAAATTATAAAAAAATATCATGATGTAGGAAATATTTTTAGCTATAAAATTAATATCTATATAAGAATATATAACTTATATAACCCCATGTGATAATTGATTTACTAAAATATATATATTTAAGTCATTTTTTGTCTTTACTTTAAATTAAATAATATAAAGTGTCATTATCACTCCAAAGTGGCTCGATGGAGTCCCAATATCGACTGAAGGATTCCCACGGTTGGAAATGTATCAAAAAATAAGATTATCACACATTTTAGGGTAATTTAATATTATTATAATAATATTTTGTTCCCATTATTTACCAGATTTACCATTTAAACATGGTAAATAATATTTTTACTGAAGTAAATATTCATAATGTCTAAAAATAAAAGTTAACTATTTGAACAATTTGGACATCTTGATTCCATGTATGGAATCCATTTTTACAAATTAAAAACAAATAAGTGGCTAAAAATAATTTAAAGTTAATTCTTGTTATCAAAACAAAAAGCCTATTTTTAAGACATAATAACTATCAAAAGATTGACACTTAATTATGTCAAATTTCAAATTGAAATAGCTTCTAATGACCAAAATTTGATTAAATAGTAAAATGTAATATAATTAAACATTTAAACCAATTAACAAGATAATCTAACTTTATAAATAAATTAGATTAAAAGGCAGTTTTGAATTAAAATATATTATTTTTTTCTATTCATTAAAAAATGAATTTTATCAGAAAAATATGGAAAATTTACCAAAAGTAAATTTTTATGTCCTAATTTTAAATAATAATTTTATTTTTTTATATAGGACATATAAATGTGACCAAAGCTAGATTTAAAGAGGTTTCACCATCAAAAGGCGGTAAATCGACCTTTTAATGAATATCTGAGTTTTTATGCTTAAAATTAAATTCATTCTTATTTTAAGCATCTAAAATTTATTGGATAAATTTAAAAACACTTAATAAAAATATTTAATCATAATATGTTTATTTTTATTCATTCCCTCCAATACAACCTCTATGCGTTAACCACCATTTAAAATAATAATATTATATTAATAATTTTCAGTATAACTCAATATTGTGTGAAACATAAGTTTTCAATGAAACATTTTGTTGTGTATCAGGTATGCCATCAAACATAGCATCCCATTTAAGGTAAAATTAATATTTAATTCACAAATTTTAATAAATATAAAAATTTATATTCTTTATTTACTTGGGATGTTATATCCTTCCCCCCTTTTTGGAATTGTGTCCTCGCAATTTTAAAATTGGTCTTGGAAACTTTTTGAAAGTTCCACATTGTAAAAATATTTAATAAAAATATCAATTTAAGATAAATAAAGAGAAATATTAAGGTCACCCAAGATATCCCATACTAGGATTCCATCTAGGAAAACGGAAATATGGAAGAGAAACAAACCATCAAGGTTTGATAGAGAGTGGTAGAAAACATGATTAGGAGATAGTTAACCACTAGAAAATCACAAAATTGTGATGGGTTAAACGGTATTTGATTCCCCAGTAGAAAATGATAAAGGACAATGTTTTTTGTTAGGTTACATTTCATAAAGTTGAGGGATTTAATTCAAATCAGAAAAAAACATAAGGAATCACACTTACTTGTCATGTAGACTTTCATTCTTTACTAAATTTCTACCACAAACACATATTTTCACTAAAAAACGAGTATTCAAACTGACTTAGTCACATTAAAAGCACTAGAATCAACTTCTATATTATCAGATACTCCAAAAAAGATGAACTATATATTTCCCCTATGTTTAAAAATCATCCAAAACCAAAACATTTAGTACAAGACCAAATAATCTCCAAAACGGATTATACTTTATAAAAATAAATACTACTATTAATCCCCAAAATTCGACAAACAATACCAAAAGTTTGGAAAATACCATTCAATAAAAAAATTTCCTTAAAATTATTCAATGTAACCGAAACTATGATTTTACCCCAAAACTCAGAAGGATTTAATCACATAGTCTTCCACATTTAATCTTAAAATTTTTCTCCAAATAAAATTGACTACTCTTAAAGTCTCATACTGAAGTGTAGTTAACCAAATCACATATTATCTATGACAGGTTATTCATTTCCATATATAACCCAAATCACCATATGTCTATAATAAAAACATATATTTTCACAAAATAAAATTCCACCATTACTCATCAAAAGAATTGATAATTATTACTTGAATAACATTTTCATTTATCAAACTTCAAGGTTACACATACAATAAAAAGTATTCCAATGTAATCCCATCCTCAAACGAGCCATAATACTTTTAAGCATTTCATCATCTTAAAATCTAAAATAACTATTGAATCCCTTATATGTTGAATTATTACTCATTCAATGTTATTCATGATCCATTAACTATTCCTTACCAACTTATTCTGAAATACATATTTCCTACAAACAAAATCCTGAATCATAAACTACGATTAAATAATATCAAATCATATTTTAATAAATAATCCATACCTTTCATTGGTCATTGTTAGTTTCATCATCCTCAATCAGAATGAAATTATGCATTAGTAAACATATATTTGTATGATCCTGGTGATCCCATTCATGAAACATCTTTGAAGGACATCTGTTTATATAATGACCATCCAAACCACATTTAAAACTTTCAATTGATCCCTCATAAAGAACATCATTCCCTTTTATAGAGTCAACTGGATGTTTCTTTTTTTAATGGGAGGATATTGCTTTATGGCCTTCATTCCCACATATATAGCATCTTCCAGTCCCTTTGAAGCATTTTCCTTGGTATTTCTTTCCACATCCCTGAATCAGAGGTTTTTAAACATACCTACCATTATGATTATTACCTGAACTTCTGTAGGGATCTGTTTCTTGCATATAAGATTCATTATAAAAATCCCCATGGTTCAAGTAGTCAATCATGACTTTAGATAGTAGGTTGAGAATAACCACAAGAGTTCTCATTGCAGCTCCCATTTCATCCAGCTGCTCATTCAGAAAACTGTTATATTTTTCTTCAAATCCACTGTTACTTTAGTGCTTACTAGATCTATCCATTTACTAAAACCAAAAAGGTCGGTGTGAGTATATCATCAAGGTCATCATATAATATCTTCTGAGGAGGGTAAATACTAAGATCAACTTATTCATGTTATCTTAAACTCATTCAATTTATCTAATATAATTCTAGCTCTTTATAATATGCTAACCATTGTGGTTATTCCACTTAAGCTTAAATAACACCCTAACCTCTAATGTTATATAAACTGGCCTCTAATACCAACTATAAGGACCCAGCCTTAAAACATTACAGAATCCTGAATTAAATTAATAATTCACATTGATGATATTTTCAGGTTTAGAGTTTTAGAAAATTAGGCCATAAATATTACATTACATCTCAAAAATTACAAAGTATTCAATTCTACCCACTTTCAATTTTTTTTTCCATAAAATAAAAACTCTTAAAAACAGAGTCATGCCCAGTTCCATGTTTTAGACAACATGGATTTTCCTTGATCCCATCATTGACCCATTTAATCTCTAACTCCTCTGATAAACATTAAAAAACTTCGGATGAGCATAAAAATCTCATTATGGGTTATAAGATAATGAAAGATAACATTAGTCCATAAATACATATCAAGCGTAATCTCATACCTCTTGAAATCATAAGATTTATGAATAACACATAGAAATCATAAATCATAAACGTAACTTGTCGAATCTATATCATACTTACATTATAGAAATCAGAACTATGTAGTGATTTACATTGAATACACATCATTGTATATTAACTAAATCTCTTAGGAGAAACATTAACATTTACCTTTGTCACGTTACCCAATGAATGGGTGAGCTATCTCGAGCTCACCTGTCCTAGGTTAATTACAGAACCAACCATATACGTAAAAAATACCCAATAACCATTACATATTAATAACACATAAAATAAGAATAAAATAAAAATACCATTTCAACATTGTAATCACAATATATTATTTCAAGATATTGCCATAATCAATGATTTATTAAACTATTTTCAAAACCATTTAAAACATATAATAAACATATTTTTGAATCATAGTGTCTCATTCAACATTAAAGATTTCAAATGAATTAACATTTTAAAACATTAATGTCCATATATATAAATCCTTAAAACCATTTTGAATACATTTACATTATGGAGAAATATTTATAAGATTAAATCATTAAAACATTTAAAATGATATTTGAGTTAGATAGTTCCTAACCAAATGAGAGATTATTGAATAAAAAATATTGAGGAATAACATTAGTAAAATCTTATAATATCATGGGAATAAAGAGATTCATGATATAATAAGTCAAAGAGTAGTATATACACCAAATAAAAGTGAATTGGTGTATAACAACAAATAAGTCTCAATGGAATGTAAATTGAGACAAAGTCCCGTGAAAATATCATATCCTTAGATTAAAGACAAATCAATGACATAATTATGTGTGAAAAATAATAATACACCCATATAAGTGGATATTAAGTGTAAAACAATAAGAGTACATTCACACATATTCATAGCACAACATAATCAAGAAGTATAAGTTTAACAGAAATAATTGAAATTGGGTAAAGAAGTTATCTTACATAAATTCAACAGCCTAACAGCATCACATCAAAAATAAGAAAATGAGTAGATGAGATATAAAATGGTATCTCATAACTTTGAAAAAAATATACCAATAAGGATATAGTAGGACATATCCCAACACATGAAGATGTAAATGAAATGACATAACAAAAAAGAAGTCTTTCAAAAAGATGAGGGTGAAAGGTTCCTTTACCGATTTGGTAACTTACGAATCATACAACCCATGAAATAAGGATCATAAAATGAAGATTTAAATACCCATAAATTAAATTATATTACACAATTAATACAATAATGGGCAGTGAATACACCACAAAAAATGAAATTGTGGAAAATATAACATGAATCTCATGGGAATAAAAGGTGAGATTAAAACCCCTTACCACATTGTAATGAATAAGGTCATATGAAAAAAAGATAAAAAAAAATTAATCACATAATACCATGAATATGAAGTTAATTATGATAGTATAAATCAAATTTATGTAATCCAAAACCCACATGGAATTAATAAGGGGCGAACAATGGAAATCTCACGGAATTAAAGGTGAGATAAGAAACCCCTTACCTCATGTCCGACATGACTCGATCATTCATTAATCTAATTAATAATAAAAGAAAGTTAATTTATAATTTTTTAAGAACCTTTTTTACGTTTATTATTTCTTTAATATCAATTATTAATTTTCTATAACAATTATATAATTATTTGAGTTCATATCGGACATTTTGTCGATGTTCAGAACTTGAGTTAAAAATGAACTAGTTTTAATTATAAATTGTCCATGTGGTCGAAATCACATTATATCCAGAATGATATTAATGATTTATATATCATATATATCAAATATATCCTATAAATATATGTATTTATAATATTAAAAAACATTTGGAGAAAAGAAATGAAATTCACCGTTCATGGAGACGGTAAGCCGTACGTACGCATGAACACTAATTTCATTTATATTTCATATTTAATGGAATGAAAACATAATGATACAAAAATATATTATAATTTAAGTATAATATAATATATAATGTAATTAAATCCATTCTTTATAAGTCTCATGTATGGAATGAACGAGTCATATCACTTTGAGGGGGCGGTAGTCCGCACTTTCTCAAATGAAATTATCGTATTTACGCACTATGGAAAACCAAAAAAGTATTCTAAAAATGAAAAATACAGAAAAATAGAAACAATATAAATATAATATATATCACATATCAATATATTTCCATATCAATGGCCACCATAAGAGGTGTTAGGAGAATTTTGAAAAATCATCGTTTCGTGAGGCATTAGTTAGCCATCCACAGAAATAGTACGTTATTTACCCATTAGATGGAGGTGTGTGTAATTGTAGTTCTAATAATTCTCAAAAAAACAACATAGTATATTTAGTATAATTTTATTTTCATAATATAAAGTAATAAAATGATTTTAGGTGATGGATAAGTAAAATAAAACAAACGAACATAAGAGAAGACATTACCATTAAATCGGGTATCTCTCATTGGTTTGAACCAAAAAATTTAATTGAATTTTCTTCTACCTAAAGGAAGGCTTCAAGGACGAGGAGAGGGATGAATAATGCTTGATTATGTAGAGTTTTTACGATCCAAGGGTCTTTATAAGTGTGAGGAATGATTTAGAAGTGAGGTCTTTTTATAAGGGGGAGTAGGGGCTCTTTAGGAATGTTTAAAAATATTATTTTATTATATAATGATTTTCGGTTTCTAAAGGTCCAAAATTTATTAAAGTGAAAGATAGGATAGATCATGATCTATGTAAATTCATCCAATAAAAATTGGACAATTTTTGGATATTATTTTAATCTTGATAATTTTATTTATTTAAATAATTCATTAATGAGGTAAACATTGCATCACTATAGTGTCTTAAATAGTTCTACTTATATGATCTCTAAAAATTATAAAAAAAATCATGATATAGGAAACCTTTTTATATTTAAAATTAATATTTATATTCAAATATATAACTTATATAACTCCATATAATAATTGATTTACTATAAGATACATGTTTAAGTCATTTTTGTATTTACTTTAAATTAATTAATATAAAGTATAATTATCACTCCCTTGTGGCTCCATGGGGTCCCAACATCGACCTAAGGATGCCCATGTTCCGAAATGTATCAAATATAGTATTAGGACTCATGTTTGGGTAAATTAATATTATTATAATAATATTTTTTTACTTTATTTACCAGATTTTCCCTATAACCATGGTAATTAAAATTTTTAATGAAGTAAATATTCATAATGTCTAAAAATAAAAGATACATATTTAAAAAATTTGGCCCCCCTGATTAATAATATGGAATCCATTTTTCCAAATTCAAAGCACATAAGTTTCAAAAATTAATTTAAAATTAATTCCCACTATCAAAACAAAAAACACGCTTTTAGGAAATAATAACTATCAAAAGATTGAAACTTATTTATATCCAATTTTAAAGTGAAATAACTTCTAATGACCATCATTGGATTAAATAATAAAAAATTAATATAATTAAACTTTAAAATTAATTAAAAATATAATCTATCCGTATAAATAAATTATATCAAAAGGCTGTTTTGAATTAAAATACAGTATTTTTTACTATTCATTAAAAATGAATTTTATCAGAAAAATATCAAAAATTTACCCAAAGTAAATTTTGATGTCCTAATTCTAAAGAAGAATTTTATTTTTTCATATATAACTTATAAAAGTGACCAAAACTATATTTAAGGAGGGTTCTCCATCAAAAGGCTGTAAATGGACCTTTTAATGAATATTAGAGTATTTATGCTTCAAATGAGATTCTTTCTTTTATTAAGACTCTAAAATTTATTGGATAAATGTTAAAGAATTTAAGAAACATATTTAATCATAATATGTTTAGTTTTTTCATCCCTCAAATACAACTACTATGTGTTAACTACCATTTAAAGTAATAATATTATATTAATATTTTTCAGTATAACTCAATGTTGTGTGCAACATAAGTTTTTAATGAAACATGTTGTTGCGTATCATGTTTTCCATTGAACATAGCATCAAAATTAATGTAAAATTAATATTTAATTAATATTTTTTAATGAAAAAAATTATATTCTTTATTTACCAGGGATGTTACATCCTTCCCTCCTTTTGGGAATTGTGTCCTCACAATTTTAAAATTGGTCTTGGAAACTTCATTAAAAGTTACACATCGGAAAAGGAGTTATTATAAATATCACTTTAAAAGAAAGAAAGAGAAATAAAAAGGTCACCCAAGATAGCCCATACTAGTATTCCACGTAAGAAAACAGGAATATGGAAGAGAAAAAAACCATCAAGTTTTGAAAGAGAGTGGTAGAAAACAAGATTAAGAGAATGTTAACCACAAGAGAATAACAAAATTTTAATGGCTTAAATGTTTCTTGATTCCCAAGTAGGAAAATTTAACAGAAAAGGTTTTTGTTTTAAGTTACTTTTCATAATGTTGTGGAATTTAATTATGAGCTTAACAAAAAAACATAAGGAAACAAACTTACTTGTCATGAAGACTTTCATGCTTTACTAAATTTCTGCAACAAACAAATATTTTCTCCAAATGATGAGCATTAGAACTAACTTGGTCACATTAAAATCACTACAATCAACTTCTAGATTATCAGATAATCCATAGAAGATGAACTATATATTTCCCCTATATTTAGACATCAACCAAAACCAAAACATTTAGTACCAGACCAAATAATCCCCAAAAACGATAATACTTTATAAAAATAAATACTACTCTTAATCCATAAAATTTGACAAACAGTTCCCAAAGTTTGGAAAATACCATTAAATAATCAAATGACCTTAAAATTCTTCAAAGTAACCCAAACTATGATTGAAAACTAAAACTCAGAAGGATTTAATCACATAGTCTTCCATTGTGAATCTTAAAATTTGTCTCCAAATAAAATCAACTACTCTTAATGTCTCATACAGAAGTGTAATTAACAAAATCACATATTCTCTACAATAGGATAATCATTTCGATAACTAACCCAAATCACAATATTTCTATAATAAAAACATAGATTATTCCAAAATAAAATTACATCATTACTGATCTAAAGAAAAGATAATTATTCCTTGAATATCATCTTAATTTATGAAATTTCAGGGTTACACATACTACAAAATGTCTTCCAATGTAATCCCATCCTCAAAAGAGCCATAATACTTTTAAGTATTTTATCATCTTAAAATCTACCATAACTATTGAATCCATTATATGTTAACTTCATACTCATTTAGTGATATTCATGATCCATTAACAATTCTATACCATCTTATTCTAAAATACTTTTTTTCTACAAAAAAATCAAAAATAATATACCAAGATTCAATAATATCAAAATATATGTTTAGAAATAATCTAAACCATTCATTGGTCACTTTCAGTTTTTTCATCCTCAATCAAAATAGATTTGGGTAATTTTAAACCTATATTTTTACGATCCAGGTGGTCACATTCCCGAAACTTCTTCATAGGACATCTGTTTCTATAATGACCATGCACATCACATTTAAAAAATTAAATCTATCCCTTATAAATAACTTCTTTCCCTTTCCTAGAGTCAACTGGTTGCTTCTTTTTTTCATGGAAGGATATTTCTTTATTTCCTTCATTCCCACATATATAGAATTTTCACGTCCCGTTGAAGTATTTTCCTAGGTGTTTCTTTCCACATCCCTGAGACATATGTTTTTGAACATACATACCTATATGATTATTACCTGAACTTTCGTAGGGATTTTTTTCTCAATTATATGAAGCCTTTTAAAAAACACCATGGTTCAGGTGTTCAATAATGACTCCAGATAGTTGGCTGAGAATAACCACAAGAGTTTTCATTGCAGCTCCCATTTCATTCAGTTTCTCATTCAGAAAACTGTCATATTTTTCTTTACATCCACTTTTACTTTGGTTCCAGCTAGATTCATCCATTTACTAAAACCAAAAAGGCCAGTGTGAGTATATTAGTAAAATCATTATATAATATCTTATGAGGAGGGTATATGCTAAGATAGACTTATTCATGTTATCTTAAACTCATTTAATTATCTAAAATAATTGTGTCTCTTTATAATATGATAACCATTATGGTTATGCCACTTATGCTTAAATAACATCCTAACCTCAAAATTTATCTAAACCGACCTCTGATACCAACTACAAGGACCCATCCTTAAAACATTACATAATCTTTAATTAAATGAATAATTCACATTGAGGATCTTTTCAGGTTAATAGATTTAGAGAATTAGGATATAACTATTACATTAGATCTCAAAAATTTCAAAGTACACAATTATACTTAGTTTACATTTTTATCATAAAATAAAAACACTTAAAAAAAGAGTCATGTATAGTTCCATGTTTTAGACAACATGACTTTTCCTTGATCCCATCTTTGACCCTATTCATCTATTAGTCCAGGGAAAAGCATTTCTAAACTTCAGATGAGCATAAAAATCTCATCATGGGTTATAAGATAAATAAAGATAACATTAGTCCATAAATAAATATAAATCATAAGATCATACCTCATGAAATCATAAGATTTATGAGTAACACCTAGAAATCATAAATCCTAAAGGTAACTTGTGGCATCCATATCATACTTAAATTGTAGCTATGATAGCTACATAGGGAGTTATGTAGGAAAACTCATCATATTATATTCCCTAAATCACATTGGAAAAACATTAATGTTTACCTCATTAATGTTACCCAATTCATTGGAGAGCTATCTCGGGATCACCTACCTTAGGTTTACTTCGGAACCACCTGTATATGTAAACAATGCCCAATAACCATACCATATTCATAACACATAAAACAAGAATAAAATAAAGATAACATTTCCACATTGCGATCACAATATATCATTTCAAGATATTGACATAATCAATTCTTTATCAAACCATTTTAAAAACCATTTAAAAAATATAATAAATAGATTTTTGAATCAAAGTTTCCCATACCACTTTGATGCTTTTAAATGAATTATCATTTTAAAACATTAATTTCAATATATATAAATTCTTAAAACCATTTTCAATAAAATGACATTAATGGGAAATATTTATAAGATTAAATAATTAAAACATTTAAAATGATATGTTTGTTAGAGAGTTCCTAACCCATTTAGAGATTCTTGATTACAAATAATTAAGTAATAACATTAGTAAAATCATATAATACCAGGATAATAAATATAATCATGATATAATAATTCAAAGGGCAGTATATACTCCATATAAAAGTGAATTGGTGTATTATAAAAAATAAGTCTCAAAGGAAAGTAAATTGAGAAAATGTCCCTTGAAAATATCATATCCTTAGATTAATGACAAATCAATGACTTAATTATGTGTGATCAATAAGAATACACCCAATATAAGTGGATGTTAAGTGTAAAACAATAATAGTATATTCACACATATTCGAAGCACAACATAATCAAGAAGTATATGTTTAACCCAAATAATTGAAATTGGGTTAAGAAGTTCTCTTACCGAAATTCAAAAGCCTAACCGCATCACATTAAAATTCATAAAAGGAGTTGATGAGATATAAAATGGTATCTCATTACATGGAAATACAAAGTGAGATGAAAACCCCTTACCGCATTGAAATCAATCGATCCGTATTAAAAAAGATAATAATCACAAAATAAATCAATTAATATCATTAATACAAAGGTAATAATGATAGTACATATCAAATGGAGGTACTCAAAACACCACATGCAATTAATAAGTGGTGAACAATGGAAATCTCACGGAATTAAAAGTGAGATAGGAAACCCCTTACCTCGTGTCTGATATGAATCGATCGTTATTTAATCTCATGAATAATAAAATAAAGTTAATTTATACTTGATTAAGAACCTTTTTAAATTTTATTATTCCTTTTATATCAATAATTACATTTCTATAACAATTAGAAAATTATTTGAGTTCTTATCCGACATTTTGTCAATTTTCGAAACATGAGTTACAAATGAACTTGTTATAATTTAACATTGTCCATGTGGTCAAATATTCTATTATATCCATAATAATATTCATGATTTATATAAAATATGTATCATATATATCCATTATATATATTTATTTATAATTGTTCATAACATTTGGAGAAAAGAAATGAAATGCACCGTTCATGGAGACGGTAAGCCGTACATACGGATGAACGGTAGTTTCATTTATATTTCATAGTTAATGAAATAAAAAACATAATGATAAATTGGTATATTATAATACAAGAATAATATCATAAATAATTTCATTAACTCTATCCTTTATATGATCCATGTATGTCGTGAATGAGTCATATCACTTTGAGGGGGCGGTAATCCACACTTTCTCAAATAAAATTATTGTATTTACACATTGTGGAAAACCATATAAGTATTATAAAAATAAAAAATAAAGAAAACTAAAAACAATATAAATGTAATATATATCACATATCAATACAGTTCTATATTTATGGACACCACAATAGGTGGTAGGAGAATATTGAAGAATCCTCGTTTCGTGGGGCGTTAGTTTGTCGTCGATAGAAACAGTATTTTCTTTACCCATTAGATGGAGGTGTGTATATGTGTAGTTATAATACATATCATAACAACAACATTTTATATTTAGGATACTGGTGTTGTTATAATATAAAGTAATAAAAAGAGTTAGGGTATGGAGAAGTAATATAAAATAAAAGAACATAAGAGAAGACATTACCTAAAAATTGGGTATCTCCCTTTGGTTTCAACCAAATGGTTTAATTGAATTTCCTTATGCCTAGGGAAAGGATTCTAAGAGGAGTAAAGGGATGTATAGAGATTAATTAGGCATATTTTTGATGAGACAAAAGGCTTGAGAAGTGTGTGGAATGGGTTATAAGTGAGGTCTTTTTATAAGGTTGAGGAGGGGCTCTTTAGGAATGTTTAAAAATAATATTTTATTATATAATGATTTTCTATTTATAAAGGTCCAAAATTTATTAAAGTATAAGATAAGTTGACTCATGTATGATATAAAATTATCTAATAATAATTAGATAGTATTTGGATTTTTTAATCATTATAATATTATTTATTTAAATCATTCATTAATGAGGTAATCACTTCATCATTGTTGTGTCATAAATATTTTTATTTATTTGATATATCAAAATTAAAAAAATATCTTGACGTAAGAAATATTTTTATCTTTCAAATGAATATTTATAGTTGAAGAGATTACTCATAAAACCCCATGTAAGAATTTATTTAAAAAAAGTTATATGTTTAAGTCATTTTTTCTTTACTTTAAATTAATTAATATAAATTATCATCATCACTCCCAAGTGGCTCCATGGGTTCCTAAATTAGACCCATGGATGTCCATGGTTGGAAATGTATTATCCAATAGTATTAAGACATAATTTAAGAAAACTTAATATTATTATTATAATTTTTTGTTACCCTTATTTACCAGATTACCCTTTAACCATGGTAAATAAAATCTTTACAGAGGTAAATTTTCATAATGTATAAAAATAAAAGTTTACTATTTACAAAATTTGGGAAAGAAGATTCCAAATATGGAATCCATTTTTTCAAATTCAAACCACATAAGTGGCAGAAATTAATTAAAAATTAATTCCCACTGTCAAAAAGAAAAGAGTGTATTTAAGAAATAATAACTATCAAACAATTGACAAATATTTATAACCAATTTCAAAGTGAAATAACTTCCAATGACAGAAATTGGAAAAAATATTAAAAACATAATATAATTACACTTTAAAACCAATTAAACATATAATATAACCATGTAGTTAAATTGTATTAAAAGACTGGTTTGAATTGAAATACTGTATTTTACACTATTTATTAAAATAATGAATTGTTTCAGAAAAATAAAAAAAATTTACCCAAAGTAAATTTTGATGACCTTATTCAAAAGAAGACTTATATTTTTTCATATAGAACATATAAAAGTGACCAAAACTATATTTAACAAGGGTTCAAAATCAAAAGGTGGTAAATCGACCCCTTAATGAATATTAATGTATTTAAGCTTAAAATCAGATTCTTTCTTATTTTAAGCCTCTAAAATTTATTTGATAAATGTAAAAACATTTAAGAAACATATTTAATCATAATATGGTTTTTTTTGTTCATTCTTCCCAATAAAATGGCTAAGCGTTAACTACCATATAAAATAATAATATTATATTAATATTTTTTTGTATAACTCAATGTTGTGTGCAACATATGTTTTCAATGAAACCTTTTGTTGTGTATCACGTATTCCATCAAACAGAGCATCCCCTTTAAGTTAAAATTAATATTTAATTCAAAAACTTTAATAAATATAAAAAAAATTTATTCTTTATTTACCTAATATGTTTCAATAACTATCTAAGTTGTACTAATGACATATTTAATGTCTACAGAGGGGATGAGGAACAATTTATCATGTGATATGTATATTATTGCTTCCAACCTGATCCAGAAGACATAATGTCGCAAACTGGATACATCTTTATTTTGATATGATGTTTTGTGATCTAGAAGAGATCAAAATAGGATGAGGTCACATATTCCACAGTAGAGTCCAAGTATATTGTGGCTTCTGAGGAAGATATGGATGCAATATTTATGTGAACATATCACTCTAAAAATATCCATGGTCACATCAGAGGATGAATCATATAATTTTTAAGTATTACATCATGTTGTATTCTGTTAGAGAGGTGAGGTAGTAGTGGGGAGTATTTATAGAGAAGATAACCTGAAAGAATCCTTGACTAGATCCTTGTCTCATCATAAATATGATTATCATGTTAGGTCTAGTGGATTTAAAGTCAAATAATGTTATATCTATTCCAATTGAGAGTTTTCTATAGTAGGATTCTTAAGACCAACTGATTTTATATTGATTACATATATATTCAATGTGCTGAATATTTATTAAACATCTTATTATAAAAAGTTCATTATTCTACAAGAATATTATGAAACAATGTCCTAGAGTATTTTTCACCATGATATGTCAATAGAAGATCATAGTTATGATGATAACACTGACGTTCTATAACAATATTCCTAATATTTTTCTTTGTTGTAATGAAACGCTATTATGGGACACATATTATTTAGAGCATCGAGTGAGATTAATCCTAAGCAGATGAGGCTCCTTCTCATGAATTTTTCACTTGGTAATCTCTATGTTAATATATTATGAGAACATACTCGCTAGTGTGAATTATTTATGTTTTAGTTTCCTTGAATATTCATATCTAAAAGCATCATTAATGGTCCTTAAATTTTAATATTATCATTGATAAATTTCAGGACTCACGTTCATAGTTTTTTTTAAAAAACAATCATGCAATATGTTTGTAGGAATTAGGGTACGCCAGGTGAATCAAAATTATCATTTCATTAATAGATAATTGTTTGAATGATTGGTCTCTTATAACTTTATGGGAGATTATAATGTGTCCCTTTAATTTTAATATAACCATTTCCTAAATTCCATGTGTATAGTGTGTCGATGTGTTCACTTCATATAGTAAAATAATGATGTGTCGAGAAAACAGGTTGATGAAACCATCATGAAACCTACACGATGATATATTTTGAAAAGAGATTATATTACCCATTGAACATTCATATATTGTTTTCATCATTGAGACATTAAGTTATTTATCTTGTGTAACTTGAAAAATTTATAGCTACTAATCTTAGACATTAACCAATCCTACCTAATGCCATCGAGAATGAATCATAGAGGGTAAAAAAATAAGTATTTTTGTTTATCAAAGTTAAATTATATTTTAATTTAATTGCTATAATAAATATTATCCATTTGATCATGGAATAATTTTATCCATGTTTTATTGATCGCATAATCTAAATAAATATTTATTCAGTAACAATTGAATGATAATTTATTTATTTATTTATTTATATTATTTAATAAATATTTACTCATCAGTATGTGAATGAAATATTTATTTATGAATAAATTATTTATTAATGTATTGAACAAATACCAATGAGTTTTAATGAACCAGGACCATGAATGGTGATAAATAATTATTTACAAGCCAGTAAATATTGTTTTTTCAATTTGAGAATATTGGTTCAAACCAAAAAATATTAATTATAATGTTATTATGTTGAGAGGGATTTAATTAAAGGTTAAATATTATTTAATTTCCTATGTGAAGATAAATTATTATTTTAGCCTAATCCCTTGTCCTATAAATAAACTGTTACATATATTGCATATGGAATAAAAAATCATTATAAAAAGAGGGGATTTTAGTGCGTAGAAAAATAAATTTTGGCTCTTCCATATCCTTCCATCTCAATAATTAGAAACACAATAATTTTTTTCCACATGACCGAAAAATGACAGATCAAGAATGAAGAAATCAAGATATTTTATTCAACATGGTAGAACTCCGAGATCAAGTGGTGTTTATTGGAAACCATTGGACCATTTGTGGATAACCACTAGAGATATTCTATACTTGGATCCTCATAACACAATGAAAGAAATCCAAAAGGAACCATTCATATGATCATCCTTTATCAACGAAGAATAGTCCTAATATGTGGTATTAGTTTCTTTATGTGGTATATAAATGATTATAAATTTTATATTCTAAATACTCACACATTGTAGTAGGAAACAATTATTAAAATAAATCATAATATATCACCCACTACCACACACATCTTTTGATCCCAAAACAAAAAAGTAACACCATAGACTACAATATAACATGTGAATACCACATCATAAACTATTTCAAAAATGCGCCTTTATTAAAGAAATTACTTAAATTTAAAATATTTTAATTTTAAATTGAAAAACTAATATAATTTTTTTATTCATAAAGTTAAAATTATATTAGTATGAATTTTTATCTTATTGAAAAAATGTAGGTTTTTAGTGAGAAGTTATCGTTTTCATGAATTATATAATTTTTATGACATTACAATTTCATAATAATGACATATAAGATCAAAATACCTTATAAGTAATAAAATATGAATATATAGAATTAAATTATCATTTTCAAAATATTTAATATACATAGAAGTCTATGGTATTAATTTTTTGAATGAATTGAAATTTTATATCAATTTAAATTTTTTCTGTGGTATTTTCGTGATTCAATTATTATCAAGGGGTTGGATTTTTCATTTAATTGAAAGTCAAAAAAATTATTTCTTTAATTATGAAAAAAAAATTAACAAAAAATTATAACCAATTTTCTTACCATTTATATAAATATAATGATTACAAATGTTATTTCTTTCGAAGTGGGTTTTATGCAATTAAGAATATTTATTTTAAAAATAATCTTTTACACCATTATAAATTTTATTTTATAAAATGATATTAAAATATGAAATTATATATAAAATATTATGTTATGTTGTCTATATTATCATTTTTTTTTAAATTAATTAGTAACAGTACAAAATATTTAACATGGAAAAGGTTAAAGTGGAAAATTGAGTTTAATCTGTGTAAAAGTCATTAAAATTTTAACAGACACTCCTAGGATCGAATTTTTAATATGTTAATAAACCTATAAAATTTTCCCATAAACCATTTCCCATTTTTTCCATTTACCCTTGAATAGTTCCATGGAACTATTGGAAAAAGTAATAGTGTTCCCAAAAATACCCTTCAATTACTTATAAAAGGGGACCATATTTACAACTTAAAGAAACACCTATAATTAGAATTTATTCTTCAACATCAACCATTTATGAATCTCTAGAACCGTATCCCATTAAACAATTCTCTATTTCCCATAATAGTTATCATATGCCCTCAAAATTCCTTGAGACTTATAAGAAAATATCTACTTTTTGACATGAATTTTATCAAAGAAATAGTGTTCTTGTCAATTATATTAGTTAAAATTTAATTTATTCAAAATAATATAATTATTTAAAAATCATTTATATAATCTAATTATTCTATATTATGGTTATTTTCTTTATTTGTTCATATACCGCATATGTTAATAAAAACAAAACTATTGTTTGTACATTGTATGGACTACCACTTCCACTGTGATACATGATTTATTTCACTTCCCTTCTTTAAAAATATTATTATCAGGATGGTTTTAAAGGATAAATATTATATTTATGATCTCATTAGTCTTTTAATTTGAATAATTTATCAACCCATTAATTATATTACCAATAAACAATCATATTCATCTTAATTTTATTAAATGATTATACTAAGAAGATACTCTTTTATTCAAATTTTGTCGTGTATTCAATTAAATCACATATTATTATAGTTATTTATATTTATGATATATCACACTAATTAAAAAATAATAATATATTTATACTCTATTATATTTATATTAATAAAAAATATCTCATAAATATCCACTAATCATGGATGGTTCTTGTTTGGGACAATTTAACCACGTAGATGAAAAATAATTAAAATTTAGATGATTGATGATAATGAGAACATATTTAATAGTATAATATGATATTTACTTGTAAATAATTTTTTTTGAGATATTATATCTATATATAGTTTATATACTATTGAAATATCCTTCATTCGTCAAAATGCACAAAAAATTCTTTTTATAGATTTTATCTTCAAGGATAATGTATAAAATACAAATAAATGGATTTTAAACATCATAAATTATTATAAATAATCTATATCAATAAAAAATGTGACTTATTAATAAAACATTAACTAATAATAATGATTTTTAACACTACTATTATGAAACTCATACTATTTTCAATGTTATAAATACCGATATTTAAAATCAATGGAATTAATATTGACAATAACTATTTAGAAAGTATATGAATGAATATAGGAATTATTATATGTATACATTATGTTATTAATATAAATATATATGTTTATGATACATAATTATAATTTACAATGGTGGAATTCATGACAATTGGTAAGGGGTTTCTATCAAAAATTCCTCTCCCCGAGACATATATTGTATTTCACACCTAATATTCATTATGCGGTGTGTTAATTTCTATTTGGGATGTTATATAATAAAAAAATTATTAATGGTATTTAAAGATCATGTTTATGTTATCCTTTTTAATAGGTTATTTATTAAATGATTAAACAATTATATATGGGATTTTTCTATCTCAATTTATATTCTAATGGACGCATATTGTAATAACAATATATTTTTTATGTGGTACATAAATTTATATGGAATAATTTTTCAATGTTAATAATTAAATTTAAGTCATTTAAAAGACTAAATTTTTATCCATATTAAAAATTACTTTGAATCATGTTCTAATTTTTCCATGGTGTAAAAATCATCATATGTTCTAGTAAGGTAAAAGTGTCTATAATTTCATAGAAAATAAATCCATGTCTAGATAATGGAATGTGAATGTGGTTATGGAATTGATTCACCATGTGGTAATAATGTAGAAAAATATTGATTAAGAATTCAATCAATCACCAATATGATGCAAGATTATGGGGCCTAAGAATACACACTTAGGGAGACACTATCAATGGATATGTGTTGGAATATTCACACACCCTTGATAAACCATGATGATGGAATTTTACTACTATTGAAACAGACTCATAAAAATGATCCCTATTGAATCCAACTACTATATTAAATGAATAACCAAACACATTTTATATACCCTATCCACTATAATTAATTAATTGGGGTACAAAATATTGCATTAATGACACCCAAAACATCCAATTATATATAGAGATATCCTATACGAAATACACATTATTCTATTGTATGGGAAATTATTTGAAAAATGTTTATACCAATATATGGATATCCATGTTTGGTTCAACATTTGGTTCCACATGGAATGCTAAGAAAAGTATTGAACACACAAATGGTGATTTAATTTTACTTAAATAGTTGGTGGGTGGGGCCCATCCTTATATACCCCTTGATAAATTGATATTTCTCATGAGACAAATTTTTTTCTATTTTGGTGTATTCATATTCCCATAAAAAGATAATTCCTTGATTGTGGTCACGATGTCATGTAAATTGTCATAGAATAAAGAATTTATAACATGTTCTTTATGGTATTCATTATGCATTCCCTCAGTTTGAGATCAATGATTATTTTTTTATAAATGGTTTCATTTATTTTCATTTGTATAAAATTCACTCAATTTTAGTTGATTATTGATTCATTTTTTTCTTTTATTTGTTCCATATAACTTATTATATGTATATTTTATGTAAGTATCCATTTTATGTTAATCCTTATTTAGAATATGTGATAACCCATATTTTTCATCCATTCCCAAGGAAAACTACAGGAAGACTAGGAGTATTTTTTAGGGATATTATGGAAGGGATAATAATCTACTAATAATACATTCATGTTGTATCTTATGTCTTTTCAGGTTAATGTATGTGTGTATCTAGTATTCCAAGACTAATAAATTTATCTATCATTAAGGAACTCATTAAATGCTTACCTATAATGTAATATAAATATCAGATCAATGTTTCTATAGTTTAGTATGATAGATTCTAATTTTTAATGATCGAGGTTTGATTGTTAATGTCATCCTTTGTTTTCATGGATCTATTTCTTCGAGTTGTTGTGAAGTAAGATATTTTTTGTGCTTATGTATCCATATAAGTAAAATTCTTGATTTCTTGTATGTGGTAAGTTTGATTAGCGTCTTGAGGCCTATGCTTGATTACATCCATTTGGTGTGCATGTGTACCTCCATGAGACCTATGCTTGATTACTTTCATGTGGTGTTCCTTTCTAGACTTGTGAGACACATACATATTATTGATCACTTAAAAATATGTTCTTTATGTGATATTGTTAGAAATTACTCTTAAATACATTACTTTAGAATATTTTTTTAGATGCGTGGTTCTATTTTTATAATATTTAGTGTGAATGTGGTGCCTTGTGATTTCATGAAAACACATTAAATTTCCATAAATGTGGGTTTGGTTATCCATGTAGAGGTATGTTCATAGATTATGGGATGGTTTAATGATAACCATTGTGGATTACTCTAAATCATTTCTATTAGATGAACATGGCCAGATTATATTTAATAGAGAGTGTTGTAATCCTTATATATGGATGTGCAATGATTACTTATTAGGTGATCGATTTGAGGGTATCTATATTACATCAATATGGATGTACACAAATTACCAGTTTGATGATTTCATCTTCCAAATACAAAACATTTCATCTAAATAGTTTTGATACTGATATATCCAATGTTCAAGACATGGAATATGTGATTAATTATTAATTATCATATTATATTATTTTCTGTTTCTTCTGTAGTATAGCATTATTTAATGACTTATTAAATATTCTTATCAGATTTTCATATGCTTAATTTATTGTTATGTATGGAACCAAATTTGTGATGTCTTTTTGTGTTATACACACACTCTTATTAGGTGGCTATAAAACTTGGGTACTTGAGTAGGTCACAACTATTGTAGTTATATGTTGGGTTATGTCCCAAGTTGATCATCCAGTGGGATATATTTCAATGAGTTCGAAGATTGGGAAGTGGTGAGGCATGAAGTTACCTAGCCTCTATATTCTTTTTTATTTTATTTACTTGTGTACATGATCAACCCAATGGGTGATTGATTGTGGAATTTTTTTTATGATTCAAGTTTTTATGTACTGAAATATCTAATTTATGTAGACGACTTGTTTATTAATCCACATACTCAAATTATTCATGTTATTTATAATGTTTGGTTATTTATATTATTCATTACACTAAGATTTAGGGTATAGTATTCTCATGGTTACCAAAGACCCTTTCTACAAGTCAGAACCATCTCACATATGGAGAGGCATGAAAGAGTTCATGTGGAACAACATTATGGACCTCAAAATTTGGTTCAGGGTGTTATAGATACTACACTTAAGAATAGTCATTATCCTAGTTCACCCTTCCAGTTTCCTAAATGATGTAATAATTATAATAAGTTAAAACGTCTCTAATTTTAGAGTAAAACATGGTATTTCGTTAATTTATCCCATTATTGACCTTACATTCCCAAGAAATGTTATGCAGATATAGTTAAGTGGACTTTTAAAAATTTTAATATTGGAAACAATATTTTTAATTTTAGCCATGTTTTATTATTCTTCTATTTCAAATATCGTTAGTGTAACATCCCAAGATTTTTAAAATATGTTTTTATATGTTTTTTGAATGATATTTAAAAACAGTATTTAAAACCAAGTGTTTTAATAAATATTGTTTTACTTTGTTTGAATGTGTATTTTAGAATAACTATGTTTATTTTTTTTTGGAAAAATAGAATTTATTTTTTAAGGTTATTAAATAGAATAATAATAATTATAAATAATGGTGAAACTATTTTTTTATAATTTTTTTTTAATTTTAATATAATTTATAAATATATGAAAATATATAATGTTTTATGATATTTATGAAACATAAATGTATATAATTATTTTAATACAAAAAACAAACTTTTATATATGTGTTTAAAAAAAATATGTAACTTGATTGATTGATTTATTTAATATATATATATATATATGAACAAAAATTATATACATATATATATATATATACAAAAAAAGGAATTTAAATAATAACACAAAAAGGACAAAATATGATATTTTCTATAACTATATATAATTATTTTGTATATAAAAACATGATATAATATATTTATGTGTGTATATTTATAAATATGATTATCACTTTAATTAATATATATATATTTGTTCTGTTTCATTATTTTTTTAAAACACTATATATATTAAAAAACGCTACAATGATACAAATATTATAAATAATAATTTAATAATATACAAAAAACTATTACTAATGTTTGTTTTCTTTTAAAAATGATATGACTTGTAGCTAAAAAAATATTAAATGAAAAAAAGTAAAATTCAACCATGGAAAAATGAAAAAGAAAATATATAATAATATATATTTTCAATGATGACTTTGATAAAAGTGCGATAATAGACAAATGTAGAGTAACATGTAGATGTGAGGAAAGGTAGAAAACGTGGGAGGTATAAAATATTTGACATTAAAAAAATGCACAAAGTAATGTTAACAAAAATATATAACAATAAGTATTGATATGACATGGAATAAAATTATAATAATATAATATTAACATTTGTTTTAAAAATTAAAAAATTAAAAATACATTTTACAAATTAGGATAATTATTATATTGATAATACATTTTTAGTTATCAATGTAATTTATAAGAAAATAATATGAAATATACAAATATATGTTTTATAAATGAATTTAATATTAATAACTTTTACTTTTTAAAAGTATTTATAAAATAATCTAATAGATTAATAATTTTGCTAACTTTTGACTTTTTTTAAGTTATTGATAATATAATATATGATAATAAATAGAGTAGGAATATAATGAAATAAAAAAAATAATATAATAGTAACAATATTATAATTGTAATAAAACAATAAATCGGATAAAAAATGGGAGTTTCCCATAATAGGGTTTTGGGGGAGTCTACATTTGAGAGTGTGCGTTGCACATGAGGGAGGCTTCAAGCAGGTCTGGAAATGGTGATCTAGGGATCGTGCCACTAGGGGGGACCTCGAGGGAGTCTCGGTCGCAGTTTCATGGGGCACTGTCCAGGTCAAGCAGAGGTCTATGTGATCACACCAGGGCCAGAGTCAAAGTTAGGGTGGTGGTCTGGGATGAGAAGATGGAGCACCGGTGAGGAGTCTATTCACCTTTGGGGTTTCTAAATCCAATTGAAAAAAACCCATATCCGAAGGGTTTTTGGTTTTCTTCAACCTAAACTGGTAGGTTTTTAGGCGTTCAAATCTTCCTCCTACATAGTGTGCCAATTTCAAACCTGTACCCATTATCATATAATTTCATTGTCAGCATTGGCTATTGATGACCTTTTGTTAATGAAATTTTTTCCCTTTTATTTTGGTTAGTGAATATATTCCTATGTGTAATTTTATATTGTTGCTGTCCCCATTATGTGCTTCTCTTTTGGAATTTGAACATTGCAATTTTTCTTGTTCCGTAACTGTCAATCACCATGAAATTTTATATCTATTTTTTTGATGTTTGAAACTATACACATATCTTCTTTTATATGTTCTGATAATGGATATAAAGGGCCTTACCCCATTGTGTAATTGGAAATGTGGGGGGGGGACCATATTTGCAGCCCTGTGAGTGTGTTAAAGACAACATAAGTGGATCAATGTTTTTGAAATCATGTAACGGTTTATTATACATTTTCTTTCTTTCTCAAAATTGAATATACATGTTGTATATGTTGGTATATAAATTATACACACACCCATATAGTTTTAATCAACCTGGTTTTTAATTCTACCAAGTGTTGATTTGCAATGATATTTTAAGATGTAAGGGAAAATATAATTTTTTTTCAAATATCTATTTTTCAAAAATTTATTCATGCAATAGAAATGGGTTCCTTCACTTTTTCTATTGAAAATCATATAAGGAGATTATATGTTTTATTTAATGTTAAGTTTTAATTTAAGTTTGTATAAGGGTTATTTTAATTTATAATTATTTTCTCTTACACACTTTGTGTATATTCGGACATATACACATAATTCAATATATTTCTATTTTATGTTATTAAATATGATTTAAAATCTTTAAATAAAGTTTTGAATGAGAATAAATTTTTGGGTACAAATGGATTTTTATTATTATTCTAATCTTTAGTTTTTATGTATGTATGTCCATGAATTTATGTACTTTAAACCTAACATGAGTTTTGGTTTTCAATCCAGTGATATTAACAATTAAATAATGTTGTGGAGTATTCATTAAATGTAGGGGTTAAATATTTGTCTCGAACATTTATTTATTTTACGATTTAATGTTTTATAAGGAAATGTTTTTTATTTATTTATACTCTTTATTTTTCTAGTTCTCATAAGGGAGTTCATCTCCTTAAAATATGAATTATTTTATGATGCTAAGGATTTGATATTATTAAACAAATTAAATTTATTTTAAGATGTTAATATATATATATATATTACTTTAGTTTTCAGAATATATAAAGTAATGGTGCACTAAAAATTATTTAGATTAAAGAGGTTTATTTATTTATACTATTTATATCCCTTATTTTCTGGTTCTGCATACGAGGAGAATCATTTATTTGCAAACATATATTTTTTTAAGATGTATTTAGGTTATAATTAATCAATTTATGTTTTTAAAATTTAAATCCAAGACAAATATATATATATATATATAAGTGCATAATATAGGTGTGCGGTCACAAGATTTTCATCACCATACAAATAGATTTATACAAGAATTTGATTGTAAACTCGACGACTATTTGTGTTGAATAAATGTAAGTGGTTGTGTCATGTGAATATTATATATATATGGTTATATGTATGCACTGATAATATTTAACCATAACTTGAATTAAATTGTCCTAAAACATACTTTGGTTGTTAAAGTATGATTATGACATGTTTAATTAAATTATCATGAATGAAAACATTACATAAAACAATTGTTGCACTGCAAATCAATTGGCCTTATATTCTATGGAGCATAAGGCATGGCCATTTATTAAGACATGACTGTTTATCAGCGCATGCTTATGTGTAAATGAAATCTATCATAATTTAAAATTAGTCTTTTTAAATAATAAATATTCATTTCCATAAATCAAGGATTTTGAAAATTAAGGAACTATAATTTTATGTGGTACCCCCATCCATTCATTACTTGCATGTTTTAAATTCATATCACATGTGCAAATAATTTTTACTAGTTTATGCATGTCATTTTGAAAATTATTTTTTAAACAATAACTGACTTATTATGATTTAGTCCAATGTCATTTCCATTTATCATCACATGATTTGAGCATAAATAATACCTATATAAAGTTATAAACACGCAATATAGTGCATTTAAAGTTTATGGAAGATTTTTAAAGTTATTAATTTATATGATAAATCGAATTATTTATTATTCATCACTTGTGATAATGAATTAAGAATTTAATTATTCAAGATGGTATGAGACACCCCAAATAATGAACATGAAATATATTATTTGGAGTGGTATGGGACACCCAAAATAAAAGACATGGAATTAGTTATTCAAAGTGGTACGGGACACTTTGGATACATGGACTTATTAAACATATAAGGAATGTATTGGAATTGTATGTTCTGGGTAGGGGACCAGTGAAAGTAAGTCCTCTGGGTTGGAGTCCGGTTACAGATGCTCTCCGGGTTGGAGTCCGGTTACAGATGCTCTCTAGGATGGAGTCCTGTTACAGAGGCTCTCCAAGATAGGGTCCATTTACAGTTAGCCACTAGGTCTCAGCAGAAGGACTTGAAACAGAAATTAAAGTCTGGCATTATACATTTCTCATTATGTGTATGAAAATAAATTAACAAAATGGATATTTGACTAGTATAATATCCATGGTTAAGAGCCAGTAATTATGAGTATTAGAAAAGTAAAAGCCTATGGAATGACATATGTTCAGTACTCAGAGTTTTAGTATTCGATGTATGATAATGAATTTATTACCTTTATGCTTAAATCTGAGTATTCATTACTCCTAGTTGTTTAATTTGTGCTCTAATATGCATAATTCATACATGTTTAGAATTTTTTTTTTTATTACTCCAAATGAGAATTCCTATAATTAAATCATGTATCCTTGTAATTCTTTTTGCATATTTTTAATTGATCACTTTTACGATATGTTACATGTGTTACAGATTTTCTTTAAGAGAAATGTTTTATGGAAGGTTTTAAACACCATTTTCAAAAGTTATATTGGTTTATTTTAAAACCCCTTACTGGGCATTCATATGCCCACCCTACGTTTTTATCTATATTTTTCAGGTATCATTTTTACTGAAGAAGTATGATAGAAGTGGATAGTATCCCTGAACCTGAATCGAATTAGATCCTCTATATTGGACATTATGTGTAATTTATCAGTGCATGTTTTTGTTTAAAGTCACACATCATGTTCACAGGCACCAACCCCTGGAATTTTGGGAGTCGGGTCTTGATAGTTGGTATTATAGGATTTCGTTCAGAAAACTTTAGAAAACCAGAATTGAACATCGAAAAATTTATTTTAGCATAACTAATTAAGATGTTTTCTTTAAGAAAATACTAGTTTTATGTCTCTTCAAAGAAAAAAGATAAAATTAGAACAACACTGAAAACTTGGTTATGTGTAACTAAGTAGTAGTTTCCTTAAATTTTCATATGGTTGATGCATCACACATTCTGTCTCTCATAATGGAGATAATAGAAACTATAGTGACCAAGTCATGTTCAGGGGGTTACAAGACTTTTTAAGACCTTTAGTTGTCTTGTAAACAAATCTATCAGGTGTCGAACCACCCAAAAATCCTCCATCTTTACCCAAGAAGCAATCTGGCCTATTACGATATTGCATTTATGTAACACCCCAAGCTTCTACGGTACGTTTCCCTTCGAATAATGTGATAGCGTGTGTTGTACGCAACACCGAGTTCTAACACACCATAACTAATCAAACTAGCCGTTATGAATAGTAATACCTACTTTTTGAAATTATATATATTTTATATTTGAAAATGGACTTCATTTTTGGATTCGGAATATCGAATTTAGCCTAGGGTGAAATTTTGGTACATTTCGGATAACTTTCATATTTTGATGAATAGTGAAAATTACTAAATTTTAATTAAAAACAACTTTTTTAATCAAATTAATTACTAGTGATAAATTATGAATTTGAGTGGTTTTAAAGTATATTTAGAATATATTTTTACCATTTAATATAATTTTGGTCATTGGACATAATTTTACAATTAAACCGAACATAAACAAGTGTCAATCTTTTGATAGTTATTATCTCTTAAAAACACGCTTTTTGTTTTAACAGCGGGAATTAATTTTAAATTAATTTCTGCCACTTCTGTGTTTTGAATTTAGGAAAATGGATTCCATATTTGGAATCAGGATGTTCAAATTGTGTAAATAGGTAACTTTTATTTTTAGACATTTTGAATAGTTACTGTGGTAAATATTTTATTTACCATGGTTAAAGGGTAAATCCGGTAAATAAGGGTTAAAAAATAATATTATAATAATACAAAATTACCCTAAAACGTGTCCTAACCTTATTGGTGGACACATACCCGACCATGGGCATCCTTGGGCAATTTGGGGACCCCTTGGAGCCACTTGTATGTGGTAGGGACACTTTATATTAATAAAGTTAAAATAAAAATAAAAATGGCATAAGCTTACATCTTTTAGAAGAACAATTTTTACATAGGGTTATACATGTTGGATTTTCGATTATAAATATTCATTAGAAAGCTAAAACGATTTCCTACATAATGCTATTTTACTTATAATTTTTAGACATTAAATAATTTATTTTATTTATGACACAATGATGATGCAGTAATTACTATAATAGTGAAAAATTAAAATAAGTGATATTATAAATACCCAAATAAATATAATATGAAACTTTTAATGAATTAAACTAATTTTCTAGGATAATATGATATATTAGGATTGATTTAATTGAATTTGTTCGAAGTAATAAATCTGTTATGAGTTTCAAAAAAAACAACTAATGAATAGTGTCAAAATTGACATAAAAGAATTCTTAAAACAAATATTATATTATTAATTGATATTAAATTCCTAAAAATCTAAGGTTCGGCCAAGAGACTTATATCATGATAGTTTAATCATTAATGGACCACTTGGGGGTCTCTTGGATGTATATAGTATGTTTATTAACCATAATATATAAAATACAAAGAGACATTGTAAAAGTGAAACTAATTAACTTAGAGTTAATACTTAAAGATAAGGTTAATATAAGTACCCAAACCTGTCTAAATTCTATTGGATGAGTTTCTTTCGATCTATCCCCACCTCATCATTTGAATAGTCAACTTTGGAGCCTTTAGAAACCGAATATGAATTTATTATAAATTAATATTTCTAGCTTTTCCAAAGGTGCCCCTCACCCCTCTTATAAAAGGGCACTCCTCCTTCTCATTTCTTCACACCTTCAAAGCCTTTTGGTTCGGCAAAACTCTGCCCAAATACTCTCCCAACATCCCTCAATACAACCTAGAGGACTTAGTTTGATCAGAAAGCCAACCTAAGGAGCCCTTTTGATCAAATCAAAAGGAAGAACCCGAAGAAGAGGTAATGATTTCACCACCCTTTTCTAAGTTCATTTCTTCTTCCACTTCTTCTTCCTTTGTTCTTACCATTCTGAAATAATAACTCCAGTATCTCACATATACTGTGATGTTATTATAAATATGGTACAATCATATTCAGTATTCTATCCACCCTTTGAATAACATGTCACCATACGTGCGTACGTACGGCTTACGGTCTCCACGTCGTGGTGTAATTGTTATTCAATATAATATTATTTGGATGGGTATAATAATGATGTGTAACTCATGTAAATAATAAATATAACATGTTAATGATTCTGTATATATGATATACCATCCATTTATATATTATTTTAATATCAAAAGAATGATATTGTCGCTCGTGCGTACGTACGGACTACCGTCTCCACGAACGCGATGAGATTCATTCTCCATCGTAACCATTAAAGCGTAATTATCATTTTATGATTTAAAAATGATGTTTAAGGACTTGATATCATTCTGGATATGAATAATATACAACCTATCCTTTACAAACATGTCTTACGTAACAAAACATATGAAAGAAAACAAGTAAGTTAACACCCGAAACAACGATAATACTAAGATATTATTATCAAATCAATATTAAAAGATCATATATGATATCATATTAATGTATATGATTCTTGTATAATTTAATAACAATTATTTCACCATTATACAGGAGGTTAACCTACCACAACCAAGGAAAAGTACAAGGTAAGGGTTTACTTTACAACCTCTTCATTATCCAAGGTTGTTTATACGTAATAATCTACTGGGATCTCTTTATCATCCACATCCATGTTTCTTAAAAATGCATTTCAAAACATTTTTACTATTTACTAGAATATGAGTTAAGGTCATTTATACCCTTTTTGACTTTTATAAGTGGTTTATAAAGGAATCTTTCGGTCGTTTTCAAAACAAGGTCCTTTTTAACCTTTTCGACAGAATTAAGGTAATAATGTTTTTTTTAACTTATACGGCGGGTGCGGCTATTTTCCGCCGTTATAAAATCTTCAAAGTTTCCCTTACAAGCTTATAAGAATATTTTCAAAGAAAATGTTTTATTTTATATGGATCTTAAATTATGTCAAAATAAAAGGATATATTTCTTTAAAAAGAATTTTGATTTCATCTATGTCAACATCCTTTGATGGATTTTAAGATTATTTGAAGTTGATTTATTATGATACAAAACTTCTATATTGTATTGAAGGTTTTGTGATATGTTTGACTATGGATGTGCTATTTTTATACCATTCATATTTTATGGTGAAATTATTGACATTTCGTATGCTAGTTTTAATACGAATGTTTATGTTATGTTTAAACCTTTTCATATGGGAATGCATTGGACTTAATATGTGACGGGTGGAGCCCGCTATAGCTCCTCGATGCATCGGTAGGTCTCATGAGACAAACTAGTGTCTTGGCACAAGGCCTTGACAAAATCTTATTTGTAGTCTTGGCACGAGGCCTTGGATATGTGGTTATGATAGTCTGGCATTATGCATTCCAACATTATGAAAGTGGTTATTGATATTGCATGTGATTATTCGATTAGTAGAATATCCATGTGAATAAGTAAATGGCATTATTTCATTTTTATTTTTGCCATACTATGTTGAAGTTCAATTTTAAAAGGCTTTTGTTTTAGTAATTCATTGCCTTAAATGTTTATGCTTATTATGAATGTTCCGCTATATTGTTATCCTTACTGGGCATTTGAGCTCACCCCTTTTCTATGTTTTATTTTTCCCAGGTAGTGAAGAAGTAAGTTATGAATGACCTGCAGGGATATTATGAGGGGATTATAGTGTGGACTGTGGTAACATTATGTTGTTGTAGTAGTTTTTCATTTTAAAATGTAATATAAAACTTTATGATTATATCTAGTGTTTCCAAGGCTACTAAACCAATCGGTCTTTCGAGATTTGATCTTTCTTGTGATCATGCCAATGTTATGTAATTAATGCACCGACTCTGGGTAGCTGGGGTCGGGGCGTTACAGTTGGTATCAGAGGAAGTTTAGTACAAACCTTGGAAGCTAGATTTAGATAAACTCTGATTAGAGCACGTAGACCTAAGATGAACTTTGAAGATTAGTATAGAAGAACTTCCTAGAATTTTGGTATTGTAGAGATTTTGTGAGTTTTCCAAGCAATACATCCCTGTCTGGATACGAGCAGGTAGAGGCGGCTCTGGCACAGATGTACCTAGGGGTAAAACCCGAAAACACCGCTTTGAGCTAGACTCGAACGGGAACTGGTGCACGACAACGGGCCTTGTTGCACTCTTGGTTACGACACTCCCGGGGGATATGCTTAGGATAACTCTCATTATCTTTACAAATCATTATGAACGGTTTATGAGTATATACTTCCTCAAAGAAAAACATTTTTATGATTATGGATTATATCCATAAATAGTTCAATTTATGTTAAGTGTTTTATAAGTATGGGATTATGTATTTTGATTCATAAACTGATCTAGTTTATGCCATTGTTTAGAAATGGCGCCTAGTGGAAGAAATGGAAACCGTATCAATGCGCGCACTCCATGTAGGGATTGCCCTCCTGCTCAAGATAATTATAGTGGGGCTGGTGATGCAACTGGTGCCGATCAGCTAATCACCATACTGGGACAACTTACTCAGGTTATGAATAATAACCTTACCCGTATGGAGCACCCTGATCCGCAGCGTGGAGGATCAATGTTAGATCGATTCATGAGACAACAACCACCAACGTTCAATGGGAGTACAAATCCCTTAGTAGCTGAGCAATGGATATTTTCCCTAGAGAAAATATTTCAGGCTTTGGGGAGTAGTGAAAGGGAAAAAGTTACCATGGCAGTTTACCGCCTCACTGGAGATGCTGATCAATGGTGGTCATTGATTCAAAACATGAAGGAAGATGATGAAGTATCAAACATGGAATGGAGGGAGTTCAAAGATCTTTTTTTAGAAAAATACTTTCCTCGCGACCATCGAGCAGATATGGAAAGGCAATTTCTGAGTCTGAGACAAAAGGAGGATGATAATGTCACAAAGTATGAGGCTAACTTTACAAGGTTAGCGAGGTACGCTGGTGATTATATTCGCAACCCAAGAAGTAAGATTGATCGTTTCTTTGATGGGTTAAAACCATTTCTCCGTCGAGCATTAGTCTCACAATCCTTTTCATCGTACGAAGACATTGTCTCATGTGCTATCAAGACCGAAAAGGAATTCTCTAAGTCTTATGACTTTAAAGCAAAGCAAGAGAAGAAGAGACCTGCTGATCAATCTGGGAATGGAAATAAGGGGAAGAAGGGAAAGGTTGAATATCCATCTTGTGGTAAGTGCGGGAAGAAACACCCCGGTGCTTGCCTGAAGGGAATGGGAGTCTGTTACAAGTGTGGTGAAAAAGGCCACCAAGCTCATGATTGCAAGGGGAAGAAGGAAGCTACCAATGTTCAGTGCTACAATTGCAGGGAGATGGGGCATTATGCAAATGCATGTCCTAAGCGTCAGGAGAACTTACCTCAGAAAAGGCCAAGGGATCAAGGCCAGGCTTATGCTATCACTACTGCTGAGGTAGAAACTCCGAAAGACGTGGTGGCAGGTAATTTAATGGTTTCCTCAAGTTTAGCAAATGCAATATTTGATTCTGGATCATCGCATTGTTTCATATCTTCCCAGTTTGCTAAGAAAATTAGATATTTCCAATTTGATTTAATAAGGGAGTTGTCAGTTAAAACTCCTAAGGGAAGTATCGTTGCAACAAAGTTTTGTGAATCAGTCCCCATTAGAGCACATAAATTTTCTTTATCTGCTGATTTCATCGTCATACCTATGATTGAGTTTGATATAATCCTTGGTATGGACTGGCTTTCGGACTATGATGCGAAGATTTATTGTAAGAAGAAAGAGGTTACGATTCTCGATGATAATGATAAGGAACACCTTATTTTTAGAGCAGAATCGTCACCACCTAATTCTTATTTAGACCCACCCCCAGTAGCTCAACTTAATTCAATTATTGGGGAGGAAGAGAATGAAGTAACTATCGGTGAGGAAAGGAATGTTCAAATAGAGGGTGTACCTGTTGTGAAAGAATTTGTAGATGTATTTCCGGAAGATTTACCTGGACATCCTCCAGAACGAGAAGTTGAGTTTTCCATTGATTTGATTCCTGGATCAAGGCCTATATCGAAGACCCCTTATAGAATGGCCACTGTAGAGTTAGTCGAACTAAAGAAACAACTAGAGGAATTGAGTAATAAGGGATTTATTTTCCCTAGTGTTTCTCCATGGGGAGCCCCTGTTCTTTTTGTTAAAAAGAAAGATGGATCTATGAGGTTATGTATTGACTACAGGGAGATCAATGCTATAACGATAAAGAACAAGTATCCCCTACCTCGTATTGATGATTTATTTGACCAACTGCATGGAGCTCAATACTTTTCAAAGATTGACCTTCGATCTGGATACCATCAGTTGTGTGTGAAGAAGGAAGACATTCCGAAAACAGCATTTCGAACCAGGTACGGGCATTACGAGTTTACTGTAATGCCGTTTGGATTGACCAATGCACCCTCTGTATTCTTGGATCTGATGAATAGAGTTTTCAAGGAGTATCTCGATGAATTTGTGGTAGTATTTATTGATGATATATTGGTATACTCCAAAACCTATGAAGATCATGAAAATCACTTGCGCATTATCTTGAAGACTCTGAGGAGGCATGAATTATATGGAAAGTTTAGCAAGTGTGAATTCTGGCTTCAAGAGATTTCTTTTCTTGGACATATTGTCTCTAAAGATGGAATCTCTGTTGATCCTTATAAGACCAAGGCAATCCAAGAATGGCCAGCACCTACGAGTATAACTGAGGTACGTAGTTTTATTGGTTTGGCAGGTTATTATCGACGTTTCGTCCAGAATTTTGCCCGATTGGCAAACCCATTAACGAAGCTCACACGTAAAGGGGTTAAATTTGTTTGGACAAAAGAGTGTGAAGAATGTTTCGAAGAACTGAAGAGAAGATTAGTCAATGCTCCTATATTGACTCTACCATCGGGGAATGATGGGTTCGTTATTTATAGTGATGCATCAAAGAAAGGACTTGGCTGTGTCCTTATGCAGAATGATAGAGTTATTGCCTATGCATCACGACAGTTGAAAATTCATGAACAAAACTATCCTACTCATGATCTTGAGTTAGCAGCTGTGATCTTTGCTTTGAAGATATGGAGGCACTACCTCTATGGTGAAAAATGTGAGATTTATACTGATCACAAGAGTTTGAAGTATATTTTCTCACAAAAAGGACTCAACATGAGGAAAAGGAGATGGCTTGAATTACTCAAGGATTATGATTGTACGATACACTACCACCCGGGGAAGGCAAACAAGGTGGCAGATGCTTTGAGCAGAAAAGACCATGGAGTTTTGAACATGATGAGAATTGAAAGGGATCCAATTTTCATGGATCTAGTGAAGATGGACATGGGAATAACCAGGGAAGGTGAAACATCAATGCTTTTTCAAATGGTTGCCAAACCATCTTTACTAGAAAGGATTAAGAGTTCTCAGACCGATGATGAAGAATTTCAGAAGAAGATTAAAGCTGTGAATGATGGGAGATTGAGAGACTTTGTGTATGAAGATGGAACTTTGAAATTTGGAAAGAGACTTTGTGTTCCCAATATACCTGATCTAAAAAGGGAATTGCTGGATGATGCTCATAGTTCCAATTTCTCTATACACCCTGGGAGCACCAAAATGTATAGAGATTTGAAGGAACATTTTTGGTGGGACAACATGAAGAGGGAGATTTCTGATTTTGTATCAAGATGTATGGTTTGTCAACAAGTGAAAGCTGGAAGGCAACAGCCTGGAGGAGTCATGCAACCTCTTCCCATACCGGAGTGGAAATGGGACAATATTACGATGGACTTTGTCATGGGGCTACCAAAGACTTCTAGAAGGAACGATGCAATATGGGTTATTGTTGATCGTCTTACCAAGTCAGCACATTTTCTTGCTATAAGAGAAGATCTACCCCTGGAACGTCTAGCAAGACTATACATTAATGAAGTTGTGAGACTTCATGGTGTACCCCTATCGATTGTTTCTGATCGTGATCCCCGTTTTACTTCAAGATTCTGGAAAAGTCTTCAGAAATCCCTGGATACTGAACTTCATTTGAGCACTGCTTACCACCCTCAGACAGACGGACAATCAGAACGGACTATTCAAACCTTAGAAGACATGTTGAGATCTTGCTCACTTGATTTTCAGGGTATGTGGGATCAATATTTACCTCTGGTAGAATTTTCCTATAACAATAGCTTCCATTCGAGTATTCAGATGGCACCATATGAAGCGTTATACGGAAAGAGATGTCGTACACCAACCTGTTGGGATGACGTTGGTGAAAGAAAACTTGTAGGCCTAGAACTGGTGGAGGAAACGGTGGAAAAGGTGAAAGTAATCCAAAATCACATCAAAGCAGCTCAAAGTAGGCAGAAGAGCTATGCCGATAATCGAAGGAAGGATTTGGAATTTCAAGTCGGTGATCATGTTTTCCTGAAGGTATCTCCATGGAAGGGAGTCATACGTTTTGGTAAGAAAGGTAAATTGAGTCCCAGGTACATCGGACCTTTCGAAATTCTAGAACGAATTGGGGCTGTAGCTTACCGATTGGCAATGCCGCCAAGTCTCTCCAAAGTTCACGATGTGTTCCACGTATCTCTGTTGAGAAAATACATGCCTGACCCAACGCACGTACTCACCTATGAGGAATTAGAACTGGAACCGGATCTGTCTTATTGTGAAGAGCCCGTCAGGATTCTTGATACAAGAGAACAAGTACTGAGAAACCGGACGACGCGTCTGGTAAAAGTTTTGTGGAGAAATCATAAGATGGAAGAGGCAACGTGGGAACCCGAGGAACTTATGATGAAGAACCACCTGAGTCTTTTTATGCAGTAATACCCTAGAAATTGCGAGGACGCAATTATTTGAAGTAGGGGAGAATGTAACACCCCAAGCTTCTACGGTACGTTTCCCTTCGAATAATGTGATAGCGTGTGTTGTACGCAACACCGAGTTCTAACACACCATAACTAATCAAACTAGCCGTTATGAATAGTAATACCTACTTTTTGAAATTATATATATTTTATATTTGAAAATGGACTTCATTTTTGGATTCGGAATATCGAATTTAGCCTAGGGTGAAATTTTGGTACATTTCGGATAACTTTCATATTTTGATGAATAGTGAAAATTACTAAATTTTAATTAAAAACAACTTTTTTAATCAAATTAATTACTAGTGATAAATTATGAATTTGAGTGGTTTTAAAGTATATTTAGAATATATTTTTACGATTTAATATAATTTTGGTCATTGGACATAATTTTACAATTAAAACGAACATAAACAAGTGTCAATCTTTTGATAGTTATTATCTCTTAAAAACACGCTTTTTGTTTTAACAGCGGGAATTAATTTTAAATTAATTTCTGCCACTTCTGTGTTTTGAATTTAGGAAAATGGATTCCATATTTGGAATCAGGATGTTCAAATTGTGTAAATAGGTAACTTTTATTTTTAGACATTTTGAATAGTTACTGTGGTAAATATTTTATTTACCATGGTTAAAGGGTAAATCCGGTAAATAAGGGTTAAAAAATAATATTATAATAATACAAAATTACCCTAAAACGTGTCCTAACCTTATTGGTGGACACATACCCGACCATGGGCATCCTTGGGTCAATTTGGGGACCCCTTGGAGCCACTTGTATGAGGTAGGGACACTTTATATTAATAAAGTTAAAATAAAAATAAAAATGGCATAAGCTTACATCTTTTAGAAGAACAATTTTTACATAGGGTTATACATGTTGGATTTTAGATTATAAATATTCATTAGAAAGCTAAAAGATTTCCTACATAATGATATTTTACTTATAATTTTTAGACATTAAATAATATATTTTATTTATGACACAATGATGATGCAGTAATTACTATAATAGTGAAAAATTAAAATAAGTGATATTATAAATACCCAAATAAATATAATATGAAACTTTTAATGAATTAAACTAATTTTCTAGGATAATATGATATATTAGGATTGATTTAATTGAATTTGTTCGAAGTAATAAATCTGTTATGAGTTTCAAAAAAATCAACTAATGAATAGTGTCAAAATTGACATAAAAGAATTCTTAAAACAAATATTATATTATTAATTGATATTAAATTCCTAAAAATCTAAGGTTCGGCCAAGAGACTTATATCATGATAGGTTAATCATTAATGGACCACTTGGGGGTCTCTTGGATGTATATAGTAATTTTATTAACCATAATATATAAAATACAAAGAGACATTGTAAAAGTGAAACTAATTAACTTAGAGTTAATACTTAAAGATAAGGTTAATATAAGTACCCAAACCTGTCTAAATTCTATTGGATGAGTTTCTTTCGACCTATCCCCACCTCATCATTTGAATAGTCAACTTTGGAGCCTTTAGAAACCGAATATGAATTTATTATAAATTAATATTTCTAGCTTTTCCAAAGGTGCCCCTCACCCCTCTTATAAAAGGGAACTCCTCCTTCTCATTTCTTCACACCTTCAAAGCCTTTTGGTTCGGCCAAACTCTGCCCAAATACTCTCCCAACATCCCCCAATACAACCTAGAGGCCTTATTTTGATCAGAAAGCCAACCTAAGGAGCCCTTTTGATCAAATCAAAAGGAAGAACCCGAAGAAGAGGTAATGATTTCACCACCCTTTTCTAAGTTCATTTCTTCTTCCACTTCTTCTTCCTTTGTTCTTACCATTCTGAAATAATAACTCCAGTATCTCACAGATACTGTGATGTTATTATAAATATGGTACAATCATATTCAGTATTCTATCCACCCTTTGAATAACATGTCACCATACGTGCGTACGTACGGCTTACCGTCTCCACGTCGTGGTGTAATTGTTATTCAATATAATATTATTTGGATGGGTATAATAATGATGTGTAACTCATGTAAATAATAAATATAACATGTTAATGATTCTGTATATATGATATACCATCCATTTATATATTATTTTAATATCAAAAGAATGATATTGTCGCTCGTGCGTACGTACGGACTACCGTCTCCACGAACGCGATGAGATTCATTCTCCATCGTAACCATTAAAGCGTAATTATCATTTTATGATTTAAAAATGATGTTTAAGGACTTGATATCATTCTGGATATGAATAATATACAACCTATCCTTTACAAACATGTCTTACGTAACAAAACATATGAAAGAAAACAATTAAGTTAACACCCGAAACAACGATAATACTAAGATATTATTATCAAATCAATATTAAAAGATCATATATGATATCATATTAATGTATATGATTCTTGTATAATTTAATAACAATTATTTCACCATTATACAGGAGTTTAACCTACCACAACCAAGGAAAAGTACAAGGTAAGGGTTTACTTTACAACCTCTTCATTATCCAAGGTTGTTTATACGTAATAATCTACTGGGATCTCTTTATCATCCACATCCATGTTTCTTAAAAATGAATTTCAAAACATTTTTACTATTTACTAGAATATGAGTTAAAGTCATTTATACCCTTTTTGACTTTTATAAGTGGTTTATAAAGGAATCTTTCGGTCGTTTTCAAAACAAGGTCCTTTTTAACCTTTTCGACAGAATTAAGGTAATAATGTTTTTTTAACTTATACGGCGGGTGCGGCTATTTTCCGCCGTTATAAAATCTTCAAAGTTTCCCTTACAAGCTTATAAGAATATTTTCAAAGAAAATGTTTTATTTTATATGGATCTTAAATTATTTCAAAATAAAAGGATATATTTCTTTAAAAAGAATTTTGATTTCATCTATGTCAACATCCTTTGATGGATTTTAAGATTATTTGAAGTTGATTTATTATGATACAAAACTTCTATATTGTATTGAAGGTTTTGTGATATGTTTGACTATGGATGTGCTATTTTTATACCATTCATAGTTTATGGTGAAAGTATTGACATTTCGTATGCTAGTTTTAATACGAATGTTTATGTTATGTTTAAACCTTTTCATATGGGAATGCATTGGACTTAATATGTGACGGGTGGAGCCCGCTATAGCTCCTCGATGCATCGGTAGGTCTCATGAGACAAACTAGTGTCTTGGCACAAGGCCTTGACAAAATCTTATTTGTAGTCTTGGCACGAGGCCTTGGCTATGTGGTTATGATAGTCTGGCATTATGCATTCCAACATTATGAAAGTGGTTATTGATATTGCATGTGATTATTCGATTAGTAGAATATCCATGTGAATAAGTAAATGGCATTATTTCATTTTTATTTTTGCCATACTATGTTGAAGTTCAATTTTAAAAGGCTTTTGTTTTAGTAATTCATTGCCTTAAATGTTTATGCTTATTATGAATGTTCCGCTATATTGTTATCCTTACTGGGCATTTGAGCTCACCCCTTTTCTATGTTTTATTTTTCCCAGGTAGTGAAGAAGTAAGTTATGAATGACCTGCAGGGATATTATGAGGGGATTATAGTGTGGACTGTTGAAACATTATGTTGTTGTAGTAGTTTTTCATTTTAAAATGTAATATAAAACTTTATGATTATATCTAGTGTTTCCAAGGCTACTAAACCAATCGGTCTTTCGAGATTTTATCTTTCTTGTGATCATGCCAATGTTATGTAATTAATGCACCGACTCTGGGTAGCTGGGGTCGGGGCGTTACAATTTACAAAATTTGGAACATATAGGAAAAGAGGAAAGTACATGAAGCCCATTTTTCTATGTTTCACTTTGGCTGATAACTACAGAGCTATAGGTAAATTTCTAGAAGCCCCTTTGGATGATGACCATCAGGAGACCTACCTATTACAAGTCCTGAGTTTTAGAATGTACGAATAACTCTACGACATCAATATTTTCAAGAACGACATGGTGCATGGAAGTAATAGGTATTTGTTCCACTCTGAAATTTCTGACCTCCACACTTCTCGTGCCTCTTTATGGAAGACTGAGTGTTTTAGGCACAAGTTCGAACATAGTTGTTCGCAGTGTGTCTAGACCAAGGAAATTGAGTGACTGAATACTACCTTAGGAATCCACCTGAGGTCATCAGTACCCTACCATCGATCGTGTTCCTGATAAAGGGACCTTGTGAGTAATGTGTGTATGGTGTTGGTGTGGCCGTGTACGAATATTTTTAGAATTGCAAGTACACAATTTTCTTATGGGGGGAATAATGTAACATCCCAGGATTTTCAGACTATGTTTTATTATGTATTTGGGATGATATTTTAATAAACAAATATTTAAAATCAATTTTTTTTAATAAATATTGTTTTCCTTTGTTTGAAAGAGTGTTTTAAAATAACTATATTTATTGTTTTTGAAAAATAGAATTTATTTATTAAAGGTTATTAAATAGAATAATAATAATTATATATAAGGGCGAAACATTATTTATGGAAATTTTTATTATCATAATATAATTTATAAATATATGAAAATATATTATGTTTTATAATATTTATGAAACATAAATGTATATAATTATTTTACTCTAAAAAAATACACTTTTATATATGTGTTTAAAAAAATATGTAACTTGATTTATTTATCTATTAAAAAATGAATTATATATATATATATAATAAAATGATATATATATATATATATACAAAAAAAATAATTTAAATAATAATACAAAAAAGGATAAAATATGATATTTTCTATAAATATATATAATTATTTTTTATATAAAAACATGATATAATATATATATGTGTCTAAATTTATAAATATGATTATCACTTTTATTATTATATTTATTTTTGTTTTATTTAATTATTTTATTAAAAAACTATATATATTAAAAAACGCTATAATGATACATATATTAAAAATAATAAGTTAATAATATTAAAAAAAATGTTTCTAAATTATGATTTCTTTTAAAAATGATATGATTTTTAGTTTTAAAAAATGTTAATAGATAAAAAGTAAAATTAAACCAAGGAGAAATGAAAAAGAAAATATATAATAATATATATTTTCAATGATGACTTTTATAAAAGTGGGATAATGGGAAAATTTATAGTAACATGTAGATGTGAGGAAAGGAAGAAAACGTGGAAGGTATAAAAGACTTGACTTTAAAAACATGCACAACATAATGTTAACAAAAAAATATTATAATATTTATTGATATGACATAGAATAAAATTATAATAATATAATATTAACATTTGTTTTAAAAATTTAAAAATTACAATTACACTGTAAAAATTATTATAATTATTATATTGATAATAAATTTTCAATTATCAATGTAATTTATAAACATATAATATGAAATATACAAATAAATGTTTTATAAATGAATTTAATAATAATAAATTTTACTTTTTAAAAGAATTGATAAAATAAGATAATTGATTATTAATTTTGTTAAAATTTAACTTTTCTAAAAGTTATTGATAATATAATATATGAAAATAAATAGAGTAATAATATAATGAAATAAAAACAATAATATAATACTAACAATATTATAATAGTAATAAAATAATAAATCAGATAAAAAGGGTGTTTCCCATAATAGGATTCTAGTGGAGTCCACATTTGAGAGTGTGTGTCGTGCTGGAGGGAGGATTCAAGCAGGTCCGGTGCTAGGGATCTAGGGGTCATGCCACGAGGGGTGACCTTGAGGGATTCTCAACCATGGTTTCATGGGGTGATTTCCAGGTTGAGCGGAGGTCTACGTGATAACGACAGGGCCGGAGTCGAAGTCAGGGTGGTGGACTGAGACGAGTAGACCGAGTGACAGTGAGGAGTTTATGCACCTTTCAGGTTTCCGATGCCACTTGAAAAAAAACCCAGATCTGAAGGGTTTTTGGTTTTCTTCAACCTAAACAGGTAGGTTTCTAGGTGATCATCTCTTCCTCCTCTATAGGGTGTCAATTTCAAACATGTACCCATTCTCATATAATTTCATTGTCGGCTTTGGTTGTTGTGGACCTTTTGTTAATTACATTTTTTGGCCTTTGATTTTGGTCTGTGAATGTATTTCTTGGTGAAATTTTATATTTTTGTTGTCCCTATCAGGTGCTGCTCTTTTAGAATTTGAACATTACAAATTGTCTTGTTCAGCAATTGTCCATCACATTGAAATTTTATATCTATTTTATTTCTATTTAAAACTATACACGTAGCTTTATGTACACATTTTGATAATGGATATAAGGGGCCTTACTCCTTTGTGTAATTGGAATTGGGGGGAAAACCTTATTTGCAGCCCTGTTAGTGGGTTCAAGACAACATAAGTGGATCAATGTTTCTACAATCATGTAAGGGTTCATTATACTATGTCTTTATTTTTCAAACTCGAATATACACATTGTATATGTGGTTATATAAATTATACACACACCCATATAGTTTTAATCCACCTAGTTTTTTATTCTATCAAGTGTTGATTAGAAATGTTGTTTAAAGATGTAAGGGAAAATACAATTTATTTTCAAAAGTCTATTTATCAAAAATTTATTCATGCAATGGAAACGGTTTTCTTTACTTTTTTATTGCAAATCATATAAAAAGATTATATGTTTTATTTAATGTTATGTCTTAATTTATGTTTGTGTAAGGGTTATTTTAATTTATAATTATTTTCTATTATGCACTAAGTGTATATTCAGATATATACACATAATTCAATCTATTTCTATTATATGTTTTTAAATATGATTTACAATCTTTGAATAAAGACTTGGATGTGAATAATGTTTTAGGTTCAAATGGATTTTTATTATTATGACAAACATTAGTTTTTATGTATGTATGTCCATGAGTTTGTATACTTTTAACCAAACATGGTTTTTTGTTTTCAATCCGGTGATATTAACAATTAAATAATGTTATGGAGTATTCATTAAACATAGGGGTTAAATATTTGTCTTGAACTTTTATTTATTTTATGATCTAATGTTTTGTAAGGAAAATTTATTTATTTATTTATTTATACTCTCTATTTTTCTTGTTCTTCCAAGGGAGCTCATTAGCATAAAATTTGAATTACTTTTATGATGCTAAGTTTTTTTATTATAAAAAAATTAAATTTATTTTAAAATGTCAATATATATATGACTTTAGTTTTCCAAATATATAAAGTAAGGGTAAACAAAAAATTATTTAGATTAAAGAATTTTATTTATTTATACTAATTATATCCTATATTTTCTGGTTCTGCATACGAGGATAATCCATTATTTTCAAACATATATTTGTTTGAGACATATTTAGGTTATAATTAATCAATTTATGTTTTTCAAATTTAAATCCATGAAATATATATATATATAAGTACATAATATAGGTGTGCGGTCATAATATTTTCATCACTATACAAATAGATTTATACAGGTATTTGATTGTAAACTCAACGACTATTTGCACCAAAGCAATGTAAGTGGGTGTGAAAAGAACATATTAGATATATATATATAAATGGTTATATGTATGAACCTATAAGCTTTAACCATAACTCGAATTAAATTTTCCTAAAACAAACTTCGTTGGTTAAATTATGTTTATGATATGTTTAATTAAATTTTGATGAATGCATGTATGACATAAAACAATTGTTGCACTGCAAATAAGTTGGCCTTATATGTTATGGAGTATAAGGCATGGCCATTTATTAAGACATGACCGTTTATCATCTCATTCTTGTCTACAAATTATATCTATCTTAATTTAAAATCAGTGTTTTAAACTATAAATATTCATTTCCATAAATCATGGATTTTAAAAATTAAGGAACAATAATTTTGTGTGGTAACCCCATCCTTTCAATACTTGTGTGTTTTAAATTAATATCACATGCACAAAGAATGTTTACTAATTTATGCATGTCATTGAGAAAATTATTATTTAAATAATAACTAACATATTATGATTTAGTCCAATGTCATTTCCATTTATCCACCCATGATTTGAGTTTGAATAATTCAAATCCAATGTTATAAATATGAAATCTAATTCATTGAAAGTATATTGAAGGTTTGTAAAGTTATTAATTTATTTGATAAATTGAAAAATTTATTATTCATCACTTATGATAATTAATTATGAATTTAATTATTAAATATGGTTTGAGACACCCTAGATAATGAACATGAAATAGATTATTTGGAGTGGTATGGGACACCCCTTATAAAAGACATGGAATTAGGTATTCAAGTGGTATGTGAAACTTTTGATACATGGCCTTATTAGAAATATGAGGAATGTATTGGACTTTTATGTTCTGGGTTGGGGACCGATAAAGCTAAGCTCTCCGGGTTGGAGTCTGGTTACAGATGCTCTTCAAGTTTGAGTCTGGTTGTAGATTCTCTCTGGGATGGAGTTCGGTTACATAGGCTCTCCAGGTTGGGGTCCAATTATAGTTATTCCCTAGGTCTTGGAACAAGTCCTTAACACATAAATTAAAGTCTAAAATTACACATTCCCTCATTCTGTGTATGTAAATTAATTTACCAAAAAGATATTTGACAATAAGAATATCCATAGTTAAGAACCAATACTTATGAGTATCAGAAAAGGAAAATATTATGGCATGAAATATGTTTATCACTTAGTGATTTGGTATTCTATGTATGAAAATGAAGTTATTACCTTTACGTGCAACTCTGATTATTCATTATTCTTTGTTGTTTAATTTGTGCTCCAATATGCATATGTCCTATATGTTTAGAATATTTTTTGTTTATTATTCAAAATTAGCATGCCTATAATTGAATCATGTATCCTTGTAATTCTGTTAGCATAATTTTAATTGAGCACTTTTATGACATGTTACATTTTTTACAGCTTTTCTTTAAGATAAATTATTTATGGAAATTTTTAAAGAATGTTTTCCAAAGTTATATTAGTTTATTTTAAAACCCCTTACTAGGAATTCGTATGCTCACCCTACGTTTTTTGATCAAAAAATTTTATGTATCAATTGAGATGATGATGTATGACAGAAGTGGATAGTTTCCTAGAACCTGAAACAAATTCAATCATCTTAATGGGGCATAATGTGTAATTTATCAGTGCATGTTTTTGTTAAAAGTCGCACATCAAGTTCGCAGGCACTAACCCCTATCATTATGGGTGTCGGGTCTTGACAGTTATGGTTCCTCTCATCCCTTTAGAGGTTTTGGATCACCCTATCCTTATAGGGAGAGATAAAATGAAGTTATTGATCCATTCATGCCTACTCCTCCTCTTCATGGAAATATAAACTATGGGAGATTATCAGTAGAGTTCTATACACATGTATAAAGTGTTATTACAGCCCTATTAGCTATTGGTTTGGTGCAATTCTCATTTACAATCATTTAATTCTGTTATATCATACATCATATCATATTTAAATTCTTCTTATATATGTATATTAGTGATGTAAAATTTATTGGTAACTGAATAGTGTGATATTTTTTAATGTGAATCACCTATTGTTTCAATTGGATAATTGAGTAATCCATTTAAATCCTAGATACTGAAGATTTCAATTTTCTTTGGATGATCTCATACCACTCAAAAGGCTTTGACCTTGGCTGAAAAATTAATATGTAAAATTTTAGTTCTACTAGAATTAATATAATTTCATTTTGAGTAATTATTATTCTATTTAAACTAAAAAATACTTATTTCAAACCTAAATGAACATCTATAAACTCCAATCTTTACATACTATGAAGAGAACAAAAAATGGTCACATTTTTTTATATTTCATAATACACACATAATTTCATAATATCCAAAAAATTTATTTTTCATTTTTTTATTTAAAATAGATTTACAAAATCAAGTTTGTTTTGTTTTTTAATGAATATCTAAAATCAAATCCTGAATACTTTTACGGTTCCTAATAGATCCCATATGGTCTTAATTATATTAAATATAATATTATAAAAACAAATATATTTTTTTCATTAAGATAGTAAATTGATGGGGACAACTATTTATCAGTACTTTTGGTAGATAAATTTTTTCTTTTTTGGGTTAGATATATAAAAAATATAATTACCCAAAAAATACTATATGTTATTAAGGTCCTTCTTTTTCAATGATTATTTTATTCTGAGAATATATATAATGACTTTTATATTTCATAATAAAATGACATACCATAAATTAATATTGATTATAAAAGATTGAAAAAATATAGAGAGATAATAAATTGGGCACATTGTTTTGTACTCAACTGGAATGAATTCTATAATAAAAATCAATCCGAATAAACAGATTGTAAAATGAAATATAATATTTAGGCATATGATATAAATTATCAAGGGATGTGTAGAATATTTTTTAGTTGAAGTAAGAAATATTGAGATATCAGAATGGTGGTGTATAGATATGGAATAAAATTGAAATGTGACTATTTATATTTAACCATTACCTGAACAATGGTCAATATTACAATTTGAAATTATGACCATAGGAAATAATTTTCAATTTGAATTATTGATTAAAAAGGGTGACTAAAAAATAAAATTGATACATAGGGGATAAACAATTGAATCAACCTGGAGGGCCATACCATTTGAAGACTATTTGTCAAAGCATGGAGGTTAGGTACTTTCATTGGGATTACCCATTAACCGAGTAAAAAAAATATTTTCAACAGTTAAGGCTCAAGAATAATATACTAATGGAGATGTTCATGTTAGTGGAGAACCCCCAAGGTCAGTTATTATTGAGCCACCCTATGAAACTACCACCATCGTACACCATACCCTTGTGGTGTATGCTTGTATAATAAAGATTTATTTTTCTAAAACATATTAAATAAATTTTTGATGTAATTTTTATATTTTTAATAGTTAATTCATCAATCCCATATGCAATATTATTTTATTTATTAAAATACACTTAAATATAAGAAGAATTTAATAAATAATGTTTTGATATAAATAAAACTGAATTTAATTTTTCTAGAATATATAAAAATTTAATAACAAATTTTTTCAGTATAAAGAAAATATATTTTCTTGAAATAGTCTTCTAAACCACTATTTATTTAAATATATATTATTATATAATTTTATAGTGTCCTGAGGATTTTTTTACGTGTCCAAAAGTTGACTCTACCATGAAACTATTATTTTAAAATAATTAAGGTTTTTTATTTGAATGGTAAATTTCTCATATCTATACAATTATTTTTAAAATATAAACATTATATTTCAAATAGAAATTTTGAAAATAGGTTAGGGTGAAATTTTTAGAATTTTATAAGATAAATTACTTTCTAGTGAATAGTAAATATACATCTTTATATTTTCTATATGATTTACTATAAATATATTGTTATTATGTATCAATTAATAAAATACAATATGTGAAAAAAATAAGTTATTTTATTAATATGTTTTACTTTAATGTGTTTAAATTATTTTCAAATCATATAAACAACTTTTTGATGTCTAAATTGAAAATTATTATTTAAAAGACATTATTTTATGGAACATTTATATTCAAAAGAAAAGTAATGTAAAATATAGAAATTTATTATATAAATTATTAAAATAAAAACCCACACTCTTAATTTCACAAATAATTATCCAAAACCATGGGAAAGTTAAGGGTTTTGTATTTTCCACAATCTCAAATTCCAATGACTGTATATATAAATCATTAAACAAGTCCCTATCTTTTAATATAAATACCCACACATCCTCCTATTAATCTTCACAAAAAATACCTTAAACATTGGGTTCTTCTCATTTACCCTCTAAAAAGTCCCTATATGTTGTCTCTATGGTCTTAAGGTTTCCCACATTAAGCGTTACGAATTTATTTCCAAAGGAAATGAAATTATCTTCCTCTGTCATAATTTACTTTCAAATACTTTCTTTATATTCATTTTATTCAGTTTATTATTATTATTTTACAAATATAAACCATTTTATTACCTACCATATTATTTAATATTAATGAGATACATCCTAAACCTCTTAGTAATCATATTCGATAATCGTTTTTCTACACATGTTATGCTGTCAAAATCATCCCTTGAATTTTCATTCATTTCAATGAAATAGTATAATATTGTAAATATTAAATCCATTCTTCTATTAATTTTTATACGCATAGATGTAGAAACAATTCAATGATTTTTTAACCCATTGATGAAACTCAATTTTTTTTCACTGGTTGAAAATTAAGTAAATTTTATGTCATTAAGAACTCTTGTAGTAAACAATTTTATACAAAACTGTTTCATTTTTTCCCTTGTCATATTTATGAACTAATATATTTTGATCAATATGGATCACATGAATGAAGTCATATGATGTGTGTTTCCCGATATCTCTCCAATATATTATGTAAGGAATTATACGTTAGATATTACATGTTTACAATACATAACTGAATAACCTTGGTAATATGTTTTACGAAACCAGGGGGATGAATCATAGTGATATTTTTATCTATATATAATTTTTTTGGCCAAAATTAATTTTTATGTTTCATGTAATTATGATCTTTTACACATTTTATTCCTAATGTTTTATCCTTTATGATTTTTCATATTTCATTTCTTTTATTTATCCCTTATAGAAATTTATGTTATATGTTTTATGATGATGTATATCCCCACATAATTTTTTATTGTGATAAATCATAAAATGTAATAATAATGGAGTAGTTAATGTATATTTAATAACTTTTATGTTTATTTTTGTAGTACCCCCGGTTTCTGGTATGTAACCCTTTATTGAGGCTTTTCATGGTTTTAAAGTCAAGGGTGTTGAATGGGAGAGTCGAGAGAACTTGGAATGATGTTTGGAGGAAAAGGAGAAGCTGTAGGGTTGGCGCACAGTTTGTCTAACCGTGCGGCCAAACCATGCACAGTGAGTCTTGGAGGCAGTGTCTTCCACACGGCCAAACCGTCTACAATTTTAGGATCTAACTTTAAGTGACTGCACGGTTAGTCCGCACGGTTTGACAAACCGTGCGCTAACCGTGTGTTAGATTCTGCCCCAGCCATCCTTCACGCACGGTTTGGATGCACGGTTAGACAAACCGTGCGCCGACCGTGCGGAATCCACTGCCTCCAAGACTCACTGTGCACAGTTTGGCCGCATGGTTAGACAAACCGTGCACCGACCGTGCAGCTTCTCCTTTTCCTCCAAACATCATTCCAAGTTATCTGAACTCTCCCATTCAACACCCTTGACTTTAAAACCATGAAAAGCCTCAATAAAGGGTCACATACCAGAAACTGGGGGTACTACAAAATTAAACATAAAAATTATTAAAAATACATTAACTACTCCATTATGATGATGTATATACCCACATAATTTTTTATTGTGATAAATCATAAAATGTAATAATAATGGAGTAGTTAATGTATTTTTAATAATTTTTATGTTTATTTTTGTAGTACCCCCGGTTTCTGGTATGTAACCCTTTATTGATTCTTTTCATGGTTTAAAAGTCAAGGGTGTTGAATGGGAGAGTCGGGAGAACATAGAATGATGTTTGGAGGAAAAGGAGAGGTCGCACGGTCGGCACACAGTTTGTCTAACCGTGCGGCCAAACCGTGCACAGTGAGTCTTGGAGGCAGTGGATTCCATACGGTCATTGCACGGTTTGTCTAACCGTGCATCCAAACCATGTGTGAAGGATGGCTGGGGAAGAAGCTAACACACGGTTAGCGCACGGTCTGTCAAATCGTGTGGACTAACCGTGCAGTCACTTAAAGTTAGATCCTAAAATTGTGGATCTAACTCATTTTGCATTTAATTGCCTTGTTTAAACCTCTTAAGGGGCCCTAACTCGGGATTAATCTCCCTCAAAGGCTCTATGAATTCTTCGAAGCATTCCGGAGGTGATCCAAAGGCTTCCCTTGGCGATTCAAAGACGGATTCTTAAGGAATATTATTATTCTTGATCGGTTTCTTAGATCTACTTAGATAAACTTCTCTTATTCTCTCGTTTTCCTAGATGTACGCTCGTTATGGGTAGATCTAAGGGTGTGGATGCCAAATATGACAAGATTTTGTCTTGTTTGTGTTAGGAGAAGATATCTAAGGTGGGTTTTTGGAGTTTTGACCCGTCGTTCTTGGCGTTCTTCGTCCATCGGTTGGTTTCTCCCAAATTGTTGAGGTAGGTGGCTTCACTCTCGATTCCTCTTTCTTAGAACTTGAAGGATTACTTTAAATTTTTTTTCCTTAATTGAATTGGTTTGTTTATCTGTTATGAAATCATGGTTGAAACCCCTTTTTAGTAACGAGTGATGAAATTTGTGTGTTTTTGGAAAGTGATTGTTGAAGTAAATTTAAAATAGTGATTTTAAATTGAGTATGGGTTTGCTACTTGAATGAAATAGTTTTCAATAAAAGGGTGATGCTTTATTGAAAGGTTTTGAACACACTTGGTTTTGGGAATGGATTGCATGGGTTGTGGTGTGTGTTCATATGCATTGGGATGGATAAGGGCGAGAAGTCCCCCCATCAATAGGTTGGGACAGATCAGGTCGTGATGTACCCCCATCAAGGTAGTCCACTAAGTGACGTCTTAGTGGAAGGATAAATCACCACTCGCGAGTATAAGGAGGTCCAGGTTGCATGCATGGTTGGTTGTGTGGATTGGTGAAATGGAACGAATGTGCCAAATGGAAATGTGAACAGAATTGGAAACTTTGCTTGGTTGATTTTCTTAAGAAAGATGGGTTTGTTGGAAAATGGTTTTGACATGGAACTTGTTTATCGTGAACTGTTTTTGGAATTGTTTTATATAAATTTGCTAACATTTTTTATCCTAAAGGCATAGGTTGGGAACTCATCAGAGAAAACCTACTGAGTTTCACTACTCACCCCCTTCTTTGGCACATTGGTGCTTTTGCAGATGTCATATAACGAGACGTTGGCAAAGGTGAGGTGTCACATGCTTAGAGCATTGCTTCATGATACTTGGATTGTTCATGATGTTGGATCTTAGAGCTTGAGGAGCATAGAGTTGTGTATTTTTCCTGTAGTCTTTGAGTTGTCTTTTCGCTGTTTACTCTGATGTTTTAGTGTTGGTTTTTGCAGTGGTACACTCGGTTGATTTTTGATAAATAAATGGTTGAGTTTTATGAGTTTTTATCATGAATCATTAGTAGATATGTTGGTGATTGTTTTTGGATATATGGTATGTTATGAAAGGTTAAATCGTCCCCCCATTTGTTTTGAAACCCTTTGGCATTTATTTCCATCCTTTGGCCCCTTGGCAATGTCACTTAAGGCCTAGTAATGACTTGTTGAGCTCTCAAGACAATGTGAATTGGCGGCTCATTACAATTGTTTCCTTATGTTACTAATTTATTGTGGACCGAGTTTTAAATATGCTATACTTAAAAAGGTCATTCATGGTTAGTAATAATTTTTTTCCAGATTTATGTTAAAAACCAGTTATTAAAATGTTAGGACACCATAGTTGGTATCTAAAGTAATGGTTTTTTAGTGTAAATTAATATGGGAAAATAATAATAATAAATCTAGGTATATGTATAAATATATTAAATCATTCTTAAATTTTCATTAAGTATAAATAGATCTGTTTTCAATAAATAAAATCCATATCTAGATAATCCAAGTGGATATTGATCAGGAATAATTATACCTAGGTGAAATAACCCTAAAATGGGTTCATTTAGTATTATCTTGAACATCACTTGTTTCATAAACAATAATCCTTGATTCACATCAGTTTATATACTCTCTCTAAAAATGAATTTCTTTTACACATTCATTTTATAAACCATTATGAAGCATATATATATTATGTAAGAATTTTATTAATATTTGTGTATATAATCGAAGAATAATGATTTTATAAAATATTAGGATTAATTATTTCTTCATATTTGTTATTATATGATTCAAAATAGTAAAACTCTTATCGATTACGTTCTATTATTAAATTAATATGAAATTAAACATAAGGATCTCGGTAAAAACATATATAGTGGATAGTGTGATGGAGGCCTTCCCAATACGAGGGAGATGGAGTTGAAAAAATCATGATAATGATGAATTAGATAACATGATTCGTGATTAACAACATAATACATATGAAGAATCATACTTCATAAAGGAAGAAAAAAACAGTATTTTAATCATTCATATTTAAATGAATAACTATTTATCGTGGAACCACTATTCCACTGATCGTTGGATAATCGATCAACACAATAGAAAAACTGTTTTTTATAATCCATCATAATGAGAAATAGAAAAAAAAATTTGGAGTATATCATTTAGTTGGATATTCGGATCAATGTTTGACCCTCATCCAGAACACAAACTCAAGGGATGAGGTATAACCATTGAATGGGAATCCTTAAGAAATCTTCATCAAAAATTATTTTATTTATACCCTCTGGCCCAATATAGAGATGGAATTCCATAAATTAAAAAATGGGAAATTAATTGTATATTATTATGATATAAACTATATAAGCATTTTGTGATACACTTCATGAGTTTTCTATGAATATGGTCGGAAGGTAGATCAATTTTGTGGTGGAATGAGACACTATCTTCTTAAATCTTTGGATATAAAAGACTTTGGGAGTTATGAATTGATAATATGATGTTGTCTTAATGTTTAAATGGAGTTTTTAGATAACCAGTGGGCTCATGTATAGAATGAAATGAAGATAAGTATTTGGATTTTTTTGAAATAATATATAACGGATGAAAGTAAAACATCAATGTGTAGAAATATGGGAAGAAGAAATTGGGGAATTTTCCTCATTGATGTGTATAGTGATATATGCTTGGATAAAATTTCCATATAGATATATTTTATTGTGGATGTGTAATGCCTTAAAATTTTAATATAAATGACTAATTTAATATAGTTCAAGAACAACCTACTGTTAAATGCATCTAATTTAGAGTTCGTGGGATTTTTTAATCAATGTCCAAATTAGAATATAATGTGGTGAAACATAAATCAACCCCAATAGAGTTCATTGGGGGTAGGTTATTATTATGTAGTTAAAATGGATAAATTCAAGGGTCAAAATAATTTTGGGTAATGTAAACTCATCATACACTCAATTATATAATGTACATTGTCTAATTTGGGTTCTACACAATCATTTATTTAATTCAATTATTATATGAACATCTTGGTAAAACATGAACATTTAGTGTAAGAGTTTCCAATTAAAACATATATAGGAACTATTCAAGAATCCATGATGTATATGAAATCCACTATTAACTTTGGTGTGTACAATATCATTGTAAACATGTTGGTAATTCCAATGGTGTAATTTTACATAATATATGGGATGGATTGGTTGTAAAATTATCATTATAAGATAAACTATAGATGGAAGGATATTTCATTAGTCCTATAGGGAAAACCTAATTTCATCATTAAAGAATATATATACCATTCAAATTCATCCTAATAAATACCTAATATTTACATAATTATATAAATAATTAGTATAGAAGAAGAAGAAAGGTAATTATTAAACATTGAAGAATCGCCAATTTTTCAAGAGTAAAATGATTTATTTCATGAAGATTTACTTGGAACTCCGCCATAAAGAGAGGTAGATATCTAAATTTAACTCCCACCTAGATCAATGCTGATATCAATACGTAATATTGAAATCTTATATATGGATTAATAGTATTTAAATAAGTTACATAACAATATTTTCATGAATATTTTATTCACCCGAATGTGACTCTTTAGGGAGATCCTTTTGACTTTGTAAATAATAATGATATATTAATGTAGTTATACAATGATTATAAAGAAATTAACTGGATTATAGTAATGAATAATACCATCTTCTAACGATTTATAATTTTTTTGACATGCTTTATGGGGATAATTACATATGAAAGACTAACATATGATGAGTGTATCATGAAAAAAGGGTGAAAAAATAAGATAATAAACATACTATATTTGAAAAAATATATAAAGAGTTTTTGTTTTTATCATTATATTTAGCCTATCTACTACTCCTACTATATTTACAGATATGACCAACAATTTCTTTAGGTACTTATTACAAAAATATTTGGTTATGTTTATTAATGATATTCTGGTATATTTTTAAAGTCATGAAGATCTTGGGTATTATCTAATGGTAATTTTAACAACACTATGGAAATAGAATATACTGGTTAAATTTATAAAATTTGAGTTTTGGTGACAATAATTCATATTATTATGACACATCATGACTACTGAAGGAATGTTAGTGGATCTAGTAATGAAAAAGTCCATAGAGGAGTAGCCACATCCTACTAATGTAATGGATATTCATATTATTCTTCATAAAACATTACACTATAAATGTTTTGTGAAAAATATTTGATATCTTTGAAATACAATAAATAATTTAACATGAATAGGATTTAGGTTTATCCAAATAAAAGAGTGTGAAAACATTTCCATGAGTTGAAGATATTTTTGATTAGTGCGCATTTTATATCTTTAAAATTAATGTGGGATTTGTTATCTTTATAGTGATATATAAATTAAAGGTATTGGATGTATACTCAATAAAAATGAAAAAGTGATTGAATTTTTATCATGATGGGTAAAAACATTGGAATATAACTATAATACCATTGATCAATAAATAGATAAATAAAAATTCCCATTAATGATATGGAACACTATATTTATGGAGAGAAGAGTAATATTCAAACACATCACTAGATTCTAATGTATATATTCTCACACACCTAACTGATCATGAGACAATGAAAATGGGTGGGACATCTTATACACTAATATTCTTTTATCCATTTTCACTATGGAATAAAAATAAGTGTCTATAATGTGTTTACAAGTAAGGGTTCCACAATTTCTATGATGATAGGGATTTAAGGGGATAAATTGATCAAATAAATTGTAAATGTGGACATGGATGTCATAATTCAATGGAAATCATCAATATTATCCCAAAATATTTCCCAACCACAATTACTGGAGATGATAAAAAAATCATAAAGAGATACTAAAAACTTTTAAAATAAGGTACAAGTTGTGAAGAATGGGATGATTTATGAGTTCTATATTGATCAATATTGAGTAAAGAGGTTTCGTAAAAGACTATATTTCCCATCTAATGTAGATTTAAAAAATGTGTTGATGGATAAATCACATATATTTGTATTCTCTATAATCCTAGAACCACCAAATTGTATAGAAACATGGTATATCATTATTGGATGGATAATTTCATAAGGTATATTACATACTATACTTAAATATGTTTGTTATGATAGAATGTGATTTGTTAGACACAATTAATCATAAAAGAGTATTATAGCCAATACCCACACTTGTATGGATGTGGGAATAAATCACTATAGACATTTTTAGTGGACTTCCAAATGCATTAAATGGATACAATTCTATACGTGTTATGATTCATATATTATCCAAGTCTTTATATTTTATCACCATATGAGAATATTTACCCCTTTAGAACTACTATAATTTGAATATTCAAGAAGCAGTGAGTCTTATTAGGGTACATAGATCAATTATTTCAAACTATGATCCATCATTTAATTATTTTTTAATAACCTTCAAAAGGATATGAATAATGTTGTAAAACTTACACAAACATTCATCCATACATTTATGGATAGTTTTAAAAGAAGATTCAAACATTGTAATACATGTAAAAAGATAAATCTCTTGATTTCAAGGGAGTTTAGATCAACATCTTTCCATTTTAAATTATACTATGAAAACATTTTTCTCATGAGAATTAAAATATAAGATTATGAATAAATATATTTGAAGAGGGGTATAAATTCAATATGTTGGGATGAAGGTGGAGATGAATGGTTTTTGGGACCACAAATTTTGAGATACACTATAAAGAAGATACAGGTCTTCCAAAAATATATCAAGGCTACTCTCAGTGAAAAAAAATATTATGTCAATCGAAGGACGAACATAGAGTTTAATATTTATGATCATGTACTATTAAAAATATCACTATGAAAAGGGGTCATGAGGTTTATAAATAAGGGTGAAGTGTGTAAAAGGATCATTTGATCATTTGAGATTCTAGATCACCTTTTAGTAGTTAAACATCGGGTATCACAACCTACAGATAATTCTAATCTCCAAAATATATTTAACTTTTTTTTGATATTAAATAATATTCAACATAAAACACATTTACTAGACATATGTTTTATTGAATTTAAACCAGATCTATCATATGAAGAAGAACAAATAAAGTTTCTTGATGAAAGGGTACATGTGTTGAGGAATATGAATACCTAACCTGAAAAGGTCTTAATAAGAAATAAAAAGTTCTATGAATCAACCCGGGATCCTAAAAATGTGATGAGGGAGGAATACCGACATTTTGTTTAAGGTTGGTCACAAAATTAAACGTTGAAATTTCCTAAGGGGGAGAATGTAAAGGACCAAAAAATATTATATATTTTATTTAGTATCCTTATTTTACAATTCCTATTTTATTATGATAACATAAAAAGACATTAATATTTCGAAACAATTTTATATATAATAAATTAGTACATATTATAATAACCAGAAACAATATAGAGAGATAAAGAAAAATAATAATGTACACACTAGTTTAAACTCCATAGGAATACATTTTCCAATAAATATTTTTCCTAGTATAAAAATATTAAATAAATATAAAGAGTTTGGAATATGATAGATAATATCAACGGAAGTGGTAAACCATTGTATGTGAAGTATTGAATATAGTAGTGTTTGAATAGTATAGTATATATATGATATAAAAGTAGAATGTGAGTGTTATGATCTAACTCATACATGGACATTGGTTAATATAACAATTGGTAAATATACCCCCCATACATTATAAATGTTTATAATAATGTAACATCAAAATAAGTGTTCATAAAGGGTAATGACAAAATATAATTGATTTAGAAGAGAGAAAATATGTCCTCAATTAGTATGATCATTCCTTTTAAAGAAAATATATGAAAACATGGGAGGGTTAGCTTCACTAGGATTCTCCAATGACCAATCCCAATCTAAGATTTAACTTTTAAGGGTTGAGAATAATAGACTATAAAAGATGTTTAAGTTAATGGAGATCACCACTAGATCAATGATACCTAAGCCACCCCTTGAAATTACCACCATCTTACACCTTCCACATAGGGTGTATATTGGTGTAATAAGGGGTTATTTATATATATCTTAGTGAAATTAATGTATAATTTACAATTTATAAATGAACTAGTTATTTCAATAGTCCCATTTTAATTATTAGTTTTATTTAATAAATTAAACAACAATATTATATGAATTTGATAAATATATTGATAGAAATAAATAAAATATAAATTCATTTTAAAAAATACTTACATTTTAACATATAATTTAAGATAATATAAATAAAATTTATTTTCTTGATACGAACTTATAAAACAATCTTTAATTAAGTATAAATTATCATATAACTTTATATTGTCCTCAGGATTTTTTTACAGGTGTCAGAAAGTTGATTGTGTTGTAAAAATATTATTTTTCAATAAATAATGTTTTTAATTTAAAATTTATATTATTCATACTTAGATATTAATTTTTAATAAATAATATATCTATTTTAAATTACCATATTGAAATTAGGTTAGTGTGATATTTTTAAAATTTTAAAAATATGTATTTTTAGCGAGGATGTAAAATACAGAATTGTCTTCTCAGTTTGTTTTATGGCATAATTATTATGTAATAATGTTGTAATAATTAATAAAACTAAATCCATGACCAGAAATGGGTTTTTTATTAATATATTCAATTTCAATGAATTAGTGTGATTTTCCAATCTTATAAACATATCTCCAAAGTCTATAGTGAAAATTATGATTTTTGAAACATTATATAGATGAAAAATTATCTACCTATTCCAAATGAAATATAACAAATTTATGTGTGAATGTAAAATTCAAAAATTTTATAAACGAACTTTCTTAATGACATAAACTATGACCCAAATTCATGTTTTATCCAATAGTTTTAAATTTTACGCAAACTATAATTATGATCCCTATATTTATAAATTATTAAATAATTCCCTCCCTTTTAATATAAATGTCCCCATTCTCCCATCCCTCCATACTCCAAATAAATTAACCATTCTATTTATGTCATATTACCTCTCTAATTTTCCTATAAGTGGTCTTAAATGTCTTATGGTTTCTATCTCTATTCTTTATGAAGTTACATCCCACGTTAAAGGAATTATCTTTTTCTTTGATCGTTTACTTTACATTACTAATTTTATAGAAATTTATTCGCAAATATTTATCATTTCATGCATATAATTTATTCCATTAATACGAAATTATGTACTATTAATGAGATTCTTCCCTAACACATCATTAATCCCATTCAAGAATCCCTTTTTGTACTGATTATGACTCCAAATTTATCCCTAGATTTTTTTTTTCATTTCCACAAAATATTTTTATGTCATACATACCTAAAAAATTATTCTATTTAGGGTTATTCACCTAGATTTAATAACCCATATGTTTGTTAATACACCCATGAATGATATTCACATTTTATTTTAATGATGTTAAAATGAATAAAAGTTGAATTCATTGAGAACTTATGTACTCAATGAATATATATAAAACCCAATATTTATTCTCCAAAAGTCATTCATGAAATGGTTTATTATGGTAGATGGGTATCACAGAAGCTAATACATATGAAGGGTTCCTAAATATGGTGATCCAATGCATTGGGTAAGTAATTATTCTCTAAAGAGGACATGTTTATAATATCTTGGTGGAAAACATTTGAAATATGATTTAGAAGACCATAATAATGAATATTTGTGATATTGTTATGAATGTTTCATAATTATATTTTGACACATTTACAAGAAATTTATCTTGTACTCATGATTATTCTATACTTTTTTTACTAATAATGTTCATTAATGTTTCAATTCTTAATTAATCATAGAAAGGCTTTATTCTGTCCTTTTCTATTGATATATATCCCCATGAAACTATTTTCTGTGAGGTGACGTAGGATGGAATAATGAAGTGTTATTTAGAAAAGATTAAAAAAAATATTTTTTAATGTTTTCCTTATATAAATCATGAATTATGTACTTAGTTTCCACGACACTATCCTCAAAAGGTCCTTTGGAGTTATTAATTTAATATTTTCACAGGGAATTACTTTAAAAAACTTATATTAAAAAGGCGGGTCATTATAACATGTCCTCCACTAATTTTTTTTATCAATTTAGGATGGATCAGATTTCATTATTTTGGTATATTTATACTATTTCAAGGTTAAACTATGTTAAATATAATGCATAGATGTGCATTCTCTATATTGGACATTAATGAGTCAAGTTTCCTGGTAGATATATGTTCTTTTGAGGAATATAATTGATAATTTTTCTCCAAAAGACAAGAATATGGATCAATTTCCCCAAAGTTTCACAAATATAGTGATTTAAACATTTTAGAATTTTATTTATAACATGTTAGTTTGACTAGATTACTTATATGTTAAGTGTACTTTCTGTTTTTTTCTTACACATAAACACACATAATAAATTGTATTATATATTAACCAGCCCATTTATGGTGTCTTGAATAGTTTTATAATTAAACTATGATTGTGAATATTGGTGGATATTTAGAACATATGTTAGATATAAACATCAAGTTACATGTCATATAGGTTATCCAGCTGGAGCAGCTTGATGGGGTTAGATATGCGATTGTGTAAAGGATATGTTTTATATAGTTGAGCCTCCTAATAGTTTTCTTTTATTGATAAATTTTTATTATAAAACTAGTTTGAGATATTTAATTATTATACTAAAATGACACTAAAAGGGTTAATAAGATATATAATACCAGTTATGTTACTTTTTTGGTTTATAATTTCTTATATTCCATTCATACACATCTATATTTCAATTCTATGTGAAACTTTTGTAGTTTATAAACTCATGTATAGGTTATATAATATGGGTATACTCTCTTAGAAATATTTATATACCCTCACCACTAGATGACACCAGAAATATTATGAGGATGGTTTGTAACATCCCAAGTAAATAAAGAATATGACATTTTAATATTTATTAATATTTGTGAATAAAATATTAATATTACTTTAAAGGGAATGGTATGTTCAATGGCGTACCCGATACACAATAATGAGTTTCTTCGAAATCTTACGTTTCATAATAATAATATAATAATATTATTTTAAATGGTAGTTAACACCTAGCCATTGTAATGGTAGGAATGAATAGAACTAACTACCAAATGATTATATATACTTGTCAAATATTTTTTCATTTATTCAAATAAATGTTAGAGGCTTAAAATGAAAATGTATCCAATTTTAAGCATAAATATTCTAATATTCTTTAAAAGGTCAATTAACCACCTTTTAATGGAAACCCCTTTTTAAATAATCTTTTGAAAATTTTATATGTTATATTTGAAAAAATAAAATCCTTCTTTAGAATCTGGACATCAAAATTTATTTGGTGTAATTTTTTTTATTTTTTCGATAAAGATCATTTTTAGTGAAAATGTTGTATTTTAATTCAAAACCTCCTTTTAATCTAATTTATTTATAAGGATAGATTATATTTTTAATTAGGTTTAAACTGTAGTTAAAATATATTTTTACCATTTAATCCAATGTTGGTCATTGGAATTAATTTCACTTTGAAATTGGACATAAACAAGTGCCAATCTTTTGATAAATATTGTTTCTTAAAAACACGTTATTTGTTTTGACAGAGGGAATTAATTATAAAAATAATTAATGCAACTTTTATGTTTGGAATTTGGTAAAATGGACATCATTTTTGAATTCGAAATATTAATAATAGCTTAGGGTGAAATTTTGGTATTTTTCTGAAAAACATCAATTTTTGATGAATAATGAAACCACTAAGTGGTAGTTAAAAAAACTGATTTTTCGTTTAAATGAAATTTTACCAACTCTGTGATTTTAATTTCAAAAATTTGAAGTACACGGTTTTCATTAGGATGTAAAATGTGGTTCAATGGGATTAAAATAATTTTTTGTGAATAGTAACTTTTATGTTTTATTAATCACGATTAAAGATAATACTTTCTCTTATGTTCTTTTGTTTTATTTTGCTTCTCCAACCCCCTAAACTATTTTTATTCCTTTATTTTGTAACAAAACAGTATCTTAAATATACTAGGATGTTTTTGTGATATGGATTCAAGCTCCACTTATACACACCTCTGTCTAATGGTTAAAGAACATACTGTTTCTGTGGATGGCGAATTTCTGCCTCACGAAACGATGATTGTTCAATATTTTTTATAACACCATTAATGGTGGCCATTAAGATGTCACTATATTTATATATGATATATATATTATTTTTATGTTTTCCATATGCTTATTTATTTTTCATTTATGGCATACCTTTATGGTTTCCATTATGGGTAAACGCGATATCTTCATTTTAGGAAGTGCGGACTACCGCCCTCTCAAAGTGATTTGATTCGTTAATTCCATATTTGGGACATATAAAGGATAGAGTTAATGATATTATATATGAAATTATACTGGAATTATAATATACATTTATATCATTATTATTTCATTCCAAGAAATACGAAATAGAAATGAAAGTAGCATTCATGCGTACATACGGATTACCATCTCCATGAACGATGCATTTCATTTCTTACCTATAAATGTTATGTAATATTATAAATTCATGTATATACTGGAGATATATGATATATATGATATCTAAATCATGAATATAATTCTGGATATAATGGATATTTTACCACATGAACAACTTGTAATTATAAGAAGGTTATTTTTGACTCAAGTATCGATGATCGACAAAACGACCGTTATTAACTTAAATAATTACATAATGTTCATAACATGGTAATAAGTGATATAAAAGGAACAATGAACTTAAAAAATGTTCTTAAGAAATTATAAATTTACTCTAATTTATTATTCAGGAGATTAAATAATGATCGAGTCAAGTCGGACACGAGGTAAGGGATCCTACCTCTCTCTTTCTTTTTAAGTACTCTCTTTTATGTCATTTCTTTTAAGATCTTATTTCTTATGCTGGGGGATGTTATTTTATATTAACCGTACTGTAAATATTATGTTCATATGATGATATACCCTATTTTATCTCATCAATCCATTTTTGTAAGTTTTATGTGGCACCGTTAGGCTGCCAAGTTTTTGTAAGGGATTTTTCATCTCACTTTTATTCCCGTGAGATTCATGCTACATTTGCCACTATTTACTTTTGTTTGGAGTTGTACTGCCCATTATTGTATTGTTTTTGTAATATACTTTAATTTATGGGTATTCACATCTTCATTGTATGACCCTTCTTTCATGGATTGTACATTTCGAAAGTTACCCAAATCGGTAAGGGAACATTTCACCCTCTTCTTTTTAAAAGACTTCTTTTGTTATGTATTTTAATTTACATCTTATTATGTTGGGGTATGATCTTATATATCCTTGTTGATGTAAAATTTATTTCTGAGTGATGAGATACCATTTTTTGTCTCATCAACTCATTTTCTGAATTTTAAAGTGACACCGTTAGGGTGTTGAATTTTTACAAGGGAACTTCTTAACCCAATTTCGATTTCTTTGGGTTCAACTTGTAGTTATTGAATAAGTCATCCTATGAATATGTGTGAATAAAATCTGGTTGTTTTACACTTAATATCCACTTATATTGGGTGTATTTATATTTTTCACACATAATAATGAGATTGATTTATCCATAATTTAAGGATACCTTCTTTATAAGGGATTTCATCTCGTTTTACATTTCTATTGACACTTCATTGTTGTTATGAACCAATTCACTCTTATATGGTGTATATACTGTCCTTTGGCATATTATATCATGAATACCTTTATTCTCATGATATTATGACGTTATGATTAAATGTTATTCCTCAATTATTTGTATTCAAGTGTCTCTCATTTTGTTAAAAACTATTTAACTAAAATATCGTTTTAAATGTTTTAATGATTTATTCTTATAAATATTTCTCATTAAGATCCATGTTTTCAAAATGGGTTTTAAGGATTTATTTATATGGATATTAATGGTTTAAAATGTAAAAATCTTCAAAGTGGTAAGGAACTTTGTCTCAATCTCCTTTCATTAAGGCATATTTTGTTTTGTACACAACTTTCTTTTATACGATGTATAAACCCCTTTGACTTTTACTTTTATTAAGAATGAATCTTTTTATACGAAGTGTTTTACTAAATGAAAAAAGGTAATGTTTTTACATATGCGGCAACAACGACTTCTCCACCACCATGACCATTATTTGAGTTTCAGCTTCCTCTATCATCCATACCTTTTTTTAAAATGAAAAATAAATACCATGTTTTACTTTTATTTTATTTTGGTATTGAAAATGGTTTTGATAATATTTTGATTATATCAATGGGTTTTTATATCTTGTGATTGAAATGAGGAAATTTTATGTTTTCTTTATGCATGTTTTATGTGAAAGGATTATGTTATGGTTTTTGGGCATTGTTTATGAAGACGGGTGGTTCCGTGATAAACTAAGGGTGGGTGAGCCTGTGATAACTCTCCAATGAATTGGGTAACGTGAAGGGGTTAAACGCTAGGGTTTCCTCGAAGATATTTAGGTAACATACTGTGATGGTTATTCCAAACGTAACCATGAGGGTTACATCCTATGTAAGAATGTTATGAATGACTCAAGTTACATTTATGTCTTAGTATTTCTATGAGTTATTCATGAGTCTTATGATTTGATGAGGTATGTTAAAATGTTTATGTTTTATGAGTAAAGTATGATTTCATTTATTCATATGTATACATAGACTAATGTTTTCATTCCGTATTTTTATATCCCTTATTGATCTTTTGATGCTCATCCCATGTTTTTGAATTGTTTTCTACATGATTTAAAGTGGAATACAGTCAAGGATGGGATCAAGGAAATGTCATGATGTCTAAAACATGGAACTAGACATGAATCTTTTGTTCAATAGTTTATATTTTGTAAAAAAATGGAAACTGAGTAGATGTGTCTACCTTGAAATCTTTGAGATGTAATAGTTATGTCATAATTCTCTAAAAATCTAAACCTGAAAAGATCCTCAATGTGAATTATTCATTTAATTCACGATTATGTAATTTTTTAATGCTGGGTCCTTATAGTTGGTATCAAAGGTCGGTTTAGACAACTTTAGGGATTGGGAGTTTTCGTTAAACACATGATTAGTCTCTATGTTTATTATTTTAGTTAAATCCTTGTTTTATAACTTTTTCAGATCATGGAAATGGAAGAATGAGGATCTCAAATGACATTCTTATATCTTCCTGATGACTTGCTTGCAATAATTGTTGCAAAGCCATGTTCGGATGAATTTGAAACTTTTTCTAGCATACAACTCACTTGCAAGAATATGTTTGAGATATCAAACACCTCCACTATACCTCGTTATCAACGTGAATCATGGGTTGTATTTAGACAAATCCTATTTTCACAATATTCTCATATTTTCAAGAAAGGTAGATATTATCAAGGCATTTTCAAATATTTTACCTTATCACAGGATTTTGAAGCATATTATGATTTTAAAGAAGGTGCTAAAGAAGGATACCCTTGTGCAACCTATTTATATTTTATTTTAAAATATAGTCTCTTAGAACATACCAATGGTATTTTAAAAGGACCATTAATTGAAATTTTCAATTGAAATTCAGTCAGACTACTTTATAGAAATCATGTCTTATCAGATGTTTTGAAATTATATGTCATACATGATTATTTTCCAAAACTATTTTTCTGTGAACACCCATATGACCCATGTTGTACAAGGTGTATTTGTATGGAGGAAGAAAATGATTTTGAAGGATCTCTAAATCATTATTGTGATGCATGGACCTTCTACCTACGTGAACAAGATGACGATGAAACCAAATGGTCACCATGATCAAGGTATGATGTTCTTCATTTTAGGGATCATTTTATTTTATCTTATGATGGTGAAATAAGACTTCAAGAATTAAGATATTGAGATCATAATGAATTTGGATGAAAATGAGAGGTATAAGGAAACCATTGAGGTTACAAAATGTTAGGGTTATTTTTGGGATTTATAAAAAGGACAACCCCTAAGATGGGTGAAAACCTATCGCGTCCGGCAAGGCCTCATGAATCAAACCCACAACCGAAGGGTGATAAGGGCACATGTCCTACCACTAGCCTATGTGAAGTCCCTGGTTAGTATGACTTATTATTTTTAGTTAAATGATTTTATGGATCGAGAATAAGTTGATTTTGGGAACTTATGTTTTATTAAATGGATATCCATAGCGTAGGAAAATGATTTGGTGACTGAGTATTAAAGGTTATTTTAGAAGATGTTCTCTCATTCGTGGAAACAATATATGCCTATAGAGAATATAATACTTTAGGATTTCAATTGGGGAGAATTGGTGGAATTTTATTTTGGAAGAATCTATGTTTTTATTGTGGATATATGACGATTTGGTTTATTTATGAAAATGATTAACCTATCATGGAGAATATGGGATTAGGTTAATTAATTTTCAATACAAGACGTTAAGAGCAACTGATGTTATTTGGAAATAAATGCCAGGATTTATCTTGGAAGACTATGTGATCAAATCCTTCAGAGATTTGGGTTTCAATCTTTGTTTTGATTACTTTGAAGAATTTTATGGATAGCTATTTATTGAATGGTTTTTTGATGAACTTTTGGTTTTGTTGGAAATTTTTTTGAGATTAAGAGTAGTTTTTCTTTTTTGTAAAAGATTATCATTTTTGGGGATTATCTGATCTTGTACTAACCATTTTGGATTTTCTTAAGGTCTAATGTCATGGGAAATATATATTTCATCATGTGTGGATTATGTGATTCTCTCGAAGTTTATTTTAGCACTCTTAATGCGAACAAGTCTTCATAAATACTCATCTTTTGGAGGAAATATGAGTTTGTGTTAAAAATATAGTAAAAGATGAAATTCTACATGACAAGTAAGTATGTTTCATTATGTTTTAGTTAATCCCATAAATAAATTATTCAATTAAAGTAAACTTAAAACAAAAAAATTTTCTGTTAACTTTTCCTATGGGGGAATCAAATACTATTTAACCCATCGCAAGTTTGCAATTTTATGGTAGTTAACTTTCTCCTAGCCATGTTTTATATCACCCTCCATCAGAGCTTGTTGGTTTTTTTCTCCTCCATATCTATGTTTTAACAGAATCCTAGTATTTGTTTTCTCTGGTGACCTTTGTACTTCTCTTTCTTTATTTTAAATTGATATTTTTACTGACTCTTGTTTCGATGTGGGACTTTCAGTGAAGTTTCCGAGACCAATTTTAAAATTGTGAGGACGAAATTCCCAAAAGGGGGGAAGGATGTAACATCCCAGGTAAATAAAGAATATGAAATTTTAATATTTATTAATATTTGCGAATAAAATATTAATATTACTTTAAAAATAATTCTATGTTCAATGGCGTAGCCAATATGCAACAATGAGTTTCTTCGAAATCTTACGTTGCACACTAATAATATAATAATATTATTTTAAATGGTAGTTAATTCCTAGCCATTGTAATGGTAGTAACTAATAGAAATAACTACCAAATTATTATATATGCTTTTCAAATATTTTTGCATTTATTCAAATAAATGTTTGAGGCTTAAAATGAAAATGAATCAAATTTTAAGCAAAAATCTTCTAATATTCTTTAAAAGGTCGATTAACCACCTTTTAATGGTGAACCATTTTTAAATATACATTTGAAAATTTTATATGTTATATTTGAAAAAAAATCCCTCTTTAGAATGTGGACATCAAAATTTACTTTGTGTAAATGTTTGTTATTTTTCCGATAAAGATCATTTTTAGTGAAAATGTTGTATTTTAATTCAAAACCTCCTTTTAATCTAATTTATTTATATGGATAGATTATATTTTTAATTGGGTTTAAACTGTAGTTAAAATATATTTTTACCATTTAATCCAATGTTGGTCATTGGAATTAATTTCACTTTGAAATTGGACATAAACAAGTGTCAATCTTTTGATACATATTGTTTCTTAAAAACATGTTATTTGTTTTGACAGCGGGAATTAACTATAAAAATAATTAATGCTTATTTCATGTTTTTAATTCGGTAAAATGGACATAATTTTTGAATTTGGAATATCAAATATAGCTTAGGGTGAATTTTTTGTTTTTTTTCAGAAAAACATCAATTTTTGATGAATAGTGAAACCACTAAGTAGTAGTTAAAAAAAATGATTTTTTATTTAAATGAAAATTTACCACCTCTGTGATTTTAATTTTAAAAATATGACATAAATGGTTGTCATTATGATTTAAAATGTGGTTCAATGGGATTAAAATAATTTTTTTTGTGAATGATACGTATTCATGCTACATTTACAAACACCTCCGTCTAATGGTTAAAGAACATGCTGTTTCTGTGGATGGCGAATTTCTGACTCACGAAACGATGATTGTTCAGTATTTTTTCTAACACCTTTCATGGTGGAAATTAATATGTCACTATATTTATATATTATATATATATTATTTTTATGTTTTCCATATGATTCTTTATTTTACATTTATGTCATACCTTTATGGTTTCCATTATGGGTAAACACGATATCTTCATTTTAGGATGTGCGAACTATAGCCCCCTCAAAGTGATTTGATTCCTTAATTCCATATGTGGGACGTATAAAGGATGGATATAATGATATTATATATGAAATTATACTGTAATTATAATATAAATTTATATCATTATGATTTCATTCCAATAAATATGAAATAGAAATGAAAGTAGCGTTCATCCGTACGTACGACTTACCGTCTCCATGAACGGTGCATTTCATTTCTTACCACTAAATGATAAGTAATATTATAAATGCATGTATATACTGGATATATATGATATATATGATATCTATATCATGAATTTAATTCTTGATATAATGTATATTTTACCACATGAACAACTTGTAATTATAAGAAGTTTATTTTTCACTCAAGTACCAATGATCGACAAAACGACCGTTATTAACTTAAATAATTACATAATGTTCATAAAATGGTAATAAGTGATATAAAAGGAACAATTAACTTAAAAAAGGTTCTTAAGCAATTATAAATTAACTCTAGATTTTTATTCAGGAGACTGAAGAATGATCGAGTCAAGTCGGACACAAGGTAAGGGATCCTACCTCACACTTTCTTTTTAAGTACTCTCTTTTATGTAATTTATTTTAATCTCCCCTTTCATATGTTGTGGGATGTTATTTTATATTAATATTACTTTAAATTTTATGTTAATATAATGAGGGAGCCTATTTGATCTTGTCAATCCATTTTTGAAAGTTTAATTCGGTAACGGAACCTTTCACCCGCCTTTTTTTAAAAGACCTCTTTTGTTATGTCTTTTAATTTACATATTATTATGTTGGGATATGATATTATATATCCTTATTGATGTAAAATTTATTTACAAGTGATTAGATACCATTTTTTGACTCATCAACTCATTTTCAAAATTTTAAAGTGACGCCGTTAGACTATCGAATTTTTACAAGGGAACTTCTTAACCCAATTTTGATTTCTTTGGGTTCAACTTGTAGTTATTGAATATGTCATCCTATGAATATGTGTGAATTACATCTGGTTGTTTTACAATTAATATCCAATTATATCGGGTGTATTTATATTTGTCACACATAATTATGAGATTGATTTATCCTTAATTTAAGGATACCTTCTTTATAAGGGATTTCATCTCATTTTACATTTCTATTGAGACTTCATTGTTTTTATGAACCAATTCACTCTTATATGGTGTATATACTGTCCTTTGGCATATTATATCATGGATCCCTTTATTCTCATGATATTATGAAATTCTGATTAAATGTTATTCCTCAATTATTTGTATTCAAGTGTCTCTCATTTTGTTAAAAACTCTTTAAATAAAATATTATTTTAAATGATTTAATGATTTATTCTTATAAATATTTCTCATTAATATCCATGTTTTCAAAATGGTTTTTATGGATTTATTTATATGGATATTAATTGTTTAAAATGTAAAAAGAGTCAAAGTGGTAAGGAACTTCGTCCCAATCTCTTTTCATTGTGGCATATTTTGTTCTGTACACAACTTTCTTTTATACGGTGTATAAACCCCTTTGACTTTTACTTTTATTCAAAAAGAATATTTTTATATGAAGAGTTTTACTAAACGACAAAAGGGAATATTTTTATGTATGCGGCGACAATGACTTTTCTGCCGCCGTGACTATTATTTGAGTTTCGACTTCCTCTACAAACCATACATTTTTTTTAAATGAAAAATAAATTCCATGTTTTAATTTTCTTTTATTTTGGTATTGAAAATGTTTTTGATAATTTTTTGATTATATCAATGTGTTTTGATATATTCTGATTGAAATGAGGAAATGTTATGTTTCCATTATGCATGTTTTATGTGATACGATTATGTTATAGTTCTTGGGAATTGTTTATGAGGACGGGTGGTTCTATGATAAACTAAGGGCAGGTGGGCCTGTGATAGCTCTCCAATGCATTGGGTAACGTGAAGGGGTCAAATTCTAAGGTTTCTCTAAAGGGATTTAGGTAATATACTGTGATGGGTATTCCAAACGTAACCAAGAGGGTTACTCCCTACGTAATAATTTTATGAATTCCACAAGTTACCTTTATGTCTTATGATTTATATGATTTATTCACGAGTTTTATGATTTCATGAGGTATGTTAAAGTGATTATGTTTTATGAGTTAAGTATGATTTCATTGATTCTTATGTATACATGGACTAATGTTTTCATTCCATATTTTTATATCCCTTACTGAGCTTTTTATGCTCATCGCAAGTTTTTGAAATGTTTTCCACAGGACTGAAAGTGGAATACAGTCAAGGATGGGATCAAGGAAATGTATTGATGTCTAAAACATGGAACTAGACATGACCCTTTTGTTCAAGAGTTTATATTTTGTGAAAATAATGTAAACTGAGTAGACATTTCTACCTTGAAATCTTTGAGATATAATAGTTATGTTCTAATTCTCTAAAACTCTAAACCTGAAAAGATTATCAATGTGAACTATTCATTTAATTCATGATTATGTAATGTTTTAATGCTGGGTCCTTATATGTCTAATTTCTTGGGATATGGAAGCATAACACAATTAGAATTTTATTTTTTTATTATAAGGATATTATGATAAGTTTTACAGAATATTTATTTATTGGTTTTATGATTTGAGAAATGGTAGATAGATTTCATTATGTCCAAAATAGGGGATCAGGACTACACATCTTCTTCAAAAATGCATCATTAGTGGAATTAAATGTTACCAACATTGTGAGATTATTGTTGTTCAATTTTTACAGTTATATGTTAGCTGTTAATGATATCAGTATTATTTATATGTGTTGATTAATGTTTTTACTCATATCTATGTATGGATTTAAGGAATATGTCTATGAATTATGTTTTCCATATAGGTTTATAAGGAATTAACATTATTCTATTGGTTCTAATGATCTAATATTTCACTATACATTTTCCTTAAACAAACAGTGTGTTCAATAGAATACTTCACCTACAAAACAAAACTAAAAAAATTGAGATATACTAAGATTATTAAAACATAGTCATTAAACTATTAGAAATTAATAGTAATATCCACATCCTGAATTTTTTTATATAAAATGTAAATTACATTATTAATAAGAAAAAAATTAAATTACATTACCTAAAATAATAAATATGATCTTTTTATGCATAGAAATGTATTTTTATAATGTTTCATTTTTATGGAATTTTCATTTCAATTTCATGAAATTATTTATTATATATGATTAAATATAGTTGTTATGAATAATTTTTTAATAATAATTTAATTTTTAAATTACAGTAAAAAATAATGAGAATTGTTAATTGTATAGAAGAATCTATTTTTTCAATAAAAAAATTATTAATTATATCTCAAATTTTTATTTTACTTTCAAATTTATATAAAAAATAATTTTAATTTTAAAAATGAGTATTATTTTTTCTTTCATGATGTTTATATTTTCTTAAGATTACTTTTTGGTTTTTTTCTTAAAGAATTGTTTTTTGGTGAATATTAAAAATGAATTTTATAAATAACATGTCTTTTATGAAATAATTAGTATATATGTATGTTTTATATGTTAAATATAAAACTTTATATGGAAATATATAAATATTATATGTTAATTTATAATTTTAAAAATCTTTTTCCTTGGATAGAAATGCATATTTTTCATTTTATAAGTTATATAATATTTTCAAAAATAATTATTTGTAATATATTTTACAATTTTCATTTTAAATTTATTTTTCATCACATTTACAAAATTAGTATAATAAAATGGATTAAATTTTTTGAATTATTGGGACCGAATTACTTAATAAAGAAAAATTTATTATCAAATATAATAGATAAATAATTTTGGTAAAAACCAGTAACATCAACAAAAATATATTGGGGTACAAATTGATTAACTAATAGGAAAATACAAAAATGTATAAAACAAGATTTTTGAAGGTTTTATGATCCCTATTTCATAATTATCCCATACCCTTTATATTAATAACCAATTTTTGAGAAACATACCTTGATAAAGAGTTCCCATTATTGAAATGGTTTGGGTATTTCTCGAAATGCCATCCCATTTCACTTATAAATGGTGAACTATTCTCATCAATTCCCATCACACAAAAACAAAAATCGGTTAACCCAAAATATCTCAAAAACCCTAGTAAATATTCCTATAATCCATAAACAGTTTTTATTTTCCTCTCAAAATACCATACCTCAAAGGATTTACCCTTTTTTCATATCAGATAATCCTATATTTGTGTAGAAAATATTTAACAACTAATTTCATATTTTTTTTGATTATGTGAAATTATTATTCCTCAAATTCATTTATAGAATAATAAAGTGAAAAAATAAACACAATTATTATATTAATATATTATATAATTCTAGTATATGAATTATCCAACTTCCCTTTTTCTATTATTGAAAACAAAAATACCATTCATGTGTTGTAAAGATGACCCCCTCTATAAAGAAACATTATTTTTACATCACCACATTATAGGGATCTCCCTAATATATAATTTAAAATATAACTAAAATATGTATTAAATATTTAATGCTCTTAAATTATAATCCATGTTACTCGTATCCCACATTCTATGTAAAATGAAATCATTTTACAATCAAATGTAGAAACTGCATTATCCATGGAATGATTGATTTTGGTTCTTTTTTTCATAGATTAATTACCTGGATATTAATGGAAATGTATTTATTTGATAATTATTATTATTATGGTTTTGTATTGTATAAATAAAAATCCTATTACAAATATGAGAAATAAAAAATGTTGGTAAACTCCCCCACCAAAAACATAGTTCAAAGTGCATAAAATTATTTATTCATACAATGAAATAACTTAATATTGGTTATATTATACGAATACCTATATAAAACTATGATATATAATAATTAATCATAAATATTATCATTATTTTTATATTAAATTGATATTTGGAAAAAAAAAATCACATCATTATCTAACATTAATTATATAACGTTATTATTTCGGTTGGTTTAAACACCAACTTGGATTATTGTGTAATTATATATCATAGATGAGAATGGGAATTTAATTTATATTAATATATGATATAAAAATATTTATAATGTGTTTTATACTATATATATAAAATTATTATAGAACTCATTAATTAAGAGAACACATATGGTTTATTAAGAGTGACTGAGAAATGACCATCGTTTATTTCATCATCATGGTTTGTAACTAATACTACGATGGAAGAAAATTAGAAAATTATAAATATACTATTTCATATATTCATGTATATTTAATTATATTTTAATTATGAAACTTTTATCGTCAGTGAATACTAATACCATTTTTTCCAAAAATAATTTCCATACTACCGTGTTTTCATACACTCGATATTGAAAATAGGTAAAAACATACTCGGATTCATACATAGAATGATCATAAATGAATATTTTAAATAAAAAAAATTTATAAATTAATTAAATAATTTTTTAATATACATATTATTTTCAAGAAGTATGTTAGAGTGCTGTCGTGGAATCTATGATAAAATTTAAGGGTTTCAGGTCTCAATTTCCAATACCTTGGTACATAATTCTTATTATACGGCATGTTTTATTTGAAATTGACTATATATGTACCCTTTATTGTTTTATAACATGTACCTAAAATTATTAATGGTATTTTATGTTTTATTTTAAAAAATATCCTTTATGGGGTGTTGACTGAAAGTTTTTATGGTTGAAGGGTTTTTCATTGACTAAATTCTTATTCGTTGAGACATAAAAAATTATATGCCCCATAATTTAATTTTATGGTGTATTTTATTCACATGTATATATGTTTTCATGTTTTTTAAATTTCATGGGATATAATATTAAAAATAATTCTTCATTCTTTAAATTTCAATTGAATTTATTATCTCTCTAGTGGTAAGGTTTTCTTGGAAACTCAAATTTCATTCATTGTGTTCTGATCATTGTTGGGAACATATTTCATATATAGTGGGTGTATTTTACCCTAGAAGTTATACTTTTTATTTACTTCATTATTTTCAATTTATTTTATTTCCTAACCCATTAATCATTGTCAAATATTTTTTACCTTTTGGAGTTTGTAGGGTGTAGAATATATTGATAGCACAAATCTTATTTCTTTATGTTATAATGTTATATCTTGAAACTTATCATTAATTGTTTTGGTTCCAAATCCATAATATTATATTATATGTTATTTAAAAATCCACTTTTGGTTAATTAATTTTTTTTGAATATAGATATTTTCTTACACTATTTATGACATGAGTTTTCATCAAGGACAATATCAATGTATTAAAACATTTTCTTTTATTAATGGTTCTTATCATATGATCCAAATTTCCTATATAAAAATTTATTTAACTTTCATAGATCAATTATAAGAGATTATTTTAATAATAAAATGTTTCTAAAATAAATAACTTCTACTTTTCAAAAGGTACTTGTAAATGTGACATGAATTTTTTAATTTTACATCAATGTTAAAAATGTTTTCTAAAAGAGCTATAATATTTTCAACAACATTTTACTTTTCATATAAGAAAGAATTTAAAATCAGGGGATTTATATTTCATCATTTATTATGTAATAAAAAATATATATATTTATTATTTTTGGGATTGAGATCATAGTATCAAACAATTCAATTCTTGAACACAACATCTGTGATACCATTCGAAACATTATTTTGCAAGGATTATTTTTATCTATTTCAACATACTTATAAATTTCCATTTTTACACTTTGGATTATTTTATATTCTAGAAAACTCCATCATTCATTGGATGGACTATGCAATTTACATAACTATCTGAATAATCATCAATAACTGATTATTTTCTTCATATCAATTCATTATATATTACAATGGGGATTTCGCAGTAGATTTACTCTATGATCACCCAATATTTTTATCCATTGATTGAAGGATTTTCAACATGATTCCATACACTGATTTATTGGGAAAATATTAAGAATATTTATACTTTTTATTCTGATATTTTTGTTCATTGATAGATTTTTCTAAGTGATTATGTATTTTTGAATCATTATGTCATATAATTAATTTATTTCACATAAATTAGTGATCAGTGTGGCCTATCCTTATATATACCCTAAAATCATCGATATTAATCATTAGAAAAAAGTATTTGGATATTTTGTTTAAACCTTCCAAATTCATCAAGTTGTATTGAATGTGGCCAAGGAGGGAAGAATGATGTCTTGGACGAGGTCTTAATAGATTGATCATGATGTTTGGAATTGTGAATTTCATTTCCATGAATTCAATTATTTTTATCCATGTGTTTTATTCATTACCATTGATACCTATGAAAAAATTATTCTAAAGAATTATTTTATTAAAGAATTATTTTTATTACTTATTCAAATTGTAATGTGTGTTCCATGTTTATTCCAGAAGTTCCTCAATTGTATGTTTTCCCTTAAAAATATTTTAATCTCACCTCTTATTATGATTCTGTTCCCCTATCTATATGTAAAAGTATTAAATGTAATATTACTATAAGTTTATAATTTCATATAGGTTTTTGGGAGATCTTGAATAACTATTATGAAAAAATAGATTCTTATATAGTAGAGAAAAACTCCATTTGTTGAGAAATAAATGGTATTTATTAGTTAAGGATTTTTCCAAATTCTATAATCATTTAAATATCAACCCTATTGGGATTTTATATGATGCAATAATTTATTTAATACATTTGATTATGGTATATTTTTTTCAGAGAGTCAATAATTGGTATCAAAATGGGTATGCAAAGTATGTGTCTTTGGTACTATATATGGGACAGTGGGATCAGGTTTTTATATGTACACTAGAAAGAGGTATTTTCATTAAAATTTATGAAGATATGTTTTTATAGAATGAAATAGTTATTGATAATTAAAAAATAATTTTATATTATATTATTTAATTTATGTGGTTCATGTTACTTAACTAAATACTATAATGTTGTTATAAATATTTTTTATTTATTTTTCTATATGAGTATTTATTTTTCATATTTGAAGAAATCCATAAAATTGGTAGGAACAAAATCATTTTCCATGTGTTTTATCTATTAGTGAAATGGGATGTCTCTAGAGTGGATGGTCACATGTAGTTTCAGCATGGACAAAGGGTTAGTATATGAATTTTAATGTCCAGTTTTTTATTCATACAAGCATGGGATACCTGGTTGAATTATGGACACTCTAATGGGGGGAGTGAGGCATATGGGATTCCTTGACCATTTGTATATAAATATAAGCATATAAAGTGTCTCCTTGTATATGGATAATATTATGGGTAGGAAATTATATATCATATTATTTTTGTATGCATTTGATCCTTGTTGTGGTGAAAAGGGTCTCATGGTAGTGTTGTTTGGATATGATAGTAGGATAGTAAAAAACATGTTTACAATAAAATAATACACATGAGGTCTTCTATATGGTATAAGATATTTGGTCCTCACATTTTATGGAGACATGTGAATCTATATTTGTGAAACCTATGAGTCTTGGATGATGGATAAAGTTCATTATAAGGCATTATATCCATGGGTTAACTATTCCCCCAGAGGTAAGAGTTTGGGTTTAATTGTACAAAACATTTCAAATTAGATGATGAAGAGGGAGATACACCATATAATAGTATGATTCATGATTATCATAGGATATGAATAAAGAAGAAAGCTATTTTCTATTGGTAATGGATAGTGAATTTTGATTGACAATTGAAGTTAATAATATAATTTCCTATAAATTTTAAGGTAATAGAGTATGAAAATAAATCTAGGGGAATAATAATTGAAATTATGGAATAATTTTTAGATTCTTTGAAATCAAGGATATTTTGATTAATGATGTTAATAATGATTGAATGTGAATAAAATAGTTGAAGTTTCATTAGAGACTAAGAGAAAAAAACTATTTGTAAATATAATCAATGGCCCTAAGGGTATTGTGGTATAATGAATGGGTAATCCCTAGTAGAATTACCTTATGTCATAAATAAGTCATAGAAATTTATAATATATGAGTAAGGATTCATGGATAGATATGATATAATAGTAAAAGTTATTGATCAATTCTAGAGTAATAGTACTGTATTGTAGAGTGATATGAGGATGATCAAAGTTGAATTAATTTATTTTCAAGTCATAGTTTAGTGATTTTTTTCCCTAGTTGATGTGATATATTTTTGCTCTCTTGTGAATAATTATTTTGAGACCACAATATAGTGGTGGAATGCCGATTTAGAAATAAAAGGTGAGGATATGTTTCAACTATGGTAAGTTGGGATGATAGTGATATTTTACCAAACTTGGATTTCATGGGTATGAAGTTTGAAATAGTATATCCATAGATAATGAGTCACAATTAAAATAGGTAACCTTCAATAAATTATTAATATTCTCATTTCAACATGAGAGTTGTAAATGATGACGTGACATGTGGTTTCAGTTTCACTAGTGTAAGATATATGAGAAATGTGTATAGAAACTAAGGGTGATGATAATTAATATTTATTGAAATTTAATAGTGTTGGGATAGAATTAATTACCCCTTAATACTATAGAGTGAGGATACAGTTAAGGGTTTTTATTGTTTTGACAAGTAATTAGTAACATATATTTTCTAGGGCGAATCATAGCTCAATGATGATGTTTAGAGTCTGAGACATCTTTGAGGTTAAAATGAAAAATTTATAAAAAAAGACAACCTTAGAAATATTATCTAATGGTTTAGTTGATTCTAGGTTGTGGTGATCCCCCTCAGGTTGAGCCAACATTGAATAAAGGGTGTTTAAAGTCCTTTATAAATTTATTTTATGAATAAGAATTATTTTAAATCCTGTGAATTAATATTCATAAATGATTTAATATGTTTTAAACAGAGTCATGGATGGGGAAACTAAGAATATAGACCAGTCTAGAATATGGTATTTACACTAGTTTAGATAAAATTTCTATTCACAATGTGTGTCATGGGTGTTCTCAGTCATTATATGATTGAGAAAGAATTAATTAATTATGTAATTAATTTTTTTCATTAATATTTAATCTTAATTATTCCATTTAAAATACTTGTTTAAAAAATCCATTAGGATAGAGGAATAATATAATGATTTGATAGTACTATGTGGTGTGAGATATCTGGGATAGTGATCTGTGATATTTGTATCCTAAACGAGTAAATTTAATGGTTCTCCAACGACGTTAGTATGGATTCATTATTCACCAATTTTCAATCCACTATTGAGGTGAGCTATTTTTTTGGATTATCTCAATTACTCATTGAATTCAATGGCATTGATTAATGTTATATTTAATATATTTTATTTTTTAATTTCCTAATTAATTTATTATAATTTTAATATATTATTTGGTATTGTAGATCATTTGTCACTAATCGTCCCCCCGAGCCCGTGCGATGAATACCCCAAGCCCGCCTTCCCTAGGCAAGGGGTTTCCTACTAGCACTGAAGGTGTACTCCCAAAAATTGGGAAGACATTGCCTTTATAACCTATAAGAACACGTAACCAAGAACACAGTAAGATAGAAACACAAGTAAACTGAACTGTAACAGAGTGAGTGCAGTATGTAAAAGGGGACAGAATACAATCCCAACTGGAAAGTACAAGTACAATTGTGATACAATAAAATTGAAAAAAGGGAATGTTAGATGATGGACCATCCTCCAAGGTTCCTACCTAAAGGGTCGGTTCAGATCGCATCCTCATCACTCCACATCCGTCCATCTCCTCCATGTACCAACTCGTTGTAAGGTCCTCCTCAAGGTATCGTCCAGTCCTAGTACTCTCAGCCTCAGTCAGTGTTGTCTGTCTTTTGCATCCAGCACAACAAGGTGCGGGCATAGCCCGTGCAGGGGTGAGTATAAATTTACTCAGTAGGGACCCCGTGACCCTCTAGGTCTCACAATATCCAACAATGATAAAACACAAAGTATGAAATCAAAAGATAACCTTAATTTGTTATATGACCGTACATATAACTTTGTTATCAAGTAATCCATCTCAATCATGAGAAAAACATAGAGGTTTTGACTTAGCTCACGCCAGGATTTATTCTAGGGGTAGTATCACATAACATTCCCAGTAATGACGTCGAACACCTCAGCTGCTGGGGAAATCCTCCTCTATCGATTACAGTGGTCCTACCACGTCACACAAAGATGATTCCCACTAACCTTGGACTACTGATGTACTCCTCCTTCTAAGTACCGTGGGTCTACTGCGTCACCAAGGCGCTCCCAACCATGGGTCTTCCGTATCACCAAGGCACTCCCCCTCATGGACTACTAAGTTACTCCTACTATTGAGTATCATGGGTATGTTGTGTCACTAAGTCTCTCCCCACTGTGGGTCATCCACATCACCAAGGCGCTCCCCACTGGGCCTATCGAGTCACTTCGAGTCAAAACGGTCAGCAGTCGTCAAGTCTCAGCTAGTCGTAGGGTTCCGTACATATCATGATTGGGGAAACTGCTTCCCAAGACACATGTAAAATACTCCATCTACAACAAAGTCCCATGAAGAAGTTTCTAAAATGTCCATCACGTCATAAGGGTCTCAACATAATAGACGACGCGTCAATCAGACGCCCGATTTGTGAGTTATTAGCCTTTTAGTCCTGGGGCCCAGTTGGATTCATGCTCGATCGAACATGATTGTTACCCATCATAATCAAAAAATCCATTGGGGTATACTCAAATGGATTGTCTCGCTCCAAGATTTCCAACGCCGCTGACGGTTCATCAAACGGACGCCCGGTGCTAAAATTATGGCCAAAAGAAAGTAAATGGGTCATAGTGGCCCTGGGTCCGGTCCGACCTAGTCTGACCGACCCGGCCCGACCTAGTTCGGGATGACCCAGCTTGACCCATTGGGTCCAGCCCGGCATGCTGGGTGGCCCAGCCCATTGGGTTCGGTCCGAAGACCGCGAGGGGCCGTGGAGGTGGCTCAGTTGTGGAATGGCTCGGCTGCGGGCCGACTGGGCTTGGGGCGGCTCTTAAGGTCATGGAGAGGGTGGTGAGGGCGGATCAAAGGGTCGCATAGAAGGCATGGTGGCAGCGGCTTAGCACGACGAATGGCGGCGACATGAGCGGCGGATGGTGGGGGCGTGGCGGCTCGGCACAACGGACAACGGCGGCACGTCGGCTCGTCACGGCAGACGGCTGCAGCGTGGAAGCTCGACACAATGACAACATGGCGCCTCGACAGGGCGGTGGCGTGATGAGGGGGTTTGGCCCGAGGCAACATGATAGATCTGTCTAGCCATAGGTGTCTTGGCCGGGCATGGGGCTAGTTCGGTAGGGAGGGCGAAGTGCTATGGGGCAGCGCGGGTCGTGGAGGCCGCGGGTGGCGGCGTCGTTGCCTTCGTCGTCTTCGTCACTTTCTTCCATTTCGAAGAACACATCAAGAAATAACGGTGGAGGGGTCAGGCCATGTTCGTTTAGCCTACACCCTCTGCGTTTAGAGTGGTAGTAAGCGGTTCATAAAGAACGAAGATTGAATGTGTATGGAAGATATTTTAAAACATCATTTCCCACAACCCATGCCAATCTCTATTCCCAATCCAGCAAACTATTTATAAGGGGAGAACATGGAAAGTGATAATAAAATAAAAATAAACCCCTACCTCGTTCACTTGATGACGTTGGTGCAATAAGGTAGTATGGTCATCGATTCTCCGTAGATGAGGATTCCCCACGACGGAAGAAGTTTCGAGGAAGAAGGTCGAAGGAGGTCGGCGTTCTTCTTCGGCGATGCGTTCTTCGTTGGAGAGCTTTCTCCCAAGTTCTCCCAATCCTCTTTTGCCAATACTTTGCCAACAAATTAACATCCAACCAAATAAAATATGTTTATCTTTTTAATTTGTTGGAAATCAATGTTGGCTTAATTAATTGGAAACAATAAATGGGTTGTGTTGGTATAAAATATTCAAATTGGAGGATACCAAGGGTTATAACCATTAATTAAGAAGGGTTGGAACAATTAATCTGAAGAAATCTCAAGAGGATCCTCCACATTAATGAGGGAGTTGAAGAGGTATAGACCTCAGGTGGTCCCCACCACCATAACCTCTCATGGGTGGTTAGGCTCGGTTGGTACCCACCACCATAACCTATCATTGTATGTTATGGTTTGGTGATCCCCACTAACAACATCCACATGGAGGGTGGTTACAAAAAAATAAAATAAAACATGTGTTTATTTTATTTTATTATTTTTACAAAGAACCCCAAATTTATCTTTCACCCTCATACAACTGCCATCTAGGTGAATGTCTTCTTAAGCAAATATCGGCACTGTGAGTTCAACGATTCCCTCAGATTTCAATTTCGAGTACCAGTTAAAAAGTTAGAAAAACCCAGTAGCACGTTTACTGAACGTACCTGACAAAAAGTTCAGAAATTCATTTTGGGCACTCCGAGCCTCGAAATCATCGGAAATAATTTTCATGGACTCATAAAGTTCCCATTTATTTAAAAAATATTCAATGGAAATTTTGGGTCATTACATTCTCCCCACCTCGAGGCATTACATCCCCCTAAGCTACAACTCAAACTAAGTAAACAAGTGGAGGTATTGAGCATGCATCTTAGCCTCCCACTCTCATGTCCTCTCCTGGAGGTTTCGGTACTGCCAGCGAACGCGCACCAGAGTTAGCGACCTTCCACAAAGGACCCTCTCCTATCGATCCTAAATCTCTACTAAAACCTCCATAAAATTCCCCCCCATCTTCGACGTCCAGCTCTCCATGGTCAATGATGTCAGAAGGGTCAGGCACGTATCTCCTCAACTGGGATACATGGAAGATGTCATGCACGCGATGCAGCGCAGGTGGAAGGGCTAAGCGGTTCTACACCTCACCAACTCTATTGAGGACCTGAAAAGGTTAGATTAACCTTGGAGATAACTTACTGCCGCGACCAAATCTCCATAGAACTCATTAGGGTGAGACCCATAGAAATATGTGGTCTCCATGCTCAAACTCCAGAGGTCTCCGTCTCTTGTCGGCATACGACTTCTTCCTTCTCTTTGTAGTCTTTATCTGCTCCTGGATGAAATTGAACCATCTTTGGGGTAGCGCTTACCATCTCTAGCCCCACAAGTGCTGACTCACCCGGGTTAGTCCATCACAAAGGTTATCTGTAAGGTCGACCATACAATGCCTCCAAAGGCGCCATCCCAATGGTGGATTGATAGTTGTAGTTGTACGCAAACTCTACCAAAGGAAAGTGATCCTCCTAGCTTTGACCGAAGTCGAGGAAACAAGAACACAGTTTGTCCTCGAGGGTCTGAATGATCTTCTTAGTCTGACCATCCATCTGTAGATGGAAGGCAGTGCACGAACGAAGCTGCGTCCTGAAAGCATCCTGCAACCCCTTCCATAGCTAGGAAGTAAATCTTGCATCATGATCAGAGAAAATCATCGAAGGTACTCCATGTAGCTGCACAATCTCTTGTACATAGAGGTGTCCTAAGCTCTCTAATGAACCCTGCTCTCTGATTGGTAAAAAGTGGACTGACTTGGTGATTCGGTCAGCTATCACCCAAATAGAGTCATGTCCCCTTGATGTACATGGAAGTCTTGTCACAAATTCCAAGGATATCCTATCCCACTTCCACTCCAGGACCTCTAAAGGCTGAACCAAGCCTTTTGGATCCTGATTATCTACCTTCACTTACTGAAAAGTGAGGCACTAAGAGACAAACTCTGCAACTTCTTTCTTCATTCTCGGCCACCAATGCTATCTTAGGAGATCCTAGTACATCTTCACCACTCTTGTATATACCACTGGAGGGGGTGTGTGGTACTCCATCAACACTTCCTCCTAAATAGACACTGGTACCATGGTACGTCCTCTAAAGAGGACGACGTGCTCCCCACCTTCAGAAAATCCATCAGGTGTCTGTCCTGTAGATATCTGAGCACATCATGCCTCACTATCAGCATCCCCACGTTGCGCCTCCCTGACTCGCTAAATAAGTGGGGGGGTGAATGTAAGAAACTGTAGAAAGGGCGCTTCATATCTATCCACAAAGGAATATATAAAGTAGGTAGCTACTCCGTCACCTCACCTAGTAGTTGTATACCAGACCTCCTACTGAGTGCTTCTGCTACAACATTTCCCTTCCCAAGAGTATATACTATTTCAAAGTCATAGTCTTGGATAAATTCAAGCCAACGTCATTGTCTCAAGTTCAGGTCATTCTGAGATAAGATATACCTTAGAATATTTTGATCAGAGTACACTGTAAAACATTCACCCATTAGATAGTGCCACCATATCTTCAAGTTGAAGACCACTCCTAGTAACTCTAGGTCATGAGTAGAGTAGTTCTTCTCATGCTGCCTCAAATGCCGAGAACCATATGTGATCACTACTCACTCCTACATTAGGACACATCTGAACTTAGTCCTTGATGATTCGTAGTAAACTACATACCCTACGCCCTCCTCTGTAAGCCTCAAGATAGGGGCACTAGTCAGCCTCTGCCTTATATCTGGAAAACTCCGCTGGCATTTCTCCAACAAAACAATGGGTTTTCCCTTCTTTGTCAACGCTAATAGTGGTGCTGCAACTCTGGAGAAGTTTGGCACAAACCTCTGGTAGTATCCATCCAAAACCTAGAAACTCCGGACCTCTGTCACACTTCTGGGTGGATTCCAAGAAAGTACCTCCTCAATCATTGTTGGATCTACTACAACTCCATCTTCAGATATGACATGTCCCAAGAAGTGAACCACTCGGATCCAGAACTCGCACTTCGAGAGCTTACCATAAAGCTGGTACTCTCAGGGTGAGTCCAGTACTACCTGCAAATGATAGGCATACTCCTTCTATGTAGTCGAGTAGATCAGAATGTCGTTGATGAAGACCACTACAAAGTGATCAAGGTATGACTGAAAGATCATGTTCATGAGTCCCATGAACACTACTGGAGCATTGGTTGAACCGAATGGCATAACCAAGAACTCGTAATGGCCATACCCACATCTGAAGGTTGTCTTTTGCACATCCTCATCTTGCACTCTGAGGTGGTGATAGCCGGATCTGATGTCTATCTTCGAGAACCACCGTTCTCCCCTTAGTTGATCAAAGACATCGTCAATCCTTGGGAGTGGGTACTTGTTATTTACGGTCACCTGGTTCAGGTGTCTATAGTCGACACAAATTATCAAGCTTCCATCTGCCTTCTTGGTGAAAAAAATTGGAGCTGACCTAGGTGAATCATTGGGCCAAATGAATACCTTCCCCTTCAAGTCCTCTAAATATACCCATAGCTCATGATGCCCCGCAGGAGCCATCTGATATGCTTGAGTAGATATTGGGGTTATCCCAGGGTACAAGTCAATGTAAAATTCCACCTCTCTGCGAAAAGGATGACCTGGAACATCATCAAGGAAGACATCCGTGTACTGGTCCATGACTAAAGGATAGCTCGGAATCTCAACATCAACAACTCTGAGGGTAAGGCCAGCCAACTGATGAGTGATCGACTACACTCTCTTCCGGGTAAGTCCATCTGACACTGCAAAGGCTCCCTTATCACCAGTGATGGTAAAAATAGTCCCATCCATGTGGAAACACCACACATTGCACCTAATATAGTCTATTTGAGCATGGAATGTAGATAACCAGTCCATACACAGGATGTCATCATAAGGCCTCGACGCTGCTACTAGGAGATCCCAGCCGGAGCTCTCACCTCCTAGAGTATGCTCGCACTGCCGGCACCAGTGCGTAATCATCGAATATGCTCTTATATGAGTCTCTAGCCGTAAGGATCAAGCCAATGGCTCCATTTGAATCTTCGAGCTCCAAATGAGGGTGGTGGAAATAAAAGAATAACTGGAAACTGGGTCTATATGTACTGCAGCTAAGGTGGAGTAGACATAAATCATACCTCGTATCATATCTGGAGTGCTAGGTTTGTAGGCCTCATATTCCTGGAGCTGAGCTCGCCCATATCCACCTACTCCCTACGTTCAGGGTGGAACTCCTAGTGGTGGTGGAGGTAACATCTCAAATTGTCTCCCACCACTTGCTGGATGACCAAATCCTCTGCCACATCTGCCTACTCCCTACGGACCTCCTCATTCGAACCTCTGTCTCTGCACCATATCCGTGTAGTAGCGTGATAGGTTAGTGAACCTTACTGAGTACAGATCTATAATCATGTTGCCTTGCTGTAGATGAAGTATCTCCTAAATGCGCACTGCGTGAAGAGTCACTGGAACAAACTCTACCCAAAACAGGCTCCCGAAGTCTTCCTTGAGAAGTGTCACGTCATCATTAACCTAGAGCATCAAGCTCCAACATCTGCCTGATGATTCCTATAGAAGGATGGTGGCAAGAATCACCATGAGATCGACTGGTGTCCCTACGAGTTAGAAGACTCTAACCATATCCACCATCCAATCATCAATCGCATGTGGGTTCATCTATCCCATGAACTTGGGTGGCCTATAGCACTGGAACTCATGCAACGCGCTCAAACTATGTGCACTATCTACTACAGGGGCTAGTGGCATCGATGGACCAATGAGGAGTTGTACCGCTGCTGCCTCCACTGGTGCCTCTACTGGAAAAGGGCCCTGCACCGAGGCCTTGTCGCTCAGTGTGCTATCAGTGCATACAACTCTCGGAACCCTAGCCGACTATCTGCGAGGAGGCATCCTAAAAAGAAACTGGTGATCCATTGTTAATAAGTTATACCTAGTGAGAAGAAAGTTATACCTGGTGAGCTGACTCAAAATATCATAAATTTTTTTTTTGAAAACACACACACAATCAGGGTTTTTGTGCACTAAGTCAAAAATCAGATGTCAGGGTCCTTGTGTGTGGATATGTCAGCTGCGGCACCAACATTGGACTCCCTAAACTGAAAAATACACTCATTACCCTTAACACGATTTCTTCATAGAAAATATAAGAGTCCTAGTTCTTCGGTTGAACTGACTCCTCTGATCCAATTTTTTCACGACCCATACCCCGGGGCCCGTGTCGTCACTACCCCAAGCCCGTATTCCACAGGCTAAGGGCCGGAGACTTGCACCGAAGGAATATTCCATAACATTGGGAAGGAATTTCTTTTATAACCTGTAAGCACACGTAACCAATCATACAACAAGATAGGAACACAAGTAAAGTGAACTGTAACAGAGTGAGTGCAGTATGTAAAAGGGGCCAAAATACAAGACCAACGGGAAAGTACAAGTACAACTATGATACAATATGAATGAAGAAAGGGGAATGTCAGCTATTGGATTGTCCTCTATGGTTCCTACCTGAATTGTAGGTATAGATCGCCTCTTTAACACTCCTCGTACTTCTGTATCCTCCATGTACCGACTCGTTGTAAGGTCCACCTCCAGGCACCATCCCGTCCTAGTACTCTTTGTTTTAGTTAGTGTTGTCCATCATCTACATCCAGTACAACAAGGTGTGGGCATGGCCCCTGCATGGGTGAGTATAACGATACTCTGTAGAGACCCACTATGTCTCACAAAATCCAACAAGGATAAAAAAAAGTATGAAATCAATGGATAACCGTACATAGGTATATGACCATACATATAACTAAGTTATCAAGTAATGCATATCAATTATGAGGAAAACACAGAGGTTCTGACTCAGATCACACCAGGATTTAATCTAGTGGTATTATCAAGTAACATTCCCAGTCACGACATCAAATACTTCGGCTGCGGGAGAACTCCTCCACTATCAAGTATAGTGGACACTCTGCGTCACTCAGAGGTTCTTCCCACTAACCTTGGAATGCTGAGGTACTCCTTCTATCCAGTACCATGGGTCTGGTGCATCCCCAAGGCGCCCCCCATTGTGGGTCTGTTGTGTCACCAAGGCACTCTCCCTTGTGACCTGTTGAGGTACTCCTCATGTCGAGTACTGTGGGCCTGCTACATCACCAACTTGCTCCCACACTGTGGGTCTTCTCCTTCACCAAGGCACTCCCCCTGGGCCTGTCGAGTCACTCTAAGTAGAAACGGTCAGCAGTCGTCAAGTCTCAGCTAGTCGCAGGGTTTTGTACATATCGTTCTTGGGGAAACTGCTTCCCAAGCCATAGGTAAAACACTCCAACTATGACGAAGTCCCACGAAGAAGTGTCTCAAAGGTCTGTAACATCATAAGGGTCTCAACGTAATAGACGGTGCATCAATCAGATGATCGGTTTGTGAGTTATTAGCCATTTAGTCCTGGGGACCCGGTTGGATTCATGCTTGATCTAGCCTGACCATTACCCATCATAATACAAAACTCTAGTGAGTTATATTCAAGGGGACCATATCAATCCATGATTTCTGGAACCGCTGACGGTTCATCAAACAGACGTCCGGTGCCAAAATTATGGCCAAAAGAAAGTCAATGGGTCTTAGTGGGCCCGAGTCTGGTCCGATACGGTTGGACCAACCCTGCCTCACCCGCTGGGTCCGGCCTGGCCCACTAGGTTTAGCTCGGCCCGCTGGGTGTCCCAACCCGTTCGGTTCGGCCCGATGGCCATTAGGGGCCGCAGAGGAAGCTCAACCTCCGAGGGTGCTGCAAGGGCGGCTCGGCCGGGGAACGGCTCAGCCACGGGCCAGCTTGGCTCGTGGCGGCTCACAAGGACATGACGAGGGAGGAAAGGGTGGATCAGGGGGCTACGGAGGAGGCGACTTGGCTTGGCCAGGATAGCACCGTGGATCGGTGGATGTCGGCGCAGCATGACGGACGGCGGATGTCGTGGCTGCTCGGCACGTCAGATGGCGGCGGCGCGACGGCTCGGCAGGGCGGATGACAGTGGCGCAGTGAGGGTGTTCGGCCCTGGGCGGTGCCGTGGCCCGGTCCAGCTGTGGGTGGTTTGGTTGGGTGTGGGGCCGGTTTTTCCGGGAGGGTGAAGAGCCACTGGGCGGTGCGGTTCGGAGAGGCTGCGGGCGGAAACATCGTTGCCTTCGTCTTCTTCGTCGCCTTCCTCCATTTCGAAGAACACATCAAAGAAGAACAATAGAGGTGTTAGGCTATGTTCATTTGGCATGCACCCTTCGTGTTTAGAGTGGTAGCATGTGGTTCACAAAAAAGAAGCATGAACGTGTATGGAAGATATTTTAAAACATCATTTCCCACAACCCATGTCAATCTCTATTCCCAATCCGGCAAAAGAATTAGAAGGGAAGAACGTGGAAAGCGATAATCAAATAGAAATAAACCCCTACCTCATTCCCTTGATGATGTTGGGACAAGAAGGTAGTACGGTCATCAATTCTCCATAGATAAGGAAGTCCCACATTAGAAGAAGTCCGGAGGAAGAAGGTCGAAGGTGGTTGGTGTTCTTCGTTGGTGGAGTGTTCTTCGTTGGAGAGCTTTCTCCCAAGGTCTCCCAATCCTTATCTTCCAATACATTTCCAAAACATGAATAGCCAACCAAATAAAATATGTTTATCTATTTGATTAGGTTTCAATAAATGTTGGATTCATTAATTGTCAACTATAAATGGGTTGTGTTGGCATAAAATATTCAAATTGGAAGATACCAAGGGTTGGAACCATTAATTAAGATGGGTTGGCACAATTAATGTGGAGAAAAGTCAAGAGGTTCCTCCACATTAATGAGGGAGTTGAAGAGGTTTAGACCTCAGGTGGTCCCCACCCCCATAACCTCTCATGGGAGGTTAAGGTTTGGTGGTCCCCACAATCAGCTTCAACATGGAGGGTGGTTACAACAAAATAAACTAAAACGTGCGTTTATTTTATTTTATTATTTCCACAAAATACCCAAAATTTATCTTTCACCCCTGTCTAAATACCATCAAGTTGAAAGTATTCATAAGAAAATAATGGGGCTGCAAGTTCAATGATTCCCTCAAATTTCAATTCTAATCAGTGGTTCATAAGTTAGAAAACCCCACTCACAGGTTTACTGAACATACCCAAAAAAAATTCAAAAATTCATTCTGGGCACTCTGGGCCTCGGAATTGTGCATCATAAATTTTCACGGACTCCTAAAATTCTCATTTATTTAAAAAAATTGCATGGAATTTCTGGGTCATTAAATCATTAACATTAATTATTTTACTACAATTATTTTGTAATTGAATTTGTGATTTATGATTGAGCTCACAACGACCATTTTGATTTTTTATTTTAAAGGTCTATAGTTCTCCTCCTATTCTTCACATATTCCTCTCCAAAATTTAGTTTGGATATTTATTAAAATGTTAATGTTCTGGTTGGTATATTTATTGAATCTATATTTGTTTCTGTGTTTCAATAATCAATGATTGATACCATAGTGCATGAGAGTTTCACTATATAGTTGTAGTTCATGAATATAATAAGGAACATGATTTATTCCTTGAGTTATAAAATTATAATGATAGATATTTAGTGGTGATTCACATTTTAAGTGATTAGTTTTCATATTACATTATTCATTGATATTACATCTCCGATTAGTGCATTTGGAAAAGGTATCGATGATGTTGAAGGTGGAGATGGGAGTTTTTGTGAAAATGATGGAAATTGAGTTTTTTTCTAGAATTTATAGACTACAAGGAATTTATCTTAGAGGAATACATTCAATTTAATTTTGAGTATGTGGTGGTTATGGTTCTGTGAAACTTAAATATCCCATGGTTTGTAGGGTTCCAACATGCGTTCAGTCACCCATAGTTCACTGCATGGTTTTTACATGGAGTACACTCCAATAAGTCTATTTGGTTTTACATGTTGTTGAGGATACTAACCCAAGATGTCTAACCATGGTGGAACATAAATATTGATCCAATGTACGTACATACAGAGGAAAAATATGGATCTATATGATTTGTGTCGCCTATGAACATGTTTTGTACATTACCTTACAATACATTGGAATTTGAGGTATACACTGAGTACCAATTCGGGTTCAACACATAGTTTATACTCTCTTAAATGTTATTTACTTATTATATATTCTACTAATTTTCATAAATTCATCCCCAGGGTCATATTTTTTTGTGTGGTCAGTCCATTCTAAGGGATATTTGGTATAGAGTGTGATGACATCCCTTCCTTCGATATCAGATATGTTACATGTGGGGATATTGATGTATTTTTCATTTTTTTATCATTATTAAATAGGAATATATGATTATAATCAGAGTGATTCTAGGTATAGTACTCCCTTGATAGGTATATATATATGTATATATATATTCTTGGCTCCCTATTTTAAATTTTCAAAGAGGGTTGATACACCCCCGCACATTGTTGCAGTATCATCCTATAACATTTCATTTATAAATCAATCATCATGTAGATTATATAAGGTGTGTTAATACACGTAGGCCTGTAAATCCCTCTTCTAGTTTTCACCCACAAGTTAGGAATGTTCCCCCACTGACCAATTGAGGTTATGTGGTATGTATGGTTTGAGTAGATGGATACTTTTTTATTTGTACAATATGTCTAGAATAGAGAGAGAAGTTCTTCTTTACTGAGTGATCTCTCTACAATGATGACAAGGATCTAATTCATAGGTTTTGGAAATGGTGTAATAGTTTGAAAGGTTATGTAGTATAAACCGCTACTGGGAAATTGACTCATGTATGTGCCCCTAGGTTTTCTTTGAGATGTTCCTTGTAGTGGGATATCAACATTTTTATTTATGATCTCTTTTATGATCACTAATTTATCTTTTTCTCATGGGGTATGACTTTTTAGGATTAAAAATTTGATGATTGGGGAATTACTCATGTCATTTAGAGTATATATTTTTTAGAATATCTTAATCATTCATCCTCACCATTAATCTGATTACACTCTAGTATGGATAGAGTTGATTGGACATGGTGTTCGGATTTATCCTTTTTTGCTTCCTCTTGGACACCTCACATATCATAATTTGATCTTAGTTTTTACTTTTTATTGTCTGTAAGGTTTTTAGGTTTGATGTGTTGTATTTATTACTCACACATACATATCTCTTTTTCCTACATCTATTTTATCAATAAAGATTATGCACTGATTTAGATATGGGAATTATTAATGTGGATTTCACATAGCTTGTTTGGATTTGACAATTAGTGATGCATAGTGAAGAGATATTTATCATGGTGGTCCATAATGGTGGATATGAAAACAAAGGTTTATGTATGATCCATGATTTCATTTAACATGGTGAATATTCTCTATGATTATTATTTCAATGTATTTTTAGATGTTTTTAATTAATTTTAATATAAATTAGATGTATTTGTATATAATACCTCATGTAGTATATGTATATAGTTCAACAGATTTTATATATTCATTCTACTAGTGTTATTAATTGTTTACTATTTTGGGATATGCATTTTTTGTTGGTCGATAATGGTTAAGGCCTCGCATATTATGATATATTCATATTTGATTTTGTCATTATCCCCTATCCTATTGGAGGAGGGATCGAGGAGGTTCTCTTGGATTACCATCAGCTCTGGTGAGGCTATAGTGGAATGGTTCGTGTTTGAGATGATATTAGAATGGTTTATCCTAATTAATAAGTTTGTATTTGGTATTCAGATAAGGATTTTTTTTCTGAACATAGGAAACTAATAATATCGCAGTTTTGAGTTCTATTATCAGACCATGGAGACCATTGTTTCTATGGTAGGTGATTTTCCTTTTACTAAGAAAATGATAACCTGGTAGTCAACATAGATAATTTAGTAAACATATTTAGGTATTGTTATGGTTTTTAAATACATCAAATAATAGTTAGATTTTATATTCAATTTCTTTTTCAAATTCAGATCTTAGAGATATTCTCCAATCCTCTTGGATTCATCTTATAAATGGTTCTACCCATTGATATACATCTATTATATAGATTCATGTTCATGTAAATCTACATCCTGAATTTGGGACATTATTTCCCTATGAATAAAGTGATTATGTTTCTTTTTAGAAGAATTAGATTATAGATATCCTTTCCTTGTGATATGAAGAATCTTATATCCCAATTGTAATTAGTTTTGATGTGTTATTGAGAATATTGAAATTTTTATTGAGTGAGATGATTCCTTCCATGGTTGGATGTAGTGATTTCATTCCAAAAAAATTTGTGAGCCTTATCCATATATAATAGAGGATCAGCTGGATTTATGGACTCACATAGATGTGGGGATTAACATGCACTAACTAGAGGATGATTATTTTATTAAAATAATTATATGAAACTTTGATCCATAAGGTTTTGGTTTTTTCTTTTCTAAAACTCTTGAAAATATTAATAATCAATGCCATGGTTTTGAGCATTAGTCCAAGGAGAACATTTGATCTTAGAATGTTGAGCCCCCAGAGAGTTATGTGACAACATCTATGAATGTGGGATGGTGACCATACCACTTTAGGTATTCTTTATAAACATTTCATTATAATTTATTGATTTAATTGGTTTTCACTGAGGCTCAAGAGTTATCAATATATTTTTTCTGTTTTTTATAAACACCACTAATCATTTAAATTCCATGAGAGACTATTTGTAGTTTAAATATTCTTAATAGATAATATCACTGGTTATGGGAGTTCTTAATATTTTCACTTAATGATATAAATACCAATTATATGGAAAAACCTACACTTTTGAGATGATGGTGAGATCAAGAACCTCCATGTTGTATGAACCACTTTATTTTAAAGGGTATTTCTTATTATGAAATTTGGAGGTTATTTATAAGTTGGGTGGGGATTACATAGTGATATTATCCAAAAATAACCACATTTGGATAGGTTTTATTCAAAAAAAGTGATGGAACATGGGGTTGTAGGATAATTCATATGATGCACAGATTCAGATAGTAATCATATGGTAATGTTCAGTGTATTATTCTTGTATATTATTCCAAAGCACACATAGGGTTTGATTCTATATTTAAATATCCACTGTAAAACATATGTTTTTTGGTGTTGGAGATCCCAATGGAACCTCTAGATTGAATATAATCAATAAGAGTGTTTCCTCTAGCGGTAAACATTTTTACCAAACTCAATTATAATTTAGTGAGTATTAATTTATTGGGAGAATATGTTTCTTCAGTGAATTCCTCATGGAAAAGAATAGGTGAAGTGGTAACCACCTCGATAGGTATTTGTTTTCTTCTACTGGGTTGTAATGTGATTTTTGATTAGGTTGACGTGGTGGCTCATTTATTTTTTAGTAAGGGATACCCCATCAATAGTGAAAATTAGGGCCCACCAATTGATAGATAAGATATAGTACTTATATAATGGTAAACAAGGATTTATATACTATATTTTTGGATGAGACCTCACTTCATTTGAATATAAAGGAATGGTTGGATGATCTCAATGGGTGAACTTTTTTTACCCATTTAAAAAGAATGAGGTGTGCATCATTTTTTATTCATGGTACGGCATTTGAACAATATAGAATGGTATTATGAGAACCCTGTTCAATTTTTACACAAGTGGATCGAACCCTTATAAGGATTTTTGTATAGACTCTCATGATTTTTATTTTTTGTATTATTTTACTCTTTTTCCATTGGATTGGTAGATATTCAATAACTCTCATTGTGGGTAATATAGATTTGGGGGAGATGGACTCTATGATAATGAAGCCTTGGGGGTTATTGAGATCAAGGTATCATAGTGGAGGCATGGTGGTTAACACTTCTAATATAGTTATCTATGTCCACATGAAGGATGAGCCACTTGACATATAGTTTTTATGATCTTATTTCTTCAATGAAGACTGTACACTTCTCTCCTATATTGATAGATGTGGACTAGAACTCTCCCATTATGTGAGAGGGTTTGGTGGTGCTAATGATGTCAACTTTTTTATATTGTTCCACCAGATGATATCTAGAGTGGGGATGATATGGGTTCCCTACAGATGGTGAGAGCACCACTCACTTCCAATGACAAATAGTGTTTACCACCCAATACTCATATGAGATGTTTCTTTGGGTAATTTAAAAAATACCACCGTATTAGAGTATGTACCACAGTATGGCATGTTGGGATAATTATTATGGTTATACCAATCACATTGAATCTCTTTATATGAGATGGATAATAAATCCTTCTTGAGAGGTTTTTATTTTTTATTTTCATGGTCTATTGTACTCATGGGGTATACATCTAAAAGATAAGGGTCATCTAAATAACTATGTTCATAAAAATTTTATTGGAGAATATTGGGATTCCTTATAGGTAATGATTTCATGATAGGCTATTTATAGTGGATGGTGTGGTGCCTATTGTGCTCATTGATAGCTTTTGCTAATGTGTAATGAAAAAAAACCATATTGTCTTTGCTACTGATTAAAAACACAGTAAGGATTTTTTTGTAGATATAGGATTCCAAAAAATGTATACACTAGATAAGGAAGATATATATCACATTTGATACATGATTATTCATAATTGGTGCCTATACCTTCTAGAAGGATATGTCATAGAATTTGATATTGTATTTAAATATATTTATATTGTTCAAACCATTTAGGGTCATTATTGGATTTTTTTTAAGTGATCAATGATGTTTGTGGCATGCATTTCCATCCTAAATATGATCATCTGTGTTTTTTTTGAAATAGTGGGTTCTTTAAAACCATAATTAATATTAAATTTCTATTAACATGTCATTTATATAGTTATATATGCATTATAAAAATTACCATAATAGTGTTTTCATTTATTTATCCATTATTTACCTCATAATGTCTATATGTTATAATTCATATAAAAATGTTATATCGGTTCCCATGATATAGTGAGAACCAAGAAATTTTGTGACATTAATATTAAACATATTTTTAACTATCTCAATACATCATGCTGACAAGAAAAATATGATGTTTCACTTGTATTTATTGGTGGAACATATGCATTGAGACTTCTTCTAATCAAGTTTACACTTGGTGATCACGAGTAGATGAGATCATGGGGATTGACTCACCAATATGAACACAACTATCATCATGTGTCATTCATAGCTTCCTTCTAAAAACACATGTATCGGGGTCCTAAAAAGAGGTGATTCATATTGAATACTATTAAATAATATACATTGATTCAAGGAAAAACCGTGACATTTATGCCACAGAGTGGTATCATATTTTGGGTTCACCATTTGTGGATTGGAATTGATATTATAATAAGAAATAATTTATCTCTTCTAATAGAATTTAATGTCTCGGGGTTAGCTGATCCGGATGGTTGTAACATCACAAAATCCATGTCCATAGTAGAAGAAAGAAATTCCATCTAGTAAGGTCAACAAATAATAAATTAGGAAAATATGATGAAATAAATTGGCATCCTACTTTATGAGATATCACAAGACAAAGATATTATATTACATGGAATGTGTTCATAAGAATGGTTTTTATCAACACACACCATTTTTAATATAATTTCAAAGAGTTTTACAATAATAGAATATTCATTTGTATATCTTATTCTAATGAATAGGAGAAAATAACATGATGGTCCCATCTATAGGGTCCAAGTGATGTATGAAAATATAAAATCTCCATGAAATAAATAAATTCATATTATTAATGTATGTAATAATTTGTATTGAATTTACTTATTAATAGTCATCACGAGATATTATGTGAATACATGGAATGATATTTCAAAAATGAATACTAATTTTATTTTCATGTTTAGATTAATACACGATGGAATTATGAGTTAAGTAAATATCACACCTTTACCATGTATTATATTTAATATATTATGAAAAGGAGATAAAATTATAAATGATACTTATAAGTTATTCAATTAATTGAATTTATTATCATTGGGGATATATTCCTACGGAATTGTCAATGAATTGAAGTGAATTTTGGTTTTATGGGATTTTGTGGAAAGTCATATGTTTTTAAGGGGTATTTAATTAAAAACTTATTTTTCCACACTAAGTGTTTTTTAGTACTTTTGTTTTGTTTTTGATTTAGAAATGGGGTTTTAAACATCGATGTGTATTTTCTGTATATATTAAAATCATTTTAAAAATGTGAAAAAATTAACTGTATAATGATAATTGAAAAAGTGTATCCTTGGGTTCATCAGTCAATAGACATGGCTATCCTTAGTGATTGTTGAGCCACTCAGAGGTATACTTTGTAATATTTATTTACAATGATAATAATCGATATTGGTTAGTATCAACATATGCATGATTAGGATATTTTAGGTCTAGTGCACATTCCATCTATGATAATGTCTAATATGAAGTGAATTTTCATTAGGGATTTATTTATCATACAATGGGTTTTCATAATTGATTATTGCTTAAAATTATATGAGGTTGTATCATGTAACTTCTCATGATATGTTATTTCATGGATATATGTTCACCTACATACCTCTTGTTGTAAGGATTGGAATCACTTTTCTATCACTTCCACATTTCATATTTCTAACATTTTAAATGTTAACAGATTTTATGAAATACAAAGGAAAATAATTTAAAAATCGATTGGATTTATGAATATTATTTTGAAAAGATAGTTTGTTTTAAAAGATAGAACTATTTCATTCTTTATTTTAAACCCTATATAGACTCTGTGGTTACATCCTACTAGGATTTTTTTATCACGTAAAACTTTTTTATTTAGGAAGTTATAGATGTTGTAAAGTAGAATTTAGGTAAATATAATGGAATCATGTTTCATGTTGTCTTCTCTTGTTATTTCATCTTCCTTTAGGGTTTTTAGAGGTAAATATTGATCACATAGAAATTTTTTTGTATTTATTTATTCATAATTTCATGCTTATCCAGTTTTTCTTGGATTGTATGGATCCAATTGTATCATTTTATTCAACAGAGTAAAATGGTAAAACTTTTTGTTTACGATACATTTAAGACTTGTGTAATTTATATAGATTATACCTTGTAAAGATATTCTGACTCAGATGGATTGTCTAGTTGAACTAGGTTGGGCTATTAAATTTATTTTAGAGGGAATTATCAGCCAAGAGTGTGTTAACACTACCTAAATATGGTTCTATGTTTTTTTAGATAGGAGTTAGGACCTTCAAAAATTGGTAAGTAAGTGTGGAAAATGAGTTTTTCCATCTCACTTCTAGGATTGAAACTGAGTAACCATGGGTGGTGAGGGAATTTTACTAGATTTGATAATCATATTTTGAGGGTAAATTTAATAAACATAAAGATAATTTTATTTAAATTTTCCTATTCCTTTTTGTTAAATTTCACTCATTTGTAGATATACTAATTCCTTTAAATTCAAATTATTTTAAAGAATTAGATTGACTTATAAAAGTGGTCTTAATATTTTAGAATATTCTCATGTTCTAATTAGTTTTAGTATTTTGATTATTATAAAATTAATATGACAAGATATCGTCCAAATTGAAGAGAGGATTTTGTGAGATAGTTTCTTCAGGATAATCCTCTAGCATACCCTTCTTTAGTGGAAATTGTAATCTATACAATTCAGACTCTAGCTCAATAGGGTATTAGAAACCCAGGGCATGTGGTGGACCATGGGATGAAATTCACTAACTAGCATCCACCCGTGATCCATGGTGATAAGGTACCCCGATAATATGAGGAGTTGCATGAGAATATTGATAGGATCATCAAATTCTTAAAGACTCCATAATACTTTAACGTGGAGTTTTCAATGTATATTATTGAGGGACCTTGTCATAGATGGTGGGACTATATTATGAAAACTATTCTACATGGAGTTATTACATGGAATTACATTAAAAAACATTTCAACCAATTATTTTATCCTAAAACATTATATATTGTGTAGGAATGTGATTTTTTGATTTTTCGTGTAAGGGGATAATATCATATTGAACTATTCTACCTATTTTTTTGAGCTTCTGAATCTAGTAATGGGTCTTATCACTAATGACTGCCTAAAGCCTCATAGGATTGAGTTTAGATTGAGGATGTATATTCAATCATTGTTGATTCAAATGTTCCTTCTGAATTTAATAGAGGTAGTTGATAAAGAAGCATTGGTTGGGGTAGAAATAACTGTAAAATTGGTTTGGGTGGAGATTAGGTTTGTGTAGTTGTTATCCATTGTGTATCTTATAAACATAATGGGAAACACGTGGTTAATAAATTTTCATCAACACCAATTTTAAGGACTTATTTAGGACAAAAGTTGGTCATATTCAATCGCTGTGGTACATGTGGTTAGTCCAAGAGTTTCTACATAGAGGCTCATCCTCCCCCAAATTAAAGTTTTATTAATAAAATATATTTTATGGAAAAATGTTCAACCATTGTTCATCAACAAAAACCACTACGTGCTGGAAGAGCTGACAAAATTATTAAACAGTAGGCTGAGATTACATGACTCTGCAACTCTATAATTCTCCCAGTGCAGTGTGCTAACCTGGGTTTCCAGGTCTTCTATGATTAGCTCTTCAAAGTGAGTGAGCATCCATTCCATTATCTGAATAAATTACTGTATATTGATTTTTCTTTGGTTGAATCCCCAGGCCAGTATGCGATCTTGTTTTTCTATCCACACTTCTTGATCCTCATTAGAATCAACTTGCAATCGAAGATCATAAATTCTTTTGATCTCCTCTTCTGAGACATTGGGTCAGAGACTAACTTCAATCATTTCTTCCTGGGAGTGAAAAATAAGTTTCAAGAACTCCCCATCTTTTTCTTCCCTATTTCTTAAATTCTGGATCGATTCTTTAATTTCCTGTTTCTGAACATCTTTACCTTCCTTTTTTCTACCCTTATTGGCAGACCATGTCTCAGTTGGTTTTAGCACGTATGAGTAATCCTTGAGTCTCTTTGGTTTTTCCCCAAGCCACAATGCATTTCACCGAGTCACACATACCTTTTACCCCTTATTCCTTCTAGGGACATGGGTTCATATCCCTTGAATTCGGTCGAAGATATCCACTAAGGGGTGACTGAAACTGTCATCATCAGAATACTCCTCCTCATGAGATACTGGTGTATTATGGACCTCCAGACCCTGAAAATGGTTCCCAAACTCTATTACCGCTCTGGCATTGTGGTCCATCTGCATACTCAAAGAAACCTTACCTAATTTATTCCCCAAACCAAATCCCTTATCCCCATCCCAAGCCTTCCCAAGACCTATGTGGTTGGTACTGATGATGTTTGGATCTAGGGGTATCAAGACATTCTCACCATCCAGACTTCCATGTCCACTTTGAGATCCAGTTGTAGACAGCATGAAATTTTTTCCATGCATCAACTCCAGTCCTATGGTCTGTTCATATCCTCTTCCCATAAACTAAGGTTGCAGGTTTGTGTCCTCCCAGCCACGAGCCCTAGGACTTTGAACATCACCCACTGGAAAACTGACAGCTACGTGATCATCCATGGTTGTCTCTTGAATTCCCAAGTCCTTCTTTAGATGGGAAAAAACATCCAAAACCCACATCCCAGCCTTCTTTGTTGTCACACATTCCACTACAACTTTAAGGGCCAAGGAATATTGATCCTCCATAATAGTGGTCAACGCACCTAGGCTGGAAAGACACAGCAACTCAGGAACAGCCCCATGCACCTGCACTTGCTCGACCATGTTATCAATATCTCACACCATCTGGTTCATAATAGGGGATATCTTCACCACATTACCCTCAAAACCGCTAGTCTCAACTAGTCTAACCTAATGGCCATGACTACAAATAGGGTCCAAAATGTCCAAATCGTTGGAACCCCAGGAAAAAAGTAGGCCATGATTCAAACATGACTCTTTGTTTTCTGCGTAACTCTTCTCCAACCGAAAGCCACAATCGCTCCGTGGGATCCTTTGAAACATCAGCCTCAACACATACATAAGGGGAGATAGGATGAAAAAAACCGACATCTAGCTATCTGAACACAAGAATCTACCAACCAAGTTTCCTAGAATTCGGATAATTGATGGATTATGGAAAGGGATATGTAGGTCTGGGAAGCTTACCCAAACCATATATGAGGGAGCATCAAGATTCCAGTTGATATCAAAGGACCATCACAAAAGAAAGAAGCCACATCTGTTTATTGCATAAGGGGCCTAGGACTAGGCGGTATTCTAATCATCCTCTGAGAAAAAAATGGATTATCAGTTGTTGCTGATCGAAGAGACCCACTACCACACGATCTTACAGATCCCATGAATTAAATAAACATCGATCAAAATCATCAACCAAGGGACAGAGACACCTGAATCGGGATATCAACGTCATTCAGTGAAGATATGAGGCCTCTTTTAACTCCATTAAAGATAACACAAGATGAGGTGCGCTGAGGTGAAGATCATGGACCTTTGGGCAAAGCGTGATAGAAGGAAATGTGGAAGAAAATATGGATTCGTGAAAGGGATGAAGGGATGAGCTATCAAGGGGGAAAGAAGAACATTCCTCCCACCCCTAGTAAGGGAGGAGGGGGCCGGAGCTGCTGGCATCACGCTTGGTCATCGCCGCAATGGGCATCATCATAGGTCACCACAGAGCTTCTTCTAGGTTACCACCTTCGCTATATTGGGGCTTATATGACATGTAAAGATTATAGAATATCAAGCCATATAATAATTTATAGTGAAAATATATCCTATGGTCATATGACAGGATCCACTCACACCAAGGGATCATTGGAACATGTGTATTCTCTGATGGGTGATGGGTGTTACCCATAGTATGGGGGGTGTTTAGATGGATAAGATATGGAATAATTTTTCGATTGAGTATATGAAATAGTTATATAATGATGGCCCATATACTGTTTAAGATATGGTGTGTACTTCATCATTTTTGGTGCTATATTTTTTTGATAATGGTTTTACTAATTCTTCAATATTTTTAAAGTTAGTTAAACTTTTGGGATTATGTTTCTAACATAGTTCATTATTATTGGATCTTTACAAGACATTGGGAAAGCAGTATGAACAAGGCTTTATGTTCCCCACATATTGGGTGATGATAGTTGACTATAATGTGGTATTGTACTATTTAGTTCATGGTACATACATATTTTAATTAATTATTTGAATGTATTAGATGATTAGTGTTATGATCTGGTTAGACTATTATCAACATAAATTACAGTTCTTATATATTGATGGGGTCACCCGTGTTTTTCACGTTGTGTGGGACTCTATTTAGGGAAGGGGTCACCTATTGTTTCTTATGATGGGGTAATATCATGACAATTTCTAGTGATGTTTCAGGATATAGTTGACCTTTTTTGGTGTCCAACTTCCTACAGTGGTGAGTGAATACTCTGAGGAACATTCAGATGATATTTCTATTTTACCTACATTGAAAGAGTTCAAGATTACAATAGACCTACTATCTAGTATGTTACCCATTTCTATCTCGTCTTATCGAATAGTGCCTACTAATTTGGAGTCACATAAGGTCCATCATGGGGACATAGAGTCTAATGGATTTATTAAACATAATGTGTCACCATGGTATTCAACATTCTTCTTTTCAAAGAAGTTATATATGATCCTTATACTCTATATTGTCTATTGTAAATCAAATTAGGTGAAAATTAATAAGAAATATCCCATTACAAGGATTGACGGTCTCTTTAATCATATTAGAGGGGATCATTGGTTTCCTACAATTGAATTGTGGTCAGGGTACCACCAGTTGAGAGTCTGAGGAGATTATATAATTAAGACAATGTTTACGAGTTGGTATAGGAATTTCACATTTCTGATCATTCTATTTGGAGTAAGTAATTATCTTATTCTATGCATGGATCTGATGAAACCTATGTTTTATTGGTTTATGGAAACTTTTTTGTAAGTTCATATATTTCATTTTTCTATAATCCATCAAATACGAGGGTCATACAAACCATTTAGATATCATTTTTTGAACCTAGAATGAAATTAAATTGTAAAGTAATTATTCGAAATGTGGGTTTTGGATTCAAGAAGTTAAGATTATGTGGACTTTTATATATAAGAGGTGGGTCTCAGTGTATCTTGAAAAGGTACATGAATTTATATAATGGTATTGTCCTAGAAATGTATTTGGGATCCAAATATTCTCAGTGTTTTATAGTTATTACATGTTGTTTATTATAGATTTCTCTAATATTACATCTTCAATGAAATATTTAAACCATAAGGGTGTAATGTTTGGGTGGAAGGGAAATTGTAAATGTTTTTTTCAAGGAATCATAGGTGTGATAGAATTTGGAATGGGTTTCTATACTATAAGAACTAGGTCTAGTGTATGTTGTTTTATATGATGATTCTTGCATGGGATTGTGATGTATCTTCATTCATACGATATAGGTAGTACCCTATGGATATTTTCAGTTACTCCCTCATGAGAAGAACTAAAATACCCATGATATTGTTTCTGCTGTTATTATGAATGCACTCAAAATATATTGTCACTATCCATTTGGGAGTAAATTTATAATATATTCTGATCATATTATCCTGAAATATATTTTCACATAGAGGTAACTGAACTTGTGAGAAATATGTTTGGTGGTGTACCTTAAAAAATTATTTTTTTATTTAGTACACTCATGAAATATAGATTTTAGTTTTCAATGTGTTAAGAACAAAATTACCAACAAAATTTGTAAAGGAATCAGTGGAAGTCTGATATAAAATTATTTTTTTGGTGAAATGATCATGGGAATGAAACATGATGGTGGATAGGTTTTATTAGATTCGATAAAATTTTACTCACCATTTGATGAGTGAGTTCAACTTGAGTAGGTAATGAAAATAGAGTTCTAATGCTTGGGTAAAAGACATCATGGTTGGGGTCCCCATATTAGTGGTCTTAGTTTGTCAGTTTCCCCTTGTTATTCCATAGTAGGACAGTTGTTAATTTTTTCCTGAGGCAAGAGTTGATTTATAGTGGAAGCTAGTCTTTTTGGTCTTTGCACTCTAGGATGTCCAAGATGTACAATGAAATGATACGTCGGTGTTGGATTCTAGGGATGAGGTGTTCCAATAAAAAGTTTGAATCATGGTGTATTACATGTCATAGAATCAAGTTGGAATTCTAGAGACCGGTAGGTTTCTCACATCCCCTACCAGTTATAGTATGTAAGTGGGATGGTATTTCTAAATATTTCATCATTTTTTCCCGAGGACACTATTACGATGAATTCTATTTGGGTGATCATTAGTTTACTCAAAAAATAAAATCATTTCCTCCCTATCAAAGAGATTATAAAGGTGGAATATCTTTTGGACTTGTATTTATGACTGATTGGGATGAATCATGGGGTTCCCTCTCTTGTTTTTTATGATAGGGACCCATGGTTCAAATACATGTTTTTCAATATTTTATAGGATATGATGGGTTAATAGTTGAAATTTATAATGGATTATCATCCATAGATGGATGGAGATATAGAGAGTGATATCAAGGTTCTTTGGAATATCGTTCAAGATTTTATGCATTATTTTTGTGGATCTTGGGAAAAAATTTCTTATAGTCAAGTATTCCCATTACAATAGTAATTGGGACTCTATTAAGATGTACCCCTTTAATACATTCTATAATAATCCATGTATATATCCCTTATACTCAGTAGTCTTGGTATAGTTGTATATGGTGGGGATGAGTATTTTTCCTAAGATGAAAGAGAGGGTGTGGTTGAGGTGGAGGACATCGATCATGGCACATAGTTTTCAGAAGTCTTAGGTTGTCCATCGTCATTGGACAATGTATTTTGAGGTTGGTAATTAGTTAATCCTTATATTTTCAACTATCTTGGGACATCAATGGTTAGGTAAGTGTTTAATATTGGCATTTAGGGTTTTGGAGACCTATGAGATCATTCAATGAATGGGGATTGTGGAATACTTATGGGGCATACCATCACATTAGACATCTATCCATGAAGTGATACTTGTTTCTTAGTTAATGAGGTATATACATGAATATTTTACTATAATTAGATTATAGGATCTTGATATTATGGTCAAAAACACTATATTTGAGAATCGAATTTGGATGATGGATAACTAGGTCAAGGTTCGACATAGTAAAACAATTCCACTTTTACGATTATTGTAGTAGTGAGGATTAGATAACCAGGGGATGTGGGAGTGGGAATCATTGATGATGTGGTAGTGGCATTATATTTTTGTTGATCCAGGTTATTAAGTGATTTTTGAGAGTATAAATATTTTATGTTTCATGTATTGTAACACCCCATTATGATTTTTAGTTACTCGATTGGCCATTATTTGTTTATCATCCTTGCTTGGCTGTGTTTGTCAGTTTTTGAGGAATAGAGAGAATTTTATAAGGAAAATGACATAAATTTAAGTTATTTATGTTTTTTTGAATTACTAGTGTTCATGTATAAATATTTCAAAGGACATATAGTGTTTTCCCCAATTTTGGAGAATGCTAGAGGTGTTTTTGGTGTTTTTCATAATCTGGTCAGTTTTCTTCTTGTTGGGTGATTACACACTGTGTAAAGTGATTTCACTCCATGTAATGGTTTAATTATAAATACCGAGAATTATGTTCCAAAAATGAATTTTACACACCATTAATTTGGATTTCATTTCTTTAAAGTTCCAAATAAGGTTTTAATAGAAAGGAAATTAGTTTCCCCACATTTTAAACCTTTTGGGAAATCACATCATCAAAATGGAATACACGACTTTTAATTGTCTTAATTTATGGATTTAGGTCCAAATATAAGGGATTAAAATTTCATTTTACCATTAAACCCCCTATAATAACCCAGATATCACAACATGTGATTTGGGAGATATATACTACTTCTGGGTCATTCGTTCGGCGATCAATCCTTAGGGGTGTAATAATGCACCTCCCAAAGTAAGAGTTCCTTATTTCATTAATTTTCATTACTCACAGACTTTTTATCCATATTTATGTTCTATATTCAGGATTGAATCATATATTCTATCAATCATTTTTAGTTTAATGGCATGCCTTATCTTTTAAAGGCTATTATCTTGATTTTTATTCACCATTTACGAATTCATCTTGGTTTATATCTTTTTGAGGTAGGAGTGTCTATAAAATGGTTTAATCAGACAAATATCATATCATTCATGATAAATGTATTCGTTTTTTAGTTAATTGATGTAATTTTTGGTTTCAAGTGATTTCATTGTATGATATATGTTTTCAAAGTGTTTTCCTTAAAAGTTTGTTTTTGCACACAATGTGTATATTTTATTACTTATGTTGTGGTTTTGATTTGGAAATGGGGTTTAAAACAGCAAAGCATATATTAATGGATTTGAAACTATTTTATAAAATGCAATTCTATTTCTAAAATGTATTTTGAAAATTGGAACATTGTGACCCTTGGGTGAATTATTAAATAGACATGGCTCTCCTTAGTGAGTGTAGAACCACTATGAGGTAACCTTTGGGATATCGAGAGACTTTTACATGAACCGATATTTGTTAGTATCAAAATATACCTAATTTGGATCTTTAATGTCCATTAAACATTCACATAGTATAGGTACCATTATGAGGTTATTTTTCATTTGTGATTTATTTATTTAATGATGAGTTTTTATTATTGATTATTTCTCATAGGTTTCTATATGAGGTTGTATCACATATATTTTCATGATAGGTTTTATAATAGATACATCTTTACAAAATTACCTATTTATGTATGGATTCCAATCCCAATATTTTCACTTCCAGTTTTCATATTTATAGATTTTTTAATATGAAAGGATTTTATGAAAATCGAAGGAAAATTATTTACAAATGGATTGGATTTACAAAAATTATTTGTAAAACTATTTTTTAAAGATATATCAGTTCCATTATTTATTTTATAGATTGAGTAGAATATGTGGTAGTATCCTACAAAGATTTCAACTCACATACAACTTTTTTTTCATTGGGAAGTTGTAGATGTTCTATTAAATGATTCAGGTTAATATAAGGGAATCATATAATATGATGAATTCTCTTATAGTTTCTTCCTTCAGTTTGGGTTGGTTTGGAGGTGAATATTAGTCTCATGGATATGTGTTGGTCATTATTTATTAATACTATTTTATCTATCTAATTTTCCTTGGATTTTATGGATCTAGTTGTACCTTTTTCTTCCATGTAGTACTCCGGTTGGATGTATTGTTTTAGTTATATTCAAGATTATGATTCCTTTATCTTGGTTATACCTCAATGTGATGGGACAACTCAGGTGTCTTTTCTAGTTGACCCAGGTTGTTCTGCTACATAAATAATGCCAAGGTTGGGGAAATGAAATCATATAAGATTATATATTTTAGGTTTTAACATATCCATGATATAAGTTCTATTTGCATCGGTACCATGGGAGATCATAGTCACAGGTGGATTAAAAAGCTTTTGTTTAATTGTATAATTAAATTTTTCCCAAATTACTCTCTATAAAAACCCTTATTTCAACAACACCAAGGGTTAGTCGAATAAATATTGTATTTTAGAGGATCCATTAATGGGAGGGATCTTTGTGGGTAGTTTGGTATTTTCAATGGATCAATACAGAAATTTGATGGAGTCTCCAATGGAATATGTACAGATTCATTCTTCACCAATATTGATCCACTATTGATGCAAGACAATGTTGTTTTAGAAATTTATCCATTATCTATTGATTTTTCAATGATGGAAAAATTCTTTAATAAAATTCATTGATTTAGGTATTTCCTAATTGGTTTTTTAGATTCTAAAACATTTATTATGATTTTTGAACCAATAACTTCTATATTTTACATTAATTCTTTATTTTATACATTCATGATAAATTATATTGTTTTCATCGACCATCGTGATTATTTTAATTTATTATTTATTGTTATCTCCCTCTTTTTTTAACATATTGGTCACTAACATATGGTTATGATGGTGATTTAACAGTTGATTAAATAATACAATTCACTATGTAACCATGATCTGTGCATGAATTTATAAATTATCGATGGTAAATTTTTTCGATAAGAGGATAACTAAACTATGTTACATCCCGTATGGTTGAAGGTTGGGGTTATTTTTCAAATGTTGGGGATTTGATATGGTTGATCTTCAATAGCGATTCTCATGTCTAGAAAAGAGTTTTAAGAAACTAACTTATTATAAAATTAAATAAATTTTCATTATGTATATTGAAGGGATCAATGATAACGAAAGGATATCTATAGGATTCAATTGGATATCTTGGGAAATGTTGTTCTATGTTACAATTTCTCAGGTATACTATGAATAGTTTTGAGGAATACATTCCATGTATTTCATATTATTTCATGGTTAGGATTTCATGCAAGTTTGATTTTGCATGGTGTATCAATTTTTGACATTATTAATACCCCTAGACAACTTCATGTCATATGTAGATATTAAACAACCAAATACCATTTTGTTAAAAAAAATTAGGATAGTACCAGACATCATGTCTCGTAGGTGGAACAAACCAGCCGTTCCTTCAGTTGTACACACAAAGTGACCATCATGATCTAACTTTCATTTATCACTAAGAAACATGATATTTACTTTATTATACATGGTATGGTAAAATTAGGATCATTCTAAGTACATCTTTAAGACTTTCATAAATTTTAAAATATCTTATATATTGTATAATTATTCTAAATTCACCCAAAATCAGTAATAATAGTTCATTCTGAATGATTTTTTTTGCATGTAATGTGACAAGGGCCTTTTTTTATTGTCAAATATGTGATGGATAATGGTTAATTTTGCTTTATAATTTCAATGATGGTTTCATAATGGGTTAAACCAAGATATTTAGAGTGATGGTTGGGTTAGTACATCATTGACAAGTCAATTTATGCTAATTTAGTGTCTCTATGTTCCATTTAAATGATTAGTTTAGTACTACTCTACACACACGAGGGGTTTGGACTTCTATCTATATACTTATTACTCCCCCATATTGGTGATTAGGTTTGGAACAGTCTTCCACATATGTTTGGTATTCCCTCATCTAGTTATGCACCCACTTTTGAGGCACATTCCCTCATTTATATATAAATCTTATGTGATTTGTATGGAACATGTTGTTGGATACGTGTTTGGTCTTATGTTATTAATGGAAAATTGTTAGTGGTACTTTATTACCTTGTGAGTGTGATACAATGATGACCAATCTTCCCTTCAATGTTTTTGGAAACAGTATAGCTGTTCGAAAGCCTAAGAGGAATATAACACTTCTAGACTTGTGAAACCCTTAAACACCCTTGTATTTCCTTTATGATGTTTCATTAAACTAAATGTAAACATCATGATTTTTAGTCTCTTATATATTCCATTATTAATTGTTTTTCAAAATTTATGTCTTTCATGAATTAGAGAGAATATGATTTATATCTTCCTTATGACATTGAGAGTTTGAATTGAAGATAATTTCTTAATTTTTCTTGTTCAACATTGTATTGGTTAATCAATAGCACATGGATATTTTAGTGATGTTTTGGTTTTATTTTATCTAGTTTATCTTCTTTCTGTACACATCACATAAGAAGACTTGTGATTTTTTCTTTCATCCAATTTCCTTATGGTTCTCTAGGACTCATACTATGTATTTTTTTACTCACCGCAGAATGGTGATTTTCTAATATGTATTGTGTCTTTGAATATCAAAATTGTGTTAATAAATGGGATAGATGGATGCTGAGAAAGTGTGTCTTGGTAAATGTTCATTCTATGTTACTATTGATGAAATATTATAGAGAATAATGAATTTTGAAGGTGGTGGGGATTGATAAGGATAGAGAATGATCCAATGGTGTATGTAGTATAGAATATGTTCATAGAACTTTTTGTTTTGGATAAAATTTGGTATATTTACATTATTTCCACAATATTATTTGTAACAGTATCTAATATCTCAGGAATGTGATGTATACAATTTACCTGATTATATGTATTCATATTATTATTGTTGTTTTTGTATTTTTTTGAAAATTAATTTATTACCTTTTATAGGTTGATATATGATAAGGCTTCCCATAAAGTGAGATATTTATACTCAATGATAGTCAAAAACACCAAGCCAATTATAAGATTACTTGGTGTGGCACTCTCTTCTTACCAGTGGGGACCTGGTGGGTCAGGGAATGTCCAAAAATCCTATAGAGAGTAAAGCCCTATCAATCACTGCATTTTTTAACCCATGTATTATAACATTGGTGAGTATTATGGGTTCATGTATTTTATCCATTGTGGAAAAAAAATTCCTATCACAATAGATACAAGACATCGATGGATGAATTATGTTAGTTACTAAAGAGAACATCATATATGGAATTTACCCATTATTGTTTGGTGATTCAATATGTGGAGTGACTAATTGGAAGTGAATTTTAATGACTGGCCTAATTGTGATTCCAACTATGAGATGTAGGTTATCACAATGAGTTTATAAATATGTTCTTGTTTATGTGGAATTCCATTCAACAAACTAGGCCTCAATTAGGTTATTATGAATCAAGGAATCTAATCAGTATGAATAGGTGTGTAAATTTTTTTCGGAGGATACCACATATAGATCAAATATTTTTTATATAAAATTTTATGTTGATAACAATGTTATCATAGGATTTATCTAATTTGGATTTGTATGTGATTATAGATGTATTGATGGTTAGTGTATTAATTTTTCAGTCGATATGATTTAAAATGAAATCATTATAACAAGGTATAAATTAGAGAATTATTCTCATGGATTGGGTATATTGAAATGAAATTAGTTTTAGATACATATTATATGAAATTACATGTACACGTGATTGATCAAAGTGGGAGGATTTTAAAGATTAGATAGTTCATCGGGATCTTATGAAATGGTTGACTGCTTATAATGGGTGAGAACATCATTGTGAGAGATAAAAACTATGTCACAGTGGATAGAGTGATTTATATGAGATTTATGGTGGTGTTTATAAAATATGGGAATTAACATAATTGGTAATTTTAAATGTCTTCATTCATTATGATTTAGTTTAATTAAGAGAATCATGACTCTAAGAGAATTATATCTTATAATTTTTTCATTATAGGGATTTTTAGGGAATCAATTACTTTTGGGAATCAAATTAAATGTAAATATAGTTGATTTTTGTGATGTTTTGTAGGAATTAAATAGGGTTGAGATATGAAAAGAAATGGATTTTGAGACTATTAATGAAGGTATTTGGCATAACAATTTTAAAAAATTTCATGATACTTTCTTGTGAAAATAAAATTATAATTATTTATTTCTGATGGTTGATATTTTATATTTTAAATTTTCTATTTCAATAAATCTTTTAATGCATTATAATTTTTGGGAATTTATTATTTATGTCACTATTTATGGTTTAATTGGGATATTTGTGTGTTTATTATGTTTATTTCTTGTCAAAAAATTAATGAGAGCATGAAAAAGGCTAATGAGGATAATGTAAGTCATAAAAATTTTAATGAGTAATTAATATTCAATTTTATTATAGACGAAACAATATCCAGTGAAAAACATCATTCATTAGTGCATTTGGATATCCCAATACAATAATAATGGCATGTTGTTTCCCAAATCCAATCACTCATTATGATATTGAAATGTCGTGGGTTTTTTGTGGAATTCATATTATATAATATTATTATATTGAAACATGAGGTAATAAAAATGAATAGGGGGTAGAATTTTACATATTTCAACATTCCAATTTCAATTGTGTTGGTTGTATTGATCCTTAGGATATCTTGATGTCAGGAACTGACCAAGAAACTATGTTTAAGGAAATTTCTAAATGTTGTATGCATGCCATGGTATCCTATGATATATTTATAATATAATGAATGACCTATACTAAATATAATATTGGGGATTATGAATTATTATTTAAAATATGATTTAACAGTTATATATTGGGGAATCATGGGAGAAAAAACGTTCATAGCTAACGATGGGTGATATTTATTGATGCACCATAAATCACATCCTATGATTGATCATAATCATAATGATTCACTAGAAGGTTAAAAAATATAATAAAATATCGTAAATAAAATATATTAAGGCCATAAAATAATGAAACTAATTATAACACCGTCAAATCATCATCAACAATACCAAAGTTTGCTTCATGGAACCTCACATATCTTTTGAAAATAATTAATAATGGTCAAGGAAAACTAATAAAGGGATAAATCCATGACCATTGATAATGTATTCTTCCATGTGGATCCCACTGATGGAGAAAATGGGTAATATATTCAACATTAAACATTACCTAATTAAACTAACTAAGGAATCAAACTCTTTTCACCATTAATTTTGATGTATCAGTGAGGTGGTGATAAATATTTTATTCAATTGTATATAGTGATTTCTCAGAAAAAAAGAGTTAAAAGAGGAATAAATTAATACATTATATTCGATGTGAATGAATCACATTGAACATTCCATACCTATAAATAGAATATCATAGAAATTTATGTTGTAAATATTGTATTTTTAATAAGGATTGATTTTTTAGGAATAAATATTTTTAGAATCTTGGAGGTTAAATCACTCGATAGAGATAGTACATTTTTAATTCTTCATTTCATTTCATTTTAAAGTTCTCTACATAGTCAACAATTTTTTTACTATATTCTAAGGTAGGGATTACCATATATTTTTTTAAAATAATTAGTGCAGTTTTTAGTTCAATGAGTAATATGTATTTTTTTCCACTTCTATTTTTTTAATATATGTTTCAAAATTGAGGTTTGATTGGGGTTGAAGATTGTTTCCCACCTTGGTACTCTGTAGTGATTACTTCTCTATATTATTGGATCAATCTTAATTTTACATCAATAATTATACAATATACAATTGGAGAATTGGGTAGTTGTTAATGTATTAGTCCATAATGATGGATTTTTGAGTAATGGTACTCTTTTATGGTTTATAATCCTAAAGGATATATGCCTTTAAAGATAATTGTTTCAATTTATAATCCTATGGTACAACCATACACTCTTAGTGTGTGTGCTCTAATCCATATGGGAATAGAAAATTAGTGTGTTTGGTAAATGAGTATACATATCTATATATTAAAATAGTATATATTCTATTTTGAAAATATTTCAATTATAATAAATAGATTGCAAATAACCATATATGAAAAGTATAGGAAGGAAAAGAAAATACCTAAAAATTAATCCATATTTATATGCAACATCATATATATTTACAATAAAAAAAATTTATTTTATTTTATGCAAATAAAACCCTTCATTTTAACTTTTTTTTATTTAAATAAAAAACTATAATAAATTTAAAACTAAGTATTATTGTTATTGTACAGCTTCTCTAAGAGGTGATATGAGGTTAACTATTGTACCTCCATCAGATTTTTAGAAAAGTAACTTCATGAAGACATTAAAAATCCTAAAATCTAATATAGAACCATTATTGATGAATCCCAAAAAGTCAAAAACGTGTTTCTCCTTCCATTTATTTGTTATTTTATATTTTAATTAAACCTCAACTGTTAATAAAGAAAATCACATGGTTGGGAAGTTTTATAAATTTTTCTATTCGTACATTGTAGAGAATGTGACCTACATATGAGACTGTGGGAACATTGATCAATGGAATAACACATGGAAAATAGATGTATAAGATCATTCATTTCAAAAAATGAAACACTTTAATCTTCAATAAGCTAATGGATATATAAGATACCTATATCAAGATCATATGTAGAATAGAGAAAGCTATTTAAAATAATCCATAATAAAAATATAGATTTATTAAATTGAAATATTTTAAATACTATATACCAATTTTGATGAAAAATATAAATAAATCATGATAGAGTTAGATAAAGTTTTCTCTATAACTAATTCTATAATTGATAAATTCCTACTGGTAGTGGTAAATAATAAATAGCATCATGCTGATGAATATAAGGGAGATATTTCTATTGTGAATTATTTTTTTCACAATTAATTTAAAACTAAATATTTAACAAATATCAATTAACATAATTTTTTGGATTGATTTATAATTATTCATTCCTTATATGGTTCTAAAAAAAAGGATAAAAAGAATTACTATTGTTTTGGAGAATAGACGGATAAGGTCATGGTACTATAAACCAGGCATTATGATAACGATTCTAAGGGAAGATAACTACTAAAATGAAAACCAACATGAACCCAAATAGATTATAAGAAACTTTATGATATTAACAACTTATCCTTTTTGTAATATATGCTCTATAATGTTATATAATAAGGGTCCCCTTAAGTTATCCTTTAACCCCAAATATACATGTTTCTTCATTAATGATATGAGTCGAAACTAATCACATGGATATAAGGTACCTCACTAAGAATATCATTAGGAAGGGTATTAGATTAACATGGATATGGTGGTTCAAATAACATAATTAAAATCCACCACTTAATTAGTGATAAACACATCAAGTGTGTAGTGGTAGAAGTTGAAAACATCATAACTCATATGTATTTACCCAATTTTTATTTATGACCCTTTTCAAGTTAATTGATTTAATTTTAAATAAATTTCTCATACAATTTTCTTATTTATAGGTTTTAAATGAACTTGAAGGAATAATATTTTTCATGTTTTCCATGAGAAAATTATCTAGTTGTATATAATTTATAAATTTTTTTATTCACTATCTTACCAGTATAAGATGAATAATTTTCTTATTTAAGTTTCAACATTAACAAGGGTAATAATATATAGGTGTATAGTATTGTTTTAATCCTCTTTGTATGTTTGTGTGTGTTTTTTGTAAGTGTATTAAATAAAAAATAAATAAAAAATAAAGCTATATAGAATATTTAGTTCAACATTAAAAAATTTATTCCTCATAAAATGTGATGTTTTTATTTTTAGATATAATAAAGATGTATTTCTAATTATTATTTCATTATACAATTTTTATTATGATTTTTGTTTGTTTTAATACTCATATAAATTCAATTCCTTAGTTCCATCCAATTTAAATAATAGAACTAATTTGTGAGGAATATAAACCTATATGAAGTATTATTTAATATAAATAACTCCCCACACCTAATTGAGTTAGTAAAACCAAATAATGTTTTGTTATAATCTGTTTTGAATTGGTAAATTTTTAAATTTACGAAATCATATTAATAATTTCGGTTTCTAGGTTCATTTTAAATGAATATGAGGTTGTTTTTAATGTAGTATCTTAGGTGGAGGATTAATGAATTGTGTTTTTTTGTTAGGGATGTTAGATGCTATAGTAAGGTGGTTTTGAAAGAAATCAATTATCCACATGGGTTGTAATAAATACATAGGGGAAGTATCATGGAATCCACAACCCTACCTGAATACACTAAGAAGACTGTGATTTGGATTAGGTACCTGGTTTAGCACTATGTGGCGAATTGTAGTGGAATAGGTACCTAGTTCCTATTCTATTTATCTAATATGGTCAAAATGGTAATTTAATCCCTTTTACTTGAAGAAAAAACTATATGTTATTCTTCTTATGAAGTCCAAAATAATGGGAAGATGAACATATTCCTCTCTTATTTAATCCAACATCTCATTATAATCAAGTGGATTTTGGGGGATTTCTTCTAATGTTTAATGAATGTTTCTCCTCTTCCTCTACCCTCTTGAGTAATACCATATTTTTTTCCACATGATGAATAATTTAAATTATGGATTTGATCGAGGTTCCATTGGATCATTTTGTAATTGAGTTGATATATTAGTTATTTTATCCGAGTTAGATATGGGATGTCTTAAGGTGACGAAGGTTGGAGGTTTAGCACGGTTTCTCTTGGGATATTCCAATTTTATAAGTTTTTTAATTTTTTAATTATATTTATTTTAAATTTAATGAATAAAAAATATTTAGTGTTAGGGACATTGTTAGTTGTGTTATTTTGGGTGTCCTGGAAAATATCTATATATCATTTCATATGGTTTTAGTTCATTTACAACATTTTATGGTCTATCCATCAATTATTATTCAAATAATTAAATATGAATTAATTATATTAGTTGATTGATAAATTATTATAACTAACTAAAATAGATTTTTTATGGTGTTTGGGCCTTCTGTGGTTTGTATAGGGTTTATGGATAGTGGTCTGGTATATATGATACTAGAACACATTATTCATGCTTTTCATAAAGTGTTAAATCCATTTTGATGAAGCTATCCCATAACCATTCTTCCTGGTTTATGCATTGTTTTCTTGAAATATATGATACGTGTTCTCAATTGCCTTAAACTATTTTCCTTATATTAAATTAATTTTTTTCCTTTATCATTTTTGATTTTGGTATGTAATTATAGAGTCATGAAGGATCCTTAAAATTCTATGCTTAATGTTGTGTTTGAAAATGTCCACTAGTTTAAATTAAATTTTATACGAATTTATACTCATGAAAATTGGGGATTTCATAGAGTTTTTTAATAATTTATAGGACCTAATTTAGGAAATTTATACCCCTTCAACATAGGGGAGGTGTGTATGTGAGGGTTTCTAATAAGAGAAGTTATTTTACAATTTCCTTTAAACTCTTTAGTGAAAGTATGTTTTGTAAAATTATGATTGTTTTTTTTTAATATATCATGATACCATGGTTATTGAATTTTAATGTGTGGAATTCTACGTATTCGAAATGATTTAATTATAACCAATATGTATGTTGTTGAGATGGTATGTGAGAGTATGATATACTCTGTAATACCTAATGTATGATCGAAATAATAGAGATACTAAATAAAGTATCAAATGATGCTCAATATACAAGAGGGGGGGGGGGTGAATTGTATTCATTAAAAAATTCATTTGGAACTTTTAATGATGGTTATGTTTAACATGTTTAAACAAGATAATTGACAAAACCTTTAGTTCTACACACTTTATTGATTCCGAAAATATGATTCCGAGAAACTGATTGTGGCAATGATGGTTTCGGAAATTGTAACTTAATGAATGTTTACAACGATAAATATTCTACCTTAAAGCATATAGAATCTTACTGAATCAGAGTATACATGTATAAGGAATTATAAGATAGTTATACTTTCCTCAACAATCAAAATCCAGTGGAAAACATGTAACAAAACAAGAAACAAGTAATAACTCTTTTAACCCAAAGAGAAGGGTATCCAACAACCTTGGATAAAGGTCACTTGATTTATACTTTAAAGAAATTATATTTTACCCACCCTAGGGTAAGCACTCAATACGAAGATCAGAGTCTTTCTTGTTATCCCTGCAACCCCTCAACTTCAAGGTAGTCAACACCTCTGTCTTCCTCATCATGGAAGTCCTTAAACTTTAAGAAGGTTAGAACCTCTGTCTTCCTATCCACGGAAGCCCTCGAATGTACTCAGCAACATTTAGAGTCGCACGAAGCAAAGATGAACTAGGTGTTCAGTATTCACAAAGCAATAAAGTCTCTCTCTCTCTATAAATCACTTTAGCAGGATGTAATATCTAGGTTGATCAACGTGTTTGAGCTCTATCAAATGATCTCTTGTTTATAGGAATAACTCCAACAGTCGGCTCCCTCGTCCAATGGTCAGACTGTTCCTTGAATTTAGGAAGGACCTGTACACGTGTCACTCAAACAACAGTTAGTTAGTAACTGAATGCGTGAAATCATTTTATAACAAAATCAAGTGTAAGAAAATATATGGTTTCATAACCAAAATCAAATATTTGGGATGTATGAAAATAAATGTTTGGAGTCTAAATAAAAAACAAATTTGGTGTATATAATACAAGGATATTTAGATTATTTTTTATAAGGAATTCGGAACCTGAACTCTATAGAATTCCGGAGTCCGAATTTCAAGGAAATTCGGAATTTGGATTCACAAGAATTTGGAACCTGAACTTACAATTTTCGGAGTCATAGTTCATGAGAATTCTGAGTTCGAACTTACAATGTTCGGAGTATGAATTCATTAGAATTGGGAGTCAAAACTCAAAAAGTTTGGAGTCTGAAATCATTATAATTCAGAGTCAGAACTCACAATGTTCAGAGTCTGAATTCATTATAATTTTGATTCAAAACCCATAAGAGTTTGAAATCTGAATTTAGAGAACTCAGAGTCTGAATTCGGAGTCTGAAAACAGAATTCTCTTTATCTATGTATTATATGATTTCGTGGTTTAAGATAGGAAACCAAATTTTACACTTAGACAAGATAATGAACAATGAAAAACATGGTAAAGATAAATTTCCTTGGGGAAGGAAAATTTTCCTTAGAGAAGTAAAACACAGGATACAATGAGATTTGCCTTGAAATAAGGTGTTTGTGATTTTCAAAACAAGAAGGAATGATAGAGTCATAAGGACACCTTATTGACTCAACAATCTCTCCCAAGTATAAAGGAATGAAAAATTCATAAGGAAAACCTTATTGACTCAACAATATCTCCCTTTTTGTAAATCACAAACATTTTTATTAAAAAAGAATATAAGGCCTTAGAAAATATTATTCTAGATCTTGAAATAAAACTTATCTCCCTTTTAACGTGGATAATGATGAATAAGACTAACTCCCCCTTAGGCTTTGGAACACTAAGGATCATATTCTAGATTTCAAAAATGAGATTTTTCATAATCTTGAATACCGAAATCTTCGTAATGAAAAATCCCCCTTATATAAACTCTGCCTTACTTAGGGATATTTATTCTTTTCTTAGTATTATTTTTCCTTTATCCCCCTTGGTGATTTTCAAAAAGGATTTGAAGGAATGGGAAAAAAATTATAGAACCTGAAATATTAGTAAAAATAATTCAAATAAAAACTAGCAACAAAAAATTCATTAAGACAGGAAGAATTTGTACAAGAAGGAAAATAAAACCAAAGATCAGGTTAGATCTATTTTCCATCCTTCTCTTTGGATATCAATTTCGTCACTATGGTTTTCAGCTTTTTGAGTTCCTTGTGATCTTCCTCTGCTTGCTTTTGGAGTTGATCCTGATCCTCAGATTTCTTCTCTAAGTTCTTGATTCTTTCATCCTGAGCCTTAAGAACCTATTATTGAGAGTTTAAAACTTCTTCCTACTTAACAAGCTTTTCATCAATCTGAATCTGAAGATTTATTTCTCTCTTCCATCTTTGAGCAACACAGTATATCTTCCCATTCATATCCTTTACCTCTTGAATCTGATTATTCTTCTCAAGAGTTATCTTTTCCTTAAATCTAGTCAAGAGATCCTTGATTCTACCATCTTCACTATCAAAAGCTTCCTTAACATCACGTTGAAACTCATCAAGATCTCTCAAATCTTCAATTGTCTTCATTGACTAGATAATCACTTTCTTACAAGATTTTTTGTGGGCATTGTAGTTAATGAAGAAGTTCTTGAAATTAGCCTCAAGTTTTACATAGTTATCCATCACCAATGATACTGAATTTGATTTCTGATTGAAGTTATGTTGGAGCATCTGACATCTCGAGTCAATGCTTGGAAAGATCGGAATGGTGTCAACAAGAATCTTCAGTGATTGAATGATGAAATCATGTCCTAGGGATTATGATTCCAAATCTGTGACTTTTGTTGGTGAAGCCTCTTTCTCTAGCTCCAAATAATTCCTCTTTAAAGATCCACCAACTTTCTTATTCTTAAAAACAACTTTAGTAGGTGTATCCACAATCACCTATTTCCCCTTATCATTTCTCAGAACAGCTTCCTCATCTAAGGACTCATGGTCACTGTCAGACAACTGAACAATTCTATCTTTATTTATCATCTCCTTCTTAACTCCTGCCTCAGCATCTTCAGGGTGAATAAAATGATGATTATAACTTTCTTCCTCAGAGAGCTTATTCACTTCATCTTCACCTTTTTCATTTAACCCAGGAGTAGAAAGCATTGAAGATTCAGCTTGAGAGGTCCGAATTAACAGTTTTTCAGATGCACATTCCTTTTCATGAAAGTCTTAAACATTATTTATGATGTCTTCTGTGTCATCGCTTCATTCTTATTATTGCACTTATTCTACAATTTCCTTTTCTTCAAAAATCTTTTCTTGTACTTTTTCTGGAGTGAGAAATTTCTTCCTCGGCGTCTCAGGTAAGGCCTCTACCAAGAAGGATTTCGTTACAGGGATATTCTCGAATGCATTCTCATTATCCCTTAGAAGGTATTGAACAATTTCAACCTACATCATATATTTTTTTTCTTCTTTTCCTTTTTTTTCTTCTCAAGATCGTCAGCGGTCTTCTCTTTTAATGCCTTGGCCTCAGTAGAATCCAAACCAAAACATTGATCCCCTGATTTCCTATTCTTTTTTTCTTCCCTCTATTTAGCTACAATCCCATTCAGGTAAGCTTTTGCTTCTTGGGCTTTGGTAGTGCAGATTGGCTTAATTTAGCCTCTCGGATGTTACCTTAAACTACTACTTCATTCAAATTCCTCTTCTTTCCTCTTTTTTTTGATGGTTCAGAAACTTTTTGTTCCTTAGGAACAACTTCAGCCTCTTCCTCTAGTAAGTCATAAAATTATCCAGAATCTTTAGAGAAACCAATATTCATTCTCTTCAATGTATCATCACTTACTAACATGACTTTTCAATTCCTCGTCTTGGAACTGCAAGGAATCTTAAATGAATCAAGGCACCGAACAATTATCTTAGAGAGGATGGATAGATACATTATAATCTGAGCCTTCAGAATTCCATTCTTGATATTCTTAATTGTGACCAGAATATGCTTGACCAAATTTATCTTCCTCAGATTCACCAAAACATATAGGATGTACATGTAACTTTTCTTCCAAGTGTCCTTATCACCTTTTTTCAGAATGATGAAACCTCGATCCCATAATTCAAGGATCCAATTATTTGTAGACAAATGAGAAATCTTCAGATTCTTGAAATCTAAATGTCCAAGACACTCCATAGCCTTCAGTTTATTGAAAATTATTTTATCATTAGGCAATTTTTGGGAATAGAATTCAGCTTCCCCCTCATAAGACAACCCCACTAATCTAGAATCCTTGGTTTATGAAAGGGCATAAGTTTTTCCATAGCTATTGAATGAAAATATACTCATCTCTTATTCTTTGAAAAAACTCACAGATTCATAAAATTCCATAAGCAGTTCTGAATATAATATATCTTGATCTACTGGATTTGATATGAAAACACTTTCCCATCCATTCAACCTGATGTTCTTGGATATAATGGAATCGTACTTGGAAAAGAAATTCGAATACACCAACCTCTATCTATAAATCGGCCACTCCGAAATTGACATGAAGGTTAACATCTCTTGCGAAGGAACTTCAACAGACATTCAGATTTGAGAAAGATTTGAGAGGTTTGGAATTGGCTTTTGAAAGGGGGGCATAGCTTCGACACACAAAGGCTTGAAATCCGATGTGGGATCACCTTTGGGGGTCCTTTATATAGGCATTTGATACAATAGTTGAACTTCTAAAGAAAATCCAATGGTTGAGAAATCTTCTGATTAGATCTGACGTTTGAAATGATAGCCATAAGGAAAATTTGATAGGATCTGATTTTTTGAGGTTTTAAAGGAAAACGTTCAGATTTAAGGAAACTAGAATCCGAAAAATTTAAAACAAAAAATAAAATACTAGTATGTAAATGATGATTATGAAAACTTAAGATAGAAAAAATACCTTTTGGATTACCAGGAATATTATTCGTATTAAGGAAAAAAATCTTCATGAAGAAATTTAGATTCCAAAAATTTTGATTACAAAAACAAATTGAAAACAAAAAAAAACTCCATTATGAAAATATTAATTACGAAAATTTTGCGTACAGAAATCTTCATTACGAAAATTTTGAGTACAAAAATTTTATAATACAAAAATTTTCATTATGAAATATTTGAAAAATCTAACTACGAAATTTTTTAGAAACATTATTACAAAAAAACAGGAAATGAATCATTACGAAAAACTTGAAATACTTTATTACAATTTTTTTTAAATAAACTAACAAGAAAATGTACTCCCCCTGTGAAAAGGAGTTTATTACTGTAAGGAGATTGGTTCAACAGAAAGTTAAAAAATAGGATTACCTTATTGTTATCATTACTTACTTCTATTTAATGTATTCAAATCTATCAGAGGTTAAAGATTTTATGAAAATATCAGCAAGTTGATCTTGCGTTCTGAGAAATTAAAGATTGATATCTCCTTTTTTATGATCCCTAAGAATGTGATGCCTAATATCTATGTGTTTTGCACGAGAGGGATGTGTTGGGTTTTTACTTAGGGAAATGGAAGTAGTATTATCACACAAAATTTTTGTTTTGGTAAAACACATACCATAGTCTGTGTGTGTGTACTGCATCTACAATACTTCAGCACAATAGCTTCCAGCTGCCACATATTCAGCTTCAGCAGTGGAAAGTGCTACTGACTGTTTCTTATTTCAAGACCAAGAATCTACTAAATCCCCTAAGAAATGATAAGTTCTGGATGTACTTTTCCTATCCATTCTATATCCACCAAAGTCATCTTCTGAAAAACTTTTTAGAATAAAATAATTTCTAGAAGTTTAAAAGAGTCATAAATCCATGGTTCCCTTTAAGTAAGGAAAAAGTCTTTTCACTGCCTTTAAATGAGATTCCTTAGGATTGGATTGATATCTTTCAAATAAGCATACTGAAAACATTAAGTCTGGATGACTAGATTTCAAGTAAATTAGACTTCCTATCATACCTTTAAAAGTTGTTTGATGTACTGGTTTCCTAGCTTCATAAAGATCAAGTGTGTTTAAGCTACCATTGGGAGTACTTATAATTTTAGTGTTGTCATATCCATACATTTTAATAAGATCTTTAATATACTTATGTTGGGATATATATATTACTTCTGGTTTTGAGGCATTTTAAAACTAAGGAAAATTGTTAACTCACCAATCATACTCATTTCAAACTCAGATTTCATTACATCCAAAAAGGAATCAGTTAAAGATTGCTGAGTTGAACCAAATATAATTTCATCAACATAAATTTTAACAATCAAAATGTTTTTATGATATTTCTTTATAAAAAGGGTTGGATATCCATTTCCCTTAAGGTAATTATTTTGAAAAAAAATCTGTAAGCCTATCATACCAAACTCGAGGGGCTTTCTTAAGTCCTTACAAAGATTTGGTAATTTTATAAACTTGTTCAGGATGTTTTGTGTATTCAAAACTAATAGGTTTTTCAACAAAAACATCCTATTGAACATAACCATTAAGGAAATAACATTTCACATCCATTTGAAAAAGTTTGAAATTGAAGAATGCTGCAAAGGTAGGTAAAATACGAATAGATTCAAGTATATCTACTGGAGCATAGGTTTCCTCATAGTATATTACTTCTTGTTGATTATATAATTTAGAAACCAATCTAGCTTTATTTTCTACAATGATTCCACTTTCATCACACTTATTTATGAAGACCCATTTTACTCCAATAACAGAAGTTTCCTTAGGTATTTTAATCAAGGTCCATACTTTATTCCTTTAGAATTCATTTATTTCATCTTGCATACCTTTTATCATATCATCATCAACTAAAGCTTTATTAGTGATTTTTGGTTCTAATTGGGAATGTAATGATAGATGTTCTAATTCATTCCTTAAGAAACTTCTTGTTCGTACAGGTTGATTCACATCACCAATGATACTATCACAGTCATGATTCTTAAGAAACAACTGATTTTTATTTTGTAAAACCTGTTCATAAACCAAGGGTAGAAAATATTCTAGGGTAAATGCTTCAAACACATCTTCTTGGACATTTTTCTTATCAGAAGGATTTCCTAACAAAGGTTGATAATCATTTTTTGAGAACACATCCAGAGATGTAGGTTGGGGTTTTTTTAAAAAAAGGATCTGTTTCATCAAATTTAATATGTACTATTTATTCAACAGTACAAGTGTTTTTATAGAAAGATCTATAAGCCTTAGAATTTGTGGAGTAGCCTAAAAGAATTCCTTCATCATATTTTAGTGAGAATTTGTGTAGATTATCTTTAGTATTCAGAATGAATACCTTGAAACCAAAAACCATAATGTAGGAAAGTCTAGGTTTTCTACCATTCCATAACTTATAAGTACTTTTGTTAAGAAAATGTCTAATGAAAACATGATTTATAGTATAACAAGAAGTACTTATAGCTTCATCAAAAAAATTTGGCAATAGAATAATCACTCAACATGGTTCTTGTTATCTCTTGAAGAATTCTATTTCTTCTTTCAACAACACCATTCTGTTGAGGTGTTTTAGGTGCTGAGAAGTTATGAGTAATGCCTTTTCTACTATAAAAAGTTTCAAAATTAGAATTATGAAATTCTACTCCATGATCACTATGAATAGTTATCAAAGGATGGTTTTTCTCTTTTCCAACTTGAGCTCTAAAACTTTTGAAATAAGAAAAAGCGTCAAATTTCTTAGCTAGAAAATAGACCCATGTAAATTTAGTGTAATCATAAACTAAGACAAATACATAATATTTGCCTCCAATGCTTCCAGATTGTGTTGGACCAAAAAGATCGATATTCACCAAATGTAATGAATCAATGGTTGAGAATTCACTAACGGATTTAAAACTTGATTTATGTTTCTTTCCATATTGACAAGGATCACAAAATTTTCAAGAATCAAATCTAAGCTCTGGTAGATCCATAACTTGTCCTTTCTTAGAGAGTTTACACAAGTTGATATGGTTGTAGTGACCTAACCTTCTATGCCACAACCATGAATGATCTTCCATTGCACTAAGTCAAGGTAGATCTTGACTTCTATGGTCTTCTTGATTTAGTGTGTAGACATTCTATTACCTATTGGCAGAAAGAATAAACTCTTCCTTGGAATTGTGTACTAAGAACTTTTAATTCCTCAAATTCACAAGGTAACCTTCATCACATACTTGACTTATGCTAATGAGGTTGTGCTTAAGACCCTTAACAAACCAAACATTTGAAATAAAAGTTTTTCCATGAAGAACGATGTTACCTATACTAATAATTTCTCCCTTAGTATTATCTCTAAAGGTAATTTTTCCTCCTTTCATCTTGATAATATTTTCAAAGAAGTTTTTGTTACCAGACATATGTCGGGAACATCCACTATCCATGTACCAAGTATTGTTGTTGGTACCTTCTTTATTTTCCTGAAAATAAGAAATTTAGACTTTCAGAATCTAAACTTCCTTGGATCTGGAATTGTTAGACAACAAAATTTTTGGAATCCACATTTGTATAGAAAAATATGCTTTATTAAACCCAAGATATCGGAAATTATTAAAAGAGAAATTTTTCATCCAATTCCCACCACTTTGACATTTAGTACAAAAAGGGGCTCTAAAAGGAATGAAATAGTTGTTTTTGAAAACAGGTTTTTAGTGAGTATAACCTACTCCGGTAGTAATTCTTTGAAGTTTTATTTGAGAATTCATCTCGTCAAAATTTTCCTTACCAAAAGTAAAGCTTTCAAGAATTTTCTTAAGGGAATATATTTCGGATTTTAGTCTGATGACTAAATTCCTATCTACAGGAATTATTTCCTTAGAGTTATATTTTTCCTAAACAACATTTAATTTTAAAAAATAATTCTTAAGAAGTTTAAAATGTTTTTTGTTTTCATAATTTACTTCATTAAGGTCTTTAGAAATTTTTCTAAAAGCTCATCCTTATCCTTAAGATCTCTAGAGAGGTATGAAATATCTTTTGTAAGAACTTATTCTCTAGTATTTTCCATTTCCAATTTCTTAAAAATTTTACAATTTTTTACTTCTAACAACTTCGCAAATATAGATACTTTTTCATATGAAGGAATTTCTTCATTATCTGAAGATAAAGTATCTTAATTAGAATTAATATCTCCAGAATAGTAATTCTTATCAAGAGATAAATTTTTTAAAGCCTCGACAGAGCGTACCTTGGCCATAAAACTTGTATTTGGGAAATAAGTAGTAGCAATGAATCCAATATTTTTCTATGTTGATGATTCATTTTCAGAAGATTCACTTCCCAAAGTGTCTCCACAGCTATCACTCCTTGTATCATTTTCATTAAGACTTTTCTTGTGCTTTGAGAGATAGAACTTATTCTTATTTCTTTCTGAATTCCTTTCCTTCTTTTCTTTCTTTTTCAATAGAGGGAAATCATGCCTGATATGACCTGTTCTTCTATATTAATAACAAGTAACTTCCTCATCATTCTTCTCTTTGTAGTTTCTCTTCTTGAATTTATTTTGATAGTTCTTTTGAGCTACTATCTTATTCATTCTCCAAGCATGATTATCTAATTCATTCTTAGCCTTTTCTATATCACTAGATTCTGACTGAATAGTAACTCTCTTTGGATTTGATCTAGTAACTCTCTCTGGATTCTTATATTTCATATGTTTAGAGGTAGTTGTAAAATCAACTCATCCATTCCCATTATTCTTTTAAACGTTATAGACATCTCTCTTCATTCTAGTCTCTTACTAAAGAAGAGTTCCAAACAACTCATATAAGGAAATATGGGTAACTTTTCTATTCTCATAAATATAAATCCTCTTGGATTCCCACTCATTGGGAATGATGTCTATGATCTTATCAAAAAGGGTTTCATCATCTAATCATTTTTCCTATAGACTGTAATCTATTCACGATAGTCATAATCCTTTTCTGAACATTGCTTATAGGTTCTCCATAACAAAAGTTTAAGGCATGGTATTCAGCTCTAATTATGTCTCTTCTTGTTTGAATAACATTGTAAGTACCAAAAGTGTGTAACTTCAGGTTTATTCAATATACAATTTTCTGCTTCACAAGATGAAACTTGACTATAGATTTTCCTAGTCATGGAACATAATAACGTATTTAAAACTCTGAAATTTTCTTGATATTTTTATTTCTCCGGATTAGTAAAAGTTTTTAATTCCTTATCATGAATTTTATAGTCCCCTGTCATCATTAGGTAGTTATCAACTCCGGTGTTAATAACAGAAGTATTCATCCTATCTCTCTAGTACTCATTATCATTTCCATCAAAAATAGAATGTCTGGTAGGATTTATATTGTCCATAGAACCCACATTTAATCCTGCCATCTTAAAGAAAATCTTAGCACACAAACTTGTTAGTTATAACAATTTGTAAAAAATGAAAATATTCCTCAGCAAGAAAAATAGAACTAGAGTATCTCAATATGAATCCGAACTTTATGGATCTGAAAATATGATTCCGAAAATAAGATTAAGATGAATTATCTCTTGAATATAATCATGAGATTAATTCAGATTGAACCAAAACATTGAATCAAATTGTCAGATTGGTTCAGGGTGCAAGGTCACCTCCCTCTGATACCAGTTCTTAAGATGGTATGTGAGAGTATGATATACTCTATAATAACAAATTTAGGATCAAAATAATAGGGATACTGAATAAATTATCTAATGATGCTCAATAAACAAGAGTGGGGTGAATTGTATTATTTAAAAAATTCCTTTGTAACTTTTAAATATGGTTATGTTTAACAAGGTTAAACAAGGTAATTCAAAAAACCTCTAGTTTTACACACTTTCTTGATTCCTGAAATATGATTCTGAGAAAGTGATTCTGGAAAACATGGTTTCAGAAAATGAAACTTAATGAAAGTTTACAAAGATAAATATACTACCTTAAAGTTTATTGAATCTTACTGAATCAGAGTATAAAATTATAAAGAAGTATAATATAGTTATAATTTACTCAACAATAAAAATGTAGCGGAAATCATGTTATAATACAAGAAATAAGTAATAGGTATTTTAACCCAAAAAGAAGGGTATCCAACAACCTTGGATAAACGTCCCTTGAGTTATAATTTCAAGAAAGTTTGTCTTACCCACACCAGGGTAATCCTTCGATACGAAGATCGAAGTCTGTATTCTTATCCCCTCCAGCCCTCAACTTCAAGTTTGTTGGCACCTATGTCCTCCTCCGAAAGGAAGTTATGGAAATTTAAGGTACTCAACACCTCTGTCTTCCTATCCTCGGAATCCTTAGAATGTACTCAGCAATATTCAGAGTCGCACGAAGAAAATCTGGACAAGGTGTTCAGTACGCACAGAGAAATAAAGTCTCTCTCTAGAAATAACTTCAGCAGCATATAATCTCTATATTAATCAACTTGTTTTAGCTCTTTCAAATTAGATCTTATTTATAGGCACAACTCCAATGGTTAGATCCCTCCTCCAACAGTCATATTGTTCCTTGAATTTTGGAGGGACTTGTACACGTGTCACTCAAACAATGGTTAGTTAGTAACTGAATGCACGTCATCATTTTATAACAAAAACAAGTCTAACAAAAAATATGGTAACATAACCAAAATAAAATATTCAGAATGTAATAAAATAAAAGTTAAATGTCTAACCAAAATCACATTCGGTGTCTATAATTCAAGGATATTAAAATTCTGTTTTCTAAGGAATTCAGAACCTGAAATCTATAGAATTACAAAGTCTAAATTTCAAGGAAATTTGGAATCTGGATTCACAAGAATTCGAAACCTGAACATAAAAAGTTCGGAGTCAGAGTTCATGAGATTTTGGAGTTAGAACTTACAGAGTTTGGAGACTGAATTCATTAGAATTCAGAGTCATAACTCACAATGTTCGGAGTGTGAATTAATTAGAATTCAGAGTCAAAACACTCTATGTTCAGAGTCTGAATTCATTAGAATTCAGAGTCATAAATCATAAGACTTCGGAGTCTGAATTTAGAGAACTCCGAGTCTGAATTCGGAGTCTGAAAATAGAATTATCTTTATCTAAGTATTCTTTGATTCTGATATTTTAGATATGAAACCAAATTTCACACTTTGACAAGATAATGAACAATGACAAACATGGTAAGGATAAATTTCCTGGGGGAAGGAAAATTTTCCTTAGAGAAGTAAAACACAGGGTAAAATGAGATTTACCATAAAATAAGGTGTTTTTGATTTTCAAAACAATAAGGAATGATAGAGTCATAAGCATGCCTTATTGAATCAACAATCTCCCACAAGTATAAAGGAATGCAAAAGTCGTAAGGAAAACCTTATTGACTCAACATTTATATCTTTGATAGAACCTAAGAAAGGTAACCTGAAAAATGTTTTCTTACCCTCCCTTGAGCAGGGTATGGTTGTTTTGGGACATGGATGAACTTGTTATCATTTTAACATTGAATCAATTAAAAAACATTTATTTATTGAAATGAAGTGGATTAATCATTATACTAAATGTATAATGAAAAGTTCATTTATTTTTATTTTGGTATGATGGACCTAGTAAATATTGTTTACCCTATAGTGATTGTGGATTCATGTATTGATCCTAGGGGCTGCATTACATTAACCATATAAGAGATTTTGAGTTATTTCATCCACTTTGGTTGGATGATTTATGTGATAGGAAACCGATTCCCCCATTTTTTATTTGGATTGTGTGTTTAGACCCTTGGTTTTTTATATGGAAAAGATTTTTGGAACATGATGATTGATATATAATTGTATTATAGAGGAAATGGAATTATGCATATATTTTAATGATTTATTTTTTCATGTGTAATGTAAATATTAATAGGTTAATATGATGGGTTGAGGACCAAAATTTTTGGGACTGATATAGACCTAGTCTCTTTTTGTAATGAACTTATGATGGTTTTTCCTTGGATAAAAATGATTTTATGATAATATCAATATGGTACATGGATGATTTTATTCAATTTTATTTTACTTATTGTTTTTGAGCCAAGAAGGTTGAGGGATGAGTTCATTTTGTACATAGACTTCCTTCCCTTTCATCATCTAGGTCTATATAAGGGGGACTTATCTTATTTATTTTATATTGTTATTCACTGGATTGAATACCAACTGGGTGAGACCTATTAGGAAGGGTGATGATATCTTTATTTTTTGACATTTCTAACCCATTATTGATATTACCAAGGGATGATACTATATATAGAGATTCCACTTATCTCATTTTTCAGTTACTATGATGATTTAATCAAGAATAAATTTTGTTGGATCCTCTATTTCCACAAACAATGATTCTATAAGGAAACAATTGATTGGATTTGGGAACAAAATATCATTCAGCTGTGATTACTATAGACCAATATTATTTTCCCATCTCTCTTACTATTTCTTGATAAGGGATCAAGATTCTCTTGGGAGTGAAACTTTATAGATATGGATCAATATCCCATTTATCTCTATATTAATAGTTTATAGATCAAGACACCATTTGGTTGTGACCAAATAGAAAGTGTATATATTTACCTTCTACTAATATTTATATAAAGGGAATGATATATAGTTGGTAGATATTTTTATAGTCATGGTCTACTTTACTCATTGATTATATATTATATAGAGTCATGATAAAGATGCCTAAGGGTTGCAATCATATAAGCAGAGGTTACCTTTCTAATTATTCATTATTTCATAAAGCAATGTACATGAAACTTGATATGAGACCTTAAAAAAATGGGAACATATTACCTACTCCCCATATTTATTTGTTATCATATGTTTAAAGACGCATTGGCACTGCTTGAGGCATGTATGGTCACACCCATGTGGATATGTAAAACATGTTTATTTTTCATATTTATTTTCATTTCCATTTTCTTATTAATTTTAAATATAATAATATCACAATTTTAATACACTTTTTAATAGTATATATTCTAGGGAAACTATTGACGGTGGATTACTGAGTTCTACCCAAAACATGGATTAGCACCTTGGTACGCAAAATGTTTTATATTGGGACTTAATAGTTAGATGTTATATTTGGAAGTTGAAATGTGTTTTTATTTAAAGTAATGTCTTTAGTTTTCTAATAAGAATAAAATAGATTAACTTTGTAAAATTTTAAAATCAATCTATCCATTATATTAAAAGAAATCATACTCATAATGCTTAAGAAATTCCAGTATACGGAGAAGCAGATTTATTAAAGAAAAGGATAACTGAAGTCACTCTGGGTTTGGAATGAGAAGAATATCAAATTAGGATTTTGTTTCACAGTATGATTGGATTCAATGTAAATCTAATGAGTATTTTCAATTTATTATTTAAATAAATTCATAAGTTGTATGAGAAAATTGTGATGCCATCCCTATCAAGGAAAGAGGGAGTTTTGATAATTGTATTGAGGCATGGTTAGAAAAAAGTTACTTTCTTAAAGGATGTGATGTTGAAATGCATTCCATAATAATTTAGACAATTCAACAACAATCATCAACATATTTAATGTCATGGGGATGTCATGATACATGTAGAGGTTTGTAGAGGATAGAAGTTTCAAAAATCCAATCATTATAGTTTCATGTTCACCAGAATAATATTACTAGACACAAAATTGTTTTTGGGATGAGAAGGTTGATCATAACGAGAGAATCCAAATATTCTTCTTTTTCAATGAGTCCAATAATCCGAAAGAAAAAATTCTTTATGGAAATAAGCATACATGTTTTTTAAGTTCATATGTATTATAATTACTAGATAAAATAATTTTCTGATGTTGAAGCTACTGAAACCAGTCCATTAGATGTGGAGTTCCACCAGGAATCAGAGTTATACTAACACCGGTCATTAGATACAAATCATAGGTAGAATTGTTTTTCTATGAATTTTTTGAACCAACAAAATAGAAATGAAATTTGAAAATGTTAAGACCAATGAAAAATCATATATATGATAAGTCAACAATGTAGTCAACTATTTTCCTTAATATGAATTATTGGTTGTTGTATTTTTAAGTTAGTTTAGAGATAAAGAAAACTATGATATGTTTTTAACATTTGGTACAGGATCCATTGAACTAGGGAAAACACTAATTATTAGAGTGATGTAGAGACTGATCCCTCAGATACAGGTTGACACAGATAGAATACATATGATTCTTAATTTCATCGGACATAAGATCATCTGTTACATGAAAATAATGAAAAATTGTATTAATTATAAAAAAATCATAGGTCTTTTCACGGGAAATCTTAAAAGGTTGTTTAAGTAAAATTTGAAATATATTTCAAGGGGATATCTAAGTCTAATTATGTTTTTGAATATGATGTTTACATTCATCCGTTATAATGAGAAGTCATTATCTTATAATTTTTTTATCATTTGGTATAATGAAATTTAATTATAAATGATTAGTTTTGATTTATTTTCAAATGGGAAAAGAAAATTAAGGTGAACAAATGTCTCAATTATAATGAGAAAAATAAGAAAGGGAAATTAGAATCAGATTGAAGTTTTTAAAGAAAGCCTAAAGTGAGCCAATGTTGTGAGAATATTGGAAAAGGTTCAAGAAAAAACAAGAATATTTGTGATGTTCTGAAGAAGTCCAAGAAGCACCAACTATTTAGTGGAAATTGATGTTCAGTTAAATTTGGATAAGTGGGAAATGTTTTAAAAATCCCAAATAAACCTAATGTTTCTCACCTACAACTAGTGGGAGTATTTTGTACTTTCTTTACACAAGTATTGTTCAGGGATGAGAAAGAGATAAGGTGGATCACCAAATAACTCTAGAGAAGAGTTTTTGGGTTAGAATTCATGAGGTATATTTCCAGATAGATGAGGAATAGATAACACATAAGATTACAAATAGAGTTTCTGGATTTGACAGATAAATTATACTCGGATTTACAGACTCTAGTAGAAGTAGTTCAAAATTATTTCATTTGTTTCTAGTATGGTTATTTAATTAGTCCTACAAACCAGATTGGGGAATTGAATAGAGAAATCATACTGAATTTTGTTATGAATTCCATTGAAATTTCATTCTTAATTCTATATAGTAATGTGAAGATTTGTTTTCAAGAACATATTTTTGAAGTATACATGGAATTAAAAAAACATGATTCTTAACTTTTTATAAAATCATATTACATTATTTTGTGCTACTTGAAGAACGTGTACTATTTTATTGATCATAGTGAAACATGACTGTAATAGAAAATCATAGTCATTGTATTCCACACAAAAGTGTTATTTTAAAATGAATTTTGTGTTATCAAAATGTTTCCATTTAATAGAATTATATTATTTATTCAACCCCTCCCGCTCTTAGTGATATATGATATTCTTTGGGCACTTTCATGTGGTATGAGAGCCAATATTTCTTTTTGTCTACTCTATGTTGATGTTTTCAGCGAGTAGTTGTGGTGGAAAATATCAATTGGGTGAACATTTAAGGGATTATGGTCTTCAATTGTAGGAACATTGAAATTTAGAAAGATATAATATTTCCACATCTTATACCTCTTGGGTATGATGTTCTTAACGCAACAACAGATAGATTCCCTCCTATTGATGATAAAGTTTCTATTACATCTATTGAAAAGATGAGTCTTTTGAATGATTTATGCATAAAAAATTCTTTACCCTCATCACTTTATGAAAGTGTGTTTTTAATAGTGATGGGGTTTTCCATTATTAATGGTTTCTAGGATAATCTAAAATACATTTATAAAGCCAATACAATGGTAAAAAATGTAAAATAAAAAATTTAGAATCTAAATAATAAAGATATCAAGATAGGTGAATAAAAATATGTTAGTTACATATTTACCAATGTAGATGACATTTTCAATACTATTTGATATCTTGGTGAAATTTTATAATATATTACTATTGTATAAAAGATCATGAGAATTATTCCTTAAAAGTAGGATACTAAAGTTTCTCTAGTAGAAGATAGATATCTTGAAACATTACTCAAGAGTATATGAATAACACTATAATCACTTATGAAATGAGAAAGGATAAATTTATGAAGAGAAAAAAATTATAGAGACATATCATTGAGGGATATTGAAAAAGAAAAGTCAAAAAATATTCTTATTAAACATTAACTTGGTGATTCTGAAACCAAAAATGATGCATATAAAAATATTAATGAACATTTATAAGTTTATTTTGAAAATTTGAGAAGATATATTGGTAAATATTAAGGGAAACTTCACTTTGAATTATTTGAATGTGGAGAAATTGGGAACTTTATGGCCAATTGTCTTCATAGAAATAAAAATGTGGATAGTGAGGAAGATAATAGAATAGAGAGAAGATCAAGGAACAAAAGGGTTGACTTTGAAAAAATTTAATCCAAAGGGAAGGTTGAGAAATTATCCCAATTAAAAAGGAGAATCTTTTTATAAAATGATGAATAATAATTAGTTAGTGATGTAGAACATGAAAAGTATATATGGAAGGATGATAAAAATTTTATTGTCAAAAATCACAATAAAGAATTTGATAGAAGTTGTTCAAAAGAAGAGTAAACTCAATTAAAATTTAATCTGAAATAATAATTGAAATAATGTCTGAAAAGTTTGGGAGGCTTGATAAATAAATCAGGAATTTAAAATGTGAATAATATTCAACAAAGAAACAATTTAGGTTTCATGTTAGAAAATTAAATATCATAGATGAATTGAGGATTTGAAGAAATATCAAGGTAAAGAACTTAAATATAGTGAAAATCTAGATGTAAAGATGAAGGAAAAAATAAGAAGAGTTGTAAATTGTGCAATAAAAATCAAAATAATAATAGAGGGTTATGAGTTTCTATAATTATATATTTGAATTTGGAAGAATATCTATAAAGGTTAATCCTAACAATGATTAAATGTTACCTTCAAATCTTAATAAGAAAGTAAAAAATGGTTCTGAGAAATAGAAATACAGAATGTTATTTATGTTGATAAGAACCAAAAAGTCAATAAGTTAGATGTTTCCAAATATTATGTGTCTGAAAAACATTCTATTAATTATGGTTTTGATTGGGTTGAAAATAATACTAATCTAAAAAATAAGATTCTGGTTGTTAATAAAATGGTTGGTGGTCAAAAATGTTTAGATAAAAAATTTAAGCAGGTTGTTGAGAAACAAGCTCATGACTTCAGGTAGTGTATACATTTTGGAGTAAAATATTCATTCTATGGATACAACTGGTAGTGTAGTGGATTCTGACATAAATAAAATATGTGTTTGTTCATCAAACACTATTTCCACCACTCCATGAATTACATAAGATAATTTTGTAGGGGGGGTCAATCTCTTCAAAGGAAGAAGTATTAGACCGATGTTTTTAAGAAATATGATAATACTAGAGTGAAGTTGGAAAATAGATTCTAACCTCTAGAAAATATATCTGAAATATGTGAAAAACCAAAAAAACATACAAAATTTTTACATTTTTTGTATTCGGAAAAACAAAATTTTGTTAAAAAATCATATAATTCATATGTTAAGATTAATGAAGGGAAAGAAAAAAGATCTTATTGTTCAAAATCACTCTCAATGATATAACAGGAGAATAACATTGGATAATCCAAAATGGGTGTCCTTATAACAAGAAATGATACTCTAAATAGTTGAGGAATGTAAAATAATTCAATGAATGAACTGTAAAATTTATAAATGATTAATATCTTTGGATCAAAGTTGTAAGATCAACCAACATTGGGGATGAAAAGTTTAAGTCCAAGAAATATTTGTTTGTTGATGGGATGAAGCAAAACCTTATAAGGGTTTCAAAAAAATGTGATAAAGGAAATAATGTTTTTTATAAAATGTTTCTTTTCTGATAAAAGGGAGGAAGATAGAGAGATAGTTACAAGAGGCCATCATATAGAAGAAAATTTATTCCATGTTTGTGAGGTTCAAAAATAATGTTACCTAGGTATAATAGAAGATAATCAGTTTTGGAATAAAATTCTAGGAAAAATGTGTTAAAGAAACATGATAATTTAATCAAAGAGAGACTAAATCTGGGGAATTATTTACATGACCAGAAGAATATATTGGTTTTTCACAATCTTACAGAAATTAATGATTTAAATTTCTGTGTATAAGAAGGCTAAAATTTGTTCAAAACAACCCCTAGAACATATTAATTATGATATTTTTAGGAAAATTAGAAAACAATAAACTTAGGAATGTTAGTAGTTCATCACTTTAATTAATTAATTTACTCACATTACATATCTCATGTATATGAAATCTAAGTCAGATGCTCTGAAAATATATAATATTTTTGGGAGGAAGGATGGGAAAGAATGTGGGTATTCATTAAATAAGTTGATAACTGATAATGTTGGTGAATTAAAAATTGTATAATTTTAAAATTATATTAATAATAATTTAATTCATTATGAGTTCAAAAAACCCTACACTCCTCAAAAAATAGTTTTGATAAAAGGAAAAATAAAAGTTGGGTTGAAATGGGGAGGACGGTGTTACCTAAACATGGTATATCTCTTCTCTTTTGGATGATATATATGATCATTATTATGTATATTAACAACTGATGTATCTATCGATAAAGTTTAGAAATAAATATATATGAAATATTTTATGGAAATACTCTAAGTTTCAAACTCTTAAGTGTTTTTGGGATTCTATGCATCATAAGAAACAAAGGTGGATTCCTCGGAAAATTTTATCACATAGGTGAAGATCGAATTTCTCATGTATATTATTTTTATGTAAGAGGATATACATGTTTTGAAAAACTACCAAGAAGAATAGTTGGCTCTATGAATGTAAAATTAATTAAATATTCTGAAGAATATAACTAGACTCTTGTGGATAAAAAATATAGATATTATTAAATAACTTCAAATAAGATTTCGGATAATGGTGAAAACAAATACTAACTGTATCAATAAGAATAATCAGACTCAGCTATTTCTAGATACAAGGATGATTATAGAAAATATAATTCCATGATGGGGAATAATGTTTAAGCCCAAAATATTATCAATGATGAACAAAAAATTATTTAAATAAGAGGAAAATTATAGATACTTATTTGTATTCAAAAGATGTGATAAAAGACGAGAATAAATATTTTGATCAAATAGACTTGGTTCATGCTATGAATTAAAAGCATAATCCTATAGAAAAGAATGATACAGGGGAACTCATACCTAAACCAAATGAAAAAATGGTATTGGTATAATGTGGTATTTTTGTAACTAGTCTAATTACGATGTTGTAGTGATAAAGAACAACCAACGATTAGTTTGAAATGGTTACTAAAAAATTCTAGGCATTGATTTGGTTAAAATTCTTTTATGGTTGAATGTTTAGAAACAATTTGTATCTTTCATACTATTGCTTCTCAATGAAGTTACAGAATTTTTCAAATGGATGTGAAATCAAAATTCTTGAATGGTGACCTTGATAAGGATGTATATATTAAACAACCTTGGGGATTTGTTGTCTCGATTGATGAAATATATGTATCCATATTGAAGAAATATGTGTATGGAATAAATCATTCTTCAATATCACAGTATTTAAATTTGGATACTTGCTTTTGGAAATTTAATTTTAAGAAAGGAATATTTGATAATAATATGCACATAAAAAAGATAGGTCTTTTCCCCAATTGTAATTATTTATGTTGCTAATGTTATCATTGTGTGGAAAGATGACCAAACCTATGAAAGACTATTTTATGATATGAGAAATTTTTTTGAGATAAATATTTTGGGATAAATTGAAAACTTTATTAGTTAATAAACCTTAATAATCTAGAAAAAAATATTCCCTCTCATGAAATATATGCTAAGAAACTTCTTAATAAGTTCGGAATAGAGAATTTAAAACCTGTTTCCACACTAATTTCAGTGGGATGAAATTTTTGAAAAGATGGTTAAGGAATGGAAGTTAACTAGAAGAGCTTTGTAGTGGTGTTTTATTTTTGAGAAAATTTTTCTATAATTGGTAAAATGATTAAACTAAAATAAGTAACTTTTAGAATGGATGAAGATGACTATGTTTCTTCCACTCAAGCTGTTACCAAAATTATGTTCATGAAGTCTTAGTTAGAATATTTACTTGTTGATTTAATGTTACCATTTCTCTTACATTATGATAATGTGAGTGACATCAATCCTACTAAGAATAGGGTACAATAGAATATTTTAAAAAATATTGATATAAAATATCATTTCATCAAAAAGTGAGTGGATAAGAATTAATTAATATAGGAGTATGTTCATAGATTTGAATAATTTGCTAAAATTTACGCAAAAACCATTAATAAATGAACCATTTCCAAAAATGAGGTTGAATATGGGTGTACAACCTCCTTCTCATCAGGGTTGAAGTATTGGTTTTTCCCTCCCTCAAATTGTTTTGAATAGTGTTGTCATGATGTATATTTTTTCATTAAAATTTTTATGGAATATTGTATGTTGGGCGAGTTGTGGGAAATATGTGATTCCAAAATCTAAAGTTGTTAACTATTAGGAATATTTTATTTGAGAATTGGAAGGAATCAATTTTTTAATAAAAAATTTAATAGGTGGTGAAAGATGTGAGAAATAGAAGAATATGTTTCATGAGCTACTACATTTGGAAAAAATGGTTTCTCTGTCAGTAATTATTTCCCTACAACAATTTATCTCAAATGGGATTTGAATTTTTAATAATTAATCCATATATAAACGTTATAATGTTTTGTGATTTATGAAATATAATTGGAGAAAAATAAAAATAGGAATATTTTTTGACCAATTTTGTTAGAAAGTGTTTTTAGATGATAAAAGGTGTTTTTATTTAAAGTGTAGTCTTTTTCTGTCAAAGAAAAAAAAAATTCACTTTTAAATGTTTATAATCATAAAGTTCATCCTATTCTTATGATTGGACTCATAATACTTATAAAATTACTTTATCTTGAGAAGATGTTTTCTAGAAGAAAAGGCTCACCAGACTCACCCTAGGTTCAGAATAAGAGGAACGTCATATTGGGAAATTATTTTGGAGTTTTTATGGATCAAAAGTAAATCTGATGATTCTTTTATATTTAATATTTAAAAAAATCTTATTTTCTCTGATAAAAATATTTTTCAAAACTTGTAAAGAATATGGGATGTGCTACCAATTGTATTGAGGTTTGGTTGGAAAGAAATATGTTGCTGAAATGATGGAAAGTTATAATAAATTCCATCATAATCATGATTATTAAATTATTATCTTCATCATATTCTATGACATGAGGAATACATGATACGAGGAAAATTTTGATGAATTAGGAAGTTGATAAAGATGAAGTGTTCCATTCTCAAGTTCATTGGTATGAGATTACTAGATACTGATGTGTTTGATGGATGAGAAGGTCAATCATAATGAGAGAAACTAAATGTTATCAATTTATATTAGAATAATAAACCATAAGAACAAATTTTTGAGAAAGTAGTTGATAAGTTCTATAAGTTCATTGGTATCATAATCAGAGGAGAAAATAGTTTATAATGTTAATTTAGCTAGAACCATCCATCAAATTCCAAGTTCCATAAAGAATCAGATTCATACTGACATAGATCATCAAATTCAAGTTGAAGGTAGAACTATCTTCATTGGAATTTTTTGGACCAACAAAAATGATAATATATTTGATCTTTTTAATACCAATAAAAAATTAGATCAATGAAAAATCAACAATGTAATCAAATTTTTCCATTAATATGATTTACTTTTTTTTTCTTTTCAAGTTGGTCGAGAGAGGAAGAAAACACTGAATTTTTTTAACATTTGGTTCAAGATCCATCAGACAAGAGTTGAATCCAACTATTAGAGTTAAACATAGAATGATCCATTCGGAATAGGCTGACACTGATAGACGTAATTAGATGATGATCTTCATCAATCATAGTATCATCGATCCATGGAATAGAAGAAAAGTAAAATTACATAAACCAACCGCCATAATTTTTTTATTGGGAGATTACAAGAGAATATTTAAATTAATTTTGAATGAAATATAAATGGGATATCAAAGTATCTAGATGTTTCAATAGATAATGCTGATGTGCTTCCATTATAATGAGAAAATATTATATTCTTATTTTTTTCATTTGGTGAAGAGTCTCGTAGTTATAAATATTCACTTCTAATTTATTTTCAAGTGGATCAAAAAAATATGAGTGAACATATGTCTCAATCATAATGATAAAATTATAAGGGGGAATCAGAATTAGATGGATGTTAGGGATGAATGTATGAAGTGATATGAAGTTGTGAGAATATTCTTATAGGATCAAGAAGAATAAATAAAAGTTGATAAGTGATAAATATGTAAAATGTAAACCAGAAATTTAAGGTAGATTGATGTTAAGAGAAGTCTTGTTAATCGGTAAATGATTCTAAATCCCAAATAAACATTATTTGTCACACCAATAAATACTGTATGAACATTTTACTTCCATAACTAAAGTACTATTCACGGGATAAGAAGAGAAAAGGCTGAGTGATGAGGAATTCTAGACAGAAGTAGTTTGTATATTGAGAATTCCTTAGGAAGTTTTCCAGATAGAAGAAGAAATGAGAATAGATCAGGTTATAATCAAAATTTCTAAAATGGAAAATGAAATAAGGATAGAATTTCCAGACATAGTAAGAAGTAGTTCATAATTTCTTCAGCCGTATACTGGTAGAGTAATTTAATCATATTAAGCAAAAACACTGGGGAATTGTACATGGTAATTCAAATGATTGTCACTAAAAATTATAGAATAATTTTTTCCCCGATTCTGGGTATAAAATTAAATATTTGTGAAGAATAAAAGAAATCAATTTAAAAAATTTCTTCACTTAATAAAAAAAGTTTATTGCATTATTTTTTACTAAATTAAGTACTTCCTCTATGTTATTAAACATTATGATACAAGAGTGTAAGGGAATATCCTACACATTTTATTCAACAAAACATTATTTTTTTCTAGTGTATTTTCTAGGATCATATTGTTTTCTATACCTTACCAAGGATGTAGCTACTCTTTTTGAGTACTGAACAATATAAATTCTTATGTTCTTTTGGATTCATGATTTGTTTTTTGTTTTTAGAAAGGTTATAACTCTTCAACATGATGTAAAAGTTGTTACAGAAAAAGGAAATAAATAAATAAAAAGATGTCATTGATTCATACCCTCTCCCTCTTAGTGATATATGATCATGACTTGTCACATTCATCTTCATGGTTATAGAAAATTGTAGGGAAGGGGACTAAAATTAGATAGAAGAGTTATAGATATCGATCAGAGTCCATATGTAGGGCTTGACAGGGACACATGATCCTAGTTATAATAGTTTCCTTTAATTTAATATATTTGAAACACATTCTTAGTTATCATAAAAGTGGCCTTTTATATGTGTATGCATTCATGACATTATTTCTAATAATTATCTTATAGAATGGATTTTATTTATTTATTTATTAATGTATTATTATTGTGAGGTTCATTGTTATAATATTTAATATTATGGATAATGATTAAACATTTTTTATACTATTAATTGTTATATATACGAGAGGGAATGTATCATTATGATCACCAATTTACCCACACTTTTAGTGGATTGCATCTATCCCACAATGTGTCATGGTTGAGGTATATGACACCCGATTCGATCATGGTGAAAGTGAACTATATTAAAAATGCAGGAAATTATTCTGAGAACCTTTTATTGTTTAATATTGGGGATATTATAGAAGAAATATTGGATTCTTCATAATATTGGATCGATTTTATTTCTTATACTATAGAGAACCCGAATAGGCATAATTCTTTGTTATCAATGGGTTGCAATTATTATTCATTGCATTTAAATTTTGGGATGAGGTGGTTTGATTATTTCATGTATGAAATTTCAGAAATTATTTATCTATTCACTATAATCTTTAATCGAGGTGGGAAAGAGGTGTGTGTTCATAAATCTTATTGGTACATTAGATTCACATGAAACTGTGATGCTTTCCGAGGATTTAATACCATGATTATGAGACATGGTGTAATTATTTAAATTGATAAAAACAAAATACTTATATTTTTCCTACATAACATGACTGTATAATGTTACTTAACCATCACATTTTTATGTTAGGATATTATAATATTGTTAAATTGAAGCGTAATGTATATATTTAAATCCCTAAGATAAAGTTTCTAGTCAGGTCTTGCAAGATCATCCAATGTTATATGAAATAGAAAGTATTCTCGAGAATATGTATTGCATATTGGGACACATTTCCCACTACTTTCCATTTTTAATTTATGTGAGGATGTGATGGGGTACATTATCTATTAGTTTCATCTTTGATGTTGAAATAAAATTTATAATGATACATATGTCGCTAGTTTAGTAATTTAGTAAATAGTTAGTATTGAAACCATAGAGTGGGTAGACATGATTGTCTGTTCAAATTTTAGTTATGTATAAATTCCTAGAATAGGGTGATGACTTGGAGTTACCTTAGATATTTAAGACCAAAACATGAATGTATCATAGTAGAAATTTTTTTAAGATATATTCTATAGACTATATTAGATATAAATGCAAATATTTTTTTGATACTTGATCATGGTGAGAATAGTATTATTCAGGTGGCATAGAGGATTTTCTTCCCATATCACGAGTGGGTTATTTTGATTTGGGGAGAGCCCAAGAGATGGTTAAGGCCTAGATATGAGAATTCCTCCTATATAATGATCCTATTTATATAATTGTATAATATATACGATATTAACAATATGTATGTGATGTGTCATTAGTTATTATATTGTAATTAAATATACCATGATATATATTGATATGGATGCATTGGTGATAGTATGTTCGATACCATGGAATATTTTTTTAAATCATTGTCAATAGTAAGAGAGGTCGGTGAGAAATATATTATTTGGAGAATATATTCATTAAAAGAGCTAGGTTATGTTTAGGTTATCAATATCTTATACACATTTTTATGTATTGATTAACCATGGGAGCCATTTGTGGCATTATAAACATGACCAAAAGAACCATGAATCATTTTTTAGGGGGAAAGACTTCTATGATATTTGTGAGGTGTTTTTGATTGATGTGTTTTATGATCATCCTTGTAGAAGTGTTATTAGTGTTTATATTGGAGTGATTGTCCTTATTTCTCTTGTTGGGCATATTGATTGATGATGTTTAAAAACTATTCAGGATAAAGAAAGTAAGTATGGTGATCATTTTTATCGTTCTGTTATGAAATGATGAGGTTATTTCCACATGGTGAACACATGAGATACCTTCCAATTGTGTGGTTAGGATAGTAAGGATTTCATATTTAGTCTCATGAGACCTATGTGGGGAGTAAGATTTGTTGTGGGTATAATTATTTTTAATTTTGTCTAGACTCCTTAGCCTTCCTAGATTATTTTATCTAGTTTGATAAATTTTGATTAATTTATGAGTGAAAACCCTTGGGGATTGAATATTTTTGAGGTTTGGATTAAATGTTTTTATATTTCATGTTTCTTCTTATGCCATATCATACCTAGTTCTGTCATAAGTGACCAAACCAAAGGGACATTGACTTGAGTGTGCCTCCTTATACACTTGATGATTCTTAATAACATTGAGGGTATAATTTTAGTATCATGGGAGACTGTATCCTCTATATTTGTACTAAATACATTGGAATAATAAGTAAAAATATTTCAAAATAGGGTATATAGTATTAAACTGGTAACCAAGAAAGTTCCAAATAAACCGACCATATATTAATATAAGATTCATGATGTATAAGGTATTCAATCACACAAAATATGATATATTCTTCCATCCTAGATTGTTAAAAGAATAAAAAAATACTCAACATCTGAAGGCTGTATGAGTAAATGATCACTCCATAACTCCTATGAAATGTTGTAGCCCAGAACAAATAACAATAAAATATCACTAATAAAGCCCCATCAAATATCTATGATATATTATTGGGTTTAATGTAGTGGACCAAACAAGGTGTAATTAAAAAATAGTAGGCCACCCCAACTGTGTCTAATACATTCCAAACCATGAGTATAAAACACAAGAGTATGATGTATAAAAATAAATAAATCAATAATGTAGAGGTGGACTAGATAATATGATACCTTCAAAAAATATCATATATATCTAACCATATTAATATTAAATTAATCATAAGACCCATGGATATATGCCCATGTGTCGAAGAACAAGAATCAATGTATGTCCATAGAACGTTTCGTAAATTTCCATATATTGGAACAAAGATAACCCAATATATATTATAAGGTATTCTTTGTATGAAATTTGGAAGAAAACACCTGGTTATCAAGTTGTATTGTTTAGATCTGGAGAAGAATATAAGGGACGAACCCCAAGGATTACACTTTCTAAATGGGATCTATCCAATCAGGTGTAAAATTATAAGGTAATCTTATGAGGGTATAAATTTGAATCAAAAGAGATGATTTTATGTGGTACCTATATGACAACATTCATCCAAATATGGGATCTTATACCATGAATTCTAATTTTTTCATAGTTTTTGGTGAAATGTTTATCTCCTGATCGATAAATTAATGAATATATGACATTAACGAGATCCAAGGTCAGATTACCCCTTATTATCTTCATCAATCAACCATCTAAAAACCCTTGAGTTCATTCTTGACATTTAAAACAATAATCCAAGATGTTACCAAGGAATAAATCAATTTTAAAAATAATATTTTTTCATTATTTATTAAATGAAATAAGGAAAATGTCCCCATTATAAGAAAGAGAAATGAATTGAAAAAGATTACATGGATCTAGGGATGTTAGTTAAAACACACCCTAATCCTTTTATTAATAATTAACTTAATATATTTCCTATTTATGTTTCACAAGATATACTAGTGAATTAAGGTAAACTCAAAACAACTAGAATCATTACAATAAAACATAAACCTCAAGGATCTCAAAGAATCAACAAACCATTGATAAATTAGTTTTATGTTCAAGGGATTATGGAGATTAAATTAATTTATTTAGAAATTGGTCATACCCTTGATCATAAGGGATATCCAATTATTGATCTATGTTCTTGGAGAAGGAATCCCATTTATTATAGGTTAAAATAAATCAAGTGATAGCCTCAGGGTCAACCATTTAATTCCATGTTATGTATATATTATATTCATGTGATTAAAATATATTTTATTATAATAGGGAAGCTCTTTATATGAGGGAATGTTATTCAATTTTCCTAGGTTCATTGAGGTTAATCCCTATTCCATAGAGCTCCTAGAGCTTCTACCAATTTTATAAATAATTTAAAAAAGGATGGAACACCATGGGTGATCCATTTAATAAGATAATTAATTTTTTATGTGATACCCAAGAATAAACCCTTAAATATGATAAGACTTTACCATATAAATCACTTTTTCTATGAAACAAGAGGATATAATTATCTATCCTCAACTAGAATGTAATTATTTATTAGGGATCATTGATAAATAAATTTAATTTTAGAAATATGTTTTTTCTATGAAATTTCCACAGATCATACCAATTCCTTGGTTGTATTAAATTTTTTTCGACACAACTATGTAGTATGAAATCATTTAAAGGATCTAAATTGAGAGGGTGAAATTTAAAAATTGAAAACATAGTAAACATCATGTTGTGTAATGACATAGGTATTGTATGATTTATAAAATAGTGATACTTGTTTGAAAAACAACTAGAACAACAACCTCTTTCTTAAGAAGCTTCACTCATCTATTATTTCTTCTTAATTCAATATGGAATGAAAAAACAATGAATTGGGAAAACAATGTAGAAATAAGGAATTCTCATGTAAATGTTGTGAGAATATTGTAAAATAGGGGAAATGAATAAAATATATTAGAGGAATCGTAGAAGTACCTCATAATTATCAATTCCACATAAAGAATGTGACTCATACATTGGATAGAGGAGACCCACCAAGGAGAGAGGAAAGGGGGCGGAGGGGAGTATGGTGGGAGAATCTTTGAGAAATTAGAAGAAAAATTTGGCGAACACTATTTATAGGGGAAGGAAAAATTTCATCATTTATTCATTTTTATTGAGGTAAAAATTTTCAATATTAATTTATAACTGATGATGAAAATATGTTGACTCACTCTCTAAACACACCCTTCCTTCCGTGTTTGTCACATGTGATTTCCCGAATTATGCACCATCCATGAGATATGTCTACAATACATTTCATAAATCTAATTTTCTTTCATGGGAATGTTGCACAAACCCACAATAAGTAAACCAATACAATATAGGCTTCATTATTGGGGTCAATTTTTAGAAACAACCTTCCACACTATGCTGTAACTCTAACACGAACAATTTTATAACCTAAAAACCTCAAGAATTTTCTAAGCCTCTGGGGAACCTCCTGAGCATTAAACCGTGGCATAAAATATAGATTATATGCATTAAATCACTCAATATACAATTAAAATTTCTAGTTTAAGGTTCTATATATCAAGAAAATGTAATAAAAAATTCTCATTGAATACAAAAATCATATGTACACAAAATCATAGAACATCCCCCCATAATATTCCCCATATCTGATATTCAACCATAGAAAAATAGCATGCAAACTATATTCTACACCAAAAAATAGATCAAACTAAATATTTTAATTACAACCCTAAGAATGGTTCTAATACCTAACCCCATATATGGAGTTTGATCAAAAATTATATGAATTCATCTTTGAATAACCCACCCAGAGAGTGTGGGTCCAAATGATAACAAAACATGGCTAACATTGATCATCACCTTATGTCCTCTACATAGTATTATTCTCTAATTTTAATACATAATTTGATAATACTAATAGGTTTTACCAACTTGTTTTCATCCAAAATTTTGTTAATAATATAACTTATACTCTAATTATTTAACAGAAAAACAAACAAGGGATCCATTTAGATATTCATTCATTAAAATATTATATTTCGTCCTATCTGTGGTAGAATTCCATTAATAATTTTCAACCATAGTTGATTATGTGTTTAAAGTATTCGGTCCCGATACATTAGTTCCCTAGAATTCTGGAATTTTATTTTTTACTATCATCATAACCTATAGGATGACATCGTAAATATATAACAACCCATTTCTATTCCAAAATACACATAAGACTGCATAGTCTTTCTCCCAATACTATATGTAAGAACAGATGTTAGACTCCATCCAACTTAACATACATTAATCTATCTGCATTAGCTACATATGTGTGCTAGTAGTTCACTCCATAACAACATCATAGCGCCAATGAAATCATGCGATCACCTATACACTCTGACCATAGTAAATAGTTGGCATCTAGAGATATTTCAATATTAGACCATCAACCAACCATTTCACCACTACCTGTCAATGAGTACTAAATTTTACCATGGAACAACTCAAAGTAGGATTCACATTATTTTAAAATCTATTGTGTATCCCCTTCATATGAATTTATTTATCACAGAACCAGAAGAACTACATTTATTGATGTCCACGTTAGTTGGACATCAATACGTTAGAGATCGAATTAGTAAATTTAAAATATTTCTCACCTAATATCACTCTAAACTTCCTTATATATCATTTTATACTTACAACTTCTTACCTTCCATTACATGAAATCATTTTCCATCCACCAAATAAAACATGTTCAAATTTTGCGATCAAACCGCGATATTATCTAGTCACACTTAACACAATGAACTACGATGATCTCAACTCAATGTTAGTGGTAAACTTCTTGATTATAATCAACCCACTTTAGGATGACATATTTAGAGAAAAACATGATAAAAATCTGACACATCATTTATTTAAACAATATTGTTAACTTGAATTCAAATAGTAACCATGTTCATTTGGGCAAACCCACAAATGATCAAGAATAAGTCCCGGTGTGTGTAATCAATTTTGAAGTCAACCAACCATCTCATTCGTAATGCTGCATTGTAGGCACCAACACTCCACTGATCAGTCACAACTCTAAAATTATTTATACACCTAAGCTTGAATGTAACAACAAGAACGTGTCCTTATGAAACCATAATACTTATCTTATGAATATCATTATTTCCTAGATCTATGGGATTTAATATAAAATAAGAGTTTCATATTATTTTCTTCCATAAAATGGAAACTATATTCTCATATAATTCTATCTATCCACTTGTGAACGTTGTTTATGGACAAAAACAACAAAGTTATACCATGATCTAAAATTAAACATATTTTTTTGTGCCTCCCTTCACATGGAGTTTCATTGGATTCTTGAAATCCTTAATAGAATTGGTCCACTCATAGTCCTACTTTGACACACAACCAACCCATGCTTATATACACTTTCGGTACAAGAATCAAATTCTAGGTCTCTAACTCAAATTAGTGGTGTCATAGAACCCTATCCTTTTAAATAGTAATCCCCATCACTGGGATAAATTATTTTTTATATGAATATGTTAATATGATGATTCTTGTAATAAATGTGTTTAAACCTAGGTCACTCTAGTCTTATATTGACACGTAAACATAGAATTATTGTTCTCAAGAACCCATTACAAGAACTCTTAAACTATCACAACTCATGGTGACACAAAATAACATATCTCTAACCTCCTTGAGGATTGAATGATTATCCCAGAAACACACACAACTTTTTCCACCATTTCATAACTCAATTGGAACATTCTATAATAATTCATACTACCACATTATTACCTCAACTCCATACGCACACCCATATCATTTTACATATAAGACCAAAGGTTCTAAACATCAAAAAATGCACTTGATTTTATAAAACATTAATCTCAAATTTCATGTTTCTTCACATGAAATTTATTATATTTAATAGTGTTTTAGAGATGCATCATTGGAATGAAATTATTTCTTGACTCATTATGTATCCAATCATTTTTTTGGCATGTTGGTCTCATTAGGCATCAACATATTTGATGATAATGTCTCTAACAGGTCTCCAAGTACCAAATGAAAACCTTCTTATCCGAGGAATTATTACACAAAAAAATATCTATACTTGATACCAAAATTCATATTAATGTCAAATACCATTCCAAAAAACATGGCCCAATAATCCACAAATTCTTATGATATCTGAGGGAGCTTCCAAATCGTAAATATGTATTCACCTACAAGAGATGTAGAGTATATGTATAGTTTCTCACATAAAGGTCACTAGGATGTATGACCAAAACACTATGCCTAGTGAAATAGATGAAGACAGCTGAGACCCATGATAAATTTTCATGTTTTGGTCTAAGTAAACTATAAAGGAAACCCTCAAACTAACCATTGTACTAGGGTCTTTGCTATCAACATAAATAAAATTTTTATTTAATCCACTACATATATTCAAATTATAAAAAGTCACTATGAAGTCTCATAAGATTGAAATTCCAGGTAATAGATAAGGAATAAATAATTTTACAAGGCATACGTGGAAATTAAATTTGATGGCCCTATATAATACTCTAGGAAAATTATTTTATAATTTTATTTTATATCATTACTTGATAAAAATTTCACACAATAGGGCTCATTTAATGAAAATTGTAATCATGGGAAATATGATAGAAATGTTCTTTAGGGTGTGACTATAATTTTAATTATCTGAAGCGTCATATAAATAGGTCCATAGACACAAAAAAAATATCCTTTATCATATTAATAGAATTACTTAAGTAGGGTTCCATCAAACACTAATACAATGAAAAATATGAGTGCTTGTAGAAACATTAAATTACCATCCAAATTAAAACACATTTTATAGGACATTACATACCTAAATCACTTCCCTTCTTCCCTCCTCTCATTTTAGAATCTTTTTTTCTAAAATCAAACCTCATAATTAATTTGGTACAAACCAAAAAAAAATTGAATAGGAGGTAACATCCATAAATGAGGGTTTTATTTTATTTATTACTCTACCAACATCAACTATTAATAATAATTATTATATAATAACCTCGATATCATCCAAATATTTATGTTTTCCTATTTTAATGTATTAACCTAATTACTTTTACTCTTCTATATAATGTGTTAGGAAATCATCCTTAATGTGTATAATGGACTACTGCCTCATGAACTAATGTTATTCATTTTCCATAACTACCTCTCATAGATTTATATAATGAGGGATTTTTTTGTTTGCATATATTTAATATTTATGATAATATTATGATTCTAAAATCATTAAATCAGATTTTACATCTTACCTTTCATTCTATGGGAGTATGATAACATCATTCGTGTGTGCGGTGGACTACTACCTCGCAAAAAGACGTGATTTGTAAACGCTTTGCATAGAATGAAATAAGGATAGATTTAATAAACATATTATATATATATATATGTGTGTGTGTGTGACATAAAAATGATTCTATAATGGTAATATATTATATACCATTATTTATTTTAATGTTTCTAAAAATAGAAAAAACGTTCAGGCGTACGTATGGCATATCATCTATATAAACAATGTATTTATTTTGCTATCTCAAACATATACTGATTACTATAAATACATATATAGTGAATATATTAAAAAATTTTACCATGGTTAAAATTATGAATATTATAGAACTATGATCATAGTAATAGGACCATAAATAACAAATCAAAACATATATGAAAAACAATGTAGTTATTACCCGAAATATGACATTTACTTGGAGTTATTAATTAATGAGTAATAATATGTCATAAGTAAATAATATATTGTATGACATATATATATAGATATTTTTCCTGTTATAGATATATTATAAACTTATATTTATTATATATGATGTTTGAACGTGTACAACGAATGTTGGGACATATGGTATGAGATTTTCACCTCAGTTTTTTTCCATGTGACGTATCCTATATTCACCATGTGTTTACTTTATATTATGTATATACTGAAAATGAATTTATTTTATGATTCTTCTCCCTAAAAGTTTTGGTATTTTCATATCCATTTTATGAACACTCTTTTATGGGGTTTATATTACAAAAGTTGCCAAAGTGGTAAGGGTTTTATGATACAATCTCATCGTTTATCTGCACTATTTATGTGTATGCTTCCTATGAAGAACTCTTATAATTCATATCTCAATAATTATATGAAATTTATTATCCTCTAGATAGATAATGAGAATAAATGGGTTTTCATAATTTTCATCTCTTTATGTACTTAAGAGCTCAAGAAGAATGTTTTTTTAAGAAACTAGAATTTATTTTCCTCTTTAGCCATGCATAATTTTTCTTTAAAAAGTATATTTTCTAAATATATTTTCAAAAATATTTTAAATTATCTAAATAACTTAATAAAGATGTTATTACCCATGTTTATGCTTTAATAATTTTTTTTCAATTAATCTAGATTTCACTTTCAAAATAATTCATGTATGGATCTTACTAAAAATGTGAAAGAAATACTTATTTTAACATGTACAGAATGAAAAGTATTTTCTTCCACCTTAAGAAAATCATTGTTTAAAATATTCATTTATAAGTTTCAAATAAATTTATTTACAAAATGTTTCAGGATATTTGAATCTTACAATATTATTTTCAAAATGGAATGAATATTTTCCCCAAGAAATGTTTGAAATTAATTTTAAGGATTAAATAATATGTTTCCATGGTTATTTTCAAATAATGGGATTTTGAATAATTTTTTTGTTTATTTTTTTTTAATTTTAAATTGATTTATTCATCCGAAATAATTCCATGTTTTTTTAAAATTAGTGTATGTCTATGAAGATATTTTTTTGATGTCAGATACACTTTTCTAGGGTTATGATTGAATTATTTCACCCTAATTATTTCTCTATGTGGTAAATGATTATATTTCTTTTTTTTTTGAATCCCAATTATGTTTCACAGTGTATTCTATGGTGAATTGTGAAAAGGTTTATTAAACTAGTTTTATTTACACATGTTATGATGTGATCATATAAGGAATGTTTTATGATATTGTGGAACACATAAGTGAGGTTTTTATTATTATATTAGTGTGAACAATATCTCTCTTCAATGAATTGGGTTTTTATTTATTTCTCATGAGATAAGAACAAGAAACTAGTTCATGGGATTTACCCATAATGGGAAGAAGGATTATCTTAATGCACTAGGTGAAATAAGAGTATTAATAATAACAATAATAAATATGTGATAATTATTGATCCACTATGTTGATGGACTTGGAAGTTAATCAGGACATATGAAATGGTTTCTATATATTATTGATTGTGTCGTGATTTTATAAAAATTGAGTACGGTTAATGTTTGATTTATTGTTATTTCTCACTCTTATTGTCCATTTTTTTGAAATTATAATGTCTCTTATATGAAGAATTTTTATGGTCAATATTAGGTTTCTTAAGAACATCCTATTTTATTTTCATGATCTCATAAACTTATGTGTATTTTATGATTTCTTTTGATTTCGTATGATCATAGATTGATTTTTCCTATGTTTACCCTTACTAACCAAATGAGCTAACCCTTTATTATAAGTTATTCCCTAGGTTATGAAGAATGTTTTCTGTAGGTAATGTTTATTAGGATTACCATGTAAGATGATAATTGTGATATATGTTGAAGATATTGAATGAAATAATAAGATTGTGTTCTTTGTATCAAAAGACACTAAACTATTACGGACCGTGGGAGTCTATAGATAAAATTTATAAAATATACATATAAAATGATGTAATATTTATTTATAAAACAAAGGGATGTTTATAAGGATATGTCTAGGGATATGTCTAAGGATTGTTATAATGATGATTTATAGTACAATAAAATGTCCTAGAATATTAATAAAGGATATAGTGAGTGGTTTCCAGAAAATTACATATTGTTCTGGATATTACAAGTGGATGTGGCTCTAAAATTGAGGTACCTTTGTGTAATAACACCATAAGGGTGCATTGATCTAGATCCAATCATCACTTGGTTCATGAAAAAGTAGCATGCTACCCACCAGGTTTGAAAAACTTGGGAGATGTGTTGTGTAAATTCAAATATATATACAAAGAATCATTAATGATTTATTTAATTTCCATGAATGTCCTTAGTTGGGACAATAGTTTCATAAATTGAAGATAATGTGTCATTATTTATAAATACTATAATGGATTTTCATGATTATTTGGTTTCCCCACAATTAATGTTGTGAATCACACTATGATGTTTTGTTTTACTCAATGGTTAGAAGCCAAAGGAATTGTATTGAAATTAATATAATAGAATTTGTTTTATGATCCATTGAAATTTGGTGGTGATTTGAGTAAAGTATTATGTTATTATCCCTAAACAATTATCAAAATATATAATTGAAAACATACACCTTAACTAACTATTTGAGTCACTAATTTAGAGAAAGATAGTGTTCACAGAGAGTTCGTGTGGTGTAAATAACGGAGAAAGGATATTTAGATTATTATATGTCATGAATGTTGGATGTAGAATGGAATTTTTTGTCTTAGTCAAATGTGAATATGTTTTCACTGTTGAAAATAATGACAAAACACAAGTAATTGAAGAGGAAAAAGGAAATTTCCAATTAATTAAATGGATGATAATAACGTTATCACTAAAACAATATCAACTATAGAATGTATCAAATTTGGAATGTTTGATAATTATTTAACTAGATATTTTAAAGGGTATGATCATGAATATAATAATAATGGATGTACGAGTAATAGTTATATTCATGATGATAAATATAATAAAAATGAAATGTGAAAGGAATGATCTTTTAAGGAAAAATAAGTTGAACCATAGTTAATGGTGTATGATGAAATTAGTGTTAGGTTGGTGTGGAGTATGATATTATCCTATGATACCTACTGTAGGATCAAAATGATGATGTAGACGCTCAATATACATGAGGGGGGTGTGAATTGTATAATTTAAAAAATTCATTTGGAACTTTTAAAGATGGTAATGTTTTACAAAGTTAAACAAGATAAATATACAAAACCTCAAAGGTCTATAAACTTGGTTGATTCCGGAAGTTTGATTCCGAGAATGTAATTCCCAAAAAGTGATTCTAGAAATGAAACTTAACAAAAGTTTACAAAGATAAAGATTCAACCTTAAAGTGTATAGAATCTCACTAAATCAGAGTATACAAGTATAAGAAAGTATAAGAAAGTTATAATTTCCTCAACAACCAAAATGCAGTGGAAAACATGAAACAATACAAGTAACAAGTTGTAAATCTTTTAACCCAAAGAGAAGGGTATCCAACAACCTTGGATAAAGGTCCCTTGATTTATACTTTCAAGAAATTCGGTCTTACCCACACCAGGGTAAGCCCTTGATATGAGGATCAAAGTCTGTCTTGCTATCCCCGCTAGCCATCAAACTTCAAGGTAGTCAGCGCCGCTCTCTTCCTATCCCCGAAAGCCCTTGAATGTACTCAGCAACATTTGGAGTCGCACGAAGCAATTCTGAACAAAATGTTTAGTATGAACAAAGAATGAAAGTCTCTCTCTCTAGAAATTACTTTAGCATCACGTAATCTCTAAAATGATCAACTTGTTCATCAATGTTAACATTTTTTTAAAGTTCATTCAAATGAGCTCTTATTTATAGGGACATTCTCAACAGTTGGATCCCTCCTCCAATGGTCACATTTTCCCTTGATTTTCAGAGGGACCTGTACACGTGTCACTCAAACAACGGTTAATTAGTAACTAAATTCACGACATCGTTTTATAACCAAAGCATGAGTAAGAAAAAATATGGTTTCTTAACCAAATTCATTTTTCGGAATTTAAGGAAAAATAAAAGTTACGAGTCTAACAAAAAAACCCTTTAGTGTCTATAACACATAGATATTCGGATTCTGTCTTCAAAGGAATTCAGAACCAAAATTTTATATAATTCTGGAGTCTGAATTTGAAGGAAAATTTGGAATTTGAATTCATTAGAATTCAGAGTCTGAACATACAAAGTTTGGTGTCTGAATTCAAAAGAATTCGGAGTCTAAACATCAAAAAAATTGGATTCTAAATTCAAAGAACTCGAAGTCTGAACTAAGAATGTTCAGAGACTGAATTCAGAGAAATTTGAGTCTGAAATCAGAAAGTTCGAAATCTAAATTCATAGAATTCTGATCTTGAATTTGGATCCTGAAAACAGAATGCTCTATATCTAAGTATTTATAAGAGTCTGAGGTTTTGGATATGAAACTGATTTTTCTACTTAGACATAATATGAACAATGAAAAAAAATAGTAAGGACAAATTTCCTTAGGGAATGAAAATTTCCTTATGAAAGTAAAGCATAGGGTAAATGAAAATTTTCTTTAAGATAAGGTGTTTGTGACTTTGAAAACATGATGAAATGGTAGATTAATAAGGAAACCTTATTTACTGAACAATCTCCCCAAACATAAAGAAATGGAAACGTCATATAGAAACCTTATTGATTTCACAATATCCCCATTTTTGGAAAGCACAAACATCCGTACGAAAAAAAATATAAGAACTTAGAAAATATTTTTTTGGACTTTGAAAGTAAAACTTATATCCATTAACACATGGAAAAAGATGAATAAGACTAACTACCCCTTAGGATTTAGAAACACTAAGGATCATATTCCTTATTTTCAGAATGAGACTTAGCCTTTTATTCCATAAAAAAATATTCTTGGATAAGAACTCCCCCTTAGATGAACTCACCCTTAGGGAAATTTCTTCTTTACATAGTATTCTTTTTCCAACTTTGAGAAACTGAATACAATTTCCCATTCAGATCTTTTACTTTTCTCATCCGGGAATTCTGTTCTAGAGACAACATTTCCTCAAAAATATTTTTGAGATCCATGACCTTCACATCTTTGGTGTCAAATCCATCCTTGAAGCTTTCTTGTAATCCATCAAGAACTCTCATGTATTCTATAGTTTTCATTGACCAGCTGTTCAACTTCTTGAAAGATCTTAGGTGAGCTTCCTAATTTATGAATAAGGTTTTGAAATCTGCCTCAATCTTGATACACTTATCTATCACTATAGATACTGAATCTGATTTCTAATTTAAGGAGTGTTGAATCATTTGGAATCTGGAGTCAATACTGGGAAATATTGGTATAGTTCCAACAAGCTTCTTCAATGAATGGACTACGAAATCATGTCTATGAGACGAAGAATATAAATCAGATACTTTACTTGGTGAGGGATCTTTCTCTATATCAGCAGCTTTCCTTTTTGAAGAACCACCAGCATCTTTATTCATAACCACAGATTTGGTAGGTGTATCAACAACCAAATGTTTTCCCTTATCAACCATCGGAATGGATTCCTCTCGGTTAGAGGATTTGTTGTAGAGACCCCAAGCTTGACTTACATGGACATTACATTACTTTTGCGGAATACTTAGTACATTACAAAAACACACACACAAGGACCGTAATAGTTTAGTGTCTTTGGAAACTCGGAATATAATCTTCTAATCGTGGTGAAAGATCTTCAACATCTCCCAATAAAGATATTCCCTTTTTTTCTTACCTAAAACCTCTCTTTATATCCTGGGGAAAATAAAACATAAAAGGGTGAGCTCAAATTCTCAATAAGGGTAAACAAAATAAATATCAATCACATCATATTCATAAGAACATAACATTTTGGAAATCTTAACCTGCAAAAGAGATCATAATATCATAACATGGGATAAATCATAGTAGTGAAATATAATCCCAATAATCATAACATAAAACATGAAACTTTGTGGCGTACACACATAATCATAGAGAATCATTTCTTATTAGTCAAGACTCATTGCCAAGACTATCTTAGTGGACAAAGTCCATTTCTGAACCGAGTTCACTCCTCGTTTCAGTCCTGTTTCACTAAACCGGTTTAACCTGCCAGTCCAGCAATGTCTATCTCATGAGATATAAAATCTTTACCCAATGCATTGGAGGGAGATATAGGTCCCACCCATCTCATAATGATACCATTCTTATGTGTGCCACAAAATCATAAACCATACATCATAGCATAACCCATGTAATAAAAATGGGAATCTTAAACATCATGAAATCATAAAACAATTCATATAAGATAAAGGAATTCATAAAAATATTTCCATCACAACATAATCAAATCCATGTAATAATAGGGATAGAAACTGAACCCTATATTATCTTAGATGGAAAATAATCTTGATAAAACACTTGAACTCCATTCTTGGGGAAAATATCCTTTCTACTTCAAAACATTTTTCCTTTCTTAACATGTCATACTATTTTAAACTAGAAGAAGTTTATTAAAAATAATCTTGAAAACTTGTAAAGTAAGCTTCTTGGAAATAATGTTTTAAAAATCCATTCATACCGTATAAGTTAAAAAAACATTCTTCTCGTACTTTTTTCGGAAAAGTCAAAAAGTACCTCGCACAAAAAACGACAAAAGATTCCTTTCATATCATTTACTAAAAACTCACCGAAGGGTAAAATTGGATTTAAAAAATTGTAGGTGGATGGAAATAATATTAAATATTGAGGAAACATAGATGTGGATGATAAAATACACCCCCAGTAAATACCAAAGTATAAACAATCTCGGATAAAAATGAGATTGTGATATTTCCCTTACCTTAGGTCTGATTTGCTTCGTAAGTGTCTGAACCTCCTGTATAATGATTTAAATAATGTTATTTACTTATTCCAAAATCATACTTATTTTTATGATATCATATATGGTCATATTATTAGCTTCTTATTAGTAATATTTCATTACTACTTGTTTATTCGGGTGTTTATTATTTTTGTTCTTATGCATGTTTTGTCGAATAAATTCTTATACTTATTTTTAGGTTATAGATAAATCATTTACAGAATGGTATTAGTGTAATATATATCATATTTATTCACTCAATTCATTTATACAATCATTATGCAATGAAGATCATGTAGAACGAGTCGCATCACATCATGGAGACGGTATTCCGTACGTACGCACGAGCGATGATATCGTTCCCATGATCGTGGAATTGTATTGGAGTGTATGTATACTATTTCAGAATAAATATAACTTTATAATAGTCATATATAGTCATTATTTACACCATTATACCCATCCAAGTAAGGTGGTGGTGGAAAATAGATTACACCACGGCGTGGAGACGGTATTCCGTACGTACGCAGGCGCGGTGATTTCGTTTTCCGTAGGATGGATAGATGGAGAAATAGGGTTGTTTCATACTTATAATAACATATCAGTATATGAGTGATACCAATGTTATTACTTCATTATGAAACAACTAAAGAAGAAGAAGTGGAAGAAGAAATAAAGTTGAAAGAATTGGTAATCGGGCATTACCTCTTCTTTGAAGCGTCTCTTTGAGATCTCCTTTTAGGGCACTAAAATTGGTCTTTGAAGAAGACCAGGACCTCTAGGATGTCCCTAGGGAAGTGGAGAGGAGAAATTGGTAGGGGTTGGCCGAGCTTGAAGGCTCAAAGTGGTGTGAGGAAGAGGGGGGGGAGGTGCCCTTTTATAAGGGAGGAGAGGGGGCACCTTTGAAATAACTAAAACAATTATTTTACCATAAAGTCAAATTCGGTTATAAATAGCCCCAAATTGATTTATTTCGAAGCTAAGGTGGGGATGGGTCGAAATCATCTCATCCAATAGAATTTAGAAAAGTTTAGGTTCCTATTTTAACCTTATCATTGAGATTTAACATTAAGTAAAATAATTTTACTTTTACCGTGTCTTCTTGTGTTCTTATACTATAAGGATAATAAACCTAATATAAGCAGCCAAATGAACCCCAAGTTGTTTATTATTAATATATATAACCATAGCGAAGTCATTTTGCCGAACCTTAGATTTTTAGGAATAAAGTAACAATTACTAATATAATATTTGTTTTAAAAACTATTTTATGTCAATTTTGACATTATTTAGTAATTGATTTTTGTGAAAATCATAACAGAATGATTAGTTAGAAAATTGTTAATTAAATCAATACTAACATGTCATATTAACCTATAAAATTAGTGTAATTCATAAAAAGTCTCAAATTACATTTATTTGGGTATTTATAACATCAATTATGTCTATATTTCATTAATAAGATAATTACTGCATCATCTTTGTTTCATGTATAAATTAACTTATTTAATGTCTAAAAATTACAAATAAAATACCATTATGTAGGAAATCTTTTTGGATTTCTAATGAATACTTATTGTAGAATTTATCTTATGCATAAACCTATATTAAAAATGATTTAGTTATTAAACGTTGATTTTAACTATTTTAACCCTTCTTTAAATAAATTAATAATAAATGTCCTAATCTAATTCAAGTGGCCCTAAATGGTCATATTTTATTCCTAAGGTTGTTTTTGGTCGAATTACACTTATCCAATAGAATTAGGACATGTGTTAGGGTAATAATAATATCATTTTTACCCCTATTTACTTTTAACTGTGGTAAAAAAAAGTAAAATGTTACTATTCACCAAAAATTATTTTCGTCTCATTGAACCACATTTTACTTACTGACATCAACTGTGTCTCTGGGATTTTTGAAATTCCACTCACAGAAACGGTAAAATTAAGTTTTATGAAAAAATTCATTTTTTTAACTACCACTTAGTGGTTTCACTATTCATCAAAAAAATGAAAGTTTCCAGAAAAATACCAAAAATTAGGCCTAAGCTATATTTGATATTATGAACTAACAAATGATGTCTATTTTACCAAATTCAAAAGATATCAGTTGCATTAATTAATTTAAAAATTTATTCCCGTCGTCAAAACAAATAGCGTGTTCTTAAGAGATAATAACTATCAAAAGATTGACACTTGTTTATGTCTGGTTTAAATGTGAAATTACATCCAATGACCAACATTGTATTAAATTTTAAAAATATATTCTAAATATACTTTAAATCCACTCAAATTAATAATTTATCACTATTAATTATTTCGATTAAAAAGGTTGTTTTTAATTAAAATTTAGTAATTTTTACTATTCATCGGGAAATGAAAGTTATCCGAAAAGTACCAAAATTTCACCCTAAGCTAATTTCGATATTCCGAATCCAAAAATGAAGTCCATTTTTAAAAATAAAATTTACAAAATTTCAAAAAGCGGTTATTACTATTCAGAACGGCTAGTTTTAATAGTATTTTAATAGCATATTGTTGTTTAGTGAAACTCGTTATTGCGTACTACACATGTTATCGAGGAAGGTCGCGATTGCGTGTAATGCAAGGCAAGTCAAGGATGTGTGTTGTGCAAGCTCCTTTTGGTGTAGCGTACAACACAAGACATTAATGAAATTAAAAAGAATATTTTTCATAAAATCTCGGGGTGTTACATTCTACCCCCCTTAAAATATATTTCACCATCGAAATTCGTCGGGGTTATAAATGGTTTACTACTTGAAAGTTTCGTTAATAGAAACCCACATCATAAAAAGGAATACAAAAACCAATCTTTAAAAACAAAAGTATTATACCTAACGGTTACCCAAATAAACTAATCACTGGGTTTCCACATAGGTGAAAATATGGATATGGAATAGAAATCTAACCATCATGTTCTGATGGAGAGTGGTAGAGAACATGGCTATGGAAAAGCCAGCAATCACAAAGCCATAAATTTGTGGCGATATAAGGTACCATCTGATTCATCAGATATAAGAGCACTAGGACAACATTTTTTGTTTCAAGATCATTTCCCTAAAGTTGATGAAATTGGAATTAAAAGAAATACTTTCGTGATTTTGGTATAGTCTCACTATTGTTCGTTCTTTGGACAATTTCCACTCCATCTCTTAAAGAAATGAAGTTGAATTTGTCATTCGTGATGTGATAGCAGATCTTCTGATAGAATGATGGGTCATTCCATCTGTCTCAAAAAAAAGGTTAGAAAAGTTATCAAAACTTACATAAGTCCATCTATAGTGAGATTAATCATATATAGTTCCTAAAATGGACTTATGCTTCATATATCATACTTCTTAATATAATAAAACTAGTTTCTACTAAACAGGGACTTCCTGTAGGCCAGTGGTAGGCGATAAAGGCCAGTCGCACTTCAGTTGTGGGTTCGATTCCCACAGCCTTGTCCTACGCGATGGGTTGTCGCCCGTCCTGCAGGTTGTCCTTTTTCTAAAACAACATTACTATAACATCCCATAAATAATATCAAAAAAACTTTTATCCTTATATAATACTAACTTATGTCCAACATAATCCATTCCAATATTTAGGATTATCCAAAATAATGTTGTCTAATCTCATAATATAGTGAAAATGATTAACAAAGAGTTCATACAAATAGCATGTTAATACCATTGTTGATCCGCATATATCATGAGATATGTCTTGTTGGTCACATTCCAAAAATTTGAAAGCCTTAATCATGTATTCTCTTGAAAAAAATGAATACCCATTAAACCTTATTGAAAACATGAATGCATTTAAAAGTTAATTATTTCCACACACCAAAATCCAAAAAAAAAATTATATCAAACCATGATATCACTTAGTCCTTATATCAATCATGAGCTCATGAATACTGTAAAACATTTCATTTTCTCCTTATCCCTTCATTATGCGAATATCATCTATATTCCAAAAATATCTGAATAACCTTTAATGGATACTGGTACCATTAATCATACACTTTCAAAACTCAAGGAAAGAGAACAGTGTAACAATCCTTAGATGCCTCTTTATTTTATAGTACCATGAGATTACTTATACAACATTAAAATTGATAAACATGTAATCATTCCACTACCTTCTTAAACCATTGATCGAGCTTCAACAATTCTTTCATCTTAGATATCATTTATAGTCTCTTCATCATCATCAATATAAATACTACCCATACGACCATACTGATTCTCTTCATGAGACATTCCCTTAGGGAATTGGTTTGCATAATGCTCGTACATTCCACATTTAAAACATTTAACCATTGTTGATGTCGTAGCAATACCATTATCCTCATCTATGGTGTTAACTGAACCTTTTCCTTTGCACTTACTGGATTTGTGTCCTTATTTTCCACGCCCAAAGCATCTTTTAGTTCCCTTGAAACAATCTCCTCGATGTCTCTTCCCACATGATTTACATGAGGGAAATTGAACTTTCTTTCCTCTATGATCATCATGAAACTCCATCTTTCTCTTATTATCTGAGTCGGGAAACTTACCAAAGTTGAGATTATTGATCATATCATGAGATTTCTGATTAGGAATAATAACGATGTTTGGACTTCCAAATCCCGTTTCATTTGGTTTCTCATGAATAATATCATTCCATTGTCCGTCATATCATCCATTATCTTGAATCTTCCTGTTTCCAGCCATTTTCTAAAACCCAAAAAGAATAGTGTGAGAGGAAAACATCACGCTAGGGAAAACAATATAATAAAAGGGTATCAACTTCAATATCTAACATCTTGGGTTACCGTAATTCTAGTACTATAACCTATACTTATACTTAACCTTAGGGACATCCCTAGACATACCTTAGAAATATCTCTAGGGATCTCACTAAAGTTCTCACGTCCTAGTTTCCAAAGGTTGATTAAACCTTTCCTCTGATACCAACTGTAGCGACCTTAAGCTTGACGTAAATGGACATTACATTACTTTTGTGGAATACTTAGTATATTACAAAAACACATAAACAAGGACCGTAATAGTTTAGTGTCTTTGGAAACTTGGAATATAATATTCTAATCGTGGTGAAAGATCATCAACATCTCCCAATAAAGATCATCCCTTTTTTTTCTTACCCAAAACCTTTATTTATATCCTAGGGAAAAGAAAACATAAAAGGGTGAGCTCAAATGCTCAGTAAGGGTAAACAAAAGAAATATCTATCACATCATATTCATAAGAACATAACATTTTGGAAATCTTAACCTGCAAAAGATATCATAATATCATAACATGGGATAAATCATAGTAGTGAAATGTAATCCCAATAATCATAACATAAAACATGAAACTTTGTGGCGTACACACATAATCATAGATAATCATTTCTTATTAGTCAAGACTCATGGCCAAGACTATCTTACTGGACAAAGTCCATTTCTGAACCGAGTTCACTCCTCATTTCAGTCCTGTTTCAATGAACCGGTTTAACCTGCCATTCCAGCCATGTCTATCTCATGAGATATAGAATCTTTACCCAATGCATTGGAGGGAGATATAGGTCCCACCCATCTCATAATAATACTATTCTTATGTGTGCCACAAAATCATAAACCATACATCATAGCATAACCCATGTAATAAAAATGGGAATCTTAAACATCGTGACATCATAAAACAATTCATATAAGATAAATGAATTCATAAAAATATTTCCATCACAACATAATCAAATCCATGTAATAATAGGGATAGAAACAGAACCCTATATTATCTTAGATGGAAAATAATTTTGATAAAACACTTGAACTCCATTCTTGAGGAAAATATCCTTTCTACTTCAAAACATTTTTCCTTTATTAACATGTCATACAATTTTAAACTAAAAGAAGTTGATTAAAAATAAACTTTAAAACTTGTAAATGAAGCTTCTTGGAAATAATGTTTTAAAAATCCATTCATGCCGTATAAATTAAAAAAAATATTCTTCTCGTACTGTTGTCGGAAAAGTCAAAAAGTACCTCGTACGAAAAACGACAAAAGATTCCTTTCATATCATTTACTAAAAACTCTACGAAGGGTAAAATTGGATTTAAACAATTGTAGATAGATGGAAATAATATTACATATTGATGAAACATGGATTTGGATGATAAAATACACCCCAGTAAATACCGAAGTATAAACAATCTCGGATAAATATGATATTGTGATATTTCCCTTACCTTAGGTCTGATTTGCTTCGTAAGTGTCTGAACCTTTTTTATAATGATTTAAATAATGTTATTCAATTATTCCAGAATCATAATTATTTTTATGATATCAAATATGGTCATATTATCAGCTTCTGATTAGTAATATTTCATTACTGCTTGTTTTTCGGGTGGTTATTACTTTTTGTTCTTATGCGTGTTTTTTCGAATAAATTCTTATACTTCTTTTTAGGTTATAGATACCTCATTTCAAGAATGGTATTAGTGTAATATATATCATATTTATTCACTGAATTCTTTTATATAATCATTATGTAATGAAGATCATGTAGAATGAGTCGCATCACATCGTGGAGATGGTATTCTGTACATATGCACGAGTGATGATATCGTTCCCATGATCGTGGAATTGTATTGGAGTGTATGTATACTATTTCAGAAAAAATATCACTTTATAATAGTCATATATAGTCATTATTTACACCATTATACCCATCCAAGTAAGTTGGTGGTGGAAAATAGATTACACCACGGCGTGGAGACGGTATTCAGTACGTACGGACGCGCGGTGACTTCATTTTCCATAGGATGGATAGATAGTGAAATAGCGTTGTTTCATAATTATAATAACATATAAGTATATGAGTGATACTGATGTTATTACTTCATAATGAAACAACTAAAGAAGAAGAAGTGTAATAAGAAATAAAGTTGAAAGAATTGGTAATCGGACATTACCTCTTCTTTGAAGCGCCTCTTTGAGATCTCCTTTTAGGGCACTAAAATTGGTCTTTGAAAAGACCAGGACCTCTAGGATGTCTCTAGGGAAGTGGAGAGAAGAAATTGGCAGGGGTTGGCTGAGCTTGAAGGCTCAAAGTGGTGTGAGGAAGAGGGGGCGGTGCCCTTTTATAAGGGAGGAGAAGGGCCCCTTTGGAATAACTAAAGCTATTATTTTATTATAAAGTCAAATTCGGTTATAAATAGCTCCAAATTGATTTATTTCCAATATAATGTGTGGATGGGTCGAAATCCTCTCATCAAATAGAATTTAGACAAGTTTAGGTTCCTATTTTAACCTTATCATTTAGATTTAACATTAAGTAAAATAATTTTACTTTTACCGTGTCTTCTTGTGTTCTTATATTATAAGGTTAATAAACTTAATATAAGCAGCCAAAAGAACCCCAAGTTGTTTATTATTAATATATATAACCTTATCTAAGTCATTTGGCCGTACCTTAGATTTTTAGGAATAAAAAAAACAATTACTAATATAATATTTGTTTTAAAAACTATTTTATGTCAATTTTGACACTATTTAGTAATTGATTTTTGTGAAAATCATAACCAAATTATTAGTTCGAAACAATTTAATTAAATCAATACTAACATGTAATATTAACCTAGAAAATTAGTGTAATTCATAAAAAGTCTCAAATTACATTTATTTGTGTATTTATAACATCAATTATGTCAATATTTCATTATTAAGATAATTATTACATCATCTTTGTGTCATATATAAATTAACTTATTTAATGTCTAAAAATTACAAATAAAAAACCATTATGTAGGAATACTTTTTATCTTTCTAATGAATACTTATAGTCGAATTTATCTTATGTATAAACCTATATTAAAAATAATTTAGTTATTAAACTTTGATTTTAACTATTTTAACCCTTCTTTAAATAAATTAATAATAAATGTCCTAATCTAATTCAAGTGGGCCTAAATTGTCTTATTTTATTCCTAAGGTTGTTTTCGGTCTAATTACACTTATCTAATAGAATTAGGACATTTGTTAGGGTAATAATAATATCATTTTTACCCTTAATTACCCTATTTACTTTTAACTGTGGTAAAAAAAGTAAAAAGTTACTATTCACCAAAAATTATTTTCGTCTCATTGAACCACATTTTACTTACTGAAATCAACTAGGTCTCTCAGATATTTGAAATTCCACTCACAGAAGTGGTAAAATTAAGTTTTATGAAAAAATTCATTTTTTTAACTACCACTTAGTGGTTTACTATTCATCAAAAAAATGAATGTTTACTGAAAAATACCAAAAATTAGGCCTAAGGTATATTTGATATTATGAACTCAAAAATGATGTCTATTTTATCAAATTCAAAACATATCAGTTGCATTAATTAATTTAAAAATTAATTCCCATCATCAAAACAAATAGCTTTTTCTTAAGAGATAATAACTATCAAAAGATTGACACTTGTTTATGTCTGGTTTAAATGTGAAATTACATCCAATGACCAACATTGTATTAAATTGTAAAAATATATTCTAAATATACTTTAAATCCACTCAAATTAATAATTTATCACTATTAATTATTTCTATTAAAAAGGTTGTTTTTAATTAAAATTTAGTAATTTTTACTATTCATCAGAAAATGAAAGTTATCCGAAAAGTACCAAAATTTCACCCTAAGCTAATTTCGATATTCCAAATCCAAAAATGAAGTCCATTTTTAAAAATAAAGTTTACAAAATTTCAAAAAGCGGTTATTACTATTCATAACGGCTAGTTTTAATAATATTTTAATAGCATATTGTTGTTTAGTGAAACTCGTTATTGCGTACTACACACGCTATCGAGGAAGGTCACGATTGCGTGTAATGTAAGGCATGTCAAGGATGTGTGTTGTGCAAGCTCCTTTTTGTGTAGCATACAACACAAGACATTAATGAAATTAAAAAGAATATGTTTCATAAAATCTCGGGGTGTTACATTTGTGCTCACTATCAGAGAGTTGAACAATTCTATCTTCATTAATCTTTTCCTTCTCTACTTGTGCCTCAGTATCTTCTGGGTGAATGAAATCATTATTAGAACTTTCTTCATCATACATATTATTCACTTCTTTTTCAACCTTGTCATCATCACATTTCTCATCATTCTTAGGGGTAACAATCTTTGAGGACTCAGCTTCAGATGTTCGGATTGAAATCTTCTCAGATGGGCTCTCTTTCTCATGAAAATCTTTTACATGCTTAATGAGATCTTTGGTATCACCACTACCTTCTTCTTCCTCTTCATATTCCTCCACTACTTTTTCTTGAACTTTTTCCAGAGTCACAAATTTCTTTCCTGGTGTCTCTCGTAAAGCTTCTTCTAAGAAGGATTGTGGTACCAGAATGTTCTCGGATACTTTATCTGTGTCCTTCAGAAGTTATTGCACTATCTCTGCTTCATTCATCTTCTTCTTTTGTTACTTTTATTCTACTTAAATTTCAAGATCATCAGTAGTATTTTATTTTAGTTATTTTTCTTTAGAAGGATCCAAACCAAAGCTAGGATCCCCTGATTTCTTTTTCTCCTTTTATTCCCTACATTTTTCTACTACCTCATCAAGATATGCTTTCTACTTCTTAGGCGTTGTGGTGCGGATTGGGTTTCCTTAACCTCTGAATATTTTTATTTCTCTTCTACTTCCTTCAGATTTCTCTTCATTCCTCCATTCTTAGAGGTCTCAACGGCCTCCAGTTTCTTCGATAAATCTTATCCCTCCTCCTCAGAAAAATCATAAAATTCTTTGGATTCTTTATAAAATCCAACATTCATCCTTCTCAGAATATAATCACTTACCAGTATGACTTTTCAATTTCATATCTCAGAACTACAAGGTATTTTGAAGGACTCTAAACACCAAACCATAACCGTTTATAGAATGGATGCATACATAATAATATGATCCTTCATATTTCCATTCATTGTATTCTCAATTGTAATCAGAATATGCTTAACCAAGTTAATCTTTCTCAAATTCACTAAGAAATCTAGGATATACATGTCACTCTTCTTCAATGTATCCTTGTCCCCTTTTCTCGGAATGATGAATCCTTGAACCCACAATTCCGGAATCTAGAAATTTGTAGATATGTGAAAAATATTCGGAGTCTTAAAATCTTAATGACCGAGGAAATCCATATCCTACACCTTAACAAATCTTCCTTGAACATCCGGTAGATTATGAGAACAAAACTCAGCTTCTACTTTATAAGGAACATCAATAAAAATAGATTCCATGGTGTAAGAACGAGAATAATTCTTCCCATATCTCTTGAAAGTGAATTTTTCTTTTCCTTCTTCCTTGAAAAAACTTGCTCACTCCTAAAATTCAATTAACAATTTCGGATAAACCAGATCCTGAGATCCTGGTTTTGATATAAAAAACTCTCCAATCCATTCACCTTGATGTTTTTTGAGATGATAGAATCATACATAGAAAAGATATTTAGATGTACCAACCATTCTCTGTAAATCTTCCATTCAGAAATCGGGTTGACATTAGACATGTATTTCTAGGAAGATACTTCGACAGACATTCAGAGTTGAGAAAACCTTGAAACTTTGGATTGGACTTATGTAAGAGGGCAGGGCTTCAACACGCAAAAGCTTCGATATCTATGTGGGACAACCATCAGGGGTCCATTATATAGGTTTTGGGGTGACAGTTCATCTTCCATACTCAATCCGATGGTTGAGAAACCTTCTGATCAAATCTGACAGTTGAGATGACAGCCGAAAGGAGATTTTTATAGAATCTGATCTTTTGAGGTTTTTAATAAAAACATTCGGTTTTAAGAAAAAGTGAATATGAAAATTTAAAAATAGATGAAAATACCAATAAGTAAAAGAAGATTACAAAAATTTAATAAAGGAAACATACCTTTCAGATTGCTAGGAAGATATTCGTATTGAGGATAATTATTCTTGAAGAAATTTAGATTTTGAAAATTTTTATTACGAAAATTTTAAGAATGGAAAACTCTATTATGAAAATTTATAAAATAATCATTACAAAAACTTATAAAATAATCATTATGAAAATTTAAAAATTCTTCATTATGAAAATTTTAAGTACGAAAATTTCCATTAATAAAATTTTAAGTACAAAAATTTTCATCATAAATATTTTAAGTACGAAAATTACAATTACGAAAATTTTTAGTAAAAAAATATTCATTATGAAAATTTTAAGTACGAAAATTTTTATTATAAAAAATATTAAGTATAAAAACCTTCATTGTGAAAATTTTAAGTACAAAAATTTCCATTAAGAAAAATTTAAGTACAAAAATCTTCATTACGAATATTTTCAGTACGAAAATTTCTATTACGAATATTTTAAGTAAAAATAATCATTAATTTTTTTTAAAAATAATTTCACTACTAAAGTAATTTTTGGAGTCCGAAAAAGTTTTTAGAAAATGAAATTTTGAGAAATCTAACAAAAAAATGTACCCCCCCCCCCTATAAAAAAGAGTTTATTACTATAAGGAGATTGGTTTCAACAGGAAGTTAACATGGAAGATTACCTTATGGTTATCATTCTGAACTTCTATTTTATGTATTCAAATCTATAGGATGGTAATGATTTTTTGAAAATATCAGTAAGTTGATCTTGCGTTCTGATAAATTGAAGAATGATATCCCTTTTATTTGTGATCCCTAAGAAAACGATGTCTAATATCTATGTGTTTTTCACAAGAGCGATATACAAAGTTTTTACTTAAGAAAATGGAACTAGTATTATCACACAAATATTGTGTCTTGGTAAAACTCATACCATAGTATGTGAGTGTTTGTTTCATCGACAACACTTGAGAACAACAACTTCCAGCTGCTACATATTCAGCTTCAGCAGTGGAAAGGGCTAGTGAGTATTTCTTTTTACAAGACCAAGAAACTAATGAATCTCCTAATAAATGACATATTGTAGATGTACTTTTTCTATCCTTTCTATATCCACCAAAGCCAGCATTCGAAAATCGTTTAAAAAATCATTTTTAGAAGTATAAAAGGGTCCAAGATCCATGGTTCTCTTTAAGTAGCGAAAAATTATTTTCACTGCCTTTAAATGAGATTCCATAGGATTATATTGATATCTGTCACATAAGAATACTGAAAACATTAAGTCTGGATGACTAGATGTTAAGTAAAGTAGACTTCCTATCATACCTAAAAAAGATTTTTGATCTACTAGTTTCCGAGCTTCATCAATATCAAGTGAATTTGAGATACCAATGGGAGTACTTATACTCTTAGTGTTGTCATATCCATAATTTTTAAGAAGATATTAAATATTCTTATGTTGGGATATATAGATTCCTTCTGGTTTTTGAGAAATTTGAAAACCAGGGAAAAATGTTAACTCACCCATCATACTCATTTCAAAATCAGATTTCATTAGATCTGCAAAGGAATCAGTTAAATATCTATGATTTGAACAAAATATAATGTCATAAACATAAATTTGAAAAATCAAAACATTTTTCTTATATTTCATTATAAAATGGTTGGATCAACATTTCCATTAACATAATTATTTTTAATAAAAAAACCTGTAAGTCTATCATGCCAAGCTCAAGGGGCTTGTTTGAGTCCATACAAAGCTTTATTAAGTTTGAAAACACTTTCAGGATGTTTTGTATCGTCAAAACTAGGAGGTTGTTCAACAAAAACATCCTCTTGAACATATCCACAAATAAAAGCACATTTAACATCCATTTGAAAAAAAATTAAATTGAAAAATGCTGCAAAGGCAAGTCGAATATGAATAGATTCAGGTCTAGATACTGGAGCATAGGTTTCTTTATAGTCTATCCCTTCATGTTGATTATAGACTTTAGCAACCAACCATCCTTTTTTTACTATGATTCCATTTTCATCACACTTATTTCTGAAGACCCATTTTACTCCAATAAAAAAAGATTTGTTAGGTCATTCAACCAGGGTCCAGACTTTATTCCTTTCAAATTTATTTAGCTCATCTTGCATTGATATTATCCAATCATCAGCACCTAAAGAATTAATAGTACTTTTTGGCTCTAATTGGGAAAGGAATGCTAGATGTTATAATTCATTTCTTAGGGAAATTCTAGTCCTTACAGGTTGATTTACATCCCCAATGATACTATCACATTGATGATTCTTTATAAATAACTGGTTTGGGTTTTGTAAAACCTTTTCATCAATATAGGTTAGAAAGTAATCGAGGGTATATGCTTCAAAAATATTTTCTTGAACATTTTCCATATCAGAAGGATATTTTAACAAAGGTTGATAATCAGTTTTTTAAAACACATCTGAAGTTGTTGGTTGAGGTTGGTTAAAAACAAAAGGGTCAATTTCATCAAATTTGACACACACTGTTTCTTCAACAGTACAAGTATTTTTTTTGAAGACTCTATAAGCCTTAGATGTTGTGGAGTAGCCTAAGAAAATTCCTTCATCATATTTTGGTGAGAATATGTGTATATTATCTTTTATATTCATAATGAATACCTTCTAACCAAAAACCTTTAAGTGGGAAAGTCTAGGTTTTCAACCATTCCATAACTCATAAAGAGTTTTATTAAGAAAATGTCTAATAAAGACACGATTTATAGTATAACAAGCAGTACTTACATCTTCAAACCAAAATTTTTTGGCTATAGAATATTCACTCAACATTGTTCTTGTTATATCCTGAAAAATTCTATTTCTTATTTTAACAACACCATTTTGTTGTGGTTTTATGGGTTCTAAGATGTTTTGAGTAATTCCTTTTCTACTACAAATGGTTTCAAAATCAGAATTTTTTAAATTCTCCTCTATGATCACTATGAATAGTTATCAAAGGAAGGTTTTCTCATTTGTAACTTAGGCTCTAAAACGTTTGAAATAAAAAAAGATTCAGATTTCTTTGCTAGAAAATAGACCCATGTAAATCTAGTGAATCTTAAACTAAGACAAATACATAATATTATCCTCCAATGATTCTAGTTTGTGTTGGAACAAAAAGATCAATATGCACTAACTATAATTCCTCAGTGGTTGAGACATCACCGACTGATTGAAAACTTGATTTATGTTTCTTGCCATATTGACAAGGATGACAGGCTTTTGAAGAATCAAATCAATGTTCTGGTAGATCTTTAACTAGTCTTTTCTTAGAGAGTTTTCATAGGTTCCTAAGGTTATAATTTCCTAGACTTCTATTCCATAACCATGAATGATCTTCCATTTCACTAAGACAGGGTAGGTCTTGGCTCCTAAGGTATTCTAATATTAGTGTGTAAACATTCTCTTTCCTATTGGCAGAAAGAATGAACTCTTCCATGAAATTGTGTATTAAGCACTTGTCATTCCTAAAATTCACAAGGTAACCTTCATCACATAGTTGAATTATGCTAATGAGGTAGTGATTAAGACCTGTAACAAATAAAACATTTGAAATCAAAGTTTATCCAAGGAGAACAATGTTACCTATACCAATAATTTCTCCCTTAGCATTATCTCCAGAAGTTACTTTTCCTCCTTTAGTCTTGAAAATCTTTTCAAAAAAGTTTTTATTACCAGTCATATGTCGGGAACATCCACTATCCATGTACCAAGTATTACTATTGGTAATATCTTTAATTTCTTTAAAAATAGAGTGTTATTCTTTCAGAATCCAAACATTATTGGATCTAGAAACTTCATAAAGAAAAATATTAGGTATCAACATTTTTTTAGAGAAATAATCATTATGGAAAACTAAATACCAGGTTTTGGTTGAGGATCAAATGTTTGCTCAATGCCCACCATAGTGACACTTAGTGAAAAATGGATCATTTTGAGGAACAAAATAATTTTTACTAAAAATCAGTTTTGATCTTGTATAACCAAAACCATAATTATTCCTTAAAGGCCAAATTTGAGAATACTTCTTATCAAAAAAAATTTTACCTAAGGTAAATCTTGAAAAAAACTTCCTCAAGGAAAATATTTCTGTCTTTAGTCTAACAACTAAGTTCTTATCTTTAAAAACATCAGTTTTAGCACTAGAGTTAGGCACAAAAACATTTTTCTTAGAATTTACTTTTTTAGATCCTTAGAAATTTTCTCCTTCTTGAAATTAACTTCCTCAAAGTTTTTCGAAATAATTTCAAAATAAAGGGTTTTCTTATCAAGATCTTTAGAAAGATATGATATTTTTTTAGTCAGAATGGTAATACTTGAATTTTCCTTATCAAGCATTCTCTTGACTTTAGAATTTTCATTCTCAAGAAGCTTAGAAAACCTAGAAACTTCTTCATAGGTATGTAAAGTATTATCTTCATCAGCAGAAGATTATTTATCTAAGAATTTGTAGTACTTACTATCACTATAATTAGCATTCAAGGATACAGTGCTGATGGATTCAACATTGTGTACCTTAGCATTTAAACAATGATTTTAAATAGTTATTCTGGCAATTAGTCCAAGATTATTTTGTCCAGATGATTCGTAATATGAGGATTCATCAGAAGAGTCTCCACCACTGGTACTCCAGGTGTCATTAGATTTTAAAATATTCTTAGCTTTATCTTTTTAGTACTTTTTTCTATTTCTCTTAGAATGCTTTCCCTTTATTTCTTTTCTCTTAAGCATAAGACAATCTGGCCTTATATATCTAGCTCTTTCGCATTCATAACAAGTGACTTCAGACACTTTCATATTTTTCCATTATTTCTTATTGTATCTATACTAAAATTCATTCTTCCCAACTATCTTGTTCATCATTAGAGAAAGATTAGCTAGTTCATTCTCAAAATGTTCTCTTTCACTAGATTCGTATTGTCCAACAACTTTCTTAGATTTAGATATTGAAATTCTATCAAGAGTCTAGGATTTAAAATGATTTGAAGTAGTTATAAAATCAACACTTCCATTTCCATTCTTCTTGATTACACTGTCAGCATCTCTCTTTATACTAGTCTCATGTTGAAGAAGAGTTCCAAAAATTTCATCAAGAGTGATCTGTGAGACTTACTTATTCTAATCTATAGTTATTCTATTGGATTCCCATTCATTATACATGATGTCTATAATCTTGTCTACAAGGGAATCATCTTCTAGAACTTTTTCACACATGGATTTTATGTTGTTGGCAATAGTCATAAATCTCTATTGTACCATACAAATAGGTTCTCCATAAGGAAAAAAAATGGTACTCAGCTCTAAGAATAGCTCTTCTAGTTTCAATAAATTTGGAATTAAAAAAATGTGTAACATCGAGATTATTCAAAATACAATTTTCAGATTGACATAAAGAAATCTAACTATATATATTCCTGTAATGAAACACAAGAAAGTATTGTGTACCTTAAAGTTAAGTTGATTTTCAGACTTCTCTTGGTTCGTAAAAGTTCTGACTTCCTTATCTGGAATCTTGTAATCTCTAGTAAGCATTACAATGTTGTCCACTCAAGTGTTGATAACAAAAGTCTTCATATGATCTCTCCAATATTTATAATCATTCCCATCTAAAATAGGTGGTCTTGTAGGATTTTATTTGTCTATAGAACCAATATTCATTCCTACCATCTTAAAGAAAATCATTCCACACAAACTTGTTAGTAATAAAAGTTTTTACACAAAGATATAAAATATCCTATGAAAGGAAAATATAGAACAATGAAAACATCCGCAATAAAACATATATCTGAATATAAGTATTTCAGAAACCTCCTCTGATACCAATTGTTAGGTTGGTATGCAGTATGATATTCTCCTATGATAGCAACTGTAGGATCTAAAAGATGATGTATATGATCAATATAACAGAGAGGGGTGAATTTTATACTTTTAAAAAATTATTTTGTAACTTTTAAAGATGGTAATGTTTAACAAAGTTAAACATGATAAATTGACAACACCACTAAGTTCTACAAACATTCTTGATTCCGGAAATGTGATTCCGAGAATGTAATTCTGAAAAAGTTATTCCAGAAATGAAACATAACAAAAGTTTAAAAAGATAAAAATTCTACCTTAAAGTATATAGAATCTCACTAAATCAGAAAATACAAGTATAAGAATTTTTACAAAAGTTATACTTTCCTCAACAACTAAAATTCGACAGAAAACTTGAAGCAATACAAGTAACAAGTAGTAAATCTTTTAACCCAAAGAGAAGGGTATCCAATAACCTTGGATAAAGGTCCCTTTATTTATACTTTCAAGAATGTTTGTCTTACCCACACCAGGGCAAGACCTTGATAAGAAGATCAAAGTATGTCCTTCTATCCCCGCACGCCCTTAAACTTTAAGGTAGTCAGCACCTCTGTCTTCCTATCCCCGGAAGCCCTTGAATGTACTCAACAACATTTGGAGTTTCACAAAGCAAGTCTGAACAAGATGTTCAGTACATAGAAAGCATGAAAGTATCTCTCTATAGAAATTACTTCAAAAACATTTAATCTCTAGAATGATCAACATTTTCATCAAAGTTAACGTTTTTGAGCTCATTCAAATGAGATACTATTTATAGGCACATTCTCAATGGTTGACTCTATCCTCCAACAGTCATATTTTTCCTTGAATTTCAGAGGGAACTGTACACGTTTCACTCAAAAAACGGTTAGTTAGTAACTGAATGAATGATATCATTTTATAACCAAATCATGAGTAAGAAAAAATATGGTTGTTTAACCAAAATACATTTTTCAGAATGTAAGGAAAAATAAAAGTTAGGAGTCTAACCAAAAAATCATTCTGTGTCTATAACACATAGAAATTTGGATTTTCTCTTCAATGGAATTCGGAACCGGAATTCTATAGAATTCCAGAGACAACATTTCATGGAAATTCAAAGTTTGAATTCATAAGAATTTGGAGTCTGAACGTCAGAAAGTTCGAAGTCTAAATTCAGTGAATTCGAAGTTTGAACTGAGAGAGATCGAAGTCTAAATTCGGAGAAATCAGAGTTTGAACTCAGAATATTTGGAATTTGAATTCATAGAATTCGGAACCAGAATTCAGATCCTGAAAATAGAATTCTTTATATCAAAGTATTTATAAGAGTCCGAGGTTTTGGATACAAAACTGAGTTTTCTACTTAGACATAATATGAACAATGAAAAACAATAATAAGGATAAATTTCATTAGGGAAGGAAAATTTTCTTATGAATGTAAAGCATAGGGTAAATGAAATTTTCCTTAACATAAGTTGTTTGTGATTTTTGAAACATGAATAAATGGTAGAGTAATAAGGAAACCTTATGGAATCTACAATCTCCCCAAACGTAAAGGATTGGAAAATTCCTAAGGAAACCGTATTTATTCAACAAATGGAAGGATTGATATGTTTATTTATTGGTATTGAAATAATTATATTCTAATTTGGGGTAATTTCATTTTTAGAATAATGAAACATCAATGTATTATTACATAGTGGGTTTTTGTTATGGATTTTTAAGAATATGGTGAATTGTACTGATGAACATGAAAATTTAATTAATTAAAAGGAAATATTTTATAGAAAGCACGTGATTAAGTGAAGAGAACCCTTAATATGTTCATAATGTTGAGATAATGGTTTTTATAATTCCTTAAGAGATTATTATTAAGGATAATGTAAATGGGAGATTATTCATGACCTTATAACTATTATAGTTTTCTAACAAAGAATATTATGTTATCTTGAATGGAGTTTCTTCATTTTTAGAAATATGAAATTTATTCTTTAATATATTATTTTATTTGAGTATTGAATAAGTGGTTAGTTTTTTGAAGTATGTATATTTTTGTTGATGTTTTATGGTAATTCTAGTTATTTCCACACATTAGAATAATATATGACCATGGTATTCACATGTTTTGTTTGTGACCATTAATATATACTTAATTATATTTGGGGGATTAATGTCATGTTTATTATGGTAATTTTAGTTACCATTATAAATATTTAATATTTTAATGTTCGTACGGTTAACCATCTATGGAATGGTTTAAGATGAACCTTGGATAATGAATTATGTATTAGTTTACTATTTTACCATGTGAAGATTTATCTTTAACCCGAGACAACCATTTTTTTCATACCAACTTGAGATGAAAGGAATGAATTATCATTATTTTATGGATCTTATTATCTATTAGAACTTGAGACACAAAAAATTTCATCTCTTGGAGTATGAGATAAATTAGAAATGGATCTAGGAATAACAAAGGAATGAGATTATGATTATGAAATTGGGGGAAATAATGTAATTAAATCCATTTGTGAAAATTATTCAACAATATGAAAAGAATCATAAAATAAATATTATACTCATTCATTAATTTCTGGTCAATGAATGGTGTTTTCACATATCATATTTTTAAGACTTTTTGGTTGTGAATATTCTCTAGACCATATTCTCTATTACTCTCTAATTGTATTTTGGTTCTAGTTTTCTCATATATGTCCTTGTTTTCACTTTCCACTGATGTTATTATATTTGGAAACTTAATAGGTTTTATAACAGACTACATTCTCTCATCCCTTTAACTCTTTTCAAGATACAGTTTTACTAACACTTTTTATGATGTGGGTTTCCCAAAAAAAAATCAAATTATAAACCCCTGATTACCAAACACATGTTCCAATTTAGGTGATGAAATTTATTTAAGTTGGGGGTAAAATGTTACACCTTGATATTTTTTGAAATATTATTTTCAAATAAATTTAATAATTTGAATACCTTACATTATATGAAATTATTATTTTATCTTAAACTCTACACAACTCGTAGTTTAAATGAAACATAAAATACTATTAAAATATTATCATTTAATATTATAGTTATCTCTTAACCATTGAAATGGGGTGTATAAATATTATTAACTAAATTATGAAAATATATGGTTTAAAAAATTATATATCTTGAATTATTTGGATACCAATTAATTAGAAATTATTAAAAAAACAAATTGAAACTAAAAGAAATATTCTTTTGAAAATCAATATTTATGCACTCAAACTAGTTTTTCCTAAAAAAATTTAAAAATCACTTTTAGTAAATTCTTTTAAAGAAATTTATATATTATATATCAATAAAAATTTTAACATCCATCCAATGTGTTTTCTATAAAATAGATAATAATTAATGAAATTTATTAATTACATAGTATTTTTCAAAAAAGTAGTATTATCTTCTTTTGCATACTTATTTTGTAATATAGATTTTCAAATTTTAGAAAATATTTTGGGAAAAATAAAATTAAGTTCTGAAATCATCATTTCAATGATACTGGAGGGTGATTTTTTTGATATTTTCTAAGAGAAATATTTCAATGAATAGTTAAATACTAGTTTTTATATAGAATTATAATTTCATTTAAAGAATTTAAAAGCATAAAAATTACATTAAGATTTTTTTAAGGAAAAAAATAATTTATTTAAAATATATTAATCTAAATTAGGTCATTATAATCAATTTAATTTTTATCTATTATATAAATATTGTGTTATTTTCAACATTTTCTCTTTGGAAAACTACTTTCTCACTGCATCGGAAGGGTTAATTTTAAATTAATTTTTTCCACTTATGTGAATGGAATTCATAAAAATGTAATAAATATTTTTAATTATTATAATTTATATAACCTAATATTTTTGAATATTTTTTTTATCCATGATTAATATTAATTAGAGTAAATATTTTTTACCACTTTTAAGGTAAAAATTGGACTTTGAGGGGGTGAACTAAAAAGATAATGATTAAAAATGATGGAAAACATCTCAAAACCCCATTTTGTAGCCATAGGTAAACCTTAAATCCTATATTATTAAATAATAGACCATTTTTAATACTTTTACAAGTGAAAAATTGTTTTGCAGCTACTTATATATAAAAAATGCACGTTTTCCACTAACCTCAGTTATAAAAGTCCACCCCCTCTCCTCTCTAGTTCATAACACCGAAACCCATTAATTGGGGAATTACCTAAAAAATATAATCCTTAATTCCCAATTATTATTGTATAAAACTTATTTATTTAGGATATCTATCCAATGAATCATTTTAGTGCAAACTAAAAGATGTTGTCCAAAGAAGAGGTAACGTCTCTTACAAAGCAATTTATTTTATTTCATCACAGGCATATTTAAATTTTTATTAAACAATGATTATATAAAATCATAATCATATTAAACATATTTATTTTATATTTTTTAAATATCACAACCTAAATAATCATCCTCTTCTATCAAATGGGTTATGAAATCATCATTCATGTGTACATCGAACTACCCCTCACAAACAGATGTTATTAATTTTCCATCCCCACCTATATATCAAAGATAGAGTTAATGATGGCTTAATTATTTATATATTATAATTATTACATTATTATGATTATATAAAAATAATATCTCATGTTACTTCCTACATTACATTCTGTGGGAATACAATAACATCATTTTTGTGTGTGGAGGACTACTGCCTTGCAAAAAATGTGATTTGTTCATGATTTACATGGAAGGTAATAAGGATGATTTATATAAAAATATATGTTATATATATATATGAAATAGTAATTATTTTATAATTTCAATATATAATATATCTTAATTTCTTTCAATGTTTCAAGAAATTGGAAGAAATGTTTATTCTACGTACGACTTACCATCTCCATGAATATAGTTTTTCATTTTTATCTATACCTTTTTTGGATTTATATAAACACATGTATAATGATTATATATGAAATTTATATCATCATTAAAATCCTTTATATAATAAAACCATTATGAATGTTAAATAATTGAAATTAAAAAATAAAAATATTCATGAAAAAAAGTGGTGATTACAAAAAACATAATTTTAACATGAAATTATTAACAAACAAGTAATAAAAGAAACAAAATTAATCATATATGGTATGATATATATAATTATGGTTATGAAATATATATACACTAAAAATATATTTATTAAATAGTGTTTTCAATGTGTATTATGTAATTTGAGAATTACTATAAGGATTTTTGTGGAACTTTTATTTTTTATGAGACACAATCTATATTCACCATGAGTTTCTTTTATGCACTATATATAATTAAAATTAATTAATTTTATGATTATGATATGAAAAATTATTAGGATTCACATATCTATTTTAGAATATCACTTTCATCAGGTCTACAACTTAATTGTTTCCAATGTGATATGGGTTTTATGATACAATCTCATTATTTATCTGGTTTATTTATGATTACGAATTTGATGATGAAATCTTATAATCTATATATCATGAAACTCATTAAATTTATTCTCCTATCATTATTTAATGATAACACATGATTTCCCATAATTTTACTCTCTTTGTTTACTCAGGATTTTAAATGAATTATTATTAAAGAAAACTGATATTATTTCTCTCTTTTGTAGAAATTAATTTTTCCTCCAAAATTTTGTATTCTAAAAATGTTTCAATTTTTTTAAAAGACTAAAAATGGTTTATTTAAATAAATTTTTATACATTTTTTTTATTTTATATAATATGTTTAAAGTAATATCCATGTTCTTTCACAAACATTTCCCCTTCATAATTTAACAAAAAATTGAAAGGAATATTTGTTTTAAAGTATACATCATGAAGATAATATTTCCACTATAATGAAAAAATAATTTCTTTAAAGAAACAATTATAATTTTTAAAGTTTATTTTCAATGAATATTATTGCCATGATAATTTATTAATATTTAGTTTTTGTAATGTATTTTCAAAATCGATTGGGTATTTTATTTGAGAAATGTTATAAATGATTTTGAACGCATCCAATATAAGTCTCTATGGTTATTTTTAAAGAAAATTATTTTAAAAATGATTTATTTTCTTAAGATAATTTTCATTACGTAAAGTATATATTCCTTAAAAAATGTTCTAACTGATTGTATAGAATAAATTTCCATCTAAGGTGGCATTCTTTGATCTTACTTATACTTTATTGGGGATAATATGGAATGAAACTATCCTTATTATTTATTTGGATGGTTACTGTTAATGTTGATTAAATTTTTTGAAACACATTTATTTATCATGGGTTTTTTATGGTGAATTTATTATATGTTTATTCAACCCATTTTATTTGCACGTGATATGATTTAATGATATAATGAATTTTTTATGATATCGTGTCACATGTAATTATGGTTTTCATTATGAGATGTGTGGGACCAATACCTAACTCCAATATAGTGGATAAATATTTATATAAATGATATAATAATTTGAAACAAGTCTATAGGCTTGATCCAACATGGAAACAAAGTGTTTATGGATCCATCTTGGGTAGCAGGTGTATCCAGATCCATAATGGGAAATAGTTGATAAGTCCATATCCAAAATTTTGATGGTCTTGGTTGTTAAATTTGACATATGAAATGGTTTTCCTATATTTATGATAGTTCAAAACTTTTATTAAATGATCTTTTAGTTAATGGATAATTTATGAAGACTTCTCTCTATTATGGGACATATTTTTTGAAATTATTTTGTTTTATTCCCTGAGTCATTTTTATTATCAATAAAATGTTATGCATAATAACACTAATTTATGTTCATGATCAGACACCCATTTCTTTATCTTATTATTTCATATGATATTATATTGATATCTAATATATTTACCCCTACAGAACATCTGAGCTCCCCATTGAATAAGTTTCACTCCATGGGTTATGAATAAAGTCTAATTTAGTGTATGCATAAGATGATTAATATGTGGGAAGATAATTATGGCAGATATTTAAGATATTTTATCAAATAAGAAGATTGTTTTCCACGTCACTATAGACTCTAAACTATTATATTCCTCGACTATGTGTATAAAATATATATAAAATATTCATCTAAAAAGATTTTATATTAAGGTATTAAATCCAGGTTCAGTACACACATCCATGAAAATATGATCTTTCCCTCATGCGTAGGTTGGCTATCTCAATACACATGCTAGTTGCCAAGTTTTAACACATTCCTAGCCTCCTATCTACAAAACCAAAATATTATTGCAATGAAAAAGATCCTTTGATACCACATGTTGACATCTCAGGCCTAGTTGACTCATAGGTAAATGAACCAGAGTAACACATGTTCTAATGCATGACTCCCATTATACTATAGGTTATTAACTGGAGTTGTGGGTATAATAGAGATACATTGGGGAGACTATACCCTCTCAATCACAAATTAATATAGTGGAATAATAAATAAAAGTATTAATACATTATGCATGTAATAAAAAAATTATAACATGGAATATGATTACTAATCAAATCATACATGAATATAGGAAGCTACATGTACAATGAAATCAATCATGAAGCTAGTAATAAATACATAACTGATAAATGAATCAATGAATAAATAAATTAAATCCCCAAAATCTAATGGTTATTTATGCACCCGATTTGTGTATACATTTTCATATACTCTATCGAAAAATATGAACAGGTTTTTAGCAGTTATCTACTGCATAGGGAACAAATACATTGATTTTAGTGATCTTGTTCATTTCCCGGAGGTTTATGGCCAAATACAAAAAATGGGGAAGAACATAGAAAACATTTACAACTACATGGTGTGTACATATATACACGCCATGTACATTCAAGTTCAGACATGGGTTGACCGGGACAAGTACATGCCCAAGTAACCAGAAGCCGGTACACACCATGTTCAAAATATACACGTTGTGTATACCATTATAGAAGCGGTTGGTGGGAGAGAAGAGTCTACACACCCATGTGGTCGGCTGAAGGGGACACGCCGTGTTCTACTGATACACACCGTGAATCCATTTCTTGAAGCGTTTGGTGACCGAAAGAAGAGACTACACACCATGTATGGTGGTGCTACACGCTGTAAACATTCACCTACCAGGCGATGTCGTGTTCCAAGTCAAAGATGGCATGTTAGGTCGCTTACCAGGAGAGAAAACGGAGGTAAAAACACGTTGAAAAAAGTACATGGCGTGTACTTTTGACACACGTTGTGTACTTATTATTTCTATTAAAGGAGGCCTTGGACTTCGGACCAAAGGGTAGTGTGTGGAAGAGGGGTGTGTTAGTATTGTGTGGAGAAAAGGGTTGAAGTTCCGAAGGAGAGATTCTCTGCCATTGTACATCCCTCATTCCACTATCTACCGAAGAATCATTTCCGCCTCGAATTTTCAAGGATGATCACATTAGGTATCCAAAGTTTTCTTTTTATTTTCTTCTCCATGTGTAACTAAACACCCAGTGTGTAGGGGTTGTGGGAGATGTTGAGTTGTAATTTAATTTAAGTTCATATGATTGTGTTTGTTTTATTAACCTCTTCATATTATTCTTAAAACACTTCATCATATAACTGGAAACACTATACCAGACCAAGGAAATAATTTTTAGGGATTCAAAACAAGAATACCGACGAATAATTTCCTGACCATTGGAAGTATTTGTCGACTCAAAATGAACTAATCCAAATAATGATCTCTTAAACACTAACTACTAGACCATGGAGTTAGTTTCTTCAGCTCTAAATATAAATTTTACCATCCCAAGGAAACATTATTACAAATTTAAACCTATAGTTTTGGGTTATCATGAACAAAACAACCTCATAAGAAATTTGATTTAATAAACAACTTCTCATTAATCCATAACCCCAATGCATTTCTCTCTTTATCTATAACAAAATCTATTTTTTCTATATTTACTTTTATCTTGTTAAGCAATTTATTAAAAAGAAACATAAAACCAATTGTTCTTTTTATCCAAACAACAAAAAACGACTCTAAAATCAGCAACCTTCACTAAAACAAAAATACAAACATAGTTAAGCAAGATAAAAATTGCTCCTTTTTCCCTATGGATCGAACCCTTATAGGTTCTATACTTCTTTGGGTAAAAATAATTTGGGACACCAATAATATACCTTCGGTGAAATGACTTTCCAAATTTTGGCGTCGTCACCGATGAAGACCGGAGTTAATTTTATTATCATTTTAATTAAATTTGTATCAAATTTTAGTGAAAATAAAAAATTCATAAATTCACAAAAAAAATTATTTTCTATTCTCATATCTGATTACCTTTGTTTTTCCTCATGCACGTTTGGTGTTTTGTTTTGTTTTGTCCAGGCCTTTAGTTGTTTGAGCGGCCACCTCATGTGTTCCAAGAACACTGAGTCATCAGGGTTTTCCCCAACTTACCCAGAGATCAACAGATGTTTTTGAGGCACCAACGAGCATTAATGTCCGAACACAACCAAACCCCTCCACTAGCATAGAACGAGAAAGAAAATACAGCTGTTGTCCAAGGAGCTGGATAACAGTTAGCACCGGATGGAAACCAGAATCAACAGAAGCTCCAATAGTTCCAACCAGAGTAGATGCCATATTTCAACCAAAGTTAAGGGCCATTCTACACCCACCAGGACCTAAAATTCATACAGTTGCCTCTTCCTCAGCAGCCACCTCCATGTCACACTCTCATGGTGTACGACCAGCAATCAATACACAGAGCTGATACATGCATCGTCAATCCACCGGTGCAAACCCAACACTTCAATATCAAGGATTCTATCATGAAGCTAATCCAGAACACGGTTCAATTCGGCGGCCTGCCCATCGAGGATCCCAATGCCCGCCTCTCCAATTTTCTGGAGGTCTGCGACGCGTTTCGCTACCACGGAGTGTCCACCAATTCCATCTATCTTCACCTTTTCCCATTCTATCTAAGGGATAAGTCGAAAGACTGGATTAATGTATTGCCATAACGGTCCATCCTCACTTGGGAGGAGCTATCCCGGGTCTTCCAGTCCAAATACATCCCACCCTCAATGATGGTGACACTACAGAATGAGATCCACAACTTCCAGCAACATGACACAGAATCATTATACGAATCCTGAGAGATCATCAAGGAGATTTTGTGAAACTTCCTACACCACGAACATCCATTTTGGATACAGGTACAGACCTTCTATGGAGGTTTTACAATTAATACCAATTCTGTGGTGGATGCTGCTGCTGGAGGTACGGTAACGAGGAAGTCCCCTGAAAAACTCTTCAAACTACAGGAAGACATGTATGCCAACAACTTCCATTGGTACTCCAAGCGGGGCACACAGAACATGGTATGCATAATTTTGATTCCACTACCATGCTAGCTACCCAGTTGGATGTTGTGTCCAAGAAGATCGACGTGCTCAATCTGAAGAGCATGTCCCAAGTACGCGCGACAAAGCATCTGGCGTGTTGGAAATGTGGTGGTAAAAACATCATAAGAGAATGATCAGGTTCTGCTGGAGGCCCATCGACAAGAAAGGTGGGTTAGGTTGCACAAAATCGAGGGCCAAACTAGTACCAAAAGTACCAGAACCCAGCATGGCGTGATAAATGAAATACAAGCTGGGAACAACAGTAGCATAATCCTCTACCACAGCGACCACCAGGCTACAACCAACCACCTTATCAGAACCAATACTAGAGTTAGAAACAACCCCAACAGGGTCTTTATCAATAGAAAGGGTATCAGAACCCTCTCCCACAACATCCACGACAGCCACCACCTCCACCAGCTCAACAACCACATCAGCAGGAGAACACCTGAAGGTTAGCGGATCTCATGACCATATTTATATCTATTTTTGAGACCAGGTTCCAAAATTAAGTGGCTTAAATTAGAAGCCTAGAGAACCAGATTGGACAATTGGAAAATCTACTCTTGGTAAGGCAACATTGTACTCTACCGGGAAACACATAAAAGAACCCAAGGGAGGAGGCCCATGATATCATTCTCTATACTGGAAAAGAGCTCCAACAGAACCAACCAGCACAGTCAGGTGTATCCACACCCCCTCTTGATGAAGAAAGTACAAATACTGACCCCTGATCCTCCAAAATCCCATATAAGGAGGCTTCACAGAATAAAGGGAAGGAGGTTGTCAAACCCTTTGAACCTACCTTACCCTTCCTAGAGAGATTAAAGAAAACAAATATGAACCACCAGTTTAGTAAATTGATGGATGTATTTAAGAATATGCACATAAATATTCCATTTGCAGAGGCACTAACAAAAATTCCCACTTACGCCAAATTCATGAAGGATATACTCTCCAATAGGAGAACGATAGAGGATCTGGGCACCATTTCCCTAACCCAAGAGTGTTCTGCAGTTTTCCATCATTCAATTCCTCCCAAACTCAAGGATCTAGGTATATTAACTCTTCCCAATACCATTGGACCTTGCGAGTTTGGGAAATCCCTCTACGACGTAGGGGCCAGCGTAAACCTCATGCCCCTTAGAGTTTTCAAAAATCTAGGGCTCAATGACTTAAAGCCTACCAGAGTATCCCTTCAACATGATGATCATTCCATCAAACATCCAAAGGGACTACTGGAGGATGTGCTGGTCAAGGTAGGTAGGCTGATCTTTCCTGTAGATTTCATCATCCATGACATAGAAGACGACCAGGAGGCACCTATCATTTTGGGAAGGCCTTCCTTGGAAACTGGTAAGGCACTCATCAACGTGCACTAGGCGGAGCTAATTTTCCCGATAGGAGACGAGAGAGTCTCCTATAATGTCCTCAAGCCTGTCAAGCATGAATCATCACCCAATCATGAGGGATGTTATGCAATAAATAACATGGATGGGTGCTTAGTGGATGAGATGGTATGTTCTTTTATTTCTGATAACATTCTCATTCCATACATTCCAGTGGACGAAGATCTAGAGAACCTACAATTCCTATAATTCCAAGGCAGCTACTATTGGGACCATTATCCACCATAGAGTTCAGATAAATGAGGTAAGTAGGTTGAGCCAACAACCTAAAACAAAGACGCTTCCTAGGAGGCAACCCAAAGGATACATGTAGTGTACCACCTATATACACGACATGTTCCTTTTATTTTCATTTAATTTTCTAACTATAATAAATATTTAGTTTCACTAATAAATAAATAGGGATGATACCGGTGCCGATGGTAAGGTCAGTGAAGTTTACCCGAGCCGTCATCGGTTCGAATCCTCCCCGACCTATCTTCGGCACGATATGCCTAATTTTTATTTTCATATTTTATTACAGAACTTTTGTAGTAGATTTAATACATATATAAATATAAATAAATATATATTCTTATAAAAAAACTCATGATGGGGATGGATCGGTTGGCCAAGATCGAAACCTAGCTCCAAAAGACCTGAGATTGAATCCTGACAACCTTCCTAATTCCATCATTTACCCTTTTAAAAAAACCACACAACGTGTCTTCCAATATACATCGTGTGCAACCTATTTTCTTTCTAAAACTAAAATAAAAAAACTTTACATATAAAGTAATTCACGGGGTTGAATTTGGCAGATTGGCAAAGTCTCGTCCCCGAATCCAAAAGACCCGGGTTGGACCTCAACTAATCTTTCTGCTTCATCCCCTTCTTGTATAATTAGAAACCACACTCTATGCATTTTCTTTCATTCTGTGTGTATACGAAGTATAGATTAAATGAATATAAATAATAAATATGGGCAGCAGTACAACCTTAGCTCTAGTGGTTGAGGGCTTCCGTTCGGAATGGCCGATCGTCGGTTCGAACCTTTCCCCAAGCACTGGACCAAAGGTTGCACTTCTATTTTTCAAATATTTAAGCACACGCCATGTATTTTCCCACTACATTGCATGTATAGTTTTTTTAAAATTATGTGTATATATATCCATTTTTCTTATTTTTAATCAATATTAATTATTATATCGTTTACTATAATAATTATATACACATATATATGTGTGTTATTAAAACAAATTGTGATAAAAGACATGTAGTCTGTATGTACACACCATGTACCACAACTATATAAGCCGCAGACCACCTAGATTATGGCTGTGTCATGTCGAACCCCTTCTTCTTCCCATTTTCTTCCCCTGTACGACACATGAACACTCCTCCCAGATCCATCGATTTCATTCGTTTTGGGTTTTGATTCTTCTTGCATTGAGATCCTCGGTCCTAGTACTCCATTCTAAAACCACCTTTTCAAGTTATTAAAAGCATTAAGGATGGTTTTGGGATTATCCGACCGTTCAGATTCCATGGAAAAAGGCCATGAAATGCAGAACACAAGTCGTGTAGTTTTTTACACGGCCACACACTAACATGATTCACAATTTGAATATACATGGTGTGTATGTTCGGTACACACCGTGTACCTTTCCCCATCTTACCCAAGTATCTTTTTTCAAATGGACTCACAATCCATTTTCTACAGCACGATATGTGCGTTTGGTACACTCCTTGTATGACATTTCTTTCGGCCCATCCATGTGTAGCACTTCACACGAGATCACACCCCATGTTCACATACATGGAGTGTGTTTTTGGTACACGCCGTGTTTGACATTTCCTTTGGCAGCCTGTGTCTAGCCACCTACATGACCATGTTTCTCTAGGTGATGAACACACCATGTCTGATCCATACATGACATGTCATTTAGTATTCGACCTGTTAAAATCATGGTCGTGTCTTTACTAATACACGACCATGTCCACTTTTCATGAACATAGCGTGTACATTCGGTACACTATGTGTTCCCTTTTCTGGTCTACCATATTCTCCGTCGGCGTGCTTATCCAGAAAACATTGGATGCTATACAGGTTTCACTACATGGCATGTACACTAGATGTACAGGCCGTGTACTTTTATTTTTCAATTTTCTCAAATTTTCATTGTTTTCTTTTCTTTTATTTTTCTTTTTGTTTGGTTTTTCTTTCTATTTCAAGTTATGGAAGATTGAGATTTTTCCCGTGGGAAGTGACCCACCTCCACTACTGAGGCTGAGAGGCCAATTTATCATCGGATACGACTCCTACCTGTGACGCAGCTAGACCCAGATGCTCTGGTATATGAGCTCCCTCCATTGGCCACCCTTCCACCCCTCACTCCATCAACCGAGGGTGGTCTGAGCACCATCATTCCTTCCCTCCCAACTTCCACTCCACTTGAGATCTCCTCATCTGTAGCTGGCCCCTCATCGACCACCCCATTTTGTGACCCTCCGCCTATTGCCATCGATCCACCCCCAGATCCAGCTCTTGCTGCTGCACCTCAAACTGGACCGAGACCTACAGGTGATCCCTACCCATGCATGGTGTTCCCGGTCACCGACTTGGAAAATGACAAGATCCGGTGCTTCTCTCATCGTCCGATTCTGTTGAGTGGTCTCTACCTTGACAACAACATTCCTCAATAGCTAGGCATCTGGGGTGAGTTAGAGGATCTCCTGGGACACACTCCACTACTCGCTATTTTCCATGTCAGCACTCCTATATTGCGCGATTTATTTTTTGGAGTTTACTGCCTCGTTCGAGTTTGATAGAGCTGAGTACTGGGAGACACATGGTGATGCGGTACCCGTGGTTCGCTTCTGGCTGGGTGGCCGACGCTTTTCCCTCACCAGGACCATGTTCGGCCGAGGGTGCAGTTTCAATCCTCATCCCATCACCCAACCCCTTATTTCTACCCTGACTAGGACCGAGTGTGCTGATCTTGTTGCTATGTGGCGGGAGATTGTTGGGCCTGACCACCGCTACGCCCCTTCCTCGTAGAAGTGCACCCTTATCCTTGACCCCATCCTTCATTTTACCCATCGGTGCTTTAGCGCCATTCTTTTCCCCCTCCATGAGGATATGGGGGTCCTGACCAGTCATGAAATGTATCTCCTTACCTGTGTCATCTAGAAGGACTACTTGGACCTCCCTTACCTCACCACCTCCTACTTCCATGCAATGTTTACCGGCCATCAGGGCAACCTGAACGGCGGATTTTACGCCACCCTCCTTGACCATCACCATGGGGTCTTTGATCCTTCTCTACCCCATGACCCTTTAGGTTCACCCAAGTGGATGGACTATCCCATGCTTATTCGCATTGGATTTGTCTGGAAGCAGGGGTGACTACGTCCTTGCCCAGGCTCTACCCCACACACCTGCTAACCCTCCTGCACCCACTGATGCCCATCCTCCTCCTTCCCCACCCCATACAGCTTTCTCACCCCACCCTCTTCTACTAACCAAACTTCTTATAGATTTCCTTCTTCTATACCACCACCTACCCCACCTACACCCACACCCTCAGTTGATCTCTCCCTTTCGCTCCACCTAGCCGCAATGGAGCAGCATTTTGTTCCTATCCACAACCAGCAGGACCGGCTGGAGTAGATGTTGGGGCTTGTTCTTCAGCATCTTGGTATTCCACTACCCCAGCCTCTTGCCTATGCCTCGACACCTGGTCCTTCTGCTGGTGCTCCACTGCCTTCTCCTTCACTTTCCACAGATTCCGTTCTTCTATCTACTGTAGGCCCAACTACTGCTTCTCCATATTCCACCGCTCCTATCAGTCCAGGTGGGGATGTCGAGCTTCCTTTATCGATTTCAATACCTGAGGCACCTACTTCTCCAGCTTCCCTGTTAAGTGCCGATTCCGAGCCTCCAGTTTCCACAACTCCTAAGCCTTCTCTTCCCGCTGATTCTGTACTGGCTGATGCCTCTTCAGAGGTGACCCCATAACTGGTTTTTGGGACAACTACTTTTCATTGTATATTTTTTTCCTGATATCTTGTGCCTATGCCTATTGTATATGCTTGTAGTGTTCTCTTTCTTCCCCCCTCACAGGTACTCTGGCACATTTTGGGCTGCACTTTTACAGCACATTATGTTTTCCTACGCCTAAACCCAAGGGGAGTTTTATTTTTACATTGTTTACTTTTCTTTATTAGTTTACTTATTTCCTTACTTCCCCTCAGTCTCTTCCACTATTGTTTCCCCATAATACTTTGTTCCTTGTTTTTTGAGCACTTGGAGGAAAACATGCAGTTTTATGTATGGGGGCGTCTTTCGACCTCTTTAGTCTTTTCCCTTTTTAGCATTCTAGGAGACATCACTATTAGAAGATATATTTTAAAATATGAAGATCTTTTTTTATTAATCATATTTTTAAATAATAAGCTGAAAGGGAAAATTTTAAAGAAATCACATGATTATTTTGGTTCTTAAGTGTTTTAAAATGGTTGCTGATATAATTTAAATTACAACATGTAATTCCTGGATAATTAGATTGATCAGACTAATCAATAATTTCAAGTCGTGACCTGATTGTGTCTTTATTTTTTTCCCACTCTTGGTAGGTATTCTAAACCCTTTTTCATATTCTTTATAATACCATCTTTATTGATAGATTATTAGAATATACATAACTACCATAATTTGCAAGTTTTCTTTTCAAAACATGAGGAATTTTGAGAAATACATTAAAATTATTAAGGCATTATATTGTTTAAACCCCTTTATCTTGAGACCTACCCTACATCTTATCTTCGTAAAGCCCCTAGACACCATGAATAGACATTATAGGAAGCCATATTACAAGCCTATTTCCCTTACTACCCTAATTCTTTAATGATTTTGCGTGATTATTTTTTTGAGCTCAAAATAAGGGAATGGAAACACATGGTATAAAATCGCAAATTGTCAAGAAATTAAGTATGGGGGATAGTATCTTGATCATTTGGGGGAAAAAAGGGTTCCAAACCTCTATTTTTTGAAATTCTGAAAGGTTCCCTTTATGTTCTCCAAAAAAATGGTGCAAAGAAAGGGCCCTTATACTCACTTTTTGGTTTGTTACTCCTAACCAACTAAAATAGATGGTGGTGATGAGATTATTTGATAAAGCATGTTGAAGAAGTTTTTACACTGAGTTTAACATTGAATATCATGCATTATTATTTAAAGAAGTTAGCCTCCTCTTTCAAGCCTCAGAGTTATTTTCACATCTTTACCTACCATCCTTTAACCACAGAAACATCTAATCCTTATTGAAAATCCCTCATGATTTTCATAAGTCGAATTTTCTAAAGTGGAGAACTATATTTCTTGTAAACCTATGGATAGAGTGTATATATATTCGATTGAGAATAACTTTTATTAAAAAAATAATGAGTGTTGAGTATATTTTTGGTGAGGTAAATCATCAAGTGTCTTGGTTATTTTTCAAAGTTTGAAACTTGTGTTAAAAGAGGATGAATGTAGTTAATTAAAATTATATATGAGGAAAGACTGGAATATATGATAGATTGAAATAGTTTTGTATTCTTTTTGAAATTTTCTCCTATAACTTATTATTTACATTTATGATTAACTAAATTCCTTCCTTTTAAAATATAGACTCTTTTAATTAGATGTTGAGATTCTCTTGAGGGAAAGAAAATGGCTATATATGGGGGAGTTTGATGCACCCAATTTGTGTATATATTTTCATATACTATATTGAAAAATAAAAACATGTTTTCAAAAATTACTTATTTCTTAGGGAACAAATACTTTGATTTTGGTGATCTTGTTCATTTCTAGGAGGTTTATGGACAAATACACAAAATGGGGAAGAACTGAGCAAACATTTACAACTAAACGATGTGTACTTATTTACACACTATGTACATTCAAGTTTAGACACAGGTTGACCGGGACAAGTACATGCCCAAGTAACTAGAATCCGGTACACACCGTGTTCAAAATATACAAATTGTGTATACCATTCTATAAGCAGTTGGTGGGAAAGAAGATCCTGCATGCCCACGTGGCCGACTGAAGGTTACATGTCATGTATCAATTTCTAGAAGTGGATGGTGACAAAAAAAAGAGACTACACACCTTGTATGGAAGTGCTATATTATGTGTACATTCACCTACTAGGCGGTTCCATGTTCTAAGTAAAAGACAGCATGTTAGTCCGCCTACCAGCGGTGAAAATGGAGGAAAACCGCGTTGACAAAAGTACACGGCGAGTACTTTTAACACACGTCGTGTACTAATTTTTTTTATAAAAGGAGGACTTGGCCTCTAGACCAAAGGGTGGTGTGTGAAAGAGGGGTGTGTTAGTATTGTGTGGAGAAAAGGGATGAAGTTCTGAAGGAGAGACGCTCTTCCGTTGTACTACCCTCATTCCGCAGTCTACCGAAAAATCATTTCCTCCATGAAGTTTAAAGAATGATCACATCATGTATCAAGAATTTTGTGTTTATTTTCTTCTAAATGTGTAACTAAACACCCAGTGTGTTGGGGTTGTGGGTGATGTTGAGTTGTAATTTGAATTAAGTTGCTATGAGTGTGTATGTTTTATTAACCTCTTTTTATTCTTCTTAAAACACTTCATCTTATAACTGGAAACTCTGTAGCCGACCTAGGGCATAATTTTTGGGGATTCAAAAGAAGAATTCCAAGGAATAATTTCATGAACATTGGATGTATTCGTTAACTCAAAATGGACTAAGCCAAATAGATATCTGTTAAACACTAACTACCGGACCAAGGAGTTAGTTTCTTCAGCTCTATATTTAAAGTTTACTAGACCAAGGAAAATTTATTACAAATTGAAACCCAGAGTGTTGGTTTATCATGAACAAAAAAAACACATAATAAATTTGATTTAATAAATAACTTATCATTAATCCATAATCGTAATGCACATCTCCTTTTATCTAAAAAAATAAATTTTTCTTTTGTTTACTTTTATCCTGTTAATAAATTTATTAAAAAGAATCTTAAAACCAATTGTTCTTTTTATCAAAACAACAACAATCGCCTCTAAATTCAGATGCCTTCACTAAATAAAAAAATAAAAACTAAGTTAAACAATAAAAAATTACTTCTTTTTCCCTATGGATCGACCCCTTACTGGTGCTATAGTTGTTAGGGTAGAAATAATTTGGGACACAGATAATATACCTTCGATGAAACGACTCGCTAGTTATTTAAGTAAATTATTATTTTTATCTCCCATGACACAACCTAGACCTAAATATGTGACAGCATTGCAGCCCCAAAATAGTCATATCTTATAGCCAGATGATCTTCCCATGTACCATGCAGTGGCCTGAACAGGGAGTTAGGGAAACTCGGTAGGCCACTACCAATGGGGTCTAACACATTCCAGACCCTGAGTATAAAATATAAGAGTGTGTAGTATATAAATAATGAAATTTTAAAGTGTAGTTGGACTATGTAATACTTCCTACTTCAACCACGGCCAGGTTCATCTTTCCATAAGAATAATATAGTGATAATGGGAACCATGTTTATAATACCATGTTTCCAAAAAACAAGTATCTTAGGAAATACTTTTATGTCCTTAGGAATTACCACATATCGAATCATAATAGTTCCAAGGAATACTGTAATGTGTTCTATATATAGAACTATCAAGGCAACCCATGGTCATTAAGACATAATTATTATCCATGGATCTGAATCTAATGAATGGAACCTTGGAATTCCACTTCCATAAATGTTTACAAAATAGATTATGGTGAATTTCCAAATAAATATTTGGAGAGTATTAATTGGAATCTAATGAGAAATCCAAGGCATTTCATGCATGATGAAATAAATCCTAATCTATGATCAAATACCATGAATTATAATTTTCTAGTATTTTTTTATGAATCATCAATTCTAAGCCAAGGAATCCAAAAAAATTATACATTTAGTACATTCAATGTGAGATTTCCCCACAGTATTCACATCAATGAATTGGGTGATATCCATTAAGATTTATATTGGCATTCAAAAGTTGAATCCATGAATTTTCTATGTATTATGTTACTTTTATAACATAATATTTTTTCATTATATAAGGAATATGAAAATGTATATGATCCATATGAGAAGAAATGAAATTTAAGTAATAAAATAAAGCAATAGGGACCAGATCCATTTATTTAAAACACCCCTGGCCTTCATTATTTATTAATCCATTAGATTTTCAATTCAAGATTTTCAATCCACCCCATTTCATTAATAGAAACTAAAATTAAAATCATGATTACTTAAAAAATAAAATTTATCTCCTAGATTAATCATTCCTTCAATAAATTTGTTATAAAACCAAAGGATTATAGAGATACCATTTAATTAATTATGAACCAATAACACCCTATATCATATGAGATACATGGTTAATGGTCCATGTTCAAGGTGAAGGAATCATATTTATACTAGTTTCAAATTAAATAAGAACAAGCCTCATGTTTACTCATTTTCAACCATATTAATTAATTTTTTTTCAACCAATAAAATTATGAGTCTGAAAAAAGTGGGGAGCTCAATAACTAAGGGACATAAATAATATTTTACTAGGTTCATTGGAGTTCGCCCCTATTCCCTAGTTATCCTAGATCTGTAGGATATATAAAAAGAATTTATGCAAGGAAGCAACCGGTTGGGTGATCATGTTAATTAGTTCAACCAATTAAGGAAAGGTAAATTGAGGAAAACCCACTGAATAGGATGTAACACTCCTATTGAACTCACATTATCCATGGAATGAGTTGTAACAATTATATACTCATGCATAGAAGGAAAATGTTTATTGAGGGAAAAAGATCAAATAATTGAATTTTAAAATTAAGGTTACGTAATAAAATGTCCATGGACCATACCCAGTCCATGGTAGAATTATATATTAATAGACTACAATGAGGTATTAAATCATTTAATGGATCTAAATTAATAATAATACATTTGATAATGTAAAAATGGTTCAACATTGGGTTATAGGGGAACACACATTTTACACGTTTTATAATGTTGTGAGATGTATCATAAAAGAATCTATAACCCTACATTATTCATAGGAAATATCACTCCTCTAGTATCAAACATCAATTTGAGCTACAATGTAAGAATATTATGAACCATAACAATTCCCAGAATATATGTAATTTGACTCATAAATTTAATGAAAACATTTAACAGTGATAGAAAATTGGAAATGAGGTAAGATAAATCATATAGATATCTCCATATTCATAAATCCATTGAAAGAAGATAATTCGAACAATGGAATGAGGGGATAAACAAATGGAAAAGGGAAGGTGGGAGCTGCATGGTAGATGTTTGGATAAATTGGAGGAAAATGAGGTGAAACATGTTTAATGGGTTAGGGGTAAAATTATTCATTTTAACATCATAATGATTTGTGTAGGTTGGCCCCATAGTTTTTCAAACCATGTTTCTTATCTATAGATTCAATTTCACAATTGACCCCATCTCACAGGGTAATGGAACATGGTATCCCAAATAGTGCACTAATAATGTGACACGTCTACAATACACTATATATATACATGGATTCTAGGGGAAGAAACATAAAAAACCCAAAGAGTTCTCTGAAAATGTGAGTCGCCTCATGAGACTAAAACCATGTGAGTCACCACATGATCCTAAAACCATGTCTAAAAATATTCCATTTATGCAATATAACTCTCAAAATTATATTTTAAACCCCAATTCATGGTTCTGTCTGCCCAAAAAATGAAAAAAAATAAATTCCATTAGAATTATCATCCTTTACTAGAATGCGATATTACACATCTGAGGGTGTTGAACCTTCATGTCATTTTGTTATCGATCAATGAATATTTTTTATTTCTAGAAAATTATATATTTTGGTCATAAAATAAGTGAAATTTGGATATGTTGTGATGTTATGGATTTTGTTGGCTCAACATGATAACTGGTTCTAGGGGCGGTGCGCCAATTATGTTGAAAGAAAGATAGGAACCTGTTCGAATTTTATACTAATATTGAATTTATATAGAGACCATAGATATATTGAACATGGTATAAGAATTAATATGATAAATATCACTAGTTTTGGAGTTATTTCCACCATAACCAAGTTATTGTATATTTATATTTGGTAATTTTGGATATTGATTATGTGGATCATGAATCTCTAGGGGCCTAGAAGAAAGGACTGTATGAAATTTTATTCTAGATGTGATGATCTAGATCTCATGATTATCAATTTTTATATTATTATGTAATATAAAGTAATCAGTACATAGTATAGATGAGGTGGAAAATTATATGGTTGAGATCCACTATTGATGTCATTTTATTTCTGCACTTTTTGTGTTTTTTTGTGGTGATATAAAGCTAGGACATGTGTGGAGGACCTAAACCATTGTTTTTTGTGGTTCTTTGTAGGTTCTTGGATATAAGATACCTATATGTATGTCATTGGGATAGGTGGTAGAGTACCAGTTTCTTGAACTAGATCATGTAAATGGTGGAGGTTAGTGTGTTCAATCACTGATCTATATTAATATGAAAATTTTTCTAGTCGGGGGACTATGTCATTTGATATAAGAACTTATGTTGAGAAGAAATCAATATATAATAGAGCAAAGCTTCATGGGTTGGGTTGAGTCACTTGATAGATGTTGTGAGTTTCAGTTCTGATGGTCATCGGGGTTCCAGAGTGTATCAAGTGATAAAAGTTCTTTATTATACCAAAAAAACATAAATGGTTTGTTTATAATTCCTAAAATACAAAATTTCACCTGGAAATGAGGCATTTTCATATGGATGGAAAAACAATATGGTTTCATGATCTCATGAAATCAATATTTTTATAATTCATTGATGCAGTAATGTTACAGTATAAGTTTTTTACATGTGAGTTAGATAAATGAATTAGAAAACGATATAGAGAAATCATGAATATAGTATAAATATTATATAATTCATAATATCGTGAGGAATATGATGCATTTAATATTTATATCAGTTCAAGTGTTGTGTCGACATGATCTATGACAATGGGGGTACAGATTCAGACCATGAAATGGGTTTGAGTTACCGATTAGGTTCCGTATAGACACATATAGAGAATTTTAACATATGATAATTGTTATGGAGGGATGTTTATATAACTCCACACCATTTATTTTATATACAACTAATTAAATAGTTTATTTCTTTGAGTATGAAATAAGTAACAATTGGAATTTTTAGAATCATGTTGAGAAGTTGAATTTTTAAACTAATATTAAAACACGTGTTTATTTATTTTTTAGGTGGTAGATAATGTGTGGGATACTCAGGTTGAGTTTTTGGGGTTCAAAATTCCAAATGATTTAAGTTAGTGGATACCGAAATCCTATAGATACTAAAATGGGTGGAATCATTTACCCTTTGGGCTCCTGGGGACTAACTCCCTTCCTAAAGCCACATAGTTGTTGATGGTTATAATTATTTGGCTAGTGTTGACTGATCAGGTTCTAGATCTTGATCTAATTTTTTAATTTTCTAAGGGGAAAATATTTATTTTACCCCATTTATATCAACGCTCTGCATGGGATTATTCTTTATGTGTTATTCGAGGGAAGGTGAAGAAAAATCCCTTCTTTATCTTCTTCTATCCTTCATCCCCTTAGTGTCAGGTGGTTTTTGAGGTGATTATTTTTTATTTTAATTTTGTTTTATCTACTACTACCGACATATTGATTTATTCCAAATTTTTCAAAAAATATGATTGAAAAACATAAGGGTTTTGATATGAATTACCCCAATGTATGGTAGAACCAAATACATATTTTAGGGCGTCCAGTATACTTGGATTGAGGAGGTCCTGGAGGGATGAATGATTATGATCATATATAGTACCTGATGAAGAAGGATTACTATATATTAAATAAAAATGTATTCCTTAACATGGAATGGAATTAATTGAGTAATTAGTGTATGATGTTAGGACTTTGGTTATTTCAAGGCTCACAAATATGTTAGGTGTTATTTGAACCCCATGTCTTGAGGTTTCAGCATCGTCATGTTCTCTAAGGAGTAATTGATAAAATACATCTAAAGGAAATAAATTTTAATTAATTTCATTATCACATTTTAATTTATTTATAATTAATTAAATTGTATCTCTGATATATTTAAGGAAATGTGTGGTTAGATTATGGCTGATGGTGACTGGTATGTCTTCAAAAAGCTCACTTGATGTTGTTTCAAATTTTCTTAAAGGGGAATATCCATTTTCCAATAACTCCACCCAAATTGTTCCCAATGGTTTATTATTTTATATGTGAAATTTGATATGTTCTCTCACTAACCATTCATAATTTAATTTAAATTTTATTAAATAGTTTTCCATTCTTTTTTAGGGCCTTTATATGTTATCCTTGAAGTTAAGGACACTGATGTACATGATTTAATTTTTTTTATTTGATATTATAATTAGGATCCAATAATAATTACATTGAGTTATGTTATAATACATTAGACCTTTTAGAGGAACATTATCTTCTATATACATAGGAGATGTTTTTAAATAAGTTTGGTTAGTGTAAAATCATGATTCTATCTTTCTTGTAAATACGCCATTTTGTTCTTATTTCATTTTTCGCTTGTTGATACCCATTTGTTTATGTTGTTTCTTGGTAATAATATTTGATTATTTTTTCGGTTTCTTCTTATTTTAGTTAATATAGGGGTGTTGGAGTGCTTTGGATTATGGTTTTACATTTCATAAAGTGGTTGGGGAATTTATCTTATTGGTAAACATGTTTGTGTAGCCAAAATTCTTACTAGAGGTCCGTTGTCTCTCTAATGAGTGCCACTGTCCAGTCAGTGGTGGCTATGCCTATTGAAATCCTACAAAAAATATTACTATCTTGATAGAGGGTGTCCAAAAACCCATTCATTATGTCAAATGTCACTAGGTAATCAGGGATACCGATAGGGCCAAGAAACATCAAGGTAAAGCTATATATTTTTTATGGTTAACCCCTAGATTTTTTACAAATATCCCATATAAAATTTCATTCATTATGAAACTCTTTTGGCCACCCTTGAGTATATTTTTCCCCTTCCAACAGCATTTATTCATTGATGAATGCACTGGCTGATGCATTAATTCTCTAATGGTATTTTTTAACTCAATTCCATCATGGTTTCTCATTTCCTCCCATCCATCATTCCTTAAGAGCGGACGGTCCTCATGTCCTTGATTGGTCTATGAATTGGAATGTTAATTTCTGACTTTAGGATTATTCTCTGAAAATTCTAGCACCCGACTCTATGTATTTAGAACCTATGTTGCTGTTGTTAATCATGGTTTATGTATGTGGTTTTATAATGTTATATCTATTAATAAAACAATTCGGTTCCTTTTTAATTCAAATTAATTTTATAATTTACTTTTAAATCGTTCATTATGTATCTTGAGATATGAATTTAAATGGAATGGAGGAGTGTGGGTCTAATAAAAACCCTTGAAAATGGATATTGAAATAATTTTTGATATCTAGTAAAATAATATTGTTATGAAATAAAAAAAATTAACAATGAATTTAATGATATGAAATGCATGAATTGATTTATTAGCTTAAATCAGACATTTCGAAATGAAATAAATGAGTTTATGATAAATAACATTTGATTATAGGTTTCTTAAATGAAAGGAATTTTTTCAAAAAATAGACTTATATTAGATAAAAATAATTTTTTTAAATGATTGAGATCATTATTGATAATGAAAACACTAAATAAACCTCCTTGAGGGAAGTGATATTCTTCCTTTGGATCCATTATTCCCACTATGTATAGATATAGGAATTCACGCAAAATTAGATATGTGCTTCATAAATATGTTTGGGAGTTGAATTAAAATATATTTTGGGAAATATTAACCATGGATTTATTATTAATTATTGACTAAAAATACTTTATAAATGCCAATAATTAGTTGAAAGAATTTACATATGTCTATTTTGACAGTAATTATTATTCATTCCTACTTTCATAAAGAAAATTATATCTTTCTTATTTGATGTAAATTCATATTGAAACTTATTTCATAATATCTAATATTTTTTTGAAATAAAATTTGACTTTAATTTTGAAAATCCATTCATGCTATAATTTATATAAATTTAAGTAAATATAGTCTTTTTATAGATTTCTTATGAAATTCATGGTGAGATCCTTCTAACCATTGTAAATCACACCATAACATCACCTTTAGCATTTTTTTTGTTCTATGTAGAGGAAAAAGTAATTAACCAATTGAATGTGGTGGAGATACTTGATAAAAAAACCTTTGTAGTTGATGCTAACTAGTGGAATTTATGATCCACATATTACGTGGGGTTTTGAATGTGACATCTAAATGATCCTATATATTACTTGTTTTATATACCATTTTTAAAATAATACATATATAACTATGTTATTATCTCTCTGGATCAATTTTTGGCACAACGAATAATTTTATATATACTCGTCATGATGAGTTATTTATGTGGTAAAATAATTCATTTTTTATTATATTTATGCCCTGGCACAGTTCTCTAACCTTTGGAAATATAGAATTCTCTTTTAGCCATGTTAGTATTTGATCAAATCCTATTTGGGTAGTTATCCCAGTATATTCATTGAAAATTCAGTTTAAATAAGGTCATGGTTCTTCTTTGATGTCATTATATATTTTTGGATGCCTTGGTAAATAGAAGGAGAATGGTTTTTATGGCATAAGGATTGTGCCAAATGTGAGTTACGAGCCTGATCATATCATAACTATCCTTACGATGCAATGGACTACTAGGAAAAAGTGTCCATAAATATTTTTTAATCTAATTACAAAACATTTCTAAATCCTTGATCTAAATATTTTTTTGAGTTGAGTTATGATTGATAGAGTTATTGATATCATGTCTCAGTTCAGATGTATTTTTGATTAAATGTCAATTTTGTGACATATTATGGACCCAACATGGAATTTAAACAAACCTCGGGAGGGATCTATCAATGAACCTTGCTAAGTGAACACATTTATTAATCAGAAAATTATAGAGGTTATTGTGTGTATGGTCCAAACTTTGGGTCAAGTAGTTTCACCTATTACCGTTCAAGGGATCTAGGTTGTTCCTTAGAGATATGATACTAGATATTATTACCAATATTTCCTACATTAAAAAACAACTACTTACTAGGATAACAATTATCCACAAGAGGAAGATGATTAGTTATTGAAATTTGATTTTCTCTTTGACTTCAAGGAGATTAATGAATCTACTAATGTGAAATTTTTTTCATTTAAGTGTAGTGTTCATAGAATAATACTGTGGGATATGGTTTCTAAATATATGAATAATACAATGTTCGAGCGGAAGGAAATTAATGATATTTTCATTGAATATTTATATTTTGAGTAAATGTTATTGTGCATGTCTATAGATATCCTTAATCTCAACAATGGTGATCAAACTATGATGTAGTATGCCAAATCCTTCATTGAGATTTTTCATTTTTCAACTAGTGTGATAAAAAATGATAAAATAAAATAATAGAGTTTTGAGACGTGTCTTTGACAAAATATCTGATCATTTTTTCCTGTTATAGGACTCCACATGTGAAGATATCATATATAGTTTTTTGATAGTGGAACATGTATTAGCAAGAAATTCATGTTTGGAAAGAGTTCTTCTAACTCTCATTAATAGATTGATTATTCCATTTGAACATGATGAGTCTCTTGGAAGAATTTATAGTGGTGGATCTCCAAAGAATACTTTTTCTACATCATATGTGGTTATTGGTAATGGACCACTAACTTGTTTGCAATGGTGAAATTTGTGAGCTCAATGATTTCTTCTATGGAGGAACCAAATATGTGTAGATCTTATGAATTATTGGGTCAATTGTAGATATTTTTCTTTTTATTTAAAAATTATTATAGTTATGTTGGATAGAAAGTATTGCGAGTATTTAAAGTGTAGTTGGATGCTTAAATAACAAAGAGGTATCGTCTATGGTAATCAGTAACAAAGCTTCTTTACATAATGTATGAGTCTTTGAATGGGTGAAATGAGGGTCATGTGAATATGAGATGTATTATCCCTATTTATTCCCCTTATATGACTAATTAATTTGATATAGGTTCCTCTCATTCCTTTATATCTACTCATATTGTGGACTATCTAAATCTTTCCATAGAGCACATGATATAGGCTATAGATAATGTTATGCCCCTTTAGATGATGAAATAATAGGTTATTAAATATACCTCATGGACTTATCTTTATAGTAATTCAATATTTCATGGGTATTTTAATTTATAGATATAAAACCACCCAATATCAATATCATGATGGATTGGAATATCTCCCATAAATATCATATCAAATTTTATAATCAATGAGTTTACTTCACTTCCCCCAATGTTGTGTTTCATTTCTTCCAGAGCAATTGAGACCATAGGTTGTGAAAAGATGGGCCTTCTATTCAAGAGTATGTAAATATGATATCATTATTTTTCATTGAATTATATATGGGTACATTATGTGGGGATATTCCCCCTGCATTAGATGAGGTTATTGACGTGTTTCCCTCTATCCTTTCTATTTTACCACTCATGAGGGAGGTGGAATTTTCTATCATCTTGGTACCAGCTACAAAATATATCTCTATTCAATATTAACATATGGAAAAAACATAACTAAAATAGTAAATGACTAATTTGGATGACATGATGTCTAGAGGATTCTTCTAATTGAGTTTGTCACCTTGGGTAGCCCTAATTTTTTTACATATAAGGCTCATAGAACCCTACACCTTTTTGTAAATGATCTGAATTTGAATAAATTAATAGTCTAAAAAATATATTTTTACCCAAATATATGACTTATTTGACTAGATTGAAGGGATTAATTGGTTATTAAATATTGATCATAGACTAGGTTGTCACCTTCATAGAATAAAAGTTTCTAATATCCATAGATTTTCCAACTAGAGAAGTTATGGATATTGTGATTACCTTGTAATGTGATTTGCTTTTACCAATGATCATGTCGTGTTCATTGAATAAATGAATAGGATTTTCAATCAATACCTTGATATTTTTGTAGTGATATTTTTTGATGAAATAATAATTTACACCAACATTGAGGAACATGATATGTGTCACCTAATAATAGTTATCAACATCTTGATAAATCATAAACATTATGAAAATCTTTCTATTAAAAATTAGTGGATTTGAGAGTTATAGTTATTTGGACACATGGTTTCTAGTCATGGTATTTTAGTTAAACATGATAAGATTAATCTTTTTATGAACTTTTATAACCCATGAATTATCATCTAGATTTGTAGATTCATAGTCATTGATTTGTATTATTTCTATTTTGTGAATTATTTTCTAGTGTTGTCTTCTCTGATGACAACTTTTACTTATAATAGTGTAAATATAATATAGGATTATGAATTTGATAAAATCATTAATGATTTGAAGTGTAAATTTTTTTTAGGGCCAATGTTGAATCTTCTAAAATTTGAAAAAAAACTATTTTTTTCTACTGTAATGCAATAGGTTTATGATTGGGTTGTGTCCTTATGTAGATAGATCGTGTAGTGGATTATGACTCTGGTTATCACTCTCTTCTAGAAAACAACTATCCCATACATGATGTTAAACCCTATGATTTTATGAAATATTTTTTCAAATAAATTTAACTAGTTGGCTATTTTTTTTACACAACATACTACTTTTATCTTTCATTAAATGCAATAGTGTGTGTAACTTGTGATTTATAGTACACAGAGCATAAATGGAAAATTATTTACTATAAAAATATTGTTAATTGATATCATAGTCATTTATTTTCCATTATAATGGATCTTATGAATAATATTAACTAAATTACGAAACTATATGGTCTACACATGTAAATAAATTAATTATTTAGGTATAATTTAATTATAAATCAAAAATAAAAAATATTTTGAAAAAAAAGAAAATATTTTTTTAGAAAACAATTTTTATCTACAAAAAATGAATTTTACTACAATAAATTTTAAAAATAACATTGGTGAATTATTTTAATAAAATTTATATTTTATATATTTAATAAAATATATAAGATTCATGTTATGGATTTTCTAGATAAGGGTTACGAATAAATCAAATTTTATGATGAAAAGTGGTATTTAAAAAAAGAGTAGTTTTGTTGCCTTTTTACACATATACATTAAAGATAATATTTTTAATTTTATAAAATTAATTTTAAAAACCAGAATAAAAAGATAAAATCATCATCTCAAAATTATCTTATGGTGAAATTTTTTAATTTTCTAAAAATTTTAATTTTTTAAGGAATATTGAAAAATTAAAAATTTTAATTATTGATGATTTTAATTTAAATACTTTATAAAGTAATATAATATTTTAAATTGGTTTTAAAATAAAAATTTTCCAAATATATATCTATTAATTCTATTTAGGTCATTTTCTTCATTTTTATATTAAAATTTGATATAAAAACCTGGTAAACATTAGAACTTTTCTCTACGAAAACCGTCTTTCGCATAGTGTCTCAGTGACTGTTGTTAAGTAAATGTTTTTTAATAATATGGATTAAATATCAAAAAAATAAATATATAATTTAAGTAAAAAAATTATATTTTAAAATAAAGTAATATTAAATTTTAATAATATGAATATTGAAAAGTGTGAATAAATAATTAGCGTGGTTTAAGTAAATTTGGGTTTTTCAGTGGTTAAAATGAAATGAAAAGTGTTAAAATGACACAAAACATATATAAAATCTATTTTATAGTCATATTTAGAATATATAATGTCTAATACTCTATAATAATCCCAATTTTACCCTTTTGTTATGTGAAAACAGGGGTTACACCATTTTTATATCAAACATTACAAGTATAACACTCCCCTAATTTATAAGTGGACACCCTTTATCCTATTCTATTAAGAACATAAAAACCATGTGGGTTTTCAAATAAATTCCAAATTAACAACAAAATTACAGAAATTTTTCTTAGAACCCATATTTTTTTATAAATCCAACCTAGGAAGGCTTTTGGGGCAATGGAAAGGAGGTTACCTGAAAAAGAGGTAACATTCATCAATGAGAACATTCATTTTATTTCTTCCTCCACCACAACCAATTATTTTTTATACATGATGATATAATAACAAAATTTTATTAAATTTACTTATCTGTTGATATGTTATGGTAATTACCTATGCACTTTCCCAATTATATCAAATGGGTTATGAAATCATCATCCATGTGTGTGATAGACTATCACCTCGTAAACCGATATCAATAATTTTTCCATTACCACCTCCAATAGAAGGGTATGATGTTGAATATAAAGTATAAAATATGATATTTGCTATATAATTTTATCTATTGAGTCATTATATCATATATACCGTATTATTATATATTCATTTGGTGATGTGATAGCATCAGTCTTGTGTTAGGAGGACTACCACCTTACGATGCGATGTGATTCATTTTCCAATAACATTTTAAATTGAACTTAATATGGATATTTAAAATAATTATATATTTTATATACATGACATATTTATGGTATAAATTACATATTTATCATTTTTAATAGATAATATAGTATTTTCATTCTTACCTCCTCTCTTACAAAATGATGATAACGTCGTTCGTGTACGTTTAGATTGTATCCTTCACGAAGTGATGTGGCTCCCTATTTTCATCACCATAAAAGATTAATGACATGTATAAGTATATTTATGGAATAATATTTCATTTAATATATAGTAATAATTATTTATAGATAAAATATAACACACCTCCATTCAATAATGATCCTTGAAAAATAGAAACCTAAATCAAGGTTACGTATGGTCTACCATATCCATGATCGTAATGTAGTTCACTTCTCAAAATCATCATTCATGATTTGGTTTAAAAGTATAATTCATCAGTAAATATGATAATTATTTCATGATTATTAATATAGATATTTTGGAACCATTAACAAAGTAAAGTTAATAAAAATAAAAAATCAGAATCGACTAGTTGTTACACAAATTGTGATATTAAAAAGGATTTGTTATTAAATGGGTAATAAATGGTCATAAGAAAATAATATATGGTATAATATATATAATTATCTTTATATAATAGATGTATAATAAAATTATATTTATTATATATTAGGATCAAATGCATAAAAAGGAAGTCAAGACACCACGTAAGGAATTTCTAGTCTATCATTTATTTCTGGAAGACATATAGAAATTCATTACTTATTTATTTTGTTTCATGTATAATATTTCTTTTAAAAAGTTTATATCATTAATATCATAATTTTTATGATATTTGTTTTTTTATTTGATGTTATTATTTATTGGGGATTATGATTCAAAATATTACTAAAGCATGAAGGTCTTTTTGTCCCAATTTTCATTCCTTGATACAAATTTTATGTCATGTCCCTATATTCATTAATGTGGTGTATATATAGTACATTTTACATATAATGTCATGAATTGTTTTATTATCATAATATTTTAGGTTTAATTTTATGTTAATTCTTTTATGGTGATAACAAATTAATGCTGTAAAAGTGATAAGGGTTTTATGACACAATCTAATTGTTTATCAAAATAGTTTAATATAAGATTCTAATGCTAAAATATCATAAACTGTATCCAATAAAACACATTATTTATACCTTAATATATTTATTTAATTATAATTAATGTTTTACTTTCATTTTACACACTTTTTGTACTCAATAGTTCATAACTATTATTATAATAAAAATCATATTTATTCCTCCCTTTAGTCGAAACCCCCTTTTCATCCAAAACATTGTTTTCTAAAAATGTTTAAAAATTATTTTCACAAATTTTAAATACATTATTAAATAAAATTTTACAAATAATTTATTTTTTTAATTTTTTTAATGGAATATTCATGTTGTTTTAAAAAAAATGATCATTTTTCTTTTTGTGAAAATATTTATGTATTCTTTGTCATAACACGTCCGACATGAATAGAATTTCCACTGTCATGAGAATTATTTACATTGAACATTATTTTATAATTTTTAATGGTTATTTTGAAATAAAATATTTCTTATTTATTTATATGAATTTTTACTTTTAAAAATAAAGAGTGAAATAAAATTTATTTTCCTCAAGAAATGTTCCAACTGATATTTCAAAATAATTCTCCACATAAGAAAACATCCTTAGATATAAATTATTTTTTAGGGATATAAATTATTTATACCACCCTTATTATTTCCATGAATTGTTTATCCTAACAATATTTTTATAAAACCCATTTATCTTTCACCTATTATACCATGGAAAAATTCTTATAATTCCTTAATGATTTTTCCATGTGGGTTTATATGAGGAAATGATGAAATGGTTATGAAACTTATGTAATTTCCATAATTTATAATATGATGAAATATTTTTTAAACCCATTTAAAATCATGGATTATGATATATTAAAATATTTATGAAATTTTGGAACACAAACCTATGTTTTTTGTTATAGGATGGGTGAGACCTATATCATCTTACATTGCATTGGTTAAAGATTGATAACTAATGAGTAAATACGATATGTGTATAACTAATTACATATTCAAAATATTTTTCATTCACCTGATTATATATTCAAACTTTTAAGGGTGACCTTCATTATTTGTTTAGAATATTATGAATAAACTAGATTACACATTCACAATGTTATTTAGGGACATGTGTTTCATGTCTTTAAGGTTATGAATGGACCTAGTTGTGTGTCCTTAAATTTATACAAGAGACTAATCTCATATATTTAGCTCAATGGGTGATCTTTTATGTATTGAAACATGATGAAAATTATATAATATGGTCTATATGCCACAAATGTATGTCTTATTCAAATGATTTTCTATCATGGAACATGGTTTATGATTACCTTATGATTAATGTATAATAAACTTCCAATATTTTTTCTAGGAGTTGAATTATGATCTTTGATATGTAGGGTATTGTTTTAAAATTATATTCTCATGTTATCATACCCTTAAGTTCATGATATGATTTTGTATTTCCCTTGTTTATCCTTACTAGGCATATGATCTCACCCTTATTATGTTTTCTTTACCCATGTTATGAAGTAAGTTTTTATGTATGGTATGTTTTTGAAGAGTACTAAACTGGAAAATATCTATAAGAGATGTTTAATATCATTCACCAAATTATAATAATTTTTACCCAATATCTAAAAACCTATGATATTACGGTCCTTATGAAATCATTTTGGTAATTTAATTCATATGCATCTAAAAAAGTTGTATTATTTAAATATGGGAAGTATGGGTCACTATAGTTGGTATTTAAAGAAATGTTTAGTTATGCATTGAAAACTAGGATGAGAAATAATTAGTTAGAAATCTAGGGATATATAAAAGGATATGTGTGGGGATGTATATAAGGAAAAGTATAAGGATGATTCAATGTATTGTAAACTGTATTATATTTTTTAGTCAGGGATAGATCATGTGGCATCCAAAAATTACGTCATTATTTGGATACTTCCAATGGATGTGGATATGGAACAAACATACCTAGGTGTAACAATTTAGAAAATCAAATGTTGAGAATAATTAAATCATTACTTGGGCATAACAATGGGATTTTCTTCACACCTAGTTTGACACACCTGAGGGATATTGTTTATAAATTCAAAAAACATATGAAAAAATATGAATAATTTTAATAGATTATGATTATGAACGAAATAATATAAACTTATGGTGTAAAATATTAAAAATATTATTTTATGATATATACATCCTATTAGTTATTTTTCATGATTATGTGGTTTCCACTATTATTTTTTTATAATAATATGTTTTTTTGTTTTATGAAATTTCTTTAATAAGAAATAATCATGTAATGATTGAATCTTATGGAAAATTCAGTAAATATGGGTGAAAAAATTAAATGATGACTGGAGGGGGTGATATTGTGATGATGCCAAATCGGCTACTATAATATATGAGTAACAACCTAAAATTTAGTGATATTTCAAACACGTAGAATATGAAGAAGATACAATTTTAGGAAAATTCATTTAGTATTGAAAATAGGGGAAATAATATTAATCTTCTTACATTTCAAGAAGTTTGAAAGAAGAAACTATAGGTATATCTCAAATAAAGGTGATGATATTGTCTATATGTAAAAGAAGGACATAGATTGAAAATTTATCAAGGAGTTAAAAATATAATGCGTGAGGAACATGAGAATTATCCAAATAAATTCCCTAACCCAATAGTTAACGTCTAGGAAGTGGAATTAACTATTCAATTCAAATCATTTTAGTTTAAGGATTGTAGTATTTATGTATTTGGATTTAATAATTATGTAGAAGAATTATTTCACTATGGGTATTTTGGTTATAAAAAGAATGAAATATATAAGGATTTCTTAAATTCTGGAAGTATATATGTATCCATGTAAGATTAACTAAAGTGTTATGGATTATAACACATTTTTATGTGTTCAAGGTTATAATAGGTTAAATTTATCAGAAACCCCTTTTGAGATTTTATATATTGGAATTTTATCACGATTAATAATATTTTTGAGAGACATTTAAGGAAATTAAGCACATTGGATTTGGGGAGGAATTCACTGTTATAAAGATATTTTTTATAGGTATTAGTAACCTATAGGGTTTTTCATGTCATTCAAGTTAATGTAATTATGGGTAATTTTAATTTCTAAATGAATTTAAAAATATATTTTTTTTAAAAGATAACATGTGATTTGTTAAATAACCTATTGCATCCAGCATGGCTGTGGGGCTTGAACCAAAAACCAATGTGTGAAAATGGTATAGTTCAAACCACTTGCCTACATGAAAGATTATTTATGGTTGAAAAATAGAAAAATAAATATAATTATATGTATGTATCATGATGCTTAGTATGGAAAAATTCAAGGCTGAGAGGAAATGGTCTAATGGATTCATTGACCATTATCCTCGACAAAAATAAAATGGGAAGACATAACTATGAGTTTGGTCATCTAAATCCTCCCAAAATATAAAGGTAACAATTCTAAATGTGTTACATTTTATGTCATTATGATTTCATCCCACATAATATATATCATAAAATATTTACCTTTAGATAATATTTGAAGGACATATATTAATGATGGGTTAATGATTTAAAGGATTACAACATTTTTTGTGTCTATTCAGGTTCCAAATTTTGATTCAATGTCATGGTAAAATCATTGGTATGCTCTTGATACATAGATGAGTTTCAACATTTTGTATTATCGTCATAAATATTTATTGTATGATAGAAGTGTTCAAAAACCATGAGGATATTTTATGATATTGTTCTATGGATATCAAACTTTGTTGGAAACATCACCTTCCTAAAATTGAGTTTCTATAAAGTAATTGTTTTCCCTTGAAAATTCAAAGTGCTCTATATGAATACTTTTATGGAAGAAGTTTGGAACTATACTGTACTTGAATTAAGTTGTAGGATGAAAGATATTAGGATATGATATAACTAATGAAACTGAATATAAGTTTAGTTCTATTCAACAACAAATATTTGAGTTTTTTTCCCAAAATTTTTTGTCGATAAGTATCGTTGTGATAGATAATTTTATGTTGGTGAAAATATATTTCCAATAAATTCTATGTGGAAAAAATAAGGGAAGGCTAAAACCTAGAAATATAAGTCCCTTAGAAATTTTTTATCATTTTAGAAACATAGATTATAACGGGGTTCTTCCACCAAAACTATATGCAGTTTAGGATGTGTTCTGTGTATCTCTTTTGAGGAATTACATTCCTAATCCATCACATGTAATAAACTTATAGGTTGTACCACTAGAGAATTATCTTTATTTTAAATAATAACTGGTTGCGATTCTATATTGAATGGATAATGTGAAATGAAATAATACCACTCACCTAGTCAATGTTTTTTTGGTGAAACAATCATCTCGTGGAAGCTACACGGGGACCTAATAATGTAATGAGGAAAAATAATCATCAGTTTTTGGTACCAAAGAGATGAATTTCAAGAGAGAAATTATTTTGAAGGGATATAAATTATTATAATCAAAGATTTTTTAAGATGTTTTTTCAAAAAAAATTAATCTATTTTATATTTTAGTTACACATAACATCGTGTTTATATTTAATTAGATCAAACACTTATTGGAACTTGAGAAACACACACCATCGAGTTTAAAAGAAACATGACATTCTTGAAAAGAATCATTGTTTAATGTGATAGTAATCACCTAGCCACTAGAATGGTGGGCTTGAATATTTTTATCTAAATTATGAAAATATATGGCCTAAAAATTTATATAAAATCAATTAATTAGTGAAAAATTAATTATAATTGAACACAAAAACTATTTATAAATAAAGGGAATATTTTTTTATAAAAAATAATTTGCGTGGAAAAAATTATGTTTTAACATAATAAATTATAAAAATAAATTTTGGAGAAATATTTTAATTAATTATAAAATTATATATAAAATAAAAATTTTAACATTCATAATATGTTCTTTATAGAAAAGAGATAAAAATAGACCCAATTTTACATATTTAACTATATTTAAAATAAAATAGTTGAGTCTGGTTTTTGCGCACTTAAATTAAAACTATTTTTTCAAACTTTTAGAAAATTTATTTGAAAAAATAAATTTTATTTTTAAAATTCTTATTTCAACATATTATCTTGTTTAATTTTTTTTATGAAATGATTAATTTTTTGATTCATAAGGAAAAATAATGAATATTAATTGAAAAGTATGATTTCATTTAATTTTTCAAAAACTTAATTAAATTATAAATTCATTTTAAATTAAAATTATATATATTATATATCTATAAATCCAGTTTACATGATAATAATTATTTAAATATTAATTTTTATATAAAACATTTTAAACATTTTAACATTATCTCGTTGAACACCAGCTTTCTCATCACGTCTATAAGATTAATTTAAAATTAATTTTTGGTATATTTGTGAATTTAGTTTTTAAAAATTAGAATCCATATTTTTAATAATAATATTTTCTATATTCTATTATGGAAAAATTAATTTTTTTTCAAAAAAATGAATAGTGAAAAAAATAATAATTAATTACCACAGTTAAGGGAAAATGGGTTAACCGGGGGATTAAACTAAAAATATAACGGTTAAAATAACCAAAAATTTAAAAAATATATATATAGTGGACATATTTATATCCTATAATTTTTAAATTTATATAATACCATATTTTTTAACCTTTTTCTTCGTAAAAACATAATTACAACTTTTTCATCTCAAAAATTACAAGTGGGCCACTCACCTCACTTATAAAATGACACCCAACTAATATTCTATTAAAACATTAAAACCATTTGGTTCATCAATTACCTATCCATATAATGTCCCAAATTATCTCCTCCCAACCTTGAAGCATTTATTTATAAACCGAACCTATATAGGATTTTGGGTCAAACCTAAGGAGGCTACCTGAAGAATAGGTATCGTTCTTCAATGAGTGTTTTTATTTTATTACTCCATACAAATCCTTGAATTTGTATTATAATATAATGATATAATATACTAATTATATTGAATAACTATGTTTATTTTTTAATATCAGGACCTACAATCATCCCCACATTGATCAAATTGGTTACAAAATCATTATTCATGTGTACATAGGACTACAACCTTGTGATGAAATGTCATTAGTTTTTTCATTACCACATCTCCTGGTTGGGTATGATGATGTATATAAAGTGTATATATATATATATTATTTATAATATAATTTTACCTAATGAATCATTATATCATCTAAAATGTTTTTACTTTCCATTCTGAAGGGGATACGATAACATCATACGTTTGTACGATGGACTACAACCTTTTAAAGCGATGTGAATCATCTTTCACTAATTCTTTAAATGGAAGAAAATAATGGAAATTTAATTATATATGTGATATATATAAAATAATAATGATATTTATAACATATTTATCACTCTGGAAAGATAATATAATAGTTAATTTCTTACCATTAAACTCACCGAAAGATAATGACGTCGTTTGTGAACATGTGGATAGGCCCCAACACAAAGTTATGTGCCTATATCTTTTCATCGACACACCTAATTAATTATAATTATAATAATATTAAATAAATAAATTGTTATTTATTAAATAATTAATCTATTTTAAAGATAAAATATTACTTACCTATTTTCCATAATGATCATTGAAAATGGAGTTGTTACTCATGTGTACGTACGACCCACCATCTCCGTGATTATAAAATATTTCATTTAAAAAAAATAATATTTGTTTTTTGGTATTAAAAGTATAATTTATGTATAAACATGATAATTATTTCATGATAATTATTTTGAAGATTAAGAAATCATGATCCAAGTAAGAGGACCGAAAATATCAAATCAAAAGAGATCAGTTATTACCCAAAACATGATTTTAACATGTAATTGGTAATAAGAGGTTAATATATGTTCATAATTTAGTAATATATGGTATTCTATATAATTTTTGTTCTATGATATAAGTATAATAATATTATATTCATTATAATTTATGATCAAATGTATATGACGGTATTTGAGACATAAGTTTTGAGATTTGTGGTCTCTCTTTTATTTATGGGACACATTTAAGAATTCACCACTTATTACTTTTATGTGATATATATACATCTACATGGATATTTTATTTCATTAATTTTATCCCTTTAATAATACATAAAATTTCATTTTATGTTATACTTTATTCGATATTATGATTCAAAATATTACTAATGTGGTAAGGTATTTTTTCAAAAATTTCATTCATTGAGAAATATTTTGTGTTATGTGCCTATCATATTTTATGAGGTCCATATACAACCCATTTGAAATATAATATCATGAATTTATATATTATCAGGATATTTTGTGTTTCATTTAATTTTATTCTTTCATGGTAATTATGATTCAATTTTACCAAAGTGGTGAGGGTTTTTGATACAATCCCATCATTTATTAGGGATATTTATTAATATGTTTCTAATGGTGAAAATTTTGATCCATATATCAAGAAAATAATTAATTTTATTTTCCCGTAGTTATGTAAATAAAATACATGTTATCCATTCATTTCAATATCTTTATGTAGTCAATATATCAAAATCTGATTTTAATAAAAAAACCTTCTTTATTTATCTATTTGGTTGAAGTCCCTTTATCTTCAAATACCATGTTTTCTAAAAATGTTTTAAAAAATCATTATAGAAATATAAAAAATAATTATTAAATGAATTTTTACCCATGATTCACATTAATAATTTTTTTGAATTTTTTTAAGAGGGTGGTTCCTTAGTCAAATACTAAGGCACAATTTATTGAAAAAGAATGAAACAAATTAAATAAGTCTAATGGAAGGAATATTATTACAATATTTATCAAAAAATGGGATCAAATTACCAGGAAAATCATCCTTCCATGTAATGTCCTGATTGAGACACTTTTTTCCAAGACCATCTGCAACCATGTTTGCTTCACGAAACGTATGAGTGGAAATGTAGTTAATATCCTTGAGAAAAGAAAGAAAATTTATTCAAATGTAGGTGAGAGTCCAGGAAAGATGCACCACCCCCTTTGAAATAGCTTGAACGATAGCGGTTGATTCAATTTCAATCCAGATATTGTTCCGTCCCTTATGCTTGAAAAAATCAACCACATATATTACTCCCATCATTTCAGCTTCTAGAGGTGAGGCCATACCCAAACTACCAAATAATAATCCTTGAAATATGCCAAGGTAATCTTTAAAGATAGAACTTCAACCATTTGGACTCAGGTTGCCTTTAGATGCACCATTGACATTAACCTTGATCCATTCTAAAAACGAGCCTACTAGAAGACCTCAAAGGTGCACAAAGGCTCTCTGTAAATAACAGTGATCCAAAGATTATGCAAGATCTCAAATGAGTAGCTATTAAATGAGAAGCTATTAAAAATAAAATTATTCCTATCATACCAGATCACATGAAGAAGCTTAGAAATAGTGTAAAAGGAGTATTTTTTTGTATGTACGCCATGAAAAATATTTTCAGTCATCATGAACATTATTTTCATTGATGATTCCAGTATAATTTATCATGTTTATTTTTAAAGAAATAATTTTCCAACATTTTTATGATATTTTAGTTTAAAATTATATTTTTAAGGAAATTTTATTTTCCTCAAGAAATTTTTTACGTGACCATTAAAAAAATATCCATTGAAGTTGAAATCCATTGTTATAACATATGATTTACTAGAGATATGAAACCATGATATGATTATTGTTATTTTTATAAATGGATTATCATGACAAGATGATCCTCTTTCATGGGTTATACGATGATAAAATTCTTATGAAACTCACTTATTGTTTCAAAAGTTATGCTACGATGAAATAATAAAATTTTTATAAAAACAATATATTTTCTCTGGGTTATGATATTATGAAATGTTTATAAAAACCATTACATATCAGGGTTTATGATATGAATATTTTTTTGGATCTTATGGTGTAAATATGTGTGATTTTCATTATGTGATAGTTTGGACCCATATCTCCCTCCAATGTATTTGGTAAAGATAAATAACCCATGAGTAAATACATTATGGGTGAACTTGATTAAATGTTTTCAATGTTATGAGTGAACCTGATTACCTATCAATAATGTTATGTATGAACATGTTTAAATGTTCACAATGTTATGTTTGAAAATGATAACATCTTTATAGTTTTATGTGTAGACCTATCTCTCATGTCTATAATGTTATGAGTGGACCTATTTTCATGTCCATAAGTTTATACAACATACTAATTTAAATTCCTTTCCTTAATGATTTATATTATCTCTATTTATACAAGTTTATAATGTTACAATTTAATTCATATGTTATAAATTTAACTCTTATGGAAATATTGTTTTCTCATAGAGCATGTTCTTTGATTATATTATAATTCATATCATACAGAATTTAAATATTTATTTCATGACTCAATATTTTGAACTTTGATATGTAGGGTATGGTTTTCAAATGTTATGCATGTTTTCGAATACCCTTATGATCATATTATGCTTACATATCTCCCTTATTCACCCATAATGAGAATCTGAACTCATCCTTTATTTTTCCCATTTACCTAGTTTATGATTAATGGTTGTAAGTAGGGTATTTTTTTAAGAGTACTAAAGGGAGGACTCTCTATGAGAGACATTGAGGATGTTTCAAAAAAATTGATGATTTTGTACCTATTATCCAAATACAATAAACTGTTATGGTCCTCTAGTGTGTGTTTGTGTAATGTATATAATATTCATCTAAAAATATATAATATCAATATATGGTAATCCTAGGATTCTAAATGTGATATTGAAATCATAGCTCTGGTACAAAAATCGAAGTGTTAGTGAAATTACATTTTCTGTGAATAGTTTACTATCTAATATAATGATAAAAACCTAAGTTATATTTTCATTCAAGATGATATGAATCATCAAAAGAGGTGATGAGTGTAGCACCTCGAGATTTTTTTTGACATTTATAACACTCATGGAAATGAGAATGTCATTTTTTTATCTGAGATAAAAAATTCTATCACTGACAATGAGAGAATAATTTTAGGAAAGGAATATAATAGCTCTCTTTGTTTGTATGCACATGGAAATATTGGAGGATGTGACTGTGGTTGTTTTATTTAGTGAATAGTTTACTTACTCACATATCAAGACGGTTCATCAGAAATAGAATCTTAATGATGGGTTATTGAGAAATTATGGTTTCTTTATATAATGGGGAGACAATTAGTCAGTAGTCCCATATTCAAAAAGTAACATTTTCATTCAATAATGGCGTGTTGTTTATTTTCCATTGAGGAATGATATGATTGGGTATTTCAATAATTCCTAGGGGGAAATATAACCTAGTACCATAAATATGTTTTATGATATGAGGGAACATTTACGGTGGCTACCATAGAGATGACACATTGATGATTTTTTTCTCAAGGTTACACTTTTTAGTAGATTAAATCTCAACATAAGAATCCTTTAGTGTTTATTTAGACCTATCATGTTTTGAACTACAAGTGGGGAGAGATATCATTGGAATTTGGGGTTCTGTTATCATGGAAAACACAAGGAAAATTTATTATATGGAAATGACTATAAATATTAATAAATGGGACAATCTATAAATATTTTTAAGGGAAATCATTATGATTATTTCTATGACATTAGAGGATCACCTAGTTACCACTTTCGACTATTCAAATTACTTATGAATATAGTAACCAGTCAAATATCAATATAGAACCCTTGATGTCATTGTATGGCCATCCATTGAAAATTTACATTATTGGTTGATGGTTGGTGAGAATCCTCAGTTGGACCTAATCTTTTCTATGTGACTATAGAAAAGATTCATTTGATTCAAAAAAAGAAGGTAATGACATAGGGCTACTATAAATTTAATGATGATCATTGAAACTAATCATTACATTTCTTGTATTTTTACCTGGTATTATTAGGTGGTTCACATCAATTGGGACACTTATTACTTTGAAAATAGTGAATGATAGTCAAGATATATGTGGGATCATTTGAGGTTATTCTAATAAAGTTGTGTTTTCTTACATTTAGTTATTTTTCCCTCAGATAACAATGATCCAAAACACAGTTCATTTGTATCAACTCAGAAATTACCTATCCAGTCTATATATTTCCTTTATCTATGAGAACATTGATGTGGAATCCAATTTATCCATAACTGAGAATATTTTTCTGATTTTTTATTCTCAGATAAAGGTTCTTTATGGGAATTACATGACCTTGGTTGAGGTGTTATAGAAGCACGGTTCTGATTTTCATGATACTTGGGAGCATGTGTATTTGATGAGGCAAAAATAGTCTCACCTATTTGTTATAAAGTTTTTTTGGGTGTATTTCTAATAGAATAAGTATTTATGGTGGGGATATTGTAACATCATGTTTCTATCTTTCAGTTATAGACATAATTCTATTCTTAGAGTATTTTTTTCATGTTGATACCATATTGATTCCATTAATTCATTGTAATGATAACTGATTCTTATTTTTTCACCTTTTTTAGCTATTAAATGGGAATTGTCGTGGTTATTACTCTATTTTAGGAGGTGAAGATGTGTTTAGGGAATGTATATCAGAGGTGTAAATGAGCCAATAGACAAAATGGTTATAGAATGTCTATATGCTCCTGGTAGAGGTACACTAGCCACCCAGTGGGAGGTTGCTCTTAGAAAATTCCAATATGAAACCCACCGATAATATGGTAAAATACAACTTACTTTCTAGTGGGATGTCTAAAATCCTATGCATTATATCGAATTCTTTGGGGAAGATTGTAGAGTCCACTAGCTAACTTTTGATGCCTAAGGGGATGAGAAAGAGTAGGGTAATGTCATGTTTTTGTTATATTTAATACCCAATTTATATCCAAAACACCACCCTAAATTTTCATTCAACCCAAAAAACCTTGGAGTATCCTAAGATATGGTTTTAGATCTCACTACCTTATTTCATCAAAAATAAAATTTATGTTTGATGTGTTTATTCTCTTATATTAAGAGTTAACGTGATTTGATCTAGTTTCTCTTTTCCTCGATTCTATCCTATATAAGTAGTTGGGTATTCTCATGATATTAAAGGATCACGATCTTGACTTTATAAATTATGATTCTAGGATTCTCGATTGCCATTGCATGCCTTTACTCTCTATTAAGGGATCACATGAGGTTGTTACAGATCTTATTGGAGGAAATTGGTTTCATAAGTCAATATATTTATATTTAACCACTTTTTTCTTCTTTAATTTTATTTTTTTCAAATATATTTATATATATATAATAGATTCTCTTAATAGATGATTTGAAATTCCTTGGACTGATTATTTGGTTAATAAATTCCCTTGATAATAGCTTTTGAAATAATCTGTGAATTCGAAAACAATTAACTTGACATGAAATGAATGAATTAAATAATTAATTTTATGTGATTAATGTAATGAAATTATTAATGAATTTTAATTTGATGTTTTGAAAATAAATACATAATGTTTTTTCTAAAAAACAATTTAATTAATGCTTTTTTAAAGGAATGGTGTGTTTTATATACATGATCATTAGTCTAATTGAAATAATTATTTAAAATGATTGAGATAAATTTATTTGAATGATATCTCAATAAAATTTAAATTTATCATGAATAACATGCAAGCCTCGGTAGTTAGGTCGAGAAAATGCATGATGGGAAAGTATTATCTCAACCTAGTAATAAACTAATGATACAAATTATAACTAAACTATCAAGAAGGCAGGGATACTAGTCATTTAGATCTTCTTGTTTTCCACCCATGCCATGAAATAGAATTTTTTTCTACACCAAGAGCCATACATCACACATATATGTGATAATACATTGATAAAACAGTTATTGTTTCTTTTAACCATGGTTTTATAATTGATTAATGATTGTAAATAATTTATACATGACAATGATTTGATTGAAATGATTTAATTATGTCTTTTTTGAAAAAATCCCGATTAGTCCCTGTTTGTTTAAGTATCATTATATTTTCCAAATTTTATAGAAATTACCTTTGAAACATGTTTTATACCATTCACTAAAATGTGTTTAAAATCTTATTTTGACATAAATTATGAAAATATTTTCATTACAGGTTTCATGTCAAATTGAGAAAACATGGTTTATTTTTCATAGACTAGTGGGACATTTGTATTTTAAGATAACTAGTGGAACATTTGATCAAATTATTATATAGGTCTTTCATGAAGAAATTTTGAATCACTTGTTTTTTATGTAACATATTTAGACATTTCCTCATATCCATGTGGCATTTTCTTTCATGAGGATGTTTAGTATACCAATTTTTTCTCTATGTTATGCTTTTCATGATGAGTTATTCATGTTGATAGATTATATACCCATAATTGAATTCTTGTCCTGGTGCAAGTCATCAATCCATAGGGATCAGGGATGCACTTTATGTTGAGTTAATAATGGTTTGGGTACTATTTAAGAAGGTTACTTGGGTCAGTTTGGGATATTCATCATGATCCTTTACTTAGTTTATTCCATTAAATAATTTAGAGTGGGAATATCCTATTAGTTTCTGATTGGATTTCCATTTTTGAAATATCCTGATACTATGGATACCAATGTTCATTGTGTGAAAATTTATATTTTGGAAACCATTTACTTAAAATGAAAAAGGATATCTCTTTGGTAGACCATGATATTTTGGTCATGAAATAGGTTATCATAGACATACATGTGTGTAGAAGGGGTTTTTATTCCATAATACAACCAATTATCATTATCCCATGGTTTCATGGAAGTCAATGGTCACGCTCTCAATATGAATTGAAAAGATACTTAATCTAAAATTCCACCAATGGGTTCCTTGTGTTGTATACTGAAATGATAGACTACGTTAGGATCATTTTTTTCTAAATTTCTAAATAATGTAATCAATATGTGGTAGTTCTCTAACTACATCATGGTCTACCTTGGGATATACAAAGGTGTAGTATGTGTCACTATACTATAGTAAGGTGCTTATTCAATTGGATTATTATTACCAATGTTAATGAGCTATTTCCTCTAATCATTCATTCCCAAAAATTATTTATTCTATTATTCTTCTTATGATGATGAATTTTTTGTATTTGGCCTTCTACCATAATTGTTTAATCATTAATTGAAAATAATTTATCTTTATTCAAAAATTTGAATATTTTAAATGTTAGGAGAGTTTATGGAATCATCAATCAATATAGGTTTTCCACTTGAGTTTCTATAAGGCCTATGTAATTTGATACAATCCTCACGTGATTTTAGGTGTTCCTTTTTTAGAATCCTATAATATCCCCACATAATGAGATAATCATTGATCTTTTTCAGCCCTCAATTCATTAGATGTGTGTTTTTAGAATGTTTTGAATACAGTAAAATACTTTTAAGAATTTTAAGATTCATACAACCCATGGATATATCTTTATGACAAGGTTTCATATCTGTTTCTCAATGATCTCAGTCAGACTATTCTTAAATGATTTGACATGATGAATTAACAAGTTTAATATACACTATTGTGGTTGAATTTATATATACACTCCCAACTTCTAAATTTATTCTTAGTTTAATCATGTTTTAGAATGTACTTTCACTACAATTTCTATGATAGACAACCATCTAAAAAATTTGACTAGTATCAGAGTAGAGTTTTCATAATTTAGTTTGGTTACCTAATTAATGAAGAAACCTGGAAATATGATTCCTGTGGAACCATGGAATATCCCTATCAAAATAGGTATTTCTCTTCATAGAATTACATGACCATAACATGGTGAGGTGAAAAAATTAGTGTGATTTTTATAAAATAAATAACATGAACATGACCAAAATATAAATTAATTAGTTTAGGAATCGCATGGGTTTTATAAAAACCAAATTATAACAGGCTGATTCATTATTTCATGGTGAAATTTTATCTATATTAGCATTACCTTCAACATAAATATTGTGAATTTAATGGGAAATGATGTTTTAGACATAAAATGTCCAACCCAAAATGGGATACTCTCCAAAACTAACAAAATAAAATGTACAAAAAAATTCATGTGATATTTATGTGGAATGATAATCCACTATAGTGAAGACCAAATTGTGTGGTATGTCTTTTTCATTAGAAATTTTCTTAAAGTTAAATTATTTTTAAAATTCTGTAAATGTACATTTTTTAGTAAGGGTCCTTATTGAATTTGAATAGGGGTTAAAACAATTCCATAAATGTTTCATAACAATTAAATTAGGTTAAAAATTTATTTACAGGGTAAATAATTTATAACGTTTTTATAAATTAAATAGATAAAATGAAAACAGTTTCTATATTTATTTATGAATAGTTCATAAATGTATATATAAAAATTAAATATTATGGACTTATTTTAAATAATTTTTATGGCATTCCAAAATCATTATTAAATAATAATCTATTGTTTAAATAAAATAAAACGTGAGTTATTTATTATATATATATATATTTTATATTAAATATGAAATATTTATAATATGTAAAAAAGATTTCAAACAATATCTTGAAATTTGAATATGAAGACATTTGTGTTAATACTATGTAAATGATAATTTACATTTTTAATACTAGATAAATGTGAATTTTTTAGATCTATCCATGACTAAATTATAAAATGTTTATAATTTATTTATTAATTATTCATAATTATTTTATCTCAAGATTAAACATAGGAATGGTTCATGTATTTATTTATTCCCAGATTTATTCATAAATATAAATAATATATTATAAATTGTGATGTATTCTTTATTTTATAATGCTAAACTGTTTATATATATTTCCATATATCAATATAAGGATATATGTGCTATTTATTATAATGATTATATTTTTATTCCACCTTTACTATGGATTATATTAGGTTTTTATTTTATATTTAAATCATTTCTCTAGTTTATAAATATTAGGTGTAACGACCTGACCCCTCTAGACCAGAGCTGGTGCATTACTTGTAATGTTGGATTGGTTATAAGGAATGAAAATCTCAAAGGAATGATCAGTTTAGTAGATTTGAAGAAACTATATACATAGATATAACTCAAATTACATTGTAAAAGGTTACAAAATAAAATACATAACAAAAACTAAAAACTGCATCCATAAGAACACATTAAAAGATCTCCTCTTCATCAAATTTTAAATGTAAACAATGAAAGGGGGGATCTGAATGTACATTAAGGGTTAAAAATAGTGAAATCATGAATCACTATTAAATTAATCATAAATAATTGGGCATAGTCAACATGGAATGGTAAATTTATGAAAAACTCACACAATTAATAAACTGAGAATGAAACTGCATCCATACTTTTTGTCATAGTGAAATCCTCATGGATAGTAATAACTGATAATGAATAAAGATAATTCTTATTAATTGGACGTCATTTATCTAGCACATGGTACCATAATACTTTAAAAATGGTTAATTCTGTTGGTAGAAACCCATCTGTTTTTTGGAAATGAACTCAAAGGGTTTTTCTCCAACTGATTTGTCTCATGAGACCTACAAATACATTGAGGGGATATAGTAGGATCCACCCACCTCTACATCCAAATGTTTCTTTACACATTGATTCAACATAATATAAACATGAATTGACATTATTCATATTGAATAGAGGATACAGATTCATCAATATTTCCACAGTGAAATCTACATTCAAAGTAAATACCGTAAGAAAAATGGTATAGGGATTATAAAATAATCATATCAATGATATGAGAATATTTATATTTAAATGAAATATAATTTCAATTGAAAATTGATCCTAAATGGTATTTAGTCATAGAACATAAGAAAGAGTAGGTTCACAATACTAAGCAAGTCACAATGAAGTGAAATTTGAGACAAAGCTCGTTACCACGTTGTAATCAATAGAGTCGTATCACCAAAAGTTAATCACCAGCAAATTAATCACAGAATACCATGAATATAAATAGAATCATTATAATATATATTAAATGAATGTACAACTATACCACATATAAGAAATAAGAAGCAAACAATGTAAATCCCATAGAATTGAAAGTGAGATGAGAAAAACCCTTACAAATCTTTCTGCATGGTAACGAGTGTTCTTGTGAGGGATTAATGAGAGGTAAAGGGGTATTATTTTTGTGGCATAATGTATGTATGGGGGATGTGCAAAAACATACCACATAATTAGGCATTTAAAATAAAAGAGCATGACATAGGGGATATTCTTGAACAAAAGTGGGAGAGAGGATCCATTACCTTATGCTTGAAGGTGTTCGTGATTGTTCTTAATGACCCTAATAATCAAATTTATATTCATTAATTAATAAGTATAGAACCTCATCAAAATTTATTTGATATTTTATGACCTTATTCGGTTTATTAGTGGCCTTTTTAATGTTTTAGGAGATTCAAATTTATTGTTTTGGGAGCATTTTCTTCTCTGGTTTTCATGATCCGTTTACTTGTGTTCATGAATGGATGTTTGTTTGAAATATGGTTAAACATCCAGAATTTTTAATATAAATTATTAGTGACATTAAATATATATAAATGATTTTATAATGATTCTGGAAATATACCCTGAGGATGACTCATTCGACATGTTAAGAAAATAAAGCTTGGATTTGGCTTGGCGGTTTTGTGCACAATAAAGTTGTTTTGTATTATTCTTCCATATTATGAATTGATAGGGATTCTAGAACATTAATAAAAATAAAATAAATCTATAATGACTTGGTTAAATTATTTAAATGGAATCATGACTAGTATTTAATATAGTAATGCAAATTGAAAAGTCGTCTTCCATGAGTTTGATAAATTAACACATCTTGGATGATGTTTTCAATTGTTGTATAAAAGGAAAATAAGAAAAGAGATTATGATGAAATATTACATTAGTATAATGAAAACCCATTAAATTTATGTTATTGTAATTATCATGGCATTTGTATGATTTGAGGTGAGAAGAGAGAACAAAATAATGGAACTTGTAAAAAGAACTGAAAGAAAAAGGAAGGGAGGTTCACCTCTTGAGTACTCCTCCTTGAGAAACTATTTAAGGCCTTTATGTTTGGCCTTTTGGTGATACCAGAATGTATTGGAAGCGGGGAGAGGGATTGGGAAGAGTATATGGACAAATTTAGGCATGTATTGAAGCTTGAGTGGTGTGGGAGAAAGAGGGGGTGAGGGGTGGTTTATATAGTGCAGGGGAGAGAAGTTTTCTTAATATTATAATCATTAATGTATTATTTCCTCTAAATAAAAGAAATAATGTGTATTCCATGACCAATAACAGTAATATATTCATGTGAGTTTGAGATTTGGGTTCCTACATCACACTTGATGATTGTAATAGTTAATATAAATTATAAAGTATTTATACGGTAAATTAATGTATTTTCCTATTCACCAAAAATTCACGTATTTACGAAAAAACAAATAAATTAACCCTGACCATTTTCCCATGTGTAGAATCCGAAAATGAAGTCTATTATTCAAAAATAATTTTCTAAATATGATTAATTAAATATTTAATAAATCATTATTTAATAGAAATATACAAACACTTAAAATATTCATCTTTTTTTTAAAGTTGCGTAAATTTAATTACACATTCATGGGTATGGATACCATTCATAAGAGTCGTATTACTATACATAAGGGTAAGTTACTATTCATAAGGGTAGGTTACTATTCATAAGGGTAGAATACTATTCACCTAAAATTAAGTTAATTCTATCAAACTCTAAATATTATCCTGAACACAACCGTGTATGTCATTTTTTTAAAATTCAAATCCCAGAGCAAGAAAATTTAAGTTTAATGGCTAGGTTTGGGAAATCTCCTATATGTAACCAAGTTTTATTCTCAAAGAGGATCAGTGATTCATGAAATATTAGCTATCTAATGAATACAATGTTTTTAAGAGAAACATACGATAAAATGTTTGGGGTGCGACACCATTCCCTCCTTCAAAAATTTCTCCCTTGAAATTTTATGTACAAATTCCACCAAAAAGATGTGGTTGGATCTTCTTCATAACGTCCTTAGGTACCCATGTTTCTTTATCCATATTTTGGTTCCTCCAAAGAACCTTTACTAGCCAAGTTCTCCAATTTCTCAATACCTGTACCCTTGTGTCACTAATCCCGATAGGCTTTTAATAGTATGAAAAATCATGTTTCAGTTCTATTTCTTCATTGGTGAGTACATGTGTTGGGTCTGGAATGTATTTCATCAACAATGACACATGGAACACGTCATGAACTATAGAGGGACTTGAATTTATTTCTAAATGGTAAGCTAGAGCTCTTATTCTTTCCAAAATTTCAAATGGTCCGATGTACCTAGGGCTCAATTTCCCTTTCATACCGATCCTTAAGACACCCTTCCATAGAGATACTTTTAGAAAGACATGATCTCCCACATGGAATTCCAAATCTTTTCTCCGGTTTTCAGCATAACTCTTCTGCCTACTTTGGGATTCTTTAATATAGTCTTGGATTGTCTTCACCTTTATTGGGGTTTCTTCAATAAGTTCTGAGCCTAAAAGTTTCCTCTCACCAAATTTATCCCAACAGGATGGATTTTGACATCTCTTTATATATAATGATTCATATGGAACCTTTTGAATAATATATTGGAAATAGTGGTTGTACACAAATTCCACCAATGGAAAGTATTGATCCCACATACCTAGGAAGTCAAGAGATAAGAACCTCAGCATGTCTTATAAAGTTTGAATAGTCCTTTCAGACTATCCATCGGTTTGGGGGTGATAAGCCGTACGCATATGAAGCTCAGTATTCAAAGCCTTCTAGAGACTTATCCAGAATTCTGAGGTAAACCTGGGATCTTGATCGGACAAAATCGGTAGTGGTGCACCTTTATGTCCTACAACTTCATTAATATAAATTCTTCTCAGGAGCTCTAGTGGTAAATCATCTCTTATAGGAATGAAATGTGCTGATTTTGTGAGACGATCAACAATTACCCATATTGCATCAATTATTCCAGGCGTCCTTGATTGTTTGGTGACCATATCCATTTTATTATTCACCCATTTACACATAGGAATAGGTAGAGGTTTCATCACTCCTCTGGGATGTTGTCTCTCAGCCTTCACTTGTTGAGAAATTAGACACCTTGAAATTTAGACAACAATTTCCCACTTCATATTATCGTACCAAAAATATTCCTTCATATATCTATACATCTATGTGATACCCAAGTGTATAGAGAAATTTGAGCTATGATAATAATCTAATAGTTCCCTTTTTAGCTCAGGTACTGATGGGACACATAACCACTTACCAAACTTTAGAACTCCTTCCTCACACACAAAGTCTTCTAATCTCTCATCCTTAAAAACAATAATTTTCTTGTGCAGATTCTCATCATCATATTGAAGGAATTTTACATTATCTAATAAATATGGTTTAGCAATAATTTCAAAGAGTAAAGATGTTTCCCCTTTCATAACAATTCTAATACCCATCTTAAATAGATCCATGAATATAGGATCTCTTTCGATCATCATATGGGTCAGGATTCCATGATCTTTCCTGTTTAATTCATTTTACACCTTATTTTCCTTTCTTAGGTGGTAGTGTATTAAACACTCATAATATTTGAGTAACTCTAGCCATCTCCTTTTTCTCATGTTGATTTAATTTTGTGTGAAAATGTATTTCAAACTCTTTTTATCCATATAAATCTCACTTATTTCTCTGTAGAGATAATGTCTCCAAATTTTAAGAGAAAATATTACGACTGGTAACTCAAGATCAAGAGTTGGATAATGTTTCTCATGAGTACTTGACTGTTTTGATTCATAAGCAATAACTTTATCATTTTTCATAAGGATGCAACTCGGTCCATTCTTTGATGCATCAATGCATATTACTAATCCATCACTTCCAGATGGAAGAGTCATAATTGGAGCATTGAAGAATATTTTTTTCAATTACTTGAATAATTCTATAAATTATTTTTTCCAAAAAAACATAAATCTTTTATGTGTGAGCTTGGTTAGCGGGTTAACCCGTCAGGAAAAATTCTGAATAAAATGCCGATAGTAACCTGCAAATCCAATAAAACTTCATTCCTCAGTTATGTTTATTGGAATGGGAGATTCTTCGATTGCCTTTGTCCTTTCAGGATAAAATAAGATTCCATCCTTAGAGGAAATATGTCCTAGAAAAGAAACTGATTGAAGCCAGAATTAGAACTTGTTGAACATCCCATATAATTCATTTCTTCTAAGAGTTTTCAGAATAATTCACAAGTGATTCTCATGGTCTTCATAGATTTTTGAGTATACCAGGATATCATTGATGAATACCACAAGACTGTTATCAATATATTCCTTGAAAACTCTATTCATTAAATCCATTAAAATAGAGGGTGAATTTTTTAGTCCAAAGGCATCACTATAAACTCGTAATTCCCATACCTGGTTCAAAATGTTGTCTTAGAAATATCTTACTTCCTCACACGTAGTTGATGATTTTCAGATTGAAGATCAATCTTCAAAAAATATTGAGCTCCATGATGTTGATCAAATAAATCATCAATCTGAGGTAGAAGATACCTATTATTTATGTTAATAACATTGATTTCCCTATAATAAATGGATAGCCTCATTGATCCATCATTTTTTTTGACAAAGAGGATAGGGGATCCCTATGGAGAAACACTAGGTTGAATAAATTCCTTTTCACTCAATTCCTCTTGTTGTTTCTTTATCTCCCCTATTCCATGGTGGCCATTCTATAAATAGTATTTGATATAGGTCATGCACTACGAATTAAGTCAATAGAAAACTCAATTTCCCACTCTAGTGGATGTCCAGGTAAATCCTCTAGAAATACATTAATGTATTCTTTCACTATATGAACATCTTCAATTTGAAGATTTCCTTCGTCACCCATAGATATTGGGTTTTATTCATCTCTAATAATTTCATTTAACAGAGCTACTTAGGGAGGATCTTCATAAGATTCAGGTAGTGAGGTATCTTCTCTAAAAATAAGAGATTCTACACAATTTTAAAAATTTGTAACTTCCTTTTTCTTACATTAAATCTACGCATCATAGTTTGATAGCCAATTCATACCAAGAATTTTGTCCAAGTCAGTCATTGTTATGATGATATGATTAGATACTAAAGAACATTTATGAGTCACATGGGGGACTAGTTGACATGCCTTTGTTGCAATAATACATCCCCAGGAAGTTTTGACTGATAATTCTTTTATTAAATCAAATTGGACATGTATAATTTTTTTGTAAAATTTGAAACATATAAATGAATGCAATGATCTAGAATAAAATAAAGTTTTGGATAAGTTTGGGGAAACAATTAAAGTACCTTCCACCACATCATTATGAACATCAACATTTGTGGTTGTAATCACATAATTTCTCCCTTTCTCTCTTGGATTATTCTGAGGCATGTTTCTATAGTGCTTAGGACACTCATGTTCATAGTGTCCCCTCTCTCTACAATTTTAGCACTGAACATCATAAAATTTTTTCCTCCTCTTTTATTCATGAGATAGATGACCCTTTTATCCACACTTATAGCAGACTCCCATGCCTTTCAAGAATTTCCTAAGAATATTATTCCACAGTTCTCACATAATTATAATTTATTTATTCCCTTATTCTTATTTGGCACTTCACATTTCCCTTGGTTATCTGAGTACCCCTTTTTATCATGGTTTTCCTGGAAAAATTTTGATCGAGAAAATTCCATATCTAATTTGATGGCACTAGATGAAATTTATTCATATGAAGAAAATGTTAGAGAATCCAGTGCGATTATAATACCTTTCTTAAGGCCTTCAATGAAATTATCAATCTTGTTTGATGAGTAATGTATGCAATCGATGACATACCTGTCCAGCCTTGTGAAGGTAGCCTCATACTCTGCAACACTGTCTTCTTTCCTTTTCATTAATCGATGAAGTTTTCTCTTCATTTCGGTTCATTGCTCACGAGGGTAAAATATTTCAAAGAATATTTCATTAAAAGTCCTACATTCCATATCATATATTTCTTAATCCTCTATGGTATTCTGAATCAAGGACCACCATTAAACAATGTCTCCCTTGAGGCAATATACTACTATTACTACATTTTCATTTTCATTGCATCTTAATGGCATGAATATCTTTTCAAGTGACTTGATCCACTACTCATCAACCACTGGATTAGTAGTCCGATTGAAATATGGGGTTTTTCTACCACATGAAATGATCCAACATAGGTGTGGAATTGTTATTTGTTACAACCTGAGTACGTTGTCCCCATATGGTCATGTTCTAATTTTCTCCAATATTGACTGTGTTAACTTGCTCAGTGGGGAGATCCCTACCTTTCCCAATAGTATTGATTCCCCTTCATCCATTAGATGACATTTTTAAATAATGGCACACACTATATTATGGTATGAATCATAATGTATGATCTTAATTTAACAAAATACTTATTATAAATTGAGATCCTGCGCATGTCTAATCCCATAATCAGAAAAATGGCTACTTTTAATAATAATTTACATTTCAATCCTTCTTAATATCTTGTAAAGAAATTATAAACTATCCTAATCATATCCCTAAGGAGATTAATAACCAAGAGTGTAGCAATGCCTATTGTCATTCACCAGGATACCATGGGTCAAGCCCGAAACTCCTTGTCGGAACTTTCACTCCTAGTAACATATGTGCCAGAGCCACCTCTACCTACTTGTATCCAGACAAGGATGTATTTTCTAGAAAGATACACATAATCTATTCCTTACCAAAATACCAGGATATTCTTGTACGTGTATCCTCAAATACTACCTTAGGGATTTGTTTTTTACAGTACATTTACTGCTCTAGTTTCCAAGTTTTCTACTAAACTTCCTTTAATTCCAATTATAACGCCCCAACCCCTCTAGACTAGAGCCAGTGCATTACATGTTATATTGGAATGGTTATAAGGAAGGAAAATACTGAAAGAAATATCAGTTTAGTATTCTTGAAGAAACTAGATACATCGATGTAACTCAAATTACATTGGAAAAGGTTACAAAATAAAATACATTACATAAAATAAAAACTGCATCCAGAAGAACTCAATAAATGATCTCCTCTTCATCACCTGTTGAAAGTATACAATGAATGGGGTGAGATCAAACACTCTGTAAGGGATAAAAATAGCATAATCATGAATCAATATTAAGTGAATCATAAAAAACTAGGCATAGTCAACATGGAATAATAAGTAAATGAAAAACTCACACCATTAATAAACTGAGAATGAAACTACATCCATAGATTTTGTCACAGTGAAAACATCATGGATAAAAAATAAATGATAATGGATAAAGAGAATGATTATTAATTGGATATCATTTATCTTGCACATGATACCATAATACTGTAAAAACGGCTTAGTTTAGTGGTATAATTCTATCTGATTTTTGGAAACAAACTCGAAGGGTGTATTGCCAACCGATTTGTCTCATTAGACCCACTGATGCATCGAGGGGCGGTAGATGGACCCACCTACCTCTGAATCTAAATAATTCTTTACAAATAGATTCAACATAATAGAAACATGACTTTACATTATCCCTATAGAATAGAGGATACTGATTCATTAATATTTCCACAGTCAAAATAACATTCAAAATAAATACCGTAAGTGAAATGGTATACGACTTATACAATAATCGTATACATGATATGAGAATAAGGATATTTAAATGAAATATAAATTTAATTTAAAATATATCTCAAATGGTCATTATGTACACCAAATAATAAATAATTGGTGCACAATACTAAGCATGTCATAATGAAGTGAAATTTTAGACAAAGCTCGTTACCACGTTGTAATCAATTGAGACATATGACCAAAAGTTAATAACCACCAAATTAATCAAATAATATGATGAATATAAATATAATCATGATAATATATATTAAATGGCAGTACAACTATACTATATATAAGAAATAAGTGGAAAACAATGGAAATACAACAGAATTGAAAGTGAGATGAGAAAACCCCTTAAAACATTTTCGGCATGGTAGCGTGTGTTCTTGTGAGGGATTAACGAGAGGTAAAAAAGTATTATTTAATTTTTATAAGGGAAGTATGGGGGAGGTGGAAAAAAATACCATATAATTAGGCATTAAAAATAAAATAACACGACATAGGGGGGATTCTTGAACAAAAGTGAGAGAGAGGATTCCTTACATTATGCTTGAAAGTGTTCTTGATTGTTCTTAACGACCTGAATAGTCAAATTTATCTTCATTAATTAATAAGTAAATAACCTCATAAACTTGTAATTGATATTTTATTACCTTATTAGTTTCATTAATGGCCTTTTTTATGGTTTAAGAGATTCAATTTTATTGTTTTGGTAGCATTTTCTTCTTTGGTTTTCATGATCTGTTTACTTGTCTTCATGAATGGATGTTTGTTTGAAATATAGTTAATCATCCAAAATTGTTAATATAAATTATTAGTGACATTAAAGATATATAAAGTTCTCATAATTATTCTAGTTATATACCATGAGGATGAATCATTCGAAGACTTAAAAAAAATAAACGCTTGGATTTGGCATGGCTGTTTAGTGCACAAAAAACTAGTTCTGTATTATTATTCTATATTATGAATGTGTAAGGATTATAGAACATTAATCTGGATAAAATACATATATTATGACCAAGTTCAACCATTTAAAATGTTTCATCACTAGTATTTAAAAAATTAATTCAAATTGAAAACCTCTCTTCCTGGATTGTGATAATTTAACACATCTCAGACGGTGTTTGCATTTATTGTATAAAAGGAAAAGAATAAAAGAGACTGTGATGAAATATTCCATTAGTGAAATTTAAAACTAGTACATTTATGGTACTATAATTATCATGGAATTTTTATGGGGTGAGGTGAGAAGAAATAACTAAATAATGGAACTTGTAAAAAGAATTGAATGAAAAATGAAGAGAGGTCCACCTCTTGAGTACTCCTCCTTGAGAAACTCTTTAAGGCCTTTATTATTGACCTTTTGGTGATACCAGAAGGCCTTGTATGTAGAGAGAGGGCTTGGAAAGTATATTTGGTTGAATTTAGGAAAATCAGGAAGCTTGAGTGGTGTGGGAGGAAGATGGGATGAGGGGTGATTTATATAGTGGGGGATTGGAGTTTAATAAATATTATAGTCATTAATTTATTATTTCCTTGAAAGAAAATAAATAGTGACTTTTCCATGACCACGAATATTAATATATGCATGTGATTTCAATATTTGGGTGCTTACATCACTCATGATTCTATAAATAGTTAATTTAAATTGTAATGTATTTATACGGTAAATTAATGTATTTTACTATTCACCAAAAATTAAAGTATTTCAGAAATGTCCCAAAAAATTACCCTAACCATTTATCGACGTGTAGAATCAAATAATTAAGTCCATTTTTAAAAAATAAATTTCTTAAATATGATTACTTAATTATTAAATTAAATAATTATTTCATAGAAATATATAAACACTTAAAATATTCATCTTTTTTTAAAGTTTCCTAAAATTATCTATACATTCATGGGTATGGATACCATTCATAAGGGTCATATTACTATTCATAAGGTCATGTTACTATTCATATGGGTAGGATACTATTCATAACAGTAGGTTACTATTCACCAAAAATTATGTTAATGCTATTGAACTTTAAATATCATCCTGAACACAATCGTGTTTCTCAGATTTTTAAAATTTGAATCACCGAGTAGAAAAATTTGTGTTTAATGACTAGGTTTTGGATATCTCCTATAAGTAACCTAGATTTTTTCCATAGAGTCACAGTGATTCATTAAATATAATTTATCTAATGAATACGATGTTTTTAATAGAAAAATACCATAAAATGTTTGGGGTGCTACATTAGGTGTTATAATTGTGATGGAATAAAAATATATCTTGAGTAAAATATATCTATATAGAGGGAATTTGGGTAAGACAAATAACAAAATGGGTGGATAATTCGTTTTCTACAAATTCTTGGGTTGGGAAATATTATATTTAATCATAATAATATAAGGATTTTTTATTTTATATGATTATAATCCTTTAAATGAAATATTTTAATATGAATTATCCATGTGATGCATTTTGTTATGTATATGTGTAGTTTTTTTTAATTTTTGTTAGTAACATAAATTATGAGTTATCTAAAATAGTTACACAATAATATAGTTTTAAAATTTTTATTTTGTGGAAGGATTAAAAATTACCAAAAAATAATTAGAATAATTTGTATATAATTGGAATAGCATGTGTTGGGATAGTGAGAATATATACACTTTAAAATTAAAAAGTTTCAGATTCCTTCCAATGGACGTACATATTAGGATATCAACCCTCAAACCTAGAAGTGTCATGCTAAATATTCATTCCCACATATTATATTACTTAAGGCATAGAGGTTATAACTAAAAAAGTGTCAGAAAACCAAATATCATTGGGAGATTTAGGCCACAGTTAGCCAGAAAACTCTATAATATATGATATCAGAAGAATATAGTTGATAATATATACATATGACTAAATATTGAAAAGTTTTATCCACTCAACTATCTACAAATTATATCTAATATAACTACCATGTTTTAACATAAATAGTTATGTGGTGATAGGAACACTAAATTAAACTCATTTTAAGTGAATTATATGTCCTGGACTACTAATGGATGTGATGAATTTAAAATGTGACACGATTTTAGTGGGATAAAATTTAATATAATTACTTATTAAATAAAACTACATCACGATATGTATTAGATAAAATATTATTTTATAGATAATACAAGGTTATAATCATTCATATTTACCTTGAGATCAATCTATAAAAAGGAAAAGTATAATGATAGAAACATTAATACGAGTACAAAACATATGAAATTTTAAAATAAGATGATAAAATTATTTGTTTTAAAAGAAATTCCTCTTTAGTAATGAAGAATTGAAGTAAATAAACACATGAATCGAGATTCTTATGAGTGTAATAGAACAATTCATTTTTTTTAAAAAAAAATTATGAAAAATAACCTAAGGTAATTTTGTCTTTCCACTGATGATAAATATGATTGGGGGTTAAATGTTTGGGAAATATAGAGATATTCATTAATCCATATTCAATATATGGAATTCATTTAATAATTATTGTAAATATTCTATAAATATTAACAATTTAAAGAATATCGTACCTGGATATATCAACGTTTTTAGGATTTATGAGTGTGATTAGGGATGTATAGCCTCTGGTGCAATGTAGATAGTAAAAATGGTTAGGTTAATATTAGAAAGAGAATATTTAATTTTTTCCACCAGTCAGACATGGTAGATAAAAAATATTTATGGTGTTAGGAAGGAAAGAAAATATTACCAATGAATTAAATATTCTAAAATGTTTTAGGGGGTTTAGAAAACACCCTGGAAAATCAATTTTATATATCGATGTTATAAAATAAATTTTCTTTTGTTTTTAAGGTTTTATGATTAAAAAATATATATAACAATTATTTAAAATATACCCTTGTTCAAAATCAAGGAAATTGTTTCTGGAGATTGTAGTTTATATTGAAACGATGTATAAAATGATTTCAAAATCATGATTTTTAATGCGATGGAATATTTAATTCTCAAATGAATCCAAATAAAGAGGTTTATTTCAACTTATTTATATTATGTGGTAAGGGAAGTTGTTTTTCCAAAGTTGTTATTATGAATATTATTAGATCATGGATTCATAAAATAACTTATAGCATTAGACATATTCTATATTATTCATGAAATGAAGATAATAATAGGAAGAGTTTTATTGAGTATAAGCTATTTATATAAATTTTTATTAAGATATAAATGAATTGATATCACCACCCATTAGTAACATATTTTAATGTGTAATTTTATTTTCATGAAATTTTTCTATACACATAAAATACATTATAATATATGGATACAATAGTTTATTTGATAAAATTTTCACCAATAGTAAATATAAATTATTTCCCAACACAAAAATAGATTATTTATCTATCATGAGATTGTGAAGAGAATATTATTTATAAGAGGACCGTGGGAGTATGTTTGAACAGAGTGAAGAGAAATATATAAAAAATAAAGGATTGGTCCTCCAAAAAAATAGTGAATATGAACTTATATTCTAAAATAGTTTTTGTGTGTCTTGGTAATGATTTAATGTAAAGATTTTAATTACTTACTAGAATGATATCTGTTGGTTTTGTTTAGCCCAACCCATTTGGATGATGTTAGGAAGAATGATAGCAGCTCATCCTGCTTCGTAGATTGCAACTCTTGTGGGGTGAGAACAATGACGAGGTTATTATGGATTGTTGTGGGAAATGTGTTTCATGTTTGAGACTATGTAGGTTCATAGACCCTAGTAAATATTATAATGGATGGTATAAAAAAAAACCAATTATACCAGAGCTAACCAGGTGACACCAACATGGCACTATATCATTACGTAATTTGGCATGGTCAATATATAAACTTTGACTTTGTAGAAAGTAGCATTTTTTCTTCCCAGAATTATTTTTATTTTCCACTGTAGTAGCACAGACTTTGTTTTTCACAGAAATGTTTAAATTTGGACTTATAGATAGCATTCCCTATAGGAAAGTATATTTACTATGAAGTTGGTGGCACATTGCATCAGATTGTTTATTAGATCATTCTATCTATGCTTTTGTCTGTGAGGGGAAACTCTGAAACCACACCGTAATTATGAACATAATTTTATTGAACTGATTATTTCACTCCCTTTAAATATGGATTATTCTAGGACCACATAATTCATTATGTTTGTGATCTTCATATTCTTCTTTTTTACTTTCCTTTTTCATCTACTAACCTATTTGTTTTTATGACTCCTGGTGCTTCCAAATCCATAGGTATTAGTGTTTGAGTAAAAATTCATATAATTTAATTATGGTTTTTAAGAAGGATATGTGAATATAGATTACTTTTTTAGAAGGATTCAGTTATTCTGGGATGTTTTTCAATGACTATCTTTACCATAATAAGATTCACTTTCCATTTCTTAGTAAAAAACGGATGAATATGATGCACAATAAGTGGAAGCTACTGGATCTATTTGTTTTAGGTGTTGTGTGAGTTACATATTTCAAAAACATTACATTCATAATCATAGTGTAGAATATAATGGGTGGGATAACGAAATTTCTCACAAATATGTATGAGAAGCCTTCATCGTTAGACAACGTTTACATGATTAGATGATTTTCCAACATTAAAATGTTTTAAGGGACGATTGATAGAGATCACATTAATGAATTCAACACCACCATAATTAAGTTGACAATGTTGTAAACTGATCTTAATGGTGAGGTATGTTCACTATTTTATCTATCTTTATTACCTAGCAGTTGGAAATGTATTGCAATAGTAATTAGTAGTTCTTTAGGGAATATCAAGAAAGTTATGAAGGATGTACTAGACCCAATCCTCAACAAGGATATTCAATGATGAGTATCAGGTAGATTTTATTATTATATTTTGAACATGTAAGTAATATAGAGATATAAATAGTGAGATTATATCCTTAGATGGTCAAAATTGAGAGGAAAAACTGGAGACATGGAAAAGGGGGCTAGTTTGACCTACTGGATTTGTTGGATGAAAAGAACTGTCAAGGAGTGAATTAAAAATATAAGGCCCCTAAAACCAATATATTAAACATAGTGGCTATGGAAATTGAGGATGTGTTATTTATGTCCAAGGATATCCATATATGGTCTTTGATTTTAGGCTTAGGTCATATTTTCATTCAATTTCAAAGAAGGTTTTAATTAAAAATTATGTGTCTAGATATTTTATAAAGGTATATTTTACTGATGATGAATCTTTGCAAATCATTAGTAAGGTAGTTTCACAAGTCAATTTCAATAGTGGATGTTTTTATGCTCTACAAAAATATATGTATGTCCCTGGTTTAAGAAAAAATATTATTTATGTTGGATGAATTAAAGATATAGGATTGTAAAATTTTCATTGGAGGTGCATGGAAGATCAAAAAAGAAGTTAGGTCCTAGATCCGGGAAAAATAATGATACCTAGTAAAATATGATAGAAAAATTCAACAACATGGTTTTTTAAAAGATTATGTTGAATATTCAAAACTATGGAACTATGGGCTAGGACACAAGAGTTAGAAGGGGATGAAGGTGGTAGAAAAAAATATTTCTACTAGAGATAAAGTTAGTGGTTGTTGGATTAAGTGAATATTGTATCATAGAAATGTAGAATAATTTGTCTTTATAAATGTAAATGAAAAACTAAAGGATCAAAATTTATACCTAGTGGACACTAATATTTGGGGGCCTTCAACAGTACATTCCCTTAGATTCTCACAAAATTATGTGGCCTTTATTGATGACACAACAAGGAAGGTATGGGCTTAATTCATTAAAATAAAATATGATGTTTTTATGGTGTATCAACTATGGAAGTGCATGGTGGAGAATAAGTTAGGAACTAAGATGAAATTATTGAGGTCTCGCAATTTTATAGAGTATGACAGTCATGATTTCTAATAGTTCTATTCTAATAATGTAATTAGATGGGAGATAAATATTCCAGGTATCTTATAATATAATAGTTTTGTCGATAGGATGAATAGAACATTTAATAAAAATTTCAAAATTATGATATTGTACACTGGGTTACCCAAAACCTAATGGGATGATGTAGTGAACATTATAGCATATCTCATCAATAGGATTCCATCTAAACCAATGGTTAATGTCTACCCATAGAGATCTCATTTTTTAAAGAGGTAATAGTCTCACATTTATGAGTCATTGGATTTTTTAATATGTACATATTTATTATAATAAAAGGGACAAGATTTATACTAATTCAAAAAAAAATTCTTTTATTAGATGTTCTTCTAAGGAGTTCATTTACCTCTTGTGGGATGATCTCAATAAGATGATCATCAGGATAAAGAACATGGTATTTAATGAATTTTTCATATACACGGATTTAAATATAGTTAAGGTTGATAATGGGAATAAATAATTAAGGTTCCCTGATAAATTAAATCTTGAAGGTTTTCCCAATCTTGTGATTCCAAAACTATTGGATATTACTCATCCAGTGTAGTTAAGGAGATCAACAAGTGTAAGAATTCATGTGCAGAGTTATTCACCAACATTACAATATTTTTTATTAAATGACAGTGGAGAACCTAAATGTTTTGGAGAGTAATTTTAGTCGAATGAATTTGGAAATTTTGAGTTATATATGAAGTAGGATATGTATTCACTACATTATAAAAACACTAGGAATTAGAAACCTCTTATAAGTGGAAAGAAATCATTGTTGAACAAGTGGGTATACATGGTCAAAGAAGAAAATGTTTTAATGAGGAGGTACAAAGAAAGGATGTTGGTGAACTATTTTCAATGAAACAAGTTAGTGTATTTCATTAATATGTTTTCAAATTTAGTGAAGCTTACCACCATCCAGGAGGTTCTCATCATTTTAGTCTTATAATACTTACATCTAAATTAGTTTCATGTCAAGACTACTTTCCATTATGGAGATATAGAAGAGGAAAACTATATGTTGCAACAAGATTGATATGTTGAGTCTAAGATAGAATGTGTTGTGTGAAAATTACATAAGATCTCGTATGGGTTAAAGCTTTCACCCAGGCGGTGGAAAAAATGTTTGATGAATTAGTTAATATAAAATGAATACAAACTATGTATCATAGATCAAAGTTTCTACATCAATCCTTCTAGTGATGAATATATAATAATAATTCTATATGTAGATGACATTTTTATTTCATGATCATGTATGAATATTATTAATGAGATTAATGTGAATTTGGATGAGGAGTTCTAAATGAATAATATTTGTGAATTTGGATGGATTTTTTGGTATGAAGATCAAGCGAGACTGTGTATTAGGAAAATTAATGTTAAATAGGCAGGATATGTTAGAATGTTTTTTAGAAAATTCAATATTATGGAAGCAAAGACAATTTCTATTCAACAATAAGGACATTAAAATTTATTAAAGGATAAATCACTGAAGATATAAGAAGTGGTTTAGTCCATGAAAAAGGTTTTGTATGATTAATTTAAAGGAATCCTATTGTATTATATGGTCAATAATCAACCTGACACTTCACATGTAGTGGGATCCATAAATAATTACATAAATAAGCCTAGCAATAAGGATTGGGATGAAATTAGGTGGATAATATGGTATCTCAATAAAATTAGGGACGTCTCACTATGTTTTGGAAATTTAAAGTCATTGTATGTATATTTGGATGTCGGCCTTAGATATTATATTGATGTAAGGAGGAGTACCATGTTTTATGTATTTACCTCCAGAAGAACTAAAGAAATTTAGATATTGCAATTAAATAAGGTTTTGACTTTATCTACCATAGAGGAACAATAAATTATAGTAACAGAATCTCTAAAGGGGATAGTTTGTGTACAGAATATCTAGGATTTTCTATGTAGAAAGAGGGAGGAAAATGTATTTCACTATGATAGTAAGAGTCCTATATGTCTTAAAAATATTCCATTAATTGATGCCCAGATGAATAATACCCAGTTGAAGTACCATTTTAGTAGTTCATTGATATAGTATTCGTTTCAGACACTATAGAAGATTCTTGGAACCAATAATCTAGTATACATCGGGGGAAAACCATATGGTAATATAGAATTTGAGGCAATATTGTGCCTCTGTTGGTCTCTACTGATGAATGGAGGATGATACAATGAACATGTGAGAAGACTATAGGAACAAAAAATTAAAAATGTCTTGTATTTCAAGAACCATCATATTGAAATTGAAGTTCTTAATGGAAATCTTTTACTGGTGAGTGGAGAATAGGAGGTGGTAAAACTAAGTAATTTTTCAAATTCAATTTCATCAAAGAATATTAGTTTAGCATATCATGCTCTAAGTGGAGGGTTTTTTTATTTTTGTATCCCAGTATTTTTAGATTATATTGGTAAAAATTCTACAAGCCCATATTTCACACCAGACCACAACTCTCACTGGGTGAGATCTACTGTGAGCTCATTAGGTTTTGTAGGAGACATCATAATCTTTAACTAGGGGTCTGGGCAGCGGAGGCTGCCTATCAAAATATTGGGCAATTTTATATACCATGCCTAATAGTAAAAGAGCTGACCAGGAAACACTGATATGGAACAATAGTATTATGGACTATGGTGTGGTTACTATAATAACATGGACATTGGATACATCTATACTATGGCACCATGTACTTTATTCCACTATCCATTATATTTTATTTAGATTGGGTGGCCACGGTACTATAGTAGTGTATACTTTCATCAACCATTTACTGTAGCACAATGGAATTACTATTCAATTAGTGGGAAAATGCTTCATATTATTTATTAGATCATTTGATATAGGGTTTAGTGTGTTCTGAGAAACTCTAAAACCTCCTTATAATTATGCTTTTAATTTTAGTATAGTGATTATTCCTCTATATAGACATCATGATTTTTTTGAGTCCACATAAATAGTTGTGTCCATGTTCATCATAGTCAACTTATTTTTGGAGTCTTTTCTTCATCTATAAACCTATTTTTATTGCGACCCCTAGAGTCTCCAAAAAAATCTTAGTTAAAAAAATTATCAGACCAATTCTAAAAAATCTATTTATGATGAACATAAATAGTGTTCTAAGTATACAAATAATGTTATTAAAATCATAAACATTTTTGTAGTTATGTAAATGGGATTGAATAGTAGTTCAATAAATTGAAAATTCGGAATATTATTCTTAAGTTCCACCAGGATTCAAACTATATTACTTTATTGTTTTTACTCACATGAAAATTTTAGTGGGAGGGTTTTACAAGGTGATCATAGAGTGATGTCATGGAAATTATTTAAATATGTATTGGTTTTAACCAAATATTAAAGAGGAGAAAACATACAGTTAGTCAAATAATATATACTATATTTCATTATGAGACAAGATCGTATATATGATTTTGTTAATTTTAATAAAATTGTTTATGAAAATAAAAAGTGTCATGTTACAGAAAAGGGTTATCAAAACATTACTATTATTTTATAATTATCACGTATATGTATATAAATATATATCATGAAGTTAATTTATAATTTCCCTCCAAAAAATTTACATTGAGTAATCCCTTACTGATGTTAATCATGGATTTTGACAGGATGTAATAAAATGTTATTATTAATTTGTGTAGTGTTTTTTATAAAGACATATAATGTGATCGTGAGTTTTAATATGGGTTGTGTGCAATGGATCCCCACCCGCCACATTTATATAGAACATGGAGTGTCAAAAAATATTATTTTGTGATATTAGCGGTGTACAATATATATATTTTTTCCATGTAGCTGAGGTCGGGGAGATAACAAGCATTAGAACCATTAGTCTTTGTTACCTTCATTATAGAATCCTTGAGACTTAGAAAAACTGGGCATGGTTGGGTATATTATAAATCAAGTCATTGTTTGGATCTTAATCAAGATAATATTCTTCCCATAATATGAGGATTATGATATTTGGTCGCTCAATTCAGATAGAAATCATTGGGGTTTTGAAACACCTAGATTCCATATATAGTGTAATTTTTTATTCGAGTGTTGGGAATATTATTTCTCCCATGTTATTTGGAAATATTTTTTCATTCAAAAACCTCTCTTTACATCCTAAAAATGATTTCTATTCTTTTAAAATAACTAAAATTTAGAATATTATAAGTTATAAAAGATAGGAATCAACCTAAAAATATTTTATACAATCATAATGTAACATTACAGTACGACTAAAAGAAATATTGTATAAAATTAAATGGATTGTTACCTAACATGGATGATAACATCAATTAAAACTGAATAAATAAAAATTATAAAATATATAAAATTAATAATATCTTTAAAACTTGGATATCCTATTAATCATTATGTCAAATGAGGATCAACATTGGTAGAAATAATACTATAATGAGAAATTATATTGTAACATCCCATAAATTTGAGTACATTCCTATTAAATTAATGATAAATAAAATAATTTTTTAATAATTTAAAACCAAATATTAAATGATTAAATAATCTATTTTATAAAATTATATGATTATTTCTTCATGAAATATATAGAATTTTTTGAAAGATAATTTAATGTAAATTTATACTATTCTTTAAATGAATTTATTTATACATTATGATGGTATTTTTAGAATTAATGGCTAATTATGTTAATGAGTACTTTTAATGTTATTCAAAAAAATTATAGTTAATTTTAACATAGGTAGTTATTAAACTATTTAGAAGAATATTGAATTTTAAACTATTATTAATTTATAAAATGTTACTAATAAAATGAAACATAACTAAAGTTTAGATGATTATGAGCATGTTTTTTTTCCAAAATGATCAGGGTATAACATTATTAATATTAATTAACATATTATTATTAAAACATATAATATTTGTAAATTTTAATTGCTAATTTTCATAGAAAAAAATAAATTTTATAGAATTTTAGTTTCAATATCTGATAATAGTTATTAATATCAATATATTTATTTTGAGATATTATAAAACAATAATTTTTATTAAAACATTTGTAGTTAATATTTTATATTGAAACATAAATGCACAATTATTGTTTGTAGAATGGAATCAATTGAATAGTAATTTTATAAGAGTAAGTGATGTTGAAATTGAATCAAATAAAAAATGATGTAATATGTTGATACATATTAATTTTAAACATATTTATCTTAATTATTAAAAAAATTACATCCATGAAAGGTTGCAAGACAAATCCTTTAAGCTACTGTTGGGAGAATTTTCAACCAATAGGGAGTTACATCTAAGACCACCATGCTTAGTTGTAGTATGGATTCACATAGATGAATCATATATAGCACCTCAAGGAGAGGCTGGACCATAAGCTAGGTAAAAAGCATGCATGGGCTCATGTATAATTCCTAACGGGGTTGCACCCCATTAGACACTTCAGGCCACCTAAACACCCAGTTTGGATTCTAAGGGAGTGGATAATTATATTTTCTTTCATTGTGGTATTTGTTATATGGGTATTTTTCATGCATTTAAAAATATCCTCTTAAGTCATGTATGTCTGATCGAACTCTTTGTAGACGTTTAATAACATTTGACCTTCGTTTCCCACATAAAGTACCTATACATCACTATTCATCCCTTCTCATAATAGCTAATACCCCCATCAGGATGAGTATACCCGAAATATGACATTACATTTAACACCTCTATGGAGAACCATTAGTTGATAGACCATTGTTGAAGGGTTAGTGATCATCACCCACTATTATTCCAAGAATCACAAAGCTTATATTTGTGAAATCTGAACCTTGATATATATATATATCAGCTTATAGTGGGAAGGTCCAATGATGTTATAAGAAGAATTTTCCTATACATAATTTTCCATCTCTCTAACCTTGGACCGAGCACCCTACTCAAGAAGATCAAAGTCCACTATTATCCATTTGGTTCGAACATCCAAAACAGGCCACAACCTCATTTTGATTTCAGAAAATAGGTTAGGGGAATCCTTTTAAAATACAAAATATTATATATATGTATTTCAAATTACAATTTCATATTAATAAATAATAATATATATATATATAAAATTTTCAAAATATTCACGTTTATATTTTTATATTTAAATTAAAGATAAGGAATACATCAAAACATTATATTTCAAAACCCCTTGTTATGTAAGTGGTCATATATATGTATATACTATTTTAAAATTATAATTTTATCAATTTTACCTAAATGTAATTACAGGATCTTCTATAATTTTATGTATGTATAATCTCATAAAATATATTTGATTTCACTTAAAACACCTTTATATTTTATGCGACGAAGAAATTATTTTCAATGTTTTAAGAGTTTTATTATTTTCATAAGTGTGTGTGTATATACATAATTAAATATCTCTTCATAATATAAAATGCGTAATATTTCATGCCTAAAAATTTACCATAATTCAATGTTACCATCTTACTAAATTTTATATTTTCAATTTTGGAAATAAGGAAATGTTTTATTTGAAAATGTTATTTTTTATAATTTTATTTGAAGAATATAATTTTGTTTTCAAAAATTATAAGTTAATTTTATAATTTATTTATTCTTTGGTTTATTTTATGGAAGTAAAATTTTTTATTTTTTTTAGGGTGTTATTTAATGTGAATATAGATTTTAAATTTACTATTATTTCTAGCGAAGGATTCATAGATTCGCTCCACTATTTTATGTATAAAATATTATTGTCTAATATGAAATATGTAATCAAGTAAATGTGTAACTAATATACTTATTTAAGGATGAAATTTTGATTTCATAAAGCTTTTCATTTTTGTGTTCTATTTCAATAAAATGAATTTTAAGAGTTTTTGAATGGAAATTTAAAGACATTTATGCTAATCAATCATTTATTAACATCCCACACATGTATGAAAATTCTAACTATCATGAGATTTGGTTTCTCCAAATCTAGAAGATGTTTCTCTATGAAAGAACATATATATATGCATAAATATATTTTCATAAATTTTTTAACTTTATTTTTTATATTTCTATGTTTTTAAAGAGGTAAATCTAGTGAATATATATATATATATATATAAAGTGAAGATAAAAATGTTTTATAATATTTTGAACTTGGAGTTTATAGTCTTTATAGGTAATTGGATAATGAACGCATCCACCAGGAAGTGGGTTTCCCCAGACAACTTTCAGTTTATCAAGGGTTCCCATGGTTTTTTTCTCAAAACATATCTACTATTTTATGATAAAATCATAGGATTAATTTATTAAGAAATTTTTTAGAAATGAGTAAGTTTTTTTATAAGAATTAAATCATTTTAAATGAATATATAATTTAAAAAATGTTATAATATATTTAAAGAATAATTATTTAAAAAATTACTATAATATTTTCATGGTGTTTGAATTTTCAGAGGCAATTTAGAAATCAAGTATTCAAAATATTTTTAAAAGAAATTATAAATACATTATATTTTGAAAGGTATTTTCAAAATAAGTATTTCAAAATTATAAGTATTTTCAACGGATTTTTAATTTTTTTTTCAAAATTCTATTTTCAAAACACTATTGATATATTTTTAATATATATATATATATATCAAATATCTATTTTCATATACATTATTTTTAAAAAATGTTCAAAAAATTTTAAATGTTTTTAAAAATGATTTTTCAAAATATAAATTCAAAATGGGTTTTCACTAGTTTATTAAAAACCTCTTACTGTGAAATTATGATCACCCTATTTTTTATAAATTTTTTTCTTGATCATTTTGAATTTTAAATGATATCATATTTGATAAGGAGCTACCATGAGAAAAGTGAAATTGTTTCCATTTTATTTATTAATTACACTCTAATAATATGTAACGGTAGTCCATATCCTCTAAATCATAGACTATAAAATATCCTCAAATGTAAAATGGAGTTTATATTTTATGAAACATTTTTTAATAAAATATACATCATAATTTTGAATTGAATATGGATGTGTGGGTCTTATGGCATAACAAATAGCATAAAAGGAGAAAATATGTTGTGATATCTAAAATTAATATATTGGGAATGACATGCATGATTTTTTAGAAAGGAATCCAAAGAATTCATAGTGAGTAATTTGAATTATAAATATTTTATAAACAAAAATATGGATATTGAAAATATTCTCATCAGATAAACTTGTATTGAATAGGTATACCACAGTAGTTTATTCATGGTAATAAATATGAAGTAATATGATTCATAAATAGTAAACAACGAAATATAAAATACATTCTTAGAAATTTTTATTTGTAAAAATATTGTAAATTAAAAATAAATATTAATTATATATAAAATAATGTTTTTATTAAATTAAAATAATTCTTTACATATTAATGGATTTAAAAAATTATTTTTTTATAATAAAATTAAATAATATCTATTGGTATTTAGTGAATTTATTTATTATAAAAAGCGATATTTTTAATGAACTGAAGTATTAAATTTTTTAATTAAGATTTACTAAAGAATTATTTTATTCAAAAGTTATGATAATATATATTCGAAACTGAATGAAAATATTTTCAATAGTATAACTATGCATGTAATAACTATTAATCAATTGTGTAATTAAATGTGACATTTTTTCCTAAACTGTTTTATGCCTTATGAAATCTTATGTTAAAATTAATTTTTTCAACTCTAAAAATTTGATCTAATAAAAATATTTTCATATTTCAAAAAGGTATATAAAAATGTATAATTATGTTTATTATTATTTTTTAAAATAATTTATCAATATAAATAACAGATACCACAGTAAAACGAGTATTTTTTATAAAATTTTACTTTTCAAATTATTTTATATTTATGTTATATTAAATTAAAATTTTCACTTAGAAAATATAATGAAATATAACAGTTCAATGAATAAAAAATATATTAATGATAATTTAATTATAAATGAGTATGAAATAATAATAAGAAGAATTAATATTTTAAAAAAATCTAAAAAAATAATTTTCCCTAAAAATTATGTTTTCAATGAAACAAATATTTTATCATAAATAGAAATTAATTTAGTTTAAACATTGTAAATATTTTGGATCATTGCATAAATTTTTCAAAAAATATTCATTTAATATTTTTAGTAAAAAATTTCTATAGAAAAATTTTAATCAAGGCTAATAATTGTAAATTAGGGTAAATTAAATTGTCTTGAATTCTTATAAATTAAAATAATCATAAACCATATAGAAGAAATTTATATTTTTTTTATTACATACACACATGTCTCAATATCATTCCCTCACATAAATCAGCTAACTCCCATGTGATTTCTTCTTTACCCCTCACATGGATTTAGATTCCACTCAAGCAGCACTATTGTTCACCTATAAATGGAGATCGTATACACCCTAATAAAAGCAATATATCCCTTAAAATATACCTTTAACCTCTACCCATTTTACACCCCTGCACCCTTATTCTATATTTAATGAACTATGTTATAATAAAGTGTCCCATTTTCTCATTTTTCATGATATATTTCTAGGGAATATTCTGGCCCTCAATTTGAGTACTATCCACTCACTAACCTTATATTCTCTATCAATATCATCCAAAAACTGTTTGAAAATTAATATTATAAATAAATTATTATAATTATAATTAATAATTTTTATTAATTTAATGGAACAACACATACCTATCATCCTCCCATCCAATGGAAATTTAAAACATTACACGTATTATGTTCGGATTTCCACCACTATGAGGGAAATATTCAATATTACATCACTCCCATATATATATATGGATCTAAGAATTTATTTATTCCTTCAAAATTATATTTTTACATGGTTATTATTTTTTAAATTTTTATATTAATACATCAAATACTTATTAATTTATAACCTTTTGTTTTTAAAAATTACAGAAGCAAGTTCATCACAAATTTCATCTTCATTAATCATAACTAAAACTCTCATGAACATAAATTTAAAAATTAAAAATAATTATGAAACATGTATTATTGTAAAGTAAATAATCTTTTAATTTTTACGTTGGTATCAAATTATGGGGATTATCATCAACATTACACGTTGTGTGTAAAATAATCATGGTCACTAATATGTGATGATGAAAATAAAAAATAACTTATTAATACATGAATAATTAATTACTATAATAAAATTATATAAATGATAATATATTTGAATAAGTTTATAAAATAAGTTGTTAATTTGGATATATTTATTATACAATATTTTAATAATATTTCATGAAATAAGAGTATAATTAAGTGTTTTATTACCAAAATTTTTATTCATTGAGATATGATCATTATTTTAAAAAACCTTTATATTAGTTACACTATAACTTATTAATGAATTATATTATACATAATATTATTTTTATATAGAATTAAATTTCATTATCATGAAATCAGTTTTGAATAATTGTGGCATGAATTAATTTTCATTGATGAAATTTGTTCTTAATAATAATGAAATATTGTTATGGATAATCCTTAACTTCTTTATTTTTTATTTATTACACTTCCCCATATTAATTATATAATTAAAATTTTTCAATAAATATTTTAAAACCCAATTATTTATTATCCCATGTGGCCATCTTATTTATCATTACCACTATAGAAAATATTATTTTGTTATCCATTTTATGATGTGGGTTTGAATAAAGACATTTTAAAATGTTAAAAAATATTTTCCTGTTATGATCATATCTGTTATCTACCATATTACATTTTTTCTATAAAATACTTATGTATTTGTTAAGGATACCTTATTTTGACTTCTTAAAAAATGGGTTTTCAAATTTCTTGTTACCTTCATGAAATTGATTATTGATAGTGTCTTCGAACATCATCTCTTTTATAATATATTAGGAAATGTTATATAAAAAAACCTTTTACCATTTCACTACCATTTACCTATTTAAATAAAATAATATCTATATAATTTTTAGTTATTTTTCATGTGTGCCATCTAAATTAAGTTAAAAATACTCATTTTCTGTGATTTGAATTTTGGTATCAATCGATCTAAATATTCTTATCATTTTATGAGATACTATTTTTAAAAGTGAATTGAGTCTAATTTCAATTCCAAATTGTTTTTATGATATGAAGTATGAATTATTTCATGTGGTCCACATGTGTATTAATTATCATTATTTGATGGTTTGGTTTTATATAACTCTCTAATTCATTGTGTATTTATTTTAACACATGATATAATAATAGGATATGACTAATAATGCATGATCCACTATAGAGAACAAATTATGATGAATTTTCCATTATGGGAAATAGGTTTCTATGGCTAATCTTCTATGGGAAATAAGATTTGATTTATAATATACTAATGGAAATAGAAAGTTATTCTTAATACACTATGTTATGATTTAAATTTGTGTCTCATGCTACATTAATATGTAATATCGCAATGATATGATCCTTAACTTATGATTATTTCAACATGTCTCTATATTATTATACCATATAAGTAGTTGGGGTTTGGCTTAGTGGTAAGCACCCCATAATTCTACATGGAAAATGGGGGTTCAAACCCCATTGGGAGCAGGGTACTGTAGCAGCACTGTAGCGCTACTGTAGCAGCCGAGATACTGTTGCAACGGAGGCACTGTAGCGGCAGTAGGGGCACTATAGCGGCGGCAGGTACTGTAGCAGAACGGGTACTGTAGCAGTACTATTCACAGAATGGGCTTTGGGACAAAAAATTGGGCCTACGGGCTATGTAATGGGCTAAATGCCCATTGGGCCTTCGGGCTATGTAAGGGGTCTCCCTCTACCCAGTTAAAGAGGTCTTTGCTTTGTTTCAATAATAAAAATGAGGCTTCGGCCCCATCCTTTAAAAAAAATTATACCATATAATATCTTTGGAAATTTGGGTTTATAATTTAATCTATCATGTTTATAGAGATAAGTTATTACACGTTTACCTCAAATAATATATTTCTATCATTCTCATGTTCTCTATTAGGATTTACATCTAACCCAATTATTACATGTTGAAATTTTCCCTATGCTTAGGGTTTGAGCTCACCCATTCATATATATTTTGTTACCTAGGTTTTGAATATGATTACAATATTTGAAATGACAATAAGAAGGTTTTGTATGGTGACAATTATTGAAAAAATTTCAAAATTATTTGATCTAAAATTATTATATAACTGATCTACTTATATATTAATCCATTGGGATTTGGGAGTGTGAGATTATTATGATATAAAATATTCAAAATATTAAAAAATTAATTATATGCATGTTTATCTTGGTTCATCTCAATTGGTATAAAATATATTATAGAGAGAATTTGTTTTTTAACACTTGGATATGGTGTGTGAGTTTGGGGAATCTCAAATATGATGTGATAATCTATAAAGGTATGTAATATGTGAGGTTTCCATTGAAATTTTAAATATATACTTGTATAATTGATATCATTTGAGAAGTTACAAGATATTGGCATACTATATCTATCATGGTTAGTCCATGTTTTTGACTACGAGATTATATAATTTTTCATACATGACTGTGTTTTAGCTATTTGACATATGCAGAGACATAAAAGTTTTTAATAGAGATCACACCATAACCCTTTTTAGCATGATTTACATCGACACATTTCAGAAAGACAAACTTTTATTATATTTAAAAACTAAAAAATTCAAAAATATTTAACACTAAAAAGACATGTGCATCACACTTTTTGGTCTTGTAAATGAGGATTTAGTTTTCAAAATGTTGATAACTACCAAAAATTATTTCTGAGGATATCTAGAAGATATTATTGGTGGATTTGCACAAGCTTTTTTTAAATAATAAGACATCATTAAAATCATTGATATATTTTACTAAACGAGTTTTTAAAATATCCAAAAAGATTTTTGGATATGGTTTACTGAGTTATTCTGTATGATGAGACATAATGTGAAATAACCGAAAGTCTATGTGGATTTATAGGAAGTGGGAAATTAATAGAATTTTATGATAAAAATCCACCATTCCATGGTGGTTTGGACCAAATAGATGTCTAACTCATGATATAAAAAATATTTTGAGTTTCACAACACTATATTGAGGTTCATATTCATGGATTTTTTGGGCCATTAGATTGTGATCTAGTTCCATATATATTATATTTCAATAAATATCATTTTTATAAAGTCATCATGTGATAATATATGTTTGGTATTTAAAAGTCTCGCATGTATTTTGTGTTTGTTAAATGATAAATAATGGTATTGATAAATTATTTTAAGATGTGGAACATTATGTCGGTTTATGGAATTATCAAATAATACAGGTGATCAATTTTTGGGTTTTTTGTTCCTATTTAAATTAGTTCAATCCTCATGTTTTTGGGGAATTTAAATTTTTTAAGACTCCTAAAAAAATTTCACTGACTTAGAAAATTAGTGAGATCACTTAACTCTGTATTATTTATACATAAGTATCTATCATTCTATGAATAGATAGAGATACATCCCAATTATTGAGATATTTGTACCATCCATGGATACCTCTAGAGGATCTAGACTTTGAAATACATCTATGTGAACCCAATAAAAACATCAAAAAATATTCAATAGACAAAATGAACTAATGTATGTTACATTTTTATTAATAATAATTTATGTTCATTGTAAATATATTGATATATTGTGTGTAAAATCATGTTTTATAGTGTTATTTGGATGGGTTGTAGGTGTAAGATATCCTTGAAAAATACAATCATCTAGCTGTCATTGACTATGTTGTCTTGCATAAAACCTTATTGATTCCATAAATTTATTATAAGTTATATTCTAATATTTATTATCCACTATGGGATGATTTTATATTGTTTGGATATAGGTTATCCTTTTGCATTGATTATTAAAGATGAGTTTATTACTTAGTTTTACATTATGGAAAATGGGTGTTTGTGAATGAGGATTAACCTAGAATTGTACCATAGAGGCATGGATGTATTTCCAATAATAGAATTAATTATTTAGTATTATTTATTGTAAAATATAAATTTTAAAATGATTTTTTGATGAACCTAATGGTTGAGACTAATATAGATCGTAATTTACCATATTATAGCCTTTTTTATATTGTGCACTTCATCAAGACACTTTTGATATGAGATCACTATAGGTTAGGGATTCTTTTCCCCATTTTTATTTTTTTATTGGACTCATATATAGATTATTTAGGGAAATGATCATTCAAGACCAATGTTTTTTTCTTATTATTCATCATTTTATGGTTCATGGATCGATTCTACCTTATATATAATACTGAAATGTTATTGTCAAAATTCCAAAGGGGTGAGACCTTTTTGATATGGGATACCTCTATCATTAGTCTAATTTCACTAATCCATGGTCAATATTACCATAGGATAATACCTCATGGATGAAGGCCAATTCTACAATTTTTCAATTTTCTTGATGATGTGATCGATATATAATTGGGTTGAGAAACATATAGAAACGAGGATTTATTCTATTCTCCATTCACTAGTTATAGATGGGAATGAGACTTCATAGGAATTAGTTCAATTTAGATATAATATAGTTACCCAAATGTCTTTTTATTTTCCTAATCATGGTTTAAGATATTCAAGTAGGTGAGACTGTACTAGTAGTAATCATTTTCCTCCTTATCTTGATATTGATATTTCAATGGTTGTAATTCCCATGTGGTAAGAATATATAGATATAGTAACAATAAATTAAGACACCTAGGAACATTGGTATAGGAGCAGACACAAACATGGCCTGAAAGTTATCTCAGATCCCTATGTGTTGGAAACTACCACCTATAATCTAGAAAGATAAATGTGGGAATGGTTTTTATATATAAAAAGTGGAAGAAGGATACCATACAGTATGCTCAAAATAAAATTCCTCTGGGGATAATTTACCAAAATACAACCATGTGTGTAATCCCAAAGTAAAAAAAAGTACCATAAATAAAACAACTGACCAACCCATGTTCCCAACAAATATAGTACTCCACTCCTAAAATTTCAATAATAACTATTGTATCCGAGTGAAGCACTCATCATGATTGAATCCGAAAGAAGGAAATCCACAATCTCCTAAAGTAAGGGGTTGGATATGAGCTAAAAGCCATGTAGGGTCTCTACAAGGGTTCCATTTATGATTCCAATATTTGATAAACCAAATCTTATTTTCAATTTATAATAATAAATTTCTGGATGTACAATAACATTTTAAAAAAACATTCCTTTTATTTAAATTGATGGGAATATTTTAAACAGTGTCTTAAAAATCATTTTATATAAAACAATTTATATAATTTAAAAGGCATGTGTAAATAAATTTTATAGAAAATGGAATATATATCAAAAAATAAAAAATGATAAATATGATCATAATTTAAGTGGTATGATGGTTTCAGGTTATGGGATCCTCACACACTCATATAGTGTTAACAAAAATGTGCACACAAGTCCCTCCTACACTGGCCAAAGAGGACTAACCAATATCCAAATGGGGATAATATCATCCATTAGGTTTAGATTAGATCTCAAAATTTTTTATCCAATGATAGGGAAATCCCAACCTAGAGTAATTATCCCAAACAAATCACTAACTACCTAGGGCTTTATGTGATCAAACAACATTCATTAATCATCAAATTATTTCAAAGATGTTCAAAATAAAATTTCCAGTTTTTCAATTTCAATATACCTTTTTCTCTATAAAAGTCATTGATTTTTAAATCAATTAATTCCTTTTTTCAAGTTAAAACCCAAAAAGATTTCTTCTAATATAAATTTAATTCAATTTTATCAAAATAAATTTCTCAAATAAATTTCACAAATTCCACCAATTTTCATCAGTTCTATGTCACACCACAATTCAATGGAATTTGCTGTGTTCCCCAAAATCTATACCATTTAAAATTAAATTCAATTTAACATCAATTTTTTCACATAAAATTAATATAATGTAAAACAATCAATAAATTCATGGATAAATTAATTGGTTAACTCATACAGAACCACCTACCTTAACAAAGAGATCACAGGATCCTAGAACACAACACCCACAATGTAAAACTCCAAAAAAATTTCAAAAATAGAGATCAATGAATAAATCATATATTCAATATCTAAAAAATTAATTTTAGATCTCTTAATAATAGTAAGATCTAACAAACCATAAGGAGCAGAGAAGAAGAGAGAGGGAGAAAAGAAATGGGGAAATAACTATTACCAAAAAGATATCGAACAATGATTTTATAGCTTTGATTGGCATTGGAAAGTGTCTGGAGGACCCAGAATTGCCTCTAGAAACCCTCAGAGTGAGAAGAAACTGATTTTGGGTTGAATTGGATTATCAAACACTTAAATCATAGGTTCTTCAATAATAAAATAAATTTTTAGAATAAAAAATTTATGTGTGTCGGGTTTCCCGAAGGGGGCCACATGGTTACCCAAACCATGTTTCCAGACTGTTCACCCCTATAATTGGGGTTAAAGATTATCATATAATGGTCAATTATATTTAAAATTGTGAAAATCTAAAATACTTGGGATTTCATAGTTTTTATTGGGTGTGATCATGTTTTCAGAAATCCATGCACAACACCAAAACATCAAGAAGTTTGCAAATAAATTTCCCAAAACACCACTAATCAAGTCCCAACCAAAGAATTATTAAATTAATGGATGAAGAGTACCTAAAAAAAGTAAGAGGATGTTACAAACACCCCAACATAGAGACGTTTTTCCCCAATATTCATTTCAAAAGGTCTCTTTGTATAAATGATGAGGTCGCTACCCTATCATCATTGACTCTATCTCGTATGTATCATGAGTATCAGAACCATGGTTATATAAAACTAACTCCAATGTTATCATACTCTAATTAAGAACCTTGGTTTCAAAATAAAAATTCATCCCTGGATGTTATGTCACAGATAAACCAGGCTTAATTTTATGATCATTCTAGTTAAGGACATGAGATGGATCAGAATGATAATTCAGTAGCTGCACTTCATGGAACATGTTATGCATTGAAATAAAATATCTACGAAGTGATAAATGTTAAGAAAATTTCCCCCACATTCTCAAAAACCTCAAAAGATCCATCAAAATGAGGAGAAATATTACCTTTCACAAAACATCCAATGTTTGGAGATTACGATCATAAAAATAAATATACCATTATTGTTCCACAAGAAGTATCTGATGAATTAAGTAAATCTTTATTATCATCTCTTGAACCAAGATTGGTCTAACCATGTAACTTTCCCCAATATCTGATAAACATGACATAGATTTACAAGGTTTTCTATACCAGGCCATAAATGGATCCATCATGATTGTGGGATGCTATCTATTGTTATCCAAAAACACAACAGGCCCTAAATTATAATCCCATTCCCCATCAAAATAAATTACACAACAAAAGATCATATCCTCTAGAAACAATATCATCCTCTCCCTCTATCCATTCGAATGCAGATGGTATGCTGTACTCAAAAAAATCTAACATACCAGTTAATCTTAAAAACCTCTCCCAAAGAACAAATAAAACATGGGTCTCTCTTAGAGACTGTAGTAAATAGAAATCCGTGAAAAAAATTATCTCTCTCACATAGTGATTTTCCAACTCTTCATCTTTGGTTGTATCATGAATGAGTAATAAGTGACCAGATTTAGTCAGCCAATTGATGTCAACCAATATCACATTATTCTTTCTCTGGGAGCATTGAAACCCAAAAAAGTCCATAGAGATCTCATCCCACGTCAATGATTTCACTTTAAGTGCGTGAATAAAATCTGAAGATCATTGGTTCTCGTATTTTACCTTCATACATGTATGAAAATGAAAAAAAAATAAACAATGATTTTTCCCATAACTATTCCCCAGAATTACTTTCATATGTCATAGAACATCACCGGGGTTCCTACGTACACAGTCCATAGGGAATTACAAAAATATCTACTATCTAATTTTCTCACAAGAAAAGGTACAACATACCTATTATGGAAAAATACATTTCCTTCCAAGGATAATAGACACTCAAAAATTATCTCCCCAAAATATAGAGAGTCTATAATGATGTAGAATACAACATCAATATATTGTTCCAAATGAATCCTTTTGAGATGAGTATTGTTCAACTACACACTATATAACGAAACCTAGATCCTAGATTCTATTACTCTTATATGCAACTAAAAAAATGATCCTTCACCTTATACTCTTCTAATGATTCTTTCATATCATGTTTTTGATGTTTCATGCTCCATGCATCTATAAGGTCACATTCATTCCATGGGGTGTAGGAAATTTCAAAATCATAGATCTACAACTAATCCACACAATTCTGCTAGAATGTATTCAAATATTTTTGTGATATTACATAACATAATATTTTATGTTCAGAAAACACGTTAAAAATTTCTATGAGATTGTAATTCCACCAACTGTTAAGCACATGCATTATTGTTAAATATCCTAGGACATGGGTCAGAAAAAAATAAAAAATTTATAATAATAAACTAATAACTATTGATATTTATTTTTCTAGTGGGACATTATTAGATAATGAATCGAAATTTTCATGGTTCTCATGATGATCATGGTACTCCGCCTTTGCCCCATTCCCACAGGGTTTCTCTTGTTTTGTTGCTTATTCCTGGTGATCTCGACACTCCTTCCACTTCCCCTTCCCCTTTGGGTCCCGCATTACTCACTTCTCTTATATTCATCTACAATTCCATGTATTGTTCTCTCCAAATTTTTCATTTATCACCCCTTGATGTTCCTAGGTTCATTTTCTTTTTCATGTCTTGATTTCCCCATTCCTCATACTTGAATTGTGTCACTCGCATGTGTGGGTACCATTCTAGTATCATGATATCTATTTATGTCTACCCCATTTAATTGGAAATCTATATATAGGTATGGGTTATGGTGCTTTAGGTTGTTTATATCGGTGTTGGTGGTGGCGTCTGGTGCACTTCCCCTCCACTTCCCTTTTTGGCCAACTCACCATGCTCGACCCCATTTTAGTCAGGCTCGATGTGGGTTTGGGGGAAACATGGGATTATGTTGCAGGGGGACTGGTGTTGGACACATTTATTTACTCCCATGGTGTTTTTTTCTTCATTTATCTTGTGAGTTTGATTCCCTTTATATGGATTTTATTCATGAGGATCTTCCTCATTTTCCTTTTGGTTTTTTTATTTAACTTATAAGGGGTTGTCGAATTAAGGGATAACTATATGTGAAGGCATGGAATCTACTGAGGACTTTATCCACCAACTATGCTTTGACATCCTGGTTCATCACCCATTTAAAAGGTGGTCATGTGTGGTGGTCTCTAAGGGGGTTTTAGGATGTGTTGTTAAGAGGCTGATGGTTTTCAGGAGGCATGTAGATCATGGTTTCTCCCCCTTTGGGACCTCATAGGTGATTCTTCTTACATATTTATGTTTTTAGATATTTTTTCATGTGACTGTGGTGTTTTTTGATGTTATTTTGTCTCAATTTTTTGTATGTGATGACTTCTATGTTTGTTCGGAGAAGGGTTTGGGTATGGTGAGAGGGGTTTTCATCTCTATGGATGGTGGTGATGAAGACAATATTTGGATTGGACAACAATGGTGATATGATAATTAAAGTGATGTGTTTATGGTGAAGATGATGTGGATTACATAGTGGAATCAAATTATCATAACATGATTAAGGTTTTCATGGGAAGCTTGAGTGATCTCCATGGGTTTCCATTGATACCACATTACAGATACGATTGCACCAACTTTTTATTTTGTTTTGTTCTTTGATTTTTTTTGTTTTTGTTTTTGACTTGAATTTGTGATCTTTTATCCAATATAATTTGGACATTGATGTTTCACACTATAACTAATAAAGTGGTTTTATGAAAATAATTAAAAACAATTAATCTAATTGGTTATGGGTTATATAATTCCTCTCATGCGGAATTAGATTTTGGGATTTATAGGTAAAAATTTCATCATTCTACATTATAATGTCACCCAACCTTGCATAAGAAAAAATCCAAACCTGAACATAATGCATCACATAGGATAACATAACCCTCTTTAACCTCTAAAAGAGTCATCACCATCATAATAGTCAAATGGATTTTCAGATCAACAATAGATCTATAACATTTATCATCCAAAAAACACTAATCCCTTATGAGATAGAGGATTCATTAGAGAATTTGGCATTGGGTAATCTTTTATGAACCGATGATAATACACATCCAAACTCTAGATTCTCTAAATATTAAAAAAAATCATGGGTGTTCCCATGTCATAACAAATTTCACTTTCTTAGTGTCAACATAGTTACCTTGTTATTACACTACATGTCCAAATAACATCATTAATTTAATCCAAACATTACATTTTTATAGCTTGGAATAATTTTAGTGATTTATAAACAATTCTATATTTTCTCTTCGATGACTCCCATGGTCACCCATGGACATTTTGTAAACAAGGATGTCATCCAAATAGTATTCCATGAAGGTATAAATATTTTCATAGAAAATCATGTTAATTAAGCGTATAAAGAATAAATGTGTATTGGTTATGTCAAATGGAATGACATGGTACTCATAATTTCTAAACATATTTTAAAAGCAGGTTTTTAGAATTTCATATTCATTTATTCTCATCTAATGATAACCAGATAGAAGATAGATGTTAAATAACCACTTCTACCCATTAAAATGTATAAAATATATCATCAATCCGTAGAAATTTATACTTGTTATTTAATAATACTATATTGAGGTTTTGGTAATCAACACATAGGAAAAGTGACATAACAACTTTCTGAGAAAGGACAGGAGGCGCTACCCAATGTGACACTCTGGGTCATAAAATACATTATTTAAAAGATCATCAAAATTAGTCTTTATCTCACTAATTTCAGCTAGTGTCATGTGGTCAGAGGTGATAGATACCATCTGGGTACTCGAAATAAAATCAATAGATAACTCTACCCCCATTTCCAATGGAAACCCAAAGAAGTCAGAAAGAAAAATGATTAGAAACATGGTGACCACTGGATGGATATCATCTCCCAAATATTCTATCTATAGGTAACATTATAACACTAATATTACTTCACCCAACTCTAAATAAGATGGTGTAGATATGCTCAACATCTGGTCTCATTCTACCTGAAAGACATGACACACTCCATCAGACTCCATAAAGCTAACTCGTCTAAGATATAAATCAATTCGGTCTTAATTAGTAATGATACAATCCATATTGAATATTATATTGATATGTTTCATGTTGAGAAACATAAAATCCAATAAAAATAAGCATCTAATAGAGATAACACACAAATAGGACAATGAAGAACCAGGTCTCTCTTCATTCTTAGGGGTGGACTATATCTATCACATAAGATAAAATCTCCATTGTAATATTTATAATACTAACAATATGAGTCAAAATGAATAATTGGGATTCAATATTATAAAAAAAAATTCCAAAAAAGATGAAGTAATAGTGATGGTACCTCTCATAGTTTCTAGATTTATATCTACTACCTCGAGAGACTCATCCACTACATGGTGAAGAATCATTCTAGATGCCTATGCCTAGGACCCCTTAGTTCATGATGCATCTGATTGAATCATAATAAATTTTGGAGATGAAGATCTCATGCCTCTAGGTGTATTACAATTGATATAAAATAACATTAGTATATGACATGATAATCTGTAGGAACCACATATCATGGGTACCTCAGTTAAAATACATTTCAAGATCCCATGATTTTAGCACTGGTAGGAAATCAATGGGCCAATTCTAGGAATTGTATGTTGTCTAGAAGAACACTTCATTTTTGAACCGCCATGATATTCATTGTGATTTCACTTTCCTTCGATTGAACTCATAGTAGTCCCACTAGGGGAATAATGAATTCTTGTCATCCATAAATTACTTGGAAGGTCCAACTCAATCATCAACACTATATCCAAAACATTAGTATGAGAAGATATACTCATCAAGAAAACTTGAGAACAAATATCAGATCCCACTCCCATCTCAAACCATCAAGTATTCATCTTCTCATTTGATACATTATCTTGCAAAACTATGTATTCTTAGCAAAGTGATTTTCATATTCAGTCACGTTCCTTTAATCATTATTGATTTTGACAAAATATTTACCCTTATCCAACACCATAGATTTTCAATAAAATAGGTCCATGAAGATAACATTAATTTCATTCTACTCTATGCCTTTGTGATTCCTTGTCATCACCATGGTGTCCCAAAATTTCCTATTAGCTCCCTCTATCATGTAGCTGTCACAATTCACCTTGATAGAACAAAAAGTATCCAGGAGATAAAATAAAAAACTCAAATCCCCTAAACAAATCCTCATCATCCTAATGATAGTTTTATCCATAGAACACTAGTGGTTTCCTGTGATGGAATTAATTAGTATTAATCTAGAATTAATCCCTTTGTGGTTCTTAGACTAGAGCCTAATTGGGAATGGGTGAAGGTAACTATCTCATATATTGTAGAACATGTATAAAAAACAAAACTATATTCCGGACTATATATGTATTCTATCATTTTGGTTCAACAAAATATTTCTCCTTTAACCTATTTTCATGTCTTATCAGAGGAATTGTTCTATATAACATCTATAGAAAACATTGAAAACATCAAAAATGATACTCAGAACAAAACACAAAAAAAAAATATAAAGAAGTAAATTGATCCCATTATATAAGAAAAAATAATTTGTATTTCAATATATCCCAATAAAAATTAGAGAAATGGATAGAAATGATCCTCAATAAATCTTTCCAAAACTACCACTAGAGAATTTAGGATCATAATAATGAGATTTTCCAGGAACTCAGTCATAACTTCCTCAAAAATCCCTAAAAGATTAATCAAACTACATATTAACATAATGGTATGAAGCTTGAACTACACCATAGATAAAAAATATTCATGAACTGTATTAGATACCCCAGTACCCTGATACATGATCAGACACTAACATATCCCGAAGGGAATTCCCGATCCCCACGGTTTTTTAACAAGCACTTGGAATCATTCAAGATAAATGTTGGCATGGTTTTTCCACATAATGAGTAGAAGAACATATACAAGTTATAATTTTCATAAGAAAACTCTATAGTTAAAGTGGGACCAAATGTAAAATAAGTATATAAACACAAATTATAAACAATGTGTACCAAAAATAATAAAAACTAAACACCCCAAGGTCCCAATAGATAGAGTACTCCAGTCTTAATGACTTAATAACAATTTCAACTTCTATGTGGCACATTCCATTTCACAAAACTGGGAGTAGGAAAGATAAAAATTCTTGAAGTCAAAGGTAGGGTGTGAGAAAAAATACTATAATGGTCTAACCAAGTATTTCATATAATATTCTAATAATGTGTTTACCAAATAAGGATTTCAATTTAAAATAAAACATTCATGGAAGTACAAGTAAATATTTAAAATAACACATGATTTTCTTTTCAATTGATGAAAATATTTCGAACAATGGATTAATGAAAATATTATATATAATATATTATATAGTCCATAATTTAGGTTTAATTAAATATAAAAAAGGATTATATATCTAAATATCACAAATTGGAATTTGGTTAACATTAAAGAGGTAAGATAGTTCTAGGTTATGTGATCATCACACACTAATATAGTGAAAATAACAATGTGAAAACACGCCCCTCCATCAATATAAAAAGAGGATTAAATAACTTCCCACTAGGGATAATATATTCGAATAGGTTTGTGTTGGAGTTTTAAAGAATTAATCATTGAATTGGTAAATCCCATCCTAGCATGTTTTTCCAAAAAACTCACTAACATCCTTGTATTTCATGTACTCAATTAATAAAAAATAATTTTAAATTTCTTTCAAAGAAATTAAAAATAAAATTTCCCCATTTTTTCCATTTAAAAAATTGAATTTACCTTTAAAAACCTAAAACATGGGTTTTTAATCAATTCATTCCTTTTTCAAGATAAAACCAAAAATTCTATCTTATTAAACATATTTAATAAACTTTTCTCATGTTCAATTTCTATAATCTATTTCAGTTATTCCATCAATTCCATAAAGTCCAAATCACACACCAATTCATCATAATTTAGTGTTTTCTCAAAAAACAAAATCATTTCAATTAAAATCCCAATTAACATCAAATTGGGATTATACAATAAAATTGATATCAATTAGAACAACATAGAAATTTGAGCTTAAATTAATTTCTTGAACTCATATGTAACCACCTACTGTAAAAATGACATTACAGAAACACATATAGAAACACTCGAAATGGTAATCTCCAGTGAAGAGTTTAAAAAAAATCCAAAAACTTAAAATTAATTCAAGATCCAAAACAAAAAAGTTTACATATCTCAACAAAAATAATATTTAAAATTCCCTAAGATGAGATAATAAAATAATGGGAAATAAAAAATATTGAAAGATATATTATTGGGGAGAGATCTAATCACATTCCCCTATAATATATCTCATTTGTAAAGGGTTTGGAGGTTCCAAAATAACCTCTATGGAGACTCCAAGGTCAAAGAATCATTTTTCGTGTCTAATGGGATCATCATGAACATAAATCAGGTGTTTTTCAAATTTTAATATAAATTCTTGGAATTAAAAATTTCCACTTGGATGATTTCTTAGTGGCGACTACCTACTTTTCAAGGCTATGCACCCTAACCATGTGCTGCTTTAATGGGGTGCATTGTTTCTCTTTGGTTTTTTGTATAGTTATTAAAACCTTCAGTCTACTGTTAAAACCCCAATTCATGTCTTTTCATGGATTTCCCGGCATGGGAACCTTTTTTGGGAAAAACCTTTCCCCAACCATGGATAGACCAAAAACCTCAAAATGTTTCCAATTTTTCACCAGAAGAAAACCTAAACGAGAAGAAAAAAACATGGTTGAAAGAGGGTTGAATATTATCAAAAAATATTAATAGGATATTATATATATGGGCTATGTATACCTATTTTCCTATAGAAATATAGTTATCAAGATTCAATATAGAGTGACAATCATATCCATGGGTCACATTCCCCATTGCTCATATATTATAATGATTAGGGATATTGATTTCATAGGGATGAGATCATACTGGTAGGAATTAAATTCTCTTTTATCCTGATACCATTTTTTAATGATAATGATTCTTATGTTATGAACTCATTTTCGTCAAAACATATTCCCCCATTGAGATTATGATTTATGGGGATATATTCAGATAAACCTCAGCATTGGAATAAGAAGAGTTTCTCACACCTTTCTGGAAATGTAGTAACATATTTATTTTTAATTATATTTCATGAGTACATTTATTTATAATAATATCACTCTATTCATTTGGATTCATATGCTTGATTTGTTAGGGAAACTATTTCTTGTCCCCTATTGAGTTGTACTCACACCCTCCTTGAAAACCCCAGTACCAGATCAGTAATTTCAATAATTAGAAAGGGTATATATAGGTACCAAATTTTTATGGCTAAACTATGGATATCAACTATATTTTTACTACAGTTTCAATCTATGAATCAAGAAATAGGTTTTTTTGGGTATCATAACCATTTTTATCTAATATGGAATATTATTGGTATGCTTATTGGTAACTATAAAAATATATTTTGATACACGACTTTACTAAGGAATATTTGTTTATTATATGTGTATTTTGGTTTAATTATTGATGGAATAGAATTGTGTGTTCACTTTTATAAGATTTTATATTATGGTAAATTTTAACATTTCCCTTCCACTATTATTTAAAATAATTTGTACTATAGTTTATAGTATTTGCACAATCCACTATCAATACCTTACCTTATTATATATAATATATAAATTTTATTCAAATTGGGTGACTATAGGATTGTCACATTGGGAATCTGTACGTAATATTGTGGTATTTGAATGTCAATTATTATTATTTTTGGAATATTTAATTACATGAAAAATTCGAAAAATAAGTTGTTTTTATTTGATCGAAATAAATGATGATGGAAGTAAAAAATGCACAAGATGTTAGGAATGATTATATCTTGGTATTTAATAATTTAAACTTTTATCCATTCATTATTTTTAATTTATTTTTTAGGTAAATTTATCCTCAATATAATCATAGAACACTATCATCTCTACTCTTATAAAATGAGAATCATTGTTTTTAGATCACAAAACACACTGATCATATCTTATTTTGTGGATTTGTCGATATGCTCTAAGAGTGATAAGTTGTACACTAGGCTTATATACCCAAAGCATCATCTCCTAAGGAATGAATCCTTTAGGAAACCAATCCTTTGTAGGGTAACTAAACTCATATATCTATCATCATGGGTTATTCCATTTATACCCACACATATCCCCAACCATATAGGGGATAAATAAAGAAATGTAATACCAAAATAACCAATGGAATAACGAAGTAATAATAGTAGAGTGTAATGGTGGGATATAATAACTTATCTCTTCTAGAAATATCTATGAAAACTAATAATTAGAAACTATTTTTAAAAACATATAAATATTATTAAATTAATTAAATAAACATACAATCACCTACATTTATTGACCACATCCCTCGAGGATAATTGAATATAAAGTAGGTCATGTAAACACGATGGACTGAAAAGTGAAATGAAATACATAATAAAGAAAATAAAATTTGGACTAATATAGTGATGGTATTTTAAATACATTATTTATCTTATAAATATGTTGAATGAAATGATGCTGGCTTGTGGAGTTATCTTTTGATAAACAGAACTTTAGATAAATAACTTTTTAAACATCCAAAATGACCCAAAATAAATAATATTTTCATCAAATGTCAATGGATGGAGTTCAATGACTAGGAAATGAAAATTTCTGGATTTGTTTTCGAACCGAGTCTATAAAATTAAAAATTGTTAAAGGATAATGTTTTTTATTCAATTTCATATGAATATTACAATATTCAACAGATAAAATGTTTTATTAGTATAATATAGAAATAATTCATTTTTCATAATTTTTCTATGGTCATATGTTTTTAAAAAATGACATGATCTAATCTTTAGTTGATATGAGGATAACTATTCTTACTATAAAAGGGGTATAAAATCATTTTCATATAAAAAGTCCACTTAAAAAAGTTTGTGATGTTTTTTATCATTGGAATGTAGCATAAGGTTAAAGGGTTTGTAATGAGGAATAGAATAAGATGAAATAAAATAATATGAATTCCATCAAACAAATATTTTCTTAAAATTTATATATTTTTGTTATGAAAAAAGTTAAGATCAAATATTGGTGATGTATATAAGAATGAAATTATGTTTTTAAAAAGTTTCATATAATAAATTTCAAATAGTATGTATTACCATATGAGAAAGTTTATTTAACCAACATTTATGTTAGTCATAATGTTATCAGAAAGAGGGGATTAGATAAAATTTATAAGTCAATGTGTTTTTATACAAGTCATTAGATATAGAAATATTCTAAGAAATAGTCTTGAGTTGTTCCTGTGAAATCTCTATAGGAAAAGATGAATGGATATTCTCATCAGATTAATGATTTTTTACAATGTTTTTTACAAACTAAATTTAGTGGTATAGTGTTTTGTTAGTTCAAAATTATTTATGATATCTTCTTAAATAAATAAATTATGTTAATGGAAATATGATATTTAAATGTTTCAAATATAACTATAGGAATATCCTTATTTCTCTCCTAGGATGAAAACATGTTTTTGAAGAAGTTGGTTCTTATATATTAAAGATGCGTTAATAATACTATGGAATAATTTAGTAGAATACAAGTGATTTTTAATGACTGTGATGTTAAAAATTTAAGATTTAATTCAATGGCAATGTAAATTTTTCTTTCCATATTTTATCCCATGAATGAATCCACCTAATCAAAAATTCATAAAATGTAAAATTTGGACTCCCATAGTTCATGTGAAAAGGATTTAGAATAAGTAAAAAGTAGGTGTAAAGCTGATAAAATATACTTTTTTTGGTATAAACATATGATATATATTTCTAATGAATATTTATTATCTTTTAGTTCCAGTCACATGAAGAACATTTGAAGAGGATGTAGTGGTTGTAGTCAAATTGTCAAAAATGCATAATTCAGATGAAGAAAAATTATTATAATCATGTCATATTAGATAGATTCCATACAGTATTGAGATAATGAACATCAAGTAAGAGGGATTATGTTTTCATATAGGAATAAGATGGAGTTTTTCTAGATGAACCCATTATATGGTTTTTTTTCTAGTTAAACCCATCAAATGAATATTTTCATATGATCCCATCATATAGACATTTTGTATTAAACTCAAGAATAGTTTCATAGCTACAGATGTGTGACAAATTAAATAAAATTTCCTTATTAGTCATCCAAGTATGAATAAGTAATATAAATATAGTGATAATATATTTATTTTATTAATTATGGTTATTAAACTTTTTTACCCATATAATTCTTACATATTATCTATATAGAGAGGACATGCACTATAGATATTTATAATATTGAAATTCCAGTGTATAGAAAATACATTATTAATGTAAAAACGTAAAAAATATTATTTTCTTGTGGATTGTGTGGTATTGGATTATTTTAAAATCATTCTAAGGACTAGCTACTCTTAATGAGTATTGAAACATAAAAAAACTTATGCTCATGTGGAGTTCTATTGTGAATTTGTTTTCCAGTAAAGTCATAAATATTTTATAAGATGTTATGTTTGTTTCATAAGAATGACAATATAAAAAGAAAGGATCATTGAATCAACCCCTACCACTCTCACTGATCACATAGATTATAATTTGTCCTTTCAGGGGGTATCAGAGTGATGATTACCTTTTTTAAATCCTTGTTGATAATAGAATAAAATAGAAGTTTCCATGGATGATCATAATTTTTATAATAGTAAAGGGGTTCATATTTTTTTGGAAATATATAGCATATCTATAATGATAGAATTGTTCCCTATATTATAACCCATTTTCATAAATTTTATTCAACATTATAAAAATGGATTTACTTCTCTTGGTGAGAATGTTTACCTAAAACATATAATAAAAAACATCCATATAATCATGGGAATATTAGAAATGGTAATTTTTCCTCACTCTATGAAATTAAATTTCATAGGGTTAAAGGATTTAGAATGACTACTGTCATTTGGAAAATACTAAAGAGTGTCTATGAAGTAAATATGATAGAAAATAGATAAATGTATCAAATCAAGAGGCTGAATTATGATGATATTAAGATGGGTTATTTGGAATTTTTCATAGATTTATTTACAAGGGGAATGACATTTTTAGCACTATAAAATGTATTAATGTGAAGGTAGAATATTAAAACATTAATCAAAATATAATAATAATTATTTTTGATGAATTTTATGCTAAATTTTCATCATTGGAAGATCAATATCATAATATTGTGTCACTATATGATATACATACTGCCTTCCTAAATCAAAAAATTAAATACGAATGTTTAGAATAAACAATGAAATGGTTGGTAAAGAAATTTCCATTAAATATTATAATATTAGAAAATATGATAATGTTCCCAGAGAATAACTAACACTAATCACAAAGATTGTACAAATTTTTTATAAATTAGTGTATTTTTTCTAAAAAGATGAAAATGTATATAAGAAATTTAAAAATAATTTTAGCACTGAGTTCGTTTGGTTGTGGAGTTATTAAGAATTTTTCTCCAAATCTACCTTGGTGGAAGGAATATGATAGAAAGTCAATAATATACATTAAAAATGGATACAAATCCATGCCATATCTTAGACTAAATAATAATAAATTTTATAAATACAATATAAGAAACTATTTTTCTAATTTCAATGAAGATGATGCCAGTGAAGAAGAATCATATAAATTTTGTAAAGATGCTACTTAAAACATCTTATTCCAAAAGTGAATGATAAAATTTTTACTAGTTATATTACTATTATCTTAGAAGAATAGGAGACTCATATGAATTATTTTTAGAAAGAGAGAGTTGAATTAGATGCATGTTAAAATCATAAGCCATTAAATGAAAATGATGAAGTTGAAAAGGAAAGATCGTTTCACAAACAATCAAGAATATATTATAAGGTAAATAAAAGTATCTAAAAGATATTGATAATCTGAATATGTTAATTGATGGAAATAAAAACACAAAATAAAGCATGATGGAAAGTTGAAGATGGAGGAGTTAGAGTTTGAACAAGTTCAACAATAGATTTTCAAAGTTGATAAAGGACTTACAAACTACCAAAACATAGTTACAGACTTTATATAAAGTCATGAGTAGTGAAAACCAATAAAGGATAAAAAAATTCATCCTAAAAGGATGATAAGAAGATTCTAGATGATTATATTATAAAATAAGTTTGAAAGGAAATATATGTAGCTTAAATAAGTTGAGTTGAAAAACATGATGTTTCTAAAGTTATAAATTCTAAACCAAAAACTACTACTACATGTGATTCTATTCAGACTCAAAATAAATCTACGTTAAATTAGAAAATATCAAGATTTATCCAAAACCATGATGCACAATGAATTTATAAATTTCATGTTAAGAAAATTTATGAAAATCAATGAAACATCACTAAGTGGAATCAATGTTATAAGAGATAATATGACATTTATGGTTACTATTATAAAATATGGATGATCTTTATATATATAATATGTGTGTTGTTTCAATTAAAAAATATATAAAATATGAGATATGATGCATAAAATGTTATAGGGTTCTCAACCCACACAAAAAATATAATCTTGGAATTCAATTATGATGATTGAAAATAGATTCCAACCATTTAACATTCATATGAAATATGAGATCATCCAAGACATCATGCAAAAGGATGTCTCATCATGATACTAATAAAACAATTTTTATATAAAAATTTTCAAATTTTACATATGAATAAAGATAAAGTAATAGAAAACTCTTTATTTGTATATATTTACCCCATTGATATAATAGTACAATGACCCTGGATTTTGTATAATGAGTGTTATTTGAATTTGATAGGATATTTTTAGTTGATGGAGGATGTTAAATGTAGAAACAATGACCCCAATATCCTAGAGCAAGTTTCTACATTATTATATTTTTATGATATATAAGTATTTTCATCATGGAGGACTGAATAGTTTTTATCCTTAGTAAATTAGAAACATACTTGAATCATACATTACGCTTGAATAAAATATTAATAGATAATTTTTTTTCATGAATATCATTATTCCCACTACTATATATATTCATATAAACCATTGTAAAATTCATGGATTCATTTTTAATGGAATAAATAAAGGTGAGAAAAAAATGATCAGTATGATTTCATTACAACTGAATAAATAATAAAACAATATTCATAATCAATATGGAATTGTAAATAACTGAAAAAATAGTCGATGTAATCAAAAAATTGAGACAGAAGTGAATTTAAATGTATTATCAATATGAAAATAAAATTTATAATAATCATTATGACGTGGTAAATAACTAAAAATGTATTCCATTTAATAAATAAATAGATTATGAAATTCATCCAAATATATTATGATTGTGAAAATATGATGGATAATAATAAATGAATTTTTAATGATCGAAATTCTTAATTATTGGATGCCACAGTCTGTGACATCATGATACCTCTATTCTCAAAAACACTTAAAAACCATTTAAAATATAGGTAGAACCCTGTTTAATGTTATCATACATATTTATATCATTGTACCTACTAATTAATTGATGTTCTATATAATATTGGGCCCAATCCATCCTTATATATCGTACAATCAATGTAATTCATGACCAATGTGCCTTATCAAAAAATATTCAAATTAAGTTAAGAATACATATTTATCAATCATTATATAGAAAAAATTACTTTTAATTAAGAACACATTATCTACAAATAATATATGGTTTATGTAATTAACTTTTCCATCATAGAAATTATAGATATTTAGGGGGAATTTAATTTCAATGATCAAATAAATGTAAGTAACTCAATGGAATGTTATTTTTACAACTATTAATCATGAAATTTAATATCGATTTGTTATTTTCTCCAAATTATCAAAAACCACCCATAAAATCAATAAGGATGGTTTGAATACATTATATACACAATGGAGTAAGAATAAAGGGTTGTTGTCTTAGAGGAATAAAGAAACAATAAAAATAAGTTTAAAAAAATTCTTGAGGAAATTAAAATTTTCCTTTTGAAAATTACTTTTTTAAAATAAAACATCAAAATAAAATATTAATTTAACTTTAATTAAAATCAATATTTTAAACTTATAAATCATTATTTGAATCATTCAATTGTTCATTAGGGCTATAAATTCTATATATATTGTACATGTGAAAACCAATATTCTATTTACGCTTTTGGAAAAATTAAAATGGGAATTGTTTTCAAAATGATATGAAGAATCATTTTAAAAAACATTAAAAAGTAAAAATTAAAAAAAAAATTGTTTAAAGATTCATTTTTATATTTTTATAAACATTTTTATAAAACATTGTTTTGGAAGTAAACATATTTCACATTGAAGAGCCAAAAAAATTAAATTTTCGTAAAAAAATATCAATTATTTTATCTAATGAAGACAAGAATAATTTAAATACTTCAAGAAACTATAATTAATAACTAGATTATGTGAAAATTATATGGTTAACTTAGACAATGATAAAACAATTTCATTCAACATAAATTTAAGAATAAAAATCTCAATGAGACTCATATTGTGAAATAAACCATTAGAATGATAATAATGATGAAGTGGGAAATATTAAATAAACCAATTGTGATTATAAAATATTAATAAGAATAAAATAAATTTAATTAAAACTTAATATAATAAAAATTCATATCATACATAATCATATAATATTAAAGATTAAGAAGAAGTAAAATAGAGCAATCGAAATGAATTGAGTTATAAAATTATTTACAACTTGGTATATATTAAGTCAAATCACATTGGATGAAATTATTTTAATTGAAACACAAAATACTATTAATAATTATGGAATAATTATGTTATATCTCAAAGGGGATGTATATAAACCATATAAAAGAAATTATGTGTATAACATTAAAATATTCTTAATTGAAGAGAAATTGAGGTGATGTCCATTACTTAAGGAGTCCTTTTGGTTGAATGTGATTTAAACATATTTACAGGTATTTTAACAATTATATTAACTTATTTCAGAACCATATTAATATTTATAATATCATATATGATTCTTTTATAACATTTTATCATCCATTTGTTGATAATCTATCATTATCTTTATTGTTTAAGGTCTTACATACCATGTTTTCTCAATAGTGATTAAAATGAAAGATTTGGTTCATATGAAGATTATTTTGTTACATAATATCAATAATAAGAATCATAAAAAAATTATAATATCTAAAAATAAATAATAATTTTATTAAAAATCAGTAATTATATTTTTCGGACGTGAATTCGGTTATGATTGTAAAAACATGGAATTTCCATGGGAATTTTTTTTCTTAAATACATGGGAATTTTACGAGTCAGTGAAAATTTACGGCGCATGATTATGAGGCCCAGTGTTCCTGGAATCAATTTCTAATGTTTTGTTCGGGTACTTCCATGTGGGTGACTGGTAGTTAAAACATCCTCATGGAAGTTGGAGGTGGGACCACCACACCTTAACCTCCTATGAGTGGTTATGGTGGTGGGGCCCACCCAAACATAACCTCCCACGAGAGGTTACAATGTGGGGACCACCCAAGACCACATAACCTCCCATTTAAATAATAGGGGTGGGGACCACCCAACCCCTATTAAAGGGAGGAGAGTATAACCTCTCAACTCTCCCTCATTAATGAGGGAGAGCCTCTTAACCTTCCATTAATTTAATTGGTGCCAACTCCCCAATTAATTCTTGACAACACACGCGAATTAATGAGGTGGCACCTTTAAATTTAATTCACTCTTTTGAATTTGTGCAAATGAAATAATAGATTAACTAATCTATTATTTGGTACAATGATTTCTCTTGGGTGATTGAAGAGAATGTTCTCAATGAGGAACCTCATCTTCCAATGAAGAACATATTCTTCCAACAAAGAACGCCGATGATGGTCCCCCTCGATCTTCTTCCCCGGACACCTACCGATGTGGAACCACTTCCACAACCGTCGTGCGAATTCGGGAGTGGAAGAGTGCGGTAGACGCGATGAGCAAAAACTCTGTCTTCTTCCCGTGACTTCACCATTGACGACTGACGATTAAAGGTAGGGGTTTATTTATGTTGATTTTACTCCTTTTCAATCTTCTTCAATGGTTGGAAAGGAATTGTTTGCGGGTGAGTTGTTGTTCATCTTCTATTCGTGATCAGCCAATTGATACCACCCTAAACGCGGAGGGTGCAGGCTGAACCATCATGGCCTAACCCCTCTGCTCTTCTTGTTTGAGATGATCCTCGGCATGACGACGATGCAATGAGATGACGAAAGAGGCAACGACAAAGGTCGTACTTCCCGCGATCTCCGCAACCCGCGCCGCCCTCATGACGCTTCAGCCTAATTGGCCCCAGCCGGGCTGAGCCCCGGCCGTGTCGGCCTCCGCGCGTGCCACGCGGTCGGTCACACCGCAGGCCCACGCCGCGCCGAACCGGCCTGCCCAGACGCCTTCCGGCCGCCCCGCTTGGCCGCGCCCTGCCCAGCTCCCTCCTGACCGCCTACCGGCCAACCCGGTGCCCTCCTGGCCACCCACTGGCCTACCCGGTGCCATCCTAGCTTCCTTCTGGCCAACCCGTCGCCCCCGCGGCCTGCACTGCGTCCTCCCTGCCGGCCTACCCGACCGCCCCGCACACCGGCCCCGGCAGACGGCCAGCCCGTCTTGTCGCCCCGCCGACCCACCCAGGCTGCCCCGCCGACCTACCCTAGCCGCCGCCCAGCCTACCCGGCCGCCCCGCTGGCCCGCTGGCCGGACCAAGCCGCCATTTGACTTGCCCGGCTAACCCACCAGCCTGCCCAGGCCGCCGCCCGGCCGCCCAACCATCCTACCTAGGTCGCTCCCCAGTTCACGACCAAACTGTCTGAGCCGCGCTGGCCTCCCGAGCCGGCCCGTGGCCACCCTCACAGCGCCACTGGCCAAACCGGATCGACCTCCCTGGATGAGCCACCCAAACCATGCCCCTCGTGGAGGTGGCCAAACCGAACCGGTCGCGCCCTTTGGGCCGAGCTGCGCCCCACGCGGCGACCTCCGGGCCGAACTATCCACGCGGCCTGCTGGGCGGGGCCCAGCGGTTCGGGCCGAACCTGATAGACTAGCCCTCCCAATGGGCCATGCCTGACCCAACAGGTCTGACCAGGTCGACCCAGATCAGGTCGGCCCAGACTAAGACTGGCCGAGTCGGTCTGACCGGGTCAGACCGGACCCGGGCCCAGTACCAGCCTTTACCTACTTTTGGCCATATCTTTGGCACTGTTCGAACGTTTGATGAACTATCAGCAGCGCTGGTAACCTTGGAATGTAGCCGTCCCTTTGAGTATACCCCACTGGAGTTTAGGGTAAAGTTGAGATACAGTCAGGTTGGATCGTACACGAATCTAACCGGGCCCTCGGGACTAAAAGGCTAATAACTCACAGACCGGGTGTCCGATTGGCGCGCCATCTATTGCATTGAGACCTCTATGAGGAGGTGGACCTTAGAGATAATTCTACATGGTACTTAATGACAGTTAGAGTATTGAACAGTAGATTATGGAGCGGATCGTTCCATAGGTGAGCATACAGTGTGAGGAGACCTAGTTGCTGGCTGAGACTTGAGAACTGCTGACCGATCGACTCAGAGTGATTCAGATGACCTAGTAGGGAGCGCCTGGTTTTAGTGGCATACCCATGACAGAGGAGCGCCATGTTGTGGTGGTAGACCCGCGGTACTCACTATGAGGAGTACCTATGCAGGCTATGCGGTGGAGTGCCTGGTTTTGGCGGTAGACTTATGGTGGGGATCGCTTATGTGTGACGCATCAGACCCACGGTACTCGATTGGAGGAGTATTCGGGGAGTCCAATGTTAGTGGGAAACGCCTGGTTGTGGCGGCAGGCCCAATGTACTCGATAGAGGAGGAGTTATCTTGCAGCTATGGTTTTGATAATGTGAATAAAAATCTTGGTTGAGATGAATCAGTAACTTTTGTTTTTTCCTCATGATTGAGATGGATTACTTGATTACTTATGTATATGTATGGGCATATACCTAAGTAAGGTTATCTGTTGAATTCATAATTTGTGGTTTACCTTTTCTGTATTTTGTGAGACCTTGAGGGTCTCAGGGTCTCTACATAGTATCGTTATACTCACCCCTGAACGGGCTATGCCAGCACCTTGTTGTGTTGGTTGCAGACGATGGAAAGCGCTGACCGAGGCTGAGTGGATGAGGACTAGACAGTACCCGGAGGTGGACCACACGGCGTGATAGTACACAGAGGATACAGACGGATATGGACTGCTGTGGAGGCTTTCTGTACCTACCCTTTAAGTAGGATTTCCCGGTGGATGATCCAGGAGATTTTTTCCTTTTTTCCAGTACTTGTACTTTCCATTTCCGGGTACTTTACAGTTGGGCCTATATTTCCTTCCCCTTTTACCTTCCAGTACTCCTTTGTACATAGTTTTACATAGAGTTTTGCTTCCAGCTTCTACTCTGTTTGTGTGTGCTTATAGTTTATAATGGAAATGTCTTCCCATCTTAAAGTTTTACGCCTTTGGTGCTAGTCTCCAGCCTCTGGCCTATGGAAGGCAGGTTTAGGGTATTCACAGCATGGTTCCTAAAACGGGTCATGACAAATTGGTATCAGAGGAGGAGGTTCTACTACAGAACATAGGGCTCTGATCTTTCTTTTCTGTGAATCAATAGTGTTAAGGTTACTGTGTCTGGTTCCTTGTTCAGGGAGTTCAGTGTGGGTGCGGTGGATGACGTATCAATGCACCAGGACCTGGACTACTGATCTCCGACTCAGTGCATGATAACACTAATTGCATGTCTGTTTTTAAAAGTTTTCTTTAAGTCGGTCAACCAGGTCAGCTCACCAGGTAAAACTTTGGACCGTGTCGCATCTGTTCAGGATGCCTCCATGCAGACATCCAGTTAGAGTTCCAAGAGAGTACACGATGATGACCAACCAAGCGACGAGGCTCTAGTGCAGGGCCCTATTACTATGTTGGCACCTTCGGGTGGTGTACCAGTAGCACCACCACCCATTGGGTAGCAGATGCCACCAGCCACAATGGCAAACGGTGCATGCCGACTGAGCGTGTTGCACGAGTTCCAGCGGTATAGGCCTCCGAGGTTAGGAGGTGAGACAGATTCCCAGGTAGCAGAGGATTGGCTGGAGGCGATTGCTAGAGTTCTCCGCCTAGTCGAGACACCCGTAGAGCATATATTGATCGTAGCTACTAGTGTTTTCTTGTGAGTGACCATGAGGTTGGTCTGCATAGTGATGAGGCTTCAGTACGTGGGCCATTGCCTGAGATTCCACCTTTAGGTAGTGTGTCATTTATATCATTCTTTGTTGGTCAGCAGTTACAACCAGTAGTACCAATAGATGACACATGTAGGCTTAGTGCCTTAAACATGTTTCAGTATCAGATACCCATTCAGTTCCGAGGTGAGACAAACTCACAGGCGGCTGAGGACTAGCTTGAGGAAGTGGCTGAGAGTTCTCTAGAGCTTGTGCAGCTTCGTCGGGATGACATGTCGGTAGCTGAGAATCAATCGAGGCGTTCTGATCATTCCGGGTACTCGATGGATATGTTACGATCAGTGATTTGGGGCTCGGACTACCGGGCAAGGTGTGTTTTTTGACATTCAAGCCATCACCTTTTCTTTAGATACTAGATAGAACCTTTACAGTTGAATGTTCTTTGGCTGAGCGGATATAGCCCGAGAATGTTAGCAGTGGGAAAACATGAAACTGGTGGCAGTCTTAGAGACTTGAGCATGTAAAATGTTTTGAGAAGAGGAAGTGTTAAAAACAAATGAATCTACAGGGCAACAGACGTGGAAGAAGAGCTAGGAGATCATCATGAGTTGGGGTACATTTCGACATGTTACAACCACCCACCTTTGTAGTCCCGCTAGGTTCAGGGAGCTGGAGGGTAGGGTAAGAGAGTAGCTATATGTGATCAAAGAGTGTGGCCCATGGGCTCTATGAATGATTTGAGGTACGGTCTGTGTCTACTACTTGTTGCCATATCAATAGACATAGGTACCAATCATTCATTCCTTCCATGAATCTTATCCCAGACCTAGAGTTTCCGATTAAAACATTGACTTTACCCTCACATCAAGAGCTACCTTTGGGAGGAAACTCAATAATCACACTTACACCGATGGTGTGATTTGACCCTTGAGGCGATAGTTTTGGTTGGAACCTCATGGTGGCAGCGTCGAGGACTTACGACGTCAGATTGGGTATGAACTGGACAACCACAGTTCATACACATATTGACTGTACTAGGCACAAATTATGTGGTTTATCTACAATGTTGGGATGAGGTTTTCCTTAGTCGGCGAAAAAGGAAACCCAGTGAGCACAGGTTAAACTCATGCATAGGAGGGTGCAGTCGACCACTCTTGAATCGACCAACATTTACCTTGTAGCCGCAGGAGTTTTGAGTTTTCCATTCCAAACAGGAGTGACAGAACATGTGGACATCTTTTCAAAATATTTTTCCAGGATTACCCCCCCCCCCCAGGGGGAGGGATGTCTGCTTTGGATGGATACTACCCGAGGTTTGTTTAGGACTTCTCTAGAGTTTCAGCACCACTAATAACTTTGAAAATGAAGGGTAAACCCTTCGTGAGGTCAGAGAGATTCCATAAGAGCTTAAAAGAGCTGAGGTAGAGGCTAAATATTGCCCCCATCCTGAGGCTTCCAGAGGATGGCATAGGGTACGTAGTTCACTACGATACATCAGGGACTGGACTCAAGTGTGTCCTGAAGCAAGAGCGAGTAGTGATCACATATGGTTCTTGGTATCTGAGACTACACAAGAATAAATATTCTACCCATGACCTAGAGTTATCCGTAGTGGTCTTCACCATGAAGATGTGGTGGCACTATAGTATGGGCGAACGTTTTACCGTGTACAATGATCATAAGAGTCTCAGGTATATCTTCTATCCGAAGTACCTGAACCTGAGATAGCGAAGATGGCTTGGGTTCCTCCAGGATTATGACTTCGAGATATTCTATACCTCTGGGATGGGGAATGTTGTTGCAGATGAACTAAGTAGGAGGTCTGGTATACAACTTCTTGGAGAGGCGACAGAGCAGCTGACTGATTTATAGATATCCTTTGTGGATAGAGATGGATCATTCTTAATTCATTCTCTTATTTTCACTCCCCCACTTCTTCAGAAAGATAGGGAGGAACAACATGGAGACTCTTACTACGAGACACAACGTGCTGAGATATCCACAGGGTAGGCACCAGATCGATTTTCAGAAGGTGGGGAGCATGTCATCCTCTTCAGAGGACGTACTATGGTACCAGTGTCACTTCAGGAGGAAGTGTTGAGGGAGTTCCAAACATCCCCTTTAGTGGTACATCCAGTAGTGGCGAAGATATACCAGGACCTTCAACGACATCACTAGTGGCTAGGTATGAAGAAGGAAGCAGTGGATTTTGTCTCTCGATGCCTCAATTTTCAGCAAGTGAAGGCAGAACACCAGGTACCAGCCGGGTTGGTTCAGCCTTTAGAGGTCCTAGAGTGGAAGTGGCATGGGATATCCATGGTCTTCATGATGGGTATTCCACGTACATCTAGGGTTCGTGACTCGATTTGGGTGAACGTTGACTGACTCACCAAGTCGGCCCACTTCCTACTGATCCGATAGCAGGGTTCAATAGAAATCTTGGGACACCTCTATGTGTATGAGATTACGCGGCTACATGGAGTCCCTTCTTTTATTTCCTTCGATCGTGATTAACGTTTACTTCTCGGATATGGAATGGGTTTTAGGAAGCTTTCAGGACGCAACTTCATTTGACCACCACCTTCCATCCTCAGACAGATAGTCATACTGAGTAGACCATTCAGACCCTTGAGGATATGTTGCGTGCTTGTGTCCCCGACTTCGGTCGTAGCTTGGAGGACCACATTACTTTAGTGGATTTTTCCTACAACAACATATATCACTCCACCATAGGGATGGAACCTTTTGAGGCATTGTATGGGAGACCTTGGAGATCACCCTTGTGCTGGACTGACCCTGGGGAGTCAGCACTAGTGGGACTAGTGATAGTACGAGCTACCATGGAGAATGTGCAGATCATACAGGAGTGGATGAAGACTGAAAATAGTAGATAAAAGTCATATACTTACAGGATACGGAGACCTCTGGAGTTCGAGGATGGTGACCACATATTTCTACGGGTCTCACCTCGATAAGGTCTATGGAGATTTGGATGAGGCGGTAAGTTATCTCCAAGGTTCATCGGACCTTTCCAGGTCCTCAGCAGAGTTGACAAGTTGGATTACCGCTTAGCTCTTCCACATAAGTTGCATCGGTTGCATGCAAACTTCTACGTATCTTGACTGAGGAGATACATGCATGTCTCTTCCCACATCATCGACCATGGAGAGCTAGACATTGACGATGGGGAAACTTTTATGGAGGTTCCAGTGGAGATTGAGGTTAGACAAGAGCGGATCCTACATAGACGGTCAGTACCTCTGGTGCGCGTTCACTGGCAGCACAGAAACATCCAGGAGAACACATGGGGGAAGGAGGTTTAGACGTGTGCTCAGTACCCCCACCTGTTCCATTAGTTTAATTTTTAGCTTACGGGGATGTAAATCCCTGTGTTGGGGAGAATTTAAAGACCTGTAATTTCTGTGGAATTTTTTTTCTTAAAAACATGGGAATTTTACGAGTCCGAAAAAATTTACGACGCATGATTCCGAGGCCTGGTGTGCACGGAATTAATTTATGAGGTTTTGTTTGGGTATGTTTAGTAAACGTACGAGCGGGTTTTTATAACTTTTGAAATAGAGCTCGGAATTGAAATATGAGGTCACTGTTGAACTTGAACCACTGATATTCGCTTAATAATACTTTCACCTCAACGATAGTTGGTCGAGAATAAGAGAACGTTTTTGGGTTTTCTTGGAAGAATAATAAAATAAAGTGACATACACTTTATTTTATTTAAGCTGCCATGAGGGTGAATGGTAGTTAAAACCTACACATGTATGTTGGAGGTGGGACCACCACACCTTAACCTCCCATGAGAGGTTATGGTGGTGGGCCCCACCCGAAAATAACCTCTCGTGAGAGGTTACAACGTGGGGATCACCTGAGACCACATAACGTCCCATTTGAATAATAGGGGTGGGGACCAACCGACCCCTATTAATGGGAGGAGAGTATAACCTCTCAACTCTTCCTCATTAGTGAGGGAGATCCTCTTGAACTTCCCTTAATTTAAATGGTTCCAACTCCCCAAATAATTCTTCCAAACACACGTGAATTAATGAGGTGGATCCTTTTAATTTAATTTACCCTTTTGAATTTGTGCCAACGAAATAATAGATTAACTAATATATTATTTAGAACAACAATTTTAGTTGGGTGATTGAAGAGAATGCTCTCAATGAGGAACCTCATCTTACAACAAAGAACGCGTTCTTCCAACGAAGAGCGCTAGTGACAGTCCCCCTAGATCTTCTTCTCTGGACACCTATCGATGTGGAACCACTTCCACAACTGTCGTGCGAATTCAGGAGTGGAAGAGTGTGGTGGACGCGACGAGCGACAACTCCATCTTCTTCCCATGAATTCACCATCGACGACCGATGATTAAAGGTAGGGGGTTTATTTCATGTTGATGTTATTCCGTTTCTATCTTCTTCAATGGTTGGAAATGAATTGTTTGCGAGTGAGTTGTTGTTCATATTCTTTTCTTGATGAGACAATTGATTCCACACTAGACGCAGATGGTGTGGGCCAAACCAACATGGCCCAACCCCTCTACCATTTTTGTTTGAGATGATTCTCGGCATGGTGATGAAGCAAAGAGAAGACGAAGGCGGCAACAATAAAGGGCGTGCTTCTCGTGGCCTCCGCAACCCACGCCGCCCTCGCGGCGCTCCATACAAACTGGCCCTGGCTTAGCCGAGCCTCCATCGTACTAGCTTCTGCGCGTTCCGTGCACCTGGGCACTCTACCGGCCCATGCCGGCCCGAGCCGCGACAAACCGGCCTTCCCCACCACCTCCCGGCCACCTCCCGGCCGCTGGCCCACCTGGCTGCACCCTGCCTGGTGCCCTCCCGACAGCCTGCCGACCAACTTGGTTCCCTCATGGCAGCCTGCTAGCCTACCCAGTGCCCTCCTGGCTGCCGGTCAGCCTACCTAGTGCCCTCCCAGCCGCATGTCGGCCTGCACGGTGCCCTCCCTACTGCCCTGACAGCCTAACCGGGCCCCCATCCGCCCTACCCGGCCACCCCGCCGGCCTCCCCAGGCTGCAACCCAGTTCTTGGACAAACCAACTGAGTCGCACCGGCCTCCCGAGCTAGCCTGTGACCGCCCTCTCGGCACCGCTGGCCGAGCCGCCCAAACCGTGCCCCTCGAGGCGCTGACCGAACTGAACTAGTCACGCCCTCTGGGCCGAGCCGTGCCCCTCGCAGTGACCTCTAGGCCGAACTGCCCACACTGCCTACTGGGCTGGGCCCACTATCGGCCTTTACCTTCTTTTGGCCATATCATTAGCACCAGTCGACCGTTTGAAGAACTATCAGTGGCACTGGTAATCATGGAATGGAGTTGTACCTTTGATTATACCCCACTATAGTTCACGATAAAGTTGATATATGGTCATCTTGGATCGTAGACGAATCCAACTGGGCCCCAGTGACTAAAAAGGCTAATAACTCACAGATCGAGTGTCCAATTAATGCACCGTCTATTGTGTTGAGACCCCTATGATGAGGTGCACCTTAGAGATACTTCTATGTGGGACTTCATGATAGTTGGAGTATCGACCAGTAGCTCATGGAGTGGATCCTTCGAGAGGCGAGCTGATAGAGTGCGAAGACCTAGTAGCTGGATGAGACTTGAGGACTACTGACCTATCGACTCAGAGTGATTCAGATAGCCCAATGGGGAGTTCCTGGTTGTGGCGGTATACCCACGGTGGAGGAGCGCTTTGTTGTGGAGGTAGACCTGTGATACTCTACAGGAGGAGTACCTCTGCAGTCTATGTAGGGGAGCGCCTCGTTGTGGCGGAAGACCTATAGTGGGGAGCGCTTATGTGTGATATAGAAGACCCACGGTACTCGATAAGAGGAGTACCTCATCAGTCCATGGTTAGTGGGAAGCACTTAGTTGTGGTGGCATGCCCACTGTACTCGAGAGAGGAGGAGTTCTCCAACAGTTGTGGTTTCGATAATGTGAATAAAAATCCTAGTTGAGCTGAGTAAATAACTTTTGTGTTTACCTCATGATTGATATAGATTACTTGATAACTTAGGTATATGTATGAGAATATACCTAATTAAGGTTATATGTTGAATTCGTACGTTGTGGTTTATCGTTGTTGGATTTTGTGAACCTTGAGGGTCTCTGGGTACCTACTGAGTATCGTTATACTCACCCCTGCATGGGCTGTACCCGCACCTCGTTGTGTTGCCTGCAGACAATAGAAAACACTGACCGAGGCTGAGTGGATCAGGACTAAATAGTACCTGGAGGTGGACCACATGGTGTGACAGTAAACGAAGGATACGGACGGACATGGAATGTTGTAGAGGCTTTTTGTTCCAACCCTTTAGGTAGGATTTCCCAGTGGATGATCTAGGATCTATTTTCCCTTTTATTAGTACATGTACTTTCCATTTCCTTCTACTTTACAATTGGGCTTGTATTTTCAGCCCCTTTTACTTTCCAGCACTCCTTTGTACACATTTTTACTTAGTGTTTTGCTTCCAGCTTATACTCTATTTGTGTGTGCTTACAATTTATAAAGGAAATGCCTATAGAGCTTAGAGTTTTACCCCTTTAGTGCTAGTCTCTAGACCCTTGCCTATGGAAGGAGGGCTTGGGGTTGTCACATCACGGGTCCCGAGGATGGGTTGTGACAATGATCATGGAGAAGTAAGTTAGTATGTACACATGTGTAATGTTTCTGTTTATTGATGACCATTATGGAAATGTAGTAAGTAATATTTTATCATTAAATAATTATAATAGTATCAAGAATAATATATTATGAAATTATATGCATATATATAAATTCCATGTGGTGTTTTGATAAAAAGAGAGTCATGTCGCTTCGTAAAGGTGGTAATCCACAAGTACATGAATGATGTAATCATATTTAAGTGAGTGAACACACTAAAATGAAAATAAAATATCATCTTTATAGAATTATAAATATTTAATATATTTCATAATTATGTCATTTATATCAAATAGAATCAATAAAATTATCCGTATCACCTCCATTTAAAGCGTTAGTGGTAGATAAATCACATCGCTTTGCGAGGTGATAGTCTGTCGTACACACGAGTGATGTTATCGTATCCCATATAAAAAGGAATGTAAAAATGTATTTATTATATAATTAGTATAGAGGTATAATTATTATATAAATAACATAAATATACTTTAGATACATAATCATACCCAATCGTGAGTGGTGGTAGTGGAAAACTGAATGACATCGGTTCACGAGGTGGAATTCCACCCTTCATGAGAAAATGATTTCATAAACTATTTGATGGAAGTGGAGGTGGATGTGGGTCATCAAATTAATGTAAAAATGTATTTGTATTTTAATATACATTTGTTACTATATCTTAGTTTTTTAATAAGAATTTATGATGGAAGAGTATGAAATAAATTAAAAAATGCTTATTGGTGAATGTTACCTCTTCTCCGGGTAACCTCATTTGTTTTCCAGAAAATCCATCCATGGGTGGAATTATGAAAAAAGAAATTATTATAAAACAATATTATCAAAGTTATAATGTAATTTTGGGTGGTTTTTTATGAAGAAAAATGGTTTTAATTTATTAATAAGAGATGATAGGGGTGGTCTTTTATAAGCAAGGAGAGTGGAACACTTGTAATGTTTTTAAGAGACTAATTCATACCCACGTTTTTATCTAGAAAACTACATAAAAATTGGTCAATTAAATAATATATATCATATAAGGTATATATATTACCATAAAAGTATTTTTGGGAAATTTTTTAATTCATTTTTTACCCTTATCTTTATAGTTTAACCCCATGTAAATCTATTTTTACCTTAACCGAGGTATGTAATTTTTACTATTTTCAATATTTATTTTGTTAAAAAATTATGTTTTCCTAATTATAATCTATAAATTAAAATTATTTCAAATATTTAATCCCTTTTTTCAAATCTAATCCCAAATGTAGATGATTTTAATTTAAAATTAGTCTAATAGGCTAGATGAGAATGCATGTTTTTAATAAGAAAATGTTAAAAAAGTAAAAAATATAATATATACAAATTAAAAATGAAAATGATTAAAATGAAATAAATTGGAAAATTTGAAATAAAATTTAACTAATTATACATTAAAATCAATTCAATTTATAATTTAATGTAATAAATTTTTCAAATGAAAATGAATTTTTCAATTAAAATTCCTTGTTTTTCACTACTCATAAAAATGAATCTTTTTAGAAAAATCTCAAAAAATAAACCTATGATAATTTTGATTGATGATTTAAAAAATAAAGTTTAGTTTTTGAAGTAAATTTTATTAAATTGGTGATAATTAATTTTAAATTATGTGCTCAAATCATGACTAAACTGCCTATTAAAAAGACATAGTTCCTCAGAAAACATTTCTTTTTCATTGAAATGACTATTATTTTATTTATAATAAGTTGGTAATTATAATATTAATAAGTGAATTAGCACTATTCATAACCACCATTTTAATGGATGGTTTATAACAATATACTATATTATGGTTCATGTCAACTTGGTGTTTCTTGTTCTGTATGCTACTGAATATATTAAATTTAAAGTAATATATTTCATGGGTTATTTAACCAAATGTCATGTTCCTCATACACAATAAAATATAGTGTTCTTATTTTATAATTTCATGTTGTTAAATTCTACCCAACATAAATTAATTTCACCCTTTCACTTTAATATTGATATTGATAATCAACTTTTTGAAATTTGGAAATACCATTTTCGAAAAGGCCACATCGTAATAATATTTAATAAAACAACCTCTTAATAATAGATATGGAGATGTGAAAAAGATCATATGGGATAAAACATAACTAGGATTCCAAGCAGGTGAAAATATTTATAAAGGGATGATATAAAAATTGTATAAAATGAGAAATAATTATCAAGAGTTATAGAGGTCATTGATCACTGGCATGTTAATGATTAATGTAAGGTTAATGGCATAAAAACCATTAATATTTGAGTATTTAAAATACCATCAGATTTTTTAGATATGAATGTAATAGGATAACCATTTTTTCCTTCGAGGTCAATTTTTCTAAAGTTTCATAATTCATATATTGTCTACTAATACAAGGAAATATAGTCACTTGATAAGTTTCAATTTCATAATCACACTTTCATCATTTGGTTGTGCATTGATCAATTTCCAATTCATCCCTATAATTAATTAATTAATATCCACAAAATATTTTTTATTATTAAGTGACTAAATTTAACTTTTAACGGATTGTAACATCCATAAAATAGTGAAAGATATTTCTATATATCTGTAAATAATTTCTAAATGAAATATGGTTATCACTTGTTACACAATTTAATAAATTAATCTATAAACCTAAAAAGTAACACCTTGGGTTCATCATTAATATGTATTTTACAACTTTTATAACTAATAATAATGAAATATCAACCCAAACATCATATAATAGAGTGGTTGGTGTTAAACCGTTAACATCCTTCTTTCATGGGTACAAGAACTACATGATGTTTCAGATGCGATGGGTTTTTAACATAGATAAAAGTTGTCCTTTTCATAAACCGTATTAAATTAATTCCTACAATATTTTCAAAAAATAATATATACATCCTACAAATTTAATTAATCATTAAATACCCTATTTATAATAGTTTTCAATAAAACCCTTTTCCTAACAAATAATAATATTATCTCACTATTATTACAATTCCATTAATTATCATGGAGAACCTAAAGGTTATTTTCTCTTTTACCCTTATGTGAATAAAATTTAAAGGAAACATTCCTCAAATAACATATTTATAGAAACCAATACTAAACGAATGGGTGGAATTTCTATAAATTTCTCCCAAAATATCTTTATTATTGGTATAGTCACATCACATAAATCCTAAAAATTTGGTTTTTAAGAATTTAAACTTATGACCAACCTTATACACATAAAATTATAATGGTATCCATATCTATTAAGATAATAAGTAAATTTATGATTAAAATTTAACTGAATCCTTATATAATCATAATTCTTATCACCAAAAATACTTTTCACACCCCAACCTTGAAAATTCTCTTATTTAAATACTTTATTATATTTGGAATTTTTTGGTAGAGGTCTAATTGAGTTCCCAGTTTAAAAATTTGATATTTTGAGTTTTTGATGATTTTTTGGTATGTTCATAGGCACTGAATGGTTAGTGGAAACTGTGCGGTGTAGCCCAGGTAACCATGCACATAGTCGTATATTTGGATAGTAGCTACCACAAAATTTGAGCACATTATGTAATACATCATGGGTTGGCCATGTGGCAAATATCCCCATGGATTATAACAACCTCCCAATTGGCACACGGTTTGGTAAATCGTGCGAGCTACCATGAACATTTTTTATATTAAAATATCTATTTCTCTCTCCATTTTTTATATCCAAAATCTAGTATTACTCCACTTGGTTCTTTTTTGGAACACAATAGGGTTCTAAAACCCATCTCCCTTTGGATTTCCTTCATCTATGGATCAATATTCAAACTTACAATGTATATATTATGGGGTTTTCCTTATTTTATACTCCTCTTCTCCTTCTCTTCACTCCGTCTTGAAATCATAACCCCTCTTGGACAAATTTTTTATATATTTCAAACCCCGATGGATAGGGATTATTTTGTTTCATTGCTAGGGTGTGTGGTTTGTGTTTTGGGAATGGATCTCTCTTCCCTCAATCGTTTGTTCCATCCCCATTGTGTTGAGGTAAGAGATTCCATTATCATCCTTTCAGAATCATTACATTGATACTTGTAGATTATAAAATCATATGAAAGTGGTTTTATTATTTTTGGGGTATATGTTTCATGCTTTGTATGATGTTTTCATGTTTGAGAAAAAATTAGTGGTAGTGTTTTTTAAAGGATTTTTCAAAATTAAATACCTAGTATGAACACTTCAGGATAATTGAAATGTCAATTGTTTCCTTACAAAAAAAATGTACATTTTGAATTATGTAAAACCCTGATTTTATTATTATAACATTATTAGATTGTGTATTTGGATTTTTATGTGGGAATTGGTGATTTTTATTGCATCACCCATATGTGGTGTTGGTTGTGTTGGTTTAAGAACATGTGGTGTTTCTATAAAAAAGATCTATGGGTAACAGTAAAAATTACCATAGAGAAGCATTGGATATGGGCACATCCATGGGTTCTCGGGATTAACACATACATGTGAGGAAAATGATAATGGTATTGAATAAATTTACTCAACACAAAAACACTAATGGAAAAAGCACTTCTCCATCCTTCTTCCCTTCTTCTCAATTTATTCTAAGACATCACGTTTTCTAAATGGATTATAGTTTCAAAGAGGATTGATTATGATTTGAAATTTTATGATAAGAATTATGTTCTATTTAGAACATTATTAAATATTTCGGGTTTCCAAATGGTTTGAAATCGCATTTGGCAGCTTTAAGTACATCAGGACTTTTCATTATGGATTGATTTTTTGTTTTAACGTGGGATTGAAATTGAAAATTAAGAGACCGTTTCGCATTATGAACGTAGGAGTATCATTTAGTGATCTTTTACAAGTTTTAAGTTATTTTTTTAAGGTATTAGTGTTGAAAATGTGGAATTCCCAATTGGTGTTTTATAATATTTTGGAAATGAATTGTGGTTTCGAAATCAGAAACACCCAGTAGGCAACAATGAATGTTTTGAAAAATATTATAAAAATCATGTGATGTGACAGCCTTGTTGGAACTTCTGAAAGATCTTTTGTATTAATGGAACCCCTCTAGAGGTATTTTCATATATTGGTTATCATATAGTTGGTGTCAGGTTTTGGGGTAGGAAACTGCAGTGATATTAGTTAAGATGAGTCAGGCATTGGAGGTGCTCATACACACATATTACACTATTGACATGGGTTTCATGGGTGCCTTTTAGAGGTTATATTGATGGTTTCTTATCAAAGCTTATTAAACGTGTTAGTAACCCTTGGATGTCTTAGAGGCTAGGTGAGTTATGAAAATGGTGAGACAACATTAGAGCAGCCAGTTGGTTCTTGACTATGGAGATGCACTATATGTTGGGAGGTGAGTCCTCACTATGTGAATATAGGGATCATTCATGGAATATTTAAGTAATTACCATGGTTTATAATCTTTATGTGATTGTTTATATTATACTACAATTGGTTTCTTTATTATACTACTCCTTTGTTCTCATTATAGTTTGGTATTACCATGCCTAGATTTTGGAATGTGATTTGGGTTTAAAATGATAATCTATTATGAAAAATAAATTGTGGTGTGTATTATTCATGACAAAGAGAAAGGTTTTGTTTGTGTGTTTTGAAATGATAAATATCAATTTTCATATAGGTATTACAAACTAGTGTTTCTGTATTGTTTTGTGAAATAAAATGTGTTGATTCTATGGTGGTTTCCTACTGAGATGTTAAGATCACACATTACTTATGGCATTAGGTGTTCATAGACTAATGTTTTTTTACATGTTCTGGTTTATGGTTTGGTTTCTCAACCTAGGAGCAGGTTGATCTTGAGGTTGGTGGTGACTTAGTGTTCATGTGGATATCGTGTACTGTGGTATAGTCTCTCTTTTTTCAGTTTTTCATTTGTTGTCACTTGTTGTGTCATTATTAGTTTTTATACTTTCGATGTTTAGTTATTTTTGGATTATTTTCTTGCTCTATTTATTTATTTTAATTCTGGTTCATTGGAAAACATCGTTCCTATAGTGAATACTTTGATGCATGACACTAGTTTCGATCTCATAGGGATCAAGAACACCCTTCAAGCCATGACACGTATTGGTTGGGATGGAACTCTAGTTTGGTTCATGAAAAAATGGTATTAAAGGTTGTTATTCTTTATTTGGGGTGATAGTTATATTTCATAATAGCATTGTATAATCAAATTTGGTAGGACATGGGTTGGTTCCTTTCCACCACCACACGTAATGAGACCTGAGTTTCTATGGGTGGTTTAGGAATTGAGTCATTTTCCTATTTTGGTTTGTTTAGGATTGAGGGGTGAAAATGGGGGTGATCCAATGTAATTTCATGATATCATGGAGATTAGAGACCCATTTGGAGTCAGATTACAAGGTCTAGGATCCTATTAGTTCTTAGTTCTTTCAATAGGCATGTCCCACCACTGTTTTGTTAGGCCATGCATTGGTATTACTTCCTCATTTTTATATTTTGGCATGAGTCATGTTTCATTTTGGTCTTGGTTGATGTGAGTAAGATTTTAAAATGAAAATGGTTTTTGAATATTAATGTTATTTATTTTAATGGTTTTGGTATTGAAAATATAGGTTTTAGTGGAAAATATTTTGGGCTATAATTTGGTAAATGGTTAGGTTTTGATGATGAAAAGAAATGTGTGACCCTTGATAATCATATAAAATTTACATATGTGATATTATGTATAGAAAGTGAATTTGGGGACTTGTGTGTTGCTGATGTAAGAGGAAGTGGGGGAGAAGATATGTGATGCTTCATGGGATGCCATATTGTGGTATTTCAAATTAATGGTTCATCTTTGGTTTTTTCAAATGAGTTTTGAGTGATATATGATTTGGGTTTGAGTTTTTGTAGAAAAAGTTTGTATTTTTCCTATGAAAATGTTTTTTTGATTTTTTAAAGTGTCCTTTTAAAGATTTAGTTTTTAAATTTAAATTGAAATAGTTATTTTTTAAAATATGATTTTTTTAATTCTTGTATATTTTTGACTTGAGAGACTATATCATTTTTTAGGTGTTATTTTTTAATCATTTTCTATGAATGTTGATTCTGGTTTTGCGCTTATCATATTGAACTAAATATGCCTCCTAGAAATATCCCCATGGTAACCAATGAGTGAGTCCCAATTATTGATTATTCTTGGTTTTTCATATACTTCTTAGTGATCGAGGTCATTTAGAGGCAGTAGAGTTCCTGTAGAAAGTAGAGAGTGTCTTAAATTTTTTGGATACTCCTAATTTTGTTATAGTGTGTATTGTTCTGGGTTCGTTAGAGCATCCCAATTTTGATCAATGTGAGTTATCTTCCCCACCATATAAGAAATTTGGGATGATATTAGACGTTTTTATGTCCGTATTTATCCAATTGCTTATACCTAAGGAGGTAACAATGAAGAAAGGGAAATAGCACCTGATTATTCAACAAGGCCAGTGAACAGTGAAGGCAGATATTGACCACTTCAAGGAGCTGGTTTCTTTTTGTCAAGAGGTAGTCTCTCGGTATCTACTGACGAGTTATCTTTTTATTGGGGATCTTTGTCCATACATCAAGTAGTGAGTCCTATCCTCCAAGAATCTTCATTTTTAAAAGATGGCATAGAAAGCATTTTTTGATGAATTGGTTCTCAGGGTGTAGTTAGTTGTTGTTGGATTTTATGAAGGTTCCTCATTTCGTGAGAGGCCTATTCTAGAGGATCCTATTTCAATAAAGTATCTTTAGTTGGTGTAGAATTATTGTTCATTGTACCACTCACCTGTGTGGTTCCAGTGTGGCCATTTTGGGATTTTGAAGCCCTATTTTCATAATGGCTTGATAGTTTTCCATAATTTCGCTTGTCTAGGTAATATAGAGAAGTTTTGTTGGAAGCATATCCTAATGAAGACATTGTGATTAGAGGATTTCAGTGCCTGACTATGAGGTAGGGAATTCTTCAGTTATAATGTCTTTATCAACAGAGCTCGAAGTGAAAAATGTTCAAAATTAGGAATTGTTGAAGGTATGTGGAAAACATTGGTTTAGTTTTTTTCTATCGTGTTGGGGTGGAGATGATTAATGTTTCCTTATTTTATTCTTTTCTACTTTACTATGTTCACCATATTTATGTAAAAGTGTGATTGACCTATTTTATTATAACATGAATAGTGGTTTTTATTTTGATGTGGATCATTGAATCAAAATTTCTCCTCGAGTGCGTATATACCATTTGTAATTTGGTCTCGACATTCATCATGTTTTTTTAGAATGAATGAGTTTTTCATAAATTATTTTTTGTGGTTCCAGTTCACCATTTGGTTCAAGTTCATATCATGTGTTTATCTTCTATTTTTGGGGATTTCTACCATTGTGGGAACTTTTTAGTTACGACTGGTGTGTAATTTAGATTGAGCTAGGAAGTTTATGTTAGTTGTGTTGGTATTTCTTGATTGTGGTGGTGGTGTTCCCCAATTTAAATGGAAAATATTGTGTTGGTCTCATCATTGGGGCAATCTAATGTCATGACAAGGGGATAGTTGGGTTCTTTTGGTGGGGATATCCCTCTAATATTCTCATTTACTCATTGTGTTTCGGTTCCTTCTTGATCAATCAGGTGTGACATGTGAAGTGAAAGGTAACCGTGAGGATTTTTGTTTATTTTGGTTTTGATTAGACATGGATTCAAGTTTTGGTTATCTTTTGGTTTGGTGAATTTATATTGGTAGAAAATATATTTGGTGGGGATAATTATAACACCCAAACATTGAAAATAAAATTATTTCTTTCTTTTATAGTCTTTGGATTTTTTTGTGATGGTTCAAATTGAGTTCCATGTTTATGCTTTTGATCTTTTGAGTTTCTTGTGAACATTTGTCCTATACACGGGCATTGCACAGTTAGTGGAATCTGTACTTCCTAGCCCATGTAATCATGTGAAAGGTCCTGGCTTTATACAATAGCTACTAAACTATTTGGTAATGGTAAGTCAAACCTTATGGGATGTTCATGCAGTATATCTCCCCTTGGATAGTAGCTACTGCAAGGTTGGAACATGACTTGGTAAACCATATGGACAAACCCTCTGAGCTACCCAAAAATTTTAAATGTTAAAATCTCTATTTCACCATCCCCTATTTTTAAGAAAAAATATAGATTCATCTTCTAAGTTCATTTTTAATGCACATGAGGGTTCCCAAACCCTTCTACTTTTGGTTCTCCTCCATCCATGGATTAATCATCAAGATTATGAGGTATGTTTTAGGGTTTTTGTCCAATTTTCGCATATTCTTGTCCTTCTCTTATATCCATATTGAGATCATGTCACCTCTTCATTGTATTTCATCTCTTGGTTGAACCCTAATAGATAGTGATGATGTTTGGTTTGGTTTTCTTGAATTTTGGGTTGTGAGGATGGTGTATCTATCTTGGATCTCTCTTCTCTCACAGTTCAATTCCTTCTGCATTCTATTGAAGTAGGAATTTCCATTATCTTCCTTTCTAGATCATCCCATTTATAATTTCCGAATTTTAAATAATATGAAAGAGTTTTTTCCATGATTTTGGTATGTTTTACATACTTGGTATGATGCTTTCATGTTGGAAAAAATTAGTGAAAGTTGTATTTTAAGGGGTTATTTAATTTTAATACATGGTATGTACACAAGGTGATTGTAAAAATGTCAATTTATTCTTTAAAAATAAAATGTTCAATTTGAATGGTGTTAAACCTTGAGTATAATATGTTAAAAAATTTGGATAGTGTATTTTGAATTGTATGTGTGACTTGGTGATTTTTATATCATGACCCATAAGTGTGGTTGGTTGTGTTAGTTTCTGAAACAGTGGTGTTTCTTTAAAAATTATTTGTGGGTTACTTCATGGATGATTGTGGTGAACCATTGGATGTGGGAACATCCATTGGTTCTTGGGATACAGACATGGATGTGGACACAAACGATAATGGTATTGCATAAAATTACTCAACTCAAAAACCCGGAGTGGAAAAACGCTTCTACCTCCTTCTTCCATTATTCTCAAGTTCCTATAAGTTGTATAGTTTTATAAATGGTTTAAGGTTTCAAAGTGGTATGAGTATAGTTTTATATTTTATATTCATAATTTTTTCACATTTTGATCCATAGAAATGATGATTAGTTTCTAAATGAAATGAAAACCCAAACGTAACATTTAATTACTTCAGGTGTATTAGGCCCACTGGGATAGATACCCTGAGGGTGGGTGGTGAATCAGGGTATGAAAAATTAAAACAACTACCCCTTTTGATATTGTTTTATTGTTAGACGAAACACTTTTCATTATCTACCTCCTATTTTAGAGCATGAATGAACCTTATAGAATGCACAGGACACAACAATTTTTCATGGTTCAACCTCATCATGTTATGTCCAAATAGAATACACTGGCGATATGCTGAGGTTCCAAATCCACAATAAGCACACTTCTATTTTATAGTTCTATGTAGACTCACTATCCATCCTGGTTTAACACCATTCAAAATTTGAGAACTCTCTATTCTCCCAACTAAAGTGTGCTCACTGCTTCATTAAAAATCCAATCACCATTTAAAGACTTGTAGTTCCTTTCATTATCATTAATGGGTGCATCCTTCAATGTATGTAGATGCTCTGTTGAAGTAAAAATTTCATCCACTAATAAATACACCTTTTCCACTGATCACTGGAAAACACCCTTTGAAAATACCATTGCAACCCCCCTACTTCGCAAAACACCCAATTTCTCAAAGCTCAAGCAAGACATCATGAAATCGATGCTTCTTCATAAAGAATACAACTTCTTAGATCTCACTTCTTCATAGAGCACACTGCATCATAGATATTATTCTTTCACAGAGCTTAGGCCATTACAGAGCTCAAGCCGTTGCAAAGAAACTTCCTTTGGAAAGCTCATTAAAAAAACAAGGAACACACCTCTTTCACAGAGCTAGATTAGCCACCATGAAGTTCATACCTTTCACGAAGTACACTATCTCTATGAACCAACTTTTGATTTGAGAGCTACAAATTTTTCATTAAAACCCCTATACATTTCTAAAGGTGGTTGAGTCCTATTTATAGGTGATTCCACAAACTCACGAACCTTCAGTTCAATTTCAGTGCCACGTCCTCTCAAATCACATTGATCTGAAATTTTTGCTGTAATTTTTTCTCTATCGTAAAGCCCCATGGAAATTTTTGGATTGAATAGCTTGTAAAAATATCTGACCATTACATAAATTCATTTGTGTTGTCACTGCAATGTTCCCTCACAATTCTCTTCATCTTTTTTTTCGTGAAGCTCGTTGTAATCACAGATCTTACCATAAACAAATTTTCAGTCTCTGTGAGATCTAATTATTGAATACCATATTTGAAAAAATCATTCCTTTTCCATCTTTTGATTAGATCTTCAAGGAAATATATTTATTTCAATGCTCACCAAATCCAAAATTTTGGACCACAAAAATTTGGAAATCACTGGAAAATGGTTCTACCTTATATTTGTTCTTGTGTACCACCTCCAGATCATCTATTCCTATGTCGTGGTTCTTTCTGAACATGGATTGTCGACAAAATATTTGGAACTCGAAAATTTACCATGAAACCCTACTTGGTCAAAAAAACACAACCAACTCAAAAAAATGATGAAAAGTTCCGTTATGGGATTTTTTCAAAACAGTATGGGTTTGTTGACAACTCTTATCCTAATTATTCTCAGCACATTGAAACCACATTGAAGATCCTTCCATTATCTAACATCTTTCGCCTCTTTCAATTCAGATAAAGGCCACAAATTCACTCACTACATAATCTAAGCCCACATGACCAATGATCAGCATGAGAAACAAGGGTAGTATGAAAAGTTCATCAATGAATTACTTAATTTTTTACTCCAATTGATGATACCATACTGATACCAATTAATTTCATTAATCAAGAACCTCAGCTATCATGATATCTAATATTTTATTGATCACATCAAGAATCTCCAAATTTACAACTCTCCCCTTATCTCATTGCTCCCCATATCATTCTTCTCTACCTATAAAATGATACCTATGTCTTTGACTAAGACATTTTCTCCCTTCTATAGCCATAGTATCTCCCCTTTAAAAGTCACTCTTTCTCCTACTTGGCCAAAGAACCCAAAGGTCACACCTTTTGGTATGAACCATTTGAAAGAACATAGATTATCACATTAGGGAAAAACATACCATACCTCAGGAGAGGGGGAGTCCAAATATACACTTCTTCAAGTGCGGTGAGTCAAAAGGACTCCAAGATCATGTATATGTCTCTCAAAAGATTTCTTGGGTAAGACCTTAGTCTGGATTATACAACTTGTAACTCTAGAGGCACATACTACAGATTCATATGTCCTTGCCCCACCTTCTCCTTGATTAAATGACATTTGTTCTCAATGTGCTTTGTCCTTGAGTGATGGGCTGGACTTCTACTAAGATTGATAGTACTAGAATGTTAACACTCAATTCTGATTAGAGACTTCACTTCAATGCCCATATCATCAATTTGTTGCTTCATTCACAATAATTATGTGCATCATGAAATAGAGGTAATATATTCATCTTCTTCGGTGCTCAATGAAATCCAATTGTGCTTCTTTCTTAGCCAAGAAATAAAAAATCCACCAAGATAGAAAGAACATCCTGATGCTGATTTTTTTTCATCTGTTGAACATGCACAATCTGCATCAATATGTCCCAATAACTCTGATTGAGATTTGTTATTATATATCAATCTAAGAACCACCATGCCCTTGATATACTGAAGTATTCTTTTCCCTGAAATCATTTGTATTTCCTTGGGATTGTTTTGATATCTTGCTGCTTTTCATGTGGAAAATACAACTTTAGGCCATGTCGAGGCCATGTACATAAAACTTACAATTATTTGCTTATATTCTATGATGTTAACTACCATTACGTCATCATCGTTTCATAGTTTCATCCAGGTATCAATTGGAGTCTTCATATCATTGGAATTTTCCATTCAAAATATCCTTAAAACTTCATTATCATATTTGGATTGAGAAATTGAAGTGCCATTACTTCCTTGCTTCACTTGTAAACCATGGAAAAATGTGAGCTCACACATCACTGACATTTTGAACTCATTTTTCATGAGTTCAGAAAATTGTATGCACTGTGAATTATCTGATCCATCGAATATTATGCCATTGACCTAATATAAAACCATAATCCTTTGATTACTTTTATTATTAAAATAGATATTTTAATAAACTCAACCACACTAAAATCCAAGAGTCTTCAAATACTGACCATACCTTGAGTACCATGCTCTTTGTGCTTGTTTTATCCCATATAGTGCTTTCTTCAGCTGCAATTTATTTTTCTTGTCTTTATGAATAAGAAAACCATCTGGATTCTCAATATATACTTATTCCTTTAGAACCCCATTAAAAATGAAGATTTGACATTACTCTAGAGCACTTTGAACATCAATTTCACTATAATGGGTCGGAATATTCTGATTGTTTCCAACCTTTAAACCGGTGATAATGTATTATCAACACCTATATACACTATCCAAGAGTATCCTTCATAGAATAGTCATGATTTGTATTGAATAACTATGCCATCTTAATTCATTTTGATGTGATAAACCAATTTTGTCCCAATGAAATTCTTATTTGTTGGCCTCGAAATAATATCCCATGTTTGATTCTTCTCAATCTAATCCAACACTTCATTCATAGCATGAACCTAGTTTTCATCTTCAATTGCATATGCTAAGAAGTTAGGCTCTACTAGATATCAGAAAGATGTGCGCTGTAGTGATTTCATTTTCTTGTCTGAACTGAAGCTGATTGATCATCAATGATATTATTCCTTTCAATTTCAGATTGACTCCTTACCATCTTTGCATATAATGAATTGAATTCCTCTTTTTCATCATCTGTATCATTTTCTGAATCATTATTTCCCAATTCTGGTCCCCCCCTGTGTTGCTTTCCTCCTCATCACATTCAATATGAAAATATTCACTATTTTGTTGAATATTCTATTCATTTTTCACCACTATGAAATCATTTCTCTCAACTACTTCTCCATGAATTTTAATAAAACATTTATCTGATTTGATTTTTCCTAAGTATCCAAGGAATATCCCCTTATCTTGGCATAACTCAAACTTCCAATGTTATTCATTATTGAGCATAAAGAACTCTCTTCCAATGATTCGAAGGCACTTCACTATTTTCTTCTTTCTTTACCATGTCTCATATGGAGTTTTTCCTTTTTTGGAAACAATAGGGCCCTTTTATATATGTATATCAATTTTAATACTACTTCCTTCTAAAATTTCTCTAGTAGGTATTTTTCAATTAGCATTGTTCTATCCATGTTTTTTATTATTCAATTTCTCTTTTCAACCCCTTAATTATGTTGGGGAGTTCTCACTGAAGAAACAAGATTCCTTATCGCAAATTTCTTGAGATAGTCTTCCACCTGATAGTTTGTGAATTCCGTACTATTGTTAGTATGAAACCACCGAATTTTATACTAAATCATCCTTTCATATTCCCATAGATAATATTATTAGGAAACTGAACACATAATATTTATGGGAAATGACAAACACTCATTTCATTATACTATATTCATAAATTAAAATAATATAATAACTCTTTTCATCTATGGATCAAGGTGAGATGGGTCCACAAACATCAGCATGAACAAATTCAAGAACTCTTGTTGACTTATTTTCCTTAGCCCTGTATGTTTTTCTATTTATTTTCCCTTGTTAACATACATTGCATGTATGTGTATGATCATGTGATATCATAGGGTGGTCTCTAGATACATCACACTTCCCCAAATCTTCTGGGGAAGTTTGACATAGATGAACAATTCGTTTATGACATACCTTGTTTTGTTTCTCTATAGGAAAAAATCACATACCTTCTTCTACACATACAAGGAAGAGATGTCCTTTTGTTCTTTTTCCCTGTAGATCCACTTCACCATCTTTCCCATTGACGATACACATATTCTTATTGAACCATTTAGAATTCCCTGAGTCACATCATTGGTTGATGATAAAAATATTGTGACTAAAACCTTCAACTATTAAGACATCAACATGTGTCAGCTCTATGCCCCCAAACCTAGAATTCCCTTAGCCAATAATCATCAGGAAATATTCATTTCCAAAATTGAAAAAACCTTATTTTTCATAATTTATCCCTGTAATAATATCCTTATTACCTATCATGTGGGATATGAGGCCACTATCAAGGATTCATACACTATAATGGTCTGATGCATTAGTGAAAATTTCAGTAACCATTACCTTCTCATCTTTTTTCTTCTTGATCCATATTTTTGTATTCACACTCGGCATAGATTAATAATCTTCATCTTCCTCTGAGTATAATGTTCTAACTACAATTTTCATGGATAAAAATCTATTCTGTATTTTCAACACACCTACTTGTTTATTGATCTTCTACTTGTGGATAGTTTGGTTCTACTTTTTCGCAGTCCTCTGGATGCTTGATGTATTGTATATGGCCATATTTCCAAATACTTGAAACCAAAAACAATGTCCCTTGAATGAAATTCTTGAGTATGGAGCGTTGTTTGGTTGTCATTGTTTCTCTTGTTCGTTTATTTGCCTCTTGGCAATAGAACATACATTTTGGGAGTGTCCCATATTTCCAGATAAATAGAACCAAATATAGGGTGCATTACTATGTGTCACTTATACACCACTAGGTCTCCTTTGGTTATCAGAATATTCTAATTATCATTTTTACCCAAATCCACCTTATATTTTGGAATTGTTGATTGCGGTCTGACTTCAATTTAAACAACTTTTTATTTTTAATAAACCCCCATATCTGCCTTTGTATCTGAACATAATTGATGCATCCTTTCTGCAGAACCACTATGCCAAATTTTTAGCTTCTCAGTTTTTTGAGTGATCTACTTTCCTGATGCAACAATAAGAGTCAAGAGGTTTTCTTGATCCTTATCATTTTATCCACAAACTGAAAACTTCTTATTCATGTTCTTAAATATTCTTGGTTCAATCTTTCATTGTGTTATTCAAGACATATATCTCCCTTTTATATTCTTAAACCATGATTTTTGAATCACTAAGTAATTTTTAGTCCTCTTTTGTTGATGAAGGGAGTTTTTAAATTTCATCCATCAACTGGGACTTCTCATATTCTTTCTGCTACATATAGAGTATGTCATCACGAACTAATTTGTTGGAATTTATTACTTTGACTCTAAAAACATCTATCTTTTCAAGGAAACCCTCTAAATCAGCTTGCCTAAAAGCTCTTCCTTCAACTTCTTTATATTCATCAATGGCAGTTTCTTCCTTTTTTGAGTACTACCGACAACTTCCACCATATCATTTTCTGCAAAATCATTGTAGTTCTTCCTCAACCCCATACTCATATGAACAATCACCTTATTTTGAAATAAGATTATTCATCTTAAAGTATGTTCTCTTGAACTATTTCTTTCTTCTAACATTGGATGACGGTTTCTTCTTTGTAATTTCAACTTCATCAACATCATCATCTTATTTAAACTTTTTTTGGAACATTACCGCAAAATGACCCTCCATTCCACATCTAAATAATTCAAGTGGTTTCTCCCCTTTAAACATTCACTTTCCCCTTTAAATATTTGAGGAAAGGAATTACACCACCTCATCTGTCTCTTCTTCTTATTAGAAATCTTCAATAGTGTGATTCTTCATGGCTTTGAATGAAACCTCTTGGGATTTCCCCTTTTCCATAGAATCATTATTAGAATTTAAAATTTCATATATTACATGTATATTATGCATGTTATATAGTATTAGCGCTTTTGGATCCCTGTCTTCCAATACTAGAACCATTGGATTAAAGTGAGGTGGAAGATTCATTAGGATGTGGTTCCTAATCTTTATGTCTTCAGTAACTTCACCAAGACCTCACATGTCTTCCACTACCACATTTACCCTATCAAATAATGAATCAATAGACTCATTCAGGTTCGTTCTAAAATATTTAGACTTGTTCCACAGAGCATGAAGCTTTCCCTACCATAAATTTTTACCTCCTTCAGATATATTCAATAGCTTTTACCACATAGAATGTGACTTTTTTCATGACATCACCATATTATGGAAATAATTTTATAGGGCTCACCCTAATGTGTTGGTTCCCTTGGAGTCAGTGTCCAATTCGCCTTGATGGGATTCTGATAATGCACCATGATTAATATCGGTTGTTATACCATGCATTTTTGCAGCAAACACATCCATTCCAAAAGAGTTGAAGAAGTGTTGCATCCGATTCTTCCATAGATGAATATTGAACACATCTAAGATTAGAATCCCATTATGATTGGTTACTTCCATTTGAGAGAGAGACAATGATATCAACCTTTCCCTTTGATACCAATTGTTATGCCCACTAGGATAGATACCCTGAGAGGGGGGATGAATCAGAGTATAAAAAATTAAAATGACTTCCCCTTTTCATCTTGTTTTTTTGTTAAAAAAACTCTCTTCTCTATCTCTTTCTTATTGTAGAGTATGGGTGAATCTTAAAGCATGCACATGACACAAAAATTTTACTTTGTTCTCCATCTCTATGCTACACCCAAGGAGCATACACCGATGATGTGACAATGTACCAAATCCACTATAAGGGCACTACTGTTTACAAGTTTGAATTAGACTCAATGTCCCTCCTGGTTTACAACCATTAAAAATTTGAGAACTCACTTATCTCTAAAAAAAAGTGACCTCTCTACTTCTTTATATTATCCATTCATAGGTTAAATAGTTGTTGGTCCTTTCATTATATCTAATGATTATATCTGTCACTTTATATTGATACTCTGTTGAAGCCAAAATTTCATCCACTGATGAATACCCCTTTTACAATGATCAGTAGGCAACACCCTTTGAAAATACCTTTGCACATCTCCCTACATCTCATAGCTCCCAATTTTACGAAGCTCAAACAATCCTTCACAGAGCCCTTGCTTCTTCACAGAGAACTCACCTTCGCAAAGCTCACTGCTTCATAAAGAACACTGCTTCATAGATCTCAAGCCTTCACATAGAATGATCCATCGCAAAGCTCAAGCTGCCTCAAAGAGACTTCCTTCGCAAAGCACACTGAGCCAATGAAGAACACACCTCCTTTGTAGAGATATATTTTCTTCCGTGATGCTCATATATTTCGTGAAGAAAAGTGACTCTATGAACCTCCTTTGAGATTCAAGGGAAAAAAATTCTTCAAAAACTCTATACTCTTCTGAAGGTGTTAAAGGGATATTTATAGGTGATTCCACTAACTTGATTACCTTACGCACAAAGCTACCGCCACTTCATCTCAAATCGAAAAGATCTGAAATTTATTATGAAATTATATCTATATCGCAAAGCACCGTGGAAATTTTTGAATCACAAAGGTCTTCGTAATTATAGAGAGTTCTGTCAATTACTTTGCATTGTAATTGAAATGCTACCTCACAATTCTATTCACCTTTGTTGTTTGTCAAGCTTGTCTTAACCATAGATCTCACTATCAACATTCTTCTAGTCTTTTTGAAATCCCAATCATGAAACCCATTTTTGTAAAACTCATTACTTTGACATATTTTTATGAGATCTTCCTGGAAATCCACATTTCTCAATGCTCACCCAATCCCAATGTTTGGACCCCCAAAATTTGGAAAAAAATGGAAAATGGATCCACCATGTATCTGTTCTTTTGAACCTCCTCTGTATCCTCTATTCTTCTTTCATGGTTCATTGTCAAAATGGATTGTCGACAAAATCTATGGAATGTGACAATTCACCATGAAACCCTGCTTTTTCAACAAGAACAACCAACCAAAAAATAATGAAAAGTTACCTCGAGGGATTTTTTTTCCATCAAGGTGTTTTCATTTTGGTTTGAAGTAGTGTTCGAATGTGGTGTTGTAATTAGAACATAATAGAATGTTTGGAATTATTAACATAAAATAGCATTTACTTAAAATTTGGAAATTTTTTGGAGCATTTTTGTATGGTTTTGGGGTTGTAATTTTGAATACATAGTTGGTGTTTTATATTTTTTTAATATGAATTGCGGCTTTGAAAGAACATATATCCAACTGGCATCATAAAATGTTTTGAGAAATGTTTGAAAATCATTTAATGTGACATAAGAATTGGAACTTATTAAATATGTATTATATGATATGAACACCTATTTATGGATTTTCCTATATTAGTTATCATATAGGTGGCATCAATTTTGGGGGTAGGCTAGTGCAGTGATGGTAGGTAATATGAGTCACTTGTGAGAGGGCCTCCTACTTACATAGTAACTTTAACCATGGGTTTCCCAGATATATTTTAGAGGGTCAAGTGAAGGTTTCTTATCAACCCTGATTAGATGGGTTGGTACCCCTTGGATGTCATAGAGGCCAGGTTGTTTGTTCCAATAGTGAGGATAGTTTAGAGCAACATGTTCATTTTTGACTATGGAGTTGCACCATACAACGACAGTTGAGTCCGGACTGAGTACGTCCATGGATATCTCTAGGGATGTCTATGAAATTACCATAGTTTACTCTCTATATGTGCTTGTGTATATTCTTTTGAACTTGTTTTCGTGCTTAAAATTCTCATGTACATTCAAAATATTTTATAATTTCCTTCTTTATATTCTGGATTAGGATTTGGGATTAAAATTTTCATCCTTTTTAAAAATAGAAATGTGGTGGGTGTGGTTTTTGAATAAGGAATAGATATGTATGTTTCTTTTCCAATGATAAAAACATATTTCGATATATATTTTCAAAAATAGTGTTTCTAGATAATTTATAGAAAGGAAATTTATGGATTTTTTGGTGGTTTCCTACTGAGTTGTTATGCTCACAACCTACATGCTTCATATGGTGTTGGTAGACACGAGTTGTTCTATATGTTCTGGGTTGTATTTTGGCTACTCACACTAAGAAGAGATCGATGATGAGCATGGTGGTGACCAAGTGGTCATGTGGAGATCATGTAATGTGGTTTAGTCTCATTTTTTATCAGTTTTTGTTTTTATCAATTCTAGTATCTTTATTAGTTTGTATATTTATCAAATTTATGTTATTTGTGTCTTTTGTTTGTTATTTTTTTAATAATATTGTTCCTATTTCATTTGGAAATTTTTTGCCCATAGTGAATAGAATAATTCCCGTCACTAGTTTCTATCCCATGGGGGTTCATAATTCCCTTTGATCCATGCCACAAACCGGGTCAAAATCGGGTCAGACAACACTATGCTCTTGTTTGTGACAATACCATTGGAGAAAACGTAATTCTAATATTTTATTCCTAAAACCCAATCCATAAATACTTCAATGTATTTTATTTAAACATAGTTCCTTCCTTGTTCTAGGGTTTAACATTTATAAGAGGTCATTATCTTGGATCATTCTCCTATTCACCACATTTAAGTCAATGAACAATAAATGGATCCCTATGATGGGATTTATTTTCTTCCATTGTACTCTATATTTTTCCTAGGAAATTATTTCTTTATGCTCTTATTTTTCACACAAAACACATTTTTATATTTTTTTGAGTCACATTTGAGGAAGTATTTTTTTCACTTTTTTGACATGAAGGAAATAAGACCATTTTTTCTTATGGTCCCCACCACTAGGGAACCTAAAAAACGGAAACATTATATTCTTTCAAGAGTTTGAGGGTTGTAAAAGGCATATATTTTTAGTCATATTTTAGACTAAATGATTAGGAATAATCATGATATATTTCACTCCATTATTTATCCCATTTTTTCTCGAAGTCACTTCATTCTCCTTTATATTCAATCTTAACAATATTCCTTCAAGTTCCAACAATTAACTAAAACCCAAAATCATAGTGTTATAAAAATTAATCAAATTATAGAATCTATATAATAATTTATAAGCTATTTAAATAATTAAATCATTTTCTCCAATCAAAAAAATGTTATGCGTAACCTAGGTCGTTCATTGTCTTCATTCATTAAAATCATTCATAATGGTTTGTAATTAAAAATTAAATTATCCTATAAATATCCCCTGGGAGGGTCAAACTGAGTGTGCATAAAGGCCATTTTTATGCACCATGTGATGATTGGGAAAAGAAAAGTGATCTATTTTTAGAGTAATTACCTCTAGGTACATCTATTCCATAACCACTTCCACTTTTAGTATCAAGGCATGGAATTATTATAAACACCCACTTAATATATACCATATCAGCATTTTAGGATCTTTTTCTATATTGATCCTCAAATTTATTCATTAGGTTATATTACTTAATCTATTTTTTCTAAATCTAGTACCCGAAGAATCTACTAATATTCCTCTTACACTACCTTTAGCGACCCCAACCCTAGTAACTCATTGCTGGTGTCTAATTTATTAAATTGGGATAATATATATGGAATTTCAACATGAAGGACTGACTAGTTTAGTAGTATTTGTAAACTAGATATAAACTTGAGTTTTACATTACATTTAACTAAAAAATTAATACACATATTTTTATAATAACATTTCTTTCTCTAGCCTATCCTTTTATTTCAATGATGGTACACTTCATGGATTTATATGGAAAGGAAACATAATAATGATGGGATATGATACTCAGTAAGGGTTATTTATAGAAGAATAATTAGTGAATAAATATGTATAATAAATATTACATGGAAAAAAATGAAAAAAAAACATTTCATGTAATCAATAATCTAATAAAAAATCATATCCAAAGATAATATCAACATGACAACCTCATGGATAATTACTAATTTGTCATGGTAAATAATTAAAACCACCTACCTTTTAATCAATAAAATGTGAATAAAATGAATTAAATAAAATAGAGTTGTATAAATCCAATGGATAATAATAATAGAATTTTCATTGAAGGCAATGATTAAATATTGGATTCCATGGTTTTAGGCATCCTGGTGCATCTAATGGAAAAGCCTATCACAAGATAGTTCAAAATACAGGTATAATGCCATTAAATTCTAGATTTCTAATTTGTCTCTTGAGACCTATTGATTCATTTAGGGGATAGATAATACAATTCCCCACCCATCACTTTAAGTCCAAACTGTTCCTCATATATTAAATATTTTACTAAATTCATAAACATTGTGGCTTGTCATAAAATATTTGTATTGAGTAAAAATACAGATTTTTCAATATTTATTTTGATAAAAAATAGCATTAAATGTAGAACACAATATGTATAAGTTTTATATGGTGAAAGGAATAAATATATACATGATAAAAAAATATGGATATTTTTTGGATATTTATGTCTAATGATCATTTGAACATATATATTTCAAGGGAATTTTAATGACTATAAAAATGAATCAATAAAGTGAATTCCAATACTTTAATTGGTCATACTAATCATAAACAATACCCATAATTAATAATGATGGTATCAATACAACATGCACCCATTGGAGTAAGAATAAAGGATTATTGTCATATGTGGACAGAAATACAATAATAATATCATAAAAACATTATTAATTTAAATAACATTTTCATTGTGAAGATATATTTTTAAAACTAAAATTTACAAAAACCTTTTTATAATTAATTTTTTTAAATAATATTTTAAACATATAAATTAATATTTAAAACATTATATTTGTCATGATGTCTTCAAATTCATATCCACTATTCAAGTTAAAATAAAAATATACTACATTTTTACAGTGATCATATAATCTCACTCAATTAATATTCAATAATAAATAATCTCGATGTGATTGATATTGTGAAAAAACCCTTACAATGATCATAAACATAGTGTGAGAATTAAATAAAGAATCCATTTTTTGTATCATCTATAAATTCACAAAATTAAAAAAACACATTTTCATCTCATTTCATTACACAAATCATCTTAGAAAATCAAATATGACATAGAAGTAATACAACACAATGAAAATAAATTGTGTGATGAAATGTTTTACCACACAGTAACACTTAATTAAAATACCCTTGAATAAATTAATTCAAAGTCAAACATAAAATAAAATTAATTATTTAGTAATCATCATAATACAAGTAAATTAGTATGTATATACACTATATAAAATAAATTGTGTGAAGAACATTACAATATGCCTCAATGAAGAGAAATTGAGATGAGTCCATTACCTCAAAGTTCCTTTTGGTTTAATGTGATTTAACATATTGTATAGTGGTTTAAAACATGCTATTACCTTATTATAAAACCATATTAATATACATAGTGTCATATAAAATCATTTTATGACACCTTTTTCACCTATTTGTTAATAATAATTCATTATTTTCATTGTTTTAGGTGTTAATTGACTTCTTTAATTATTCATTATTATTATGAAATATAAAGTTCTTTGGAATATTATAGACATAAATCATCTAAAAAATAATAATCATGAAATATTTTTCATATTTGTACATAAATTATTCTATTAATGCTAGTCATGGATGATGGTTTTGATAAATTAACTAGTTGTGATCATACAGGCGGTAGGTCTTCTGTGTGCATGAGTAATGATTCCACTTTTCAATAAGCATTATGGAAAAAAGGTAAGTGATATTATTTTTTTGTAAAAATTAACATAATATCATAATTAACATATTATATACTTATATATATAATATATGTGGTGTGGTTATGAAAATAGAGTTTCATCACTTTGTAAAGGTAGTAGTCTACACGTACCTGGACAATGTAATCATATTTAAGTTAGTGCAAAGGTAAGAAATAAAATTATATATATAAACATTAAATAATGATAAAATTTTCATTAATAAAATAATTATTTCATTTTTATCACATATATTAATTAAATTTATCCTTATCATCTTTCATGTAAGCCATTAGTTAAATACAAATCACATCTCTTTGTGAGGTGATAGTCTGCCGTACCCACAGGTGACACTATCGTATCCTCTATAAAATAGAAAATAAGAAGATAAATATGAAATAATTAATCTAGAGGTATAGATTTTTTATAAATATAATATATATACATCATATCCTTTATCATACCCAACTGTGAGAGGTTATAGCAGAAAAAACAAATGGCATTGGTTTGCAAGATGATAGTTTGTCGTATAGAAAAATGATGCTTTTGTAACACATTTGATAGAAGTGGAGTTGGATAATGGTAATTAACTTTAAATAATAAAATATATAAATATTTAATCTAATGATATTATTATATCATGATTTTCTAATAATAATTTAAGGAGGGTGAGAAATAAATAAAATAAAAATGCTCATTAAGGAAGGCTACATTTTCTTTAGGTAACCAAAATATGTTTGTAACAAATCCTTTCAAGGATATATTTATACACAAAATAATGCATAATGTATGAGATATGGGATGTTTCTAACGGATTTTCTTATGCCTTGGATGAACAAATATTTTTTGATGGCCTGAAGAATAATGGATACATGGTTTATTTGAAAAAGCTAGGTGAGTAGAACACATGTAAATTTTTAATAAGATTCAATCAATTATACGTTTTTATAATGAAAAAATCATAAAAAAGGCTACATTATTGAACCTAGATGATATAAAGGTGAAATATGACCAATAAATGGGTACTGGATAAGTTGGTAAGTCATTTCAAACCTTTTTCTTCATAGTTTAACCTATGATTAATCTATTTTTTCCTTGACCATGGTAATTAATTTTTACAATTTTCAAAATTCAGTTTGGAAAAAAAATTATGTTGAACTTATTTCACATTATAAATAATTTCTGATTAAAAATATTGAATCTATTTTTCAAAATTACATTCACATATGTGTAAAATTTTATGTTAATATTATTTATTCAAAATGATGAGAATATTGGTTTTACAGGGAAATAATCAAAATTTTACAGTGTTTTTATATCTAAATACATTATAAAAATGATTCAAATGAAATACAATGAAATAGTTGATAAAAATTATATAATGTAACTGCTAAACCAATTGAATATATAATTTAACAGTATAACATATTTAAATGAAATGACATTTTTCAATTAATATTCAATAGTTTTCACTATTCATAAAAAATGAATCTTTTCAGAAAAATCTCAATTATTTACCATAACATAATTTTGATATGATTATTTTGAAATTTATTTTTATGTTTTCAAATAAAATTTATAAAATCGGTGAATATTAACTTTATATTTTTTTGTGAATTTCACGACCAATTCGTCTTTTAGAAAAAATATAGCTTTTCATAATTTTTTTTATTTTATATGATAATTATTTTAGTTATAATAAATGGATAACCATTATTTTCATAATATAGTTTACAGTATTTAAAACCACCACTTTCATGCATAGGTTATAATAGTGTTCTATATTACGGTTCATTTAGAGTCATGGATGTGTGTTCCCCAAGTTATCGATTATATTATATTTAATAAAATATATTTCATGGGTTCTTTAAGATCGATGTTGATTTTCATATATAATACTAAATAAAGTGTTTATATTTTATAATTCTTGGATATCCAATTAATGGTTTTTAAATAATTTATTGTGACTTTTGGTAATGATGGTTCACCCAAAATAAAATATGTTGGATCTAGTATCATTGGGGAGGAAATAATTAAATATAAATGAGCCTTATTTTTTGATGTCCAAAATCAATTTTTTTAAGGTTTGAAACATTTTTATGAAGGGGTATTTTTTTAAGAAAATATGGTTTTATTTTTAAGAGTATAGAATATGTTAAATTTTATATGAGAGGCCAACGAACAAAGGGATACTTGATTCAAGTCAGTGATTCTCAATGTTTATGATATCTGAGCTTGATGAAATGAAATCAGTTGTTTACAAAAAAAATTATAGGGAATATCTGTTAAAGAAATATGAGAAAGATAATGAATATAAAATTTATTCATCATATTACATAAATAAAAATAATAAGATATTGGTGTTTCTCTATTTTCCTGAAATAAAAGATTACAAAATTAGTACACAAGAATGATTAGATACATTTAACTAATCCCATAGAAATGATACTTTTTATTATTTTTTTTACTGTGAGTAAAAAATAAACACATTGAGATAAGTAATTCAATTAATTTATAGATTAATTTCTTTACATTACATGTATTATGTTTTAAAAACATAAATCAGAGTCTCTAAAAATGTTTAAATGTTTCAAGTGAAGTGCGGAAAAAGAAAGTGGATATTCAATGAAGTAAATTTGAATTGATAACAGTTGAAAATATCATTGTAGGAATTTCAAATATTGTCTTGAAAAGTACATAATGCTTTATGATTTTAGTAATTCATACAAATTGTTGAAAAATGGTATTTCTAAAATAAGATATATATGTTTTTTTATATGGTACAAAGATTGTTGATCAAACGAGATACATCTAATTATTTGGGGAGAAACGTTATTGGACAAGAATTTTATGTATTTAATTGATGTTTCTATAGTAAAAACTCTAATATAACTCCATAATAGATTTATTACAATGAAACACCATTGTTGATGCAACTAATGGTGTTTAGTAGTCTATGTATTATACAACTAAAGGGTTTAAATCTTGAGAAGTCTTATTAGATAGATATTTATGGAATCTTTCTTGGTTACCCTCTTAATTAAAAAGGATACATATGCTATAATAAATAGGTATTAAATATTATTGAAACAACAGATGTGAATGTTCATGAATATAATAAAAATAATTTTTTTTAAAATAATTGTGAATATGTAATTAAAAGAGTATTAGGATGTTATAGTTGAAAAATGTGAAAATTTTCTTAATGTTAATAACATTTCTGAGCATACTAAAGATGAATAATATGACTCAACCATCTCATGTTATAGAAGAATAACTATGTTCATATCTTCTTTGGTTTTAAAAGCATGAGTAAGTTTATAAATTCATTCTATGTAAATAAAAATAGGTTAAAACTTGAATAACATAAAATATAGTTTAATATAATTCTTTATATCCACCAGTTGAGAAACAATTTGATGATGAATCAATGACACATTAATATTAAATTGATTTCATGAATAAAGTGATTAATTCGATTAAAAAAGGATATATGGAACCCTGTATTCAAACCAAAAAACTAATAATGTGATTGGTACAAAGTGTCTGTTATTAAATAAGTTAAATGAAAATGGTCTTGTTATAAAAAACTAGGAAAATAATTCTTTTAATTATTATTCTCAAATTGATGGAATTTATTTTCAAGAGAACTGTACTCTTGTAAAAATATTAGAAACTATTAAAAAAATTCTATTTATTCAGAAAGAAGATAAAAAATAGTCTATATGTTTTTCATGACATTATTTTTCAATGGATATATTTATGAAAAATCTTATATTGAACTAACATGTGGCTTCGTGATTAGAAGGATGAATGTTTTTTGTGAAATTTGGATAAGTAATTTTATAGGATAACCAAAGGTAGTATATCTTGGTACATTAAACTGGATTCATGCTAAAATAATTTTAACTTTAGGAAATTAATAATTAATATCATTATTAACATAAAAAAAATCAATAGATGTCCCTCATTGTGATTTTTACATGAATGACATAATTTTTTCAAGAAATTGTGAAGAAAATTATGAAAAATTTGAGACGGAGAAGAATAATATTATTGATAGCCCATTTTTTGGATAAATGAAATTAATTATTTCATTTCAAATATTGATAAATAAAAATATAATTTTTTATTTGAAGGGAAATATGCAATGAAAAGTTTATGAAGTTTGTAATAGAGGACAGAAAAGATGTTCCCATGCAAATTTTAATTAGAACAAAATTTTCAAAACATTGATATTGGAAGAAGGTATATACATATTAGTTTAGAAATATGGTTGGATGTTCATTATATATAATGAATTCATGTAAAAATATATTGTATCTTTGATATACATTGTTATAAGTTTCAATGTTAACCAAAATAATATCCTCAGATGGATCGAAAGTGAATTCTAAAATATTTCAATGGAACAAATGATTTTGGGTTGAAATATGAAATCACAAGAAATTTTGATTTCTTTGTTTTTACGAATGTATAATGGGATGAAATCATTGATGATAGAAAATAAAATTTAGTAAGAGTATTTTTATTGGGGGATATATGTGTAAAACAGCATACAACAAAACCTAATTTAGAATATTTCAAAATAGTAAAAGGTGGTTCTTTTGTTTCCACTAATGTTATGACACAACATATGTTAATGAAGTCAAATTTGGAAGGGTATTTTATAGATATGATTTCTCCGATTCTCTTGGTTTTGGATAAAAACGTTATTTGAATATCAATAAAAATATTTTTAAATGTTCTTATTCTAATAACATTAAAATAAAATATCAATTGTTCAAAGAGAATAAAGAGAAAAAAATTAAATTTGGTGTCTTTTATTATAACAAAGGATTTGATGATATGGTTTTAAACCCATTCCTAAATGAAGCATTTCATAAGATTAAGTTGATAATTGGTCTTAAAACTCCCTCTCTTCAATGTTAAGGTAACTAATAGTTACACCTATATGGATTTCCTATGGATAGTGTTTTGTGTTGGATAAAATATTTATAACATAAATTTATCAAATTTTGTGTTCATATACTATAATGGAAGATGATAAATTTAACAAGATTTTTTCAAAGGGGTATGTTGTGATTTAATCATGCATTAACTATATTAGTAGTTTCTTGAATGGATGTTGGAATGTTTCACATTCAATAAAAATCTATTTTTGTCGAATATTTCATATGGAATAAAATGTGCAAGGAAATAGTTTTTAAATTATCAATTTATAGATAAAATTTTATTGTTATGTAATTATTATTTTCTTTTATATCATGATACTGTATGTAGGATTAAAATAATTTCATAATTTATCCATTTTATGAGCTACCAAAGTTATATATATTTATGTTCCTTGGTTGAAAACAAAATCCAAAGGGTGATATTGTTTAGCAAATAATGTTGAAGTTGATTCAAATACAATGAATGTTTTATGTAGATATTTAATGTAACAATGTTTTATTGAGGAGTTATCTTTATTAATCATTGTTAATATATATTAATTTTTTAATTACATAAATAACTTTACAATAATATTTCTTTCAAAAAATCTGATCGAATATTGTAATGTGATCAAACTAATAAAATTGTATGATGTTTTTCAAATTGAGTCGATCGAAAAAACAATGATTCATGGATGGATTTTTTTCCTGAATGTTTTATGATTCCTACAGGATCCCATAGTTAATATTTTTGATGAATATATTCTTTTAATGATTTTTTATTTTACAAATTTCAAATATCCTATATTCTAAAAAATATTATGAACTTAGATTGAGCAGAAAGGGTGATATTTTTCTTATATAAAAATGGGGAGAAAATAATTTTCCAATGAAAAGTCAATTATACATTGTTTGTGATATATTTTGATCACTATAATATACCTAAAGTTCAACGGGATGCTATCGAAGAAGGGAATAAATTGAAATCAAACATGATGACTTCCATCGAAAAATAATTTTATACAAATCTCTATCAATTAGAAATTTATAAAGCTAAGAAGAAATATTAATGTAGTCCAAAAGATTTTTTTTTGAAAATGAGTGTCATCAAACAATCCCAATTGGTTGGAGTCCCACCGAAAAAAGTTCATCAGATGGACCTTTATTCATTACATGATGTTATATGATAAATGTTTCTATATAAATATCATATGTTAATGTTTTCTGATGAAATTCATTACTTATGGAATGTTTCTAATAAATTATTATGAGTTGTTCCTATTAAATATGTATAGGAACAATCAGGTGGACATTCAAATCAAACAAAAGATGTGTTAAAAGCTTTTCCCATAATATTTTAGTGGTATAATGTTTTTTTGGTTCAAACACATTGAAGAAAATTTCATAAATATATGATGTGTGAAGATTAAAATAAATTTTTTGAATGTAAACAATTTCATGGGAGGAGGATCCTTTTTTAGATATATTAAAAAGGAAACATGTGGAAGAAGTGGGTGCTAAAGTATTCGAGTAGAATACAGAATAATCTAGAGGTCTTCAGAAGAATAAAAGATATTTATACTATATGAGAGGTTTCAGATTCATGTTTTCATTGATTAGGAAAATAAATTTGGTTCATTACCTTTCTCCCGTGAGTGATACTATAAAAAAGGATGTTTATAAAGTATGAAATAGTGACGAACTTTATTCAACCTTTTCAAACTAATCAAAAACCATCGTATCACATTTTTATAGACGTTTAGAATCCCTAATATAATTTTCAATATAAATAAAAAATGTTTGTAGAATAATGTAATGTGATATTATTTCCTTATTTCATAATAAGATAGATCCCTAAAATAGATTTCCATAGAATAGTTATGATATCTTTATATCATAGGGTTTTAATCAACCACTGAAACTAACGCGGGGATATCATCGGATATAACGTACAATGCCAAATTCATTTCCTTTACCTCAATATATTAATATACTACTATAATATGGGATTAATTCAATCAAAACATACAATATTACAATATCATAATGAGTTATTATTACATGGGTAGTAAATTAAATTGTTATTATCATGTGATATCTACTTTATTTAATACATGGTGATTTTTACTTGATATTGTATCATCAAACTAGAAAAAATTAAATAATATGTTCATTATCTATTCAATAAAAAACAAAATTGAAATTTGTTCATATTGATTAAGTCACAAATGAATAAATTACTCATAAATTCTTCAAATTAAGAGAAATTTGAAATTTTAGGTATTTCAAGTATTTACAAAATAAAATCTATTTTCCAAGAAATAATGATTTATGAAGATATTATTATTTAAAATTATATTAAAAATACATTGTCAATTATCTCAATGAGGTCTTATGAACCAATGATTATGAGGTAGAGGATTATTAAGTACCCAATGTGATCTATGGTATTATGTGATATATTGAATATGAATTTGTATACCGAGTGGGGGCGTACCAAGTTCTAATTGTGTTGGATAGAGAGGTTGTAAATTCATAGGATAACTGCTATGTAAATGATATCCATACATTAGGTACCTAGTGGGACATTATTTTTTTTGTTGGAGGGGAATATTATAAATTCACCAATATAAAAACTCTAATTGAAGTACTTCATCTCTATCCACTATATAAAAAGATGGAGCCTCTACTTTATTTGTACACTTTCCCTCTCTTTCCCAAATGAGCCTATTAAATATTGTGGTTATTTTTTTTCAAAATAAGAATAAATTTTCCTCTCATTTCCCTTCCTATTTTCCCTTTTCTCTATTTAATTTTGATATTTTTTGGATTTTGATTTGATAATTCATATCAGCAGAGCATGGTGTTATACATCCATTATTAAGGGAATTTTTGTGGCTTCTATAATATACTATTTACGTATTTATACACCTAATTACGCACGAATGTCACATTAAATATTTGAACAAAATATCAAAATATATTTTCATTGGATATTCATACTTATAGTAAATATGTAGAATTAATTTTAATATTTTATATCTAATTTGATTAAGTTTGTGATTTGAGTTATAGTTTTCCATAATCAAGGTGGATCAGTGCAATCTAGTACATGGATGAGAAAGTGTTAGATCAGGGTTACTCTAAAATGTATTATGCATTCCATTAAATATTAAGAAAAATTATTCTTTTTTATGTTCTTTTTTGTATATATTCATTGATGTTTGTTTTAGAGATACCTCAGAAGGGATGTTTATAGAGAGGGACATTAGGATAAATTATATTTACTCTCTTATGATTTGAATATATTTTCATCCTTATGTTTGGTTATTCTATGATCAATCAATGAATATTTCTCCATGGGGAGAATGTACTAATTTATTCGATACACCCAAATGGTGTTCTTTTAAGGGAAATAATGTAAACATGAATATCCTTTAGTGACATGATATAATGTATAGAGGAAACCCCTTCAAGTTAGTCATTACGGTTGATTCAAAAATAGTTTCTACATATGGTTTCCTTAGTTAATTAAATTAGATAATGTAGATTAATTAGGTCTTGATTTATATTTTGGAAAAGAGTTAGGGTATTTCTGAAGTGGTCCTTACGAGATAAGACTTGTATGGGATAAAATGAATGGGCTAAAATTCTATATTAGTGTAGTTTGATATGTTTTATTTTTGATGGATTTTCATTTGTTCTTCGTGAAGAGATTTTTTTCAGAAATGAGTTTAAAAACATGCTTAGTTCATGGAATTATTTTAAAAAAAATCCATATATATAGTGATATCACCATAGAGGTGAATTTTGTAGGTTTTATGGAATAGATAGGATGACCATGGATTAGAACCATCAATACCATGTGAGTTAGTATATATAGTAAAATATAATGGATGACTGATTTAGAATTATAAGAATTTTTAGAAGACCTAATATGATAGTCTATACATATAGTCTTATATTATTTGGGTAGGATACTGTTTTTTAGGGTCAGATAGGTCTACAATGATCAACCCAATACATGTGAGTCAGGATGGGTGTCCACGGGATGTTTTAGACCATTAGATAAGATCTAAGGATAGATTGGCTACAATCTAGGTTATTGGATTGGGAAGGATTCTATTTATGATCTTGTACATGTGAATTATATGCCATATATTGTGTTATTTTTATCCTTACACTGATATAATTAAGTGTTCATGTTAGTTGATTTATCCCTTTTGATAGTGGTTTACATTCATGGGATGGTCATGAGATTGGACATTTACCGATGTTTTCTCTATATGTGATAGCTATAAGTTGATTACAATAAAAGATTCATGTATATTATATGATATTATTATTTCTTATGACCACAAATAGTGTGTTTTCTCTATATGGGATACATAAAAGTTGAATCCAGTAGAAGATTTATGTTCTCTATGGGGAAATTTTATGTTTCAGGTCCCCCGCCAATATGTGTTCTCTCTTAGGGATTATTATGATATGGGTCCTCTTGAATATGTATATTCTTTCTAGTGTTATGTTATATGTTCATTACTCTTATGATGTGTACACCATATAGGTTATATTAATGGAAATAGTCCTACAAGAAATCTATATAAAATCTAGGAGATAAGAGTGAGATGATTCCTCTACCAGATGTATATAATGGTTCATTAATTTAGAATAATAAAATTAAATTACGGACATTATAACAGTTTCTCAATTATCACATAATGTATTTATTTAATTTATTATATTTTCATTCTTAGGTTTTTTTCATTAACTAATACATACATGAACTTGATATATTATATTATATATTTGGTGAACAATTACTGGTGTTTAACTATGTTATATGCACACACTCATCTGGAACATATTAGTGGACAATATAAAATTATGTCTGATATAGAGGTTTTTTCATGGGTTATAGATGTAATCATGCTTGGGAATATTACTGGGATATAAAATGAGACTAATAAGTGTCTCAGGATTTTGTAACTAGGAAACATGATATATTTTTTTATTTTTTTATTTTTTTTTTTATTTTTGAATATGATAAACTGATTTAGTGATCATTTTTTCTCTATTTTATATTTTACACTACACGATTTCATTTAATATAGAATAATGATTATTTTAATTTTTTTTGTTTTTTTCTTCTGATTACATTTTAATCCTATAAAATTTCAATTCATGATTAAATTGATTGATTTTATCTGTTAATGTATTTATAATTTACTAGGTAAATATTTATCCAACATTGTTTCTATTCCCTTTCTAATAGACTTCTTCTTTATTGGGTAAATGATGGGGTTCCCGAGGTAAAATTTTCCCCCATTTAAGTTATTGTTTGGGTATTCTAGGATGGGGAGGTAATTATTCCCCCATTGGCTGGTTCATAGTGTACCGAGTGGAATTATACCAAGTATCTATGAGTTTAACACTTCCCCTTATTTAGAATTTCCTCTAATAAAAAACCCTATATTCAAATTTCATTCATTTAAATACTTCTCATGATTTTTTAAGACTCGCAGTTAACTATCAAAATATTCCATGAATGATCACTCTCTAAAAAGAAATTCACAATTTAAAAAAAAAGTATATTTTATCTATTTAATGTCTCGAATTAAATCCATTACAACCCGTTTATTTATGGAATTAAATAGTGAGACATTTCAAACTCCCAACCAAATTGTTTTTCATCCATAAAATTCTAAATTGGTCACTCATCTAATACTTATAACGTCTTAAAACCCTTAATTCACTATCAATATTCTAAATTCAATCATAATGTGATCCCTACAATTTCAATTTCTTACTAGTAAATATAAAACAACCCACTAAATATATAGAACTCCCCATTCCAAAAGATATATAGACAAACCTATTGATCCCAATATCTGTTAATTAAGATAATTATATTCATATCGAACAACCTATCATAGTAATCACCTAGATTTTTCTAATTTTTTCCCGTTACACTAAATTCATGAATTAATTATATTTAGACCCATGAAATATAAAAAAATCATGAAATAAATTAAAATATAAAGTTAATAATCAATAAAACTACATTCTTTGAACATTGTCATTTTTTAGAATTATAGTAAAATTTTAAATTTATGATTCTTGATTCTAAAAGACCAAACATATAAAAATAAGTACAATAAAATTAATTAATGAAATTTTAATATATATACAGGAAACCGAAGAAAAGTGGCATACTTAAAACATTATAATTTATTATCAAATTATTTCGCATTCCTAATTTAGAAATTCTCTTTTTTACAAAACCAAAAAATATATTTAAAAGTAATTTCAAAGAAATATTTTCATTTTATATTAAAAGGTGTGTAAATATCACTAAATATTAATTACATATAAAATTTTACTTTTATTTAAAAAAGCTATTGTAAAACCATTTTCATCAGTATAAAAAAACTGTAACATTTATATTAAATCCTCAAGGATATAAAATAAAATAAATATCTAGCAATACCATAATAAAAATATAAAATCATCAATAAGGGTTAAAAATAATGTGGGTGAATCTAATTAATATTTCCAACCCTAATAATGTATTCATGAGAACATATATTTCACTATTAGATTCTTATTATTAACCAAATTGATTCACATATATCTATCTTAATAAAAGATATGAATGTGTCATATGTGTCATTGCTATAGATATATATAATTAAATTAAAATATTAGGCTACATTTGACCCATATGAACCTTTTTGAGTTTCATATTTTGTTTTTAGATGTACTCAAACTAAAAGAAACCTCATTTCTAAGGGTCCTAGAAAAATCATCTATAAATCCCTGGTATTGTCAGTATGCAATATAAATTGATTGATTATAAATATTTATGTGTTAGTTCACATGTAATTTCTAGAAGAAAAAATATATTTTTTTCTCTCAGATTAATATTTTTATTCTATTACCAACCCTAAAAACCGGACAGATAGGTTTTTAAAACCCTTAATCAGTTTAAAAAAACATTTAAAACCTTGTTTCAACATCGGTTAATATATTATAAATGATAAAACCTAATAATTTGGTTTTTAAATTTTTATTTTTTAATAACTAACATAAAAAATTAACATTTAATATTAGTTAATAAATAACTGACATTCATAAAAAAAATTGAAACACATTTGACATTATTAATAGATCTTTTGATCAAAACTTATTTTCTAAAACCTAAATTTTCATGACTCGTGAACACTCTCTAGAATTTCATTTTAGTGTATTCTTACCCCATTTTACATTATTTTCCATCTATATTTCCTCATTCTCTTTGATTCTCTCTTATTCCACTGCCCTTGGCCACACTCTTCCCATTGACATTGTATTACTCATATCTCATTCGAATTCCATCATCACTAGTTGATTTATATTTTCATCCTCACCCATCTTTCATTTTGTTCAGTCTAATATCCCTCTTTTAATGTTTTATACATATTTGTTTCAGATCTTCTATCTAAGACTCCATCATATTTTTTTTTTAATTTTTTACCTGTAGAAAATCTATTAAATCACTATAAGTTATAAATTTTATCCATTCATTTAGTTTTTACATGTCATTATTTTTAAGTTATAAATTTTTATTGTTATATTATGTTTCTAGTTATAGATTATTTTATATATTGTATATGGTAACAAATGGGGATTATAATTTTTTTATTCCTCTAATCTTTTTATTTTTATTTTTTTTAAAAAAATATTATAGTTATAATTATTATATCGTTAAAAAATGAATTTATAAATTTTTCCTATAATAAATTGTTTGTTATAATTTTTTATGGTTATGAATTATATAAATATTTTTTTATAATTTATTTTTTAGTTATATCTTGGTTATTTATAATTTTTATGTAAGATAAATTTTTATTTGCTTATTTTTTAGTAGATTTATATTAATAACGTTATATGCTTATATATTTTACTTTTATATTTTTATATATAGTTTCAATAAATATTTTTTCAATTTATATATATTTATATAATTTAAATTCCTGACATTATCTCTAAGATTAAATATTTATATTTTTTAATATAATTATAATACAATTTTTTTTTATTTTAGGTAATTAATGGATCATACATAATTAAATATCCAAATAATTTTTTTTGAATATAACAAATGGTTTGGCTAATATATGTAATTTTATAAAAAAACTACTAAGATATATTGTTATTTTTTTATCCATGTGTGAAGTGTCAAAATATAAGAATGTTAATGTCTTAGGAAATTAAAGATAATTTGATTTGATGTTGTTTTAATTATTTTTATACACGCTGGATCTGGATTGGATAATGTGGTAACCAATGAATATTTAATTATAAATTTTTTCCATGTCTTAGTAACCCTCAGGATTAGATTTTAAGATGTCATATTATAGAGACCCAAATCTTGACGTACATGGACATTACATTACTTTAGCGGAATACTTAATACATAAAAAAAAACAGATACACAAGGACCGTAGTAGTTTAGTGTCTCTGAAAACTTGGAACGTAATCTTCTAATCGTGGTGAAAGATCTTCAACATCTCCCATAAAGATCTTTCCATTTTTTTCATACCTAAAACCTTTTTTTATATCTTGGGGAAAATAAAACATAAAAAGGGTGAGCTCAAATTATCAGAAAGGGTAAGCATGGATAAAATAAAACATACCATATACATTTGAACTTAAAAACATGAACATAATGTTTAAACATCAAAAGCTTGACAAATTACACAAAACATGGAAGTACGTAAGGAATAGATCATAAAGAAACATTAAGAATGATAAAATAGCATTGGAATAAAACATGTAATTGTGGAAACCATTAAGCACATGATATGATTTCCATAGTAGCCAAGGCATTGCTGCCAAGACCATCTTAGTGGACCAAGTCCCTTTCTGAATCAAGTTCACTCCTCGTTCCAGTCCTGTATTACTGAACCAGTTTAACTTGTCGTTCCAGCCACGTCTATCTCATGAGATATAAATCTTTACCCAATTAATTGGAGGGAGATATAGGTCCCACCCATCTCATAATGATATCATTCTTACTTGTGGCACAAAATAAACATACATCATTCATAGTAACCCAATAAATAAAATGGGTTTCATAAATATCATCCCATAATCACATAATCAATATAAAAGAAATGGATATCATTTCATAATAAGAAAAGTGAAACCATGTAAATCATAGAGACTTTATACATGAAACATACACATATGAAATAATGTCATCTTAGATGGAAAAAGGTTTTGGTAAAACACATGAAATGAATTCTTGAGGAAAATATCCTTTCTTCTTCAAAATCAATTTCTTTTCACAAAACTTTATGCAATTTTAAAGGAAACAGATTTTGTTAAAAATAGTCATGAAATATTTTTAGGAAGATTCAAAAAAATAATTCTTTATAAAACTGTAAAAATCTGTTCATGTCGTATAAGTTAAAACAACATTCTTGTACTTTTTTCGGAAAAGATAAAAAAGTACCTCGTAGGGTAAACAAAAGAATGATTCCTTCCATACCATGGGGTAAAATTAAAAATGGGTATAAAAGGACTTTAAACATACATGAATAAACTTTTATAAAACATGGACATGGATGATATCACTAACCCCTGTAAATACTTACGAATAAGTAATCTCGGATAAAAATCAGATTTGCACAATTATCCCTTACCTTAGGTCTGATTTGCTTCGTAAGTGTCAGAACCTCCTGTATAATGATTTAAATAATGTCATTGACTTATTCCAGAATCATACTCATTGTTATGATATCATATATGGTTCAATTATGACTTTATATTACCCGTTCTTTTGTAAATTCCATGTTAAAGAGCATTTTGGATAAAATCGTTTCATTTCTCGTCCATGTTTTGACTTGTAATTACTAATATGATTACTTAGATCATGATTACTTATTTCCAGAATATAAAACATGATTTATATATAATATATATTAATAATATACATATATATAATAGATCAGTAACTGGTAAGAAATACACCGTTCATGGAGATGGTAGGCCGTACGTACGCATGAACGCTGTTTTCATTTCCTTATTGAGTTGAATGGAATTAAGTAGACGGAATATATACACATAAATCCAGTTTCATTATTATGTCATATATTTAATTATTACTTATTATATATACTTTATAATCATTCATGAATGGTTAATGTGGAGAATGAATATCATCGCGTCGTGGAGACGGTAGTCCGTACGTACGCCCGAGCGATGATATTGTTCTCATGATCGTGGAATTGTATTGGAGTGTATGTATACTATTTCAGAATCAATATCACTTTAAAATAATCATATATATTTTTTATGTACACCATTATACCCATCCAAGTAAGGTGGTGGTGTAAAATAGATTACACCACAGCGTGGAGACGGTATTCCGTACGTACGCACGCGCAGTGATTTCGTTTTCTGTATGATGGATAAATGGTGAAATAGAGTTTTTTCATACTTATAATGGAATATCAGTATATGAGTGATACTGATGTTATTACTTCATAATTAAACAACCTAAGAAGAATAAGTGGAAGAAGAAATAAAGTTGAAAGAATCGGTATCAGATATTACCTCTTCTTTGAAGCGCCTCTTTGAGTCCTCCTCTTAGGGCACTAAAATTGGTCTTTGAAGAAGACCAGGACCTCTAGGATGTTTCTAGGGAAGTGGAGAAGAGAATTTTTCATGGGTTGGGCTAGATTGAAGGCTCAAAGTGGTGTGAGGAAGAGAGGGAGGAGGTTCCCTTTTATAGGGGAGGAGAGGGGCACCTTTGGAATAACTAAAAATATTATTTTCTTATAAAGCCAAATTCGGTATTAAATAGATCCAAATTTATTTATTTTGAAGATAAGGTGGGGATGGGTCGAAATCATCTCATCCAATAGAATTTATACAAGTTTATGTTCCTATTTTAACCTTATCATTTAGATTTAACATTAAGTTAGATAATTTTACTTTTACCGTGTCTTTTTGTCTTCTTACACTATAAGGATAATAAACTTACTATACGAAGCCAAAAGAACACCCATTTGTGTATTATTAATATATATAACCTTATATAAGTCATTTTTCCGAACCTTATATTTTTTGGAATAAAATAACAATTAATAATATAATATTTGTTTTAAAAACTATTTTATGTCAATTTTGACACTATTTAGTAATTGATTTTTGTGAAAATTATAACAGACTTATTAGTTCTAAAAATGTTAATTATATCAATACTAACATGTCATATTAACCTAAAAAATTATTTTAATTCATAAAAAGTCTCAAATTACATTTATTTTGGTATTTATAGCATCAATTATGTCAATATTTCATTAATAAGATAATTACTGCATCATCTTTGTGTCATAAATAAATTAAATTATTTAATGTCTAAAAATTACAAATAAAATACCATTATGTAGGAAATATTTTTAGCTTTCTAATGAATATTTATAGTATAATTTATCTTATGTATTACCATATATTAAAAATGATATACTTATTAAACATTGATTTTAACTATTTTAACCCTTCTTTAAATAAATTAATAATAAATGTCCTAATCTAATCCAAGTGGGCCTAAATGGTCATATTTTATTCCTAAGGTTTTTTTTGTCGAATTAAACTTATCCAATAGAATTAGGACATGTTCTATGGTAATAATAATATCATTTTTACCCTTAATTATCCTATTTACTTTTAACCGTGGTAAAAAAAGTAAAAATTTACTATTCACCAAAAATTATTTTCATCTCATTGAACCACATTTTTCTTAATGACATCAACCGTGTCTCTCAGATTTTTGAAATTCCACTCACAGAAGTGGTAAAACTATGTTTTATGAAAAATTCATTTTTTTTAACTACCACTTAGTGGTTTCACTATTCATCAAAAAATGAAAGTTTCCAGAAAAATACCAAAAATTAGGCCTAAGCTATATTTGATATTATGAACTGAAAAATGATGTCTATTTTACCAAATTCAAAAGATGTCAATTTCATTACTTAATTTAAAAATTAATTCCCGTCGCCAAAACAAATAGTGTGTTCTTAAGAGATAATAACTATCAAAAGATTGACACTTTTTTATGTCTGGTTTAAATGTGAAATTACATCCAATGACCAACATTGTATTAAATTGTAAAATTATATTCTAAATATACTTTAAAACAACTCAAATTAATAATTTATCACTATTAATTATTTCGATTAAAAAGGTTGTTTTTAATTAAAATTTAGTAATTTTCACTATTCATCAGAAAATGGAAGTTATCCGAAAAGTACCAAAATTTCACCCTAAGCTAATTTTGATATTCCAAATCCAAAAATGTAGTCCATTTTGAAAAATAAAATTTACAGATTTTCAAAAAGTGGTTATTACTATTCATAACGGCTAGTTTTAATAATATTTTAATAGCATATTATTGTTTAGTGAAACTCATTATTGCGTACTATACACGCTATCGAGAAAGGTCGTGATTGCGTGTAATGTAAGGAATGTCAAGTATGTGTGTTGTGAAAGCTCCTTTTGGTGTAGCATACAACACGAGACATTAATGAAATTAAAAAAAATATTTTTCATAAAATCTCGGGGTGTTACATTCTACCCCCCTTAAAATGAATTTCGCCCTCGAAATTCGTCATGGTTATAAATGGTTTACTCCTCGAAAGTTTATTTAATATAAACCCACATTGTAAAAAGGAATACCAAAACCAATATTTAAAAAAAAGTATGAAACGTAACGGTTACCTAAATAAACTAATCATTGGGTTTCTACATAGATGAAAATATGGATATGGAAGAGAAATCTAACCATCATGTTCTGATGAAGAGTGGTAGATAACATGGATATGGAAAATCCAACAATCACAAATACATAGATTTGTGATGATCTAATGTACCATCTGATTCATCGGATATAAGGGCACTAGGACAACGTTTTTGGTTTTCAAGATCATTTCCCTAAAGTTGATGAATTAAAATAAATACTTACATGATTTTGGTAAAATCTCACTATTGTTCGTTAATTGAAAAATTTCCACTTCATACCTTAATGAAATGAAGTTGAATTTGTTATTCGTGATGTGTTAGCAGATCATGTGATAGAATGATGGGTCATTCCATCTGTCTCAAACAAAAGTTTATAAAAGTTATCAAAAATACATAAGTCCATCTATAGTGAGATTCATCATATATGGTTCCTAAAATGGACTTATACTTCATATATCATACTGATTAATATAATAAAACTAGTTTCTACTAAACATGGACTTCTTGTAGGCCAGTGGTAGGTGATAAAGGCCAGTCGCACTTCGGTTGTGGGTTCGATTCCCACATCCTTGTCCGACGCGATGGGTTGTCGTCCGTCCTGAAGGTTGTCCTTTTTCTAAAACTACATTTCTATAACATCCCATAAATAATATCAAAAAAATTTCTATCCTTAAACAATACTAACTTATGTCCAACATAATCCATTTCAATCTTTAAGCTAATCTAAAATACTTCGGTCCAAGCTCATAGTATAAAGAAAATGATTACTTGAAATGTCATCAACCAAGCATGTGAATACCATCATTTATCCCCCTTATATCTTTTTGGTCACATTCCAATCATGTGAATACCTTAATCATGTATTCTCTTGAAAAATGAATACCCATTAAACCTTAGTTAAAACATGAATGTTGTCAAAAGTTAACTCTTTCCACATACCAAAATCCAAATATTCTATATACTCAAACCATGATATAACCTTCTCCTTATATCAGTCATGATCTCATGAATACTATCAAACATTTAATTTTCTCCTTATCCCTTCATTATGTGCATATCATCTACATTCCAAAAATATCTGAATAACCTTTCATGGATACTGGTACCATTAATCATACACTTTCAAAACTAAAGGAAAGACAACAGTGTAACAATCCTTAGATGTCTCTTTATTCCATATTACCATGAGATTACTTATACAACATTACACATGATAAACATGTAATAATTCCACTAAATTCTTAAACCATTGACCGTGCTTCAACAATTCTTTCATCTCACATATCATTTTTAGTCTCTTCATCATCATCAACATAAATAATACCCATACGACCATACTGATTCTCTTCATGAGACTTTCCCTTAGGGCCTTGGTTTGCATAATGCCCGTAAATTCCACATTTAAAACATTTACCCATTGTTGATGTTGTTGCAATACCATAATTCTCATCCCTGGTGTTAACTGATCCTTTTCCTTTGCACTTACTGGCTCTGTATCCATCTTTTCCACACCCAAAGCATCTTCCAGTTCCTCTGAAAGATTCTCCTTGATGCCTCTTCCCACATGATTTACATATGGAAAATTGAACTTTCATTCCTCTATGATCATCATGAAACTCCATCTTTCTCTTATTAGTCGAGTCAGGAAACTTACCAAATTTCACTTTATTGATCATATTATGAGATTGCTGATTCGGCATAATAATGATGTTTGGACTTCCAAATCCCATTTCATTTGGTTTCTCATGAATAATATCATTCCATTGTCCATTATATCCTCTATTATCGTGAATCGTCTTATTTCCATCCATTTTCTAAAACCCAAAAAGAATAGTGTGAGAGGAAAAATCATAATAAAGGGAGAGTAACTTCAATATCTAAAATCTTTGGTTTAATCTAATATTGTTACCATAGTTCTAGGACTATATCTTATACGTATACTTATCCTTAGGGACATCCCTAAACATACCTTAGAAATATCTCTAGGGATCTCACTAATGTTTTCGCATCCTAGTTTCCAAAGGTTGACTAAACTTTTCCTCTGATACCAATTTGTAGAGACCCAAATCTTGACGTACATGGACATTACATTACTTTAGCGGAATACTTAATACATAACAAAAACAGACACACAAGGACCGTAATAGTTTAGTGTCTTCGAAAACTTAGAACGTAATCTTCTAATCGTGGTGAAAGATATTCAACATCTCTCATAAAGATCTTCTCTTTTTTTTTCTTACCTAAAACCTTTCTTTATATACTGGGGAAAAGAAAACATAAAAAGGGTGAGCTCAAATGCTCAGTAAGGGTAATCATGGATAAAATAAAACATACCATATATATTTGAACTTAAAAACATGAACATAATGTTTAAACATCAAAAGCATGAGAAATGACACAAAACATGGAAGTATGTAAGGCATAGATCATAAAGAAACATTAAGAATGATAAAATAGCATGGTAATAAAACATTTAATTGTGGAAACCATTAAGTACATGATATGATTTCCATAGTAGCCAAGGCATTGCTGCCAAGACCATCTTAGTGGACAAAGTCCCTTTCTGAATCGAGTTCACTCATCGTTCCAGTCCTGTATTACTGAACCGGTTTAACTTTCCATTCCAGCCATGTCTATCTCATGAGATATAAATCTTTACCCAATGCATTTGAGGGAGATATAGGTCCCACCCATATCATAATGAAATCATTCTTACTTGTGCCACAAAATAAACATACATCATTCATAGTAACCCAATAAATATAATGGGTTTCATAAAAATCATCCCTTAATCACATAATCCATATAAAAGAAATGGATATTATTTCATAATAAGAAAAGTGAAACCATGTAAATCATAGAGACTTTATACTTGAAACATACACATATGAAATAATGTCATATTAGATGGAAAAAGGTTTTGATAAAACACTTGAAATGAATTCTTGAGGAAAATATCCTTTCTTCTTCAAAATCAATTTATTTTCACAAAACGTCATGCTATTTTAAAATAAAGAGATTTTGTTGAAAATAGTCATGAAATCATTTTCGGAAGCATCATGAAAATAAGTCTTTATAAAATTTTACAAATCGGTTCGTGCTGTATAATTTAAAAAAACATTCCTGTACTTTTGTCCGAAAAGTTAAAAAAGTACCTCGTAGGGTAAACAAAAGAATGATTCCTTCTATACCATGGGGTAAAAGTCAAAATGGGTATAAAAGGACTTTAAACATACATGAATACACTTTTATAAAACATGGACATGGATGATAGTAATAACCCCAGTAAATACTTATAAATAAGTAATCTCGGATAAAAATGAGATTTTCACAATTATCCCTTACCTTAGGTCTGATTTGCTTCATAACTATCCGAACCTCCTGTATAATGATTTAAATAATGTCATTGACTTATTCCAGAATCATACTCATTGTTATGATATCATATATGGTTTACTTATTACTTTATATTACCCGTTCTTTTGTAAATTCCATGTTAAAGAGCGTTTTGGGTAAAATCGTTTCATTTGTCATCCGTGTTTTGACTTGTAATTATTCATATGATTACATAGATCATGATTACCTGATTCCCGAATATAAAACATGATTTATATATAATATATATTCAGAATATACATATATATAATAGATCAGTAAATGGAAAGAAATACACCGTTCATGGAGACGGTAGGCCGTACGTACGCTTGAACGCTATTTTCGTTTCCTTATTGAGTTGAATGGAATTAAGTAGACAACATACATACACATAAATCCAATATCATTATTATGTAATATATTTCATGATTACTGATTATATAGACTTTATAATCATTAATGAATGGTTAATGTGGAGAATGAATCTAATCGCGTCGTGGAGATAGTAGTCCGTACGTACGCACGAGCGATGATATCGTTCTCATGATCGTGGAATTGTATTGGAGTGTATGTATACTATTTCAGAATCAATATCACTTTACAATAATCATATATAGTTATTATGTACACCATTATACCCATCCAATTAAGGTGGTGGTGGAAAATAGATTACACCACGGTGTGGAGATGGTATTCCGTACGTACGCACGCGTGGTGATTTCATTTTTCGTAGGATGGATATTTGGTAAAATAGGGTTGTTTCATACTTATAATAACATATAAGTATATTATTGATACTGATGTTATTACTTCATAATGAAACAAACTAATAATAAGTGTGGAAGAATAAATAAAGTTGAAAGAATCGGTAACGGACATTACCTCTTTTTTGAAGCGCCTATTTGAGTCCTTCTCTTAGGGCACTAAAAGTGGTCTTTGAAGAAGACCAGGACCTCTAGGATGTTTCTAGGGAAGTGGAGAAAAGAATTTGGCAGGGGTTGTCCGATCTTGAAGGCTCAAAGTGGTGTGATGAAGAGAGGGAGGAGGTGCCCTTTTATAAGGGAGGAGAGGGGCACCTTTGGAATAACTAAAAATATTATTTTATTATTAAGCCAAATTCGATTTTAAATAGCACCAAATTTATTTATTTTGAAGCTAAGGTGGGGATGGGTCGAAATCCTCTCATCTAATAGAATTTAGACAAGTTTAGGTTCCTATTTTAACCTTATCATTTAGATTTAACATTAAGTTAGATAATTTTACGTTTACCGTGTCTTTTTGTGTTCTTACACTATAAGGTTAATAAACTTACTATAAGAAGCCAAACGAACCCCAAGTTGTTTATTATTAATATATATAACCTTATATAAGTCATTTGGAAGAACCATATATTTTTACAAATAAAATAACAATTAATAATATAATATTTGTTTAAAAAACTATTTTATGTCAATTTTGACACTATTTAGTAATTGATTTTTGTGAAAATCATAACAGACTGATTAGTTCGAAAAAAGTTAATTATATCAATACTAACATGTCATATTAACCTATAAAATTATTTTAATTCACAAAAAGTATCAAATTACATTTATTTTTGTATTTATAACATCAATTATGTCAATATTTTATTAATAATATAATTACTGCATCATCTTTCTGTCATAAATAAATTAAATTATTTAATGGCTAAAAATTAAAAATAAAATACCATTATGTAAGAAATATTTTTATATTTCAAATGAATATTTATAGTCGAATTTATCTTATGTATAACCCTATATTAAATATGATATACTTATTAAACTTTGATTTTAACTATTTTAACCCTTCTTTAAATAAATTAATAATAAATGTCCTAATCCAATCCTAGTGGGCCTAAATGGTCATATTTTATTCCTAAGGTTTTTTTTGGTCGAATTACACTTATCCAATAGAATTTGGACATGTGTTATGGTAATAATAATAATAATATCATTTTTACCCTTAATTACCCTATTTACTTTTAACCGTGATAAAAAAAGTAAAAAGTTACTATTCACCAAAAATTATTTTCGTCTCATTGAACCACATTTTACTTACTGACATCAACCGTGTCTCTCGGATTTTTGAAATTCCACTCACAGAAGCAGTAAAATTAAGTTTTATGAAAAATTCATTTTTTTAACTACCACTTAGTGGTTTCACTATTCATCAAAAAAGGAAATTTTCCAGAAAAATACCAAAAATTAGGCCTAAGCTATATTTGATATTATGAACTAAAAAATGATGTCGATCTTACCAAATTCAAAACATATCAGTTGCATTACTTAATTTAAAAATTAATTCCCATTATCAAAACAAATAGTGTGTTCTTAAGAGATAATAACTATCAAAAGATTGACACTTGTTAATGTTTGGTTTAAATGTGAAATTACATCCAATGAAAAAAATTGTATTAAATTGTAAATATATATTCTAAATATACTTTAAAACCACTCAAATTAATAATTTATCACTATTAATTATTTCGATTAAAAAGATTGTTTTTAATTAAAATTTAGTAATTTTCACTATTCATCAAAAAATGGAAGTTATCCGAAAAGTACCAAAATTTTACCCTAAGCTAATTTCGATATTCCGAATTCAAAAATGAAGTCCATTTTGAAAAATAAAATTTACAAAATTTCAAAAAGTGGTTATTACTATTCATAACGGCTAGTTTTAATAATATTTTAATGGCATATTGTTGTTTAGTGAAACTCGTTATTGCGTACTATACACGCTATCGAGGAAGGTCGTGATTGCGTGTAATGCAAGGCAAGTCAAGGATGGGTGTTGTGCAAGCTCATTTTGGTGTAGCATACAACACAAGACATTAATGAAATTAAAAAGAATATTTTTCATAAAATCTCGGTGTATTACACATATAAACTATAAATATTTAAATAAACAATAAGATGAAAATGAAAAACAAATTATCTAATGGAATTGATTTTATTGATGGGTATGGTTTATCTTAATGTTAAAATTTTTAATTTTTGGAATTTTATTTTATATGTAGGTCATAAATATCTATATAATAATATCAATTTATCTTAGTGTGAAATTTAATGATTCTTTAAAAAAGATTGATTTTTGGGTGTATATTGAAAAATATTGATTTTTATATAATTTTTTTTACTTTCATGTATTTGAAATGTTTATTTAAATGATATATTGGTTTTAAAGATAAATTAGCCACATTTTTAAAATCATTATCTAATTAATTCCAAAAGAATAAATATTTTCCTATATTTTTCAATAATCTCTTTTTTAGGATTAAAACCCATTTAAAAAAATTTGTGTTTTTGTTTCATTTCTTGTTATTACGTTAAAATTAATTTTCCCAACATATAATGATTGAATTATAATAAATTTATTTTATATTTCTAACTTAGAGGTTCAAATTTAGTATTGAGATCAATTTTATATTTGTTTATAATCAATCGTAACTGTTGTAAATTTTTATCATTGCAGTAAAGAGTAAAATGGGTCTATTTGACTTAATATATTTCTATAAGTTTACGAAATATCATAATAAATATTATTATATGATATTATTTCAACGATTATCACCTTTTATTCTAAATTTAATTGATTTACAACCACCTCTCCATGAATAATACTTTATATTATTTTTAAACACTAAATAATTACAAGGGTGTCACTTCCCTAACATATAAAAGGGAATATCCTCTCCTCTATAATTCAAATTATTTGAGATATTTATCTCAAAAAATATATTAAAAATACCTTATTAAACTCATCCCCATTTTATATAGCACTTTTTCTCACCAAATTACCAATCACATAATTCTTATGGTGTAAGCCAAAGGTGGTTTCTCTAAGTAGCGGCATTAATCTTAAATGAGTGTTTTAATGATTATTTATTCTCCTAACAGCTTAAACTCTTAATTAACCACAATAATATAATAATATTAGTATATAATATATATAATTATATGTTTCTATGTTCATTTAAAATCACATTTCTTCTACATTTTAATCCATTAGAAACTGATAATGTTACTCACGTGTACCTGTGGACTACCACCCCCATAGATCAATGTGTTTCATTTTTTAGAATATGATAATATGGATGGATAAAATGATGGATCAAATGAATATATATGATATTAAATAATTATGATTCTATAAATAAAATAAATTACTTACCTTCTCACCCTTCCATCCATTGAAAATTTAAAATGTCAGTTATGAGATAATATGGACTACCACCACCATTAAATGATGTGATTAATTTTTCATTACCTCCTCACATGGATGGTCATAAAGATGGAATTGATTAATAAATAGGACAGGTATAAAATAGTTATGATTTTATAATAGTAAAATATTATATACATATTTTTATTTGAACCTATTGTAAAAATTAAAACAACATTCATGTGTATGAATGGACTACCATATCTATCAAATAATATAATTTATTTTTCAAGAACACATCCCATGGATGGAATTAGAAGTATATTGAAATTTAAAAATGATAATTATATTATCATTTATAATCTTGAGATTATATAATATATAACACTTATAACATCGTCAACAACCCAAATTTATTTTTGAACTTATGAACTAAATGATCAAAAAACAAACATAGGCACAAAATCATTAGTAACTAAATAAAACATGGTCATAAATGAAATAAAAGGAATACTTATAATGTAATAGAAATAAAAAGGAGTATATTCAATTAAACGACTCATATAATTTTTTAATTAAGGATCCAAAAATTGTTTGATGCTTTATGGGACTTATGGTGAGATAATTTTCCTTTAAACCATTTTTTAATATATTCAATTAAAATATTTATCCTCCATATCCATGTTCTTAAAAATGTTCAAATTTTTTACCATCAATAAATAAAAAAAATTTAAATATAATTTTCAACTACCTTTTACTGTATTAAAACAATTTAAATAAGGAATATTTTAAACACTTTCCCTTTAGTTCATTATGACTTTTTTATTAAAATGTAATTTTTTTCACATATAAAGTTTGAACACTATTTCCCACAATAAATTAAAATAATAATAATAATTAATATTAATAATTATTTTAATTTGTGAGCGAATATCATATTTTCATTTGTCCAAAAATATATCCCTTAATTGGTTTTTAAAAGAAATTTAATTTTATCCACATTTTTAAGTCAAAATATTAAATTCTTTTAATTATGGGTTCAAATGTGTTTCTAAAGGGTTTTTGGTATAAAAAGGGAGAGATTAAAAACATTAGTTCATGATATTTTATTTTATAATTACAGATGATGAAATATGAGCCTGATATAGCTCCTCACAATGGGTGATACCAATGTTGATCTATAATGCATGTGAAAAAATTTAGTCTTTGAATATATAAAATATGAAGATAAAATGGTAGGTTACTCCTTTGGAAATAATTAGGAATTAGTTACTCGAAAATGGGTTAATCATGATTGAAAATGGGTTTTGAAAATGATTTTTTTTAAAAATATTTCATGCTTTTTATTATATTTAATGGAAATATATTTATTTTAGGTGTAAGTAAATATTTTTAAACATATAAATTCTAATGATTTGTTTTTGAAGGATATTATTTTTGAGTTCTCATATTACTCATGTTAAAAAAATAATTTTATATACTTCAATTTGGTTAAAAATGTTTCTATTGATTTAATTTTTATTCAAACATATTTAATGATTTAATTTATTTGATCAAGGATGTAATATAGAAAAGGTAAAAAAATTATTAGGTTTTCATATTTTATAATTCACTAAATAAATTATCTTAAATTTATATCCATTACTAATCCTTTTTTCCTCATCCCATATCATGAAAAAATAATAGGATCTAAGAATGATTTGGAACTGTATAAGGATTAGTAACTACCCTATAGTTACTCATGCAAAAAAGAAAATAAGGGAATTGAATAAAACAAAGGTCTAAATTTATGAACAGAATTTTTGGGGAAAAATTAAATTATGGGGAAATTCCCACATTGATATGTAATGATTTTTCTTAATTTTTTTATAATATAAACCAAAAATATTATTAAAACATAAGCAAATGAAATCCTCGTTATAAATACACTAAATATGGTTTTACAGTGTTACAAGGAATTATAGTAAAATAATATAACATTCAGCATATAAAATAGATGAAGATATTTAGTATCAGATAGAGGATGATATTTATAAATGAAATAATTATATAGGAATTGACGCTGAAAAAAAATATTATTGAATTATTTTATGGGTATTCTGAAAAATGTATTTTCACAAGTTATACTAAATTTACAATGTTTTTATAATTACTGAGATTGTTTAACATAGAATCGTGAAATGGTTTTAGTAACAATTCTTTTAAAAAATTACTTAAGCATTATAAATAAATAATCCATAAGATAATAAGAAACAAGATTTTAATTATGATTATAAAAAAATATCATGTCGAATTGGACTGTGATATAAGAAAATGCAGACTTTATTGAATGAATATGTACAATATTGGTATGAATATGAATGTTTATCAAAATTATATAAACATGGGATATCAATATACAAAATTGATGGGATATCGAACATTAATTCATTATTAAGGTAAATCACTACCCCTATAAGTATTGAAATTTTTTAACTTCCAATAATTCCCCATTTAAAGAATTTATTTACAAATTAAATAAATTAAAATAGATTAATATTATAGGAAGATAAGAGATTCATCAATGGAAATTTACATTAACCTACTTATTCACCACAATGGAAAATATTTGAATAATAATTTTATGATTTTGAAATGACAATAGAAATATTTGAATGAGATTATGGATATATTGAATTAATCTATATCAGATCCTTAATAGAAAAAATATTTCATGGAATGTTATATTAGTTGTTTTAAACCTATCACCATAGATATGTAGTTTGATAAAATATGTTCTAATGATTTTGGTGAATTCTATAAAAAAATCCAGGAAATGAAATTGTTTTTATATGTCACCATTTATGTTTTATTTTAATTTTTAATAACTGGTGGGTGAAAGAGTATTTGATGCATATAAGAAATAATATTTTATTTTTATTATTATAGTAATTTTTTAAATAAAAGACTTATATTCATATAGAAATTTATTTGGATATAATTTTATGGAACATAAATCTTAAAATATTTTCAAGTAAGGGGCATCATATAATGAATTATAAAATGGAAGAAATATACTATGCATCGCTATCTAGATTGTTTTAACAATGTATGGATGTTGTAAATGATTGGAAATTGTATTCAATTGATACCAATATTAGGTTGTTTTTATAAAATAGTTTTTAAAAAATTACTAATATAGTAAGGTGAAATACATTAATGTCACAATTTAGAAGATATAAATTTCACAAAATCAAACAAAACCACTGAAGAAAGATACCATGTTATTAAATATACCTTTTTCGTGATTTTTCTTAGAAACTGAAAAAATTGATTTTACACATGTTTTGAAAAACATATGTGAAATTTTATTCATACCATGTTTTTTATAAATGGAAAAATAATTAGATTATGTGAAATATTGGAAATAACATCAAAAGGAATAAATTTTGGGTTAGTTACAACAATGAAACGAAAACATACATATTTATCCTTATCTTATCACAACTTATGCAAGATTTAAATGTTATATTTTTTTCAATGATATAATGGTTTTATAGTACCAAGTATTTTTTCTTTAAATATCAAATATTTGATATCATTGAATGATTGTAAGTAAATACAGAAGAAATCTCATGATTGTAATTAATTAAGACAATAGTTCAGGCTAGTTTCACTTTCTGGGATATTTATAATATAGGTCAAATAATTATTAACCAATCATAATACTTTTTATATTAAATTTATAGAAAATTAATGGATCCTAATTTATTAAATGATTAATAGAATAAAGTTATTCTTATAAATTTTAAATGACAAAATTATTTTCCAACATTATTTTTTGATATAATAGTTCATATGATGATTTATTTGATAATTAATTTTGTGTGATATGTATGGATATGTGGGAATATATATTTAAATTTAATGTATCCTTATGAATGAGATATGAAATATTTGAATGGTTTTGTAGAAAAAAAACATTTAAAACTGACTCAACTATTAAAAAATATAAATTGCATGAGGTGGTTGTATTTTTCTATGACTACTTATATTAAGTGAAGCACATTATACTCCATATATCTTAGAATCGAGTAGTAAATTGTGAAGGGTGTGGGATAAATGGAATAAATGTAAAGTTAATTTCACATAATATAGTATTATAGGAATATTTATATGTTTTAATTGACATAGAATAGGTTACTCTATATATTTAATCACAAATTTATAAAATATATATATGATATCTAAAAAGAAATGAAAATTTATTCATGAATGTAAAAAACATATTTTTCTTGTTGTTTAAGGAAATCGTCAAAAATAATTCATTCATATAAAAAACATTTAAATAGTTTTCAATGTAACAATGTGTTGATGTAATTACATGTTATAGTTTTGAAATTAATGGTTAAAGATATTACAAAAAAATCAAACAACAAGATCATTGTTTAAAATATTGGATTAATGATCATCAGTGAAGTAATTTATTTTTTTGAGTGAAATAAGATAAAAATCCAATTTATGAATCAAAAACATATTTTTTTGTTGAAGGTAAATTTAAAATTTTTATACTAATTTTTCAATACTACAGTTTATGTGTAACATGGTTGATACAAACAATTATGTGAAACATGAAAACAACATATTTTGACATGTAGATTTTGAAAATATTTTTTTCAAAGGAGGTTCCATTTATCATGGAGATATATGAAATTTAAATATTTGATGTTAGAAACCCATCAAATTGTCAATGATATGTCCTTTTCTGGGGAAGATCTATACAGGGAAAGAAAATATTGGTTACATTGCAGACTTATGTGTGGTTTCTTCATCTATTGCTCAATTTGCTAAGGATAACAATTTCTATGATATATAAATAATTAATTATTTATCAAATAATCATATCGAATGGATAAGGAAAACTATAAGTTAATCATTTAATTATTCATGTAAATATCTTATTTTTTACTTCAATATTTAAAATTATATATTTTGACTATTTCTCTCATTTTTTTAAATTTTTTATACTCACTAGATACCATTAAATATTTTTTCACTAATTAAGGCTAACATCATATTTTTTCTATGAAACATACACACATAAAAGTGTTATTTTTAACTATTATATTTAAATATATATACATTGATCATTTCATACATTTCTATATTAATATTTACATTCACATGTTTCATTTAAATAAATTATTGAAAAATCATGATAATATTGTTTTTTAACTTATATAAGTACAATAACTATTATTTAACTTCAATATCTTGCTCATTTATATAATTTTTGAAATAATTTTTTTATTCAATAGTTTATGTTAAATATTTGTTGGATAAATAAAATGGGACATATATTTTTTCTAAACATACTCACTAAAAAAACTTTTTTAACATTGATATTTAAATATTTTAATTTTAATAATTTATTTTATTTTTATATTAATTTTTTTATTCTTAATATTGGAGAAAAATTATTTTTATGAAGAAAACATACTTCATTATGTTTCCATAATTTTTTCATTCATTATTTTTAGATATATACTTTTACTTATATTTATTAGTTAAAATTAATTCAGAATTTTCGGTGAGCCAAAAATAGTGGATACATGTTCTTCTCTAATGAAAATGATATATAGATTTGGCAGATATGGGATTGCATGTTTAAAAAACAAATAACTTTATCTCGTAGAGTAGTGGTTTCTAATTAAAATTTATGAAAATTATTACTAACTATGCTAGAATTATACTATATTTAATAGTTTTATATATATGAAAATTCATAGAAGTTTTTATTTTATATATGGATTAGTGAAGTGGTGATTAGATATTGAAAGATCATTTGTGGTAATCTATAAGAACAAAATATCTCAATTTATTTTTTTTCAATTTTTTCAAATATTATATATTTCATATGACTAATATTTAATCCATTCAATTTCAGATGAAATTAAAATTTCATGATACTAAATAAATTAAAAATATGTCATTATATTTTATATTAAATTGATGTAGGTATTTTAAATCTTAATAAACTTCATTTTATATATCCATGAAGGAACATAATGAGAACTCATTTCACCAACAATGGTGTTTAAGTGTGGATCCATTTGAAAAGTTTTTCATTAACCAGTAGGGGGAACATTTTTTGTATGATATTTTCTGTGAATTACATAAATTAGTAAAATTAATTTTTAATTATCTGATAAATTAATCATTTATTATTATATTATGATTCTCCTTGACATCTCATTAGTAGATCAATTTTTATCTCATTTATTCTTCAAATTTTATTTACTATTGAATCAGTTTTTTGGTGAAATATTTGATGAGTAAAGATATAAGTCTAGTTGAGACTCGATATAGTATCGGTGTATCCTTCCATATCCATACACATTCAACAAAAAATGTAATTTTCAAAGGATCCAAAAAAGGGGAAGTTTTTTCATGATCTATCAGATCATATAACTGATAAGATTTTAAGAAACTAATTATTATTTTTTGGAATATTATTATGTTTAATTTAATCACACCATATAACATTTATATATATCATTTAAAATTCCCTTAATGATAATGAAATGTCAGGAGCCTATAATCCTGAGCGTAGGAAAAATATTGTTGCATAAAATTTAGGAAAGAAAAAATAAGTGGAACACATAAGAGTATATGAGGTAGGTATTGGTATTAAAAAAATCATTATAGTACTAAATCAAGGGGGGAATATCATCTAGAAGGTTAATGTTTTTCAAAATGTGACATCCATTATAAAATCAATGTTTTAAACCAATATGTTATATTCCTAATTTTAAAAAATTTAATATTTTTAACGGTTTTGTATGATTTTCCATCATATGTGGATAAATACTTAAATAAAATTATAGGTATATTTATAGACTATTTTGTAGGTTTTATTAATTTTTTATTGTATATAAACAATTTTCATGTATGTTTATTTTCTGTTAATGATTTTATAGTATCATTTTCATGTTATCAATGTTTTTATTGATTTTTTTATAGTAATTATAGTAAAATTTAAAAGGGTTATATTATTTTATTTTATTTAAAAAAATAGGATTTAACATGGGTTATTATGAAATAAATTGTTGAAAAAACATTCAATTTTGTTTTTCATCAGAAATAGATTTTTAACGTTTGTTTCAATGTCGAGTTTCATAATCAATTGATGTTAAAAGTCCTTCTATATGAATATTTTTTTAGGATTTTCAAATATGTTATTATGAAAAAAATGGTGAAAGACACATTCAATGTTTATTTGTTATAAAATCAAACATTTAGTATTTTTAGAACATTATTATTTATAATAAATAACATTTAAAGTCCCACTATTTTTATATTTACTAGGGATTTCAATAAAAGTTTTCATAGCAGTTCACATTGAAATTATTATTTATGTTGGTTTTGAATAACCAATGTTAATATGATACTTTCCACTAATGTATAAACCAAATTATATTTTAATTATAAACTCATTTAAAAGCTAAAACTCTACTCTAATACTACTTTCAAATTCCCCAATCCGGATCTTTCACTAAACCAAACTAAATTTTCAATACTTCATTAATGCCCTCCAATCCTCAAGGTTTAGTTACCACTATCAAGGATTTAATTGAAATGTTTTGGAATTATTTACTCTTTGAGTGAAAGTCTAGATAAATATTAAATTCTTCTTTTCTTGTTGCACGAACTTTCTATATATCATACATTCCCAAGAACTATGTCTATATACCAGGGAAAACATTATCTACCTACATAAAAATAGTAAAAATAATATATATATATATCAGTATAAAATTAAAATCTAACTGTAATAGTTGTGAAATTAATCAGCTCACTCGATATATATTAAATAAAATATTTTGTCATATTATTAATATTCCTCCTTTAAACATTGTCCAATATATCTCTATCACATGTTAGAGACATTCCCGACCACATTGACACTCCAATACCAACAAAATATCCAAGAAGATGTCTTTAAATAGCCTCATTACTATAATAAAACATCTAAAGCTATATATCCACCAAGGTGTATATATAGTGTTATTAAAATGACACATTTAGAATAAACAAAAGACTTTATTGCTAAAAACTGAATAATATAGTGCATTTATGTAAATATTTCAAAGTCATTTACATATACACAAATTTACCTAGATAAAAAAAAGTAGACACATAAAAGTCTAAAGAACATTCCAATGTATAAGTTTAGGGTGGAAATAGATAGCCCCCAACCCACTTTGAGGATACATACGTAATTTGAGAAAAACTAAATATCCAAAAAAACACATGAATATATCATAATTGGATATAATATGCTATAATAATGTGAATATATACTATAGACACTATTTTTGGTCAAATTGATAGAAATATACTGTTCTAAACAAATCCACTGGGACTCTACGTGGGCTGATAGTAAATTGTGAGAGAGACACCCTAATCCCCCATCTAATAATCTAGTGGCTAATGACAAGTAGAACGTATAAATTTCATTGAAATTGGAGGCCTTAGCATAACATACTTATACAAACATGTACACACTAAGATCTATGAAATAGTCTAGAGATATAGTGTAATTGAAAAATCATGAGAATAAAAAATTATTGTGAAATCCCCTATAAAATACATTAATGTTCAAAAAGGTAATAAAAATTATCATTGGAAAAAATACATGCCTAGATAGAAAAGATATGGAAGTCCTTACCTAAAAAACTAAAATGGGAAAATATTGAAGGGACTATATCTCACAATATCTGAGTCTAACTGTCATACATTTCTAGCACATACATGGTACCGTTAAGATCCTCTGATACCAATTCCACAAAATTCACTGTTGACCTTACTATCAACTATATAAGGCACAAAATGTTGGGGGGGGGGGGATCCCATACTGGGGTCAATATCAAAAAACTCATTTGGAATCACTAAAACCTTATTGGATCTCGATAGAATACAATAATCATCTCAAAATATAATTCAAGTGGATAATGATATCCAAAATTATTTATGATCAACACTAAAACCCATGTATGGGGGACCCATGCCCTGATGAAATAAGAGAGTATGAACCTAGAATCTATCCTATGATATAAACCCAGAAACCACCATATACTGAGCATAATTAAGAAAAGTATCATTCTCATATCGCATCATATTCTATATATAATTCTAAAATAATGATATAATTATTTCTAACGTGGAATTTTTATTATTATAGTCTGCTCATAAGAAAAAACATGAGTCCCAAAGAAGAAGATACCCTAGGAAGAAGGTTATGGTAAAAGTACATGATGTTTTATTTAGGGAACACCGTATGTGGAGAATCCTGATATCGTGGTTGTATTATTCACTCAACATAGCTTAATATTCCATGTTACATAACATGGAATTAATTTAATGTTACATGTCATGTCTAATCACATGGGTTCCAAGACGCATTCTACTGACACATGGCTAGAAAACATGGGTAGTAAAACAAGAATTGTAGGTTTGGTTACATGGTGTGTCATGTTTATCTTAATCTAAAACCCTAGACACCATGAGAATCAAGGGAAGATAGTGGTTGTTCCTATGAGATACATGATTTTTTTTGTGTTTTTATAGACATTGAATTCTTGCCTCTTGGTATTCACGTGTTGTATAGATCCGACCTATCCACCATGAAAATCACTATTTGACTTTCTTAAATGAACCATAATTATTGGGTAACACCTCCAATACCTGATTTATATTCTATAGTTTCTATAAATTAGGATTATATTCTATAATGGTTTCTTCATAATTCTAGGATCCAATATTTGGAAAATTCATGGAGGTTTCACAAATTTACCTCGATCAATTTTCACACCATCAATATCAAGGTCGTTTGTGCTTCTATCATGATTTTGGGGGATCAATTATGCTCGAACCAATTTGGACATGTTAAATCATTCACCCCATGGTATAATAATGAATAACAAGAATAATGAAGGATGAGGATGAAAAATAAAGTAATATTATCATTAGAGGATGATATCCCGACCATTGATCATAATCATAGAAACTAACGGGGGCCTGACATGGTTGTAAAAAATAGATAATTACAGTAAATAATTACAATTAAATATAAATTTCATTCAAATAACATAAATCATGAAATTAATTGGATATATAATACATGTTCAATAATCAATAAAACACAAGCCTAAATTAACTATATAGTGATCCCAACATCAAGAAGTGATCCATCATTGAAAAAAAACAAAATTTCTAAAAATTTATTTAATGATTTCATTGAATTTTTCATTCGACATATGAATCTCCACATTAATTTCTTCCTGAAACATGATCTCATGTTCATCAACAAAAATTATTTCTCCTCATCATCCTCTATAATATCCCAGGGTAATGGAGCTAACGCTATATATTCACAGTAAGGTTGTATTTATGGAGAGTATACTAGGTCTGGGTCCCTAGATAAAATAAATAAACTTTCATTTAATTTATTTAACCCACCAACAAATGACTACATTCTACATAATTTCCCATAAATGAATAAAAATACTTCACACCTAAGCTAAACCCCTTATTTTTTAGACAACCTTGAAATTGGATTTTCTATCTAAACTACCCATCAATGGGAATTTCATTTTTTTAAAATATGAGTACATGTTTTTTGATATATTTAATATTTTTAATATCTTAAATCTAGGTTAAATCTATAACTAAAAAATCATCCAATCTAAGAAACAAATAAAATTATATATAGTAAATTTCAAATGGTAAAAAACCAGATAAGTTACATTCTCCCAACCTTTAAGTGGTTTCAACCCAAACAAACCCACGATACACAAAAAGGTGAGGATACTGAGCCCACATTTATCTCTTATAATCTTAATATCTCTCTTATATACTACCATGTTTCAAAATCACTTGATGAAATGGAATAGTCCACCCATTCTAGTTCATCTCAGGTCAATCCATGCTCAGAAAAGGGTTCTCCGAGAAGGTTTCCCTATACTCAAAATCAATCTAGATCAAATTAATAATTTCATTGATTGATTTATTTATCTCCTCATTTTCACACATTTAAAATTTCAAGCACATGGTCCATCTACAAGGGTAATTTCATGATTTAAGAAACCTCACAAACCCTGTAAATAATTTGGAACATATCAAGGAACCTTGGGGATAACATTCTACACTAAAAAACGACCAATCATCATCATTGGGAGACATTCTAGAAAATATGTTTTGTATGCATGAACTCATATATCCTACGATATTACTTTGTGTAATATTTATACCAACTCTAAACCATCCTAAAATTTTAAAGGATCACCTAGTACTTCTCATTAATCACCTACACCAACTCTTTAATAATAAAAGATGTCTCTCCAATCTCAATACAGTATGAGGGGGGCTTACAAGGTTTATTATATAGTTCTATGAATGGTATCATGTTGAAAGTTTAGTGATAATAATTATTAAAATTGAACTCCAACAACAAAAAGTGATCCTATTATATTTTTAAAAATTCTAACACATTGGATCCCAACATATATTCCAAAAATCATATGGTCATCTAGATATAGCCATATTTTTAGGGTTAAAAAAACATTTAGACTCAAAATTGGGTTGTATAATACTCATATAAACATCTCCAAAACTAATTCAAAAACTAAGAATCAAAATCATAAATATTATTCATGGGTACCCAATAAATGTGGACAATATCATGCTTTTATAAATACCCCAAGAAATAAACATAAAAATTATCCTTGATATAATGAAATTCTGATGACTTGGTAAGTTTGTTTTAAAAAGAATCAAGTTCTATAATTTTATGTGGAATTGCCAAACAAAAAACTATTAATATTCCATCCCACCTACATTCTAGGATCTTAAGAGGACGATTCAAACCTTTTGGAACCCAATATATAAATATTACCTGCTAACATGTGAGGAATGAAGAAAAAAACTCGGTAACACTCTACCACTTGTTATCCCACCAAAACTGCTACTTAAGGTCTTTGTTAATCTTTGGAAATATTAGGTGTACTACTAAGTGATAGGTATAAAACTCTCTTATCACCACCTCACTCAGTGGGGAAGAAACAATCATCCATCCTTGTAAAAGGATGGTGTGTTCTCCACCAAAAAAATCCATATAGTTCATCTCTTTAGGATATTTGTTCATGTAGAACCTAAAAATTAAAATATCTTAACTAATCCTCTCACACACACTAAAGTAGTGATTGAGTAACCAACATTGATTAAAGATATGGTATATCCATATCCTCTACCATGGTAAGATGCAACATTCCCAACTTCTCTAACGCCACCTTGGAGTCTTACCACAAAACATGGTTAAGTCAAACAAGGAAATTCTATACTCTTGTAATAAAAATTACACTAATGTGACCTCCTATAAAATATAAAAATTACATTAATTAACAGACATTTTTAAATGAATAAATTTTTTATTACGAAATGAAGCTATAGAAAACAAATGAACTACTTTTTTATTTTTAACATTTACAAAATATAGTCATTTATACATAAATTACTTTTAAGAATCATAACCATTGATAATATATTAGTCATAAATGATCATTAATATTACTATATTAAGGGTTTTGATAAAATTTAATTGATATAGTGGATATAAGTAATGGCCTTGACTAGTCGGATAATACCTTATAAATATCATTTATCAAATCTTATATGGAAGATGACATTAATGGAATTTCCACTCGAGCAATACAAATTTAATATTCCATCACTAAAGATGGAGTGAAACCATTTATAGGGTAATTTCTTCCTTTTATAGGTCATCTCTCAAACCATGTTCATCAAACCACCCCATGAATGAACCACCATCGCAAACCAAACCTTTTGGGAGTATAGTGGAGTAATAAGGGGTTATGTATCTAGACCCTAGTAATATGAATTTGTATATTTTTATTTATAATAAAATAGTTATTTCATTTATCCCTCTTTAATTATTAAATCATATATATATATATATATATTATATAACATTATTGATAATAATTATATATAATACGAATAAATCAAAATTGTATCATTGGGAAAATATATTATTTCAATTAAAACACACTTTTTCTAAATTCAAGAATTATTAAAATAAATATAAATTCAGGTAATATTATTATTATTACTATATATATAATGGTAAAATTTAATGAAGGGAATTGAAATTCATATATGGGTCGAAAATTTGTTAGTGCTATAAATACTAATAATTTCAAAATAAATAAGTATATTTATTTAAAAGCTAAAATTCTTATATTTAGATAATTATTTTGGTAAATTAAATATATTTTTTGAAATCATCATGTGGTATTTTAATTTTCATATTTTTAGATATTATATTTTTTAGATAAAAATTAAATATATTATAACTATATGTTCTTTATTGTGATGTAAAAATATAAAAAAAATTATCTAATGAATACGATAAAAGTTAATCCATGAATAAATATATATTTCCCCTTAAAAATAATATGTTTTTGATGTTATTTTTAAAAAAATTAAAAACCATTAATGAATACTCTAAAAATATAATATATTTAAGTTTTTTAATTCAATTATTTATTATCATGTCCCTCTTTCACATCCCCGATGGTATTATTTAATAATTATTGGTTCATGTATTTATAAGATATTGAAAATAAAAACAATTTGGTATAAACTATATAGAATAACCATTGAATGGATTTTGGTTTTGAATATTTTATTATATTGTGGTCAAATAAATTTTTTGAGATTAATAAAGAATAACCCTCTATTTTGATATAAATACCCACACAACCTTCCTATCTTCCACACTAAAAACCCATTTAGTGTGAATTTAATTTCCCAATACCTATCCAAATACCTCCAAATGTGTTTTTGGGATCTTAAAAATCCCCTTCCCTGGAATTTAGGAGTGCTGTATCAAGTTAAGGGATTGACATCGTATTCGTTTTATTCTAGAAATTTATTTATATTATTCCTCTTAATTTGAAATTACTCAAGTTGAAATAAATTTTTACACATATCAATATAATCCTTATGATTCCCATCTAATTAGATGACACATTTAACTCTCATTAAATCCATCCTTGATATTTTATGTGCACCTATTATCCTGTCTAAATTATTCCAGGATTTTCCAAGACAAATTTTTATGTTGTGAATAAAAAACACTATTTTTATTGAAGGGTATGAACATATATTTTACTACCATTTATTTATTGGGTACTTTCATGTATATACCAAAATATCAATAATCATGGGATTACATGTGATTAAAGACAAAACTATGTTGTATGATTTATGTTACACAAAAAACCATGTACAATTTCTGTATATGATATGTTGGACAAGAGTTATATATCACTCCAATTCATTAAAAAAATGCTTTTACCTCTTAAGAAATGTCACGACCCATCCCCCGGGACCCACGTCGTAACTACCCCAGGCTCGCCTTCTATAGGCCAGGGGCTGGCGACTATCACCAAAGGAATAAATCCCTATAACTGGGAAGGCATTTCCTTTATAAAACACACACAACTAGAGAACAAGAGGAAGCAAAAACTAAGTAATGTAGTAAAACAAGTGCGTTGAAAGTACAATGGGGCCGGAAATACAAGCCCAAAAGAAAGGTACAGCTACAACTGAAAGAAAAGTACAACTGAAAAGACAACAGCTGAATGGTGAAGCAGCTCCTAGATTGTCCTCCAGGTTCCTACCTGAAAGGTAGGTACAAACGTCCTCCTCGTCACTCTGCGTCTATCGGTCTGCTCTGTTTTCCGACACACTGAGTGTCCACCTCTAGGTACCATCGAGTCGTCTTACACTATACCTCATTCAGAATTGTCCATCGTCTACATCCAACACAATGAGGTGCGGGCATAGCCCGTTTAGGGGCGAGTATAACGATACTCAGTAGGGACCTTGAGACGCTCATGGTCTCACTAAAATTCAACAAGGATAAACCACAAAGAAAGATCTCAATAGATAACCTTTACTTAGGTTTATTCCCATACATATACCTAAGTTATCAAGTAACCCATCTCAATCATGAGGTAAACACAAAGGTCATTGACTCAGCTCAAACCCGGATTTTTATTCATGATGATGAAAACAGGGCTGCTGGAGAACTCCTCCTCTGTCGAGTGCAGTAGTACTATCTCGACTCTGAGGTGATACTCACTAACCTTAGACTGTTGAGGTACTCCTCCACTATTGAGTACCACGAGTCTGCCACCCCAACACAGTAGTGCTCTTTGCCATGGGTTTGCCGCCCCAACATAGTAGCGCTCCCCCTACTAGCCTACAGAGTTACTCCTCCTGTCGAGTACCGCGGGTCTGCCACCCCAACATAGTAGTGCTCCTCCACCATGGGTCTTCCAACCCAACATATTAGTGCTCCCCACTAGGCTAGTCAAGTCACTCGGATACGAATCAGACAAGCAGTCAACAGGTCTCAGCGAGCTACAAGGTCACCGTACTCCGTATGCTCATCTCCAGGAAGATCTGCCCCATTAGCTACTGGTCGACACTCCAAGTGGTAAAAAGTTCCATGTAAAGTATCTCAAAGGACCTCCTCATCATAGGGGTCTCAACGCAATAGACGACGCGTCAATCAGACACTCGGTCTGTGAGTTATTAGCCTTTTAGTCGCGGGGGCCCGATTGGTTTCTTGTATGAACCTACCCGACTGTAACTCAAATATACCCCTAACTCCCATGGAGTATACTCAAAGGAACCGTTTCTCAACGAGATTACTAACTCCGCAGACGGTTCTTCAAATAGACGTTCGGTCTGAGAGTTGTTGGATTTTCCGTTCCAGGGGCCCGGTTGGTTTAGAAGCTAAACCAAACCGACCATACTCCAACTTCATCCAAACCTCAAGTAGATTATTCCAAAAGAACTATATCATCAAGAGGAATCCAACATAGTCGACGGACCATCAATTAGACATTCGTTCCTTAAGTTATAAGTGTTTCAGCTCCGAGGGCCCGGTTGGAATTACGCTCGTTCCAAACCCGGTCATTTTCCGAAGTCATCCAAAACTCACTTAGAGTATCGCAAAAGGACCGCCTCGTCACGAGGTTCCCAGTGCCATAGATGGCGTGTCGATCGGATGCGTGATCTTTTGATTATTAACAATTAAGTGAAAACGGGCCCGGTCCGTTAGACCCGATGTGCTGACGGTTCGGGTCGACTCGGTTTTGGCGGGTCCGACCCGGCAAAGGGGTCGGACCAGCCCGGTGACTCGCGCAGCCTGGCCCAAGGGGCACGGCCTGGCCAGAAGTGACGCGGCCCGGCCCGGCCCGGCTGGACGCACATCCTGGCTGGCTCGCCCAGCTGGCCGAGTGGTCCGAGGGGCGCGACCCCTCGACTATCCAAACTGGCGGCTCCATGTGGCGACGCCCTTCCCAAACCGGCCGGCCTTCTGGCGCACATAGCCCGCACGGTGGGACGCGGGTTTTCTCAGTGCAGAGCCCTCCTAGAGCCGCGGTTCGGCTCCGCCCGGCCAAACTATGGGCCTGTCGTTTCTCCAGCGCGACGCCCTCCTGGTGACGCGGCTCCCCATCGCCCGACCGCCGACGGGCTGTCTGGTTCTTCCGCCGAAGCGGTCCGAAAGTGGGCCGTGTTTCCCACTACACAGTCAGCACGACGGAGCCAGCTCACTCCGTTGCGGTCTATGCTGTCCGCGGCTCCGCATCCCCAGCACGGCACGACGGTGTCGTGCTCCCTCTGTCGCGGCTCGCTTGACCATGACTTTTCTTAGCATGTGCGACGACGGCCCTTGTGCCCCTGACCTCTTCCATGTTCTACCTACGATCTCCAATTCCATCAATAAACAGGATCAAATGGAGGGTCGTCGGGCCCTGTTTCTTCAGCCCGTGCCCTCCGCGTTAACCGATAATAATAGGTCGGACAAACAAGATTATACAACAACAAACTGAGGAAGAATTTTAATCCATTAAAATTGAACTTAACCCCTACTTTGATAGTTGATGTCACACGTCGGGAATCGCGGAAGATGGCGTCGTGGGGTGAGATTTTGTAAATGATGTCAGTGTTCGTCGTCGTTCTTCGTGGAACTGGCGTTCTTCATTGAAGAGACGTCGTTCTTCATCGAGAGCGGTGTTCTCTTCTTCTTCACAAGAGTTCTCTTCTTAGTACAACAAAAACCCTCCCAAAATAAAATAATAGTCTCCTCCTATTATTTTATAATCACATGTAATTTAAAATTCAAATTCAAACCACTTCATTAATTAATTGATGTGGTTGAATTCATTAAATTAATGCGTTGGCAAGAGTTAAAGAAGGAGAGAGGAGGAGGAAGATCTCATAAAAGTTGGGAGAGTTGTCAACATTAAACCAGGGTGTTTAATGTGGGGGGTTAAGGGAGTTATTTGGGGAGTTTTAAGAGGGTTAAGAGAGATAAAAGGTTGGGGGTCGTGTGGGCCCCACCTCTAAAACATCCACACTTGGGTAGTTAGGTTGTTGTGGGTCCCACCCTTGACTCCCCTTTGTAGGTTATAACTACCTCATATATAAATAAAATTGTACACACCAATTTTATTTATTTTAAGATGGTTCCCCACTTATTAACTTTCGACCCGCATAAAACGCAACTGCAGTGAAATTCCCCTTAAGCAAATACTAGCACAGCGAGTTAATCGGTGCCCTCGAATTTTGATTCCGAGCACCGGTTCAAATGATAGAAAACCCCACTCATTCATTCACTGAATTTACCTGAACAAAACTTCAGAAAATTGATTCTGGGCAAACCGGGCCTCAGAATCAGGTGATATCAGAAACCGCAGACTCGTAAAATTCCAAGGTATTTAAGAAAACATTTTCCTTGAAATTTCTAGGTCTTTACATTAATCCCACCTCAGGGCTTTACATCCCCGTAAATCTTCAACACAAACTAGGGAAAAAATGAGGGTACTGAGCACGCATCTGAGCCTACCACTCCCATGTGTGCTCTTGGAGGTTCTCGTGCTGCCAACGAATGCGCACCAGTGGAGTCAATCATCCACGTAGGACCCACTCCTATCGATCCTCAATCTCTACTAAAACTTTCATGAAAGTCACACCTTCATCGATGTCCATCTTGTCATGATCGATGATGTTGGACGGATCGTGCATGCATCTCCTCAGCTGAGATACATGGAATACGACATGCACCCAGTGCATCTGAGGTGGAAGGGCTAGGCGATAAGCCACCTTGCCTACTTCTCTGTGGACCTTTTTAGGTCCATTGAAATGTGGAAATAACTTGCTGCCCCAGCCAAAACACCGTAGACCCCGTCGAGGTGAGACCCATAAGAAAACGTGGTCATCACCCTAGAACTCCAGTGGTCTCCGTCTTCTATCAGCATCGGACTTCTGTCTGCTCCATGCAGTCTCCATCTACTCATGGATGATCTACACCTTCTCTAGTAGCCTTAAAGTAGGCGCACTGGTTAACCTCTTTCACAGCTCCTGAAGTACTCTGCTGGCATCTCTCTGACCACACGGAGGGTTTCCCCTTCCTTTTCAATGCTAATAGTAGTGCAACAACTCTGGAGAAGTCTGGAACCAATCTAAACCTAGCCGACTCTTGAGTGATCGACTGCACCCACTTATGCATGATTCCATCCTGTGCTTCCTATGGTTTCATTTTCACTGACCATGAAAAACCCATCCCAACGTTGTAGGTAAACCACAACCTTTTTTCCTAATATAGTGAATCTAAGTATGAATTTTAGTTGCTCAGTCCATACCCAAACTAATGTCGTAAGGCCTCGACGCTGCCACCAAGACCTTCCAACCGAAACTCTTTCCATAAGGGTCAGATCACACCATCAGCGCAAGCGTGATTATCGAGTATCCTCCCAAAGGTATCTCCAGATGTGATGGTCAAGTCAACGGCTTAACTGGAAACTCTGGGTCTGGGATAAGATTTTTGGAAGGAAGAAATGACTCGTATCAATGTCTATTGTTACGGTAGCTGGTAGTAGACATATACCATACCTCGAATCATTTCTAGAGCCCTTAGGTCACACTCCTTGACCGCACACAACTACTCTCTTCCCCTACCCTCCTGCTCCCTGAGCCTGGCAGGGACTAAAAAGACGGGTGGTTGTAACTTGTCTAAGTACACCACCACATGCTGCTCTCTAAGATATGATTCCACATTTTTAGCTCTGTAGATTCATCTTTCTTTAACACTTCCTCTTCTTGAAACATTTTACACAGCCAAGTCTTTGATACTAGCGTCAGTTCCCTGCTTTCCCACTGCTATATCTATTCAGCCAAACAACATTCAACCACAAAGGTTCTCTCTAGTACCCTAGAATAAGTAAGAATGCATAGAGGAAAATGCGTTGAATCGAATATCCTTAAACACACCTAGCTCAGAGATCCAATCTCTAAAGTACTGATCGTATCATATTCATCGAGTACCATGAAAGATCGGTTTGCCTCGATGAATACTCAGCTACCGACATGTCATCCTGCAGAAGCTGTATAAGCTCTAGAAAACTCTCAGCCACCTCCTCAAGCCAGTACACAGCCGCTTACAATTCGAGATCGCCTCAGAACCTGAGGGGTATCTGATGCTAAAACACGAGTGAGGAACTATGCCTACATGTGTCATCTACTGGTACCGATAGTTGTAACTGCTGACCAATAGGTAGTGATATAGTTGGCACACTACCCGAAGGTACTATCTCAGGCATCAGTCCACGTACCGAAGCCTCATCACTATGCGGACCAACCTCATGGTCACTCACTAAGAAACACCACTAGCTTAAATCACCATCTTCTCTAATAGTATCTAAACTAGGTGGAGAACTCTAGAAATCGCCTCCATCCAATCCACTACTGCCTGGGAATCTGTCTCACCTCGTAACCTCAGAGGGTACTACTTTTGGAACTCATGCAACACGCTCTGTCAGTTTGCACCGTCCACTAGTACGGCTGGTGGCATCTGCTGCATAATGGGCGGTGCTGCTACTGGTACACCACCCGAAGGTGCCAACATAGCAAGAGGGTCCTGAACTAGAGCCTCATCGCTCGGTGGGCCGTCATTTTGTACTCTATCGGAACTCCAAGTGATTGTCTACGTGGAGGCATCCTGAACAGGTGCGACACAGTCAAAAAATTTAAACCTGGTGAGCTGACCTGGTTGAGCTGACTTAAAGAAACTTTTGGAAACACACACGCAATCAGTGTTTTCATGCATTGAGTTAGAGATCAGGTGTCAGGGACATGGTGTATAGATACGTCAGCCGCCGCACAAACACTGGACTCCCTGAACTAAAAACCACACTCAGTATGCTTAACACTATTGCTTTACAGAAATGAAAATATCAGATTCCTAAGTTCTACGGTAGAACCTCCCTCTGATACCAATTTGTCACGAACGGTCCCCCAGGGCCCACGTCGTAACTGCCCCAAGCCCGCCTTCTATAGGCCAGGGGCTAGCGACTAGCACCAAAGGTGTAAATCCCTATAACTGGGAAGGCATTGCCTTTGTAAAACTCACACAACCAGTGAAAAAGCAGAAGCAAACACTAAGTAAAGAAGTAAAACAAGTGTGCTGAAAGTAAAAAGGGGCCGAAAATACAAGCAAAAATAAAGGTACAACTACAATAGAAAAAAAAGTACAAATTAAAAGATAACAGCTGAATGGTGAAGAAGCTCCTAGACCGTCCTCTAGGTTCCTACCTAAAGGGTAGGTACAGACATCCTCCTCAGCACTTCACATCTATCTGTCCGCTCCATGTGCCGTCATGTTGAGTGTCTACCTTTAGGTACCCTCCAGTCCTCGTACTCTCTGCCTCGGTCAGCGTTGTCTGTCGTCTGCATCCAACACAACGAGGTGCGGGCATAGCCCGTGCAGGATGAGTATAATGATACTCAGTAGGGACCCCTAGACCCTCATGGTCTCACTAAAATCCAAGAAGGATAAACCACAAAGTAGTATCTCAACATATAACCTCTAATTAGGTATATTCCCATATATATACCTATGTTATCAAGTAACTCGTCTCAATCATGAGGTAAACACAAAGGTCATTGACTCAGCTCAAACCGGGATTTTTATTCACGATGACGAAAACATGGCTGCTAGAGAACTCCGCCTTTGTCGAGTGTAGTAGTATTGTCTCGACTCTGAGGTGCTACTCACTAACCTTAGACTGCTGATGTACTCCTCCACTATCGAGTACCACAAGTCTGCCAACCCAACAGAGTAGTGCTCCCTGCTATGGGTCTGCCACCCCAACACAGTAGCACTCCCCCAACTAGCCTATAGAGGTACTCCACCTGTCGAGTACTGCGGGTCTACCACCCCAACACTATAGTGCTCACCACTGGGCTAGTCAAGTCACTCCGATACGAATCACACAAGGAGTCATCAGGTCTCATCGAGCTACAAGGTCACTGTACTTCGTAAGCTCGTCTCCGGGAGGATCTGCTCCATGAGCTACTGGTCGACAGTCCAAGTGTCACGAAGTTCCATGAAAAAGTATCTCAAATGATAGCCTCATCATAATGGTCTCAACGCAAAAGGCGGCACATCAATCAGATGCTCGGTCTGTGAGTTATTAGCCTTTTAGTCCCAGGGGCCCTGTTGGTTTTGTGTACGAACCAACCCGACCATAACTCAAATATACACTGAACTCGCATGGGGTATACTCAAAAGAACTGATTCTCAATGAGATTTCCAACGCTGATAACGGTTCATCAAACACACGTCTGGTCTGAGAGTTATTGGCTTTTCCGTTCCGGGGGCCCAGTTTGTTTATAAGCTAAACCAACCCGACTATACTCCAACTACATCCAAACCTCAAGTGGAGTATGCCAAAATAACCTTCTCATAAATATGTATCCAACATAGTAGATGACACATTAATCAGACATTCGGTCCTTAAGTTATAAGGGTTTCCGCTTTGAGGGCCTGGTTAGATTTACGCTCATTCCAAACCCGTCTATCTTCCAAAGTCGTCCAAAACTCAAATAGAGTGTCTCAAAAGGACCGCCTCTTCGTGAGGGTCCCAGTGTCGCAGATAGCGCGTTGATCGGATGCGCGGTCTTCATGTTATTCACGTTTAAGTGAAAATGGGCCCGGTCCGTTAGACGTGATGGGATGACGGTTCGGTTCGACTCGGTTTGGGCGGGTCCGACCCGACAAAGGTGTCGGACCGTCACGGTGAGTCGCATAGCATGGCCCGAGGGGTGCGGCCCAGCCCGAAGTTGTGCGGCCCGGCCCAGCCCGGATCGGTTTGGTGTGGCCCGAAAGGCGTGTCTCGGCTGGGTGTACGAGCTGGCTGGCTCGGCCCGAGGGCGGAACGGTCCGAGGGGCGCGGCCCCTCGGCTGTCCGAGCCAGCGGTACCAAGTGGCGCCACCCTTCCCAAACCAGCTGGCTAGGTCAACCGGCCTTCTGGCGCAGGTGGCCCGCACGGCGGGCCGCGTGTTTCTTTAGCGTGGTGCCCTCCTCGCACCGCAGTTCGGCTGTGCCCGGCCGGAAGATGGGCCGGACGTTTCTCCAGCGTGGTGCCCTCTTGGTGCCGCGACTCCCCATTGCCCGAGCAGCCGATGGGCCGGCCGGTTCTTCCACCGAAGCGGCCTGCAAGCGGGTCGCAGTTCCCGTTGCACAGCCGGCGCGATAGCGCCCGCTCCCTCCGCTGTGGATCGCTTGGTCGTGGCTTTTCGTAGCGTGTGTGCCGGTGGACCTTGCACCACTAGCCTCTTCTGTTTTCTACCTCTGATCGCCAATTCCATCAATAAACATGATCAAATGGAGGGTCGTTGGGATGTGTTTGTTTGGCATGCGCCCTCCGCGTTAAGCGATAGCAATAGGATGGAGAAACAAGATTATACAACAATGAACCGAGGCACAATTTTAATCCATTAAAATTGAACTTAACCCCTACTTCAATAGTTGATGTCGCACATCATGCGTCACGGAAGAATGCGTCGTGAGGTGAGATTTCGTAAACGATGTCGGTGTTCGTCATCGTTCTTCGTGGAACCGGCGTTCTCCATTGAATAAATGTTGTTCTTCATCGTGAGAGGAGTTCTCTTCTTATTCACAAGAGTTCTCTTCGTAGCACAACGAAAATGTATAGAACCTAAGCTTGACGTACATGGACATTACATTACCATTGCGGAATACTTAGTACATTACAAAAACACACACACGTGGACCGTAATAGTTTAGTGTCTTTGGAAACTCGGAATACAATCTTCTAATCGTGGTGAAAGATCTTCAACATCTCCCAATAAAGATCTTCCTTTTTTTTCTTAACTAAAACCTTTCTTTATATCCTGGGAAAAGAAAACATAAAAGGGTGAGCCCAAATTCTCAGTAAGGGTAAACAAAAGAAATATCAATCACATCATATTCATAAGAACATAACATTTTGGAAATTTTAACCTACAAAAGAGATCATAATATCATAACATGTGATAAATCATAGTAGTGAAATGTAATCCCAATAATCATAACTTAAAACATGAAACATTCTATCATACACACATAATCATAGAGAATCATTTCTTATTAGTCAAGACTCATTTCCAAGACTATCTTAGTGGACAAATTCCATTTCTGAACTGAGTTCACTCCTCGTTTCAGTCCTGTTTCACTGAACCGGTTTAACCTGCCGTTCTAGCCATGTCTATCTTATAAGATATAAAATCTTTTCCCAATGAATTGGAGGGAGATATAGGTCCCACCCATCTCATAATGATACCATTCTTATGTGTGCCACAAAATCACAAACCATACATCATAGCATAACCCATGTAATAAAAATGGGAATCTTAAACATCGTGACATCATAAAATAATTCATATAAGATAAAGGAATTCATAAAAATAATTCCATCACAATATAATAAAATCAATGTAATAATAGGGATAGAAATAGAACCATTTATTATCTTAGATGTAAAATAATTTTGATAAAACACTTGAACTCCATTCTTGAGGAAAATATCCTTTCTACTTCAAGAACACTTTTCCTTTCTTAACATGTCATAAAATTATAAACTAACAGAAGTTGATTAAAAATAAACTTGAAAACTTGTAAAGGAAGACTCTAAGAAATAATTTTTTAACAATCCATTCATGTCGTATAAGTTAAAAATACATTCTTCTCGTACTTTTGTCGGAAAAGTCAAAAAGTACCTCGTGCGAAAAAACGACAAAAGATTCCTTTCATATCTTTTACAAAAAACTCACTGAAGGGTAAAATTGGATTTAAAAAATTGTAGGTGGATGAAAATAATACTAAATATTAAGGATACATGGATTTGGATGATAAAATACACCCCAGTAAATTAGAAAGTATAAACAATCTCGGATAAAAATGAGATTGTGATATTTCCCTTACCTTAGGTCCGATTTGCTTCGTAAGTATCCGAACCTCCTGTATACTGATTTAAATAATGTTATTGACTTATTCCAGAATCATACTTATTTTAATGATATCATATATGGTCATATTCTTAACTTCTTATTATTAATATTTCATTACTGCTTGTTTATTCGGGTGTTTATTACTTTTTGTTCTTATGCGTGTTTTGTTGAATAAATTTTTATACTTATTTTTAGGTTATAAATAACTCATTTAAAGAATGGTATTAGTGTAATATATATAATATTTATTCACTCAATTCATTTATATAATCATTATGCAATGAAGATCATGTAGAACGAGTCGCATCACATCGTGGAGACAGTATTCCGTACGTACGCACGAGCGATGATATCGTTCCCATGATCGTGGAATTGTATTGGAATGTATGTATACTATTTCAGAATCAATATCACTTTATAATAGTCATATATAGTCATTATTTACACCATTATACCCATCAAAGTAAGGTGTTGGTGGAAAATAGATTACACCACAGTGTGGAGACGGTATTCCGTACGTACGCACACGCGGTGATTTCGTTTTCCGTAGGATGGATAGATGGTGAAATAGGGTTGTTTCATAATTATAATAACATATCAGTATATGAGTGATACTGATGTTATTACTTCATAATGAAACAACTAAAGAAGAAGAAGTGGAAGAAGAAATAAAGTTGAATGAATTGGTAATCGGACATTACCTCTTCTTTGAAGTGCCTTTTTGAGATCTCCTTTTAAGGCACTAAAATTTGTCTTTGAAGAGGAACAAGACCTCTAGGATGTATCTAGGGAAGTGGATAGGAGAAATTGTAAGGGGTTGGCTGAGCTTGAAGGCTCAAAGTGGTGTGAGGAAGAGGGGGGGGGAAGGTGCCCTTTTATAAGGGAGGAGAGGGGCTCCTTTGGAAAAACTAAAAATATTATTTTATTATAAAGTCAAGTTCGGCTTTAAATAGATACAAATTGATTTATTTCGAAGCTAAGGTAGGGATGGGTCGAAATAATCTCATAAAATATAATTTAAACAAGTTTAGGTTCCTATTTTAACCTTATAATTTAGATTTATCATTAAGTTAAATAATTTTACTTTTACCGTGTCTTCTTGTGTTCTTATACTACAAGGTTAATAAACTCACTATAACAAGACAAACGAACCCCAAGTTGTTTATTATTAATATATATAACCTTATCTATGTCATTTGGCCGAGCCTTATATTTTTAGGAATAAAATAACAATTAATAATATAATACTTGTTTTAAAAATTATTTTATGTCAATTTTGACACTATTTAGTAATTGGTTTTTTTGAAAATCATTACAGAATGATTAGTTCGAAAACAGTTAATTAAATCAATAATCACATGTCATATTAACCTAGAAAATTATTTTAATTCATAAAAAGTCTCAAATTAAATTTATTTGGGTATTTATAACATCAATTATGTCAATATTTCGTTAATAAGATAATTATTGTATCATCTTTGTGTCATAAATAAAATAACTTATTTAAAGTCTAAAAATTACAAATAAAATATAATTATTTAGGAAATATTTTTATATTTCTAATAAATATTTATAGTTGAATTTATCTTATGAATAACCCTATATTAAAAATGGTTTTCTTATTAAACTTTGATTTTAACTATTTTAACCCTTCTTTAAATAAATTAATAATAAATGTCCTAATCTAATCCAAGTGGGCCTAAATGGTCATATTTTATTCCTAAGGTTGTTTTTGGTCTAATTACACTTATCCAATAGAATTATTACATGTGTTAGGGTAATAATAATATCATTTTTACCCTTAATTTGTAACACCCCAAGATTTCATAGTGTGTTATTTCTTAAAAATAATTCAATAACTTGCACTACACGCAACACCGAGTTCAATCACACCATTAAAAGAGGTCATGAATAGTATTAACTACATTTTGAACTTTATATAATCCTTATAATTTTAGAATCCCTATTATGAGTTTCTTAGTCATAATGCAAGAACAGATTCATTTTCAGTATTTCACTTTTATCAACTTCTAATAGTGAAACCTTTTTAAATACAATATTTTAAACTTTTTGACAAAATGGGGACATCAAAAATTTAAAATGAAACACCCCAAGCTTCCACGGTACGTTTCCCTTTGAATAATGTGATAGCGTGTGTTGTACGCAACGCCGAGTTCTAACACACCATAACCAATCAAACTAGCCGTTATAAATAGTAATACCTACTTTTTGAAAATATATATATTTTATATTTCAAAATGGACTTCATTTTTGGATTCGTACTATCGAATTTAGCCTAAGGTGAAATTTTGGTACTTTTCGGATAACTTTCATATTTTGATGAATAGTGAAAATTACTAAATTTTAATTAAAAACAACTTTTTTAATCAAAATAATTAATAGCGATAAATTATGAATTTGAGTGGTTTTAAAGTATATTTAAAATATATTTTTACAATTTAAATAATGTTGGTCATTAGACATAATTTTACAAATAAACCGAACATAAACAAGTGTCAATCTTTTGATAGTTATTATCTCTTAAAAACACGTTTTTTGTTTTGACAGTGGGAATTAATTTTAAATTAATTTCTGCCACTTCTGTGTTTTGAATTTAGGAAAATGGATTCCATATTTGGAATCAGGATGTTCAAATTTTGTAAATAGGTAACTTTTATTTTTAGACATTTTGAATAATTACTGCGGTAAATATTTTATTTACCATGGTTAAGGGTAAATCCGGTAAATAAGGGTTAAAAAAATAATATTATAATAATACTAAATTACCCTAAAAACGTGTCTTAACCCTATTGGTTGATATATGGTCGACCATGGGCATCTTTGGGTCTATTTTGGGACCCCATGGATCCACTTGTAAGTGATAATGACACTTTATTTTAATTTAGTTAAAATGAATACAAAAATGACACAAGCATATATCTTTTAGAACAACAATTTTTACATAGGGTTATATTTGTTGGATTTTAGATTATAAATATTCATTAGAAAGATAAAAAGATTTCCTACATAATGATATTTTATTTATAATTTTTAGACATTAAATAAGTTATTTTATTTATGACACAATGATGATGCAGTAATTACTAAAATAGTGAAAAATTAAAATAATTGATATTATAAATACTCAAATAAATATAATATGAAACTTTTAATGAATTAAACTAATTTTCTAGGATAATATGATATATTAGGATTTATTTAATGGACTTTGTTCGAAGTAATAAATCTGTTATGAGTTTCACAAAAATCAACTATTAAATAGTGTCAAAATTGACATAAAAGAGTTCTTAAAACAAATATTATATTATTAATTGATATTAAATTCCTAAAAATCTAAGGTTCGGACAAGAGACTTATATTATGATAGGTTAATCATTAATGGACCACTTGGGGGTCGCTTGGATGTATATAGTAAGTTTATTAACCATATTATATAAAAATACAAAGAGACATTGTAAAAGTAAAACTAATTAACTTAGAGTTAATACTTAAAGATAAGGTTAATATAAGTACCCAAACCTGTCTAAATTCTATTGGTTGAGTGGTTTTCGATCTATCCCCACCTTAACCTTTGAATAATAAGCTTTGGAGCCATTAGAAACCGAATATGAATTTATTATAAATTAATATTTCTAGCTTTTCCAAAGGTTCCCCTCACCCCTCTTATAAAAAGGGCACTCCTCCTTCTCATTTCTTCACACCTTCAAAGCCTTTTGGTTCGGCCAAACTCTGCCCAAATACTCTCCCAACATCCCTCACTACAACCTAGAGGCCTTAGTTTGATCAGAAAGCCAACCTAAGGAGCCCTTTTGATCAAATCAAAAGGAAGAACCCGAAGAAGAGGTAATGATTTCACCACCCTTTTCTAAGTTCATTTCTTCTTCCACTTCTTCTTCCTTTGTTCTTACCATTCTAAAATAATAACTCCAGTATCTCACATATACTGTGATGTTATTATAAGTATGGTACAACCATATTCAGTATTCTATCCACCCTTTGAATAACATGTCACCATACGTGCGTACGTACGGCTTACCGTCTCCACGTCGTGGTGTAATTGTTATTCAATATAATATTATTTGGATGGGTATAATAATGATGTGTAACTCATGTAAATAATAAATATAACATGTTAATGATTCTGTATATATGATATACCATTCATTTATATATTATTTTAATATCAAAAGAATGATATTGTCGCTCGTGCGTACGTACGGACTACCGTCTCCACGAACGCGATGAGATTCATTCTCCATCATATCCATTCAAGTATTATTCTCATTTTAGGGTTAAAAATAATGTTAATATCATTCTGATTATGAATAAGATATAATATATCCATTACAAACATGTCTTACGTAACCAAACATTTAAGAAGAACGAATCGATTATCACCCGAAACGACGATAATACTAAGATATTATTAATAAAGCAATGTTAAAAGATCATATATGATATCATATTAATGTATATGATTCTTGTATAATTTAATAACAATTATTTCACCATTATACAGGAGGTTAACCTACCCCAACCAAGGAAAAGTACAAGGTAAGGGTTATTTCACAATCTCTTCATTATCCGAGGTTGTTTATACGTAATAATCTACTGGGATCTCTTTATCATCCACATCCATGTTTCTTCGAAATGTATTTCAAAACATATTTATTATTTACAAGAATATGGGTTAAATTCATTTATACCCTTGTTTGACTTTTTGTAAGAGGTTTATAAAGGAATCTTTCCGTCGTTTTCAAAACAAGGTCCTTTTTGACCTTTTCGACAGAATTAAGATAAGAATGTTTTTTTTACTTATACGGCGGGTGCGGTTATTTTCCGCCGTTATAAAATCATCAAAGCTTTCCTTACAAGCTTACAAGAATATTTTCAAGAAAATGTTTTATTTTATATGGCTCTTAAATGATTTCAAAAATAGAAAGAGATATTTCTCTAAAAAGTGTTTTGATTTCATCTATGTCAACATCCTTTAATGGATTTTACGCTTATTTGAAGTTGATTTATTATAATACAAAACTTCTATATTGTATTGAAGGTTTTGTGATATGTTTGACTGTGGATGTGCTATTTTATACCATTCATAGTTTATGGTGAAACTATTGACATTTCGTATGCTAGTTTTAATCCGAATGTTTATGTTATATTTCAAACTTTTCTTCAGATGAATGTGCTAAACAAGTATGTTCCGGGTTGGGGACCGGTAAAAGTAAGCCCTCCAGGTTGGGGACTGGTTAAAGTAAGCCCTCCAGGTTAGGGACTGGTAAAAGTATTCCCTCCGGGTTGGTGTCCGGTTATTAGAGGCACTCCGGGTTGGTGTCCGGTTATTAGAGGCACTCCGGGTTGGTGTCCGGTTATTAGAGGCACTCCGGGTTGGTTCCGGTTAGAAGTAACCCCTAGGTCTTGGGATGAGGCCTAGACAAAGAAATTAATGTTTAGCATTATGCATTCCAACATTATGAAATTGGTTATTGATATTTCATGTGATTATTCTATTAGTAGAATAACCATGTGAACAAGTAAATGGCATTATTTCATTTTACTTTTGCCATACTATGTTGAAGTTCAATTTTAAAAGGCTTTTGTTTTAGTAATTCATTGCCTTAAATGTTTATGCTTATTTTGAATGTTCCGCTATATTGTTATCCTTACTGGGCATTTGAGCTCACCCCTTTTCTATGTTTTATTTTTTCCCAGGAAGTGAAGAAATAAGTTATGAATGACCTGCAGGGATATTATGTGGGGATATGAGTGTGGATTATGGAGACAATATGTTGTTTTAGTAGTTTTTCGTTTAATGATGTAATGTAAAACTTATGAATATATCTAGTGTTTCCAAGGCTACTAAACCAATCGGTCTTTCGAGATTTGATCTTTCTTGTGATCATGCCAATGTTACGAAGTAATGTACCGACTCTGGGTAGCTGGGGTCGGGGCGTTACATAATTACCCTATTTACTTTTAACCGTGGTAAATAAAAATAAAAAGTTACTATTCACCAAAAATTATTTTCATCTCATTGAACCAAATTTTACTTACTGACATCAACCGTGTCTCTCGGATTTTTGAAATTCCACTCAAAGAAGTGGTAAAATTAAGTTTTATGAAAAATTCAGTTTTTTAACTACCACATAGTGGTTTCATTATTCATCAAAAATTGAAAGTTTTCAGAAAAATACCAAAATTTCACCCTAGGATAATTTTGATATTCCAAATCCAAAAATGAAGTCCATTTTAAAAAATAAAATTTACAAAATTTCAAAAAGTGGTTATTACTATTCATAACGGCTAGTTTTAATAATATTTTAATAGCATATTGTTGTTTAGTGAAACTCGTTATTGCGTACTACATACACTATCGAGGAAGGTCGTGATTGCGTGTAATGCAAGGCAAGTCAAGGATGCGTGTTGTGCAAGCTCCTTTTGGTGTAGCGTACAACACAATACATTAATGAAATTAAAAAGAATATTTTTCATAAAATCTCGGGGTGTTACATTCTACCCCCCTTAAAATGAATTTTGCCCTCGAAATTTGTCAGGGTTATAAATGGTTTACTACTCGAAACTTTATTTAATAGAAACCCACATCATAAAAAGGAATACCAAAACAAATCTTTAAAAACAAAAGTATGAAATGTAACGGTTACCCAAATAAACAAATCACTGGGTTTCCACATAGGTGAAAATATGGATATGGAAGAGAAATCTAACCATCATGTTCTGATGGAGAGTGGTAGAGAACATGGCTATGGAAAAGCCAGCAATCACAAAGCCAAAAATTTGTGACGATCTGAGGTACCATCTGATTCATCAGATATAAGAGCACTAGGACAACATTTTTTGTTTTCAAGATCAGTTCCCTAAAGTTGATGAAATTGGAATTAGAAGAAATACTTTCGTGATTTTCGTATAGTCTCACCGTTGGTCATTATTTGGACAATTTCCACTTCATCTCTTAAAGAAATGAAGTTGAATTTTTCATTCATGATGTGTTAGCAGATCATGTGATAGAATGATGGGTCATTCCATCTGTCTCAAACAAAAGGTTAGAAAAGTTATCAAAACCTACATAAGTCCATCTATAGTGAGATTAATCATATATAGTTCCTAAAATGGACTTATAATTCATAAATCATACTGCTTAATATAATAAAACAAGTTTCTACTAAACAGGGACTTCATGTAGGCCAGTGGTTGGCGATAAAGGCCAGTCACACTTCGGTTGTGGGTTCGATTCCCACAGCCTTGTCCGACGCGATGGGCTATCGCCCGTCCTGCAGGTTGTCCTTTTTCTAAAACTACATTACTATAGCATCCCATAAATAATATTGAAAAACTTCTATCCTTATACAATACTAACTTATGTCCAACATAATCCATTCCAATCTTTAGGATTATCCAAAATAATGTTGTCTAATCTCATATTATAGTGAAAAATATTACCAAAGAGTTCATACAACTAGCATGTTAATACTATTGTTGATCCCCATATATCATGAGATATGTCTTGTTGGTCACATTCCCAACATTCGAAGTCCTTAATCATGTATTATCTTGAAAAAAATGAATACCCATTGAACGTTATTGAAAACATGAATGCTGTTAAAAGTTAATTATTTCCACATACCAAAATCCTAAAAATTATTTATACTCCAACCATGATATCACTTAGTCTTTATATCAATCATGAGCTCATGAATACTGTCAAACATTTCATTTTCTCATTATCCCTTCATTATGCGCATATCATCTATATTCCAAAAATATCTGAATAATCTTTAATAAATACTGGTACCATTAATCATACTCTTTCAAAACTCAAGGAAAGACAACAGTGTAACAATCCTTAGATGTCTCTTTATTCCATAGTACCATGAGATTACTTATACAACATTACACTTGATAAACATGTAAATATTCCACTAACTTCTTAAACCATTGACTGAGCTTCAACAATTCTTTCATCTTACACATCATTTGTAGTCTCTTTATCATCATCAACATAAATACTACCCATACCGCTGTACTGATTCTATTCATGAGACTTTCCCTTAGGGAATTGGTTTGCATAATGCCCGTACATTCCACATTTAAAACATTTAACCATTTTTGATGTCGTAGCAATACCATTATCCTCATCTATGGTGTTAACTGAACCTTTTCCTTTGCACTTACTGGCTTTGTGTCCTTCTTTTCCACACCCAAATCATCTTTTAGTTCCCTTGAAACAATCTCCTCGATGTCTCTTCCCACATGATTTACATGAGGGAAATTGAACTTTCTTTCCTCTATGATCATAATGAAACTCCATCTTTCTCTTATTATCTGAGTCAGGAAACTTACCAAAGTTGAGATTGTTGGTCATATTATGAGATTGCTGATTAGGAATAATACCGATGTTTGGACTTCCAAATCCCGTTTCATTTGGTTTCTCATGAAGAATATCATTCCATTGTCAGCCATATCCTCCATTATCATGAATCTTAATGTTTCCAGCCATTTTCTAAAACCCAAAAAGAATAATGTGAGAGGAAAAAATCACGCTTGAAAAAACAATATAATAAAGGGGGAGTGACTTCAATATCTAACATCTTGGGTTATCGTAATTCTAGTACTATAAACTATACTTATTCTTAACCTTTGGGACATCCCTAGACATACCTTAGAAATATCTCTAGGGATCTCACTAAATTTCTCGCATCCTAGTTTCCAAAGGTTGACTAAACCTTTCCTCTGATACCAACTGTAAAGACCCATACATTACATACATTGTTATTAATTCATAATTGAAGCACACTTAGTACAATATATAACAAAACTAAGAAAGGACCGTATAGTTATAGAGTCTTTAGAAACTGGGAAACATAAACAACTGGTTCATAAAGTATCTACTTTGCCTCCCACTTATTTCATCATATCTAGAGTCCCTTTTTGGAATATCCTACTTAATAACCTTCTTCCTGACCTAGGGAAATAAAACATACAAAAGGGTGAGCTCAAATGCTCAGTAAGGGTAAACAAAATAAATATCAATCACATCATATTCATAAGAACATAACATTTTGGAAATCTTAACCTGCAAAAGAGATCATAATATCATAACATGGGATAAATCATAGTAGTGAAATGTAATACCAATAATCATAACATAAAACATGAAACTTTTTGTCATACACACATAATCATATAGAATCATTTCTTATTAGTCAAGACTCATTTCCAAGACTATCTTAGTGGACAAAGTCCATTTCTGAACCGAGTTCACTCCTCGTTTCAGTCCTATTTCACTAAACCGGTTTAACCTGCCATTCCAGCCATGTCTATCTCATGAGATATAAAATCATTACCCAATTAATTGGGGGGAGATATAGGTCCCACCCATCTCATAATGATACCATTCTTATGTGTGCCACAAAATCATAAACCATACATCATAGCATAACCCATGTAATAAAAATGGGAATCTTAAACATCATGACATCATAAAACAATTCATATAAGATAAAGGAATTCATAAAAATAATTCCATCACAACATAATCAAATCAATGTAATAATATGGATAGAAACAGAACCCTTTATTATCTTAGATGGAAAATAATTTTGATAAAACACTTGAGCTCCATTCTTGACGAAAATATCCTTTCTACTTCAAAAACACTTTTCCTTTCTTAACATGTCATACAATTATAAACTAAAAGAAGTTGATTAAAAATAAACTTGAAAACATGTAATGTAATATTCTTTGAAATAATGTTTTAAAAATCCATTCATGTCGTATAAGTTAAAAAAACATTCTTCTCGTACTTTTGTCGGAAAAGTCAAAAAGTACCTCGTACGAAAAAAAGACAAAGGATTCCTTTCATATCTTTTACTAAAAACTCACTGAAGGGTAAAATTGGATTTAAAAAATTGTAGTTGTATGGAAATAATACTAAATATTAATGAAACATGGATGTGGATGATAAAATATACCCCAGTAAATTTCAAAGTATAAACAATCTCGGATAAAAATGAGATTGTGATATTTCCCTTACCTTAGGTCCGATTTGCTTCGTAAGTGTCCAAACCTCCTGTATAATGATTCAAATAATGTTATTGACTTATTCCATAATCATACTTATTTTTATGATATCATATATGGTCATATTATTAGCTTCGTATTAGTAATATTTCATTACTGCTTGTTTATTCAGGTGTTTATTAATTTTTGTTCTTATGCGTGTTTTGTCGAATAAATTCTTATACTTACTTTTAGGTTATAGATACCTCATTTCCAAAATGGTATTAGTGTAATTTATATAATATTTATTCACTCAATTCATTTATATAATCATTATGCAGTGAATATCATGTAGAAGGAGTCGCATCACATCGTGGAGATGGTATTCCGAACGTACGCACGAGCGATGATATCGTTCCCATGATCATGGAATTGTGTTGGAGTATATGTATACTATTTCAGAATCAATATCAATTTATAATAGTCATATATAGACATTATTTACACCATTATACCCATCCAAGTATGGTGGTGGTGGAAAATAGATTACACCACAGCGTGGAGACGGTATTCCGTACGTACGCACGCGTGGTGATTTCGTTTTCCGTAGGATGGATAGATGGCGTAATAGGGTTGTTTCATACTTATAATAACATATCAGTATATGAGTTATACTGATGTTATTACTTCATAATTAAATAACTAAAGAAGAAGAAGTGGAGGAAGAAATAAAGTTGAAAGAATTGGTAATCGTACATTACGTCTTCTTTGAAGCGCCTCTTTGAGATCTCCTTTTAGGGCAATAAAATTGGTCTTTGAAGAAGACCAGGACCTCTAGGATGTCTTTAGGGAAGTGGAGAGGAGAAATTGGAAGGGGTTGGCCGAGCTTGAAGGCTCAAATTGGTGTGTGGAAGAGGGGGGGGAGGTGCCCTTTTATAAGGGAGGAGAGGGGCTCCTTTGGAAAAACTAAAAATATTATTTTATTATAAGGTCAAGTTCGGTTTTAAATAGCTCCAAATTGATTTATTTCGAAGATAAGGTGGGGATGGGTCGAAATACTCTCATATAATAGAATTTATACAAGTTTAGGTTCCTATTGTAACCTTATCATTTAGATTTATCATTAAGTTAAATGATTTTACTTTTACCGTGTCTTCTTGTGTTCTTATACTATAAGGTTAATAAACTCACTATAACAAGCCAAACGAACCCCAAGTTGTTTATTATTAATATATATATAACATTATCTAAGTCATTTAGAATAACCTTAGATTTTTAGGAATAAAATGACAATTAATAATATAATATTTGTTTTAAAAACTATTTTATGTCAATTTTGACACTATTTTGTAATTGGGTTTTGTGAAAACAATAACAGAATGATTAGTTCGCAAAAAGTTAGTTAAATAAATAATAACATGTCATATTAACCTATAAAATTAGTTTAATTCATAAAAAGTCTCAAATTACATTTATTTGGGTATTTATAATATCAATTATGTTAATATTTCATTAATAAGATAATTACTGCATCATCTTTGTGTCATAAATAAATTAACTTATTTAAAGTCTAAAAATTACAAATAAAATATCATTATGTATAAAATCGTTTTAGATTTCTAATTAATTTTTATAGTCTAATTTATATTATGTATAACCCTATATTAAAAATGGTTTTCTTATTAAACTTTGATTTTAACTATTTTAACCCTTCTTTAAATAAATTAATAATAAATGTCCTAATCTAATCCAAGTGGGCCTAAATGGTAATATTTCATTCCTAAGGTTGTTTATGGTCGAATTAAACTTATCCAATAGAATTAGGACATGTGTTAGGGTAATAATAATATCATTTTTACCCTTAATTACCCTATTTACTTTTAACACTGGTAAATAAAAGTAAAAAGTTACTATTCACCAAAAATTATTTTCATCTCATTGAACCAAATTTTACTTACTGACATCAACCGTGTCTCTAGGATTTTTGATATTCCACTCACAGAAACGGTAAAATTAAGTTTTATGAAATATTCAGTTTTTTAACTACCACTTAGTGGTTTCACTATTCATCAAAAATTGAAAGTTTTCTGAAAAATACCAAAATTTCACCCTAGGCTAATTTCGATACTCCTAATCCAAAAATGAAGTCCATTTTTAAAAATAAAATTTACAAAATTTCAAAAAGCGGTTATTACTATTCATAACGGCTAGTTTTAATAATATTTTAATAGAGTATTGTTGTTTAGTGAAACTCGTTATTGTGTACTACATACGCTATCGAAGAAGGTCGTGATTGCGTGTAATGCAAGGAAAGTCAAGGATGCGTGTTGTGCAAGCTCCTTTTGGTGTAGCGTACAACACAAGACATTAATGAAATTAAAAAGAATAATTTTCATAAAATCTCATGGCGTTACAGAAAACCCTCCCAAAATAAAATAATAGGCTTATCCTATTATTTTATTATCATAAGTAATTTAAAATTAAAATTCAAACCACATCATTAATTAATTGATCTGGTTGAATTCATTAAATTAATTTGTTGGCAAGAGTTAAAGAGGGAGAGAGGAGGAAGATCTCATAAAAGTTGGGAGAGTTGTCAACATTAAACAAGGGTGTTTAATGTGGGCGGTAAAGGGAGTTATTTGGGGAGTTTTAAGAGGGTTAAGGGAGATGAATGGTTGGGCTCATGTGGGACCCACCTATCAAACATCGACACATGGTTAGTTAGAAAGTTGTGGGTCCCACCCTTAACTCCCCTTTGTAGGTTATAACTACATCATACATAAATAAAATTTTACACACCAATTTTATTTATTTTAAGCTAGTTCCCCAATTATTAACTTTCGACCAGTATAAAACACAACTACGGTGAAAATTCCCTTATGCGAATACCGTCACTGTGAGTTCATCAGTGCCCTCAGATTCGGATTTCGAGCACCGGTTCAAAAGTTAGAAAAACCGGCTCATTCGTTCACTAAACGTACCAGAACAAAACTTCGGAAAATTTATTCTGGGCACACTGGGCCTCGGAATGAGGTGCTGTTAGAAACCACAGACTCGTAATATTATAAGTTATTAAAGAAAAACTTTTCCTTGAAATTTCTGGGTCTTTAAAAGAAACCATGTATGGTTCATAGGAGAATATAATATGAACACTATGGTATGATGTCTCAATGGTTATCCTTGAAATATTCTTTGGAAGTAAGATTTTATGTTTTTTCCACATTCTTATGTTTCCTTGATGATATTAACAAATATAATTCATCAATGTTCATATTTTTGATTCTCACCCATTTTATGTCTCCATGATATTACTCCGTAATGATTTTTGTTTTCATAATGTTATTATTTGATTATTCCCTTTCTGGTCCTTATGTCTCACCACATTCTTGTATACATCCCTAGGTTATCCGGTGAAGTTTTATGTGAGAATTTTATTTGTAAGACCATGTTATATAGTTTTAAATAATGATCGTGTATCCGTATTTTATGTCATTGTTCTATATATATAATTTCCCAAATACACTAGGCCTCTTGATATTATAAATTTTTTTATGTGTATATTTATGTAATGAATATTTCAATATAGTATATGAAAGATATGTATTTTCATAGTTGGTATCAATAGAATGTATAGTTATTTATACCGATTAATATTATAAAACATTAGTGAAATTATCAAGGAAAACATAAAACTATGAAAATCATCCTTGGTTTTCTTGAATGTTTAGAGAGAGTGATTTCCAGGAAATAAAATCAATTTTTGGATACAACAAGTTGATGTTACTCTATAACAGGTATACCTAGGGGTAATAAGATGAAAAATGGTGAATTGGATATTTAATTGACCATAACATGGTGTGTGAAAAATATACCTTGATTAACACCTTGTTTGACACACTAAGGGATATTCTTGGGTAAGTTCAAAATATCTTTATGAATTATTATACAATGAAAATATTTTAAACGATATTTTATGTTAGGAAATAGGCCATGGATACCATATATTTAATGAAATACATTCATAGGTTAATATATTTATATAACCTGTGAGTTATCACTCCAATAATCATAGTTTCTATATTTTTAGTTTAATATTTTCAAAATTATCCTCCTTAACATTACCTTTTTTATACAATGGAATGAAATATGAGGAATTGAGGCAACCACCAATGTGATGGTCTCTGTGATGACTTCCCAAATGAGATCTCGATAATGATGGGAGCTAATGTAATATTTATTATGACTATGAAAACCAAATATTACAATATTATTATTTAGAAATGGAAAATAGTTTAATATATGAACATTCCAAAGAAGAGTAGGACATAATATCATGTATGTTCATGTGATAATGGTGAAAAATGAATTAAGATTAAATTTTCTACATGTTAATAATATAGAAAGAGGCATGAAGGTAAATTTTATAAAAGAATTGGAATATGTTTCTTGTGTGATAAAATATCCAATAATTGTCTAATTTCCTTGGAAAATGAAGTATTATGTAAACTTAATGGATGGAAATAACTTTTAATCTAAGGTACAATAAGTAGTTCTATATCATAAATTTTGGGGAAATTGGGAATTATCCCTAAAAATAATATTTTTCAAAGGCTAAAAAAGATATTTATCACTAAAAATATGCGTGGACAATGGAACAAAGATGTTTCATAGTCACCCATGGGGTATCAGTAATTCCCTAAGGGGATAACCAAAATTATAATTTAATAAAAATCAAAAAATTAATACAAATTATTAAAATATACTATTTTTTAAGTTTGAGGTATAACCCATGGGATAGTTAAAAACGGTTTTATGAAATTAAAATTCATTTAGTGAGTTGTTTTAAATAATGGAGAGAATAATCATATTTTTAATGTATTTTAGAATGAAAAAAGAGAATATATGTTTACGTTTTTTAAATGGTAGTGGGAAAGTGGGTTGAGGTTTTGTTGGTTTAAGGATCATGTACAATTGGATTTAAAATTAAATCGATTTTTCATGTTTCGTGATGGAGTTGGGATGAGAAAGAACAGATGGTAAATGTATCTCATCCTTAGTAAAAAAATAATTAATTTCACATGGCTTAGTAATTTATCTTTTTAATTAATTAAGTTTATCCTAATACTATCTTGGATCCTAATTACATAAGACAACTCAATGTTCTTGATATAGTTCTGGAGAACTAGTTACGCAAATATAAAAATTGATTTCAAAACTCCATTAAATAATTAACATATTTAATTAAGAATGTAAACGAAGTTGATTTAGTATTTATGAAAAATAAATTTATCTGAATTAAATAATGAAATAAATCCATTTCACCTTCCCTCTTTCTCTATGTTACCCTAACACAAAGTGGGAATCACCCCTTGTTCAAATAAAGTGAGAGTACATGAAAGATGAAAACTAAAAAAAATATAGGGAAAAAAGCAGAGATAACATTGATGAGGACAATTAAGGAGAGATGCTTCTAATCCCAAAAAATTTTCTCTAGATTGATCCAAACTACTATATATTAATCCTAAATTTAATTATCTCTATAAAAAAAATTTTGTTCTAGATATTTAGATAAATGAAACAATAGGGATTTCGGAGTCTTTAATAGAAATCCCAAGATATTTTCCGTAATACAGTTGGAGTCTCCCCTGATATTTTTATTTAAAACTACCCATTTTGGGTCCTATAAAATCATTTTATAGTATGTGACATGATTTTACATCATAACACTACTTTGACCAGATTTTTATATGTGATTTTATGGCATAAAAATATATCTCTAAATTTTGGGTTTGTTTTTAAAATACAACCCACGTACTTATTATCCTATGTTATTTATCTAATTTTCCCATGAAATTATTACATCAGAAAATGTATATATATTTCATAAATGATGTTTCTCTATCCCAGGTCCTTAATTTCTCTATGAATCCTCAGTTATGGCCCCCAAAATTTTTTAAAGATGATAATTTTTCTTGAAAATTCATCATTATGTAGAAATATCAATAGATTTTTCCTTTTGATTGTATTCTACAAAATGTAATATCCAGCCAAATGTGATCAATTATATGAAATATTTGAGTAAATATTTAAAAAATTTAATACAAAAAATAATGAGCTTTAATACTAAAAATTATTCATGAAATGTTTAACATACTAAGATTTTAAAAAGAAAAAACTATGTTCTTAAATAAATTACTCATTCCATATAAACAATATTTTTGAATTCCATCATGTAATTAATGCACCCAAAACAATCATTTTTCATTCCTAGATCACAATTTTTAATGTTGTAAGGGGTGAATTTCTTTAAAGGTTATGATCTTGGAATTCATTACTTTTGACCTCCCTAGGCCACGCCTTTGTTCTTTTTGGTCTTTTTAGTTTTTGTATGGTGATACTTATTCTTGCTTAATGGCTGCAAATCATTTTTTTTTTCATTTTATAATATTCGTATTAGGGGTGACAGGTGCCCAATGTACAACGCCAAAGAAAAAAAAGCCAGCAAGAAACATAACAACATAGAATTAAACGTCATAATTACTACAGTCATCACCATACCCCAAACTGGATCCCTCTTCTCCAGTAGCCAATTCCCACTCTGGGTTTCTCTAAAAGCCCGCACTTTGAGTGCGATTCCGGAGCTGTTCTAGAACATCCATATCTAGAGAATACTTCTTAATCCAGCTGCCCTTCTGCACTACTAGAACCACCTGATTTTTGAAGCAGACCTGGTCCGCATTGGTTTCATGAGATATGAATAGTCCTTCCTTGATCTTCTTTTTGAAGTTACAGCCAATGTACCTTCACCTGCATCCTCTTTCTGAGTCCCATTTTGAACAATATCACTAAAGGAACGGGCAACTGGGGTGCTCAATATCGCCTTTCCTCCCCTAGAGTTCTCCTTCCCCTCCCCGGGTTGTTCGACAAGGCTCCCCCCTCTTTGATCTGGCGTGCAATTCTCCCTCAAAGTTAGGTGCCCGACCTCCAAAGATATAATATCCATAACTGTGGTATGTTCATACATACCTAGAACTCCTTCCTGGACTTCTGGGTCCTGGCCCATGATTCCAATATTCAAGCCTTCAATATTCAAAGGCACTGGATCCGAACCTTCCACCAAAGTAAGGCTCCTGAACATATCGAGGTTGCCTTCCATATTCAGATCAAATGAATCACGCCCCATGCTTTCAGCTGCTTGAACCCCCACCAACTCCCTTCCATTCCTAGGCTGTTCAAACACTTTGTCTTTAGCCTGCTAATTTTCTAGGACCACCACCTCACCCCCCTCCCTGCATCCTCCACCTCCAATTCTTCAGCTAATAAGTCCTCCGACAGTCTGTTAAACTTGTTACTCAAAGCAATAAAGGGTACAACCAACGGATCCATCCCATTAGAAATCTTATCACCATTATTGACAACCACCTCCTCTAAGTTCATATCCCCTCTGGTCCCAACCTGTTCAGATCTCATCCCAACCATTGAACTGGAATAATTTCCAACCTCCTTCAAGGAATCCTTACTAGACCCTATAACATTACTCTCCATAGCCAATCCCGACACACGAGAACCCCTCCCTCCATCGACAGGGCCTACCAAATTTGAGTCCCTTCCCATCTCAACGCCTTCCCCCAAGGCCTTGCCTCTATCCTCATTACCAGTGATCACAGTAATACCCTTTACCTTACTATGAGCCTCCCTCAATCGTGCTGGAAGTCCTCTTCTACACAGCTCAACCGAGTGCCCCAGTCTCTTGCATGAACCACAGAACTCGGTACAACTATCATAGATAACCTTCTGCATGCAACGGTATTCTTTTCTAATCGTGATCCAAACGAAATCAAATGGGATTCGAGAAGCATCGACTTCGACACATACCCGAGGATTCACCGGGTGGAAAACTGCCGCAGTGCAGCTATCAGAACACAGGAACCGACCCACCATATTCCCCAATATACGGATAATAGAAGGATTTTGGAACGGTAACGGAGGCTTAAGAAAACATACCCAAACCAATGTGGAAGGTGAGTCGCGATTCATATAAAGGTCAAAAGACCACCGAAGAATCAAGAAACAAGATCTATTGAAGATGTGCGGAGCCCTCGACCACGCTTGAATGAGATCGACATCTGTTTCAAACCGGATCATGATTTCTTTACTGTCGAACAATCCAACAACTGCTTGTTCTTGTAGATTCCAAGACCAGAAGACAAAACGGTCGAAGGCATCAACAAAGGGCCTCTTTTTCTTAAATCTGTCTACCAATGTGAGATTCAACAGGCCTGAAGCTTTGAAAAACTCAGAAGTGGAATGATTGAGATTTGGCACCCCATCAAGTAAATCAGAAACCTTAGGGTTTATCACCGCTTTCGGAAAGGGATGGAGAAATTCCGGGTTAGAGAAGGGCCGGAAGAACCTCGCTCGCTCATGCAATGATTATTACTCCTTCCCCACCAAGGGGGGAGGATCCGGTGAGGAGGCCACAGTCGTCACTAGAGGAAATGGAGCATCGGGGGTTCCTCAGCACTGGACCCCGAGTCACCTATCTCTTCATGCTTAATAAAAATTTATATATGATGATAAGGATAATTATGATGTTATTAAATGATCATATAATGTATTATAAACATTAATATATTTTTATAAGTTTTTTATATCCCATTTTAACCATTATACAATAGGTTTAAACATGTTTGATGTATGAAAAACATGAGGTAAGGGAATTCATAACCCAATTTCCATTCTTTGGGTTAACCTTCTTCTTTATTCATTATGTGGTGTTGATATTATTTGTGTGATGAAATTTTGTTTATATTATTTTTTATTATGATTATTTATAATGTATACATGTATGAATTAAATTGTATTAATTCTTACTCAAACTATATTTGTAAGGGACTTTCATTTTAATATCCTTTTAAAAGTCTCCTTAATTAAATTCAAAAAGATAGTTTCTATGGAATGAGTACTTCAAATAATTTCATGATTATTTATTACTATTATTTTTTTCCATTATATTTTGAAATCGTATTTTTTGATGAATATGATTTAATTATTATTTACATGTTTTTTATATTTTAAAGGTTATTTGTTTTACAAAAATGTTAATTTTGATATAATTAATGTGTTTTTTCTCAAGGGTTCAAATGCGTAATCAAGTGTTTTATTCATGATATGTTTCTTGGACATAGTTATATTGGGTTATTCCTATTATATATTAATATTTATTGGTTATATCCCTTTATAGCTCAAGATATGTTGTCTTGAGCCCATAATAGATCAAGATATGTTGGGTTGAGCCCATTATAACTCATGATATGACGGTTGAGACCCACTATAGCTCTCCAATACATTGGGTACTCTGGAGATAGAAGTTGACAAAATAGTTAGTCCGTGTGTAAGGGTTATTATAAGGGAGATATTGTAAATATGTCTTAAGGACACTACATTATGTTTCTATGCATTTTTATGAGTATTCAAGAAAAGGGGTTTTAAAGGGTTTTCATGTTTTCATAGGACTGACAGTATTTCAGTCCCTATGTACCATACTGGGCTTTTTTTTCTTATCCCATGTTTTTAAAATGGTTTTCACTGGAATCGTTAACGGTTCAAAGGACTATTAAGGTGCTACTACAGATGAATCCTATTAGTTATATTGTAATTTTTTGGTAAACATTTATTCGATATATGTATATTATTGTACAATTCTCCAGAACCTAGACTAGAAAATATTTTCATTTGAATAATTTACTGTGTATTTTTCAATTATATATTATACAAAAAAATACAAAGTATTTTTTATTACTGAATCCGGATTTGTGGTTTCAGATCTTTTCATTTGGTATTAGAGGAATGGTCTAGGTACCATTGGAGTTTAGACGTTGTCGTTTTAAAAAAAAATTAAGTGATAGTGTTTACTTTTAAACATCTAGTTATTTATGTACAAATAAAAAAAATAGTTTTTCATATTTATTGATATGTAAATTCATAAATATAAGTTCAGTCAACAAATTGTGAAAGTGAAATTCGTTGAAGGGGCGATAATGTAACATCCGAATATTTTAAAAAGAAACACAATCTGCTTAAATGAACTACTAAATAATATATGACCTTTATAAAATAACTATTAAACATAATTTTTCAGCTTCTGTGTTTTGATTTTCAAATAACAAACATACATGGTTGCGATCATTATGTTTTTTAGAGTTTGAAATAATAAACATATTTTTTTGGTGAATAGTAACTTACCCTTTTGAATAGTAACTTGACCCTAATGGATAATAATGTACCATTATGTATAGTAACATTAAAATTATGAATGGTAATTTTAAAAAAGAAATAATAAATAAAATTTACCTATTTTATATGTGTCAATATGATATAATTATTCCATAATATAAGTAAATAAATATTTTAAATACTAATGATTAATTGTTGAAATTTTTATAATTTCAATATCTTTAATTAATTTTTTTTTGATTAATTTAATAATTTAAATGAAAATTTATTTTCCTAAAATGTATTCATAAATAATTATGTTTTTAAATTATGATTATAAGTTAATTTTAAGAGACCTTATGAAATTTTTCAAAGTGTTAAAAAGGCAGAGTTAATTTTAAAATTGTATTTTTCTAGTAAATTATGATTTGTTAAAAATAAAATTAATCATTTATAAAAATTTATTTCCAAATAATGGAGTTCATTTTTGAATTATTCACATTCAAAAAATGGTTAGGGTGGATTTTTTGAATTTTTCTAAAATTCTTGATATTTTGAAGAATAATAAAATATGATAATTTGGAAATTAAACTAGATACTTTACTTAAGGAGTCATGGATGACGTTTTTCTGATGTAAGAACACTTATATAAAACTCAAATTCACTTATTACTATTTTTTTCTTAGAATCATAACTATTCCTATATTATGAAAAAATAATAATATAATTATTAAAATAAAGGAAAACTCATACTATCCTCCAATATAAATTCCAACAATTTCCCCTCTTCCTTCCACACCTCCCGAGCTTTGAGCACTTCCTAAATTATTCCAAATACTCTGGTTAATCTCATTCCCCATACCCAATACATTCTGGTCTCACCAAAAGGCCAAATCCAAGGGCCTTAAGATGGATCTCAATTAGAAGAGATCAAGAGTAAATCAATATCTTTTGTTTTCTTGAATTTCTTTTCATTTTAATTTATATTCTACTTATTTCATTATATTGTATTATAAAAGATGTATGAGTGATCCAGTATTTTATATATTCTAGATTTAATCTTGTTTATGGAATATTCACCATTATACTTCTTCTCCTCTCCAACTTTTTCTACAAATTAAAACACCATCTGTGATGTGTCTATTAACCTACATCGTGGACGGTGTGATTTAAATTTATTTTAATTAATTAATAAAGGGTGATGAAACAATTGTTATGGTTGAACCAAGTTGTAATTTATTTATTATATATTATGTAAATTTCTGTAATAATTTTTTACACTTGATAATAAATTATAATACAAATAGAGTCTATTATTATCAATGAACCACTGAAATGATCTAAACAAACTACATTAATGCTTTAACAAATGAATCATCTAAATATTATAATTAAAAATGATAAATGGATTAATTAATGGTTAATTAAACATTAAAATACCATTTTATTCCACTTTTGGAGTTTATCTTGTCATTGACATGAAAATCCATTACGAACTCCTCACAGAAACCATGTAATAGACACACCTGAAACAATAGAATTAACAAAATATTATTAATTAATGGGTGTAATTATTCTATGAAATGATAATATAATGTGTTATAAACCTGAATATGTTTCATTGAGATATTAATAACCCTCTTTTTACCATGATTTAAATGTTTTTAACATATTTTCAGTAAGAAAAACCCGAGGTTTGGGAATTTCTAAACCAATTTCCATTCATTGGGTTAACCATCTCCTATATTCATCATGTGGTATTGAGATTATTTGAGTGATTAATTTTTTTATATTATATTGTATATGTGTATAAAAATATCTATTCCATTCAATTAACTATCACTCAAATTATATTTTTAAGGTATATTCCTTTTAAATTCTTTTTGAAAGTATATTTAATGAAATTCAAAAAGATTGTCTATGTGGAGTGAGTAGTTCTACTAATTTGATGATTCTATAATAAAATTATGTTTACATTACATTTTAACATAGTTATTTTTTATGAATATTATTTCGTTATTATGTACATGGTTTTTAAATTTTAAATATAATTGTTTTTATGAAAAAGGGAATTTTGAAAACATTAATGTGTTTTACTTAATAGTTCCAATGAGTTATCGAGTGTTTTATTCATGATATGTTCTTTGTAAATAGTTGTGTTTGGTGGATCCCATTATTTCTCAAGATATGTTGGGTTTATACCATTATATCATAATATATTTTGGTTTGTTCCCATTATATCTCAAGATATGATGGGTGAGCCCTATTATAGCTCTCCAATGCATTGGGTAATCCAGAGATGGAAGTTAACCAAATGGTTATTCAATGTGTATGGGTGATTTTAAGAGTGATATGGTAAATATTTCCCATGTAAACTAAATGATGTTTCTTTTCATGCATATGAGTATTCATGAAAATGGTTTTTAAAGAGTTTTTAGGTTTTCACTAGACTAACCTTTTTTCATTCTTTATGTACCTCATTAAGCTTTTTGGTCATCCAATGTTTTTAAAAAAATCATAGGAATCCTTAGATGTTCAATGGACTGTTAAGGTGTTACTGCAGATGAATCCAATTAGTTATATTGTAATTATTTTTGTATACTCGGATTCAATATATGTAAGTTGTTGTCTAATTATGCAGAACATATACCGAAAAAGGTCCTCATTTGTATACTTTACTGGGTAAATATCAGTTATTTATTATACAAAAATCAATAAAACATGTTTTAGTACTGAATCTAGATGTGTGGGTTCAGGTCTTTACAAAATATATGTATCAAATATCATAAATGTGAATTCAAACATGTCCTCAAGGTTGGAAGCTCATCAAAATACAAAGAAAACCCAGTTTACTCTGATTTAAATTAAATTTTAATAATATAAAATGATTCAATGAGGAATTAAATGTTAATGAATCACATTACAAACTTCTCAATACCACACTTTCCAAAGAAACAAATCAATCATGTTTTTTTCTATTCATTATTTGAAAAATAAAAGACTTTTAATTCATCCATTTTTGTATTTAAATTTCTTCTTAATAACCATGACATTTTTAATGTACCATAGGTTTTTTCCTCTCATTATATAGATATATTGTGAGTGCAGTTTAGAACATATCAAAAAACAGGTCAGTTAGAAAAGGCTTTCATGAAATCTAGAATCATCCCTGTTTAAAGAAAGATATCAATGTTAATCATGATGTATTTTAATCGAGGATAAAATTTATATGAGGATTAATGGTAGTTTTTTAATGGTGTGAAAACAATTAATGCTCAAAATATTGGTTTTAATCTATAGTGTGGGGCATGATATAAACAAGATTATATCAATTAAAATCTCCCATTATAGATTTCATATCTCTTCTCATTTGAAAATGTTCAACGTTGGTCATGGTGGAAGTAAGCATAATTAATTAATCACCCTCTCTTACCCAACTGTTTTTCAATATTATATTTTTTTGAATGTAATACTAAAGATAAATTCCATATCTATCACCTACCAACATATGATCATCAGATCATTTATCTATCAATGGTTATTTTTATTCTCATAATACACAACCCATTTTTTTATTTTTCTCTATCATTAGAGGTGAATAATAAATTAAATTAAATACATATCTTATCACTAAAATATCATGAAATACCAAAATAAATATACTCAATGATATACATCCCCATCCACCATAGACTATCTCTTCCCATTAATTATTTTTTAGATATTATGAAACACATAAAGTGTATGGAAGGAATGGATACAATAGTCAAGTACCATGTCACTATTCTTAATAAGGTAATTAATGGATTCTAATAACATAAAAAAATTATGAAATGTGGTTAAGATAAAGTCTGATTTAAAAATTCTTCAACCATTTTAAAATTTATTTTTCCTTCATATCTTTGATAATATTATAATCATGTTCTATAAGAGAACATAGTCAAGTATCTTAAGAGATATATGATAAGAATAATAGTATAAATTAGGACCAACAAATATTTAATCAGTGATAGGGTTGGTTAGGATAATGACTCATGTAAAGTTATTCAAATATTTAAATGAATTATAGAAAATATTTAAAATTAAAAGCATGGACAAATCTTTGAAAAATATATTTTACAATGACTGAACTTCTCCCCTTAATTAATATTTTTCAAATCCAAATACATATTTTTATCTTTAATAATTATTTCTCCAATTTTTGTAATTTATATTTATTTAAAATATAACTGAAAACATTTAATGAAACTATCCTAAAAATATTATGTATATTAGTTCAATTGATTATTTAAATAATCAAGGTAGTGAATGAAATTGGTATTTTAAAGTTATATAAATACATTTCAAGAGTATACTATAGAATTATATAATTGAAATAATTAACCTCATTTCAATGATTATATACCATTGGTTGCACAGGTTCTTCTGATACAATGTTCATGACATATACCATCCCAAATCCTCATTATCATGCTACCTGTAAGTGTGTTAATGGTATTGAAAAATGAAAACAACCAAGTGATACTACATACCATTATCAATGAAATTTGAATTATTTAGGGGATAGTTCATACATCTAACACAAAATAAATTAATAGCATAAAAAATCTGGTTCCATTCCAAAAAGTGATTTTGATTAACATTATTGTATAAAACTTACCTTTTTCAGCTTCTACTCAACTAATGGATTATTTAAAAAAAATTACCCACTCAGTGTCTATGATTAGTCTCATATCATACCTGTCCATGTGGGTTATCCCCTTTCCTTATGTTGAATACAGCTTGACTAATCATGCCCATAACACTAACTCAATTTCCATCAGTCTTATCCACTAGTATTATTTAACACTGATAATCCAAATAGAATCTCATTTAGAAACCATATCTAATTATACCATTCAAACATAGTGGAAAAATCAACACATCAAGTGTTTGTTATATGATCATTACACTCCTATTTTGTATTTTCAGTACACTAATTTTGACTATCGTTTAGCGTGAAAAAAGTGGCCTTATTTACATCTTCAATTTCAGAATAATCCTTTAATTTTGTTATTTTATCTTCAAAAATATCATCAAAATATTTCACTCCATTGTTTTTTATCCCTTTATAAATGTTGAACCATATCTATTCAATTCGAACTCTTAGAAATTGATCTCCAATTTTTACATGAACCAGTGCTCACCTGGTGTCCAATAATGGTCTTCCCAAATGAGTGGAGTTTGAATTTCTTATATATTCATAACTAGGAAATACATTTGGGATGTATAATCTATAAACTTATATCATAATGTGTGAAATTTGTACTTGTTGAAATATAACTATTGAGTCTTCTAATTGAATTGAAACTCTGATGGTCTTCAGTCTTTCTAATAATAGCCATTTGTAGGTGGTGTATGAAATGATATTAATTATTTCCCCTAAATCACATACCACATGATAAATGTAGGTATATCCAATGAAAATAGGGATTGAGTAAGTCACGGGGTCATGTTTTATATTTGGTAGGTATTTAAAACAACCATCAAGCAATCCCATGTGAGTGGTATGGGGCCAATATCCTCCATCATCCTTTTATTATTCACCAAAAGATTCTTAAATTAGGTATACATCATCATTTGGTGAGGGAATCTATAAAAATTATTTTAATAAGATATTTTTTAAAATGTTTAAAAAAATCCTTTTTGTGCATCGACCATTATTTTTGGTAACTCCTCTAAGAATGGAAGCCAGAGCTTTTACTATGGTTTCCCCTCTATTTTTTCTTCAACTATTACTTCTCATTCAACAGCTCGTTTTTAATTGTTTTTTCTTTGTTCTTTATTACAGGATTATATATGGTCCTTTTTGAATTTTACACTTTCTGGAGTATTTAGATCTAATTACTCTTAGAGGTCCACATAAGGGAATATTTTAAATACTCCTTTATATCACTCTAAGAGGCTCAAATATATTTCCCACATGTAATTTAAGATTTTGGTGTGTGAACTTCTAATACATTATGTCTTTCTTCATATCATTAATTAATACACTTTGATCTTTTTAATAGGTCTCATATTTTTTATGGATGATTTTTTGGTATTCAAGAATATATCCAAGGTCAACTCAAGCAAGTGGTCTTTTCCCAATATTTATTTTCCATATCGTACTTGAAAACCTTGTTCTCTTTACTGATATACATGAAATTATTTTTTTATGACTCCATATACTAAAAATTATATGTATGAATATTGTAACAAAAATTTTAATACAATCACATTATATTGGATATCATATGTGACACACAAAATTGATATTATATATCCTATGAAATATATTTCATTTAATTTATTCTCTTTGATACATTATGGAACACACAAATCTAAGTTGAAAGGAACAGTAATATAGTATACTATTATAACCTAGACATTAAATAAGAGGGTATTAATGGTAATAACAAAATAATGAATGTTTTGTTTATTTATCGATTATAGATAGAGTATAACCAATTAAAATAAAAAGATATGTTCTCAAAAAATGTAATTTTTTTAACAGATAGTTCTATCACGCTTAGGTAACCTAATTTTAAATTATGTTTTACCACTTTCAAACAATTAATTTGATAAAAATATCTTCATTTTCTAATTATAATTTCAGAATTATATTACTATTATTTTTTTTGGTTTTTTGTGAAAAGATTCATTTTTCAATGCATAGTGAAAAATATTAATTTTGATTAAAAGAGAATTTTTTCTTGAATTTATTATATTTTGAAATTATTTTTTGAATTATTTTTAACATTAGAGTAAATAAATTATATATCATTTCATCCAATTTATATCATTTGAATATTTTTCATAATGAATTTTTATATAAAAACATTGTAAACGTTTAAACATTTTCTCTTTAAACCCCACTTTTTCATCGCATCTGTGTGATTAATTTTAAATTATAATTTCAAACTTATGTGAATATAAATTATCAAAATGGATTAAATATTTTAAATAATATTAATTTATATTATATAATATGGTTAAATTAATATATTATCATAATGAAGGTTGAAAACAGTAAAAACAACCTATGCTTAAGGTAACAATTGATTTTTCAAGTGGTTAAACTAAAAATATAAGGCTAAAAATTACATAAATAATCATATGAAATAAATTTTATAGAAATATTTAGACAATATAACTTACAAGGATATATAATACTTCATTTTATCAACTTTTGTTCATGGAAAAATGTGGGTAAATCTATTTTCTTTTCAACCATTACAAGTGTTCGACTCGACTAACTTATAAAAGGCCACCCCCTATTATCTTTTATTCACACCTTCAAAATCATTTTTATCGACCAATACCTAATTAATGACTACAAAAAATAAATCACCTCACCATATACTTCTTATTTTTGGCATTGATATAACCTTATAAGGCTTTTGGTATAAACCTAAGGAGGTTACCCGAAGAAGAGGTAATGTTATTTAAATGAGGGGTTTTGTTTTATTTCATCCTCTACCTAACTAAATTATTATTAAACAATTTTAATATAATAAAATAAGTATAATTCATATAAATGTCCTTTTTATGTTAATTTAATGTCCTAAAACCACCTCTACATATTTTAAATGGGTTAAAAAATCATTATTTTTGTGTACGACAAACTACCGCTTTGCGAAGAGATGTCATTCATTTTTCCATTACCACCACTCATGGTTCGGTATGATGATTCCTATAAAGAATATATATGATATTTATAAAATTATTATAACTTTTTTTATTATATAATTTATAATTTTTTATTCTATATTATTTATGGAATACAATAACATCACTCATGTGTGTGGTGGACTACCACATCATAAAGCGATGTGAAACGTTTTCAATAATTATTTACAAGGAAGGTAATAAAGATTTATTTAATAAATATATTTGATATAAATGAAATAATAATGATATCAATGACATATTAAAATTTATTTAAAATTAATTTATCAATTTTTTTCTGGCCTTTTCAATCATGTAAAAATGGTAACATCATTCGTGTATGTGTTCAGTAAATCCTTAATAAAGCGATGTGAATCTATTGTAATAACTAAAAAACATTGATGATATATATAATTATATTTATTAATAAAACATATTGTTTATGTTATTAATGAAATTCTATAAATATTAATTAATACTTACATACTTACAATAATTATTTTTGAAAAATGGAAATGTTACCCACATCGATGCACGACCTATCATCTCTCTGATCATAACATACATCATTATAAAAACCTTCTGTCATTATTGGTATTAAATTTCATATTAATATATAAATTTTATAATTATTTCATGGTTATTATTCGGGAGATTATTAAATTTTATAATATGTGATAGAATTGGATATTTTCTGAAAAAACGTGCATAAGAAAATAATGGAATTAACATGAAAAACAATTCAAATACTGAAATATAATTAATGGACATGTAATAAAATGTAGTAAAAGATAATATAATATATTATAAATATTAATTTAGTAATTTTATAATTTAATAATCTGTTTCAAACCACTATACATGAGTTTAAATCACATTCACCCAAAAGGATGTGTGAGGTTGGGGACTTCGTCTCAATTTAATTTCATTGAGGCATATTGTAATTTTGTGCACATAATTTATTTTCCATAGTCTATATACCCAATAATGTTTATGTAATATAATATTTTACTCAAAATAGATTATATTTTTATGTTTCAATTTTAATTATTTTATCAATGTGGATTTTAATAAAATGCTACCATGTGGTAGAGTATTTCATAACTCAATTTCTTTTTATTGGGTTATATTACTCTACTGTTCTATTTAGAATTCTTCAATTATGATTGTAATATATTTTAAAAATATACTATTTTTTCCAATTTTTATATTTGTATTTAAATTTTATACACATAATCTATTCATTCATTAATAAACCCATCAAATTCATTACCTTTTCAAGGGATTATTTGACAGTATCATTTTAATCAAGATTGTTTATTATTGAATTTATATTGAAGGAAATTATTTGATAATTGGATAATAAACCCATTTAATTTTATTATCCACTATTAATCATGAATGTCTCAGATTATATTAACATTTTAAAACTCTTTGGACGTTAATATTATCGAGAATGTGATTTTAATAAAATTCAGCATCATTTCTATATTTGGTTGGAAATCTGTTTTCTTCCATGAATTTTTTTAATAAATATGATTTTAAAAATACTTTTAAGATTATAAAAATTATTATTTAAATAAATTTTTAACAATTATATATTTTAAAAAAATAAATTGAATCTTTATGTAATATTAAAAAAAATTCATGTGTGGATTTTACTAAAAAATCGAAAGGATTGATTGTTTTAAAATTATCAACATGTAAATAATTTCATGTCATCATATAAAATCCATGTTTTAAAAAATAATTTATAAGTTTCAAATTTTACTTTCATAGAAAATTATTTTGAAAATGGTTTGTGAAAATATTGTTTTAAAAATGGAATTTCAATAGGAAATGAATATTTTTCATTCAGGATATTTTTAAAGTTGTTTTTATTGTATTTATATGTATCAATGACAAAAACCCATTATTCACACTACAATGATAATATTTTGGATTTATATTATTTTTATTCGATCTAATGATGGTTTATGGTCATTTTGACTATATAAATTATTGAAATTCACTTTATTGATTTATATTTCTAGTTATGAATTTCTCATTGAAATATTCACTTAAATATGTTCATTAGAAATTAAATTTCCCAAAAATATCAACAATTTTTATCCAAGATATGATAACCCCATAAACCTTATTTAATTTTTACACACAATATATTATACTTAATGTTATTTTATTTACTTGGTAAATATTGATAAATACGCATTCCCTACTTAATACATATTTTTTTGCACGGCATATTTTTCATAAATTAAATATATTATTCAATATATGAATAATGGTTTGGAAATCCATTGATACTTAGGGCATGGAATTATATATCTCATAAATAAATTAGTAATCACATGAGGAAAACCAAGAATATATCATGAAATGGGTTTATACCAATCATTTTAATCCGTCACGTGAATGTTCTTCACGATAGAGGTAACATGATTCATCTGATCATAGAGTCCAATAATTAAGAATCTATTTCATTAAGAATTCAATTATTATTATTATCCATGATATTTTCTCTATGATATTATATTTGGATTAGTTTCATTCATAGGTATTGATTAAATGGACTTCATTTCAAATTATCCACATTTCATTATTTATTATTCATTTTATCATTTTGATATTCAATTTGTGGATTAAATGGATTGTGGTTTTAGTAATTTAATGTCTTATATTATGCGTTATCTACTCATGATAGTAAAATTATTTATATATAACGTGTGTTAAATTTTTTACCATTATTTTTTGTTTAAGCATATTGAATCATGACATATTTTACTCTACATATCCCTTACTAAACCTTTAAGTTATCCTTAATTTTTTTCCTTTATCTAGGATTACAGCAACTGTACTGTGATTAATGTGCAATGATAAGATATAGGGAATAATTTCAATATTGAAAAAAATTAGATTGTAATTTTTATTTTGAAATGTAATAAGGGACTCAAGAATGTATCATGTTTCACGATAAAACTAAACTATTCAGTACCTTGTGATTTTATTTATTATAACTTTTGTCGATGTAATAAATCAGACACTAGCTCAATTCTAATAAAAAAATTGTCACTATAGTTGGAATGGGAGTATGATAGTAGAAACCATGGGAACTAGATTTATGAAAACATATATTATAGATCATAACCCAATGATACACATTATGTATAAGAATATAATAATATCCTAATGTTTTCGTAAGGAACATATTTTGTAGTGTTTCCAATAAATATATTCTTATCTAGATACATAATATGGATGTGGCTCTGAAATATATGTACCTAGATCTAATAACCCCAAAAGGATGAATTGGGAATGACATTATCATCATCTAGTGCACCAAAATGGGCTATACTTAATACATGGATTGACACTCATAAATGTTATGATTTTGATATTAAAATTTTTATTTAAAAACCATTATGAAACATTTTAGTAGAATATATCAATGAATGAACTTGGTTAAACCTAATGTGACCTTTATTAAAAATAATGTGTCCTGATTTATACATCCTATAAATGGTTATATAGTTTTCTTACAATGTTTATTATTTCTCAGAATATACTTTTTAGTTTTAGTTAATGGATAGAACTTGCGTTAATAATTCTAAATTTTAATTTGGAAGAAAAGGGGGTTATTATGTGCAACCAAATGGGATAATGAATAGTATGAAAGATATTTCTATTATTCCATATCAGTTATCCCAAAATAATATTAACTCCATATACCTTAACCAACACCTAGAGTCACCAATGAAGAAAATAATTAAGTATCAAAGAGATCAAGTGTTAGAGACCACAGATTAAAAAGGCACAATTTCATTTATGTTAGAAATGTTGAAGGTCAACCTAGGAAATTGTCTCAATCGAATAGGAAAATAATTTATTTGTTGAAATAAAGGGCATAAAGTAAATAGTTACCAATGTAAAATGAATTATATGATGAATGGAAATAAATATCATCATGGGAATCCATTTATTGTTTGTTCTCTTAAATGTGGGGAACCTGGGAATTATCTTAGTCAATTCCCTAGTCTAAAAGTAAAACCCGAGAATAAGGAATTTCCCATCTAGAAATAAAATAGATAAAGTATTTTTGTATTGGAATATTTTAATAATGTTTTAAAATTATATTACCTATGGTATTTTTTTCATAATAATAATGAAATATCTAAAGGTTGTTGTTATATTTTAGAATCATATGTGTATTCACTAACATACGAGTTATGGATAACGTCATGAGTTATGAGTTTAAGGTTGATCATAAGTTTATGTCTTAAACAACAATTTTAATGTTTAATATGATGGGAGTTTAAAAATATTAAGAATATTTATGGAAATAAATTATTGGAATAAAACTCATTGGTTTAGTAAATATTTTAGTAAAAAATCATTTATGAAATAATTCACTTACTTTTTGTAGTTATAAAAAAATGCTATTGGTAAACTTTAGGATATTTATTATAATTTATATTTAGGTAATTGTGGGTTATTACACTTTGGGTAATGTTATAGGAGTTATATTAATGTAGTTTTAGAAAAATCAAAACATTCTTATCGTGTGACAACTTATCACATTTGGCAAGGTTGTGGGTCTTCAACTCAATATCAATGGACTATGATGGAATAACACCTATCATTTGCCTATATTATTATTTATTTAATATATCATTTATTTAGTTAAAATTTTGGATTAATATATATTATCTATAAACTAGTGTTTTTACTATTGAGGTTTACAGAATATTGTAATATATTATATAACATAATCTTATTATATTTGTCTTCAAAAATATTTATAGATTTAAAATAGACTTTATACTCTTTTATAGATATTACAATTCGTTAAAAGTGAATTTTAGTGCATCAAATATAAAAAATTAAATCATGAATATTTATTTATTAGAGTAACAAATTATTTGGAAATTTATCATAGAAAAACAAAAGGTTAAAATTGTTATTATGAAATAAAAGAATATAAATTAATTATATATCCTTATATGCATAGAGAGTAAAAGAATTCATCATATTTTGGGAAATTAAATTGAATAAAATAATTATCCTATTAAATTCATATATAATGAATTATATTGTATTTTAAATAATGGTAGATTAATAGTTTTGAGGTCCTTAACATTCCATTGATCATTCACTTTCTTATGACCATTAACCTTTATCACTCCCTATAATTATTTACACTTTTATAAAATGTCTATATATTTAATTTACACAAATTTTCTCTTTCATAGAAACCTATTTATGTGGTATTTCATATGAACATTTAAACTCCATTCTTATAAAGAGGATATTTTATAAACACTTTGTACGATGTGGGTTTTACAATAAATGAATTTTCACATATGAAGCACTTGATTTCTAAGATCAAGTATAAATTGGGTGGACACAAATTATTTAACATGCAGTGATGTGGAACCCCAAAATCATAAGAGAATACTATTTTATTTTATTCTGTATATGACACTCAACATTAGCCAAAATAACCTGTGAAATATATTTCGTTATATTTAATCTCTTAAATATCATATAGAACGCCCAACCCTGATTCGAAATAAACTATATTATAGTATATCATTAAAACCTAGCCATTAAATTTTTGGCTATAAATATTAGTAAATAAAATAACATTTTTTGGGAATATATTTATTAGATATAAAATAAGAATCATTTAAAAGATAAATAAATTTATTCAGCAAATCCGTATTTTTTCTAAAAGATGGTTTAGTCGTGATTTTCACACATTTTAAGAAAATATTTTTTTTCCAATTTTATTAAATTTATTTGATAAAATTAATTACATTTCTGAAATTATAATAACAATAAAAATTAATTTTAATTTTGGTTTTCTATTAAAATGTATCATTTTTTATGAATATTTTAAAATACAAAATTTTAATTAAAAACATCATTTTCATTTTAATTTTGTAAGAAGAAAAAAAAATTATTTTTAAATTAAATTTATATCAATTATATATCTATTAATAATATTTATTACATTACAATAAGTTTTATGTTATATTTTGATATAAAAAATTAATAAATTGTTGAACCTTTTCTCATTAAAATTTTGTTTTCTTATGGCATATACTGCATTAATATTAAATTAAAATTTTATAATTTTGTGAAAATCGGAAAATCATTTCAGTATTTCAAATAAGAAAAATATATTTTGTCCAATAAGGTAAAATTAAGTTTTTTACAAAAAATAATTGGGAAACATTAAAAATTATTGACCTTGATTAGGGTAAAAAAATTACTAACATGTTAAACTAAAATGTTAATGGTATAAAAGTCTTAAATAATTTAATGTGATATATTTTATATTAAAATTTCACCATTAACAAGTATAGGTATCAATAATAACCATTTTTTATCTTTTTTCATGTGAAATACATGGTTACACCTTTTTATTTACAACAATTACAAGTGTGCCACTCACCACACTTATAAATGGCCACCCACTATCCTCTCATAATCACACCTTCAAATCCATATAATTAAGAAAATAACTTTCAAAATAATGTCACAAATTCCATATCTTCTTCCTATAACAATTTTTTGGTCATAAAACAATCCTATGAAGGGTTTTGGTGCAAAATTAAGGAGGTTTTCTAAAGAATAAGCAATGTTCTTCAACAATCATTTTTATTTTATTTCTTCTTGAACCTCCATAAATTCTTGTTAATACATGATGAAATAATTAAGTTAGAATATTATATACACATAAATGTATTTATTTTATGTTAATTACCTACAAATATCCCCACTTACATCAAATGGGCTACGAAATCATCATTTGTGTGTAGAGTAGACTACCACCTCACAAAATGATGTGATTAGTTTTTAGACTACCACCTCCCATGGTTGGGTAATATGATTGATATATAGAATATATATGATATTTATAACATATTTATACATATTTATACATTATATCATATATACATTATTTTATTTTCCTTTCTGTTGGGAATACGATATTGTCACTCTTGTGTATCGCGGATTACCGCCTTGCAAAGTGTTGTGACTAATATTTCACTAACGCTGTACATGGAGAATAACAAGGAAAATTTAAATGAAAATATGTGAAATAAATGAAATAATTTTGATATTAACTATATATTTAAAATTTTATAAATAAAATATAGAATTTTATTTCTTATATTTTCACTTATATAATGATGATAACATAGTGTATGTAGTTGTGGGCTACCATATTCAAGATGTTATGTGACTCTCATTTCATCACAACACCACGTGGATGATGTATATATATATATATGAATATTTAAAGTATTATTATTTTATTTATTATATTATTATCATTATTTATATATAAAATATTACTTACCTATATTTCATGAAGATCATTGAAAAATGGAAATGTTAACAATGCATATGTACCACCAATCATCTCTATGATCATAACATAATTTATTTCTAAAAACCATAATTAAATATTTTTATTAAAATTATAAGTAATATTTAAATTTTATTATTATTTAGTAATTATTATTTCGATGATGATGAAACTATATAATATGTGAATGAATCATATCTTTCATAACAAAACACACATGAGAAAACAAGGCAATTAACACTTGAAACATTGAAAATAATGAAATATTATTAACAAACATAAGATAGGATTAAATAAATGGATATTATTTGATATTATAAATTTTATAAAGGTTCTATTATAAATTAATAACATTATTAAAACCACTATATATGTGGTTAAAGCAACCAAAAGGAAGTGTGACATAAGATATTTCATCTCATTTTCATTTTATTAGGGGATACAGTAATCTTAAACACATAATTTATATTATATTGGGTATATACTTCCCATTTTAATATAATATCCTTACTTTTTTATTATTCATGAATTTATATGTTTAAATTTTATTTATTTTATCTAAGGATATTTTAATTATAAGTTATGAAGTGGAAAAGTATTCTATAACTCGATTTCATTTCTTTGAGTTATATTACTACTTTGTTGTCATTGATACTATAATATTAAGAGTGTAATGAAATTTTACTATATAATTTTTTATTTACACATTTTAATGTGGATTTAAATTTTATAGACATAATCGATTCATTTATTAATCCACATTGGAATTTTATGACCATTATATGTGTTTATTTCATAATCTCATTTTAATTCGTATTTTTTATACATGAATTTACATTCAAGGAAATTATTCGATAATCAGATAATTAAACCATTTAATTTTATTCTCATTTGGTTAATCATGATGATTTTATGTAATTATACTTTTTTCACTCTTCAGAACATAAAATTATAGAGAAATAGTTTTTTAATATGATTTTATTTCTCTCTTTAGTCAGTGAAAGTGCGGCCGATTGTCGCCTATCGACCGTTCAAAGTTCTGGTGCTCTGCTAATGTGTATAGCAGCACTCGGGTCGAATCCTCGGTGATGGTACTTCGTAATAGTCAATTGTTTTTAGTTGATTGTATTTTGATTAGAGGGGTTTGTTTGCAGAGCTTAATTGAAATGATTTATGGATGATGTTTGATTTACCAAATTGATAAAGATTGGGGTGAGTTCATCATTGGGGAGTTAAGCATTTGATATCCTTGAGCCTTACTTTGTATTGCATTAAATTAACACCCATGTCATAAGTTGACGTTGATTGGAATTCCTAAGTGTGAAGGCTTTAATCCAAGCCTTAACTTAACTTAGGGTTCTAATATCAATCAAAACTTATTTATGGTAGTGTATTTATGGTTCCAATAATCCATGGAAACCACTTGTTAAACAAAACATATCATTAATCCATGACATATTAAGTTTAACATACACAATATTAATTTAAAGAATACTCATCGAGCAAAACTCTCAATAAATTAACATCCCCAAATTATAACTCACCCCAATGAGAGATTTACTCAGCCATTTGGATTTTTAATAATCTGGTAATATATGTTTATGGTGATGAATTATAAAGAGAAGAAAAAGAAAGGGACAAGATAAGAGTAGTGTGCCGAACACACACACGAAATAATTTAAGAATCAAAAATGGAATTTCGATTGAATGAGGAAGCTTAAGAAGGGAAGGGGATTGAACTGAATTTAAACTATTTTAAGAACATTAATATTAAAATACAGAAGGTGGAAGAGAATAAGAGATATTGAAGAAGTAACTTGCATTAAAACAGAATTACAAAGAAAGAGAATTACAAGATTACAAAAATGAAGAACTCAAAAGTAAGTGAAAAGAAAGAGAGGAGGAAAGGTCTCTCAAGTGAAAACTTGAGTATGGCAGGTCCTCCCAAGCCTTTGTCAAATCTTTGGTCGTGCCAATGTGATCTCCTCTCTTCTGAAATGCCAACCCCTCTCAAGGAGAGAAGGGAAGAGTATTTATAGCCCAAGGAGTGGACTGTTTGCATTCCCAATCTGTCCCTCCATTTTCATCGCCAATTTGACAATTCAGACAGCCGAATCTTCGAATATCTTCTTCTTAAAAGTTGTAGGCAATAATGTTGGCCGACTACTCTAAAAATTTGGAGTCATTTGGACGTAAGGATAAAAGGTTATGGCCTGTTGAATAAACAAACTTAAACTGTCCATTTCAATCCAGTCTTTTTGAAGTCCATAATGTGAAAGGGTTTTTGAATATTAAGATGCCTTCAAATCCGAATGGTTTCTTCAACAACGTCGGCCGCCTACATCCCCTCTTTCACACTGCAAAATCTCAGATCTCTTGGATGATTACATCAGGAGATATGTCATGCATACTATACTGATTTTCATTATCGGCCAGAATGGTGGGCTGGACTTCAAAGATTCATTTGGGCCCCTTGTACTTTGATTTGGGCCATGATATTTTTATCCAAGATGTAATGTAGTGTCCCCCGAATTATGGTGGAGAGTTAAGGTTTTTGAACTTCTAGATTGAGCCCAGTAAATCAATCTTCATGAATAGTCCAGTTTCTTCACAGATTCTTTGGTCTTGTTTGTGAGGACCATATGACCCTTCAAATGGCAGAATTGGATCATGGTTCTTTCTAATGAAATGTTGTATATTGAAAGGAGAATCCTACAAAACAAGAACCACACAATTTGGATCATTATAGTGATAGTTATAAATAAAACATTAAACAGACTCAATTTGACTACTTCTAAAAATGCTCAAATATTATACTTAATATTAAAACATTAATATTTCACACAAAATATGCACATTTCATATAAAATAAGTAAAGGGGGAATATAATAAGTTGTGAAAATATTAATAACATCAACTCACCCACACTTAGATTTGTGCGTGTCCTCATGTGCAACAAATATAAAAACATGACAAAATCATTTTCACTCACCAACAAATATTAAAATTTTGTTTTCTCCAATCAGGGGAGGTTTAGAATATTTCACTCATCCATATTGAATTCCATCACAAATTTGGTTCACAATAATGCATCAGAAACAATTCATTTTTTCATGTTCAACGTTTGAATTGGAAAATGTAGGCACTCAAAACTTACTCCTCTCAAGATGATAAAAATGTATTTTAGGAGGTTCACTCATTCACCAACAAAAAGTGAAAATCAAGAGTTTGTAAGAGCTCTCAGCTTCCATTCCCAAATCTAATGTGTACAAGAATCAAGAGGTCTTTTAAGGGGTTTTTCAGTGGCTATGGGACGGTAGGTATATAATGTCCAAAGGAAAAGATGGGATAAAAACACCAACATGGAAAAATCAATGCACATTTTTTTGAAATTTGATTTGAAAGGAAATAGAAACACATATTTACAAGGGCATGAATGTGTGATGAATGAAAAGTGATGGAGATAGAAAATGGAATAGGGTGAGATGATGGAATATGTACAACATGGAAGACTTCCAATAATGACACAATACAAGATGATTCAAGTGTTCTTTTTTTTTCTTTTTTTTTTTGCTTTTTTTTCGAAAGTTGTGCTTGAAACAAGTCTCACAGTCATCTCTCAACCCATGTTTGATCTTCTCATGGAACTAATTTTAGTAGTTATAACACGATCAAAGGTTGAGGATGAATGATTTTTGACCCACCCAAGACACAACCCATTCCTTTTTTTTCATTTTTTTTAATATAAATTTTTTTCATTTTTTTTTGAACACTTTTCAATGACTTTTGTACAAATGACAATTACACATATACACCCCAAAGCTCACAGAATTACAACCTCTCCCCCACACTTGAATGGATGCTTGCCCTCAATCATATGATGACACATTGGAAATCAATGAAAGTACGCCCAAAAATGAAGTCCATTCCCCCCACACTTAAATTTCAATAAATTGTACAATGAAAATCCATGAAGATGTTGGGTGGGACAAGGTATTAGGCTTGTAATGTGGCTATCAAAAGAAAGGTTTTCATAGGCTCAAAGGGGCTTTCAAAAGTAGGATCAATGTAAGGGTAACGGGAGGCTATTTGGCTATTCTGATTCTCATGTGGCTTAGAAAATGCCTCTATCATATTAATGCACACAAAAGATGGAAATTCAGCTCGAAGGTCCACAAACTCAAGACTCACAATCAGTGGGGAAGACACACAATGAAAAAGATGGCCATAGATGACCTTGGCATGAAGGCTAATGTTATTCCTCACGGTAGGGGAGAATCATTTTCCACCAAAAATTGTTCATTCAAAATGTTTGTTATTGACACAAAATTGTTTACCCAAGTTTGAGATAAAAATTCAATATATTTGAGTTTAAAACAAGCCTTTTGACTCCCCAAAATTGTTAGACAAAATTTCAAAACTAGATGGTGAGTAAGCATGACTCTTTTTTTGTAATTTTTTTAAGTAATTGTGTTTTTTGTTTTTTTTAGTTTTTAAGGTTTTTTTTTTAAAATACACACCCACACAAGAAAGATAAAAAGAAAGGGTTTGATGAATAAAGTGGTAACAAAATGAAAGAGAGAGGAAGAAGAAGAAAGAGGTAGAGAGAGGAAGAGATAGAGAGAGAGTTAAAGGGAAAGAGGTGCCCCTGGTTTGGATTTGGTGGGTCGCCATTTCCATCTAGTGGTGGGTCAATGGAAGTTGATGTGGAACCTGAAGTGAATGGCCTCTCATGGTGATGCTTTAACCGGTGTCCATTTACCGTGAATGTTCTTTTTGAAGAAGGGTCTTCGACTTGCACTGCACCAAATGGGTAAACATTAGTAATAATAAAAGGTCCATCCCAACGAGAATTGAGCTTACCTGGGTGAAGTCGAAATCGAGAATTGAAGAGCATTACCTTTTCACCTTCATGAAATACCTTTCGAAGAATGTACTTGTCATGGAGTGACTTTGCCTTTTCTTTGTAGAGAATGGAGTTCTCATACGAATCGAGTCGAAGCTCCTCCAATTCAGTCAACTGCAACAATCTTTCATCACCAGATTTTTCACAATCAAAATTACATGTTTTGACAGCCCAAAATGACTTATGTTGGATTTCAACTGGTAAATGACAGGCTTTACCAAAGACTAGCCTAAATGGAGACATCCCAATGGGTGTCTTATAGGCTGTTCGATAGGCCCAGAGTGCTTCACCAAGTCTATCGGGCCAGTCTTTTCTTGTGGGCTTAACAATTCTTTCAAGCACTCTTTTCACTTCTCTATTAGAAAGTTCAGCCATTCCATTTGTTTGAGGGTGATATGCAGTGGATGTTTTATGTACAACCCCATTCTTTTTCAAAAGTGACTCCATGGTTCTATTACAGAAATGAGTTCCTAAGTCACTTATCAAAGCACGTGGTGTTCCGAATCGATGGAAGATATGGGTTTTGAGGAACTCACTCACAGTTTGATCATCATCTTTCCTAGTGGGTTTGGCCTCGACCCACCTAGAAACATAGTCAACAGCAAGGAGAATGTAGGATAATCCATTGGAAGGGGGAAAAGGTCGCATGAAATCGATGCCCCAAACATCGAAAAGCTCACAGAAGATTAATGGCTTTTGAGGCATTTCGTATCTTTTAGAAATTGTGCCAAACTTTTGGCTAGTGGGACATGATTGACAGAACTCATGTGAGTCCTTGAAGAGTGAAGGCCAAAAGAATCCAGAATCTAGGACCTTTCGAGAAGTCCTTTGTGGTCCAAAGTGGCCACCTCCAGGCATTGAGTGGCAGAATTCCAAGATGGAGAATTGTTCAGTTTCATCAACACACCTCCTAATTACCATGTCAGCCCCAGTTTTCCAAAGTTTATTATCTTCCCAAAAATAATTCTTTGAATCACTTTTCATCTTTTCTTTTTGTTCTTTTGAAAAATATTCAGGGAAAACACCAGAAACCAAGTAATTGACAATTGGGGCATACCATGGTAACTTTGGAGTGAGAGATGAGAGGTGTTCAGTTGGAAATTCAGGATCAATTATTTCAGAATGAGAAGAATTAGAAATTCTACTCAGGTGGTCAGCCACAGGGTTTTCTTTTCCAGGTTTATCTTTTATCACAAGGTCAAACTCTTGGAGCATTAAAATCCATCTTATTAGCCTTGGTTTGGAATCACTTTTCTTAAGTAAGAACTTTAATGCTGAGTGGTCCGTGAAGATGATGATTTTGGCACCTAAGAGATAGGGCCGGAATTTATCCAAGGAAAAAACCACAGCTAAAAGTTCTTTTTCAGTCACAGTGTAGTGTGATTGAGTTTCATCCAATGTTTTTGAGGCATAAAAGATGACATGAGGAATGTTTTCTCTTCTTTGACCAAGAACAGCCCCAATGGCCCTATCAGAAGCATCACACATCAATTCAAATGGTAAGGACCAATCTGGGGGTTGGATTATTGGAGCAGATGTGAGAGCAGATTTGAGTTCAATGAAGGCTCTCTTGCAAGCCTCATCAAAATTGAATGTGACATCATTTTGAAGTAAACGAGTGAGTGGGATGGAAATCTTGCTGAAGTTCTGAATGAATCGCCGATAGAAACCGGCATGACCAAGGAAGGACCGAATGTCTCGAACTGATTTGGGTTCAGGAAGTGATTGGATCACCTCAATTTTGGCTGGATCAACTTGGATACCCTCTTGAGAAATGATGTTCCCTAGAACAATCCCATTTGAAACCATGAAGTGACATTTTTCAAAATTCAGCACAAGGTTGCACTTGACACACTTTTGAAGGACCAAAGAGAGTGAATGTAAGCAAGATTCAAATGACTCGCCATAAATGGTAAAGTCATCCATGAATACCTCCATGCAATTCTCAATGAATTCAGAAAAGATACTCATCATACACCGCTGGAATGTTGCAGGAGCATTACAAAGGCCAAAAGGCATTTGCCTATAGGCATAGGTTCCAAAGGGGCAAGTGAATGTGGTCATTTCTTGGTCTTGAGGTGCGATTGGAATTTGGAAGTAGCCGGTGTAACCATCAAGAAAGCAATAGTGTGACTTTCCGGCCAATCTCTCAAGCATTTGGTCAAGGAAAGGAAGTGGGTAGTGATCTTTTCGTGTTTCAGCATTCAATTTGCGATAATCGATGCACACACGCCGTTTGTTTTTCACCCGAGTTGTGACCACTTCTCCATGTTCATTTGTGACAACTGTTATCCCGCCCTTCTTAGGAACGACTTGAATTGGACTAACCCATTCACTATCAGAAATTGGGTAGATAATACCAGCTTGAAGAAGCTTGGTAATCTCTTCCCTAACTACCTCAAGTATGAGTGGATTGAGTCTTCTTTGAGGTTGCCTAATTGGTTTGGATGATTCCTCTAGATGGATGTGATGCATGCAAAGGGCAGGGTTGATTCCTGGAATATCATCTAGGGTCCAACCTAAGGCATTTTTGTTTTCCTCTAACACTTGAACAAGTTGGGACTCCTCAGTTTCAGAAAGTGCAGCAGAGATAATGACAGGGTAGGAGGGATCATGGAAAAGGAATGCATACTTGAGGTGTGAAGGAAGTGGTTTTAGATCAGTTTCATCCTTGATTGGAGAGCTAGACAAGTTAGGAGTAGGAGAAGGGATTCTAGATGGGTTTGGATCATTTTCCTCAACACTGTCCAAGGTGGAGCAGTAGAGATCAGAGTTGATGTGGGATTCAAGAGAGTTTTAAAGTTCCTCTAGATTGATGGAGTCTATGAATGAGAGGTCCACATCAACTTCACCATTTATGACTTTGTTAATCATGGTGCAGATTTCACAAGATCCTTTATCATTAGAACATGAAGAACATGGTGGATTGGGGTTCGATTGAATCTTAGAAGTGTCCTCAAAAGCATGGATTGAGAATGCAGAGTGATCCTTATATGGGTATCGCATGGCTTGGAAAATGTTGAACTTGACCAGTTGGTCACCAAATTCCATGGATAAGATGCCTGAATGGACATCAATCTTTGTTCTCGCAGTCATGAGGAATGGTCTTCCTAGAATTAGGGGAGATCAAGAAGAGGTTGTCTCACCTTCCATGTCAAGGACATAGAAATCAGCTGGGAAGATAAGATCATTGACCCGAACAAGAACATCCTCAATTATCCCATCAGGACTGGTAGTGCTTCGATTGGCTAATTGAATGACAACACCCGTTGGGTGCAAGGGACCTAGACCAAGGTTGGAGAAAATGGATTTGGGCATGACATTTATTGAGGCTCCAAGGTCTATGAGTGCATCATCAAAGTTGGAACTCCCTATTTGACATGGAACCGTGAAGGTCCCTGGATCTTTGCACTTCATGGGAATGGACTGTTGAGTTGAAACATTTTCAATGTTCCTAAGTTGCCTCTTATGGGTGCACAATTCCTTAAGAAACTTGGCATACTTAGGGATTTGTTTGATGGCATCTAAGAGGGGGATGTTCACTTCAACACGTCTAAACATGTCAAGCATTTCCGGATCAGGTTCAAAGGACTTCTTAGGCTTGGAGATGGCTTGAGGAAAAGGAATTGGGTTCCTTAGAGGAATGGAAGGAGGTGAAGGAGTGGATTCAAGTTCCTTTTCCAGCTTTTTGTTCTTTTCATTTTCTAGATCAACATCGAAAGGGGAGGTAGAGCAATCATTATGGGGCATAGCAATTTGCTTTCCCGATCTAAGTGCAATTGAACTTACATTACCCTTAGGGTTGGGTAATGGTTGAGCTGGGAGTTGGGATGAATTGGATGGTTGTTGCTGGCTAAGGTGGGATGCAAGTTGACCTATTTGGGTTTCAATGTTCTTGAGGCTAGAACGGGTGAAGGAAGCAAGATCCTCTACAACACTTTCCCATGGTTGTTTAGAAGAAGAGGCTTGTCCCAAATTGGGTTGGCCTTGATTTTGGTTCTTGGGAAAGCGATTGTATTGGGTGGGGAATTGGGAAGGCTCGTTAGGATAGTGGAATCCAGGAGGAGGATTGTTCCTTTGGGGTTGAGGAACAAAAGGATAAGGTTGATGGATACCACCACTTTGACCATATTGGAACTGGTTTGGATTTTGAGGAGGGAATTGAGGAGGATGAGAAATGGGATTACCATACCTCAGAGGTGGGTTAAAGGTAGAAGAGAAGGGCTCAGAGTGGGGTTGGTTGAAGTTTCTAACAAACTGACCTGATTGTTGAGGGTTGAAGTTTCGCTGAGCATATGCCGCATTGAGCTCCATTGGACTAGATGAATCAGATGGATCATCTTGAAGTTGTGGACATGTGTCAGTTGGATGAGATGGAGAGTTGCATATTCCACAATTCTTGATAGGTCCAGGGAATAGTGACTGTGGAGAAGATGAGGTTGGGGCTTTGGTAGCCACCGCTAGTTGACGCACAAGACCTGTAAGTTCACTCATCCACTCAGTCATCTTGTTGGGCTCTATGGATTGATTATCTTGGGCTTGTTTCACTTGAGCATGTGCTCGAGTATGGAATTGCTGCGTGTTTGCAGCCATGTTGCTTATGAGTTCTCGTGCAGCTGCATGAGTTTTGTCAACAAGAGCACTGCCACTTGCGGCATCAATGAGAGTTCGCTCCATAGCCAATAACCCCTCATAGAAGTATTGGATCAGGAGTTGGTTAGGGATTTGATGGTGTGGACAAGTTGCCACAAGCTTTTTGAACCTCTCCCAATACTCATGGAGTGATTCATTAGGGAATTTACGGATGCCGCTTATTTCCTTTCGGATAGAAGCTGTTCGGGAAGCGGGAAAGAACTTCTCAAGGAAAAGTCTCTTCATGTCAACCCATGAGTTTATGGAACCAGGTGGGAGGTAGTAGAGCCAAGACTTGGCAGAATCTGCTAGGGAAAAGGGGAAAGCTCTAAGCTTGATTTGTTCTTCAGAAACCCCTTGAGGTTTCATGGTTGAGCAGACCACTTGGAACTCTTTGAGGTGAAGATGAGGATCCTCACCGGCTAGCCCGTGAAAATGAGGGAGAAGATGAATCAAACCCGACTTGAATTCGAAGTCAGCCTCTATGTTTGGATATTGAATACCAAGAGGTTGGTAATTCATATCAGGGGCAGCAAGTTCTTTCAATGTTTGTTCCCTAGGATTGGCCATATCTAATTCAATTGGTAGGGCAATGATTGGTTCTTGGGTGATTTGGTTATCCCTAATGGTCCTCCTAATTCGACGAAGAGTTCTATCAATTTCAGGGTCAAACAAATCCGAGGGATTGTTTGGAAGGCTACGGGGCATTCAGAGAGATTTTGGAAGAAAGAGGAAGACGGGTTTTTCTTTGTATTTTTTTTTTCAGTTTATGATTTTTAAGAGGAAGACGGGTTTTTCTTTGTGTTTTTTTCCAATTTTTTTAAACTTTTGTATTTTTTTGGGTTTTTTTTACAATAACCAGAAACTAATGACTACTTAAAGCACCATCCCCGGAAACAGCGCCATTTGAAAGTGCGGACGATTGTCGCCTATCGACCGTTCAAAGTTCTGGTGCTCTGCTAATGTGTATAGCAGCACTCGGGTCGAATCCTCGGTGATGGTACTTCGTAATAGTCGATTGTTTTTAGTTGATTGTATTTTGATTAGAGGGGTTTGTTTGCAGAGCTTAATTGAAATGATTTATGGATGATGTTTGATTTACCAAATTGATAAATATTGGGGTGAGTTCATCATTGGGGAGTTAAGCATGTGATATCCTTGAGCCTTACTTTGTATTGCATTAAATTAACACTCATGTCATAAGTTGACGTTGATTGGAATTCCTAAGTGTGAAGGCTTTAATCCAAGCCTTAACTTAACTTAGGGTTCTAATATCAATCAAAACTTATTTATGGTAGTGTATTTATGGTTCCAATAATCCATGGAAACCACTTGTTAAACAAAACATATCATTAATTCATGACATATTAAGTTTAACATACACAATATTAATTTAAAAAATACTCATCGAGCAAAACTCTCAATCAATTAACATCCCCAAATTATAACTCACCCCAATGAGAGATTTACTCAGCCATTTGTATTTTTAATAATATGGTAATATATGTTTATGGTGATGAATTATAAAGAGAAGAAAAAGAAAGGGACAAGATAAGAGTAGTGTGCCGAACACACACACGAAATAATTTAAGAATCAAAAATGGAATTTCGATTGAATGAGGAAGCTTAAGAAGGGAAGGGGATTGAACTGAATTTAAACTATTTTAAGAACATTAATATTAAAATACAGAAGGTGGAAGAGAATAAGAGATATTGAAGAAGTAACTTGCATTAAAACAGAATTACAAAGAAAGAGAATTACAAGATTACAAAAATGAAGAACTCAAAAGTAAGTGAAAAGAAAGAGAGGAGGAAAGGTCTCTCAAGTGAAAACTTGAGTATGGCAGGTCCTCCCAAGCCTTTGTCAAAGCTTTGGTCGTGCCAATGTGATCTCCTCTCTTCTGAAATGCCAACCCCTCTCAAGGAGAGAAGGGAAGAGTATTTATAGCCCAAGGAGTGGACTGTTTGCATTCCCAATCTGTCCCTCCATTTGCATCGCCAATTTGACAACTCAGACAGCCGAATCTTCGAATATCTTCTTCTTCAAAGTTGTAGGAAATAATGTTGGTCGACTACTCTCAAAATTAGGAGTCATTTTGACGTAAGGATAAAACGTTATGGCCTGTTGAATAAACAAACTTAAACTGTCCATTTCAATCCAGTCTTTTTGAAGTCCATAATCTGAAAGGGTTTTTGAATATTAAGATGCCTTCAAATCCGAATGGTTTCTTCAACAAAGTCGGCCTTCTACATCCCCTCTTTCACACTGAAAAATCTCAGATCTCTTGGATGATTACATCAGGAGATATGTCATGCATACTATACTGATTTTCATTCTCGGCCAGAATGGTGGGCTGGACTTCAAAGATTCATTTGGGCCCCTTGTACTTGGCTTTGGGCCATGAAATTTTTATCCAAGATGTAATGTAGTGTCCCCCGAATTATGGTGGAGAGTTAAGGTTTTTGAACTTCTAGATTGAGCCCAGTAAATCAATCTTCATGAATAGTCCAGTTTCTTCACAGATTCTTTGGTCTTGTTTGTGAGGACCATATGACCCTTCAAATGGCAGAATTGGATCATGGTTCCTTCTAATGAAATGTTGTATATTGAAAGGAGAATCCTAAAAAACAAGAACCACACAATTTGGATCAGTATAGTGATAGTTATAATTAAAACATTAAACTGAATCAATTTGACTACTTCTAAAAATGCTCAAATATTATACTTAATATTAAAACATTAATATTTCACACAAATTATGCACATTTCATATAAAATAAGTAAAGGGGGAATATAATACGTTGTGAAAATATTAATAACATCAGTCAGAAATCCATTTTTCTTCTAAAACCATGTTTTCCAAAAAGAAATTTTTTAAACATTTCAAAATGATTTCTTAAATACATTTTTACCCAATTTATATTTCAAAAGAATGTTTTCAAATAAATATTTATATTGTATTAAAAACTACATTTTTTGGATTTTACCAACAAAGTGAACCGAAACTTTTTTTAACATACTCTACATGTACATAATTTACTAAAATAATGATCACTCCATGTTTTCAAACAACCATTAAATCTTTCAAATATTATTTTTAGATAAATTTATTTTTAAAATTTTCCACTAACATTTAGTTTTAACCTTTTATTTTCAAAATAGATAGGATATTTTCATTAGGAATGGGTTTAAATAACTTGTTGTGGTATTTGAATTCATAAACAAACAACCCTTATTTCTTAATTAAATAGATATGTGTTCTATTAAAAATTTCCATGTTCTGTTTATAGTTTTTTATGATCCTTTTGTCCAAGTAATGTATCAACATCCACTTTTATGATTCATATTTATTCATTAACTTCTCATTAAAATATTCACATACCTATGATCATTTCCCATTAAATTTTCACTGAATATAAATATTATTTATAATGGGTATGATTATTTCATAAAACATATATCATTTATAAAAATGGTGTTTTATATATATGGTAATTTTATTGACAAGGGAAATATTGAGAAATCCCAATTCTTTACTAAATATAGATATTTATTAATAAGTCATATAGTTTATGAATTAAATAAATTATTTGGTATATGAGATATGCTTTAGAAATGTAGTTATGGGTGGGGATAAGAATTATATATCCCATAAATACATTGGTAGTCTCATGAGTAGAATTAGTAATCTATAATTAAATGGGTTTATATAATTATTTTTAAACCATATTATGAAATTTCTTGATGGAAGAGGTATCATGATGTCTTTCATCATTGAATCCCATAATATAGAATTTCCTTCCTTGAGAATGTAGTTTTTATTATTATCCATAATATTTTCACTATGAAATTATCTAAATATTTATTTAATTATCTTTTATTGATTAAATGGACTGTGTTTTCAGTTATTGAACTCACTATATTAATTATTCCTTATCCATTTATTATTTCCATGTTATTGATTAAATTGTATTTGTTTTCAGTTATTTACATTTCCATATTTATTATGTATTATATAATAATGATACTCAAATTATTTAAATATATCATGTGTTTAGTTATTTACAATGGCCTGATATTTATTTTTATTGATTCATTATAGATTCCACTATAATTAACACTTACCGAGCATTTTATATCATGCTTTTTTTCCATTTCTCAAGGATTCCATGTAGTGTACTACAATTGATGTGAAATGATATTCAAGAGGGATTAATTTTTTTCTCAAAATAAATTATTTTTTAATTTTTTTTAAATATAATATTATTCTCATTTATGTATCTAGTGAACCAATTATTATAAACTATTCAGTCCCTTGGAATGTCATTCATTGTATCTTATTCCAGTGTAATAAATTAGACACTAACTCTGGTATACTGGGTTCGGATTCACTACAGTTATAGTTTCCATAATTAATTTCTTCTAAACAAAAAATTGGGAGTTGTTGTTGTACCATATTCATTTCAATTTCCTTAGATAGTGACCATGGCCACACCTCTTCATGGTAGTGCTTCAGTCTTCCATTGGAATCTATTGCTTATTATTTTATCATGTAGACATTATCACTCTTCTAGTGACTTCTTCATCAATGATAATCCATCTACATTTTCTAGAATTGAACTATTACCCAATTCAAGATCTTTATAGAATTCTTCTATTATTATTCAGGTATCAATTCCATAATGTGAACATTTCATGATAACATTCTTAATGTGTTGCCACACACTATATAGTCATTCACCCTCAAATTGATTAATGTTTAGAATATTTAACCTCCATTGATTTTGATAGAGGGGAGAAATGGGTAAGAAAATTTCCTTCCAACTTGACCCACATAGTAATGGAAAGTGTTGGAAACCTCTAGATCAATTCTTGAGTTTTATCCCACAAAAAAATTAAAAAAATGAAGCATCACCATATCCATTTAAACGTTGTAGAATTTGATGGTGTCAAAAATTTTGAGGAAACTTTAATGATGCGAGTTTGTAAATTCATGGGGGAGTACATAAAATTTACCTTTGTTTGAGATCATTTTAAATATCACTAGATATATCTAAAAATTGTTAGCAGTAATTGGAAGCACAAGTGTACTTGGTTAAGATCCAATCATTAAAGGTATATCATATTCCACTAGTGCTCATAGTCTAAGATCCCTTGGTTGAATTACTCTAGTATAAAGATGTTCATTTTTCTCTATACTATCCATGGTTATATAATTATTATTCCTTACATTTTTTAAGTCTCAGGGTTCATTTCTAGGATCTTATTTCCTTTATCTCACATGTGGTATTCATGCATTAATAATTAATATTCTGAAAAATAAATCATAGATCACCCAACAATAAAAAAGAAATTTATAAAATAAATAAAATTAAATATATATTTAAAAACATAAAAACAAGAATACAATTATCCCTAGTAATGGTTCTAGTTTGGTCACCGATGCGATGTTGTTAATTTCTAACATTGATTTCAAAAATTAAAATTTCTTAATTCTGATAAAATTTCAACAAATTAATTAATATATATTATGTGGATAGATTGATTTCGAACTGATGAGATGGTGGAAACCAACTTTAGGGAATTAAAATTGAATAATTAAATTACTATAATGAATAAAGATAATAAATTATTGAGTCAGAATTATTCCTTATTAACTATCATTCCATTATTTTTTAATATTGAAAGCACTTTATTGAACCATGTTGACTAACTTTTTATGTCCCAAGTGTTTTAGTATTATTTTCCTTCAAAATATTATCTTTTACCTTGCATTGAAAATTTTATACTGAATTGGGAATATAAACTCACTATTCTCCATTATGATCGTTGGATTAATTTTTTGTCTGATAAATCAGACATACCATTTAACAATATAATAGTTAGACTTTTGTCTTATTTTTTATACTAAAAAAAATCATGACTTTCATATTGATACTAGTATCAGTTCTTCATATTGAATCTTATAAGAAGTATCATATTGAAAACATATAAGGAATTCCATTAGACTCATTAGAGTTTATAATCAGAATAAAAATTTTGGATTCTATTTTAAGGAAAACCTTTATCACTTTAATTGTTTGAATCAATATGATGTTGGAAATTCAGTTATAAATTAGTTTTCAAGTGCCAAAAGTCTATGGTCATTACAAAAATATAAGAAAATAGAACTATAGGATAATTTCCTATAAATGGAAAATCATTTGAAGAGTTTTGAAATATTTCATTCTGAACTCAGGTTTTATAAAAAAAAATTAAATAATAAACAATATGTTCGTAGTATTATTTTTTCTTTCAAGAGTGGTTAGTTATAAGGAGTCGTTTGGAAGGTTTTTTCCCTTTAAAACTATTTCTTTTGTAATCATGATAGATCATTATTAACATTAAGGGATTATGGGTATATGAAGATAGTGAATCTAATCCATCTTATCAAGGTATTATGAAGGTTGGAAGAATGATATTGATCATTGTAAGAGGGATTTTGAAGATAGGATGATAACGCAAATCTGATCATCATACTGAGGGTTGTCCCTGTAAAGAAACAAAAACAAGACAATAATTTTAAAACTATGGATACCTTGAATCATGGTTATTTACTACCTTAATCATAATTTTAAAGGGGAAATTTATTTTAATAATAGAATGTAATAAATTATTAATTTTATATAGTTATTTTATTTCATGTTTTGACAAGTTACTATTCCACTCTGCTTGTTATAGAATGATAAACATTGTATATATATTTCTCTAAAACAATTGTATTTATATCAATCTAATTGTGATAAATGTACTTTGATATAATAAGATCCATATTGATTCCAATGTTTTAATCTAATATAATTGGATTTTTTCTAGTTCCGATTCTGAGACTCTAATAATCTAACTGAGTCTGATTCGGATAGATTTACATTAATAGTTTTGTGTTCTAATTAGTTTAAATATTTTAACCTATTTTTTAAACTGAAATTTACCACATATCTTGTAAGTACATCCATAAAATATATTCTTATAATCCTATAATTAGTATCATTGTAGGTTTGTACTACTCAAAGGCATGCTGAGTTTTTACTTCCATAACTTACTACATGTTGTCTAAGTTTTGATTTAAAATTATTTTTTATAAACATGTTGCATTAAAATGGATAAATTGAAATGAGTATAATTTTTTTTATTATGGTTAGTATGAATGTGTTATCTATAGATAATATAAATCCTGATAGGCCATCTATCATTGGCAGTTTAGATTATGAGTACTAGATAGATAGAATGAAAATTTTTATCATCGACACTGGAGATGATAATTTTGTTATTATTACTAGAAATTACATGATTTTGGATAATAAAGTCACTAATTTTACACGTCATGAAAAATAATATTATTAGCTAAATTACAGAGTAATGAATATTCTTTTTTGTTCCATGAAAAAATGTATTTATAGTAAGATATCTTCATTTGATGTTTCAAATATTATATGGAAAATGATTGAAGTCACAAATTGTGGTACGTCTAATGTTATTGAGAACTGAAGATCTATGATTAGAGTAGACTATCATTATTTTGATTCATTAACTTTATAATTAGTTTAAAAGATGTACGAGATGTTCATTGCCATCATAAATAGTTTACAATATATTGGTGAAAAGGTTCTTGGTGATAAAATTTTGGTTTAAAACATTATTTATGTCATTCCCAATGAGTGGGAATCCGAATGAACAGTTGTGGATGGGATTATAAATCTTAATAATTGTAGTCATTGTAATTTCATAGGAACTATTATGTAGTATATGGGAAGATTAAAAAGTGATTCTAAGAAATCTTGGAAGAAAAATGGAGTTGTTTTTTTTTCTACAACTATAGTTCATTCTAAATTTTAGTTTGCTAAGAAAGTTTTAGAATATTCAAGGAAGAAGAATATTGTTGGTTAATATGATTATAGCATATTAGAACATCTAGGTAATTAAAGAGATGACTTATCTAGAAGGATAAATATTATTATTGGGAGGAATGATTTTCAATACTCGTATAAGAAATTATATAAGGACAACATTGATGGAATGATTTTGAAGTTACTTGATATAAATGCAAAAAGATTGACATATCTGTATTTATTTTCAAAAGATGAAAAATAATCACTTTAATGAACGGAATATAGAAACTAATTCCAAGAAGTATTATAAATCTAAAGGAAAGAATTTTTCTAATGATAATGAAACATGTAGTGAAGCGGTGGACATTCCCATGATAATTATTCTTAGAATTTATATTCCGATTAGAGGAACATTGGTTTTTTAAATACCCATTGTAAATAATTTTCCCAAGGATAAGGTACACACAAGTGAATATCTTACAAACATGTACATAAATTAAAATTTTCCTAATAAGAAAACATATAAATTATTTGATGAGGAATCTTCCTTAGGATGAAGATAATTATTTACCTTTTTAGGATGGGGTTTCCCATTATGAAAAATTATTAAAAAATTAAATTTTTTTGATTTTAAAAAATATATATAATGAAAAGACACCCCTGATAGGAAAGATTTAATAATATCTATTTTAAAAATAAAATATCAGATTGTTTTAAATTTCATTATAAAACTATTTTACGAAACGTATTACTTCTAAATATAGTGAAAAATATTTTTCTAAGATAAATTTTTATCGAGGAAAATATGGTTCAATGATTAATACTAATGAGGATAAAAATTTTGTTGTCAATATAAAATCTGAAATTTCTTGTTTGAGAAACCTTGTATCAATCTTTGATAAAATGAATAAAACAATTAGACCTCATCGAAGTAGTTCCATAATGGGTTTTACCGAAAAATATTTTATACAAAAAGTACATTATTCCAAAAAGACAAACTATAAAGAACTATGTGTCAAATTAGAGGAAAGTAGAAATTTGTTTTTCTCTAAATAGAGATAAATAATTATGTTTTTATAAGACATATGTTTCTAAAAAAACATGTACTTTTAAATTTGTTCTGATACATTACCATATCTTATATGGTTTTGATTCTAAAAATAATAATAATATGTTTTTAGGTTGATAAATATTGTACTAGAAAAAAAATTTGGTATATGGATATTCAATGATCTGGGAACAAGAATATAAACAAATATTTATTGAAGAATATTATCGTTTTTAAAATTAAAAAATTAAATTTCATAGATTGTTCTAAAGAACATATTATTAGAATATGTAACCTTGTTCTTTTGAGAAAACCCCATTTTCAAATGTTTTATTTTTTTTTGGTATTAATCACAACATTATAATAATAATTAAATTATGAGATGAAGGTTACATTGTGAAAATTTTTAATTCTAAATGTATATTTTATTGTTCCACATAAGAATTTATTTTTTCTTCCAATCAGCATGAGTTTGATTACACACTTAACATAGATGTTTTTATGAGGAAATAATTAATGTTCCTTAGTGAAATGGATGATCAATCATGGTTATGTAATAGAAGCTTAAGATATTGTATCCTTAGAAACTTATCTAAGTTAACTAATATGTATTTGTTAATGATATACTGTAACATAGGTTTGATACTTCAATTGTCTTTGACCCTTGTTAATACCGTAATAAATATAGGTCATATTTCAAATCTAATAGAGAAGATCCATCATTAGATTATAAACGGTTATTAGACGTTGGATTATTTTTCCCTACACAAACTGGGATTATTGGTGAAAAATAATATATATATATATATATATATATATGTCTTAGCAGATCATTACCCCAGATATATTTTGGTCAATTGTCATAAAATAAATATGAACCCATTTGTTATTTTAAAACTTTTGTAGCCAGAAATAATAACGAGAAAAAAATAACATTGATTCCTATTCAAAGTGATCATGGTGGAGAGTTTGAAAATTATTATTTTGAAACATTTTCTATAAAGAAATGAATAGAAAACAAAATTTAATAACCATGATATCTCAATAAAAATGGTATAGTTGATTAGAGAAATATAATTATTCAAGAAATAGATAGAATCATGTGGGTGAATACTCCGTTGTTAAAATTTTTTGGTGTAAAGTGGTTATTACAGCCTTCTATAATATAAATCATGTTTTAGTCACACATTTTCATTGTAAAACTGACTATGAGTTGTTAAATAGAATAAAACTAAAAGTTTCTTACTTCAATGCTTTTGGTTTTTGAGTATTCATCTTAAATACTGAAGATAACATACATAAATTTTAAACCAAATATGATAAAGGAATATTTTTAGGTTATTCCATTACTTCTATGGTGTATATTATATTTAATAAAAATTATTTTAAAATTGATAAAATAGTGCATATTTAATTTTATGAAACAGATCCTTTTAGTTGAAACAACCTAAACAAACATAAACAGATTCTATTTCTTAAACAAAATTTTAACCATTGTTAGAATATTCTTCTCGTAAGGAAATAACTCAAAAAATAGTTTATTATGTTATTTATTAGGGAAATATTCTACCTATTATTGGTGAAAATATTTTTGAAAACCCAAGAATTATTTTTTCTTAGGAATCATCCAAGTGAAAGTATCATTAGTGATGTAGATCAATAATTTTTACTAGAAGTTCCATATGAAATGAAATTGAACATATAGATTTCTTATCCCAATTTGATCTTAATATTTCTGATGAGGCTTTAGGTGATGAATATTGGATTAATTAAATACCAGATGAACATAATGATTTTCAAAATAACAATGTATTGACTCTAGTTTAATGACCTATAGAAACTTCTATGATTATAGTAGAATGAGTTTTTTGAAATAAATGTGATGAAAATGGAATAATGATTATAAAATGGATAGGTTTGTTCCTAAGAGATATAATCAATAACAAGGAGTTTTTTATAATTAATCTTATGCTCATGTAAAAATATTTGAATCCATTCAAATAATTTTAGTCTTTGAAGTATTCTTTAATTTCAAACCTCTTCAAATCGATGTGATGTTTTCATTTCATAATATAAATGTTCAGGGGGAATTTTATGCTCAACATACCTTGTTCTTAAATATACAAAACATCGATAATATTCTTATCAACTTATAAATGCTTTATATGTACATAAACTGCCCCCTAGATCTTGGTATAATAGATTAGAAATGTTTTGTTATAAAAAATTTTGGTGAAGGGCCCTATGAATCCAAATCCTTTTATAAAATAAGTAAATAAAAAATATAATGATTTTATAAAAAAAATTGATGAAATTATATTTGGTTTAACTTAAAAATCACTAAAAGGTTTATTTTCAGTTCTTATGAAGTATGAGTTTTAGATTAATATAATTGTTGAGTTATCATATTTTCATGGTTTTCAAATTTTACAAAAATCAGAACGAAATTTTATACCTCAACATAATTATATAAAATATATTCTTATAGAATTTAAATATAACAATACTAAAATAATTATTATACATATTGGTATATCCAATACATTAGATCATGATGAGGCTAGGATATGAGTTGATCAAAATATTTTTATAGGTATGATGTGATGTTTTATTTACTTAAAACCTAGTCATCTAGAATTAGTTTTTTCAATATACTAATATATAAGATATCAAGAAAAAAATCCCATCTAAAACTTGTAAAACATATTTTTCTTATCTTAATGGAATAATGTATTTAGGAATTTCTTATTATTCTAGATATGTTTTTGAATTAAAAACATTTTTGGATGGTGAATTTTGTGGATATATAATAGATAAAAAAATTATATATGAAGCTTTTTATTTTCTAGAAAATTATTTAGTTTCATATCCTTGTATGAATCAACACTCAGTATAACTTTCCACTACTAATATAAAATATGTTATAGATGGAGGTTTTTTTACCCATGTTTTTTGGATGCAACACAAACTCACTGAAAATTGAATGAGTTTTTCTAAAACACAGTTACTTTTTCATTATACTAAATTCATTTATTTAAGAAAAAACCAATTACATCACTCATGTACTAAGAACATAGATATAAGGAACCATTTCCTTTAGGATCACACATATAAAAAATATATAATTTTACAATTCATCAAAATTCAATAAAATATTATATACTAATTTTCCTTTAGGATCACACATATAAAAAACCAATTACATTACATTATTATACTAATTTTCATAGGGGAGAACATATGTTTTATTTTTTCAAGAAAAATTATTTTTATAAAAATTTAAGTATTTCCAAAACATTATTTTTTATAATTTTTCCAGAATAAAACATTTTATGAAAATTTTGGAGTCATATTTATCAAAATACTTCTCAATATCATAATTTATTATAAAATTTTGTACTCAAGATTTCTAAAAACAAAATCAAAATTCAAAAAATGTCACTATCAATTGTTTTCGTAATAAGTTTTTTTAATAAATTTATTATATTATTTCATTATTATAAAATTATTATAGTATATTAATGTTACAAAAACTAGTAATAACAAGTTATCGAACTAATGGACCTTTCTATAAAAAAGGTATTCTTCTTTTCTATTTGGTTTTTCACTATTTAATTATATTAGTTTATAATTTTCAATTATTTAAATACTTTTAGTTTTACAAAAAGATTTTTTGGTTTTAAAAAATATTATAGTTTTTTCTCATTAGATTCATTCTTAATCCTATAAAAGGAATAAAAACACTGAGATTTGATAAATTCATATAAACCATTATTTGGATCATTCATGTATGTCAGATTAGAATGTTTTTGAATCTCAACCATTGATAATGTTATAGAATTATAACCATCACCCATAGTGAATAGGTAAGTATGGGAAACCCCAAGTCCCACATTTGTTCTTAAGGAATTTGGGCTCCCAAGTTGTTTCTCCATTAAAATCATTTAGTCTGAATGTTTTCCTTTTCATCCATTCAACATTTTTAGAATCTGGTTCTGATGGATACAAAGTAATATAATTCAAAGTGGTACATGTTAAAGGAGAGGTAGGTTGAAAGGTTGTGGTATAATAAATATGATTCAATTCTGAAGAAGGAAATTTCATTTAAAGGATAAGAATTTTTATGTGTTGAAAACCCTGATAAGTATTTCAATATTTATTTCCCATAATATGTTTAAGAGTATTATAGCTCAATAATGATTGATAAAGAGGATTATAATAATAATATTTATTTCAATTTTTTTTAAAGAGATATAACATTTCTTTTAAGAAAATTGATGTTTTTGTTAGAGTTTTACAAAAGAATAATCATATATTCATTCAAATAACATGCTTAGAATATTGTTTTGTTTAATTATATTGAAGCTGAGAAGTTATTATTTTCATAATAACCAATGGTAAGGATGGTTTCACATCTGAATCCATACAATTGAGTAGTTTCCCTTTGGATACAAGGCTTTCTGATTCTAAGAAAGGAGACTTATATTATTTTAAGGTTTGAGGTGTTTTTGTTTTGGATTATTTATTGGATATGAGTAAAATTGATCTTATAATATTTATATTTCTCATAGTTGAAAACATGAAAAACTCTTTAATCTTGTCTAAGGTTATAATGTTTTCAATTTTGTAAATAAGATGGTTGTTATGTGTAGGAAAATATTTAATGGGTAAAACACATCATACTCAATCCAATAAAATATTTCCACTATATACAATTATATATTCTCCAGGATGAGATTGGTTTTGGATGTAAAGAAAACTATGTTTTTTGGATAATTTTAATATAGTTTTTTAGGCATAATAATTTAGAAAATATGGGAATAAAGAAAAGAAAAAGAAAATATATATAGATACTTCTCTTTCAGAATGTAGAAATAAGGAAAATAATGTTTTGATAGATTTATTGGAAGAAATGATGATAAATAAAGATATGAAGAATCTAGGGGATCCAAAAATATGACATGACGTTATTAAAGATAATCCATTAAATATTATGGAAGCCAAAACTTTGGAAAAATATGAAATTCGGAATAATCATAATAAATAGATGAATGAAGACAAAAATTATGAAATTTTGTAAAAAGGTGTTGAAATATATTCAGAGTAGCTCAACCTTCCCACATCCCATGAAAATTAGATCAATTCCTAAAATAAAATAATTGTTGATGAAGATTTAGATGTTCATGTTGATATTCTTTTTATGGATGATAATGGAATGGGAAAATTTCTTATTGAAAAATTGGTCCTAGTTGTTACCGAAAAGTAATCAGTACCAGAGTTATCCAAAAAGCCACATATCAGAACTCCAAGATAGATAGAATATAATATCAATAAAGAATTCAACAAATATGTTAGTGGAAAATAATATAAAGGATAACTATAAGGAAAATAAAAAGAAGAATAAGGAAAATAATTTTAAGTAGAGGAATATGAATAGTAGAAGAATATCTTGAAGTAGAAGATGAAGATGAAGAGGAAGAAAAAGAAAAAGAAGGTTATGGGGATGAATAAACTCGATCAGATAAGGATTATGTAGAATCATCCTCATAATTATAATGTCTTCCATCAAATACTAATGAGGATAAAATATATTGATGTTCTGAAGAGAAAGAATCATTATTAGAGAAATAATCTCAATCATTCAAAAGGAAACAAGAAGATCCTAAACATTAAAAGAATAGAGTGGATGAAAAAAAATTAAATTAGATTAAGATGTGGATATTATAGAATTATCATATGACAATAAAGTTTCTATTAAAGAGTATTAGAAAGGAAAATAAGTGGAAGTTATAACTTGTTGAACTAAACCACCCCATCATGTTCCCAAACAATATAACTCTGCACGAATGATAGAAAAAAAATTATTTTATTATATTTTTCATGTTTTGAGAAGGATAGAAATAAAAAATCATTAATTTACCAATATTGGAGTAATAGATTAGCTAATACAATATATTCTCAGTCAAAAATCATATCCAATAAAACTATTAAGAGAATTTGTGACTAATGTTGAAGTTGAGCTAAAGAATTATCAAGAAAATTATTGGACTCAAAAAAAATATCATAAAATCTGATGGTTTACTGGTCAGACCATATTTTTTCAGATATTCAAATGCATGATGGCCAATTTTATGAAGTTAAGAAACTATTATAAGAGTAAACTAATTCCTTCAAAAATTTATCATTGGAAATAGTAGATATATTGAATTTTGTTGTGGAGTTTAGAGATGCTACAAATGAAATAACTGAGAAACTAAATGTTTTCGAAAAAAATATTCAAAAAATTTATTTATATATGGGTAGAGTCTGATCCTATGATGCTAATGTTCTTGTATTGTGGCGTCAGAATAATGATTTTCTATGGATGTAAAGATCTTGAAGACGCAATGGTGAACTAGAAAATAAAGGATTGAAATAATGGAAGAGGAATTTAATGAGTTCCAAAACATGTAAAATTTCATAAGGACCATGACAAATAAAGAATTATATTTTTTTAATTTTTAACTCATGATGTATATATTAATGAATTTTTTTTAAAACATTTGAATTATTTTATAAAACAAATCTTATCAATAATTATAATTTTCATGATTGTTTTACATTTCCAGTTGGTAATATATTCTTTCATAACAACTTGTATGATTAGTTAGTTCAATATTGTTTTTTATATTATATTTTCTACATTTTAGGAAACATTTAATTATTCTCTATTCATTTTTGAAAATCAAAATGGGAAAGAAAGTTTTATCTATGGGGGGATTTAATTATTAATCGGTACAATATGATCCTTTGGGGGAGAAATTTTCCTAGGGGGGGGGATTTTTCATTATGGAATAAAAATTCTAATACTATACATCATACTCAAAATTTTATTCATAAGAGTTATAGACTCATATAATTATTGTTTCAAAGAATAAATCGGAATACATAGTTCTTATAAGAATAATGTTTTGTTTGTTATTTAATTCTGTTTTTATTTATGTTTTGGGGTTTGTGCTTTTAAAAAAAGATGAGATTAGTGATTCATAATTATTAATTATTAATTTTCCATTACATTAATTTTTATATCACAAAACACATTATTAAAACACGTTTTATAACTTTTTACTTAACAATTGTTTTAGTTATTTTTTGAAAAAAAAATTATATTTTACCATAAATAGAATAATTTATGAAGTGTTAAAATTTAAAAAAACTATTATTCCGTATGATCATTAGATTGATAGTGTGCTTGATACATCAGACTCACCTTTTTTCATAACAGGAGTTAGAATTTTGCCTTTTCTTTCATACTAGAAAAATTCTTAACTATCAGACATATACTAGTACTCATTCATTGCATAAATATCACAAGGATTATTGTATTTAAAATAGAAAAGAAATTCCATCAAACTCAGCTATGATTATTTATAGAATATAATGATTTTTTTATCATTAGAAAAAACATTAACATTGTAATGGTGTTAATCAATATGATGTAAGATATTTAGTTACAAATAATAATTCAAGATCTAACTATCTATGTCCATTGAAACAGATAATGAAATATGACCATTTGAGCATTTCCTATAAATAGCGAGTTATTTGAAGATTTTGGAGTAGATTTAATTTACAAAATAAGTTTTCTAGAGATTTCTAAAGTGTATACTTATCATTCTTAGTATTTGTAATTATTTATTGATTTAGAAATTTTAAAAATCATTATTTTGGTTTATTCCTTACATAGGATTTATTTTGTAATCACTTATAATAATTATTCTGATCAAGGGCTTCTGGGATGTGGTAGAAAAAGAATTTCATCCATCGAATTGAGGTCTTCTAGGGTTATGAAGGCAGATGTTGATCATTATATCAAGGGATTCTATGGATTAGAAGATAGAAAAAATATAATCATTATATAAAGGTAATTCCTAGTATGGAAATAAATATTTGATAGTAATTATAAAACTATGGACACCGTTAGTCATAGTTATTGAATACCTTTATCTTAAAATTAAAGGAGTTAAATATTTAAATAATACATTTTACTTCATTCTTACTTTCACAGATTGTTTATATTTCTTATTTCTATAAGTTGATAATATATTGTGCATGTCATAGAAACATAGTAATCATGTTTATATCTTCATACAAGTTTTCTTATTTTTTTCCCTGTGATTATGAAAAACATACTTGGATTTAATTGGATCCATAGTGATTTCAATCTTTTACTCTGATTTATTCATATTGTTTTTTGTTACAATTTTGAGAATCTGATAATGATACTATGTATAAGTACAATATTTTTACTCTAAAAGGATTAAATGTTAATTATATTAAAGCTTTTATACGATTTTTGAAACGAAAATTAACCCCATGTTATAATTATATCCATCTAAGTTACTCTTGTGATTAAACATAAATAGGTTTTAAAAGTAGACAAAAAAATATAGAAATTGAATTTGATTTTTTAAAAAGGTGTCTAGAAGGAATATTGGGGTTTGATTTATTTATTGTTCGGGTCGAATTGGATTTAAAAATTAAATTGGTTTTCAAATACGGTATTGGAGTTGGGATGAGAAGCATCTAATGGTTAGGGTATCCCCCCCTTTGTACAAAAATACCCTATTTACCTTTGTCTAATAATTTAGGGTCTTAATGCACTAATTTTATCTTGGTATTGTATTTAAACCTAATTAACCAATTATAATCAATGGTCTTGATATGATTTTGGTAAATTGGTTTCTAAAATTGAATGGGTGATTTCTATATTCCATTAAATGAGCATGACATAGAAATATAAAATGGAAATAAGTTTTTTTTTCGTGGATTTTTTATTATTCATGGAAACAAAATTTTCATGACTAAAATAATGAAATAAATCTAATGCAACCTCCCCCTCTCTATAAATTACCATAGAAAAATTCTTGAATTACTACATCATTATAATATAGGGACTAAAGGGTAAGGTGAAAACATAAGGAAGAAATAATAAAATATATAATAATAGCAAGGACCCTATAGTAGTGTAGCATCTCGCCCCAAAATTTGGTCTATGTATCGATCCTTAAAATACCACCCCAAACCTCAATTTATATGTCTTCAAGGTTCTCATGTTTTATTAAATTCATCATAATTGAAAGCAAAAACTAGTTTTAAGTCATAAATGGTGGCCATTATCCATTTTAGATCATAAAGTGGGCATCCCATCCTTTGTATCATCAAGAATATCTATTTCAAGAACCATCAAATCCTTTTACAACATAATCCATGACATTAAATCAACAAACATCATGGTCCATATCCCCATATTTTAGTTTATTGCATAAAAACAATTCATGAATTTTTTGGGTATTTCACCATATGAAACATATGTGTTAATCCATGACACATCCTCTTGTATTATTGGGTAGTTTTATTTTAGAAATAATGACATTTTTATATCGTAAATTGTATATTTACAAAAAACAATTTCTAGCCATGGATCCTCATTTTCAGAATGAATATTCAGTTATGACCCTTGGAATATTTGATTATTGTAAATTATCTGGAAAAACAATCATTAAGTGGATATATAATTAATTTTTCACCATTTTTCTTATTTTCCACCAAAATTTCTATCCCTATAAATATGAAAAAGTATTTTAAATATATAAGAATGATTTAATTATTTAAAAAAAAGTTGATGAATTTTAATACTGAAAACTATGCATAAAATTTATATATTGATCATGTACTATAAAAATCATGGTTATAGATCATGATGATAGATATGTATTCAATAACAACTCTATACTTTTTTTTAAAAATTTTATATCAATTTATACCACACTAGAATATCTTGTAATTTTTCCAAGATAATAAATTAACCAACATAAATGATTTCATATCATCGGGGTTTACTAATATGATTATTGTATCACAATTTAAAGTTTTAGTGAATGTAAATATTTAATATATTACCATCAGATATTAGTTTAATTTTATTTTATCTGAGTTATGGAATTTTTTCCCTTTTATATAGCCAATATAAATTGCATGGGGAAGTAATTTAACCACCAATTCTATAAAACTATAAGTAGGAGGATAGATCTCATTTCGAATCATCATCACAAGAAAGGATATTATTACATTACGATAAAATGTATCCTAATAAAATGATTAATAATAAGGAAAAGATCATCTTTTATGGAATTCCCATTACGAGAGAATGTTTTCCTCAATGCGTGGAATTGTATTCATATTCACTAATAGGTCGAGTTATCAATTGAACATATAACAAGAGAAGGTAGCATTTATGGATAATTTTTTCACCCAGAAAGGGATATCTTTTGATCATTCAAAAACAATTGAAAGATAGAACAGACCAACATCTATAATGAAGATCCCTAGATTCGCTGAATTATATGAGAAATATCAACAATTTTTAAGAAAATTTTCACTATTATCAATCCCACTAACCATCTTAACTTTTAAATAAGTGAGTATTTTTTGTATTGATTAATGTGAGAAAAGATATAAAGAGTTAAAGGATATTCTTATCACTATAATTATGATCACATTACCCAAAAATTGTGAAGGATTTCTAATCTGTAGAGACATGTCCAAAAAACAATTATGTACTTTTCTCATGAATGATGAGAAAGTGATAACTTATGCGTCTCTCCATTTAAATATCCATGAGAAGAACAACCCAATTCATGATCAAGAATTGGTTTTAGTGATATTCACATTGATGATTTAAGACATTACCACTATAGAGAGAAGTGTGAAATATATAGATTTCATGAAAGCCTCAAGTATTGATTTTCAAAACAAAAATCAATAGGCTCTAATAGTGGTGGAAATATTTGATTGAGGATTATGATTTATCAATTCATTACTAACCTAATGAGGTGAAAAAGTCACAGATTGCCTAAGTATAATAATTTTAAAACCCAATCCATGTATAGGATTGAAATGAATCCAACACTCTTAGATATTCAGTGGTTGGAAATGGTAAAAATAAAAGGATCATTATCTAACCCTTATTAAACAAATTATCAACTATCCACTAATAATAAGATCATGGAGGCTTAAAAAGATGATGAGGTACCACCAAACAAGGTAGTGAATGTTATGGAGTACTACTTTTCTAAAAAAATGGTTAAATGTATTGGATTCTAAATATGTGTCTAATAAAAACTACAACTAGATAAGAACATCTAAATGATATAAATAGGGAATATCTATCTATTCATAAAATAAGTACTAATATGTATATATATATATATGAAAAAAAATTTCTCATGTGATAAAATGAAGAGGTAGAATGTAGAATTTGTAAAATGATGCTTGGTTTTCCAACAATTCAATGCTAAAAATTAAATTGATAACAGTAGGATATAGTGTTTCCTATAAAATTAATAAAATGGGAAAATATAACCTTGAAATTCTTCATAATACTCCCAAGTAAATCTAATGTTTGTAAAGTTATCTGGGTGGTCGTCAATTTCCTTACAATTTATGTGAAGTACGTGTTAATAAAGAAATACTTACCTATTAACCAACTCACTCTGTTGTATATAAGATAAGTTGTAAGACTACCTGGAGAAACCTTATTTATTGTGTCTAATATATATATAATTTTTAATTTGAGTATCAAGAAAAGCCTTCAACAAGTGTTGGATATAGAGATTAGTTTATTTACTAATTATCACCCTCGGATGGATGGTCAGTCGAAGGGAGCCATAAAAAATATAGATGATATGTTGAGATCTTATTCGTTAGATTTCCATGGTTTTTGGGATCATTTCCTTCCATAAGTGGATTTCTCATATAATTACTGTTTCCATTATAATATACAAATTTCACCATTTGAGACTCTTTGTTGGAAGATGATTCAGACTCCAAAATCTTGGGTTAATGTGGGATAGTTGAAGCTACGGTGACATAATCTTATCTAGTAAATTATATAAATGTTTCAAACTATTAATTATCATATCAAATACCCAAAAATGTTATAGAAAATATATATAAATAATCATCTATGAGAGTTATATTTTGAGGTTAGATATTTTGTGTTCCTTCATATATCATCATGGAATAAATTAATGATGTATTTATAGAATGGAAAGGTAAGTCCTAGATATATCATCCCCATTAAAAAGCTTGATATCATTGGAGTTGTGGAATATCAACAAGAACTCCCACCTATCCTATCTTAAGTACATTATGTGATATATATATCCGTCTTATTGGTGTACATACTAAATCCCTCACATGTGTTAAATATAAATGTGGTAAATTTAGAGAATGATCCTTCACATGATGAGTGGATGATAAAGATCATAGATAAAGAGATAATGTTATATGAAATAATAAAACTCACCTAGTTAAATTATTATGGTGGAACCAAAATATCGAGGAAGAAACATGGGAACCTCAATAAGAGATGACTCAAATGTACCTTAATTTGTTTTAGTGTATGAAATAAGATTTTTCATGTGAAATATCTGAAGGGGGAAAATGTAATGACCCAAAAATTTATAAATTCAATTCCCTTTGTAAATAAAAAAATTCCTTACTGTGTAATAAATTTATAGATAAAAAATGCTTTAATATTGTTATTTTGGACTATTATAAAATATAACATATAGGATATAAAAGACTGTAATAATACTTAACTGATGATAATATAATCATTGTATAGTGACTTCTAATATTATTATATTAAGGATTAAGATTATATAAAATTTACATGAACAAAATAAGTAATTATCTTAGCTTGGAGGATCATATACTATGAGTCCCATTTATCAGAGATTCTGAGGAACATGTAATCACAGTAATTTACACATATCTAATCCCAACCTAAGAATAAAATAACATAACAAGACTGAAACCATTTACAGGAGAAGTTTTATCTTATCAAGATCATGACCCAGATGATGTTAATCAAACTACCTAAAGAAAGTACAATCATTGCACACCTTACCTTTAATATTTATGTTATTATAATAAGATGATATGTATCATTACCATAATAATGTGAATTTCTATATTTTTATTTTTTAATAAAATAAGGATTATATTTATCTATTTTTAATTATTGAGACATATATATATATAAAATAATATAATGATTTTAATAAAAATCTGATTTTGATATGAATAAATCAAAAATGTATCTTTGGGAGATTTATAGATTCAATTTAAACACACAATTTATAAATTCATAAAATTTTGAAATTAATTTATTTTCATGAGATATTATTATTATTATTATCTAATATTAAATTATATATATATATATATGATAATATAATTTAATAAAGTGTAATGAAATTTTTATAAGGGTCAATAAAGTTTTAGAATACTAAAAATGTGGTAATTCCTAGTAAATATAAAATTTTATTTTAATAGTAAAATTATTATATTTGGAAAATTATTTTGATAAAATAAATACTATTTTTTAAATCAACTCATTAATGATTTAAAATTGTTAATTTTTCATAATTTTCTAAGACATTATAAGTTTTGGGTAAATATTAAATTTTTTATAAATATACATTTTTTATGACATCATAATAGCCCAAAAGTGTTGAAATAAATTATATAAAATAAAATTAATAAAAACATATATTTCCACTTTAATATTATTTTTTATGTAATTTAATTAAGTTTATAAAACATTATTTAATTCTCCCAAACTTATATTATATTTTTAGTTTTTAATATCATTTCCTTATGAACATGTCTCACTTCCACCTAACCAATTATATTATATAAATAGTTTTGATTCTTGGACTTATAAAATATTGTAAACCACTCATATATGGTGGAAAATATGATAAAAACTATTGGATGGTTCGTGTTTTTGATTTATTTATTATATAGAGTGAGAAACCTATGTTTATAAATTTATAAAGAATTTCCCTTATTTTTCTATAAATATAAACACAAACTTGCACTAATAATCACTAAAACCCCATTTTTAATTACACTTATATATATACCTCTTTAAATACATCTTAATGTGTCTCTATAATCTTAAGAAGTACCTCCTAAGCATTTATATGTACCCTCTCAAGGTAATGGATTCTCTTACTTTTCTTTTTATTCAAGTATATTATTCATATTAATCATCACTATTTCCAATAGTTAATTTTTTCATGTTTTTATACATGTATATTTAATATATTTATTATTTCCATGTAATGAGAGACTTCCATTCAATCTCATCAAACAATTTTTTATACCTTTATGTGCACTCGTTGTGCTACAGAAATTATACGATGATTTTCCCGCCAAACTTTTTTGTTTTGAATACCCATACCCCTTTCCAATAAATGTTAACAACTATAACACCCAATCCTTTAAAATAAATTTATTTTTACATAAATTTAATTTCATCGACATCTTGTGATGAACGTAACACTGAGTTAAAAAAACAAAGTTTAGTTACGCTTTTCACACTCAATTTAAAATTTACTTGTCACAATTATAGAAACATTATATAAAAAAATAAACCAAAATTTTTAAATCATAATATTATATTATCATATGGTTAATTTCATTTATTTTTTCTAAAAATTATCATTTTTTTATGAATATTGAAAAATAATGAATTTTAACTAAAAACTTCCCTTTAATTGAAATAATTTATAATATTAAATTATATTTTGAATTATATTTAATATAAATTTAGTTCAATTATATATCAATTAATACAATTTTTTCAGTTTAGTAATTTTAATTTGGAATTTTAATATAAATATATTCTGAACTTTTGAACATTTTCACATTAAAAACATGCTTTCTCATCACGTCTATAGCATTAATTTAAATTTAAAATTTTAAAATTATTTGAATGGAGTTTTGAAAAATATATTTAGTATTTGGAATCAAAATAATTTATAATCATTAAAAATGAAAATGTACTTTTTTACCCAAAAAAATTATAAATGCAGTAAAAGTTAATTACTAAGGTCCATGTAAAATTGAGTTTACTTTGGGGTTAAACTAATAAGATAAGAGTGGATATTTATTAATGTATTTTATTGTATGATTTTATTTTGTCTATTTCTATAAAGTCTATTAGATATAGAAATTTATTTCCATTTCCCATTGAATATGACCCATATAATAAGTTTTGTAAAGAAAAAAAACAGTACCTACCATGCTTTTAATATCAATAAAGCTTTGGTATAGGGATGAAATCATCATATTTTTTGTTATACATATTATATTAAATAATAAATTATATTTTTATAATAATAATTTATCTCCAATTTTTATATATCAAATAATTTCTTAATTTTTTATGAAATACACACACAATGATTATTTAGTTAATAATAAAATAATATAAATGATAATAAAAATAATATATTAGAAGTGAATTGAATTAATTACAATTTTAAATTAAGTTCTTAGGTGTATATATCATGTTAAACTTGTGTTAACAAAATATATTTTAATTCCATCGATGTATTTATATTTTAAAGCACAAATTAAATGAGTATTGTCAAAATCAAAGTCAATTCTATTTTAAAATAAATTGTTTTGGAATAAATTATTTAAATTTACAAAAAATATCAAATTTGGAAAATATATTTTTAAATGATTAAATATAAAAACTATTCCCCATTTATTGAACAATATTTCTCTTAAAGATATTTTATTTACCTATAAATTGTAAAAAAACAAGGTTAGCACACTTAAGGTTAAAATGATGTTTTTCCACATTATATGTGATCATGTTGATATTATTTTTAAAAAAAAAATTGGATTTATATTTTATAAATTTGGGATAATATTTAAAATAATTGGTTCTAAATTATATGATAAAGATAAATTTTTCTTGCCTTAATGTATAAATCACCAAGGATAGAAAACTAGTTATCGAACTGAAAAAACCAAATTGGTAAAACAATGAGAAATTATTAGTAAATGAAATGAATGTTTAAAACATATGTTTCATTTTTAAGGTTTATCTAAAACATTTCATATATCTAAACCTTTAATAATAAATTTTGAGCTATTTGAGGAAATATTGAACTCCCATGAGGGAATTATTTTTGGTATTTACAAAAATGTCACTCCTTCTCAACTATAAAAGGGAACTCAGTCCTCTATTTTATTCACACATTCACACATATTTGGATCAAAAAATAACTTCCTAAATTACTTCCAAACATCCCTCACCTAATCCATGATTCAGTGGTTTGTGAATAAATCCCACATTTGACGTCTTTAGTGAAAACCTAAGGAGTATACCTAAAGTGGAGGTAATGTTCTTCAACGAGTGCCTTTATTAAACTTCATCTCTACCTCCTTCAATTTTTATTAAACCATAAATATATATAAATTGTTATATTTCATATAAATTTATAAAATTTTAATATTTTCATGACCTAAAACCAACTTAACTTCCATTAAATGGTTCATGAAATCATCGTTCGTGTGTCTGGAAGAATAAAGCCTCATGAACCAATGCCTTTTGTTTTTTTCCTTTTCCACCTCAAAAGGTTCTATATTATGATAGATATAATTTATATATAGGATATTTATAACATATTTATTACTATTTATTTATAATATCATTAATATTTTTTATGTTCAAATTAATGATAGTTATGATAATTTCGCTCATGGGAACATATGACTACCACCTCGCAAAGCAATGTGTTTCATCTTTCACTAACACTTCACATGGATGGTGATTTGGATAAATTTTATTATTATATGTGATATAAATGAAATAATTATCATAATAAATATATATTTATAATTATGTAAATATAAAATATATCATTCTATTTATTTCATTTTCGCTCACATAATGATGAAAACATCGTTAATATACATGTGGACTACCTCCTTCATGAAGATATATGAAACTGTTTTCATCAACGAAACTCATTTTTTATATATAAAAATATATTATATAAATATATTATATAGTATATAATATATTATGATAATTATGTAAAGATTATATATTAAATATCTTTTTTCCATAATTATCCTTGGAAAATGGAAATGTTACTCATGTATACGTAAGGCCTACTGTCACAATGATTATAACACACTTCATTTTTCGTAACCATATTTCATGATTGGTTTTAAAAGTAAAACATGTGTAATAATTATGATAATTATTTCATTATTATTATTATTATATAGATTATATTACTAAAAAAATCACAAGAATTTGATCAATCGTGATGAAACACGCATGAGAATTAAAAGAAATTAATATCCAAAACAGTGAAAAAAATGAAATATTATGAAACAAGTAACAGGATGATATATAATAATATAAACACAATTATTATTATTTTATATTTTAAACCAATTTTAAAACCACTATATGATATGTTAAATAACATTCAATCAAAAGTAAGTATGAGGTAAGGAACTTCATCTCAAGTAACATTCCATTGAAACCAATTTTTTATTTCGCACCAATTCAATTTTAAATGTTGTATATAATAAAAATTTGGCATCGAACATCATTAATCAATAATAATTCATCATATTATATCTTAATGTTAAATTTATTTCATCAAATGGGATTCATCTTGAAAATTTCTAAGTGGTAAATTTAGTGTATAATATCAATTTCTTTTGTGCTTGATTACATTCTCTTAAAACAATCAATTTATTGTAATCATTTTATTTATACAGTAAATTCCTTCTAAATATACATATTACTGTTTTATAGAATTGATTATTTCAAAAACTGTATACCATTTTTTCATACGGTGTTTACTTTTTATGTTATTTGGTTGACTAGGGAAATGTTGATAATTTGGTATCCATTTATCCATAAGGATATTTAATGATATAGAATATTTATTCACAAATTAAAGTGATTATTTTATATATGATGAATGATTTGGACAAAATATTATGGGTGGGGAAACATAAAATATATCCCCTCAATGAATTCGTATGTCAAATGAAAATATATACAATGTCCAAATTAGATGGGTTTATTCTTATTGAATTTAAACTATTTAATGAATGGATTTGATGGTATAAGTGTAATGATTCATGTGAACATGAAGTAAAATGACTAGTTATTGTATTAATTACGTCTCTAGTTATTATTATTCATCAAATTTTCACTTTGATATTATATCTATATACATTTCAATTTCAATTTATTGATTAAATGACATGTGTTTTTAGTTATTTACCATTCTATATTGGTTATTCCTTATACAGTTATTTAAATGAAATGTGTGCTCAGTTAGTTACCTTTATATGTTGATTATTATAATTTATTCATGAAATATTCTTTTGTAAGTAACCCTTACTGAGAAATTGTTTTCACCCTTATATTGTTTCATTTCCTCTGGTTATCCAGATGAATCATTTGAATGAGTTTTTGAGAATGATAATAATTTTCTTTTGTTATGTACTACATTTTAATTCCTTTTTCCAATGTAAATTTGGTTCCATGTTTGTATTTGGTAATTCAAAACTATTAAAATAAATGGTCTTTTTGTATTTGGTTCCTTGTATTTATGTCAATTTAATAAAGTAAGGCTATTTTATTGGGATACTACGGTTAGGATCGTTCATATTGGTATCATAGAACGAATAAATGAACAATAAGAACTGGATTATGAAAAAATAGATTATAGATCATAACCCTACAATATATTTTTAAGATAATTATATAAGATCATTGTAATATTTTGGTAATAAATAGATTGTGTGGTTGTTCCTATCAATACATCCATTTCTAGATACTACAAGTGGACATAGATATTATACAGAGGTTCTTAGTAGTAATAACTCCAAAAAATCCATGTCTTGCTTGATTCGAGAAATACCTAGTACAATAAAATGGGCCTTATTATGAACCTAGTTTTAAAACTCATGTGTATATTATTAGGATAATTATAATTTTTTTATAACCTAATAAAATGGATTTTGAAAAGAGATATCCCCAAATATACTAGGCTTATAATTATGAGATTAGATATGTATAAATTTTCCAATATATGTTAACTATTTTAGTAGTTTTGGTATTATAAATTTTCTTTCATAATTATATGATCCAATATATTGTATTCCATTACTTATAAGTGGTGACCAACATATGTAATGGGATCCACATCAATGAACATAATCCAAAGAGTATGAATGATGAATTTTGTGATGGTTTTAGCGAATACATCCTAGGGAATTAGTAACAAACATTCTCATCATCTGAGGAAATATTATCATATTATATCATGGCAAAGAATGATTTTAATAATTATTATGTAATTATATGGAATCATGATAACAAATATATGGACGATAAAAATATTGATAAAGGTAAGAAAAATAAAAAGGAAGGATTTTCATACATGTGATAATTATGGAAAGAAACACCCAGTTACATGCTAAAAATGAATGGGAATTTTCTACAAGTTTAGTGATAAACTCCACTATTCTATAGATTATATGGTCAATAATAAAGTTTCCAATTTACAATCCAGAAACTATAGGGAAATTGAGAAATACAAAAATAAATTCAACATGATTCAATGTAATATTCCTCATAATAAGCTATGGTATCATGGATAGTCTTATGTTATTGATACTATAGGAGTGGAATAATTATTTTTCTTCTATATTTGGATCAAAGAAATAAATTTAAATTTATTCAATTAATGATGTTAAAAACATAATTACTATGAAATATATAAATATTAAACACCCATACATTTTCAATAATGATTTGAGAACATATGGTAAATAGTACATGTGGCTAACAAAAATGGTTTAGTGGCATGTTTAACTCCTTGGAAAGAATATTGTTAAGGGAAAGATAAACCTTAATATTAAACCAATTCTAAGATAGTAATATTGGGAAAAGGATATGATTGATATGGATAATGTAATTTGGATAATACTGACTACCTTGGAACTAATTAATAATTTGTTTAAAAAGTGGTTTACGCTAATATCGATGGAGTTAACATAATTTTTTTATTTAAGTAATATATGAAATAATCTATTTATTGGTTTTGGAGTATGGAAAAATGGATGTTTTCATTATTTTTTTATGATAATATGCTTCATTACCATGTTTTAAAAGAATACACGATGAAGGTATGCAATGATTAAGAGATACTTCATGTTTTTTGGGGGATTCATGATAAGTTGATTTTAAAAATATGGTGACATACTTTATAATGTTTTGGATCATAATATTTCTGAATGTTTCTATGGTTAACTGTTTACGAAATGGTTTTAGTTAAAATTCCAATGAGATAATAAATATTAAGGTATTACTTAACCATATTAAGATATATTCACATTGGATAACATGTACTAACCATATTTGTTTTGGAGAATATTTAGAGATAGAAGGAAGTAATTTTAACTAATAATGAATATTATGATCCATGAAAAGTAATTTTTAGTGCTTTAGGTAAAAAAACATCATTTTTGGATATTCATTTCTTAGATTAAGGGATGAATTGGAAATTATTCAAGGATGAACCAAAGTTTAATATTATACATATAAAATAGAATTAAATAATGTAAGTATATATTCTCATGAAACTTCAAAACATTTGTAAAAGGAAATTCAAATAAAATTTTATCATGTTAACATCAATTCTGATGATATCTATAACCTCTTTCACACCTATTTGGCTTGTGGTTTTGTGGTCGTTAACCTTCTCTGGATTACCCAGTTTACTAGGATCAATGATCTCTATCACCCTCTATTATTCCATGGGAATTAGTATTCTCTTCCATTTCCATGTTTTCATTTCCCACTGTTGTTCTTCAATATAGAATCCTATTTTTTAAAAATGGCCTTTTTCTTCCTTTTCTATATTATTATTAAAATGATTTATTAACCCTTTTATGTTGTGTATTTTCCAACAAATGGTATTTAAAAATGTTAAACCCTTGATTGCTATGATCACGTTCAAAATGGTAGGATTTAATATAATTATGATGAGGATATTATAACACCCCAATACATAAAAATATATTTCATTTAGATCAACTTTAATTTCTTTTATATCTTGTGATTCACACAATAATAGGTGTAAACCAAACCAGATTTTGACATGCATACACACTCAATTTATAATTTATTTTTTAAAATTTTTAACTATTTATTTGATAAAATAAAATTAATTTTTGAGATAATTACATGAACGTTATCTGAGGATTATTTTTTGGTATTTTCGAAAAAAATCATTTTTGGGTTAAAAATAAAAAATAATTATTTTTGATTAAAAAAACCTTATCTTTTAAATAATAAATAATGTAAAATAATTTTTTTTTATAGTTTTAAAGTAAAATTAATTCAATTATATATTATTTGATATAATTTAGGCCATTGGAAACCTTTTTATATTGAATATTTATATTAAAACATTGTGAACTTTTTAACAATTTAACTTAAAAAACGAGTTGTCTCATCATAACTAAAGGGTTAATTTTAAATTAATTTTTGAAACTTATATGAATTTAATTGCGAATAATTTATTTCATATTTTGAATTAGAATTAATTATAAATTTTTATATGGTAAACTAATTTTTTGAACAAAATTAATACTGAATGTAGTAAAACTTATTTACCCCGGTTAATGTAAAAATTAGTCTACTATGGGAGGAAACTAATAATATCTGAGTTCAAATTACTAGAAATATTTTAATTTATTAGTTTATTTCATCGTTGGTGAAAAATTTCTCTCAAATATTGAGATTTATTACCACTTTACATTGAATATGAACCATATTATAAGTTAAGTAAAGAACAAAAAGACAAAAAAGTACCTTCATTACTTTCAATATCTATAACGTTATGGGACTGGGATAAACAATTCTTTGGTTATGGATATTCTGTTTAAAAATATATATTTTTTATCATATTTATTTGTATTTAACTTTTTGATATGAAATAATTACTTAAAAATATTAATAAATTACAATGTTGTAAATATTTATTTAAAAATTAAATAAAATTAATTGTACTAAAAATATTAAAAGTGAAGTAAATTGAATAAATTATTGTGTTAAATTAATTTTTTAGTTTTTAATGTAACAAGTTACATAGGTTCTAACATGATATTTTCAAATTACTGTAATGTCTTGAATATTTTAAATTTAAATTAAATTTTTAATGTCAAAATTGACTTTAATATTATTTTAAAATAAATGATGATTTATTAAAGGACTTAAATTCCTAAAATACCATAATATTTCAAGTGTTTTGAAAATATTTAAAATTGTTAAATATCATCATTTAATAGATAATTTTTTCGTTAATAGTTATTATAGTGACCCCTAAATAGTAAAAAGGTGATGTAAGCATTGTTGTGGATAAAAAGATTCTTTTTCATGTTTCATGCCTTTCTGTTAAAAATAATTTCAAAAACACATAGAAATTATATTTTATAACTTCTATATCATTCTTATAACTAATTCTTCTAACTTATCTAATACATTTCATTTCATTTCTTCGTGAATGATAAATTACCTCAATTAGAATACTAGTTATAGAAGTGAAAACTGAAAATAGTAAAGTTGGGAAACATGGAAGTTACAGAACAAAATGATTAATTCATGTGTTTAATTTCATGGTTGAGGTTTGGATCATCTATATCAACCTTCCAACACTTTAGTTATCTATTTGGGATCCCCTTGATGTAATATTTATTTAATGACTACCCAAAGACTGACTTTATTGGTTAGTGGTGGCGAAAAACATAAAAGGCACAACAAAATCTGGGTGTCCGTTTCCTAAGAACCTATACACATGCACATAGAAAACTGAATTAAAAGTGAAGAGGGAAAATATATAATTTTTCAAAAATTCTATATATAAACCTAGTATGATTGAACCTCTAGATATTACAGACGTACAGTAGTGTATACTGAAAATTAATGGGGGGAAAATACTTTCCCAACCAAAAATGTATCCTGGACTAATGAAAAAAGAAATTAAATAGCTGATAGATCCACACACTAATATCCCAATATATGACCATCATATTTTTTCCAAACACCCAGTATCTCTAGGTCACTCTGATGTTACGTTTGTCCTATATGTCTTCTTTAAAATACTTGACACTTGTGGGAGAAGCCTTTGTAGGGGTGTGTATAGACATACCCAGTATAACTTCCCGAAAGGGGAAAGGGGGGGTAGTAAGAGGTACCTTTTATGAGAAAAATATTTGATAGAATAAGTTATAGTGAATGACTACATCTAAACCCAACCTAGAGTTGATGTATTCTCCACTAAGAACACGGGGGAAAATGTGAGTAGATGAACTATTCATCAAGACATAACTGAATGTAGTCATAGAGTAGACTCAACAAACCAAGAGAAGATAAACATGGAAAGCATGTAGCATTCCCCATGAATCATGGCCTGTCCTGCATGGATAGTGTCCAAATATAATGTATTAATCTATAAGAAAGTGTGTGTATATATATATTCTAAATTTAATAATCCCAAACAAGAGAATAAGGGGTTGTCGATATCATAGCTCAACCTAAGAAGAAGTATATCCAACAGTTCCAAAAATTCATTCAACGATGCCCATCATCCCACATTTCTACCCTAAATAATCAATTATAAGGAACACAATAACACACATTGATATTATCCTCTTTGGGAAGCACTGACCCACCCTTACAATTTTTGGTCGCGTCATAAGAACTCATATCTCTGGGGAAGGTGGTCCTCTTCCTCATGAGTCTAAGGGAACATCAAACCATGTATTATCACTGTGTAATATAATCGAGATCTATGGTCTCTAGGTAAGTATCTCATGCCTTGGTATAAGAGGAGGATCATACAATGATAGTCTTTGTGGAACACTACTACCCAGCCCCGCTAGAGGGTAACGCTCACAAATTTCATTGGGGGGACTCCATCTCCCAACCCTACTAGAGGCTAACACGCAAAATAAGCCATTGGGGAACTCAACTACCTAGCCCTATCAAAGTGTAATGCCCAAAAGATACATCGCAGAACTACACTGCCTGATCCTACTAGAAGGTAATTACCGAAACATAGATGAACTCCACTGCCCATCCCTACTCGAGGGTAACTCAAAAAGATTATCAGGGAACTCCACTACCTAGCCCAACTATACAGTACCACCCGTAAATATCTTTTATCATCCTGACTGATTATTTTCATCATAGATCATCACCTAAGATGGTTTCATGCTTATAATATTTCTCATCATATCTAGAATGTCTCTATCGAGGGAACAATCTCATTATATAAAGAAAACCACAAGGGTTAGGCTACTCTTGGGAAAAAATTAGAGTTTCAGATATGGATATGAAAATAATAGAAGATTAATCAAAGGATACTGAGTAGAACATGACATGTGAGGGTACCCACATGGCATCCTGGCCAGGTCTCTAGTCAGTACATGTGTTCCTATCCATGTAGGGGTATACGCTATGTGGTTGGACTACATGGCATGTCCGACCTATCTCATGACTAGGTCGTGTGTTGTTGGTTGTGTTTTTGCACTTGAACCCCATTTTCATGTACTCTAGGTCACAGCGTGTTGGTCCATATAGGATGTCGACTGTGTGGTAAACCCATATCAGTGTACCAGATATTGTGTCAGCATACCGGAAACCATGTTCATGTGGTTTAACACACAATTTGTCCAACTAGGAAATAAGATACATAACATGTTAGAGAAGATTAAAAATTGTGTCATCCTTAACATACCTGATCCCCTAATTCCCTCGCTAAGAGAGAATACAAATTGTACCTTTTATCCTTAAACATGATGTGTAATTTTTTGTTTTTTTTTCAGATTTTCATATCTGATCTCCATGGATCGAATCAGTACACACTACCTTGGATATCGTGTTTAATCTATATGAAAATCAAGGAATTGATTGTTTATTTTAGATCACTTTTGTTTCTCACCAAGAACCAAATTATTTCATCGATGAGTCTTTTGATGACCATCTAGATGCACTACTAAGAACTAGGCCTATAAAGACTGCCAATGGCGGTTACTATAGAACTACAGCGACTGCCTTGAAACAACCGTTGGGGGTCACATTTGGATCGTCACTGTAGGGCTATAGCGACCACCATTGGCTTTCTCTATAGGTGACCGGAAATTCAGTCCACTGCGAACTCCTGGTGGTCTAAAACCAGGAAATTTTTATTTAAAAAATTCATTTATACATAAAATTTCTAGAAAACACAAAAATTATTGCTGAACAGAAGAAACAAAGTTAAAATGAAAAAGAAAAAATCTTCAAAACAGCATAAACATTAGGTTCCTCAAAAACAATAAATGAGGGACATGCTTCTTCACATACAGAAATCCAAAAAACTCTTATCTATTGCAATATTATTCATTAATAAACCTAAAATATGTTACAAAAGAAACAAATAAACAATTCAAATGAAAATTGGACATATTTATTTAGTTAGTATATATATATATAAATCAGATTGGGTCATAAGGGAATTTCGGAATTTGGTCAATTGGCCATTAAGTGAATAGGATACTATTCCATTAGCCATTTGGTCATTATGAAGTTACACTAACATGTCATTAGGGCAGTGTTACCACGTAACCCCCCCCCCCCCCACCCTCTGGACCCCCCTGGACATTCCCCTCTCACCTCGGACAGCCCCCTCACCCCCGGACACCACCCACCCTCAGACATACCCCCACCACACGGACAGCCCCCCACCCCCTGATACCCCCCCATGAGAAGATGACACGTCATCCAGACGCATGTTTTTCACATCATGGCTGAATATGTGTTTTTTATGTGTTCGGTGCGCTTGAAAAGTTTGCGCGGTGTGGTCAAAAATGGTTGAAAGCCCTCAGAATGCCATGAAATCAGACGAAAAAAAGGGTGTTTAAATTGTGAAATGTTCGGGTATATGGCACATCAATCAGATGTGTCATGTGACCGTGGTGACTGAAAACGCATGTTGCGTGTCGTAAATGGCCAAAACATACATTTAATGGTCAAATGCTTACCGAATGACATCAACATGACTTGAAATCACACAAAAACATCCAAATTATTATTCATGAGGTGTACAAGGAGACATCACGTCTTTTGGACGCGCAGTTTGCACGTCACGACTAAATATGTGTTTTTAGGTGTTTGGCACACTTGAAAAGCATGCATGTGGTAGTCAAAACCAGCCGAACGACCTTTGAATTCCGTTAGATTGGATGACAACAAAGGGTGTGAGAATGGTGAAACGTTCGGGGAGACATCACGTCAATCAGAGGTGTTTTGTGACCACGGTCACCAAAAACGCACATCACGTGTGGTAAATGGCCAAAACATGAGTTTAACGGTCAAATTCATACCGAACGACATAATATTTACTTGAAATCACAAAAAACACCATAATTATTATTTTTGAGGGGGACGAGGAGACAGAACGTACTTCAGACATGTGGTTTTCACTGCACGGTGGAATACGTGTTTTTTATGTGTTTGGCGCGCTTGAAAAACATGTGTGGGGTGCTCAAAATTGTCCGAACGACCTTAGAATTCCATGAAATTGGACGACAACAAAGGGTGGGTGAACATTGAAACTGTTGAGCAGATGGCATGTTAATCGGAGGTGTCATGTGACTGTGGTGACTGAAAACACACTTCATGTGTTGTAAATGGACAAAACATGTGCTTAATGGTCAAATGCATACCGAACAACATCTTTGTGACTTGAAATCACACGATATAAACATAAATATTATTAGTGAGGTGTACAAGGAGACAGAACGTCCTTCGGATGTGCGGTTTTCACACCACAACTGAATATGTGTTTTTTTAGGTGTTTGGCGTGCTTCAAAATGTGCATGGGGTGGTCAAAACTAGCCGAACGACCTCAAAATGCCATGAAATCGAATGAAAAAAAGGGAGCCTGAATTGTGAAATGTTTTGGCAGACGTCACATCAATCGGAGGTGTCATGTGACCACGTTGATGAAAAACACCCTACTTATTTCATAAATGGGAAAAACATGCATTTAGCAGTCAAATGCATACCGAATGACATCTTGGTGACTTGAAATCACACAATAACACCTTAATTATTATTTCTGAGGTGTACAATGAGATTTCACGTCATTTGGACGCGTGATTTGCGCAAAATGGCAGAATATGTGTTTCTTAGGTGATTGGCATAATTGAAAAGCATGTGTGGGTGGTCAAAACTAGCCGAACGACCTTAGAATTCCATAAAATCGGATGAAAAAAAAGGGTGGGAGAATTGTGAGATGGTCGGGTAGACGACACATCAAACAGAGGTATCGTTTGACCGTGGTGACCGAAAACACACTCTCCGTGTTGTAAGTGGTCAAAATATGCATTTAACGGTCAAGTGCGTACCGAAAAACATCGGCATGACATGAAATCACATGAAAACACCCTAAATATTATTCTTGAGGTGTGCGAAGAGACGACACATCATTTGGACATGCGATTTGCGCGAAATGGCTAAATAAGTGGTTTTTAGGGGTTCAAAGCGCTTAAAAAGCATGTGTGGGGTGGTCAAAACCAGCCAGACGACCTCGAAATTCCCTGAAATCGGACAAAAACAAAGGGTGGGTGAATTTTGAAATGATTGCGCATACAGTACGTCAATCGGAGGTGTCGTGTGACCATGGGGACTAAAAACGCACTCTGCGTGTCGTAAATGTCCAAAACAAGCATTTAATGATCAAATGCATACCGAATGACATCGACATGCATTTAAATGACATGAGATCACCCAAATTATTATTCTTGAGGTGTAAGAGGATATGAAATGTCTTTTGGACACACGTTTTGCACGACCTGGCTAAATATGTGTTTTTAGGTGTTTGACACGCTTGAAAAGCGAGCATGGAGTGGTAAAAAACGTCCAAACATCCCCGGAATTCCATGATATCGGACGACAACAAAGGTTGTGTGAACTTTGAAATGGTCAGGTAGACAGCATGTCAATCGGAGTCATTGTGTGACCGCGGTGACCGAAAACGCACTCCGCATGTCGTAAATGGCCAAAACATGCATTTAACGGTCAAATGAAAACCGAAAAACATCTTCATGACTTGAAATCATTGGACAACACCCTAATTATTATTTTTAAGGTTTTTAAGGAGACAACATGTCATCTGGATGTGTGGTTTGTGCGGAACGTCTGAATATGTTCTTTTTAGGTGTTTGGTGCGCTTGAAAAGCTTGCATGGGGTGGTCAAAATCAGCCAAACATCCTCAGAATTCCATGAAATCGGACAACAACAAAGGGTGGGTCAATTTTGAAATGGTCGTGGAGATCACATGTCAATAAGAGGTGTTGTGTGACCACGGTGACCAAAAATGAAATTTGTGTGTCGTAAATGACCAAAACAAGTGTTGTACGGTCAAATACATACTGAATGACATCAGCATGACTTGAAATCGCTCAAGAACACCCTGATTATTATTCATGGGGTGTAATAGGATAAAACACATCATTCAGACATGTGGTTTGCACCACATGGATGAATATGTGTTTTTAGGTGTTTGAAATGCTTCAAAAGCATGTGTGGGTTGGTCAAAACTAGCCTAACGACCTCATAATTACATGAAATCGGATGAAAACAAAGGTTGGGTGAATTGTGAAATAGCCGGGTAGATGGAATGTCAATCAGAGGGGTCGTGTGACCGCAGTGACTGAAAATACACTTCACATGTTGTAAATTGCCAAAACATGTCTTTAACGATCAAATGCTTAGCAAACGACATTGGCATGACTTCAAATCATAGGAAAATAGCCTAGTTATTATTCGTGAGGTGTACAAGAAGATGAAACATCATTCAGATATGCGGTTTGCGCGACACAGCTCAATATGTGATTTTTAGGTGTTTGACGCACATGAGAAATGTGTGTGGGGTGGTCAACACTGGTCGAATGACCTCGGAATGCTATGAAATCGGTCGAAAACAAAGAGTGGGTGAATTATAAAATGGTTGGGTAAGCGGCATAAAAATTCGATGTGTCGTGTGACCACGGTGACTGAAAACGCATTCCACGTGTCGTAAATGGCCAAAATAAGCATTTAATTATCAAATGCATACCGAACGACGTCATCATGACTTGAAATCACATGAAAACACCATATTTTTTATTTTTTATGTGTACTAGGATATGGAACATCATTCGGATGCATGGTTTGCGTGGAACGGCTGAATATTTGTTAGTTAGGTGTTTAGCGTGCTTGAAAAGCATGTGTGGGGTGGTCAAAACCTGTCGAACAACCTCAGAATGCTAGGAAGTATGACCTAAAAAAAGGGTGGCTGAATTGTGAAGCGGTCAGGCAGATGACATGTCCATCGTAAGTGTCATGTGATTGTAGTGATTGAAAACACACTCAGTAAGTTGTAAATGGACAAAACATGCATTTAATGGTCAAATGCATGTCGAACGACATCAGAATGACTTGAAATCAAAGAAAAACACCCTAATTTTTATTCATTAGGTGTACAAGGAGACTACACATCATTCTGATGAGCGATTCATACATCACAACTAAATGTGTGTTTTTTAGGTGTTTGGCGCACTTGAAAAGCGTTCGTGGGGTGGTCAAAACTGGCTAAATGACCTCACAATTCCATGAAATCGAATAAAAACAAAGTGTGGGCGAGTTGTGAAATGGTCGTGGGGTTGACGGAATGTCATTCAAAGGTGTCATGTGACCGCGGTGACCAAAAATTCACTCCGCGAGTCGAAAATGGCCAAAACATGCATATAACGGTCAAATGCATACCGAACACCATCATAATGACTTGAAATCACATGAAAACACCCTAATTATTAATATTTATGTGTACGAGGAGACAACACATCATTCATACATGTGGTTTTAATGGAACGAATGAAAATGTGTTTTTAGGTGTTTTGCGCGCTTGAAAAATGGGAGGGGTGTGGTCAAAACAAGCCGAACATCCTCAGAATGCTATGAAATCTAATGACAGCAAAGGGTGGGTGAATTTTGAAACTGGTGGGTAGACAACACGTCAATCGAAGGTTTCGTGTGACCGTGGTGACCGAAAACGCACTTCGTGTGTCGTAATTAGCCAAAAAAATCGTTCAATGGTCAAATTCATATCGAACGACATTGACATGACTTGAAATCAAAGGACAACACCCTAATTATTATTTGGGAGGTGAACGAGGAGACTACACTTCATTCAGATATGTGGTTTGCGCGACATAGCTGAATATGTGTTTTTAGGTGTTTGGCATGCTTGAAAATCGTGCGTGGGGTGGTTAAAAAGGGCCCAACGACCTCAGAATGCCATGAAATCGGACGGCAACCAAGGGTGGGTTAATTGTGAAATGGTCGGGCAGACAGTACATCAATCAGAGGTGTCGTGTGACTGTAGTGACTGAAAACACACTCTACGTTGCGTAAATGGTCAAAATATGTGTTTAATGATGAAATGCATACCAAACGACATCAGCATGAATTTAAATCACACAAGAACACCCTAATTATTATTCCTGAGGTGAAAAAAGAGACAAAACTTCATTCTCCCCCCCCCCTCACCCCGTACAGCCCCCCTTCACCCAGGATAGCCTCCCCCCAACACACCCAGGACCACCCTGCAACCACCCAGACAGCCCACCACTCCCTCGGATAGCCACCCACCCCAGACAGCCCCCCCAACCCCAGACAGCACTTCCACCCCCCGAACAGCACCCCTCACCCCCGGATAGCCCCTCCCCCCTCCAAAAAAAATTACATCTAATGTCTAAATAAATATATAACATTAATTCAATAATAAATATAAAATAAACACATCTCGTGAAAATGATGTTTCATGCGTGGTCATGGCTTCTACCTCCATCCGGTGTTCCAAGGTCCTATAAAAAAATTATAAATATTTGATAACAAATCTAATATATTTTAAATAAATAAATTCAGTATGAACCTGTGTTTTATGATCTCATGCACCAGTAGTCGGACGCACATATTCCCGTAGTGTTCTAACCTCAGCTATCAATAGCCCATTTATCTCCTCAGAAGCACTCAATCGTGCCTCGAAATATGAATGATTATGTGTCATATGAGAAACAAGAAGACTGAAAACCTCAGTGTGTGATACTACAGAATGAGGAATCACAGTTCCATAGGTAAAACTATATCCATGTCTATCACGACCAATAATGTGATGGAATATCTCATCCCTCCGCATGGGAAGTTGTCATTGATCCTCTGGTAGTTGTTCTAACTCAGCTTTAAATTGAGAAGGTGAAATATTTAAATATATATAATATTTTATGTTTATATACAAATGCATGTAAGTATTGGTAATGAGTACAAGCACTTACTATAAGATTTGTAGACTCATGATCATTTTGATCACGAATCCTCATCCACACCAACATTTTATAAGTCGGTGCACCTTGATCCCATAATAATATACCAATAAAATATAATAATATAACAAAAAACCATAATAAATAATAAAAAAATGAATAATAAATTCCTCATGTTGGATCTAAGACACATGACTAGTCACGAGCCTGTGAGGTGGTCCCTGCAATGCTCGATTCTCGGAATGGTGTGCTGACACCTCCTACATACTATTAATTCAAATTTCAAGAAAATATAATGTAAACAATTCTTGAAAATATATATACCAAAATAAATATAATAATTTTGGTGGACTCAGTAGACCAATATGCAACTAATTCACGCCATAGAGACGTGAGAACACCTCTCAGGCCTTTTCCCAGAATGTCTACGGCACCCATATTTGGTAGCCAGTGCTCCCTCTTGACATTTCCATTATTATAATTCCAAATATTATGAAATTATCTCATAAAAATAGGTCGAAACTCATCAGGGCACACTTTCAGATTATTCTATTTACGAAAAAAAATCACACATTTTAGTATTTTTTTTAATCATAGGGAAGAAACTAAATTGGCCTTCTTACCTGAACTTCCCTCCATAGCCTATCTAAGGTATCCCGAGGGATAGAAACCCAATCACGTGTGGACAATGTAAATTGATGTGGTTCGCATATTATATGACCCAGTTGATGAATAAATGTAGGGGAAGTCAGTGCTATATGATGAAATCTATCGTCAAATGAAACATCATAGATTGTGTCAGAATTCCATGGTAAAATGCCACGACTAGGGCCTCTCTTACGAGAGGAAGAAACAGTCGAGTCTGATGATGTTGAAAACAATTGTATACATAATATGATATATGTTCATATATATATATATATATATTTAGAAATTACATAAAAAATCAGAAACAATTACATTCAAACATACCTCGACCCTAAGATGTAGATGGCTCAAATGGATGTTATAGATCTGCTGCATGTTCCCCTTGCATGCATGCAATCGTACAAAACATTAATATGGGGACCATCCACAATGTGAAATAGATAAATTGGATTTTTAAAAAAAAATCAAACTTGTAAAGTAGTCAATCAAACAGTAAGGGATAGAATAATTAGTTGTAAATGGATTTTAAGAAATGAAAAAAATAAACAAAATAGAAATAAAATTATGTAAAAAGGCTTGTATTTAGAGGGGTGTTGTGGGGGTGTCTGGGGTGGGGGGATCTCTGGGGTGCGAGGGACTATCCGGGGTAGGGTGGGGGCTATTTGGGGGGGGGGGGGGTTCCAGGGGTGGGGGCTATCCGGGGTGAGGTGGGTGATGGGGGTGTTCGGGTGATGGGGGGGCTTCCCGGGGGGGTGGGGGTGTAAGGTGTGACTGGGGGTTGTCCGGGGTGAGGCGGGGGGAAGGGGGTTGTCCGGGGGGCCTGTCCGAGGGGGTTGTCTGGGGTGAGGGGTGGGGGTTGTCCGGGGGGTGGGGGGTTGTCCGGGGTGGGGGAGTCCGGGGTGGGGTCTCTCTGGGGGGTAGGGGTTGTCCGGTGGTGAGGGGATATCCAGTGGGTGGGAGGGTTGTCATGGGGGTGGGGGATGTCTGGGGGTGGGTTTGTCCGAAGGTTGGGGGGTTGTCCAGGTGTGAGGGGGGTTGTTTGGGGTGGTGGTGTCTGGGGGTGGGGAGCTGTTCGGGGTGGGGGGAGTTTTTCGGGGTGTCGGGGGGTGGGGGACTGTCCGAGGTTTGGAAGGAAAACAATTATACACCTTTTATTAAACCTCAAAATTGATTGTTCCTATTTCAAAAGGCCACTTTGACCCAATAAATATCTTATTCGCGTTGAACTATGGTATGTTGGTCACGTTGTTGGGAAAAAAAAGGATCAGTCTTGGGTTCATCTTGTTCCAATAGAAACACACCTTGCCGAGAAATTTTCACAACTACTTGGCAACTACGATCTGAAGCCAACAAAACGAAGAATACATGTTCCACTTGTGATTTCAAAATTAAAGGTACATTATCAACTCGTTCATTTCTGTATAACATATAGTTAAAATTCACCATTGTAAACTGATATTTATTGAACTTACTTCCACGCACTGTATCAACCCAATTACCCTTTAACAATATGTACTTCAACCCGTGTGTGTATAAAACATTAATGATATTTGTCAATTGACCATAGTAATAACCAGAATCATAAAATGGACAACTGATGCCATTGTTTTGTGTTGCACGTTTTTCGTTAACATCTTTAATGCGAAATATAAATCCATTTGCATTTATATCTTTATAACGATGAGTCATTATAGATGGACCCTCATCTAGTTGGATAAATTCTTTAGTTATCGTGGGGTCACCTAAATCCATCATCTTATGAACCTACATAATTCACAGAATTCAATAATTATTTCTACATAAATAAATTATTATAATACTTCACTCATAATGAAAATCATTTTATACGTACAAAACCATTCAACCAATCATGAAATGATGCATTATGATATTGTGGAATTAGATAATCAGTCTCATGATACATCTCTTCTTTTAGCACATTAATGTGTTTCCTACAAATGAAAAAACCAGATGTTCAAATGAAAAAGATATGGAAACAAAACATGTAAAAGTTAAATAATAAAATTGATAAGACACTTACTTCATTAATGGTGAAACTGATGGATTATTGAACAAGATTTATGGATGCACTTGTACCCACTCGATGTTATCCATATCAAATGTCGTTCCTTCTGCAAATGGACCATCCTGAATCTGAGAAGGCTTATCTAATTTTGTTTCCACATCCATAAGATATTCTACAAAAAAACTAGTACACTCTTATATCAAATAACCATTGGTTATTGATGCCTCCAAACATTCTCTGTTTCATACAAATTGTTTCAATGTATTCAAATACCGCTCAATAGGACACATCCACTTGAATTTCAATAGACCTGTAGCCATTACTTCATCTATTGGGTGCACTGTCAAGTGAACCATGACATCAAAAAATGAGGGGGAAATATTTTGTCAAAGTGAAAAAGCATAAGTACAATTCAGTCCTGTAAACTTCTTAAATTACTCATTTGTTGATTTCATACACAAATCAGTCTAAAAATATTACCCATCTCAACAAATGGTTGAACAACATTGGGGGATAAACAATCAAAAATTAAAATTGGAATCAACAGCTGATGTAATATATGACTGCCATGAATTTTCAACCCTTCCAATGTCTTGCTAGTCAAATTCACACACTTTGAAATATTAGAAGACTAACTATCGGACTCCTTGAGCATCTTCAAAATGGAATTAAATGTCTCTTTCTTCTTTGTATTCATCGTATACTATGCAGTAGAAATATATGCCTTGTTTCCCTCAACTAACTATAAATGCAACAGTTTCCTTAAACTCATTTCTTCCAAATCACAATGTGTATTACCATGGTCCTTTGATTTTCCACAGACACCTAAAATGGTCCACAATATATTATCAGAAACATTTTTTCAATATGCATGAAATCCAAATTTTGTGTTAGATTGTTAGTTTTCAAATTGGGGAGATTGAAAAAAATACATTTCTTTTTCCAATTGTGACTGTGTTGTCTACCTTCCCCATGAATATTACATAATTGATGAGCCACAAAATCCTTAAATTCTTATACCATATAGATGTTTTATTCCTCAATCTACGACAACATTTCAACTCCGGTAAGGATCTTTGGTGTTGGGATGAACTCTCTAGAACCATCAAATGTCACTCTATCCTTTTTGAACCTGTGCTGATGGGGGAGAAAATGTATGTAACACATGCATACCAATTTTTTGGAATTTTTAAGCCATACAAAATTTTTACTTTTATTGCAATAAGGGCATGTAGATTCAACTTTTGTACTCCATCTGGATAAATTTTCATAATCTGTGAAATCATTGATCGTCCACAATAAACCAGCCCACAATTTGAACATTTCCTTTGTTTCACAGTCATAATTCATCAAACCATCACCCCAAAATTCATTCAAATTGTCAATAAATGGCTGAAGGTAAACTTAAATATTATCCCTCGGACATCTAGGTCCATCAGTAAGAGTGGAATGTAATATAAATTTTTGCTTCATACAAATCCATGAAGGAAGATTTTACAGAACCAACACCATAGTCCATGTGCTATGAGTTCACCCACCATAGACTTGAATAGATTGAAACCATCTACTGCCAACCCCAATTGGACATTACGAACATATTTAAAGAATTTGGTTTGTCTCTTATAGAAATCCTTCTAAGAATGAGAGTATGTCAGGTGGGTTAACATAGTATTTTCTTGATTCCTTTCTGCATGTAATCTCATTAAATTAGAAACTTTAGATGACATAAAAAATCTTTTCAACCTCGGATTTCAGTGAAAGTAACACATTTTCTTTACAGCAATTGGTTTTCCTTATTTCACAGTATGACTTTGATGAGTTTATTTCTCATGTTCTCTTTCCACCTAGAAGTTCCAGAGACTGTACCAATATCCAAATGGGCAATTTCCTTTCGAAACAACATACAATTGTTTTCACATGCGTCTATAGTCTCATATTTATAACCTAATTTACCTATCAACTTACGAGAATGGTAATACGACTCAGGAATCTTAGTGTTGATAGGAAGAACCTTTTTCAATAATGCTAATAGCATGTCGAACGATGTTTCTGACCACTGATTCAAAGTCTTCAAATGTAACAACTTCACGATAAATAAAAATTTATTGAAAGCAGTACATCTAGGATATAATTCCACTTTTGCATCATCAATTACATTATAAAACCTTCTCGAATCACAATCTGCACTAGTTCACAAGTTTATCTCACCGGTCTCAACTTTATGGATGTCAATGCCTCCAGGAACCAACCCACATACCATTTGAGTAATAATTTCATGCATTGGATCATTTATCCTAACATAAACATCCATTTTGAACAACATCTGTATTTTGAAAATGAATATATTATTCCCCATGATGAGTCCAACTCTTATAATTTTTCAGAAATCCATTCAAGAATAGGTGCTCCCTCACGGTATCTCGTGTGAATTGATATCTATTTGCACATTTTCTATATGGAAAACTAATATAGTCACTTTTAAATAATCTAGTGAACTCAATGAACTACATAATACCCATGAAATATTCTCTAGACATTCAATTTGGTTGATAAATCCAACTGTTATCCATAATAATATATGTATAACAAACATTTTCACAAATGTGGTCAAGACTCAAACATTTTCTCATGGGATACACACACAGACTCAAGAATGCTATAAATCAAATAAAAACACAACATAATATTAATCCAGTCAACATATTCAAGGACTGTACATTGTTTGTAACTTCCAACCTCAAGTAAAGTGTGATGTCTTCTTATACAAACACTGTTAACACGCATTGTTTCATAATTCTTCATGAACACAATCCCATATACACATGATCTTCAATTTCTACAATTTTTATTCACAAAAAATATTCATATAATCTTATTACATGAAACCTTTGTGCTATAAATGTCCAAAAATCAAAACTCTTAAATGGATGTTAGGGCATAAATAATAGCACTACAAATCTGGAAGGGAGGGGAGCCGGAGGTGGTGCTGTGAGAGAGAGGAGGGGTAGAGGAGGGGAGATATATTCATAGGTGGTGCAGAGAGGGAGGGGATTGGTGGAAGTGGTGGAGAAAAGATGGAGGAGGTGGTGCAGCGAGGGAGGCGATGGGCGACGGCGGGGAGCCGGAGATGGTCGTGTGGCGCCAGAAGATACTGGTGACGGGCGGTGGCGTTGTCGTGAGGGAGAGAAGAAGCTATGGGTAGGGTTCATGAATGAGGGGGTTTGACTGTGAGAGGGAGGAGGTGGAGGTGGAGGCATTCACACGGCGTCAGTTGTGTGGTGTCGGCGATGACCGGTGATGGGCGGCGGTGGTGCAGTGAGGGAGAAAAGGCACTATGAGTAGGGTTCAAACTTGAGGGGGGTTCAACCACGAGGGTGGGGGAGGGTGGTGAAGAGGTGGATGATATCGGTGGTGTGGAAACAGATGACATGTGCGAGGGCAGTGAAGGTCGGAATGAGGTCAGCGACCATCGTCACTTCAGGGTATGGTTCTGGTGTCGCGAGTGGGTGTATGAGGGGGGTTCGAGCGCGAGGGGGCGGAAGAGATGATGGTTTTCTTAAGCTTAGAAACTACTATTGGTGGTCACCCATGTCAGGGGGGCTCCAAATCCCACTTTTCTAGTAGTGATGTCATTTCCAGTTCTTAGATTGATCTCATGATTTCAAACCAAAAGATCGAGTATCCTTGTACCGTGATGAATCAATATCTATGATTTGCTCAAAAAATTGACATCATTTCATCAATCTCCCATGAATCTGGGTGCCCGAATGAGCTTGGGTCACCTGAAAATTTTCAAACCATGACATTATGGAACCAACAGGTGAATAACATGAATATTTTACGGAGAACGTCACCAAATACCATGGTTTTGAACATCTCCAACCAATATTTCTTGGAAAATGATCATGGAAAAGGCATTGGGGTTAGAAAAAAATTGTTAAATAACATAAATTTGGATCATAGTATCATGAAAAGGATATAAGTGAGGAATATCCAATAATAAGAGTGTATATTCATAATAATTTAATAAAAATTCATAAAAACACTAAAATATTTGTCTTACCTCTGTTTTAATCAATATCTGGTAAAGAACATGTTCAAAAAATGACTGGATGAATTTGATTTGTTCGTCGTATCCGGATCGGATTAGATTCGACATTCTATCATCGTTAACCAAGGGATTCATCAATGGGATGAGGAATTATATCTCAACGATGGATTCCAAAATTTGTGAGTTAACCCTAGATAAGTTGTTCATGGTGATACATTTATAACATTTCGTTTTAGGTATAATTAACTAATTAATTCTCATTTGCACACTACCAATGTTCAATGGGTCAAAACATCACACTCTGACTCATTTTTGGTTACCCATATGGTTAACACCAAGATTTATACCCAATCGTGGTCTCATATTTTCAGTCTGACATAACAATTAATAATTATCCCATTTATTAACCATGTGGGTGCAATTTAAAATATATTTAATACTTCTAAAATTTTAATTCTGGGTACACCGAGCCTCAGAATAGTAGAATTTCTCAGCGCTTATCTCTAGAAATATATATAGAAATATTTCAAAGTATATAATTTTAAAAATTGGATATCTACATCATTCATTCTTTCAATATTTTCATCCCCAAAAGGGAAAAACAAAGAAAAAACCTAGGATACTAATCCCACCCATGGAAATCCCACTCCTGAGAACTCTCCTACATGTTTCCATGATACCACAATGTACGAACCATAGGGATGGTATGTCTACACAGGATCCTCTCATGTCGGTCCTTGAATGCCAATGGGTGTTCTACCAAGGTGTCTCTATCATTGATATTTATCCTACCACAGTCAATGATTCTTGTAGGTTCATGCACGCATCTCCTCAACTACAACATGTGGAAGATGTTGTGAACCCACACCAGTAATGGGGGTATAGAGAGGTGGTAAGAAACCTTTTCAACCCATTCCATGATCTCGAATGGTCTGTTGAAACACGGAGATAACTTTCCTCCCTAGACAATCTTCTGTAGTCATCATGGTGAGAAGACTCTCATAAAGACATGGTCTCCCAACTCGAACTCCAAGGGCTAACAACTGCGATCTACATATGATTTATTTATACTCTAGATTTTCCTTATCATTTCACTGATGACCTGCACTTTTTTTGTCTCATGAATCAACTCAAGACCCACAAAGAATATCTCTCCAATCTCTGTCTAGCACAAGGGAGACCTAAATTGTCTCCCATACAGGGCATCAAAAAGTCCCATGTTGATGGTCGAGTGGAAGCTATTTTTTGTGTGCAAACTCTTCCAAGGTAATATGATCCTCCCAACTCTGACCAAATTCTAACACACAAGCCCTCAACATAACCTCCAACACATGGATAGTGTGATCGATATTCCCTGTTGTTTGGGGGTGAAAATTTGTACACATACTCATATGGGACTCAAATGCCTCATGTAGTCTTATCCACAACTATGACATAAACCACCCATATGGATTAGAGAAAATCGTCAGGGGAACCTCATGAAGATGGATGATCATCCAAACTTACATCTACACCAAATTATCCACTGAACTATTCTCCATGATATCAAGTAATTGTGTCGACTTCATGATTCCATCAACTACAAACTTGGTGAAATTTTTCCCTTCTCATTTATAGGAATATCTATGAAAAATTCTATGGATATGTTATCCCACTTCCACTCTGGGATCTCAATAAGATGTAGTAAACACTCCAAAACATGGTACTTAGCCTACACCTACTAAAAGGTGTGGTACCTAGAGACAAAATCAGCTACTCTTTTTCTCATGTCACCCCACCAATACTACCACTGAGGATCTATATACATCTTTCCAACACTAGTTGTTTATCTATGGGATAAATGTGTAACTATCACATAACCTCCTCTTTCAACGTTACTGGAACTACTCTTCACCAATCAAATAAGATATCATGATTACCTATTTTAGAATATGCATCCTTCGTGTCACTTATGGACATCTGATCATGTAATATTTTTCAATCAATGTGTCTAAAATAGGAATCCATCAAATGATCTATAAGTGAATGATATAACACCATTGACTATATAAAAACTATACCCTCTTGCCCCAACAAGGATAGTCATAGGGAAGATAACTTCTCTAAAACATCCTATAATACGAAATCATGGGACCTCAATCTAATGTAATATCTGATAACATTGCCATTATGTGGAGTCTATACTATCCCAAAGTCATTATCCTAGAGGATCTCCAACTAGTGTTAATTTATAAGGTTTTGGTCTCTCTAGGTGACATTGTACCTGAGACTCTGGTGGTCTAAGTAAACCACAATGTGCTCTCCCAAAAGATAGTGCCTTGACATCCTCATGGTGAATGCTGCAACTTGTAGATCTAGTGTTGGAGTTACTTAATTTTACATAGGGGTTCTTCATTGCCTCGACCAACTTGCGATGAATGTCTGACATTGCATTATCCCACAACCGAGCCCACCTCATGAGGAATCTCAATAAACTATGAACTCAAAACCTTCCACTGGTTGGATCAACACTAGAGAACTCATCAACATCTTCCTCAACTACTCAATGGTCCTATGGAACTTCTCAGACCGAGTGAACAAGTTCCCTTTCCACATTAGGGTTGTCAAATATCATTTTATTTTGGAGAATTCTGCCACACTACCACAAAAATAGTTTTTCCCAGCGCTAACATTTATCAGCGCTAACGAAAAAGCGCTAATAAATGGGGGTGCCTTTATGAGCGCTAAAAAATGCTCATAAAGGGTCCCTTTATCAGTGCTAAAAAAAGAGCTGATAAAAGCACCCCTTTATCAGCGCTTTTTTTAGCGCTGATAAAGGGACCCCCTTTAACAGCGCTTTTTTTAGCGCTGATAAAGGGTCGAATTAAAAAAATTAATTAAAAATAATATATAAATATATAAATATATAGATATAGTTATATAGATATAAATATAATATATAATTTTAAAATATATTTTTGAAAAGTATAAATATACATTTACACATAAAATACTTAATATATATGATATTTAGTGAAAATGGCTTATAAAAAAAATATATTTTTAATTAATAATTTTCTAATTATTATGGAGTAACAGTCATTTAAAAACAATTTGAAGATTAAAAATTTAAAAAAATTAAAAAAAATATCCAAAATATGTTGAAAATGCAACTCGAACTTCAAACAACCATAAATTTTGATCTGGGTGTCAATTTGAGCTCTACCACATATCAAATCTAAGTCTGTGACGAGATCTATGTCTCTATGATTGGGGGGACCCCAGTCAAGGTTTTTTCGAGGCCAATAGAGGCCTAGAAGGCCTCCAAAACCTATTTTTTAGTCAGGGCACCACAATTGTTTTAACATTTTGTGAATTTTCAGCCTCATTTAAGGGGGTATTCTTGGATTTTTTTTTTGGTGGGGACTGAATTTATTCCAAGGTATTACATTCATATTGATATTATGTCTTTGAAATTTCTTCGTTTTTTATAATGCACTGGTTTTTATAATCAAATATATAACAATATATACATATTTTTTATATATTCACACCTCAAAATTTAATTATAAATATAAATAATAAAATATATTTACATATAAAATATATTAGCTTTATCTAAATAATAAATAATATTCATTTTATTTAAAATATAAATATATGAATATTTATATACCTATATATTAATCTAACTATATATATATATATTAATCTAACTATATATATATTAATATAACTGCATATATATATATATATATTAATATTACTATAAATATTTATATTAATATCACTATAAATATATATATTAATATCACTATAAATATATATATTAATATAACTATATATATATATTAATATAAATATATATTACTTTCTGAATAAATATAACTATATATATATATATTAATAGAGATATATATTAATATAACTATATATATATATTAATATAAATATATATTACTATAGGAATAAATATAACTATATATATATAAATATAGATATATATTAAAATAACTATATATGTATATTAAAATAACTATATATATATTATAATATAACTATATATATGTATATATATATATTAATATAAATATGTGTTACTATATGAATAAATATAACTATATATATATATCATGAATTGGAAAACAAATCAAAATAGAGGAGTGGTAAGGGCTTAGGCGCGCAGTGGGGAGGTCTCGAGTTCAAATCCCGGTGGAGGCAGGGGCGCGCGCGCATGGGGGAATATTGGAGAAGGAACTATTAAAGGGTGGAGGGGGTGTGTGGGGCATTGTAGGGGGCAGAAAAGTACTATAAAGGGGTGGGGGGGGGGGTCAAGCGCTATAAAACCCCCCCAATTGGCAGTATTTTTTTAATTTTTTTACCTTTTGTCAGTGCTTTTAAAAAAGCACTGATAAAGGAAGAGCTCACGAAGGGGTCTTTTATCAGCGCTCAAACAAAGCGCTGATAAAGGACCCTTTTATCTGCGCTTTGTTTAGGGCTGATAAAAGACCCCTTTTATCGGTGCTTTTTTAGCATTGATAAAGGGGGTCTTTATCAGCATTTTTTTGAGTGCTGATAAAGGGGACCCCCCCCCCCTTTATCTTCGTCGGCTTTAATAGCGCTTTTCTAGAGTTGTTAAAGGCCGTTTTTAGCACTGATAAAAGCCGTATTTGTAGTTGTGAAAATATATTGTAATACCCCATCAGGATACGAGATCTCTACACTTATTACGCATTCTTTGGGGGTCATAATAAATTACTTACTTGATCTTTTCTAGATCTAATGCCTCAATTTGACTTGAAATGACATTACCTAGAAAGTAAAATCCATGAGTACAGAACGTACACTTTGACATCCTTTGGTTAAAATAGTGCTCTCAAAGAAAATACAAAACCATCCTCAAGTGTTATACATGTTCCTCCTCTGATGTAGAGTATATAAATTTGTCTTCAATGAAGACCACAACAAATCGGTCCATATATGGCTGAAAAAACTATTTTATCAAATCCATAAACAAAGTGGGGGAATTTTTCACACCAAATGGAATCACTGGGAGCTTATAATGTCTGTAGAAACATTGAGATTCCCATATTGGAATATTAGACTTGTGCACCCACATTTATTGGTTGTCGGACCTGAGATATATCTTTAAGAACCATATCTCACCTCAAAATTGGTCAAAGTGGTTGGAAATCCTTAATGAGGGGTACTTGATCTTTATTGTAGCCTGGTTTAGGTGATGATAATTCTTTAAAATCTGTAAGCTCCAAACTGAATTTTTTATGAATAACAAAATATTTTCCTACGTGGAAACACTGGGTCTAATGAAACACTTCTCACGAAGGTCCTGCAATTACAACTGTATCTCTCCACGATTAATAGGTACCATCTAATACACCACAGAAGGTATCAGAGCTATACCTAGATGTATGTAAATAGAAAACACGATCTTCCTCCTTAGAGGTAGTCTCAAAACATGCATAGGGAAGACAACCATATAAACCCTCAAAATTAAAAAAAACAAATTTCATGAAGATCCTGTTGCATAAATAGAAATGATAGAGAAGTGACAGGTGGTAATTTAACGCCTCATAATATCTAGGACCACTTTCACTACATTGAGATCCCTCTTTATAGAATTGGATAATTTTGTCCCATAAGTTCATATACATCTGAAAAATCTGAAATGACATTCAATCTGGTCTTGGACCAAGGATAGACAATCCATAACTAAGTTGGCTTTATATGGTTCCATTGTGATGTGCACAATGTCTCATGTGAGCCTCTCTCCTCCAGGTAATTGCTCACACTCCTGATGGATGAAATATACAGAATAATCATTCACTATAATAACCTCAAGATAGAGATGTTGTGATAGTTCATAAACTAGGAGCTCCAATTCCTGGACCAGGAGTAAAGAGGTGAAATAATGGCTAGCATTGGTGTATATTAGTACTAAAGAATGCATATAATAAAAATAGACTGCAACTGTGATCATCTCATGCAATAAAGGTTCATAAGATTCTAAAGCATGTAGTTGTCTATGGCCTCGACCGCCAACTCCCTAGACATAACATGGTTTTCCTTGCGGTGGTGGGGATGTATTTTATAGTGTCTTCATCCACCGTTAGATCATCCTTATCCTCTTCTAGCTCTGCCTCCCTAGGTCCATCGTATCCATTCCTGGTAGATCATTGATCATAATGACACCTCTAAAATGGTAGCCCGTCAACTATTTTCCTATGATGATCAACACATCTGTTAAAAATACACGACCATAAACATTACATAATCTTGAATTAAGTTAATAATTCACATTGAGAATCCTTTCTGGTTTAGATATTTCAATAATTAGGTCATAATATAAACAAAACAACTTGAATATTACATGTAGACACTTCTACTTAGTATCCATTTTTTTGTAAAATATAAATTCTATGAAAAAAAGAGTCATGTCTAGTTCAATGTCATAGATAGCATGATTTTTCCTTGATACCATCCCTGGCCCTATTCCACATTATGTCCTATGAAAATTACTTCAAAAACATGGGATGGGCATAGAAAGCTCGGTAAGGGATATAAAAAAATGAAAACTGTTAGTTTATCAAAACAACAATTAAACCATTAATGCCTTATCATAAGTTATACTTTTCAACTTTATGAAGTAATAAAGTCTCTTCATAGAATAAAACATCACTAATAACCATTTTTTTACCAAAATATTTACATAAAACCCATATAAAGATTACATAACATATAAAGGTAACTTGGGACATAAATATACATAAATGGAATTACCATATGGTCGACTTCCACACATATCACTAAATGGAATAACCGTACGACTGACTTCTATACCCAATGCATTGGAGTTTATAATGTAACCACCCTTCCTAGTTTATGTTGGCACCACCTGTCATTTGGTTTATCACATAACCACCCGTCATCTGTCCAAGTATTTTTTATAAATCATAACACATTGAATATTGAAAATATAAATAATTCACTAATAAAATTTTATTTGCAATAAAAATAAATCATTTCACGATATTGAAATAATAAATCGATTTTAAAAACCATTTTCAATACCAAAACACCCATAAAACAAAATAAGGGGTTTCTTTTTCATTTTAGAAATAGTAAGGCTTATAGAAGAAGACAACTAATGACTATGGTGGTGGAGAGGTCATTGTCGCCGCAAACGTTAAAAACATTCCTTTTTCCATTTAGCAAAGCACTTTGTAGAAAAAAAGAATCCCTTTGAATGAAACTAAAAGTAAAAGGTTTTTATTATATACTATATAAAATAATTTCGTGTATAATTCAATGTATGCCTCAATGAAAGAAGATTGAGACGAATTCCCTTACCTCGTGTCCGACTTGACCCATTAGTTCATTAATTTCTTGAATAATAAAGTTAATTTAATTTGAAATTTCTTAAGGATATTTTACATGTTAATTATTCCTTTTATATCACTTATTACATTTCTATAAAAATTGGCTATTTATTTGAGTTCATATCAGACATTTTGTCGATGTTTGGAACATGAGTTAAAAAATGAAGTGGTTATAATTATAAATTATCCATGTGGTCAAAATTTCATTATATAAAAAATGATATTGATGATTTAGATATCATATATATCATATATATCTATTATATATATGTATTTATAACAGTACATAAAATTTGGAGATAAGAAATGAAATGCAACATCCATGGAGATGATAAGTCATACGTACACATGAACACTACTTTAATTTATATTTTATATTTTAATGGAATGAAAACATAATTATACATATATATATTATAATTCTAGTATAAAATATAATTTCAGTAACTCCATCCTTTATACGAATTACGTATGGCAGGAACGCGTCATATCACTTTGAAGGGGCAGTAGTCCGCACTCCCTCAAATGAAATTATCGTGTTTATCCATTATGGAAACCATAAAGGTATGATAGAAATGAAAAATAAAAAAGCATAGAATATATATATATATATATGTAATATATATCAAATATAAATACAGTTCCATCAAAATGGTCACCATAAGTGGCAGTAGAAGATAATCGAACAATCATCGTTTCGTGAGGTAATAGTTCGTCATCTATAGAAACAATATTTTATTCAACCATTACATGGAGGTGTGCGTAAGTGTAGTTTGAATCCTTCTCATAAAAAAACCTAGTATATTTATTATACTGGCGTTGTTATAAATGAAAGGAATAAAAAGATTTTATGGGGTTGGAGAATTAAAATAAAGGAAAATAACTTAAAAGAAGACGTTACCTTTAAATTACATAACTTCATTTGGTTTGAACATAAAAGATTTCTTTAATTTCCTTCAGAATAAGGTAAGGATTATAGGTGGAAAAGAGATATGTAGGGAGATTAATTGGGAAAAGGATAGACAAGACAAGTGGCTTGAGAGGTGTGAGTAGTGAGTTAGAGGTGAGGGATATTATAATGGGGAGGACGGGCTCTTTAAAAAAGTTTGAAAATATTATTTTCTTATATAATGATATTAGGTTTCTAAAGGTCCAAACTCATTAAAGACGAAGATAATATGACTCATTCTTGGAATAAAATCTTCCAATAAGAATTGGACAAGTTTCGGATATTTTTTTAATCATTATAATCTTATTTATTTAAATCATTCATTAATGAGGTAAATACTGCATCATTATTGTGTAATAAATAATTTTATTTATTAGAAGTATAAATATTATAAAAAAATATAAAATGATGTAGAAAATATTTATAGATTTAAAATTAATATTTATAGTCTAGGAGATAACTTATATAACCCCATGTAAAATTTTTTTTACAAAAAGATATATGTTTATGTCATTTTATTCTTTACATTAAATTAATTAATATAAAGTGTCATTATCACTCTTAAATGGCACCATGGGGACCCAAAGTCAACCCAAGGATGCCCATGATTGTAAATTTATCAATCAATTGTATTAGGACACATGTTAGAGAAAATTATTATCATCATAATATTATTTTTACCTTCAATTTCCCTATTTACCTTTAACTGCGGTACATAAAAGTCAAAAGTTACTATTCAAAAAAATTATTTTCATCTTATTGAAAAAATATTTAATTACTAATAACAACAATGTATGTCAGATTTTCAAAATTCAATTCACAGTGGAGGTAAAATTTCATTTAAATGAAAAAGTTGATTTTTAACTACAACTCAGTGTTTTTACTATTCAATAAAAATTGAAGTGTCTCAGAAAAATACAAAAAATTATACCAAAGAGATATTTGATATTCCAAATTCAAAAATGATGTCTATTTTACCAAATTAAAATAATTGTTTTTAGATTAACTAATTTTAAAATTAATTCCTTTTGTCAAAACAAAAGAGCGTGTTTTTAAGAAATAATAACTATCAAAAGATTGACACTTGTTTATGTCCAATTTCAAAGTAAAATAACATTCCATGACCAACATTGGATTAAATGGTAAAAATATAATCTAAATGAATTTTAAAACCATTTAAAAAAGATAATATAACCCTATAAATAAATTAGATTATAAGGCAGTTCTGAATTAAAATACAGTATTTTCACTATTCATTTAAAAAATTATTTTATCAGAAAATAGGAAAAATTTACCCAAAGTAAATTTTGATGTCCCTATTCTAAAGAAAAATTCTATTTTGTCAAATATAACATATCAAAGTGATAAAAAATGTCTTTAAAAAGGGTTCACTATCAAAATGCATTAAATCGACCTTTTAAAGAATATTAGAGTATTTATGCATAAAATTAGATTCATTAACAATTTAATCCTCTAACTTTTATTGGATAAATGTAAAGAAATTTAACAAACATGAATAATCATATTTTATTTAGTTCTATCCATTCTCACCATTACAATGGCTAGGCATTATCTACCATTTAAAATAATACTCTATTTTTATTTTTTACTATGACTCAACATTGTGTGCAGTAAAAGATTTCAAAGAAACTTTTTGTTGCATATTAGGTATTCCATAAAACATATAATCCAACTTAAATTAAAATTAATATTTAATTAACAACTATTAACAAATATAAAAATGTATTATTCTTTATTTACCTGGGATGTTACTTCATTCCCCCCTTTTGGAAATTATGTCCTCACAATTTTATTCACTTATCAAATAAGTGGGGGTATTTATACCTCATATTATTATCATATTCCCACATTACCAATTTGACCATATGGGTTTTCCCCAAAATATTTCCCTGATTAATTACCTTATTCTGCAACACTTTCTCTCTTCAGTCAAGAATCTGGACTGGTTCTTCCTCATAAGAGAGATTATCTTCCCTGTGAACTACCTCTAGGATAAAAACATGAAATGGATCTAGCATATACATTGTCAATATTGAAACATGAAAAAAAAATTGTTCCTCGGATAAACATGTAGGTAAATCCACTATGTACGAAACTGATCCAACTTTCTCCATGATTTCATAATATCCAATGAACCTCAGACTCAACATTACCTTCTTACAAAAATGCATCAAAATTTTCCATGGAAAAACATTGAGAAATACATGATCACCTACCTCAAAATAAAGATCCTTACTCTAGTAATCCACGTAACTTTTCTTCCTGCTCTGAGATATTCTCATGTTCTTCAGAATAAACTGAATGTTTTCATCCATCTCTTCTACCAATCCTGGTCCCATCAACTAACATTCACCTACTTCATCTCAAAAGGTTGGAGTTTGAAACTACTTCCCATATAATGCCTAAAATGGAGCCATCTATATACTGGAGTGAGAACTGTTATTATAGGAAAATTCAACCAAAGAAAGATGTTGGTCCCAACTTCCCTGGTAATCCGTCGAGCATGAACGTAACATATCCCCCAAGGTATGAATTCATCGTTCTGACTTCCCATTTGATCGAGGATGGAAAGTTCTACTAAAATTTAATTCGGTACCCAACAACTTCAAAAGGTCTTTCTAAAAGTTCTAAGTAAAAATGGGATCACGATCAGATAAAATGGATAGGGGAGCCCCATGAAACCTGACTATCTCTTTAACATACAACTGAGATAGTTTATCTAGAGACAAATTATCTTGAAAAGGGAGGAAATGAGAAGATTTAGTCAATCAATCAATAATAACCTAGATTGAATTATTACCGAGAGATGTCTTTAGTTATCCCATAATGAAGTCCATGGATATATTTTCTCATTTCCACTCTGGAACTGGTAAAGACTGTAGAATCCCTTTTTGGGACTATCACTCTACTTTAACATGTTGACAAGTCAAACAATTCACAGTAATGTCAACAATATCTCTCTTAATTCCATCCCGCCATTAATACTTCTAAATATCATTGTACATTTTAGTACTTTCAGGATGAATTGAAAACAGATAACTATGACCTTCACATAACAACTCATTCTACAACTGTGAATCACAAGGGACACATAATCTCTTTCCAAACCTCAAAAAAAAATCTTTATCAATGTAAAATTTAGGCAACATACCCTTCTAATCCAAATCTAGATTTTTCTGTAACTCACTATCTTCCTTCTGCACTTGCTTAATTCTGTTTGATAGAGATGATTTCACTGACACCTAAAAAAAATCAGAAGAATTTCCTGCACCAACAACTTCTATGCCAAAGTTCATCAAGTCTTTAATCAAAGGATCTTCTTCCAAACATAACAAGGTTAATAACGAATTACTTTTTCCACTCAAAGCATTATCCACTTAATCTTATTTTCCTGGATAGTAATGGATCGTGCAATCATATTCCTTGATTAATTACAACCATCTCTTATGTGTCATGTTTAATTTTTTCTGAGTGAATATATACTTCAATATTTTGTAATCAGTATATATCTCAAATTTTACTCCATACAGATGATGCATCCAAATTCGTTGAGAAAAAAAAAACATCAGCTAATTCCAAATCATATGTAGGATAATTAAACTCTTGAGGATTCAACTGATATGAAACATAAGCAATTACCTGATCATTTTCTAAAGGGACACATACAATTCCTTTTAATGAAACATCACTGTAGATAACAAACTCACTATTTCGGGAAGCCAGTGCCAAAACATGATCATTCACCAATATTCTATCCAATTCTTGAAAACAAACATCACATTATTTTTTCTAATTTAACTTAACACCTTTTCAAGTTAACTTAGTTATTGGGCTAGATAACCATGATAAATTTTCAACAAAACTCCAGTAATAACCTATTAAAACAAGAAATCTACAGATCTCGGTTATATTTATGGGTCTGGGCCATTGTTTAACAACTTTTTTTTAGCAGGATCAAAAGTTATTCCATTTTTTTGAAATAATGTGACCAAGGAAAGAAATTTGTTGTAACCAAAACACACACAAGTTGAATCTTCCATATAGTATATTTTTTTAATGTTTTCAAGAAAACCCTTAAATTACTTTCATGTTCCTATTTACTTATGGTATAAACCCTAATATCATTAATGAAAAAAACTACAAACTTAGACATGAAATCAAGGAAAATTCAATTTATAGGATCCATGAATACATCAGGTGTATTGGTTAACCCAAAAGGCATAACTACAAATTCATAATGTCTAGATCTAGTATGAAACGTGGTCTTCGGTATGTATGCTTCCTTTACATTCAACTGATCGTACCCCAACCTCAAGTCAATTTTTGAAAAATACTGAGCTCCCTAGAGCTGATCAAACAAATCATCGACATGTGTAAAAGGATACTTTTTCATAATATTTATTTTATTCAATTCTCTATAATCATTGTAAAGTATTTATGAACGATATTTATTTGTAACAAACAAGACAGGAGCACTGCATTGTGTTGTTCTAGGTCAAATGAAACCTTTATATAATAACTCCTACAATTTCTTCTTTAACTCTAAAAGTTCAATTTGAGCCATTGATAATGGGGTTTTGAAATTGAATTAGCATCATGAACTAAGTCAACTGTAAAATTCAACTTCTCGATCAGGTATTATACCTAGAAACTCATCTGGAAAAACATCAAGATACTCATTCACCACTGGTACATCATTATTCTGAAAAGTTCTTTTGTTTTCAACAATATGTTCAAGGTAAAATTGATTTCCTTCTTTTACTAGTTTCTTTTCTTCCCGATATGTTATCAAATGTAAGGGTTCATTCATGTACAGAAATTGGAATTCTTTCTTAAAAGAAACCAATTTATCTCTACAATCAATCTTAGCATGATATATGGGAATCCAATCCAAGCCCAAAATAACATCAAACTCTACTACTAGAAAAAAATAAGGTTTTCTGGTAGATTCTTTCCACACACAAGGAAAATACGGTTCATATAATTTCTTTTTGTCTCACCATTTTCTCCAGGTGTTTTTACCCTAAGTTCAGGATTCATATCTTGAGATAGAGTTCCTAATTTAATAGAAAAATATTAGAAATTAGTGAATGTGTAAGCCCTCAATCAAACAACACATTGGAATAATATGAAAAAACAAATATTGTACTAGATAATACTTCATTAGATGTCCCAACATCTGCTAAAGTAGTTGAAAAGGATTTCACCACCCCTTTCTGCTTGTAGTCCGACTTCTTTCCCTCAGTTGAGTCCATCATTGGACAGTCATTTGCATAATGACCCATTTCATTGCACTTAATAAACTTTACCATTGGCTTTTCATTTCCTTCTTGATCATCTTCTATACAGTTACGAGCAGTATGACCAGACATACTACACTAGAATAACTTTTTATACAATGATAAACATTCTCCATGATGGGTTTTACCACTTCTTTTGTTTACTCTCTAAGAACACCTGATTATTAGAAAACTCCATTTTCTACCTTCTTAGTACATCTGACAAGTTTCTCATATATTTTTGAATTCATGAGAGGCTAATTCTCTTCAATATCACGGATTCAGTCCTGTGTAAAATCGATTTATCTTATAATTAGGATCTCAGAGGAAATTTGGAGCATACCTAGCCAGTCAAGTGAATTTTTCTTCATAATTAGCCACTGAGTCATCCTCTTACCTCAATTCCAAGAATTGTTTTTTCATCCTAAAATGAACCACCATAGGAAAATATTTCTCAAGAAACATACCTTTGAATTCATCCCAATAAAAAGCATTGATCTCGTCACTATCCTAGATATTTATCACCATCGCCCAACACTGATCGGATTCACTATAAAAATGGTAAACAACAAGACCATCCTTTTGATGTTCGGAATAACCCATGACATCAAAAATATTTTCATGTGATTTAATCCTCCCTTTAGCTATCACATGGTCAGATGATCCTCTGAATGATGGGGGACATTGCCGCATGAAATGTTCCAATACCGACATGTTTCTTTGTGGTTGTTATGTCTGATCTCGTGCATGGATACCACCATCTTTAATAGCTTGAGTCAACTTTTCCATCACTATAACAAACTATTCAGTTCCTATTCTGACCATCTCAGGTTGAAAATTTCAAAAGTTATCTTCCTCCTGATGTCGTACCCTAATAGCTTCCATGTTTCCACAACAGTAAACCAAACTAAATACAGAAATATCTTAGGCAAAGAAACATGGTAATCTATAAATTCTATATCATTTCAATTTTAACATAAATTAATTTGTGGGTGTTATTTTAAAAATACCCTAACTCTTAATGTTTTCTAAACCGAACTTTGATATCAACCATAAGGACCGAGCCTTAAACATTACATAATCTTGAATTATATTAATAATTCATATTGAGGATCTTTTCAGATTTATAGCTTTAGAGAATTATTTTATAGAATAAAAAACAACTTGAATATGGCATGGAGACACTTCTACTCAGTGTCATTTTTTAAAATAAAAACTCTTTGAAAAAAGAGTCATGTATAGTTCCATGTTTTAGACAGCATCAATTTTCTATGATCCCATCCTTGATCTTATTTTACTATATTTCCTATGTAAAACATTTAAAAAACTTGGGATGAGCATAAAAATATCAGTAATGGATACACAAAGAAGGAAACAGTTTGTCTTTCAAAACATCAAGTAAACCATGAATACCTTATCGTAAGTAATACCTTTCACCTTTATGAATTAGTAAATACTCTTCACTGAATAAAAGATCATTGCTTGCTATTTTTTAACTAGAATATTTCTATAAAACCCATAGAAAGAACACATAACATATAAGGGTAACTTAGGACATAAACATACTTAAATGGAATAAACATACGGTCTACTTACACACATATCACTAAATGGAATTGTGATATGACCAACTTCCATACCAAATGAATTGGAGGTTATAATGTAACTACCCATCCTAGTTTATCAGGGCACCACCCATCATTTTTTAATCATGCAACCACACGTCAAATTTCCAAGTACCATTATAAAATCATAACATATAAAATATTTCAAATATAAATATATCACTAATAAAATTTCATTTGCAATAAAAATAAATCATTTCAAGATATTGAAATAATAAATTGATTTTTAAAACCATTTTCAATCCAGAAACACCTAAAAAATCTAATAAGGGGTTTCTTTTCCATTTTAAAAACATTAAGGCTTATAGGGGAAGCCAACTAACGATTACAATGACAGAGAGGTCATTGTTACCACAAATGTTCAAAATATTCCTCATATCATTTAGTAAAATGCTTCATCGAAAAAGATTCCATTTGAATGAAATTAAAAATAAAAGGATTTTATTTTATACCATATAAAAAAAATTTGTGTATAAATCAATGTATGCCTCATTGAAAGGAGATTGAGATGAAGTCCCTTTTCTCATGTCTGACTTGACCCGTTAATTCTTTAATTTCATGAATAAAAAACATAAGTTAATATAAAATTACTTAAGAACTTTTTCAAGTTTATTATTACTTTTATATCAATTATTACTTTTCTATAACTATTGGTAAATTATTTGAGTTCACATCAGATATTTGGTCGATGTTCGGAAATTGATTAAAAAAATGAACTTATTGTAATTATAAATTTTCCACGTGGTCAAAAGTTTATTTTCTCTAGAATTATATTCATGATTTAGATATCATATATATCATATATATACAATATATATATATGTCTGTATTTATAACATTACATATAATGTATTGATAATAAATGAAATTCACCATCCATGGTGATGGTAAGTCGTACGTACGCATGAACGCTACATTCATTTATATTTCTTATTTTAATGGAATGAAAATATTATTATACAAATGTATATTATAATTATAGTACAATAAATAATTTTAGTAACTTCATCCTTTATACTTCCCACGTATGGGATTAACGAGTCATATCACTTTGTGGTGGTGGTAGCCTGCACTTACTCAAATTAAATTATAGTGGTTACCCATTATAAAAACCATAATGTTAAGATATAAATGAAAAAATATATAATCATAGAAACATTATAAATATAATTATTTTTCATAAAAGCGTGACATGAATTGGTCACCCAATTCATGCCCAAACTGGATTTATTAAAAAACAAAAGTATAAGTAAAAACACGATCCTATGGTACAACATCTAAGAGGAAGACAGTGATGTGGGGAGCTTAATTGAGAAGTTTTTGGATGAGCCCATGGGCTTCAGAGGTGTGAGTATTGAGTTAAAGGTGAGGGATTTTTATAAGGGGGAGGAGGGGCTCTTTAGGAATGTTTGAAAATATTATTTTATAATATAATAATGTTCAGTTTCTAAAATTCCAAAACTCATTAAAGTCAAAGATAAGATGATTAATGTTTGAAATAAAATCAACAAATAATAATTTTATAGGTTTTGGATATTTTTTTAATCATTATAATCTTATATATTGAAATCATTCATTAATGAGGTAAACACTGCATCATTATTGTGTCATAAAGAATTTTATTTATATGATGCCCGAAAATTATAAAAAAATAACATGATGTAGGAAATAATTTTAGCTTTAAATTTAATATTTATATTCGAAGAGATAACTTATATAACCCCATGTAAATATTTATTGACTAAAATATATATGTTTATGTTATTTTTTTCTTTACTTTAAATTAATTAATATAATGTGTCATTATCACTCTCAAGTGGCTTCATGGAGTCGGAAAATTGACCCAAGGATTCCCATTGTCGCTTTGAATTACCCTATTTACATTTAACCATGTTAAAAAGAAGTCAAAAGTTACTAATAAAAAAATTATTTTCATCTTATTGAACCACATTTTATATACTAATAACAACCTTGGGTGTTGGATTTTCAAAATTCAATTTACAGAAGTGGTAAAATTTCATTTAAATGAAAAACGTTTGTTTTTTCAGAAAAATATTGAAAATTAAGCATAAGAAATATTTGATATTCCAAATTAAAAAATGATTTCTATTTTACCAAAGTCAAAACATAGAAGTTGTATTAATTAAATTTAAAATTAATTCCCATTGTCAAATCAAAAAAACGTGTTTTTAAGAAATAATAACTATCAAAATATTGACACTTGTTTATGTCGAATTTTAAAATGAAATTAATTCCAATGGCCAACATTGTATTAAATGGAAAAAATATAATCTAATTAAATTTTAAAACAAATTTAAAATATAATCTAACCATATAAATAAATTACATTAAATGTTAGTTTTGAAATAAATACAGTATTTTTCACTATTCAATAAAATATTAATTTTATCAGAAAAATACCAAAAAAATTACACATAGTAAATTTTCATGTCATGAATCCAAAGAAATGTTTTTGGTAAAATAGAACATATAAAAGTGACCAAAACTATATTTAAATATGGTTCTCCATTAAAAGGAAGTAAATCAACCTTTTAAAAATATTAGAGTATTTAGGCTTAAAATTAGATTCATTCACATTTTAAGCCTCTAGCTTTTATTGGATAAATTTAAAAACATTTAACAAACATATGTAATCATATTGTAGTTAGTTCTGTTCATTCCCACAACTAAAATGTCTAGGAGTTAACTAACATTTAAAATAATATTATATTATTATTTTTCAGTATGACACAAAATTGTGTGAAACATAAGATTTAAAATAAACCTATTGTTGCGTATCAGGTATGCCATGAAACATAACATCCCCTTTAAAGTAAAATTAATATTTATTTTACAAAATTAATAAATATGAAAATGTATTATTCTTTATTTAACTGGGATGTTACATATGGTCTCATAGTCACACGACGTGTGATCTTTCATGTTATAAGAAAAAAACGACTACACTCTAGGCTGCTCTGTGCCTCTACAATACCTTTATCCCATACAACCATGTTCCTGAGCCTACTGATGAAAGGGTCTCTTGCTCTGAGATCCTGGATCCCATCATCTGCTAGCTCCTATAGAAAACCCATCCCTATTGTTAGCACTGCAGTCTCCAACAATCTAGAGTCCCTCCAATAGAAGTCTCTCAATCACAACTGCATTCTCTAGTACCCCGACATATGTGGCGATACACAAGGGTACACCGGTTACTCAGATCTCCCATCTGGATCCCTGTTAAAACATTTTTACTCAAAAGTAGCCATCCCAAATCCTGTCTACAGAGTATCACATATAGTCTTTCAACAAGTCCATGTACCAATCCATTATCATCCCTCGCTACTACAAATCCATAAGCTCTTGGATTCAGAGTAAGCATAGGAATGAGGGGTAGTAATCCTCACAAAATAGCTTCTAGAAGTTATCCCATGAGGTTTTAGACTCATCGGTCATCTTCGTAAAAAGAATCCACCAAATTCATGCTAATTTTTGTAAAATATTGGTAACTTGTTTCAACACATAATTCATCAGTGTACAGATAAGAAGAAAAACATTGATCATTGACTATAGTTAATCCCCTATTTCCTGAGGATCTCTCTTTCCATGTAACCTTATTAGTCTATGTGGTTGGAACTCACAATGTGCACTCAGCCCATGAATATCTTTATTCTACTTTGTTGGCACTAAATGTTGTTCGATAGGTGGAGTTGATTCTATTTATCCACCAAGAAGAAGGGAGTTACATGATCGACCCTGAACTGAGTCCTCATCTCTCGTGGGGTCATTATCATGAACTATAGATTTTATCATAACTGGATGTCATCTTAGATTCTTCTTGAATGTTCATAATGAGTACCACATTTAGATGATCATATATATATATATATATATATATCTTTACAAAAAATTGGTGATGACTCAATAAGGGAAGTTAAAGACTCGGTCCTATATGATGCATGTACCATTGATCCCTGCAAAAAATGTATCATCTTGCTGAGTCGACAAGCAGGTAGTCAATGTTTTCGAAAATGCCTACATTGACCACATTTACCATCATTGGACTCTGTATCCTGAGAGCCTCACTCGAGAAACTTTGACATTGTTTCCCTAAACCTAACCAATCCTCTTAAGGGAAAACATCTGAACAACTTCCCAAGGAATAAATATTCTCTAATACCAATATGTCACGACCCACCCAAAGATATGACTCAACTGGTAAATACCCCAATCCCACCTCCATAGTATAGGGGGTGATGATAAGATTCAAAGGTACAAATAACTTATTGAGGAATCTTCCTAAGAACATGTACACACACACACAACCAAATATTTGAAATCTTTTAGACTAATAATAGAAAATATTAAACACTATTATGAAATAAACTATGTATGCATGAACCTCTAGACAGTAAAAAAGTATGGAACTGTGTACTGAAAAGTAATGGGGAAAAAAAATACAAAACTAGAAATGTGTCCCATCCTGATTGAAAATTGGTATGTAAATAGTTGAGAGAGCCTAGCTCATGAATCCTAAGCTACGATCATTATAAATGGTCCAAGAACACAATATCTCTAAGCCTCTCTAAAGTCATGATCGACCTCTCCATCATCTAAAAATGATATAAGATGTGTTGGTGAATACCATGTAGGGGTGAGTATATACATACCAATTATAATGCCATGAAAGGGTGAAGGGGAGTGTTAAGAGATACAACAAAATATAAAAGAAGAAGATAAAAAAGTACATTAAAATATTATATCTCATCCCAACCATGATTGAATGTAATCTCATCCAAGTAAAAGGGACTAAAATGGTTAGTACATAAACTTCTCGTTGATACATAAACACACACACATATATATATATTATCATTCAAATAATCCCAAATGAGTGAGTAAGGGGATCTCTATCTCATAGATTAGACCAAGAAGTAAGGTATCCATAATTTCCAAATCCTTTGTCAATGATGCCCAGTATCCCATGTTTCTTCCCTAAGCACTCAATCCTAAGAAACGCATGTCACCACTCCTTGATATTATCATATTTGGGTAGAACTAAATCTCCCTCATAGTTTTATGTCACATCACAAGAAGGTGTCTCGGTGGGGAAATTTTTCATCTTCCTCATGATTCCAAGTCTATGAAAAACCACATCACTTCAATGTGCCATAAAGTTGAGTGACACAATATCTATATAAGGATCACAGGACCTGGTACAATAAGAGGGTCCTACTCTGACGGTTATCGAGGAACTCCACTTCGTAGCCCCACTAGAGGGTAACACGTTGGAATGTCATTGGGAGAACTCCACTACCCAGCCCTACTAGAAGGTAAGGCCCAGAAGAAGCCATCAAAGAACTCCACTACCCATCCCTACTGGATGGTAGCTTAGGGAAGAAGATCATCATTGACGAACTCCACTACCCAACCTCCTAGAGGGTAACACTAGGAAGAGGTGTAGGGGAACTCCACTACCTAGAACTACTAGAGGGTAATTACTGAAATGTCGAGGAACTACCCTACCCAACCATGCTGGAGGGTAAATATAAATTATCATTGAGGAACTCCACTTCCTAGCAATACAAGAGGGTGCTACCTATGAATGGATCGGGAGATCCCACCTGATTATTTCCATAATTGGGTGTCACCTCAGAGGGTTACAAGATCATAATATTTTATGTTGTTGATTGAAAGCCTCAACTTAAGAAACTATCATGTTCTACGTGAAAAAACACTCTGGATAGTCTTCTCATAGGCCAAAATCCATGTTCAAATAAAGCATATATATACGTTAGAATATTCCTCGAAGTTTCTCAAGTACAACACAACACGTGAGGCGACTGCCTGGATGTGTGGACCCACTTCACAACATGACCTTGTCTCTTATTGGTACATAGGGTCCCTTCTATTTAGGGTTACACACTGTGTGGGAGGACTACACAAGGTTTCCAACCTATCTGTGGATAGGGTCATGTGTTGTTGGTCATATCTATGTACTCTAACCTCATGTTCTTGTACAATGGTACACGATGTGTTGGTCCACATGGGATTCAACCCATATGGTCAACCTGTGTATGTGTACTAGACACATTGTTAATGTGGTTGACCACCAGATCTGTCCAACTGGGAAGAGGATACATGATGTGTGATGGATGCTTACAGACCATTTCATCTTTAACATCCATAAACCCCAGCTCTGCCACTATGGGAGGCTACATGTCGTGTTATTCCTCAGGATACATGACGTACTATAATTTGTTTCAATATATTTCAAGATCTTATCTATGTGGCTTTAATCTATCTACAACACCTTGGATATTAGCTTTAATTTGCCCAAAAATCATGGAACTAACTGAATAATATATATCTCAATTATTGATCACTGTGAATCATCTTCGGTCATCGATGTGGGTTTGGCCAAATTTTTTGCACACCATTATTCATTCATTGAAATAGTTATTGATCTCAATCTAATAGATTGATCATCCTTTAACCACAAATATTCATGATCAATTTTGTTCATGTAAAATTTTGATTATTTCAATGACCTGTTGCATATTTAGGTGTTAGATGAAGCTCATTTTCCCAAAAAATATTTAACCCAAGACCTCGAGGATCCAAACAGAGAATAACATGCAAAATTTAGGGATAAATTAAACAAAAAAATGTTTTTAAACATATATGTATAATCATTCTTGTATGATGATCAAGAAAAGGGAACCGGGGTTAGATAAACAATTGATAAATAACGTAAATATAGTATATAGGTTGATGGTAAGGCCATAAGTGATGAAGATCTGAGAATCAGAGTGGATATGCTCAATAATTTAAATAAAATTCTTAAATACACAAAAATATGAGTTTTAAGACTATTTTGGGTCAATCGCTAGTGAAGAATGTGTTCTCACAACGATGGTAAGGAGTTTCTAGTTTTGTTGCATCTAAATCTTATTAGATCAGACCTTCCTTTATCATTCAGAAAGGGATTTATCAATGGGAGGAGAAAAAATCTATCACAAGAGGATTCATGAAATTATGATCTAACACTAGATAATTTTTTCATGTTGAAACTTTTATAACATTTTATTTTGGATATAATTAATTAATTAATTAATTAACTCACTTAAACACACCGCCAATGAGAAAGGGGTTTGAAAAACTTGTGACGACTAATTTTATGTCGCTCTTAGGGAAAAACAACATTACAGACCCATCTATGGTCTCATATTTATGATCTGATCAAACTTGTAAGGGTTATATAATTTGATTTAATTAACTCCATGTGTGAAATATAAAACATATTTTATATTTTTAATACTTTTATTATGGGGAAAAATAGACTCAAAATTTCATGCCACTTCAACACCTTACATTGTTAATATATATAGAAATATTTTAAATTGTTACAAGGAAAAAATTGGGTCCCTAAAATTGAACTCCCATTAGTGAATATATTATGAAATTTATAAAAATACTTTTCCTGCTCAATTATAAAAGGGTACTCACTCCCCTCTCTTCTTCGCACATTATAACCTTTGTGGATCAGACAATACTAACCCAAATAACTTCTAAACAAACCTAACCTGATCTAAGAATATTTTTCTAGGAATAAATATAACCACTAAAGGTTTAAGTGAAAACTTAAGGAGGATACCCAAAGAATATGTATCGTTCTTCAACAAGCATCTTTATTTTACTTCTTTCCCAACCACTTTCAGTTTTTATTAAAAATTTATGATTTAATAAAATTAGTTTCCCCAAAATAATGTAATTTTTTTTAATAATTTCATGACATAAAACTCTCTCCACTTCCAAAAATTGTGTTATTAAATCAATGTTCATGTGTACGGTAGACTACCGCCTCATGAACTGATGCTATTAATTTTTCTATTTCAACTTATCATGGATGTGTATGATAATGTATATAAATATATATATATATTATTTATAAAATATTTATAAATATGTATTCATTATTTCATACATATCTTATACCTTCTATTTCATAGGTGATATGATAACAACGCTCATGTGTATAGTGCACTACCGGCTTGCGAAGTGATGTGATTCGTATTTAACTAATGCATCGCGTGGAAAGTTATCAAGATAAATTTAACTATTATATGTGATATGAATGAGATATTTATTATATTATAGAAATATTAATAATAGTTTAAATATAATATATATCATTTTATTTCATTCTTTTTCACTCGTGTAATGATGAAAACATCATTCATTTATATATGGACTACCACATTCACAAAGTGATGAGACTCCTTTTTAATTACCGCATCACATGGATGATATATGTACATATATAATATGTTATATATATGGTAATATAATAATTATAGAATTATTTTATATTACTTACCTTATAGCTTATAGTTATCATTGCAAAATGGAAATGTTACCCAAGCATACGTACGACATACCGTCTACATGACCAAAATATAACTCATTTTTCATAACCCAATATCATGATCAGTATTAAAAGTAACATTTATATAAAAATATGAAAATTATGGAATTATTATTAGTTTTAATATGATAGAACTATAATATGAACAATAACTAGTTCTTTCATGAAGAAACGTGCTTGAGAAAATAGGGAAATTAACAAAAAAATGAAAATTATGAAATATTATTAAACGAGTACTATGATGTCATAAGATATATATATTATATTTATAAAATATTAATACCTATGATTTCATTATATGATATATATTTATATTACATTATATTTTGTGGGAGATGTTATAACATCACTTGTGTATACGATAGACTACCTCCTCGCAACGTAATGTGATTCATCATTCACTAACACTTCACATGGAAGGTGATAAAGATAAAGTTAATGATTATATGTGATTTAAATTAAATAATTATTATATTGATGAAATATTTATTATAATTTAATGGTAATATATATCATCTTCTTACTTTATTTTTCACTTATGTAAAGATGACAACATCGTTCATGTATGTGTGGACTACGACCTTCATAAAGTGATGTGACCCTTTTTTAATCACCACACTACATGGATGGTATATATCTAAGTATATAATATTGTATATATGATATTATAATAATTCTAGAATGATTTTATATTTCTTAACTTATTTCAATAATTACCATTAGAAAATGGAAATGTTACTCATGCGTACCTATGACCTACCATCTCCATGACCATAACATACCCCATTTTTCATAACCATATCTTAAGATCGGTATTAAAAGTAAAATTGATATAAAAATATGAATAATACGGAATTATTATTAGTTTGAAGATGATATAAATATCATAAGAATAACAATCAGATCTTTCATTTTGAAACACGAATGAGAAAACAAGCCAATTAATACCGAAAAAATGAAAATCATGAATGATTATTAAATGGGTACTTCGATGTTATAAATGGTTTATATATAATATTATAAATATTAATTTGGATTTGGTATAAGGTAATAACATGTTTAAAACTACTGTAGTGTAGGTTAAATGATGTTCAATCAAAAGGAAGTGTGGGGTAAGGAGGGTCTTCTCAGTTTATATTCCATTGAGACTTATTTGTTATTATGCACTAATTCACATTTTTATGAAATTTACACTTCCCCTTTGAAAATTAATATCATGATTCATTCATACATATTGTAATTTAAAATTTAACTACAAAATTATTTCAATCAAGGGGATTTGACTTGAAAATTGCAGAGTGTTAATGTATTGTACAATATCACATTCGTTTATGATTGTAAATTTTCTATTCAAACAATAAATATCTTGTAATAAAGTTTCTTTATATAATAAATTTCTATTAATAATAAATATTAATGAATAATGTATTTGATTATTTTCAAGACCATATATCATTTTTACATAAAGTTTTTACATATAATGTTATTTGGTTGATGGGTGGGAATATTGATAATTTTTTATCCTTTACAAAATACTTATATTTTATGATAACACATATTCAATAATTAATTTAATTGATTATTTGATATATTAGGAATTATTTGGACAGGTAGTGATTGTTGGGGCTAGGTATAATGTGGATCCTTGTTGAATTTGTAAGTCTAATTAGAAAAATTAAGTTGGTTAAATTAAATGGGTGTTTATATGTATTATATAAACTCTCCTATAAATTGTCTTCATCGTAGAGGTATCATGATGTCAGAGATTATGGATTCTAATAATTATGAATTTTCTTCATTCCGATTTCAGTTATTATTACTCATGATATTTTCAATATGATATTATCTCTAGATGTATTTCATCTTCTATTTATTGATTAAATGTAATTTGGTTTCATCTATTTATATTTCCACATTGATTATGCCTCATCATTTTATATAAATGGAATGTGTGTTCAGATATTTAAATTTACAGGTTTATTACTATTATTTTCTCATGATATAAGATTATGAACTTAACCCTTGCTAAAAATACGAGGTCATGCTTACTTTTTTCCTTTCCTCGTGTTATGAATATGAATCCTTGAATTATTTTTCAAGGATGCTGATCCTTTTATTTTGTTATGTATTATGTTTTATTTTTTATTCCCAACATAAAACAGGTATTCTATTTGTATCTACTTCACCAAAACTACTAAACTTATTGGGACTTTGGTATTTTATTCCTTGTATTTATTCCAATAAAATAAATCAAGGAATTAACTCCATGTTACTGGGGTTTGGGTCATTAATATTGGTATATGTGGATGTTTTGTAGAAACCATGGGAACTAGATTTATTAAAATAAAGATTATGGAACATAGTACTATAATAGACAGTAAAGATTCATATAAAATAAAATCGTAATGTTTTGGTAAAGAATAGATTATTTGGTTTTTACAAGAAATGAAACCCTATATGTATACTACATATCGCCGTGGTTTTGGCACTAAGGTAACCTGGGTTAAAAACACTAAAAATGGAACATCGGGCCTGACTCGAGCGTCACCTAGTACATGAAAACGAGCCATATTGTGCTTGTGGTTTTCAACTACCAGGGGATAATCATTGGATAATTCATATTTTAGTTACAAACCATTATGATATATTTGAAAAAGATATATCCTCAAAGAAATAATGTCTATGATCATAAAAATATAAATGCATAAGATTATTAATTTATTTTAACTATTTCAACAGTTTTGGGATCATAAATTATATTTGAAAATGATATGATATAATATAGTTTATTAAATCATTAATAAATGGTTCATATAAGATTAATAATATGATATAATCAAGAGTAATAATGATATTTTCTTTGATGGGATTAAGAAAATATTTCGAATTGAATTAGTCTCCCAATTGTCCTCATCATACGAGGAAATTTTATAATATGATAACAACATAGATAAATAAATCTATAAGTATAATTATATTACTTAGAATAATGAGAATAATAGTGTGGTTGGGAAAAATTTTGAGAAAGGAAATAACAGAAAAGTGGATTTTCCAACATTTGATAATTGTCGAAAGAAACACCCTGGTACCTACTTAAAAAAGGTGATAGTTTTCTAAACTTATTGGGATAAATTACACCATGCTTGTGATTGAATTGGTAAGAAAAAATTTCCCAATTTATAATTATTCAATTATTGTGAAATGGTAAACTACAAAAAAATCCCTCATACATCAATTTAATATGCCTCATAATAATCTAAGGGATCAAGGTCAGGATTATGCTATTGATATAACCAAAGTGGAATGATTAATGTGATTCTATATTTTAATCTATGATAAATGTTGTGAATTTATTTTACTGATGATATTCTCAATATATTTATAGTGAAATATATATGGATTAATCTACCACACTATTTCATCAAGGACTGGAGTGTGTATATTGAATGGCACTGATGACCCAGAGAAATGATTCTGGGAAAATTTGAGCTACATGGAAAGTAAATGATTGAGGTAAGGACAACCCTTAATTTGATCATGATGTTGAGATTGTAATATTTGGATAACTACATGATTGATATGTATAAATTAAATTGGATAGTGGTGACTACCTTGGAACAGAATAATGATTTATTGACAATGTGGTTTACGCTATCATTGATATTGTTAAAGGGATTTTTGTATTAAGGAATATATCCAATAATATAAGTTTCACATAATTACTAAGGAATAATTCATATTTTAAATAATCTATTATTACAATTCAGGTTATTTTTATGTTTCAATAGTACACATGATGAAGATATTCACATGTTTAGTATGCGATGATTAAGAGATACATCATGTTTTTTGGGGGATTCATGGTAAGTTGATTTTTGAAATTTAGTGACCTCCATTATAAGGTTCTGAAATATGATCTTATGTAAGGGATATAAGGTTAAACATTTATTAAATGTTTTAATTCTAATTTTTTATGAGATTTTAATGATTAATGTATTACTTTACCATATAAATATTTATTCATCTTAGAAGCTAATGTTAACCACATTTTTTTGAAACATGTTAGAGACATAAGGATATGATTTTAACTCTTTTATCGATATTATGATACATGTAATTTAATTTTAGTTCCTTAGGAATAAAAAATTATTTTTGGATATTCATTTTTTTAGTATGATATGAATTGAACCTTTTTCTAGGCATAACCAAAGGATGAGATTGTTCTTCTGAAATGGGATGAAATCAAGTATATATTTCTTTGCAAGATTGTTCATAAACTTTTGGAAAATGATATTTAAATAAAATATTACCTAATTAGCATAATTTATAATGATATCAATGACATTTTTTTCACACATTTAGTTTGTGGTTGTTTGGTCTTAAATGTTATTCAGATCACACACATTACAGTGATCAATGACCTCTAACACTCTATATTTTATCCTTGGGTGTTAGTATTCTATTCATGTTAATGTTTTAACTTCCCAAAAATTTTATCATACATAGAATACAATTTATCTGTTATTCCTTAAAATGTTTGTAAATCATTTTCTCTCTTATTGAGAAAATGTTTTACTAACTATTTTAAGATGTAGTATTTTCAACAATGGTATTTCCAAATGTCAAACCCTTTATTACCAAGATCACGTTTAAATTGGTAGGATAAAATTTTATTAATGTTCAGAGATTATAACTCCCCAATTATTTACAATATATTTCTTTTATAATGAATTTAATTTTGTCGATAGCTAGTGATGCATGTAATACTGACTATAAACAAAAAATAGTCTATTCGCACTCAGTGCACTCAATTTAAAATTAATTTTTAAAAATTTAAGACAATTTAATTAAAAATTTATATTTAATTTTTGATATATTAATATAAAAAATATCTTAGAGTGAATTTTTTCTATTATTTTGACTAGTTTTATTTTTTATGAATAGTGAAAAATACTAAATTTTAATTGAAAACAACATTTTTATTTATATCATTTATAGTTTTAAATTATTTTTTTAATTAGTTATAAATTAAAACTAGTTAAATTATATATAAATTAACACAATTTAAGTCATTGGAATCATTTTCATCTTAAATTTTGATATAAAAACATTTGTGATCTTTTGTCCATTTTCATGTTAAAACCCATCTTTCTCATCACATCTACGGAATTAATATTAAATTAAATTTATTAACTAATATTAAAATAATTTAAAAAATTAATTCCATATTTTGGATCATCATAATTTATAATTTCAAAAAATATAAACATACTTTTTGACCAAATTGAATAGTAAATGCAGTAAAAATGAAATATTGCATTTATGGTGAAAAAAAGTTTATTTTGGGGTTAAACTAATAAGTTAAGAGTGAAAATGGAATAAAATATTTTACTTAATGAATTTATTTAAACCATTTACATAAAATTGTTTTAAATATTTAAATTTATTAAAAAAATATTTTGAATATGACCCATATAATTAATTTAGTAATGAAAAAGATGAAAAAGTACCTTCATTTCTTTTAATATCTATAAAGTTTGGGTATATGGACAAAAAACATAGTATCACTTATGGATATATTTTTTAAATATAAATGATTACTTTATCATATTAATTTATATTCAATTTTTAGATATGAAATAATTACTAAAATTTCTTATGAAATTCCAAAACAATAATTTTTTAGTTAATAATTAAATGAAACAAATGATACTAACAAAATTTAAATTAAAGTAAATTGAATTAATTATTATTTTCAACATATTTTTTAGAAGAATATATAATTTTAAATTGTATTTAAGATAACATATTTTAATTCCATCAATTTCTGGATATTTTTATATTCAAATTAAATAAATGGTGTCATATTAGACATTAATGTTATTATAAAATACAAGATATTTTTTAAGTTATTTAAAATTACCTAAAATCCCATATTATTCCAATTTATTTAAAAATAATAAAAAATATCATATATATCCCATTAATAGAACGAATGTTTCGTTTGATGTGATTATATTGACCTCTAAATAGAAAAAAACTGTATTAACATTGTTCATGTTAAAATGATGTTTTTTCACATTACATGTGCTTGTTTTAAAATTAATTTCCAACAAACATAGGATCTATATTTTATAAATTAGAAATAATATTAATAATTATTAGGTATAAATGTTATAATATGTATCGTTTTATTTTAGTTTTAAAGGAAAAATTACCTAGTTTATAAAACCAGTTACAAGTGTGAAAAACTAAAATGGTAAAAGTAAGGAAACTTAGATATTAAAGAAAAATACCATTTAAACATTTGATTAGTTGTATTTTGGTGTCTTTAATAGACCCTATAATTTATTCAAAACATTAATTATCAATTCTATATATACTTTAGGTAATATTTACACCCCAATAGTTAATAATTGTATGCATTTATAAAAATGTTGATGCTCCTCAACTACAAAAGGAAAATTAATACACTCTCTTCTCACCATAACACCACTTTGGTTCATAATAAAATACTAAAAAATATATTATATAAATCTCTTAAATCATACAACAAATATTTTATTGGTAAAAAATAATCCTTTTAAAGAATTAGTGAAAACATAAGGATGATAAATAAAAAAAGGTAGTGTTCTTCGATAAGTGTCTTTATATTACATCTTTGTCCACCTACTAATTTTTTTGAACATGAATATATAATATCCTCATTATATTTCACATAAGGGTATATATTGATAATAATTTCTTGGCCTAAAACCAAATCCACTTCCAAAAATGGGTCACTAAATCTTCGTTCACATGTTAGGAAAATACCACCTCATGAACCAATGTCATTCGTTTTATTATTTCAACATATGAAGGATGAGAATGATTATGTTTATAAAGTATATATAAGATATTTATAACATATTTATACCTATATAGTCACTTTATCATATATATATTTTTACCTTTTATTCCATATGATATATGATAACATCTCTCATGTGTACGACGAACTACCATCACGTTAAGGAGTGTAATTCATATTTAACTATCCTTTCACATGGAATGTGGAACAGATACATTTAAAGATTATATATGATATAAATGAAATAATTATGATATTAGTTTCATATTAATCATTTTATAAAGATAATATATATCAATTTATTTCATTCTCTTTCACTCACATAAAGATGATATCATCATTCGTGTACATGTGGACTACCCCCTTCAAGAATCGATGTGACTCTCTTTTTATCACCACACCACAGGGATGATGATATATAAATATATACATGTATAAAATATTTAATATATTATATTTTTATCATTATATAAGGATTATATATTACATACCTCATTTCTACAATTGCTACATGAAAATGGAAATGTAACTCATGCATGCATACGACCTACCATCTCCAGGATCATATCATACCAAATTTTTCATAATAACCATTAATTAATGGTTTAAAAAGTAAAATATATTTAAACATATGATAATTATGTAATTATTGTCATTATTTATATTACATAACTATAATATACACAAGAATAGTATCTTTCATGATCAAATACGCATGAGAAAACAATGCAATTAACACCCAAAACAGTGAAAATAATGAAATATTATTAAATAGGAAATAATATGTTATAAAATGATCATATAAATACCAATAATATTAATATTTTTCAGGTATATGTTAATATAATTTTTAAAACCACTATATAAGAGGTTAAACGACATTTAATCAACAGGAGGTGTGTGGTAAGAAAATTCTTCTCAATTTACAATCTAGTGAGACTTATTTGTTATTATACACCAATTCAAATGTATAATGTTATATACTTCTCATTTGAAATTTAATATCCTCATTCATTAATAATTTATGTTATTTTGGTTTCCACTTATAATCATTTCCTCCAACGGGATTTGAATTGAAAATTAAAAAGTGGTGAATTTATTGTAAAATATCCCTTTCTTTTTTAACTGTTATCTTTGTATTGAAAAAAAATATATTCTAAATATTGTCATTAAAAATTAAATTTTATTTAAATACCCATATTATTTTATGATTTAAATGATAATTTTCAAAATCATATAGCATTTTTATAGATAGTGTTGATTATGAATGTTATCTAGTTAACTTGGGTAATTATGATAAATATGCATCCTTTAGTCAATATGTATATTTAATGATACAGTATCTTGATTCATGAATTATATATATTATTCAATATATTAGGAATTATTTTGATCTAAAGTGATTTTTGGGGACAAGTATAATTTATCCCCTTGATGCATCATTAGAGGTATCATGATTCTTGATATCATGGAATCCAATAATTAAATATTTCATTCATTATAATTTTAGGTATTATTATCCAATATATTTTTTCAATGATATAATCAAGGTATACATTTCATTTTCAATTTATTTATTAAATGGTTTTTGTTTTATGTGATTTACCATTACATATTGATTATTACTTATACATATATTTAAATGGAATGTTTGGTTAGTTGTGTATATTTCCATGTTGATTATGATTATTGATTCATAATAAATTCAATTGTACCTAACATATATTTAGAATTTGAGATCACCATTATATTTTTCCCCAAGTTATGACAATTAATACGTTGAATATTTTTTCATAGATGTTGAGGATATTATTTTTTTATATACCATGTTTTATTTTATATTTCCAAAGTAAAATGGGAATCATGAATATATCTAGTTCTCCAAAATGATAAAACTAACCAGACCATTGGAATTTGAGTCATTGTGTTTTTTATAATATAATAAATTAAGGTATCATTTATGGTATATTGAGGTCGGGGTAGTTGCATTAACCAAAATGTAACTATATTTCATTGACCAGGGACTTCAATATATGGAACCAAAACTCATTAGTTTTGGGATTAAAAGTGATGAATGAAACATGTATATTATATGATATATTTGGGAAAAAATGCATGTGAATGAAATTAATTTTAGATGTGGCCCCAAAATTGTAGATCCCTTCAATGCATTGGGCAGATTTTTCTTCTCATGGAATACTATATATAATGCATGGGAGGTTATTCCAAGAATAATATATTTTGATTTCCTAGTGTTTAACATTGATTTATGCTCATGATTTAATTCTTTACATTATTTTTACATTTCTATGTTTCCTTGATTTTATCAACTTATATCATTCATTTATATTCACGTTTATGATTTTTTTATATTTTATATCAACTTCATATGATTCTTGAATCACATGTATTATCATGTTGTTCTTTGATTATTCCCTTATTGGGATTTATATCTCACCCCTTTTGTTAGGTATATCCTGAGGATGTATCATTTATATTTAGATAGGTGATGGATGTTTAATAGAATATTAAATTGTTTTAAAGAATTTCAGTGTATCCCTGATTTATGTTATTATCATATGTATCTAATTTCAATTAATCAATAGGCCTATCATTGTTATGGTTCTATTTTATGTGTATCTTTACGTAAATGATTTTGAAATTAATTTATATAAAAAATATGGTTTGTAACACCATGAATATCTCCATATTATTCGTATTAACAAACATGTGAATGAAAATATCATGCATTGGTGAGTATAAACTTACTCAGTAGGACCTCCTAAAATCAAAGTGGGAATAAATAGAAGAAAATAGTCAGATCAACCAATATTTAATGAAGGAAAAACCATCCAACATCAGATATAATAAATTCTAAAGCCCAAGTTAAAATGAGAGTAGTCTCAATATATACAAAAAAAAGAATGATTATTATTATTGTATCTTTGAAGGTCTCATCACTGATTCTTTGCTCCAGGTGAAACCTCACAATATTTAATGTGATGGGCCTATTCCACACTACAATGCTCTATGGTTGAGGGAGAAATATCTCTAATGTAGGACCTGCTTCCTACCAGATCTTGATGATGTGGGATTACCACTATATTGATAGAGGACCCCCAACCTCTGTAATGTGGGGCTGCACTAAATCTAGAAATAAAATGAGTATGAGTGACTCATCTTATGATTTAATAGGGAAGAAATAAACCCAACAAATATCTGAGGATCAAAACCTAATCACTACCGTATTCTTAGCATTGCTAAAATAATTTTCTAATCTTATCAATTTATTTTCTATCACTAATTCCATAGAAAAGGACTATGTAGTATCCTATGAGGAATTCTACCATGGAGAGGCTACTCATGTAAAACAAATATGAGTCTCTAAAAAGCATATATTCATTGTGAAAGGTTTTGGAAAAAGAATACATCATTTTATTCTAAGAACATTTTATGTGAAACCACACAAGAGACACAACATGTGTTACTCTAGAATACACATCGTGAAGTTGGGATTGTCATAGACTATGAGGTATAGTCAATTGGTCTTCACATTTTCTCCAGATCAACCTACTATGACTCTATGATAATCATTATAATCACATAAATCTACCAAGAATTTTGGATAACGAATGCTATCACTGGTTCCTAGCCTCTGATGGCTATAAATTTGGAATTTTTTTCCCATGAAAAATCTTTCACACCTCTCATCATCATTCAAGGTCCTAGTCCAAGGAATCATTATCTCTATAATAAAAACATGATTTAATAATGATACAGAACATCTATCCTAGGGTCTCTCAATATTCTATCATAACTTCCAAAGATTGTTCATGCTTGAAATAATCTACATACTTTTAATCCTGGATCTAATGGGATAATAATGAAAATTTGTAATAATGGAGGTGGTAGAAGCATAAAAACAATGAAACATTATAATTGGCCAATGAGTTCCTAGCCAATTATAGTAATAAATAAAACCAAATGGGGTGATAAATGGGTGTATCAAAACATATAATTAGTCTATAGAATGCATATTAAATATTTTGTTCATATAAATAATGATTTTTATAAAATGAAAAAGTTATATGATCCATGCTCAACAACCAAGAACATAGTGATAGAAATTAACAAAATAACAATCCTTCCTAAATAATTGATCTATTATTTGTGAATAAGAAAATCCCTAGGGATTACACTGAATATTCGACTACATTCATTATTTTTCCTATGAATTTCCCCACTTTTTCATCATTGATTCACATTCATAGGTTTGTAAATTCCAACGAATGATCCTCAACATCCTCTAAAATATACCATGGTTATCTACCTAAACCTAGATATTCTCTATAAGGGTATATTTATAAATAGTTTTTTAGTTTTTTCTAATTGAACAAAACAAAGAATTTGTTATTTAATTTTTTTTAACTAACTCATTACCAACTACCTTCAGTGGAACTTCAAACACTGAGTGAACGCCTTCTTCACCGAGGACAACCCCTATATTTCGGAAACATACAAAGTTTAATATTTTTCATTTAAGATATCAATTAATGATAATTTATTTTATTTTCATTATATATTCATGCACACATTAAAATATTTAAAAAATTATATATCAAATATGGAGTCTTATGATACCCAAAACATAGCACCAACATCGAGGATAAAACTAAGGATATGTATGAATATTCAAAGTATACAATAATGAAAACCAAAGTTTTTACATATACTAAATCATCTATTAAGGGAAAAATATTTTTCAATATTATATCCTATCATTGAAGGGAATTAAACACTGTTTTATATATCCATATAACTAATTTTTGTGGGTTTCCATGTACAGTATGTTTATAAATATAAATTTTTTTCACCATCATCAATGAATTAAGGTATATTTACAGTCCATAAAAATAAAATTATAAAATATTCCAACCCCAATGAGTGATACAACACCTTTGATATATATAACAATAGTATAAAATGTATATCAGCTAATTTTATTGTATAAAATTATAACAAAAAAATCAAAAGATAAATATCCATCATGTAAAGAGAGAACATCATGTTAATTACTTGTAAGATTATAAAAATATTTTTTTAATAACATAAAAAATATAATTTACAATAAAATACGGAATTAAAATAAATACATCAAATTTTTCTATTTTTTTAAACTAGATCACTAAAACTAGTCCTCAAAGAAATCACGAGGATATCTTCTAATCAATACCATTACAATACCACACATAACATTGATTTCCTATTTAAATAACTTAAAAAATTATATAAAATGATTAATACTCAAATAAAAAACACATAAAGAGAATAAGAAAACTAATTAAATAATTAAAACACTTAAGAAATGTTAAAAATAACTGAGATTAAGAAAATCAAAAGTGTACAAATTTTTATACTCAATAAGGATAAGAATGTTTATTAAGAATATATAAAGGAATTATAAATGGTATAACTAATCAATAAATGGATGATAATTAATATAAAAAACATAATTAACCAGCCATGATGATCCTTAGTAGAACACCTCTTCATTCTAATAAGACCATAATAATTTTTAAGGGTAACTAACTAAAGTATGGGATAATGGAGGCTATAAGAAGAAAGAAAGGCAAGAGGAATGGGAACTAATACATATTTTTAAAATGAATACCATTATTTGACATTCATTTTAAGAACCACATTCCTATTGTAATAACATGTCTCCAAATATTATGAAATTTTTAGAGTAATACTTGTCTTCTAATAAATTCCCCTATTACCCATGTCCAAACAAGAAATTTTTAACCATATAATATATTATTATATAATTAAATACCTATTTTTGAAAAGTTTTACCAAAACAAAATTATAAAATAATCCATTAAAATACATGTGATCCCCATCATTGAATAACCACTGGTGGAACTTATTAACCAAAGAATAAATGTTGTTTTTTAATTATAATTCATTTATAGTGTATATGAAAAATAATTAATTAAAAATTTCAATAATAATAAAATTTCCAATAAAAAATTCCTTAAATGAAGAATAAATTAAGGAAACAAGGTTAAAAAACATGAAATACATATGATGAATAACATAAATAATTAAAGGTATGCATGGTGACTTAATTAAAATCATAATTAGTAATATATTGCTTTTAAAAAATAAAAAAAAATAATGGCTTTATCTAGGATTTCCTTGGTGACATGTATTACAAAGGAATATCATTAAGTAACTATTCAATTTTATAAATGAAAAAATAAATATAAGAAATAATTAATTTGTGAATAACAAATATACAGAAGGATCATTCCACCTGAGAAATATATAATTTAAAATAATAAATCATTCACAAAAGTAACTCTATTCATATTTTATGAGTAAGTACATAATATATATAGATTTATCTAAATTATTTAGTATTTACATTAGAGAAATATGAAATTTAATCCATGGGGTTGGCTCCACTAACCTATATAAAAAATTTATTCTATAATAACAATATATAAATGACAAAATTTATTCCAAAAATAATCTAAATCATAAAAAATATCTCTAGGTAAATAGAAATCCTAAATAAAGAAACTCAAACACAAAATGAAAGGTTAGGAGACATGTTCAATAGACACCTGAAACTATTAACCGTGGAATACTTAGATTATAAAACCTAAACAACAATAAACAACAATAAATTTTATCTTAAACCCATGAAATCTATAAATTGATTTATTGAATAATGAAACCACACAAAAACACTAATTAATGGAAAATTATCCAAATATCTAAAACAATTTAACTAAAAAAATCCCCTTCTTATTTGAATGATTCCACCATGATTTGATGAATTCCTTCAAGAAATCCCATACATAATAAAATGAAATTATAATTTATGTAAAAAATTATAAATTTGGAAGAAATAAAGTGGTTTACATTAGTTTTTAAAATCAACATCTTCTGCCACAGAATAAATAAAAAAGAGGTAATGGTTTATAAAAGAGAGAAGAGGTTAGATTTCACCTTAATCATGCTCATCTTGAGGTATGTTAGAAATATATAACCCCGAATGGTTTAGTTAAAATTGAATTTTAAATACCATATAACCATACAATATTTTATAAAAAAACACATGCCACTTGATATTAATTGGTCCTTTGGATGATGCTTCAAAAAATGGTTGAATCTCACAAGGCAATAAGTGCCACTTTAGTGGGAATAACCCCATTATTTGGATTAATGGGGACTCAGTTTCCCACTACCGTTTTTTTGTGGTATACCTCTACCACTTATTTTCAAATTAATCTAATTAAAAACAATAAATTAATATTTAATTATTTTTTATCCATCTCATTAGCTGTAAAAACTCTCTTTATTTTTATTAAACAAACCATGAATAATTACTCTCACAGTATAAATTTAAAAAATTAAAACCAACCTATATTTTTTCCTTTTATACTCTTAATTTAAATATTTAATAAAACCATTATTTCGTAAATAACATTACAAGTCATTAATGGGGTAAATTATGTATTATAAATTTCATTCTTCCCTCTTCTTATGTAATGTTACCAGAATTAGTTTGAATGTAATTTTTATACAATTTTTTTCATGAAAAAATGATATGATATAAATAATATGTATAATTTACATGGTTAACTACCAATATTAATACATCCTAAGAGGATCAACATAAAGACACGATTTTCTCACATGAATCACTATGATCAATACATGATTAAATTTTTTAAGGGGAATCTCTATCCCTAGATCACCTACCTCATAAAATATTAGCTCTCAACCTTTATGCTAGTTTCCTTATGAAGCATATGGTATGTCACACCATTAAAATAATGGTAAAGTAATGTAATAATTGTATTTTTATTTCAATTAATTCATCCTTTTCATATATTTTGAAAATTATTTTTCTTCCTTATATAATTCCAATATGGCATGATTCTCCATTAATAATGAAATGTAGCATTCATTATTTCCTTTATATAATTTCTTCTTCTAAAATCGTTATCCTATTTATATAGATAATCAATATTCCAATATTTTCTTAACATATTTATCTTATCTTATCTTATCTATTAAAAAATAAAATTTCATTTAATTCACTTATAAAATATTTGTTCATTGACCCATCTATGATCCCAAATATTACTTATGTTTGATAGAAAAATCTATTAGTAAATGAACCCAAACCAAGAAATGTAACTTTTTAGTATTATATTATTTCCATTGATTGAAAATATTGTAACAATGATAGTGAAATCCAAAAAAATACATTATGAAATTTTTTTTATCTTATAATCACATTACAATATTTATAGAGTGATAATTTTCATAATTAAATAGTAATATTTTTAATAGATATATTTCTAGGAGAAAGACTCAGAAACCATGAGTCTACTACATTAATTATGTATTGACACACAAATATGGGTTTACTAAACCACTAATATTAATTCCTTGAAAATATTATTTATCTAATTCAATTTTTATTTTTCAATTTTCCTTATAAAATATCATCCTAAATTAAACATCAAATAATAGTCAATAGAACATGACTCAAAATGTCTATCAACTATGGTTTCACAACATCATGAATATTTTTATATGCATCCGTTGGGTCTCCATGTTTTTCCATTTCAATAAAACAAAAATGTTACCATGTCGTTTTTGTAATAATCTTTTCAACTGAGTTAGAATCATTATTTTTTTAGTTTCATAATTTCCATATTATTAAATATTTATTCCATTTTAAAAACCCATGAGTATTTCAACATACATAATTCTTTTTATATAGATTCTTCAATTAAAAGTTTTTAGTGATTTTTTCAAGAAAAATAGAGTACATGTTTATTGATCCTAAGAAAATATTATGTTTTTCTCTAATTCATGAAAATTTTGAGATTATTTATGAAATGATTTCATATTTCATGATGAAGAAACATTTATTAATATTTAATGAAACCTCATTATTTCTTTATCCTCTTCATATCATTTTCATAGGAATATCAGTCTACTTAATCATTATATTTCCAAACATAAAAATAAAAAACATAATGTCTATTTTAGTTTCAATATAAATCCATCTATAATATTTTCTTTTATTAGTATGTATAAATGAAGGTTTGATGAGATAAACATAATTAGTTTATTTAGTGATTGGAAAATAAATCCACTTAAACCATAAAATATTTATTTTTATCATCTTAAACCACGTTTATCTTATTATTAATGATTTTAATGTTCTATGTTCAATAAAATAGTTTAATAGAAATAAATTTTAAAATGGATATAATTGATCTTAAAATGAAACCTTACCATGTGAATGTCAAGTGACCATGTCACCTTACCGCATGTTATACTTCACCCTACCACATAAATAAATTTAACCATGAGTATAATGAGTGACATTTTTTTAATTCATGATCTAACCATACATTAAAGATTATTTTATCCTTGCATTGATAATTACAGTATTTCATGGTTGAAATTACCTACTTTATGAAGTAGTAAATATAACATTTCAAGGATTGTATAATTTTTCATATAGTAATATACTAATTATGTCTTCTAATATAGTGAACACACATCGATATAACTTACAACATGAATAATGACCCAAACATGTCTGCTTACCGCATCAGCTGAGTATGTCAAGTTATCATGAAACCCACAAACCATGCTTTAGGTGAAAAACAATTCCATGTCTAACATAGTAGGGGAGCATTATAGATATCCAATAACTAGTTTGGAATAATTAAATCATGTGTCGATGCATTTAATGAAGAAGGATTATTCTCTAATGGATAATTCTATAGAATATCTCTTTAAGATAAATATTTAATCGAGAGGAATAGTGGGAAGTACTGAAATTATTTTCTCTTACATAGAGAATAATTGTGGATCCTCTACATGAGAATATTTTATACGTAAAAGATTTTATAATTCTCTTTATTAATGAATTTTCTGAGAAACCTGTTTAATCTATTTTTTATGAATAATTAAAGTAGCATGGATAGGTAAAGCTATTCAGATCGAGTTACATATCATTTTCGCATTCCTTATCCCTGGTTCATTTCATTTTTACTTAAACATTCAACATCTATTTTTTATTTCAAGATTTTATTCATAAGAACATAGTATCTGTTGATAAACTATAGAATACATAAAATTACTTCCAATACCCTATCTTTATTCAGATAAATAACTATGGAAGAGGTTTTTCATGACCTGGTACCATTTTTATACCACGTACAACTACAAAAGTGTCTCTATTCATAGAAAATATTATGTACCTTTTTTTATAAAACCTAGCCTAATTTTTGGATAATTTTATTCATTAATAAACTTCTTTTTAGCCGTTGATTACTGAATTGATGGAATTATTTCTCATCTTGAGACTGAAATTCCTATTTAAAGTCAATTGTTTATTTTTCCAATTTTTATTAAATTGTAAAATCATGTTCAATTTTATATACTTTAACAAAAAATTACATTGATATTCAGTCTTAAAGTTTTTTTATATAAACTATTTTATTATGTAAAATTATTTTAGAAGTTAAAATATTTTAATCAATATTTCAACTGAGCCTTAATCCCACTTTTAAGAAATTCCTTTAATGATTCAAATTATATATTTAATCTATATTGATTAACAAGAAATTTCTTTTAAATTGGGTATTTTTTTTAAAAAAAAAATTAAAATATAAATTTTATTCAGAACTCAATTCACTACGTATTCAATTAATCAATTCATCCAAAATTTGGTATCATTTGATTTCTAATATTCCCCATTAAATATTATTCAATCTTATTTAAAGATATTAAATATTTTAATTTATAAATTGAAATATTTATGGATTATAATAGATGCCATGGAACTATCACTAATTGGACTAATTATTTTAATGAAAATATTTATTATATATAGAATATTAAAATAAAAAACCACATAGAATGTATGGTCTTTCATATCTAGTCTATTAATGAAGATAAATATGAAAAATAACATTATTTTATATCTTTTTTGAGTGATGTTACTAAAGATTAAAATGATTCTAATTATAAAGATATGAATTCTTGGTATCATTCTTTTAGAGAAGATAAATTTAAAATAATATCTATTTCTACTACTACTTTTTAAATTTTAGGAACCCTTACTATTTCTGATAGAGTAAATTTTAATATTAATGAAATGAAATTAAACACTTAAACTAATAAATATGATAATTTTTTGATGAATCCTAAGAAATATAAATTTTAACATATATAATAGGTTAATAATGATAGTTCGTGTGATTCATGCATTAGGAGAGAATATTAATACCAATGATCATGTCATGTGGTTTCTTTTGGTTACCAAAAAGAAGAAGAGGAATATATGTATCTATAAAATAATCTTTGGCCATTTATATACTTACAATAAAGGAAATAATTTTAACGATCATTCTATATAAATAAGAACTACAATGAATCCATGAGGATGTGGATGAATGAAAAATAAATTCTATATCCTTTAAGACAAATAAATCAAAACAAAAAGTCTAGATCAAAGCTATAAGGCCACATGGTGACATCACCTATTAATAGAAATAAGGAAATGGAAAATATAGAAATAAATTTCAATGGGTTATTTAAAAAATAATAGTTTCGTCAAAAAAACAAATTATATTGGTATGTATTATAAAGTAATATAGAGAAAATATTGGAAAAAAGGACGATTCTACAAGGGAAATAATCTGTTATGAATTTAAATGAGAATGACATGCCAAAAAAAGGTTTTCCAAAGTTAAAGTATACAAAATATTACAAGGATAAATACAAAAGATATACAAAGGATATGAAATACACTTGGAGTAACTCATAGGATGGTTAGAGTGAACCAGACTCAAGTAATATAGAAATAAAAATAACATGTTCTTCACAAAAAACACATTAAAGGTATTAATGTTTTTCTAAAATCTCCCACATACATTTAAAATTATTCTGAAATAGAAAATTATTCTGTAATTATGTTTAGTGTTGAAATTTTTTAATATTTTGACACGATCAAATACACATTTAATGAATTAAAATATAATTATTAATGTTTAAATAAGATGAAGTTTATATATTCTCACATTCAAAATAATCCTATGGTATAAAAGAAGAAAAATACTAAATATATTGATGAAAAAAATGAGATGATTTTATCTAATGAACAATTAAATAAATATGTGGTGAGATTTAACAATGTAAGAAAAAAATATTACTCAAATTCATGATAAATAAAAAGCAACATAATATAATACCTGAATAGGATATTGTCCAGGATGTAGAAGAATTTCTAAAAATAAATTTATTCCATCTTTTCATTCTAATTTTTTGTTAATAGTTTTTGTTGTGTTGCATTAAATAAGGCATTTATTTTGGAATTTTTATGGTCATCTTATAATAACTGAGAAAAATATTGTGGATTCCAAATTAACATATTATTAAATTCCCTAAATTGATGAAAATATGTGAACCAAAATATACATTTTTTAAAATATATTATTATGTAATCCTTCATAACTATTTCTAGTGAAAAACTTATATGACCACTCAAGTAAAATTTAAATTTCTAATCTATTATTTATAGATGGATTAAAATCTCATTATAATATAATTTCAAAACTATGTGATCATGGTTTTCATTTTAAATTTAAAAATCATGAATGTATAACTTTTGATCTGAAACATTATTTATCATTTACTTCTTTGAGAGATTAAAAATGATTATACAGTAAATTTAAATTCACTCTTTTCTGAAAAAAAAATTATTTTTAAATTCCTTTAAAAAATAATCATAGATTTGGAAATAGAGACTAGGACACTGTAATATTCACTCTATTAGAAATATTGCAAGAAATTATTTTATTAAGGATTTACTAGAGATCTAATTCTCAATAGAAAAGTTCTATAATTCTTGTTTGAAGGGAAAGCAATGTAAAATATTTATCCAATCAAGGAATGAAGTGTCAACGTCCGAACCTTTATAATTGGTTTATATGGACTTATTTATATGATATATACCTTATAGTTAGTCTATAAAACATTATTCCTATGTTATAATGGATTATTATTCAAGATATAAATGTGTATACATCCTTTTTCATAATATTTACGTTCTATCATGTTTGAATTTATATAATAGTTCTTGAGAAAATTTAAGAAAACATTTAATTAAAACATTAAGAAGGGATCTTGGTCGTGAGTTTTAAAACCATGAATTTGAATCATTATTCTCAGAAAATTTCTATGATGATATCTTTTCTACTATTATAACCCCATGGAATAATGTTGTAGTTGATAAAATAAATTTAACCAATCGAGAAATTTCATGGATCATGCTCAATGAGCATTATTTACTGATTCATTTTTTGTAAGAATAAATAAAAAATATATTTTTATATAATTCATAGAGGTTTAATTATAAATATCTTAAATAATACCCATTATAAATTCTTAAATGATATAAAACCAAAGGATAGTTACTTCAGAATTATTGGTTATAAACTCTTTTTTAATTATTAAAATGATAATTTAGATAAATTTTCTTCTAATAGTGAGGAAGTAATTTTCCTTGGATACTATATACATATGTTGTTTAATAAAATGAATAATATTGTGGAAGAATCTATACATGTCAAATTTTATGAGATAGATCCACATGAGCCTAACACATATTTATAAAATCATGATATTGAACTTTTAGTTCTAGAATTAAATGAAAAACCTCTTGAAAATTATTTTTGTCCTTCTATAAAGCTGACATCCAAATCTGAAAAACTACTTGAACCTTATATTCTAGATGAGAAAGAGTTTTCAAACAATTATATTCATATATCTGTAATCACTCATAGATATGAACCCATATATTATGTTGTTAGTTACCCATAAAAAAGGAAATATGACTATATATTCTCTATGTAATAAAGGTTATAAATAATTATTCTTATAGAAAAATGAACCTGAGAACATTAATCAAAAAATTAATTATGAATTATGGGTAATGTATATTCAATAACAACAAAATTTATTTGAAATAAATAGTGTCTATTAACTAGTTGAATGCCCCAAATTCTCTATATATATTTTCATTAAATGGGTGTTTAGAAACAAGGATGATGAGTTAGGCATAATATTAAGAAACAAAGATTTATTTTTCTCTTAAGGAAATAGTCAAGAATAAAAAAATCATTATGAGGATTCATTTTCATCTGTAACTAGACCCGAAACCATCTATATTCTTCTTTTATGTTGAGAATATTAGGATTTGAAATAGTATCAAATAGATGTCAAGAGAGAATTCGTAAATGGGTGTATTTTTTAGAATCAATTTCTTGAACAACCTCTATATTTAAGAATCCTCTCTTTTCTAATCAGGATTTTAATTAAAAAAATTATTGGGTTCAAAACAATAGCTTAGATAATTATAAGATATGATTGTATCTTTTATACTTTCAAAGAGTTTTAATCTAGTTTTATATAACCATAATATATTTATTTAAATAATTTCAATTAGTGTTTTAAACATACATATTTTTGTTCATGATATAATTTTTGGATATTCCTAAAATTAGACACGTACTAAATTTTCCAAAAATATGAAAATTTAATTTGAAATTATTTTTATGGGTGAACATAAATTCTTTCTAGGAATTTTTTATTAATAAATAAGGAATTCTTAAAAAACATTCACCAATTATATTATAAATAAATTTTTTCGTAGACAATACTAAATTTTTTGATAAATCCAAGTGTACTATATTTAATTTGGATCTTGATGAAGCTAAGAAATCAGTTGATCAAACCACTTATAGAGGTAAGATTGGATGTTTACTACAGTTAACTACTAGAAATCCAAATATAATGTTTAGTGTCTATATGTGCGATCATTTTCTAGAAAACCCAAAAGATTTAAAGTTTCTAGCTATGAAAATAATTTAAAAATTACTCAAAAATGAAACCTACTTAATATATAGTTTCTCTACAGGATAAGAATTTAATTTTTTTAGATATATAGATACTAATTTTGGTGTTTTTAAGTAAGATAGAAAAATAACTTCTTGAACAAGTCATTTTTTTGGGATGTCTCAAGTGTCATGGTATAGTAAGAAATAAAACATTTAGGCATTATGCACTGTTGAAGTAGATTAAATATGCGTTGGATGTTTTTTTGCAAAGATTATGTTGATGAAAGATACATTTCTAGACTATAGATATCAATTCTGACATGAAACTGTAAATTTTAATAATACATGTGTGATAAAAACTTCCAAGAATCTTAATCATATTGTATAACAAACCTTATTGATATAAGTCTTCACTATTTGAGAGATCATTAAAATAAATTTTTTATAACTCTTTAGTTCATAGGTATGGAAAATAATATTGATTTTACATTTAAAATGAATTTAATATTCTGATAATCAAGTATAACATGTATTAATTGGTAATGATAAATTATATATAATTTATTTAATTTATTTAATTTATTTATTGTTACTAATTCATGGGGTAAAATTTTTTAACCTCTATTCTCTATTATTCTCTGGATACAAATGTGATGTATGCTTTACACTATCTGTAGATCGAACCTGATTTTTTCATGTATATAGAATACCTACCATGAATGGTTATTTGGGTGGACACTACACTCTCCATGTGTATTTACTCATTGAGTCACTATGATTACCCTGAAAACATGTACATACATTTATTATGTTCTGATCTTGAAGATCAAGGTTGTGGGTTTCCATACCTACATTAGGGTTACAGATAGAATGCCTAACATTCTTAGGTTACTCACAGATTCATAGTAATGGGTCTTATAATGTCTATTTACTTTGAATTTTTTCATAAAAATCATTTGGCAATATTTCTTTTAAATATATTATTATTATTATATCAAAATGATTTTAATTATAATTATAATTTGAATCTAAATCATTACCTATATTTTCATTTAGATCTCCTCTATATTTTTAGGATCTTTTATGAATATAAATTTATTTGATTATAAACGTATTTCTCTGTCTCTAACCCAAGAACCTATGTTTTACCTCACGATCCTGAACCGTTAGAGATCTCTAACTGAATCATAATTATGAGGATGAAATGATTTTTTAAAATTAAATCTTCCATCCAGTTTCCTCCTTCAACGAATTATAAATTTTATAAATCCATGTTGAGTTCATTAGTTAAATAGGAAAATCATCATATCCTTGTTAATCCTTTTTAGTGGAAATAGATGTTTATTCATAGTGGTTGAATTTGATCTGATCATTAGTTTGGAATGAAATTCGGTAACAAGGATGAGATTAGTGGTTTAAATAAAAATGAATTCCATTGTATCCAAATCATGTGGAAGTGTTATATGTGATCCTTGAGATATTTCTATGAGAGAATAGTGATACAATAAAATAATAGATAAATAGTGTGGTTTATAAATTTTCTTTTCATCATTGGGAAATGATTTTGGACCTTCCACATAGTGGATAATTTTAGGATTATCAAAAATTAATATCCTATTAATCATCCACACTTTGAATTTCAGAATTCATGGGCTGACCTCACTTAGAATGGGTCTTTTGAAGAACCACTTCTATTTTATTGATAAGATAATATAGTCTCCTAGTAAAAAAATTCAACATTAAATATGCCCAAGAAAAATATAATTTAGTATCCTAATGCATCAAGACATTTTTTATTGTTTATGATTATGAGTGGTGTTCAAATAAATCATTGAAAATATGTAATGAGACACATGATTCATCTATGAAATCCATCTTCATGTTTCAGTTCCTCAATCTGTCCGAATATCATTTGTACCTAGTGAGAGTAAAAATTATTAGTTCCTAAGGGGGGGAACATAACTAAAGAAGGTAGATTTTTTCTTATCAAAAATATTTGTAAGAAAATAAATGTCTTCTTTAGTCCATAGAAACAAGAATGGATGGATGACCCAAGGAAGTTGTATAAACATTTTAACCCATCAATGCTACATGTTATATATAAGGATATGGTAGACTTAGTTATTGAACATGACTAGGTTTTGGAGTTTTCATATTATAATGTTTCTCATTTTAAAGAAGAGAAATATGAATTAACTATGGAATAATGAGAATAAGAAGAATAAGAAGTAATTGTAAACCTTAAGAAAGAACAAGATTAGCTTATAACGATGATGTATAGTAGGATCAATCTATTGGATCTGATGAAAATATGAATTCATAATATGTATTTACTTTTATTGGGATAGCCCCTATACATCCTATATCGGATGCCCCATCAATGGAGGATAATTCATATGGATCTATATTATTGGGATTAGAATATTCCAATTATAAAGATGAAGATCATTGAGACAGTTGACCTGGACATAGTGGAGCAACCATTATCTATTTTATAATAACATTAGATGGATATTTTATTTATAAGTTACACATTATCGAGATAATCGAGGTTTCCAATATTGATATTCTGGAGGAAATTTTGAAGTAATAGTGATGAGGAATAGACTATGAGAGATAAATCTATTGAGGAATCTCCGAAGGTAGTTTGTAGGTATCCATCTAGTGACCCATCACCCTCTACTCCTACACACATTATTCTATATTCTTCATAGATCACTATAGATGAATTTTCTATGTTTAAACATAGTTTTTGGATATATTTAATAATGAATTTTTTAATATTTACAACTCCTTTCAACATGTCACACAAAATGATATTTACAAAGCAGTTAGATTAGTAATCAATAATCTTTAGACAAGATTTAATTATATAATAGGGATGATGCAGAATGATATTTCATATTTGAGAGATCATTTTATTATATTTAGGCTCATATTTACGACATAATGATTAAAATAAATGAGAGGTTCATGAATGTTCTATTTTAACCTGCTCATATTTATTCAACCCGTAATGTTTAGTTAGTTATTAATGAAAATAAAATAAAACATATCATATGAGATGGGATGAATGTTTTTTAATGTGTTCAGCAATACAAATGAATCTGTGTATAACAGGTTTCACAAACACGTTTCCTAGACTATATATTATGTTCTTTTAGATTCCAAACAGGTTAATAATGATTGAGAAAAGAACAATAGGATGATTGATCACTATTTGAGTACGATCCACAAAATGTATGATCCAAAAGGTGTGTTTACAAATCTTACATTGGATTTGATGATCCCCATATGAATCATGTTTTAAAGTTTCATATTTAGAATCCTAAAACAACGAATCCTGTTTGGGAAGAATTAATGGGAAATCAAGATGATTTTTCTTCATGAATTGGAGAATGGTTCATATGGAATCATTGGTTTCACATGTTTAATGTAACCTTGTCTTTATACCTTTCATATATCTATTTTAGACCCCAAATATATTAATTTATCTCAAACTACTACCCCATCTATCATAAATCTTTTGGCACAAATCCTTCCTAATCAATTCATTAGCATAGACCAGTTTTCTTGTGTGTAGTAATTGGGGACCTTTCCATTTCATCTTCTTGTGAGACTCCATCTTCTCTTTCCACTACATTTAAAGGAATGGATCATATCCTTACTATAAAAATAATATATGACTCTCATTTAGATTTAGATTAGGTTATATGATGGGGATTTATTTTAATATGTTTCTTCCCTCTTTGTAATTTCTTTTTATAGATTAATTTCATGCTTTGTTTTATTCTCATTTTTTACGGGACATGGAGTCAACACGGGATTCTGGAGCCTCAGGCATCTCGATGTTGATATATTTAAAATATTAAATTTGTTATATCTTGTGCATGCTATTTTTATTATTATTAGTCTATACTGAAAAAATGTATCATATATGAAAAACGAGACATCAATTATATTCATAATGTCAAATTCAAACTAAGAGTGAAATAACATTTATGGACTGCTTGTGTTACATTTAAAGACTAATTTCTAACGAATATTAGATAAAATAAATTAATTATGTAAAATATTTTATATATTGTCTAAATTAAAACAAAAACCTAGAAAAGAAACTATGAATATAAATTTTATTAATATATCAATGTTTATTTTCATAAACCAATGTATTGAGAGGAGATTCATCATCGGAATAATATAAAGGTATGATTTTGGAGTTTGATAGATATTCAAATAAACATAATGAATTTTTCCATTGTATATAATTTTAGAACATCTTTACTAATAGAGTTTTTCTATTTTGCTTACAATAATGATTTAGAACCGTTATTCATCCGCGGATGATTAGTTTTCATGTTGGGACGTTTGTTTTGTTGAATTAATTTACATTCTCATTTTCTTCTTAGGGAACATGAATTAATTATTTAAAAAATAAATTCATATATTTTGTGTTCATTAAGGATAAATTTATATAATTTTTTGAATCATGATTATCCACCCCACTCATGGTTTTATACTTAAATAAATGTAGTCCAATAATAACAATGGTCTATAATCATTACTCACATTTTATTTTTTCATATTTTCTCCCTTTATTATTCAAACGTTTATAATTTACATTTCCTTGAGATTGAGGGTTGACTATACCCAGGAAGAGATCACTGTGAAACCAATATTTAGCATAACATATCATTACCATGGATCTAGATTTAGGTTTTAAGGTGTGATTGTGGTTTAAAGAAGATGATATAAGATCACGTGTTGGATCGAAGGAGTTCGGTTCATAATTTTACGTGTTTGGTGACACAACAAAATGAGATCCATTTTTTGATAAATATGTGGTTAGAATCTAGATATTAGAAAAATAACTAGCTCAGTCTACGACATAAATGAGTTTTTATGGTATGTCTTATGGCTAATGAGAAATAGGGGGCAGGTTGAATGGATACTCATGAAGACTAGTGGATTCTAGAAAATCCTTACATACACGACATGTAGTTCAGAAAAACACACACTATGTGACCCCATTCTGTGAAATCAATGGCACATTCATAAAATGGAGTATCACAAGTTTTGTGAAATCTTTACACATTATGTGGCCTAAATCAGGAAACCAATCATGTACCCTTAAGTACATGGTCAAGGACATGACCAAGGTATAAGAGTAAGGCTAGGGTATACTAGCATGACCAATGTACAAGGGGAAAACAAGAGTATATAGTGAAACAATGGAATATTTGGGAATTCACTCTGGAATTCCCAAGAATATTTGGAAATTCCATGTATTACATATACACACTATGTCCCACTATTGTGTTAGGTTGAGGCCCTTGTTCGCCTTAGTACAACTATGTATCAGTTAGGTGTGTTCCAATGGTCCATCCCTATGAAGGTATAGCGATGCTTCCCATCCTATGAGTAACATCAGTGATTACCTATTTGGGTTGGATTGGGATAGATTTAGTTATACCTATGTATAATCCATGATGTACTCCTCAATAATTATTCCCTTGGTCATGTCAGTTATACTATTTCCAAAATTTTGGGCATGTGATCCCCATATATATGGGTTATTGTGGAAAAGGTTAGGTATCCTACAGATGCCTTTTGTTTGGTCCCTTAACTATTTATCAAAATATAATGATATCTAGAATGTACTTCTTCTTGGAGAGGTTCAATGAGAATATCCTCTCATATGAGTTCCATCAATGTTAAAAACAATCAAGGGTGGTGTTTTCTAGGTCGGGTTGTATCTTAAATCCTCTATTTGAATCCTAGTATGGAAATCACGGTGTTACATTACCTTGATACTTGGTTCCAATCTATGAGAATATATAGTTTATTACCAATTTTTTTATTTATTTTAATTTCTTAATTCTATATTTTTCAGGAGTCAGGGTTGTCTTATTATGTATGATTATACTCACCCCTACATGGGATCTACCAATATGGGTTACGTATTATATAGAAGACATGTCATTTGAAGAAATCTATGGAGAACATGAATCTTGTGGAACATAGTTATTCTAGATAGACCGAATATGGTTCCTGAAGATCCATCTTGAAAACAATCCCCTTTTTGTTAGAATAATAGACTATTTACTATTTTGGTGAGCTTCTATTTTGCACCTTTTTCTTTCAATATGATTTTTTCCAATCTAGTGTGGGATTAATTTTACTAATAAATATTTGGTATATTTTTTTTATCCTTTATATAATATATTAGAGTATAGGAAAATTTGTGTTTATATACAGGTAATATTGGATAAGGCCTCCCATGTGTGTTATATACCTAATTGGATCTAGTCACTATCTATAGACCTGTTAGAGTTGAGCTTGGTGTGTCACACTCAACGTGCCACCATTCAGTTGGGCCCTAGTATGTTAGGTTGTGACATCATATCCATGGATTAAAAACATAAATGGATGATATTTTTTATTGTCATTATTAAGACACATAGTTTTTAAATTATGTAAAAACAATCTTATTTTACCTCAAGGTTCCAGGAATGTTAATACTGTGTGATGAATAACCCAAATTGAAAAAATATGTAACCCTAATATTTTCTTTTTTAGCTTATTTAAGCACTTAACCTCTTATAGACGGGTTTTGGACCGATATCCGAATATTACAATCTATTTTGATCATTAATTTCATTGATTATTGGGCTAAATATTTCTTATTTAAATATGTACATTTCTAATTTTTTGTAGGATTAATATTGAAAATGAATTTGGTGATAATTATATGATTTTAAAGAAAATAGAAAAATATTTTTCTTTAATAAATACTATAAAGTGTTGTTATTTTGAAAGAAATTTATATCTAAATATATAAAGGAAACACAGTGTGAAACCTATTGAATTTCATGGTATGTTTTGTTCTATATTTTTTTAATAAAATATATCCTGATGAATTTGGGTTGTTAGGGTGTTAACATTGGTTCTAGATCATGTTTAATAAATTTTCATGAGGCCTTTGGTGGAAATTATTTTATGTACAGGTGTCCATGGCCTGGAACATTAGTTATGTGGAGCTATTCCTTGAGTGAGGAAGGTTCACATTACTGGGCATAGAAGGTCGCATCATGGAATGACTCTAATGGGAAGGCTCATCATGTGTATAGCATAATGGCTCTAATACATGTAATATTACATTATTTTTAACATATTATTCCATAAAACACTTCCTTTTAATATATAGTTCAAGTTCCATTATAAGATTTGATTCCAAAAAAATAGACCTGTAAATAAATTATTTAAAATTAATTTCAATCTTTATAAATATTCCCTAAGTTCATTTGATCTTATATGACTACAATAGATAAATTGGATACATATATAGAAAAATGGTGAGATATAAATCAAAATAATGGAACAAACAATAAATGGAAATATAACTTAATAGTTAAGTGGAATAACATGATAACATAAATAAGAATATTCACATTGAACCATGTCATAGAGGATTATATATGATAGGTTCATGTCAAAATAAGAATGTTTTAACAACATAAAACTTGAAATCCTGAGCATTAATCAACGCTCATTTCTGTGAAAATATAAAAAATTATTTTAGGAATATTTTTTGTTCACCCCTTATGGCATCTCATGAGATGAAAAAATAAATTCCCAATAAATTGGTGGGATATTTAATAATATGCTCACCTATCAAATCAAAATATGTCAATTCATATGTTTTCTATAAAAATAATTCTTAAATAATTCAAATGAATTAGAAATCCATTTAAGTAAAGTTATATTACATAATATGATCTCAAAACAGAAGCAAAGAATACATAATAATGAATCCTAGGATTAGAAGGAGTTAAATTTTTTTAGATGTTCAAATTGGAATAAAGAGAAACATGTCTTAAATATTATTTTTAAAGGAAGAAAATTCATAACAAATAAGTGAGAAATTGGTATATATATATATGAACCCCTTAAATGATAATTTATGTGATTTTTAATGAACCACTATATAAGTATAGATCATTTTATTTTCCCAAAAACCAATAATAAAATTAAATGGATTTCCAGAAAAAAATTATTACTTTTGGAAATCATGGAAGAAAACTAAATTAAAAATATTAACACATGAAAATGAATAATATATTGGAAATATCCCCTTAAATATGTTTGTTTTAAATAGTGGATTATAGTGGAAATTGAAACCATTTATTACCCCGGTAAATAAATTTAAAATAAAATATTATATATGAAACACTGATATATACTGAATACTGAGGAATTATTTAATAATTAAACAAATCCAATAAGATAGAATGAAAAACCCAAAGTAAAATTGAGTGGCTTATATGTTTCCTTAACTCAGATCCCTACTCACTTGGTTTGATTCTAACCTTCTAAATAGAGTTTGATTCATAAGGTCCATTACCTTAGGTGCTATCTAATTTGGGGTGTGTTTCTAACCCCATTAATAAAAACATTATGTTTATTACGTACTTTCCTTAGAACATTTTTCAGTTAAATGATATTTTTATAGTCTATTTATTATCATAATTACTTCAATTTTTTTATTTATCATCTATCATATGGGGTTGTTTGGTATATTTCGCTAAAACTACTCTTTCATGTTGAACATGCTCAAAAGTGTTATTAAATTTTTCCATATTCTCTTGAATTGTGTATTTATTTATTTTTTATCATTCTATTAGAAAAAATGTTATACATCTCAGTGGATTGGTTGAAATAAATAAAAATTATGAATTATAATGTGGTATGATCATTTTTTATGGTTTGAAATTACAAGGATCATTTATTATAAATATAAATTACAAGGAACAATTTATCTTTCCAAAATCATAATAATTCCAAAAATATTTTATTTGTTAATTAAAACTTTTTAATGGCCATCCTTGTAATGAAAAGGTATAAAATGATTTATGTCATGCATGTAGGTAGTTATCATATGATAATACAAGCAATATTTTCTTTATAGAACATATGGGCGAAATATAAAAAATATTTATCAAATTACCATGACAAAATTTCATTAACTTAATGATACTTACATAAAAATATTAAGATGGTCCGAATATGAAAAGAGGAGGGAGAGGAATAAAATTTTAAATGATATTAATTGAGAAAATGGTAAAGGGTTCTTAACTTAATTCATGGAATGACTTCTTTTATAATTGTATCATGCCTTTGAAGGGTCATCTTTTTATAGTAAAAAACACTCATGGACGTTGAGATGATTTTTGGGGAGGTATTTTGGTATATATTTATTAATATAATGGGTTATGGTGGGAGGATAACAGAGGTTCTAGATGGTTTCTTTTACCTATGGGAGGATTGGAATTTATTAAATACTTACTACATAATATATAAACATATCTATTTTAAGGGAAAGTGGATCCAAAAATTGATAAATAATAAATAGATTATGAGGGGGTCATGAAAATACTCATCCAATCATTCAATAATACATTATTATACTATTTTAGGATTTTTTTCATTGATTTTATATTTGTTTCTTATTTAACCTTTACCAGTGGACTATTTTTTCCATTTAAAATTAATTTTAATGATTATAAATAAAGTCCACCATATTAAAAATCTGGAAATTCTAATTAAAATTTTGATTTTTATTTAATTTTATTCAATTTATAATAGTTATAAATATTAATTTTAATAAAAAATAACATAGTGTGCAAAAAAATATTAAAAAATCATTTAAAATAAAATTATTTTTTTGCATTTCGTACCCTGTAAAAACCAATACATGAATTTTAATTTTCTTTTATGTTTTACAAAATTTCATGAAATTAATTATTCAATTATCATCAATTTAGTTTCTTGAAAAACATATTGATAATATATATATAATTATAATTCATCAAAATAATATTCCATTTAAACACTAAATAGTTATATTAATGATTTTTAAAATTGATTAATTACATTATATGAATTAATAATATCATTGGTATTAAATAAAAACTCATTAATTATTCAAAAAAAATTAACTAAATTGTAAATAAAATAATGAGAACATATATAAATAAATATTAATAATTACTTATCTTCCTAAAATTTAACTTCGTGAAATTTTAAATTCTACATTCTTTTAAGAATAAAAATGTTCGAGAATACATGATACATGCAACACAAAACATCAATGAACCATGGAAAAATATATAACCATTGAAGTTTTTCTATTGAATTTATGGGTAATAATATATGTTACCATATTAATAAATATATGTAGAAATAAAAAAATTCCATTATCCATGCTAAAACATTAATGAATTAAATTATTATAGATAAATAACTTATAAGGACGATTTATAATTTATATTGTAACCATTATAAAAATAGGATTATTATGTGAATATAAATATATAATAGATAAAATATAATACTGGTATTAAAAAAATATTAAAACCAATTTGATAGTAATTAAAAGGTAATAATAATATTAATAGCTAATAATTTGTCAAAAAAGTTATTCCCATAAGAAAATGGTTTTCATTATATTTTTATGTTTCTATTCAAATGTTAAATTAAAAACTTATATAATTTTAATTTTAAACAACAAACTACAATTTTAGATTCCAAATTTCAATATTATCTTAAGATTAATCTTTGGGATTTTTCTAAAATATTTGATTTTTAGGTGAATAGTGAAAAATATATATTTTACAAAAACTATAGATCTTATAAATTTTTCATTATATATGAATAAAATAAAATTTTATAAAAAATTATAATTGATAAAATATTTATTTAAATATTAATACCCTAAATTTCTAAATACCATTCAAAAATTTTAAAACAGATTTTTATGATTTTCAAAAACAATGAAATATTTTCAAAAAAAGTAATTATTTTATTTATTTGTTTTATTTAAATTTTATTTGGGCGAAATTCAGTTTTATTTATGAGATAAAATAAATGTGTATGCCTTTTGGAGTGTGAATGAATCCCTAGCAAGAGGAAAAGTTTACGCATATCATGGACGCTAATGGGGAATTCATCTGGTGGCGACATGGTGATGTCGACATAGGTTGTGATAGCGACAATGGGGGTAGGGCCCTACGGGGGCTGCTGTAGGGATTTGATTCTTATATATTTATAGTTATATATATTCTATATTTATCCATGAATTAATAATTATTTTGGATAGATGACCGAATTTATTTTGTGGGGAATTAATTCCTTTGGTTTGAGTATTATGGACTCATGGTTAAATTTAGGATGAGAAATGGGAATGAGAGGACCTAATTCTTAAGCAATAACAAAAGATATTCAAAATCATAGCAAATTTATAAATTTACAAGGTTGTAGATTCAAATGGTGAGGAGAATTTAATACCCTCCTTTTCATGTATATGATTCTCTTAATCACACTATCTTATGATTTCTTGATGGTTACCCTTGACCTGTGATTGTGATTTCATGTTTTATATTTTTGGTACATTCCATGATTTTTAAGATTTTTTCAACTTAAATCATGATTTAATGTTCATTTTTATGATTCTAATACCCTTTATGTAACATTGATATTACTCTTGACTATCATGTATTACATGCATCTTGTTATTTTTTGATTATTCCCTTACTAGGTTGTATATCTCAAACCCTTGATATATATCACTAAATATAGTAAAAAATGAAGTAGTGTTCGATATTGTGGTTGTTACATCATCCATACATCATCCATGGCTCCAAAAATCTTGTATTTAGCATATATTATAAATTAATGTGTTTCACTATTCTCTAACAATACATCTATATTATTAAAACACAAAACATTACCATAAATATTTTTAGATTCATTGATTTTAGAAACCCATATCTTAATACCTATATTGGACCAACCGTGTTCTAAACTATCCCTAGGGGATATCCTGTGTTTGAATGTAAATGTTATAATTATTATATTCACAAATGAATGACCATGTTACTAAGAAAACGTTGTTAAGAAAACACGAAATTAAATCTCTTTGGTCAGAAATATTTTTTCTTTGAAAACCATGTTTTATATCGGTTTTAATATAAATTTCAATTAATATCCTATTATATTAAAATTAAAATTTTACCCATGTTTTAGATTTTTAATAAAATATTTTTTATAATAGAATCTTCATATTGTTTTCCGATCGAGTAACTTTTCTAAACATTTTATGGAAGAAAGGAATGATTATCTGAATGAGACCCCAAGATTTACCTATCAGTTTTGGAAATCATTATAGATATTCCTAGGAAGATGGTTGATAATGAGCAAAGAATTTTTTCCTTAAAACCATGGGAATCAAAATGTATAATCCATACATTATAATAAATGATCAAATAATGGGTTATAAATTTTGTTTACCCATGAACAAATCACTAATCCCGACATTAGTAATGCTAGATAAATCATATATTGTGTCTTTTGATGAATCTAGAGTTATACTCTGAGTAGTTCTGATGAAGGATGGTAAATTGTTTGGTTATGGCTCATGAAATTTGATACCAAATTAGAGGAATTTCCCTAATCATGAGGGTTACCTATAGTGGAACATTCTCTAAGCATTGAGATACATAATCTTATGGGAGATGTCGAGATGCATATGTTATAACTTTCTCATCTTAGATGACTATAAAAACAATATATTATATGAATTTTCTCTATAAACCAAAAATTCATCCCCACTGGTGGGTAATTTGAGTTCATTTTTGGCGAAGGGGCACAAATTTTCTTGGATGATCTCCCTAGGTAGATAGAAGAGACATGTGTGTGAGGTGCGAATAAAAATCATCCTAAAGGCACTATTTTTAATAACATGCTTGGGAAATTACACACTGCGTAATATAGTAACACATAGTGTATTTATTTCTTTATGGATATGATAAAAAATACAACGCATCAGTTGAATATTTTACTCACTTGAACATTACACAATGTGTAATTGGTTCATGATGTTAGGAAAATGGAATGTCCTTCTATATAAATACATAAAATGATCTATTTTGAACCATGTTGGGAAGATATTATTATAATTGATGTCCATGAGAGCCGACTTATACTCCCAAGAACCAATAAAGTACCAAACATGGGCTCACGACATGTACTCCAAAATATGAATCATTCACTCAGACTGGCCACCAGTCTATGGATGGTAGGTTGTTTTAATAATAACATGTCATCTCAGTGACTTTAGAAGCCCCTTCCATAACCGTGAAATAAAATGGTCATCTTAATCAGAAATGATACTTTTGGGAACTTCATTCATTATAAATATCACATATATGAATATGTTCTCTAAATAATTAATAGTTATGGTATCCCTGATAAGAAATACTTGATCTACCTTTGTTAGTCTATCCCTGACCACCCACATTGCATCATTTTTCTAAGGTTCCCTTGGTAATCCTGTCACAAATCCATTTGTGATTTCATCCCACATCCATTTCAAAATTGAATAGGGCTGTAGTAAATCATTTTTTTTCTAATTCTCACCCTTCAACTATTGATAGGTAGAGAATCACACCCAAAACACATTATCACCATCTTCATCCCAATACACTAATATTATCAATGAAAATCATGGTGCAATTTTTCAAACTATTATTTCACACCCATATAAAATCATGATATTCTCGTATTTTCTCCCTACACATACCCATTGGAAACCAGGTATGACAATGAACTTGAATAACCTCATTAGTTTCAAGGAATAAAGCCAATGGTGGCTCCCCACCATTAATGTTATCCTTTAGGGTTAACCCAAAATATTAGACCATTGCCTCCCCTTTATCTGATCTAGAAGTGTGGGAAACATTGATGTTGAATTCAGAGTCACTCACCCCAGACACTCATAAATGACCAGATATATTTCCTTAAATAAAACTGTCATCCACCACACATAACTTTATTCTTTCATGACCTCTGACTGCATCATCCTTATCAAGGTTCATGATATGATTTTTCCCTTTCCAATAGTATATTCCACCCCAATGTCTAAATATAGAGGACAATAAACTCACCACTTATGTTGATGGTTCAGATCCTACTATTAAAATATATAATACAAGATCTTATGTTTCGTGTACAACAAAAATTCTTATCCCATTATATAATGTCATCAGTATCATAGGGCACGTATAATCATAGCTAACTCATTATCATTATTAGGATTATTCGGCTCATGTGGTCATAATTATTGAGTGTCGTAACCAATAACATGATTCCACCTATATCTAAATATCTCTAAGTCCAATTCATAATTCATTGAAAACATGGTATATTCCTTACCCGTCTTAGGTTTGGTCAGTAATAGTTTGGAGGTTAACCAATAGTTGAATTCATGGAAAGATTCCTTTCATGAATCTGATTGAAAAAACATCACCCCTTTCTAGGTCAAATAGGATATATGTTCTATGAAATAAAATACATCCCGGATGAAATGTCGGTAATATTCTGCCAAACCCAAAATTCATTAAACCGGGAAAATATTCTTCAGTCACTCCAAAGAAACCAAATGTGACACATGTTATGGGTCTACTGACACTCTATCCGTTGAGATAATGTTTCCTAAAAAGTGAACTCTCACATTACAAATATGAAATATAGATATCTTGGAATATTTTTATTCTCTCTCAGTATACTCAAAATGATGTCAAGATGTTGGTCATGTTCGTCTCTAGACTATTAATACAACAAAAATAACTATACATAAACCACCAAAAACAAATCCATATACATATATATATATATATATATAAATATATATATGATCTAATTGATCAATTACATTACTATCAATGGTGCATTATCTATCGAAAATAGAATCACCACATAACCATAAAATCCATACCTAATCCTAAAATTAGTATGGGGTATGTCAAATGGTGTCACCCTCAAAATATTGAAACCTATTATCATTTCTGTCTTCAAAAAAATATGGGAACCTCCTAGATAATAAAATATATCATTAATTTATGGGATGGGATATTATTTTATAACTTCCATCTGGTTCTGGATCTGGAAATCCATACATAATCACAAGTTTCTATCTATATTCAAGTAAAATAACATATGAAATTCCCATAATGATGTACTATGCCACATGAATTCTTTATCTTCAAGATCAACCAACTATGATTTCATCTCTCTAAACATAATTGGTTCCATCCTATATGGTGGGATAGAAACAAGTTCAACTCCATTCACCAACTTGATAGTGAAGTGGATCTCCTTATCTGGTGGAAAGCTAGAGAAATCTTCCAAAGAAACGTCCTAAAAGTGGTTCATTTATGATACAAAGGTACTCTATTGAGACTTGACATCATCCAAGATAAGTTTATATACCTATACCATGATGCAATCGAACCTATACTGAATTGGTCCTTATTACCAAACAAAATATTTCATTCACCACGGTGTACAAACATGCACCTTCTTATGATATAGAGGTCACTACCCTCTGATAATAGTTATTATGAGATTTCTTTTCAATGATTTCAGATACATCAATTCTTACACCCCAATGTAATAACTAGAATGTAACACCATGTATTTTCACTAATCTAACCACCAGGCATCACGTATAACCATGAAACTTTCCCATTGGAACCAAGGATCCCAAAAAATCTCTCATAAGCTTCATGTAACCATGAAACTCATCTTCATGCTCCCAGAAACCCATCCTCTCATCCTCAGGTATCCAAAAACCATAAATATCTCCCTCAAGAATCATGTATCTTTATATCTCACCCTTAATAACCATGAAACTTGTTTCTTTCCCCCATGTATCATGCATAAAATCATCATCACATCTGGTATCAAGAAAATGTTCATCTCTCCCTCTGGTATCAAAAACGATTCAATGAATGAAAAATCATGACACATTCCTAACATGATCACACATCACATTAAAGATAATTTATTTTAATTATATATTATCTATCCAAAAAATTTATATTTCATTATTCCTTTATATTAAACACCCATTTATTCCACTGTGCCAATGTCCTAACATTTGTGAATATTATTATTTACATTTCACAAAAACCCAATTCCCATTTCATGTATCATTATTTTATTTTAAAAGTGTGGTATAATTAATTAAAATATGGAAATTTAAATTTAAATATAATTCAAATATTAATTCACCCCATAAAAAATTCCCAATTCAACATCAAAATCTAGGTTTGTATAATCCATGTTCTAACTAAGGGACAATAGTATGCACACCTATCAAGTGGCCACAAGTCCCAATATCATTGCGAATTGACTAGATGTTATCCATGTAAAATCTATGTATGTAAAAATTTAATTCTATTTAAAATAGTTCATGTACATTTTGTGGAGGTGTGATCACACATGTTACATGCTCTATAAACCATGGGAAGACATAGGATGGTATTTTAGATCACAAAACTGAAGAGAAGATAATAAGATACCAATGGTCAAGTATATAATTCAAATTAAAAATCAAAAGTCCACTATGGAATTTGATATATCCACCATATCAATAATGAATGGAGAATATCCAAGAATAAAATAAGAGGAAATAACCAATTCTCAGAAAAACTCACCAATTCAATTCATCGAGATTAAAGAAATGATCAAGGAACAATGTAAAGGCGTTAGAGATTCCAAAGAAACATTTTTTAACCATTAAAAATCACAAAACATTTATTTGGGTTTAAGTAGGGTTAATTATATGTTAAATGAGGGTTTTAGATAAGAGAATTATGACTCTACCCATTACTTTTTCGGGCCCCAACGATGCCACCAACTAGTCGATGGTTCCACACATAACACCTATACTCTTCAAAAAATCACCCATTATATGGTGGTTCTCACCAATTCTCTTGTGGTTCTCACCAGTTTTTTGATGAGATACCAGTAGTGCCCCAATCTTGAAAGGACTTTACTGGCTAGCCAGTGGGTCACATCGACTAGTAGGTGGGACCCATGTAGCCTTACCAGACCACTATCTAGACCATTGGCTAGCTAGTGGAAATACAAAATCTTCATTTCTACATTCCATATCTATCCTTCTACTATATTTGCTATACTAATCCATCAATATCCAAGAAAAATATTTTTTTACTAGGAATGAAGGAATGTTTATAGATTTAAATTGTTTCAAAAAACATATAGAGATAGAGATACATACCTAGATAACGGTTTGATCATGCTATATATATCTCTATATTTTTATGACTTCTTATTATAATTGTACTGAAAAAACACAAGATTAATTTTTGTTTTAAAGCCCACTTATTGTATGCTTTTCAAATCATGGTTTTAGAATGTAGTACTCAATATGATTGTTTAAATTCTTAAAGAAAAATCATTTGAAGAATGAATTTTTTAGAGACAATTTAGAATATATAATTTTTTGTGAGTTCATGATTGAATTATGAGGGGCCTTATTTTATTCATACAAGGTTGTATATGCGAATTTGGGAATGTGGGTTTACGATTATGTGAAAAATTTCCAGAGAAAATGAGTTACTACTCAAGAGTGTTTGGACTATCATCATGGATGTATGTATGTGTGTGTCTGTGTTTGTGAATGTGGAATGGGTATTACAAGATACAATAATGGATATGGTTCTCATAAAAAAAGACTATTTTATGGATCTATATTTTAATTGAATGATTTATAAATTATTGTTTTGATATAAACTATTTTTATATGACTCTTTCATGCTTTTATATTAAATTCTCTTGACAAAATCTTTCATACTAATACTTGTTTGATATAAATCGTGGTAACTTATTCTGGACTTAGGGGCATGAGTAGTAAGATATTGGAGGATTTCTTACTAAATATATATATATTCATCCCTCTATATACACTTCAATGTGTAAGAAAACACTATATTCCATGAAACAATTAAATAAAATATTTCGTTTTTCTATACCAGATCATCATGAGGTTGATTTATTGGTGATGTTGGGTTGATATTTGAGATGTTTATGTTGGATATTCGGAGTGATATCACATCAACATCATAGCATCAGTATGCCTTTCTTTTTTATTAGAGAGATTGTGCATCCCTTACTTCTATAACTATAAATTATTTATCTACATTTGATATTGTGTTGTTTGGTTTAATCTCATAAATCATATTGTATCATCGTTTTGTTTTCATTTTTATCAGATGAAAGGTGGTGATTTAAGGTAAAAATTTCCCCCATATTTTATTAAATCCCATAGAATTTATTTCAAGCCATTAGTGACTTGGGGACATCACCAATGGTTAGTATCACCTCTTCTTCTTTGCAATCCAACATGATAGTTGTAGTATGTTACATATTTAGTGAGAATACCCCAATATAATTAGGTTATAGAAATAAAAATTCCATATTCAACCGAATATAAAATAATTAATGATTGTGGAATTTTACATAACTACTATAAAGAATAATTTCAAGTGGCTACCAATACTCAAAAGAGAGTATTACTCAGTATATGGTTTAGAAAGTTAGCATATGAAATGTTTCATGGATTTAAACTATCATTAAATCATCTTAGGGTAATTGAAAAAAAGAGTTTCATATGATATAATGAAGGAATTATATGAAAATGATAGGACGAAATGGATGAAAGAATTATCCAAGGATACTCAACAAAAAATAAGGCATATGAATGTATACATAAAAAAATCAACATATTTTTTGAGAGTGATGTTGTAATATTAGTTGATAATATACCCAAATAATGTTCTATAATTTTTTATGACTGAAGTGGTGTTTGATGAAATAGAATAATTGAATAATATTTTAGAGAATAGTTAAATGTCGTGGATTAAGATGATACTAAAATCGAATTAGTTGAAGAAGAAAATATGAAATGTCTAAACCTATGACTCAATATGGATGAAAACTTATTTATTTTGATTCATATAATAATATTGGAGAATTATATTCTCTAACATAGACTCCTAGGATAAAAATAATTTGGCACACTACCCAATTATCTTCGATCAAACACACTTCATTTGGAGTAGTGGGAAAGAAGAATCATTGGGTAAAATTCATGAATGATAAATTGGATCAGAGTTATAGAAAAATATGTGGGATCATGTGGATATAACAAAAATCATAATTTAATTAGAAAAATGAGGGATTTCAAAAGTAATATGGATAAAAATGTAAAAGTAATTCTGAATGTAATAAGGATAGATTTCAAGGATCTTGCTCATCTGGATGGTGTTGATATTAAAGAGCCTTTTACACTAGAAAAATGAAATTATTCTAACAGACAGTTCTTAGGAATGTGTGTCCAATTAATGTTAAAATTATTTAAAATGGATGTAAATATTATATTTTTAATGGATTTCGAAATATAGATATTTATATAAAGAAACTGGATGGATTAGTTATAAAAAATTGCCATTCAAAAGTGTTCAGGTTCAAAATTGACTTATTTTTCATAAAGAAAGAATCATGTGTTTGATACGCAAGGTTTGATGATTTTATAAAGAATCAAGGGTTTAAAATAAGAGGGTTTAATCGCAAAATATATTTGAAAATTTCATAAGATGATTAGCTTATGATAATGGGGTATTTTAATGACAACTTCTTTAGATAAAACATGAAGAATTATTTTTTAATATTTCCTCAATTTATATGTTCATATTTTTAAATTAAATTTATTTCTTATTTAAAAAACTTTATGGGGCTGAAAGTACATGTAATGTAATGTGGAATATTCATCTCATATTTTATGTATGTAAAATAAATGTCACAGAAATATAGAATGGAAGTTTGAAAATTTTTTCAACTTCAGAAGAGGTTGTAATGAAACAAATCAATCAAGATATTATTGATTGAGTACACTCAACATTGTAAAAAATAATCATTGGTATTTTATTCAATCTTACTATAATAGGGCCAAATACTTGTATCGTATGTTTTTTGTATCGCATTTTTGGAGTTTTCTGTAAAAGGAGAATGTGTAATTAGTGATTATAATTTTAGGGTTTGTTCAAAGACCATATAATTATGGTTTTATGATTAAATATAGAGAAAAAAAATTTAATTGTTTATTTATTCAAATTTATATTATACTGGTCATATTATGGATTGAAAATCCATGAATGGAGGAAAATTTTATATTGGAATAGATTTTATTCACAATATGAATAAAAATAGCACTTTGAGTCTTTTAATACAATGGATAAATAATATGTATTTTTTACCAATGTCCATACCCAAATTATATTTATATATAATTAGTTTTAAGAAGTTGTTAAATTAGTCTAAAGATCAATGATGACACCTTGCAAGAAAAAAAGAACTATTGAATTAACAATATTCTAATACAATTCCCTTGAAGGTTACACATTGAGATCCATAATCATTTTATAATGGATAATGTAGTAATTTTTTTTTTTGAAATTTTATTATTTTGAAACTCAAAATCATATTGACAATTTTTCAATGATCCACTTTCATCTCATGTCTTCCATAGGAATAGTTTGATCCATGGAGTTCAAAAAATATCCTAAAACAAAGGATGGTTGTGTATGCCTTTCTCCACCATTGAATTTAATTTTATATTTGGTTATTATTTTTGTTTATATTAAAATGACTTTTATTTTATAGAAGAGGTAATGGGGAGACACTATCCTTGTGGACTTGGAAGAAGTAAATGTTTTGATCAGATTACATCAATAAAATTGATGAATTTTGATTATTTCTCATGTTTCATATATATAGATTTTAATCACATTGACATACATATTAGTTAAGATATATTTAATATGTTTTTAAACTCTAGAATAATTAATGAATTTAAAATCATGGTTTGAATTGAATGGATTAATCCCTTGGAATTTTTTCTCTCAAATGGGTAGAAATGTGTGTTGTGGTAAAGGATAATAAATGAAATGTATAACTACAAGGGGATCCTACATATCAATGTTAGGGGAAGTATCTAATATATAGTGTTTATTTATAATATCTTATGGTTTATATTTAACTACTTTTGATGTTTTAAAATATGGTTTATGAAAAAAAATCCAATGTTGGTATTATTACCACTGGAGGTTCGTATGGTTAGATTTGTTGTCATGGATATTTTTTTCAATTAGATATAGTTTTTAAGTATTATTAAAGACATATAAGATTATAGATATGATTCAAATAGTAGAAAAAATGGTTTATTCATGATGTGAAATGGTATTATATCAATTGTAGGTTTCCATAAGCTTCCTTGGGAAACATCAAAAGGTTTTTACATATAAAGACAAAATTCATCACAATGAAAATAAATTTGTGTAAGATATTTTTGAAATGCATATAAAATTTTTCATTTTAAAATTTTTAGTATTTCTATCTCTCCATGATGAAATAATTTAATCCTCAATGGGTGGCCATGTATATTTTGAAACCTAAGTTGATTAGATTAAGGATACATGAATTTAATGATGTATCATGAAAGACTTAATGGATTATATTTTGGGATTCAAAAAATGATGTGGATATAAAGTGACATAAAAGGACTCATAATTTTGGAATATGAGAATATTTTAATATTTATTGTATTGAATATCTTAAATCCCGATAATATTTTCCACATCGTTATAGTATTTCGGTAGATTTTTCTGTTTTATCTAGGGATGCCTCATACCACCAAGGCATGCGTCACACTATATCCTATCTGGTTGTTTAGTTTTGTTATATAGAAACTAACTGATTACTCTATGAAGATACATATAACACAATAACTAAAAAATATATTCAATTTGAACATTAATTATTATGTGGATTTCTCTTAATGATTAGGAAGTTAGATGAGTAACTTATCAAAATATATTAAATTTCCATGATGGAGACCTGATATAAGATGATCTTAGGGAAGAATTTGAATTAAAGGGAGTCAATGTTAGTTTTGATTTTTAATTAAAAATTATTAAAAAATTTAATTTAAAGGATTTTTTTTGAATAATTCAATATATACACAGAATAAAAGGAGTGAAAATTGGAGATCACAGAGAACAAAAAATAATTAAATATATAGATTTGATATTTAATGCATGTGACACTGAATTACATTGAATATCAGTCCTATAAGAAAAAATAATCCATCAAAATTATTATATGTTATATAAAAACATAGGATAATGTAGAACACCATTTTTTTGTTGAATTCATTGTCTGAAATCTTGTAATAATGATATGCCTGTTGATTTGATCTTTTGAACCCTCTTGAAATAAAGTATGGAAGTGAGGAAGAGGTCTTAGATTTTGGATGAGCAGTGATATCTTCTTAAATCTTTTCATCACATACAAGTTAAGTAGTGCCTAACTATAGTATTAACACATCACTGATATATTCTCTTTAGATGTATCATTTTTACACATGAACCAAGTAAAATTAATGTTTGGATGATCATTATTATTTTTTATAAAATTTTTATTATGAAATACATTCATGGTGAATTTCTAGTGAAAAGATAAGACAAAATATTTTCAATGAAATGATTAAATTTCATGACATACTAATACTTCTGCCATTTAGGTTGTTTAATGGAACAACTAGAACATAAAAATGGTGGATTGGTTAGTGCACAATGACTAGGTTGGAGTGGTATGTTTGTTTTGTAATTTTTTTTACTCATCATATAATTATTTATATGATTTCTATGATTATTATAAGGAATCATTAGTGGATTACTAATGGGTTTATTACTAATATCTTTCATGAGTGTCTCAATTAACATGAAGACATTATAGTTATGGATTCATATAATGGAAAATTCCCTACTGTAACCCACAACCCAAACCATCATGTATGAGCTATAGATCCACAAGACATCATGTCTTCCTCCCCATATGCAAGATTCTTCTGACTAGCTTAGAGGATCTAATAGTCATCAATGGAGTCACTATTCCCTCAATAATCATATCCATACACCATCAATATAAATGAAATATAAAAAAACACAGAGTATCAAGGTGAAACATAAGGTATCATATTGTAATAACAAAGGTCACCCATGTCACACATATAAATAAACAATGCTCCCAATGAAGCATTCCAAAATATCGTATGTAATACGTATGAAAATAAATAAAAACTATGGGATCCTATTTATTTTATCAATGAACAAACACTAACTCCACACTCCATAGCTTAACTATATACCACAATCCCCTTTTTATTGCATGTATCCCGAATAATTATGTATGCATGTGTGTCAACATTATTTTATAGGGTGTGTGTATTAAAAACCTATAGAAAACCACCATTTTTTTTTCTCAACATGTCTAATGAGGTAAAATATGTGTATATGATGAAAATAATAATTTTCAATCAAGAATAAACAATCATATAAAAAATTTTCATGGTCAAACCAGGATTCTATGAGCCTCAACCATACCTTCCTCAAATACTTATTGGAAGAATAGTCTTTAAGGATGTTATAAGTGACCAAAACATGGAAAAAGTATTGTGAGAATATCTCTCATAATTCTCATAGTACAAAGTCGGGTCAGACCACATGGTCATCGCATCCTAAATCCGTCATGATTAATCCCATAAATACATCAAACCTTATATAAGTCACAGGTTGGGCCTCAAGGATATCATATCACATCTACGACTAAGGTCATGCCAGATGGTCATCGTACCCTAATTTTTCTTCCATAGATCTGGCCCCAATCTTATCATGCCCCTACCCTATATCCATGTACATCAAAGTTATCATTGTGTGTTCGGAACACTACCCCTATATAGGATAAACATATCATTAAGTTCCATTGGGTTTGAGTGATCAAAGAAACACCTCCAAATTTATGGTATTTTCACATTATAGGGTTGAGTATATAAAGTTATAACATATCATTCCATAATGAAAATTAGTAGAAACATACGAATACATGTTATAAAATCAAACATGGAAAAAAAAATACAAATCATATTCACATAATAAATATAACAAATGGGTCTTCTAGGATAGACACACACACACACACATGATCACAATCAAGAATCTTCAACAAGACATGACAACATAAGAATCGCATCAAAGAAACACCAGTTAAAAAGGGCCCCAAACGTAAAGGAATTACTACCTCAATATCATTGAGAAAAGTACCAGAAAAAATCTAATATATTATACCTAAATCACACTTAGATCTAACCAAATAGAACTCACAGACAATTAAATACTAGAAAAGTCTCATCTTAAAAACATAATCTTTCTATAATGATATTCAAATATTATCCAATATAGCGTTTAAGTGTTTAAAACAACATGCCCCTTGATTTACACCGACGATATTAGAATTCAAATTCATCTACAAATTTTTACTCTAGATCCTCCACCATTCTAGAAAGAACCCTTAAATTTATATTTACATGGAATTAGAATCCATATATTTAGAAATGTAATTCTAGATCTATGATTCCTCTAAATAGAGGAAGGGTTGATCGAGAAAAACCAGAAAATGGTGGTTTGTTGATAACATACATTAATTCATGATCATCAATACACTTGTATATTCTATATTTGAGCTTACATGTGATTAAATTCACCATTTTATGGATATAGAGTAGCTAGTTTTGAGAGGTATATTAGTAGAAAGAAGCATGGTTCAAAAATAATCATTAATAGTTTTAATTTTGGATATTGGTAACATTATTTCATAAAAATATATTATGACCACATTATTTATCAAATTGGAAACCAATCACACAAGGATTAAAATCTCTCCGAGGCACCCACATAATTTTCTTGCATGGTTAAACATACCATGCTCCAAGTGTGATTTTGGCCAATAGATAATTTTCATCATTTTTTTGGTGAGGCTAAAAGGTTTTCACATTATAACATTATGCTAACCCATATAGTTCTTCCATATTCTTCATTCTTTCCTATAGTAATATTACATATATCAAAAACTATTTTTCAAATTGTTAACCATAAAAAAGATCTAAAAACTCTTTAAATCCAACCATAAACTCGTAAAACTCATCACAAATAATTCATATTTCAAAACAAAATTAATAAAGGAAGAAAATTAATCATAACACAATAGAAAATACATGGAAATTACAATATACCCTTGTAAATACTTCTCATCCTCTATAATAATCTCTAGGAATATTTCCTAAACAACTTAGGTAAATTGGCATAAATATCTTAATCCCACTCCCCAAATTTTACTTGGATATTTCCATGCCACCATAGAGTCTATAAAAGTTGAATTTATTTACCCTATAACACAATCTCACTCTAGTATATCATATAAACTGTGCATTACATGTGAAATGTTTTAGGATCTAGCTCAACATCCTAGAAATCAATCACATGTGTAGGATCCAGAATGTACCTTTTGGGCTGATACACAAACACACCATGTATAGTTCAATAACAAGTAGGAAGGTCCAGATGGTAAGACACAATCATGATATTCTCCCTAATCCCAATATTCTTAAAAATATCAAATATTCCAATTAACAATGGAGTTAACATTCCTTATTTATACAAACATCAAGGCCCCAATTGAGGAGTAACCCAGAAAAACACTATCACCAATAGTTAACTCTGAGGTCATATCCTCCTGTCAATATATGAATATTTATTTCGTTGATTGGTGGTCAACTACTTCCATTTTAGATGAACTCTCTCAAAGGTCCATGTTACCTTTCTTATAATACCCACATCTTCCACACCTACCTAATTCCAACTTAATGATCAATGACAAGGCTAGTCTTAGGGAGCCATCAAAGGTTTTATCTGACTATAAGGCTAAAAAAATTTATTTTAAAAAAATTCATTCAATGATGTATGATAAAGATAAACTCTAACAAATTCCAAGAGGAATTACTATACCATATCCTCAATTATTTTTATCACCCTCTTCAACTATCCATCATTCTATGGATGATATTTTGTACTGAGTTTTAGTTAAGTACACAAGTTCTTCTATAATCCCCAACAAAATTATGATGTGAATTTTGTATCTATTTAATATACATTACTTGAAGAAAATTTATATAAAAATAAATTATCTCATACAAACATATTTCCTATCTCATCAGATAAGTTATTCTCATTGATTGGAATGAACTTAACTGCTCCTATCAAAAAATCAATGGTCACCTAAACCGCATCACGACTCCTTAGGGTCTGAGGAAGCCACATCACAAATTTAATCATAATATCATCACAAATTTACATCGAAATAAGAATTGGTTTTGAAAAACCATTAGGAATATATGTTTTTAAAATTAACTATTGGAATTTAGGGCATCGTGAAAAAAACAAGTATTGTCACTATTCATATTGGGGCAGCAAATCAAAAATCATATGCCAGGGTACATATTCTTTGACCCTATATATACTACCAAATTTAAATAATAAGAGTATATCCTAAGATCCTCTATCCAGGATGATGTTAAAAAAATTATCTCATTCATTGTGGTTATGTTAGCATTATCTATTGACCACTAAGGCATTGAGACACTACCTACTAGTAATTCCCATATCATTCGAAAATTGTGATCAAACTCTAGATAAAATTCACACAACCCACTATTAAATATGTGATGGACAGGGGTGTAGATTTCATGAAACCCAAATAATTATATGAATCAATGATCTATTTAACATAAAACATATTATATTCCATTCCTCTAGTGATTTATACTAAATAGACTCCTGAAACACTTGTGTTTTCCTTTTTAGATCACTTTCAATAATAATAAATTTTTATTGGAGAATAGGCCATATCAAATTTGAATGTTTGTGGATACTCTACCTAATTAAATTATATAAAATTGATATCCCAGTGATAAAAGACATATAGAATTCATTTTTGCTCTATGTAAAAAAACTCACTGAATAGGTATTTCCACAAACACATCTGATCTTGTACCACAACTACCAACTCCAAGTCATGAATTGGTTAGTTCTGGTCATGGGGTCATAGATAATGTGGCACATAAGAATCGATATGATCCCTCTATAGTATTATAAATCTTAACCCAAAACCTAAGTAATCCCAATATAATATCTATTAGATTTTTTCTCGTGGAATTAAAAAAATTACAGCAGTAGTCAATCCCCTCCATAGATCAAAAAAATATATCCTCGCACTGATCAGTCGATTCAAACTTCACCACTTGTTGATAATACCCATAATTAGTGCTTCCATGAAGGTTAAAATTGAAATAATACATTAATAATATCCATTAAACATATGGAAACTTTTGATCTCCATAAAATTTGTATTGCATGATCAAGACATCATTACTACCACCATTGTTGGACCCATGGAAATTCACGTCTCAGTGATCAAATGAGCATGAAAATGTATATCTTGAATCCAAAATTGTAAATTTTAAATATTGGAATGAAACTTATGCACTCAAATAGTACCAAACATGATCTAATGGTGTTAGGCATGTTACTGAGAAGACTTTGAATATATAAGGATATAATCAATAAATCCAAGGATGAAAGAGTCAATATATGGATAGGATATCTTGTTCATGAGATCCATGAACACTATAGAAGCATTCCACAAACCATAAATCATGAAGAGAAACTCATAAAATCCTTATCTACTCTCATACATCATTTTATGGACATCCTCCTTTGTGATAAATGATCCACTATATAATCTATATTGGGGAATGGATATGTATTATTTACCATAACCAAATTCATATTATTATAGTATACATAGGGTCTTATAATACAATCTACCTTTTCATTGAAAATAATTTTAGAAGGCCATTGAGATGTGCTCGATATGATGAAACCCTTCATATTTTGTCCATTTAGATAAATTTTGATCACTCTCAAAAAAAAAATTTCTACAACATAAGGAGGAATCTGTATGAGATTAACTATGAATATGATTTATATCCCAAATTATACATCTAATTTTGGAGGAATAATTCGTGAAATTAACAGTAAATACATCCAAGTTGAGATTGATAGAAGGTGGAAAAGGAGATTCCCCAATATCTGGTTATAGTATGAGAGATAAGCCTATTATCAAGGTGATGATGGCTATAATATGACTCAAATACGGTCTCACTCTACTAACATTGAAATCCCACCCACGATTCATCACAAGATTTTCACCCATATGTGATATAAATTATACACGTCTCCAGTATTAGTTAATGAGAGAATGAAAATATTTCAAATAGTCCAATACTTAGAATACATAAAATCTCCTCATCTCAAGGATCATTAATTATAATTGATTTATGTATTAAGAAATAACTAATATACACTATAGAGACCTTAGGAGATGACAAATTTTTTTCTTAAGGGTGTGTCAAGAGAAAAAACTCCATAAAGTTAACTTGGTTATTAATTTGATCACACCAAACACTTGAGAAGTTATATAATAATGAGTATAATAATTATAAAAAATGGTGTAATATAGATAATCGGTTATCAAGATTATGTCTCATACAATTTATGGAATCTCTCCATAGTAATCTAGAACATGGTCCATCATATAAGATCAGCAGGCCTAAGATCCCCTTCCGAAACTCTCACCTACATGACTCACGCAATTCAATTTTGTCTTAGGGGTCTGATCATACTACCAAGGAACCCAGTTGGATCCCTAAGTGATATCCAGGGCATATCATGAACCGATGTTGAAACCTAAACAAAAATATTTAGAGTATAATTGATATAGATTCAATATATTTCAAAACTAGAAACACTTGCTATGACATGCTGGGAAGAACATGTGGTAATTTCTATCATTCCCATAGTTGAAGCACTATGAAACATCTCATGATTGGGTGAATAATCCAAAATCTTCTCAACATTATTTATGTTACCCCGCAAAATTTCCTCAATATTTTTCTTCTTATTTCAGGAATAAACACTCACCAAAATTATAGAAGTTCCACCTATGTGAGTACTAAAGAATAGAATAATACCAACTACAAGATCCTTCTCCAGAATATTCTCAGTATATAAGGCCTTGTGGGGAATGTATGGATACATTGTTCTGTAAAATACCATAACATTCAATAGAAAAATAGGATGGAGACCAATATTGAACAATATTGCCTTACCTGACTCATTTTTAGCATAGAGATAACTGAACTGAAGATGTTTGGTAAAATGAGTGTATTATAAAAATATTGTCATGGATCCCTATTGCATATTGTTAAAATAATAGCAATGATTTATCATTAGTGTGCCATGAAATAATTCCTTGAAGAAAAGGTTCATTAATTCCTCCCAACAAAGACCCGTATGTCTACCATATTGACCTATGACACCCCACAATATATGGTAGGGTCCCTGATGCATAAACCCTGTTAGCTTGACATATCTATCCTATAGGGACTAAACTATGTTAAATATAACCTCAATGATTTCAATCAAATATTTGGGATCATGTGGTCCTATAATTCCCACTAAGGCTAGAAGATGTTAGAGATATAATATGTCAGCATGGTCAATCATGTTCTATTTTACTCCTCCAACATGGGAATGTACAATCAAAAAGAATCCAAGATGGTTTGGCTCTAATGCCTGGACAACTAGAGATGGTGTTGTAAAATGCTCTTCTACATCATCTAGTACATACAACTGTGAATCTAGTATGCCCTCTCTAAATATATAATTCAAGAACCTCTATGGTTTCTTTATATAAAATTCAAAAGGATCATTTTTAGTGCCCACAACAACATGATTATGAAAACTACATACTCAATTTATTGAACACAAAGGGATTATATATGAAGATATATCCTAGGATGTATCTACCAACATGGTATAACCCTCCAATTTGTACCCAAGACCCATATCTAGTCCTTTTTACCTTTGCATTAGTCGTAATTACCCAACATAATAGCAATATTAACATCAACTAATTAATGCTAGATAGATATATCACAACCGCAGGGAGTACATATATATCACATAATAGAAAATAAAAGTTTATCCTAAAATGATACCACAAATCAAAGCATTAAATTGAATAAATAATATGAAAAACTTAATATATATATATATATAGAAATGTAATTTTGTACTATAATCCAAATCATTATTCTTGAATGCACCCAAATCACCAAAAAACTATAATTGAAAATTCCATCAATGGTAACTCATATATTTGTTACACGTGTGTTTTCCAGGAATTCCCCTACCCAAGTTCTATACAGCCTATCTCCTTTCGACCATATCACATAATAACCAAAATCAAATAATGGAAAAACTCTAATACCATTTTATAATTCCAAAACCTAAACCACTAGGTCTAAGACATATATCCACAAGACCTTATGCACACATCCCCATGTACAAGGGGGAGTAGACTAGTGATGAAGGTAAAATATCAAGAATTTGGGAGACTATACCCTCAAAAATCATATCCATTCACTATATTCATAAATGAAATATAATTTAAAAACTCAAAGTATCAAGGTGGAAGATAAATTATCACTATATAATAACAAATGTTACCCGGGCTAGACATACAAATATACATGGCTCTAAATGTGACAAGGCAAATAAAAGTATGTAATGTGAAAGAAAAAAAATCAAATGGAATCCTTAAATGACTATCCTCATTATGTTTATAGCATCCTGACCTTTTATTACATTACTATTACATCATTTTAATGATAAACAAAATAATATTATTACAGATAGAGGATCCAAAGATTTAGTGTATTGGGAAAACTAGGACCGTACATAACAATTACATCATCAAGAATAAAAATTTATTAATTTATTTTTCTCTAGCTTCTTATTGGCACTTGTCCTCTCCTTAGTACATGTAGCCACTTGAGGATATACATAAAAATGGGTGAGTTACAAGTTTAGTAAGAGGATATATAATAATAATATATCATTTGGTGATCATAGTCATGACATAAGAAAAAGATCATGAACATGAGAGGAACATAAATAAAAGACTTGAATTGTGGCAATGCATAAAAATGAAACATCATGTTTTAGTGGTTAACTACCACACATACTTTTGAACCAAGCTATAATATTGTTCACAAATCATTTCACATATACTCATGAGATTAATCACTTTACCCAATGCATTGGAGCGCTGTATAATTCTGAGCGCAACTGTCACATCATAACATTAAAATTATTATGACTACCACATAGAACACATATCAAAAGTGAACGTAACTAACCCATGTAAAGGAATGGGTTTAATCTCATAAGAATTCATTCATAAGCTATGGTTTCCCATAAGAAAGAGGGAACAATATACTAGATACAAGAACCATCATCCATGAATGAGAGGAATAACATGAGTTCTTAAAAGAAGAGTTTTCTGGAAAACATTTTGTTAGACATAAACTTCATTATAAAACATGTATATTCCAGAAAAGGTAAGATAATTATGAATAAATTCTCTTTAAAGAGTAACCATATCAAAATGGAGTGAAATAAGGAGAACCCGAAGAACGAAAATTGAGTTTGAGATTTCCCCTTACCTTGTATCTTAATCCTTCCTTCTCTTTAATGTCCAATATAATGACATTATATTCATTAATTAGAAATTCCATAACATTTCATACATTAATAGAGTTCATTATGGTTTAATTATGTGATTTTATGTGCCTTTTAATGAGTTATAGAGTTTATAAACATTGTTCAGGAATGTTTGTTTTTATGGTTTTCTTGAGTGGTTCACTTGTATTCTTAAATTGATGTTCGGGTAGAACATGGGTAATCATCCAGAGCTGATATTACTTGTTATTAACGATATTACAAGAGTTTTAATGATATTATAATGATTTATATTAGATCCATGTGGATGAATCATTAGATAACAATTAAATGATGATTGTTTGGGTTAATTTGGGAGGTTTTCTCGATCACAACAAACTTGTTTTAATTTATCACTTAGTAATATGTTCATAATTAAATTTTAGAACATTAAACAGGACATAATACATATAACATATTCTGTTTCAACCATAAAAATGGTTTCATGACTATATCTAAAGGTATAAATGGAAGAATAAAACATGTCGTTCTTGAAGGTGATAAATTAACACCTCACGAACAACGTTCTCTTTAATAAAATAAAAGAAAATTGGAAAGGAAGGATGGATGATATAATATCTCATTAGAATCATAAAATTCCTATATATGTATAATATCAGAGTTACAATACCATTTGGGTGAAGATAGGTGGGGAGAGATCACGAAATGAACTTGAACATGAAAGGAAATTAAAAGATAAGAAGGAGAGAAATTAGCTTTTGAATCCTTCTCTTGAGAACCTCCTTAAGGGTCTAAGCATGGTCTTTTGATGAGACCAGCAGCTCTTGGAAGTGGGGGATGGGGCTAGAGAGAATGTTTGGGCAGATTTTAGATAAGGCTTGGAGCTTGAGAGGTGTGAGGGAATGAGGGTGTGAAAGGTGGTTTTTATAGTGGAGGGGAGGGGTAAATTTTGAATATTTAATTAATTATTTTATTATTTCCCTCAATAAAACCAATAGTATTCTTTCATGTGACCCATAATAGTAATAATTTCATTTGAGTTCGAACCAAGTAGTCTTTCATCAATTGTGATATCATGAATAGTGTATTTAACTCTTAAATTGTATATATGGTTGTTGACGCTCCTTTCGTCACAGAATCTAAAGATCGGAAAAGGGAATATCTGAGCTCAAAGTGATTAATCCTTTTAAGAAACATCAAAAATCGACAAAGGGATAAAAAAGGAGAACATTGCCCATATATCGCGCAAGTTCCCTCTTGGTCGCGCAAGTACACTTGCGCGCCGCCTCAATACTTGCGCGACTCCTCATGTTCGTGCAAGGGACTTGCGCGACATAAGTGATAACCGCCTGGTAACCGCCCAGTAACCGCCCGGGGTCTTCTTTTGCCTATAAATAGACCCTGTGGGCCCCCCATTCAGAGGATCTTTTTCCAGAAACTCGGATCGAAGCTCCCGACGCCCAAGTCTCTTCTCAAAGCTTCCAGAACACTTCTAAGGTAATTTCTTACCTAGAATGGAAGATCTAAAGAGAAGAAGGAAGGCCTAAGTGTTGAAACTTATCAAACACTTGCGCGCCGACTTAATTCCTTCAATATAACTTGCGCGCCCCTCTTCTGGAAGAACCTCAAGAGGATGGTAAAGGGTTTAATAAAGAGTCGCTCAAGCATTTCAATACTGGTTGAAAATCGCGCAAGTGCCCCTAATGTCGCGCAAGTATACTTGCGCGACCAATACTTGCGCGCCGCCGCAGGACTTGCGCGCCTTTCAAGACTTGCGCGCCCCTATCTTTTTGGGTGCCCATCTTGCCCATTCTTACCCCTCTTAAATCCATTTCACCCTTCCTATTCAAAATTCAGTCTTCAAGATACTCTTCAAAGCCATTTATGGCATGATTTCTTGATTTGACATCCTTATCTGAAAGGAATTCTGTGAAATACCTCTCAAAACCTAGTGATTTAAACATCTTTATGTCACCAAAGATTGAGAGTTCATTCATTCAACCTCATCCTTTAAGATGAGAGAATCCTAACCTGGGTCTCCTTTTCAGGAATAATCCCCAGTTATAAAAACCTTTGATATGGGCATCTTCCTCAGGAGTAAGCCCCAATCAAGTCCTCTAATCTTGAGCATCTTTCTTAAGAATAAGCCTCAATCTCAAATATGGGCATCCTCTTCAGGAGTAAGCCCCAAACCTTAATCCTTAACCTGGGTCTCCTTTTTCAGGAATAAGACTCAGTCATAACCTTGGGATTCCTTTTCAGGAGTAAGCCCCAAGTCCCCTAACCTAGGCTTCCTTCTCAGGAATAAGTCCTAGTCATAAATCTTGGGCATCCTTCTTAGGAGTAAGCCCCAAGTCTCTTAAAATTTCTCTTAACCAGTCATAAATTACCTTTGATTTGGGTTTCCTTTTCAGGAATAAAACCCAATCATAAGTCCCCTCCTAACTTGGGCATCCTCCTTAGGAGTAAGCCCCAAGATTTGAGTATTCAAATCTCCATGAAGTACATATAACTTTGTGGACCCTGTTCTTGGATTTTCTCCCTAAAAGTAAATCCTAAACCTTCGTCTATCTGGGCAGTCATCTATACATAAGCCCCAAAATAAATTCTTATGATTGCATCTTTTATGGCACAATTGTCTAAATTTTACCAATACCTCTTGTTTCTCACACCGAGCATGACTCACGTGAGCTTAGAGTGTAAAAGTAATTATGACATTCATCTTTGAGCCATCAATCATAAAACATCATTTCCCATTCCTCGAACTACGTGGGTTCTGATTCCTTTTTCAAAACAAAGGATACGTAGGTAGCCCATCTATGGGTTCGATCCCAACATTGAAATAATCTATGTCCTTCTGAATGACGATAAACTTCAAGTGCCCCACTGAGTGGCTTTAAAACCAGCCTGGTCATCAAAATGACCAAGAGACTTTTATATAAATGTTTTGAAGGATACCATTGACCAAGAATCTCTAAACAAATATAGATGATTCTCTATTGATGAAGAACCTCGAATACATATAAAAGATTCTCTAAATTTCTTGCATATTTAATCATTGATTGTTAAAACTAAAGGAAAGCTCATTTTATACTTGGTAATGTAATAAGGATTCACGAACATAACTTAAATCTATAAAGAGAGTCCCGGAGTAGACAATAATTCCCCTCAAAAAGGTGTGATGAGTCCGACCTCCCATCCTCTCGACCAATGCAAATTCTTAAGCCTCATTAGCCCACAAGCTAATGAGCGCCTGCCTTTGGAAAGTAGGTCCAAACGGATGTGGAATCATTGGATGTTTCCGGTTCTACGAACAAACACGTTAGAAACCGATCGGAACGTTTGAATCTCCCGTCCAGGAGGTCATCCCCGGATTCCGCGCGAAACAAAAATGGTGAACCCGACGTGAATCCTTAACCAAGTTAAAGTGATGTTCTTCTTATCTGTTAGGCCCTTTGGGCCAACAAGGAAATCATTGACATATGATCATCCAAAAGATGCAGTAGCCGGATTCATCTTGATTATGTCTGTTACATGGAACAGGCACTCTATTTTTCTACAAAAATGGCTTTCCTTAAATTCACCCCTGTGAATACTGCTGCTGGGAACACCTCTACTGTGAGGTCTGCTGCTGTGAAAACCAATGCTGCTACTCCTGCTGGAACGTCATCCGCTCTGAGGATGACATCACCAACTCAGCGTCTTCAACGCTGTGTTTCTAATGCACTGGTTAAGGAGTACCGTCGTAACGGTACTATCCCAACTCTAGAGGCCACTCGTCAAGCCCTCCAAGTTAACAATTCTACCTGGTCGTCCGGACAACGGCGACCAGCAATCAAGAAGTAGGCGGTGCTGACTACCATCTCTAACCGTTTCGGGTCGTTATCCCCGGAACGCAATTTCCATTCACTCCCTTATTCCGAGGAAGTGAATGAGCAGGTCCCGCAGGACCTTAATTCAAAAAGACAGGAGTCCTTCTCAAGGGCTCCCATCAACAATCGCCGCCAGACTCGTGCGGTAGTGTGCCCTCAACATGATGAGGGTACCGTCTCCAGCCATTCAGCTCAGGTTCCTCGAACCCGAGCAGGCAAGATGAATCACCAGAGACGGAATCCGGTTAACAATAGGCAGGTTGTCATCCCTGCCATCTCCGGAGAAGTCCACCAACCTAACTTGGTGGAAAATAACGAGCAGGCATACACACCTGTTCGTTTTAATCCCGCTGTCCAGCAGACTCGTCTGGCAGCATCAAGCCGATCCCGCCAGGCAATTCCGGCGGAGTACCATAGGCAGGAACATACACCTGCTTATACATCACCAGTTAGTCAGCAGGCTCGTCTGACTACATATGATGGATCTCGTCAACCGCGTTTGGCAAAGTGTAATCAGCAGGCACATACACCTGCTAATACTAATCAAGCCTACCAACAGTCTCGCTTGGTAGCGCACGGAGAAGTCAGTCGGAAAGTCCTGACGACAAACAGGGGGCAGACTAAACTCTCTGCCTCCACACTTGAGTACTGTCAGAATTCACTGACAGGAAAAGGAGGACAGGAGCAGGCACATACACCTACTCCAAGCCCGGAATGGACGTATATCCCTGTTCCGGCGGCTGAAGTCACCAAACATATTTTGTCAATGGTGAAAGAGCAGAAGCAAATTCCTGCTCATATTCTGGATGCTTGCCAGGATATCATAACAGCTTCAGCATCATCTCAGGGACAGACACATAAATCTATCCCTAGCAGTGGAGTGACACATCAACAATTCACTCCGGAACAGACACACACATCTGTTCCAGTCCAAGAGGGTTATGGGGCATACTCCCCCATATCATACGGACAACCAAGTCAGGCACATACACCTGATTTGAGAGATGATTGTCAGCCTAACCTGACCATCTTTCCTGATCAGGCACATACACCTGCTCAGAGCAATCACTTTCGTCATCAAGTGATTTCTAAAGCGAGTAAGAAGGCATCTAAGAAAAAGATCCGCCCAGCACAGTCAGGAGATCAAAGGCCAATCTGCAACAAGGCCTTGCTCGATGCTGGAGTTCTTGAAGCCCTCAGACATTTATCTGTCGAAATTCAAGATTCTACTCCCTCAGTTCCCAATAACAGGAACATTAATCCCGAAGGTCTTCAACAGACACTTCCTCATGAAGACTTGCTTCATGAAAATTCGGTCAATCTTGAAGTTTCTTCTTCAGATGAGAGCCACAGGAACCCTCTGTGTGGTCAGAAGGCCAAGGAGAAAGAGATTTCATCTTTTGCTGTAACCCATCATGATGGTCCTCCTCATGGTGATGAACTTCGCTGCGAAAGTCCTCTCCGCAGTAGTGATTCACGTTGTCTCGAAAATTCTTCAGAAGGCAATGTAGTGACGAGAAAGCCCTCCTATCTCGAGGCACTTGCAAACGTAAAACCAGTCATGTCTGATGCTTTACTATCGGCAGGTGAAACTCTTTCTCCATCAGAAGATAGCCTGGGGTTCAGGTTATTCTCCGAACCTTCCCTGGGTCATTCATCTTCCAGCATGAATAGTGATTCCTCTACCAATCTTGTTGAATCCGATGAAGCAATAAGGAAACACCAACTCTGGTCCAAACAGGTAGAAGAATCTTCATTTAATGATAAAGAGGAAATGCTGAACATGAGGAAAAAACTGGCAAAAGGTGAAGTACCAGTCATGTTTTGGCCTTTGGCTGACTCCCAGTACGACATTCCAAAGATGTTGACGGATGATGGAATCCATGATATTCGTCTCAACATATGGAAAACTCTTTTTCAATTAAAGAAGAAGGTATTATCTTACGATGAATATGAAAATCATCTTAAGATAATAGAAGGGTTACAACGCCAGATTGATTTGGCATCTCTATCAGTCTCTCGGTATCCGAAGGCTGAAAAGCAACAGAGAACCCTTCAACGTTCATGCCTTGGCGCACTAAGAAGATTGCGTCAGTTAATTTCCAATGCTCCATCTAATGTTCATATCAGAGGATGGGGTGTTCACGGAGCACTACATTTCACAGTGCTTTCCGGTCAGCAGAGCCCGCCGAAAATGGTCTCATGCAATGTTATTGCCCATGGCCGGTCACAGTCAATGGGCTTTGTTCATAATCAAAAGCTTGCTCGAGATCAAGCTTCAACTAGTTCCTCTCAAAGTCAAGTATATAGAGAACAAGTTGTTGAATTGCTCCTACATCAAGCAGGCGAGAATATTGCACAAGCCTCTCGTCTGGAGAAAACACGTCATCAAATGACAGAAGTTTCGGAAATCATCCAACGATCTGTTGAACCAGGTGATAAAAGTGGATACAGGTTAATGCATCCAGCTAATTTCCGAACTAAGATTCGCAAGATCAAGAGAGATTTTAAAAAGATCTCAGACATAGCATGTCAAGAGACACCCCAGCTTGCCAGACTGGGGACTTCTCTAACCCAACCCTCAGAATCAACGAATGGGATTCGAGGAGTTGAGCGGAAGCAACAGGAACACCCCCAGTCCACCGGACTGGGGACTTTTTCAAATCTTCAATCCCTCCCTCAGAGAAAGTCAGTATTCTCTCGATTAGGGAATAAGCCTCAAGAGGAACGAAGAGCCAAGATGTCAGGAGATTCTCTCCAAGTGACAGTTCTCCAAGAAATTCCTGAGGGATCAAGTCAACGGAATGCCATGTCTCATCATGGACATAGAAGGAGACAATATCACAGAAATGCTGATAGAAAGGATTCCATGCAATATGAATCCATTAATGTCACCACTGTCGTTGCTGCTGATTCACCAGATGAGGCTCAATCAGAGGGATCAGACGAAGAGGTTCCTGCTCAAGAAGTTGCGCACACAGACCTAAATGAAGAAGGTGTGCGCACACGTAATCAAAGGCTTACCCAAAATCTGGGTATTCCTTCAAGTAACCTACTTCCCCCTCTCCGAAAAGGATCCAATAAGGGGAAAGGAAAGAATCAGGTTACTTCTCACCCTTCCTCTGAAGGAGGTCAATCGCTCTCATTAGAGAAAAGATTTGCACAATAGGAGGAAGAAATGAAAGAATTAAGAAGGTTGAATGCAGAACTACTTCAGAATAGTCTTCTTCTTAAGAATGCTGAAGTCCGACAGCCGAAGGAATTTGTTGTAACTACTGAGATGGATCAAAAATATCCTCCTTTGTCAGTACACCCACAGAGGTCTAATCCTACGGGTCAAACGCAACAACGGTTGGCAGCACTACCATTAGTTGCAGCACCAACCTCCACGGCTGTCCAAGATCCATTCATTGCACCTACCCAAAACCAAGTTCAACCTGACATTTCTCAAAAGTTAATAACTACTATTGAGTTATTAACAGCTCGGTTAGAAACTATGGAAGGGAAACGGGCGCAAGTTCAACCTGAAAAGAAAGTTTACCCTGAATGGGAAGATTCAATTTCTCCTCCATCCAGTTTTGGAAACCCTATTTTCCCTACTTTCAATGGATCAGGCGACCCTGAACAACATTTGACGCATTACGTGTCTTGTTGTGATCCTATGATGGGAACTCCAGAGCAACAAGAAGTAGTGAAACTCAGATGCTTCGTGCGAACCTTGCAAGGACCAGCTTTTGTCTGGTATACAAGCTTGCAATCCCGGTCAGTCATCGGATAGGAGGATCTTCGTCCAAAATTCCTTCTTCAGTTCAGCTCAACTTTGCTAAAAACGACAGTTTTCGATCTTACAAACTGCAAGCAAAGGGAGAATGAAAGAGTCTCTGATTTCATTACTCGTTGGAAGGGATTAACGTATTCCTTGAGTTTATCACTCCCTCAGGAGGAATTGTTGCCAATCTGTGTGGAAAATTTGCGTGATGAATTACGCACGCCATTGATCCCTGTGAAATACACAGGAGGGTTTCGAGACCTTACTTCAATCGCTCAACAGATTGAAGATTCCCTTATGCAGGCTAAGGTTAAATCTCGTGTAATTCCATCAGCTCCAGGAAGAAGAATGGGTAAAGCAGAAACTGCTACAGTTATGCTTAAACAGGCACCTGTACCTATTTCTACTTCAAAACCTTCATCTTCTCGAAGAGCTCCACCTCCTGAATGCCAACAACAAAGGCTGTTTCGTCCAAATGATCAAAAAGATCAACGACGAAAACAATTTGAGGATATGAAGAGTAAAACATACTCTTTCCGAAGTGAGCAAGTTCCTGGTTACTTCATTTCAGCTCTGGAAAATAATTTGGTTCAATTACCAGTGCCGAAGAGACCAAACAAGGAAGGAGATGAAGACCGTCCCAATTATTGTCCCTTTCATCAAATGATGGGACATCCCATCCAGGAATGTTTTGTCTTTAAATACCTCCTGCAAAAGATGGTCGACTTGGGACAAGTCAAATTGAAGGGTTCTTCAGCTCATGTAGCGTGTATTACCGCTACAGATCCAGAAGAAGGAGGCGAGTGGCAGGAAGTCAAAAGCAAAACTGCGAAAAAAATATGATGATTGGATGGTCAGAAAGACAATCAATCGGACCCATTCCATTTTGCGAACACAATTGAAGAAGCCAATTGTGTCTCCTACAAAAGCTGCAGTAAAGCCTCCATCAAAGGATAAATCCTCAAAAGGGCAGCGCAATTCAAAGAAGAAAGAGGAATCAGGAGAATATGAGTATGTATCAAAGCCTAAATTGTCTTTGACTCTGGCAGATTTCATGCCATCTACTTCAAAGCCACGGGCACCGTCCCACCAAACGGCACAGCCTAAACAGGCTAACCAGGCAGAGTCTTTATCAGACGAAGAGTTAATCTTTGGTTCTGTTAATATGATTCAATTAACAGATTCATATTCCAGTCTTGATGAGCCTGAATTCCCTGTATCAAATAAAGGAACCCGAGGAAGTTCTAGAGGTTCAGGATATAGAGGAAGACGTGGATCTTTCCGAAGCCACTACTCTAATTCTACCCCTGCTAGCACTGTATATGCAGCAGAAACTCGTGGTAGAGCCCTTCAGCAAGCTCAAAATGAACAAGAAATTTCTTCTGCCAATGGCCTACTCAGCTTCGGCACAGTTATTTTGGAAGACCGATTAAATGTTCCATCTTCTTTATCTCAGCAAGCAAATGGATCTAATCAGTCTAATTTTCCAAAACCAAGGATGTTGCCAACTTCAATACAAGATGCATTAGCTTCCAAAGCATCTGCTTCCAAGGTACCTGCTAAACCGCATATTACTATTGGGAAACGCAGGCCTCTAGATCAAAAGTATGATATATTGAAACACTTGGCCCAAGTACCAGCCAAATTATCAATTTTGGATGCTTTGAATCTATCAAAAGATCTTCGGGAAGCACTCATCGAAGCTTTGTCAAGTCCTCAGGAGTTTGAAGCTGAAATTGCTGCAGCTGAAATTTATCACATAGAGAATAATCCTGCAGAATGCCATGCAGTGATATCTTTTACTGATAAAGATGAAGATGATGTTGTGCATGGGCACATAAAACCTTTGTACCTATCTGGCAAAGTCAATGGTATAGATTTTCGAAGAGCTTTTATTGACAATGGTTCAGGAGTCAACCTCATGCCCATTCGCACACTTCGTCGATTAGGCCTCACGGAATCTGATTTATCTCCTTCTACCATGATGTTGCAAGGATATGATAAAAATGAACAAGAACCACTGGGAGAAGTTACGCTCAGAACTCAGTTTGGAGATCTTGTTTCCAATTCAGATTTCATGATTGTTGATCAAGACTCAGCTTTCAATATCTTGCTTGGAAGACCCTGGCTACATCAGCATGCAGCTATTCCGTCATCATACCATCAATGTCTCAAATACTGTTTCGATGGTCAAGTTGGAACATTGTATGGTGATAAGGCCCCATTCAAGACATGTGAGTCTCAATACATTGAGGCAGAATTTTATCACATGAAGGGAAGAGAAAAATCTACAATGAAGGAAATTACCAAAGTTAATGCTCCATATGGTTTGGAAAAAATTCCAATAAATCCATTTTCACATGTGAGTACAGATTATGTGTTACCTATCAGTCAAATTGACAAAATAGGCCCAAATCAAAATACTCTTATGGAAAGATCCATAATGTCAATTACGGCAATCGAGCCAGACAACATGAGAGAAATTGGTAACTTACCAAGCAGTGATGAAAGCATAAGTGGTGACGTTTTCATTTCGTCTGCTGAAATCCAACAAGTCTATACTTCGCTAATCAGGCCAGAAGAAGTTATAGCAACACCAGAGGTGAATGTTGATGTCGATTCTCAATCCATCATCTCCTCTTTATTTCCCAAAGAAGACCCTTTTTCATCAATAGGGTCGGAAAAGGAAGCTTCTTCTTCAAAATGTGAAAATTTTGACATCTCTTATGATCATGAGAATTTCGTTTTTTCATCTACTTTGCAAGTAGAAACGGAAGAAATAACACATGATGAAGAGGAAGAGGAAGATCTTAGAGATGCTCCTCCAGCATTTGAAGAGGGTATCTCTACCACTGTGGATGAACTCAGAGAAGTAAATCTGGGTACAGAGAAAGATCCACGCCCCACTTTAATTAGTGCGGCCATGACCCTAGAAGAACATAAGATGTATATTTCTTTTCTAAAGAAAAATAAAGATATTTTTTCTTGGAATTATACAGAGATGCCTGTCCTTGATCCTGATGTTGCCACCCATCATTTGGGTTTGCCAAAAGAACATCGAGGATTCAAGCAAGCCGCGAGAAGAACACACCCAACCTATGCTTCCAAAATCGAGGCTGAAGTGGATAAGCTTATCAAAGATAACTTCGTCAGAGAAGTTCAATTTCCCAAGTGGTTGGCTAATATTATCCCAGTAAAGAAAAAGAACGGACAAATTAGGTTTTGCATCGATTTCAGAGATCTTAATCGGTATTGTCCCAAAGATGATTTTCCAGTTCCGATTACAGAACTCTTAATTGATGCGACGGCTAGCTATGAAGTACTTTCTTTCATGGATGGATATTCTGGATATAATCAGATCCGAATGGCCCCAGAAGATGAGGAATATACAGCCTTCAGAGCTCCTCAAGGTGTGTTTTGTTACCGGGTGATGCCCTTTGGTTTAAAGAATGCAGGTGCAACATATCAACGCGCCATGCATCGTATCTTCAAACCTTTTCTAGGGAAATTTGTTGAATGCTATGTAGATGATTTGGTGGTTAAATCCAAACAACGTTTTGATCACTTGGCTGATTTGGAAATCATATTCCACAAGCTTCGACAACATAATTTGAAGATGAACCCCTTAAAATGTGCTTTTGGGGTAACCTCAGGAAAATTCCTCGGCTTTGTTGTACGCCATCGTGGTATTGAAGTCGATCCTGAGAAGACCAAATCAATCCTTGGTATGTCACCTCCTCAGAATTTGAAAGAATTAAGAGGACTTCAAGGACACTTAGCCTATATTCGGCGTTTCATCGCCAATTTGGCAGGCAAAAGTTGACCTTTTACCAAATTATTGAAGAAAGGAGTCACTTACCAGTGGACTAAAGAATGTCAAGAAGCATTTGATGTTCTCAAGAAATACCTCTTAAGTCCACCAGTACTCATGCCACCTGTTGAGGGTAGGCCTCTTATCCTCTATGTGACAGCTTTAGAGCGATCATTGGGTGCCTTTCTCGCTCAAAAGAATGATGCTGGGAATGAAAATAGTCTCTACTATCTTAGTAGAACTACGCTTGAAGCAGAAACCCGGTATTCGAGTATTGAAAAATGCTGCCTAGCATTAATCTTTGCAGTTCAGAAACTGAGACACTACCTGCAACATCACGAGGTCCAATTGGTATCTCGTAATAATCCACTCAAATTCATCCTTAGTCGTCCAATGCTTACAGGACGTCTGGCAAGGTGGGCGGTTATTTTACAGCAGTTCGACATCCAGTATGTGTCTCAAAAGGCAATTAAGGGCCAAGCTCTGGCTGATTTCCTGGCTGAACACCCTTCAGTGGAAGACACGTATTCAGATATCGAACTCCCTGATGAGGAAGTTTTTTCTATTCAAGAGAGTCCTCAAACATGGGAAATGTATTTTGATGGTGCTTCTAGAAGTCCAACAGGGAAGAAAATGGAAAATCCTAAATTCAACAAAGTTGGTTTAGGAATTGTGCTCATTTCTCCAGATAAGGCAGTGTTACCTTATTCCTTTTTGTTGTGGGAAGGTGGTACCAATAATGAAGCTGAATACCAAGCTCTCATTGCAGTCTTGGAGTTAGCACTTCAAGCACAAGTGAATCACTTAAAAGTGAAAGGTGATTCAGACCTGGTAATCAAACAAATCAATGGGGATTATGCCATCAGAAAAGAAGAATTAATCCCTTTGTATGATTACGTCAGAGAGTTAATGTCGGAATTCCCTACAGAACCGACATTTTCTTATGTCCCAAGATCACAAAATGCTCAAGCTGATGCACTGGCTAATATAGCCACAGCTTTAGCAGATCCAAATCGGGACGAGACAACCATCTGTATTGCCCACCGTCGTGCAATTTCACCTTATGTTCAAGTCAGAACAGAGGAAATTAATGAAATTAGTCCCATTCCTGAACCGTATGGTCATACTACAGGATGGATGTCACCTATCAAGGAGTACCTTCAAAATGGAACACTACCACCTGATAGAGCCGAGAAAGAACAAATTCGGCGACGTGTGGTCAATTTTACTCTTTATGATGGTCCAAACCACCTCGAGAAAATTCTCTACAAACGTGGTTTTGATGGAGTTCTCTTCAGATGTATTGATGGTGAAGAGACAATGGCTGTCATAAAAGAAGTGCATGCAGGAGTCTGTGGTGCCCACCAGTCTGGACATAGATTGTCTGATCAAGTTCGAAGGCTTGGATACTTCTGGCCTTCAATGATACAAGATTGTGTTAATTTCACAAAGAAGTGTCATTCATGCCAAGTATATTCCAACTTCATTCATCAACCTCCAGAGTTGCTTCATACAGCTAAATACTCATGGCCATTTTCCACATGGGGAATGGATGTGGTGGGACCTTACCCTTCAGCTACGACCAAGCAGTTTAAGTACATTCTTACTGCTACTGATTTCTTTTCCAAATGGGCAGAGGCAGTACCTCTCAAAGAAGTCAGTTCTAAATGCATTGTTAGCTTCATCAAGTCTAACATCATTACTAGATTTGGTGTCCCTCATACCATATTGACAGACAACGGCACCAACTTCTGTTCTTCTGAGGTAAAGAAATTGTATCAAGAATACAACATTAAGTCCAACCATTCATCTCGATATCATGCAGCAGCTAATGGCCAGATAGAGGCCTTCAACAAGACTCTTTCAAATATACTGCAAAAGATGGTGGATAAAGATAAGAGGTCATGTCCTGATAAACTCTATCATGCTTTATGGGCTTATCGGACTACCACTCGCAATGCAACGCGGTCTACTCCATATTCATTGGTATATGGAACAGAAGCAGTCTTGCCAATTGAAGTTCAATTGCCCTCACTCAGAATAGCCATTTGTGATCAGTTATCAACAGATGAGCAATCCCAAAAGCGGTTGAATGAATTGGAACAGTTAGATGAGAAAAGATTGTGCACTTTGCACCACTTGGAAATCTATCAGAATCGAATAGCACAAGCTTTTAACAAAAAAGTTCGTCTTCATTCATTCATTCAGGGAGAATTGGTATTGGTTCTCAGAACACTAATGATACCAGGAAAGAAGCCTCCCAAGCTTGAACCAAAATGGGAAGGACCTTATTCAATACATAAGGTCTACTCCAATGGAGCGTATTCTCTGATTTCAATGGATGGAGAACACATCACGACTCCAACTAATGCCAGATTTCTGAAGAAGTATTTTGTATAAACACAAAATATTGTTCCCAGAACCAAGACTCTTACATTTGGTTCATACAGCAATGGTCCAGTATGACCTTAAACTACAACTTCGTCCAACATGACATTAAACTGTGTCACACTTCTGTCCGAGATGACATTAAACTATAATACGTCCAGCATGACGATAAACTGTACGGTCCATGCATATGACCTTAAACTATTCGCACTTATGTCCCTGCAACATGACACTAAACTGTGCAGCACCAATAGTCCTAACTTCAAGACTTTAAACTGCATAGTCCCTGATTTTGTCCTACATGACAATAAACTATATAGAAGTTCCTATATTTTGTCCGAGATGACATTAAACTATATTGTGTCCTAGCAACATGACATTTAACTGTGTGGCACTTTCATCGTCCAACATGACGTTAAACTGTGTCAGTTCCCTTATCGTCCAACATGACATTAAACTGTCACATTGGTTGCTAATATGTCCTACATGACACTAAACTGTATATGTCCGAGATGACATTAAACTATATTGTGTCCTAGCAACATGACATTAAACTGTGTGGCACTTTCATCGTCCAGCATGACATTAAACTGTAAAAAATCCCCAGAACTGATATCCTCATATTGGTTCACCTTAGTCCTAGCTACATGACATTAAACTGTACAGCACCAGTTCGTCCTTGCTATACGACGTTAAACTATACAGCAATGGTCCCGTATGACTTTAAACTGCATCATCCCTGGTCCATGTATATGACCATAAACTATTTGAAAATATGTCCAGCAAGACGTTAAACTGTGACGTCCTAACTACATGACGCTAAACTGTATAAAAGTCCCTCACGTCCGGAAAGACGTTAAACTATATAATCATCAAAAGTCCAGCATGACATTAAAACTGCACAATCCCCCTTTCGTCCAATATGACGTTAAACTGTATTGTCCCCATCGTCCTAACTACATGATGCTAAACTGTACAGAAAGTCCTTGATATGTCCTACATGACATTAAACTGTGCATCGTTAAGGTTGTTATTACCTCTTGTTTCTCACACCGAGTATGACTCACGTGAGCTTAGAGCGAACATCAACCATAACACTCCCTTTGGGCCACTAACCATGTGTAAGTCCCAACAACATTTTTTTTAGATCATTGTCCACAAGAACAACTTGATCATTAATTCATTCTTTAATTGAACTACCCAGACTTTGATCCTTGCCCTCCAGGCTGGGTATGTAGGCAACCTCCCAAAGGTTCAAGCCCAAAAAAAATCTCTTCACATTGGTTCACCACCATCTCATATGATGATGATTTGTGAAACCACCCCTGGAATCAATATCTTTACATTGATTCACTTTCGTCCTTGTTATATGACGTTAAACTATACAACACTTTTGTCCGGTACGACAATAAACTACAATATTCTTTGATTTCCTCATTTGAGAAGGAACCATTATTAACATTGATTCTTTTTCAATCATGGTTTTCATTTTTCAAAAGACTACGTACATACATGGTAATGCCTAAACTTTTTATTTTAGGTTAAAACCATCATTGCACTAAAGTCCCCTTTTAACCCTTCACATGTACGAACCAAATTTGTACAAAGGGTAGTTCTAGAACTACGTGGACTTGATTCCCATCCTTATGGGATACGTAGGAACATTCGAGTGTCCCTCGAATCCAGTCCCAAGTCTTTTGGGCCTAACCCCAAATTTCACTTTCAGTCCCTTGGCTGAAAAGTTTTCATGAAAACACACATTGTGTATTCATTATTATGGTCCGAATTCTATGACCCTAAACTAAGATCACTCATACTTTCGTCCTGCACGACGTTAAACTGCATTTCAAGAACTATGTATGGCTTGATTCTCATTCTTATGAGATACGTAGTGAAGTCCAAATTTCAATTCAGGACCCAGCCACAACATGATTATGGTTTTCATTGACCTATGTATCTCTATATACATTGGAAAATACCCATCTTTATGTATTATAATCCTAACCTTAAATATTTTCAGATCTTCATAACCCTTTTCATGACTTATAGTCACAAAAATGTCAAACTTCTGAGAATTCTTTTGCCTGACTATGCAGCACGTGCCCATAGATGGCCTTGCATAAACAGTCCACATAACAGACTTGTCAGCCAAGAGATGCTATTTATTTGACCATGTAGCCAATGCCCATAGGTGGCCCTGCATGTTTTCAACCCCCTAACGGGTTTGTTAAATAATAGTAACTTCATTCTTGGGAAGAATGCCTCTTTTGTCCTTATTTGTCTTAAAAGACAGTATGTAGGGATCCGCAAAAATAGCCATCCTTAACGTATTTGTCCCATATCCTTTTTCATGATCTGAAAGTATTCAAGTCTATGGTTTATTTTTCTTCCCTACGTTTGGGTTAGACCTTCGTAGGAGTGATATTCATCCAGTTCTTCGATATTCTTGTTTGGAAATATCTTCTCCATATTCAAGTACCTCTTTCCATACAACAAACTCTATGCTTTAGAAAATTTGAATCTCCATAAACTTTCACTGGCTTTTAGCACTAGGAAAGTAAATTTCTGAGAGTTCTTTTGCCTAACTATGCAGCACGTGCCCATAGGTGGCCTTGCATAAACAGTCCACATAACAGACTTGTCAGCCAAAAGATGCTATTTTATTTGACTATGTAGCCAATGCCCATAGGTGGCCCTGCATATTTCAACCCCCTAACGGGTTTTGTTAAATAATAGTAACTTCATTCTTAGAAACTACTTCTTCTAATGCTATTTAGCTCTTTTTCATATCATTCCTCAGATTCAAATATTCTTAAGCCATAGTTTACATTTTTTACCTCATACTTGAGTATGGTAAATATGTTTTCAGATAAATTGTCAAGGAATTGAATCCATTTTAATCCATTTTTTCGGTCAAAGCTATTTCGACCTTAAACATTATCCCCTTTATGTCCGGATTGCATGACTTTAAACTGCCCACACAAAAGACAGAGGAACTATGAATAAAAGTCAAGTTCCAGCTCACTAAATATACATTTTTTGTTTGATTTAGGTAATATTGAGCAGTTAAAAGGTTCAAAGTTTGTAGGGTTATTTATAATAATCCTAGTAAAAATCAAACTATGCTTACTAAGCCCATTGGCTTAAGTAAGTTTGAAGCAGGTAATGGAAGAATGTAGGTACAAATGATTGAAGACAAAAGTGTTTTTCATTGATACACAAGAGTTAGAGGGACATCCACAGACTGGAGTCTCTTCTCTTCTTTCAAGAATTACAAGAGGCTTTCAACATAACACTTCATTTGATTTACGGCATCCCGATCTTCATTAGAAACCACCTAGAATTCATTCATTCAACTGGATACAATAAGAGATGCAGTGATACCAGCTCTTCTTGGAACAATTGTAAAAGGATGTTCTTGAGTGCGGTTTGAGAAAATTTTCTGCTGATCAAACAGTGACTCTGTTTCTGTCCAAGAGACTTGGAAGATGGATACGTGGATTTGAGAATGGAGCATTGGAAGTAAAGAGCCATTTGGAGAGAGTACTCTTTTCAGATATTGCTCTAATACCATGTTTGTCTTCTCTCCACCAACCGGCAGTGGAAAACATTTCAGCCCATGGGTTTGCCATTTTCATATCTGCAAAGGAATGACATGGAGGAAGAATTTGAAAGTTCACACCATTGTTGTTACTCTTAATGCACAGCATAATCGAAATAGAGAAGTAGCAGTGCAGCTGCATCTCAGGTGTATAATTGTTTGCATTTGGAACATTGACTCCTTGCAGATGACCATGAACACACAGAGACAGGTAGATGCTCTGTGGGAAATTAAGATGATATTTTTTTCAAATACTTATCCAAATCTGGGAAAGTGATGTCGCAGATATCATAGTAATCATGGCCAATAATGTTCATCATGTCATCAATCTGCTTTCTAGCCAGTTCATCAGCCGTTTCAATTCCCTTGGGAACCACTGAATCTGCACAAAAGATGAATAAACTAACTCTTAAATGGGTTTATTTTCATAAAATTTGTAAAGAAATTTGGAAGAATGGCTAAGGCATTTAAGTCGCGCAAGTCTAAACATGGCGCGCAAGTATTCGTGTGTCGCGCTAGTTTTTGACGCGCAAGTATAAACCGCGCAAGTACAAATACCTTTACAGTGGCGCGACATCGAGGAAACCCTAGAAAACAGAGCAACCTGTGCGGTCAAGGTGACCTGCGCGGCGAGAGCTCGAGAAGGGATGATGTCCGGAAATCTGGATACCTGTACGGAGGTGAGGCCGTGTATTTATAGGCTCAGAAGCCTATCTGCGCGCCGCACCCAGAGCGCTCAATGCCTGCACGACGCAGACTTGCGCGCCACCCACTGACGCTGAAAGACTTGCGCGCCCTCCCTTTTCCTTTTGAGGAATTCAATTTCCTCAGAGTCAAATCCTCATTTTCTCTCCAGATCCATCTCTGAGGGGGGACTTTTGTTGACGCTCCTTTCGTCACAGAATCTAAATATCGGAAAAGGGAATATCTGAGCTCAAAGTGATTAATCCTTTGAAGAAACATCAAAAATCGACAAAGGGATAAAAAAGGAGAACATTTCCCATATATCGCGCAAGTTCCCTCTTGGTCGCGCAAGTACACTTGCGTGCCGCCTCAATACTTGCGCGACTCCTCATGTTCGTGCAAGGGACTTGCGCGACATAAGTGATAACCGCCTGGTAACCGCCCAGTAACTGCCCGGGGTCTTCTTTTGCCTATAAATAGACCCTGTGGGCCCCCCATTCAGAGGATCTTTTTCCAGAAACTTGGATCGAAGCTCTCGACGCCCAAGTCTCTTCTCAAAGCTTCCAGAACACTTCTATGGTAATTTCTTACCTAGAATGGAAGATCTAAAGAGAAGAAGGAAGGCCTAAGTGTTGAAACTTATCAAACACTTGCGCGCCGACTTAATTCCTTCAATATAACTTGCGCGTCCCTCTTCTGGAAGAACCTCAAGAGGATGGTAAAGGGTTTAATAAAGAGTCGCTCAAGCATTTCAATACTGGTTGAAAATCGCGCAAGTGCCCCTAATGTAGCGCAAGTATACTTGCGCGACCAATACTTGCGCGCCGCCGCAGGACTTGCGCGCCTTTCAAGACTTGCGCGCCCCTATCTTTTTGGGTGCCCATCTTGCCCATTTTTACCCCTCTTAAAGCCATTTCACCCTTCCTATTCAAGATTCAGTCTTCAAGATACTCTTCAAAGCCATTTATGGCATGATTTCTTGATTTGACATCCTTATCTGAAAGGAATTCTGTGAAATACCTCTCAAAACCTAGTGATTTAAACATCTTTATGTCACCAAAGATTGAGAGTTCATTCATTCAACCTCATCCTTTAAGATGAGAGAATCCTAACCTGGGTCTCCTTTTCAGGAATAATCCCTAGTTATAAAAACCTTTGATATGGGCATCTTCCTCAGGAGTAAGCCCCAATCAAGTCCTCTAATCTTGAGCATCTTTCTTAAGAATAAGCCTCAATCTCAAATATGGGCATCCTCTTCAGGAGTAAGCCCCAAACCTTAATCCTTAACCTGGGTCTCCTTTTTCAGGAATAAGACTCAGTCATAACCTTGGGCTTCCTTTTCAGGAGTAAGCCCCAAGTCCCCTAACCTAGGCTTCCTTCTCAGGAATAAGTCCTAGTCATAAATCTTGGGCATCCTTCTTAGGAGTAAGCCCCAAGTCTCTTAAAATTTCTCTTAACCATTCATAAATTACCTTTGATTTGGGTTTCCTTTTCAGGAATAAAACCCAATCATAAGTCCCCTCCTAACTTGGGCATCCTCCTTAGGAGTAAGCCCTAAGATTAGAGTATTCAAATCTCCATGAATTCCATATAACTTTGTGGACCCTGTTCTTGGATTTTCTCCCTAAAAGTAAATCCTAAACCTTCGTCTATCTGGGCAGTCATCTATACATAAGCCCCAAAACAAATTCTTATGATTGCATCTTTTATGGCACAATTGTCTAAATTTTACCAATACCTCTTGTTTCTCACACCGAGCATGACTCACGTGAGCTTAGAGTGTAAAAGTAATTATGACATTCATCTTTGAGCCATCAATCATAAAACATCATTTCCCATTCCTCGAACTACGTGGGTTCTGATTCCTTTTTCAAAACAAAGGATACGTAGGTAGCCCATCTATGGGTTCGATCCCAACATTGAAATAATCTATGTCCTTCTGAATGACGATAAACTTCAAGTGCCCCACTGAGTGGCTTTAAAACCAGCCTGGTCATCAAAATGACCAAGAGACTTTTATATAAATGTTTTGAAGGATACCATTGACCAAGAATCTCTAAACAAATATAGATGATTCTCTATTGATGAAGAACCTCGAATACATATAAAAGATTCTCTAAATTTCTTGCATATTTAATCATTGATTGTTAAAACTAAAGGAAAGCTCATTTTATACTTGGTAATGTAATAAGGATTCACGAACTTAACTTAAATCTATAAAGAGAGTCCCGGAGTAGACAATAATTCCCCTCAAAAAGGTGTGATGAGTCCGACCTCCCATCCTCTCGACCAATGCAAATTCCTAAGCCTCATTAGCCCACAAGCTAATGAGCGCCTTCCTTTGGAAAGTAGGTCCAAACGGATGTGGAATCATTGGATGTTTCCGGTTCTACGAACAAACCCGTTAGAAACCGATCGGAACGTTTGAATCTCCCGTCCAGGAGGTCATCCCCGGATTCCGCGCGAAACAATGGTATTTTACCCTATTTCACTATTCATCAAAAATTCGTGTTTTTCCGAAAAAATTACCAAATATTTACCCTAACCATTTTTCAACGTGTAGAATCCAAAAATAAAGTCCACTTTTCAAAATTAATTTTCAAAATATTATTAATTTATTTTTTAAATATATTCATAGTTAATTCGAAAAATAACAATCTTAAAGGTGCACTTAGTTTTATTTCTCATTGAAAAATTAATTAAGATCTCATTATCTAATTTCCTTAAGAAAATAAAATATTGTTGTTATTTACTATTCATAAGGTTCATATTACTATTCACAAGGGTATGTTACAATTCAATAAAAAACAAGTTTGTTCTATTAGACTCCAAAAATCATCTTGAACCCAACCATGTATGTCGGATTTTTAAAATTCCAAACATAGAAGTGACAAACTTATGATTAAAGGTCACTTATCACTTATTAGTTCATTATGTTGTGCATTCATGTGATTTTATGAAATAATTTTATGAAGGTAATTATCATTGAAAAACATTGGGTCGTTACATTTTCCCCCTTAAGAAATTTCTCCCTCGAAATTTCGATTTACATAAACAGGTGAGGGTACTTCTCCTTCATCGCCTCTTCCGGTTCCCAAGTTGCTTCCTAAAACTTATAGTTCCTCCACAACACATTGCCAAGGTGGGTTTTCTTGTTGCGTAGAACCTTATCACTTCGATCTAGAATCTTTATTGGCTGCTCCTCATAGGAGAGATCATCTTCCAGCTGCACCACCTCTGAGTTTTGTACATGTGAGGGATCAAGAATGTACTTCCTCAGAAGTGATACGTGAAAAACATCATGAACTCAAGCCATATTCGGTGGAAGTCCAAGGCGATAGGACACGACTCCTATGTGGTCAAGGATCTCAAAGGGGCCAATGTACCTTGGTCTTAGCTTCCCTTTCTTCCCAAATCGCATGACTCTCTTCCATGGAGATATTCAAAGGAAGACTTTATCTCCAACGTCGAACTCCATGTCCCTTCAACGGTTGTCAGCATAGCTCCTTTTCCGAATTTGAGCAGCTCTGATGTGTTTTTAGATGACTTGAACCTTCCCTCTAATCTCTTGAAAAAAATCAGATCCAAGTAGCTTTCTTTCTGCAACTTCATTCCAATAGGTTGGAGTTCTAAATCACTTTCCATATAGAGCTTCATATGGATCCATCTGAATACTTGAGTGGAATCTATTATTGTATGAGAACTCAAGCAATGGGAGATTCTGATCCCATACACCTTTGAATTCTAGAGATCAGGCTCTAAGCATATCTTCAAGTGTCTGAATAGTCTTTTATGATTGGCCATCAGTTTGGGGGTGATAGGCCGTGCTGAAATTTAATACAGTACTCAAGAATATTGAAGGATCTTCCATAATTTAGATGTGAACCTCAGTTCACGATCAGAGACAATTGAGAGTGGAACACCGTGCAGTCTCACCACTTCCTTCACATATATCTTTGTATGTTTTTCAAGTGAGAGAACTTCCCAAATAGCGATCAAATGGGAAGTCTTGGTTAGTCGGCCAACCACAACCCATATCGCATTATTTCCCTTTGACATCTTTGGGAGACCCGTGATAAAGACCATAGTAACATTTTCCCATTTCCACATGGGTTTAGGCAATGGATGCATCATACCTTTGGACTATTTTCGCTCAGCATTAACTTGCTGACATACCAAGAACCTTGATATATATTCTGCAATCTCTTTCTTCATGTTATCCCACCAGAAGTCTTCCTGGAGATCAAGGTACATCTTGGTACTCCCGGGATGGATAGAGAAAGTTAAGCTATGTGCATTGTACAATAGATCCTTCTTTAACCTGGGTGATGAAGGCACACAAATCCGTGTTCCAAACAGAAACACACCATCATCATCGATATGGAACTCTTGCAGCTTCCCTTCTTTTACTGTATTCACCATCTTTTGTATCTCCACATCATCTCTTTGCGCTTCCTTAATATTCTCCAGGATGGATGGTTGCACAATAATTTGGGAAAGGTAGGATGTATCCCCCACCCTTATAATTTACAAATCCATTCTTTGCATATCCATGAAAATAGGGTCTTTCTCAATCCAAAACATGGATAGAGTAGCAGGTTCCTTTATTCTTAGAGCATCAGCTACCTTGTGTGCCTTTCCATGATGATAATGAATGTAGTAATCGTAATACTTGACTAGCTCTAACCATATCCTTTGAAGAATGTTGAGCTCATTTTGTGTGAATATATACTTTATGCTCTTGTGGTTGGTGTATATGTCACACTTCTCACAATAAATTTAGTGCCGCCATATTTTCAAGGAAAAATCACGGCTTCCAGCTCTAGATCATGCGTCAGGTAGTTCTTCTCATGGATCTTCAACTGTCTTGAGGCATAGGCTATCACATTATCATTTTGCATGAGTACACAACCCAAGCCTTTCATTGAAGCATCACTGTATATCACAAAACATTCTCCAATTTTCTGTAGTGTGAGTACAGGTGTTGTGATCAGCCTTATTTTTAGATCCTTAACGCTTCTCTCACAATCTTTCATCCAGACATACTTTACCCCTTTCCTTGTTAACTTTTTTAGCAGGCTTGACAATCGTGAGAAGTTTCTCACAAAACTTCGGTAGTACCCAGCTAATCTAAGAAAACTACAGATTTATGTGACACTAGAGGGCCTGGTCTATTCCTCAATCGCATTTTCCTTTGAAGGATCCACAGAAATTCTCTCACTTTTGATTACATGTCTCAAGAAAGTGACTTGCTTCATCAAAAAGTCACACTTTCTGAACATTGCATACAACTTATCCTTTCTCAATGTATCAAACACAAGTCTTAGATGTTCTTCATGTTCCTCCTTTCTCTTATAATAGATGAGAATATCATCAATAAACACTACCACAAATTTTTCAAGGTAATGTCTAAAAACTCTATTCATCAAATCCATGAAGATTGTAGGGGCATTAGTAAGTCTGAAGGGCATCACAAAAAACTCATAGTGCACATACCTTGTACGAAGGGCAGTCTTCTGAATATCTTCCTTCTTCAGCTATACCTGATGATATACAGAATTAAGATCCACATTTGAGAAGTATTGAGCTCCTCTTAACTGATCAAACTAGTCGTCAATCCATGGAAAAGGATACTTGTTATTTATGGTGATATTGTTGAGTTCCCGATAATCAATACACAGCCACTTTGTTCCATCCTTCTTCTTCACAAAGAGCACTGTTGCACCCTAAGTTGATGCACTAGGGCATATGAACCATTTGTCCAGATGCTCTTGCAGATGCTTCTTTAACTCCTCCAGTTCGATAGGGGCCAACCTATAGGGACACTTCGAGATAGGAGTATCTCCAGGTATGAGTTCAATTGAGAACTCTGCCTAACGATCTGGGGGAATACCAGGTAACTCTTCGGGAAATACATCACCGTATTCCCTCACGATGGGCATTTCCTCAAGGTTGGCACTTTCCTTTGACTCAGCCATTTAGGTGAGGTATGCTTCTTCATAGGGAATCAACATCCACACCATTGAAGGATTTTTCAAAGGAGATTCAAGAAATTCCATGCATTTTTAGAAGAGCTTGGGATGGTTCGGAATATGAAAAGATATTTCCTTTTCCTCAAAGTTGATATGTTCTCTATATGACGAGAGCCAATCCATTCCCATTATAGCATCGAATTACACCAAGGGAAGTATTACAAGATTTTCTGGAGGAATCTTCCCACATACGCCAATAGGAGAATAGTCAAACACTTGGGTTGCAATGATTTCACCACTTGGTGTTTTTACAGATATATCTACATGAAGGTTTCGAGGCTTCGATTCTATAGTCCTAGAAAACATGCAAGATATAAAGGAATGCGTAGAACCAGAATCAAATAAGACTTTTTTCATTCTTGAATGAATAGGATGTGTGCCTTGTACGACTACATTATCTTGCTCCACCTCCGTAGTAGTGATGGTATAAGCCTTCCCTTGTTCATTTGGCTTTGGTGGTTGCTGACGCGGATTACCCTCAAGAACTCGGGGTTTAGTGCACTGGTTTGCATAGTGCCCTAGCTCCCTACAGTTTTAGCATTGAACCATGAGTGGTTATCTCCTTTCATCGGCTACATTATCCTTCATTTTTGTGTCTTTTGGACTCTCTTGGTCTTGGTGTCATTCTTTTCCCACAATTGAAGCATTTCCCCGTCCCTTTGAGGCAGTTCCCATGGTGCAACTTCCCACATTTTTCACATGTGGGTTGTTGATTTTTCTTCCCACCTTTTTCATTAGATCCACCAGCTTGAAACTCCATCTTTCTTTTCTTATCACCATATCCATGGGACCACTCTACAAACTCTATCTCCACTTTGAGAGCACATCAAAAAACTTCTTCATAACTCCCAAAATCTCGAATTACAAGAGCCTTTCGAAGGTGTGGTTTTAATCCACTAAAGAATCTATCAATTTTTATATCGTTTTTTATAAAAAAACACGAAGCATACCTTGAAAACCTTTTGAAATTATCTTCATAGTTTTTGACAGATTATCCTTCTTTTTATTAAGCTCTATAAATTATCTCCCATCTTCGTATGAAGACTTTGTGGGAAATACTTATTAAGAAACATTATCTTAAAGTATTCCCATTCCATCTCTTCAATTTCCTCCCTTGGCTTGGTGTTCTTAATCAAAGCCCACCATTGATCAGCTTCTCCATCTAGACGATAAACGGCTAGGGTCACCTTCTCTGTCTCAGAATAGTGAAGAACAGAAAAGATCTTCTCTATGGAGTTAACCCACTATTCTACAACTAGTGGATTGGAAGATCCACTAAACGTTGGTGGTCGTTGCCGCATAAAACATTTGATAGGTAGTTGCTCCTTCTATGGTGAAGCAGGACATTCCCTATTATTTTGGTTATTGTTAATAACCTGAGATAATTGGGTAAGCATATCCATTAAGTTTTTAACTACACCTCCCATATCATTTGGGATGTCCTTCCGGAAATTGTTGCATTGGCCCTCGCACGAGTTGTTGGCCTGATTTCTCCTGGTTCCCACCATTTTCTAAAATAGAAAAGGTTAGAACAAAACATAAGTAAACAAGATATGAAAAACTTATTCATTTAAACAATTTATACCAAAAACCATCACATATGGGATCCCTATGTATATTTTCTTGTGTGCCTACATGTACTTAGTCTCATGCTAGAAGTTTTCTCTAGGGTTCACTAATCCTAATTCCCAAATTAACTAAACCATTCCTCTGATACCAAATATAGCATCCCGAACTTTTCATACATTACTATTACATAATTTTAAAGATAAACAACGTTATAGTATTACACATATAGGATCCAAAGGTTTATTGTATTGGTAAAACTAGGACCGTACATAACAATTACAAAATCAAGAATAAAAATGTATTAATTTATTATTCTCTAGTTTCTTATTGGAACTTGTCCTCTCCTTAGTAAATGTATCTACATGAGGATATACATAAAAAGGGGTGAGCTAAAATCCTAGTAAGAGAATAGATAATAAGAATATAGCATGGGGTGATCATAATCATGACATAGGCAAAAGATCATGAACATGAGAAGAACATAAATAAAAGACGTGAAATGTGGCAGTGCATAAAAATGAAACATCATGTTTTAGTAGTTAAATACCAAACATACTTGTGAACCAAGCTAGAATCTTGTTCACACTTCATTTCACATATAATCATGAGATTCATCATTTTACCCAATGCATTGGAGCGCTATATAATTCATGGCGCACCCGTCACATCATAACATTATCAGTATCACGATTTCCACAAAGAACACATATCAAAAGTTAACATATCTAACCCGTGTAAAGGAATGGGTTTCATCTCATAATAATACATTCATAAGCTTTGGGTTCCCAAAAGGAAGAGGGAACGACATACTAGATACAAGAACCATCAACCATGAATGAGAGGTAAAAGTTGAGTTCTTAAAAGAAGAGTTATTTTGGAAAACATTTGGTTAGACATAAACTTCATTAGAAAACATGTATATACCAGAAAAGGTAAGATAATTATGAATAAATGATCTTTAAGGAGTAACCATATCAAAATGGAGTTAAATAAGGAGAACCTGAAGGAAGAAAATTGAGTTTGAGATTTCCCCATACCTTGTATCTGAATGCTTCCTTCTCTTTAATGTCATTTATAATGACATTATATTCATTAATTAGAAATTAAAAAACCTTTTATACATTAATAGGGTTCATTATGGTTTCATTATGTGATTTTATGTGCCTTTGAATGAGTTATAGTGTTTAGAAACATTGTTTGGGAATTTTTGTTTTTATGGTTTTCTTGAGTGGTCCACTTGTATTCTTAAATTGATGTTTGGGTAGAACATGGGTAACCATCATGAAACAATATTACATGTTATTAATGATATTACAGGAGTTTTAATGATATTATAATGAATTATATTAGATCAATGTGGATGAATCATTAGATAATAATTGAATGATGATTTTTTGGGTTAATTTGGGTGGTTTTTCGATCAAAACAAACTTGTTTTAATTTATCACTTAGTAATATGTTCATCAGTCAATTACAGAACTTTAAATAGGACATAATACATATAAAATATTCTGGATCAACCATAAAAAGGGTTTCATGTCCAGATCTGAAGGTAGAAATGGAAGAAGAAAACATGTCATTCTTGAAGGGGATAAATTAACACCTCACGAACAACGTTCTCTTTAATAAAATAAAAGAAAGAGGGAAAGGGAGGATGGATGATATAATATCCCATTAGCATCATAACATTATAGTATATGTATAATATTGGAGTTACAATACCATTTGGTTGATTATAGGTGGGGAGTGATCATGAAATTAACTTGAACATGAAAGAAAATTAAAGGAGAAGAGGGAGAGAAATTACCTCTTGAATCCTTCTCTTGAGAACCTCCTTAAGGGCCTAAGCATGGTATTTTGATGAGACCACAAGCTCTTGGACGTGGTGGAGGGGCTAGGGAGGATTTTTGGGTAGATTTTAGAGAAGGCTTGGATCTTGAGAGGTGTGAGGTAATGAGGGTGTGAAGGGTTGTTTTTATAGTGGAGGGGAGGGCTAAATTTTGAATATTTAATTCATAATTTTATTATTTCCCTCAAGAAAAAAAATAGTATTGTTTCATGTGACCCATAATAGTAATAAGTTCATGTGAGTTCAAACCAAGTGGCCTTGAATCACTTTTGATGTCATGAATAGTGTATTTAACTGTTAAATTGTATGTACGGTATTTTACGGTATTTCACTATTCATCAAAAATTTGAGTTTTTCAGAAAAAATACCAAAAATTTACCCGAACCATTTTTCGATGTGTAGAATTCAAAAATGAAGCCCATTTTTCAAAATTAATTTTCTAAATATTATTAATTTAATTTTTTGATAAATTCCTAGTTAATTCTAAAAATAACAATCATAAAGGTGCACTTAGTTTTATTTATCATTGAAAAATTAATTAAGATCTCAATATCTTATTCCCTTAAGAAAATAAAATAATAATATTATTTACTATTCATAAGGGTCATTTTTCTATTGATTTTACTATTCATAAGGGTATGCTACTATTCACCAAAAAAACATGTTTGTTCTCTCGAACTCTAAAAATCATCTTGAACACAACCGTGTATGTCGGATTTTCAAAATTCCAAAGACAGAAGTGACAAACTTATGTTTAAAGGTCACTTATCACTTAGTAGTTCATTATGTTGTGCATTCATGTGATTTTATGGCATAATTTTATGAAGGGAATTTTCATTCAAAAGCTTTAGGTCGTTACAATGTTTCCAAATTCATGCTCTATAGCTCATCTATCTACTTAATGGCCCTTCCCTTAACTTGGATATTGAATAATGATGTCTTCATTCCCATAAATATTATCATGATGGGTGTGAGTAATAAAAACTAGTAGGAAACCGCCAATGTGTCTTTTACATGTGATCTAAAATATAATAGGTGTATACCATGATAATAATAAATGTGAAACAAATCATAAAAAATCATATTCCAAGCATTATTCTTCTAAGAAATCTACCATGATCCCAAAACTTACCTTCCTATGTGTCATGTTGGAAGAATAGTCATAAAGGATTTCAGAATATTCCAAATCTAGACAAAAGGCTCATGAACTTGTATCTCAACAATGTTTAAGAATTCAGTTGGATCATGTGATATAGACATTGCATACCAGCTTCATCAGGACTCAGGACGCAAGACCATCAAATATCATCTAAGTCACAGGTTATACCTAAAGTTCATCATATCCTATTTGTGTTTGGGTTAGCCCATAAGGCCAGCTTACCGAGAATGTCACTACCATGGGTCTGGCCTTAAGGTCATCAAGCCCGCACCCTAAGTTAAGTTCCATCTTTGTCAACATCACATGTTATGCACACTCCCCCTTTATGGGATAACCATATCATGATGTCCCACCTAGTATGAGTATTGATTTAAATTCCTCCAATGATATAGTATTTAAACATATAAGGGTAGAGAATATAATGTTATAAAAATATTCAATCATCATGACACTTATTAGAAACATAAAAATACATGTAATCAAATCCAACATCGTCTAACAAAATATAAATATTACTCATTAAATCAATATAATAAATTGGTCTCATAAGATACACACACACGGGATCACTATAAAGCATGGTCAAACAATTTAAGTAAACAAAGTATCACATCAAATAATCAAGAGTAAATAATTACCACAAATTATGTGGAACTTCCTATCACATTCTTATTGATGAAAACCCCTAAATCTCATAAGAGATTATACCAAAAACATACTGAGGCTCTAACCGGATAGAAACCACAAGCTTATAATTCACAAATCCAATCCCAAATCAAACACATCTAGATTCTATAATGATATTGGAGAAGAATCCAATCCAATGAATAAGGGACTACACCAAATAACATCTCAGGTTCCTCCAAATATTGTAGAGTTCATATTGATCATAGGATGTGTAATCGACACTCTAGATCTACCAATGTTCTATTAATGATCAATGAATTCATCATGAAATGGAATTATAATCCATATATTAGGAAATATCATTCCAAATTTCTAATTCATCTCAAGGGAAGAATTTTAAATTGAGTTGAAACCTAAGAAAACGATTTTAAAGATCATATACCATAATTATTGATCATACACATACTTGGATCCCCCTATATAAAGGTTGGAAGAGTAATAGTTCACCAAGGAAGGATTGTGTAGTATCTAAGTTTGATATGGATATCAATAAAAAAAATGGTTAAATATGACTTGTTAATGGTCATTAATGAGGATTTTAGTAACATTTTTTCACACACAAATGATTTATTCACATTTTTTTTAATCTATAAACCAACCATGTGAGTTTTACTATCTCCACTAGGAACCCACATGGTTTTTTAGCATGGATTTACAAACCATGCATGAACTATTATTCTGGAAACAGGAGAATGATGTATGGTATTTTTAGATAGATCACATGATTTTAAAACATATTACACCCTAACTATGTGCCACCCAAAGCACTTAATCAATATGTTTCACACATAACTGAAGGATTTTAATGATTTGGGAAAGCTATTTACAAATCATGCACCATAAAAAGGCCTCATAAACCCTCTATAGCCATTTATATACACCTAAAACTGCGACCAAACAATTCATAATAAAAAAATCATGAATAAAAGCATTAAATAAATCATAAAATATCTGAAAAATATAATTGAGTTATACCAATGTCTTTCTATTGAGCAGAAAAAGTTATGTATGATTGAGATGATGTTGGAACATACAATGGAATTTTATAATATTTTTCCTTTATTATTTTTTATTAATTTTCTAATTATATATAATGAATTTATGTAGGTATTATTTTCATATGGTTGTTCAGGTGATTTTATTCAATTTTTCATATTACATATGATGTTTTTTTCTATTGTATTTCTCTGTGTTTATTTTTATTTGTTATCATTTATTATTAATTTCGTAGGGTTTTTATTGTATAGTTACCAAATATTTGTGAAACATTATCCTTATTTCAGGAATTCATCCCTCACTGCTAGTCGAAATCCTCTTACATATGGAGAGAAGCATATGAGGTCACATGGCATCCATCTTGGACCTTGTAATCTAGGTCTTGGAATTAAAATATTGTATCTTTTTCCCTTTTATTTATTTTTTTTTTAAAAATGTATATAGGATGACCAAAACTCATGCGGGATGTTATATTATTCATGGAAAAACTTATGTAGTGGATGATAAAGTTTCTAGGGTAGTAGGTTTTTTTTATTTCTTTTGTTATATTATCATGGTGTTCTTCAAGTGTTGCAGAAAAGTTATGGTTTATGATAATTTTCTCTTATGTTTACTGGTGAGAGTGGGAGAGAACATGCATCATGTGTAGGAACATAATTTTTCATATCATGCACATATTAATTTTAGTTGATATAGGTTAAAATTAATTAATTATCAAAAATATTATATTTAATGATTCCCAAAATCATTATTGGCGACATTTAACTAAATTTTAATTATTCATTTCTATGATTGAATTTATAATGATTGTGACGAAAATTCATATTATTAATACATGTTATTACGTATATAGTAATTGTTGGTTGACCCTTAAGGTTTGTTTTCTTGGGTTTTTTCGTGTTGTGAGCCTATAAATTGCTTTTGTTTTGATAAATTTAAGATATCGATAGTGTTTATCTGTATCTCTTTTACCATTTTTGAAAAAGGATTCCCAAAAAACATCCAATAGTGTCACCTAGGACTAGTAAAGGGAGTTTAAAATGGTTTATAATACCACAGTAATACCTCTATATGTATAGGAGGGTGAGGTTGGGCATTATTCTGATATTTCCCCTATGGCTTAGTCAGCATAGCCAACTGACAGTTTTCCATCTATTATTGTTGGGGGTGGAGGTACCCATTATGGGGGACCTACCATGATTTGTTTTACATGGGGATTTTATATAAAACATCCCAAAGACTTTTGGGGTACTGGTGGCCCTAGAGATGTTGACCTATAGATCAAGATTATCAAACATGTTTTGATCTTGTAGAGACAAAAAATGGAATGAGTGTTAAACTCACATATTTCATTCTCTAAATACCTATAAGGATATTTTTTATAGTGATAAATCAAGGTATGAGGAATGAGGAAATATCATTGGAATCCTTTCTAGGATTCTTTTTGGTAGATTATTTTCTTGAGATGTTGAATTTAGTCTGAGATAGGGAGTTTATGGAGCTTCAACAGGGAATTTTTATGGAATATTACACAAATTATTTTTTATATTTGATTTTATTGATGTATTTTTCTCTTGGAAAAATTTTGAGAAGGATTTTTTTAATATAACACTCTTACTAGAGTTCATGCACCAGGTCTGAGTATATTATGTGACTTCTTATACTATCTTGATCAGTAAAGAACTCACTATTGATAAGGGAGTAGAAGAGGATAAAAATATAGTTATTATTCATTAAATAAATGGGTCAATTGTTTTCCTAATAAGTGGAGTTTTGGGTTCTTGTAATAAAAATAAGAAGATGTTGTCAGATGAGATGCACTATATGGAGATAGATAGTTTGGTTATGTAATAGGTTCTTCCAAAACATTTATGGGAGATTCCTATATTATTTATTATCAATATGGATAGAATATTTATTCCCACTAATCAAAGATAAGTCCGTTATGGGTGTTCCATGCATGTGGAAGAATGGGTAATCTCTAAGGGATTTCTAGGAGAGAATCACAGTCAGCGATAGGTTGATAGTTGGGGTAGACATTGGCCTCGAGGGCTTGGATTGGGGAACCTTATATTTATAGTAGAGTCATTTTTGGGAGATTTAATCCTAGGTCTAGTTAAGGACCTTAGGTAAAGTATCCACCATAGATACCTAGGTGGCCTATACTATAATATTTCCATGGATCCCGATATCAGGTCCATCAATTTCATACAGTTATAGTTTATTCATTAGACATGGATGTTGTGAATAGAGAAGATGTTTCTTCTACTATTAGAGGTATATTAGTGATTACTTTGAATATTTTTGAGGCCATAATGTATATGAGGTATTATCATTAATTTATTTCTGAAAAATTAGTATCATGATAGGTTTTGACCATTGTGTTCTCCCCTGTGGTACTAATTCTTTATACACCACTTCAGAATAGGTTGGATTATGTTCAATGGTTCCCAACACATGAAATTATGGTTACACATTGTGGGAATCTATGGGATTTCCTAATCTCACATATTATGAGCTTCATTATCATCTAAATGGTGGTTTAGTGGATGTTCTTCTAGTATTGTATTGACTGATATCACTGGTGGGTATATTTTACCTACCATTGAGGAAAGAAGTATATTATTATGGGATAATGAGATGTACATGCTGGTATAGTATGATCTGACTTCATTCAGGTATTATCTATTACATTGTAGGTGTCAGGTATGGTTCTTGCAGTGAATTAGGTTTTGGTTCCAAATACATTTCCTAAAATGTTGGAGCATTCCCAATATTTAATTTTGGATCATTTCTTATGACCCTCTCTTGATAGAGAGACTGAATGTTTTATTGACCTTGTACATCGTATAGAACACATTTAGATTCCTTCTTATCTTAGGTCACCATAAAATCATAGTGATATGAATTCGCAACTTAAGGACCTTGACAACAAGGGTTTTATTCACCGAGGGGCCTCCCCTTACGGTGATTAGGTTTCATTAACCATGAATGGAGTTGGTAACATAAAATTATCCATTGTATACTTGGATTTGATCCACGTTATAGTGGATAAGAAGTACCTATTTTAGAGAATTGAAAACATGTTTTGATTATTAAGGGGATCCCATTATTCTCCAAGATCAACCTATATTCAGTATATAATAATTTTATATTTAGGGTATATTCTATGAACGTGATGGTTTTTAGGAGTCTATATGGTTTGTAAGATTATCTCGGGATTATATTTTCTATAACGAATGCATTAGCAGTTTTCATGGATCTCATTAACAGGATATTTCACCCATACCTAGACTCCTTCATCAAAGGGTTTGTGGAAATTTTTTTGGTCTTTTCATAGACAAAACAGATGCATGATGTGAATATAGAGATTGTATTGGGTATGCTTCAAGTACTATGTCTTAATTCTTAGTACTCAAGTGATCCCTTTTGTATTTAGGAGGATCACTTCCTCAGACACTTGTTCTCAGATGTAGGTATCTTAATTGATCTAGAGACAGTACATGTAGTGATGTCTTAGGTATAAACATAGAATGTATTCAATATTCCATGATTTCTTATATTGTCTTGGTACTTTATATTATTCATTAAGTATTAAGATCTCATAGAAGCATCTATGAACTAGATGGACATGAATGGGTGAATCTTTAGTAGACTAGTAATTATGACGAGGCCTTTTAGAAACTAATGAAGATATTAACATCTACCCTAATTTGAATTGTTCCTGAACTATAGATGATTTATAACATTTAGTATAATGATATAGGGGTTCGATTAAAAAACATATATTGGAATGTTTATGTGATATTATTTTCTTCCTACAGAATCATAGTGGATAACCAAGATCATCTCACTTAAAGATATTTCATGACTAAACACTCACTACACCTAATCACATATCAAAGTTTTTGGTATTATAAATTTTTTTAATGTACTGAAATAAGGTATTTTGAATGTGGAATAAAAAACATGAATATAATTAGGAAATTCATAATTCATAAAGAATCAATGGTTAGTTGGAAAGGTCATGCTCCTAGTTTTGGTTACTCCAATTCCAACCTTAGTCATTATTTATGATCTAAAATTTATTGGATAATCCATCAAATTGTATATAAACTATTATAATATAATTTGAGTGTGGAGGTTGAAAAGCATAGGGGACCACTTTCAAAAACTAAACCCCACCTCCTCAAATGTTCAAGAATGATGAACATACCTCAATCGAGATTTTTAAACCTTTAAAGACTCTGATCAATTGTATGTCATTTCAATACTCAAAAAGACTCATCTCCATCATATAAAGTAAATTTCCTAATAAAATAGAGGGAGTGGGTTTTTATAAAATATAAGGAGTTCACAATTAAATCCAAGGAGTAGTGTATGATCATCACAAAAAATCAGAACACTCTTTTCTCCCCAACCAAAAACATAATAAAACATAAAAAAATAGAACAAAAATTTTGGAACACCATGTAATCCTCCCCCAAGAATAAACCGTATGTTAGTCACTCGTCATTGTTACTGTGAGTGGTCCTCGAGATTTTATGGAGGGAGAAGGAAAGATAAAAAACACTATATAGAGAGGGAAAGAAGCGAGAAGGATAAATATTAACAATTTATTAAAAATATATAATGTGTGAAAATAATTAAAGAAACCCAAACTAAAATAACATAATTAAAATTTTTAATTGATATTAAAAAATCCAAATGCACTAAATACCATCGGTAAAGATAAATAACACCTATTTACAAAATGAAGGGGAGGATTAGGTGAAATATTTACATTTTATAGATTCAAAATGAAATAAAAATATATAATTGTTTTATTATCACACGTTTGACCCTTTTTATGGATAAAATACTCTTGTATATAGTTAAATAAAATATATGATTCTGAGTATTATATATTGTGTAAAATTTCACAATAATCCAATAAAATTGAATATTTATGGTTCAAAAACTAAAGTGATGTCTGGATTTTCAAATCTATTCTAACATTGATTTACATACTAGTTATAAATAAGAGATTTTATGATCTAGCTCATATAATTAAATTTAAATACATAGCCTACAAAGTAAAAAAAACTTATAGAATTTCAATGTAAGACTAAAAACATATTATATTTTAAGTTAAAGAAATAATCTATAATAAGTAGGGAAAAATTGGATTTTACATGAAGTTTCAAAATTCATTCCAAAATTATTATTTTTATTGAGTCATCATATAAAATATATGGATTTAACAATAAATATAAATGATGAATAAAAATGATAAAAAATTAATGGTCAATCCGTTTTCAAAATTTAATCAAATTTGTCTTATAATATATAATTTTAATATTCGTTCTAAAATTAGAAAAAATAAGGGGGTTTAAACCATTAAAATCCAAGTATAATTATAGAAAATATGGGTTCCGTCAATTTTACAACACTTAACCATTTCAATCATGGGAAGTACAATGAAATTAATATTGAAATATAATTATCATTTCTATGTTCAAACAAAAAAACTAGAAAAGAAGATAAATAATGATTTATTAAACTTTAAAAATTACTCTCCTCCTCAAGATGTTCTGTCTACTTCCCCACTTTTAGCTAAGCACATTTTTAAGTACCATATTTGTGAATAAGAAAAATAGTGGGATAAATATTTTAACTTTTATTACGATCATGTATTTGTACATTCCAAGATTGTTATGAAAAATTTATATTTATAAATTCACTTATATAACCAAAATTATGTTCTTATAATTCAATTACCCTCTTCATTATCTGGTTTCCAATCTTCTCCTCAAATAAATCCATTCTTTTTTATAATTAGCCACTATATTTTTTCCCTCTTTTTTATTTTTTTTTCTTTTTTTCATTTGTTTTTTCACTCGTTTTTTCAGTGCCTAATATATCAGAACTTCATGTGGAATCCCAATATACCATTTTCTACTATTTCAAATGACATATATGAATTTATTTTTGTTCAACTAATAGATATTTCCTTTCTCTAAATAGAAAATTCACTGAAGATAGTGTTTATAATTCTCATTCTTTCCTATTTTAATTAATTTTTTATTCACAAACCTTTTCCATGTTTTAAAATCAAAATTTTCATGAAATCAGTTGAGATACTTTGTCCTCAATAATATAAATTTAAAATTTTTAGAATCATTGAATCCTTATAAACATTCATGGAATTTTTACCTAGGTTGATCAACATTTTAATTTAAAATCCATAACCACTAAATTACACTATATATATTAATAATGAAAAAAACATGAAAATCCAAATATTATTAGTACCAATCATCTATAAAAACATTATTAATAACCTCTTATGATTAAAAAGTTATATCTTTATATTTTCAGAGTATAGAATTGGGAAGAAACAATTTTGAGTAAAAAAATAAAAATATAACCTAAATAATTTGTTTTGGTAACATTAATTTAATATAATTAATGGTGATTACTAGAAATCTTCAAGAAAAAACAATATAATAAAATATATTATAAAAATATAAAAAATAAATGTAAATAGAAAAGTAATGAAAAAAGGATAGATCTTAGTTTAACCATCAGGTGGACCCTAGGTTTTTCTTTCCCATATATGGGGAGCACCAAATGTAATCCATAGTTAGATGGTGGGAATAAATTATTTGATTGTGACCACCACATATTGTTTCATCTAGCATTGTTCATTTAGATATAATCCCATCAATAGGGTTCACCAATTAAATCCCCCTAAAAATAAGATATAACTTGAAAGGTGCATGTAGGATCAAGATTGGGTCTTCCTCCTTTACATTGACCAAAATGAAATTGGGATTTTTCTCCACATAAAGGGTTTTACGAAATTTTTTTATATCAACATATTTATCAATCTTGAATTTAGAGATTAATATTATTTGAGTAGAATTGAAACAATCCAAATTTATATCTAAATCTCCTACATTGTAAGTATATTTATGAGTTGCTTCTCTATTCATAACCATAAGGATATTCTTTTTTACTCTATAAATTAGAATTTTAATGAGATTAGGGAGATTCAAATGTTCATATTTAGGTAAATCATAATATTCATTTTTTATCTTCCATGTAAATTAAATATGTTTTCCAAATATATAATATTAAAAGAGTGTAATTTAATATCGAATTTAGTTTCAATAATATCAAATGTAAATTTAGCGACCCTTTTTTTCTTACATTAATTTTACATCATCATAAATGAAAAAAATAAAACATTTACACCATGAGGATACAAAGGTTTGGAGTCTTGTAAAAAATAGGAACAAACATAACATTTATAGAATAAAACAAAAAAAATTATTTTATTTCTTCTTCTCTAGCTTCTTATTGGCCCTTTAACTCTCCTTAGTACATGTAGTCACCTATAGATATAAAAAAAGGGGTGAGTTAAAAGAACTATAATAGGATACATAATTATATGAAACAGTACAACATGTGGTGAGAATAAAAAATATTATCATAACATATGAAAGGTATCATAATCATGAGATAAAAAATTAGATAAATTCATGAAATGTAAAAATGCATTAAAATAAAGCATCATGTCTTAGTGGTTAACCACCACACATAGTTTAGAAAAAATATAGTACCAAATCTACACAAATTTCAATTCACTTAATATTTTTTTCACATTACCAAATTTATTAGAGTCTTATATAATTTTAGTAAAACATGTCACGGCATAACAAATATTTTGCACTATATAATTTTTGGTGCACCTGTAAAATTATAACATATAAATTTTCATGCATGACACATTGAACATATATCGATCATGAACATAAAAACCCATGTAAATTATTTGGTTTCAATTAAAAAATCATACATTCATAAATATTGGTTTCCCAAATGAAAGGGGGGTTATCAAACATGATATAATAATCTTCAACCTCGAGCTACATTTAAAAGATGTGTTTTAAAAGTACAGTTCTTTTGAAAAAAATTGGGTTTATCTTAAATTCTTTTAGAAAAAATTTATATCCCCAAAAATATAATATATTTATGAATAAATTATTTTTAAGTAATAAACATACGGGTAATAGGGTGAAAGAGGGAAAACCCTAGGAAAGAATGTTGGGTTTGAGAAATCCCTTAACCTTCTGTATGAAAGTTTCCTTTCTGTTAATATCTTTTATAATTAAATTATATTAATTAATTAACAATTACATAACCTTTTATACATTAATATGATTCATTATTGTTTTATTATGTTCTTTTATAATATTTTGGATGAGTTATTGAGTTTAAATTCATTGTTCGGGAGTGTTTGTTTTCATAGTTTTCATGATATGTTCAATTGAATACATGAATGGATGTTCCTATAATATGAAGATAAACATAAAGAAATTAATTATAGGTTATTAAAGATAATACATAATTTTAAATGATTATATGAAGGATTGTGTTATATCCCATGAGGAAGATTCATTAGATAAAAGATAATGATGATCATTTTATGTTAATTTTGGTGGTTTTTTATCACAACAAACTTGTTTTGTTTTATCATTTAATATTCTCTATACAATTTAGTTATAGAACATAAAATGAGATAAAAAATACACTTTAAATTTTTTTTAAACTATTTAATTTTTTTATTAACATCCTTGAAGGAATTTATATAAAATGAATGTTCATCTCCCACGATGTGGGTAAATTGACACTTCACACGTGACACTTTCATTTTTAAGATAAGAGAGATAGAGCGGAAGGGAGGAATTAAAGGTTTTATATTACATTAAAAATATATAATTATAGTATATTTATGTTAATGGAGTTATTAATCCATTTGGATAAATATATTTTAGGAGATAATAAGAAAATAAATTTCAATTAAAAGGAATGTAAAATAAAAGAGAGAGGATTTACCTCTTCAATTCTTCTCTTGATGTCCTCCTCAAGTAACCTAGGCATGGTATTTTGATGATACCAAGAAATCTTGGACATTAGGGAAGGAATAATAAATATTATTGGGTATAATATAGACAAGTATAAAATCTTGAGAGGTGTGATGAGAAGAGGTTGTGAGGGGTGGTATTTATAATTTATGAGAGAGGTGTTTTCTTATTATTTAAGTCATTTTTTTATTATGTTTCTCAAGAAATGAAATAATAGGGATTATTGTTAATAAATATAGTAGTCGGTGCATTTTAGTTCTAATTCGTGGACATTTACATCATCTATAACTCATGCAGGATGCATAAATTCATTTATTTTTCATATTTTGTGAATTTTTGAATTTCACAATTCACTAAAAATTAATGTATTTCACAAAAACTGTATAAATTCACCCTTACCATTTTTTGATATTTAGAATTGAAAAATGGAATCCAATTGATAAAAACAATTTTCAAAATATGTAAAATTTCATTTTTAAATAAAATCATATTTTTCTAAAAAAATAAGGATTTTAAATTTAAAAATAATTTTATAATACATTCAAAAATTTACTGACGTCTCAGATAATATCCTAGAATCATAGGACTAAAAAATATTTATTTAGGAATAAATTTAATTAAAATACAATAATCCTAATATATTTATGACTTATGAAAATACCGACACCAAATTAATCATTTTTAAAACATATATTTACTTATACTATGATATAATTATATCATATTGTGACATATACGATGGATAAATTTTATTTATACTATTTTTGGTTTGATTAAAATTCACTTGGAAGATTAACTATTCATAATTGTCATATTTCTATTCATAAAAGTTAAATTACAATTCATAAGGGTAGGTATTATTCACCGGAAATTATATTTCTTCTATCAGACTCTAAATTTCCTACTTATCGCAACTATATATGTTTTGTTTTTGAAATTCAACACACAAAAGTTTAAAAATTAAGTTTAAAATCTAGTATATAAAGGTCACATATTATTTAGTAGTTTATTTAAGCATGATATGGCATTGTGTTTCCTAATTTTATTTTATGTTACATAATTATAAGAAGAGAATTTCTATTGATAAAAATTCAGGTCGTAACAGTAAATGAGTTCATGATTGGATAACTTCTATGAGTTTTTTTGGATTCAATAACCGATTCAATCAAAAGTATCAATTGGGGTAGGGTGTAAGTAGATTAAGGTAGATTCATAGGATACTCTATATTTTTTTGAAATTCTACCACTAGTGTAATTTATTCTTCCATGGAATAATAATGATAGTGATATGTTGCTTTATGTTCTTCAATGGAGGGGAAGAAATATTGCATGTAACTTTCTTTGAAGTGATTCATTATTTCCTGCAACATTTTTTGATCCCCAAAATTTTTTAGCATGCATGTGTTCTTCCGGAATCTCCTCGATCTATGGGTGAGTGTGGGATGATGTTAGTAATTCTTTAGTTGACTCCTTCTATTCTTACTGCGGTTCTTTAAAAAAAATACAGGTGGGGAAATATATTCCAGCATAGGTTTCAGTTTAGGTTTAGGTTTCTCTAGCTACAAATTTTAATATTCACATACATTTTATAGTGACCCATGTCATTATAAGTTGGAAAAATACCAAGGTAATTTGATTCTTCATTTGGTGGATGGACGTTTTTGAGGACTGTGGTTTGGAATGGGGGATTAATCCATTGTTTGTTTATAATAAATATTTTTATATGATACCAAAGGCCTAGGTTGAGACCCAAGGATTTTAGAGAACCAAAGGATGTAGGACAATATAATCTGGTTGTTGATGCATCCACCATCCAACCAATGGGTTGTGAAAAATCCACAGCTTCGTTCAGCACACTGGCCAACTGATGGTGGCGAGTGGATCACTAGTGGGACTTCTATATGATTTTATTTTCATAATAGCCATTTTTTCACATAAACACTTTTTATTTCAACATATATTCTCTCCCTTGACATTACTGAAACCTGGTGAATAAGGGTATTACTTTGAAGGAATTCGTTTTACTGCTCAACCACATTTCTTGCTTGTTTGAAGTAATGTATGATGTGTTAGGACACCCTCGATAAGTTTATGAGACTTCAGGAAATTGATTCATCATTTATGTTGTTTTCATTTTTTGGAACCCTAATGTGGTGAATTTAGGTTTGTGATAATGGAATCAGTGTGTCGAGCTCGATCTAGGTGGTGCCACTTGGTAATTGAGTTGTGTCATGGCTAAGGTATGAATACCATACCATTCTACATCACCTATTAAAATATTGTATTCCATTTAGTGAAAGTGCATGTTTGTATAGACCTATAATACCTCTAATGATGATAGAGTTAGCAGGTGAGGTCTGCATCAATGTAGGAGGATCCTTAGAGTGGGAGTACTGATTATACACCTTGAGAATATAAAAAATAAGCATTTCACGAAGCATTTTTTGTAGGAATTCCCACTAAAGAGTTTTGTCTTCAAACAATATGTTCATGTTTTTTTGTGCTAAGGTGGCTAGGAAATAAATAATAGGGTTTTGGGTAGTAAATTCCCTATGAATAATCTTCGTAAGTGATTGAAGTGGGTTGTGTGCTGTTAATAATGTTATAGATTTCATCTTGATTAAACTAACCCAGATGTTTCCATTTGGGTTTGGAAGGGGTAATAATGGATTGGATAATTGGTATAAGGGTTTTGGGGGTGATTTCCCTTAAACGTTTGGCTGGAACAAGTGAGTGGGAGGTTTGTTCAAGGTTATGTGTGTAGTGATATACTCTTCGGTGAATGGGATTGGAAGGTATTGTTTAGGATCATGATGACCTTTAATGTCTTTAGTGAATGAAGAAATGGATTGGGTGATGTTTACATTAGCTTAACATGCAATATGACAATAACCATGATAAATACAGTTCGTTTTGTTTTTGGTGAGGGCATTCATGAATGTGGCTTTATGTTGGGTTTATTATTATGGTGTTTCTATTTCTTTGGCATGTGGATGCTTAATCTCATACATGTGTGTGACCTCCCTTAACTCGATGGTTATGGGCTCATGGAACTTTTTAACCTCCCAAGAATCCCCAAGATGGGTCATTGTGTATGTGGTCCTTCCAAGAACCCTCAGGATGGTCCAATGTGATGGTTGGTCCTCCCAAGAACACATGAGATGGGATGGTGTGATTGGTTATCCACCCCATAACCTATGCGGATGGGATGGTTTGCAAGATTAACATTTCCAAGTATTCTAATATGGGTCTAGGCACTTAATGGGGTCATAGACTATAATATGTAATAGGGAATAGATTAAATGTTCTTATGAGCATTTGATAGACTCTTCCTTCTGGAAATGAGCATATGTAGGTAGATTATGGGTTTGTATCAACCTAGTTATTGGACGATGACCTGAGGGGAAGTGAATTTATTTATGTATTTTTTTATCATTTTATACACTTTTATATAACCTACTGCTTTTTTTTCTAAATATAAATTGGCGGTGTCCTTATAGGTTTATATGCACACCATGCATGATAATCTAAGGAAATTTCAAATTTTATTGGTTTATCCTTTGGATATTCTTTGACTTGTATTCCATTTATTATAGAATAGGTTGTGATTGTTATTATTTTGGAACTTTTTTTCACTATTCACTATGTCTATTGTTTCAATGATTGTGTACTCTAATTATAAAATATCTATTACTGAGGGAATATTCTCCCCCACATTTCCACTTAATACCTCATCACTAGTTGCCATCCTTTTTTATATGGGGAGGTGCACATGACATTTTGTGACACATCAACCCAAAATAGGTTATTTGGGTTGAGGATTTACACATATCTACATAACAATTATATTTTCCTACTCACATCGGGTATGTCTTCCCTAAATCCTTATGATTTATCTTCTCCTTCATTATTAAATTCTTCTTATTCTTATTTTTTTACCTTCACAACATCTTACTGGATCTCTAGAAATTTTTGCAAAAATTAAATGAATCCATCAGTAAATGTTTATAAAAAATAAATATTGCAGGTCCCCCTTTATATTCTCTATGAGAAAAAGGAATGTTTTATCTATGAAATTAATGTTCTAGACTGACCTCACCAACTGAGAAAACCAAATAAACAATATCTTCCATTTTTTAGGGTGAGTAAATGTTTCTAAAAAAATATAATTAAAACAAAGGCCAATTATTTAAAAATTGCGAAAAAGAATAATGAGCAAATAACTAATTGGATCCTTAAAAATGATTCTATGTTTTGAAAAAACTATTTCATAGTTTAAAAAACCTATAAATTTTTTATAGTTTATCATTGTGACTGGACAAGGTTGACTCACATGAGGATATTTCTCATTCAAACACTCACTAATAAAAATAACTCATTATATTTTTGGTATTTTATATTTTATGAATTAAACGATATATGATATTTTCAATGTTGAATGAAAAACTATAAAAATAAATTTTTATTTTTGAATACATATAAAACATATTTGTTTTCAAAAAAGTTATTAGTGATTGGTTTGGCTATCGGAGTTCCTTTATTATTTATTATTTATTTCCAACATTCTATTTGATAAATTATCCCATCGTACATAAAATAATATCATCAATTTTTAGTTTGCAGTTTAAAATGTCTGTGTTGAATCTTTTACACAAAAAACTACACCTCTTTTGATGGCGAAGAATTACGAATACACCTCAATGATGATTGTAACACCTTCCAATACCTAGCTTAATTGTATTTCATTTTATCCCTTAAACACACTCAACAACTCATTTGAGGAGCATTTTTTGAGGGAAATGTGGTAATAATAATTTTTATATAATATAATGAGTTTGAAATTCATGAAAATATATGGTGGGATAGAACCACAAAAAACATTAAAACTCTTCTCTCCCTCACAAAAAATTTAAAAAAACATATAAAAATAAAGAGAAAGAACATAGGAATACCATTTAATCCCCCATAAGTTTAATAATCATGTTATCCACTCACCATTATTAGTTTTAGATGTCTTTTCTGTGGAATACAGAAAGAAAGGGAGATGGAGAATCATGAGAGAGAGATAAAACTTATAGGGGTTAAGATAAAAATTTTATTGAAAAAATGTAATGTTTAAAAAAAATAAAAGGAATTTTTTTCTAAAAGAACTTAATCTAAAATTTCCATTCGTCCCTTAAAACCCTAATGCCCAAGCCACTCCCTGTGAAAGTGAATGAAATTTATTTACAGAGTGAAGGGGATGTGAGGTTCAAATAATAGAACATGGAATAATTGAAAATCATTTCAAAAGTAATCACTATTTTCTGGCCATGTGGTTGATCCTTAAATTTTATTAGTTAGTAATGCATCAATTTGAATGAAATATTTACTTTTTATTATTCTATATTATCTAAAATTTCATCTTAATTCAAGCATGGATGAAAAAAGTTTGGGTCAAGAATTGAAGTTTTGTTCAAATTAACAAATCTAACCCAGCATTGACTTATGGGCCAGTTTTTTCTATAATGAACTATTATTTAGCTCCTGTTCTTCAAAAAAAATATTTTCTGTAACATCACAAAATTTCATAGTATGTTATCTCTTGAAAGTAATTCAATAACTCGCGCTACACATAACAACGAGTTCGAGCACCCCACAACTTACCAAACTAGCCGTTCAAAAAAGAGGTTGTGAAAAGTATTAACTAAATTCTGAATTTTATATACTCTATATAATTTAAGAATCCATATTATGTGTTTCATAGAAATAATATAAAAACAAATTCATTTTTTCAGATAAAGGAATTATTTTTCAGAAAATGCTATTTTACTGCCTATTTAATGGAGAATATATTTTAAAAAAAATATTTGACAATTTTAGACATTCAATTGAATGAAATTAAATTCTTATTTATAATCGGGACATAAAAATTCAGTTTGGATAAATTTTTTGCACTTTTCTGATGACTTTCATATATTGATGAATACTAAAAACACTAAATTTTAATTGAGAACAACTTTTTTAATAAAAATAACTTATAGTGTTAAATTATACATTTTTATGGTTTGGATGTATAATTAGATTATATTTTTACAATTTATTAAAATTTATGTCATTATAAATAATTTCACATTTAAATTCGACATAAACACATGTCAATATTTTGATAATTTTTACTTTAAAAAACATGTTTTTTGGTTTTGACAACGGGAGGTAATTTTAAATTAAGGAATGAAACATCTATGTTTTGAATTTGGTAAAATATTCTTCATTTTTTAATTTAGAATATCCAAATTATATTAGGGTGAATTTTTGGTATTTTTCAGAAAACATTCAATTTATTTATGAATAGTGAAAACAATACATTATTAGTTAAAACAGACTTTTTATTTAAATAATTATTTATTTTATTTAAATTTATTTTAGGTCAAAATAGATATATAATACCTATATAAGTTAAATGTAAATAATTAGAGTCATTTTATAATAAGTTTAGATATATAAAAATTTTATCGAACTTTTTACCATCTTTTACCCACCTCTAAGAAACATTTTCAAATTTGCATAAAACATAATTTTACCACTTCAGTGAGTTGAATTTCACAACATTGAAAGACATGGTTAATATTATTAAGTATAATTTGTTTCAATAATATGAAAATATATTTTATTGAATAGTAACTTCGGACTTTTATTTACCACGGTTAAAAGTAAATAGGGTAATTAATGGTAAAAATGATTTCATAATTACCTTAACACATGACCTAATTCTATTGGATAAGTATAATTCTACCAAAAACAACTTTAGGAATAATATATTATCCTCTTTGGTCCACTTGGATTAGATTAGGACATTTATTAAAATTTTATTTAAAGAAGAGTTAAAAGAGATAAATTCAAAGATTAATAACTAAACCATTTTTAATATAGGGTTACAGACAATAGAAATTCGAATATAAATATTAATTAGAAAGAAAAAAATATTTCATACATCAAGGTATTTTATTTATAATTTTTATACATAAAATAATTAAATTTATTTATGACACAATGATGATGCAATAATTACCTTATTAATGAAAGAATTAAATAATTGGTATTATAAATATTAAAATAAATATAATTTCAAAGTTTTTATGACATACACGAATTTTCTAGATGAATATGACATGTTAGGGTTTATTAAATGTATCGTTTTCAAAGTAATGAAGTTGTGATGACTTTCACAAAAACCAAATACCAAATAGTCTCAAAATTGACATTAAATAATTTTTTAAAAAATACTACATTATTGGTTGATATAATATTCATAAAAATCTAAGGTTCGTCCAAAGGGCTTAAATAATATTATATATGTCATTAATTAACCACTTTAGTTTCTCTTGGAAGTTTAGAGTACATTTATTAACCATATAGTGTAAGAATATCATAAATCACGGTAAACGTTAAACTATTTAACTAAGAGGTAAATCTAAATGAAAATGTTAAAATTGTAACCTAAACTTGTCTAAAACCTATTGGTTGAGATTATTTAGACCCATAACCAACTTATACCCAAAATAAATCTTTTTATATCCATTAGAAACTGAAAATGATTTTACTATAAAATAATATGTCATGATTTTTCTAAAGTGACTCTCGGCTCTCTTATAAAAGGGAATGTATCCTCTCAAAATCAAACAAACAAAGCCATTTGGCTCATCCAACCCCTACCCAAATAACCTCCCAACTTCCCTAACAAAAATCTAGAGTCATTACTTTGATCATAAATCCTACATAAGGATCCGTTTTGATCAACTCAAAAGGAAACTCCTGAAAAAGAGGTAATAATTTCACCAACCTCTTTCAAGTTTTTTCTTCTTCCTCTTCCTCTTTCTTTGTTTTTTCCATACTAAAAGAATAACTCCAGAACCTTCTATATATTAATATTTTATTATAAATATGGAACAACCATATTCGTTATTCTATCCATCCTATAATTACAATGTCACCATACGAGCGTACGTACGGCTTACTGTCTCCATGTCGTGGTGTAGTTTGTTATTCCGACCCTTCATTATTTGTATGGGTATAATACTGAGTATATATGATATAAATAATAAATATAACATGTTAATGATTATGTATATATGATATAACATCCAATTATATACTATTTCACCATCAATATAATGATATTGTCGCTCATGCATATATACGGATTACTGTCTCCACAACGCGATGAGATTCATTTCCACATTCAGCATCCAACGATGACCATAAAAATATATATTATTAATAAGTATGTAATATTTGACATAATAAATCTACTTAATATATATATATATTTACTTGCATATATCTTATTCACTTACATCCATTCAATACGATATGAAAACAGACATAGCGTTTATTCGTACGTACGGCCTACCATCTCCATAAATGGTGATTTCCACTTCAGATATCTATATATTCTTAATATTTATATTATAAATATATATGATATATAAATCAAAGTTTATATTCTATAATTCTTTAAATCAAGATCTTAATGATACTATAAGAAATAACAAGTTAAAACACGTACGATAAAGAAAGTGATTATTACCTGAAATGTTAATTTAACATGGAATAACTATTAAATGTGTATTATAAAGGCATAAATGAATCATTTATGATATAATAAATATGAATACGGTTCTGGTATAATTTAATAACATACTATGCTCATTATACAGGAGGTTAAACCTACCCTCGACCAAAGAAAAGTGAAAGGTAAGGGTTAATTCCTCAATCTCATTATTATTTGATATTATTAGTGGGTAAGTTTTTACTGAGATGTATTTATTATCCATGTCCTTGTTTCATAAAATAGTTTTCAAAGGGAATATTTTTAAGTGAAACTTTTAGTAAAACATTATTTTAAATTTTTTAAATACTCGTTCTCTTAAATCATTCTCATTAATGTCCATATTTTCAAAATGGGGTTTTAAGGATTTATTTATATGGACTTTGAAGTTTTTAAAATGTTAATTCCATTAAAAAGTTTCAAATTGGTATGGGAAAATTTCATTCCAAAATGTCTATAAATTTCTTCCTTTATAAATTGCGTGATATTTAAATGTTTTCCTGAAAAAGTGATAATTCTCTCAATGAGTTTTACTAATCATTTTCATTTACGTCAACATCCTTTGATGGATTTTAAACTTGTTTGAAGTTGATTTATTAAGATAAAAATCTTGAATATTTTATTGAAGGGTTTTTTATATATTTGAAAGTGGATGGGTTATTCTTATACAATTCATGGTTTATGGATAAGGTATTGACATTTTGTATGATAGTTGTAATATGAATTTTTATGTTATGTTTAAAAATTTTCATATAAGGAATGTATTGGACATAGTAAGTGATAGGTGGAGCCCGCTATAGCTCCTTGATGCATCGGTAGGTCTCATGAGACAATTAGATGTGAAATTGGCCGAGGCCTTTCCCAATTTGATATATAGTTTTGGCCGAGACCTTAATCATTTTTATATGTCTTTCCCAAGACCTTGAAAAAATGTTTCAGAATTTTTGGCAATATAAATTTCCTCATGATGAAAATAATATTGATGGTTCATGTGGTTATTCGACTAGTACAATACCCACAACTATGTTTTTTTATGGAATTATTTACTCATCTCATATTTATTCCATAAATTGTTCATGTTTATTATTTTTAAAGGCATGTGTTTTCTATTATTCACCATGCCTATTGTTTATGTTATCTTCTGCTAAATTGTTTACCCTTACTGAGCATCTGAGATCACCCCTTTCTTATTTTTTATTTTCCCAGGTTTTCCAAGAACTGTATTATGACTGACCTGCAGGGATAGTATAAGGGATATGATTGTGGATAATAGAGACAATTTTGTTGTTATTTTCCATTTTATAATGTAATGTAACATTCACCTATGTAATCTATTTTACAAGAATGATAAACTGATCGGTTATTTGGGACTTGAGTCCTTGTAATCATGACAATGTTATGTAATAATGCACCGACTCTTAGTAACTTGGGTCGGGCATTATAGTTGGTATCAGAGGAATTTTAGCAACAACCATGGAAATTGATTTTGCTAAACCCATATTAGAGAACATTACCTTAAGATAGACTTTGAGGATTAGTATTTAAAAACATCCTAGAATTGTGTTAATGTAGAGATTTTGTGTATTTTCCAAACAATACATCTTTGTCAGGATACGAGCATTTAGAGGTGGCTCTGGCATAGATTTACCTAGGAGTGAAAACTCTGACAAGGAGTTTCGGGCTTAACCCAGGGTATCCTAGTACACGACAATGGGTCTTGTTGAACTCTTGGTTATGACACTCCCGGGGGATATGCTTAGTATAATTCACATTTTCATTACAAGCCATTATGAAAGATTTAGTAGTAAATACTTCCTCAAAGAAAACATTTTATGATTATAGATTATAAGTATAATATTTTCAATTTACACTAGGTATTTTACATGTTTGGAATTCAACAATGTGATTCATAAAATAACCTAGTCTATGTTATTATTTAGAAATGGATCCTAGTATAAGGAATAAGAATTCCATGAATACACATGATCAAAAGATTAAGAAGGATCATATCTTTCATGGTATTAACCCAACATTTAAAATGTAAATTTTCCCCCACGTATTCTCATCATTTGAAGAAATAGTATCATGTGTTAATAAAATAATTAAATAATTCTCAATGTCCTATATCTTTTAAGGGAAGAAAGAGAAGAAAAAAATGAAAGAGAGAATTATGGATAAAGGAAAGAGGAGAAAAAAGGATTTTCCCATAAGTGATAACTATAGAAAGAATCACCTTGGTAAATTCTTGAAGGGAATGGGAGTTTGTTATAAGTTTGGAGAAAAAGGACACTAAGTATGTGATTTCAAGGGTAAGAAAAAGGTTTCAAATGTACAATTCTTGATCCACAAGCAGTTGTGGTACTACGAGAATAAATGTCAAAATCATCAGACTATACCCCAAATGTTGTTATTCGATAATAATCAAGTCATGATACTACTAAAGATGAAGATGAATGAATAGAGTTATTATGTTTTTATTAAAGTATTGTGTATTTTGAGTATTGTATTAATGATGTACATGTTATAAGAATTATCAAGTATATAAGGATTGTACTGCAATACTATTTTATTAAGGATTTGAGATTGTGTGGAACTAAGAAATGTCACTCAATAACAAGTTAATGTTTATTTGGAAAATATATGGTTGAGATAAAGATAAACCATAATATGGTTCTGATACTGAGGTAGTGATTTTGGAATAATATATGATTGATTTGGATAAATTATATTTGATATTCTTGATTACTTTGAAACTGATTAATGATTTGTATATTCCATAATTGTTGGAGTTTACAACATTTTTGGATGGAAGGAGTATATCCAGTATTCTATAAAGAATAAGGTTTCATGAATGTAATAAGTAAGGTTTTATGGTAAATTAGGGTGGTACAATTTTTTAAAATAATACATGATGAAGGTATTCACATGTTATTACATGGAAAAAAGATCTTCATTATGTTTTCCTTCCTTATAAATTCTGGACTGTGAGTTTGGACAAAAGTATTTTGGATAAGTATAAAGGTTGGAATCTATCAAGTTTGACAATGGATACTATTTTTAAGGTTAAATAATTTCTTGATACTATTTTGGGATTGTCATAAAAATGAAAACTCGGAGGTCGGGCGACAACCCATCATGTCCCGCAAGGCTGTGAGACTTGAACCTGCAACAGAAGGGCGATAAGGGAGGATCACCTACCACTGGCATATGTGACGTCCTGGTTTGTATAATGTAGTTTTTCAAAATATTCTAACAAATGAATTATAAATTCATTATTTTTGTAACCCTATATGATTGGGATAAATAGAATATTTTTTATTTCAATTATCTTTTTGAGTGAAATATGAGTTTTTGGTAGGAAATAGTTTAAGGATGAAACTCTACTTTTCAAAGTATATTTTTCTCCTCTTATTCTATGAATAAATTAATTCTTAAAATTTAGTGAAGGGATATTAAAACCAAAAATATTTTATCCTAATACCTTCTGTTTTTTTAACCGATGAAATCATACGTCATCTTAGATTGATGGATTTGAGGCCCTCAATTTTACACTTGTTTGTTATTTATAAACCTAATCACTACCTATAAATATTTACATTTTTACTCAAATTATGTGTCTCTAATTTCCACCAATGTTCTCTTAATTGAGATCATAATTTGGTGGTGAATTTTTAATTTCTCATTCCCTCTTATTAAGATTAAATTTTATTAAATGAATTTCTAATGTGGGTTTACCACTAAGGTATTTCTCTATTTTTAACCTTTTATTTTTGAAGAAACATTTCAAATTGTGAGGAAAAATTTATTGAAGGAGGGGATAATGTAACACCCCAATATTTCATATTATGTTATCTCTTCAAAGTAATTCAATAACATGCGCTACACGCAACAACGAGTTCGAGCACCACACAACTTACCAAACTAGCCATTCAAAAAACGTTTATGAATAGTATTAACTGAATTTTGAATTTAATATACTCCATATCATTTTTGAATCCATATTATGTGTTTCTTAGATATAATATAAGAACAAAATCATTTTTTCAGATAAAGTATTTTTTAGAAAATGGAATTTTACCACCTATTTATTGAAAAATCCTTTTTAAAACAAATATTTGACACTTTAATATATTCAATTTAATGAAATTAAATTCTTATTTAGAATCGACACATAAAAATTTAATTTGGATAAATATTTGTTACTTTTATGATAACTTTAATATTTTTATGAATATGGAAAAATACTAAATTTTAACTGAAAATAACTTTTTTAATCAAAATAATTTATAGTGTTAAATTTTACATTTCAATGGTTCAGATGTATAACTAGATTATATTTTTACAATTTAATACAATTTAGGTAATTATATGTAATTTTACATTTAAATTTGAAACAAACACATGTCAATCTTTTGATCGTTTTCTACTTTAAAAAAACTCATCATGGTTTTGAAAAAGGGAATTAATTTTAAATTATTAAATGCAAATTATATGTTTTTAATTTGGTAAAATTGACTTCATTTTTGAATTCAAAATATCAAAATTATCTTCGGGTTAGTTTTTGGAATTTTTCTGAAAACATTCAAATTTTTATGAATAGGGAAAAACACTGCGTTATTTGTTAAAACTGACTTTTTATTTAAATAATTATTTATTTTATTTAAATTTATTTTTGTTCAAAATAGATACATAATACCAATATAAGTTATATATAATTCATTAATTTCATTTTATACTATTTTTATACATATATTTAAATTTTATTGAACTTTTTACGATCTTTTACCCACCTCCTAAAAGCATTTACAAATTTGAATAAAAATTAACTTTACCGATTCTATGAGTTGAATTTAAAAAATCAAAGATACACGGTTAATATCAATAATTAGAATTGGGTTCAATAAGATGAAAATAATTTTTGGGGAATATTAACTTTTGACTTTTATTTACCACGATTAAAATTAAATGGGGTAATTAAGGGTAAAAATGATATCATGATTATCCTAACACATGTCCTAATTCTATTAGATACCCATAATTAGACCAAAACAAACCATAGTAATAAAATATGATCGTCTTTGGTCCACATGTATTTGATTAGCACATTTATTATTATTTTATTCAAATAATAGTTAAAAGAGTTAAATTCAAAGTTTAATAACTCAACCATTTTTAATATAGAGTTAAACACAATATAAATTAGACTATAAATATTCATTACAAATATAAAAATATTTCCTACATCATGGTACTTTATTTATAATTTTTAGACATTAAATAATTAAATTTATTTATGACATCATGATGATGCAGTAATTACCTTATTAATGAATGAATCAAATTAATTGTATTATAAATATTAAAAAAAATATAATTTTGAAGTTTTAATGACATACACTAATTTTAAGGGTGAATATGAAATGTAAGGGATGATTAAATGTATCTTATTCTTTGTAATCATGTTTTTATGACTTTTAAAAAAACCAAAAACCAAATAGTGTCAAAATTGACATAAATTAATTTTTAAAAAAAATACTATATTATTGGGTGATATAATATTCATAAAAATATAAGGTTCAGACAAAGGGAATAAATAATATTATATATTTTATTAATGAACCACATGAGGTTCTCTTGGATGTTTAGAGTGAGTTTATTAACAATATAGTGTAAGAATACAAGAAGACATAGTAAATGTTAAACTATTTAACTAAGAGTTAAATCTAAAAGATAAGGTTAAAATGGTGAACTAAACTTGTCTAATACCTATTAGATGAGTTTATTTCGACCCATAACCACCTTATCCTCTAAATAAATTATTTTGGAGCAATTATAAATCAAAAATGATTTTATTAGAAAATAATATTTGAATATTTTCCTAAAGTGACCCTCAACTCTCTTATAAAAGGGAACTTCCCCTTATCTAAAAATCACACCTCCAAATCCATTTGTCTCGGCCAAAACCTACCCAAATATCCTCCCAAATTCCCTCACATAAACCTAGAGTCCTTACTTTGATCATAAAGCCAACCCAAGGAGCCCTTTTGATCAACTCAAAAGGAAACACCAGAAGAAGAGGTAATAATTTCACCACCCTCTTTCAAGTTCTTTTCTTCTTCCACATCCTCTTTCTTTGTTGTTTCCATACTAAAATAGTAACTCCAATACCTTCTATATACTGTGTTTTTATTATTAATATGTTACAATGGTATTCATTATTCTATCCATCCTATAATGACAATGTCACCATACATGTATACGTGCAGCTTACCGTCTCCACGTCATGGTGTAGTTTGTTATTCAAACCCTTCATTATTTGGATGGGTATAATAATGAGTATAACTGATGTAAATAATAAATATAACATGTTAATAATTCTGTATATATGAAATACCGTCCAATTATATGAGATTTCACCATCAATATAATGATATTTTTGCTCGTGCGTACATACGAATTATCGTCTCCAAGACGCGATGAGATTCATTTCCGCATTCACCATTCAACGATAATCATAAAAATATATATTATTAATAAGTATTTAATATATGAATTAATAATTCTACTTAATATATATATATACATGTACTTATATATATCATATTCACTTACTTCCATTCAATACGATATGAAAACATAAATAGTGTTTATGCGTACGTACGGCCTACCGTCTCCATAAAAGGTGTTTTCCGTTTTATATATCTATCTATTATAAAAATTTACATTCTAAATATATATGATATATAAATAAAATTTTATATTCTGAAAGTATTTATATCATGATCTAAATGATATGATCAAGAATAACAAGTTAAACATGTACGATAAAGAAAGTGATTATTACCTGAAATGATAATTTAACATGGAAATCATTATTAAATGGGTAGTATAATGGCATAAATAAATCATTTATGATATAAAAAATATGAATATGGTTCTGGTATAATTTAATAACATACTATGGTCATTATACAAGAGGTAAAATAAACCTTCTACTAAAGGAAATTGAAAGGTAATGGTTAATTCCTCAATCTCATTATTATTCGAGATTGTTTATTAGTAAGTTTTTACTGGGACATTTTTATTATCCATGTCCATGTTTCATAAAAGAGTTTTAAAATGGATTCTTTTTAAGTTACCCTTTTATTAAAACATCATTTTTAATGTATTAAATATTCATTCTTCTAAATCATTCTCATTAATATCCATGTTTTCAAAATGGGTTTTTAAGGATTTATTTATATGGACATGAATGTTTTTAAAATTTTAATTCCATTCAAAAGTTTCAAATTTCTATGGGACACTTTGATTAAAAAATGTCTTTAAATTTCTTTCTTTAATATTTTATTGATGGTTTTGTGATATTTTTTATTGTGGATGTGTTATTTTTATACCATTCATTGTTTATAGATAAAGTATTCACATTTCGTATTCTAGTTTTAATACGAATGTTTATGTTATGTTTCTACCTTTTCATATGAGGAATGTATTACACATAATAAGTGATGGGTGGAGCCCGCTATAGCTCCTCGATGCATTTGTAGGTCTCATGAGACAATTAGACTTGGAATTAGCTGAGGCATTTTCCAATTTGATATATGGTTTTGGTCGATGCCTTAATCATTTGTAGACGTCTTGGTCGAGGCCTTGACAAAATGTTACAGAATGTCTATCATTATTCATTCCCTCATTATGAAAATAATATTGATTGTTCATATGGTTATTCGACTACTAGAATACCCAAAACTATGTTTTATTATGGAATTATTTACTCAACTCATATTTCTCCCATAAACTATTCAAGTTTATTGTTTGTAAAGGAAAGTGTTTTCAATTATTCACCATGCCTATTGTTTATGTTATCTTCCGCTAAATATTTTACCCTTACTGAGCATCTGTGTTCACCCATTTTCTTATGTTTTATTTTCCCAGGATTTCCAAGAATTGTGTTATGACTGACCTGCAATGATAGTCTAAGGGATATGAATGTTGTCAATATATACAATTTTGTTGTTGTGGTTTTTCATTTTATAGTGTAATGTAACGTTCATGTATATAATCTTTTTTCCAAAAATGATAAACTGATCGGTCCTTCGGGACATCATTCCTTATAATCATGCCAATGTTATGTAATAAAGCACCGACTCTGGTTAACTAAGGTTGGGGCGTTACATTTCCCAATATATTTATAATTAATTAATTACATTTTAAAATAAAATTCGAAACATATTATAATTTATAATAAAAATGATAATGTAAATTTGGAAGGGAAAATCCCAAATTTACATGTAGTTTATAAATTCAGGGAAAACGTTAAAATCCATATTAAATAATAACCTAAAAATTATGTCCTTGCCAAATAAAATAATAGATGAATAAAAATAATTAAAGACAATGATTATTCAATCTTCAAAATTCAGCCCAAATTATTCATATAATCAGAAAAATTAATAATCACCCTTAAATTATTAAATTGATGTGAATTGAACATTGAAATCAAAAATAAAATTATTGTAAATACAATATATTTCATTATACTATGATTCTTTCTTATACAAGCTGTCAAGTGGTCACTTATCGGTCCCATCAGGTAAGAAATCGATAGTTGAACTTCCATACACATGACATGGAGATATTAAACGTGTTAGTTGGAAGGCCTAATGGAATGGATTTAAAAAAATTTATGAGGAGAATAAGCTTATTAGATTTCACTCTGATTGGAAGATGGATGTGTCAAAGGACCCAGAGGTTGTGAGCTATGCTCCCTTGGTTATAAACTCTTTGTTAGTAGATCAGGTAATGTTTAGTGAAGATAATGATTTTAATTATCTTTTTACTCTTTAAAATCTAGTGGGATATGATCTAGTCCTACGATGGTCTTGGGATGAGGATGAGGTGTTGTACATCCATTTCAAAGTTGTGGTCTAAACATACATGATGATGGAGTTAATAAGGGATTCATACACCTCATGATGGTTTTTTAATCTTTCTTTGACTATGATATATCATGATATCGGGAGACATTTCAAGTTGATAGGTATAATGGGAGACACTATAAGGTCTTTTTCTCACTACCTTACTTTTTAGCGGGTGAAGGTAGAGCATCATTGACTAGGTGGGTTAGTTAAACCCCTTCTAGTATGGGTATGTAACTTGGATGGGGTAACTAAGTAATTCATCATGGGATTACCTAGGACTCTAATATTTCATGATGAAACATGGGTGATAGTCAACCAACCAAAGGATGGGTGTTTATTATGTATTTTAGAGAGGCGTTTAGTAGATGAGTTGGATATGTTATACATGTGGAAGATAATTTATCATGATAGGGTACCTATGAAAATAGTATCATATTGGGAACACATTACACATTGAGAATCTATTAGATCCTGAATAAAGCCATCGGGACATAGAAAAATTTGAGTATAGAATATCTCCTTTAGATAAGCGGCCAATTTAGTAGGATAATATAGATATTAGATTATATACTTGGGGCATGAATTATTGACTTTAAAAAATAATGGGTTGAAAATATGGCATTTGAATATTTTATTTATAATATTATATTTAAAGAATCAATCTAAATAGATTCCTTTGAGGCTCTTCATGGTAGACTGTATCACTCTACATTGTTTTGGTTACAGGCATGTGAGTTGATAGTGATCAGGATGAGCTTGGTTCAATATTACAGCAAAATGGTGATGTTGATATGGAAACTATTAGTTTATACTTATAGTAGGAAATAGTCATATGTCAACTAAAGGTGTTAACCATTTTATTTTTCCTAGGTTGATTCTGATATATTTATGGCTATCACCTTGTTTGGGGAATCAATATTTGAGGAGTCATGGAAATATCATGTAGTGATTTTTCAAAAAAGTTTATATTATGGGGTGAATCAGATTATTTTATTAATAATTATCCCTTCCTCTATGACCTCAGGTCATTAATGATGTATTTTTCATTTCTAAGCTCATGAAGTATGTTTTGAACCACCTGTATGTGATCGATATTAAATTTTTAAATATAGACATGGATGTGTTATTTTCGAAATGTCGTAAATAAATTTGGACAATAATGATAAGGTATTTCAGAGGAAGGAAGTGCCTATTATCTAAGTATTATGAAAACACATTCACATCAAGGAGTAGATTTGTTAGAGGTAATTAGATATGAGGGTACAGTGGTTGGAGATATTCTCTACGGAAATCCCAATATACTTCTTAGGTAAGATGAGTTCTTATATGGGTAGTTTGTAACAATCCTAAAATTTCAAGGTTTCTTTTATTATAATAATTTATTCATAATAATAAATCTTGATGAATTGGAGTTTTTCATGTGTTGTTGGTGGTTCTAGAGTGGTATTAGGAGAATTTATCGGGGCCTATAACAAAAATTATTCTATATATAGATAGATAAGTCATGGTATAGGGGAGTTAGGGTGCATTTACATAAGAGAGGTTGGATTATTGAATGGGGATAAAGAGGTCACACAATGGGGTTCTAGCATGGGGAAGGGCCATGTTATAGTATAAAAGGGGAGTATATTGATGTAGTTTTAAATTAGTCCAAGACGTTTGTGTAATTGTGTAACACCTCGACCCTAGTTACCTAGAGTCGGTGAATTATTTTAATACATTGGCATGATTACAAGGAATCAAGCCCCGAATGACCGATATGTTTATCATTCTTGGAAAATATATTACATACATGAAAGTTACATTACAATTTTTAACATAAATTAAATCATAGATAGTTCTTTTATAACGCCATTGTTCCTTTATCTTAACCCTTCATCTCAATCATAAAACACTTCTTGGGATCCTAGGAAAATAAAACATAAGAAAGGGGTGATCTCAGATGCTCAGTAAGGGTAAATAATTTAGCATGAGCTGTAAACTTTTGGGTTGTTACATTCTCCCCTTCTTCAATAAATTGTGTCCTTGCAATTTGAAATTGTTATTCAAAAATAAATGGTTGAAAATAGAAAATACCTTTGTGGAAAACCCACATCAGAAATTGGGTTAATAAAATTTGGTCTTAATAAGAGGGAAATGGAAACGAAAGGGTCCCCACCAAATTATGATCTCTATTAGAAAAAAATTGGTGACAATTGAAGACACATAATTTGATGAAAAAGTTAAATATTTATAGGGAGTGATTGAGGTCATAAATCACAAGAAAGTGTATAATTGAGGGCCTCAAATCCATCAATGTATGATGATTTAAAATACCACCGGTTCAACAAAACATAGGGTATTAGGATAACACATCTTGGGTCTTAAGATCCTTTCCCTAAAGATTAAGAATTAATTTATCCATTGAATAACATGAAAAAAATATATACTTGACATGTATAGTATCATACTTCAACTAATTTCTACCACAAACTCATCTTTCACTCCAAAAGATTCCAGAAAATATTCAATTTTTCCTAATTGTATAAGGTTACAAAAATAATGAATTTACAATTAACCTATCAGAAGTTTTAAAAAAAGAAACTACATTATAAAATCCAGTACATCACATAGGCCCGTGGTAGGTGATGCACCCATGTCGCCCTTAAATTGTGGGTTCAAGTCTCGCGGCCTTGCCAGATGCGACGAGTTGTCGCCTGACCTCAGAGTTTTCCTTTTAATAACAATCCAAAAATAATTTTCAGAAATGATTTAACCATAACGATAGTATCCATTGTCAAACATATTCCATTACAGCCTTTAGTCTTATCCAAAATACTTCTGTCCAAACTCATAGTCCAAAATTTATAAGGATAGTAAACACAATGAAGATCTTTTTTCCACGTAAAAACATGTGAATACCTTCATCATGTATACTTTTAAAACACAATAATACCCTAAATTACTATAAAACCTTATTGATTACATTCGTGCTCCCTTATTCTTTATAAAATGCTATATTCATTCCTTACATCCAAAAAAATTGAATACTCCAACAATGATGAAATAAACAAACCATAAATCAGTTACAAGGTAGTCAATAACATCCAATATAATTTATCCAAATCAACTATCTCTTATTCCAAAATTACTACCTCAGTATCAAGACCATATAAAATTTTATCTTTCCTCTAACCATGAATTTTCAAAAAATGTTTACCTTTTTGTGGAGTCACTTTTCATAGTACCAAATAATCTCAAATCCTTAATGAAATAGTACTCCAGTACAATCCTTATTTATTTCCATAAATCATATAATTGGTACGTCATCGATACAACACTGAAATGAAATAATTATTTAATAACAACATAAGAACACTAGTCACTCCTCTTCATATGTGGTAATATCAAAACTTTATTATCATCCAATAACATCATTTGAGGTATACTCCGATGACTGGGACATTGATTCGCGTTGTGTACGAACTCCTTGTAGATGAATCATTTCACATTTGAAACCTTTTTCTTACCCTTGGAATCACGTACTTGATGTCCTTTTTCTCCACACTTATAAAAAACTCCCATTCCCTTCAAGCATTTACTAAGGGGATTCTTTCCACAATTATCACATATGGGAAACTATTTCTTTCCCCTCTTTCTTTTATCAATCATTCTCTCTACCAACCTATTCTTCTCTTGCTTCCCTTCAAAGACATAGGACTCAGATAAATATTTACTTATATTATTAACACATGATACAATTTCTTCATATGATGAGAATATGTGGGAGACTATTTCCCTTATAAATTTTGTCTTAATACCATGAAAGATATGATCCTTCTTACACATTGGATCAAACGTATTGTTGGAGTTATCATTCCTTCTACTGGGTGCCATTTATAAACAATGGAATACACTAGGTCATTTTATGAATTGCAATGTATAATTCCAAACTTGTAAAATACCTAACGTAAATTGAACAGTTTATGGATATAATCCATAACCATAAAAAAAATTTCTTTGAAGAATTATTTACTCTTAAATCCTTTATAATGGCTTGTACTGAAAATGTTAATTATCATAAGCATATCCTCTAGGAGTGTCGTAACCGAGAGTGCAGCAAGGCCCATTGTCAGGCACTAGTTCATCTTCAAATCTAGCATAAATCGGTGTTTTCAGGGATTATCTTTGGGTAATGTGCTCTAATTAGATTTTATATAAATCTGTTTTCAAGGTTATTGCGAAACATCCTCTCATACCAACTATAACGCTCCGAACCCAGTTACCCAGAGTCGGTGCATTATTTTAAAACATTTGCATGATTACAAGGAATCAAGTCCTGAAGGACCGATCAGTTTAGCATTCTTGTAAAATATATTATATACATGAACGTTTCATTACACTTTCTAACATATATTACAACATAGATAGTTCTTTTACAACTCCATTCTTCTCTTATCTTAACCCTGCATATCAATCAAGAAAACACTTCTTGGGATCTTGGGAAAATAAAACATAAGAAAGGGGTGAACTTAGATGCTCAGTAAGGGTAAATATTTTAGCAAAAGCTGTAAACATTTAAGTCAAGATGTGTAACAAAAACAACAACCTTTTAAACAAAAACATGAACATAATATGGAAAAAAATAAATAAAAAATTACCATATTAACATGCACATGGATATTCTACTAGTTGAATAATCACATGTAATAACTAATTTCATAATGAGGGAATGTATAGTACCAGAATTTAATTTCCGTGTCAAGGCCTCGTGCCAGGGCCTAGGGGCTAACTGTAACCGGAACCAAACTCGGAGAGCTTTTGTAACTGGACTCCAACCCAGAGAGTCTTTGTAACTGGACTCCAACCCGAAGAGCCTTTGTAACAGGACACCAACCTAGGGGGTCTGCTGTAACTGGACCCCAACCCGGGGGGGGCATACTATTACCAGTCCCCAACCCAGAATATACTAGTCCAAAACATTCATATTAAGAAGAGGATGAAATATAACAAAAAAATTCATATTAAAACTAGCATACAAAATGTCAATACTTTAACAATAATCCATGAATGGAATAAAAATAACTCATCCATGGTCAAACATATCACAAAACCATAAATACAACATTGAATATTTTTATCATAACAAATCACCTTAAAAAACTATTAAATTAATCAAAGGATGTTGACATATATGAAATCAAAACTATTTGAGAGAAATATCTCTTTCTATTTTGAAATTAGTTAAGAGTCACATAATTATAAAGAAAAAATTTATTTTGAAAATATTCATATAAGCTTGTAAGGGAAGCTTAGAATATATTTTAATGGAATAAAATAACCTCACCCGTCATATAAGTTAAAAAATACATTCTTACCTTAATTTTTTTGAAAAGGTTATAAAGTTCCTTGTTTGGAAAACGACGGAAAGATCCCCTACAAAAACATATAATGTAAAATAAGAGTAAAAATGGCGTTAACCCATTTTCTATTAAATAGTAAAAATGATTTGAAATACATTTTAAGAAACATGGATGTGGATGATAAAGAGGTCCCAGTAGATAATTACGTATAAACAATCTTAGATAATGAAGAGATTGTGTAATTAACCCTTACCTTGAACTTTTCCTTTGATCAAAGGTACATTTAACTTCGTGTATAATGAAAATAATATGTTCTTAAATTATACCAGAACCATATTCATATTTATTATATCATAAATGATTCATTTATTACTTTATACTACCCATTTAGTAAATATTTCCATGTTAAATTAACATTTCGGGTAATAATCGATTTCTTTTTTGTGCGTATTTTAACTTGTTATTCTTTATCGTATCATTTAGATAAAGATTTAAATACTTCAATCATATAAAAATGATTTATATATCATATATATATAGAATATAAATATGTATAGTAGATATATATATCAAATTGAAAACACCATTTATGGAGACGGTAGGTCATACGTACGCGTAAACGTTGTTTCTGTTTTCATATCGCATTGAATAGAAGTAAGGGAATCAGATGAATGTAAATACATACATACATATATATATATATATATATATATCCAGTATCATTATTATGTCATATATTACATACTTATTAATAATATATATTTTTATAATCATCGTTGAATGGTGAACGTGGAAATGAATCTCATCGCGTCGTGGAGACGGTAATTCGTACGTATGTACGAGCGAAAATATCATTATATTGAGGATGAAATTGTATGGAATTGGATGGTATATAAAATATAAATAATAATTAACATGTTATATATATTATTTACATCAATTATACTCATTATTATACCCATCCAAACAGAGAATTGTTGAATGACAAACTACACCACGACGTAGAGAAGGTAATCCATATGTACGCACGTATGGTGACTTTTTCATTTATAGGAAGGAGATCATAAAAAATATTTTTGTAAAATATTTATAATAGAATCACAATATGTATAAGGTACTGGATGATTACTTTAATATGGAAACAACAAAGAAAGAATAAGTTAAAGAAGAAAAGAACTTGAAAGAGGGTGGTGAAATTATTTCCTCTTTATCGGGTGTTTCCTTTTTAGTTGATTATAAGGGCTCCTTAGGTTGGATTTATGACCAAAGTAAGGCCTATAGGTTGAATTTAGGGAAGTTGGAAGGATATTTGGGAAGGGGTTGGCCGATCCAAATGGCTTTGGAGGTGTGAATTTGAGATACGGGGAAGTGCCCTTTTATAAGAGGGGTGAGGGGATCCTTAAGAAAAACATAAAATATTATTTTATTATAAAATCATTTTTCGTTTATAATGGACCCGCTTTGATTTATTTATATGATAAGGTGGGTATGGGTTGAAATCCTATCAACCAATAACTTTTATACAAGTTTAAGTTACTATTTTAACCTTTTCTTTAAGATTTAACTCTTTGTTAAATAGTTTATCTTTTACCGTGTCTTCTTGTATTCTTACACTATATGGTTAATAAACATACTCTAAACTTCTAAAATAACCTCAATTGGTTCATTAATGACATATATAATATTATTTAATCCCTTTTTCTAAACCTTAGATTTTTAGAAATATTATATCAACCAATAATATAATATTTGTTTTAAAAATAAATTTATGTCAATTTTGACACTATTTAATATTTTGTTTTTGTGAAAGTGATAAAGAAGATGTCACTACAAAAAAAAATTATCAAATCAACCCTAAAATTTCATATTATCCTATAAAATTGGTTTAATTCATAAAAAGTCTTAAATTACATTAATTTGGATATTTATAATATCAATTATTTTAATATCTCATTAGGAATGTAATTACTCTATCATCATTGTGTCATAAATAACCTTAATTATTAAATGTCTAAAAATTATAAATAAAATATCATTATGTAGGAAATATTTTTGTATTTCTATTGAATATTTATACTCAAATTTATCTTATTTATAAATTTATTTTAAAAATGTTTTAGTTGTGAAAACTTGAATTTAACACTTTAAACTCTTCTTTAAATTAAGTAATAATAAATGTCCTAATCGAATCCAAGTGGACCTAAAAAATCAAATTTTATTCCTAAGGTTGTTTTTGGTCGAATTACACTTATAAAATAGAATTATGACATGTTTTAGGGTAATTATAATATCATTTTTAACCTTAATTACCCTATTTACTTTTAACCATGGTAAATAAAAGTCAGAAGTTACTATTCACTAAAAATTATTTTCCTCTTATAGAACCACATTTAACTTATTGAGGTTAACCATGTTTCTCGGATTTTTTAAATTCAACTCAAATATACGGTAAAATTATGTTTTATGTAAATTTTTAAATGCTCCTAGAAGGTTGGTAAAAGACGGTAAAAAGCTCAATAAAATTTTATATATCTAAACTTGGTATAAAATGACTGCAATGAATTAAATTGAAAAATTATAGGTATTATGTATATATTTTTACCTAAAATAAATTTAAATAAAATTATTATCTATTTAAATAAAAATTCGATTTTAAACAATAACGTCGTGTTTTCACTATTCATCAAAAATTGAATGTTTTTTGAAAAATACCAAAATTTCACCCTTAGCTAATTTTGATATTCTGAATTCATAAATGGATTATAATTTACCAATTTTAAAACATATAAGTTGCATTAATTAATTTAAAATTAATTCCCGTTGTCAAAACCAAAAACTGTATTTTTAAGATTAATAACCATCAAAAGATTGAAACTTGTTTATGTCTAATTTCAAAGGAAAATTACTACCAATGACCAAAATTAGATTAAATGGTAAAAATATAGTCTAATTATACTTCCTAACCATTAAAATTTATAATCTAACACTTTAAATTATTTTTACTAAAAAAGTAGTTTTTAGTTAAAATATAGTATTTTTCACAATTCACCCAAATATGAAAGTTATCAGAAAAAAATCAAAAATTTATTGAAACTAAATTTTTATGTCCCGATTATAAATAAGAAGTTTATTTTTTCAAATTGAATATATAAATGTTTCAAATATTTTATTTAAAAATGGTTATCCATTAAAAGGTGGTAAAATTGCATTTTCCTTGAAAAATACTTCTTTTATTTGAAAAAATCAATTTCTTCTCACATTATGTCTAAAAAACTCATAATATGGATTAAAAAATTATAATGACTATATAAAGATCAAAATTCAGTTAATACTATTCATAACTGCTTTTGAATGACTAGTTTGGTAAGTCGTGGTGCGCTTGAACTCAGTGTTGTGTTGAGTGAAAGTTATTAAATTACTTTGAAGAAATAATGTACTATGAAATATTGAGGTGTTACAATATTCTTCTTATAATATTTCATTATTTTTCAAATTTAAACACTATATATGTAGATTTGGGGATGATTTTCTGGATTCAGTTTATCATGCATGAATCAAAAATTGCATCTTGGAGAGTACACTCAGTTAATATTATGGTATGAAGTATTTATCCTGTTCCAAATTTTTTAAGAATTTGTAAGGATTAAATTTCATGAGGTTGTGTGTTTGTTTCCCTATGATAATATTCTTTTGGGAATCAAAGTGGACGTGTAGGTCCTTGTTAGTGTATTATAACCCTAGACAGGGAGCTACCATGAAATTTCATGGAAAATGTAGAGTCACGGTTCATTAAATTTAAAGTGGTGGGGATATTAACCATGGTAAATTAGTCTTATATATGTTTATTTATTCATAGATAAGTCAGAGGTTACTTATTTGTGTTATATTTGAGTACGAGTGACAACTCCAATCACCTAAGATGATTTTTCTAGTGAGAATATGAATATACGGAAACCTAGAAAGATTAGTTGGGGACTAGCATAAGGGATTTTAGTTTGTTCTTTATTTATTAATCTGCTACATTCCTTGAAAGTGATTATAGTTTTGCAGTCTAGATTAACCAAGAGTGATAATAAGCGGATAGAGATGTAATGTACTACCCACCTTGAGTGAGAATTTATGTTCGAAGTTGTGATGTATTTTCTAATATTGAGTGATAAGGTATGGCTTAAGATGAGAGGTTTAGCTCGACTTGAGTGAGAATTTCTTTTATGGGGTATGGGATGAGAAGAATCTTGAGTGATAAGGTTTTCTATGCTATGATGGTAACATTCCTATCATGATAAGGGAAAGTTATGGAGTTTAATTGAAGGTTGTTCCCCAAGTAAGAAGTTAGTAACGATGATTTAGATTGTATCAATGTTCCTTAGGGAATTTCTTTCCTACGTGGAGTCAAAGTAAGCATGGTTAGGGTTTTTTGTTTCCTTGATAGTGTGTGACTACCAAGTGAAAGTTGTATGAATATTTCTTTATATATTTTTTTGTACATACGCTTTTATATAAATAATTCACTTGTTATAAGGATCAATTGATGATATCCTATGTGGTTTATGAATCACACCCTATATATAAATTCTGATATATGTGTGGACTTTATGGTAATCGATCTGGACTAGGGAAAGTTCCTTATGTAAAGATGTTGAGAATTTATAATTCTATGGGATTGAGGTGTTTTTAGGATACCCCATGGATCTTGTGATGTTATTCTCAAGTTATTATTTATTCTTTTTTTCTATTTATAAATCGATCTACCACATGTGGGCATCCTTTGGGAATGATTGTATGGGTGATTGTATTCCATTATGATATTACATATGATTTTCCTTTTTTATCTTAAACTATGTTTATTTTTATTGGTTATCATTCATAATATCTTCCTTTGTATTTGTGTTGGATAGTCACCTGATATCGAGGGAATAGTCTTCACATCGCATAAAAAGGGACCACATTGTATTTTAGTGGCCACTTATGTATGGGGATGAGTCAAAAAGGTCACATGACACCCCATCGTAGACCCATTGATCTATTTTAGGGAATTAAACATAGCACAACATTGAAAGACCATGCCTCAGTTCTCATGTATGAGTAACTCATGAAGATATAAGGAAGGATCCATTACATCATGGAGATAATCATTATATCACAACCATAATGTATGAGAAAAATATTAAGAGAAAATACTGGAGTTTATGACATGATGTAATTATGACCATTAAGATACAAAATTATAGAGGATCGAGGAAGTTATGAAGAAATATTTCATGTTGTAACCAATGCTCAGTCATAGAATAATTAGATCAAGGAAAACATTAGATGATTGAACCCTAGTTGAATCTTTGTGAATTTTCTCCATGGAACTTTAGGATATGGAATTAAAAATGTGGGATATATATATCATGACATAGGTTATAATTTCATTGATAAAACATTTGAACATATTTAGGGGCATTGGGATCAGAATATAGAGTGATTAGAGAATAAATCATGTTGATGAGCCATGGTTTACTTCGATGAAAAGGAATAAAGGGGAAGCAAATGATGTTTTTAAGTTTATTAAATTAGTGATTTAATAGTCATTAGGAATTAATTATGATTAAAATAGGTTTTGGTTCATATTTTTATGAAATTAACGGTATATTGAGAAGGTTATTTTCAATTTAATTTTATGTTTGGTACCATCGGGGTGTAACACAAGTAGTAATTTTTCATTTAACCACTCCCTAAAAATGAATAATAGTATAACTATCACTATTATAGTTTGGAACTAATGAGAACATACTTTTTTTTATTCAAAATATCAAATTGACATAAAAAACCCTCCATTATTTTTTGGATCATATTTGGAAGACCCTGGATAAATTTTAAGGAAAATATTCACTGGGAATATTATACCATTAATGGAAGTTGAAATATATGAGAATTTAGAAAAATATTTCCCATATATATGTATATATAAAGGGGTATAATTCTACATAGGTAGTGGATCGACTATAAGAGTATTCTATAGTTGATGGATCTCCTTCTACCAATTCAGGTGTTACTTCAACAAGTTGGGGGATGTGACCAAAATCTATAGATCTAAATAGGAATTATCATATTCCCCTTTTAATTATTTTTTTATTATGTAATAATGAAATTTACACATTATATGTGACTTATCAATTCAAGTAATTTTTTCACTATTAGTAAATATTATTCTTATTACTTTCAGTTTGGTACTCTATAATGTGATCTGTAGTTTTCTTGTTATTGATGAACATTCAACTATGAGTGGATAACATCATATAATGGAATGTGATCATTGGAAATATATGTGTAAGACCTATTTTAAATTATTATTCACTAGTGATTTAATCATATTACATAATATTTTGTTTCAATGAAACATCTTATATATTATCTTATAATAAATAATTTATAGTTGTATTAATTAACTAATTAAACCCAACATTGTAAAGGTAATTAATTCAAGAGAGTAAATTAGATTACTCATTTTCACATGGTATTTTACCCTAATTAATTTTAATTATTTTTTTCTTCTTAGGATTAATAGTTGAGATATTAAAGTAGTATTGATATAAATTATTAACATGGGTATTAATTATAATTATAATAGTGTAACTTTTGATTTGACTGATTTCATGAGTGATGTTGAGTTTTTTTTAAATAAAATTAATCTACGGAAATTGATTTCCTTCAATTTATTTTATTCAATATTATTTAACTCATTAATTTATCTTATTTTGTTTAATTTATAATTTAAAGTCCAAATAAAATTTGGAAAATCATGCAATTTGTTTCAAAAATGTAAATAGGATTTCTAGTTATTTATTGGATCATCGTCATATTTACACTACAATATTCTAAATTAGTAACTATTTTTTTAGAAACATAAATTATAACCTATATTTACCATAAAAATTAATGATTCTCATAGGTGATCATGTTTGTAGAATTACTCTTGGGGAACAATGATAACTTGTTATAATAAAAGATCAGTTGGCCACATAAATTTATTTTATTATTTATTTGTATTATTTATTTTAGTTTAGGTAAAACAATTATTTAAGCTCTTCAGTGTCTATTATTATTGGTATAGATTTCTAATATGAAGGGCCATGTATGCATTGATATACATCTAGATTTACTAAATAAATAAATTAGTATAATCAAATTCAGAATTCAACATTAAAGTTATGGGACACAATATTATAATAAAGTAATATTCGAATACATCCCAAGTTTAAAAAAAGAATATAATTTTTTTAGAAACAAATTAGTGAATTATTTGAAATCATTGAGGTAGTGGAAAAGTTTTCAAAAACAATCAAAGGACATATTCATAGATGAATCTAAATTTAAGGTATAACATGAGGAGAAAACTAGAAGAGACACTATTTTTAAGGTTGTATCTAAGGATTTTTATAATTTTAAATTTTAATTTGTGATATAATATTAGAATAAATATACTTATACAATTTAAATAATTGAGTAGAAATAATTTTTTTATGAATAATCAAAGTAAAGAGACTAGGGGAATGAAATATAGGAATATTAGAGAGTTTTATTGAGAAATTAGAAAAACTATTGTAATAAGAAGTGATAAATAATAAGTATTATGAGATAATATTAGTACATGAGTTACTATTTAATTATTTAAGACATTGTAAATCCTATTTTATATCATTTAATTTTCATGTTATTATCATGGAAGATATTTATAATAACCACTCTTGATGTGAATAAATTCAAGTGAAAGTTAAATACAGACCATGTAACATCATTATATTTTCTAATTATGTGACAAAAAAATAGATAAGGTATTTTTAAATAAATTAAACGAATTAATTATAGGATATAACCTAAATTTTTTATTATTTCACAGAAATCAGGTTTATCAATTATTTTTAAAACTCTTCTAACATTCAATGAAAAATTCCTTATCATTATAACCATAAATAGAATTAACCTAAAACTTTTACCTGATTATTTTTAGTTTTATAGGTTCAAAATAATGATGATTCTTTAATAAGTTATTAAATATTCAAAATAATATTAATTTCAAGGAACATAAAAAATAAATTCTAAAATAGGATCATAGAACAACAGCTTACATAATTTGGGAATAATTTTTATTCCTTTAATTATTTTGAGTCCTTCCTTTGCTGACCATTACTTTTTATCCACATGAATGTCTATGTATTTTTTTAAGGATTGGTGATGGAATTTAATTTATTTGGTGAATAGGGATCATAGACCCCTACAAAATTTTCCCCTTGATAATCTTGACATCATCGTCGATAAAAAATATTTTAACTTTTGGGAATATTATGTAGACCATACCCATACATATTAAAGATATAATTTAAAATAATTGGAATGAATTTTCTCATTAGAAATTTGAGTTTTTTTAGCGATTATTGATATTATTCCTTTTCATGATTCTAATTATTTGAAAATTTCATTGCAAATTTTTATAGTACATTCCATGATATGATTAACCAATTTTTCTAATTTCCACTATTGAGAATTAATCAAAACCCCCATTAAAAATATGTTTATTTAAACATTTTTTTGCTTTCTTGAGATATTCATAACTACTAGAACATGAATTTTATTATTTTTAATACAAATAGAATATTATAAATCACAAATAAAATATTTATTCTATCAATTGGATATTCTTTTACCACATTTTATAATGTGAACAATTAAACTCTTAATCTTTTTTTAGACCATATAGACTATCTATTGATATAAGGAATCCATATTAAAAGATAATTTATCTTTTTTACCCTAATAATTCTTCATTATTTCATGATATTAATTATGTTTAAATATGTATTTTGGGCTGATTCATAGAGCTTCTGGGATGTTGTGTCATGGAAAGGGGAAAATGATAGAATAATTTCTTGGTTATAAAGATAATAGCTCATAATATATTTTTCATTGTCCATAAATGATTACTAATTTATTTTAAAAAATAAAAAATAATTAATTGAATAAATATGAATAAAAAATAGGAAATTTATCAATGTGTTCAATATTTGGATTAATGAGCATACAAGAAAATAAAAAAGTTGGAAAATGAGTGTAGATTATCTTTTAAAGCGTGAAAAAAAGGTATATTTTTCATATTAATTTTTTATCAAGCATAATACATTAAATAACATAGCCTTTCTTTTTTACCCTTTTAATTTTTACCTAAAACCACCCACCTTATACCTCAATGAAAACCTTCAATAACGTTTACTAGATTGGTGTGGTTTTATTTCTAACTGGGTATTTAGATACTTTTCAAAACTATAGAAATCATATATACATATATATATATATATATGATATTGGCCATAACTCAAATAAAAGTATCTTTAATAATAAGTGAAATAATTTTTTCGATGGTAGATAATAAATTAAGTTGATATTAATAAATGTTAATATTGGTATAAGAAGAGATGAGTTTTCAATTTCAATCATATAGGTGGAAGGATCGTGGAAATATTTATAGGAATATTTGTGTTATTTTTAAATTATACATTATATCTTTTTTGTTAGTATGCTAAATTTAACATTTCTATTCATAATTGTTTTTTTGATATTGATATTTTTCTTCAGGACAAGCCAAACAAGAAGTGAGGAAGAATTTAATATCCTAATTTGAGTATATATTTTCATATAAAATATCATTTATTATTAGAATAAATAATACTTAATTTTATATATATTTTATGGTTTATAGAAGGATGAAGCATATAGATGAATTTGGATATCTTTGGGTTATTCTGAAAATAAATTGACAAAAACATACTTAAATGTATACAATTATGGTGTGTTTATTTTTGGAGCAATTTCAGGCTAAGTAACCAATGTAATCACTATATAACACATTTATATTACACCATAAGTATCTTGAATAAGATATTCATAAATACTGAATAACGGATCCCCTGTTCTATGAGGATTCATTTCATTCCATTACCATAATATTTGAGTAATATATTTGAAGAAAATGATAAAATGTGAACCACGGCCTAATGATGATTCATTTACCATAATAAGTAAGGTATATTAAGGTATCAACGCACATATGTTTTACACCAAAACCTATGGCTATACATGAGGCAATCATATCGAATAAGATATTTAAATATTTAACCATTACTAAAACTTTTGGAAGGTTTTGTTGTGGTTTTGGTGGATTGAAAATTAAAAAAATAAAAACACGCTATAATTTATAATTTAACAATCCAATATTGGAAGTTTTAGATGAGGCTTGGGGACCATGAAATACACTGATTTCATTATAAAGCAGGTTGTAACTCTTTTATTTCCTTTAAGGAGGAGTAATAATGGAAAAAATAATTATTTTTAAGTTGGATAAAATTAATTATTTAAAAGTAGGATGAAATTCCTTATGAGAAAATTTGTTTTGGGTTCCAATTAGAGAGTAATCTGAGGTATTTTGAGAAAGTTAATGTTATTATTGTGCAATTTTGTGTGTCATCAATGGGTGACTCTAGTAGTACGTTTTTCTATCATCCATGTATGAATCACAACCTAACCATAACTTTTCAAATATAGAATAACATGAAATATAATTTTAAAAGACAGAAAATATCTAGTAGTAATTGGAACCCTTATATGTTTTGGGATGAAATGTGGTGGACCCCAGATGAATTTTCAAGACTATTTTGAGTGGAAATTTTCCACTCCTAATGGGGGAGGAGATAGAAGAAGATTTATTAATATATTATACATGTAGATATATATATTACTTTGTATATATAGGATTATGCTATATGGAGAGTGTATCTGCCATTGAGGGATACTATAGTTTGTAGACTTTCTCTTACGAATCGAGAAGTCACTTCAACATTTCAATGGATTGGAGTAAGATCTATTGATCAAGATACAAATTTTTTTAAAAAAAATTATTTAGTTTTTCAATTTTAAATTTTAGGATTAAAGATAGAATGGTACTTCGGTTAGGATCCTCTAAAATTGGGTAAGCTTGTATTTAAATAATGGGATTCTTCTTTCAAATAATTTGATGACCGAAACATGATGGCTTAGGTACGGGTTATAATTTTGGGACTTATTTGGTTCCACTGGTATCCCTCAATTCTACATGATGTTTATTCATCAACTAGAGTAACATTTAAAATATATTAGTAAACTCATATTTTTAAATATAGGGATGGTTCCTAGATTTTTTTTCAATATGATTTATCATCAACCCTAGTTAATAATGTGGGTTTATCTGTTGATGAGGATAACCTAAACATGAAAGTGTTGAATGATAATATACATACCTTTTGAAATGTTTTCAAAACTTTTAGGAATGACATTAGGTTTTTCTGAATGATTACTTCTAGTAAGTATAAATTTTTTAAAACATGTGGCCTTAAAGTGGTAGAATTTATGAATAAATTATAGATCCAAAGAAATAAAGGAAATAATTTCCATGAATCTGATGTTTCTATAGGTCAACTTATGAGTTTAAAAAAAGATAAGCCTGATGGGAGCCAATATAACTACAAAAAAATGTAAATTTGGGATGTTTTTCAATTAGTGACACTTCAAAATGTTGCTAATTAATTTACCGATGTTTCTAAAAACATTGGTAAATGAAACCTTGTTTACTGATGTTTCTAAAAAACATTGGTAAATGATTCTTTTAAACAAAATTTTTTATGAAATACTTTTTTAATTACCGACATTTTTTAGAAACATTGTTAAATGATTTTTTTTAGAAAATCATAATTTTTTTAAAAAAAATTATTTTTATTTCTTCCAGCCATAATTCCCACACATCCAAGCCCCTCCCCATACTGCACAACTCCTCATACGACGCCACGTTTTATAAATTATTAATTTTAAAATATCAATTATTCCTTTAACCCGTTAAAACCCCTCCCCTTGCTACACAACTACCCACATGATGCAATGCCCTCTCCCTTACCCTATATAGCACACACCCCCTCTCAGAATCAAACCAATGACCTATATCAAGACAACATAGAAACCAACCCAAACAACCTCATGAATTTTTATTTATAAAAATATACTTTTCAATATTTATACATAAAATATAGTGTATAGATGTGTGTTTATATATGTGTTTATAGTATATATGTATGTACATATCTGTGTGTGTGTGTGTTTTGTGTGTGTGCTTATATATATATATATCTGGGTGTGGGTGTGTGTGTTTATATGTGTTTATATATATGTTTATATATCTTTTAGGGTGATTATATATATGTTTATATGTATATATATATGTTTGTGTCTGTGTTTATATATGTGTGTATGTGTGTTGTTGTCTGTGTTTATATATATGTTTTTGTATTTGTCTATATATATGTTTGTGTGTGTTTGTTTATATATATATATATATATATGCATGTGTGTGTTTTTGTTTGTTTATATATATGTGTGTGGTTATATGTTTATCTCTCTCTCTCTCTGTGTGTATGTGTGTGTGTTTCTGAGGTTATATAATTATATATATAAATATATATATATATATATATCTTTATAAATATATAAATATATATGTATGTGTGTGTGTGTGTGTTTATATATGTTTATATATATTTCTGTGTGTTTATATGTGTTTATATATATATATATATATATATATATTTGTGTTATTTTGTGCTTATTTATGTTTATATATATATATATATGTTAATATATATGTATATATTTATATTTGTGTGTGTGTGTAAATATATAGGTGTATGTATATATTTATAATTTTAATTTTAATTATATATATATATATATGAAAATTAATAAAATTATAATAATTTATATAAAATTAAGCACATTTTAAAACTCTAGTAAAAATGGAAATAAAAATAAAAGATTTTTTTTAAACGTGACTATATTTAAAATTTATGTGTGTTTTTAAATATAAATATTAGTTTATATATTTGTGTGTGTGAGTGTGTGTGTGTGTCTTTGTGTGTGTTTCTATATTACTATATATCAAAATTTATATTTAAATTAATGTGGAGAAATGAGCTACATTACTAATAAAAAATTACAGCACACAAATATAGAGAAGGACTCGGTGAGGCTCGACCTCAAGAACTTGCTTTGACCCAAAGAGGTGGCTACCATTGAGCTCCACCATTGGGGATATATATATATATACATATCTGTGTGTGTGTTTTTATATATATTTGTGAATATTATGATATTTAAATATATAATAATATATATATATATATATATGATTTTATTTATATATATATTTAAATTAGTAGACATATATTTATTCAATTTTTAATATTTTAAAATTTTGGTAAAAATTGAAAAGTATAGCCACATTTAAAAACGTTTACCTTTTTAAATATAGTGATGTTTTCATAAAACGTTGCAAAATATAAAATTAACTATGTTTTCTTAAAACAAATTTTGCTACACTCTTGTTTTTTTAGTGGATATTTTCCCTTCTAATGTCTCTAATTTGAATATTTCCACTCAGTGAGAATTTCATGATGAATAGAGGAATTTAGGCTCTTCTTATTGTCTAGAAAAATCACGAAAGGTTGAAATAGAGGACATAATCATCATAAATCATAATGGTAGCTAGATAACCCCAAATGATGGTAAAATTTTAAATGATCAACTAGAAGGCATAGAAAATGTTTACGGAAATCAAGTTGATGATGAAAATTAAGAATATAGTTCCCATTTAGATGATATAGATAATGATTCCAATGATTCTAAGTTAGTATACTACAAGTACTATGATAAAATTTACAAATATTCAAGTGATTCTAATAAAAAAATATATATGATATTGGTTGATCATACCCTTTAAAAATTTGCCAACCATGAAAACCCTACTTGCAGTTGAAGAATACTATGAAGACAAGATCCTAAAAATGAATATAGATTTTTTTCAATGGTATCTGTGAAAAAACTAACCCAAATGATGAGAGTGTGTTCTTTTTAATACCATGATTAATAATTAAGTCCAAAAATATATTAATGACGTGATGAAAGAGCACTCAAGAAGTATGATTATGGCTAGATTATATATATATATATATCATATGACATGGAACTGAATGGTATTAAATATTGAGAATGGTGATAGAAGTAATCTGAATTTGGATTATAAGACCCTCACTTGGGAAATACTTTCTTTTGGATTTCATTATTAAATTTCTGTAGATTGTCTTTATAGGTGGTTTCTTGTTCAGTCACTTCCTTGATGGTCATGAAATTCTAGGGAGGTGATGCTGAGTTTGATAATGGGATTAACAGGGTAAAGTTGTTTCAAATCTTATTTTCTTGGGAACTGATGAAGTGTTGATTTTCTGATTGCAGCTAAATAGACTCTTAGTTATTGAGTGTAGATTGAAGATAATAAATACAGTATGTTTTAAAGGATCTCTTGATTTTTTTTATTTTCTTATTCAAATTATTTTTTGGGGGAAATCATGATGTATGAAGGAGCTCAAACACTAGGCCAACATGGGGTGTCCTTGTTAGTCTGGGATGATTATGATGAAGAAAAATACACATGAGGGGGAGAATTATGTTGCTAAAAAAATGGACAGATTCAGAACACCTATCTTGTTATCAATAGAACCTTTCCTTCTCTATTAAAATTATAATGTGTAGTGAAAATAAATAAATGAAAGGAACATAGAAATGTATAGTGGTTTAGGACACATATATCCCCCAGTCCATTCCACCAACACTCAACTCCATGATCTTGATGATTTTCACTGGGTCCTCTTAACATAAGACCTTAACAACTGAGTTTATGCAATTGAAACCTTTTACAATTAATTTACAGTGCCTTTTAGGTTTTTTTACAAGAAATAAAAATCAAATTCATAGTGAAATAAGCTAACACTTCACCAAGTCTGTGTAAAATCATTAAAAACACCAATAAAACAATTGAGTTTGATTTTATTGAAAAAAACATATTAAAATTCATAGTTGCGTCAACAACAAACAGATGTAATTGATCTTCAACAACACATGGTAGCTAATAGATCTTTATTGTTTCCCATGAATTCTTTAATTTACAACAATGAAAACACTAAACCATTTTTTAAACATATATATCTCCAAATATTATCTTCACCAATGCTTCTTCATTCTTTGAAGAAGAAGACCTAACCTAAAAAAAATATAGCATCGATAGAAATAGTAGTGAGTCGATTAGATATATTAAAACATGTATGTCTCCAAAGTGTATCTCTAAAAGAAAAAATACCCTTATTTTATGTCATCACAAATTTTCCTGATTTATATCTCTATTTCAATAAATTTCAAAAGGATATAATCTGGATATTTATATTGTAGGTCAATAAAATCTAGGTCAACCCAACTCTAGAAATATTTCACAATATATATTGGATATTTTAATTACAAATCATGTAAGGGAATTGTTACTTCCTCTGAAAATAGATAATATTTACTCTATTTAATTCGAGCCTTTATACAATCATAATGATCCATTTAATTGGTAGTAAAATATATTTGATCATATCTTGACCTTCATCTAAACCATTTCATAAATATCAGATAATATCATAGATTTAAAACTCCATCATTGAATAGTCAAATGTAGGATTCATTAAATTAATGAAAAAAAACAAAAAATAGGGTTGACATTATATAGTTGATCACAAAAGTAGAGTTGATATACAATATGTTTCTTCCTCAAATTTAGGATTCTTTATAAACCTAGTATTTTTTAACAATACTTTCCTAACATCCATCCATTACACTTGAAAATGTTGGGTGTGAACAATGTTTCTAGAATAAATTTAATGACATCCAGAATAATTCAATGAATATTACCCATTAATCAATGAATTTAATTAATGTATAGAATAAATATTCTTATGAATAATAATTTCTTGAAATTAATATAAAAAAATCAATATGAACATAAATTTGTGTGTTTGTGTGCATAAAAACCAAAAATAAATTATTGAAATTGATGAACCAACACATTGTCAAGAATCTTCACCTTTATTATGACCATAAAACCTATGAAAAAATACATAAAAAAAAATTAGAAAAATAAAAAATAAATTCCTCCCTCATTTTTTCTTTATAAAATTTATTCCATAAATTAACTTCTCCCCATTATCCCTTTATATAATTTTCCTTGTAGAAAAAAAAATCACATTTTATAAATATAAAATCTTCAACATCGTGTTGAGGATATGAAGGATAAGATTCTATAACTTCTCCAACATGAGGATAAAATCTAAACTATAATCTTATCACACTTTTCTGACATCAAAAAGATAATAATAGTAAATATAACTCCCCCTAAATCATAGAATATAAGATATTCAATGAATAAAAACATTTAAAAAGAAATAAAATTATATAACTAATTTTTTCACATGTAATATTAATAAAATATTGTTTTCTTATAGTAACAAAATAATTTATGTAATGAGATAATCAAAAATTAAGTACATCCTAATTTAAAGTAACCAAAAAAAATTATGAAATATCTTACAACACGTATTTTAACTAAGAAACATATATTAAAACCAATACATGTAAAATTACTTTTAAATAAATAGAAAATAAAATTGAGTGGTTGTGAGGGAGTGTATGGTTCATCTGATCTTTCCAAATAGAAAACGTTTTCTCTTAAAAAAAATAAAACCCTTGATAGTTCTTATAATCTATTTAAACGACTATTTTCACTTAATATAAATATGAAGAATATTTATTAATCATAAACAACTTCATATTTTCAAGATATAGCTTAATAACACCTTCTCTTTTGAAAAACTCCATTCAACATAGAAAATATAACTTGAAGGATTCAAAGTATTATTTTGATATCAGAATATCCTTCATAATCCGATATTCCATTTCTAATGAATAAAATATCATTATTTATAAAAACATTCTTCCTATAGTTCCTCATACGACTTTCTAGATGCATCCAAATCATCTTTTGGCATTAATTTTTATTCATTAAAGGTGATGACTTTAAACGGAAGATTTTCATAATATATATAATAAGGAGAGACTTCTTGTTCTTCATGACTATAAACATCCTTATTTCATTCAAAAGTATTTTTAAATTAATCATTATCATACCAAACCAGTTTCCCTTTTAACATATTATAAGGATTACCATTTTTCTATTTGTGAGAATGATTTTCTTCTAAACATGAAGTACTTGATCACATCATATTGTCGTGACTAGTTTTTAAAAGATATTTGAAGAATATATTTTAAAGAATATATTTTATAAATAAATTTTTTTAATAATGACATGATACATTTGGTTCTGACATAAGAAAGATGATGTTTCATAAATTTTTCAAAAAAAAACACAGAATAATTTACATATGTTATTTTTGAAGAGACATATTACGTAATAAATCTGTTCTGGTTTCTTAAAAACCTCAAATTTTATGATCATGAAATATAATGATTTAAATATTATTATAAACAGAAAATAAAAAAAATCATAATTTAAACTAGTACTATATTTATCTAAAAATTAAAACAATGATTAAATATTTTTTAATTTTTTTAATAAATTATTCAAAATATACTAAGACGTAAAATAAATCATATAGAAGAGAATTTATTAAATTATTAGAGATATCATTTTCTCCCTATTTAAAATAGTTAATAAACTAGAATAATATAGATATATAAAAATGAAATTCTCTAGGGATCAATGATTTTAGAAGTGAGTCATTTTTATAACTAACTACAACAGAGTTGTTCACTAATTTAGTATAAACATTTATATATTAATTGATAGGTCATTTAAATATTTAATGATCTAGATTAGAGGTGTAATCCTGGAAAACATTAAATTAAATTTCATTTATATACCCATATTCTTTTGGGTCCAACAGTGTTAAAAATTAAATTTATAGGTAACCAAATATGTTTATTTTGAGTAGGAATTATACTATTTCATTTAAAATATTATTTTGAGAAACAAGAATTTTTAACACTAGAATTATGAATTTTTATAAATAATAAATCATTTCCATAATTACCATTAATAGAACAATAAAAAAAATTTACAGTAGGCTTGTTTTTTCTATTTATACCGGGTAAAGAATATTTTTTATATGTTTTTAGTCTTTGACCATTAATTTATATACAAATATTCCTTTCAAAATTTTATTTTCATCACTACCCCCTCCCTACTTCATATCTCAATGAGAGGAGAGAGATAATGACCCCAAGAGTCCCACCTCTAGTAGGCCTCGGGATAGTGACAAACACCAAGGGTGTATAAATCACGTAATATGGGAGGAATTACTCTTTATGATATAAATAGTGTTAGGAGATAGAATGAATCATCCACAAAAAAACTGAAAGAAATAATATAAAATAGAAACCCAAACCATCCCACATGCTTGTACAGATAAAAATAAAATTCTCCAAAGTAAATACCCAAAAGTAATGGAAAAACAGTGAAACGACAACGGTCAAGGATTTGAGCTAGTAATGTCCAACATGATCCGAAAAAAATCCTCATTTAAAAATGAAAACAATTTTATATACATTGGGGGAACATAAATGTATAATCATTAAGAAAAACTCAAGTCTCATGGAAACATATAGTTGAAGCATACTAATTCACCTATGAGAAAATAACAGAACCAACCAGCACTTATACAGATATACTAACCAAACCCAACCTCACCAAGGCATGCTGACCAAGTAATGAAAGTCAAGTGATATAATATAAAGTAAAGAACATCAATGATATGGTACCCCACACCACCTTCCCACTAATTAGACACTCTCACACCCAAACAGAAAATTTAATTGTTAGTTCAATTTTTTTGAATATAAGACCTCAAATCCCACCCACACACACCTGGGCCACACATCACATCCAGCCTGCACACACTTCAGCCTCACAACACATCACATCTCATCTTGAAAACATAAGAGATGCCACATTAAAACATGTACTGATGATTCCTAGGATATCACATCACAATTCAGCCCAAAGACACTTGGGACACCACATTACAAATCATCTTGAAGACACATGGGAATCCACATCTCATCATCTAATGAAAAAACATGCTTACAACCATAACAACCTATGAAATACCTTCCTCACCTGGTAGAGGGATCATGGGAGAGTGTGTGGCCATCCATCCATATTCTCATCAAGATGTTTTGGAAAGACACACCCATGTGATGATGTGGGTGTTCGACACATAGTGATAAACATTGGTGGTGTATAGAAACCACAAGAATGTACAAATATATATATATATAATACCAAACACTCAATCCCAACCTATGGGTTCAAAAAAACCAAAAACCTCACAACACTTTCACTTTTTTTTTCTAGAACTAAATACATTTATTAGTATCTATAACAGTAATTTCATAAGGATAAGATCCCTCCAATTCATTATTTAGATTTATCCACCTTTAGTCCCAAAACCCATCATTAAATTATTTTTTAAAAATTTCCATTAAATTATCCAAAAAACCCAATCCATCCCAAATATTAATAAATAGTTATTTCTTCCATCACTACTCAAGAATATAGAACAATGAAACCACATTCCACAAAAACATCAACATACCAACACCTCACTACCCCAAAATCACAGCTTAACAGACCACATCATCGCTACCCCAAATGAATGGCCACACAGACCAACTCTCTACCACCCCAAAAACACAGAAAACAAACCACACAACCCACATGGCGCAAACACACCTTGTCAGCACACAAGAATTACCTCACATCACAACACATCAAAATCATTTTAAAAATTTACAAAGTGGATTTTATCACATTCCTATTTGATTTAGTGAACATTATCAAACAAAAAAAAATAATGGGGTAACCATTTCCTAACTAAGTATATGTAATTAACTAATTTATTTTTTGGTTTATATCACAGTAATCAAAATAGTAACAACAGTCACAAAACATATATCTAGTGCAAAAAAATTCCTCCAATGACCATAACATTCAGAGTGGAATCATGCCCAAGCTATGCTTATTATCATAGTCATATCACTGATGTAAAAACATGAGAACGAAATACATTTCCCCTTTCAATTAAATTATCCAATTATTTATCTTTCAATAAGATTGAAACAAAATAATCCATTTATAAATAGAAGTAAAACCTCTCCCGCATGATACACAACAAGGAGAAATGAGATGATCCATACCTTAAGGAATCTTTTCAACTTTATATGCACTTTATGGTGAGGAAAACACCCACAAACCATATCACCACCATGTGGAATCATAGATCAACCTATTCCACATCTGAATACCATAAAAACACAACCTTACCCATACCCCAAACCAAAGAAACTCCACTACTGCAAATAGTGGAGTGAATAACAGAAGAAAACTGATGAGAAATTGAAGAGATATCACCATGTATCGAATACATATTTCCAATTCACATCCACTTGGATCACAAAATCAATGAGGGATGAAAAGTGATTGAAGAACACCTCAAGTCACCTACGGTTCACGAAAAACAATAGGAAGAGGAGAACATGGATGAATTAATGAATTTTCAGCCAAAAAAAATTAAATTGTCACTGTATTGGTGGATTACATGATGTGTAATCCACTTTTATGATATATAATCCCTAAGGATCAGTTTTTTGGAAAAAGGTGTCACCTCTCCATTTTTTTATTTACTTTGAACCCCAATGTATTACACATCATGAAACCCTTTTTCACATCATGAAAAAAGTTTATACATTGTGAAACATCTTGGGTCAATCTGCAAAATCAATTTTCATGTCCAATAATCCACTTACACGATGTGTAATTCCTGCTACAAATTGAGATTCCACTGAAAACCCTTAGAAATCCCCCTGAATTCATGTATTTCTCAATGTCATCAAAGTAACTGACTAGGAAGGAATGAACCATTACATCAAATAACTCTCTAATGAATCTCACCCTTGAGAATCCAAAACTAATCGAAGAAGAAAAGGGGGTCTAAAAAACCAACTCGCGAGATACCTCTCAAGGATCTTATCACACCTCAAACGTTACCACCAACCAAACCAACCAAATCAAATGAAAATAAAACACACTGCACAGACACATCACTAAAACTACAAGTCTCATCCTCTCACATAACCAAACTACCACAAAACCACGACACATCCATCTCAACCTCCATTTTTTCAAACCAATAACCACAATAGCCAACGAACCACACTATCCTGAACACATGAATCCGATAATTTTGTCTTCCATGTCACTATATTTTCCACTCTTGGTGGCACTAACATTCCCTCATGGTTTTAATTGAAATATATTTAATAAGTCTAAATTAGGAATTAGGTCCTACTGATTTCATATGTTAGGATTTTATCACACATTACACCACTCACAGCACAACATAAGGAAAATATATCATCTCAAAAAACAAGGTTTGAACATCACATTACAAAGATAAACATAGAAAAGATAATTTTAAAATAACTCTCTATACTATGTATTTATCAGTGTCTCTCTCTCTCCCAAGTACTCTTCTCCTAGATAAAATATATCCACATCACACAAACTAAAGGAACGGTTTTTTCAAGAACCACCTTGTCTTGGAAGTCCTAGATCTCTACCGGACGCTCCACAAACATGGTTTCATCCTCGATATCAAAATATCCGTAGTCAATGACATGAGAGTCATCATGAAGGTACCAAAGATGCTAAGATACCTGGAAGACATTGTGGATCCTCTCCAAATGTGGTGGCGATACCAACTGATACACCACCTCACAAACTCAACCCAACACCTCAAAGGTCCCAACAAACCTGAGATAAAGGTTACACCCTCTTCCAAACATCTTCTTCACACTTCAAGGGAAACCTCCATGAAAATGTGGTCCCCAACCTGAAAATATATGGGTCTCATTTGGAAATCAACATAAGACTAATGTCATCCCTATACTACTTTCTCCATCTAATGAAGAAGCTGAAATTTTTCTTTCATTCTCTGCACCACATCGGGACAAAGAACTATTGTTTCCCCAATATCTACCTAGAACAACAAAAAATTACATATTATTACATAAAAACCCTAAAACGAACCATTATAATGGAAGAGTGATAACTGTGTTTATATGTGAACTCCACTAAGGGTAGGTTTCTCACCCAAGATCCCCCAAAGTATAAGGCCCATGACTGTAACATGTCCTCCAACATTGGGATAGTCGGTTCCCTCTACCCGTATGCCTGATGGTGGAAAGTAGTGAAAAGGAATAACAGAATGAAAAAATCATCATGCAGTTCCTTCAAGACTCATGAGGTAAACCATGAATCATGATCCAAGAAAATGGACCTTTAAACTATAGTAAAACACAAAAACTTATACACATACCTCTTAGTCAAGGAATCTATTGAACAGAACTAATTTATCACTACTAAGTGGTCTAATTTCATCAACTAATCCACTATCAACATGATAAAATCACCACGCCCCTAAGATCTTGGTAACCCTATTATGAATTCCATTGATATTTCATCTCATTTTCAAATGGGAACATCCAGAAGATGCAACAAACCACCAACAACATGATTCTCGACCTTTACATGCTAGAAAACAAAAAAAAATCTACAAACTCCTCCACCACATATTTCATCACAGGCCACCAAAATTGATCCCTCAAGACAATATACCTTTTGGAAAATCCTGGTTGTAATGCCAAAGGTGCTCTATGAAAATCATGAAGTAATACATTGTACATTGCTACAGGTATATAAAAAACTTCTCCTAAACAACATCTAGTTCTAGTTATCCTCTAAGAATACCTCTCGAGCTTCTCCACAACCAACATAATCATGCAACACCTTTTCCTTTGAGTCTCCCCAGTGAGACTCATCCACGTGTTGTATCAGATAAGACTGCACCATCATCTAAAATAATATCACATTCTACCATATACCCTTTCACTTACGTGAAAGGCTTCTGAATCATCCATCGCTCTCTATGAATTTATATACTCCCGAAACACACCCTTCCATGACTTACTAGTCAAAGAATCGACCAAAAAATTCCCCTTTCTTAAGGTGTTGAATATCTCAAAATCATAATCCTAAAGAAACTCCATACACCTATGCTTATGAAATTTTATATCACACTAAGAAAAGATATTACTCAAGATCTTGTGATCTGTGAAGACCACAAAGTGATCCATAATGAGTTAATGTCACCACAACATCAGTACAAACACAACCACTACTATATCAAGATCATGGGTTGAATAATTATGCTCCTTCGGATGTAAATTCCTAGACCCAGAAGAGATCATTTCCCACTACTGCATCAAGACGCACCATAATCCCAAATGTGAAGCATCACAAAACACATCAAATAACACCCTTTCCTCATGTAACTAGAGCACTGAAGAAATAACCAACTTCCCCTTCAGTTAACCAAAAACATCCTGGCACTGATCACTCTATAGAAAATCTTGGTCTTTCTTAGACAAATATGTCAATGGGGATGAAACTAAAGATAAATTGGGTATAAACCTATGATAATATCCTATAATACTAAGAAAGTTATGAACCTATACAAAATTCTATTGTTAATTCCCAAGAAAAATCTGCTTCAACCTTTGATGAGTATACTTCCACACCCTTTTAAGACACCACATTCCAGATGAAATGCACCTCTTGTGTCCAAAACATACACATTGACATATTTTTATAGAGTTGGTGGTGTCGAAGGACACTCTAGATAATTCTAAAATGATCAACATGATCCTCCTCTTAATTCTATTAGATCAATATTTCATTAATGAATATGATAAAGAACTGATCTAGGAACTCACAAAACATGGAGTTCATAATCCCCATGAACATGAAGGGTGAAATTGTCTAATGGCACAACTACAAACCTGAACTGCACATAACTATACATGAATGCATTCATTCGCATATCTCCATCCTTTACACTAAACTGGTGATACCCATACTACAGATCGATCTCAAAAAACCGACTCGCCCCTCTCATATGGTTGAAAAGATCATATATCCTTATAAGAGGATAATAGGGTTTGAACATAACCAGATTCAACCTCCGGTTGTCTATACACAACCTCAAAACACCATCCACCTTCTTGGAGAACAAAATTATAACACCCCACAGTAACATAATAGGTCAGATAAAACCCTTCTATATAAGATCATATGTATGAATCCTCACCTCCCACAACTCATATGATGTCATTCACAAAGGATCCATTAAAATCATAGAAACATTGGTATGCAATTATATCATGAACTCCACATCACGTCGAGGGGGTAACATCACGAACTCCTTGAGTAAAACATGTGGGAACTACCAAATGACCCTAAGGACCTCTACCATACAAGAAACCAATGATTTCATTGAAAACTAGTCCAACAAGGAAATAATGGTCTCTACACACTGATTTCCCACCTCACAACCCCACTCGCCAATCAAGACCACTTGGTGTCCATCCACATCCGAAAACACAACTCTTCTTTAGAAGCATTAAATAATATAACATAGAGAAGAAAACCATTTGATGTTAGGGAAGACATCCTATGGAAACATATATAGAAAGAAAAGATCAACATGGGACTGATGTGACCCCATCATCAGTCTACACCCCTGACACACATCAAATAATTTGTTATCACCTCTTACTGGTGTATTAAACACTAGGTGAACGAGAAGCCTATCTATTTCTAGTTCCATAAAATTATATTTATTGGGTGCATTAAATGAGGTAAAATATTTTGTATCAAACACAGAAGAAACAAAAGTACCAAACAAAATGATCGTACCTCTGACAATATCTGGAACCGATGAAACTATTACCTCCACTTCATGCAATAGACCATGCCCAGCTCCTCTACCTCTCTGCTAATGACCGACTCTAAAACCACTCTTAGGTAATGAACCTAGATCCTGAGTAACATCCTGAGTTTCGAATCTACCTACTCCATCTCCCATCATGGGAGAAAAAATGTCTTCACATGTTATTAAAATGGACTCATTGGCAACTTCTACTGAGGCAGACGTTGAGCATGTCCTCCTCCACCAAACTGAGCTCATGGGACCACTAGTAACTAGCTCTTGCAATATACATAAAACCCAAAACCAAAACACACTATCACAAATCCCTCACGAAAAGAAAATAAAACATCCAAATCCAGGTAGTAAAGAATTTTCACTATGATTCATTTTAACTCATTTAATTCATTTTGTTATACATTTCAACCTTCCTAAAAATCCAATTCAAAAAGAAAAAAAGTAATTATGATGAATGTACCTATCCTAGGTACCTACCCTCCATGGTAAGTAAACTCACATGGTCATTCGGTATGCTCAAATTCTTTGAATTAGATCATGGGGGCCTAAAATACTGTTTCCTGGCCAGTCCTCCCTTGACTATATCACACACTAAGATCATGTGATACTATTTCTATACCAAGCCATGAAATCCTCACTATTCATAACTCCAAAACCCATCCTATATATCAACCATCACCTTTGATAACACTCTTTTATGACTTCATCCCTCTAAGTTATCGCAATGATTATAGAGAGATAATGATCCATGAGTCCCCCTTCTAATAGGCCATGGGGTGGGGACTAGGACCAACAATGTAAAAATCTCAATATATGAGAGGAATTACACTTAATAATATAAATATGATTGGAAGACAAAATTAATTATCCATAGACAACTCCAAGTCAAAATATAAAATAGAAACTGAAACCATCCCCCATGCATGTATAAATATAACTCATATTAATAAAAGTATCCAAAGCAAATACCCAAATGTAATGAAAAAGCACTAGCCCCACAACTTCCAAGGAACTGAGCTAGTAAAGTCAATCACAGTCCCTAAAATCCTCTCCGAAAGCGAAAAATGGCATCAAATAAGTAGGGTGGGAATAAAAGTATACTCAGTAAGAAAAACTCAAGTCTATCATGCACATGTGAAATAAGAATACTAATGCACCTATGAGACAATAACAAAACCAAAAAACACATATATTGGTATAATAACCAAACCCACCTCACCAAGGAACACTCTCCAAGTAACACAATTCAAGTGATATAATATAAACTAAATTACATTGAATATAGGGAACCTTGCACCACATTCCCACTAATTTTCCACTCTCACACCCAAATTAAAAACATCCTTGTGCTCCCACATATTCAGAATATACCACATCACATCCTGGCTTCACACACCTAGGCCTTAAAAAACATCCTACCCATACACACATATTACTCACAACACATATTCCTTACACACACCTGGGCCTCACTACAAGTCTCATCTCATTCCAAGAATACATGGGATACTGCATCAAAACTCATCCCAAAGACACCATAGACAAAACGTCACAACTCATCTAGAAGACACCTATGACTCCACATCAAAACTCATCTCGAAAACACTTGGGATACCACATCTCACAATCTAATTCATTAACATACTTCCTTCTATCGTAGCATGTGCAATACCTACCTCTCTTGGAAGAGGGATTAGGGGAGAGAAGGTTTCCACCCATCCATCCTACCATTAGGATGTTTTGGAAAGACACACCATGTGTGATGATGTAGGTGTTTTCCACATAGATCTCAACATGGGTGGGGTGCATATATAAATCACAAGAATTTATAAGTATATATATAATACCAAACACTCAATCTCAACCTATAAATTCACAAAGAAACCAACCAACTCATAACACTATCACTTTTTATGAAACCTATAAATTCATTTATTAGTATCAGCAACAATCATTTTTTATGGTAAATAGCCCTTCATTTTATTTTCTATCTTCAACCACCATTTTTTACACAACCCATCATTATTTTTTTTATTAATTTAAATTATATTTATCAAACTAACCCAAGCCATCCCAAACATTATTAAAATATTATTTATACCATCACTACTTGGGAATCAATCTCAACACAACCACATTCCACAAATTTCTCAATATACCATCATCTCGCCACAAAAAAAAGGATGGACTAACAAACCACCTTCTATCCACCCCAAAAGCATGGATATGCAAACTGAACCCTTTCCACCCCCAAAGCTAGGCACACAAACCCTCCTCCCCACATGCCCCAACCACACATTATCATCCTGCAAGCATGAACACACATCATAACACATAAAGATCATTTTACAAAATTAAAAAGGTTCTTTTATCACATTACTATTTAATTTATAGAGAGTCGTCGCACAATCCAAAATACAAGGGAAACTATTTCACTATACAAGTATAAGTAATTAACCAATTTCCTTTTTGGGTGATATCACAATAATCGACACAGTCACAAAAATTACAACACATATATCCAACACACAAAAAATCCACCAATAGTCACAATTTTCAATAGGAAATCAAGCTCGAACAATTCAAATTATCACAATCAAATCAATGCTATAAAAACATTAAAAAAATTCTTTTACACTTTCAATTCAATTATCCAATTATTTATCTCTGATTAAGTAAAAAAATATTCCATTGATAAAAAAATGTAAAACACATCCTAGATGATATATAATAAGGTTAAATGATGGAATCCCTACCTCAAGGAATATTGTCAACATTTTGTGAACCCCTGGGCAAGAAAGAATTCCCAAAAAACACAGTCGCACCACGAGGAACAACAAATAAACCAAAATTGCATCCCAGGACAATAAATACACACCATATCCCATACCCCAAACTAAGGAAACACCACTTTAGGGTATCCTTATGATAATAATGGATGATAAGAAATGAGAAAGATAAGAGAAATCTCCACAAATAAACCATGGATTTCTAACGTGATTCCACTAGGAACAGCAGATCAAGTAGGGAGGAATGGGGATTAAAGAACACCTTATGGGACCTATGGATCACCTAAAATGAGAGTAATAAGTGAGGAAAATCAATTGAATTAATGTTCATCCGAAAAGAAATTTTAAATCTTCAATGTATCAAGGGATTACATGACCTATAATCCCCATTCTTATTGTATAATCCCTAGGGTTTAGTATCACTGAAAAACATATCACCTATTCAATTTATTATTTATTTTTAACCCTGATAAATTACAGGTCATAAACCCCACTTTCACATCGTGTAATAATTTTATATGCCATGAAACCTCCATGGTCTAGTTGTGAAACCAACATTCACATCGGGTAATCCACTTGCAGAAAGTGTAATTCCTAATGCACTTATATCTTCAAACGAAAACCCCAAGGACTCCCCTCGAACACCTCCATCACTCAAAGCTGGAAAAGTAAAGAACCGAGATGGAATGAAATGTTACAATTTTTAAAACGGATTTTCTTTAAATATTTGTATCCTTTTATCATCATATTCGAATCTTATTTTAAATTACTATCTTCATCCAATAATTCTTTAATCATAGTGTTAGGAAAATCATAATAAAATTTAGAATAATTAGGCATTAAATTTAAAATATGTATTGAAAAATATTCTTTATATTACATAATAGTATCGTATGATTTTTTATTTTTTTAAAGATAATTCTTTAAGGATTCAGATTTATCATGTAAAATAAAAAATAACTTTTTAATTCATCATAGGACAGTTTTTTACACCTATACTTTGGAGAGTAAAACCATTTTACCTCATTAGTATGAGCCATAAGACATATCATTTTCCTTTTTTGTTCCAAAAGAGAATCTATAGTATATTCATCATGTGAACCCGAAGTATTACTCCAGGTATACATTAAAATTTTCTTTCCTTTTACTTTGTGATCGTATTTCCTTTGAACTTTTAGAAAAGGACAGTTATACTTTGTATGACTATTTTCTTTGTATTCATGTCATCTCTTATCTTCTGTACCATACTTTGTCTTTTTGTATAATTTCTGAAATATTTTATCAAGATATAGAAATTCATTTTTTAAATATGGATGAATTGAATCAGATGATCCATCCTTAGTGGTTTTCAGTTTATTTTCCCTATTATTTGTATTATTTTCAGCTTTTTCCTTCATCTCAACTTCATACATCATTAAATTTCCAATTAGTTTAATTGTATCTAAAATTTTCACTAGTTAGATTTATGTATAGATGCAGATATTCCATTGAATTTAGAGGTTATTAATTTTAGTAAGTTTAACTCTTTTTCTGATTATGAAATTGGATCTCCCAATGAAGTAACATTATTTAAAATCTCTTTCAACATTCCATTCATTTGACAGATAGTTTAATCCACACACATTCTAAATGTATCATACATTAATTTCATATTACTATAACTTAATTGTATAATATTTTCAGTTCCTTCATAGGTAACAATAATAATATACCGCATTTCATAAGTAATAAATAATTGAGATACTTGATTGAACATATCAGTTCTTAAACCACACACTAGGAATTCATTTCTTTGGAATTAAGATCATATTCTCTTTCTTTATCATCATTACAATCATCTACATCTTCCATAAGAATATCATAAGGTTTAATAAACTTTATGTAAATTATTTTCCAATATTTTTCATATAAATGATTATACGAGCTTTCCAGCATCCACAATTGTAACTATTAAAGTAAGGATAAAGGATCACTAAAATAACTTCTCAAGAATCATTCATTTCAGGATATATTCAACTCAATATTTAACTCAGACTTGTTAGAGCCAAGTATATGATATTACATGTTAGTACTGGATAGAGCACACAAAATATTCAAGGATTTATAAAAGTATAAATAGAGAAGTATAGAACTTCCTATCATAACAATTATAGGAATAGATTATAAATACATTTACAGAATGAGAAAACACTCTAATAGATTCCAACCATTGATACCAATTTTTAGGATGGAAAGATGATGGTGAAGACAGAGGCACAAGAGGGGGTGAATTGTGTTGTTAAAAAACATAGATATATTTAGAACACCATTCCTATTATGCAATGAACCATTCCTTCTATCTTGAAATTGAGTGAGCAACAGAAATAAATGATGGAATATAACATAATAATGTATAGTTGTCTAGTGTACAGAGATCCCCTAATCTACTCAAATAATTCTCATCTCTACAAGATTGTTGATTTTCACAAGTTTCTATTATTTTAAGACCTTAACAACTGATTTCAGGCAGTAGAAATCTTTTACAAGGATATTACATGGTCTTTTGGTTCTTTTACGTGGAATAAAAATTCCATAGCTGGGTGAAAGAAAATTACACTTCACCATGAAAGGGTTCAAGCAGTAAAAACTCCTACAAATAAAAATATATTGATCTGATTGAGAACATAGATTAAACTCCACAGTTTCAGAATCCAAAAAAAAGATGTAATGGATCTTCAATTGCATGAAGTAGCAAATATAACTTCAACATTTCACATGATTTCTTTAATCAGTAGTAAATAAAATAGAAGAAATATGTTTAATCATGCATGTCACAAAATTGTATCATTTCCAAATTTTCTATCATTCTTTATAGAATAATATGTAACAAAAAATGCATTAGTAGATATAGAAACATTAGTTATTCCATTATATAGATAAAAAGTGTATGTCTCTAGATTCTATCTTCGAAGAAAATAACACACTTTGTGTATTTCAAACAAATACTACTCTTATGTATATCTTCTTTTCTCTATATTTCCATTGAAAATATCCAAAATATTTATAATGTAGGTTGAAAAACTAGTGGTCAACCTATATCCAAAAATATTAAAAAATAAATCACTAATATTTTAATTCAAAAACATTCAATAGATTTTTAAATTTACAAAAGAAATAAAATGATTTAATCCTTTTGTTTGTTTCCGCAAACACTGGTACCTTCATAAATATAGGGTTTCTTAACCACACATTTTTTAAAATGTACTATATATGATCCACGTATGTTTTTTTAAACATAGTGTTGATGAATTATACACTAGGCTTGCAAATGTAGGGTATGAATAATGTTTTCAGAATTTCTTTAAACACATCTAGAATACATCAATAAATATTCCACATGGAACAATGACTTGAGTGTATTTTCAGATTAAATATTATGATGGATATTAAAATTCTAAAATTCACATTAATAAACTCATTAGTAACATACATGTGGGAATATTTTTATCACAAAAACCAAAAAGAAATCTTAAAAATTATTGAATCAACATATTCTAAATATTTTTGACTAGATTCAATATTATATAAGAATAATGGTGATTTTATGAAGGTCTAGATTTCTAGAGGCACATAAGTAATTCTATGTATGATGGATTAGAAGTAGTTCGATATTTTCTCCTCATTCGGATGATGTCCATATCCTCTGTCCATTTTTTGTTTTATTCTGGGTAATTTGTACCTTGTAGTCTTAAAACCTTTTTGTGTGTTTCTTTTTTAATAAAATTTTCATAGATTATGGTTTGGTTCTCTAAATACATGTATCATATTATTCGGGATTAATTATTGGATTAATACTTTAATGTTTACTTAATAATTAAAGAATGGTTTCCATTATTACCCAATATTTTGATAGATCATTTAGTTTTATACTCTCTTTTATAATGTGTAGTTAACCCATTATCAATCTAAATTCATCTATGAGATGAAAAAATAATATATATATGTGTGATCGGTGTAAAATTGTGTGAAAAAAATGTTTAAAATTATTCTTTACCTGTGAGATACTCTTATTATATAGTATGGTGTTCTAAAAAACTCATTATATCTTATTCATTATTAAAACATAGAGTTTTGCATATCCAATGATTAATATAACCCAACATTGTTGGGGAAATAAATTCATGAGAGTGAATTTTATTAATCTATTTCATATTCAACTTTTCCCATATTCATTTTAATTATTTTTTTGAAGTCTATGAGTTGAGAAATTAAAGGATTGTTGATGGAAATAAATCTGATTAACAAAAATCAAAATTATAATCATGTAATTATTGATTTTTTTTAATTCCAATAGTGAAGATGGATTTTTTTAAATAATGAAAACTCGTCATTGTAAATTAATTCCTAATTAATAATTTTATTAATATATAGTTACATCATCAATTTATAATAGTTTTTTTAAAATCTATTTCCCAATCTGGAAAAAACAATAAATATCTAACCATTGGATCAAAATTTTTCAGTAGATTTATTTTTTCTCACAATGATCAATCTTTTTTCATTATAATAATCCATTGTAGTTAGAGGGGGTTTAATATATATAAATTATAATCTTTTTCCACTATGATAATAAATGACGATCATGGGAGGTTATGGGCTATTATGGGATTTTCATATTATGACACCCTCTGTGTCTCTTTTTGTAAATATTTTTATATTAATTTATTTCATTATTGATTTTGGGTTTCATTATAAAAAATTAGAGATTTAAATGGTTTCCCTTGATTTCAAGTATAGGTTTCATGGCCAATAATTATCCCATGTCAATAAATATTGAAATGGGTGTTTCCCTATTTCAGACGTATAGTAGCATACTTAGGGTGTATGGGATCTCCTACCATGCACAGATCCTATATAACATTTTAAGAAAATGAAAGTTTTTATTTTGGGGGTTTGAATTCAATTCCAAAGGCATCCATGTCCCACCTCACATCATAAAAAATATTCTTGGGGATCTCAAACAATAACTAATAAATTATCCTCCCATTATACTGGTTAAAACAATATCAAATAGAGTGATTCCTCATTGAATGTATATTTAAACCTATTCTTACCCTCTCTTCTCATCTATTTCTTCTATCTTTATTCTTGTTCAAAATAAATTTCGGCCATGGTGACTATTGTTTCTTGATTTATAGTTTTATTTTGTGGTTTTAAGTTTCTAGGGTTCCCAATCAGCATCTAAAAGTTCATTTTACCCTTTTGTGGTGGGAAAACATTATTTGAAAGTGGATTCATCATTTTTTTCATGTCGATCATAAGTATTTCCTATATTCTTTGATCCATTAGTTCTTGAATATTTTCCACCGAAATTTTCATTTCTAATAAATTTTATATCAATTATCAATGAAATTTATATGAATTACCAAATTTATTTCTCAATATCATTTGATAACCAATGTTATTTCTTATATTTTAATGTCTAAAACTAGTTTTCATGGAAGAAATGAGCATAACGTGTTTGATTAAATTTTTACCATTGTATTTCAAAAAATGAAAGGGGTTTTCATTTGATTATTCATTGTAATCTATAATGAATTAACATCATGTTTCAAATGGAATTTTCAAGATTTAAGGACTTTATTGTTTGTTTTCAAGTGGGACTTTTCCGTAAGACTAGGTTATGTTATTTATAAATCATTAATTTATATACAAAGATTTTTTATAAGTTATATAAATATTAATTTCATGCATCTTGATATATATTCCAATTATTATGGTTTAATTAATTTATTGTGATAATTATATTGATGTGGTTTCTCTTATACTTTTAAAATATTTTACCTTTAGAGTTGGTTGTGGAAATGTTGTATTACATTGTGATTTGAATTGTTGATAAAGGATTACCAATATTATATCATTGAAATTATTTAAATGGGGTTATCTATTTAAATGGTTCTCATGGGTGAGGGTGATTATGATTTCTATATATGATTTTAATATTGTTATGTGTGGATTTTATATATTTCCTCTATTTTTATGTCATGGGGAACCATTGGTGCATATTTGGGAGCCTTGGAAAAGTAACATACTTAGATTATGAGGAAACTTGACCCAATGGATTCTATACAAATTATACAAACATGGGACTATGTAAGTGTATAGTAAAACCATAGCTAATAGATATCATTTGATTATCCTACCATATTCCATCAACAGTGCATGCTAAAACATTTGCAAATAAATATCTCATGATTAGACATTAGGGCCTCATGAAAGATAATTAAGGGACTCTTCCTAGTATGTTTTTTCATGTAGCAAGATATTAAAAATTTATTATTAAAAATGAGTTTCCTAGTATTCTTGATCATAGCCTTAGGTTATTCCCTATGATTATTTTTATGATTGATTTCTGCAGTTATCTTTTCAATATTCAAGATCATTATCTTTATTTTAATTAATTTCTATAAATATTGGTATAAATATAAAAAATGAAGAAATTTATCCTTAAAATGAAGATGTTAATTAGGAATATTTATATATTTGTTTTATGATATTCATTATTATTGTTTTTATTTTCACTTATGTATTCACAAAATTATTTATTTTGTAAAATAATGAAAGATGTGTTTTCATCCCCTTATAGAAAAGGTTATATCTAAGTTATAATGTTTTTTGAAAATTTTAATTGGTTTATTATTTCATAATTCAGTATTCATGATTAATATTTTCCCTGAAATCAATTTTATTTTACATGTAATTTCTCTAAAGTGTTTTATATGTTTATTAAATCATGTGTGAATTTGATAATGATTTACAGAGACTTTTAAATGGAAAACAATTTGGTACATCTAAAGTAATGTTAAATCTGTGTTTTTATCCTTATTGGAAATCATATCCTTGTAAATATAATAGTTAAAGAGGAATAAAAGGTTTATATATAAAGGATTTTATTTCGGGTGAAATTCACATGTTTCTTAAGTTCATTAAAAAATTCAAAACAAATTCCTTTAATATATTTCAAACTATCATTGTAAGAATTTATTAAATAAAATTTTATACATGGATCATGTAGAGTATACCTACTTGGAATTATTTCCCACACCCTATATACATTCACAATGTGTATGTGGTCTAGACATTCTTGGATGTAGTTAAATGAATTAACACATTTGTACAGAGAAGATAGTTGTTATATGGATCATCTTCCATATCATAGGGGTGACCAAGATAAGTGACTCACTTGTTACATGGATATTAATATTTTTGGTTTCATATTGATCTATTATCTTTATTGTGTACTTTATTCCATATCTATATGTATATACCTTCAGATATACTTTATTTTTTCCATTTTTCAATAACGTTACAATCGTGAAAATATATCGATGTTTTGGTCATGGTTGTATGAAATTTTTTAAATATTTTTTGGATTTATTTTATATGAAATCATTGACTCCAAATTCCTCGAACCAACAACAATATTAAATTATCCGTACAGAATATATGATCTCCTAGAGGATCTAATATTTTAGTACTGTTTGAAGACTAGGTACATATATATATTACATTTGAAAACCCTATAATACATCAAGAACATATTACGATAGCATTATTATAAATTAAATTTAGGTTATAATGGAAGGGTAAAAACTGTATATTAAAATATTTGGGTCTTAATTTATGTTGAAACATAAATTTAAGTATACTCCAATCTTTATTCAACCAAATAGAATGTGAAATTAAATAAATAAAGATGAATTTAAATTCAAAAATTAAATCAAAAATGTAGTGCTACGGATTTTCATTATAATCAATTTTCACTCTCTTATGGAGTCATCAGTAAACGTAAAAAAACCCAAAACCCTCTACATAATCCACACATGATTCAAGAGAATGTTGTTATGATGATCTTCAGTTAATATGTCCATGTATGGATAATATAAGACAATCTTGACATCCAAGTGATTTTCTGATATCTATTCATTTAATTTGGGATGAAGAACATGGATGAGGTTGCTCAGATCTCTTTTTTATCACTCTAGAATTTGATAAAGATGAGTCAGAGGCTCTCAAATTCGTTAGGATCTATAATACCTCAAATTTGGGATTATCAAGTCATATATAGCTAGGTTTAATGTCCTATAAATTTCCCTTAGGCCTCGGGAAACATAAAACTTCAATATAGTCCATTAATGAAACTAACTGAATTATTAGTTATGCCATAAATGTCATTCAAATTTTATCACATACTTGTAACATCATTGAAATGTCACATAATAAAACTCAAATCACTTATCCCATTAAATAAATAACTAAAATTGAATAATAAAATTCATTCGTGAAATATTTAATTTTTTATTCAGTTAATTACTTTTTCATACAGTGAGTAAATGTATTCAAAAATTATTGTTCCCAAGAAAAATAATTTTGAATTTATTTATTTCTTAGTGTCTGTTCGAACATAGATATAACCTGAAACCAATGGTGGGTTGGTCATGTCCTAAACTTCTATTCACATATAATTATCCAGATTCTTGAGTACTATTAGTGTGTAGTCCTCTGGGTACTTACATTGATTATTTAGAATAGTAATCACTAGCAAGGAGTGACATTTAGAAACCCATCATGTCCCCTAAAGAGGTAAGTTTTAGTTATAGTAATGACAAATTATTATGATCATGAACTATGTAACATAATCTATTTGTCTCATGATAACACATAAAGTATGATGTAAACTTTCTATTATCATCCTTTATTTATTCTTGATCTTTTTAGATGGAATTACCTTTAATAACTATGACCATGGATTTAATAACATTACTACTATACTGGTCAACCGACCAAATACAAATAATATTTTTGGTAGTAAAAACTATATTTTGAATTTAATCAAAGTCATATTTCTAATGAAACACCCAACACAAAATACCTCACCGCAAAAGAAATGAAATGGTTTTTTCATGAATCGATGTTTATAATAAAATAATACACTGTGATAAGGTCACAAATCTAGAGACCAATACATTTTTACATAGATAGGGACTACTAATGAAACCCAAATAATTTAGTGTTCCTATGGGTGAGTTTTTCATCCTGATATCATCTACTTAAGATCATATAGTGTGAAATTCATGAGAATAAGTCTCAATGTTTATGATGACCCAGCGCCTAATGGTATGAAATCATCAATGTCCAGATAGTATGATGTTTCTATACTGTAGAAAATATATTTAAATTATTTTCATCCTACCTATGTCTCCACATTATAGATGTGAACTATTATAATATTTTAATATAAAAAATAATCTAAGGAAATTACCATGTAAATAGTGGATGCATAAATTCTCATTCTATTATGGTAAGTATTGATCGTGAATAACTCACTATATAGAATATATGGGAATTAAAAATTAGTTTTTATGTTTGCTATAGGGTAACCACTTTTAAAACACTCCATCTTGCAGTAGAGAAAACATTATAATGATCAAATTGTTAGTACTATGAATGCCTGTAAGGTACTGCTAATTTCCTATGGGACAATAGGAATTTAATAATTTATAAAAAACAAACAAACAACTAAAAATATAATAATTTTCAAGACTGAGTGTCAAACCCACAAGGGTGATCTGTATGTACAAAATTAAGTAATAAAATTTTAATTGTAATTAATTTATTGTTTTACAAAATAAATAAAGAAAGAAGAAAATATTGGTACTGGTATCAGGGGACAGGCATGTTAGGTTTAGTAATTTTATGGTTTGTTTTATAGGGATTCAATTCATAGTGAAATTATTCATGTTTGGTGTTGTAATTGGGTATATAGGTATCTATGGTCTGAGTACCCTCCACAAATCCTATGATTGTACTGTTGGAATGGTCATCTACTAAACACAATCACAAAACTCAGAAACTCAAAAACCTATTTAAACATAACTATCCTAGATTTAATAATGGTCATACAAAAAATACGAAAATTAATTGATGTAATGCAATGATAGTCCTCCGAACACATCAATGGAAATGAAATACAAACAAAAAGAAATTTGTAATTGATAAAGAATGTTGTAGTAATCTAAAAAAAGGAATAGAAAATATATGTAAACTATAACACCAAATCTTCATATAATAACATCACTTGAGAATAATAAAAGTACCCACTCATGATAATTATCATGATAATGAGCATCATGGATACCCAGGGATGAATGGTATAAATGAATAGTGGATATGTAGGGCTCTGAATTGTCACTTTGTGTGTGTGTCTCATCCATTGGTGTCACTCTACTCACTTTGGTCATCTCCCTATATTGTGTGTTCGAGGGGTGTTTTTTTATGAAATCATATTAAACCCTCATCCTCAAAGAATTTATTTTCCTATTTCCCAATGATGTAAGGATGTGTAATGTATTTTCACATCGTGTAATCCATATCAGTAGAACGTTTTTTGTATTTCTCTATACTAATCATTCACAATGTGTATATGTGTACCTGACATGTAATGAATTATCAGAGTGTAAAATTTTCATGACTTGCATCGGGTGTTGGAAACTAATTTTGAATACTCTTGTTATTTATTTAAATACACAATGTGTGAATGGTCATCTTTATTTCTGTGGCCCTAGGTTGGAATTAAAAAGTAGGTGTTTGTGCTCTAATATTTTATTCTTTCAATCCTTTTCAAAATATTATATGTAACCTACAAAAAAACAAAAAACAGGCCAATGAACTCAAAAATTGGATATATTAATAATTTAAATATAGAAATAAATTCCTTAAAACATGATAAAATATATTCATGAAATAAATCTATCACAGTCACATGATAATATCATGCTTCTATGGAGTTATGGATTTAGTAAATGGGTCGTACATGGTTCTATTTCGATACTCTTCTATATTTTGCATCTCCTCCTTGAGTATATATTTCCATGAGTGATATCACAAAATATAAACTTTTCTCTCTCTCATAATATTAAAATATTATCTAGTACCAAAATCATTATTCCAATAACTAGAATAAATTGTTTTAAATGTTACACTGCTTCTTTTTCTTCCTCTTAATTCACCACATATTCAGTATCTCTAGATATGGTTACCACAAGCTTGAATGAGCTTCTATTTCTCTTTACCATATCCTAACTATGATATTATATCACATTAATCCTTAATAATACTAGTTTGTGTCCATTTATAACTATTTCCACTTCCATTACAAATAACTGGTATATATCCCTTGTACTTTTTCAAGTACAAAATAATTGTTTTGGATACTTCCCATAAATTTATCACAGATTTGGTTAATATTTTCCTACCATAAAATATATATTGAAAATATCTAGTAAATATCATAACATGTTTTATAGGTCCATAATTTATGTGTATGAAATTATATTATCAATTTTATCCACCTCTTAAGAAACATAAATGTATTATTAGAGATATTTATTCCCTGTGACATTGGAAAATACTATATCTTGAATTGTCTTAATACATTTTTTTTATCAATACATTGACATGGCCTAATAAAACCTTAAATCAACCTTAGTATATCATGTTCCCTATAAATTAGGCTACTACTTTAATTCAATTTTTAGAGTGACACTTTCAATCCATTATTAACTAACTGTAAGTCTAAAAATAGTATCTAATTTTTTACCAACTTATTCTACTTAGAAATTATGGCACTTAAATAAACCTATTGTACAAATTTGGAATTATTTCATTAAAAATGAATATTTTATTATCATAATTATATTATTAATCTATAAATAGATCTCTATAACTATTATTTCAGGTTGTAATTATATGGTGTCTGTAAACCATTACGGTTTCCTCATATAGAAACCTTCCAAGAATGGTTTTCTTTTAATGCAATGCCCAATATAATGATCATATAAAGTTTCTATAACAATTGGAATTAAAATGTATTTATGAAATAAATTTATTTATAACCAATAAAACCTTATTGGTACCATGCTTATTACACCCATGTATATTTGTTTGGAATAATTTCTAATTTCATTACATTATTTATAAAAACAACCAAAATACAGAATTTATTTTAGTATGTGGAATCTATTTTTCTGAATTCATGTGAACATTTCAATCGTGGATTTTTATAATTTATAAAATCATTGAAGGATCCATTATTCTTATCAAATAAAATATCACCAGTTGTGGTAAATATAAAACCACTACTATAGCATTATCCTTCTTATGTAGTATGTTTCTCTAAAATATCCATTTTCAAGGATATCTTACAGAACTTGTACCTATGAAAAAAAATTGTGAATCGAAATCCTTATCTTATCTCAATTCATTATTTCTCCCACTATATTAAATAGAAATGATCACCCTTTTATAAAAATATATTAAATCACATGACTATAAATTTTCTATATTAAGTTTTTCTAAAATATATTTAGAAACAAGTAGTATAATTACCTTAAATGTGCATCATGTTATTATTGATTCAATTTTTTCATTGAAATATATTTAAAAAAATAATTTCATCAAATGCATGGAGTATGGAATAATAGGTTTCATTTATACAATAAATCATATGATACACATTTTTCATAATATTTATCATATAATTATGGATTAAAATTCCTATTTTTGAATCATTTCTCTTGAAAAAATTGAATATTTTTAATGTCTTATTAAATATCATCATTAATGCTCCTTTTACTAACACCATGAATTTATTATGTATAAGTAAAAGTGTATTTAGGATTTTATTTATTCTCAATTTTAATGATAAATGTATGCATTCAAGACTCATCATTTATCCTCTTTTATTAACATCCTGAATCTGATGTGTATAAGGAAATGTGAGTTCTGTAATTACTCCATTCTACATTTTTATGATCAATTTATTCATGTAATACTCATAATTGATACCCTATTTACTAAAATCATTAATCTTATGTGTATAAGAAAATATGATCTTATGAATAAATCCACTATATATTTATAATGATAAATGAATACATCATTAAGATATTCTTCAACTCAAGGTACTGAAGAAACTCATATCTTATTACTATTTATAGTCATTACATCATTTTCACATTCCAAAATACAATTAAAAGATCTTAATGAAGAAAATTTACCACTATACTAATATTCGAGTATTTCATCATCCCTAGCTAAACTAATTCTAAAATCATTATGTCTGCCAGTATTTCTAATGGTATCTATGTCCAATACTGGATTATTAATAGTTTAGATACTACATAAGGTCATTAACTAAAAAGTGTCTAAAGACCATACTCAGAATATCTTTGAAATATAATTTCAGTTTTATTATACAATGATACATCTTGTCACAACTAGGTATTTAATACTTACATTTTATATTCATCAGTTATCACTAATGATTCCATAATTATTGAACTAATAAAATAGTATGTGTTCACACACAAAAATTTAATTACAAAATGGAATAATGAATTCCTATGTCAAATAGACACATGAGATAATTGTTTTGGTAATATTCAATAAAATATAAACAAGAATCCTTAATCATGGAAATTAAAAGGTATGTACATATCATATCCAAATTAGAAATCACCCTTTCTAAGATTCTTGGTTAATTTTTCCTACTTCTTATAATGTTTATAAACTTTCTTGGTAACTATATTTTGATACAAATGTGTGATAAACATTTGGTATCAAGAACACAAGAATTAAAATAGAAATATCACAAAAAATGATGAATATAAAAAAATTTGATTCCTCCGCTTGCTTCAAATTCAATGTATTATATTTTTTTCTTCCATATACTTAACTCAAGACATGTAATGAATATAACCTTTTGTATTATTATTTTCCTATTTTCCTTGAAGGACATTGTGATTGTGTCTTTGGCATCATAATTTCCATTTATCTTTTCCCTGTTTTCCACTTGTTCGCCATAAAAACTAATGATTAAACTTTTTATATGTTCTTAACTTCTAGTGAACCTTTACCAAAAGTTAATGAATAATTTTTTTACATATTGAATGATTTATAATACGAAAAATATAAATTAATAAGGTGATTATTTTTTTACGAAGGGATTTATTGAATGATCATAAAACATCTTTCAATTTATATGTGTTCCATGTAAACATCATCTGATTCATTTCACACTACACTTTTACCTCATATAATTCTTAGAGATGAGGAAAAATATATCCATACATGCCATGATATTATTTCTAAAACTAATTATAAATTTATGATTTCATTATGATGTATGAATTAAATTTATTATCCGTTTTTCCCATGTAATATTTCTTTTCACCTTCACTTCTTAAGGATTCTCAACAGGTAGTGGGGAATCTGGCATATAGAATTTCAATTCACATCATAGTACGTTGTGTAAGCAGTTATACAATAGGAGGAAATTCATTCCAGTAAGGACAAGTACTTTATATAATATATTTTTCAGTGAACTTTTGGTATTACTATACATTAATATAAAATAATAATTATGAAGATTAATAAGTTTTTCTTGATTTATAGTTATTACACATTATATATTTTACTATCTTAAATTTATCCAAATATTTCAATGAATCCTAGTATCCCCCAACTACAAAATTTGGAATCCTCATTTTCAAGAGTATTTTATTTTAAGTGATATTTAAAACCTATTTACATGTTCTAATATATGGCTACAAAACTTATCGAAAAGTTTCAAGGTACACATTAGGCTAGAAAACCATATTTAATTATTATTCCTTGATTTGTTGAGTGGTTTCTACTCTTCTACAAAGGATAATGTTACATTTCTCAAAAACTACCTCTAAATATTGAAAAATCTTTCTATAGATACTTCGTTACTTCCAAATTTAGTTAAGTCAATAACCACACTCATAAGAAGTCCTCTATAGTAGTATGAACTATAAACTAAGGCTAGTGAGATCTTGTACAATCATTTTTCTTCAGAATTAACTGATGGAATTTGATATGACTTAATATCTCATAAAGGGTTTTCAATATTCTCATAGAATGTAATCTATTTCTATTTACACTTTATTTCTCTACATGGCTCTACTAACATATTGACTATTTTTAAGTATAAAAATAAAACATTCACCATGCTTATTTATTTTATCTACACATTCTTTCTTAATATTTTATGTGATCACACATAAAATAATAGATACATAAAATAATAAACCATGCATAAATAAAATTAAATGTTGTGATCATGATCCAATAATAATGGTTTATTCATTGAGAAAATAATTAATCAACCTATACCATAAGGGTTCCTTCAGTCTTTACACATTCCACTCATGTTGCTTAATTCTCACATCCCAATGTATCAAAATATTTTTTGTTACATCTTCAAATAACATTGTGTACTACATCACATATAATCCTCATCATTATACAACAATACTTACATGCAGGCGAGTAGATCTTTGGAATTTAGAATACATATGAATAAATTTTATTTGGGTGACCAAGCCCTTATACATTTATTGATGTAAAAGATGATACAAAGATACTCATTCACTAAATACATATTAAAAACCATGCATTTAAAAATTAAATAAATTAATAAGTAAATATTAGACATGTGTCTGTTGGTCTACAACTCATAATCAGTCGATCCACATTAATACCATTTATATTAATTAAATATGTGATGAATTCTTCAATAGAGTATTTTTAATGAATTCAAATAAATTTCCTAAAATATTAATTCATCAAATACTGGTCGCATGGTCACATAAATTAAATTAAATTTGAACTATTTTTTAAAAAAAATTAATAATTATTTAGGATCCTAGGGTATCTTACCCCCCCCCCAGAGGGGTTCCGGCTTGTGTAAAGATACCCATAAAGGTTTAACAGGTTACAAAGAACAAGGTTTGGCCTACTTTGGAAGGGATCAGCCTAGTAGGCGTTCTGTTCTAGGGTTTTCAGGAACTCACATCGCTTAAACAATGGAATGGGGGAAGGCCCCCTTTAAGGGATTCCACTCATATATAAAAAAGTTGTAATTTAATTTTTTTTATTGTTGTTAAGGGACTTCATAAATGCATTTATTCCTTTTAAAAGGAAATAATTTTTTAAATGTGTCACATATGACACCTTATTCCCCCCCCCCCACCATAAAAAGGTGTTTCCCTCTTCCATGGGGAACCTTCCCAATAATTTCATCCTACCCTTATTATAATTTTATTAACTATTTTTTTAGAATCCTATAACATGGCCTGACAAATATAGAAGTAGGGTGGAACACATACCCCCACCCCAAGCCAATATTATATATATATATATATTGTGTGTTTATGTGCGTGTGTTTCTATATATGTGTGTGAATATAAAAATATTTAAAAAATGCTATATATATGACATATATGTCAAATATTATTATTATTCTATAAGTGTGTGCGCATGAATATATATATATATATTAAAGAATTTTTTAAAATAAATTCTATATTGATTTAGACTTCCCTAGTATTGAAGCTCGATCGGGAAGATCCTACATGGGTTGGATTCAAGCCATCACTTCTGATCCCATGTGATCAATCATTGGCAAAAAACACCCACACTGGTAATATATAAATGTATTCGGGGGTTCATGGTTTTAAGAACAATCAATTATTTTTCTGATATTTGGTTGACCAAAACATGATCATCCAATATTTAGTCTCTGTTCCGTTTGTGGTAGTGTGATAATGGAAACACCTTCCTCTGTATTAAATGAAAATTGATTTTTAAATTAAAATCCATTAAATGTAATCATCCCTCTGATAACAATTAAAGTTACATTGGGGTTTAGAGAAGTTATGAGATATGATATATTAAATTTTTGGGTTCATATGTTTTTTGAAAAAACAAATATGGTATACCCCTTCTGGGATTTATCCAAAATTCATAAGATATTTAATTAAAAATGAATAACTATAAACAAAAAATTAAATTAAAATTGTATTACTTCTTATTCTGATTGGAACCATGTTTCTATAATTTACAAAGATCATCACTTGGAAGAACAGAACCCAAAACCCTCAATATCATCCACACATTCTTCATCATCTTATTAGTACATCGATCTTCAGTTTCCTTATGACATAATAGAGAATTTAATGTCTTCTCACCATCCATTTGGTCAATTCAATGTCGATCCATTGACACGAGATGAAGAACTTGGATTGGGGTGATCATATATCTTCTTTCTCACTCTGTAATTTTAAATAGAAGAGTTACAAAATCTAAAATTATTTTTAATTGAAAATCTCTTGAATTTCGATTCTCATGTCTTATATAGGTATGTTTAAATTCACACAAATTTCACATAGGCCCTCGAGAAACAAACACCATAAATATAATATCTTAATGACACTAAATGACTTTTTAGATTTGAGATAAATTTAATTTAAATTATATCTCATACTTGTAATGTCAAATATATGTTATTTGATAAAACTCATGTCATTAATGATACTCATTTATCCAATCAAATACTTTATATACCTTGAATAAAAATATTCATTCGTAAATTATTTAATTTTTTTCACGTAATTACTTGTCAATATAGTGAGTACATAAATTCAAAACATATTATTATAAACTTGAACACAATTGAATATTCTTATTTCTTGGTGACCATCCAAACTCAAATATAACCCCAACCCCTTGGTGGGGCCCATAATTTATTTTCCTCGTATTCTCTTGGAATAATCCAACCTCTTGAATACGATTAGTGTGTAACCATCAATGTTTATATCTTAATTGTAGTGTGTACTACTCAAAGACCAAGAGAAGGTTTTAGTAACTTATCAAGTCCCCAAAGGAGATAATGTTCTATTCATAGAAATAAAACCTCAAACAAACATGAAAAATTTAATATAATCACTTTCTATCATGATATCTTATAAAGAAGGATTCACACTTTATGTTATCATCCTTTCTTACATTATTTATTTATGATCTTATAATAAAGAGTTTCCTTTAATCACCATGTCCATTTATTAAATAAAGGTACAACTATCATGGTTAAACAGTCCCGATACATCTCATTATTTTAGAAGTGACAAAAAAACTCGATCATTCAAAAAAATTTATAACTCCAACGATACACCTAATGAACACTACTTATCCACAACAAAAAAATACATACTTTTTGACTTAAATCAATGAATGTAATCAAGTGATACACATTAATAATGATCTCATGTCTATATAATAATACATATTTTCACATATATGTACTACCAATGACACCCAAAAATGAGGAGTTCAAAATAGTAGGTTAGTCCACATTATCACCAATAATTCAGTTCACCGTGAAGAAACTTCATAAGAAGTAGTATCGATGGTTCTGATATCCCAACACCTAAAAGTGAGAAATCATCTTTTCTCATCCTTTATGATGAATCGAGACCATAAGAAACATGTTTAATATTACCATAATAGTATATCCTTATTCTCATTATAGCTCAGAACATCTATGACCTTTTAGTATGAAAAATATTATATGGAATGTAGCATATAAATAATAGAGGTGTAAATGTAAAAACTATTATGGTAATTATAAATCTTTCATAAATCACTTTATACATGATATGGTAATAAAAAATTAATTTTGAAGAAGGGTCTAGGGCACTCACTTTTACAACATATTCAACCTGCTATCATATCCTTAATATTTACTCATAGTTCTCTTCTAGGTTTTTTGGGGAATAGAAAACAAATAAGGGTGAGGTTAGATTCTTAGTAAGAAGTATCATACAACATATGTTATTATAGTATAAACATGGAATTAAGTGATATTTTATGAATACATAAAAATACATGAATCCATAATGAAAATAAATGGATGACGTGTTATCTCCAAGATAATAAATTAAAACAAGGATAAAAATAATCTCTGATCTCATACTGATGGAATGTATAATGTCGGACATCAGAACATGTTTTAAGGACTTGTTCCAAGACACTATACTTATACAGGTATAGGTATACCACAAAAACCAATCTCTTTACTCTCATGATACATTTTGATTCATTGAGGGATGTATAATTTAAGGCCTCACTAATCACCTGATTAAGTACTATGCATATACCGTAATAGTCAATAAGGCCTTTCAAAACGTTCCTTATGGAACCTATTCATGAATAAAAATATAGATATATATATATATAAATATAAATAAATAAATTACATAAAATTCAATGGAATAATGTGGAGGCCTGGGATAATATCTCTTAATAAACATAGTATATATGGGGTTTCATCAAAGTAATTCAAAGTACCATTATCGATGAAATATAGTGGTGAGGGTAGTTTCAATGTGTGTAGTTATCCATGGAAGATAGTAATTTGGTCCCATATTTTTAATTGGTATTATACCATGGAAATTTTATAAACAATCCATCATCATGGTTTATAATGAACATGTGAAGTTTCCAAATCATATCCCCCATATGTTTTTATCCAGGTGTGTATTCTTTGGTCCACACATCATGCTTTAGAGTGATGATTGATTCAGTGCACAAACAACCCTTTTGAGGTGATTTCTCATAGATGAATTAGTTCCATAGTTGGATATGTATTCTAGTATCTATAGAGGGGTTTATTTTCTATAAAACTACTTGAACTTTTTCTTTACCAAAAAATTGTATGGGTTTTCCACTATGGAAAAGAATGAATTTTATAATGGATTTGGTAACTATTGAATCAAAAGATTATGTGAGAGGGATAACAATATTGACTTGTAAATTTATAAAATTTCAAAAATAATATGATTAAAATTCATCAATGGAAATATATGTTCTACACAAAACATAAATATTTTCAGAATAAAACATTAGTCAAAATAATGGAAATTTTGATGGAAAACCCAACTTATGGATTGGGTCTAAATTAAATCAAAGCCTACTAAAATATATAGTTTCAAAAAAATCTCCAAATACTAAGAATAATGGAATTTTATTATATAAAATCTAAAATGGAAATTATAAAAATAACATAAATGAAATTATGGGTACAATAAAAACTATTTTTTTAAAAGACCAATTTCAGATAGAAATATCTTTCTTATTAGCATGACTTCCACTAACATAAATTAACCAGATGTATTAGAAAAATAGTTACCATAATAAAATAATTCCAAATAATAATCATATAAATTTTCAATTATAATCTTCACAAATATTAAGTCTCTATATTAAATCTCATTAGTTTAACTATTCTCCTACATTAGGTGTTTATAGATTTATTGTTTTATAGTTTCATAAAAGTGGTGTTGTTATTTATTATTCCCTCAAATTTTATCTTCAATAGTTAATATAATGTAATACAATAGGTAACTTGTAATGATTTATAATTATATTATTTAATTTCATTATTTTTTTAGTTATGTTTCATGATAGTGAAATTATTGTTGGCTAAATTTGGTAATTTTCGCGATTGAAGATGATATTTCAATAATAAGATAAATATATAATAAAACCATTATATAAACAAAAAATATATTATTTTATTATTTAATTCTAATAAAATTATTATTTAACTTCCTATGCTATAAAATAATGTATTTTTATATAAATTTTCAAGTATCTGGTTAAATACACCCAAACAAGAACATACAATACAAAATGGGTGATTGTGAATATGATTATGAAAGTGGTTTCTTTTAGAAATAATATAATTATTAATTGGAAATAATTAAATTATTTCTATAATTATTAGGTTTTGATTCAAATTTAATGATTTTTTAATAAATAATTTTGAAAATAGGTGAAAAGAAATAAATGTTACCTAGTGGAGGTGATAATCAACAAAAATCACAATTAATGTTTCGATTTTTAAAAGAATTAGAATGAATTAATGTATATGATAATTTGAAATTTCATAATAACAGTTATATTATATATATCTTATTTATTCATCAATACCATCTTTAAAACCAATAATGTGAGGTGGTACGAAAAAATGGAATAAGTCAATTCATAGAGGTTGTTGTTCTTGAAACCACACTAACGAACCTTTTGTTTTTTTCTTAATGTATGGATTGTAATAAATAATAACTTTTATTTCATATAATAATTATATTTATTTCACTATATCAATATGGATATAATATTTTAGTAAGAGGAGGATTAAGAAGAAAAGATAAATAGAAATGAAACCCGAATGTCATGACCTTGAGTATTCTCTTAGAAATTTCCTTATAAATGGAGGCCTAAAACTAACTAATGTTAACTAAAGACATAAGGAACTATGAGGTATTCATATTAGGTTAATAAATTTAGAGTTTAATTTATAAATTTTAAGGGATTGATGTGGTGTGAGTCATAATAATTGATCCCCTTTTAAAATAAAAGAAAAGGGAACTTTTGTGAAAAATCATTACTTTTCAAGGATAACATTAAAAAATTCAATTATAAATGAATTAAAATTTTTGAAATACTATAAAATGGTGTTTAATTTAATAGAAAAATCCTCCAATAATAATTTATAATCTTCTTTTAAATATGATTATAGTTTTTTATCATTTTAATTTTAAATTTTCTCATTCTTGTTTTTACCATGGTAACAAGTTTTTAAATAAGTAATTTATATTTTATTATAAATATAATATAAACCATATTACCAAATTGGGGTATTATGAAACTATATTTATAATATAATTAATCAAATTCAATTATGAAATATCATAAAATTAATTTTTAAAATAAAACATATAATAAATATATATTATCATATTTTTGTAGAAAAGAAATGTTTTCATAATTTTGTATTCCTAGCCATATTTAGTATTGATTACTAAATTAATGAGTTATAATATATAACTATATAGGTTTAAAAATTTTATAAAAATTATTATTTATTATTTATTATTTATTTCATTAGATAAAAATTACACGAGGTTGAAAAATGAATTATTTCAGAAAAACAGTTTTACCATTATCATAGTAATTTCATTTAATCATCTCACTCTTATATTATGCCTAAAAATAATATTCTCCTTTTAAATAATTCATACCTAATAATTAAAAAAATTAAACTAATTTAAAATGGTTAAATTTCTAAAAGTGATAATTTTAATTAATAATACTAAATTTATAATGTATTAAAAAATTAGTGAAAATGTGACTTAAGATTAAAATATCAAATAAATGTTCATAAATAATAAATAATATTTTATAAATGTGTAATTTTACTCATAAAAAAATTATTTTTTAAGAATTAGTATGTTTATAGTTTTATTTTATGCTTACATTCTTGTGATGTCATTAATGATTCGGTTTTAATAAATATGGTATTTTAACTATTCGACTAAAAATAAATCATTTTAGAATAATCAAAATAATCATCTTAAGAAAGTATATTACTAAAAAATTAAAAAATTTGGTTTATTTTGTTAAAATAAAATTATAGTATCCATAAATTCAACATTTATATACACACATGAATAAATTCTATTTAGAGTGTGTATTGTGTGATAGTTATAGATATAGCGATTACCCACAATAGTAGGGTCTTGTGTATTAAATAATCACTATATTAAATTATTGCATAGTCATACATGGTTTATATATCATTTATTTATGAAAAATGTAGAAATTTATTCCTTATAGATTCTTCAGGCTCCCATGTTTCCTGTTTTAGATTCTGATTCCTCCAAAGAACTTTTAATTATCATGTTTTCATATTCCACTACACATTCCATCTAGTGTTAAGAATCTAGACATGTTCTCTGTTATAATAAAATCCATACTCCAACACTATTCCATTATATGCAATCATGTTCATTGGATCTAGAATATATTTCCTTAATAATGAAACATGGAATAGTTAGTGCACTTTAGAAAGGTTAGGAAACATAGAGAATTGGTAAGATGCTACTCCAATTATTTAAAGTATTTCAAAATGACCAATGTTCCTATGGATTAACATCCCCTATTTACCAAATCATAAAACATCCTTCCATGGTGAAAGAGTCAAGAATAGATTATCCCCCACATTAAATTTCATATATGTACTTTAATTATCATCATATCTATTTTTCCTATGTTGGGATACTTTAATATTAACATGAATAACTCATACATTAACATTCATCTCCTCAACAACCATTAGAAAAATAGAATTATTTCTCAATCATCTTCTCAATTGGTTGAAATACGACACCTTTTCTCATCAAATTCATCATATGGTTCCATATGGATAATCAAATATAATCTATTACAATATTCAAATTCCACCAAAGGTAGATACAAATTCGATATACCTTGGATGTCAAGTGAAAAATATATCAACATTTTTCCTTATTCATATATATTCCTTTCAAAATTCACATTGGTTTGGGGATGATAAGAAGTACTTAAATATATCTCCGTGTTGAGATGCCTTTGAATAATATTCTAGAATTTCAATGTGATCCAAGGTTAATGATTAGATACAATTTATAGAGGAGTATTATGAAGATTTTTTGTTTATTTGTAGGAATGTTTCTCAATCGGTACATCTTATCTTATCCCTATGAAATGAGCAGACAAAGGAAGATGATCAATTATTACCCATATAGTATCGTTCTTCCTTTGAATCATTTATAGTCTAGTGAAAACATTCCATTGTAATATTGTACTGCTTCCATATATGTATAGGTGAATGTTTTATGACTCACATAATATGTTTTATTTCAGCCATTACTTATTGGTATACAATATTCTAGACACAAAGTCCCCAATTTTTTGCCTCTAACCATCACACCAAAAATGTTCTCTTAAATACATATACATATTTGTACACCTTTTGTGTATAAAGAAATTTAAAATATGAGAATCATCAATAAGTTCCCTATATGACTAAACTATGTATGGAACACATACCATAATTCCAAACATCAAAATTCAATGTCTATAGATTAATTTTGTCAATTTGCCATCATTTATTACTTTAATCTTCCTTTATATTTCCTCTCATCCAGATTAAACTTATCCTTTCTTCAAGTAAGGATGGTTTAGAATTTTCTTATAAAAGGAATGATGTCCAAACCATTTTCCAAAAAAAACACCATCTCAATCTTTAATAGAACCCACAATATAGGATCCCTACTAATCCCCATCATCATTATAATTTCATGTTCCCTCCTACTCCATACATTATAGACCTTATTTTCATTAAAATAGTTGTAGTGTATTCAGAAATCATATTCCTTGAATATTTCCACCAATCTTATTTGCCTCATATTGAGATCATTCGGAGAGAAGACATACTTTGGAGAGATTTGGTCCAAAAATATATATCATATCATTCTCTAAAAATATAGTTTCTCTATATTTTCTATAAAAATAATATGAATAAAATTTCATGTTTCTGATTCAAATATTTATTTTCATGGATTTAAAATCAACTTGACTCATAGTAAATCACACTATTATTCTATATATGTACACAATGAGGTCATTTATTTAATACATCACAATATATTAAAAATCCTTCTTTACCTGATGGTAATGTTAAAACGTGTGCATTAATCATTCTCCTCTTCATCTATTCAAAACCCTTCCCCACATTCCTTTGAAAATCAAAATTTAACCCATGTATGTGTTATCATTATTAATGGGTTGGAGAACCACATGAAATCCTGAAAAAACTATCGATAGTAACCTTCTAAACCATGGAATCATTGGATATCAATTATTTTCATTAGGGTAGGACATTATTTTACTACCTATATATTTTAAGTGTCGTATTATATTCCATTATTAGAGACGGTATTTCCAATATAAAAACTCATTGATCCCAAATTCACACATACTATATTTCCCAGGAAATCATATTGTTATAAGGGTCTCCAAAATTATTAGCAAATTATTCCGATTCTCTTCATTTGTGTAAGATTTTAATAAGATATCATCAATGAATTCCACAAAAATATTTCATAGATAACTCTTGAAAACCATTTTCGATAGATCAATAAATATAGTATTTCATTAAGGATATATATTTGGGAAGGATCTAGGCATGATTAAGATAATGAACACTCCTATCTAAAGATAAGAAATTTTGACTCTCCTTCAAAAATAATAATCTCATTATATTAGAAATAATATTTTAAATTATAATTTGAAATTAAATCAATATCAAGGATCACAAAAATTCAACCATAGGTATATTAATCATGTTTGAAAATAGGGTATATCCATGGATCATAATTTTAAATGATTAACTTCTATTTGTTGCAAAAATATTTCTACTCAATGTATTAATTCATAACACCCATAATAAGGTGCTCGGGAAATATTTGATGATTTTATAAAACATAGAAGATATGAATGAGTAAGAAGATATATAATCAAATAAAACATTAACAAATTTTGAGTCTACAATCATTGTATATTCCACCACTAAATTAGTAAAATTCAATTTAGCAATGTAAATCCCATAATCCTGGACTTACTCCCATATATTTTCCTAAGGTAACATCCCTTAAATTTTGGGGAATGGGTACTCATTATGTCCCTTTTTCATATAATTAAATTATTGAACATAAATAGATTATTCCTATTATTTATATTTTCATGATTCATGGAATTTTTTCTTACACTTGTAACAAACTCACGCTCCCTTTATATAAGCCCTAGGGTGTTTTTTATCCAAGATATCACATTTGGGACATATCATCCTTCCTTTATTACTATTTTCTACACAATTCATAACATGGTTTTCTATTAGCCTCTTCTTATCCCAATTTCCCATGAATACATATGTCCTATATAACTCCTTTACAACCTTAATATCACTTGATATTATATCCTTATATAAAGAAAGAGTCAAAGAGACCAACACAATTTTAAGACTCAACTTTAAAACATGAAATAAATGATAAATCTTGTTTTCTAATCTATATAAAACCTCTATAACATATCTATATAACCATTACATGTTAGCCCCATACTCAGCAACATTTTCCTTGTTTTTTCTAAGATTGAGTAAATACCTTTCCATTTATAATTTTTCTTATAAGGAAATTAATTTTCATAGAATACCACCTTAAAAGTTCACCATTCCATTCACTTAATCTAATATTACACTTTTTTTAAATTGGATACCACCATTGTTCAATATATCAATTCATAAAATTGACCAACATGATGGAATTTTTCTTTTCATTACTTCCACAATTGAGAAAGATATTCTCTAGGGATTTGGTCCATTGTTCAGTAAAAAACGAATTATTAGTTTCATTGAATACTATAGGTTGTTTTACTATGAAGTGGTCCAAAATAGTTACACCATTTTTTTGGATCAGTAGTTGAATAGATACTGGTGATATTTTTTTCATAATCTTTGTCAACTATCCAAATATTTTTATTATATAATTATCCTCAACTCTCATTTCATTAAATTGTTCAAGGGAAAAATCCCTGCAAATAAAATGGGTGTTGATATGGTACTCATTCCTCCTGTTAATCATCAACATTATACAATGGATGAAACATAATTATCACATGATATTAAATTTTAAAATATATTTCCTACTATTTTTTCTAGATTATTTCTTGGAAATATTGAAGGGGTTTCATAGTACTTATTATATCTATCTAGATTCCGCTAAATTTAATCCTCAAGGTTCTTACTATAAACTTGTTATAATACCAACCATTAACATTTTAGACACCTAAAACATATATCCAATTGTTATATTATATGATTGGTATAGAATAAAATAGTTACCGCATTTCCCAAAGACATAATAGTTTAGGAAGATAATATACATAAATAAATTAAAATTTAAAAAACAAAACATATAGCACGAACATATTATGATGCCATCATTATCCGATTAATTATAAAACTAAAATTTTCACATAGTTCTCTTATAGGTTTCATGAAGAAATAAAAAAGTGGTGGTGAGCTTATATTCTCATTAGGGAGTAGCATATAGTGAAATCTATCATAACATAAACATGGATTACATGACATGGAATGAATAAGTTTAAACATGAATCCATAATCAATTGAAACTTATGGAATGTTATATACCTCACAAGAAATTAAAACATGAATAATAATAATAATTGATCTCATAAGGATGGACTATATAATTTTATAAATCAAAACATATGGTCAAGGCATTAACCCCAGACACTATACTTATATGGGGAGAGGTATACACAAAAACCAAAGATATTTTTTCTCATGATACCTTTTGATGCATTGTTGGGGAATAAAATTTTAGGCCATACCTATCACCTGATTAAGTATAATGTAGTCATCATATGATTAAAAAATTCCTTAAATACCATTCAATAAAGAACATATATATGAATAGAAATATGGATATCCCTATAAAGAGAAATATAGAAAAATATATTTTCTAAATAAAAAGTATAATGTTGAGTTATATGATAACATCCCTTAATCATCATAGAATTTATGTGGTATAATCAAAGTAAAATAAGGTTATTTTGTCAAAGAAATGTAGTGGATATGTTACTGTAAATATGGTGGGTTTTCCATAGAAGAGAGTAATTGGGTTTAATATTTTTCATTAGTTTGAGACCAAAGAAATGTGTAGAAGAAAAACCCTCATCAATGTTCAAAACGTGTGTAAATATTCAGAATAATATCCCATAGAAGTGTCCAGATAAGTGTGTAGTCATAGGACCATTTGTTATGCATTAGTGTGATTATTGAATCAATTCTCAACCAACTATTTTTTATGTGATTACCCATTTTCAATACATTCTATAAACACATCCACATTCCAATATAAATACAGTGATGCCTTTTCTAGGAAACTAAACACACTTTTAATTTACAAAAACATAAGGTTTTTTCACGAGGGAAAAGATTTTGTTTTAAAATAGTTTCTGTAACTCCGGAATCAAAATAATATGAGGGATGAATCATAATACATATATGTAAAACCAATAAATTTAATCATAAATAAGGTCAAATTTATTCCATGACAATTTATTCAACACAAAAATGGAAATATGTTTTCAATAAAACCCAATCCCCATATAATGAAAATTAAGACAAAAAACTGCACTTATATATTTGGGAGAAACTATATAAAATAATAGTGAAAAAGAGGGGTTAATTTTTTTTCTTAATATACCATAAATAATTTATTAAATGATATGAAATCTAAGATAGGTTTATTTACACCACATATAATAAATTATGTTAATAATATAAAACATGTATTAAAGATAGTAATTTGTTTCCAAAAGCCCTTAATTATTATCAAAACATCATGAAAGTACATTAACCTGATTTATGAAAACCAAATATATCTTAAAATATAATTATAAACCATAATCATATATATGTTCAAATATTATATTTATATTTCATAATTATCTATATGAAATTTAGTTAGTTTACTTATTTTCCAACATTAGGTGTTTATAGTTTAATCATTCACAGTAGTTTCAAAAAGTAGTGTTGTTATTTATTATTCTCCCAAAGGTCATGAGTCCAAGATAATATAAAGTATAGGAATAGATACCATTTATTGATTTATAATTATTTTATCTCATTCTATTTTTTATTTAGTTATGTTGTGTGAAAGTGTAATTAATGTCGTCTTATTTTAATAAAAAAAATTAGAAGAAAATATTTTAATAATAACATAAATAATTAAAATAACCGTTATATAATAGCCAAAAAATTATTAATTTCATTATCAAATTGTAAAAAAAATTAAGTTCACATATTCATACATGATAGAGTTTTATTTTTTCAAGTATGTGGTCAAACTGACCAAAACGTGAGCATCCTATAATTAATGAATGATTATAATTTAGACAGATATTTATTTTTTAAATAATAAAATTGATACAAGATAATTATGATAGTTTTACGATGTTTTTTTGTTTTTAAGTAATATTTATATAGGTTTTAATAAATAATAAATAATTTAGGTGGAAATGAGATACCTAACTTTATGGGGGTGGTAGTTCGCAAACCGCATAGTTACTATTTCTATTTAATGATAAATTAGAGAGATTTATGGTATATGTTAATTTTAAACATCGTTAAAATATTTATAATATATATATTATATTTATATATCAATACCATTATTAATAAAAACTATGAGATACCGTTCAAAAAATGGAAAATGGAAATTCTTGGAGGAAGTAGGCCACACACACACGGACAACATAATTTTTCTTAATGGATGGAGTGGAATAAATAGTTTTTATTCCATTAATATCATAATATTTTAGTATAATAATTTCACAAATAGAATTATATTGGTGATGATATAAGAGGTTTTAAAGAGGAAGACAAAGAAAATAGTAATAAGAGGATGGTAATACTTACACCATGAGTTTGAGTTTTATCTATGAAATCTCAGTGGAAATTGATCTAGAAAGCTAAATAATGGTGACTAGAGGCACAAATTAGTGGAATATAGTTGTAGTAGTAATATAATTTCAAATTTATAAGAATAAACTATAAGGCATATGGGTGTTATGAATTGCAAGAAGTGATTACCTTTTATAAAGGATGAAAATGGTACTTTTGGGACTACTCTTTTCATTTCATTGATAACATTACACTATCAATGGTAAATGACTTAAAAATTTATAAATAATTGTGTTTTTTTTTATACTTGTATTGATAACGTTTCAACCAATAATTCCCACATATGATTTAAAAAAAATTATTTATTTACCATTATATTTTTATATTTTCTCTTTTTTTTACCTTGGTAGCATGTTTTTAAATAAGTAATTAATATATTATTATAAAAATTAGAAGCCCATATTACCAAATTTGTGTGTTATAAAAAAATTATCATTATTTTAATTTAATTAATTTTATAAATATTATAAAATTAAATTTTAAATTAAAGAATATAATATTATAAAAAAATGTGTAGTAATATGTTTTTTTCACAATTAAGTGTTCATAATCATATTTAATATTGATTAAAAAATTATTGATCATTAACATATATATATATATATATATTATAATATAACAATTATTTATAAATGAATGATTTATTTTATTAGATTGTAATAATACAATGTTAATAAAACAATTCTTTGAGAAATAATGTTTACTATTATCAAGGTAATTTATTTTAATCCGTATAATATTATTTTTATGCCAAAAAATAATATATTACATTTAATATAATTATAACATTACTATTCTAAATTTTATATTCATTTAATAAGATTAAAGTTATGAATGTTATAAGTGAGTTTTAAAATAATAAATGTAAAAATAATTAAAACAATTTTTGGTGTAAAAATGTGACTTAAGAATTAAATTATAAAATATATGTTAATGAATTAATCCAAATTTAAAAAAATTGATAACGTATCTTATAAAAACCATATTTTTTCAGCAAATTTTTTTTATTTTATTCATATATCATATCGATGTCATAAATGTATGATTTTAATAAAAATGTCATTCACACTATTCAAATAAAAATCAATATTTTTACAAAAATACAAAAAATTATTCCTAAGCTAGTATCTTCCGGGGGAATTTAAAAAATAAGTTTATTTTTTTCAAATAAAATTTTAACATTAAGAAATAAAACTTTTAAATATACTCATGAATAAAGGATCTTTAGTGTGTGCACTATGCGATAGTCTAGTATATAGTGTTTACATGCTAAATTAGGGTCTTAGGTAGTAGATTTTATATCATTATTACTTTTTTGGTTTCTATTTTTTTTTAAACTACTTATTTCATATGTGTTTTCCACCTATGTATAGAGAGTTCATGTCATACTTCTAGGTAGATTCTCCTACTTATATATAGATTTATTACTTTAAATCATTCCCAATCATGTTATTCCTTGTTTGGTTTCTCATTTTTGTTTTTACCTTGGTAGTATGTTTTTATTCATGGGTAAGATCCTGATCATCTCATGTAATAAAAATACTTGAGTTTACATGAGATTTGATAAAAAAAATTCATTATATTTTTATTACTTATTTTTGTGAAATTCAAATTTTTGTAAGTGAATTTTAATAGAATTATCTATATTACATAATTAGGGTGTGAGGGATATAGACTGTGCAACAAAACCATGTAGGAATACACTAAAAACATTATCATTTTTTTTGTTTAAATTTTACATCTAGTAAATTTATATTATTTTATATGATTCTTACATGACGTTAATGACTTAATTTGAGTATTTTCAACAGTTTTAATAGTAATTCAATCGGTTTGCTAATGTTTTATTTATTAAAAATAGATTTTAAATGGATTGAATTTAATTAATGTTTTATTTACATATTCAATAATGTTTTTTTGACATTAATCTAAAAAAATTAAAAGAATTATATGGTTATTGATAAATTTGGGTGATTGGGAAAGGTTTGTACATGATTCCCTAAGTTAAATTGATATAAGAAAAACTATTTTCCAAAACGTTTGGAAGGGAAACTCATGATATTATTCTAAATAAATGTGTTCCTTAATAAATGATTTTCCTTGACCTATGATAAAATTATGTATTTTTAAATGGATTTTTAAAATTTTATGATGTAAAGGCTTTGTCTATTATCCTTCCCTAAATGTGCAGATCGGTATTTTTTTTTTGAAATAGAATTTGTTTTAATATTGGGTTTGAATGTGATAAAAATGTGTGTTTGAACTAGAATGGTGGTAATTCTTTTAAAATAAAAATAGTTTCAAATTAAGGTAAAGTTTCTTAGTAACATGGGAAATTATTATATATCTACACACATTTAACTAAATGTTTTATTTTCAATTATAACCTTTATTATTTCAAAGGTTATTTATTTTGTGTGTTCTGTTAATTTTTATATAGTATATTAATAGTTTTTAACTAGGTAATAAACATTGGTATATAGGCTCCTTAAAATATAGAATTGATTATGTTAATTTTATAGTCCCTAAATAATGTTATAATTTGTTTCTAAATGAATAATATTATTTTAAACGAGATGGGAATGGGTCATGATATAATTTTATAGATTTTTGTGATTTACTTAAAATTTTATTCCTCATCAAGTATGTATATATATTTTTTTGGTTTATTATCATTTTTTATGTCCACTTAAATGAATAAATGTATATATATGATTATTGTAAATCTATTTATTTTAAAAATAATCCTGGATCTATTTTTTTGGTTAGTTTAATCATAGATTACCCTCCATTTGACGAGTTCTTACCTTTTGTTTATATATTTTTAATACATTTTTACATTAATATTTAAATGAATTTAACACCTATATAGATTGTTTAAATTTTCCAGAATGGTATAGAATTTTCCAAAAAAGAATAATATTCCATAGGGGTTGTTTTTGAAATTGTTATAGTACACCAAGTCTTAATTTAACTATTGTATTTCAAATTATACCTTTTATAAGAAATGTTTCCCAAATATATTTATTCTATTTATAAAGATGAATTTTTTCTACTTGTATTATAATTATGGGGGTTATATAGGTATTAAATTTTTATAACATGTTATATTAGTGTGTTAACATCATAATTTTTAAGATGTTTTTAATGGTTTTTTATGTGTGTTTATTTTAATTAGGTTATATTGAAGTTGTTTTAAATGTAATAATAAATTTTATAATTTTTTTTGAGTGTAAAATGTTCTAATGAAAATCATTAATGTGATTTTACGTCTAAATATTTAAGGTTTTTAATTCCTTCCTATTTTACTTTTTCATAGTAAATGATTATTGGCTCGTGATTTCGAAGTGTTCAGAGTGTGATCTCAAAAAGTATTTTTTGGGAGATATATTTAAGTGAGTATTGTGATGTGATAAGGATAAATATAATACTGATTTGTTGAGATAATTAAAATTTTAACTTAAAAACATATTTGTGCGAAATTATGCCATGTTTTAGGTTAAAATGAATATATTCATTTTTCAAAAAGGAATATTTAAAAATTTATAAAGGAACTTGATTTAAAATCTATAGATTTTTTTGTTTCATGTTATTTAGAAATAATTATATGGAAAAAAATTTAAATTTCTAATTTAACGGTATCTTTTATAATGGGTTTGTGTTATGTGATATTAATAATTTTTGTGTATTGATGGATTTTATTTCATTATAATTTGATTTACGAATATATTTTTCATTAATTAAATTATTTATTGAGAGATATATGACACTTCCGCTTAAGAAAAAAAAATGCAAGGAAGAACCACCCCAATGAATATAGGATTGATAAATAGTTATATTTTGATCTATATTATGATATCATGTATGAAATTATCCTATATTATATAGATTATTTCATTCAATTGGATGTTTATGGTTATTTAAAAGTTAGGGGAGTTATATTATGATGATATTTTTGATACCCCCAATATCTCTTAGTAGTAATTTTTCCAACATTTTTATTTTATCGTTTATTTTCTATGTTCATCCTAAAACAAATTGATATTTAATGGGTTTTCCTACCTTACATAGATATATTAAATTCCCAAGAATGAACCCAATCTAATGAACAATGAAAAAATGGACGTTTCCTTATTTAACATTGAGAATTTATTGGGTAGGGTTCGCATGATGCATTTTTATGCACAGTGACTATGAAATATTTTAGATTCTTTAAGTTTTAAATTTTGGGATCTAAATTCTATCCCCCAGCTCTCTAGTTTCTCCATCACATCATAGATAATATTATATGTGACGTCCACTAGAGACTCTACTTTTCTCTACCCCTTATATAAGTTTAATGTTCATCAACTTTAATGATTCTTCAATTTATGTCTATTTAAACCTCTTCATATCCTCACTTATCATATCCTTCTTCATTATAAATTCTTATTTGATATTTTCCAATTCCACGGTTCTGAGTTTTCTAGTTTCACAAAATATATTTTGGGTATTTATATTTTTAGTGTTTCCAATCATCAGATAAATGTTATTATTGATCTTATGTGGAGTAAAAACATTGTTTGACAATGGATTTTTCAATTGGATTAGTGGTTTCATATTTTTCATTTATTATTTGATGCATGAGTTTTTGAATTTATTTTAAGATTATTTTGAAATTAAATAAATTTAGTAATAATTATCTATTATGTTTCTAATAAATTATAAATATATTTCTCATGATATTTTGATAACAAGGTATATTTCCAATGTGTTATTTCCTAAAAAACATTAATGGAAACAATGGACTTAAAATGTTCTATTAATTTTTATCCTTGGTTTTTCATGAAATAATGAAATGAGTTTTCATGTAATGATTTCTTATGAATTATAATGGATTAACACCAATTTTTAAAGGTAATTTTATTGATTCAAGTACTTTTTTGTAACATTGAAGTATAATTTTCCTGTAGTATAATGTTAATCTATATCAAACAATTTTAAAGCCTCCAATGATTTTCCTTAAGTTAAATAAAGGTTAATTTTAATCATCTAGATATAAATCCCAATTAAGAAGGTTAATTTAATATATTTTTAACAATTTTATATATTTGGTTTCTTTTATAACCTTAAAATATATTTTTTTCAATGTTTGTTATAGAAATATTATATTATTCTTTAATGTGACTTTATGATAAAGGATTACCAATATAATTCCATTGATATTATTAAAATTGGATTTTTTTTCTTGAAAGTGTTCTTCGAGGTGAAGGTGATTATGATTTCTATATATCATTTTTATATTATTATTTCTTATTATATTTCTTACCATTATTTATATGTAATAGGAATCCTTGGATACATTGGTTATAAATTAGGAAATGTAACAAACTGGGAAAACAAGTACACTTGTAGTTATTGATGGTACTATGGTTAACCCATCATGAACCAAATTTAGTGTTTTGTAACACCACATAAAATGGATATAATTTTATTAACCCACCATGGTCATGTCTTAGTGCTTTGTAAGACCACAAATAAAAAATTTCACATGATTATCGTTTGCGGGCCTCGTGTTTTTTCCTGAAGGGAATATTCTTAGCATATCGATACACACTAAAAAATATAAAATTGTATATTATTTAGTATAGGATTTACAGTCCTCTTGAACATATCCTTAGGTTATTTCACATGATGATTTTTATTATTATTTATTATAGAAAATTTATTGGTATTCGTTATCATGATCATTCTCATCATTTGTAATATATAATGTCTGGTTTATATAAATACATGGAATATTTTTGAAATCAAATTGATAATTATTAATATAAATATTTTTTATAGTTCTTTCATTGATATCGATTATTATTATTTTTTCATTTTGGTCTTAATAAAATTATGAATTTTTTAAAAGCAAGAAATAATTTTTTTCACACCGTTATTTGAAATGGTTATTTTAAAGCAATAATGATTTATTTAAAAATGTAATAATTTTTCATTGTTACTTAATTAAATTTCATAAACTGTATTTTCTTTTAAATATCATGTTTTATTACTTGAGTACTCACTAAATAATTTATGTTGTTTATTATATCATGTGAAAACTTGGTAAATCTTTAAATAAAGCTTTCACTGGTAAAATTCAGGATAATCATATACTAAAGTTTAAACAATATTATTTGAGTTTCATTTTATATTATACTGAATAGTATAAAGGTGTTTTTTACTTGAAAATGACTGAATTATTTAATTTTTAAGGATTTAATTTCATGTAATATTACCATGTTGTTTCATATCATTAAAAAATCATAAAAAGGATACTTTCTTATTTTTTTTTCAAACTATCATAGCATGTATTTTTTATAAAAGGTTATACATAGAGAGTGAGGAGAATACATAATAGTTTAATTTATCATGATCTATATAAAAACCTTTCATGTTATTGTTCTAGACTAACTTTCATTTAAATAAAGGAATGGACCTGCTTGGATGGGGCAGATGACCATTAACTTTTTCATGCTTTGTATAATGGAGGCGATAATGATATATGACTCACCAGTCAAATGAATACGAGTTTTTGGGTTTGATATTGATATCACGCATTGATTATGTTTCTTTTCGAATCTATCTCTATTTATCCCCTTCAACGATATTTTACTTTTTTCATTTCTAGGTAATGTTGTAGTGATGGGTATCATGAAGTGATTTTGTTATGGTCAGTTGAGATAGTTTTTATATATTTGGGATTTATTTTATTTCATTTTAAGTTTTTTGATTTCCCATTATTTTAAATACTAGTTATTAAGTATGTGGTATCATCCAGTATATAGAGAGTTTGTTTAAAACATCATGGTGTATTTTCACTTTTATGTTTTTATTTATTAGGTAAAAACATTTTTTCTTGAGTATGGTTTGATTCCTCTATACAATCTTTCATCCAGTAGTGATCAGGAATGTGCCTAAGGACTTGTTGTGGGCCAACATTGGAATTAGGTTAGGATATCCTATGTTTTTCCTTTATTGGTATTATATATACGATATTATTATAACCACTAATAAGGTTATGTAACTTGATAGGGTAATCGGTTTTGGGATTAAGACCAATGGTGTATTTTTTAGCATTATATGAAAGAGTAGAATATATTTTGAATTTGAACTTGGTTATCTCTAGAAAAGAAAAATAAAAATTATTTATGGGTATATTTATGGATTATATGTATATTAGTTTTAGGATTTTTATTCATTTTTGTGGGTTAGGATAGGACATGGGGTCAGTGAGTATCAGTTCTTGTTTTCTTTTTTATGTGAATTATGTTATATAATATAAATAGAGTTATCTCAAAAAAAATTAGAATGAACTGACAAGGGATGTTAATACATGTGTATTAAATGGTTAAATTTCATTGTTTTATGATCATGGGATATTTAATGTGATATAGAGGAGATGATATTGTGACATGATCAATATAACCCTAGTGGTGTACATGCAGAATAACCATGTCTAACTTGATTGGTTCTTGAGAATATGAAACCATTATTTGATATAAAATAAATATTGGTTGGGTTAATGATTAAAAAGTGTGTCGAAGATCATTTTAAAAAAATAGACATTAAAATGTTAAAAATATGAATTCAAATAATTACATATATAAATTAAAATTAATAGAGTTAAAGAAGAAGATAAATGTAAATTTAAAATAGAAAATCACAAGTGGTTGATAAAAGTGACGAGTAGTAATTAATAAAGTGATATATACATATACTACCGTAAATATAGTTAAGAGTTTTTTGTTTCAACCCTTTTATTTTTCAACATACAAGAAATCCATTACAGGGAGTAATATACTTTATTTTTTGGTTTTAGAAAGTAACCTTATTCCCTAACATTCCATTTAATGATTCTGTTTATAAACCCAAATCCACCCCACATTAATGGTAGTGTGCCCCATCCCACTTACATTAAATGGTTGTGAGATCATGAACCCTCACACTTAAAGGTACTAAGAACACAAGAAAATAAAATCAAAGATGTTTTCAAATGATAACTCTTTAAATCCCTCTCACAAACCTAAAACTATAATTTAGATTAATATAGTAAGGGAGGATTTGGGAGAATAATAAGATAGAAATGGAAATAGATTAAAAAATGGAAAAATTGAGATCTAAAATGATCTTAATAGCAACCAATACCATATAGGGACCCCTGGGGTGTACTCATAGCCTCTAATGGATTTAAGAATGTTCTAGATCCACTAAGGGTTATAGAGATCCATTTTGATTCAAATTATTCCATTAAGAGCCCTCCACTAATGGGTAGTTTTGTAGTGTGTCTGGTTTCCAACAGATAACTAGTGGGTGCCACCGACACACTGGAGGCACCTAGATAGAACTTGTATTCTGTCTAAGTCCCACCCAGTATCTGTTAGCACCTACTACTGGGGACTCTAAAAATCTCTTCCACTCTCATCATGAGCCCCCCATTTTTCCTGGAACCATTATCAAAATTATATAACATTGAAACACTAAAATCTTTAAAATGAAAATTTTTTAATCATAATTTTGTGTTCATAGTCATTAAAACCACCTAAGATAGGGGAATGTACAACATTAACATTTTTTTATGATTACAAACACTTAAAAAATTAATAATACTTAGATAGGCATGATAAATTAATCATGAATATAACCAATATAATATTCTAATTTCATAATGAAATTTAAAATATATTTCTAAGAACATTTTCAATGTTCAAGGATAAAATGACTCCAAAACAATATTTTCCCCCAATTGAAAACATTCTTCCCAATGTTATTTTTTTTAAAAATAAATATACCTTTAATTGAATTATTAATATCTTCTCACACATTATGATTATAAAAATAAATAACATATTTAAAAGATTTTATATTGGAAGTAACATTTTAAGGAAATATTTTAAAAAATGTTTTAGGTCAAAATTGAAGCCTTAATCCAATAATAATATATATATTGAAACAAAATATTTTTAATAATGATAAATCATTCTCCACTTTTGATTTCAACAATAAGATTATGAAATAGGGGTAGGTAAATAAGAATAATACATTGGAAGATTGAATTATGAAAAGAAAATAGATTTTGGATATTATTAAAATCATCATTAATGTTCTTTTGAGAGAGGTAAAATCATTATTTATTTAAAAATATAAAACTAATCTTGTAATAAAAAAATTAAAAATATATATATAAATTAAATTATTTCAACATTTCATAATAAACCTTTGAAAACAATAAAAACTAAACACTATAATAATTTTTTTCATGAAAATATATCTTTGAACTTCAAAATGATCAAAAAAAATTTAAAACAATTCGACCTCTTATAAACATTCAGATTTTAAAAGGGGTGGATTTCACTTAAATGATGCATCAATTTATAGGTATAAAGATCCACTAATTACATATAAATAAAGAGTTAAAAAAATAAAAAACCATTAAAGAGAGTGAAATAAATAGTCCAGTCACAAAAATATTTAAATAAAATAAATCATTTAAATACAATGAACATTAATCAGTAATGATCAAGGTGATAAATAAAGGTAAAACCTTATGATTTTAAATGTAAAATCATTGAATTATAAGAATTACATTCCTAACTCACCCTTTAAAAAATTTGAACATTCAACTAAAAGGGGTTTAGTAAAGATATCATCTAATTAAAGATGACTAGAAAAACAATCTGGATGATGTCACCCTTTTGGAAATTGTCACTAAGAATATGGTTCCTAAGGTCAATGTGCTTTGTGGGAGAGTAATGAATATGAAAATTAGAAATAGGAATCACACTAGTGTTGCACACTAAATTGACACATGGTCATTTTTTGAGCCATAATCTAAGAGATTTTTTATCATCCAAATGATTTTGGAGAAACAAAGTCCAGTAAAATTATATTCTACTTCTTCCATAGTAAGAGAAACCGAATTTTTCTATGAAACAAGCGTTTTTCTATGTAGGGGGATATCACTATTTGACATTTCCTATCTTGTTGTCACCCTCCCATATCTACATCGTAAAAACTTGTAAGATTAAAATATTTGTATTTTTTCATAAAATATAAAATGATTTTTAGGTAATTATTAATTCCTATAATCTATTTTAGATCCGTTAAATAGAATTACTTTTTATAAAATTGAAAATGGGTAATAAATTCACACACGAAAAAAATTATCTGGTCAGTTCATGGTAAGATAGAGAATGCTCTCAATCATACCTCTATAAATCATATTATTCCATAGTTTATTAGCTTCATCCAAGGTAAGCTTACAAGAAGTTCTCATTGGTGTATTAATCCCATTAACTTGATCCATAAAAAACATTAAAATATCATTAGTGTATTTTCTTCAACTAAGAAAATTTCCATCCAAATTATGAGAAATTTGAATACTAAGGAAAAAATTGAGTTATCCCATAATAAAAATTTCAAATTCTTTACTCACTAAATACAAAAAATAATTAAAAATAAATTATTCGGCCGAACCATATATTATTTCATAAACATCATTTTCAATAATTAAATGATCTTTTGAAATATTTTTTTAAAATTAATTTGAATTATTTCCTAATTTAAAATAATTTTATAAAATAAATTAATCAAAAATTCATACCAATCTCATGGGATTTTTTCAATCCATAAAGTCTTTAGTTTACTTGAAAACATCATTTAAAAAATTTGGTTCCTCAATATTGGTTTGCAGTTCAACAAAAAAATTCTAAAATAAAACCATTTTAAAACGCCTAAAAATTAAATGAGATGTGACTTCCAATAATATAATAATACATTCTATCCTAGTGACCAGAGGAAAGGTATCATTGTAATAAATTCATTTCACTTGACTATAGACTATATCTAAAAGTTGGGACTTATTATGGGTTATATTACCTATATCATTCAATTTATATATAATCTTTGATTTAGTGCCAATAATGTGATGCTCATTGGAACTTTATATAAAAGTACAAACATTATTCTAGGTAAATAGAATTAATTCATATTAAATGGAAAAAACTCAGTTTTCATCACTAATGGAATCTTCAGAATTTTGTGGATCTAGGTGTGAGTCAATGTCATGAAGTTTTACTTAATTTAAAAGAGACCTTCTAGTTTGAGATCAAAATTGTAAATCATTGATAACATTTTCAAGATGATGGTGTTTTTAGTGTACCCCAATAATTGGGTAAAGGGTTAGGTTCTTTTTCAAGTTCAACCTATTTTATATGTTGAGGATTATTTGGGAAAAACTATCTAGGTCTTCTTCAATATCTTTGATTTTAGGATGTGTTTAGTGAAAATTGTCATCAAATTTGATGTGAATTAATTCATCAAGGGTTTTGGACTTTTTACTGAAACCTTGATAAGATTTAAATGAGCTAAAATACCCTAGAAGGATACCTTCATCTTATTTTGGTTAACATTCACCATGGTTATATTTAGTAATGTAAATAAAAAATTTTAAACCAAACACCTAAAAATAATCAACTTTTGGTAATATGCATTCTCAAAGCTCATAATGGGTAATTTTAAGAATGGGTCTAATGTGTACAATGTCAATGGTATTGAATGTAGTATTGATTGGATAAACCTAAAAATATGTTAGTATCTTGAATTCGGTAAGGAGAGTTTAGGAAGTTTCTTGCAATGTTCCATTCTATATTTTAATAACCCAGTTTTTTAGGCGTTCAAGGAGGAGAAAAATAATTGTGATGGCCTTTTTAGACACAATAAACATCAAAATTATTTTTTCTAAACTCTACCTTATGATCAATCAAAAGGGAAATGATCTTATACACTTATTCATGTTCCAATTTCATGGTATATTTAATTAATAATTAATAAGCCTCACTTTTGTGTACCAAGAAATAAAACAAAGTAAATTTTATATAATCATCATAAATTACAAATTAATAAGATTCACCTCCTATAATAACCCCTTTAGTTTGATCAAAGTGAACTAGGTTTATAAGTTCAAGGGATTCATTGTTTTACAATCCATTTTTATAATTAAAGGATTTCTTTTGTTGTTTAAGAAGTTGGAATGATTCACACAAAGTGTCATTTTGGAAATTAAATTTAATGAAATATCATATAAGGTGTTTTTGTTTATGTTTAACTAGTGAGTGTGTACTACAATTACCTGGGATTATATTACATATCTAGGACTCACTATCTTGTACACTCAAACATTTTAAAAAATATTTTGTAAGGGATACAAAATCAATGAGATAAAAATTTGGAAATATAGATGTGTAGAATAAAAAATTTCCATGTAATCAAAACATTACAAACATTTTTTTCAAATGAAACATTGAAACCACTATATAAAAATTTATTAATTCTAAATAATCATCAAATCTTTTACAAATAAAAAATATTCAATAATAGAGGATTTTGAAAACTAATTGGTACCTACACCAATGGTCTCACTCCTTAAGTTTTCAACAAAGTTGACATCCCCCCCATGAATCTCCTCATGGTGGTTAAACTTGGTATTGTGATGCCCCATCCTAGGAGCAACGCAATAGTTCCCCATGACCGTTGGTTTCATGGAATCAATAGTTCCTCTTCATATTCTTGAGGTTACAGAATTATAGAGAAGTTCCATAGTGGAACAGTGGAGAGACAATACCCGCATGATCAGAGTATCATAGTAGTGTCATAAAGAATTAAGTTGTTTATTCATAATAAATTGAAACTAAACAATGAGAGGTAAACATCAAGATGATATAATAAAAAATCCATCAAAAATAATATCCATTATCACATAAAAATGATTTAATTATATGTATCTATAAAGATGATAGAGGATGGAATGGAAGCCTGCATGCAATATAATACATGCATCAAAAGAAAAAAAGACAATAAATAATCTATCTAATAGAATCAGGATCCATAGATCATTCATGTGCTTCCTTGCTCCTATATTATAATCAATAAATTATAAAAAAACTGGGCACTTTCTATTGGCCCTACTTGTATCAACATAATCTGAGCAGGTACCATAGATTTACTATATAGGGTGTGGGATAAACTCAATAGACCACCACGGATGGTGTATATAAATAACCAGTCATTGTATATAATTTTTTCAGTGTTTACATATAATTTTATGTAATAAAACTTTAAAGGGCCATCTCTGGTTCCTAAAGTACACCAGGATGATACTATATTCTTTGTCCCGTATTGCGAAACCTATGAAAAAAATATATCATGGACATATAGGTATAATTTCATATGATTTTAGTTTTATATATGAAATATATATGTACAGACATTTATATCTATATATACACATATGTAGTGGTAGGAAGGACCCAAGGTGTAACTCGAGCATCATTGTATATTCACTAATATCTCATAAAGTATTAGGGGATTTTGTTCCCGAATATTGTATCAATAGGGATGTCATGCCTAAGTATCCTATCAGTATGGAGGATATGCTTTATCACTATATAAATAGGATCACCATTATCATTTATCATATTTCATAAGAGTCGCCATGCTCATTTATCATATCTCATATGGGAGTCAATTCCCAAGTGTCACATATGTAAGGGATGCCAGGCCCAAGTATCACAGTGTAGGGACGCCATGCCCCAGTACCACAGTATGGGGATGCCATTCCCAAATCTCATAAAAGAAGGGACATCATTCCAGTATATCATAACAGTGCAGGGGACTCCATTCCCATATCTCAGAACAATATAGAGGATAACATGCCCAAGTATCACAATAGTGTGAGGGACACCACACCAATTTATCATAATAGTATAAGGGTGATGTTATGTATATAATCATAACATTTTATTTACTTTATTTACTAATTTTATATTAAATGTTCATAACTTGTGTGAAATATTAATGTTTAAATATTAAATATAATTTTAGAGCACTTTTTGATTTCATCTAGATTCAAGTTTTTTTAATGTTTTAATAATAAATACCCCACTGTTTATCCAAAATGAATTATTCTTGTTTTTTAGGGTTCCTTATTTAAATTAAAAAATTTCATTAGAATGGACCATTGAGAAAACCATCCAATTGGAGGGATATATGGTTCACAAAAGAAGAACCAAAGAATCTGAGAAGAAACCTGACCATCCATTAAGATTGAGTTACTAGTCTAAATACCAAAGTCTAAATTTTTTAAAACTCAAACATATGTTCTTTATTATCCAAAATAATCACGGATAAAAATTTTAAGGACCAACTAAAAGAACAAGGGGTCCAACTAATTCATTGAAGTCCAGCCCACCATTCTGGATGGGAATTAAAATCAGGACCCAATTCCAGAATTTTCTCCTTCTATACTCATCAAACAAAGATGATATGTTTTAGTGTGAAATATAAGATATGTCCAAAAAAGTTTTTATAATAAATTGTTTTTGTTATATGAGGGCATCTTCTGGTTCAAAAACTCATTCACATTTAATCTGTTGAAACAATGTTGATAAAGAAAGGCTCTAGGATATAACAAACTTAACTACATAATGATGAAATAACCAAAATATTTATAAAACTATTAAATCAAACATCATACATTAATCACTTAATTTAATCTATACAAACAAACCCCCCAATAAAAATATTATCAACTAAAAACATTTGAATATTAAAAAGTTTCATCGCTGAGGATTCGACTCCAGTGATGCTATACACATTAATAGAGTATTGAAACCTTGAATAGTCAATAGGAGACAATAGGCCAACCTTTGAAATGGATTTTTTGTCTTGGATGGTGCAGTTAAGTGGTCATTAGATTCTGGTTATTATAAAAAACAAAAATACCATTTAAAAAATGAAAAAACACACCATGAAAAACCCACCTTCCAAAAAAATAATAAATGGAAAAACACCAAGAAAAATTGGTCTTCCAATTTCATACAAAATATCTCTGAATGCTCCATAGCCTCCCAAATAATCCCTCAAATTTGTTTGACCCTGAAATTGAGTGAACTCTTCGCCAACATAGGAGGAACATTAGGGAAAATAAAATCATTCAAAAACCATACCTCATCCAACCTGTTGAATTAGATATGGACAATCCTGGGTAAAAAACACTTAAGGAACTTGTTTCCCCTGAAATTAATTACCAACCCCTTGGTATTCAATATCCAAACATAGAGGCTGACATAGAACTCAAATCGGGATGGGTTTATTTTCTCCCTCATTTTCACAGGCTAATTGGTGAGGATCCACATATTCATCTTAAAGAGTTCCAAGTGGTGTGCTCTACCATAAATCCTCAAGGGGTTTCTCGGGAACAAATCAAACTTCGATCAATCTGTTTTTCCATAGTTGACTCTGCCATGTCATGGATCTACTACCTCCTTCTTGGTTCTATAAACTAATGGATTGACATGGAGCGACTTTTCTTAGGGAAGTTATTTCCTTCTTCCCTTACTACTTCCATCCAAAAGAAAATTAGTGGTATTCATAAATTCCCCAATGAATCATCCCGTGAGTATTTGGAGAGGTTCAAAAATCTAGTTTCAACCAGTCCACATCACTAAATCCCTAATCAACTCTTGATCCAATACTTTTATGAGGGGATATTGGATATGGAGAGAACCCTCATTGGTGTTGAAAGTGGAAATGTTCTAGTTGATAAAACTCCTCCATCTACAAGAGATCTCATAAGAAACATGGCTGAAAACACACAAAAATCCCATACTCTAGCACATGATCAAGTCAAACAATCTCAAGATAATTAGTTGACATATCCCAACAAGATGACTGAGTAGATGAGTGAACTTACAGGTCTTGTGTGACAACTAGCTATTGATGACAAATCCCCAAGCCCATCTTCTCTACAATATATGTACCTTGGACCTATTAGGAACTATGGAATCTATATCTCCCCATGTCATCCAACTGACACTTGTCCACAACTTCAAGAGGATCCCTCTTTTTCATCCATACTAATTAAGCTCAATGCAACATATGCTCAGTGGTGCACCAACCCTCAACAAACAGTTTAGTTTGTTAGAAACTTCAACCAACCCCATCTTGATCCCTTCTCTTCTACCTTTTACCAAGGCAAGAGGTACGCTAATCCCATTTCTCATCCTCCTCAAATCCCTCCTCAAAACCCAAACAAATCGCAATATGGTGAATGTGTTGGTGACTTACAAAAACCTTACCCTTTTGTTCCTCAACCTCAAAAGATCAATCCTCCCCTTCCTCCTCCTGGATTCCACTATCCGAGTGAGCCTTCCCAATTCCCAAACCAATAAAATCGCTTACCCAAGATCCAAAATCAATTTAATTCCAATCTGGGAAAAGCTTATTCTTCCAAGAAACCATAGGAAAGTGCATTAGAATATCTTTCCTTCTTCACCTATTCCATCCTAAAAAACATTAAATCCCAAATTGGTCAACTTGCATCCCACCTGAGGCAACAAAAAAAATCAAATTCTTCACATCTCCCATCTCAACACTTACCCAACCCCTAGGGTAATGTAAGTGAAATTTCACTTAGATTGAGAAAGAAAATTGATATGCCTAATAATGATTCCCCCAACTCCCCTTTAAATATTGACTGAGAAAATGAAAAGAAAAAGAATATTGAAATGGAATCTATATCAATTCCCTCACCTCCTTCCATTCCAGTTAGGATCCAAATTCCTTTTCTGCAATCCATTTCTAAGCAAAAGACGTCCTTTGAACCTGATCTTGAAATGGTCGACATGTGTATATGTGTTGAAGTCAACATACCCCACTTATATGCCATAAAATGAATCCCTAAGTATTCCAAATTTCATAAGGAATTGTGCACCCACAAGAAGAAACTTAAGACCATAGATAATGTTTTGACCCAACAGTCCATACCCATTAAGTGCAAAGATCCTGGTACATTTAAAGTTCCATTAAAAATAAGAATTTCAAGATTTGATGATACACTCATAGACCTAGGAGACTCAATTAATGTCATTCCCAAATCCATCTTCTCCAAACTTGGTCATGGTCCCTAACATCCAACAGGTTTTTTCATTCAATTGGCCAATCAATGAACTTCAAGTCTTGCGGGTATAATCGAGGATGTCCTTGTTCGTGTGAATGATCTTATCGTCCTTGCTAATTTTTTTACTTGACATGGAATGTGTGAAGAACTCTTGTTGATCTCCCCTCATTCTAGGAAGACCATTCCTAATGACTATGAGAACCAATATGGATGTCCATTCGGGCATCTTGTCCATGGAATCCTGTGACCAATTTCTCAAGTTCAACATTTTCCATCCATGTGATACCCTTCCGAGGATCAATCTGAATTCTCAATTCATTCTTCTGAGGGAACTTTTAAGAGTCAATTTAACCTCATTCCACCATTTTCATCTTGTTCTAATGAGATCAAATCTTGTGAAATCTTCACCATGATTAACCATGTTATAAATGGTGAATTTGATGTGGACCTCTCATTCATAGACTCCATAAATATAGAGGAATTTGAAAACTCTCAGGAATCCCACATCAACTCTGATTTCTACTGCTCCACCTTGGGTAGTATTAAGGAAAATGAATCTAATGCAACTTTAATATATTCCTACATTTCTGAGTTCTCTTACCCACAAATGATATACGAGACTGATCTGAATCCTCTTCCTGAACACCTGAAATATGCATTCATTTTCTATGATCACTCTTATCCTGTCATTATCTCTACTTCACTTACTGAAAATGAGGAGTCCAAACTTGTTCAGGTGTTATAGGAAAACAAAAAAGGCTTAGGTTTCACCCTAGATGACATACCAAGAATCAACCCCACCCTTTTCATGAATCACATCCATCTTGAGGAATCATCCAAACCCATTATAAAACCACAATGAATACTCAATCCACTACTAATTGAGGTTTTTAGGGAAGATATCACTAAGGTTCTTCAATCTGGAATCATCTACCCAATTTATGATAGTGAATGGGTAAGTCCAATTCAAGTTGTACCTAAGAAGGTTGGGATAACTATTGTCACAAATGAACATGGGGAGGTAGTCACAACTCAAGTGAATAAAAACTAGTGTGTGTGTATCGGCTATAGGAAATTGAATTTTCTCCTACCAAAATTGAAGTGATCCAATCACATTCTGAACCCACCTCTATTCGAGATATCCATTCATTCCTCATTCATTCTAGTTTCTATCAGAGATTCATCCCTAAATTCAGTAATATTTCCCTACCACTCACTCAGTTGATATAAATGATTCCACTTTCCATTTCGATGAGGTATACAAGAGAGACTTCGTTGAACTCCAAACTACTCTTACTTATACCCCGATAATCTAACCCCCATATTGGTTTTTACCCATTGAGTTGATGTGTGATTATTCTGATAGATCCATTGGGACTCTTCTCGGTCAATGAAGGGAAAAAATTCCTAATTTCATCTATTATGCCTCAGAAACATCAGATGAAACTCTATCTCACTTCAATGTTACTAAAAAAGAACATTTAGCAGTGGTTGTTTTCCTTAGATAAATTTAGGACCTATCTCTTAGGTTCCAAAATAATCATCTTTATAGACCTTTCTGTTATAGATTTCTTACTCAAGAAAAGTGATTTAAAACTGAGGAAAATAAGATGTTTTTTAATGCTCCAAGAGTTTGACCTTGAAATCAAAGATAAACCAGGAAGAGAAAACCTTATGGACAATCACCTAAGTAGAATTTATAATTATTCTAATTCATAAATAATTGATCCTAAATTCCTAATTGAGCACCTTTCATATCTCACTCGAAAAATATAATGGTATACCCTAATTGTAAATTACTTGGATTCTAGTGTTTTTCCTAAAAGTTTTTCAAATGAACCAAAAATTAAGTTCAAATGTGATTCAAAATACAATTTTTGGGATGAAATAGATATTGGAAAACTCGGGAAGACATGGTAATTAATATATGTGTTGATTAAAATGAACATTTTTCAATCTTAAAATTATGTCACTCAATGCCTGGTGGTGGACACATTAGACCACAAAGGACCACCCAAAAGGTTATAGACTCTGGATTCTTTAGTCCTTCACTCTTTAAGGACTAATAATATTTCTTGCAATCATGTCCCACTTTCCAAAATTTTGGCACAATTTCATAGTGTTAGTAAATTCCCCAAAAGCCTTTAATTTTTAGAGAGATCTTTGATTTTTGGGACACCAATTTCATGAGGACATTCCCCCATTCCAATGGATTATAATACATTTTCCTTGTACTTGATTAGGTGGGTCAAGTACAAACCCACTAGATAGGATGATTCACATACTATTAGTGAGTTTCTAAAGACACACACCTTCCACCGATTTGGCACCCTACATGCCTTGAATAGTTACTTAAGAACCCATTTTTGTAATGTAACCATGGAATCCCTTTTAAAAAATAATGGGGGTGTACCTAAAACATCAACTGTATATCACCCCTATACAAATGGATTGGATGAAATTTATAATAGATAAGTCAAAAGAGTGATTGAAATAATTGTGAAACCAACTAGAAAATACTCGCCAAAAAGACAGGGTGAAGCACATTGGGATTATTGAACTGCCTATAAAACACCCCTTGGGATGTCTCCTTTTAGGCTAGTTTTTAGAAAATTGTTTCACATATCTGTTGAAATCCAACATTAGTCATTTTGGGTAGTGAAAAAATGTAATTTTGATTGTGAAAAATTGGGTGAAGAAATACTATTGCATTTGACTAAGTTGGAGGAGCTTCGACTTGATTCCTATTATAATTACAAACTCTACAAAGAAAAGGCTAAGGTATTCCATGAAAAACAAATCCTTAGAATGGTATTCCATAAAGGTGAAAATTTATTTCTCTTCAAATCTCGATTTCGGCCTCACCCAGGTAAGCTTAATTCTCATTGGGAATGTCCTTTTGTTATTACTAATGTGTACCACTTTGTTTTTTGTATAATCATTGATTTGTTATATTTCTCATTCTCCTAAATTAATAATGATTTAATAATTTAAAAAATTATATAAATTATATTAATATATTATATATTAAGTATATATTTGTTTGTAATAATCTCTAAAATATATAAATGGGAAATGAAATACATTGTTCATGGAGATGGTAGGTTATAGGAACGGATGAACATTATTTTAGTTTTCTTGTAGGATGGAAAGAAAGAAAATTATTTCATATATTATCAATATATAATGAATTTTTATATTATATATATGACATATTTTTATTAAAATCATCCTTAATAAATTCAATGTATAGTTTTAATGAATCACATCGCTTCGTGAGGTGATAGTCTGATGTACACACGAACAACGTTATCGTATTCCCAAAAAATAGAAAGAATGATGTTTTGTTTTATATAATAAATAAATAATCATAAATAAATCATATATATCTTATATAAATATCATTCATAGCATAATTATTCACCTTTAATGATTTTAATGGAAGAATGAAGGACATCAGTTCGTGAGGCTGTAGTCTGCCCTACACTTGAATGGTCATTTCATATCCCATTTATTGGAATTGTATGTGTTTGTATGTTTTAAAATCAAATTAAAAACATATCATTATTTTTTATATCTTTTGTTTAATATAATCATGATATGAAAACAATAAATGGGGATTGAGGACGAAATAAAATGAAAGCATTCATTGATGAACATTACCTCTTCTTCGGGTATCTTCTTTTGGTTTGCATGAAATATATTCATTGCTTAGATGTATTACCCAATTAATTATGCTATGATGAGGGGAGTAAAATTTAAAAGTGATTTTTTATGGTTTTTTCGGATCCAAATTTCTCGAGTGGTGTGAAGAAGGATGGAGAGTGAGTGATCTTTTATAGTGAAGGTGGGGTGGTATTCTTGTAAATATGAAAATGTAAACACTATTGGGAGCTCTCCCTTACATCATGTTCATATAATAATGAAAAAATATCAATATAATAGTGTATATGGTCATAATATTTTAATAAAATGGGTTTTGGATAGGTTTATGGTCATGTCCACACCTTAAGTTTTAATATTAACCACTATGTAAACTCATATTTACATTAATCGTTGGGATTAACATTAAGTGTTTTCGCTAAATAATTCGGTAAAAATTTAAGTTTAAATTTATATATATTATATATTATTCTGATTCAAAGTATGGATTCCATTTTTTTTATTCCATTCACATAATTTTATTATTTTAATTTAAAATTAGTCCCACATATTGGATGGAAAAGCAGAGTTTTAAAGTTAAAATGTTTAAAACATTGAAATGGTTTTATATCCAATTTCTATTTGAAATTGATTCTAATGAACTAAATTGGAATTATATATATATAAATAAACATATTAAAAGTAATTTAAAATCAAATAAAAATATAATTTAACTATATAAATAAATTAAAAGAAAAATAAGTTCTCAATTAAAATTCCATATTTTTCACTATCCATCCAAAAAATGAAATATTTCAGAAAACTACCAAAAAATTAACCCCAAGAAAATTATGCTGGTTTGATTTAAAAATAAAGTTTATTTTTTCAAATATAATTAGTAAAAGTTTCAATGTTTATTTTTATAATAATTACTCATTTAAATGGCTGTAATACTATTTTTTAGAAAAATAAAGTTCTTAAGCAAAAAATTAGATTTATTCTTAAATCTTTCCTAGAAATCTTATAATATGAATGAAAAAAATTATCGAATATATAATATATATCTTTCATTAAATTAATTTAACAAAATATCTTTTAAATTATTTTGATGAAAAAAAATTACATAGAAAAATAGTTTTTTAGAAGTTCAATTTCATTATTTGACAATACTTATTACTCTCATTTATAATTAATTAGTAAACAGATGATTAATTTTTTATCCATTTGTAAACCATATTTTCCTAATTTATTTAATATTATTCATAAATACTATTCCAATTTAAAGTTGATTACAATAATAATATTTTAATAATATTATTAATAGTATATTGTAGTTCGGTAAAACATAGTCTTGTGTGTAATGAAAGATATCGAAGGAACTCAGTATTACATGTGCCACAATATAAAGTTACTGTTTCATGTTACTTATGCTTAACTTTGGTTATTTTGAAACACAATCCATCAAATAATTTTAATTTATTCAGAAAAAAATAATTTATTAAAATTTGAGGTGTTACATTCTACCCCCTTTAAAATAATTTTTTCCCACTAAATTCATCATGGTCATCAACGGTTTAATATTTAAATTTTCTTTCATATAATCCCATATTATAAAAAGGAATACTAAAAATTACTTTTAAAAAAATATATAAACATAACAGTTACCCAAAGTAACTCTAAACTAGGTTTCCACATTGGATAAAATAGGTGGGAAGTGAAAACATGGACATAGTAGAGGAAAATAACAGCCCAATACTAATGAAGAGTGATAGAGAACATGGTCAGTATAAGTTTAATGATCATAAAGACATAAAACAAATAGTTTTGAAAAACGTCCTTGATATCGTAAAAAATTATGATAATACAATGACATTTTATTCCATGATCATTTTCCAATTGTTGGGGAATATTTATATACTTGATTTAATTACATCTCATAAAAACAATCACACCCTTAGGTTATTCCTTGATCGATTTTCTACTTCATCTCTTACTATATGAAATGGGGTTTAATTTTTCATTTGAAGAACTAACAAAAAATATGATCTATAGATAGACTGAAAACTCCTTCCATATACCTTCAGGTATAATCCAAACAAAATGGTTAGCAAAAGTTAACCAATATGAATAAATACATTAATTTCTAAATCCTCCTCTGAAATTTAACTTAAACCATTTCATTAACGGTTAACCTTATAACCCTTCCATAAGATTAAATCTAAAACATTTTAAATAAGTTCACTAAACAAAATCAATTATCTCTTAATTGTAACACACCAACATGATAATACATTAATAATGAATTCTCTTGAAACATAGGAATAACATTAATTACAATAAATCCTTATTGAAAACATAAATTCATCCAAAATATAATTCTTCCTTTGTTCCTTAAATAGGATCCAATCTTATAAAAAAACTTTTATATTAGAATATTGGGTTCATCCTTGCACCGGTATAACATCGATGTGATTATATTATTCTAGAATCCATGTAGAGAGAGATAATAAATTATTAGAAACATATCAAGCTTCACTAAAGGATGAACAATAAGATTTTCATAGATTTTAGTTTCACAAAATCCCATAGGAAATTTCCCACTTTATATTTTCCCAATTATCACAATTCACTTCATCTATTTTGATTTCATAAGATTTCCATTTTTTCTTTGTCTTTGTAATTTTTTGGCATTGATCACCATTATTAACCCTAGTATTTGGGAAATTTTTATAATAATCCCCCAAGTCCTTTAAATTGAAAAACTAAAGTGTGTGAGATTCATTTTTTTGGGTGTTCTCATTATTCTCATTATTAGAAATATTTTTCCGATCAAATAGTCATTTAGTTTCTCGATGACCATCCTTCCTAAACATAAAACCTTTATTACTCCCATTAAGAAAATTACAAACATGTTTCTTCCAACATTTTGAGCATAAATAGGAGCTCATATTCTTCTTCTTAGGATTCATATGTATTCCTTTAAATTCCATTTAACTCTTGTAATAAATACCATGAGATTGATACATAACTACAACCTGCATTTCTACCCAAATAGAACATTGAACAATCTATCCATATAATCAAAAGTACATTTTGGATTTATCCTTTCAAGGATTTGGTTTCAATCCAATGAATAATTAGTCAATTTTACACTCATGGTGAATGATAATACCCAAACAGTACATCACAGGCCTTGTAAATTTGCTTCAAAATCACCAACAGATTCATCATCAGTATGTTTAAGCTCTATGAATTCCCTCTGCATCTTTGTTTATAGAATACAGGGGGAAGTAATTACTAAAAAATATCCCCCTACAATCTTCTGATTCCATAGATTCAATTTTTTTCTTATTATGTCATGTTCTTAATAAGGTTCTCCCACTAATCCATTTCACCTTATGAATGGTAATCAGCCAAAATGACTTTTCATACTCTGAATACTGAATAATGGAAAATATATTTTTGGTGGTTCTAATCCACTTCATAGCAACTAGAGGATTACTGGAGCCACTAAAATAAGGTTGATATTTCCTCATGAAGATCTCAAAATAATATTGTTCCATCCTTTTCATTTATTGAAGTTTAACATGATTCATATCATGAGAAATAAGTGTTAGAATAACAAAAAAAATCTCCATTCTAAGTCTCATAACATTTTTTTCTCAAGAGGACAATCATTACATTGAACATTATATTAATCATTAAAATTGTTCCTTTGTGTTCCAAACATTAACTAAAACCAGATAGAATATCATGGAAAACACTAAACATTTGGTAAAAATTCATAATCATGAAAAATCACTTATAAGGTGTCCAAATACTAACACAGTATTTTAATTATATGAAACCTTAGACTTAATATTGGCCATTAAGAGTCATAAACTATTTAATTCCATCATGATGGTTAAAAATGAGTTAGTGAACATACAAGTAATATTCTAAGGTAGTTCTAGAGAATGTATAATGTAAGTAACATTATCATGCACTAGTTCCCAATAGATTCCAATTCAATATAGGGTTTTTAAGGATGTTACCCCTATGTACATATGTTCCAGATTCACATACACTCATAGTGTCTATACAAATATTTTATTTCTTGGAAAACACTCTCTTAATAATTTACCAATATTCCATGACATTTTCCTAATCATTGAATAATCCTAAGAATTATTCTCATAAATATCTCAAAACATATCCTTAGAAATTTCCCTAGGGATCAGAATAATGTTTTCTCAACCTAGTATTCAAAGGTTAACTAAACCATCCCTTTGATATCAACTATACTGACACGGGCTTAAAATTTATAAATATTAGTTAATATTTTTATGAATATTAATTTCATTATAGAAAAACATGCTCAATGATCCTATTAGTTTAGTGTATTTCGAAACAAGAGACTCGATATTCTATCATGGAGAAAGATCATCAAAGTTTCCCAAAAAGATCATCCCATTTATTCCTCCTACATAAAACTATTCTTCATAACATGGGGAAAGGAAACATAAGAAAGTGTGAGATTAGATGATCAGTAATGGAAAAGAAAAAAATACACATAAACATTACATGAAAAAAAAAGTGTATGAGAACATGATCATAACATTTGAATATCATACCATTAAAATAAAATATCATAATCTTGAGTCATGGTATAAATATTGGTAATTCATAAGACATGAATCATAATGAAATCAAAGAATATGAGTTATGAGAGAATAAAATTGGCATAATACATAGACTTGTGGAATACACCTAATAATAGAAACTATTATGTCAAGGTATCCACCAAGACATTCATAACATGATTAGCTTATATTGACCACCCGTGTACCTGCTTTGGGATTGGGATAACAACCTATGTAACCTCTAGTTTTCAGTATTAGGATAACAACCTATATAACCTATTATTTTAATACATGGGATAACAACCCATGCACACATTTTTAGGATTTGAATAATAACTTGTATACCCCCTATTTTTCAGGCATGGTCTAATAATACATATACCCTTCTACATTCATGCTTGGCCTAACAACCCATGTACCCTTTAATATTCTTTCTTGGGGAAAACCCATGTACCCACTTAATTTCAGACTTATCCTAACTAAATGTGTACCCTATGAACTCAAATATTATTTATCATTACCCAATTCATTAGAAGGTAATATTTCTCCCACCCATCATATATTGAAAACAATATTTTTTTATTCCACAAGATTATAAAAATTAATCATATCATAAACCATGAAATGAAATGGTTATCATAAACATTTCCACATATCATAACCAATAGAAAAGTAATAATATTAATAATAATTATAGAATAACCCATGAAAAGAATCATATTTTATTGGCATTTATTCTTGTTATAACACATTGATGATAAATGAGTTTAAATAAATATCATTCCATCAAAATATAATCCATTAAAAGAAAGAATATGAATAGTATCCTTGAATAATTACCCTATTAAAAAATGGGTAACATCAAAATATGTAAATGAATATGAAAATTAATTTTAAAAGATCATTTTAAACATTTCTTGAGTAAAATAACCTTTTTTTAATTGAAAATAAATTTTAAAACATAAAACATTTTAAAAACTAGTTTCTTTGAAAATAACCTTGAAAACATGTAAGGGTTTCTTTTGAAAAAATTTTAAAATATTTTTAAACCATTAAACATTTTCAAAATCCTTTTCCTTGAAAAATGATTAAAATTTCATTGAAAATAATTTTTGAAAACATTTATAGAAAATATGGTTTTCGAAGAAAACGGACTTATGACCGAAGAGATAAATAGTGTAGGATTTTCTTAAAAACAGTATCATAATTATCTTCTTTACCTAAAAGTAGAAAAAATTGTACCATTTCATGAATATATATCAAATACAAATAGGGGAAGAAACTTCATCAGAATTTGTGAGAGATGGAAAAAAAATTCATCAATAAAAGCATAATCATAAACAATCCTAATAAACAAATATATTGTTTCTATAAAATCATACCACTTTGGTGACTTTGAATCATAATCTCTATGAAGGAATAAAATTTCTTGAATCTATCAATATCATGAAAATAAGTAGATTCAAGATATATCATGTCATTGGGGTAGTATATACACCTCATAAAGGAATATAACTTCATAACATAAGAAAAATATTCATATATATCATACCATATATTATTTTTTATGACTTTTTATTACCTGTGTTTTTAAAATACTATGTTAAATTCATGTTTCCAGTAATAATCACTTTGTTTTCCATATAATATTTGAATTTATATATTTTTTTATATTAAATTAAACATGATTTAATCATATATAGAAATATAAGAAAGATTTAAATTACATATATATATATAATATGTATTTATAATAATCTATAAAGTATTTAAATAGGAAATGAAATACACCATTCATGGATACTGTAGGTCAAACATAAGAATCAACCCTATTTTCATTTTATTTTTGATTTGAAATAAAGAAAATTATATGATATTTTATCATTAAAAAATAATTATAATGTTATATATATATAATATTTTTATTAAACCCATCATTAATACATTATATGTGTAACATGATCTAATTACGTCACTTTGTGAGGTGGTGGTTTGGCGTAAACACGAACGATGTTATCATATTACAACACAATGGAAAGCATGAAAATATATGTGAGATAATAATTAAATAATAATATTAACATCATAAATATCATATATATCAAATATAAAAATAATTTATATCATTATTATCCACCTTGATATTATGTAATGGAAGAACGAATGACATAAGTTCGTGAGACGGTAGTCTGTTGTACACACGAACGATTATTGGGTATCCCTTTTGATGGGAGTGTTTGTGGTTGTAGGTATTAACCTTAACAAAAAACAAATCATTAAATTTTATATACTAAGGTTATTATATAACCATTATGTTAATATAATTTAATGGGTTTGAGGAAGAAATAAAAAAATACTTATTGATGAATATTACCTCTACTTTATGTACCTTCTTTTGGTTGGCCCCAGAGGAATTCCTCGAGTAGATTTATACACAAATTACGTATTATAGGATAAGGGGGGGTTTTATAAGTTATTTTTATAGATTTTTTTATCTGAAGGCTTGATATGTGTGAATAATCAGGGAGAGTGAGTGCTCTTTTATAGTGGAGGAGGAGAGGTAGTCTTGTAAATTCTAAAAGGTAAACAGTATTGGGTGGTAAACCTTACAACATGTGACATAAATAATGAAATACATTTAATAAAAGAGGGTATATTGTCTATATATTCCCATAAAATGCGGTTTTTAAAATCTTTGGGTCACTTCTTCGCTATCTTTTAATATTTACCGCGAAACAGACTCATCTTTACATAAATCGTTATGATTAATATTAACTATTTTCACTAATCACTTTGTTAATAATTAATTTGAACATATAATATATTATAAATTATTCTTATTAAAATTAATTAAATCATTTTTATCAATTCAATTAACATAAGTGGATGAATTTAGATTAAAATTCATCCCATAAATGGGATGAGAAAGTGGGGTTTTAATGTGAAAATGTTCTCAAGTTTGAATTGTGTTTATATCTAATTTTAATTTTAAATTCATTAAAATGTCCTAAATTAGATTAATATTTTTATAATTTAACTAAATATATACTAAAAAATATATAAATATAAATTACCTATAAGAATTAATTCATTGAAAAAGCTATTTTTAAAGAAAATTCAATATTTTTCACTATTTATCTAAAAATGAAATATTTCAGAAAAATGAAAAAAAAATTATCTCTAAGATAATTATGATGATCACTTTTCAAAAATAATTTTTTTTTCTGAAATAAAATTTATAAAGTTTCAAAACATTATTTTTAAAATAAGTACACCATTAAATGGTGGTAAAACTATTTTTTATAAAAATACATTTTTTAAGTGTAAAATGAGATATATTATTATCTCTTATATAGAAAACATATAAAATGAATGTTAAAAATTTTATTTAATATATAATATTTATATTTTGTTATAATTATTCTTTAAAAGTGTTTTTTTAATTTATTTAGATAAAAACTTGTTTGTTCATAGAAAAAAAACTTTTTGATTAGTAATTTAATTATTTTCAAAAAAAATTCAATTTCATTTATAAATAATTAATAACCAAAGAGTTCATTTTATGAAAATTGTTATACCAAATTTTCATAATTTACTTATTCTAATTCAAAACTTCCATTTTAATAGCATGGTTATAATGATAAAAATATTTTAATATTATTATTAATAGTATATAATAGTTTGTTAAAACTCTGTCTTTCATGTAATGAAAGATATATAAGGAACTTGGTATTATGTGTACCACAAACTAAACTCGGTATTTCATTTACCATAATCTTAACTTGGTGTAGCACGCAACGCTACCCGGTATGAAGTCTCGAGCATCATGCATGAAATTTTTTAGCAACAAAAAAAACTAACATTATGAATTTCACTATTAATATATTATTAACATACTCTTAAAACTAGTCAACATTACTCAAAGAAACTGAATCTAATTCCCTCTATATCATCCATACAAGCTTATAAATACCTTCCTAGTTTCGATCATTAAATATATAGTGGGATAAGATAGATAGGTTCGACATTACTCAAAGGAACTGAATCTAATTCCCTCTATATTGTCGTTATGTCGTTCCCTTGATCCTTGAAAAAGGACTATTATATTGCACTTGGAATGAGTTTTTTTCTCTCAAATAAGTGGGATAAGAGAGATAGGTTCACATAAAATCATATTAAATACTTCATCGTATGATATTTTCCTCCTTCCTTTAATATTAAGGTTTTAAATACCCAAGAAAACACTCCATGACCTCCGGATATTTATTACCCACTAAATTAGCTATAAAAGACATTATATAACTTATTTACTAATTTATAAATTTGATTAAATTTTTATAACTTATAATACAAAAAAATATTATGTTTTAAAATCAATCCATTAACTCAACTCGATATTCCCAATATTGTTAAATGAACATTAAATATTAAAATAATATTTCTTTGTTAACTATTCCCCATCTATTTACATTAATAATTGAAAATAAATTTAATAAATAAATTTAATACCAACCATTATAAACTCTAAAAATATGAATTTATTCATTTCATGGTGATTGTATATTCGGGAAAATCTCTTAGTCCCCATTTTGGGGCCCACTATACCCAAAACTCTTATTAATCCAAACCATCTAGACTACTGAATATTATTAGTTTGTAACCCTATAGTCCCTTATCTTGATAACATTGAATAATATTCATATATTGGGAGTGGAATCTATAAACCCATTAATTCTGTTAAAGAGATAAGGAGTTGTCCTATAAATGAAAACCTTCCTATGAACACATGCAGTGTAATATAATATTTTTCCTCTCATGATATCTCATAAATAAGGACAAACACTTTTTACCATCATCCTTTAATGTTTTATTATTCATTGACCTAACTAAATAAACATTTCTTCTTCTTCCATGTCCAAGGAATTAATTAAGTTACTATCATCCTTATAAACTAGGCCCAAGATATCCATTCCTTTCAGAAGAGACAATTTATTTATTGATTATTCAATCAATTCTATACAATCAATGATATTATATTTCCTATCTATAATCATTACAGATAGATGAAACAATGAATCATCTGAATCTAGGTCAATGTGATCCCATAAAATTATATGTCCAAGATTAGGCTGATACTTTTTTGATTGAGAACCATGAATCACATTATGCACTACACTTAACTAGGGTGTAAAATCCAACAAATATTTCACCTCACCGTCTCTCTAAAATATCTCAAAAGGGACTATGTATCTAAAATTTAACTTTTTTTCCCAAAATGATGATTCCCAAGCCTTGGAGATACTCTCAAGAACACATGATCACTCATATCAAACAACAATAGATGTTGATGATTATCTTCATATGATTTATGATGGATCTGAGCCATCTCCATTCTTTTCCTGATCAACTAAATCTTCTCTATTTTCTCTTGGATATGTCTCGGTCCAACTAGGGAAGTATTACCTATTTCCATCCAACAAAGTAGAGAAATACAAGGATTCCCATACAGTGCTTCAAAAGGATCTAAATGTATCAAAGCCTAATAACTATTTCTATATGAGAACTCCACTAATGGTAACTGATCATCCCATGAGGCACTAAAATCCATTAAACAATCCCTCAACATATCGTCTCATGTTTGTATCATCCTTTCAGAATTTACATCCACCTGAGGATGATACGTTGTACTCATAGTCAACTGAGTCTCAAGGGATTTCTATAAGGATTTCCAGAAATGAGAAGTAAACATTAGATATTGCTCTGATATTATTGAAAATGGTATTCCATTCCTCATTACCACTTCTTAGATTTTGGTTTTGACAAGCACTCCAATATATGAGATTCATGAATAGGGGTAAAATGGGTTGAATTTGTGAGTTGGTCCACTTTCACCCATATGGAATCGTGTTTCCAATCTGTTCTTAGAATACATATTATAAAATCCATGTATATCTACTCCCATTTTCAAATTTCAATAGGTAAACACAACAACATACATACTATCCACTGTTGTTCAGCCCTAACATACTGTCAATTTTGAATCTCACAAAAAAAATCATCCCCCGTTATTTTTAGGACAACTCACCCAAAATGTTCTTTCAATACCTTATTCATATTTTTTATTCCAAGATTAACTACCCATATCAAATTGTGGTAAGCATGAAGCATTTGTTCTTGAAAAACCAAAGTTATGACCATCCAATTTCAAAAACTGTAAAACTGGACTCTCATTATGATTCTGTCCCACAATGGTCTCCACACCATTCAGTTTTAACCTCATTTTAACACATTTTAATTAGATGTCTATACCCCCTTAATCATCTTCATTAAATCAGGAACTAAAGAAATTGGGAAGAAAACTACAATAAAACCTTGGTCTTCATAATCCACATGTATGTCAACTATCACTAACATCAACTGCCTTTGATCTGAAGGATCTTTTTTTAACTGACCATATGACTTCCTACTTAATGCATTTTCCACAAAATTTCATTTACCTAATATATTCATCAATTCAAATTCAATCATTTGGAGATACTCCAACCACCTTCTTTGTATCTTGTATAAATTCCTTTTTGATAAAATTTGTTTCAAAATGTTATGATCTGTAAACACTTTAAATTTTTCACCAAAGAGGTAACGAAGAAAAGTCTTCCAACCACAGACTATAGTAGAAAAATACAAAATATTTATTGCGTATTTATTCTCATGAAATAGAAACTTTTTTTACCATATGTAACAACATGATCTCTCTTCATAAGAAAAAATCCCAACATACATCCCAAAGCATCACAATAAACCATGCACCCTAATCATGACATTAGAAATTTCAAGATTTGTTCTGATTAAAGTTGAACCGTTAACTCATTAAAATAATTATAAAATTAATCATTCCATTGCAATGGAAAAATTTTCCTCTCTAAATATATCATTGGAGAATCTATTCAATAGAAATCATGAACAAAACATCAACAGTAACCATCCAAACCAAAGAAAATGCATGGCTCAAAGAAAATATTTTTTGGTTCCCAAGATATAAATACATCTATGTTTTCTATATTCACATAAAACTTCTTTAAAATATTTCATGGTCAGGAAAATATACCTTTTCAATCCAAAAAACACACTTAAAAATTTTGGAGTACAATTAATGATCCCTCAAATTCACCAACACTATAGAGACCCAAAGCTAGACATACATAGACAATACATTACTTTTGTGGAATACTTAATGCATAAAAAACATCGAAGGACCGTAATATTTTAGTGTCTTTGGAAACTCAGAACATATTCTTCTAATCGTGGTGAAAGATCTTCAACATCTCCCATAAAGATCTTCCCCTATTGTTTTCTTACCAAAAACCTTTCTTTATATCCTGGGGAAAAGAAAACATATAAAGGGTGAGCTCAAATTCTCAGTAAGGGTAATCATGAAGAAAATAAAACAAACCATATACATTTGAACATAAAAACATGAACATAATGTTTAAACATCGAAATCTTGAGCAAAGAGATAAAACATGGAATTACGTTGGGCATAGATTAGAAAGAAACATTAATCATGATAAAATAACATGGGAATAAATAATGTAATTGTGGAAACCATTAATCACATGTTATTATTTCTATATTAGCCAAAGCATTGCAGTCAATACCATCTTAGTGGACAAAGTCTCTTTCTAAATTGAGTTCACTCCTCATTCCAGTCCTGTATCATTGAACCGGATTAACTTGTCGTTCCATCCATGTCTATATCATTAGATATAAATCTTTACCCAATGAATTCAAGGGAGATATAGCTCCCACCCATCTCATAATGAAATCATTATTACATGTTCCACAACATAAACATAAATCATTCATCATAACCCAAATAATAAAATGGGTTTCATAAACATCATCCAATCATAACATTATTTATATAAAACAAGTGGATATCATTTCATTATAAGAAAAGTGAAACCATGTAAATCATAGAGACATTATACTTGAAACATACACATATGAAATAATTTCATCATAGATGGAAAATGTTTTTGATAAAACACTTGAAATAAATTCTTGAGGAAAATATCCTTTCTAATTCAAAATCATTTTCTTTTCAAAAAATGCCATGCAAATTTTAAAAGAAAAGTATTTTTTTGAAGATAGTCATGAAATCTTGTATAGTAAGCTTCTTGAAAATAAGGAGTTAGGAAACCGTAAAAATCTGTTCATGTTGTATAATTTAAAAAACATTCTACTCATACTTTTTCTGGAAAAGTCAAAAAGTACCTCCTATGGTAAACAAAAGAAATATTCCTTACATACCATGTACTAAAAGTCAAAAATGGGTAAAAATGACTTTAAACATACATAAAACACTTTTAGAAAACATGTACAAGGATGATAATAATAACCCCAGTAAATACATAGGAATAAACAATCTCAGATAAGAACAAGATTGGAATAATTATCCCTTACCTTAGGTCAAATATGCTTCATACATATCTGAACCACCTCTTCCTCAACGCACCTCCTTTAAACTTATTCTAAGGGCACTAGAGTTGGTCTTTTGAGAAGACCAGAAACTCTATGATATAGCTAGAGACGTTGAGAAGTGGAATTGGTAGGGTTTGGCCGATCTTCAAGGCTCAAAATGGTGTGAAGAGAAGATGGAAGGGGTGCCCTTTTTATAAGGGAGGAGAGGGGCACCTTAGGAAAACTTAAAGTATTATTTTATAATAAAGTTATATTCGGTTATTTATAGCTTATAATTGATTTATTTCAAAGCTAAGGTGGGGATGGGTCAAAATCCTCTCAACCAATAGGTTTTAGACAAGTTTAGGTTACTATTTTATCCTTATCATTTAGATTTAAATCCAAGTTAAATAATTTAACTTTTACCTTGTCTTTTTGTTTTATTACACTATATGGTTAATAAGCTTAATATAATAAGATAAAATAACACAAAGTGGTTAATTATTAATATACATATACTTATCTATGTCATTTGTCTGAACCTTATATTTTTAGGAAGAAAATAACAATTAATAATATAATATTTGTTTTTAAAACTATTTTATGTCAATTTTGACACTATTTGGTACATGATTTTTTTGAAAATCTTTACAGCATGATTAGTTTGAAAAAATTAAATTAAATTAATACTAACATGTCATATTAACCTATAAAATTAGTGTAATTAATAAAAGGTTTAAAATTACATTTATTTGGGTATTTATAACATCAATTATGTTAATATTTCATTAAAAAGATAATTACTTCATCATCATTATGTCATAAATAAATTAAATTATTTAATGTATAAAAATTATAAATAAAATAAAATTATGTAGGAAATATTTTTATCTTTCTAATGAATATTTATTTTTGAATTTAGCTTATGTATAACCCTATATTAAAAATGTCTTAGTTATTAAACTTTGATTTTAACTATTTTAATTCTTCTTTAAATAAAATAATAATAAATGTCCTAATCTAATCCAAGTGGACCTAAAGGGTAATATTTTATCCCTAAGGTTGTTTTTGGTCGAACTACACTTATCTAATAGAATTAAGACATGTGTTAGGGTAATAATAATATCTTTTTTACCCTTAATTACCCTATTTACTTTTAACTGTGGTAAATAAAAGTAAAAAGTTACTATTCACCAAAAATTATTTTTCTCTTATTGAACCACATTTTACTCCTTGATATTAACTGTGTCTTTAGGATTTTCGAAAATTCACTCACAGAAGTGGTAAAATTAAGTATTATGTAAATTTTCAAACACTCCTAGGAGGTGGGTAAAAGGCGGTGAAAAGTTTAATAAAATTTTTATATGTCTAGAATTATTATAAAATGACTCCAATGAATTAAATTGAACTTATATAGTTATTATGTATCAATTTTGACCTAAAATAAATTTACATAAAATAAATAATTATTTATATAAAAATTCTATTTTTAAATAGTAACCGAGTGTTTTCACTATTCATCAAAAAATTGAAAGTTTTCAGAAAAATAAAAAAATCCACCCTCAGATAATTTCGATATTCTGAATCAAAAAATGAAGTCCATTTTGAAAAATAAAATTTCAAAAAGTGGGTATTACTATTCATAACGACTTTTTTATATAATATATCATTGTTTAGTGAAACTCAGTATTGCGTACAAAATACGCTATCGTGGAAGGTCGTGATTGCGTGTAATGCAATCCAAGTTAGGGATGTGTGTAGTGAAAGTTCCTTTTGGTGTAGCATACAACGCAATACATCAATGAAATTAAAAGGAACATTTTTCATAAAATCTCACGGTGTTATATTATGCCCCCTTAAAATGAATTTCGCACTCGAAATTTTTCAGGGTTATAAATGGTTTACTACTCAAAATATTTAATAGAAACCCACATCGTAAAAAGGAATACCAAAATTTATCTTAAAAAACTAAAGTATGAAACATAACGGTTATCAAAATTAACTAAGCACTTGGTTTCCACATAGGATAACACAGGTGAAAATAAGGATATGGAAGATAAATCTATCCATCATGTTTTAATGGAGAGTGGTAGAGAACATGGCTACGAAAAAGACAAAAATCACAAATCCATAAATTTGTGATGATCTAAGGTACTATCTGATTCATCGGATATAAGGACACTAGGACAACATTTTTTTTTCAAAATGATTTCCCTAAAGTTGACGATTTTGAATTAGAAGAAATACTTACTTTAATTCGGTATAATCTCACCGTTGTTCGTGCCTTGAAAAATTTCCCATTCATCTTTTAAAGAAGTGAAGTCGAATTTTTCATTTGTGAAGTGTTAGTAGATCATGTGATAGAATGATGTGTCATTCCATATGTCTCAAATAAAAGGATAGAAAAAGTTATCAAATATACATAAGTCTATCTATGGTGAGGTTAATCATATATGATTCCAAAAATGGACTTATACTTCATCTATCATAATGCTTAATAAAACTAGTTTCTACTAACCAAGGACTTCATATAGGCCAATGGTAGGAAATAAAGGCATGTCGCACTTCGGTTGTGGGTTCGATTCCCACAGCCTTGTCCAACGCGACGGGTTGTCGCCTGTCCTGCAGGTTGTCCCTTTTTCTAAAACTACATTATAATAACATTCCTCTAAAGAAATAGTAAAAAGTTATAGCCTTAAACAATACTATCTTATGTCAAACTTAATTAATTCCAATATTTAGTTTTATCCAAAATACTTCTGTCTAAGCTCATATTATAGAGAAAAAATGTACTAGAAATGTCATCTACTGAGCATGTGAATTACATAATTTATCCCCCATATATCATACAATATATATTGTTGATCACATTCCAAACATGTGAATACCTTAATCATGTATTCTCTTGAAAGAAAGTGAAAACTTGAATGATGTCGCAAGGTTACTCTTTCCATATACCAAAATCCCAAAAATTCTATATACTCAAACCATGATATCACTTTTTCTTATATCAGTCATGAGCTCATTAATACTATCAAACATTTCATTATCTCTTTATCCCTTCTTTATGTGCATATTAGGTGCTTTCCAAAAATATTTTAATGAACTTTCATGGTTACCGGTACCATTCAACATATACTTTCAAAACTCAAGGAAAGGAAACAGTGTAACAATCCTTAGATTTTTCTTTATTCCATAGTACCATACATTATTCTTGATAAACATACAATCACTAAACTACCTTCTTAAACCACTGACTGAGCTTCATCATTTCTTACATCTCATATATCATTTGTAGTATCTTCATCATCATCCACATAAATACTACCCATATGACCATTCTTATTCTCTTTATGATATTTTCCCTTAGGGAATTGGTTTCCATAATGCCCGTACATTCCACATTTAAAACACTTAACCATTGTTGATGTCTTAGAAATACCATTATCCTTGTCCATGGTGTTAACTGAAACTTTTCCTTTGCAATTACTAGTTTTGTGTCCTTCTTTTCCACACCCAAAGAATCTTCCAGTTCCTTTGAAACATTCCCATAATTCTTCTTCCCACATGATTTACATGAGGGAAATTGAACTTTCTTTCCTCTATGATCATCATAAAACTCCATCTTTCTCTTATTAGCTGAGTCAGGAAACATACCAAAGTTGAGATTATTGATGATATTATGTGATTGATGATTAGGAATAATAACGATATGTGGACTTCCAGATCCAATTTCATTTGGTTTCTCATGAAGAATTTCATTCCATTGTCCATCATATCCTCCATTATCGTGAATCTTTTTGTTTCCAGCCATTTTCTAAAACCCAAAAAGAATAGTGTGAGAGGACAAAATCATAATCAAGGGGGAGTAACTTAAATATCTAACATCTTAGGTTTAATTATAATATTTTTACCATAATTCAAGGACTATAAACTATACTTATACTTAACCTTAGGGACATCCCTAGACATACCCTAGAAATATCTCTAGGGATCTCACTAAAGTTATCACATCCTAGTTTCCAAAGGTTGACTAAACCGAACCTCTGATACCAACTATAGAGAAACAAAGCTTGATGTACATGGAAATTACATTACTTTTGTGGAATACTTAATCAATAACAAAAAAACACCGAAGGACCGTAATAGTTTAGTGTCTTTGGAAACTCAGAACATAATCTTCTAATCATGGTGAAATTTCTTCAACATCTCCCATAAAGATCTTCCCCTTTTGTTTTCTTACCTAAAACCTTTCTCTATATCCTAGGGAAAAAATATAAAGGGTGAGCTCAAATGCTCAGTAAGGGTAAGCATGGAGAAAATAAAACTAACCATATACATTTGAACATAAAAACATGGACATAATGTTTAAACAACGAAAGCTTGAGCAGTGACATAAAACATGGCAGTACATAAGGCATAGATCATAAAGAAACATTAATCATGATAAAATAACATGGGAATAAAACATGTAATTTTGGAAACCATTAAGCACATGTTATTATTTCCATAGAAGCCAAGGCATTGCTGCCAAGAACATCTTAGTGGACAAAGTCCCTTTCTGAATAGAGTTCACTACTCGATCCAGTCCTATATCACTGAACCAGATTAACTTGTCGTTCCATCCATGTCAATCTCATGAGATATAAATCTTTACCCAATTAATTGGAGGGAGATATAGGTCTCAACCATCACATAATGAAATCACTCTTACGTGTTCCACAACATAAAAAAAATTATTCATCATAACCCAAAGAATAAAATGGGTTTCATAAACATTATCCCATCATTACATAATCCATATAAAACAAATGGATTTCATTTCATCATAAGAAAAGTGAAACGATGTAAATCATAGAGACATTATATTTGAAATATACACATATAAAATAATGTCATCTTAGAGGGAAAATGTTTTTGATAAAACACTTGAAATAAATTCTTGAGAAAAATATCCTTTCTTATTCAAAATCATTTTCTTTTCACAAAATGCCATGAAATTTTTAAAAGAAAAGTATTTGTTTAAAAATAGACATGAAATCATGTAGAGTAAGCTTCATGAAAATAAGGATTTAGGAAATCCTAAAAATCTTTTCATGTCGTATAAGTTAAAAAAACATTCTACTCATACTTTTTTTGGAAAACTCAAAAAGTACCTCCTATGGTAAACAACAGAAAGATTCCTTACATACCATGTAGTAAAAGTCAAAAATGTGTAAAAATGACTTTAAACATACATAAAAACACTTTTAGAAAACATGTACATGGATGATAACAATAACCCCAGTAAATACTTACAAATAAACAATCTCAGATAAGAATGAGATTGGAATAATTATCTCTTACCTTAGGTCTGATATGCTTCGTATGTATCCGAACCTCCTCTTCCTCAACGCACCTCCTTTAAACTTATTCTAAGGGTGCTAGAGTTGTTCTTTTAAGAAGAAAAGAACCTATATGATATAACTAGAGAAGTTGAGAAGAGGAATTGGTAGGGGTTGGCAGAGCTTCAAGGCTCAAAAGGGAGTGAAGAGAAGAGGGAAGGGGTGCCCTTTTTATAAGGGAGGAGAGGGGTACCTTAGGAAAACATGAAATATTATTTTATAATAAAGTCATATTCATTTCTAAATAGCTATTAATTAATTTATTTGAAATATGAGGTGGGTATGGGTCTAAATATTCTCCACCAATAGGTTTTAGACAAGTTTAGGTTACTATTTTATCCTTATCATTTAGATTTAACTCTAAGTTATATAATTTATCTTTTACCGTGTCTTTTTGTTTTCTTACACTATATGGTTAATAAACTTACTATAAAAAGCCAAACGAACCCAAAGTGGTTCATTATTAATATATATATATCCTTATCTAGTTCATTTTTCTGAACCTTAAATTTTTAGGGAAAAAATAACAATTAATAATATAACATTTGTTTTAAAAACTATTTTATGTCAATTTTGACACTATTTTGTACTTGATTTTTGTGATAATCTTAACAGTGTGATTATTTAGAAAAACATTAATTAAATCAATACTAACATGTCATATTAACCTATAAAATTAGTGTAATTCATAAAAAGTCTAAAATTACATTTATTTGGGTATTTATAACATCAATTTTGTTAATATTTCATTAATAAGGTAATTACTGCACCAACATTATTTCATAAATAAATTAAATTATTTAATGTAGAAAAATTATAAATAAAATACCATTATGTGGGAAATAATATTAGATTTCTAATTAATATTTATAGTCGAATTTATCTTATGTATAACCCTATATTAAAAATGTCTCAGTTATTAAACTTTGATTTTAACTATTTTGATTCTTCTATAAATAAAATAATAATAAATGTCCTAATCTAATCCAAGTGGACAGAAAGCCTAATATTTTATCTCTAAGGTTGTTTTTGGTCAAACTACACTTATCCAATTGAATTAGGACATGTGCTAGGGTAATAATAATATCATTTTTACCCTTAATTACCCTATTTACTTTTAACCGTTGTAAATAAAAGTAAAAAGTTACCATTCACCAAAAATTATTTTTATCTTATTGAACCACATTTTACTCCTTTATATTAACCATGTTTCTCGGATTTTCAATATTCCACTCACAGAAGCGGTAAAATTATGTTTTATGTAAATTTTCAAACTCTCCTAGGAGGTGGGTAAAAGACGGTGAAAAGTTCAATAAAATTTTTATATGTCTAAAATTATTATAAAATGACTCCAATGAATTAAATTGAACTTATATAAGTATTATTTATCAATTTTGACCTAAAATAAATTTAAATAAATCAAATAATTATTTATATAAAAAGTCAGTTTTTAAATAGTAACCCAGTGTTTTCCCTACTCATCAAAAAATTGAAAGTTTTCAGAAAACTACAAAAAATTTACCCTAGGCTAATTTCGATATTCCAAATCCAAAAATGATGTCCATTTTGAAAAATAAAATTTCAAAAATTGGGTATTACTATTCATAACGACTAGTTTATATAACATATCGTTGTTTACTGAAACTCGGTATTGCATACAACATACGCTATCATGGAAGGTCTCGATTGCGTGTAATGAAAGCCAAGTTAGGGATGCGTGTAGTGCAAGCTCCTTTTGGTGTATCTTACAACACAAGACATTAAAAAAATTAAAAAGAACATTTTTCATAAAATCTCGGGGTGTTACAAACACTATCTCAAAGTGTTGTTCATGATCGTCCCTTGTCCTTGAATACACCAATATGTCATCCATAGACAAAACCAAAAAAGAATATAGATAACTTTGAAATAATTGAATCAAAAATTCTGTATAGGATACTATTTAACTCATAAGATCAAAAATCATAAACACAAACTCATAATGTCCATAACAACATTTGAAATATTTTTTTGGAATATCATCTTTCTAAACTCGCAATTAGTGATATCCCGATCGCAAGTCAATTTTTGGAAAACCATTAGGCTCCCCTAAATTGATCAAAAGTATCATCAATGTGTACCGATTATTTATCATAACTTGGTTCAAATTATGATAATCAACACACAACTAAATATTTATGTTTTCCTATTTGAGAAACAAGATAGGCGTTTCCCAAGAGGATGTGCTAGGCTGAATGAATAGTTTTTTTTCTATCTCTTCTAACTGGAATTTCAATACCCTTAATTCTATTGGCTCTATTGAATAAAATGGAAGGGAAATAGTTCTGGTCCACAAAAGGATTTCAATAATAAACTCCACTTCTCTTGTGGTGGAAACACATATATGTTTTAGGAAAACCATTCATAAACTAATCAAAACATGTTGGAAACTACTATTCTCAATCTCTTCCATTAATAAAAAATTCAACTGTACCAATTGGTGTGAGATTATTCCAACCAATAGATCCAAAATTCTTGTTGAACATTCCTTTACATTTCGATAACCTTTAAAGATACACTTGATTCCATCATCAGTCATAAAACTAACCACTCAGGTATAACAATTTATTTAATATTTTAACCTAGTCAACCAATTCATACCGAAGATTATGTAATATAAATCTATGTCGAGCATAGAGAAACCCCATATCTACTCAATTCCATCAAAATTTATAGAACATGCTTTACACATAAAGTCTCGACATTCTCTTTGACCAAGAGGAGTTGGATGTTTTAAACATTATGGCATCATCTCAACCCGAAAACCCAACAAATCAATATGACAAGAATATATAAATAAATGGGATGTTCCTCTATCAAAAAAATATTTGATAAGGGTAGATTAAAAATATTATACATCTCATCATCAATAGTCTAGATTGATCATGCATATTGACTTTCACAACACTATATAACAGCTTACGTACAAAACATTGTTCCTTTTTAACTGATTAATATTTCCCTTGCTGAGGAGTCATGGTATTCCTAGAATCTCAAGGGAAAGATTGGTTCAGTTGAAGAGAGGTATTTTTCTACTTTTATCCTATCAAAACATATGATGTCTACAATACATGAGATGTGTCCTGAACACCTGACCTAGGAGAACTCTTAAAATAGCACTAAATATTTCCTATATGATTAAAATTGAGGCATGCTCTAGGTGGTGTCATATAATCTTGCTTCATGTGTTTGAACAAACCACATTGACAACATATATGTTTTTACATTGGTTATGGAGGAATATTCATTGATCATGTTTTCTAGTTCTGAGTTATCCCACTACCTTATGAATAAGTCTCCCTCTTCCTCTTTTTCTAAGCATTAGAGTCCCCATTATTTCCAATAGGTATCAACATTATCCCTCCACCCATTTCTTTTGAGATTTCTCTTTCTTCCACAATCTCTCTATTGACCATCTTTTTATAATATGTTATACAAATAATTTAAATATTTTAGAGAATCTATTACCTTATCCCTAAATCCATATTGTGTTCCTTAAAAGAAACACTATGAAAAAGTTCAAGTGAAAATATATATAAATTAATAAATTTAGCCACATACTCTTTTACTAAGTGGTTTTCCTACTTCAAGATGAAAAAGTATATAATTGTTGCAAACATGGACATATGAGGATAGAATTATTTGTTAAAAAATTATTAAAAATCCTCTTATGAATTTACTTGGTCTAATTTAGCCTGAAGTGATAAATCATACCACCGTAATGCCATAAAAGCTACTATATATGTTTCCAATTTGACTGTTAAATCTTCTATTGTGCCAAGGAAATCGAATATTTGATTCATCCTATTCATCTACACCTATTTCTTTTTTATTTATGAATCACCCCATAAGATGACTAGATTATGATTCTAGAATATAACGGAATGATCTACTTGAATTTTATCATCCCTTAGGTTCCCTATATATAACCTGAAAGTATTGGAAAAAACTATGGACTTCATGTAGGTACACCGGTTTCCTAAGTTTAACCAAATTCCCAACAAACTATTCCAGTTGGTTTCAATGATGCCTATCGGGTTCCATTTTCTATAACCAAAAAAGAACTTCCAAAGTATCACTCTCTAGAAAATATATACTTAAAAATTTAAAATTTACCATATCACAACTATCACAACAATTATTTCCCAAAATTCCATGCTTTCCCTTTTTCAACCCCTTTTGAAAAATTCCATCATGCTTTTGAAAATCAAACCTTTTTCAAAATATCACAGCCTTTCCCCTTTCAAAATATGACATTTTAAAAAAAACCTCAACATTTTTCAAAATTAAAAAACAATCACCAATAATAAATAATTTCTCCAAACTAAATATGAACTCTTACTGGGAATGCATTTCTCTCAATGCATGTCATGCTCTTCTCATTGGCTAAACCTAGGAAAATGAGATTATAACTTCTATAAGTGTCTCCAAAACACTTATGTACACAACTCCCTGGTAACATGAGTTTCAATATAAAGATGTTATCTATATCTTTCTGTGCTATAAATTTATATTTCCAATGATCATACTCCTTTCTACCATCCCAACTGAAGGACTAAGCCAGAATTATTTTTAACTCCAAGACCAACAAACCAATACCGTTTATCCAAAAATGAATGAGAGATCAGCCACGATTTTTACCATTTTTAAAATCCCACCCTTCATAATTTGTTTTAGATGAGGAATAATTTCTACTAGGCCTTAGGTGACACCCCTAAGATTTCAATGTCTAGAAATAAATTCCAAGGGATTTACTACAATTAAGGAATGATTTTCCTTTTTATAATTTAAAACAATCCATCCAAGATTAAGAAACCAAATAACCACTAAATGATGTGCAATAAAAATGTATTCAACTCAACGTATAATAACTTATAATCAAACTCAACTACAATCATGAACCATATTATATTACCAAGAGGAAACCAAACTAAGATGAGGAAACAAATCAGAAGTCAAAACCAACAAAAACTCAAAGATTCGAACATCACTGACTTCATGGATCCCAACATTCTCCAATATACAACACCATAAAACATAATCAAAGTTTAACAAATAATCACTAAATAAATGAGAAATATTCATTTACATGTGTCTTGATAAACTATATCTTTAAATACACCAAAGTAACCAAGAAAGGGGTGAGTAATGAAACTAGGTATATTTTCCAGAAAATGACATCCCTAATCACTCCACTTGGATAGATCATATTATAACATTTATATAAAATAGTTTCAAACATTTTTACAATTAATATCAAATCCAACATATCCAACCATGCATTCTACCAAGGAAATACCTATGCTCGCGAGTGGTGATTTATCCATTCACCAAGTCATCACATCATGAACCATTTTGAGGTTTGGGGGGAATTCATACCCTTATCCATCCCACTTTTGATGGGGGAAACATCATACCCTTTTTCTTCCCATTTTTTATTGGATAATGTTCATACCCTTATCCATCCCACTTTTTATGGGGTAAACATCATACACTTATCCTTCCCATATTCACATGAACACACACAACCCATTAATTGAAAAAACTAATCCAAACCAATAATTCCAGTACATTTCATTAAAATATTTATTTTATTGAAAACCTATTTATCAAACAATTTATATGAATCAAAACCAATCCATGTTTTAAAACTTTATTTTCAAATCATGAAACAAACCACTTTTCATAACAACCAGTTTACACAATTTTCCAAACCAACACTAAAAGGGTTTATACCACCATTTTCAAATAAATTTCATAATCAATTTCAAGAAATTAAAATAATTTGAAACTGATACTTAATTTTCTAATAAGATGAGTCAAGAGTGAATCCATGTACCCCCAAAACTATGGAGAAAATAAAGAAAATAATGAATTCTTCACCAAATCGGGTTGAATATCTAAAAACCCTGATTAGATATTGTTCCCTAGAATCAATATAGAAATATATCATCATGATTGGCATCATCTATAATAGCTCTATCCATAAAAAATTGGATCTATAAATATAAGAGAGGTAAGAAAAATAGATCTAAGGAAACCCACTAATAATGGAGACTTTTCAACAAATCTGACCTTCAATGCACTAATATTTTACAATAGATCACTCTCATTTTAAAGGAAAGAGTCTATATAGACTTTGGGAGGAGAAAAACAGAGTTATTGTTGTCAAAGAGGAAAAATTGGTGGTATATAGGTAATCCTTGGGCAGGTCCAAATTTTAAGGATTAATTTTTAACAATGCATTTTTAGGTCCATAGTTAGAGAAACCATGATAAAACTATGCAACATCCATAGCCTCAGAGCACCCTTTGCAAAGATCAATTTCATGGATTCACAAACCATGCCAAAATAGTGTTCTTCCCTCTGTTCCAAGTTTCACAATTACTCTTGGGTGGCCCCACAGTTTTTTTCAAACCGTGTACCTAACCATGCGCCAAACCAATAGCCTCTAATTCACTTTGCTCGGTTTCGTAGTGGTGTTGCATAGTTTCTATTAACTGTTCTCAAACTATTTACCACGCATAAATCCTAAAAAAAATTCAAAATTATTCCAAACCCTCCCAAACCTCACCTAAAAACATTACATAATAAAAATTAATAAAGAAGCAGTTACTTAAATGAAACCTTGGGTGATACAATTACCATTTTATATGTATTTTGAGTCAATTAAAGAGTATTATAATTTAATGATTTTTAATCACCATGGATCCCCATGTCACTTTTCATACCCTATTTTTTAAGTTAGTAACAAAGTCATTATCATTGATTTGTCTGTTGGAAATAATATTCTTCCCAACACTAGAGATGTGATAACCTCTGATAAATTCAATAATCCTTAATTAGGTATTCAAATTTTGATTTCTCCTTTTCCAAAAACAACCATGTATTCACAATTATCAAGATGGAATCTCAAAAAAATTCCTGATACATAGTTTATTATGCATTGTTAGTAGCTAGTTAAATGATATAAGGTTCCATATTCAGTCACCCAAGACTCTACCAGAGTGTTATTGCTTAGAATTATTTTTTCAATCTTTTTCTGTATAAATTAAATTTTAGCCACAGATCATTGGTTTTTTTAGGTTGTTTTCATTTCATGTTTTTCAATATTAAAATTTTTATAATTTTGGAATAGGACCAGCAACCATTCCTAATCCCTTATATTGTTTCCTTTCTTTATAATTATCCATTGATAGATGATTTTTATAGATTTTCATCGGGACACGGTTGTGCAAGAACGAGAATTCCTAGCCGAACAGTTATACGAAGGTGGAGATTTGATTTCATTATGAAGATGTTGCGGAGGAGTAGTTCCAAATAGTTAGTCTGGGTTTTATTTATTGTTTGAAGCCTACATGAATGTTAATTCTTCTAAGGCCTATGGGCTATGTAATACTTAGGCCAACGGGCCTTGTAAGGTTTCCACCTCACCCCTTTAAAGGTGGATTATCAAAATAAATAAATAAAATGAAGGCCTCCTGGCCATTGGATGGATGGTGAACGTCTTCTTACATAGGTATTAAACAATCTAATTGATTTCACATGAACTTCATTTCACTGAAGTTCTTCATTTACTCTCATATTAAATATATCATCAGAAAAACTATATTTTTATTTTGGAGTTAATAATAATGATAACCATTTCATCACATCTATCCAAAATTGAATTTAAGAGTATAAATTACCATAATTTTTTTTCAAAAGAACTATATTTACCTATTGTAGTTACCCTAAGATCATGTTGAAGTCATTAAAAATATCTACCATTGGTTTTAATTTTGATAACATTAATCAAAACTAATATCAAAACATGAATACTTTTTTGGGTCATCAGATTTTCATACATATATGTCAATGCATCCATATCAAATGTTATAGTCTTATTGGATAAAATATTGAAAGAAACATTCCTTTCAAGTAAAACTATCTCCAGGGATACCACATGTATATCTATAAAATCATACACATAATTATCTATTCTCTATATATTTACCATGGACAATGGGACTTCCATGCTCTTTTGATTTAGATAGTCTTTAAGTTTTATTTTCCAGAAGACAAAATTTGTTCCATAGAATATATCGATATGAATATTCCCTTCATCAAGTACCATTTTTGAACTAATATCAGTTTGAAAACCTGTAAACATTTAACCACCCTTTGATGAAACTTATTTTATAATAAAATCCATTAAAAATTAATCTCCTTGCTTCTAAAAAGACCATTGAATTCTTTCACATCAATTCCCCAAAAGATATCATGTGGGAGAAAGTAATTAGTGGATAATTGATCTATTGATATTAACTTACCAACAACTAAGTGTATCATAAGTAGGTATTCAATGAAACCTACTCACTAAAAATAAATAATTTACTTACACACCTTATTACAAACAAAACAAATGACTATAAAATCATTAAATGGTTAATATGAAAACGATAAATAGAATGCAAAAAAATAATAACTTTTAATATTCTTTGAACTATTTTATATAGGCATGGGACAACCACATTTTTTTACTTTATTAAAACCAAAATATTACTAGTGATATAAACTACTTTCAAAGACAAGTAATCCTTTAATCTTCTTAACTATCTAATAAATGATCAGTTGAACGACCACTTTTTCCACACATCATACTTAAGTTCCCATACACTTAAATACTAAAAAAATTTCAAAAAAGTTAAATACACTATCTGAAAACTGGATCACATAACATGACCACCTATGTTATCTTACCAACCTGGTGATCCATCATCTTTGTGTAACTTCTTGACCTCTTAACTCTTCATCATAGAACCATCAATTCATGAAAATATGATATAGACCTAATACCATTGGAGAGGATCTTATCTCACTATCTACACCTAATTTTCATCCCATCATCTATCATATAGAATACTAATTTATGTAATTATGAGGGATTAAATTATGTAGAACTAAAATAAACTTCCCTCCTGAAAATAATATATTTGATGGAGTTAAATGGAATGATTGGTAAAAAGATGGAAAAAATAAGTTGTTATTTTATGGGATGTTTTATATTCCTTTAGAAATGAGGGAGTGGTATTTATATGTGTTTCATAACTCCCCATTAGTTATAAAGTTTGGCATTGGGAATATGTAACATGCCCTGAAGGGTTAGTTACAGTTCTCGGGGATGTAATGTATGGTGAAATAGTTTGTATCTAAATTTTTTACATTATAGAAAGGGAAATTTGATATTTAACTTCTACTAATTTTATTTTTTCCCTTGAATCTTACATAGTGAGATTGGGAGGGCATCTCCTTAGACATTGTGAAGGGATTTAGCCATACTTTGAAGGGGTATGATTCTATTTTAATCATATTTGATATATTGAAAATTAAATCTCATTTCATACTACATTGTGAAAAACAATTTATATATATTTTAGAAAGACAATTTCTAGATGAGATAATGAATCTTTAGAGAGATTTAAGGATAATTATTCTATATCATAATTCTTGATTTCAACAAATATTTAGAGGGGACTACAACATGACTTTTGTTTTTGGATTTCCTCATAACTGTATTCCAACCATTGATAGATGATAAAATTAAGATGATCATTTAGAACATAAAGGATATATTGAGGGTATGTGTTATATATTTCAGTCAATCATGGGATGAGAATATTTTTGTGGTTGAGTTCACCTAGAATAAAATATATATTTTTTTATTTAAATGGAACCATTAAAAGTGTTTTATGGGTATCCTTATATTTTTTTCATTATATTTGGTTGATGATTGTGAGATGGTGAATGTTGGGAAAGACATAGTGTATGGTATAATAAATAGGGTACATATGATTATAGATTGTATGAATGATATATATAATCAATGAAAATCCTTTCATAATTATCGGTCGATACAGTAGGATTTTATGTTTTGTGACTAAGTATTTTTAAAATATTGACCATGTCATATAAAATAAATATTTGGTTGAGGCAACAAGCATTCATCAAGATTAGTCTAACCACTCAAAGTGTTTGAATATATGGGTGAAATGTAATATTAGATAGATCTTCTATCCAATTTTATGAATTTTCATGATGTATTTTATATATCATATCATTAAGGGTATGTTTAATAAGATTATCATGTGATTTATTAGGGTATGATTTATGTAAATGAAGTTGTAGTGTTATTGTAAAATTGGTATTTATTACGTATCATAAGGAAAAGGTGTTTTATAGATACTTAATTCCTTTAGTGCATGTTATATTTAGTCATAATGGTTTATATAAAATTACATGGGAATGAGATTTGAAAATGATTCAATACCCTGAGTTTATTAACCATGTTACTAGTAAAGTGAAGTGAAATTTTGAATTGGAATTCAACTATATTTATTGTTAATCATTAGATATTTTGTGAAATGGTAAGTGTTTTCATGTATGAAATTCATTTTAGAGTTATCTAATATGATATAATGGATTTTGGTATTTTCCATTATTCATATGTTTTGGATTTTTAAGAAAGAAAATTATGTAAAATATATATAATGTAGTGGGGAATTTTTTTGTATATTTTCCTTTGCGTGTTTTGTTAGAATTAGTGATGGAAGAGGATGAAAATGGTAGGAATTTTGAAAGAAGATTCATCCTATCTTGAAAACAATATCTTATTGGATTAAAACCATTCATAGTTGGTATCCCTAATAGGAGACTTCATTAAAGTGTTTTGGGATTAAAATTTTTGATGGTGCATGAGTCTTTTATCCAACACAACAAGTGGGATACATGATATTTTTAGTTTCTAAAAAATGGTTTTAATGCAAACACTATGATTTAAAAGGTTTTTTCAGTGGAGATTAAGTGGAGTTATAGAAATTTGCGGAGTAAAAAATGTGGTGTTTATTAAAAACTTGTCATGGCGGTGTTTGGGTGGATTTATGGTTTTACTAGTTGACATGGGAAGGTTAAAATTTCATAGTCTTATACCATTTTTTAGGGGAATTGAAAAAATGAAAATTTTTATTAAAAATGCCATGATGGGATTTGTATATTTATATTTTGAAATGGGAATTTAATTTTAGATTTTTGGGGATAAGTTAAAAGAGAAAATTATATTACAATAAAGCTTTCACCAATGAAAACATTATATAGATCTTGATGGAGATATTCTTTAAAAACTAATGTATTTATGATATATATATATATATATATTAATATATTATAGTTTATGATATGTGTATGTCATATTTTACAATATATATAAAGCCAATGGATATCATATACCTTAGTTTCAATTATCATATGGTGATATCTCATGAAAACCTTAACCATATCATAGAGTAAACTATGTGTTTGGATGTGAAGATTAGTTTATATCATTTCATGTTCATATTATTAGAAGTTTTCAACATCAGATTAATGTTCATTCAAAATTCGATCAGTGTTAGGTGGTTAGGCTTTGTGTATAAGTTGTGACAGTTCAACTCTTTAGTAGGTGTTGTTCATTGAATGTTCATATATTCTGATGTTATCAATGGTGGTATATGATATTAGTGAACCTTTTATAAATAATTGTCTTGAAGTAGAATCTGGACTTTTTTACTAGGGAAAATGTTTGATGTTAACAATTTTATAGGAAATCAAAGGTGGCATTCCATTTAGAGATTTATCCAATATTTTGGGAAGATAGTGTGACTTAGAAAACTATATATATTTTCTATAAAAGGACGTGGAGACTAAATATGATCATAATATTGATATTTTGAATATTTAATAAGATGCATCCATAGTACATCATAGTTTTACATTGTGTTAATCATTCTATAATGAAATATTTTTTACAGAGTTTTTCAGTTGATTTTATTATTATGTAATTCTAGTATTATAATGAACTCACATTAGTTCATGTTATCTAGGAAGGAAATAATTTTGAATCATGTTAAATTCTATAATATTCATTTACTACATTGTTTAATTCAGTTTCATGTGTTAAAATTTCTTGTATTTCCATTTATTTTTTTATTGAGGCTTTTGTGTCGGAAAATTTATTACATGGGTAGGGTGTAGTGACTTCCCATTTTCAGTACACTTATTCAAGGGGTAATAATGTTATGGTTGTTTATTTATCATCTATGATGATTTACATGTTAATATTCAGTGGGTTGGTGATCATAATTCTTCTAGTTTATCAGAAGTATAGGTGATCAGTATTTTATACTCCCATTTTCCAAAAAATTACAATCAAAGATAATGGAATTCATAAGATCATTACACTATTAGAATATTATCAATGGAAACATAGGAAAAAAATTTCTAGATTACGAAATTTGATGAAACATATTTTGGATTCTAGAAAATGGTGATTGAAGATCATCTAATTCAAAAGAACATGGAATCCCAATTTTATAAGAAAAATTTGGTGATAATTGAGAATGATGAATGGGGAGTCTTGGATAAGAAGCCATTGGCACTGGTAAGAATGTATATAGAAAGTGTTTTTTCATGCATAATTTAAGTTAAGAAGACAAAAATAGATTTTTTTAGGATTTTGAAGAGAATTATGAAAAGTCAATGGACTTGAACAAAATTTTAATGTTTTCATTGTTTTTTATATTAAGATTTTTCAAAGGGAGAGTGGTGGGAGATCATGTGATTGGTTGGAGTTGTTGGCCTAGAACCAACGACTTTATACTTTATTCATTAATAAATACCTTATCACATCTTGATTGTTATTCTGTGTGATAGTGCATGTGATAATGTCCTAAGGATTGCTATTGCATTAAAGGGTCATAGTGGATCCCTACTCTGATGAGAACCCAGAAGTTCCATAACATTGTTCTTGAATATATGTCTATGGTCGGATGATGTTATTTGAGAGATACAAATAATACAGTCCATTATGGGTGAGGACTCATAAAACTTTGAGGCACCTTATCGTGGTGTCCGCCCTTCATAATATCCAAGAGGATATTATGAGAACAAGACCCACCAATAGGAAATCCAAATTTCATAGTTCCAGTGGATGTTCCTATCTACAAAAGTGTGTATTAGTCCTTATCCATTAATATTATTATTAATGGGTATTATAACTTGTTCACTTAGATGTATTGACTAAAACTGTGACGACACACTATTGGCAGCGAGGTAGGATATGTTGGGTGTGTCACGAGTGAGACTGCATTAACAAATAATGTGAGAAAGGATTTGTCCATTTTATTCCATAACGGAAGTAGATATCTTAGGCCCTTTGATGAAATTGATATAGCCTAAATAAATCCATGGCCATGGTGAGGAATGGGCAAGTTCAATTCCGAAAAGTCAAAGAAAGAATAATCGAGCACATGGGTTGATGGAACAAGCATGAAACCCGCTTTATTCGAGATATCGAGACAAATGGATTATATTAAATGGTAAACGTTCGTAGAAGGTTCCACATCATTGTAGCATTAACTATTTTCTCTATGTGTGCCTTGGCGTGTTGTGAGTCTCTAACCTTTGACTTTAGACAGGTTTCGCCTAATGCCACTGATAAAGAGTCCTAGAGGGTCACACACTAAATGTATCCAAGTATCTCAGTTAAATATTAATTTAACAAGTCGAATAAAGATTATTCCTGATTGTGGTTTAATAATTTTTTAAGGATGTCTGATCACATTTATTTTGACACTAGTAATTAGAGAGAATATATTGTTGGTAAAATAATATATTTATTTGGGAGTAATGTAGTGATATTTATTTTATAAATAAATAGCCATTATTCAAGGTCTAATAAATGTGGTGGAGGAAATAAAGAAAAATGGAAATACAAAAGTACACACTGTATATATTAAATATACACGCATTGTATTGTTTCTGGGAATTTATGCCAAATAATATTATTTACATAATTAAATAAAATAAGGTGTAATTCGCTAGGTTCATGTTATGTAATAATAATAGTCAACTGTAATTATTAGACATGGGGTATTACTAAGAATTAAATGAAATTAATAAATGATTTTGGGTAATTAATTCATTTTATTATTTTATGTAATTAAAAATCCTAATTATATATTTCTCATTTTCCTATCCATTTTTTGGGTTGTGCACAACGAATCTAGATAAAGCTCTCAATCCAGGAGAGAATTATTTTCTTCCAAGAATGCTATCAAGCTATGAGAGAGAGATCCTCCTCCACCGGATCAAGGCAATCAAAGTTGAACATCAAAAGTAAAGGCTCTTCTGCGCTAGCACCCAGAGATCCATTCAGCGACATCCAGAGATATGTGTAGCATGTGTAAATCACTGCTAGAGAAATCCCACACTTGGATTCTACGATGCAATGACGCATCATATCGGATCATGACTGGAAACATCAACGAATAATTCCATCAAGGTAATTATTTATAAACAATTAAATTAATTATAACCAACATATGATGATCATATCTATGGTTCTGGGACTATCCTCTTTTTGTTTCTTTTCTTAGATCTATTCTGAAGATCTGACATTTTATTATCATGAAAGATCTCGGATTGATCATTGTTAATACTAAAATTAAAGTTGGGTACACCCCCCAACCTGCTTCCACTATGCCGGGATCCTACAAGTGGTATCAAAGGGAGGTTATATTGTTAATTATAATTATTTAGTTTTTTTTGTAGATTTATGCATTTAATAATTTAGCCTTTTCAATTAAAGTTAATCATTCTTTAAAAAATGAATCTCGAGATTTGTTCCTCTTATCTCATTTCTCGTTCACCTTATAGAAATGAATTTGTCTTTTAATTTTGATTAAAATAAAATAGAGTATCTCATCTGGAGGTGCCAAACCATCTTGGCCATACAACACTAGAATACACAACGTGTATTCGGAAGTATGCGTCATGTTGTCTAGGTTCAATGCATCAGACTAGTCTGCCAAATTAGGTTGTGTGTTGGAGTATTTCTAAGTCTTAAATGACACGGTGTGTTGACCAGGAATAGGTGGCACACGGTTTTCAGATTACACACCGTGTGGTCCACTAAACACAGCATGTAGTCCCTTTGGGTTAGGGTTAGTCTCTATACCCCGTACATGGCTTGCCTGGATGGAAACCATGTAATGTGGATACTATAAGGCATATGTCCCACTAAACATGTCATGTACTCCAAAAATTTCCAATTTATATCTACACTCCATGTCCTCAAGCGTGTACTTCGGATGGACAGTGAAAAAAATTACACACCGTGTAGTCTGAACTACACGTCGTGTACTCATCCAAATTACACAAATTTATTAAAATTTATTTTTATGTTATACAAACACTTGAGGCGTGTATGATAATTCAGGAATAAATATGACTCACAACATGTGATAAGTGTTTTATATATATGTATTTAATTTAACATATGTGTAATGTTCAATTCTACTCATAGGGTTGTTATGTATAGGAATTCACCGGGTATCCACCAAGGTAAAAGTTACGTATAAAGATAATTTTAAATGAATCTATTTGTTTAAAATTGTGATAGATGATAATCTCAACGAAATTCAAAAAAGGGTTTAAGATAAAAGGATCGATTAATTAAAGGTAATTAGTTGATTCGAGCATGATTTATCATAAAAAAATGACAAAATAATTAAATGCTAGTTTTATTTATGCGTAAATATCATTGTATGTATGGATGATCATGATCCAGACTAAGGACATTGTATGTGAATGGTTTCTTTTAGTATATTTATTTAAAATAAATTTGTTGGCCTGTGAGCCTTCTTCTCATTAATATGTAGGGAATTTGTGCCCAATGATTCTTTTATGTAAAACCCAGTTTTACCCCTCACCTGTGAGTGAGATAAAAGAATATGTAATGGATAGATCTCCCAAACTAGTTGAGGTGGCTCAAGTTAGGATCCAAGGTGAAACCAATCCCATGAGATACAATGGTGGATAGGTGGAAAGCTGTAAACACAGACCCAAAAGGTTCAAGGTGTTTCTCCCTTAGGTCTTGGGTTAGATTATCATCCACTAGATAAAATAAAAAAAGAATACGATCATGATCATACCATTTATTTTATTTCTGTTAGTTTCATGGTTTATTTATTAGGAGTGTGTTGTCATGATCACATAATTAATAAATTAAACAAGCATGCAAGATGGAACTAAAATAAGACAGTCTTATGCGTGAAATATTATCTTAGACATGGTTAATAACTTAAGTATATCCCAATTAATATTAAAAAGTTTGTAATCAAATATAATAAAATGGAAATTTACATATAAGGATAAAATCACTCAAATAAAATATCAAGTCGGTATAGCCTTCCATAAACTTGGTTAGAATTGAACCATAGTTTAAAGTTCTTGACCAACCCTAGTTGGGGTGCTTTCAATTGTCGGGGAATTCTAATTCAAGGTTTTGGGTTGACTATACATGGTTTTCATCAAGGTTTGACTGCCATAGTAGGACATGGTGTGACCAAGATGCAAAGGTTGAGGAAATAAAAAATAAAAGGATTTCGGGACTGGGAGTCCACTCAGTGGATCAAGGAGTTGTGAGTTAATTCAGTTGGAATTTGTAATGTCGACCTAAAACCCTTCAAGTTTCTTGACTAACCCTAGTTGGGGTAATGCGAAGGGACATATGGATCCTTTCCACTAGAATATTCAAGCAACAGAATATTCTGAAGTCAATGGTGAGGGATATTGGTTGATTATAAAATAGTGGGAGACAAATAAGTATTAATTTAATTATTTGTCTCTTTTTTATCATAATAAAGTACTAAACCTTTTCTCATATTAATTTTTAGAAATGAAAAGAAAAAAATGACTTCAAAAATATCATTGTGAACCATAGTCAAGAAGGAAAACTTTCTCACCAATACCAATTTTCAAGAATGGCAGAGGTGTTTAGCGTCATCCTTCGCCATGAGAGGAAGTTCTATATGCTGGAAGAGTCGAATCTAGTTGTTCTTGGAAAATAGGCCGATGATGAGGAAATATCTCTGTACATGAAACATGTGGATGATGCCATAGATGTCCAATGTTTCATGATATCAGCCATGTCTAATGAGCTCTTGAAGCAACATGAAAACATGGACGCGTATAGCATGATGTCTCACATTAAGGATCTCAATCAAGAGAAGGTGAGACAGGAGAGATATGAGATCTCCAATGCTTTATTTACAACTAATCTTGGAGAGTCTGTGCCAGCTGGGCCTTATGTATTCAAGCTTATTGGCTACATTTAACACCTGGAAATATTAGGGATTATGTTCCCAAATGAGTTGCATACAGATCTCATCCTATCATCACTACAAAAGACCTTATCTAGCTTTATTGTCTACTATAACATGATCAATAATGTGAATATTATATCAGAACTTCTGACCTTAATTCGCTATGTAGATGAGGAAATTGGGTGTGACAAACTCGTAGTCCTTATGGTGAATAAGAAATTGAAGGAAAAGGAAAAGTGGCCAAGGACTTATAAACGGTCTGAATCCCCTGAGCACCATCCCTTCAAGAAGGGGAAGATTCCGAGGTAGGCAAAGTAACAATAGGTAGTATGTTTTGCATGTGGAAAGCAAGGCCACATGAAGAAGAACTACACCCAAAAGCATGGGGACGCTAAAGGTGCATTCGTTATCATGTGTAATCTTTCCATTTCGACACATTGGATATTAGATACAGATTTTGGGGCTCACATATGTATTCAAATGCAAGAACCAAGTAGATTTAGAAATATTTCCAGAGAAGAGTTGGATCTTCAAGCTGCCAATGGCGCGAGGCTGGCTGCATTTTCTAATGGTGATTACTACCTCTCATTTCCAATTGGGATGATTTTGGTTTTACATAATTTTTATTATGTGCCTAGTGTTACCAAAAACATAATTTATATATCATGTTTGGATATGGATGGATTTCTTTTCATGTATGGAAATAAGGGTTTCTTATTTTATAAAAACAATGTATGTTAGGGTATGGAACTTTTAAATAATGGTTTATATGTAATAAATTAAAAAAACCAAGTGTTTTAAATCGATAATTAAACAAACTAACATTACTCATACACCACCCAATTGTGGGATCACAGTCTCAGTCATGTAAATGAGAAGCACTTGATAAATCTTTGCCAAGATGACTATTTAGAATCTACTAAGCTAAAACCACTTGATAGATGTCCCGCTTGTTTTCAAGGTAAAATGACCAAGCCACCTTTTGTTGGATAGGGTGAAAGGGCCATAGAGCTTCTAGGATTGGTGCACACCGATGTGGGTGGACCATTTATATTAGAAGCTAGCGGTGGATATTCTTACTTCATTACTTTTTTTGATGATTTTAGTAGATATGGCTATATCTACTTAATGAGGTATAATTCATAAGCCTTAGAGAAATTTAAGGAATTCTAGAATAAAGTAGAAAAATATCTTGGTATGAAGATAAATAAGATTTTATTGGATCGAGGCGGAGAATATCTCAACCAAAAGTTCATCGATCTTCTACGGGAGTTTGGGATTCTATCTCAGCTCACTTTTCCTTATACAACACAGTGAAGTGGTGTTAGTAAAAGGAGGAACCGCGCCTTTTTAGACATAGTGAGGTCTATGATGAGTCAGAAGGTCTTCCATTATCCTTTTGGAGATATGAATTACAATCTGTAGCATACACATTAAACTGAGTTCCAATTAATGTAGAAAATGGAATTCCCTCTGAGTTATGGAATGGAAAAAAATCCATTTTATCACACACACATATATGGGGATGCGAGGAATTTGTTAAGGACTTATCAGGAAATAAACTAGCACCCAAGGAACAATGTGTATCTTTATAGAATATCCCATGGAAACAAAATGATATTACATATATAACCCTTCAGATAAGAAAGTGATTGTCACCAGACAAGCCATATTTCTTGAGAGGGAAAACCTCATCAAAAATGATAGTGGGAGAAAGATTCATTTCGATGAAGTTGTTGCTCAAGATACACAGGAGTTGGTACAGGAATATGTTCCACAGGTCCCCGTGGAAGAGGTTCTTGAAACACAAGTACTGCATAGGATCTTAGGAGAGGTAAGGGAATCAGAGATATCTGGTTTCCTAGTCACTGAGGATAATGATTCATTATTGTTATACAATGATGAAACTCTCTCCTACAATGAATTAGTAGAAATCTCAGAAGCTACAAGATGGCTAGAAGCTATGAATTCTGAGATGGATTCCACATATCAGAACAAATTCTGGGTTCTGGTCGATGAGCCTATTGATGTAAAGCATGTTGGACACAAATCGGTATTCAAGAGAAATATAGACATAGAAGGTCATGTTTTCACCTATAAATTAAGCATAGTGGCTAAAGGATTCAAAAAAAATAAAGGAATTAACTATGATGAAACCTTCTCTCCAGTTTCCATGTTTAAATCCATAAGAATCATACTTTCCATAGCAGCTTACCATGACTAAGTGATTTGAAAAATTGTTGTCAAAACGTCATTCCTTAACGAGAACCTTCAGGAAGATGTATATATGACACAACAAGAAGCGTTTGTGACACCAAGTGAAGCCAAACGGGTTTGCAAGTTGTAGAAATCCATTTATGGATTAGTGAAAGCATCCAGGTCATGGAACATTCGATTTGATGAAGCCATAAAGGAATTTGGTTTCATTAAGAATGAATGTGAGCCATGTGTTTATAAGAGGATTAATCTGAATGTGGTTATTATTCTAGTAGTATATGTTGATTACATGTTGCTAATTAAAAATGATGTACTAGTCTTAAAGTCAGTTAAGTACTGGTTAAACAGTTGTTTCTCCCTGAAGGACTTGGGTGAAGCAGCCTGCATTCTAGGGATCAAGATACTTCATGATAGATCCAAGAGGCTGGTTGGACTATGTCAGGGTACAAATATTGACCAGATACTAAAGATATTTAGTATGGAACAATCCAAGAGTGGATTGGTTCCAGTGTCACATAGTCTACATCTTTCTATGAAAATGTGTCCTCAGACACAATAAGAGAAAGATAGAATGGGTAATATCCCATACGCTTCGATTATAGGATCCATCATATATTCCATGTTATGTACTAGCCTTGATGTTTCCTATGCACTGACCATGGTAGGTAGATATCAAGCATATCTAGGATAACATCATTGGACATCAATAAATACTATCCTTAAGTATCAATGAAGAACTAAGGATATGTTCCGGGTGTATGGAGGAGATGAGGAGCTTGTCATCAGAGGGTATGTTGATGCTCGTTTTCAGATAGATCTGAACGATCTGAAGTCACAATCTGGATATGTTTTCTGTCTTAGTGGAGGAGTTGTAAGCTGGAAGATTTCAAAGCAACCAGTTATCCCCAATGCTATAGTGGATTCCGAATATATGGAGGCTTCTGATGTAGCCAGGGGAGCTATCTTGATTCAGAACTTTCTCCAAGATCTTTATGTGGTGCCTATAAGTAAAGATAAAATCACATTATATTGTGATAATACTATAGTGGTGGCTCTTTCAAAAGAACCAAGGTCACATCAACGGAAAAATCACATACTCTGGATATGTCACAACTTGAGGGGTTTCTATTGAAGGGGTGATGTTTGAGTGAGCAGAGTGTCCACGAAAGAGAACATGGTGGACCCCACGACAAAAGGAAAATCTCAGCAGAAGCATGAATATCATGTGAGAGCTAGCGGGTTAAAAGTTGCTAGCAGTTGGCTCTAGTCCACATTGGAGTCTGTTGGAGTTGGTGTCTTAAAACCAACTACTTTGTACATTATTCATTAATAAGAACCTTTTCACATCTTGATTATTATTTTGTGTGACAATGCATGTGATAATGTCCTAAGGATAGCTGTTGCATTAAAATGTGAAAGAGGATCCCTGCTATGATGAGAACCCAGAAGTGCAATAACACTGTTATAGAATATATGTTCTATGGTCGGACGATGTTATTTGACGGACACAAATAATAAAGGCCCTTAATGGTGAAGACTTATAAAAAATTTTGACACTTTCTCATGGTGTGCTCCCTTGGTAATATCCAAGAGGATATTATCAGAATGAGACTTTCCAGTAGGAAATCCTAATTTCATAGTTTTATTGGATGTTGCTATCTGCGAATGTGTGTATTGGTCCTTAGATATTAATATTATTATTAATTTGTATTAAAACTCGCTCACTTTGATGTATTGATGAAAACTGTGACAACACACTGTTCACAGTGAGGTAGGATACATTGGGTACGTCCTGAGTGATACTGCATTAATAGATAATGCGATAAAAGATTTGTCCATTATGTTTCACGACGAAAGTAGATATCTCAGGCCCTTTTGATGGAATTGATATGGCCTAAATAAATTCATGGCCATGGTGAGGAATGGGAAAGTTTAATTCCAAAAAGTCAAAGAAAGAATAATCAATCACATGGGTTGACGGAACAAGAATTCAACCCACTTGATTTGAGATATCGAGAAAAAGGGATTTTATTACACGGTAAGTGTTCGTAGGAGGTGACACATCATTGAAGCGTTAACTTCTTTCTATATTGGGGTATTGGCATGTTGTTAGACACTAACCTTGGACTTTAGGCAGGATCCACCTAATGCCACTGAGAAAGAGGCTTAGATGGTCACAGACTAAGTGTATCCAGGTATCTCAGTTAAACCTTAATTTAACAAGGTGAATAAAGACTATTCCAGATTGTGGTTTAATAATTATTTAAGGATGCTTGATCACATTTATTTCGACACTAGTTATTTGAGTGAATATATTTTGGTGGAAATAATATATTTATTAGCGAGTAATGTAGTGATATTTATTTTATAAATAAGTATCCATTATTCAAGTTCTAATAAATGTGGTGGAGGAAATAAAGAAAAATTGAAAAACAAAAGTACACACCATGTATATTAAATATACAAGCCCCGTATTTTTCTCCAGGAACTTATGAGAAATAATATTATTTATTTAATTAAATAATATTAGGTGTAATTCATTGGGTTCATGTAATGTAATAATAATAGTCAGCTATTATTATTAGACATGGCTTATTACTAAGAATTAAATGAAATTAATAAATTCTTTCAGGTAATTAATTCCTTATTTTAATTCTGTGTAATTAAAAATCCCAATTATATATTTATCATTATCCTAGCCATTTTTTGGGTTGTTCAAAATGGATCTTGAGAAATCTCTCAATCCAAGAGATAATTATTTTCTTCCAAGAACACTCTCAAGCTAAGAGAGAGAGATCCTCCTCCACCAGATCTAGGTGATCGAAGGTGGACATCGCAAATGAAGGCTCTTCTGCACTATCACTCAGAGATCCCTTCAGTGATCTCCAGAGATACATGGAGCATGTGTGGATCATCGCTAGAGAAATAATACACTTGGATTATTCTATACAATGATAGATAACATTAGATCGTGACCAAAAACATTAGCAAAGAAAGAATTCCATCAAGGTAATTCTTGTCAATTAATTAAATTAATTATAACCAACATATGATGATCCAATCAGTTGTTCCGAAACTACCCTCTTTTCTTTTTCATTCTTCGTTTTATTCTGAAGATCTGACATTTTATTATCGTGACAGATCTCAGATTGATCATTGTTAACGCTAAAAATAATGTTGGTTACACCCACCAACACGCTTCTATTGTGATGGGAACCTACAAGTGGTATTATAGGGAGGTTATATCATGTGATTGAGTTCAGAATGATTCATAAGAAGATACAATTGATAGAGGTAAATTGTTTTGTTAATGTATGGGTGTTTATTCATTTTTATTCTAATCAATAGAGATGGGATTAAATGGTTACTATAGTGATTAACTCCAATAAAAAAGAGATATACTATTTGGTGATATCTAAAAATTAGTCTTGTAGAAGAAATAAGAATATAATTTTATATAATAACTAGTAGCACCCATATTATCAATAGAAGTTTAAGGTAACCCCATCATAAATATAAAAAGAAACCAATGGAATAAAAGTACAGTGAAAAAATTCATAATATATTGGATGGTCTTTCTTTAACCTACTAGATATGGGGGAAGAGATTGCATATCAAAATGGTTTGTAAGATTCAAAAGAAGAATACTAAAAAATCATAAAAATATGGTAGATTATATTATTTCAACTCAATGGAAGTAATAAAAGTAAATCTATAGAGATTGAATACACTTGTAGAAGTCTGCGATATTCGCACCAGGGAATCCTTTCATTAAACTAGAGATCAAATATTTATAGCCAATTTTATATCAAGGATGTTTTGGAATGTATATATAGTGTATGGTAAAGCCCTGTAATTTTTTGAAAAATCCAAGTTCACCATTTGAATTATGAATAGAGGATTCTTAAAGATAAAGGAAGTTTTTTGCATCCCTGATTTGAGAATAAATCTATTTTCTATTAGAAAACTTAATGATATAGGATATGGAACTACCTTCACTAATGGGGTATAGAAACTTACCCAAGGATTTGTGATATTTTCATCAAGAGTAAAGGATTGAAACCATTACATGATATGAAATTCATATGGGACTGCATTCATTGGAACTACAACTTCTGTTGATTGGGATTTGTGGAAATTTTGATTCATTATCCTTAATGGTAAGAACAAAATGGTTCTAAATGATAAGGTTTTACGAAATCCTGATCAAATTGAAATAGTAGTGTGTGAAATTTCCATATTGGTAAAGAATAAAAAAGTGTGTCTTTCAAAACAGATTATCATAATCCCCTGAATCAAAAGATGGATCTTGTACACTCAGATGTTTGGGGACCTACCCCTATTCATTCATATGGTGGTTTCCTTTACCTTCTTCATTTAAATGATGATACTATAAGGGAAATATTTATTTCCTTCCTAAAGAATAAAGATAATTTATTTTATGTGTTTAATCTGTGGAAAGTATCGCCAGAATGGGAATGTTGCGGGTAGTTAGAGTGCATACGAATAGACAATAGGGTTGTGAACACTAGATAAAACTTATATATTTTTTACAAAAAGTAAGGGATATATAACGAGAAGATAGTTCTTGGAACACCACAAAAAAATGGAATCGTTTAATGAATGACATCTACTTTGAGAAAGATATCTCTAAGTATGAGTTTTCACTAAATAATTACTAAGGTGATTTGGTCCAAGGTACTCAATATAATTGAATATATCATTAATAGAAGTGAATCCTTGGTAGTTAGGAAGGATCATCCATAGGATATGTGGTATATAAAATAACTAGAAGTTTATAATCTCATATAATTTATTTTTTATCATATGTACATGTAAATTATATTGATAGGGAAAAACATAAATTCAAATCCAAAATATTATTTTCCCTAGGATATGGAGATTAAATTTTTGGATATCTCTTTGGGATGGTTATTTGAAAAAAAACATTTGAATCAAGGAATTTGTTTTTTATAATATGGTTTTTTAAAGTATTAGAGCTTGGTAGATATGGATGTTTAGTGAAAACAAGATATTGAAATATCGGTTGAACATATTAATAATAGTTTATGAAAACTAGAGAACACATATAATGACCCATACTTTACATAAAATGTTACTACTTCAAAATTGAAGTACACTTATTATAACATATAACAAAACCACGAAATGACCATATAGGTATAGTGTCTTTAAAAACTGGGAAACATAGACAACTGGTTCATAAACCGTCTACACTATCTCCCATTTATTTCATCATATCTATAGTCCCTTTTGGAATATCTTACTAAATAACCTTCTTCCTGACCTAGGGAAAGAAAAAATACAAAAGGGTGAGCTCAAATGCTCAGTAAGGGTAAACAAAAGAAATATCAATCACATCATATTCATAAGAACATAACATTTTGGAAATCATACCCTGCAAAAGAGATCATAATTTCATAATATGGGATAAATCATGGTAGTGAAATGTAATCACAATAATCATAAATTAAAACAAGAAGCTTTGTGGCATACACACATAATCATATATAATCATTTCTTATTAGTCAAGACTCATTTCCAAGACTATCTTAGTTGACAAAGTCCATTTCTGAACCGAGTTCATTCCTCGTTTCAGTCCTGTTTCACTGAACAGGTTTAAACTACCGTTCCATCCATGTCTATCTCATGAGATATAAAATCTTTACCCAATGAATTGGAGGGAGATATAGGTCTCACCCATCTTATAATGATACCATTCTTATGCGTTCCACAAAATCATAAAACATACATCATAGCATAACCCATGTAATAAAAATGGTATTCTTAAACATCGTGACATCATAAAACAATTCATATAAGATAAAGGAATTCATAAAAATAATTCCATCACAACATAATCAAATCAATTTTATAATAGGTATAGAAATAGAACCCTTTATTATCTTACATGGAAAATAATTTTGATAAAACACTTGAACTCTATTCTTGAGAAAATATCCTTTCTACTTCAAAAACACTTTTCCTTTCTTAACAAGTCATACAATTCTAAACTAAAAGAAGTTGATTAAAAATAAACTTGAAAACTTGTAAAGGAAGCTTCTTGTAAATAACGTTTTAAAAATACATTCATGCTGTATAAGTTAAAACACATTCTTCTCGTACTTTAGTCGGAAAAGTCAAAAAGTACCTCGTACGAAAAACAACAAAAGATTCCTTTCATATCTTTTACTAAAAACTCATCGAAGGGTAAAATTGTATTTAAACAATTGTATCTTAATTGAAATAATATTACATATTGAGGAAACATGGATGTGGGTGATAAAATACACCCGAGTAAATTCCAAAAGTATAAACAATCTCGGATAAAAATGAGATTGTGATATTTCCCTTACCTTAGGTCCGATTTGCTTCGTAAGTGTCTGAACCTCCTATATAATGATTTAAATAATGTCATTGACATATTCGAGAATCATACGAATTGTTATGATATCATATATGGTCATATTCTCAGCTTATTATTAGTAATATTTCATTGCTACTTGTTATTCGGGTGTTTATTACTTTTTGTTCTAATGCGTGTTTTGTCGAATAAATTATTATTCTTCTTTCTAGGTTATAGATACCTAATTTTAGGAATGGTATTAGTGTAATATATATCATATTTATTCACTCAATTAATTTATGTAATCATTATGCAATTAAAATCATGTAGAACGAGTCGCATCACATCGTGGAGACGGTATTCCGTACGTACGCACGAGCGATGATATCATTCCCATGATCGTGTAATTGTATTGGAGTGTATGTATACTATTTCAGAATAAATATCAATTTAAAATAATCATATATATTCATTATTTACACCATTATACCCATTCAAGTAAGGTGGTGGTGGAAAATAGATTACACCATGGCGTGGAGACGGTATTCCATACGTACGCACGCGCGGTAATTTCGTTTTTCGTACGATGGATAGATGGTGAAATATGGTTGTTTCATACATATAATAACATATCATTATATGAGTGATACTGATGTTATTAATTCATAATGAAACAACTAAAGAAGAAGAAGTGGAATAAGAAATAAAGTTGAAAGAATCGGTAACGGACATTACCTCTTCTTTGAGATGTTTCTTTGAGACCTCCTTTTTGGGGACTAAAATTCGTCTTTGAAGAAGACCAGGACCTATAGGATGTTTCTAGGGAAGTGTATAGGAAAAATTGGCAGGGTTTTCCAAGCTTGAAGTCTCAAATTGGTGTGAGGAAGAAAGGGAGGAGGTTCCCTTTTATAAGGGAGGAGAGGGGCTCCTTTGAAAGAACTAAAAATATTATTTTATTATAAAGCCATATTCAGTTTTAAATAGCTTCAAATTGATTTATTTCGAAGCTAAGGTGGGTATGGGTCGAAATAATCTCATCAAATAGATTTTTTACAAGTTTAGTTTGCTATTTTAACCTTATCATTTAGATTTAATTTTAAGTTAGATAATTTTACTTTTACCGTGTCTTTTTGTGTTCTTACGCTATAAGTTTAATAAACTTACTATAACAAGCCAAACTAACCCCAAGGTTTTTATTATTAATATATATAACTTTATCTAAGTCATTTGGCCAAAAATTAGATTTTTAGGAATAAAATTACAATTAATAATATAATATTTGTTTTAAAAACTATTTTATGTCAATTTTGACACTATTTAGTAATAAATTTTTGAGAAAATCATAACAGAATGATTAATTCGAAAAAAGTTAATTAAATCAATACTAAAATGTCATATTGACCTAGAAAATTAGTTTAATTCATAAAAAGTCTCAAATTACATTTATTTGGGTATTTATAACATCAATTATGTCAATATTTCAATAATAAGATAATTATTGCATCATCTTTGTGTCAAAAATAAATTAAAGTATTTAATGTCTAAAAATTAAAAATAAAATACAATTAGGTAGGAAATCTTTTTATATTTTTAATGAATATTTATAGTCGAATTTATCTTATGTATAACCCTATATTAAAAATTATTTACTTATTAAACATTGATTTTAACTATTTTAACCCTTCTTTAAATAAATTAATAATAAATGTCCTAATCTAATCCAAGTGGGCCTAAATGGTCATATTTTATTCCTAAGGTTGTTTTTTGTCGAATTACACTTATCCAATAGAATTAGGACATGTTTTAGGGTAATAATAATATCATTTTTACTCTTAACTACCCTATTTACTTTTAACCGTGGTAAATAAAAGTAAAACGTTACTATTCACCAAAAATTATTTTCATCTCGTTGAACCACATTTTACTTATTGACATCAACCGTGTCTCTCGGATTTTTGAAATTCCACTCACAGAAGCGGTAAAATTAAGTTTTATGTAAATTTGCAAATTCTCCTAGGAGGTTGGTAAAAGACGGTGAAAAGTTCAATAAAATTTTTATATATCTAAAATTATTATAAAATGACTCCAATGAATTTCATTGAACTTATATAGGTATTATGTATCAATTTTTACCTAAAATAAATTTAATTAAAATAAATTTAATTAAAATAAATAATTATTTAAATAAAAAGTCGGTTTTTAAATAGTAACCCAGTGTTTTCACTATTCATCAAAAATTGAAAGTTTCCAGAAAAATACCAAAATTTCACCCTAGGATAATTTTGATATTCCGAATCCAAAAATGAAGTCCATTTTGAAAAATAAAATTCAAAAAATTTCAAAAATTGGTTATTACTATTCATAACGGCTAGTTTTAATAATATTTTAATAGCATATCATTTTTTAGTGAAACTCGGTATTGCGTACGATGCAAACTATCAAGGAAGGTCACGATTGCATGTAAATCAATCCAAGCTAGTGTTGTGTGTAGTGAAAGATTTATTTGATGATTTATATAAAATAAAAAAACATATTTCTTATAAAAGTCTCGGGTGTTACAACACATATGCATGTTTTTAAGGCACCCGAATTATTGAAATGATCCTATCAGAAAAACCATAAATTTAAAGAGAAGATGAATCTATACTGGGAGTACCATATTTACATGACATGTAAGAACACATATTAAATGTTCAGGTACCAATAAAATGTGTAGATCCATGAAGATTGGACTAGCCAATTAAATTGGGGATATAAACTAAATAAGGAAACTGGTGAAAAGGTTTGGTCATGATTTAAAGATTATACTCCTGATATATATATAAGAATCTGAAAATATAAAGGTAACAACTTTTATTAGTGATTCTTAGTGGTGGGAGTTATCCATTAATAGGGACATTGATTCATTAAGGTTCATTAGAACCTGGGAAATGATTGAACATTTGGAAGGGAAAATGTACTTGAGAATAATTTGGATTACTAGATTAAGGAAGTTGTTGATGGAAATAACATATAAAAAAACGGTTAAAAGTGAAGTGTTTTAAATATAAGGATGTAATATATTTTATGAAAATATTCCCACGGTGGTTAAACATTCTAAAATCAAAATAATTTTAAGGTTGGTCTCATTAAAAAATCTCTATATAAAGATGATGGATTTGAAGACAGCTTTCATTCATGGTTAGTTGGAAGGGTAGATTTAAATGAAACAACCAATGGGTTTACCATATGTTGGGAAGCATAACATGGTATATAAACTGAAGAAACTATTTAATTGATTAAAGAAATCAAATGTATATTGGAGTTCTAAATTAAATGGTTTTATGGAATAAGAAGCCTTATGTATGTGTAATGATAATAATTTAGGTTATTAGAAGCAATGGTTTGATGATACATTTATCATTCTAAAATTTTATATGATTACTTGTTACTATTTAGGATAGATGAAAAAAATATTTTAAAACTGATAAATATGTATTTAGAAAGATTCAAGATGAACTGTTGAGGAATGGAAAAGAAGAAAATAGAGTTGAGTATAGAAAGATATTTGAATACTAGAAAATTAGTTATATCTCAAAAAGAGTATATCTACAAAACTGTTGAAAGGTTTGGAATGGATGAATACAAACAATCTTTTACCCCACTTTTTGAACACAATAAACTATCCAAGACCCAAGCACCTATAATGAATGATGACTATCGGTACATAGAGAACATTACTTATCCTCAAACTATTAAAATTATAATTTATTGAATGATTTTAATGGACTAGTTTTTACATTTATATTGGTATTTGTTAGAATATTCATGTTTGACCCTAGAAATGAACATTGGGAAGTTGAAAAATTGATCAATGAGAATTTGAAAGGATAGGAAGATCGTGATAATTCTTTCATAGAGGAATATTTTTAGTAAGGTTTTTTTATTATGAATTTGATAGATACTCATAAATTAATAAGAGAAAAATTATACAAATATCATATATATTTATTATATATGTATTTATAATAATCTCTCAAATATTTAAATATGAAATGAAATACATCCTTCATGGAGATAGTAGGTCGTACGTACGTATGAACGTTATTTTCATTTTATTTTATATTTTAAATAAATAAAATTAAATGATATATTATCATTCCAAAATCATTGAAATGTTATCATATTACAACAAAATGGAATGCATGAAAGTATGTGTTTGATAATAATTAAAAAAGAATTGATAAATTATAAATATAATAAATCTCATATATATATATATAATTTCTATAATTATTATCCACATTAATAGTTGGTAATATAAGAACGAATGACGTAAGTTCGTGAGGCAGTAGTCCGTTGTACGCATGAACGATGATTGTGTATCCTATTTGACGGAAGTGTTTGTGATTTTCTGTATTTCCCTTAACGAAAAAACATCCCAGTATATTGTAGTTACTAATTTTATTATATAACCAAGATATGAATATAATTTAATGGGTTTGAGGAAGAAAAAAACCAAAAATGTTTATTGATGAACATTACCTCTTCTTTGTTTATCTCCTTTCGGTTTGCACCAAAGGACTTCCTTGGATAGATTTATACATAAATTAAGGATTACAGGATAATGGGGAGTTTAAGAAATTATTATTATAGATTTTTTTTGTCCAAAGTCTTGATAGGTGTGAATAATCCGAGAGAGCTTGTTCCCTCTTATATAAGAGGACGAGTAGTAGTCTTGTAAATTCCAAAAGGTAAACCTTGTCGGGTCGTCTCCCTTATATCATGTGACATAAATAATGAAAAATATTCAATAAAAGAAGGTATATTGTCTATATATGTCCATAAAATTAGGTTTATTAAAGTTTTAGTCCACTTCCACACCTTATCTTTTCATATTTACCACAAAAAATACTCAATTTACCATAATCGTTATGATTAACTTTGACTGTTTTCACTAATCACTTTGATAAAAATTAATTTGAACTAAAAATATATTATAAATTATTATTATTATAATTAATGAAATAATTTTTATCAATTTTATTCAAATAATTGGAAGAATTTAGTTAAAAAGTAATCCTATAAACGGGATGAGAAAGCGGGTTTTTAAAGTAAAAATGTTCAAAAATTTGAAATATGATTATATCTAATTTAAATTTTAAATTTATTACAATAACCTAAATTAGATTAATATATGTATAATTGAACTAAATATATAGTTAAAACAATTATAAATTTAAATTACCAATATAAATTAATTCAATGAAAAAGAAGTTTTCAAATCAAATTCCATGTTTTTCACTATTCATCCAAAAATGAAATATTTTAGAAAAATGAAAAAAATATTATACATAACATAATTATGATGATCATATTTTAAAAATAATTTTTCTTTCTGAAATTTAATTTATAAATATTTAAAAAAATTATTTTTAAAATAATTACACCATTAAATGGCCGAAAAACTTCTTTTTATAAAAATACATTTTTTAATTGTAAATTTATATTTATTCTTATATATTATATAAAAAATATAGGATTAATGTAAAACATTTTACTGAATATATAATATTCATTTTTCATTAAAATCATTCATTAAATGTATTTTGTTTAATTTATTTAGATAAAAACGTATTTGTTCATAAAAAATAATTTTTCAGATAAGTAATTTTTTTATTTTCAAATAATTGTTACTCTCATTTATAAATAATTAATAATGAAAGATTTTATTTTATGAACATGAGTAAACTACATTTTCATAATTTACATAGTCTTATTCATAACATCCATTCCAATGGATAGGTTATACCTATAATAGTATTTTAATATTATTATTAATAGTATGTTGTAGTTTGTTAAAACTCGATCTTGCATATAATTAATTATATAGAAGGAACTTAGTATTATGTGTTCCACGAGTTAAACTCAGTGTTTCATTTACCATAATATTAACTCAGTGTATCATGCAACACTACCTAGTATGAAGTCTCGCAAATCACGCATGAATTTTTTAGCACTAAAAAAATCTGAGATTTCCACTTTTTCTTTGAATTTTTTCTCGATATCCTCTTAAAACTGGTGAAAATTTGTCAAAGGAACTAAATCCAGTTCCTTCTACATCATCCATACATGCTTGTAAATACATTGGGTGTGTCGATCATCACATTCATAGTGATAGAGAGAAACAATGATGATGTCTTTGATGTCTCAATGAACCTCACTATGTCATTCCATTGATCCTTGAATAAGAACTATGATCTAGCACTTGGAATGGTAGTTTCACTCTCAAATAAGTGGGAGAATAGATATAGGTTAATATAAAATCACAGTAAATAGTTATTCGTATTATATTTTCCTACTTTCTTGTAAATAAATTTTATAAATAAATTCAATACCAATCATTTTAAACTCTAATAATATGAATTTATTCAATTCATAGTTCTTGTATATTCTTGATCATATCTTAGACCCCATTGTGGGGCCCACAATACCCAAAATGCCTAGTCATCATAATATTCTAGACTTGTGAATATTCTAAGTGTGTGACCCAATTTTCACTTACCTTGATAACATTGAAAAATATTCATAGACTAGAAGTGGAATTTAGCAACCCATTAATTTCGTTAAAGGGATAAGGAGTTGTCATAGAAATGAAAACCCTTCATTGAAAACACGTAGTGTAATGTAATATTATTATATCATGTTATCACATAAATAAGGACACACACTTTGTGTCATCGTCATTTATTTTTTTATTATCCATTTACCTAACAAAATAAACTTTCCTTCTTCTTCAATGTCCAAGAAATTAATGAAGGTACTATCATCCTGATAAACTAGGCCCAAAATATCCATTACATTCAAAAGTTACCATTTATTTCTTGATTATTCAATCAATTCTATACCATCAATGACTTTCTTTTGCATATACACAATCTTCAATGATAGATGAAATAATGAGTCATCCATATCTAGGTCAATGTGATCTCATAAAATCACATGGTCAATATTAGGATGATAATTTTTTTATTGAGAAACATGAAACACATTGTTCACTACACTTAACCAAGGTGGAAAATTCAACTAATATTCCACCCGACCATATCACTCAAGTATGTAAAAAGGGATTATATATCTAAAATAGTTCTTTCACTTTTTCCAAAAATGATGATTCCCAAGCCTTGGAGAGATTCTCAAGAACACATGATCACTCACCTCAAACAACAATGGATTTCGATGATGATATTCCTATGATTTATGATGGATTTGAGTCATCTACATTCTCTTCCTGATCAACTAAATCTTCTCCATTTTCTCTTGGATATGGCTTGGTTCAACCAGGGAAGTATCACCACTTTCCATCCAACAAAGTAGAAAATGAAAGGTATGCCCATACAGTGCTTCAATAAGATCTATATGTATCGAATCCTAATAACTATTTCTATATTATAACTCCACTAATGGTAAATGATAATCCCATGAGCCACTAAGATCCATTACACAATCCCGCAACATGTCGCCCAATGTTTGTATCATCCTTTCAGATTTTCCGTCCATTTGAGGATGATACGACGTACTCATAATCAACGAAGTCCCAATGGATTTCTATAAGGATTTCTAGAAATGAGATGTAAACATTAGATATTGGTCTGATACTATGGAAACCGGTATTCCATTCCTCATTATCACTTCTTAGATATTGATTTTTGATATGCACTCCACCATATGAGCTTCACGAATAGGGGTAAAATGGGTCGAATTTGTGAGATGATCCACTATTACCCATATGGAATCTTGTTTCCAGACTGTTCTTAGAATACCAATTATAAAATTCATGGATATCTTCTCCCATTTTCAAATAGAAATAGGTAAAGACTACAACATACATGCTGGACACTGGTGTTTGGCCCTAACTTTTTGACAAGTTAGCAATCTCACCAAAAAAATCATCCACCATTAGTGTCATGACAACCAGAAAAAAATGTTATATCAACATATTATACATCTTTTTTATTACACAATTAACAAACCATATCAAATGGTGGTAAGCATGAAGCATTTTCTCTTAACAACCCGAAGGTATGACCATCCAATTTCAAAACCATAAAACTGAACTCTCATATAGATTTTATCCCTAAATGGTCTCCACAGCATTGGGTTTTGCCCATATTGTAACACATTCTAAATCATATATCTATGACTCCATAACCATCTTCACAAAATCAGGAACAATAGAAATTGGGAATAAAAATGCAACAATACCTCAGTCTTCACAATCCACATGCATGTCAGCTGTCACTAAAATCAACTTCCACTAATCTGAAGGATCTTTTTTTCAACTGACCATATGACTTTCTGCTTAATGCATTTTACAAAAAAAATTATTTACCCAATGTATTCATCAAGTCAAAGATAAACATTTGGATATACTCCATACATCTTATTTGTCTCATGTTCAAATACCTTTGTGATAAAATATGTTTCAAACTCTTATGATCTGTAAATAGTTTAAATTTATCTCCAAAGAGGTAATAAAGAAAACTCTTCAAAAAACGAACTATGGTAGAAAACTACAAATCATTATTTGGAAGTTATTCTCATGAAATATTAATTATTGTGAGCTCTAAGTAACAACATGATATCTCTTCATAAGAACACAACCCAAACTAGATCCCAAAGCATCGTAATACACCATACACCCTAGTCTTGAATCTAGAAAAATCAAGATTGGTGATTAAGAACGGTGAACCTTTATATCATTAAAAGAAATATAAAATTTATCATTCCATTGGACTAGAACATTTTTCCTCCCCAAAGATATCAGTGGTGAAGCTATTCAAAAGAAATCATGAAAAAACATCAACAATAACCAGCCATACCAAGGAAAATTCATATCTCAATGGAAACATTTGGTGGTTTCCAATAGATAAATGCATCTATGCTTTCAAGGTCCACATAAACACCTCTTTAAAATATTACATGGTCAGGAAATCATAACTTTTGTATCCAAATATCACACTTTAAATGGTTTTCATACAATGGATGATCCCTAAAATTTCCCAACACTATCTATAAGTGTTGCTCAGGCTCATCCCTTCTCCTTGAATATACCAATATATCATCCATAAACACTACCAAAAAAGTATATAGATACCATTTAAATACTGGATTCATAAAGTCCATACAGGCTGTTGTTGCACTCGTAAGATCAAAAATCATAAATACATACTCATAATGGCCATATCCACATCTGAAATATATTTTTGGAATATCCTCCTTATGAACACTCAATTGGTGATATCCCGATCGCAAGACAATTTCTAGATAACCACAAGGCTCCCCAAAATTGATCAAACATATCATCTATGGGCGGAATTTTATATTGATTTTTTATCATTACTTAGTTAAGCTTATGATAATTGACACAAAACTGAATATTTCAGTCCTCCTTTATGAGAAACAAGATAGGCATTTCCCACAGGGATGTGATAGGCTGAATGAACAATTTGTTTTCCAAATATTCTAACTGGAATTTCAATTCCCTTAATTCTACTGGATTCATCTGATAAGATGGGAGGGAAATAGTACTGATCCCCAAAACGAGATCAATCGTAAAATTCACTTCTCTTGGGGGTGGAAACATAGATAAGTTTTAAGAAAAACATCTAGAAACTGATCAAAACGTATTGGAAACTCATATTCTCTATCACTTCCATAGATTAAAATTTCAACACAACCAATTGGTATATGATTATTACAACCAATAGTTTTGAAAATATTATAGAACATGAATTTACATTTTATCCACCTTTAATGATACACTTGATGCCATCATTAGTCGTGAAACTAACCATTCATGTATAATAATTGATTTAATCGTTGAACATAGTCAACCAATCCATACTGAGGATTATATCATAGAAATCAATATCATGCATAGAGAAACCCCATATCAACTCAAATCCATCAAAATGTATAGAACATTATTTACATATAAAGTCTCAACATTCTCATTGACCAAGTGGAGTTTGATGTTTTAAAAAATAATTCATCATCTCAACTTGCAAACCCAAAAAATCAATATCATGAGAATAAATAAATAAATTGGATGTTCCTATATCAAAAAACGTTTTCATAAGGGTGGAATTAGAAAAATCATACATCTCATCATCAATGGTCTAGATTGATCATTCATAATAACTTTCTCATCTCTATATAACATCTTACGTTCTTAATATTGTTTCTTTTTACATTGTTGAGATTTCCCTTTCTGAGGAGTAATGATATTCAGGGAATCTCTATTGCTATCTTGGTTCAGTTTGTGAGAGGTATTATATTTCTATCATCCCATCAAAATATATGACATCTGCAACACATGAGATGTGTCCTAAAGACATGAACATGGAGAACTATCATAATAGAACTGAATATTCCCCATATGATTGTAATTGAGGAATTCTCTAGGTGGTGTCGTATAATCTTTCTTCATGTTGTTGAACAAACCACAATGAAAACTTCTAGGTTTTCATTTGGGATATGGAGGAATATTCATTGATCCATCTATCTGGTTCTGAGTTATCCCACTAACTTGAAAATAGGTGTCCCTCTTCCACTATTTCTTAGAATTAGAGTCCCCAATATTTCTCATAAGTATCAACATTATCCCTCCACCCATTTCTCTTGAGATGTCCCTTTCTAACACTATCTCTCTATTGACCATCTCTGTATAATATGTTATACAAAAAATGAAAATATTTAAGAGAGTATGTTACCTCCTCCGCAATTTCAAAATGTGTTCCTTAAAAGAAAAACTATGAGAAACTTAAAGTGAATAGTATACTAAATTCATAAATTTAGCCACATACTCTTTCACGAAGAGGTTCTCCTACTTGAAGATGAAAAATTCAATAATTGTTGCAATCATTGACATATGATGATAAAATTATTTTTAAAAATAATTATTAAAAATCCTCTTATTAAATATCTTGTCTTAATTTATCCTAAAGTAGTACATCCCACCACTATAATGTCGTAACATCCATTATATATGTTTCCAATTTGTATAGTAGATCTTCTGGAGTGCTAAGGAAATCGAATATTTAATTTATTCTATTTATCTACACCTATTCCTTTTCTGGTTCTGAATAACCCCATAAGATGGGTGGATTGTGATTTTATAATATAACGAAATTATCTACTTGCATTCAATCATCCCTTAGGTTCCCCTTATATACATCCTGAAAGGATTGGACAAAACTATGGACCTGATGTAGGTTCACTGCTAGCCTATGTTTAACCAAATTTCCAACAACCTATTCCAATTGGTTTCTAAGATGCCTATCGAGTTCCATTTTCTATAACCAAAACAGAACTCCAAAAGTCTCACTATCTAGAAAATATATTCTTAACCATTTAAAATTTACCATATCACAGCTATCACAACAAGTATTTCCCAAAATTCCATTCTTTCCCTTTTTCAACCCCTTTTTAAAAATTCCATAATTCTTTTGAAAACTAAACAAATTTCAAAATATATTTGTTGTTTTAATGAGTAATGGAGTGGTCCCATTACCTCATGATTTTTTTTTAAATAAAACAAAAGAAATTATCCAAAAAGACTATGAGAAATAAGGTAGAGCCCAAGGCAGAAAACTATATACCTATATTTTTCATCAATATGGAAATTAGATTTCTCTCTTCTTCTTGAATTTCATGACATTAAGCCCTTCTGTGACCATGCCCCTGACCTCTTGATCTTCTGTGATTCGAAGGATGATATTGAAGCCTTTCTAAAATAGTCTCAGCATCAGTGTTGTCAGAATCAGAGCTTTCTTCGTTCTCTTTTTCTTTTTCCAATAGAATCGACTCACTCGATTACAGTAGATTGGGCATGGATCTCCTAAGTCTCATCACATCCTTTCCCTTTTCAAAATCTCATATTTTAAAAAAATCTCAACATTTTTCAAAATTCAAAACATTTTCACCAATAATAAATCATGTCACAAAATTAAATACGAACTCCTACTAGGATGTAATTTATATCAATGCTTGTCATGCTCTTCTCATTGTCTAAACCCATGAAAATTAGAATATAACTTCTATAAGTGTCTACAAAACACTTATGTACCCAACTCCCAAGAAACATGAGTTTCAATATAAATAGGTTGTCTATATCTTCCAATGCTCTACATTTCTAGTTCTAATGATCATAATTTTTTCTACCATCCCTACTAAAAGACTAAGTTGGGATTATTTTTTACTCCAAGGTAGAAAAACCAATACCATTTATCTAAAAATGAAATAGTGATCATTCATGATTGGTACTATTTGTAAAATCCCTCCCTTCATCATTTGTTTCAAATGAGGAATAATTGATATTAGGCCTTAGGTGACACCCCCAAGATACTAATGGATGGAAATAAATTCCATCGGCTTTACTACAATTGGGGGATGATTTTCACTTTTATAATTTAAAAAAATCCATCCAAGAACAACAGAACCAAGTAAACACTAAATAATGTGTGATAAAAATTTATTCAACTCAATGTATAATAACATATAGTCAAACTCAACTACAATCATGAACCATATCAGATTACCAAGAGGAAACTAAAATAAAACGAGAAAACACAGCCGAAGGCAAAACCAATAAAAATCAAAGGCTCCAACGTCATTGAATCCACAGATCCCAACATGATCCAAACTCCAAATCCATAATACATACTCAAATTATAACAAATAATCACTAAATAAGTGAGAAAATTTTCCTTTACACGTGTCTTGATAAACAAAATATTCAAATGCACTAAAGTAACCAAGCAGGGGGTGAGTAATGAAACTCAGTATATATTCCCAAAATGACTTCTCTACTCACTCCACTAGGATATATCATGTTAGAACATTTATATAAAAATATTTATATAAAACAGTATAAAACATTTTTACAATTTATATCATATCCAACAGTTTCACACTAATGGGGTTTTGTAACCAAACCAGTTTTCAAGGAATGAAACCAAAAATATATATAAAACCATTTATCAAAACCAATTTTTGTATAATTTATTATATTCCATATATCCAAATTTATAACAATTAATTCTACCAAGGAACTCCCTATACTCATGAGTGGTGATTTTTCCTTTCACCAAGTCGACACATCATTAACCATTTTGATGGGGGGAAATTCATACCCTTATCCATCCCACTTTTGATGGGGGTACTTTATACCCTTTATAAAATCCATGTTCTGGGAGCCACCCAAAGGTTCCCCATATCTGGTTGGTCACATAGCCTCAAGTGCATTTCATCGAATTCTAGAGGCTTCCGACTAGTAATGAGGGTCGTGGGTGTGATAGTGGGGAAACTATGCCCCCATTGGCAGAGTAACATAGTGGAAACAAATAGATAACAGTAATAGAAACAGCAATACCATACAATAAGTAAACAATAGGACACTAAAAGTAAATAAACAACTAGAGCACATATATAAATGATGCATGTAATTTATATCTTGGAAAGAATCCTAACAAGTCACAATACTGAAATAAAATACTAAACCAAAGTACAAAGAAAACTAGTAAACTCTAGCAGCATCACAGGCCTCAACCTGGTCCCTGGCTCTCCTTCCCCATAGCAATCAAGTACCATAGGTTGAATGGTATTGGACCTTATCCATACCTGCAATAATATAATCTGTTTGGGCCCAAAATCATGACCCAAATAGGATATGAGAATAATCCAAGTAGGAAACCACCCAAAGATCTGTGCCTAACTGACAATGAATATATATAGGAGGAAATTTAAAAAAATAATTAATAACCATGGAGGTACTAAAAATTAAACAATCCAACATTTTCAACTAAATTCATTTAAAATTATTATTTAATAAACAAATCAAATACAAGAAACCCTCTAGGATGTTCTCATAGTCTAACCCCTCTGGTTCAGTTTAGACAAAGACTCTCTGAGGGAGCACTCACTATCAATTCTTCTTGTAGTATTTTAATGGTAAACTATAGACTCTCTAAGTAATCACTCAACATCAAATTCCCCCTTTGGTATCAAATCATTATACTAAAGACACTCTGAGGGAGAACTCAATGTTCATCCCCACTATTTTCTTGCAGTGTCCAAGGTAACAGACACTCTGGGGAAGCCCTCAGCATCCATTCCCCCTATGGTATCACTACACCATGTTCCCACAACCCTGGGTAATATAATCATTCAAAATGATATCCATTTTCCAAAGTAAAACTCAAATACTACTTGGAAAAAAAACTAAAATGCATATCACACGCATGTCATAAAAACAAAAACTCCATCCTAACATCACTAGGCATGGAAAACAAAGCAGTCTAAGAGGAAGTTCTAGACCCAACGACCAATATCAAAAAAACATGGAAAATCAAATCCATATTAGGGTAATAAACTCTATTCATAATCAAACAACCTTACTCAAGAAAAGACAACATAATAGGTGGTAACATGGTTAAATTCCCAAAACATGCAATACCCTAAACTAGGGTATTGGGAAATGTTTGCACAAATAATTCTAAGGAAACTACGGAAAGGAACAAAACACCTACCTTGATGTTATACGATCGATATAGTTAAATCTCAGCCTTTTATTTGACCTATAACATTGTAGATCTACAAAAACTTCAAAAACACAAAACCACAGATATCTCATGAAAGAGGAGAGGCTCTAGAAGAAAGAAGAACTAACCATAGTGATTCCAACGTAATCGAAGGTGTTCTATTTGTAGAGAAGGTGGCCGATTGGTGGCTCGGTGAAAGTTTGGTGATTCTTGCCACTCTTGGATGAGAAGGCTTTAGAAGAAGTCATTTCTGAAATGAGGCGCGGTCTTGATATGAAATATCAATTAGAAATAAAAATACATGGCATGTTCTTTAATGATACACAACATGTAAATTCCTTTCTCGGGATGAACTTTAGGTGGGATCCAGGTCACCCCCACATGTCCATGTACTTAGTCGTTACACGGAAAGGACATGACTACCCACGACAACTAGGTTCACAGCGTGTACTCCTAAAATTTCAAAAACTCTCATTTTTCTTAAAAATGCTCAAAATCAACATCTATACATTAATAGAAGATATAGGTTCTTAAAAATTACCCCCTTAAATAAATTCTTCCCTGAATTTCCCTAAGAATGTGGTGAAGAAAAATCATCGAACAGCTCCGGCCACTGTGATCGCACATCGGTCTCCCTCTCCCAAGTATCATCTTGCACTCACCCAAGCTGTAATAGCACTCGTACTAGAGGAAAAACTGGCCATAGAGAACCTTTGCAATTTGATCAACAATCTAGACAGGATGCTCCATGAACAATGTGTCTACCTCCAACTCGACCTCATTAGGTTGAGAAACATGAGACAGGTCTGAGAAGTAACGTCGTAGTTGAGAAACGTGAATGATGTCATGTATAGCCTGGTACCTCTGAGGTAACAACAATCGATAGGAAATTGTCCCAAATCTCTTCCCAACGTATCTCAGTGAAAGCATACCCTTTCTCCTAATCCTCTTATATCCCTACCTCGGTGTGACACGTAGGAAAACATGATCTACGACCTTGAACTCTATAGTTCATCTCCGTTGATCAGCATAAGACTTCTATCGTGATTGTGCAGTACCCATCCTCTTCTGAATCAACACCTCATGTTTTGTGGTCTCCTGAATAAGATGAGGTCCCAGTATAGATTCCTCTCCTACTTTTAGTAAACATATGGGTGATCATCATGGCCTACCGTACAATTCCTCATATGGTGCCATTTGAATGGTTTCTGGAAAAATATTATTATAGGAAAACTCCACCAAAGATATGTCCTTATCCCAAAATCCTCCAAAATCTTGGACGCATGCTCGAATAATTTCTTCCATAACCATAATTGACCACTCTGACTGGACATATTTCTAGGAATGGTAATCTATACTCAGAAGTACCTATTCACTCAGAGCCCTTTGTAGTCCCTTCCAAACTCGAGAAGTAAAACTGGTGTCCCTTTCTCAAACAATGGAGTGCAGACTTCCAAGTAAATTGACAATCTATTGGATGTACAACCTTCCCATATCATTAACACTTAAGTTCTCCTTGACTGGTATGAAGTGTGAAACCTTCATGAGTCTATCAATGAAAACCCAAACTGCATCATTCCCTCAAGGTGATCACGGTAACCTTGTGAAGAAATCCAACCCCACGTCATTCCACTTCCACTCGTGAATGGTTAGTTGTGTAAAAAGTCTTGTTGGTCGCTGATGCTCCACCTACACCTATTGATAGGTGAAACACCTCATTACAAATCTAGTGACATCTCTCTTCTTAGCTGGCCACCAATACAGACAGTGTAGATCTCGATACATCCGGGTGGCACCAAGATGAACTGCCCAGACCAAAGAATGAAAATGATGTATCATCTCCTCGTGTATGTCTTCAGACACCCATACACACCCATGAAAACCCAATATCTCATCATTTCCTATGGTCCATCTAGTAATAGGGTCCTCTCTTGACACACTATCTCGCATCACTAGGACTTCAGGTTCTGATAGTTTCCTCATTCGCACTTGATCAAGAAGATTATAGGGAACAACTACATAAGTAAGAAAAGTCTTCCCCTATCAGTCATACACCTACAAATGCATCTCGGAAAATAGAGTCATAAGCTTCCACTCATTGCTAGCCTCTTGAACTGCCTGTATCATAGTCCTCCTTAATGTATCATCAACTGTGTTTCCTTTCCCAGGCATGTAGGAAATCTCAAAATCAAAATACTAAAGGTACTCAACCCACCTTCGCTGTATCAGATTCAAGCCATGCTGGATAATGATGTACTTGAGACTTTTTTGGTCTGTGTACACCACAAAATTATCTCCCATAAGTTAATGCATCCAACAGCGTAAATCATGAACAACTAATGAAAACTCAAGATTGTGTGTCATGTAATTCCTCTCGTGTGGCCTCAACTGCTGAGACTCGAATGCAATGACACCTTCCCCTACATAAGCATTGATCCCATCCTAATACCAAATACATCACAATAAAAAGTATAACACATTATTGTATCTAGAAAAACTAGTATCAGTGATGAAGTCATCCTCCCTTTATTCTCCTGGAAGGATGAATTTTAGGAAATTGTCCATAGGTACTTCACACCCTTCTTAGCCTGGCCCGTTAGTGGTGATGCTAAGTGTGAAAATTCCTATATAAAATTTTTGTAGTAACCATCCATCCCCAAAAAACATTGTACCTTAAATATGTTTTTCGGCAGTTCCTAGGAAACCACTGCTCTCAATTTCTCTGGGTCTACTGATACTCTTATCTCAGAGATAACATGACCCAAGAAGTAAATATGGTCCATCCAAAAGTCAAATTTTGAGATCTTAGCATATAATTAATTCTCTCTCAGTGTACTCAAAATGATCTCAAGATGTGTTTCATGGTCGTGTTGAGTGTGAAAGTACACCAAGATATCATCCACTAAGACTACCATGAAATAATTAAAGTATGGATGGAACAATCAATTCATCAGTTCCATAAACCCTACAGGAGTGTTCATGAGACCAAGCAATATAACCACATACTCGTATAGACCATACATGCACAGAAAGGCTGTAAGAGGTACATCTGACGGTCTAACGAGCAACTAATGATAACTAGATCTACAATAAATCTTATAGAACACTCGGGCTCCTCGAAGATAATCAAAAAGATCATTAATCCTTAGCAAGGGATATCAATTCTTGATCGTCAAATGGTTCAGATTCTGATAATACATGCAAAGTTTGAGGTTATCATCTACCTTCTTATTATAAAATACAGGCTAACCCCAAGGAGAATTACTCGGTCAGATGAAACCCTTTGTATGTAACTCCTCTAACTGCTTCTTGAGCTCATGTAACTCCGGTGTAGCCATCTTATAAGGAGGAATGGACACTGATGTTACTCATGACACAAGCTTAATAGGAAATTCTACATCTCTCTCTTGAGGCCAACCCAAAAAGCCCTCTGGAAATACATCTCCGAAATGACCACCACTGGAAGAAAGTCCATCTGTGATGTCCCCTGGTCATCCAGATATAGACTAGAAATCTAGGTTGTAACGTTTCCAAACCCATGATGCTCGGGTCTAGCTCTTCTCACTTTGACATCCCATTTCCCCTTATGTAGAAACAACCTTTTCTTTGGTGATGGGAAACTCTCCCTACAATGATAGAAATATACAATATCCAAGAAGGAAACCAAAAATACCATTCCGAAAATGACATCATAGCCCATAATCTCTAAGGCATAAAGGTCCCATAAAAAGTGACACCCGTCAACCTCATGTGGGCACTCCTTTCACTGATTTACACTAGACATTATAGTCCCCAACGGAGTGTCTAGCGTCAAGATATTATCAGAAGTAAATATACAGATCCCAAGGCTCTCCATAATAGTAAGAAATATGAATCTATGGGAATCCCATGTATCGAGAAGTGAAGAAGCTAAAATTGAGGAAACTATAATCGTGCCACTAACTGTAGAGGGTCCAAGATCCTTCTCCTATTGGGTTTTCCCTATCACAAAAGTCTGACCTACACCATGGCCCTATGAAGATTTTTGTGATCCCAAAGTGGATCCCCCCAATGATTGGAAAAAATATATGGCCCCGGCCTTAAACCTTACTTAATATTGAATTAAAAGAATAATTCACATTGAGGATCTTTTCAGGTTTAGAGTTTTATAGAATTAGGATATAACTATTACATCTCAAAAGATTACAAAGTAGACACTTCTACTAAGTTTCCATAGAATAAAAAAAATTCTTAAAAAGAAACATGTCTAGTTCCATGTTTTAGATAGCATAACTTTCCCTTGATCCCATCCTTGACACTATTCCACATTAAGTCATGTGAAAAACATTTCAAAAAAACTTGGGGTGAGCATAAAAAGCTCAGTAAGGGATACACAATGAAAGAAAACTGTCAGTTTTTCAAAACAACAAGTAAACCATGTATACTTTATCAAAGTAATAATTTTCACCTTTATGAAGTAGTAAAAACTCTTCACTAAATAAAAGATCATTACTTACCCTTTTGTAACAAAATATTACCATAAAATCCATATATAGATCACATAACATATAAAGGTAACTTGGGACATAAACATACTTAAATGGAATAACCATACGGTCGACTTCCACACATATCACTTAATGGAATAGCCATACAGCTGACTTCCGTACCCAATGCATTGGAGGTTATAACGTAACCACCCGTCCTGGTATTCACAGCACCAACCGTCATAGGGTTTATCACATAACCACCCGTCAAATGTCCAAGCACCATTATAAAATCATAAGACATAAAACAAATATAATGGAAAGAGAACATTTCCACAATTTGATCACAATATATCACTCAAATATATTGACATAAAAAATCCGTTATAAAAACCATTTTCAATACCAAACTACATAGAATATTATATGGTATTTATTTCATTTTAAAAACATTACATCTTATTGAGGAAGCCAACAACACAACAATACTCGCGGCGGCGGAAAAGGTCGTTGTCACCGCGTATGTTAAAAGGAACATTCCTTTTTGTTGTTTAGTAAAACGCTTCGTATAAAAATATTCCTTTTGTATAAAAGTAAAATTCAAAGGGGTTTATACACCGTATAAAATAAAGTTCTGTATAAAACAAAATATGCCTCAATGAAAGGATATTGAGACGAAGTCCCTTACCTCGGGTCCGACTTGACTCGATCATTCTTTAACGTCCTAAATAATAAACTTGAGTTAATTTATACTTGCTTAAGAACCTTTTTCAATTTCATTATTCCTTTTATATCACTTATTGCCATTTTATAAATGTTATGTAATCATTTAATTTAATAATGTTTGTTTTGTCGATATTTGGTTCTTAAGTCGAAAGTGGACTTCTTACAATTACATTTTGTTCGTGTGGTCAAAGGTTCATTATATCCAGAATGATATTCATGATTTGGATATCATATATATCTTATATATCCATCATATACATGTATTTATAAAATTACATAATCATTTAGAGGTAATAAATGAAATACACCGTTCATGGAGACGGTAAGTCGTACGTACGCATGAACGCTACTTTCATTTCTATGTCATATTAATGGAATTAAAACTAAATGAGAGATATGTATGTTTTAATTCCAGAATTATATTAGTCATTTAGATGTAAAATAAATCATATATATCCATTATATATGTGTACTTATAATAGTACATTACATTTTGGGATAAGAAATGAAATGCACCATTCATGCAGACGGTAAACCGTACATACGCATGAACGCTACTTTCAATTCCATCTCACACTTTAATGGAAAGAAATAATAATTATATAATGTTATATTATAATTCCAGTATAACATCCTGTATAATAACTTTAAATCCATCCTTTATACGTCCCACATATGGCATTAACGAATCAAACCACTTTGAGGGGGCGGTAGTCCGCACTTCCTAAAATGAAATTATCGTGTTTGCCCACAATGGAAACCATAAAGGTGTTCCATAAATGAAAAATACATAAGCTTAAGGAAACCATAAACATATTATATATCATATATAAATATAGTGACATCTTAATGGCCACCTTTTAAGGTGTTAGAAGAATTTTGAACAATCATCGTTTCGTGAGGCAGAAAGCTGTCCACGGAAACAGTATGCTCTTTAACCATTAGATGAAGGTGTGTGTAAGTGTAGCTCAAATTATTCTTATAAAAACATCCTAGTATATTTAATATACTGTATTTTTTACAAAATAAATTAATAAAAAAAAGTTTAGGGGGTTGGAGAAGAAAAATAAAACAAAAGAACACAAGAGAAAACACTACCTTTAAAACGGGTAACTCTTTTTTGATTTGAGCTCAAATTCTTCCTTGGGAAGACTTATTCCCAAAGTGAGGCTTAAAAGATTAAGACAGGGATTTGGAGAGACAAAATGGGAATGGTTTGTCTGAGCCAAAGGCTTTTTAAGTGTGGGTAAGGAGGTAGAGGTGGGGGCCTTTTATAAGAGGAGAAGAGGGGCACTCTTGGAAAGTAAAGAAATGTTACTTTATTTTAAAATGAGTTTCGAATTTAAAAGGTCCCACATTGATATAATTCAAGGATAAGGTGATAAGGGTTCTAAATATACCCATACAATAGGTTTTTGACAAGTTTAGGTCTTATATTTTACATTATCGTTTAATTTTATTTAAATCGTTAAATATAGAGGTAATCGCTGCATCATCATGATGTCATAAATAATTTAATTTATTTAATGTATAAAAATTATAAAAAAACTATCATGATGTATGAAATCTTTTTATATTTCTAATGAATATTTATAGTCAAAAATCGGACTTGTATAACCCCATTTGAAAATTTTTTTAGTAAAACATCTCATGTTTGTGACATTTTTATTTCAACATTAAATAAAAAGTTTTTAATGTCATTTTCCTACAAAAGTGGATCCATGGGGTCCCCAAGTTGACCCATGAATTTTATTGGTCGGCCATTACACATCCAATAAGGGTAGGACATGTGTCAAGTTCATTTCATATTATTAAAACTTTATTTTTACCTTAAACTACACTAATTACCTCTAATCGTGATTAAAAACTTAAAAGTTACTACTCACCAAAAAATTATTTTAATCCCATTAAACCATATTTTAATTCTTAATGACAACCATGTATGTCGGATTTTTCAAATTCAAAACATAGTAGTGGTAAAGTTTCAATTAAACAAAAAATCAGTTTTTTAATTACCACTTAGTGGTTTCACTATTCCTCAAAAATTGAAGTTTTTCAGAAAAATACCAAAACATCACCCTAAGCTGTATTTGATATTCCAAATTCAAAAATGATGTCTATTTTAAAAAATTCAAAACATATAAGTTACATTAATTAATTTAATAATTAATTCCAGTTGTCAAAACAAATAGCGTGCTTTTATGAAACAATATGTATCAAAAGATTGACACTAGTTTAAGTCCAATTTCAAGGTGAAATTAATTCCAACGACCACTATTAGATTAAATGGTAAAAATATATTCTAATTGAACTTTAAAACCAATTCAAAATATAATCTAATCATATAAATAAATTAGATTAAAAAGAGGTTTTGAATTAAAATACAACATTTTTCACTATTCATTAATAAATGAACTTTATCGGAAAAATACCAAAAATTTACACAAAGTAAATTTTGATGTCCCGATTCTAAAGAAGAATTTTATTTGGTCCAGTAGAATGTATAAGAGTGGCCAAAACTATATTTATAGACGGTTCTCCATCAAAAGGAGATAAGTCGACCTTTTGTGAATGTTAGAGTATCTATGCCTAAAATTGAATTCTTTTCTTATTTTAAGCCTTTATCTTTTATTGGATAAATGTAAAAACATTTAAAAAAAACACATATAACCATATTATAGTTATTTCTATCCATTCCCGCCAATACAACGGCTATGTGTTAACTACCATTTAAAATAATATTATTTTATTACTAGTGTGCAACGTAAGATTTCAATGAAACTCTTTGTTGCGTATCGGGTACGCTATCGAACATAGAAACCCCTTTAAAGAAAAATTAATATTTAATTCATAAATATTAATAAATATAAAAATTATTTATTCTTTATTTACCTAGGATGTTACATCCTTCCCCCTTTTGGTAATTGCGTCCTCGCAATTTTATTCACTTATCAAAATAAGTGGGGGTATTTATCCTTCATAGCATTTTCAGATTCCCATGTTGCCTCTTCAACCATATGGTTTTTCCACAAAACCTCTACCTGGTGAATTACCTTATTCTGCAACACTTTCTCTCTACGGTCAAGTATCTGGATTGGTTGTTCTTCATAAGAGAGATTCTCTTCCAACTAAACTACCTCTGGCATCAAAACATGAGATTGATCTGGCATATACTTTCTCAACATCAAAACATGAAAAACATTGTGTACATGAGATAAAATTAGAGGTAAAGCCACTCGGTATGCAACTGATCCAACTCTCTCCAAAACGTCATATGGTCGAATGAACCTTGGACTCAGATTTCCTTTCTTACCAAATCGCATCACACTTTTCCACGGTGAAACTTTGAGAAAAACATGATCACCTACCTCGAAAGATAGATCCTTCCTCCGGTTATCCGCATAACTTTTCTGTCTGCTCTGAGCTGTTCTCATGTGTTTCTGAATCAACTGAACTTTTTCTGCCATCTATTCTTCCAATGCTGGTCTCATCAGCTTCCTTTCACCCACTTCATCCCAGAAATCTGGAGTTCGAAACCGCTTCCCATATAATGCCTCAAACGGTGCCATATATATACTAGAATGAAAACTGTTATTATATGAAAACTCAACCAAAGAAAGATGTTGGTCCCAAATTCCCTGATAATCCATAGAGCAAGCTCGTAGAATATCCTCTAATGTCTGAATTGTTCGTTCTGACTACCCATATGACTGAGTATGAAAAGCTGTACTAAAAATTAATTCAGTACCCAACGACTTCTGAAGGATTTTCCAAAAGTTAGAAGTAAACCTGGGATCACGATCAGATACAATAGAGAGGGGAACTCCATGCAACCTGACTATATCATTAATATACAACTGAGAAAGTTTATCTAGAGTGAATGTATCTCAAATAGGAATGAAATGAGCCGATTTAGTCAATCGATCAACAATAACCCAGATTGCATCATTACCTCGAGGTGTCCTCGGTAATCCCACAACAAAGTCCATGGATATATTTTCCCATTTCCACTCTGGCACTGGTAATGGTTGCAGCATCCCTTTCAGTAACTGCCACTCTATTTTAACCTGCTAACAATTCAAACACTTCACAGTAAAATTAGGAATATCCCTTTTCATTCCATCCCACCAGTAATACTCCCACAGATCTCTATACATCTTAGTACTGCCAGGATGAACTGAAAACGGGGAACTATGAGCCTCACATAACAACTCATTCTTCAACTGTGAATCACCAGGCACACAAAATCTCTTCCCAAATCTCAAAACTAAATCATTATCAATATTAAATTCAGGCAACTTACCCTTCTGAACCAGCTCTACCTTTTTCTGAAACTCACTGTCTTGCTTCTGTGCTTGCTTGATTCTATCTGATAGAGAAGATTTCGCTGATACCTGAAACAAAACAGAATAACTTCCTGCACAAACAACTTCTATGCCAAAGTTCATCAAATCCTTAACCAATGGATCACGTTCCAAACGCAACATTGTTAATGAAGCATTACTTTTTCAACTCAAATCATCAGCCACTTTATTTTATTTTCCCGGATGGTAATGAATTGTACAATCATAATCCTTGATTAATTCCAGTCATCACCTCTGTCTAATGATTAATTCTTTCTGAGTGAATATATACTTTAAACTTTTGTGAATAGTATATATTTCACACTTTACTCCATACAAATTATGCCTCCAAATTTTAAGAGCAAAAACAACATCAACTAATTCCAAATCATGTGTAGGGTAATTAACTCATGAGTTTTCAACTGTCGTGAAGCATAAGAAATTACCTGATCATTCTGCATTAGGACGCAACAAAGTCCCTTCAACGAAGCATCACTGTAGATAACAAACTCACCATTCCTATAAGGAAGTTCCAAAACTGGAGCATTCACTAATCTTTTTTTCAACTCTTGAAAACAATAATCACATTAGTTTTTCCAGATAAACTTAACACCCTTCCAAGTTACCATAGTCTTTGGACTAGATAATCGTGAAAAAATTTCAACAAACCTTTGGTAGTAACCTTCTAAACCAAGAAAACTACGGATCCTGGTTACATTTGTGGGTCTTGGCTATTCTTCAACAACTCTTGTTTTTGCAGGATCCATAGTTATTCCATCTTTAGAAACAATATGAACAAGGAAAGAAATTTGTTGCTACCAAAACTCACACTTGATGAATTTCCCATAAAATTTCTTTTGTTTTAAGGTTTGCAAAATAACCCTTAAATTTCTTTCATGCTCCTATTTACTTTCAGAAAACACCAAAATATCATCAATAAAAACAACCAACATTTTTCACCTGAGTCAACTGAGCCATCAGTGCAACAAACTGTTTAGTTCTGATTCTGACCATCTCAGGATACTGATTTGAAAGGTCATTTCCCTCTATATGCCTTACCAGAAAATGTGTTCTGTTTCCTCTATAAAAATATATTCTTAACATTGTAATATCTTAGGTGAAAGAACATGGTAATCTTTAAATTCTATATCATTTCAATCATACCATAAATTAATTTATAATTTAACAATTTTCTAACTTTTAAAGTTGTCTAAACCGACCGCTGATACCAACTATAAGGCCCCATCATTAAACCTTACATAATATTGAATTAAATGATTAATTAACATCGAGTATCTTTTCAGGTTTAGAGTTTTAGATAATTTGGACATAACTATTACATCTCAAAATATTACAAAGTAGACACTTCTACTAAGTTTCCATAGAATAAAAAAAACTCTTGAAAAGAAACATGTTTAGTTCCATGTTTTAGACAGCATGACTTTCCCTTGATCCCATCCTTGACCCTATTCCACATTAAATCCTCTGAAAACATTTCAAAAAAAACTTTGGGAGAGCATAAAAAGCTCAGTAAGGGATACACAATGAATGAAAACTGTCTGTTTTTTAAAACAACAAGTAAACCATGTATACTTTATCAAAGTAATAATTTTCACCTTTATGAAGTAGTAAAAACTATTCATTAAATAAAAGATCATTACATACCCTTTTGTTATAAAATATTACCATAAAACCCATATAAAGATCACATAACATTTAAAGGTAACTTGGGACATAAACATACTTCAATGGAATAACCATACCGTCGACTTCCACACATATCACTTAATGGAATAGCCATACTGCCGACTTCCATACCCAATGCATTGGAGGTTATAATGTAACCACTTGTCCTGGTATTCACAGCACCACCCGTCATATGGTTTATCACGTAACCACCCGTCAAATGTCCAAGTACCATTAAAAAATCATAAGACATAAAACAAATATAATGGAAAGAAAACATTTCCACACTTTGATCACAATATATCACTCAAATATATTGACATAACAAATCCGTTATAAAAACCATTTTCAATACCAAAATACATAAAAGAGTATATGGTATTTATTTCATTTTAAAAACATTACGGCTTATTGAAGAAGCCAAAGACCAAATAATACTCGCGGTGGCGGAAAACGTCGTTGTCACCGCATATGTTAAAAGAAACATTCCTTTTTGTCGTTTAGTAAAACTCTTCATAGAAAAAGATTCCTTTTGTATAAAAGTAAACTTCAAAGGGTTTTATACACCATATAAAAGAAAGTTGTGTATAAAACTAAATATGCCTCAATGAAAGGAGATTGAGACGAAGTCCCTTACCTTGGGTCCGACTTGACTCAATCGTTCTTTAACGTCCTGAATAATAAACTTGAGTTAATTTCTACTTTCTTAAGAACATTTTTCAAGTTAATTATTCCTTTTATATCACTTATTTCCAAGCTATAAACATTATTTAATCATTTAAGTTAATAATATTTTTTTTTTCGATATTTGGTTCTTAAGTCGAAAGTGGACTTCTTACAATTACATGTTGTTCGTGTGATCACAGGTTCATTATATCCAGAATGATATTCATGATTTGGATATCATATATATCATATATATCCAGCATATACATGTATTTATAATATTACATAATCATTTAGTGGTAAGAAATGAAATGCACCGTTCATGGCGATGGTAAGCCGTACGTACGCATGAACGCTACTTTCATTTCTATGTCATATTAATGGAATTAAAACTAAATGAGAGATATGTATATTTTAATTCCAGAATTATATTAATAATTTAGATGTAACATACATCATATATATCCATTATATATATGTACTTATAAGAGTATATTATATTTGGGGATAAGAAATGAAATGCACCGTTCATGGAGACGGTAAGCCGTACGTACGCATGAACGCTACTTTCATTTCTATCTCACACTTTAATGGAAATAAATAATAATTATATAAAGGTATATTATAATTCTAGTATAACATCATATATAATAACTTTAAATCCATCCTTTATACGTCCCACATATGGCATTAACGAATCGAACCACTTTGAGGGGGCGTTACTCTGCACTTCCTAAAATAAAATTATCGTGTTTTCCCACAATGGAAACCATAAAGGTGTGCCATAAATGAAAAATGAAGAAGCTTAAAAAAACCATAAACATATTATATATCATATATAAATATAGTGACATCTTAATGGCCACCTTTGAAGGTGTTATAAGAATATTGAACAATCATCGTTTTGTGAGGCAGAAATTCGCCATCCACAGAAACAGTATGCTCTTTAACCATTAGATGAAGGTGTGTGTAAGTGTAGCTAGAATTATTCTTATAAAAACATCCTAGTATATTTAATATACTTTATTTTTTACAAAATAAATTAATAAAAAGAGTTTAGGGAGTTGGAAAAGCAAAATAAAACAAAAGAACACAAGAGAAAACACTACCATTAAAACGGGTAACTCTTTTTTATTTGATCTCAAAGGCTTCCTTGGGAAGACTTATGCCCAAATTGAGGATTCAAGGAGTAATAGAGGGATGTGGAGAGACAAAATGGGCAGGTTTTGGCCGAGCCAAAGGCTTTTTAATTGTGGTTAAGGAGGTAAAGGTGTTGACATTTTATAAGAGGAGAGGAGGGGCACTCTTGGAAAGGAAAGAAATGTTACTTTATTTTAAAATGCATTTCGGATTTAAAAGGTCCCACATTGATATACATCAAGTATAAGGTGATAAGGGTTTGAAATATACCCATCCAATAGGTTTTTTACAAGTGTAGATCTTAGATTTTACATTATCTTTTCATTTTATTTAAATCGTTAAATAATGAGGTAATCGCTGCATCATCATGATGTCATAAATAATTTAATTTATTTAATGTCTAAAAATTATAAAAAAATAATCATGATGTAGGAAATAATTTTATATTTCTAATTAATATTTATAGTAAAAAATATGACTTGTATAACCCCATTAAAAAATTGTTTTAGTAAAACATCTCATGCTTGTGACTTTTTTATTTCAACATTAAATAAAACATTTTTAATGTCATTTTCCTACCAAAGTGGCTCCATGGGGTCCCCAAGTTGACCCATGAATTGTCTTGGTCGTCCATGACACATAAAATCATGGTAGGGAATGTTTCAAGTTCATTTCATATTATTAAAACATTATTTTTACCTTAAACAACACTAATTACCTCTAATCGTGATTAAAAACTTAAAAGTTACTATTCACCAAAAAATTATTTTAATCCCATTAAACCACATTTTAATTCTTAATGACAACCATGTATTTCGGATTTTTTAAATTCAAAACACAGAAGTGGTAAATTTTCATTTAAACGAAAAATCAGTTTTTTAATTACCACTTAGTAGTTTCACTATTCATCAAAAATTGAAGTTTTTCAGAAAAATACCAAAACTTCACCCTAAGCTATATTTGATATTCCGAATTCAAAAATGAGGTCTATTTTACAAAATAAAAAACATATAAGTTCCATTAATTAATTTAATAATTAATTCTCACTGTCAAAATAAATAGCGTGTTTTTATGAAACAATATGTATCAAAAGATTGACACTAGTTTAAGTCCAATTTCAAGGTGAAATTAATTCCAACGACCACTATTGGATTAAATGGTAAAAATATATTCTAATTTCACTTTAAAACCAATTCAAAATGTAATCAAATCATATAAATAAATTAGATTAAAATGAGGTTTTGAATTAAAATTCAACATTTTTCAATATTCATTAAAAAAAGAACATTATCGGAAAAAAACCAAAAATTTACACAAAGTAAATTTTGATGTCCCGATTCTAAAGAAGACTTTTATTTGGTCCAATAGAATGTTTAAGAGTGACCAAAACTATATTTATAGACGGTTTTCCATCAAAAGGTGATAAGTCGACCTTTTGTGAATGTTAGAGTATCTATGCCTAAAATTGAATTCTTTTCTTATTTTAAGCCTTTATCTTTTATTGGATAAATGTAAAAACATTTAAAAAAACATATATAACCATATTTTAGTTATTTATATCCATTCCCGTCAATAAAACGGCTATGTGTAAACTACCATTTAAAATAATATTGTTTTATTACTAGTGTGCAACGTAAGATTTCAATGAAACTCTTTGTTGCATATCGGGTATGCTATCGAACATAGTGACCCCTTTAAAGTAAAATTAATATTTAATTTTTAAATATTAATAAATATGAAAATACTTTTTTCTTTATTTACCTGGGATGTTACAGAAAACCCTATGTCGGCCATTGCGGCCATGACCTCCACCTTAACCTGAATGGCCAGAAGAAATCTATTTCTCTGACTGATGTGGGACTGGTGGTCCTGATCTAGTATGAGGAGTCAAAATAAAACCCCTATCACTAGCTACTTGTGAAAAAATATGAAAGAAACGCTGAATATAACCCATCTTGCTGTAAGACCAACACTCAACTGGGTCTCTCGGGCAATGTGGCCTTGTATTTATGCTCTTCCCGCACTGGTAGCATACCACCTGACTTCCTGAAGAAGTATTCCTCCTACACAGATCTCTGCATGTATACTCCCTGTGGTGCTTACTACTATCATCCAGAGAAGTACCAACTCAAGATGTCGAGCCGCCCTGGCTCACAGCCCCAGAATCACTCAGGTTGCACTCTGTGATTAGTGCTTGGTTGGATATAGAATCTATAGAAGTAAACTTGAAGATGTTCACCTAATATTGGATGTCATGTCTGAGGCCATCCTCAAAAATCCTTGCCATAAATAGCTCATCTACCCCAGAAATGGGTGTGGAGCACTACATCTCTGTGAAGTGAAAATAATACTCCATAAATGAGAGAGTACCCTGCTCCAAACTCATGAACTCATAGGCTCGGTCGGCCCTCAAACTCTTCAGGTATAAGTAGATATAGAAGGTCTTCTAGAACTCATTCCAAGCCATAACCTACTGGCATCCTACCTAGGACATCGCATCCCACCATCATTTGGTGGAATCTTAAAGCATGTAAGTAGCTAGTTTCACCCTCCTCTCAAGAGGCATCTCGAGATGATTGAAGATAGACAGCTTTGCCTCTAACTATGACTCTGCAGCCTGTGGTCCTCCATCCACTAAGAATGTGCGAGGATGATTCTATTGAAAACCCTAAATCAAATCTGCCATAGATAGGGCAGGATGTGGTTCTCCCTAGAAGTTCTGCACAAACCTCATGAAGTCTTCTGAGAACTGTGCATCGGCACCTGTATCTAGAATGATGGATGGTTCTAAGATAGGCACAATGGGAGGACGTGCTGGTAGTCCCTGATCTATCATGTCTAGTGTCTGATCATTGTAATGTATCTGAAATAGAACTGCAGTAAATCTTGGTGGCATGACATGGTAATGTCATGCTCACACTTCAGTTCAAGATTGTCAAGGACTGAAACATAGAAGTGAAAGAAAGGAACAGGGGAAAGAAAACAATAATGACTTCTAAAACATGGATACACTGTGTGTATGGCCCCTACATAGCATGTTTTCTTAAGCCATTACATGGGAATGTACTTCTTCCAAACCTAGTCGTGTAACACCCTTACACACGACATTTTCATCCACATACATATCGAGTACTTAAATCCCCCCCCCCCCGCTCGAGTTCATCTACATGGCTAAACCACACAGTTCTCTCCTCAGTAACACCACACAGCGTTTTCACCATAAACATGGCATGTAACATGTAATTTAAAACCACCTGTGTCATTAGTCACACATTCGGATACATGGTCGACTCCACATGGCGTGTTCAATATACACATGGTGTATACTTACTTAACAATCATCCACCTGTGTCGTTGGTCACACGGTTGGACACACGGTCCTTACAACATGGCATGTCCACCAAAAAATTCCCAACCCCATGTTCCTACACACACACTCAACCATAGGGTTAAGGACTACATGGTGTATACATACAGTATAGGGAATGTACATAAAAAAAGTTTTTTCCCCGAATAGAAGGATACAGGGTGTGTATTCATGAATACACACTGTGTATTCTATGTATTTCTAGACATTAATCCTTAGAAACTACTCTAGAACCCCATAAAAACCCTGAAACGAAGATTGAAGTGAAAAATTCTGATCAGTGGGGGGCCATATGCCTCGCAAATCAAATCTTGGAATCATATTCATGTCACATAACAAGTATAACAGCGCAAGAAAACACATGATCCTCCAAATTTTGATCAATGAGGGCCCATAATACCTCAGGTACTAAAGCTTGGAACTCATTAAAATGTAACCTTACACAAATTGCAATACCCTATCAAATAATATGTATTCTATCAAGTCATCTATCACAATAGCATGCATATCAAGCACAACATATATCACAAAAACATGCAATCGATAATGCACCCTAAATGGCATGACAATAATGCATGACATGTGATCTCTAGCAAGTGATTATATGATAAATGAGATGGCATACCCTCATCTCATAATTTTGAAATAGAAATAGAACCTAAATGATTTAAATCATGACAACAAAAAACATGTGAATCACTCAATGGTGAAATCAAATCAACTATAACAATTGAAAAATAGAAAAAATTAAATATTCAAGGTATATTAGATTTTCCCTATACACGAGTTCAATACTACTAGGCACAGCTTATTACCAACTGCTTATTCCTTCTTATCCATGTCTATAGTCTTAAAATAGTAAGACAAAGAATAAAATAATTCCTCTGATACCACTTTGTAACATCCAGGTTCTAAGAGCCACCCAAAGGTTCCATGTACCCGGTTGGTCACATGGACTCAAGCGCATTTCCTTGAACTCCAGAGGCTACTGACTAGAAACAAGGGTCTTTGGTTTGATAGTGGGGAAACTATGTCCTCATTGGCAGAGTAACACAGTGGAAACAAACACATAACAATAGCAGAATTAGTAATACCATACAATAAGTAAATAGAGGAAGACTGAAAGTAAATAAAAAACTGGATCACATATATAAATGATGCGTGTCATGTATATCTTGGAAATCATCCAAATAAGTCACAATGATGAAATACAATACTAAACCAAATCACAAATAAAATGAGTAAACTCGAGCAACATCACAGGCCTAAGCCTGGTCCCATGCTATCCTACTCCATAGCAATCAAGTGACTTAGATAGAAGGGCACTTGCCCTTATCTATACCTACAACAATAAAATCTGTTTGGGCCCAAAATCATGACCCAAAGAGGGTGTGAGATGACTCCCAGTAGGAAACCACCCAAAGATTAGTGCCTAACTATCATTGAATATATATAATAGGAAATATGAAAAATAAGTAATAAATAAGGAAATACTAAAAAGTAAACAATCCTACAGTTCCAACTATATTCATTTAGGTTTATTAATTAATGAACCAATCAAACACAAGAAACCCTCTCGGAAGTTATTATAGTATATCCCATTTGGTTAAGCTTAGACAAAGACTCTCAGATGAAGCGGTCACTGTCAATTCCTCCTTTCGTTTTTTAATGGTAAACTACAGACCCTTTACGGAAGCACTCAATGTCCAATTCCCTCTGTGGTCTTGAAAAGGTATATTATAGAACCTCTAAGGGAGCACTCAACATCCATACCCTATATGGTCTCACAACCTGAAAGTTAATAGACATGTTGGGGAATCCCTCAGTGTCCATTCCCCCTATGTTCTCACTAAACCAGGTTCCCAAAACCCTGTGTAATATAATCATGCACAAATAATATACAGAATCCAAAGTAAAACTCAAATACCACTTGTCTAAAAAAACAACAACGCATATCAAAATCATGTCATATAAACAACAACTACATCCTAATAGCACTAGGCATGGAAAATAAATCCACCAAATAGGCACTTCTAGACCCAACAATCAATATCAATCAAACATGGGAAAACACATCCATAGTAAGGTAATAAACCCTATTCATAATCAAACACCCTTACTCAAGAAAAAAAAGAATAGTAGAAAGTAACAGGGTTAAATTACCAAAACACACAATAACCTAAACTAGGGTATTGGAAACATTTTTCAAAAATAATTCAAACACAACTAAGAAAAGGCACAAACCACCTACCTTGACATTATATGATATATATAGTTGAATCTCAACCTTTGGTTCAACCTAGATCATCGTAGATATAAAAAAATGTAAAAAACATTTAACCAAGTATATCTCACAAAATATGATAAATCAATAGGAGAGGATTTAGAATAATGAAGAACTCATCATGGATATTCCAACGCAATCGATGGTGTTCGATTCAGAGAGCAGGTGACTGATCGGTGGCTCAGTGAATGTTTTGTGATTATCGTCACTCATGGACAGGAAGGGTTTAGAAGAAGTCGTTTATGTAAACAAGATGAGGTTCTGGTATGATATATCAATTAAAATAAAAATACACGATGTCTTCTTAAAATATACATGGAATGTATATGCCTCTGTCAGGTCCCCCTTTTGGCGGTCTCCAGGTCACCCCACATGGCCATGTACTCGGCCGTTAAACGACCAGGACACGACTACCTGTGGAAACCAGGTACACGGTGTGTACTTTTAATTACAGGACATGTACTACTAAAATTTCAAAAACACTATTTTTTCTCAAAAACACCCAAAATCATGATCTATACCTGAATAGAAGATATGGGTTCTTACACCCTTATCCATCCCATTTTTTATCATACAAAGTTCATACCCTTATTCATCCCACTTTTTATGGGGGGAAACATCACACACATAACCTTCCCATATGAGCATGAACACATGAAAACCATTAATTGAACAAACCAATCCAAACCAATCATTTCATTCTATTTCATTAAAAAAATATTTTATTGAAAACCTATTTATTAAACCATTTCTATGAATCAAAACCAAGCCATTTCTTAAAACTTCATTTTAAAATTATGAAACAAATCACTTTTCATAACAACCAGTTTCCAAAATTTTCCAAACCATTACAAAAGAGGGTTTATATCAGGGTTTTCACATCAATTTCACAATCAATTTCAATAAATTAAAATAATTTGAAACAGAGACTTTATGTTCTAATAAGAGGAGTTGAGAGGGAATCCACATACATCAAAAACTATGGAGAAAATGAAGAATGACATGAATTATTCAACAAATTTGGTTGAATATCTAATAACTCACCTTATATATTGTTCCATGGAATCAATATAGAAATGTCTCACCCTGATTCGCATCAACTATAACAGCATTATCCCCAACAAACTAGATCTTTGAATATAAGAGAGGTAAGAAGAATATATCTAAGGAAACCCACTAATAATGAAGACTTTTCAAGAAATATGACCTTAAATACACTAATATTATTTAGTAGATCACTCTTATATCAAATGTAAGAGTCCATATAGCCATTGGGGGGATAAAAAAAGAGTTAGTGTTGTCAAAGAGGAAGAATGAGTGGTGTATAGGTAATACTGAGACAGATCCAAAATTTAAGGATCTACATTATAACCATGCATTTTATAGGTGCACGTGAGGAAAACTGTGGGAAAATTATGCCCCATACACAGCCTCCAAGCACTCTTCACACTGTTCGATCGAATGGTTTGGAAACCCATGAATAGACTATGTTTTTCCCTCTATTCCAATTTTCACGATTACTCCTATGTGGCCACATGATTTTTCCAAACCGTACACCTAACCATGGGCCTAACCAGTAGCCTCTGATTCACTTTGCACGGTTTCATGGTGGGGTTTGATAGTTTCTACTAACTATTCTCAAAACGTTCACAACCCAAAAATGCTCAAAAGCATTTCAACATTCTTCTAAAACCTCCCAAACCTCATCCAAACACTTTAAATACAAAAACAAATCATAAAGAAAGAGTTACGTACATAAAACCTTACAATTTCCATTTTATCTGTATATTCATCCAAGTAAAGGGTCTTATAATTTAATCTTTTTTAATCACCATGGATTCCCATGTCATTTTTCATACCCCCATTTTTGACAGTAGTAACAAAAACATTATCATTCATTTTGAAAATGGACATCATATTCTTCCCAAGACTAAAAATGTGGATAACCTCTAATTAATTCAATAATCCTCTTTTCTTTATTCAAATTTTGTCCTCTCCTTTTCCAAAAACATCCATGGATTCACAATTCTCAATATGGTATTTCAAAAAAATTCATAATACATAGTTGATTAGGTATTGTTGGAAGTCGGTTAAATGATATAGGGTTCCATATTCAGTCACTCAATATTCAACTTGCGTGGTATTGCTTACAATGTTTTTTATTTATATATTTTTTTGTAAAAATAAAGGTTTAACTAAAGATCATTGTTATTTTTTGGATGTTTTCATTTCATGTTTTTCAATATTAACATTTTTATAAAATTCGACTTGGACTATCCATCTTTCCTTGTCTCTTATCTTGTTTCCTTTCTTAAGAATTATCTACTGATGGATTTTTTTGGTAGATGTTCCTCCATTGAGGTGAACATATTCTTACATTGGTATTAATGGATTTAATGGATGTCACATGAACTTCCTTTTAGTGAAGTTCTTCATTAAATCAGATATTATTGATATCATTAATAGAAAAAAAAATTCTTATGGAGTTACTAATAATGATACCCATTGCATCATATCTCCCCAAAAGTGAAGTTAAGAGTATAAATTACCATAAATTATTTTAAAAAATATATATTTACCTGTTATAGTTTCTCAAGGATCATGTTGAAGTCATTAAGAATATTTATCACTAGTTTTAATTTTGATAACATTAATCCAAACTACTATAAAAACATGAATACTTTTTTGGATCATCAGTTGTTCATAAATATATTCCAATGCATCCATATCAAATTTAGTAGTCTTGTTGGCTCAAATATTAAAAAAACATTCCTTGCAAGTGAAATTATCTCTAGAGATATCACATGTATATCTTAGAAATCATATACATCATTTTCTATTTTCTCTATATTTTCCATGGATAATGGGACTTCCATGTCCTATTGAATTAGATGGTATTTAGTTTGTATTTTCTAGAATCCAAAATTTGTTGCATAGAATATATCGATCTGAATATTTCATTCATCTTGTACCACTTTTAAACAAATATTAGTGTGAAAACATGTAATAATTTAACCAACCTTTGATACCACTTATTTTATAATGAAATACATTAAAAATAAATCTATTTTCATCTAATAAGACCACTGAATTCTTACACATAAATTCCCCAAAAGATATCATGTAGGAGAAAATGTTTTGTGGAGAATTGATTTATTCATATTAACTTACCAAAAACTAAGTGTATCATAATTAGGTATTCAGTGAAACCTACACACTTCAAAAAAATATTTTACTTACACACCTTATTACAAACAAAAAAATAAATATAAAATCATTCAATGGTTGAATATGCAACAAATAAATGGAATGCAACAAAAAACATGAAGTTTAGAATTATTTGAACTATTTTATATATTCATGGGACAAACACATTTTTTATTTAATTTATTAAAACCAAAATATTACCGGTGATATAAACTATTTTCAAAGACAAGAAATCCTTTAATATTTCTAGATATCTAATAAATTACCAGATGAAAAAACCACTTTTTCCACACATCTAACAGAAGTTCCCAAAGACTTAAATACTAAGAAAAACTTGTCAATCAAGTTAAATACACTAACTAAAAACTAGAACACAAAACATGACAACCTTTGTTAGGTTACCAACCTGTGGAACCATCACCTTTGTGGAACTTCTTGACCTCTTAACGCTTCATCATAGAACCATAACTTCATGAAAAAATCATATAGACCTACTATCATTGTAGAAGATATTATCTCACTATCTATAACTAATTTTGTTCCAATCATTTGTCATATAGAATACTAATTAATGTAATTCTGAGGGATGAAATTATTTTGAACTAAAATAGACTTCACCTTCGAAACATAATGTTTTTAATGGAGTTACCTTAAATGATTAGAAAAAGGTGGGAAACATTAGGTGTTATTTTATGGGTTGTTTTATATTCCTTAAGAAATTTGGGAGTGATATTTATATGTTTTTTATAACTCACCATTAGTCATACAATCTAGAATTAGCAGTATGTAACATTCCTTGAAGGGTTAGTTACAGTGCTCTGGGATATAAAATATGGTGAAATAATTTGTATCTAGATATTTTACATTCTATAAATTTGAATTTGAAAATTAACTTATACTAAGGTTGTTGTGCCCCTTGAATATTCCATAGTGATATTGGGATGGCATCACGATGGAAATTGTGAAGGGATTTCCCCATACATTGATGGGTATGATTCTATTTGAATCATGGTCAATATATTGAATGTTAAATCTCATTTCATACTATATTGTGACATAAATTGGTGGATATTTTAGAAAGACTTTATAGGGAGGAGATAATGAATATTTAGAGAGTTTTAAGGATAATTATTCCATATCATAATTATTGACTTTTAAAAAAAAGTATGGGGACTACAATATGCCTTGTGTTTTTGGATTTCCTAAGAGTTGTATTCCAACCATTGATGGATGATAAAATTAAGTTGAACATTTATAAGTTAAAGGATATATTGAGGGAATGTTTTATAGATTTTGACCAGTAATGGGATGAGAATATTTTGGCTCTTGAGTTCACCTATAATAAAATATATTTTTTTATTTAAATGTAACCACTAAAAGTGTTGTATGGGTGTCCTTATATATTTTCATTATATTGGGTTGATGTTTTTGAGATGGTGATTGTTGGGATAGACATAGGGTATGGTATAATAATGAGGGCACATATGATTATAGATCATATGAAAGATATATAGGATCAATGAAAATCCTTTTATAATTATAGGAGGATAATGTTTGATTTTGTGTTTGGTGACTAAGTATGCTTTATATATTCACTATTTCCTAGGTAATAAATATTTGGTTGAGGTGACAAGCATCCATCAAGATTTTTCTGAGCTTTAAAATTGTTTGAATATATGGGTGAAGTGTAATATTAGTTATATCTTCTATCAAATTTGATGAATGTTCATGATGTATTTTATATATCATATCATTAAGGGTATATTTAATAAGACTCTCATGTGATTTATTGGGGTAATATTTATGTTGTTGAAGTTTCAATATTGTTTAAAAAACTAGTATTGATTAAGGATCATAAGTAAAAGGTATTTTATAGATATATAATTCCTTTAGTGCATGTTATATTTAGGCATAAAGGTTCAAAGAAAATTACATGAGAATGAGATTTCAAAATGATTCAATACCCTCTGTTTTTAACCATGTTCCTAGTAAAGAGAAGTGAAAGTTTGAATATGAATTTCAATATAGTTATTGTTAATCATTTTATATTTTGGAAAAATGGTAAGATTTTCATGTATGAAATTCATTTGAGATTTATCTAATATGATATCATGGATTTTGGTAGTTTCCATTATTTAGATGTTTTGGATTTTTTAGGGGCTATGGAAAATAGTGGAGTAAAAAACATGAGGTCTTTATTAAAAACATGTCATGATATAGTTTGGGAGGATTTTATGGTTTTACTAGTTGACATGGGAAGGTGAACATATCATATTCTTATGCCATGGTTTTTGGGGAATTGAAAAAATAAAAAAAAATTATTAAACATGCCATGTTTGGATTTATATATTTATATATTTAAGTGGGAAGGTCATTTTAGATTTTTGGGGATAAGATAAAAACACAAAATTATATTCCAATAAATCTTTCACCATTGAAAACGTTACATGGATATTGATAGGGTTGTTACTTAAAGACTAATGTATTTATGATATATATATATATATATTGTAATATATCATAGTTTATGATATTTGTATGTCATATTGTACATTATATATAAAACCAATGGATATCATATAACATAGTATGGGATATCATATGGTGTTATATAGAGATATCTCGTGAACACCTTAACCATATAATAGAGTAAAATGTGTGTTTGGATGTGAAAATTAGTTTAGATCATTTTATTTTAAGATTATTAGAAGTTAGAACATCATATTTATGTTCATTAAAAATTCAATCAGCGTTAGGTGGATAGGTTCGGTGTATAAGGAGTGACAGTTCAACTTTTAATTAGGAGTTTGTTCATCTAAATTTCATATATTCTAATGATATCAAGGCTGGTATTTGATATTAGTTACCCTTTTATAATGAATTATCTTGAAAAATAATCTTGACTTTTTTACTATGGAAAATGTTTAAGGTTAACGGTTTTATGGGAAATCAATGGTGGAATCCCATTTGGAGGTCTATCCATGATTTTTGGAAGATTTTGTGACCTAGAAACATATCTATATTTTAAATAAAAAGATGTGAGGACATAATCTGATCATAATATTAAATTTTTTAACATTTAATATTATGCATTCATACTACATCATAGTTTTACATAATGTAAATCATTATGTAATGAAATATTTCTCACAGTGTTTGTCAGTTGATTTTATTATTTTGTAACTCTAGTATTTTAATGAAGTCATAGTGTTTCCTCTAATACATAAAGGAAAAGATTTTCTATCATGTTAAATTCTCAAAAGTTCATTTACTAAATTATTTAATTCACCTTCATTTATTAAAATTTCTTGTATTTACATTTATTTATTTATTGTTGAGGTTTTTGTGAGGCCAAATTTTTTTACGTTGGTAAGGGGTAGTGACTTCCCAATGTTAGAATACTTTTTAGAGGGGTAATAATTTTCTCACTGTTTAGTTTTCAGATATACTGATATACATGTGAACATTCAATGGGTTGGTGATCATAATTATTTTAGTTTATTGGTATTATAGCTGATCGGTTTTCCACACTCCCATTTTCCCCAAAAAATACAATCCAAGAGAATGGAATTCATACGATCATTACACTATTAGAAGAATAGACATGGAACCATATGAACAAAATTTATAGATTAAAAAATTTAATGAAACATATTTTGGCTTCTAGAAAATGTTGATTGAAGATCATCTAATTCATAATAACATGGAAGCCCAATTTTATAAGGTAAATTTGGTGACAATTGAGAATGATGAATGGGAAGGCTTGGATAGGAAATCATTGGCACTGGTAAGAATGTATATAGAAATAATGTTTCTATAAAACATTTATGTGAATAAGAAAAAATCATATGTTTTTAATGATTTTGAAGAGAATTAGGAAAAATCAACGTCCTTGAACAAATTTTTACTGTTTTTATAGTTTTTTATATTAGGATTTTTCAAAGTAAGAGTGGAAGAAGATAATGTGATAGACTTCAACATGATTTGTGGGAAGATACAATTGATAGAGGTAACATTTTTTCTTATGTATGGGTGTTTATTCATTTTTAATCACTTCTAGAGAGCTAGGATTAAATGGTTATTGTAGTGAGTAACTCCAATGAAAAAGGATATATTTTATTTCTTGATATTTGAAAATAATTCTTGGAGAATTAATAAGAATCAAATTTTATATACCAACTAGTAGAACCCATAATACCAATGGAAGGTTAAGGTCGCCCCATCATAAATATAAAAATCCAATGGAATCAAATTCTAGTGAATAAATTCATAAAAAGTTGGATGGTTTTTCTTCAACCTACTAGAAATAGGGGAAGATATGAAATATCAAAATGTTTTGTAAGATTTAAAAGGAACACACTAAAAATTCATCAAAATATGGTAGTTTATATTATTTCAACTCAATGGAAGTAATAAAAGGACATCTACAGAGTTTAAATAAACTTGTATAGGTCTGGGAGATTAGCACTAGGGCATCCTTTCATTAAAATGGAGATCAAAGATTCATAGAGAGTTTTATGTCAAGGATGTTTGGGAATGTATAAATAGTGTATGGTTAAGCCCTATAATGTTTTAGAAAAGGTGATGTCACCATATGAATTAATTATACAGGACTCTAGAAGTTAAAATAAGTTTTACATGTCCCTAATATTAGAATAAATCTATTTTCCATTAGAAAACGTGATTATGTAGGCTATGGGACTATCTTCACTGATGGGGTATAGAAATTTACCCATGGATTTCTGATATTTTCATCAAGAGTAAACAATTTAAAACTGTACATGAAATGATATTCATAAGGGAGTGCATTCATTGGAAGTACAACTTCTAATGATTGGGATTTATGGAAATGTCAATTAATTATCCTTAGTGGTAAGAACAGAATCGTTCTAAATGATAAGGTCAAACTAAATCCTAATAATATGGGAATAGTAAAGAGTGAAATTTTCATATTGGTAAAGAATAATAAATTGTGTCTTTAAACATATATTATCATAATCCCTAGAATCAAAAGTTGGAACTCGTACACTCAAATGTTTGGGAACCTACCCCTTTTCAGTCATATGATGGTTTCCATTACCTTCTTAATGTTATTGATGATACTACAAGGAAAATGTTAATTTACTTCCTAAAGAAGAAATATAATTTATTTTATGTGTCTAATCAGTGGAATGTATTTCTAGAATTGGAATGTTGCATGAAGTTGGAGTGCATAAGAATAGACAATAGTGGTGTGTACACCAAATAAAACTTCTAGAATTTTCACATAAAGGAAGATATATATAATGAGAAGATAGTTCTTCGAACACCACAAAAAAAATTAATAGTTTAATGAATAACTTGGAATTTGAAAAAGATATCTCTAAAGATGATTTTCACTCAATAATTCCTGTGGTTATTTGGTCAAAGTTACTTAACATTGTGGAATATATCATTAATATAAGTGAAGCATTGATAGTTGGGAAGGATCATCTGAAGGTGATGTGGTATGGAAAATAACTAGAATTTCACACTCTCATAGACTTTATTTGTTTATAATATGTACATGTAAATGATATTGATAGTTAAAAACATGAATCTAAATCCAAAATATTCTTTTCTCTAGGATATGGTGATTAACATTTTGGATATCTCTTATGGGATGGTTATAGGAAAAAAACAGTTGAATCATGGATGGTGTTTTTTATGATATTGTTTTTTGTAAATATTAGAACTAGTTAAATATTGAAGCTTAATATAAATTAGCTATTGAAATATTGGTCGATCATAGTAATAATAGTTTATAAAAACTAGAGAAAACATATGTATGTTTTTAAGGCACCAGAATTATTGGAATGAGACTATAAGAAACACCATAAACTTCATGAGAAGATGAATCTATACTATAAGTACCACATTTACATGCCATGGAAGTACATATATTAAATTTTTAGGTACTATTAAAATGTATAGATCCATAAAGATCATACTAGCCAATTAAATGTAGTATTTAAGCAAAATAAGGAAACCGGTGAAAGGTTTGGTCATGATTTAAAGATTATACTCCAGATATATATAGAATAATTGGAAAATATAGAGGGTTGAACTTTTATTAGTGATTCTTAGTATTGGAAGTTATCCATGAATAGGGACATTGATTCATTAAGGTTATTAGAACTTGGGAAATAACTGAACATTTGGAAGGTAGAAATCTACTTGAGAATAAGTGGGTTTATGAGATTAAGGAAGATGCTGATGGAAATAACATATAAAAAATAGTTAGAAGTGAAAGGATTTCAATATAAGGACGGAGTAGATATATTGGAAATATTTTCATTGTAGTTAAACATTATAAAATCAAAATAATTTTAAGGTTTGTCCCATTATAAAATATCTATATAGAGATGGTATATTTCAAGACTCCTTTCATTCAGGGTGAGTTGGAAGTGGATATTTACATGAAACAAATGGGTGTACCAGAAATTGGGAAAAAGAATTTGGTATATAAAATAAAGAAAATATTTTACAGATTAAAGAAATCAGAAAGATAGTGTAGACCAAAATTAAATGGTTTTATGGAATCATAAGCCTTATGTATGTGTAATGATAATAATTTTTATTATTAGAAGCAATGGTGTGATGGGACATTCATCATTATTATATTTTATATTGATGCCAAAAAGTTCATACCCAAGTGTTAAGGGCTCCTTCTTGGTATAAAAGAGACCCAGGTTCAAAACCGGGTGGACGTGAATTTCTGGGTACTGTAGCAGTACTGTAGTAGGTACTGTTTGGTACTGTAGCAAAAAGAACTATTCACCGGATCAGGGCCTTCGGGCCATAAAGACCATGGATTAGCCGTGTTCACATAGACCAGGCCCCAGAAGAGGATTTATGCAACAAAACTAGTAGTCACCCGAAGCATAGCTACTAGATTGGAATAATGAGAGGGTACGACAACAGCCATTGGGACCAGGAATCGTGCAGCTTTGTATGGGGAAATCCTAGCTGATCAACAACGTAAGGTGGGGAGGTAGGTGATCAATGATGCAGAAGCTAGGGGAGGGGCAGTTCCTGTGGGTTAGACCTACGAGTCTTGTATTGGGCAAAGTATGCCTATGGACCTTCGGGCCATGTATTGCGAGTTGTGTGGGGACTTATGTCTTGGGCCTACGGGTCTTTTACGAGTTCCAATTAATCCCTTAAAAGGGGTATTATCTATAATAAAATAAAAAAGAAGGCCTTCGATCCATTCAAGCTACTGTATATCGATTACATGTTATTAGTAAGGCCGGATGTAAAAAGTATTTTAAAATTGATAAATATTGTTTTAGATAGATTCAATATGAACAGTCATGAAAAAAAAGAAGAAAATAGATTTTAGTATAGAAAGAGATTCAAATACTAGACCATGAGTTCTTTCTCAAAAAGAGTATATTTATAAAAATATTTAAAGGTTTGGAATGGCTGAATACAAACTATATTTTACCCTGCTTTCGTGACACCATAAACTATCCAAGACTCAAGCACCTATAATGATTGATGACTATCGGTACATAGATAACATTCTTTATCCTCTAACTATTAAAATTATAATTTATTCAATGATTTTTAATTGACTAGGTATTATATTTATAGTGGTATTTGTAAGAATATTCATGTTTGACCCTAGAAAGGAACATTGGGACGATGAAAAGTTTATCCATTGGAAGTTGAAAGAATCAGAAGATCAATATTATTATTTCACTAAGGAAGATTTATAGTGAGGTTTTGTTGATTATAACATAGATGGAGACTCATATATTCAAAAGAGAATAATAGGGTTAATATTTACTAATAGAAGGGATATAATCAGTGGTATATTGTGACTATAGAATATTACAACATTAACTATAATAGAACAATATTGTATAGTGACAATTCTAGTTGGGAAGGAGAAGGTTTGGTTAATGCAGTTTCATATGGAATTTGAAATAAGTATGGAATGATATATTATTTTTAATGATAGCTAATGTGAAATAAAATTAGCTGAAATTATGATGTTCATGTAATTACAAGTCACATATTCCTAAATTATTATTTCCTTATAAATATACCATAGGAGAAAGTGTTAGATCTATAGAAGATCATAGTTATCCAAAATTTAGTAGACATGTTCATTAAGGATTTAACCCTAAAAATATTTAGGTAACATCAGGCCTTAGTGGAAATTGGGTAAACAAAATAAGAATAGTAGATTAACACTACATCGGCAAAGGATGGAAGAAAGTTTTTTAAGGAGGTTTTCAAATGGTTCATCCCTAAATCAATTCTTTATGTGAACATATTTTTGGGTTGTCAATCCTTGTTCAGATTAATGGAATTTCAGTGCATATTAAGTTCAAGAATAATATTTTTATTAATTATAAATTCTATTGGTGGAAGGTTGTTGGTATCAGTGTTTAGATCATGGTAGTTCATATATTTAGTAGAAGTTAGGTCAACTAAAGTCCATATCTTCTGATGACATCAAGGTTGGTCTAGGATATTGGTGAACCTTCAAGAAGTAATTATATAGATAAAGAATCAAGATATTTTTACTTGGAAAATAGGTTGAGGTAAATAGTGTCATTGGAAAACAATAGTGACATTCCCTTTGGAGGTTTCTCTATGATTTTGGGAGCATGGTGTCATATGGATAACCAGATAAGATTAATTTGAAAGGAAGTGGTGAGCCACCCTAATTGTAATATTTAAGTGCTTCACAATGAGTCTGATGCATGCACAACATAGTGTTAATCATTCTATAATGAAATATTATAATAAATGTTTTTTCATTTATTTTATTCCATTTTTACTTCTTATAATATAATAAAGTCACAGAAGTTCCTCCTGTGCATGTAGGAAAAAAATTTGAAGAACATTAAATTATTATATGTTCATTTACAACTTTTTTTAATTCAATATTTTGTATTATAATATCTTTTATTTTTATTTCAGTTTTTTAATTTATATTGAGGTATGTACGAGGTATACTTTCTACGGTGGGGTGGGTGTAATAACTTTCTACTTATGGTACACTTATTCATGGGGAAGATAAGTTCTTCACATTATGTTTTTTACTATCTTGATCTATGTGTAAACTTTTTGTGGGTCGATGATTATACATCCAATGGTTTATTGGTAGCTCATGATATTAGTTTTTCATGATTATATTTTCCAAATAATATGAGAATATAAATATTTTTTAAATATATTAATTAGATGTTATGATTTATTATAAACATACTTGAATTTGAAATATTAACATTCAGGTCTTATTCTACAAAATATATCATTAATCATTAATGTTTCATAGGATGAAACATTTGGGATAATCAATTAATAATTTAATTGTAAAATATTATGGTTTTATATTTAATCAAATATCATTTATTCTTCAATTACATTCCATGAAGTATTATAGATAATCCTTGAGGCCCTTATAAAAATTCCAATCCATGAGAATGGTATATAAACTTTATATCAATTATATTGAATAAAATATCTCTTATCCTTTCCTTAATCATAGAGTGGTACTAGTATACTGTAGTCGAAAGTATATTCCCACCCAAGAAACTGATGAATCTAAAATTCTTGTATGCCATAGGGTGAATGAGACTTTTAGATACTTTCAAGTGATCATCATCAACCATATGGTGGATGATATGAATTTTATCCATCTTCAAAGTGTGATAAATCCTTTATTTTATATTATGCATAGTTTCATATTCAGATCATGGATAATATTGTTTTTTGGTCTCATAGGCCTTCAACTTCATGAATAAGTTTCATTTGAACCTATAAAACCCATCATCTTTGGTCTAAATTTTATATTTTTAATTAATATATTAAAAAAATTAAAAGACAATCTAAACCCCATAATTTTCTTGTAATACATTTCTAAAAATTTGAAATTGACTAGAGGGAATCTTGGGGATTTTTAATATCAATTGAATTTTTTATTCGTATAATTATTGGAGGGGCTAGATTCAAGATAAACTTAAATGTGTGTAGGATCGATGATCTATATGATTGTGGGGGTTTGGTAGACTCTTGATATTCAATATTTAACTTAGTAATTTTTATATGAATGGATAGGTCGTGAGGTTGATATAACAACCCATGATAAACATATATTTGTCTTAAATGTTTTATATATAAATTAAACATTATATCTCAAAAAATAATCTCATAATCATAATAAAATAAGGTTTTCCATATTTGAGTACTAGTTAAAAAAGTAATTTATTTTCAAAACATGTGATCATTTCTCCATAATTAAGCAATACTAGAATCCTTATATACTTATCATAACGTATACACATCTCTGTAACATGGGCAATGGAAACCTAAGAAAGGTAGATATCCCAAATTCTAAGTAAAATAATATTTATAGTAAGTTATAAAGATGAAAAAACACATATAAATAAGGATGTATAATATGATATCAAAAACAGAATAGGCATAAGCTTGGAAACATAGAATAAGGGAATGATACCATAATTTTATGGAATAAAAATAGTTAGAAACAACATGAATGAAAACATTATAAATTTAAGTAATGAATAAATACCAAAACTGTCATAGTGGATAGATTCCCATAGTTTATTGGGTTCACCCTCCATTCACCTAAACATAGTGGATAGAGTCCCGTGGTGGATTAGGTTTACACATCATTCCATTTTATATTAAATCATGAGATATAAATCATTAATTAATGCATTGGAGGGTTATATAATTTCAAAACCACCCATAAAATAATTAAAATCATAATATATACATCAATAATAACTCCAAACGAGGAAAAGAAAGCATATACAAATCATAAGCATGATAAAACCCATGAGAAAGAAGTTGGTCTCATAATCTTATCTTAAGGCATAATTCAAGTCTATATTAAAAGGATTACATATATAATAAGTAATTAACTCATAATTTATGTTATTATTTTGAAAAATAATCATAATTATTTCATATTTAGTTCTAATGTATAAAAAATCATGAGAAGGATAAAAATGAATTGCATGGGGGATGATTTTCAAAAATAAGAAAATGTATTTTAAAGGAGTAGGATTATTATTTTACATTTAAAAAATGGAATTTAATTATTTAAATTAAAATAATTATGTTCTTTAGAAAAATATTCATGGTTAAAACATTGTAAGGGGTGGTACATAATAGGAAATAAAACAAATGGAAGCTTCCTAAAATCAAGTTTACTTAAAATAAGGAATTACGAAGGGAATATAAACATGTATTACTCACAAATAAGGAAGGTAGAGTATACAAGGTATGTATTTCATGAAAATATATACATAATATGGATAGTATAAATAATAATAATATATAATAAAAGTGAGAAAAAGATAGATAATGTGTATCCCAAAATTAATATGGGTGGTTCAGAAGATCCCTACCATCGGGTACTTATTCACTCGGTGTGAGATATTAATAACATGAATTATAAAATTAAGTTAATAAAAAACTTCTCCAATATTCTTATTCATCTATATTTCATATTCTACATTCTATATATTACCATATACAATTAAATTTCTAAATGGTTTCAATCATGTTGATTACTTGAGGGTTTCTGTAAAATCTCCTTGTAACTCTAATTGTTTGTTGACCATTATAAAAGGTGATATAAAAAATATTGATAATATCTATAATTTTATATTTTTATTTCCTTTATTAATTTTTTATCAAAAAATATATACAGTTCTACAGGATTCCAAATTGGACTCAAATTAAGATAGGTTCTTTAATATGTTCACTTAGTGAGGTTAAAATTACTATAACCATTTATTATTAGTATTTATTACATATTATCAAATATTATAATTAAAAAATATTATTAGTCTCAAAAATATAATTTTTATACATTATATAAATTTTTAGAGTCATCCATGTTTGTTGGTAAAGAAAAAAAATGAGAAACATCATTTTCTGGAGGTTCTAGTCTTCATATTCACAAATGATGCTCTCTTTTTTCATTGAATGAGAGGGGGTATAAAAATAAAATAATATTAATTTAATAATATTAATAATTTTATAATTATTTTTTTCCATAGATAACTCTATGGGAATACACATGAAAATATTTTACAAAAAAATAGAACTTGTCATTCATGGTGGTGGTGGTCTCCATGTACGCGTGAAGACATATTGATTTTTTGAAGGTTTTTGAAGGAGGATATAAAATGGGTATTCCATTAGTATAGTAACATTTATTCATATTAACCATATTTATTTTATCATAATTTTTAGTAAATGAATTATTTTATTGGGTATAAGAAGAAAATAACTAAGATAGTTAGGTTGATAAAAATACCTCTCCCTTTGGATGTTCTCCCATGAGTAACAATTTAAAGTTCTTTAGCATGGCCTTTTGGAAAGAACAAGGATTCTAGATAATGGTTAGATTTTTTATGAGATAATAGGGAAAATTTTATTATATCTTAATCTTTTTAATGCATAAATCAATGTGGTGGAAGTTATCCCCTTTTATAAGTTGAAGAAAATGAAATTTTTATAAATACTCATTTCATCTCAAAGATTCCATTACAATATTCAACATTAAATGGAAACAAAAGTAGAACATAATTTATTATATATATTTTTGGGTTGATAAATCCTCAACCATTCTTTTTTTAAAATAATCATTTTTATAATCTTCTGATATTAGTTTTTTATACTTTTTCAATTTGGTTTTTACCATGGTAACAAGTTTTTTAATAAGTTACTTATATTTTACTAAAAATATAAGATAAATAATCTAAACAAAAATTATGTTCTAAACCAGAATTTAATCTCCATATAATATTTTTTTAGTTTCTATATATTTTAAAATTAAATTTTAAATTAATAAATTTATTATAAAGGAAAATAATTTTGTAGAAAAAATGTTGTTTTTACAATTAAGTGTTATTAATCTTATTTGGTACTGATCACTAATTTAATTACTGTAATATATTTATATATAGGTTTAAAAATATATTATTGTAATATTTTATATGATATTAATTTCTTTTATATGATAGAAATTTTAAAATTTTAAAAACAATTAATTTAAATTATAGTTTTATAGTTATAGTTGTAATTAACTTGAATCCTATTAATCTTATTTTTTGAGTAAAAATTAAATTTTTCTTATAAAATTATATCAAAATTGTGATATAAAATATTGCATCTATTATATTACATTTAGTTTCTATAAGTAATGAAACCATTTTTTTGAAAAGAATGAAACCAAATTTTTATAATATGTGAGTGAAATAGTTTTTAGAGGAAAATGTTACTTAAGTCTCTAAAATGTTAAACATGGGTTTTATTAATTAGATATAATTATTTTAATTTATTTATTTTAATTTATAAATAAATATATATATATATATATATATTAATATTAATATTGATGATTTTTTAAATTTTTTAATTCATTATTTTATTATAATAATGTTATAATGTGATGGTGTTAACGGAATTTGTATTAATCCACATTTTACATAAATATTTATTTTAGAAAAATCCCAAAGATTTATCCAAATATAATATTATTATTCTCATCCTGAAATTAGTTTATTTTTGGATAATTCAATTTATAAATTTTTATAATTAAAATTTTAAATAAAAAAACATATGATAATTGTTTATAATGGGAAATTGATTTTTAAAATTTTAACAGTTCTTATGCTTTCTTTCAATAAATTAATAATTATATTGGTGCTATATTATTTATATAAATATTTCTTATTATAGATATAGTTTATCCTAATAATTCATTTAAATGCAAGATTTTGAATAAATACATAAAATGATCTTAATTATTTTATCAATGAATTAGTAGATAAGCAATCCTTTTTTTAAATGTCAAAATGAAATATGTGTAAAATATGTATGAAAAATAACTTATAACCTTTAAAATTACATGTTTATGTCATCCTCATTACTAGTTATATAGACCCTCAATAACTTCTATTAAGATATAATACTAAAGTTAGCTTTTGTAGCAAATGCATGGGGTGATTTTACTAGCATGGATCTTATGGAAATCGGTAAAAAAATCAAACCTCTATCACATATGTTTTCACTAATGCCATAATTGTTGGATTTATTCTTGGTCCCATCCTAGGGAAATTCATAGTTAAGATACATCCTTTTTAAGATTAGACAAATGAGCTACATAAGGGATAATTCTACTACCTGATTCCATTTCATTCCTTCATAGATTTTATAATATAGATTCTTTATTTTATTCCAATAAATTTTACAGCTATATTATAATGGTAAATTTTAAAATTTTCATTTTAAAGTATAATAATTTTTTTAGATTTTTGTGTTTTATGTAAAATAAGCTATATAACTCATTATATTTTAAAGTAAAAAAAATATTAAATTCTTATGGTGTTATATTCTCTCCCCTAAAATAAATTACTTCCAAACAACCATAATTACTTTTCACTAAAAAAATAGTTAAAGATTTTTTTAAGATATACATAACTAATTATCTCACTTCTAAAGAGGTATAAACTGTTTCAAATTGGGTAAGCCTTGGAAACTCCTCAATTCCTACATAATAGACATATCAAAATATGGGGTTTCTTCCGAGACATTTAATCTAAATTCTCTTCACAATTATGGTTAATTACAATGTAATGAAATCAATATTCCTAGAAATTTCATCATCATAATTTAAGTGATAAATCATCCTATGTTTATTTGAGGTATACAATATGATCTCTCTAATCCTTTGGTGCAGTTTCTTTGTATGGAAAACTATTTATTTTACAAGACCACGTTAAATTCATTAAAAGGAAGTGTAATAATATTTTCAAAATTAGATTTCCCATAAAAATATATTATGGATAATATAATCATAGCACTAGAATATTTAATTGAAAATTAAACATCTATTTATCTGTGTGAATATTTAAATGTTCTTATAAAACGTACTAAGTACAAAGGAGTGGTTTGAAAAAGAAAAAAATCAACACTCTCATTTATTGGGTGGATGTTCAATGTTATTCACTCCAAATTATTGAAGAACGTGCATTAGATTTTTTTTGTTACATTATATTTCCTTTTTTACATTGATATTATAAATTTATAATTCATATCATCCTTTCTATTTATTATATTATAGAATTGATTTGGGTAATTCCCATGTTATTAAACTACTAATGTCACCTGAGTATGAACTCTTTTTTCCTTTCACTGTGTCTACTAAACTATTCATTTTTCCTTGGAAACTAGTTTATCTATTTTATCCTTTTCCATGGGTAAAACATCTTACAGTTCCTTTGATACATTCCCCTAGCTTCCTCTTCTAACATTTTTACATCAATAAAAGTTAATCTATTTTATATCATGTTCATCGCATAAGCTTCCATAACACTTCATACTTATCTTATTTAGTGTATTTTGAAACCCAATTAAGTATATTTTGTTAATCGTAATTCTTGATAACTATTTTGGAATAATCATAATATTCCTCCCTCCATATCTTATACTAATAGATTCCTCGTTGGGTAAATCTACATATTTCTTGTGAAATCTATTGTTAACATGGTTCCTTTTGAATTTATCCATTACTAAAAACAAAATGGGTTTACATTAGTGATAAATAATTAACACTTTAAGAGAATTATCATAAAGGTTCCTATAAAAAACATAACATATAAATGTCTTAATCTTTAAAACCATTGCATTTTCATTCTATTAAAACTAAATCACTCCAAGTTCATTCAATTATTATTTAGGTTGGGTTATTTTATAATACTTTACTTAATTCATTTCATAATAAATACATTATAATATACTGTAAATATAATGTTATTGAACAAATACTATACCCAAGGAGTATTTTTTTCATGTGTGATGTACCATTACCACTCATCATGCATTGAGGAAATACCAATTTAGTTCTAAACCAGCTTTTTTCAGGGGTATTACCCCTAAGTGAATATGATCAAAAACGTAAACCACATACTCAAAATTTTACCAAAGTTCCAAGATATTATATTTTACTTATATTTGTAACTTATACTTATTCTTACATTTTCAACGAAATTTATCTTATCCTAATCCCATAAAATGACTAAAATAATCATGAAATATCATGAAACACTACATTGAAACCAACTATAATGACCCCCACATAGAACATTTTTTAATCAAATCATTTCAATAAATTAAAAATTATATCTGGAAAAATAATCCCACAATACCAATAATGGAAGGTTTGGTTTAATTTATGACTAACAACATAAGTAATTTATTTTACAGTACTTGTGAAAATTTTCCATAATTGGCCCACACTAGATTACTTCTAGAGTTCTGATAATTTATGCCCATCATTATAACCTAGGTAATGGAAACATAAGAAATTGTTTGATCTCAAAGGATTGTTATGTTAATAATAAAAGTAAGAAATATAGGTTATATGATACATATAATTTAATGATATCACAATGATAATGGACATAATCATAGAAACCTGGTTTAAGGGAATGAAACCACAAGTCTGTGTAATCATAAATATGTTGTAGCAACATAAAAAATTACATCACAAGAAAAATTAAAGGCTCAATACCAAGACTATGATAGTTAAAATATTCCCATAATGGATTGGGTTCACTCCATATTCCCATAAACATAGTTTATATAGTCCCATGGTGGATTGGGCTCACTCCTCATTACTTTTCAAATTATCTCTTGAGATGTAAATATTTACCTAATATTTTGCGGGGAAATATAATTTGGTCACCACCCATCACAGAATACAAGGAATAATATTTACACACAAACGTTTTCCACATGAGGAAAAGAAACTATACATATTGTATAAGTATGAAAAAAACTATGAGAAATAAGTGGGGTTCATAACCTTTTCTCAAAGAATTTCTGGGGGCTATATCATAAGTATTACCAAGATAATAATGAATTAAATAATTTTATAGGTTTATATTTTTATAAAGAATCATATTACTTGAACATTGAGTTATAATGTATAAAACTTCATGGAAATAGTAAAAATATACCTCCTAGTTGATCCCTTTAGGAATGGGTAATTGATATTTTTTTGAAAGAAAGGACATATAATTTTACATTAAACATATTATTGGACTATAACAGTTTTCCCAAAAATAATGAGGCTCTTCAAAATATATTCATGGTTAAAAAAATTTATGGTGGCATCATTGGGAAAAAATAAAACATTGGGAAGTTGTTGTAAATGATGTTTATATTAAAGAGGGAATCACGAAGGGAATATATAAAATGTATAAAAATTAAAAAAAAGGAACCTAAAAAATACTAGGTGGTTATTTAAGAAACATATATGACTAATATGGATGAAATAAATGATAATAATATAGAGGAAAAGGGAGGTAATGAAAGAAAACTCATAGCCCAAAAGTTACGAGGGTGGTTCATAAGATCCCTTACCACAGGGCCTCTTACATTCTATATGTGAGATTAACATTACAGAAAACCGAATAAATTTTATTAAAAATTATTAATAAAATCATTAATATCTATTTTTATTTTAAGGTATTTTTATTACTATATGTTTTAAATTTTTTAGACATTTATCATTCATGTCAGTTACCTGAGTTTTTATGGTCAATCTCGCTATAACTCTCTTGATATGTTAACCATTGTAAAATGTGATGTGAAAAAGATTCATAATGTCCATAAATGTATATGTGTATATAATTTATTATTATATTAGAAATATATATATACAATTCTATATGTTTTCAAAATGGACTCAAATTATGAAAGGTAACTTTATATGTTCAATTAATGTGGTTAAAACTACTATAACCATTTATTATTAATATTACTTAAAGCTTGTCATATATTATTATTATAAAATATTAATCATTTAATAAATTTAATTTTTTTACATTATAAACATTTTTTGAATCATCCATTTAATTTGGTAATAGAAAATGAAATGCATTGTTCCATGGAGGTTATACTCTACAAAAACATCGATGATGCTTTTATTTTTCTTAAAATGAGATTATGTCATCCCACCATTTTAATACATGAAACATTAATTACATGGTAAATATTTTAATAAAAGATATGATATTTTAAGCCTTAGTTTCTTAGATGTAAGGAACATAATTCTTGAAAAACATTGTCTTACTTCTAATCCAGATGGAAGAATTTTGCATAGATTCATCTGATTTTACTTTAATGGTTCTCATATTCTAGAGACATCCTTTAATGAAAGGGGTTAGCATAAATACCAGTAAGTGAATAAAAAATATGTATTTAGTATATGATCATGGATCTTAACAAAAGGTAAGTACCATTAAAACATGAGTTATAACATTATATAATGGTCATTAATCAAAACATGGAAATATCTCTACAAAATAAAAAATGATATATTCACATTTGTATCCCCAAGGTTTCATAAAACATAATTTCCATGGTTATTTTTGAAGGTATAATAGAACATTTCATCTCTAGAGATTAATTTATTTCCCAATCCATTATACCAATAACAAGGAATTCCCTTCATATGTATAAATTCATGTGTTTCACATAGATCATAAGAAATTATTTCATTAATAACATATGGGGAACAACAAATTGGTTTCATGTAAAAATTAATATATTCATAAATTATTAATGAAATGAACATTATATAATTTTTAAGCCATGAGAACATAATTTGGGATTCAAATTTGGAAGTCCCCAATCAATTTTGTTTTCTTACATATATTTTAATACTCATGAATTAAAAAATGGGTCGAGTGTTCACTACATAAGAATATTTCATGTAACAGAGAAAAATTCATGAAACGAATTCAACATCATGACGAGTATAAAATTATAATCAATTAAAAGGAATAATGGGATGGAATTACGGTCACCAATTGATAAAAATTATATTAACATTAATGGATTAATAAAAACTTCATGAAAATAAAGTACATCAATATTTAGAAGGCATACCGCGAAAGAGGTATTTGAATGGAAAAGAAGAAGAGGAGAGTTCCCATGACTTGGAATGTAACATCCTGAATATTTGTGGGAGAAACCATAAGAACTTTTAGAATCCTTGAAGTATATTTAGATAGGTTAAATAATCTTAATTTCATTTATAATAAATTTCTAATGGAGATGAATGGTGGATTGGGTGTGTATTTATTGTAAAATTGGTGGAATTGTTTAATAATTTCTAAATATAGGTCTTTGAATAATAGGTTTTGGAAAATGAAAAAACCATTTTTTCCCATGGTTTTTTAATGGTTTTATACATTTAATTAGTTTTTTATAATATTAAGTTATGTAAACCGTTTTCTCTTACTCAAATCATTATTACTATGAAAATGCTAACACCCTTCAAAATGGTTATTATGACAATTCCATTCATGGTCATATTGTGCTTATGTGACTTGGAATTATAGGTAATTATCATACTCGTTATGTATCATTAATATTAATTTGGATCTCTTCACTCCTATGATAGATGAAATGTAATATAGATGGATCTTTTAGTAGAAATCTAGGCCCTTTTGTATATAGAATAATTTTCAAAAAATAATATTAGTGATACAATGGGATTCCTCTATGGTCTAGGTGGAATCAATACATCTCTTTCAATAGAAATTATTAATATAATAAATCATATTCAAATGGAAATTCAACATGTATGGATCATCTTATGTATTGAATTTTATTCCTCCAGTTTTGCACAAGCTATCAGAAATGGAATTATTTATTTATCATAGAACATTATTGGTAAATGGATGAAATTAATAGATTATATTATATACATATATTATATAACAACACATTCATATCATGAAGAAAAATATTTTGATGACGGGCTTACAAATAAAAGGGTAACTTCGTCGGAGTTGATATATCTCAATGACATACCTGTTGAGCATTCCTCTTTCTTCCAAATTGATTTTTCTAAAAAAACTTCTTTCAAACCTATGTAACATTTATTTCATTCAATAAAAGAGTATTTTAATTTTGGTAAGTTCAAATTATCTTAAAAATAAACATGATGATTTCAAATAAAATGATTATTTTATCAAAATAGTTCATTATTTATGATAATTTTAACTTTTAAATAAAAAAATCTATATTTATTGAAAAAATAACAGTTTCTACAACATCATAAAATTTCAAACTCCTATAAAAATATCCAAAGACATAATAAAATTTTATTATAATATATACTTTAAAAAATATAGTTTCAAAATAATATATCATGAAAATAAATTTTATTTAGAATACTTGATTTTACTATAAAAGAGTTCATATTATCTGAAATATTAATTATGTTTTATTTGATTCAAAAATATATATTTCACGTTCATCTTTCATTATTATTTATTTTACTAAATAAAATAATACTTAAATAGGATTTAAGAAATATCTATTTAATTTAAATAAAATGAATTACACTTTTATGATATTATATTCAAGATATATTACCCCTTCTTACATAAGTATACTCCCAACGGGTATAGTGTGCAATGGTGGTAGTTTCATTGGGTGTCTCATATAATGTTGACCTATTGGTGATCTCTACTAACATGAACATATAATTTAGGTGATTTCATTAAATCTACGCTTATTGAATCTCTGATTTGGATTGGTTAAAGGAGAACCCCAGTGACAATACCTACCTACCAAGTTCTAATAAATGGGCTTCAAAATGTATGAATTGAAAATTTGAGGCCCTCGTCTCTCCTTTTATAACCAACTAAAATTTTTCATTACTGTAAAGACCCGTAAATTTCAAGGAAATTTTTTTCTTAATTTTCTTTGAAATTTTACAAGAACGCAGTTTCTGACGGCACCTGATTCCGAGGCCCGGTGTGCCCGGAATCATTTTCCGAAGTTTTGGCTCGGGTACGTTCAGTGAACGGACGTGCGGGTTTTTCTAACTTTTGAACCGGTTCCCGGAATCGAATTCTGAGGGCACCGATGAAATCGCAGCATCGGTATTCGCTTAGAAACGCCTCTTTCGGAGTTGCGTTTGCTCGGGTGTGGTTTTTAATTTTCGGGCTTAAGGTTAAGAAATAAAATAATTTTGCGACGACTTTATTTTATTTCGCTTAAGCCACTTGGAAGCCACTTGAAGCCACTTAAAGGCGGCTTGAACTGAGTTGAACTGGATAGGATGCTATCCAGAAATATCCTACCCCTTGGTAGGATATTTGTGAGGTGGGGCCCGCACGAGCCCCGCCGTTTCTTTCCGTTAAGAAACGCATCCGTGAAAACCCGTCTTAATGAGAGTCAACCGACGCGTTTTCTAAATTCTTAACAGACCATTTAATTGGGCGGTTTATTTCGTGAATTAAATGGGCTGTTTCTTTCGTGAATTAAATGGGTCGTTTCTTTCGTTGAATTAATTCAACGAATTGATGGATCGTTTCTTAATCTTTTTTTTCAAATTCGTTGGCGTATTAATAAAATAAGACCAACGCTTAACCTCTGGCTTTTATGCGCTTGAGAGCTTTTGGGAGATTTTCTTCTTCTTCTTCAACCTTGACGAAGAACCTTCGAAGAACGAAGAACGCGAAGAACGTCGTTCTTCAACGAAGAACTTCTCCGCCGAAGAACACGATCCATCCGCGACGCCGTGTCCGCGACGCGACGTACTTCTTCCGCGTCATCTCTTCCGCGACGGTTTTCCGCGACGAACGCCTTCGATAACGACTCTTCCTCCGACGTCAAAGGAATCGACACCGATATTCCACGACTCCGTCACCGTGCGACTATCGAGGTAGAGATTCTTGAGTTCGTTGTTCTCTTTATAATTTGACTTTCCTCAAGACTTGACGAGGAACGCCCTTTTTCCGACGAAGAACGCCGCACCGCTCTTCTTCGTCTTCGGTGTCAACGAGAGAGAACACCGCACCTTCCTCGGGCAACCTTCGTCGGCGTACAAGGATTCGCCAACGACGTGCCTCTTCGGACGCGTCTCTTCGTCAACGGAATTGACGAACGACTACCGCGACGCCCGATCTCCGCGACGTCGACTTCCGCAGACATAGTCAAATCCTCGAACTTATACCCGAGGTAGGGGATTGTTGTTTCATTCTTAAATTATTCCTTTTCTTGAACATGGATCTGGCATGTCTAACATGAGGCTTGAAATGTTCATGTTGAGTTTTATTTAACGTGAGGGGGGCCGGACCGCATGAACACGGCCGAACCCCCCCCTCCAACGTTTATGTTGATTTTTATCTTGCGGAAGGAAGCAAGTGGCGTGGTGCCGTCGCACCACGCGGATGAACGTGCAAATATCTTCGCGATGCCGTCGCACGCACCATGGTAGAAACAACAGAAACGCGACGCCGTTGCGCCGCGTTGGATGATTATCAAAGCACGGCAGAGGGGCGCGGTGCCGTCGCACCGCGCCGGACGACGAACGCCGCGGCCGGTTCCGGGCCGCGGCGGGACGAGAAGACCGCGGCCGGTTCCGGGCCGCGGCGGGATGAGAAGACCGCGGCCGGTTCCGGGCCGCGGCGGAAGAGGAGACCGGCGGCCGGGCCGCCGGCGTCGAATGTCGAGGGCGGGACCGGAATTTCCGGTCCCGTTGGTAAAAACCGGCCGGCCAGCGGGCCGGCCGGATGTCATAAAACCGGGGGATTAAACCCCCGGCCGGTTCTCCAAACCCCCCCTCTTAATGAGGGGGGCGGTTCATTTAAAGGTGGGGGGGGGGGGGGCAAAGCCCCCCGGTTCGTCCAGCCGGCCCCCATTTGTGGGGGGCCGTTTCTTTTGCAAGGCACGGCACAAGGCCGTGCCACTTGACAAAAACGCGGGGCTTAGCCCCCGCGTGCCTCCCGCGAGCGCCGCGGCCCGCCGCCGCCGCCACGCGGCCCGCCGCCGCCGCCACGCGGCCCGCCGCCGCCGCCACGCGGCCCGCCGCCGCCGCCACGCGGCCCGCCGCCGCGCCGCCTTCGCCGCGCCGCCGTCGCCGCCGCCGCCGGCCGCCGCGACGCCGCCGCGCCGCCCCCGGGGGGGGGGGGGGGGGGTCGGGCCGGGTCAGCCCGGACCCGGACCCCCCCGTTTCGAACCTGATTTGGTTTTTGGCTCATAACTTGAGCCTCGGACCTCTGAATGACGAACCGTCTGCGGCAACGCGATCCTTGGATCGAGACGGTCGTTTCGATATATCGCACTCAAGGTTTCGGGTTACTTTGTGTTCGGTCGGGTTGGTTCGTTCACGAAACCAACCGGACCTTCGGAGCGGAAACGCTCATATCTTGAGCCACGAACGTCCGATTGACGCGCCGTCAGTCGCGTTGTGTTCCTCTTAGTGAATCGGATCTTTTGGCATACTCCGCCCGAGGTTTGGACGCAGGTGGAGTACGGTCGGGTTGGTTTTTCCTTAAAAACCAACCGGGCCCCGGAGACGAAAATGCCAATAACTCACAGACCGGGCGTCCGATTGACGCGCCGTCTGTTTCGTTGACTTCCTCTTGATGAGACGGAACTTTTGACATACTCCGCCCGAGTTTTGGATGCAGTCGGAGTATGGCCGGGTTGGATTGTTCCCGAAATCCAACCGGGCCCCTGGAACGGGAAAGCTGATATCTTTCAGACAGGACGTCCGCTTGACGAGTCGTCAGCGGCGTTGGTGGTTACGTTGAGTAACGGTCCCTTTGAGTATACCCTATGGGAGTTCGGGGTACAGTTGAGATACGGCCGGGTTTGGTTCGCACTCGAAACCAACCGGGCCCCTGGGACGAAAAGGCTAATAACTCACAGACCGGGCGTCCGATCGACGCGCCGTCTGTTGCGTTGAGACCCCTGTGACGAGACGGTTCTTTGAGACACTTCTTCGCGGGACCTTGTGATACTTGGAGTATCGACCAGTAGCTCGTGGAGCGGACCCTCCCGGAGACGAGCGTGCAGAGTACGGAGACCGTGTAGCCGGCTGAGACCTGACGACTGCTTGACCGACTCGACTTGGAGTGAGTCGACTAGCCCAGTGGACGGAGCGCCCAGTAGTTGGTAGCAGACCCACGGCGGACGGAGCGCCTGTTAGTTGGCAGCAAACCCGCGGTACTCGTCCGGAGAGTACCTCAGTAGGCTATTTGGGCGAGCGCCCGGTATTTGGCGACAGACCCTCAGCGGACGGAGCGCCAGGTAGTTGGCCGCAAACCCGCAGTACTCGACAGGAGGAGTACCTCAGCAGTCTTAGGTTAGTGAGCGGCGGCCTCGGAGTCGTGACAGGACCACTGTACACTCTAGAGACGGAGCTCTTCAGCAGTTACGGTTTCGATAATGAAAATCCTGGTTTGAGCTGAGACTTTTGACCTTGTGTTTACTTCATGATTGAGATGGGTCACTTGCTAACTTTGGTATATGTATGGGCATATACCCGGGTAGTGGTTATCCGTCAATTTCACTAATCCTTGTGTTTCCTCATGATTGAGATGGGTTACTTGATAACTTAGGTATATGTATGGGCATATACCTAAGTAAAGTTTATCTGTTGAGATCTTCTTGTGTTTATCCTTGTTGGTTTAGTGAGACCTTGAGGGTCTCGGGGTCCCTACTGAGTATCGTTATACTCACCCCTGCACGGGCTATGCCCGCACCTCGTTGTGTTGGTTGCAGACGACGGACAGTGCTGACAGAAGCCGAAGGTTCGAGGACTGGACGGTACCTGGAGGTGGACTATACGACGAGGCGGTACCCAGAGGCAGACCACTGGGCGGGACATACTTGGAGCAGACGGCGGGACCCGAGGAGCAGAGGAGCTATCTGTACCCACCCTTCAGGTGGGATTTCCAGTGGACATCTCAGCGTAGCAGCTTTACTTTTCAGTCGCTGTTTTCCCTTTCGAGTTGTACTTTACAGTTGGGCTTGTATTTCCGGCCCCTTTTTTTTACTTTTCAGCTCTTCTTTTTGTACTTAGTGTTTTACTTCCGCTTGTGCTCTGTGGTGCTTGTTTTCTTTTATAAAGGCAATGCCTTCCCAGTTATCGGGATTTTACGCCTTGGTGCTAGTCGCCAGCCCCTGGCCTATGGAAGGCGGGCTTGGGGTAGTCACGGCACGGACCCCGAGGGCGGGTCGTGACAAATTGGTATCAGAGGAGTTCGGTTCTACCGCAGAACTTATAACTCTGATCTTTCTTTCTGTGAAGCAATAGTGTTAAAGGTACCGAGTGTGGTTTTCAGTTCAGGGAGTCCAGTGTTGGTGCGGGCGGCCGACGTATCCATACACCAGGACCCTGACAACTGATTTCCGACTTTGTGCACGAAAACACTGATTGCGTGTGTGTTTTCAAAGGTTTTTCCCCCTTAAAACAGCTCAAACCAGGTCAGCTCACCAGGTATAATCGTTTGATCGTGTTACGTTGTTTCTTTCAGGATGGCCCCACGACGGCAGCCAGCTAGGGTTCCGAGAATCGAACGTGACGACGGCCCACCGAGCGACGAGGCTTCGGTACAGGGCCCTCTTGCAGTTGAGGCACCAGCGGAGGCACCAGCGGTACTACCATACGTTGGGCCACCGATGCCACCAGCCCCAGCAGTAGGCGATGCACGACGCTTGAGCGCGCTGCACGAGTTCCAGCGCCAGAGGCCACCCAGGTTCCGGGGAGAGACGGACCCGCAGGCGGCTGAGGTTTGGCTGGAGGCTGTGGTGAGAGTCTTCAGGCTAGTGGGGACGCCGGCAGACTTCATGGTGATCTTTGCTACCAGCCTCCTTCAGGCAGCAGCAGGTAGGTGGTGGAGCCACTTGTTTCAGTTTTGCGATGAGATGAACTTCGCTTGGGAAGACTTCGAGACCTTCTTCAGGGTGGAGTTTGTGCCAGTATCTCTACACCCCGAGCGTGTACAGGAGATTCTGCCTTTGCCGCGTGTTTTTCGATCAGAAGCCGAGTCATCTGTGGGCAGTAGACAGATGATGCAGAGGTCCAGGAGGACCAGACCAGCAGTTGGGCGATCTCGGGTTTTAGGACCGGTGGTGCGGGGCACCCGAGGTGGGGTCAGAGCCAGGCGTGCCAGAAACGGACAATGTTACTCCTGTGGCGGAAAGGGTCACCTAGCACGTGACTGTCCGACTCCTCGATCCGCAGGCTTGGAGGGAGCCACCGAGGTTGAGGCAGCGACAAATGCTGGAGCTCTGGGAGCAGGTGGACAGGGGAGGAACTAGTGGATACGTCTTTTGTACTTCTAGTTCCATGTTGATGTTGCTTTTGTGTAGCGTCTTGTAATATGAGCTGCAATAATAAAAGACGCATACCTTTGTGATGTTTTCTTTCCTGTCCTCTTTTGTGATGTTACTAAGAGGTTCCAGTTGACTGTTGACTTGACCCTCACTTGTGAGACATCTACTGGAGGAGACCAGTTACCACACACTGATGCCGACAGTGTGACTCAACCCTTGGAGGCGAGAGTAACGGTTGGATCTCTTAGTAGTAGCGTCGAGGCCTTACGACGTCATCCTTGGTATGGATTAGTATCATCCATGTTAGGATTGACTGTTTTAGGCAAAGAATGTGGTTCATCCAGGGGATGAGACCAGGTTTCTCTTATCGGCAAAGAAGAAATCTCGCAGCTCTTGTGGGACCAGAGATGGTCCGGGCCACGTCAGAAGAGGTCCATGTCATCCAGGAGCGGATGAGGAAAACACAGAGCCGGCAGAAGTCATATGCTGACAGGAGGCGGAGGCCACTAGAGTTCGAGGATGGCGACCACGTCTTCTTGCGTGTCTCACCTCGATGTGGTTTGCGGAGATTTGGCCGAGGTGGCAAGTTGTCTCCCCGCTTCATCGGGCCTTTCCAGGTCCTCAGCAGGGTTGGCGAGGTGGCTTATCGCCTGGCTCTGCCACCTCAGTTGCACCGGGTGCACGACGTCTTCCACGTATCCCAGCTGAGGAGATACGTGCTCGACCCCCCTTTGCATATCATCGACCATGAGGAGCTAGACGGTGGCGATGAGTGTCTTATACGGAGGTTCCTGTGGGGATCGAGGATCGACAGGAACGGATCCTAGGAGGATGGTCGATTCCTCTTGTGCACTTTCTTTGGCAGCGCGGGAACCTCCAGGTGAGCACATGGGAGCGGAAGGCTCAGATGCGTGCTCAGTACCGCTTTGTTTCCCTAAGTTTGTGGTGAAGCTTTACGGGGACGTAAATCCCTGTGGTGGAAGTAATGTAAAGACCCGTAAATTTCAAGGAAATTTTTTTCTTAATTTTCTTTGGAATTTTACAAGAACGCAGTTTCTGACGGCACCTGATTCCGAGGCCCGGTGTGCCCGGAATCATTTTCCGAAGTTTTGGCTCGGGTACGTTCAGTGAACGGATGAGCGGGTTTTTCTAACTTTTGAACCGGTGCCCGGAATCGAATTCTGAGGGCACCGATGAAATCGCAGCGTCGGTATTCGCTTAGAAACGCCTCTTTCGGAGTTGCGTTTGCTCGGGTGTGGTTTTTAATTTTCGGGCTTAAGGTTAAGAAATAAAATAATTTTGCGACGACTTTATTTTATTTCGCTTAAGCCACTTGGAAGCCACTTGAAGCCACTTAAAGGCGGCTTGAACTGAGTTGAACTGGATAGGATGCTATCCAGAAATATCCTACCCCTTGGTAGGATATTTGTGAGGTGGGGCCCGCACGAGCCCCGCCGTTTCTTTCCGTTAAGAAACGCATCCGTGAAAACCCGTCTTAATGAGAGTCAACCGACGCGTTTTCTAAATTCTTAACAGACCATTTAATTGGGCGGTTTATTTCGTGAATTAAATGGGCTGTTTCTTTCGTGAATTAAATGGGTCGTTTCTTTCGTTGAATTAATTCAACGAATTGATGGATCATTTCTTAATCTTTTTTTTCAAATTCGTTGGCGTATTAATAAAATAAGACCAACGCTTAACCTCTGGCTTTTATGCGCTTGAGAGCTTTTGGGAGATTTTCTTCTTCTTCTTCAACCTTGACGAAGAACCTTCGAAGAACGAAGAACGCGAAGAACGTCGTTCTTCAACGAAGAACTTCTCCGCCGAAGAACACGATCCATCCGCGACGCCGTGTCCGCGACGCGACGTACTTCTTCCGCGTCATCTCTTCCGCGACGGTTTTCCGCGACGAACGCCTTCGATAACGACTCTTCCTCCGACGTCAAAGGAATCGACACCGATATTCCACGACTCCGTCACCGTGCGACTATCGAGGTAGAGATTCTTGAGTTCGTTGTTCTCTTTATAATTTGACTTTCCTCAAGACTTGACGAGGAACGCCCTTTTTCCGACGAAGAACGCCGCACCGCTCTTCTTCGTCTTCGGTGTCAACGAGAGAGAACACTGCACCTTCCTCGGGCAACCTTCGTCGGCGTACAAGGATTCGCCAACGACGTGCCTCTTCGGACGCGTCTCTTCGTCAACGGAATTGACGAACGACTACCGCGACGCCCGATCTCCGCGACGTCGACTTCCGCAGACATAGTCAAATCCTCGAACTTATACCCGAGGTAGGGGATTGTTGTTTCATTCTTAAATTATTCCTTTTCTTGAACATGGATCTGGCATGTCTAACATGAGGCTTGAAATGTTCATGTTGAGTTTTATTTAACGTGAGGGGGGCCGGACCGCATGAACACGGCCGAACCCCCCCTCCAACGTTTATGTTGATTTTTATCTTGCGGAAGGAAGCAAGTGGCGTGGTGCCGTCGCACCACGCGGATGAACGTGCAAATATCTTCGCGATGCCGTCGCACGCACCATGGTAGAAACAACAGAAACGCGACGCCGTCGCGCCGCGTTGGATGATTATCAAAGCACGGCAGAGGGGCGCGGTGCCGTCGCACCGCGCCGGACGACGAACGCCGCGGCCGGTTCCGGGCCGCGGCGGGACGAGAAGACCGCGGCCGGTTCCGGGCCGCGGCGGGATGAGAAGACCGCGGCCGGTTCCGGGCCGCGGCGGAAGAGGAGACCGGCGGCCGGGCCGCCGGCGTCGAATGTCGAGGGCGGGACCGGAATTTCCGGTCCCGTTGGTAAAAACCGGCCGGCCAGCGGGCCGGCCGGATGTCATAAAACCGGGGGATTAAACCCCCGGCCGGTTCTCCAAACCCCCCCTCTTAATGAGGGGGGCGGTTCATTTAAAGGAGGGGGGGGGGCAAAGCCCCCCGGTTCGTCCAGCCGGCCCCCATTTGTGGGGGGCCGTTTCTTTTGCAAGGCACGGCACAAGGCCGTGCCACTTGACAAAAACGCGGGGCTTAGCCCCCGCGTGCCTCCCGCGAGCGCCGCGGCCCACCGCCGCCACGCGGCCCGCCGCCGAAGCCATGCGGCCCGCCGCCGCCGCCACGCGGCACGCCGCCGCCGCCGCCACGCGGCCCGCCGCCGCGCCGCCCCCGGGGGGGGGGGGGGGGGGGGGTCGGGCCGGGTCGGCCCGGACCCGGACCCCCCCGTTTCGAACCTGATTTGGTTTTTGGCTCATAACTTGAGCCTCGGACCTCCGAATGACGAACCGTCTGCGGCAACGCGATCCTTGGATCGAGACGGTCGTTTCGATATATCGCACTCAAGGTTTCGGGTTACTTTGAGTTCGGTCGGGTTGGTTCGTTCACGAAACCAACCGGACCTTCGGAGCGGAAACGCTCATATCTTGAGCCACGAACGTCCGATTGACGCGCCGTCAGTCGCGTTGTGTTCCTCTTAGTGAATCGGATCTTTTGGCATACTCCGCCCGAGGTTTGGACGCAGGTGGAGTACGGTCGGGTTGGTTTTTCCTTAAAAACCAACCGGGCCCCGGAGACGAAAATGCCAATAACTCACAGACCGGGCGTCCGATTGACGCGCCGTCTGTTTCGTTGACTTCCTCTTGATGAGACGGAACTTTTGACATACTCCGCCCGAGTTTTGGATGCAGTCGGAGTATGGCCGGGTTGGATTGTTCCCGAAATCCAACCGGGCCCCTGGAACGGGAAAGCTGATATCTTTCAGACAGGACGTCCGCTTGACGAGTCGTCAGCGGCGTTGGTGGTTACGTTGAGTAACGGTCCCTTTGAGTATACCCTATGGGAGTTCGGGGTACAGTTGAGATACGGCCGGGTTTGGTTCGCACTCGAAACCAACCGGGCCCCTGGGACGAAAAGGCTAATAACTCACAGACCGGGCGTCCGATCGACGCGCCGTCTGTTGCGTTGAGACCCCTGTGACGAGACGGTTCTTTGAGACACTTCTTCGCGGGACCTTGTGATACTTGGAGTATCGACCAGTAGCTCGTGGAGCGGACCCTCCCGGAGACGAGCGTGCAGAGTACGGAGACCGTGTAGCCGGCTGAGACCTGACGACTGCTTGACCGACTCGACTTGGAGTGAGTCGACTAGCCCAGTGGACGGAGCACCCAGTAGTTGGTAGCAGACCCACGGCGGACGGAGCGCCTGTTAGTTGGCAGCAAACCCGCGGTACTCGTCCGGAGAGTACCTCAGTAGGCTATTTGGGCGAGCCCCCGGTATTTGGCGACAGACCCTCAGCGGACGGAGCGCCAGGTAGTTGGCCGCAAACCCGCAGTACTCGACAGGAGGAGTACCTCAGCAGTCTTAGGTTAGTGAGCGGCGGCCTCGGAGTCGTGACAGGACCACTGTACACTCTAGAGACGGAGCTCTTCAGCAGTTACGGTTTCGATAATGAAAATCCTGGTTTGAGCTGAGACTTTTGACCTTGTGTTTACTTCATGATTGAGATGGGTCACTTGCTAACTTTGGTATATGTATGGGCATATACCCGGGTAGTGGTTATCCGTCGATTTCACTAATCCTTGTGTTTCCTCATGATTGAGATGGGTTACTTGATAACTTAGGTATATGTATGGGCATATACCTAAGTAAAGTTTATCTGTTGAGATCTTCTTGTGTTTATCCTTGTTGGTTTAGTGAGACCTTGAGGGTCTCGGGGTCCCTACTGAGTATCGTTATACTCACCCCTGCACGGGCTATGCCCGCACCTCGTTGTGTTGGTTGCAGACGACGGACAGTGCTGACAGAAGCCGAAGGTTCGAGGACTGGACGGTACCTGGAGGTGGACTATACGACGAGGCGGTACCCAGAGGCAGACCATTGGGCGGGACATACTCGGAGCAGACGGCGGGACCCGAGGAGCAGAGGAGCTATCTGTACCCACCCTTCAGGTGGGATTTCCAGTGGACATCTCAGCGTAGCAGCTTTACTTTTCAGTCGCTGTTTTCCCTTTCGAGTTGTACTTTACAGTTGGGCTTGTATTTCCGGCCCCTTTTTTTTACTTTTCAGCTCTTCTTTTTGTACTTAGTGTTTTACTTCCGCTTGTGCTCTGTGGTGCTTGTTTTCTTTTATAAAGGCAATGCCTTCCCAGTTATCGGGATTTTACGCCTTGGTGCTAGTCGCCAGCCCCTGGCCTATGGAAGGCGGGCTTGGGGTAGTCACGGCACGGACCCCGAGGGCGGGTCGTGACAATTACCCTTTTTAAACACTGCTTATAATGATATAATTGTTACCAATGGTCGTAGTGATCAACGGTAATTCTGATCATTAGGAATATTGGATGATAGTAATGTAGTAGTAATGTAATGGTCATGTTTTAGACTACGTATTATATGTATAACCAAACATCAAAATTTACAAAATCATTCCCAATGGTTTTTATAACTTCTATGATAATGTAAAATATATTTTTAACATTTTTTTTTATTTTAATAATTTTTATTAAAGGTGTAATATTCCTAATATAGTTTTATCTTATGGAGTATACCATTTTTTGGTCTCTATTATTTGGTTTTTATATCCTTTTACTAGTCTAAGATGTATTAATCTATATTATTACTAGACATGTAATATTATTTTCTTAATATACTTTCAATGTACAGCCATTTTAAAAATTAATAAAATAACCCTCATAGGAAAAATATCTTTTATTAATCAAAGAAGTAACTTTAAGGCTGTTATGTTCTCCCCCTTGATAATTTTCATCCCCAAAATTTGACTTTTTCATCATAATAAATGGGAATATTTTCCCTTAATAACTTCTTTAGGTTAAAATTTATTTTCTTCAAATTTTCTATTTCTCCATAGGATATTCAAAAGTCATTTTATCATGTTCTTAAACTCTTAATCCTTTATGTATAGAGTCTTGAGCAGTTACTCATTATATGAAAAGTCAAGTGCTAATTCCACACCATTTATATCATGTATATGTGTTTGGTTAAACATATAATTTCTCTATAGAGACATGTAGAAGATATTAGAGAAATTGGAAATATTTGGAGGTAGAACTAACCAATAAGAAAACTCTCCAACACCCTCCATAATATCAAATGGTCCAATGTACATCAAACTCAGTTTTCACTTCTTTATAAATCTCATTAATCTATTCCATTGTTATATCTTGAGAGAAACACAATCTCAAAACTGAAATTAAATTTTCTTCGCTTACCTATCAGTATAACTTTTATCGATTCTAAGTTCCGTTGATGTGTTTCTGAATCAATTCTATATTTTCTATGTTCTTTTTCACAATGGCTAGTCACAACACTTTACCTTCTCCAAATTCCTCCAAACATGTTGTATTTATACACATTTTTTATATAGATATTCAAAAGGATTCATTTGAATACTCAAGGGGAAACTATATGTATAGGATAATTTAAAAACAGGGTGAGGTTGGTACCAACTCCCATGAAAATCATGTGATAAATACATTATCACGCCTTATAATGTTTTAATTTTTCTCTCAAACTACCCATAAGATTAAATATTATAGGTTGATCTAAACATTACTTATGTTTTTATAGCCTTTTGAAGTCTCTTGTAGAACTTAGAAGTAAATTTTGGATCTTGGTTAGATACAATCAACATCAGTACTCCATGGGGTATAACTACTTCTTGAATATAGAGGCAATCTAGGTGATCTTGGGAGAAATCCAATATTATGGAAAAACATGAATACTTTTTCAATATATCGATCATTACCAATATAGATTATTTCTCTTGGATGGATTAGGAAGGTCAGTGAAAATACCACAGTGATATCGTCCCACTTTTATTTAGGTATGGTTAATGGTTTCAATACCCCATTAGTAATTTATCTCTTCACCTACACTTATTAACAAACCAATAACCTTGTTGTGCAATTGTAGATTCCCTATTTCATATTATCCCACCATTAATGATCATGAAAGTACTTATAAATTTTAGTTCTACTAGGACATATATAAAATGTAGAGCTATGAACATTATGCATTTGATCCTTTATCTTTGGAATAGATGAAATATATATGATTGCATGAAATTTCAGTACACCATCTTAATGAATGCTGAATTTAGTAAAATTCATATTCTTCATACATTCTATTTTATTTTTTAATAAAATGATCATATCTTTAATATTTCTTAATCATCCATAGTAATGAAATTTGATATATAATTTGACGTAATATTGATGACGTATCTTCCCTTTTGATTCCCAACTCCAACATTACTGTATCGTTGAAAAATGGAACTCCTTCAATAATAATCATTGCAGAAAACATATAGATCTTTCTTACTCAATGCATCCATGACTTTGTTTTCACTTCTAAGGAGATAATGAATTGGAAAATCATGTTCTTTAAGAACCTGCAACCATATCCTTTGTCTCACTTTATATTCATTTTGTGTGAATATACACTTTTAACATTGGTGTTATGTATATATATCACACTTTTAAACATAAATATAGTTTCTCCATAACTTCATAGAAAAATGAATGTAAATAAATCCAAGTCATTAGTAGGATAATTATTCACATGAGGATTTAACTTTCAAGATGAATAAGATATTTCCATTTCATTTTTCATGAGAACACATATAATCAATTTCAAAGATTCATCACTATAAAAAATACTTATCAAATAAAGGGTAGATCTAGCATAAATAAAATAACCAACCATTTATACAGTTCTTGGAAACTGTCTTCATAATCCTTTATCAAGATAAACATAACTCATTCTTGAGAAAACTATGGTAGTAGATTAGAAATCCGTGAAATGGTTTTCATAAATTTATATAATAACCTTATAACCCAAGAAAACAACGAATCAAAATTTTCTCTTTTAGGATGAGGCCACTCCTCTATAGACCTTTTCTTTGAATGATCAAATTATATTATATCACTAGTTACAGATTTCCCCAAGAATGAAACTTTCTGTAACTAGAACTCATATTTACTAAATTGAATAAATTTATTCTCCTTCCTTAGAGTTTTCAATATGTCCCTTATATGATCATCGTTCTCCTATTGAATTTTATAACATATCATAATATCTTCAATGAAGTCCAATAAAAAAATATTAAGGTAGTATATAAATTCTATTATAATCAAATCCATAAATATGAAAAGAGAATAAGTTAAGGAAAATGGAATAACAACAAACTCATAATACCCTTATATTGTTTGGAAGGAAATCCTTGGCATATATTCCTTCTTTACCCTCAACTTATTATACCAAATCACATGTGAATCTTGGAGAATATTGATCCCCTCAAATTTGGTCAAAAATCATAAATCATCGAGAGAGGGTATTTTTTATTTATTGTGACCCCATTATGATCTCTATATTCAATTCATGGCCACATTGATCTATATTCATTTTTTTAAAATATAATAGGCTCTTTGTAAGTAGACACACTTGGTTGAATATAACATTTTACCAAGAGGTCTATTAGTTTCTCATTTAATTCCACTAACTCCATATTTTCTATTTTATATGGGGTTTACAATGTTGTATTAGTTCTATGTATGGGTTTAATTGAGAAATCCACCATTCTTTCTAAGGTAGGTCTAGGTAACTCTTCAAGAAATATATTAATGTATTCCCAAACCATGGGTACATCAAAAATATTTATAAGTTATCTTTCTTCCCCTTATTCACCAATCATTTAAATAGATAAGAAAATAGGAGGTGGTTCTTGGTGAGATATGTGAAAGGATATCTATCCCTTAAAGATAACCATGGGTATTCCCTTCAGGATGATGGAAATATCCTTATATATATAGTTGATCTTTTCATTGTACTTTAACAACCAACCTATAACATGTATTATTTCAAATTATAGCATTGGAAGGACCACCAGGTTTATGGGGATAACTCACTCACCGAAGTATAAAATGAGAATCCCAATTTATATTTGATGATTGAATAGTTCCTCTAGGATTATTAAACAAACACTCTACAACTATAAGCTTATGGTTTAACTTGATTTTCATTGTAATTATTAATAAAATAAAAAAATTTAAATACAGGTAATAAAACAATGTACTTTATAGATTTGAATGTATTATGAGAGTGTTAGCCACAACATCATTTGGAACCTCGAATTCATCCATTGTGATTGTAAAATATTGACTTTTATTTTGTGGAATATTATAGATTTTATAGTAGTTTCCCTCAATTATCTTCTTATCTAGACATTGATTAGTTAAATTTCCATGTTCCCCACACTTGGTGTATTTCACGGTGGGTTGTTCATTCACAATCATTCCTTTGTCATTGGATTTTAGATGTTGAGGCCTAACATCTTTAATAAAGTTTTTATCCATATGGAAATATCTTCTAAAGACATATCAAATTAAACTTCTTTTTAGATAATTATGAAAATTATTTGTCCTATATTTTTATATAGGGGATGTTGTACTTTCTTCCCATTGGAATTCATTCTATAGTTTTTCTCCATCCTTATCTTCGTTTAATTATGTCCCTAAGTCCACAGGTCATCTTCAAACTACATTAACACTATGAGATGACATTTTTTAATATCATGACTCATCCTAGAGGGGACCATGCTGTGACTACCCCAAGCCTACCTCTATTAGGCCAGGGGCTGGTGACCAGCACTGAGTTGGCGTATCACACAAATGGGGAGAATTAGCCTAAAGTAACATCACAGATGCACACATATGCAATCCAAAAATGTTTAAATTTAAAAAAACAATAAGTAAACAATGTATGAAAACCACAATATCCCACAACCACAGTAAAATAGTGAATGTGATGGAATGTAAACCAGTACAGAATATAAGACCACCAAAAATAAAGTCAGTAACCATGTTAAAAAAACTCATCCAAAGAAAACCCTACATGTTCCAACCTAATGGAGAGGTACTGGGGATACTGTCTGAAGCCGCAGGAACACCACGGTTTTTCTGATCTCACAAGGCTCCATCTAGTCCTAGTCTACCATGGACTCTATCAAAAGGTCACTCGTCTTCACAATACATTACATGTGTGAAAAATCCCATGCAGGGGTGAGTACAACAACACTTAATAAGACACCCCGAAACCATAAAGTGATAATAAAAAGTAAATATATATTCATCTCTACACAATTATATTTCTACAACATATTTCATGAATATCTAGATTTACTCAAACAATACCACACACTCTAGGGTATGTCATAACCACTACATACCAACACAAGGGATTTTGTCTGAAGATTTCTAGATGCACACATCTGGGAGAAAAAACTCATGATCCTAATATCACTGATGACGCCCATCCAAAAATTAATGCTCATCGGAGACCACTATAATAGAAGTAGGATGATAGATCTGAAGAGTGATATGATACATCATAGGAGGATCACAGCTAGGTCTATGGGGTTTTACCAAAAACTCTGCCAAGATTAAACCACTATGTAGTGGATAGACTCCTGATGAAGTTAATCAAGTCAATACCGAAGACTCTACCTAGGGCACAAAAAAGGAATAGAGGATCCACTTTGGGCCTCTCGGGGGATTCAAACAACTATATCTTGAAAGTCCTACTGAAGGGATCATACTCTTATGAGTAGGAAATGATAGCGAAACATTTAGGTGAAACTATACAGATAACTAACTCTAACGAAGCTCTTCAAAGATATGGTGGAGAGAGAATCAACCCAAGTAGAAAAGAAGGGAGCATGGTGAGTAGTAGTCACACGTACCATGTCCCTTGACCCCAGGTACTGCCTCTATAAATAACCTATGTCCCTAAAATCCATGTTAAATCCAACCATTGGTATCAAAATGACTATTTCAATGTTAGGGTCTGAAAACAAAATAAGGATCATTAAACGATGGTATGGTTTGAAATATATGGTTTTTTAGTAAAAAGGTCTGACATGAGGCTGGTCCGAATCCGTCTCGACCCGCCGGCAAACCCGACCCAGTACAATCGACCCTATCTGACCCGACTAGTTGGGCCTGGTCCAGTCCGTCTCATTGGGCATAGTACTACATGCATGCATGCGGACCAGATGATCCTCCACACATAGCCCACCCCACCCGCGTGCCCTCCTAGTCCTGGGTGCCGCACAATATCCCATGCAGTCATCCTTCCACTTCTGCATGCCCCATGCACTCTGCCTGCTCATGGAATTCAAGATTTCCTGAGTCCCTTCAATGTTTTAGTTGTGTTATACCTCCACCATATACCTTACCATTGCCTCTCCATCTACCTCACTGTCACCCTAGACTAGCCCCTTGGACCTGTGCTGCCTCTTGACTTGACCGATCGAAGTCTCCACCCCTACTTCCACCACCTGTTCCATTGTGTGCCACCATCCCGACCAAATTTCATTATTCCTTCATCATCACGCCTCCACTGTATTGTCATGAGGTATAATCCTAGATCTCATATCATTGTTCCAATAATCGAAGGTGCAATTATTGTTCATTCAAATCTCTAAATTATTGAATAACATACAGTAAGATGGGGGAATAAATCACATGGAACAAACTCAAGGAACAAAACTCAAATGTTGTTCATTATAATCTTGATCTGTTCCCATAAGGATGATCAATCAAAAATAAAAATTATAATAATCATCCCCAAATAATTCCCACAATAAAACTCATCCGACAAGAATGATCGAAATGTGGTTCAACCTATTTGTGGGTTGATCTACATTCATCATTGAATCTAAGAACAGAGAAAGAAAAACTGAAAACACAATTCACCACCTCAAGTTGGAACAATCATTGATGAAGAAAGAAGTTTTGGCATCATCGTTCCTAAATCCTTGATCCATTTAATCTGAGGTTATTGATCAATCATCATTCGCCACTGTATTCTCCAAAGTCCCTTCTCTATTTCTCAAAGGAATTAAAGGTTTATGGTGATAACCCTAAATTCATGAAAAGTAATTAATAAAATAAAATGTGTCACTATGTAGCTACATAACATCGAAATAAAATAATTTTTTTTTAATTTATTTTATTCATTAAAACATCCAAAAACAATATTTCATAATTGACTAGCATCAACTGATGTTAAGCCTCGCATAGGGTAACCTCACTACTATGAACGCAATGGTGCCCTTGGATTTTTGTTCTCATAACCCATTTAGAATTTATTTCATTTTTTTTTGGAAAACCACTCACACATGCTATTTAAAGTTTAATATTTTTAAAACATTTATATCAGGAACATCAGGACTCATAATCGCATGTCGTCTCAGTTCCTAGTCTCAAAATAATTCCAAATAATATTTAAAATAACAAACAGAAATATTTTGGACATTTCATTATCCCACCTTAGGGATTTAAATCCCTGAAAATCCAAAACAATAGGTCACTCAAAAAGTTGTAGGAAAGACGAATGAATCTGAACCTCCTCATCCCATGTGATCTCCTAGAGATTACCATGCTACTATCGGACACAAGAAAAGAGAATCACTCACACATGAAATATCCTCTCATGTCGATGCTTAATTTCAATCGGGTACTCTGTGAAAGTCACCCCACCATTAATGTCTAGCTTTCCCCAGTCGATGATGGCTGATGGGTCATGCACGTACCTCCTTAGTTGGGACATGTGGAAGACTTCAGGTACCCGATGAAACTACAGGGGTAGAGCTAGGTGGTACACCACCTCGCCAACTCTACATAGTATCTGGAAAGGGTTGATGAACCTTAGAGATTACATGCCTCCCTGGCCAAATCTTTTCAACCCGTATTGAGGTGGGACCTGAAGGAATACATGGTCTCCCTCCTTGAACTCCAATGGTATATGTATCTTGCCACTATATGACTTCTTCCTGCTATTCCAAGTCTTCATCCACTCCTAGATAATCTTCACCTTCTCAGTAGTTTCTCGCACCCACTTTTGGATTATGAGTGTTGACTCTCCTAGGTCAGTCCAACAATGTGGTGACCTACAGGGTCACCTGTATAGAGCCTTGAATGGTGTCATACCAATGGTGGAGTGTTAGTTGTTGTTGTACGCAAACTCCACCAGTGGTAGGTGGTCTTACCAACTATGACTGAAGTCCAATATGGGATCCTTCAGCCTATCCTCAAGAACCTAAATGGTTCTCTTCATCTGGCCATCTGTCAGGAGATGAAATTCCATGCTCAATTGAAACTTAGACACAAACTCCTCCAAAAATCCCATCAAAAAATAGAAATTGAAACGAGCATCACGATTTGAAACAATCGATGATGGAACTTAGTGAATCCGAACTATCTACTACACATAGAGGCATCCCAATCTCTCCATTGAACTCAACTCATAGATAGGTAGAAAGTGGGCTGACTTGGTGGGTCGGTCAATGATCACCTAGATGGTATCATTTTCCTTGGACATACATGGTAAACCCTTTGTGAATTCCATCGATTTCCCACCCCACTTCTACTCTGGAACCTCAAGGGGTTGATCCAAACCCTCTATAACCTGGTGCTCAGCATTCACGTGCTGAAAATTGCGGCTTCAAGAAATGACCTATGAAACTCTCTTATTCATTCCAGGTCACCAAAACTAATATCAGAGGTCCTAGTACATCTTTACCACACTAGGATGTACCAAAAAAGGGGACGTGGGGAACCACCTCAAAACCTCCTCCTGAAACACCACTGGTACAAATATGTGTCCTCTGAAAAGAACATAGTGCTCCCCACCTTTCAAATATCCATCAAGAGCATGTCACATGGATAAATAAGGATATAGATTCTCTCAGTTGGTATCCCAAATCTACACCTCCCAAAATCACAATAAGAGTGTAGTGGTAAAAAACATTAATGGGAGGTAAGCTCCCCCATCTCCATCCATAGAGTATAATTATAACTGGTCTAATTACTCAGATTCCTCGCCTAGTAACTGTGAACTCGATCTCCTGCATAGATAATCTTCCACCATGTTCCCCTTAACATGAGTATAAACGATATCAAAGTTGTAATCCAAGAATAACTCTATCCACGCCCTATGTCTCAAGTTCATATCCTTTTGAGAGATGATACACTTAAGACTTGTGATCATAGTAGATGATAAACCACTCAACCATCAGGTAGTGCCTCCACATCTTCAACATGATGACTAATGCTACCAACTCAAGATCTGGGGTTGTATAGTCCTTCTCATATGGTCTCAACTAGCATAAACCATAGGTAATCACTGATTTCCTATAAATCAATACACAAACATGTTTGCTCCATAATTCATCGTAGAACAATACATACTCAACACCTCTTCAATAATCTCAAGATCAGATTGCTCGTCAAAATCTACCTCAACTACTGAAAAGCCTTTTGACCATTCTACTTCCACATGAAAGTCTGACCCTTTTGGATCAAATCTGTCATAGGTTTTGATATTCTAGAGAAATAAAGTATAAATCTATGGTAATATCCTTCCAACCCATGGAATTTATTCACCTCAACCACACTCCTAGGTGGATCTTATGCTAACACTCCTTAACCATGGTCAAGTCTGCTACCACTCCAACTATCGAGATAACATGTCCGAGAAAGTAAACCACCAAAATCCAAAACTATCACTTCAAGAGTTTCTCATGATTTTGGTGATCTTGGAGAATGTCTAGAACCATCCTTAAGTGTCTCACATCCTCCTTCTAGAATGTCAAGTACACAATGGTATTGACAATGAAGACTACCATGAACTGGTCTAATTTGGGCTAGAATATCCAGTTCATGAGTACCATGAACGATTTTGGGGAATTTATAATTCCAAAAGGGCATCACTAAGTACTGATAATGACCATAGTAGCATATGAAAATTATCTCTGGTATATCCTCATCCCATACTCGTAGCTGGTGATAACGTGATTGAAGTTCAACCTTCAAGAACCACCATTCCCCTCTCAACTAGTCGAAGAGTTAATTGATCCCTGGTAGTAAATAAATATTCATCACCATCACCTGGTTCAAGATTTGGTAATCCACACACAACCTCAATCTCTCATATGCATTTTTGGAAAACAATACTGGGGCTACCTAGGGTGAAACAGTGGGTCTCATGAAGCCTTTCCTCTATAATTCCTCCAACTTCACCCTCACTTCCCAAAGCTCCATGGGAGACATCTGATATGCTGGTGAGGATACTAGTTCCATCCTAGAGTGTATGTAGATGCATAATTCAATATCTTTGTGGGGATGTAGTCCAATAACATCTTCTGGAAAGAAGTCCTCGTACTCTGTCACTACTATTGGGAACTGGAAACTCATAACATCTTCTCCACCGAGGGCCAATATAGCCAAGTGATGAGTGATCAGTTGTACCCACCTATACATGAGTCAATCCTGTACTATCTAGGTTTCCTTTTCAAAGAAAATGGAAAACCTCGTCCCATCACTACGGACACACCACACCCTTCTCCAAAAATAGTCAATCTGGGCATGGACCGAAGATAACCAATCCATACCAAGAATGATGTTGTAAGGCCTCGATGCTACCACCAAGAGGTTCCATTTAAAACTCTCACCTCCAAGGGTAGGGTCACACTGTTGGTATAGATGTTTGATCCTTGAGTCTCCTCCCATAGATGTCTCCAAGCATAAGGGTCAAGTCAATGGTTATACTAGAATCTCAATGTCTGGTAAAAATATATGTGGTGAGGAAGGAAATCCTAGAACTTGTGTCTATCAGTGCTAAAACTAAAGTAGAAAAGACACATATTGTACCTCAAATAATCCCTAGAGTCCCGAGGTCATAACCACAACCACTTGCAGTTGTCCCCACTCCTATCCTGCAGCTCCCTGAGCCTAGCGTGGAGCACCTAGGGTGGTGGTGGTATCAAGTCAAAACATCAACAACATCCTACTTCTCTCCCAAATAATCCTCCACATCCTCCTACCAACAGATCTACATATTCATACCTATAAAACTACCTTGGTGTTCCATCCATTGTCTCCCTATCAGTATCTCGGTGGTTTGGACAATCTTGAGTGATATGTCCCTTTCTATCACATGAGTAGCATCGCCTCTTCCTAGCATGGTTGGACCCAACCTAAGAGCCCTAAACTGTAGACACTCTATCTAGGGACCATCACCTTAAATGTCTCCCACATTTAGATCCCTTATACTGACATCATATCCCTACTGTTGATGTCCCTGCACTTACCCATCCACTGCTGATTGTCACTTACTATCTCTGCTCATCCAATAACCTCTTAACCACCAAATCCTGCTCAAGAACCCCATCATAAGTAGGAATACACATAGGGATAATGATATATTAGATTTCTCTATTTATCCCTTTCTCTAAGGTATGATCCTATAAGTAATTATTCTTGACCATATTCATCGAGTACCAAGAATGGTTGGTGTACCTTGATGAATAATCAGATATTATCATACTTCCCTACTCAATCTGAAGAAGCTCATGTATATGCACATCTCTCAGCATAACTGGTAATAACTCCTCTCTAAAGAGGCACTCAAACTCTATCCCTAAAAGATTCACCTCTTCGTGATTCTAGATAGCCAAACTCCACCATCGTCCTACCAAGTCCTATAGAAGACTCGCCGCCTGGACCACCATCTGATTGTTCGGTGTCCTGACTAGATGGAAAACTCATGTCACAACCACAAGCCTATCCTCAACTGCCTGAGGTTCAGGCTCACCTTAGAACCTGAGGATTCTCTTCCAATAATACTCATGGAGCATTCTCATCTTGTTCTCCTCATCTTCTGGTACTTTAGGTACCACGAGCTTCTCTACAGGTGTTGGTATAAATGGTTCACCACCTGGTCGTAACATCTAGGAAATTAGTCCCTGTACTGAATCCTCATTACTGAGGGGGTCATCCTCATGATAAAGCTTCTAAATCCAAGCAGTTAAGCATCAAAATGGAATCTTGTGTGGAAACAATATGTACCATGGTCAATGAGTATATCTGGATAGCCTACTCAAGAAGTAAGTGTAAACAAAAACCCATTCCTATATGATTCTTATACCATTATTTTCCCGGTAACTTGGGTTCTCATGTAACAAGTCAAAAATTAGGTTATCAGAGTCCTGTTGTATGTATACGTCAGCCGCTACATCAACACTAGAGTTTCTAGCTTGAAATCCAAACATGAAACACTTAACATTGTATCCTAAAACTAATCTCACATACTCTCAATCCTAAGGTAGAACCAACTTCTTCTGATACCACTCAATCATGACCCATCCAAGAGGGGCCTGTTTCATGACTACCACAAGCCTGACTCCAATAGGCTTGGGGCTAGTGACTAACAACAAGTTATAATATCACAAAATGGGAGGCATTATTCTAAAGCACCTACAGGAACACACACATATCAAAGACAGAAATTCTAAAATGTGATAAAACACTAAGTAAAAAATGCATAGAAACCAATATATCCCAAAACTAGAGTACAAAAGTAAAATTGATGGAAAGTAAACTCGGGAAGAATACAATCCCACTAAAAAGTTTATAAACAAGTTCTTTAAACTCATTTTTAGAAAACCTTTCATGATCTAACCTGAAGGCAAGGTAATGGGGATACTATCTAAAGATGTAGGAACATCATGGTATGTCTGATCTCACAAGGATCCATCCAACCCTGGTCCACCCTGGACTCTATCAAAAGGTATCTCCTCTACAAAAGACATTAAACATGTGGGAAAATTTCATGTAATAGTGAGTACAAAAATAATCAGTGGGACACCTCAAAACTACAAAGTAATACAAAAAAGGAACGATGCAGTCATCTCTACACAATTAAATATATACAATATATAACATGAATATCTATATATACTCAAAACATACCACAGAGTCTATGATAATTCATAACCACCGCATACCAACACTGGGGATTCTGTCTGAAGATTCCACAAAGCACACATCCTGGATAACACACTTAGGATTAGGATATCACTATTGAAGTTTGTCCAAGAAGTAATATTCTTCAAGAACTACCATGAGAGATATACTCTAATATATCTGAAGATAGATATGATACATTAGTGGAGTATCAAAGAAATTTTGATGGGGTGATACCAACAACTCCACCTAGATTAACCCACTAAGTAGACGATTGAGGCCCTAGGACGTTGGTCATATCAATAAAGAAGACTCTACCTTAGGCAAGAAGAAGTAATAGAGGATCCACTCTGGGACACTTGGGTGATTCCAACAACTCTATCCTAGAAGTCCAACATAATTAATCATACCCTTATCAGTATGAAAAAATACCAAAAAACCATCAGGGGAAAAGATAAATAGAATTAACTCTAAGGATGCTTGTCCAAGATATGTTGGGTGAGAGAATCAACCCATGTAAAAAGTGAGGGAGCATGGTGAGTAGTAGTCACACCCTCTGTGTCTTTTAACCCTAGGTACTACTTGTATAAACAGTCCACATCATTAGAATTATGCTTTAAAAGACATAAATTATTTCAAAAGCCATGTATTAATGTTAGGGTCTCAATGATATAGACTAATCATCAAATGGACATACTGTTTAGAGATATGGTTATTTCTGTGAAAAGGTCCTACCCCAGGACTATTCTGGATCTGACCTGACCCGTCAACCAACCTGACCTTGTTCAGTCAACCCGACCAGACCCGACTAGCAAGGCCCAGTCTAGCCCAACCTATTGGGACCGATCTGTCCTGCACACATGTGTGTCGGCTGATCGGCCATACGTAGCCCACCCCGACCATGTTCACTCCTCATCCCCTGATGTTGCATCGCATACCTTGTGGTCGGCCCACCACATCCACACACTCCACGTGTTCCACCTACCTACAGTTGATCCATGTTCTTCCTCTGTTGGTCGAGTCTCCAATGGCTCATTGTCCAACTCATTGTCACCCTGGACCGACCCCTTGGACTTGCGTCATCCCTTTCCTAGACCAACCAAAGATGCCGCCCCAGCTTCCACCATGCATAGTCACATGTACCGCCATGTGCCACCATCCTGGGAAAACAATGTTGCACCGTCACCGTCACGCCTCTACTGCATTTTCACGAGGTCGAAACATTTATTGCGGATCATTATGCCAAGAATATATGGTGCAATGACAATTCGTTCATATTATATAAGGAATAAAGAATGCATGGGAAAGGGGGGAATCATGTGGAAAAAACATGTGGAAAGAACCTAAACTGTTGTACATTCTGGTATCGACCCTTTCCTGTAAGGATGATCAATAAAAACTAAACAGTATAATAATCATCCCCAAATAATTCCCACACTCAAACCCATCCCACATGAATGATCAAAATGCAGATTAACCCATTCATGGTTTGATCTGCATTAGTATTTGATTCTAAGAATGGGGAATGAAAAACTAAAATCACAACACACTGCCTAGATTTGGAATGATCATTGATGAAGAGAGAAGCTACATCGTCTCCATTCATCAATCCTTGATCCATTGAATCCAAGTTCATCGATCCATTTTGTTCACCGATATTTTTTTAGAGGCCCTTATCTATGTCTAAATTAATTCCAGGGTTATGGTGAAAACCCTAAATTCCTAAAAAGGTGTTAATAAAAGAAATTGCATTGCGGCGTCGCTGCATAATGTCAAAATAAAATAAATTCTTTTAATTTAATTTATTATTTAAATTATCCTAAACCTATCTTTCATAGTCGACCCTCACTGGCCGATGTTAGGTCTCGCCAAGGGTAAACTCGCTACTCTAAATGCAACGATGCCCTTTGATTTTTGATCGAGGCACCCGTTTAGAATTTATTCTACTTTTTCAAGAAAATATCAAACACATGATAATTAAAGTTTAATATTTTTCAAAAACTTATTTTGGGAACACCAGGCCATTGAATCACATGCCCTCAAAGCACCTGGTCAAGAAATAATTGCATATAATATTTAAAATAATACAAAGAAAAATCCATTACATCACATTAAATCTCTTCAAAACTCCCATCGACTCATATTTATAAATATTTACATGAATTTTTTATTAGTGTTACAAAGAATTGATCTTTATTCCCATCATAATTAATGATAAATCTTGAAGCATAATGCACAATCCCTAGAAAGTTCATCTCATAATTAACAACTAATTCTTTTTATTTTTGTTTTAACTATTTGTATTCCCCCTGCTTTATTGTTCATAGTGTATAAGGAAAATACTTTTTGAAAAATAATTTTTTGAATTCTTCTCAATCCTTGGCTTCTACCTCATCCCTTGGATTCATCTTTTTGATCCGTGTCTACTACTGATCAGATTCTCACATTAAATGATATACTACCAATGTAAATTTTTCTTAATCACAATAATAGAGTAAAGAAAAAATAATTTTTATAGTGTTGATTTGTTATTCTATCATCAATGGATCTGTGTTTCCACCAAAAATACGTGGTTCTTGATGCATAAAGGATTCAACTGCTAATTGTTCTATCCTGGGTGAAATAGAATTCTACAAATGATTTATGTTTTCATTCATGAACTTATTTAAATATTTCATCACCAGCATGAAGTTTCTAAATTCAACTACCCTGTATTGGGAAGGCTTCCATCACATTTTCTATTTCACCATTATTTACACTAGTCCTTCTATTTCATGCCATTCTATTTATAAAAAGATAAATCTGAAGTGAAAAATTTGATACTATTGGAAGTCATATAATTATTCAAAAGTAAATCGTAATTATAAATTTTTCTAATATCATTCTTCTATAATGATATTCTTTAATCTTAATAAAAAATTTCATTATCTATAGATCCTTCATAATGGTTCATAAAAATCATGTGATTAACCTAAGGGTATCACCTAAAAGTGTCAACACAAGTGTATAGAAAGGCCTCATTTCCATACACTAGGTGTTTCTCAAGTTAATACCCAATGCTCCCTTTCTAGGGTTACTACCCCTAGTTACAACTATAATAGTGTCACGTCCACTTTTAGTGTCCATCAATTGATTTTATTTATATGAAACAACTCATTGTATACTTCACCAAAAATAAAGGATGTTTTCCAATATTTATACTTATCACATGGGTTCTTAATAATTTTGTATATTCCTCATATATGAAAATAACAAAACCTACCTCTACTAGAAATTATGACATCATGCCTTTATAATACATAAAACATTCATTACATGGAACAACATTTAATGACATATAGGATATTTTGAGGATTAGTTTCTTTTAAATGAGGAATATAATATATTAAAACCATAAACATTATTATAATACACTTGAAATACTTCTTCACTGATTAATCCTTGTTTACTTTTACTAAATATCATATCATGGGGACATATATTAAATGAAAGTGGTGAGCATAAAGCCCTATAAGGGAGTAAACAAAGAAAATATTTATCATGTAATCATGGAGAACTATAATAGGGTAGAACCATAAGAACATGAGGTATAAATTAATTAAATTATCATGAATCATAAAATTGTAATTTGGATAGAACATAAAAATTATATAATCATAACAATACCCCCAAGATGTCATAAAACATAATTACCAAGGTTATTTCCCAAATATCATTGAATATGTAATCAATAGAAAATAATTATATACCTAATTCATTTTAAAGTTATCAGAGTAAAGCATTCATATGTATCCATTCATGTGTTCCACATAGATTGTAATAAAAAAATTCATTAATAACTAATGGGAAATAATGAATGGGTTTCATGTAAAGGTTATTAAAATAATAAATGCTTAAAGACATCAGAATTGAATCATTTTTAACCCATGAGAAAGGAATTTTGGTACTATATTTGGAATTCATAAATCATTGAGTCATTCTAAAATCTAGGTGAATACCTAATAATAGTGAAATGGGTTGAGTATTCAAAACATGAAAATATTTTATGTAAAAGAGAAAAATAAAATAAATTAATTCAATAACATGATGGGTATAAAATGTGGATAAAGTAAAGGGATAAATGGTTGGGAAATAGGGCCTCTCATTGATTAAGAATTATATTCATAGTGTTGGGATAATAAAAATTTAATTAAAATAATGTAATTCAATATTTAGATGACATACCACAAAAGAGATACTAGAATGGAAAACAAGTAGCAGAGAGTTTCTTTTCCTTGGAAAGTAACTTACTAAAGATTAGAGAAGGATACATTAGGACCCTAGAGACACTTTTGATGGACCTTCGAGAGGAAAAATATCATAATTTCATAATAAATGGATTTATATTATATAGGAATGGTGGAATGAGTGGGTATTTATAATAAAATAGGAGAAATTTTTTAATAAATTCTAAATATAGTCTTAGAATTCCATGTGGTGGAAAAAGAAAAATCATTGTCTTATCCATAGTTTTTGTTCATGGTTTTAGAAATCTAAGTCAATTTTTATAATATTTTAGTCCATTTGAACTAAATTCTTTTATTTAATATTACTTCAAACATTGAAAAGTAATGTTTCAAAAAAAATATAGTTTTTAAAATCATAATTTTCATTTTATACTTTGGAAAGTCATTTATATGTTTGAAAAATGATTATATTAATAAAATTACATATTTTTGGTCTTTTTATATTTTTAATTAATTATTAAATAATTGTTACATATATATGAAATCCTAAAGGATATTGAAAATAAAAAATTGAATTTTTAATATTTACTGAATAATAAAGTATTTTATAAAGATATAAAACATTTACCATAACCTAATTTTTACATGATGATTTCAAATATAATGTTTATTTTATAAAAATAATTCTATAAATAAGATAATTTTAATATTTAAATAAGAAATCTAATTTTGTGAAAAATAACAGTTTTAAGACAATCAACTTTCTTACACCTATAAAAATACCTTGGACAATATAAATTTATAATATAATTAAATTTAAAAAAAATTATAAATTCCATTTCATGAAAATAAATTTTATTTAGAATACATTTTTTTATTATAATAGTGCATGTATTTTTTAAAAATACAATAATTCTTTAATTGTATCAAAAATATATCTATATAATTCATCTTATATTGATGTTGATTTTATTAAATAAAATAACACTGAAAATGGTATTTATGAAATAACTATTTCATTTATAAATAGTAAATTTCACTATTACGATATTAAGCTCAAAATGGATAACTTCTTTTTACACTGGAATATTCCATAAGCGTAAGGTATGTGATTATGGTAGTTTCAAGGGATGGATCATCTAACATTGAATAGTGGTGATCTCCACTAACATTAGACTCACCCATTGGAAATTTCATTCAAGCCACACTTTTTGAATCTCTTATTAGTCTTAGTCAAGGGAAAACCTTAGTGATGCTTCCTCCCTCCCATGTTCTGTAAAATTCTCTTCAAAAGGCATGAAAATACTGGTTAAGGCCATCATTTACCTTTTGTGACCCAACTATAATTTATTATTTCCCATTATAAAAACTAACACTAATATTAATATTATTATAAATGGTAATAGTTCTCAATGTTTATGTTGAACAATAGTCATATTGACTAACTTTTATGTAATAGTAATATAATCATCAAACCTTAATGATTACTTTTCCAATTAAATCCTATATATAGAACCAAAAATCAATATTTACTACTTAATTACTATATTTTTTAAAATTACTTTGATAATTTCAACTATATTAATAACATTTCTTTTTCTTTTAACAGTTTTAGGGCATTTGTAAAATTCCAATAAGAGTTTGATCCTATTAAGTATACCATGGTGTGGTTTCTATTATTTGGTTTTTATGTCCATGTATTATTATTATATTTATTAATAGTTATTATTACTTAAAATATAATATTTATTTTTTAATATACATTATATGAACTTCTATTGTACAAACTAATAAAATAACCATTTTGGAAAAAACACTTTTATTAATCATAGAATGAATTTTTAAGATGTTACAGAGATGGGGGGTATAAAAAATAATAATTTCCATTTCAAAATATTAATAATGTTATATTTATTATATTTTTTTATTAAATAACTCTTTCATACTATCCATGTAACGATTTTATGAAAAATAGTACTCATTTTTCATAGAGGAGGTAATCTTTAAGCACACATGTTGATATATTCATTTTTAGAATGGATTTAGAGGAGTGTATAAAACAGATGTTACATTATTATAACTACATTGAACAATATTTTAAATACTGATGTTTCATTTATTCTTATATAAGAATTTTTTGTGGGGTAGATGGAGAGAATAACTAAGAGAGACTAGTTGAGAATAATGTCACTCCTTTAGGATGTTCTCCTTGTTTAGCACCATAAATATCCAAAGATTATTATTTTGTACAGAATAATAATTATATGATTTGGGGATAGTTTTTAAGAGATACTGGGGTATATTTTTGGTAAAGATAATTCTTTGGTATGTTTGGATAAATTTGGTTGAAGAGATACCCTTTTTTAAGTAGAGGAAAATGGCATTTTCATAAATACCCATTACAACTCAATGGTGTCGGGACATTTTTTAATGGTAAATGGCTCCAAAAGTGGTCCATAACTTATTATATAGAGTTTTTATTCAATAATACTTCAAACATTCATTTTTATTCAAGTTTTAAATTATTTTTATTATTTTACCATTTTATTTTTACACATTACCATTTTAGTTTTTACGCTGCTTGATAGATTTTTACTAAGTAACATATATTTTAATAAAAATATAAGATAATCCCTATTAAGAAATTTTTATTTTGTGGATATAAGTTTTTATTCCATATAATCTAACTTAATTTTTAAATAAGGTAATATTATATTTTAAATAAACATATTTTTTATATACGAAAATAGTTTTGTAAAAACAGTGGTTTTTTAGTATTAAGTGTTCATAATATTATTTTTATCAAATTTAAATTGCATTAGTGATATAATATTTATATATAGTATTAAAATTATATTATGATCATTTCTTATAATATGCTAATTCATTTTTATATACAAATTAAACAATATTAATAAAACAATTCATTAAAAATAACGGCTTTTTTGTTATCATGGTAATTATCATTAATCCAAGTAATATTAATTTTATTCTTGAAATAAAATTTACCTTATATAATAATATGAACATTATGATATAAAATATTAAATACATTTTTTTAGATTTAATTCCTTCCAGTGTTGCGAACTAATTTTTAATATAAATGAATAAAAGTAGTTTTTATAAGAAAATATCACTAAAGTTTATAAAACATTAAAAAGGTTTTGATAAATTCAAAATGATATTTCTAAATGATTTATTTTATTTTATAAATATAAAATTGTATATATATATATTTTTCAAAAAAATAATTCAATCTTTTGTTATGATAATGTCATAAAGTGATGTTATTATCAAATTTGGTATTCATTCATTATTCATAAAAAATAAATTATTTTATAAAAATATAAAAACATTATCCCAATATAATATTTTTATTTAAATTCCAAAAATTAATTTAATTTGGAAAATTTCATATTCTAAAATGTGATGATTAAAATTTTAATTAAAAATAATAAAATATAATGATGATTGTTTTCATCCGAAAATATAAATTTAAAATTTTAATTGTTCCCATTATTAGTTACTATCAATAATTAATTATATTGGAGTTATATTAATTATATCATCATTGTAAATATTATATTTAGTTTCTTTAAGTAAATCATATAAAATCAAATTTTAGAAAAAAATACATATATAATGATCTTGTAAATTTTATCAATGAATTAGTCAATAAATATTCATTTTATTTAGAAGTAAAAATGAAAAATTTATAAAATACATGTGATAAATAACATATTTTCTTATTTACTATGTGTTTTTATCAACCTAATTTCTAGTCACATATCCCCTCAAGATCTCTGTGTAATATCTATGTATAAGGTAAAGTCATATGGATATTTTAGGTAGTGATTCTTCTTAGTATGGATATCATAGAAATATATATAATATTTAACTTATCTCAAATATGATTTTTATCATAATATAATATTTGGATTTTATTTTGGGATTGGTCTACATAAAACATTAGTGAATATGATTCTTTTCCAAGATCGGACAAATGAGAATCATAATGGGGACTTCCACTACCCGATGTCATTTCTTTACTTTGTAAAATTTATAATATGAATACTTCCTTTTATACCAGAGAATTTAGCGAAAATAAAATAAAGGTAAATTTTAATAATTTTATTTTAGTGTATCATAGTTCTATTTTACTTTAGTGTTTTGTGTGAAACAAGTTATCTAACGCATTGGATTTTAAATGGAAAAAATTAGAAAAACTTGGGGAATTATAGTTACATTCATGGATAGGGATTTGAGGAGTAATAGAATAATATTTATGAATAATTGATGAATATTTAATATTTTATGATGTATGGGATTCAAAATTCTCTTTTAGTAATATTTAGTGTTATTTCCAAATTTGGTTAATATAGTGGTGGGTAAGTTATTATAGATCATATTGAATTAATTATAGATAAATTAAAGTGATGTGATATGTATTCAATTTGAGAAAATAATGGAAAGGTATAATGATCTAGTTGGGAATGTGGTAAATGTAGTTGTTTGGGATAGGGAAAGAATCATAAATTACCATTATGAATGATAAAATATAAAAAAGGAATATCATAGAGGAATGTGATAGATGTTGTATTTTTTTTCTAATATTTAGAAGGTGTGGTTATGTGGATATGAACTCTTATATTGTTAGGTTGTGAAAATGTGTTCCATATAATTATTTAGTGAAGAAAATACATAAATCAGGAGATATTAATGGGAATAATAGTTTATTAAGTGATGACCTCAAATACTAGGAACATGGTTTGAAACTGGAATATTGTGGTAGGTTTCCTGAGGACATGTGGATGTTGGGGTAAATTTTAAGATGAATAAATTTATGATAGAGGAGGTTTTTTCACTATTATATTGTGATTCTTTTAATAATATAAAATATTTTTATATTTTATGGGCAATATTTTGGTTTTACATATGTAATATATTATATAATACTATTTTTATATTATGGAATTGTGATACTATTATTTTTAAGGTTAGCGATAGTGATTTTAGATGGATGTGGTATTCATTTAAATTGATGTGACATGAGAGATGTGGTAATCCTGTTTATTGATTTGTATGAGATATGTTTGATTATAATCACAATTATTGTTATTATAGTTATAATTTTATCATTATACAATTATTTGTTGTAGTTATATGGTTCGTGTAATAGTGACAGATAATTATTTTGGTTGTAGTTGTATTCATAAGACGTGTTGATAGTACGAGGTGGTGATTGTTGTTATTGATGAGAATATTTTTTATTGGTGATACGTATGAGGTAGAGGATGGACTATGAAGGAATTTTATTTGTGCTAACATTTCCATTATTTGTTTTCCTGGATTTATTAATAATATATATCAATCACTATGTAAGTATAATGAATATTCACAAAACATGGGATATCTTATAGGTGGATCTTATGGGTATAAATATGTACTCACACAAATATTTTGTATTATTTTTTAAACTTGAAGATTCTCTTCAAAGATTTAATTAGGTAATACTGCTTTGGGAATGAAAATATTATAAATGAGAGTATGAGGAGTCAGGAAACAGATTACACTTTATGTTAACATTGAGTTGTTATGTGATCTATGTGCTTTCATGATATATACTCCTGGTGCCTATCACAACCACATTACCTTTTATAGGTATGCTTTGGGTTACTGTTAATCTCTTTTTCAGCTAAGGAGTAGTTCGATCATGGTTTTTATTTGACGACATTCTATGTGATATACTTCTTTGGGTAATTCTAGGTAAAAGTTTATTCGTGTTTCTCGTCAGTGATCTTTGTGACTCCATATATTCCCTTACTCACACTAATCACAAAGTTTTTCAAAAACAATTACTTTTCATAAAAAAAATGATTAGGTATAACTCATATATTTACAACAAGGAAACAAATACCATTTCACTCTCAAGTAATAAATCAAACTCACATGAAGTAATGATAATATAGAAATTTCCATTAGTAATAAAACCATGACACATTTTATAATATTTAAATTTATAAAAAATTAATTAATAATGGGATGAATTCAAAACCAAATACATTAGATCCAACCCCATATATATCAAATTCTCAAGGAATTTACATTCCAATCATGTTTTTTCTTAATTTACGGTTTTTTTCAATTGATTTTCAATATTATCCTATATAAACACATATAAAACTTTACAACACCCCACTCAATTATTTATCTAATTATATGGTACTTTAAAATAATATGTTTTTTTATTAAGTGAGTTCAAGGTTCCTTGTCCTATATGATACTTTATTTTTATCACAAAACAACTATCTAAGTCATAATATATCAGGAAATACACCAAATTCAGAAAAAAAAAATTATCTAAATTTTTATATTTCATATAATATGATGTATAGTTTCACTCTACTTCAATTATAGAATAATCCAACATAGTTTTCTTAGAAAAAATTCTGTTAATCGAACCACCATTGAGGTAAAAACAATTCTAAATTGTAATCATGAGTCATATTTTTCAATTTGGAAGCAAGATCGACATAACCATTTACAATGATCACTTTATCAATCCAAATTGTTAGAGTTAGTTTCCTATAATAAATAGTATTAATACATTAAATTAAAAAAATCAAAAATCCTAAATATTTATAAATATATTATCGCATGAGGAATGTTCTTATATGTAACATTAATGTGATAATTTACTAAAAGTAATTTCCATAGAAAAAGGATTTCTCATTTCCCCACTATAATAAGAACCTTAAAGTGTTAGGAAATTATTTTTAAACTTATTTTCATTGGTTTTGATAACATCTATCAAAAATGAAACAAAATGTGTTTAAAAATCAAGTTATATTTTCTCATAATTAAATGAGGCTTCTACTCATGATGTTTTACACTTAGTAATCTCTAATAGAGGAGGATAAAAGGACAGAACAACCAATACAAATAATATATTCTATGTTTCATTATATATTCCTATCTTTGTATATGTGTATTGGTATTTATACATAATATCAATACTAATGTATATAATGAATCACATAGTTTAAAGTATCAGAAGAAACAGTGACAACATGTCCTTGATGTGAGGAATCCTATTTTGGGAGTGTCATAAGTAATATGAAATTAATGAATAAGTCAATAAAATATTTTTCACATCTTTATCAATAATAGTATATTAATCTCTCACTTTGATTGAAATTAAAATTTATAATTATGTTCATGTCCACTATTTTTTTGTGACGATTTCATTTTAGGAATTTAATTAAAGATATATCAAGCATATAAGATGATGACATGTGTATGTAACCTAATTAATTAGATATCGAGATAATGGGATTATGTTACATGGTAATATTTTGTATGAGGTTTTTATCATTTTGACATTATATTCTTCTCTATGTCTTCATTGACATGTTATTAGAAATTAATCTAGGAATTTAGGTCAACTCACCCATTACCACTGATAAAGAGGTCTAAAGGGCCTCATAATAAGTGTGTCCATAATCTCATTTCAATAACATTTGAATTTATTTGTAAAAAATATATTATTCTCTGGGATAATAAAAAATAATTATTGATTTTTTTCTAATCCCATAAATATATTTATTATTTGAAGTTTGATAAATATTGAGGAGGATTGATGAGGAATGTTAAGGTCCTGATGTATAAGAAAAATATTATTTAATATAATTTTAATAAATTATTATTTATTTATATAATAAATGATATTTTAATAACCATGAGTTAATGCATTTCCTATGAATATATTATTATTATTATTATTTTTGTATGTGGGGTTTAATTAGGATAAGTAATGATGTAAAGTTGCATTGTGGGATTACTTAATATCTAACCCTAAGTTAATATCCTATCTTATAAAATTTCTAACATAAGGTGAATAGAAATTCACAATAATATTATACGAGGAAAATTATCTCTATATTGAGAGATCCCCTAAATAATTCTCTTAAGAATGAGAGACGATCCTCCTACCCTCTCTCTAGAAAGAGAGAATAAGTGAAAGAATTCTTTTGGGAATGGGAATAATTCTTGTTAAGATCAATGTTGAGTGATGGAATACATTTGGTTCCTCTTTACTAGCATCAAAAATAGCAATGATGGTGTTCTGAGATTTGTGGAGTGCATGGGGATACTTCAATAGGAATTACCATTTAGATTCATCTCCTTAACAAAAATCCAATACAACCTATTGTATTAATCATCAATGATGAAAGAATTTTCAATTATAGGTAAATATTTTTAAAATTAATTATAAATTATATGATAAAATATAATCTCAATGAATATTATTAGGTCGCATTCATCTAGTTCTAAGGATTGTTTCAAAGAAACCGATGAAAAACATTGTTTTTAATTGGCCCAATTGCATTTAATATACTATGAAACTTTCAATTTGTATCAAATATATGTTACATGTTAATTTATAATAATTATTATTTATTGACTAGTTATGAATTTTATTGTTGGATTCAACTTCTAGTTTTTCATTATTTAATCTTAAAGTCATGATAATGTGATCATTCAGTTTCATATGACCAAGAAGAGGCCAATAACGGATGACGAATGCATGAATATCCCATGTGGAGTTTTTAGGAATGTTGGCTAATTGTAATTCTTACAAAAAATTTAATAGAAACATACACATAGTGTACCCATGTTCTATCACAACAGGATAAGTTGCCAAAATCTTGCCATATATTGTGAGGTTAAGTATTCAGATTCATTACAAATTTCATATTGACCATATGTTAGAACATGGAATAAAATGGGTATATGATATATAGCTGGCATACATGTCATGTAAACCCACACGATTTTTACCCATGTAAATATCATAATTCATGTTATCAAAGTAAAAGTAATGTAATTAATAAATATTTTTTTATTAACTACTATCCTAGCTACATAACATTATATAGGGTGAACAGTGTGTAACAAGCTATAAATTTCATGTAACATGTAACAACCTACATGAACTACACACGGAGTCCCAAGGTGTAAAGCATGGGTGTCCAGTAATATATCGCATGTCATGTAGTTAGATGTATGTGATTTATAATTCGAGAAAACACACATTAGTAAAGCATTAAGAAAGGAATGTAATATGAGTCAACATAGAGACATAATTGATTAATTAAATAAAAATCAAACTACACATAATATAATTGGCCATACACACTGTATGATAGCGTTTTCTACATGAATTACATGCTAAGAAAATTTAGCCTGTCATGTGTGATATTAAATGATTTATTGTTTATTTTTTGGGTTATTCTATAAATGCATGAAGTGTATGGTTATCGAACATTCCATTTAATTCACATTCATCACCATCAATACACATCATATATAGTTAAAGTTTGTCACGTAGTCATACACAACACACAAACTACTAGAATAGACTCACAGGATAAAACACTTTGTATATCACAAAATTTTCTGTATATATACATGTCATGTAAGTACACAGTACATTAAATGGACCATAAACAATTGACACATGTTTTTTATGTGATTGTATACATCGGGTAATAGCTAAACTCTATAAATGGATTTAAGTAGATACAAAATGGTATATTTTTTGCTTCCTTAAGTACCCATTGTGTACTTAATTAAGTTTAAATTAATTCTGATTTATTAAACTTATTTAATATTATAATGGTGTGAATATGAGGTAATTATTAGACTATTAATTGAGATATATGAATTAAAAACTAACCGTTTAATTAATTTATCAATTCAATAAATTTATCTTAATAAAGAGGGAACTTAAATAAACTCAGTCTAGTTTAAACATGTAGTCATTATAGACATTAATGGTCATTATATTTACTAACATATGTATCTTTCCAATTTCTATTTAATTAAATTACCTAATGCGTAGTTTATTGTCATAAATTTAGTTTTAAATTAAAAATGATGATCTATATATCATCTCTCCCTCCTTATTTTGTTATTTCTTATGTGTCCAGTTTTTTTATGTGACACTAAACACCTAATTAATATCACCTATGAGTGAGTAAGAATATGTAAAGGAAGGGGATCTTGATAAGTGGATATGATTCTAGAAAATATTGGGGTGAAACCTACCAAGGAAATACAATAGTTAAATTTGGAATGATGCAACACATTCCATGCCAGACATAACGATTTATTTCCCTAGGATTAAGGGTCATATTTTTTATCCTCATAATAAAATAACTATAAATAAAATATTATGGTCATACCACATCTTTATTTATTTTTATGTTTAGTTCATGGTAATTTTTTTATTTATACGATGAAATTTTTATATTATATTTAAACGTGATTACATAAATTAAATTAAGTAATAGTAATGATAAGATAAAATAAAAAAAATTGTTTGCGCATAATTTTTTTTATTTCCATGGTTAACTAATAATGAAGAATCTGTATAACATTAACAAGCATGTAAAAATATAAAATATAGAATATTAATATATATAATTAAAAAAGCCCTAATGAAAATATTGTGTAAATAAATTCTTCCACCATCTTATTTAATATACATTAATAGTTAAAGTAACAATAATGACATGGTTAGGGACACTCTCAATTATTAGGGAGTCATAATAAATATAATGGGTCAAATTAATCAAATTTGTATTGAGTGTAGTGTACATAGGCTTTTCAAAGATATTTGGACAAACTTTTTGAGGAAACGTGATACTAATATTTCAAGATTATGGGTCCACTAAATGGATCAAGGACTTTTTATTTAATGTAGTTGTAAAGATCGACTAATTGAATTACTAAGAGTAATTTTCATGTCCATAATCTAGGTTATGTGAAGTTTAATATGGGTCCTTGAAACTAGACTATCCATGCACCAGGATATTCTGAATCTAGTGGTAAATAATATTTGGATTTGATAAAATAGTGGCATACTAATAAAATAATTTTTTGTTGAATCATATTTCAATAATCAAGATAAAGTTCAAAAATATACATTAATTTATTATAGAATATATAAATATAAATAATACCAAAAATATGATAAATTCAGTACATAGACCATTTACTTACTATCACAAATTTTTCAAATTGGTGTAATAATTAATACATTATGCTATTATAAGAAAATTTATTCTATATATAGGAATTCCTTATTTCTAGCCATCCACCTCACTAAGTGAGAAATGGTAAAGAGGATGAAAACAATAGATTTATAGAGGATGATTATTATATTTGTTTAACCCTTTTATATGCTATGTATGGGGATATGATGTTCTAATTTAAGAACATGGATTATTACACAACAAAAACTCATATTCTTGAACTTAAAAAAGAGAAGGAGAGGATAAATACAAATAAGATTATCACTAAACCATACTTAATTAAACTATAATATAGGAACTTAATTTGTGGTATTATCTTAAAAATACTGAATTACATTGATCTATTTTCTAATTTAAGCTTCCATTTGGATAGGAAATTATAAATTAGTCTCATGTAATTCTTTTAAACACCCAGATAATCCATATTCATCAAATATTATAGTATGAAATGTATAGATATTCCTCTTTGTAAAATTTTGATGTTGCTTCACTAGGAAGATAGGTAAAGGTGGGAGTATTGATCCTCATACATTATGGTTAATGAATTTAGATATTAAATTAAAAAACCATGACCCATTCAAAGAAAAATTTAAATTTAAAATTCCATTAAAATATGAAATAATTCATTAGTAGTGTGATGAACAGTAATATATATGCTTCTCATGTGGCAAAAATTTCAATTAAATGAGAACAAAAATGAGTTTAACAATAAGAAAATATTTTTTTATTTTAAGTATATTCATAATTTCGTGTAATATTTCTCTTTGAATTCATGGGTATTAAATAAAATAATCAAATCACACACCTTTATTCAAATACAAGAACAATGTAATATTATAAGAATTAAAATAAGTAACTTGACTTCTCTAAAACTTGTGAATGGGTGTGTCCTAAGTTAGTTAATTGAATAGTATGAATTAATATATATATATATATATATATATTGTTTTATTCAGCTCAAACTATTATTTTTTTATTGAGAGTTAGCAAAACATTTATCTTAATTTCCAGTTAGAAGCAATGAGCCATTATTTCATGCTTGGAATGAAATTTTTTATGGTATTTCATACTTAACTAATATTTGCATAGTAATTGAATCATATACATCCAATATTGGATATTAGTGATTAATATAAAAATAATACTCCTACCCATTTTTGGAAGGATGGTTCTTTGTCAATTTAAAATAAAATTAATTTTCCAGTATACAACTATTGGGATGTTTAGACTCATAGAAGATAATACTCATATATATCATTGAATATGTATTAATGTTTATACAAAAATAATAATATAAATAAAGTTAATCAAAAAAATATTCTAGAGTAATTTTAGCCATACTGTGTGAACTATTTAATGGAGAAGCTATAATTAAATCCATACACACAATGAGATTCCTTTAAGAAATTTCGGAAATTATTAGTGGAGAAGTGAATACACATGATAAAATACCAAATATCTATCATACAAATGTTTAGCAGAGAAATTTCCGTACTTACATTACCATATACACATCAGAGATGCGGTGGTATTATAAGGAAGATCAATGATGATTATTGTCTGTATTTCAACCATTTCATTATTCATTTCAATACATGTTGAAAATAGTATAATTATAGATAACCCTATAGAAACCTTATTGACCAATATTTTCAAATAATTAATTTTATAAAATAATCCCATAATGAAACTTATTTTTGTGTTTAGATGAGAACAATTTATTATAAAAAAAAATTTTATAGAAACTTATATCAAGTAAAACACTTTTTTTATATCAGTTAATTATCTTATTGCTACTCAGTATATTAACACCCTTAAGATAGAATTTAATTAGAGAAGACCAACTATTTTTCTAAAGGTAGGTTGGAATACACTTTTGAGATAGTGGGAGAAGACTTAACATCAATGGGTTGAAGGATTTGAATGTGAATGATTCTTCATAAGAACACTAAAATCCACAATTCCTAGTGGGGGAGTTATTCTAGAGAAACATATTGTGTATGAATGTTAAAAATAAATGGGTTAATTTATATTCAGTATGATTGGTATAATATTATTGAATTAAAATAATAAATCCTTTAAGAAATTATTAAATAAAAACATAAAAAGACTAAAAATTTCCAAAAAATTAGAGATAGTTTCCATATACTAAATAAAAAACCATATTTTGATAGTTTCTCCAGTTGATGTAAATTCATTGGTAGAAATTCAATAGAAACAAGACGTGTATGGAACAAGATAGTACCAATAATGTTTAAAGGATTACTGATGGTTTCATAGATCATATAAACAAAGTCTATGAAAAACCATTACACCCGCCATCATATAGAAATATATTAGAATTCTACTTGTAAAATTCAAATTCTATTATCATTATATTAGGATATTTTTTTTCAAGACCACATCCTTATATTAAATCTTATGCATGATGTTTATATGATATAACTATAAGGGTTAGTTATACTAGAATGGAAAAATAACTTATGAAATTTTTAGAGATCCATATAAGGATATAAGTAAGCATAATTATCATGGAAAATTAATTTAGAAATAATATATTCCCTGTGTCTATAAGAGGATAGTGAGGGAACTATTGTTTCCATAAAGGATATGCTAATAACATATGGGAAACATATGATTAGTATTATATTTTATTAATACTAAGGATAGTTTCTCCATCAATGAGTTAATATAGAAACCTTTGTTTTAGAAAATAAGATCTACTAAAAAAGATCTATGGGTTCTCCTATATTAAGTAATGGTTTGTTTGTTGAAAAAATATTATTAAATGAAATGATGGGTGATTAAATACCAAATAATTTCTTGTGTCACATGACATGAAATCTATAAAATATTATGTGTGAATACATAGGAGGATATTCTTTTGATGAGAAAACTACATATGCCTAAGAGTACTTTAGAATCTATATCATATAACATAATAGTACTAGGGTTTGATAATTGATATTATAAATAATAGATAGATAATATAATACAAAACCATTATAACTTCATATAAATATAGTTGAAACTATCTAACAGTAGTTGGAAGGAAATAATGGATGAGTCATTGGTGTTTAGAGAATTGAGAATTCTAGTGGTCAAGGAGTTACAAAACTGATCATCCTTCATATCATCTTAATATTGTACAACTTTAAGTACAAGGTAATAAGTTGTATAATGTTATTATATCTAATATCTTTTATATCTACATTAAATGATTACATTTTAGATTCTAATTCAACTTAATAAGTAGTTTGGAAATAATTTTTCTAGGGAATTTTTTTAGACCAGATGCCAAGATTTGATTGAGAGAGAAAATTGATTACTTTGTGAGATATCAAAATGTGGTATTTTATTATTGGAATGAAGTTGTAGTTATTGAGTCAAAAATGTTATCTTATGACTTCTCCATTCCTTATGGTTTTATGTTTTGAAAATCACAAACATTTTTTCCTTAAGTTCTAAATTTTCTTAATTTTCGAATTTGTTATTCTGTTATATGTATAGATTTATCATTCCATAAAACTTATAGAGTTGTCATTCTATTTTACTTACACATTTTTCATTATATTCTACTGACGTCTTTAACTGTATGGTGTACTTAAGGTTCTGATGTATTAGTTTTAATTAAGCTTATGTAATACCAGTTACAGGATGCTGATTCTGATATAAATGTCATGATGTTTTTCATGACACTGAACCCAATAAAAAAGTCATACCAATTTCATGATATTGATTCCGATACAAATGTGATATTGTTTTTCTTAATACTGGTACCCAGAAAACATGATACCATTTTTCTCAATCTGATTGTTATATTCTCTTAAAATCTATTTTCTTGATAATGTTAGATTTTGTTAATGTATCATTCCAATATTATCGGTTTCCTAGTTTTTTGTTATACTTAACTTAAACATAACATTGTTCTCTTATATGAAACGTTTTCATACAATCTGTTACAAACTAACCATTGTATGTTTGACATGTGTTCATATCCCTCTGAAATTTATCGAAAATATGATCATTGGAGTGGAGCTGACCATTGGGAAATTTTTCCTATAAATACAAGTTCATTTAAATGAGAAAATAACCGAGTGAACTTCAATGATGAATAGTGACTGGAAAAGCGATCAAAGTTTATGAAGTGATTTCTAGAGAGAGAGGCTCTTACAACTCCCAGTGCTTCATGCAGTTGTTGTGAACAACTTGTTCTGGAGTGAACAACTTGTTCATAGTTTCTTTGTGAAGACTCCGATCATGCTGATCGTGGGCTTCTGTATTTTCAAGACAGGGGTTCTGATTTCCTTCTAAATCAAGGTCTTGAGAGGATACCAAGATATATACCAATCTTTGGAGTGATGAATTACCTAGGTTTGGGTAAGGAAAACTTTCTTGAAAGTATAAATCGAGGAACCTTTATCCAAGGTTTTTGGATACCCTTATCTTTGGGTTAAAAGAATATTATTATTACTTGTTTTCTATTTCATGTTGTTTTTGTTTTGATGCTATTTTAACTTTGTTAAAGATTGAAAGTATAACTTTATTATACTTTGTAATTACATTACTATGATTATATTAAAGATTATATATGCTCTAAGGTAGAATCATTCTTTTAAGAAAGTATTTCTTAAGTATTTATCTTAAGATTGTAATGTTTAAGAAAAGGTTTCTTTGAGAGGGTTTATGAATTTTGTTTAACTTTGTTAAACTATGTTTTCTTAAAGTTAAAAGATAACCTAAAGGAACAGATTTCCTTAGGGTAAAGAAAATTTCCTTTAGAAATTTTTATATCAACCTTAATGTTTCCAAAGGAATTTTTAATGTGTATAATTCACCCCCCCCCTCTTGTATTTGAGCATCTCATTCTACATATTCGATCCTAAAATTGATGTTAGAGGAGGTCTCTGAAATTATTATATTCTCATATAAGTTTTCTTGATCAAGATTTCGTTGTTCTTAATTCCTTCATAATTTTTTAGTTTACCAAATTTTACTACTACCATGTTTTGTGGAAGGAAATTTTCTTTTAAGTATGGTAGGCATTCATGTTGGATCTCTAGACAATCCCAATCCTACTAGACCACAGATATTTTACGGTAATGACTATGAGTAATGGAGAGATATAATGAAGACCTTTGTGATAAACACAGGTGTAGAAAAATATATTATGTTAACTGGAGATTATAATATTCCTGATAAGGAACTTAGAACCTTTACTAATCCAAAAATTTTGGAATACCAGCAGAACTTTAAGGTACAAAATACTTTGATTTGTTCCATGAAAATAAATATATATATCCAAATTTCATCTCGTGAAGTTGAAAATAGAATTTGGAAGAAGCCCAAATTTACTCACTTTGTAACTTCTAAAGTCATTAAAACTAGAAGATCCATGCTCAGATATGAATATCATGGATTTAGTTTTCCTTATAGAGAACCCATATGTAAGGTTCAATACAGATTTATGACTATTGTAAATAGATTAAAATCAATGGGTGAGAAAGGTTTAGATGATGAGATTCTTGTAGACAAGATTATAGACATTATGCCTAATGAATGGGAATCCAAGAGGATAACTATATATGAGAATTGGAATGTTACTCAGATTTATATTGATGAATTTTTCAGAAGTCTTCTTCAACAAGTAACAAAAAATTAAGAGAGATGATGATAATATTAAGAAGAAGAATGCAAATGGAGTTGTGTATTTTAAAACTACTTCAAATCATATGAAATACAAGACACCTGAAAGAGTTATAAGATCTAAATATAAGAAGGTTGTTATTCAATCTAAATCTAGTGTAGTAAAGATTTAGAAAATGGGTGAGAAAATATTTCTTGGAGAATGAACACAATTGTTGTAAAGAATAAATTTCACTATAGATACAAGAATAAATATGGAAAAGAAAAGAAGGATAGAGAAGTGACATGCTAGGAATGTAGAAGAATTGGTCATATTAGACCTAATATTCCCTTGATTAAAAAGAGAGAAAAGAAGGACATGAATTCTGAAAGGAACAAGAAGAAGTTCTACATATCAAAGCATAAGAAAGTCTTGAAAGCCAATGACACTTGGAGTACAAGTGGGGGAGATTATTCTGATGATTCTTTAGAATATGAATCTTTTGAGAAAAATAAAATTGATCTAATATCCAGAACTCCATTTCAAAATCATTCTCTTATAAATATGGTATGAACTACTGAATCCTTAACCAATATGGATTTAAGTGAAAGTTTTTCTGATAATGATTTTTCTTCAGATGAAGAATCCACTTAATCAGAAAACAATAATGATTTACCTTTCTATGAGTAAGTTTCTAGATTATATAATATTCTTGAAAAGAGAAATTTTATAGCCTCTAAGAAACTTGAAAAAAGAAAATTCTAGAGAATTTATTTGAATAAAAGAAATTTTGGATCTTACGAAAGATCTTGATAAGAAAAATGTTGTTCTAGAAAGTATTTCTAAGAAACATGTGGAAGTTAATTCTGAGAAGGTTAAACTTTCAATGGATCTTAATAATCTATTTTTAGAAAAAGATTTTCTAGAGGATAAACATAAATCTAAATATATTATTCTACAGAATAATAATTTAGTATTGAGACTAAAATCTAAAATATTTTCGTTGAAGAAACTTCTTTCAAATTTTACTTCTGGTAAGAAAAATTTTTACAAGATGTATTCTCAGATCTGATCTCGTGATAATAATCAAGTATTAGGGTATTCTCATGAAAAAAAATTCATAAACAATTATTTTGTTCCTTCATGATCTCCCTTTTTTACTAGATTTCAACGTGGTGGTAATTGAAAAAATAACAGTTCTTTAAATAAAGTTCAATCCTTTGGGTTTCATAAAGCTTACTCTTATAAACAAATGTGGATCCCTAATATTTTTTTATCTAATAATTCCGGATCCAAGCATGTTTGGATTCCAAAAACCTAACTCTTTCATTTTCAGGATAATTAAGGAAGTACCAACAACATATGGTATATGGATAGTGTATGTTCCCAACACATGACTCGTAACAAAAAATATTTCAAAAATATTTTAAAGATTAAAGGTGGAAAAGTAACCTTTGGGGAAAACTCTCTAGTACAAATTATCGGTATAGATAAAATTATTATTCTTTGTAAATACATTATTTAAAATGTTCGTCTTGTAAAAGGACTTAAGAAAAACCTCATTAGAATAATCGAACTATGTAATGAAGGTTACCTTGTAAATTTTAGAAATGATAAATGTTCAGTTCACAATTCTCGGGATGAGTTTATTCTCTCTGCTCTTCGACATGAGAATGTGTACACCTTAAACCTAGAAGACCTTAGAAGTAAATATCTACGATAACTTAATGCATTTGAGGATCAATTATGGATTTTTAATAGAATACTAGGACATTGTTACTTAAGAAATTTTAGTAAATTTTCTAAGAAAGAACATGTTCAGGGTCTACCAGAACTTTATTTTGATTCTTCAAAGGTCTATGATCCATGTCAATATGGAAAGAAAAATAAATCTATCTTTAAATATATAAGTTAAGTTAAAAATTATAATGCCTTACAGTTAGTTCACATGGACTTATTTGGATCAATACAAACTGGAAGTATTGGAGGCAAATACTATGTGTTTGTTTTAGTTGATGACTACACTAGATTTATTTGGGTCTCTTTTCTTGAAAAAAAATCTGAATCTTTTTCTTATTTTAAAAACATTTGAGCTCAAGTTAAATATTAAATATATATTCCATTGATAACTATTCATAGTGATCATGTTAGAGTATTTGAATATTTTTATTTTCAAACCTTTTGTAGTAAAAAAGTTATTACTCAAAACTTTTCATCTCCAAGAACTCCTCAACAAAATGATGTTGTTGAAAGAAAAATTGTATTCTTAAAGAGATGACTAGAACCATGTTCAATAAATATTCTATAGCTAAAAATTTTTCGGATGAAGCTTTAATTACTTCTAGCTATACTATAAATTGAGTTTTAATAAGACCATTTCTTAATAAAACACCATATGAGTTATGGACTGGCCGAAAACCAAATATTTCTAACTTCAAAGTTTTTTGTTGCAATGTTTTCATCTGGAATACTAAATATAACATACATAAGTTTGCACCCAAATCCAATGAAGGAATTTTCATTGGCTACTCTACTAACTCTAAGGAATATAGGGTTTTTAATCAAAACATTTGTACTGTGGAAGAAACAGTACATGTTAATTTTGATGAAAATGATCCTTTTGTTTTCAAACAACCTGAACTTATTTTAAATAATTTTTCTAAAACTAGTAACCAACCTTTTAAAGAAGATCCTTCAGTCAAGGATAATGTTCAAGAAAATATTTTTGAAACATTTACCCTTGAAGATTTTCTACCCTATATTGATGATCAGGTTTTTCAAAATCCAAGTCAGTTGCTACTTAGGAATCATCCCAGTGAAAATATCATCGGTAATGTTAATCAACCAGTAAAAACATGAAGTTCTTTAAGGTATGAAGTTGAATAGGTTTCATTTATCTCCCAATTTAAACCAAATACTCTTAAAGAATCATTGGGTGATGGATATTGGATAAATGCTATGCAAGATTAACTCAATGAATTCGTAATAAATCAAGTTTGGACCTTGGTTGAAAAACCTAAGGAAAATTCTATTATTGGAGTAAAATGGGTTTTTCGAAACAAATGCAATGAAAATGGAATTATTGTTAAAAATAAATCAATATTAGTTATTAAAGGAAATAACCAACAAGAAGGAATATACTATGAAGAAACCTAAGCTCATGTATCAGGACTTGAATCAATATGTATTCTTTTGTCCTTTATAGCATTCTTTAAATTTAAAATTTATCAAATGGATGTAAAGTGTGATTTTCTTAACATTTTTGTACAAGAGGAAGTCTATGTATACCAAAAACTTGTATTTAAAGATTCAAAATATCCTAATCATGTTTAAAAACTTACTAATGCTTTATAGGGACTTAAACAAGCCCTTCGAGCTTGGTATGATATACTTTCAGGTTTTTTGCTTCAAAATAGCTATGTTAAAAGAACCATTGATCTAACTCTTTTTATTAAGAAAAATAATAAAGATGTTTTGATTATATAAATTTATGTTGATAACTTCATCTTTGGATCAACTCAGTAATCTTTAACTGATTTCTTTAAAAATATTATGAAATCTGGGTTTGAGTTGAGTATGATGGGTGAGTTAAATTTTTTCCTTGGTTTTCAAATTTCTAAAAAACCAGAGGGAACATACATATCCCAACATAAGTATACCAATTATCTTCTTAAAAAGTTTGAGTATGATAATACTAAGAGTATAATAACTCCTATCGAAACCTCTAATACTCTTGATATTGATGAAGTAGGGAAACCTGTGGATCAAACATCTTATAGAGGGATGATAGAAAGTTTACTTTACTTAACAGCCAGTCAGCCTGACTTAATATTCTCAGTATTCTTATGTACAAGATATCAATAAAATCCTAAGAAATCCCACTTAAAGGCTGTGAAAATAATTTTCCGGTATTTAAAGAAAACTTTAGATTTTGGATTTTTTTCTGGAAATACTTTTTGAACTTAAATTTTTTTCGGATACTGAATTTGGTGGTTGTAAAATGGGTAGTAAAAGTACTTCTAGAACATGTAATTTCTTAGGGTATTCCATATTTTCATGGTATTTCAAGAAACAAATTTTTTTAGCACTTTCCACTATTGAAGCTAAATATAAATCAGCTAGAAGTTTTTGTTCTCAAGTGTTGTGGATGCAACACACACTCACAGATTATGGTATGAGTTTTACTAAAACTAAAATAATGTGTGATAACACAAGTTCCATTGCCCTATGTAAAAAACCCTACACATCACTCCCGTGAAAAGCACATAAATATTAGACCTCACTTTCTTATGGAACACACAATTAAAGAAGATATTATTCTTCTATTCATCGGAATGAAAGAACAACTTGTTGATATTTTTACAAAACAATTTCCTTCTGATATATTCGAATAAATTAAACAGAATCTAGTAGTGATCTCTAAGAAGTAATCATTCTTATCTACTTATTGTTTAAATAATCCTCTAACTATAAGTTACTCCTTATTTTAAGGTGAGTACATATGCTTGTTTATTTTCATTATTTCACTTTTTATAAGAAAATATTCTTTCTTTAAGAAATTATATTGTTCTTTAAGAAAATATAGTTTATCTTTCTCTTTCGGAATTGTAGTTTTTGGAATTGAAATTCTTAAAATAGACATTATCGGAATTGAAATCCCGGAATCTAAATCTTCCAAGAGAATTCTTATAATACCGAAAAATTCTTTAGATTATTCAAAAAGGTACACTTTCTTACTCTTCATATTCTACTTTTAAATTTAAATTGTTGGTATTTCAAAATTTTCAATTCCATATTTACCTTACTTCAAAAGATAGGAATTCATATTTTTCTAAATACATTCTCAATTGTTAGATCAGAATAGATTATTTTCACCCATTTTATTATATTATGGAATCTTAAAAGTCATAGCTTTGTATATATAAGGGGTGCTTTGTTTATGAGCGTTGCACCATCCTCACTAATCTCTGAGCTGATGTTTTGTTGCCATCAAAGCCTTCATTCCATTTCCTTTTTCTATTTCACTCCGAATGACTCTTGAATCTTCAGGAGATCAGATGTCGATTAGTAAGGAAATAAAGGATTGTGCGGTATTTAGGGAAAGACTGGTATACCCTAACTTCTTTGCAAATTATGACTCCCTTATCTCTAACATAATAAGAACTAATGGATGGGAACGTTTTTGTGTGGCTAAAGAGAAAATTCAGGATCTGGTTTACCCTGACCAGGTTATTCAATTCTATGAATCTGTTACTTTCTTTCAAAAGGATGGCAAAGACATGTTCAAGTTCAAATGTTATGATAAGACTTATACAGTTCTTTTTAAAAAAGGATGAAAATGTTCGCAACAAACTTAATGAAGGAGAAGTTATTCTATGCTCTCATAAACTTCCTGAGATGGATGGTTCTTTTAAAAAAGACAAGGCTTTGGATTACCATGGACTTAAGTATGTCAAGAATCTAAAGAGTACAAATCTTACAACAAATCACAAACTGGTAGCTCTCTGGTTGCAAGGTTTATTTTTTCCATGAAAAGGTGATAAGGACTCTCTAAAGATATGTGATATCGTTCTTTTACACTTTCTTGTCAATGTATAGAAGATCAAATTAATCTAGTATATATTTCTCACTATCCAGGTAGTAAAAGGTGGGACCATCAGATCTCTGATTCTTATGTATCCGGAAACTATATCTAAGATAATTGTTATGTGCATTCAAGAGATGAATGTACATTGTCATTTATTCACTAAGCCGTTTAAGATTTTGTTTCTTAGAAATGATACTCTAAGGAGGATAAAGGTAGATTTTATAACTGAATCCAAAATTTTCAAGAATTGGGTGTCCAAAACAATACTGTTGTTCCAGAATATTCAAAATCGGTACATAGGAAAAGAAAACCAGAAGAACCAAGCTTACCAGAACCATTTCCTAATGTTCTTTTATCAGTACATCCTTCTGCAAAGAAACCAAAAGCCTATTCTAATGCAACAATTGCAAAATGGAGAGAGATGATAGCAACCACAAATGAAGGTGATCCTTCATTTGGCTTAAAACCTGCAGAGGCTAAGGACATAAAAATCAAGCAAGCTGAAAATATAGAGAAATAAATGAAAGAGAAGATCTTGATGAAGAAATACTTGGAAGCCAAGTGTGTCATTATTTATTGAATGATATAGAGAATAAATCTCAACAATTACTAGAACCTCAAGTTGTTCATAAGAAACCGACTGCAATTCTGGAAACCTTAAAAGACAAGAAAGTCCTAAATTTATCAGAACCTATTCAAGAAATGGAAGATCAGGTCATTCAAGAAGAAAGTGATGATGTTTTAAGGGAAGTGGAATATTATATTGGAACTCCTCAAAGTTCAACTTCTAAATATATTCCTGAAGAAAAAAAATTTGAAGCTAAAGTTGAAGAAAAAGTTGAAGTTGAAAAATAAGTTTTGGTTGAATATAAATAAGAACAGAAAGATGAGGTGGAACACTAAGGTGGTGAAGAGTAAGATATCCAGGAAGAAGAGAGACAAGAAGAAATACAAGAATAAGATATTGAAGGGGAACAAGATGGATAGGGAGATCTTAATGTAATACAAGTATCAGATGAACAAACCCCAGTCTGAAATCCTATCAAATACAAGAGTGCTTTGGTTGAATCATCTAAAAAATAAATGCCTCATAAGACTTCAAAAAGGATAGAGAAACTGTATTCCTTAACTCCAATAAGAACTGATAAATGAAAAGATGTTTTAGGTTCCGAATACTAATCCTCTGTTGAGCATAACTTTGTCAAGCAATCTTTAAAGAAGTAGTTTAGCATTATTCTAGTTCTGGAAAATATTGATGCATGGATTCAAATTATGTAGGAGACCGTAAATCAAAAGATATAATCTACCAATATTCTTATGGAAATGATGTTCAAGCAAGAAGAAGACTTCAGTAATCTTTTGATTGAATATAAATCTCAGAATATGACTTGTAGGAAAGTCTTTAACCGCACCAAAACCATCAATGAAGAGCTTAGACATTTTAGTGACATCATTGATTCAACAAACCGAGCTTTTAATACTTGTGAATCTGAGTTCAAAAAAATCAAAGAAACCATTTTTCAGAAAGTCATCCAACTCAATTCTGTTGCCCGATCTGTAAGCAGTGAGAAGGAAGTTAGAGCCTAATTAGTGAAAAAGGGTGGCTGCTTAAGAAGAAAGGATCACGTCCTTAGAAAAGAAGAACCCAGATCAAGAGAAATTTCTGAATAAGCTTCAAGAAGATCATAAAGAAGTGAATAAACTTAAATATTTGATAAAGAAAATGTTATCTGAGCAGAATAAGGATGGATGATTTGTTTTTACATTCCGATGTTTTGTTGTAATCTAATCTTTTTTCCCTTAAAAAAATTCTGGCATATCTATCTTTTGTTTTTGAATGTATATTTCCTTAACCTTACAGGTACATCTTATACTTATCCATTACTTTTTGAAAAATTGCAAAGGTGGAGAATTTATTTGAAGGAAGAATTTAATGAAGACTCCAAAGGGGGAGAATCTAGTAAGGGGGTTTCTTTTAAGAAGAAATGTTTATCTAAGGGGGGGATATTTTATTAAGAAAGAAAACCGGATACTAAAGATCTAGAATACAATCCTTGGGAAACATAACCTAAGGGAGAGTTAGTCGTATTCATCCTAAATTTATTTCAAAGGGGGAGATAAGTTTTTCGTTCTTGTTTATCAAAGTCAATATATTCCTTCTTAACAAAGTTTCTTGTACTTTTCGAAAAGGGGGATATTTTTGAGTTAAAAAGGTTATCGTATGACTTCTCCATTCCTTATGGTTTTATGTTTTGAAAATCACAAAAAAAAATTATCTTAAGTTATAAATTTTCTTTTGTTCTGATTTTTTCATTCTATTATATATATAGATTTCTCATTCTGTTATACTTACAGAGTTGTCATTCTGTTTTACTTACAAATATTTCATTACATTGTACTGAAATCTTTAATTTTATAGTGTACTTAAGGTTCCGACATATTAGTTTTACTTAATATTATGTCATACCAGTTTCATGATACCAATTCTGGTACAAATTTAATGCTCTTTTTCATGATTCTGAATCTAGTACAAAAGTCTTACCGATTTCATGATACCAATTCTGGTTCAAATGTGATACTATTATTCTTAATACCGATACCCAAAAATCGTGATACCATTTTTCTCAATCTTATTGTTATATTCTCTTAAAATCTTTTTTCTTGATAATTTTAGATACTTTTAATGTATCATTCTAATATTATTAGATTCTATGTTTTTTCTTATATTAACTTTAACTTAACATCATTTTATTATATAAAATGATGTCGTAAAATCTCTTACAAACTAACTGTTGTATGTTTGACACATGTCCAGGTCCCTCCAAAATTTAAGGAAAATATGAACATTGGATTAGAGATGACCATTGGGAAATTTTTCCTATAAATACAAGTTCATTTTAATGGGAAATGAAAAGAGTGAACTTTGATGATGAACAGCGAATGGAAAAGTGATCAAAGTTTGTGAAGTGATTTCTAGAGAGATAGTCTCTTACAACTCTAAGTGCTTCATGTGGTTGTCATGAACAACTTGTTTAGGCATTAGAAATGTGTTCAGACATGATTTTTGCAGACTCCGATCGTGCAGATCGTGGGCTTCCAGATTTGGAAGAAAGAGGTTCTGATTTCGCTCTGAATCGAGGGCTTGTGGGGATAGCAAGATGGATACCAATCTTCAGATTGAGGGCTTAACTGGGTTTGGGTAAGATATACATTCTTGAAAGTATAAATCAAGGAACCATTATCCAAGGTTGTTGGATTCCCTTCTCTTTGGGTTAAATTAATCTTATTGTTACTTTTTTTCTATTTCATGTTGTTTTTATTATGCTACTATTTTAACTTTGTTAAAGTTAGAAATTATATCATTATTATACTTTGTAATTTTGTTACTCTGATTATATTAAAGATTCTATAAGCTCTAAGGTAGAATATTTCTTTTAAGAAAATCTTTCTTAATTTTTTATCTTAGGATTGTAATGTTTAAGAAAAGCTTTCTTTGAGAGGGTTTGTGAATTTTTTTTAACTTTGTTAAACAATGTTTTCTTAAAGTTAAATGATAACCTTAAGAATCATATTTCTTTAAGGTAAATAAACTTTACTTAAGAAAGTTTTATATCAACTTTAATGGTTATAAAGGAGTTTTTTAAGTATTCAATTCACCCCCCCCCCCACCCTGTTGTATTTGAGCAGCTCATTCTACATATTTGATCCTACAGTAGTTAGCAGAACAACTGTAATAATGTATTCAAATTAGTTTTAATAATCATAATTAGAAGAATAATGTTTATTATGTGTGAGATAACCAGATAGTTACCAGCTAGCTCAAATCAATATGGGAGCTTGTTGGAGTAAGTTTCATAAAACCAAGTAAATTTTTACTTTTTATTATCATAATATTCACAAAACTAAATGTTTATGAATATTGTATCACAGGATGAGTGATCTCCTACGTAATAGTATTGTGATAATGTTGCAATAGTATTTTTCACATTGAAATGTTATAGTAGTTCCCCCCCATAATGAGATCCTAAAATTTTGATGAAAATATGCTTAAACCTATTTTCTATGGTTTATATAATATATATCTAAAAATAAATACACAATTCTTATATTATCATGTGTTTTACCATCCTAAGAAGATGAGTCTTATGCTCATTATATTTCATACTTAGTAATCTACATGATAGAAGGTTTAGGGGACAAACCTATAATAATAATTATATATGTTATGTTTGATTGTATATTCTTAAGTATAGATATTTTTATTTTTCCTCAGACATTATATTATTGTTGATTTATAACTTGAATTACTTGTTTTTTATGTATTTTTTAAAATCATGATGATATAATCCCTCTATGAAGTAACATATGATGGGTGTGTCCTAATAGATATGCAATTAATGAATAAGTTAAGAAAGGATTCTTTCATTATATATTAATATAAGTAGGAATCAATGGAAATTTTATTGAAATGGAACTATTGAATTAAGTCCATGGATATGGTGTTTCTTGATATGTTCATTCCAAGTAGTCAAATAAAGATATGGTGTTTCTTGATAGGTTTCTTGACATGTTCATTCCATGGATATGGTGTTTCTTGATATGTTCATTTAGATAAATAATTATTTATTTATTGGATAAATGATATTTAAATATCCTTGAGTTAGAACACATTATGAGAATATAATAATCTTAATATTATTATTTATTATGTGGTGTTTACTTAGGATAAGAAATTAAGTAAAGGGATTATGGGAAATTACTGGTTTTCTAAACCTATGAATATAGCGAAAATTATATAATTTCCAGGTTAAGGTGAATAGTTTGTCGCAATAATATTCTCTCAAAATAATTATCTCTAAACCAAGTTAACCTCTTAAGAATTATCTCAATATTGAGGGATGAAACATCTCCTCCCTCTCTATATTGGGATAAAAGGAGAAATAATTCATTCAAGAGTGAAATGAATTCCTTTTACAATTTAAAATAAATATGGAAAGACGTTTGGTTCCTCCATATTAGCACCTAGAATCCCAATGGATACAATCCTAGATTCATGTAGAATGTGTGGTTACCACTAGATAAATTTTACTTTGGATTATTCTCCACAATGATAATCCAAGATAAACTACTAAATTGATCGTTATTGATGAAATAATTACCATTTTGCATGATTTATATATAAATTATTTATAAAATATATATAAAAATATATTATATATAAATATTATAGGTTTAAATCTATCCATTTAAAAGTAATTATCCAAATAATCTGATGAAATACATTTTTGTGAATGATTCCACCTGCTTCTAGTACGCCATAAAACCTTCACAAATTACCAAGAATACATTCATACTCATTCTCAAGTACTTAAGTAAATTCTAAAAAATAATATATTGACATTACCTTGATTTTATTTTTATAGAATATTTATACCCAAATCATAAGACACACCAAGTCAAGTACCCAATATGGAATATGTGGTTAATCATGTCACTGAATCATAATTATTCTCTCTCATGTATCCCGATTTCCCGTATGCTATCTTAATAAATTAAATAGATTGTATATGGAATTGTTTCAAAGTAATAATTTCAATATTTTAACTCCAAAAAGATAATGTAAATTAATATTCACTCCTCATTGATAAAACCATTTCTAAACAGTTATGATTCGTCCTTTCAGATAGCTCAATACATTAAGATGTATCAATAGGAGTGTTATATAAGAAAATTACACAGTCTAATATATTATATATAAATTCTTAACTTAATTATTCCCCTCATTTATCTAATAAAAGGACCATAGTACTTTTTCAATGTTTATTATGTATTTCAGCTTAGACAACTTGAACATTTTAAAGTTTTTAGTTTTGTTTTTTATAAGAAACTCATAACTATACTTACTATATTAATTTATAAATATTATAAATTACATAAAAAACTACATCCTTTATACACATTTCCCAATATACATCATTATTTATTTAGTCAAATTTTCCATTAGTTATTTCAATTTTTCAACTAAAAGTTTATTTGGTCATTTTATTAATAAAATATATTCATATATATCAAATGATTCCAATTTTCAAAATATATGGACTTTTTGATATGTTTCTAAATTATATGTCTAGGGATATAATGGAAATATTAATTATATTATATTTCTTTATTACAACTTATTATTTTGAATACTATATAACAGATTATCATTATCTAGAATTCATTATCCAAAAACCACATTTCCCATGTAAAAAAATCATTAACATATATTTAATATCTCTTGTTCCTAAAATCAAAATAAAATAATTTTTATCCAAAAAAGATATATAAATCAAAATTATATTTATCATTGGAACATAGTAAAATTTTATTAATTCTAATACTAATCCACTCGGTATACGTAAATCCTATATTCTAACTTTTAATAGTCTAATGCTCACACCATTTCAAACTATTATATTTATTTCTAACTTATCCAATTCAATTTTTCACTGAGTGTTTTTACATCAACTCCATTGTGTGATACATAGCCAATATTTAATACCCATGAGTCAAAATTGGGAAAATTTACTTATATAAAATATTATTATTATATTTATTATTATTAAAACAAATAATACTTATAATGTTATAAAATTAATATATAATTAGTCTGCAATTAATTTATGTGTTCAATGATAATATCATCTACAATATAAGATGTTTATTCAGTGATCATTATGTTTTTCATTTTATCCCCTAATTTATTTAATTAAATATACTCCTACTAAAATGATGAATCATTATATCATATCTGTTAATATTAAATGATAAAAATTTCAATAATCATTGAGCTCAAATTAAGTTTTTTCTCATCATATTGTTATTTACACAATAAGGTAAATTATTTGATATATAACACTTGGATATTGGAGTAGAAAACACCTTACCCAAATTTATCAAATTAATTATCCTAGCTTCATTCCTCTAAGAACACAATCATATTAGGTTCAATATATCGGGTGTAACCCAAATCACAGAATTTAATATGGTAATCTAATAATAGTAGAATCACTCATACCTATAATGCTTAAAAAATATTATTAAAGGGCCCCTAACTTTGGTATAGAAGACTCATTTGGATGATCAATGTCTTGACTTGTGATTTCTTTGGATGGAATCTATGTCCTTGGAATACTTAAAAAAGTTTTCAATATCTCACCATTTATTATATAAAACTCATGCATCACTAATATGTATCCATGTCGCTAAAGATTAAATTTATGCATCCCTTGTCCTCAGCCAAATTTACAGGCCTCAATCACTATAATATATAATTATTATACATCTACAAATTTTTTTATATATACTAAGTGAAAATTTTATTTATAATATTTAATTAATATCCATATATATCATATGCATAAGGTATATAAAATCCTTCTTTGTAATGGATAAAATAATGTGAATCCAAAATCTGACTCAGGAGCACATTTTGCTAAATGGGTAGTCAACCCCAAATTTCTAGATAAAATAATAATCCCTAGCCCTTTCTATATCTAATACAAACTCACACTATTCATATATCATCACTAAAGAGTTTTCTTAATTTCATCAAAATCATATACCCAAATATAGACAAATAGTTAAAAAAATACCCAATTTTTGAATTATAAAAAACAAATCATTAAAATTCATTGACCCAAAATTAAATCCTATAATATAAATAGTATTAAAATACTCAAATTCATTGAATAATAATTATAAGAATCAATTTTATAATTTTAAATTTAAATATACATATATTAATAATATAAATAATTTATGTGCAAGGGCGTTAAATTGAGAAATGAATTAATAAGTGAACATTTATGTATTTATAATATTAAATATAAATAATTTACATTTTAAAATAATGAATTAATTTTACTATTTTATCTTATAAACCTATAAAATTTTTATAAATATCGATAAAAACATTCTATACATGCCTTATTTAATTATTTATAACCATTTTATAAAATATTCAGTTAAGTTGAAAAATAATTTATTGTTATTAATTTAAGTTAGAATATCATAGACATTAATATCTCTATATAAAAACCTATAGTAAAAGTCATCTTATATCACAACTCACCATGAAAAAAAAATTCATAATTTTCTCCTTGTAATCATGTATAATGACATAATAATAGTTTTTCCCTATAGTATATATGAGAACCATTTTTATATGTATCCAAGTCATGTCACTATCTCTGTTAAGCTGAGTGTATAATGATTGTCTAAAAATTTAATTTTCAATAGTAACATGTACAATGATATCTCAATATCACTATCTCATTATAATGAGTTTTTAAGCCAGACAACCTGAGCATATTTCATGTAGTGATATTCTATAATATTTTCCATATTACCATGATAAATAGTTTATATAATTCCAATTCATGTCATTAACAATTTTATATGTTTATTGATTCCTATAATATTTATTTTTCTTCATTTTTTAAAATTTTAAGAATTAAATTATTTTTCAATCCTTGTTTGAAGATTTCATTTATATAGTAGATGGTTTTTAATGAAAAATAATATTTCAAAATATAGCGTAAAATTAAAAATAAATTTCCAAGATCATTTGGTAGAAATAAAAAAAGCATGATGAAAATAAAATAAAACACTTTTAGTGTAGTAATATTTAACATGTTTACTATATGATGAACACAGATCAATAATAATGTGGCTCTTTCCACTAAAGATAATCCAAAGAGGCTAGAATCTAAAAAACATTAAAAGTACATTCTTTGATTCTAATAGTATACTAATATATCCTCATTTAAGGAAGAAAGAATAAGTATATAGCTTCAGTTAATTGTAAATGAAGCCACTAACATTCTTTTATAGGATAAGTTTATCAGTGAAGGATCCACTATGAGTTTATATATTTGATAAAAAATAATCCAACTCTCAGTATAAATATTTCATAAATTAATAACATATTATTTGTTAAAATTAATTCACTTTTTAACTCTTTAATGATTAAATATAATTTACACATTGATAAATATGTCATCGCATGATATATATAATTAATAAACTAATAACATATATGGGAAAAAATAAAATTCATGTGATATCTTATATTGTATATATATCACTTCCAACAATCCATATAATATATAATGATATAAAAAATATATTTTCTGATTATTTGGATCTTAAGTTCATTATAACATTCAATTAAAATAATGATAAATAGTGAAGTGGTAAAGTTACCCTCTAGGGAGTAGGATAAATCCTGTAAGATAATTCATTGTAGAGATTTTGAACACTGTATGAATTTGAACCTAGTCATAATTACAACTTTAAGATAAAATATATTTCAATCATGATAACTATAAATGTTACTCTCAAGATAGTGAGTATAGTGTATTTTGATGAAAAAATTAATATTGGGAAAAATATAACACATTTCTTCTCAAGAAATAGTAATTTCACTATTTTCAATCATCACAACCTATTTTTCAAATACCTACTAAGGATATTGAAAAAATATTTTTGTGATGATTCATGATGGTACATATATAGGATTACTTTGGTTTCCTCAAAGGTAACCACATTTCCATACACGCCTTTTACTTATATATTATTAGGGGCTAAAGGATATGTAAGTCTTGGATAACCTTCCTATAAGTCTTCTAAAGGAAAGAGTTTGAATCAAATTATCATGAAAAAAAATGAAAATGGTTTTTAAAACCATGGAGAATATAACTGGTCAGGGATGAGAAACATTTATATAATAATCTCACTCACATGAAAAATTATACATCGCATTAAGGTATAGATTATTTAGGTTGATATCCTAAAGATTTTATTATTAATGAAGAAACGGTTTCATCTATAAGTTAATTTGATGAAGAATAAATGGACTCAAAAGAAAATAATGTATCATAGTAATAGTAAAAATATATAAAAGAAAAATAATAATTTAATAATAAAGATGAGTTTTTATATAATGTTATAGATCCCACTATTGATCATGGTTTAGTGATCAATGGGATGATATAGGTTATAAAAAATTATTTTATTCTAGGAAATAATCATCTTTTGGTAATACAGTGGTTAGACGAGTCTTATAGTTTTAGAATAGGTAGACACTCATAGGTAAAATAGTTAAATCCATTAGAACTAAGTATGTCATATGGATCATTAAGTTTGAGCAATTCACCAAAAATCATAAATGGGGTCAGCCTTTTTAAAAATCCTCAAATGTGTCCAAAATTTATTGATGGTTTGAAGAGAGATATTATATATGTTCTAAGCGATCAGATTCATCTTTTTAGACTAGTTTCTCAGATTTCTATTATTAATCATGACACTGAGAAAATTTGACAAGAGATTCTATAATATTACAAGGATAATATATCATATGTATAAGCTTATTTATGAATTGAAAATGTATCTTGAGAAGAGGTTTAGTATTCAGTAAATATTTTTGGAAATTATATAAATATAGAGATTAACATCCATACTTCTTTCATCTAGAATATTATTTATTTACTTTATTAAAAATATCTATTCATATTTAAAATACTTTTTATATGATTACTAATAATATTCTAAATGAATTAAATGGGATAAAAACTCGGTTCCATTATTGAAGTAAGATGAATAATCAAATTAATATATTATGTAAAAAGTTTAGAATACCAAAAAAATTTATGGAATTTAAGAGTTTGGAAAAAAATAGATAAATCATCTAGGGTCTATAGATATTTTTTGGTAACAAATAATGAGCTTGAGTGGTTCATAGTGGCATGATATATACTGACCCTGATTTTTCATACATTACTATTACATAACTTTAAAGATAAAAAACATAAATTCAATAAAAAAAAGAGGCTCTAAAGGTTTAGTGTCTTCAGAAAACTAAGACCATACATAACTTTTTCAAAATAAAAAATAAACATTTATTTAATTCTTTCTTCTCTAGATTATTATTGGCCCTTGAATTCTCATTAGTACAAGTAGTCAAATAAGGATATACATAAAAAAGGGGTGATATAGAATCAAAATAATAGGATATATAAGAACATGAAACAACATCACATGGGTTCAGAATAATCATTATCATCATAACATGGGAATAGGATCATAATCATGAGACAAAGTATTAATAAAATACATGGAGTGTGGCAATGCATAAAAATGAAACATCAGGTCTTAGTGGTCAACTAACACACATAGTTTTGAACAATGGTAGAATCCTATTCTTGAATATTTCTCTTTACTCATGAGGTTATTAATATTACCCAATGAATTGGAGTTCTATATAATTATGGTCTCACCCGTCACATCATAGCATTTAAATTGCACTATATAATTATGGGTGCACCTGTCACATCATAACATTTACATTACCATGCATGCCACATAGAACATATACCAATCATGAACATAAATAAAGCATGTAAAGGATTTGTTTTCCTCTCATAATCATGCATTCATAAACTTTGGGTTCCCAAATCAAAGGGGGAAAACATACTTGATATAAGAATCATCAACCTTGAATTAGAAGTAAAATGTGTGTTTTGAAAGAAGAGTTCTTTTGGAAGACAATGTGTTTGTCATAAACTCAAGTAGAAAACATTTATATTATATAAAAGTTAATATAATCATTAATAAATTATTTTTTAGGAATAGCCATACTGAAAATGGAGTCAAAGAGGGAAAACCCAAATAATGAGAGTTGGGTTCAAGAATTACCAGTACCTTTTGTCTGAAAGCATCCTTCATGTTAATATCATCTATAATCACATTATATTAATTAGTTAAAAATTTAATAACCATTTATACATTAATATAATTCATTATGGTGTTATTATTTTCATTTATGGGACTTTTGGATCAGTTATAATGTTTAATTTCGTCGTTTGGGAGCCTTCATTTACATGGTTTCCGTGATCAATTCACTTCATATTCATGAATGGAAGTTCATTTATAATGAGGATGAACATATAAAATTTTTATTATATTTTATTAATGATATTACATAATTTTAAATGATCTTACAAAGAATTTGGTTATATACCATGAGGCTGATTCATTGGGTAAAATTTAATGGTGTTCGTTTTAGGTTAATTTTGGCGGTTTTTTGAACGCTATGAAATCATTTTGTTTTATCATTTAGTATTATAAGAATAAGTTATTTATAGAACATAAAAATAATTATAAAATAAAGTTTAGAATCTATTTTTAAACATTTAATGGTCTTATTAACATTCTTGGAGATGATTTAGGAAAATGAAAGTGCGGCGCCCATGATGTCAGTAAATTAACACATCACGGGTGATGATTTCATTTTTAGGATGAAAGAGAGATAGAGAGAGTGGGGGGGGGGGATTTTAAGGATGTATATTACAGTAAAATGATATAATTAGAGTATATGTAAGGTACTATAGTTATTATTCTATTTTTATGATGGTGTTTGAGGAGATAATAAGAAAAGAAATTGAAATTGAAATGAAATTAAAAGAAAAGACAGAGGATGAACCTCTTGAATTCTCCTCTTGAGATCCTCTTAAAGGAACCTAGGATTGGTTTTTAGATTAGAACAAGAGATCCTAGATGTGGGTTAGTGACGAAGGAAGATTATTGGGTATAATAAAGACAATTATCAAAGCTTGAGAGGTGTGAGAAGAAGAGGGTGTGAGGGATGGTATTTATAGTGGAGGAGCGAGCAGTTTTCTTATTATTTTAACACCTAGTTTATTATTTTGATCAAGAAAATAAATAGTGAGGATTATTGTAACTAAAAATAGTAATTAGTTCATATGAGTTATATCCAATGTCCATTTACATCATCCATGACTCAAGCATGATGCATAAATTCATTTATTTAGCATATTTCTTAAATTATCAAATTTCATTATTCACCAATAATTAAAGTATTTCAAAAAATTCCCAAAAAACCAACATAGAAATTTTTTGATGTTCATAATTTAAAAATGAACTCCATTTTATCAAAATAATTTTCCAAATATTTGAAATTTAATTTTAAATAAAATCATCATTTACTTGGAAAATATATATTTTAAATTATAACTACTTTTATAACACCTTGAAAAATTAACTATGGTCTCATTAAATTATCCTAATATCATGGGACAATAATATATTTATTTGGGAAAAAATATTATTAAAATTAATTTTATTTTAAAAAAATTTATTAATTTAAAATTATAATTAAATATTTATTACTCACAAAAATACCAACACTTAATTATTAATTTTTAGAACATTCCATCCCATTTATAAGGTGCCTAAATTTTATTCATACATTCATGGGTGATGTTACTATTCATTTGGATAGTTTACTATTCATAAGGGTTGAATTATTATTCATATGGGTAAGTTATTATTCACCAAAAAATAATTTTTTCCAATTAGACTCTAAATATCTTATTGATCACAACCGTGTAGGTCATACTTTCTAAATTCAAAACACAAAAGTAGAAAAATTATGTTTAATGGCTAGGCTATAAAGGTAACATAGTATTTAGTAGTTCTTTTAATAATTATGTGGCATTGTGTTTCCAAATATTATTTTATGTGACTTAATTATAAGAAGGTAATTTCCATTGATAAAACATTGGGTAATTACATTCTCCCCCCTTTTGAAATTTCGCCCCCAAAAATATTATTTTACCACAAAAAGATGAGGGTACTTATTCATCATCGCCTCATCTAGTTCCCTAGTATCTTCTTCGTACTTTTGGTTCATCCACAACACTTTGAAAAGTTGTGTTGTCTTGTTGCATAGAACCCTATCTCTCCAATACATAATCTTCACTGGCTACTCCTCAAAAGAGAGATCATATTCCAGATCTATCACCTATGAGTTCAGTACATGTGAGGTATCTTGTATGTACTTCCTTGGGAGTGATACATGGAACACATCAAGAACATGAGCCATATTTGGTGTATGTATAAGCCTATAGACCACATCTCTTATGTGATCAAGGATCCCAAATGTGCCAATGTACCTTGGTCTTATATTCCCTTTCTTTACAACCCATATGAATCTCTTCTGTGGTGATATTTTAAGGATGACTTTGTATCCAACATCAAACTCCACGTCCCTTTAATGGTTGTCTGTATAACTCTTATGCCGACTCAAAGTATCTTTTATATACAACTACATGTCTTGAAAATTTTATATTATCTCTTATACATGATTTGGTCCAAGAATCTTTCTTTCTCAATCTTCATCAAAATAGGTTGGAGTTCTACAACACTTTCAATACAATGATTCATATAGAGCCATATGAATACTCATGTGGAAGATATTATTGTATGATAACTCAACCATTAGGACATGCTGATCACATTCACCTTTAAATTCAAATGAGTAAGCTCTTAGTAGATCATTGTGTATCTAAATATTCCTTTTAAATTGGCCATCAATTTGGGGGTGATAGGTCATGATAAAATTCAATTTAGTACTAAAGGAATGTTGAAGTCTCCTCCCAAAATTATATGTGAACATGGGATCATGATCTGAGAAAATTCAGAGAGGAACCTCATGTAGTCTCACTACCTCTTTAACATATATCTTGGAATTTTTTTCAAGAGAGAGATATTTCCAAATAGAGATTAAGTGGGTAGTCTTGAAGAGTCGATCCACCACAACTCATATCACATTATTTACTTCGAATGTATTTGGGAGACCTGTGATAATGTCCATAGTGAAATTCTCCCATTTCCATATTGGTATAAATAGTGGTTTCATCATCCCATTGGAATTTTGTCACTCTTCTTTAACTTGATGACATATCAAGAACCTTGATATATATTCTGAAATATTATTATTTATGTTATCCTATCAGAAGTGCCCTCAAATATCATGGCTTATCTTGGTGCTACCGGGATGGATAGAGAAAGTTGAGATATTTTTATTGTCCCGTGGATCCTTCTTTATCCTGGGTGATGGAGGGACATAAAGCCTTCTTCCAAAAAAAATTCAACTATCATCATCAATATGAAACCCTTTCAGCTTCCCTTCCTTGACAGAATTCGCCTTCTTTTTCTACTCTGGATCATCCCTTTACACATCCTTAATATTATCTTGTAAATATAGTTGGGAAATCATTTGGTAAAGGTAGGATTTATTCCCTAAAATTAGGATTTCCAAATCCATTCTTTTCATATCCATGAATATAATGACTTTCTAAATCCGCAACATGCATAGAGTAGTAGGTTATTTTCTTCTTAGAGCATCAGCTACCGTGTTCACCTTTCCAGGATGATAGTGAATACAGAAATCTTAGTCTTTGATTAGCTCTAACCATCTCTTTTGACACATGTTGGGTTATTTTGGGTGAATATATAATTTAGACTCTTATGATAGGAATATATATCACACTTTCCACCACAGAGGTAATGCTACTAGATTTTCAAGGAAAAAATCAAAGAGTATATCTCTAGATCATGTGTATGGTAGTTCTTCTAATAAATCTTTAACTTTAATGAGGTGTAGGCTATCACATTATCAATTTATATGAGTACACAACCCATGACGTTCTTGAAAGTATCACTATATATCCCCAAACATTCTCCACTTTTGGTCATGTGAGTGCAAGTGCATTGATAAGCCTTCTCTTTATCTCTTTGAAGCTTTCCCCACATTCTTCTATCCAGACATAATTTACCCCTTTCCTTGTTAACTTAGTTAACGAGCTTCACAATCATGAGAAATTTCTCCCAAAACATCGATAATACCCTGAAAATCCAAGAAAACATCATATTTCTCTAACACTACAAGGTTTTAGACATTCCTAAATTGCCTTGGTTTTTGAAGGGTCCATAGAAATTCCCTCACTTGTGATAACATGTCCCAAGAACATGACTTACTGGATCCAAAAGTCACACTTTCTGAACATGTCTTACAACTTCTACTTTCTCAATGTTTCCAACAAAAGTCTTAGAAGTTGTTTGTGTTCATCCTTCCTCTTATAGTAGATGAGAATGTCATAAATAAACACTACCATAAATTTTTCAAGGTAATTTATAAAGACTCTATTCCTCAAATCCATGAATATTGTAGGGGCATTAGTAAGTCTGAAGGGAATAACCAAAAACTCATTGTTCCCATACCTTATATGGAAGGTAGAATTATTTATATCTTCCTTCTTCACCTTTAGATAATTATATCCAAAATGGAGATCCACCATTGAGAAGTACTATGATTCTATCAACTGATCAAATAATTCGTCAATCCTTGGAAGATGATACTTGTTCTTTATAGTGACCTTATTGAGTTCTTAATAATCAATGCACACCCACATTGATCCATCTATCTTCTTGAAAAAGAGAATTGTCACACCCCAAGGTGATGCACTAGGGTGCAGGAACCCTTTTTTCAAATGATCTTGCAGCTTCTTATTTACCTCCTATAGTTTGATATGATCTATCCTATAGGGACACTTTAAGATTTGAGTAGCTCCAGTTATGAGTTCTGTTGATAAATCTGCCTCATGATCCAGGGGTAGTTTGGGTAACTCTTAAGGAAATGCATAACTATATTCCCTCATGATAGGAATTTCCCCTAGGTGGATAACTTCCTTTTAATCAACCATTTTATTGAGTTATGCCTCTTCATAGGGAATCAACACCCATACTATTGAAGGATTTTTCAAAGGAGATTCATGATATTCATTGAATTTGTAGTGAAGAATACAATGGTAAATAATATCAAAAGATATTTCCTTTTCTATATAGTTTATATGTGCTCTGTATAATGAAATTAAATCAATCCCTAGTACAGAATTAAATCCCGCTAAGGAAATTATCATAATATTTTCTCGAAGAATATTCCCACCAATGCCAACAGGTGAAGTCTCCAACACCTGGGTTTCAATGACTGCACCACCAGTTATATTTATGGATATCTCTACATAATGGTTTTAGGGTTTTGATAAAATAGTTCTAGAAAACTTACAATATATAAAGGAATGTGTAGAACCAGAATCAAATAAGACATTTTTCATTCTTGAGTGAATAATAAGTGTAAATTGTACGACTTCATTATCTTGCTCCACTTCCACAGAAGTGATGGAATAAGCCTTCCCGGGATCCTTTGGTTTTGGTGGCTAATTTTGTTGATTAACCTTGAGGACTCGAGGATTAGTGCACTGGATTTTATAGTTACCTTTCTCCATACAGTTGTAGCATTGAACCAAGGGTGGTGCTCTCATTTCCTCCACCACATTTTCGTTCCTTTTCATTTTTTTCGATATTCCTAAGCTTGGTTTCCTTCTCTAACACACTTGAAGAATTTTCCCATCCCTTTGAGGAAGTTTCCATGATTCTTCTTCCCATATTTTTGACATGTGGGTGGTTGAGTTTTCCTTCCACCTTTTTTATTAGATACTCCAGCCTGAAACTCCATATTTCATTTCATATCACCATAGAAATGGGAACATTCTCCAAACTCCATATCCACCTTGAGATCACATAGAATTACTTCTTCATAAGTCCTAAAGTATCAAACTTCAAGAGACTTTTAAAGGTGTGGTACTAATCCACTAAAGAATCTATCAATTTTTCTATCATTGTTGATAAAAAACCCTGAAGAGTACCATGTAAGAATTGTGAAATGTGCTTCGTAGGTTGTGATAGATTCTACTTCAATTTTCATCAGCTTTATGAATTCTCTATCCATATTTGTTTTAAGACTCTGAGGGAAATAATTTTTATGAAATATTATCTTAAATTATTCTCAATCCATCTCTTCAATTTCTTCCATTGGATTGGTATTCTTAATAAAAGCCCACCATTGATCAACCTCTCCATCTAAACAATAAAAAAATTATTTGACTTCTCATATTAGAAAAGTGTATCACAGAAAATATATCCTCCATTTATTTGACCCACTATTCTGAAACTAGTGGATCAAAAAATCCACTAAATGTTGGTGGTCGTTTCCGCATGAAACACTTGATAGTCAGTTCCTCCCGCTTTGGTGAAGGATGAAATTCCACATTATTTGGGTTATTTTTCACTACCTAAGATGGTTGGGTAATCATCTCCATAAAATTTTTAACTCCCCCTCCCTAATCATTGGGTATTTAATTTAGGAATTTGTTTCACTATCCTTCAGAAGGGTTGTTGGCATGGTTTCTCTTGGTTCACACCATTTTCTGAAATAGAAAAAGTTAGAACAAAACATAAGTCAACAAGTGATTAATATATAATTTATTCATTCCTGTAATTAATTTTAATGGAATATCTTATGGTATACCTATGTTTATCGATGAAAATTGGGTGCTTAATCATACATAGTCTCATACTGAAGGTTTTCACTAAGGTTCTCAAATCTTAAGACCCATATTAACCAAACCGCCCTTTGATACCAACTATAGAGACCCTAATCTTTCTTACATTACTATTACATCATGTTAAAGATAAAAAACATAAATTCATTACACATCAAGAATACAAAGGATTGGTGTCTTGGAAAAACTAGTACCATACATAACTTTTACAAAATAAAACCAAAACATTTATTTAATTCCTTCTTCTCTAGCTTCTTATTGGCCCTTGAATTCTCCTTAGTATAAGTACTCACCTAAGGATATACGTCAAAAAGGGGTGATATAAAAGCCCAGTAATTGGATATATAAGAACATGAAACAATATAACATGGTTTGAGCATAATCATTATCATCATAACATAGGCATAGGATCATAATCATGATATGAAGCATTAAGAAAACACTTGGAATGTGGCAATGCATAAAAATGAAACATCATATCTTAGTGGTCAACTAGCACACATAGTTGTGAGCAAAGCTAGAATCATGTTCATGCAAATTTCACTTAACTCATAAGGTTATTCAAATTACACAATTCATTGGAGTGCTATATAATTCCGGGCACACCTGTCATATCATAACATTTACATTGTGCTATATAATTCCAGGTGCACCTGTCACATCATAACATTTACATTATCATGCATGCCACACAGAACATATATCAATCATGAACATAAATAACCAATGTAAAGGAATGGGTTTCATCTCATAATCATAGATTCATAAAATTTGGATTCCCAACTAAAATGGGGAATAACATACTTGATATAAGAATCATCAACCTTGAGTTAGAAGTAAAAGGTGTGTTTTGAAAGAAGTGTTGTTTTAGAAAACAATTTGTTTTTCACTAACTCAATTATAAAACATTTATATCTCAGAAAATGTAATATAATGAAGAAGAAATTATTTTTAAGTAATAAACACAATGAAAATATTCTGAAGGAGAGGAAACCCAAATAAAGAGAGTTGGTTTCAAGAATACCCCTTACCTTGTGTCTGAAAAATTCCTTCACATTAATATCCTATATAATACCATTAGGTTCAGTAATTAATAATTCTATAACCTTATATACCTGAATATGATTCATTATGGTGTTATTATATTCTTTTATATTCCTTTGGATGAGTTATAAAGTTTAACTTCATTGTCTGGGAGAATTCATTTTCATGGTTTACATGATCGGTTCAGTTTGTATTAATGAATGGAAGTTTTTTTATAATGAGGATGAACATCAAGAATTTTTGATATATATTATTAATTATATTTGATAAGTTTAAAAGATCTTAAAATGTATTTGTTTATATACCATTAGGATAATTGATTAGATAAAAATTAATGATGACCGTTTGAGGTTAATTTTGGCAGTGTTTTGAATGTTACAAACTCCTTTTGTTTTATCATTTAGTATTATGAGTATATTTTATTTCCAAAACACAAAAAGGATTATAAAATAAAATTTACAATTCATTTTTAACCATTTAATGGTGCTATTAACTTTTTTTAATATGTATAAGGAGAATGAAATTGCATCACCCATGATGTCGGTAAATTGACACATCACGAGCGACGATTTCATTTTTAAGATGAAAGAGAGAGAGAGAGAGAGAGTATTTTAATGTTGGATCTTCCATTAACATGACATAATAAAAGTATAAGTAAGTTAATGGAGTTATCATTACATTTATATAAAGGTAGTTGAGGAGAGAATAAGAAAAGAAACTAAAAATGAAAGGAAATTAAATGAAAGGAGAGAGGATTTTCCACTTGAATTCTCCTCTTGAGATCCTCTACAAGGCATCTAGGATTAGAATTTTTATGAGAACAATAGATCTTAGACATGGGGAGAGAATAAGGAATTGTATTAGTCAAAATATTGTAAAGGCTCAAAGCTTGAGAGGTGTGAGGAGAAGAGGGTATGAATTCTACTATTTTCCATTTTTCTAATTCTTCATTTACACTTACATCTACAAAATTCTAGGAGAAAAATTATGTCAATAGTTTTATTTCTTCTTATGTATCTTTTGTAACACCCAAATGTTTTTATGAAATATTTTATTTAAATAATTTTTATTCTTCAGTAGCTTGTTTTGCACACAATCATGAGTTTAAATGAACCACGAGACGCCTTTATTATAAAATGGCCATTATAGCCCAATCGTTAAGATAGTGGGAATAATTATAACTGACTTATGAAAATGCATTATGAATTCATTGGCTATCATTTATTTATGAAAAATATAAATCAATTAGATATTTTTATTTTTTAGTAAATTAATTTTTGTAATTAAATTAATGGGATATATATGGGTTATATAGTTAATAAAATATATTTTATATTAATCCAATGGATATTTTAGTCATAGGGTATTAATAAAACCCTATTTGTTGTATAAAAATTTATTTTTTTAAAAGTTCAATTTTATACCTTAGAATGGAGAACCCATATTAAATTAAAATTTTGAAACATTAACAAACTTTATATGACAACATAAACATTTTATTTTGAACCAGGATATAAAAATTTACTTTGGACAAATTTTTTATATTTTTCTGATAACTTTCATGTTTTCGTGAATAGTAAAAATAAGCTAAATTTTATTTAAAAACAACTGTTTCCATCAAAATAATTTATATGGTTAAATTATAATATTGAATGGTTTTAAAGTATTAATATAATATATTTTTATCATTTAATATAATTTATGTCATTATCATTAATTTTACATTTAATTAATAGGTAAAAACATTTCAATCTTTTGCAATGTTTTAACTTTTAAACATCGGTTTGTCATTTCAACAATGAGATTAATGTTAAATTAATTACTTCATCTTCTGTGTTTTTAATTTTGAAAAATAGATTCCATATTTTGAATCAGTAGGTCCAAATTATGTTAATATCCTCCTTTTATTCTTGTGAATTATGAATAGTAACTTTGGTAATTATTTTTATTACCATGGTTAAAGGTAAATCAGATAATTAAGGGTAACAATAATGTTATAAAATTACCTTAACATCTGTAAAAATTCTATTGGATTCCTTAATTATACCCTTATAACCTATTTTTTGAAACGGAATCACTTAATGACGACTTGCCTATGAATATTACATGAATGTAATAAAAACTAAGTAATGTATCAAAATGTAACAATCTCATTTTATATAAGTATATTAATTATAATATTTGGATAAATAGGAGATAATATGAACTATAGATAGTCTCTAGAAATATAAAAGAATTATCTACATATTAGAAATTTATTTATAATTTTTAAATATTAAATAATTACCATTAATGACGGCATAATAGTGATTTAAAAATTATTTTATTGATAAAAAATATCAAATAAATGGTTTTAAAAATATTAAAATAAATAAAATATGAACTAATTAATGTGCTTCATAAATTTTATATATCACTATAACATGTTATTAGTGTATTATATATATTTTTCTAATTTATCTTCTGTGTGGATTTTATTTAAATTCAAATAAATGAATAGTGTTAAAATAGTCACTACTGATATTTTATAAATATAAAATTTTATTAAATTAATTAAAAATCATGAAAACATTTAAAAATTAAAAAGTGATAATTATAAGATCTAAAATTTCATTAAATACCCATTTATGTTTAATTGACTCCATATAAGTAAATATTTATAACCATTAAATATTAAGAATTTTATTACCACAATTAAAATTATATAGAATAACTAAGTGTCCATTAAAACGATATGGTTTAAATTGGAAATATAAATTGTCAAAAATTTATTTGTTGATGATGTTACAACCCTATATCAACTCATCTTCTAAAGTAGGTCATTTTTGAGGTTTTGGTGGGGGGTTTTATTTATTATAAATTATTATTTATTTGGTTTCCAAAAGTTCCCCTCGCCTCAATTATAAAAGGGCACCTCCTCCCTCACCTCTTCACTTTATTTTGAGCCTTTAGGAACGGAAATTTCTTGACATTTTTCCTTATAAACATCCCCATTTTAATTCTAGAGGTTATTTCCATATACAATGACCAACTCTAGTTCCCTAAGAAAATATATAGAGAAAGCACGTCGAGGAAGAGACAATCTCTTCTACTGATTCTTTCAAACTAATTTCTTCAACTACTTCCTCTTCATTGGTTTTTTAATTATAAATTAATAACATTAGTATCAATCATATAATTATATGTCATTATAAACATGAAACAACAATATTCCACCTTCTACCCATCCAATTAAAAATGAAATCAACATGTGTGTGTACGTACGGCTTACCGTCTCCACGATGTGGTGTGATCTAATTTTCACCAACACCTTAATTGGATGGATATAATGATGAAAATAATAAATATATTTGATTATTATAACATGATACTAATTATTAAATATTACACACCATTAAATTCAATACCATTCAACAATTTTGTGAATGATATCATCACTCATGTGTATGCACTACATACCGTCTCCACAATTCAATGTGATTCATTCTACATGATCTTCATTAAAACAAGATTATATGAATTAATTAAATGAATAAATATGAAATATATTATACAAATATAATTATTTTAATGATATAACTATAAAATAAAAGTGTTAATAAGAACATATTCAACAAAGAATGCAAAAGAACATAAAAGTAGTTAATACCCAAAGAACGAGTAACAATGAAATGTTTCAAACAAATGGGTGAAAATATGATCATAAATGTTATCATAAAAATGATTATGATTATTTAAAAAATCAGTAATATTATTCAAATCATTATACAGTAGTTTCATATACCTATAAAACATATTGAACCTAAGGTAAGGGATAACTTTTCAAATCTCATTTTTATCCGAGATAGTTTATTCGTAAGTATTTACTGGGGTATATTTATCATCCACATCCATGTTTCCAAAATATTTATTTTAAAATATTCTTTATATAATTCTATAATTATTAAAAGTCAATTTTATCCATTGGTAAATTATTAATAAATGGAATGAATGGAATCTTTTTTCGGTTTTGGTGTGAGGTACTTTTTGACTGTTCTAGCAAAAGTACGTGAAGAATGTTTTTCTAAATTATAAAGCATGAATGGATTTTTTATGCTTTAATAATTAATTTCTTCCGTAAATATTTCCATACAAGCTTACAATTTTATTTTTACATAATATTATTTCTTCTAAAATTGAGTGGCAATTTGAGGAAGGAAAACTTTTTTTGAAGAAGAAATGGTATTTTCCCCAGGAATTAATTTCAAGTGTTTTCTCAAAATTATTTTCCATCTAAGATTACACGATTTAAATTAGGATATATTTATATACCCATTATTAAATTGATTTTATTATTTCTATGATCTAATTTTATTTATTTAATCCATTTGTTTTATATCAATTATTATGGAATGACATTTGAGAAACCCATTTTATTTCCAAGCTTATGATATGGTAATTGTTTTTATGTTTTTGTGGAAAACAAAAGAATGGTTTAGTTATGAGATTGGTGGGACCTATATCTCCCTTAAATTTATTGGGTAAAGATTTATATCTCATGACATAGACATGATTGGAACAGTTAGTAAATCTAGTTTAGTAATACAGGGCTAGAACAAGGAGTGAACTCAGTTCAGTAAAGGACTTTATCTGCTATGATGATCTCGTTGATGATCCTTGACTAATATGAAATGATTTTCTATTATTATGTTTGTATGCCATGAAATTTCATTTTTATGTTTTGACTACTTGGATTACATTACACTTTTATGATTTATCCCATGACATGATATTATGGTTTTTATATGCCGGATAATATTTTCAAATGTTATGTTCTTATAATTGTGATTTGAATGACATTTCCCTTGTTTACCCTTATTGAGAATTTGAGCTCATCCTTTCATATGTTTCTTTTCCCCAGGTCATGAAGAAGGTTATTAAGTAATATATGTCAAAAAAAAGAGTCTAGTTATTAAAAAATAATTAGAAGACTATGTGGATGATTTATGAACCAGTTGTTTATGTTTCCAAATTTCTAAAGATAGTAAACCTATACGGTCTTGGAAGGGTTTTTTTATGTTATTTAATAAATATTCTTTAATGTTGAATTAATATCTATATATAATGTATGGGATATTATAGTTTTTATCATAGAAAATGTATAGTTAACATTTGGAAACTACGATGAGAGAACCTCAGTAAGAACCCTAAGGATATGTATAAGTACAGGTTACAATCATATCCTAGTTTTTTAGAGATGTTCATGAATAACCTAGGATAAAACCTAAAGTGCCCTAAATTGAAATTTTATTCTTGATTATGTGGTTTTTATGTTATTATTAGTGTTTCTCACACTATACTACTTGGTTTTAGTCAATGAATGGAAACTGAAGGAACTGCATTAATGATGAATGTGATGGGAAATGCAATGATTGTCCCCCTGAGAGACCAAATGTTATGGGAGCTGGAATGAAAAATCTTGAATCCATGCTCACGAAACATTCTCAAGCTATGAATCATGTAGAATATCCAAACAAGGAAAAGAGTGAGCAACATTCTATGGAGTCCTTTATGAGACAACGTCCACCTTCATTCAACAGGTCTTCTAATCCATTAGTGACTGAATAATGGATCAATACCACTAAAAATATATTATCAATTCTACAATGTTCTGAACATGATAAATTCATCATAATTGTATATCGTTTGGAATAAAAATCAGATCAATGGTGGAATATTATCAACAATACGAGGCAAAGAGATGAACTTGAGTTCATGGAATTGCAATAGTTCAAGAACCTATTTTTCAATAACTACTTTCCTCATATTCTTCGAAAAAATATGGAGAAGGAGTTCCTAGAACTTAATAAAAGGGGTGATGAATCTATTGGTGCATACTAAGAGAATTTTACAAGACTTGTAAGGTATGATTCTGGAATTATTATCTAACTTGAGAGTAAAATTGAACAATTATTTAGTGGCTTAAAACCAAGTCGTCTAAGGGCATTAGCCATATTGGACTTCAATAGCTATGAGGAAATTTTTTGAGGTACCTTCAAGGTTGAGATGGATATTTGAGTAACCCATCAATAATATGGGTTTTATAAGAAGAGAAAAATGGAATTCAAAGGAAAATATAAAGACCACGCTAAAAAAATATTTCTTTTCCCTTATGCTCAAAGTGTGGATTGAAACATAAAGGGAATTACCTTAAAGGGACTAGTAAATGTTTTAAGTGTATAAAATAAAGTCATTGAGTTGTTTAATACTGAAGTAATGGGAAAAATATGTCTAATGATGGGAAAAAATAAAAGTCTACACAAAATGAACCTCATACACTTCAATGCTACAAGTGCAAGGAAATGGGGCATTATGCCAATCAATGCACTAATATAAGGGTTATTGATGATCATCTGTGTCAATAGAATCCTAAGTCCAAAGGAAATGTAAAGTCACTTGCAATCATTATCGGTGATGTGGAGTATGATAATGAAGTGGTGATAGGTACACTTATCATTCACACTAAAGTAGCAAATTATTTATTTGATTATGGATCCACCCAAACATTTATTTTTGAAGAATTTTCTATGGGTATCTCTATATTACCTCAACAATTAAATGTTGAGTTATATGTGACAAGACCACTCACTTGGTTAAAGTTTTATGGAGGAACCACTAATTTCAAGAAGTTATATGGGAACTTTATGATGTGATGAAAGAGAGTTATCCTCATCTGTTTGTTTCCAAGTGACGAATTTTGAGTGTGAAATTTAGTTAAAGGGGGGTTGAATGTAACACCTGAATGTTTTTATGAAATATTTTCTTTAAATAATTTTTAATCATAAGTATATTTATTTACATGAAATTTTAAATTTAATCAAACCACGATATTTCCTTTTTATAAAATTATTCTTATATCCAAGCTGTTAGGATAGAAGGAATAATTATAACTAACTTATGAAAATCCATTATGAATTCATTAGTAATAAATTATTTATGAGAAATATAAATCAATTAGATATTTTTATTTTTGAGTTAATTACATATGATAATGAAATTAATGTGATATATATGTGTTATATACTTAATAAAATATTTTTTATATTAATCCTGTGGATATTTTAGTAATAGAGTATGAATAAAACCCTATTTGATGTATAAAAACCTATTTTTTAAGTTTAATTTTACACCTTTGAATGGAAACCCCCTTTTAAATTAATATTTTTACACATTAATAATTTTTATATGACAACATAAACATGTTATTTTTAATAGGGATATAAAAATGTACTTTGGATAAATTTCAGAAATATTTCTGATAACTTTCTTGTTTTTATGAATAGTAAAATTAAGCAAAATTTTAATTAAAAACAACTTTTTTCATCGACATAATTTATATGGTTAAATTATAATATTGAATGGTTTTAAATTATAAATATAATATATTTTAATCATCCAATATAATTTATGTCATTACCATTAATTGTACATTGAATTCAAAGGTAAAAACACTTCAAACTTTTGCAATGTTTTAATTTATAAAACATGTTTTCTCATTTCAACGATGGGATTAATTTTAAATTATTTACGGAAAATTCTGTGTTTTGAATTTTTAAAAATTTATTCCATATTTGGAATCAGTAGGTCCAAATTATGTTAATATGATACTTTTATCTTTGGTCATTATGAAGAGAATCTTTGGTAATTATTTTTATTACCATGATTAAATGTAAATCGAGTAATTAAGAGAAAATCTAATTTTATAAAATTACCTTAACACCTGTAAAAAATCTACTTTATGACTAAATTCAACCCTTATCATCTATTTTTATAAATGGAATCACTTAATGGACACTTACCAATGAATATGACTTGAATGTAATAAAAACTAATGAATGTGAAAAAATGTCACAATCTCATTTTATATAAGTATATTACTTTTAATATATGGATAACTATGAGATAATATATACTATATATAGTCTATGTAAAGGTAAAATAATTAACTACATGATATAAATTTATTTATAATTTTTGGATATTAAATAATTACCGTTAATAATGACACGATAGTGATGTAAACTTTATTTTATTAATAGAAATATCAAATAAATGGTTTTAAAAATGTTAAAATAAATATCATATGAACTAATTAATGTGATCCATGAATTTTATAGGTGAAAATGACATGTTTTAAGTGTATTAAATATTATTTTTTTTTGAATTTATATTTGGCGATGGTTTTATTTAAAATCAAATAAATTAATAGTGTCAAAATTTACACTTGATATTTTATAAAAATAACATTTTATTAAATTTTTTAAAAATATTAAAAATATTTAAAAATTACAAAATTATAATTATAATATCGAAACTTCCATAAAATACCCATTTAAAGTTAATTAACACCATATGAGTAAATATTTATAACCATTAAATATTTATAATGTTATTACCACAATTAAAATTAAATAGAATAACTAAGTGTCGATTAAAAAGATATGGTTTAAATTGAAAATATAAATTGTCAAAAAATTATTTGTTGATGAGATTACAGCTATATATCATCTCACCTTCAGAATTGGGACATTGTTTCAGGTTTTTGGGTAGGGTTCGATTTTATTATAAATTATTATTTATGGAGTTTCCAAAAGTGCCCCTCACCTCAATTATAAAAGGGTACCTCCTCCCTCACCTCTTCGCTTCATTTTGAGTCTTGAATCTTGGAAATAACCTGACATTTTTCATTATCAACTTATCTATTTTTATTCTATATTTTCCGGTCATCTTAAAATACCAACTCTAGTGCTCTAAGAAGAGATTTAGAGGAAGCACGTCGAGGAAGAAGTAATCTCTTCTACCAATTCTTTATAAATTAATTCTTCTTCTTCTTCCTCTTAATTAGTTGATTCATTGTAAATTAATAACATAATTATCACTAATATACTTATATTTTATTATAAATATGAAACAATCATAGTTTACCTTCTACCCATCCTATAAAAAATGAAATCACCACTCGTGCGTACATACGGGTTACCTTCTCCACACCGTGGTGTAATCTGTTTTTCACCACCACCTTACATGGATGGGTATAATGATGGAAATAATAACTATATATTATTATTATAAAATTTTACTTATTCTGAAATATTATACACCATCCACTTCAATAACATTCAGAAATTTGTGGAATGATATCATCGCTTGTGCGTATGTATGGTCTATTATCTGCACGATGTGATGCGATTCATTCTATATGATCTTCATTAAAATATGATTATATACATGAATTTAATGTATAAATATGATATATATTATACAAATATCATTCTATAAATTATATAACTATATCCTAAAAATAGGAATAATAACTTATCTAAAAAAACATGCATAAGAACATAAAGCAGTTTTTACCCGAATAACGAGTAAGAATGAAATGTTACTATCAAATGGAGAAAAATATTAACATAAATGTTATAATAAAAAACATTATAATTCTTTAAAAAAATAGTAACATTATTTAAATCATTATATAGGAGTTTCAAATACATACGAAGAATATCAGACTTAAGGTAAGGGATAACTTTGAAAGTCTCATTTTTATTCAAGATTGTTTATTTGTAAGTATTTACTGGGGTATATTTATCATCTAGATCCATGTTTCCTAAATAAGTATCTATAAATATTATTTATATCATTCTATAATTGTTAAAATTCAATTTTACCCATTGGTAAATTTTTACTAAATCGTATGAATGGTATCTTTTGTCGTTTTTGATACGTGGTACTTTTTGACTTTTCCAGAAAAAGTACAAGAAGAACGTTTTTTTAGTTTGTATGATGTAAATAGATTTTTTATGATTTCATAATGCCTTATTTACTTTAATATTATTCTATAATTTTATAAATTTATTTTCACATAAAATTATTTATTCTAAATTTGTGTGGCATTTTGAGGAAGGAAAACCTTTTTTGAAGAAGAAAGGATATTTTAATCAGGGATTAATTTCATGTGTTTTCTCAAAATTATCTTCCATCTAAGATGAAACTCCTTAAATAGGGTAATATTTATATCCCTAGCATTAAAATGATTTAATTTTGTAAATTATGGGATGTTATTTTGGAAATATATTTATTTTATATCAGTTATGATGGAATAATGTTTAAGAAACCCATTTTATTTCATGGGTTATGCTATGATAATTTTTTTTATGTTTTTGTGCCACACGTAAGAATAGTTTCACTATGATATAGTTGGGACCTATATCTCCTTCCAATTAATTTGTTAAATATTTATATCTCATGATATATACATGACTGGTATGAAAAGTAAATCTCATTCAGTAATATAGCACTGGAACAAAGAGTGAACTCAGTTCAGTAATGGACTTTGTCTACTATGATTGTCTCGACAATGATCCTTAACTAATATGAAATGATTTTATATGCGTATTTTTGTATTAACCAAAATTTCTTGTATTGTGTTTTGACTATTGTGATTACATTTCCCTTTTATGATTTATCCCATGACATGATATTATGATCTTTTATATGGAGGATAAGATTTTCAAATTTCATGTTTTTATGATTATGTTATAAATGAAATTTCCCTTGTTTACCCTTATAGAGCATTTGAGCTCACCCTTTCCTATGTTTCTTTTCCCCAGGTCATGAATAAGGGTGTTGAGTAAGATATGTCAAAAAGGATTCTAGTTCTGATGGAATAAGCAGAAGACAATGTGGATGTTTTATGAACCAGTTGTTTATGATTCCTAGTTTCTAAAGACACTAAACTTATACGGTCCTCGCATGGTTTTGTTATGTTATGTAATAAATATTCTTCAATGTTAAATTAATATATATATATATATGTAAATTATGGGTCGTTATATATTATGTTCAGTTGTATTTGGTCATTTTATTTCATTTTAGTTATTCTTGTTTTTGATATCTCAAAATTATTGATATATGTTTCATTTTCCAATTTTATTTATAAAACTGTATTTTTATTTTGATATGAATATATTTATGCATTATCTTTTATATTTTTTGTTTAATAGATTTCAAAAATCCTTTGTTCTATGTTATTAATGATTTTTATTATATTTATTGTCTTACATTTCTCATTAATTATTGTGATACTTAGCCTGGATCATTTTATAACACACTAATATATTTTATGTTCTAATCATATATGTTTTTTTAAAATATTTTGGTCTTTTATTTAGAAATGGTATATTCATTCCATATTTATTGATCTATAATTTATTTTATTTCACAATTATTATTTATTTTCTTATATCTTGGATATATTTTTCTATTTCACAAAAGGGTAGAAATGCGTACTTATTTATGATAGTATAAGGGAAAAATAGTGAATAATTTTGGTTATTTGACTTATTATTGTAGTGATATTAATGATCAGATTTATATATAATTATAAATAAATTTTTATTTAATAAATTTTTGAAGGCATAACAATATCTTATCACACATATTATGATGATTTTTTATCGTCAAAAAGTGGGGGTTGTTTCACCAATTATAATAATTCAATGTTATAATGAATCAAAAATCAGGTTTATTATGTGTTTAATGTGGTTAGTTTATAAAAAGGTTAATCTATCATCATAAATATACACACATTAAAGGCCTTTAAAATATTCAAAAAACAACTGGTTTGGTTGGTTTTTTAATTAATTTTTAATATTCATACAATGTCCTGGTAAACCATATAAATCAATTATGGTCTTTATAAGTATACTTTATGAAATTTATAAAATTTCATGGGACACTGTGTAGTAAATATATTATCTCCATGATGATACATTAAGAAAATTCTAGACAATCATGGGTCCTAATAGAGTTTAATTAATGTCTTTGTTTCTGATTCTTTCTTCCAGGGTGTGCCTCCCCACATGTGTTGGATGCTCACTGACAGTTGCATTGTACCCCGCATTCCCTCTTTCCAAAGGTGGGCGGAATCCATCACCACTTCAGGGACATTTTATCCTTGATAAAAATAGAATGATGTGATGTCACTTCCTCCAATAGATTCATCCTCGAAATTTGTTTCCTTGTCTGGGTCTCCCTTAATGATTAAGATGTTGTTCATGAAACCCATTCTTGATATCATCTCTTTGTGGACATCGGTTAATTACACTGCTTCTATCAGGACATTCCAAAGGGTCCAGTTAGGGAAGAAACCTTCGTTTATGAGGGTAATCACACTGAGGCATATGTATCATGTCTTGACGCTGGAGCATTGTATCACCTTTATTCTTCCCCATCAGAGACCTTCTCAAGGGCACAGAAACCCAAGGATTCCCACGTTGACTGTGGGGTATTTTATGCCAAAGGCATGTCTGTGAGGTTTTCCTCGACTTCTGACATTTAACATGGGGTATAGCACAGGTTTAAATTCTATCAAAGATGGATTAGACTGATCAGAACACTGATAAGAGTGAATCATATGGGTAAATTCCTAAGTGGGAGCACCCAGAAGGTTTACCGGATGGATGGATCAGAAATCCCAATGAGGATTGACCTGAGATGGTGTGTCCCTTAAAAGGGAAGATTTCCCACTGTGAAGGCAGATATGAGAACCACAATGGGTGGATCATAAAGGAGGATTTTTCAATGTAAATGGGACACCAAGGATTTCCATTGGCTAGGATTGAACCTCAGAGAGGCTTCCTACATACCCTGTATATAATACATGGATCAAAATCCATGTAGTTCAAATAGATGATTTGGGTCTTACACACTAAGACTGCCTGGGTGACACTAGGAGAAGAAATAATATGGATGAATGGGGATTACACACTATGATGGACCATATGGAAGGCATGGTCTCCCTAGTATTTAGCTACCTAGGTAAAATTTGGATGGGTATGGAGGAAGTGTTGAAGGGGGGTGAATGGAGAAGAAACTGGTGTGAAGGGAACTAGTGTGGAGAAGATAGTGTTGGGATTGAACCTCAGGTAGGTTATGTATAAATCCTCATTCTTGGGAATCAAATTCCACATAGTTATGGAATGGTGTCATGTGTCATCTAAGGAGGCAAATCATGAGAATTGATGCATTGATGGGACCCAAAGGAAATAGAACCTTAGGTTGAGGAATGATTTTCTCGAAACACTATGGATTGGGGGAGAGAACAGGATGGAACATGAATGATGGGATTGAACGTCAGTTAGTATTCCCACATATGATCATGTAAGGGAATCAAAGTCCATGAAGATTAGGAGTGGGGCATAGAATTAGGGTGTACACGAGGGACAGCAACACAGAGACATGCTGGGGATTATGCGTGGTTTTTAGCCCATAGCAAGAGGGATACTCTTGCTTGGAGGGATATGGATTGAGTCTGGGAGGGTTATGTGTGGTTTTCTTCTTGATTGGATCAGAACACCTCATAGAAGTGGATCTAGTAGATGTGTCCCACAATTGGAAGATATCACATTAGGAGGTTACATCCCTATGAGGGAGCACCAAAGTTTACCAACAGTTAGGGTTGAACATCAAGGAGGCTACCTATATAGCCTTTAATGAATATGGGGATAAAAACCCACATAGTTCAGGAATATAGTTTAACATAATGTGGGAAGTAAGAGAGCTTATAATTTAACATCATGTTGTATGAGTAGTGAACCGACATGAAATGGTCGGAACAGATGGGTGATGGGCTTGAACCTCACGTAGGATTCCTACTTACCCTACATAGAATATAGGGATCGAAGTCAACATAGTTCAAGATAAAGGGGGCATGAGAATTAATCATGGATAGCATACCATATAGGATTTCATGGTTGATGCTCACTCTATTCCCAAGTGATCTATGCTCGGTGTGAAAACAAGAGGCAGCGAGGGACCTGACGATCGTGTTGTAAGAGAAGCAGCCACAAGAGGTGGTGTGGGGCTTACGGATGGTTAGCAGTCCATATAGGATGAATATTGGGACTTAATTATATAGGGAAGAATAATTAGGGGTCTAGATGTACGATGAGGATATGGCGACCATATAAGGAACACCCTATCAGGGGGTTTTGTGGCTTATACAAGGGCTTCCCAAAGTTCGAATGGTGAGAAAGCACAAAGGGGGAGAGGAGGCAGTTCAAAAAGGTAGGAATTGAGAGGATCCTAGTTTCATCCCCTTTATGGTCTTGTTCAGCCTACTACACCTACAAAAACTCATATTTTAACATCATGTGTTTGAGACATGGGTTTCTTAGAAGTTTAACATTTTCCATCTTCGATGAGTAGGACTCACTCATCACCCTCATGACTTTCATAACTTGTACCAAACCTCCCTTGGGGCAGTAAGGCATAGGCATTTTCTGACTGGAGTGAAGTGGAGGAGTGGTCACTCAAGGGGCTCATATTAGCGTGGCTATAAAAATACATAATATCCCTTAGCATGCCTATGTGAAGAATCATGAGTCAGGGAAACAGGTCATGAGGCACCACTCGAGAAACCATGAAGTAACTTAGCATGATCCTGGAGGGTCACACGGGAGAGGGGTTCATGAAAAAAAACGCCACATAGAGAGTTGATTCATGAATCTATGGTGCTTAGTGAATATCAAGGTATTCTCAAAGGAAAGGGCCTCATGAATCAAGGTGAAAAGGACCCCTGCAAAGGGAGGAGCTTCGTGAAGCATGATGACCCAGCCAAGGCATGGAATCAACATGTTCTTAAAGGGTTCTTCACGAAGGTTGAATGCCTTATGAAGACCTGAGTGCCCAAAAGGGACTCCTAACTTCGCAATAGTCATAGGTATTCATGAAGGGAAACCCCATTTGAATAGAAGGAAAAATAGAGCAAAGGGAAAGCTGTTTTGAAATGATCAAGTACCTTGGGTGATGGATTTTTCTCGATGGTTCAAAGAGCATAGGGTTCTTCAAAAATCGAGAGCTCAGAAGGAAAAAGGTCAAGGTGTAAATTCTTTTGAAGGGGGGATCCATCTACTTATAGGTGCCCAGGATTTTGATTCCCTAAATTCACACCACGAAGGAAATGGTAGTTCATGAATAGATGTGGATCTGTCATAATTGTGAAGTCTCCTATCACGTTTCTATATGGAGATCATGATGATCATCATACTTCGCAAAGGCTTCCATCACAGGGATCAGTGGTGGTCTTGAATGTATTTGTCAAATCATAAAATATTCCATCCCATTTCTCCATAGTGATCATGATGCTCATCATACTTCGTAGAGGATTCCATCATTTCTCTATGGTGATTGTAGAGAAGGCCGCCTACTGGCTTTTCATTGGACATGGTGAAAAAGGGATTCACAAAGTGGCTTCGCTAAAAAAACCCTTCGGTGATTTTTTCTATGTTTCTATAGATCTATTTAGAGGCAAGTATTTTGGTGACAAAAATCTCCCACCCCTTAGAATGGGATCCGAGGATAAGATTAGGGTGGGATTCTGGGGGAAAATTGCAAAAAACACATAGATCGTGAAGCTAACTCGTGAGGGAAGTAGGCAGAGTGTGGGTTGAGATCTCCATGAAGATCATCATGGACAAGGGCATTGTGAAGCTTGTCATTTCATCGCCTATAAATAGAGGGTGGGGACCCCTATTTTTTATGCATCTATCTCTGTAAACTGGTGCTTCATCTCTTAAATCTTGATGCTCCAACACCCCCAAAAACACTATTTGAAAGTGTTTTGAAATTGAATGTTCAATCGAGAAGCTTATAAGGAGGTCCTTTTGGATGATTCTTGAAGGGAAGAGATGTCAGAAAATCCTAAAATTGGAGAATTTGTACGGAACCATTCTAACAAAGAGTCCCTAGTGGAGATGCTATCAGAAGGGAAAAAGAACCATCCCCTCTATAAGAGACTTCCATTATAAAATTTTGATCTGAGGGATGACGTTCTCATCCCTGAAGCAAGAATTGATGAACTAGTTTACAATTTTAGCATCACGCGGTTCTAGGACCAGTGGTTCAAGGATTTCGACGTCCATACCTGGAAGGACCACATGCCTATTGTTATCAACTGTATGTACAACCATGTTAATAGTGTTGATGGTAAAGTGTTATAGTCAGAGCTATCTAATCCTCAATTCCACACCAATATGATGGTAGGCATAGGGAACCTGAAGAAGGGGTGAACGGATAATTGGGACCTGTGCCAAGGTTGAAACTTCACGGATGACTAGGCCTTGGCTTATTGGGTATGTGCCTATTATCATGAGTTCAGGGTAGAGTTGAGGCGGGTAGGCCTGTATGAAGCTGTGTGGGATTCTAAATTCCATATCTACCAACCAAAACATATGATTTCGGAATTACTAAGCAGGTGGTCATCAAGGACGAAAACCTTCTATTTCAATCATGGGGAGGTCGACATCAGCCTCTGATACCTTCACCAGATCATAGGGATTCCAATTCTAGGGGTGATGTATGACGAGTTCCATCTAATGGAGAACACATGGGAAGACTCAGAGTTAATTCCTTGTCTGTAAAAGGTGCTTATGGACCTGGTGTCGTGCAATGAAAAATAATCAGTGGGGGATGTCCATTTCGAGCTATGGTTTGGACACTTCCTAAACTTCCCACCAAATCATGCCATTGAAGGGGTGGATTCACCTAGGAAGATACCTGTTAGGCCTCACCCTTGTCCAAAGGGTGATCAGTGTAGCAAAAAAAATTCCTACTAGTAAAACCTTAATGATATCCAATATCATTTATGGGGGTATAATGTTAGAAATGAGCATCAACCGGTGGTTGGACTAGTTGGGTTTATCTCTACACTTATTTCTGGCTGGAAGTTTCCGGTTAGGGATATGAACATGGGCGTGTGACTGAGAACATTCATTATGGCATCCATTATAGAGATGGGGCAGCATTTCAACACTACTAGAAACCTGAGTTTTCCCAGCGCTTCTATACCAACGGTTTGTAAAAACCGTTGGTATAGGTCCTTTTTCCAACGGTTTGGCCAAACCGTTGGGAAATCCCACTTTTTGGCCACTTTTCCCAACGGTTTTGGCAAACCATTGGGAAAGGTCCCCTGGAAACCAACCTTCAACCCAAAATTAATTCCAGGATCAGAACTATAACAATGTTTGTCAAAACCGTTGGTATAGGTCCTGAGAATTTTTATCATATCTTCATACCGAGAACATTATATAAATAAAAATTTAAAATAATTATGAAAATACATATATATATATATATATATGTAATTATGTTCACAAAAGTCATGTTAGGTTAGTAGTTAAGTCGTTCAATGATAAACTAGGGGTCTTGGGATCAAATCCCAGTGAATGTTTTTTTTTGAAATACATATACCAACGGTTCCATAACCATTGGTATATATTTTCATATTACTTATACCAACGGTTTCCGAAACCGTTGGTATAGACCTATCCCAACGGATTACTTGGCTACAGTTTTCCAAACCATTGGTATATGTTAGTTTTCCAGTAGTTCAACCTCAAAATCCAAACAATCGAAAAGATATACAGGGTGTTGTGGTACATTAGTGAGGGAAAGCATCCACAAATGGTACGTAGACCACTCAACTTCTAGTACATTTGGATAACGGTACACATATGGGTTTAAAATATCTGAACCCTATTTCTCCTCCTAGATAATATTTTTAACCATCAATTCTAAATGTATTGGGTAGTTCCCCAACCAATATAACTTTTCTAATGGCGCTGATCAGAGTTTAGAGGGTGGAAGAATTCAATTTCCATCCATTCTGGCTGCCAAAAGTAGTATTTAATGATGAAGGTCAGGTAACGGGGGAGCATCGATCATACCTTTTGGCCTTCTAAGGTGGAGTTCTGGTAGAATGGGTAGACCATGAGCCTATCTACAAGTTGTACACCCCACACCATTATGCAAGGTAGTTCTAGTGCATAAATATTTTAACCCCACAAGTTTACTTGGGAGTTCTCCATGAGGACTACCAATGTGTGATGTGGTAGATGTGGCTCATGTTCACCTGGGAAAATGCGAAAATGTGCAATGAGCTACCTCCACCTACCATCGTTTACGAGATGGTTGAGGAGTATGTGAAGATATAGGAGAAAACCTACCTGGGGGAAATACTGAAGTAACAAACTATTTGTTCTGATGACGGTGTTCCCCCTCAAGCCTAGCGTAGGGGTCAGACAATGGAAAAAACACGATGCGGTGTAGCAGCAACAAGGCCAGTGATTCTGAGGACATCTCTAAGAAAAATTGTAAGAGGAATGATTGATAACCTAGTGGATCCAATTGGGAAGAGCCAGGAGGGAGGGAGGCCACCAATAGTGTTCTACAGGATACCCACCCTGGCTCTTAGGAAGCGGCTGCACTACATAGATATTCCTAAGGATGTTATTTTTCAGAAGTCTTGAGACACCTGGGACGTCAATAGAAAATTTCTTAGTCCCTATGAGATGTGGGACTGACTTAACATCTTGGGATGGATTTTTTAGAGATTTTATATTCCAATTATAGATTTTTGGTGACTCATACGGAAGGGGAACAATATGTCATTGAGCTGGAAGACTTCATGCATTCTCAGGGCACCCTGCTTTCAATGATAGATCAGGTGAAAGTACTTCTCGATCAAACATCAACACCAAAATCATTTGCTACTGATATAATGGATAGTTTCTATTTTCCTAAATAATAAGAGGAATCCACCTAGGGAGAAGAGGCTAACAGGGTATCCCTTTAGAAGAAGGTGAATTTGTAGCCTCAAAGGTGGGAAAGTTTGCTGAAACTCTAGAGGTAAATTCTAAAAAATTCAACTGTGGAATTTACTCAGATCATCTAGGTTTCTCAACTGAAATTTTTATTATAAAGGATAGAATAATAAAAAAGTCCCCTTACCCAATAACAACAAATGTATCCTCAGTTCTGGCATCTAGATGATAGAAATTTCATAATCCTACAAGGTTGCAACACCTAGTGTGACCATTCTAGAGTCTTCAAAGTTCCTGACCATATGTAGGGGGCCACATCCTTGGATGCCAATATTGAAAATCCAAGGTTAGTATAAGATATTTGACTTCTATAAGTCATTTCTCTCACAAAATCACAACGGATGTATGTCGAACCTGGCCAACTGACATTTTTTGTTTTTTAATGAATAGTTATTCAAACGGTGTGTTCCATGCTCATGATGATGGATGGAGATTCCATAACTCCTTTCCTAAGGGGAACGTCGATCATCGTGGAATTAGATGGTTGGGTTGACCAAACTATGTCGATCACGGTTTTGGGGAAGGACCCTTGTAGGGAAGAACTCAAACTTATTGAGGAGGGATATAGTGAGGAATATCAACCGAATACCATGGATCCCAATTCAACCAATGGGATTCAAGATGATGATCCTATTGTCAAACATCTATAGTCATTCCCATAATACAAACCTGTCGACCTGGAGGAGCTAGAAGAAACCCCCTCTAATGAAGAGTACAGTAAGCAAGTTTGTTGCCGGTCATGGAAACTAATCAATCACTTTATTGATGACATCTCGTTATTAAAGTGGATAATATGGATATGAAAACTTCTCTCGATGCTACGTGGCCTATTCAATAGAGGAGTGGATGCATGAAATCTCCATATGCTCATTTGGGGTTATCTATAGGAGATAATACGGGAGCATGATTGTTGCCTTAGTGCCAGCTGGTAGTAGAGAAAGTCTGTCAACACTCAGATGCTTTAAGTGGCTAAACTAAGTATCCAATGCTTGGAAACACGGTTGAATGATCTCTCTTCTTTCACCAACACCCAATAGGAACTCATATCACTATTATGGACCTAGATAGTATAATATGAAGATCATATGGGGAAAGAATCCCATAAAGTGATCGACATGCGGGCTAAGGGGGGTCGCGCGCAGATCAAGGATGATGAACTTTTCCCTGCAGCCAATAAGGAAGTGGGGGAAATCAGGAGATGACAAAGAATACTCTATTGAAACAGCCAAAGGGTGTAAATTTGAGAAATTTCATTAATGGGGCCAATGCATAGGGGTTTTACTTAATTGAACACGCAAATTATTTTCCTTTTAGCCTATTTAATCTGCATGTATAGAAATATTACAGCTTTTTTTGACTATATCACCTTGATCATATCTGAGAAATAACTAAAAATCAATCCCTAACCTCACATGGGTCATTCCTTGTGTGAGAAGAAATGGAAAACTATGTAATTTCTAACTTTGTATACGAAAGATCTATTCCATCATTGAACACTTGTGGTCTAGATGACCACCCAAAATTTTCTTTATAAGAGAGGGGTTTTGAATAAAAAATAGGGTTCCCAGAACAGGAAAATATCCCTTTACCAACATATTCTAGTGCACAAGTGGGATAATGCTAGGGGAATTGGGATCAATCCAAATAAAGGGGAATGAGAGTTTTGAATCAAGACACTGAAAATTCAGAACACAGTGAGGGTAGAATAATGGAGGTTAATTGCTGACTATGTTGACAACACAGTATCCATTTTCCTTTTCCTGAAATGGGGAAAAATAAAAAATGGCCAACCACTGACCATATTTGAAACAAGGGGCCAAACTCAAAGTCTTGCCTTATGTCCTTTAGTACACTGACAAAAGATGGTAGGTTGTCAAAAGTGGATGAAACCAGGCCACTAGGGGGTTCTTTCAGACATGAGAGTGAATGAGGATCCAAAATAGAGGGTATGCCAAGTGTGAATATGGAGAGAGGGTCTAGTATAATGGATTCCAACACTCTTGAAATTACGCCACCATGAAAAAAGTACATTGGGAAAGTGTATTAGTCTAAAATGGGGTCAAGCCTATTTCTAGATAGAACCACTTTAGTGAGGACCTTGGATTCCTTGTAGTTTTACATAGTGAAAATGAGGATGATCAACACATATTTTAACATCATATAATAAGGAAAATATACAAAATAGTTTAATGTCGTACGATCAGGATGTTGCATACATTTTAAGGTCATGCTGCCTGGACCATGGACAATATATTAAATTCATGTTGCATAGACTGGTGGCTCCTAGTTTAAGGTCATAGATTTTGGACCATAGTTAGAGGCAAAGGGCCTAGAATGTTAATAAACCTGGGGATATAACCGTATACTAAATGCATGGGCATCTCTATGTGTCCCATAAGGATGGAAATTATGCCATATGCAGTTCATAAGATACCATGTAGTTTAATGTCACGCAGTAAGGATGTATATGAAAGGAAAACACCCAAAGGAGGGAGTACATGTGCGGCTAATGCAAACCCGACATGAATGAGAACTGAAAAAGTCCACTCCACACCAAGTTCTGTCAAAAGGAATTTGAGGTCATAACACCGAAAATGGGGAACTTAGGGATGGACCCGAATATGGGTGTTCCTATATATCCCATCATAATGGGAATCAAGCCACATGTACTTCTTAAGATTTCATTTAGTTTAACATCATCTGGTAAGGAAAAAAAGTTTCAACGTAGTTTAATTTCATGCGGCTAAGACATGGTAATTCTAAAGTAGAAATGTGGGGTGAAACATGTAAACCTATGTAAATGAGGACATAAGTTCACCCCACACCACACACTTTTAACATGGAACTAGAGCCAAAAAAGGATGAATGGGGAGTTTAAAATTCCATGGCTAGACCCAGGGATGAGATGCTCAAACTTCACTATGTATCCTGGAAGATAAATAATCAATCCATATGTAGTTTTGAAGATTTTATTCCATGAGGTTGTAACCCATGCATGTAGAAAAGAAGCATTTCACATATCTTGTTTGTCTTTTATTTGGTTCCTTTTTGAAGTGACCCTCCCATGATTTAAATTTTTGGGGCCACTACAGGAATCAATCCATGTATGTATTTACAAATGACACAGTGAATAACCAGTGCCCAAGGTGATTCCCTCTCGAATGAGAACACTATAATGTTGTGATGTTTTTCAACATGTGGCCAGGATGGTTGCTGTCATAGTTTAGGGTCATATAAAAATACAATTCCTTCTATTTTAACATCATACGGTAAGAAAAAGTGCAAAGAGGTGTAATCTCAAAGTAAGTACACTCCACATCTATTATAAACCTATTGTGAATGAAGATAGAAGGATTCCACACCACTCCACGAAATTATAGGAGAACCCAGTCCAAAATGGGTCAGGAGGAAGAAAGAGGTCTTGGATGGACCACAAAATGAAAGTCTAGGTGTATCTTTGTATCCCATAAAGATGAGAATAAATCCACACATAGTTCCAAAATGGAAGTTCATGAGGCTAATATTGAATGAGATCGATATCGTATTAAGTGAGAAACATCATAGTTGTCGCTTAGTTTAATTTCATGTAAACTCAGATAGTGAGAATATTAGTATTTAAGGTTATAGAACTCAAACCGTAATGTTCCAAATTTAATATTATGTGTGTAGGACATGCCCGTGTAGTTTAATAGTCATACGGTAAGTTCAAAAATATAGAGGGATCTTAAGGGAGGTACATAATTCATTTCTTCAAACCTGACATGAATGAGGATAAAGGGGGTCCCATACCACACCACACACTCCCATGAGAAACCTAATCCAAGAAGGGGTGAAAAGGTTCATGATAATGTGATTGGGCCCATGTATAAAATTCACAGGCATCACTTTGTGTCCCCTGAGGGATTGAAACAAGCCACACATAGTTCTAAAATGAAATGGCAGGTGGCCAATGCCATAGGAGAGATGCCTTCTAAAATGATTATATCATATGGCCAGGTATTTTATCATCATACAGCTCAGATAAAAAAGGCTTAGTTTAACATCATACGACTAGGATGAAAGAGATCTTATTTTATTGTCATAGAGATTAGACCAAAAGGGGATGATTCCTGAATAAAAAGTACATGACATGGTTCCATAAGGAAACCCTGATGTGAATGAGGACCAAGGGAGTTTCACCACACCATACACTTCCAAAATAATACACATTGTTTAAAGTTTTGATGTCGGGATTTTGGGACTGGAGATGCTAGTTTAAGGTCGTAGAGTTCAGACCGTGAGGTGCATGTCTCTTCCATGAAGGAATGAATCTTATCAAAATTCCTGAGCTTTAGAGACCCAAAGCTTGATTTACATTGACATTACATTACTTTTTTAGAAAACATAATACATGAAAATAAACAGACGCCCAAAGACCGTATTAGTTAGTGTCTTTGGAAACTCGGAACAAAATCTTCTAATCATGGTGAGAGATCTTCAAAATCTCCCATAAAGTTCTTCCCCTTTTTTACCTAAAACCATTATTTATATCCTGGGGAAAAGAAAACATAAAAAGGTTGAGCTCAAATACTCAGTAAGGGTAAACATAAAACAATCCAATTACATTTGAACGTAAAAACATGAGCATAAAATCTAAACATCAAAATCTTGAGCAATGACATAAAACAAGGTAGTACAAAAGGCATAGATCATAAAGGAACATTAATCATGATAAAATATCATGGGAATAAAACATTTAATTATGGAAAACCATTAATCACATGATATGATTTCCATAGTATCCAAGGCATTGCTGCCAAGACTATCATAGTTGAAAAAGTCCATTATTGAACTGGGTTTACTTGTCGTTCCAGCCCTGTATTACTGAATCAGATTTACTTTTCATTCTAGTCATGTCTATCTCATGAGATATAAATTTTTACCCAATGCATTGGAGTGAGATATAGGTCCCACCCATCACATAATGAAACCATTCTTATGTGTGCCACAAAATCATAAATCATACATCATAGCATAACCCATGTAATAGAAATGGTATTCTTAAACATCATTCCATCATAACATAATCCTTATACGATAAAGGACTTAAAAGAAATTATTACAACATATCATAATCAAATAAATGTAATAATAGGTATATAATTAGAACCCTGTATTACTTTAGATAGAAAATAATTTTGATAAAACACTTGAACTCCATTCATGAGGAAAATATCCTTTCTTTATCAAAAACATTTTTCCTTTCTCAATATGTCATAAGATTTTAAACTAAAAGAATTTCATTGAAAATAAACTTGAAAACTTTTCAAGGAAGCTTCATGGAAATAATTTTCTATGAAATCAAAAAAAATTGTTCATTCTGTATAAGTTAAAAAAACAAACTTCTCGTACTTTGGCCGAAAAAGTCAAAAAGTATCTCGTACTAAAAACAACAAAAGATTCCTTTCATATCTTTTACTAAAAATTTACCAATAGGTAAAATTTTATTTAAATAATTTCATTGACTTATTATAGAATCATATTCATTTTTATGATATCATAAATGGTCATATTCTTGTCTTCTTATTAGTAATATTTCATTGCTACTTGTTATTCGGGTGTTCATTGCTTTATGTTCTTATGCGTGTTTTGTCGAATAAATTCTTATTCCTCTTTTTAGGTTATAGATAAATCATTTAAAGAATGGTATTAATGTAATATATATCATTTTTATTCATTCAATTCATTTATATAATCATTATTCAATGAAGATCATGTAGAACGAGTTGCAACACATCGTGGAGACGGTAGGTCGTACGTACGCACGAGCGATGATATCATTCCCATGATTGTGGAATTGAATTGAAGTGTATGGTGTATAATATTTCAGAATTAATATCACTTTACAATAATCATATATAGTTATTTATTCAATCCTTATACTCATCCAAATATGTTAGTGATGAAATAAAATATTACACCACGGCGTGGAGATGGTAAGCCGTACGTACGCACGCGTGGTGATTTCATTTTTTCTTAGGATGGATAGAATATAGAATATGGTTGATTAATATTCATAATAACATATTAGTGTAAAAGTGTTACTAGATTTATTACTTAATAATGAAACAACTCGTATATAGGAAGTAGGAGAAGAAATAAGTTTGAAAGAATTGGTAAAGGATATTACCTCTTCTTCGACACGCCTTCTCTTAACCTCCTCTTAGGGCACTAAGGTTGGTTTTTGAAGAAGATTAGGAACTCTAGTAGGATACTATGGAAGTGTATAAGTAAAATGGTCAGGGTATGGACAAATTTTAAAGCTCAAAAATTGTGTGAAGTGGAGAGGGAGGAGGTGCCCTTTTATAAGGGAGGAGAGGGGAACCTTTGGAAACCTAAAAAATATTAATTTATAATAAATTCAAACCCCACATAAAAACCTCCGAAAATGACTCAATTATCAGATGAGATGCTATAGGGTTGTAATATCATAAACCAATAACATTTAGATATGTTTTAAGTTTATTGTAAACCTTATCATTTTGATTTATCCTTATTTAATCTATTTAATTTTATTTGTGGTAATAATATTCTAAATTTTAAATTATTATAAATACATACATATATATTGTAAATTTCACATAATTGAATAATTTAGAACCTTTTTGACCATATAATTTGAAATTTGTAATTTTTAAATATTTTTGTGATTTTTAAATAATTTAATAATATGTTATTTTTATAAAATACCAATAGTGTGAATTTTGACAGCATTCATTTATTTGAATTTAAATAAAATACACATATAGAATATATTAGAACCAAAATATTTAATAGGTTTATAACATGTTATAATCTTCTAAAAAATTCATGGATCATATTAATTAGTTCATATAATATTTATTTTAATATTTTTAAAACCATTTATTTGATATTTCTCTTAATAAAATAATTACTACAACATTTTTGTATAATTATTTAATATACAAATCTTTTGCATAAAAATTAGAAATATAATACTATGATGAATATAAATCTAATATATTTCATAATAATACTTTTAGTAGAATTTTTCTTCTAAAACACTCTACTTTTAAAATGTTATGTTTATTAAATTATGAAGGTGAAAACTTTGACATCATTTAAAATAAAATAATATAAGTGTCATAATCGCTTTTAGTAAATCTAATACATTTCATAATAATGGGTATTATTATTTTAGTAAAAACTATATTATTGATTTTTTCACTAAATAAATAATTTCTGCATCATTAATGTATAAGCTATTAAGGTAATTATATATTTGTTAAAAATTACAAATAAATTACCATGATAAAGAAAAACATTTTAGATTTCAAATGACTATTTATAAACTAATTTATATTTTGTATAAAATTATATTGAAAATAATTTAATTATTAAAGTTTGAGTGAGACATATTTCACTTCCATTTAAATAAAATAAATGAAAGGTCTTAATCACATACAAGTGGGTTGTAATAGATACCATTTTATAACGCCCCAACCCTAGTTACCCAAAGTGGGTGCATTATTACATAACATTGGCATGATCACAAGGAAATCATGTCTCGAAATACCGATCAGTTTAGTATTATTGGAAACAAGATTCATACATAATTTCAACTTTACTACTTGAAAACAAATACAACATGAATTTATTTCATTAGAAACATCCAAGACTCCTAGATTATGCCTTAAAGTAACTCGTAACTAACTTCTTCATATCCTGGGAAAATGAAACATCAGAAAGGGGTGAGCTTAAATGCTCAGTAAGGGTAAGAAATACACTGGAAGATATCATAAATATTAAGAATGGTGAATAATTGAAACACATACATTTACCAATAATAAACATGAATACTTTTATGGAAGGAATATGAACTGAGTAAATAATTCCATAATAAAACATAATCAAGGGTATTTGACTAGTTTAATGACCATATTAACCATAAATATTATTTTTATAATGAGGGAATGTATAATGATGGACATTCTAAAAATTTTTGTCAAGGACTCATCCAAGACATCTAAAAATGATTAAGGCCTCAGCCAAAACCACATATCAAATTGGGAAAGTTCCTCAGACAATTCCACATATAGTTGTCTCATGAGACCTACCGATGCATCGAGGAGCTATAGCGGGTCCACCCGTCACTTACTAAGTCCAATACATTCCTCATATGAAAAGGTTGAAACATATCATAAACATTCGTGTTAAAACTAGCATATGAAATTTCAATACTTTAACCATAAACCATGAATGGTATAAAAATAGTACATACATAGTCAAACATATCACAAAACATTCAACACAATATGGAAGTTTTGTATCATAATAAGTCAAATTCAAATAAACATAAGACCCATCAAAGGATGTTCACATAGATGAAATCAAACCCCTTTTTAGATAAATATCTCCTTCTATTTTGAAATAATTTAAGAGTCACATAATTATAAAGAAAAAATTTATTTTGAGAATATTCTTATAAGATTTTAAGGGAAGCTTTGATAATGTTATAATGGAAAAAAATATCCACACCCTCCGTATAAGTTAAAAAACATTCTTACCTTAAATTTTTCGAAAAGGTCAAAAAGTACCTTGTTTGGAAAACGACAGAAATATTCATTTCAAAACACATATGGGTATAAATAAATTTAACCCATTTTCAATTAAATAGTAAAAAAAAATTGAAATACATTTTTAAGAAACATGGATGTGGATGATAAAGTGGTCCTAGTGGATAATTATATATAAACAACCTCAGATAATGAAGAGATTGTAGAATTAACCCTTACCTTATACTTTTCCTTGGTAGAGGTTAGGTTAAACTCCTATATAATGGTGAACTAATTGTTATTAAATTATACAAGAATCATATACATTAATATGATATCATATATGATCTTTTAACATTTCTTTGTTAACAATATCTTAGTATTATCGTCGTTTCGGGTGTTAACTGATTTGTTTTCCTTTATATTCTTTGTTATGTGAGTCATATGTTTTATTTATGAGATGTATCTTATTCATATCTAGAATTATATCAAGTCTTTAAACATTATTTTGAATCATCAAATGAAAATTAGTCATGAATGGATACGATGGGGAATGAATCTCATCACGTTCATGGAGACGGTAATCCGTACATACACACGAGCGATAATATCATTCTTTTGATGTTAAAATAATATATAATTGTATATTATATAAAATATACAGAATAATTATCATGTTATATTAAATATTTATATAAATTACACATCATTATTATACACATCCAAATAATAATGTATTGAATAACAGTTACACCACGACGTTGAGACGGTAAGTCGTACATACGCATGTATAGTGGCATGTCATTCAAAGGATGGATATAATAGTGAATATGGTTGAACAGTATTTATAATAACATCACAGTATGTAGAAGATACTGGAGTTATTATTTTATAATGGAAACAACAAAGAAAGAGGAAGTGGAAGAAGAAAGGAACTTGAAAGCGGTGATGAAATATTTACCTCTTCTTCAGGTTCTTCCTTTTGATTTGATCAAAATCGATCCTTAGGTTGGATTTATGAATAAAAGCAAGGCCTCTTGGATGAATTTAGGAATATTGAGAGGGTATTTGGGTAGATTTTGGCCGATCCAAATGGCTTTTAAGGTGTGAATTAGATAGAATGGGGAGTTCCCTTTTATAAGAAGGGTGAGGGTAACCTTAAGAAAAGATAGAAATATTATTTTATAAAAAAATCATTTTCGCTTTATAATGACTCAAAAATGAATTATTTAAAGTATAAGGTAGGTATGGGTCGAAAACAAACTCAACCAATAGGTTTTATACAGGTTTGGGTCACTATTTTACCTTTATCGTTTAGATTTAACTCTTAGTTAAATAGTTTGGCATTTACCATGTCTCTTTGTATTTTTATATTATATGGTTAATAAACCTAATATATACTTATAAGAGAACCCCAATTGGTTCATTAATGATAAACCCATAATTATATAATTAATTTGGCCTAACCTTATATTTTTAGGAATTGAATATCAATTAATAATATAATATTTATTTTAAAAACTCTTTTATGTCAATTTTGAGATTATTTAATAATTTATTTTTTTTAAAGTCCTAAAAACATTATTACTTATAACTAAATACATTTAATCAAACCAAAAATGTCATAGTCACCAATAAAATTCATATATGTCATAAAAAATTTTAAATTATATTTACTTTAGTATTTATAATATCATTTATTTGATTTTTTCATTAATAAGGAAAATAAAGAATCATCATTGTGTCATAAATAAATTTTCTTATTCAATGTCTAAAAATTATAAATAAAATACAATTATGTACAAAATATGTTTATCTTTCTAATGAATAATTATAGTTTAAAAGATAACATATATAACCCAATGTAAAAAATTGTTTAACTAAAAGATATATGCTTATGCCATTTTTGTATTTACTTTAACTTAATTAATATAAAGTTTCATTATCACTTACAAGTGGCTTCATGGGGTCCCAAAGTTAACCCAAAGATTACCATGGTTGGAAATTTATCATCCAATAGGGTTAGGACAAATTTTAGGGTAATTTAATATTATTATAATATTATTTTTTTAGCCTTATTTACTGGATTTACCCTTTAACCATGATAAATAAAATGTTTACCGAAGTAATTATTCAAAATGTCTAAAAATAAAAGTTAACTATTTACACAATTTGGACCTCCTGATTCTAAATATGGAATCCATTTTTATAAATTTAAAACACAGAAGTGGCAGAAAGTAATTTAAACTTAATTCATGTTGTCAAAACAAAAAAGCGTGTTTTTAAGAAACAATAACTATCAAAAGATTGACACTTGCTTATGTTCAGTTTAAATGTGAAATTATGTCCAATGACCAACATTGTATTAAATGGTAAAAATATAGTCCAATTCTGCTTTAAAACCACTCAAATTCATAATTTATCCCTATTAATTATTTCGATTAAAAAAATTGTTTTTAATTGAAATTTAGTAATTTTCACTATTCATCAAAATATGAAATTTATCAAAAAAGTACAAAAAATTCACCCTAAACTAATTTTGATATTCCGAATCCAAAAATGAAGTCCATTTTGAAAGATAAAATGTGTAAAATTTTAAAAATTGGGTATTACTATTCATAGCGGATAGTTTGATTGGTTGTGGTGTATGTTAGAACTCACAGTTACATACAACACACGCTACTATATTATTCAAAGAGAAGCATACCATGGAATCTTGGGGTGTTACATTCTCCCCTCCTTCAAATAATTTCATCCTCAAAATTTTTAGAATAAAACTGCATAAAAGGACTTGGGTGGTTCTTCATCATAAGTTCCTCAGGTTCCCACGTTGCCCCTTCCATCTTATGGTTTATCCATAAAACTTTTACTAGACGAGTCATTTGGTTTCTCAACACTTGTTCTCTGGTATCAAGAATTATAACGAGCTCTTCGCAATATGATAGAATGGGTTCCAGTTCTACTTCCTCATAGGTGAGTACATGCGTTGGGTCAGGCATGTATTTTCTCAACAGTGATACGTGGAACACATCATGAACTTGGGAGAGATTTGCCAGCATTTCCAAACGATAAGCTACAGCCCTAATTCGTTCAAGAATTTCGAAAGTTCTGATGTACCTAGGACTCAATTTTCCCTTCTTACCGAAACGTATAACACCCTTACATGGAGATACCTTCAAGAAAACATGATCTCCTACCTGAAATTCCAAATCCTTCTTTCATTTTTCAGCATAACTCTTCTGCCACTTTGATCTATTTTGATGTGGTTTTGGATTACCTTCATCTTTTCCATTGTTTCCTCCACCAGTTCTAGGCCTATGAGTTTTCTTTCACCAACATCATTCCAACAGGTTGGTGTGCGACATCTCTTTCCATATAATGCTTCATATAGTTCCATCTGAATACTTGAATGGAAGTTATTGTTATAGGAAAATTATACCAGTGGTAAATATTGATCCCACTTACCCTGAAAGTCAAGTGAGCAAGATATCAACCTGACTTCAAAGGTTTGAATAGTTTGTTTTGATTTTCCATCAGTTTGGGGGTGGTAGGAAGTTCTCAAACAAATTTCAGTATCCAGGGCATTCTGAAGACTTTTTCGGAATCTTGATGTGAAATGGGGATCACGATCAGAAACAATCGATAGTGGGACTCCATGAAGTCTTACAACTTCATTAATATATAGTCTTGCTAATCATTCAAGTGGTAAAAATTCTCTTATAGCAGAAAAATGTGCTGACTTGGTAAGATGATCAACAATGACCCATATTGCATCGTTCCTTCTAGGAGTCTTTGGCAGTCCCATGACAAAGTCCATTGTAATATTATCACATTTCCACTCAAGTATAGGAAGAGGTTTCATGACTCCTCCAGGTTGTTGCCTTCCAGCTTTCACTTATCAACAAACCATACATCTTGACACAAAATCAGCAATCCCCCTCTTCATGTAGTCCCACCAAAAATGTTCCTTCAAATCACTAGACATTTTGGTGCTCCCAGTGTGTATAGAGAAATTGAAACTATGAGCATCATCCAACAATTCTCTTTTTAGATTAGGAATATCGGGAATACAAAGTCTCTTCCCAAATTTAAAAATTCCATATTCATATAAAAAGTCACTCAATATCCCGTTATTCATAGCTTTAATATTCTTTTGAACCTCCTCATCATCAGCCTGATAACTTTTTATCCTTTCTATTAAATATTTTTTTGCAACCATTTGAAAAAGTATCGATGTTTCACCGTTCATTGTAATTCCCATATACATCTTCACTAGATCCATGAAAATAGGATCCCTTTCAACTCTCATCTTGTTCAAAACTCCATGATCCTTTCTACTCAAAGCATCTGCCACCTTATTTTCCTTACCCGGGTGGTAATGTATCGTGCAATCATAATTCTTGAGTAGTTCAAGCCATCTCATTTGCCTCATATTGAGTTATTTTTGTGAGAAAATATACTTCAAACTCTTGTGATCAGTATAAATCTCACATTTTTCACCATAGAGATAATGCCTTCATATTTTCAAAGAAAAGATTACAGCTAATAACTCAAGATCATGAGTAGGATAGTTTTTCTCATGAATTTTTAGATGTCGTTATGCATAGGAAATAGCCCTATCATTCTGCATAAGGACACAACCAAGTATTTTTTTCGATGCATCACTATAAATAACAAAACCATCATTCCCCGATGGTAGAGTCAAAATAAGAGCATTGACTAATCTTCTCTTTAGTTCTTCAAAACATTATTCACACTCTTTTTCACAAACAAATTTAACCTCTTTGTGTGTGAGCTTGGTTAATGGGTTATCCAATCGGGAAAAGTTTTTGACGAAACACTAATAATAACCTATTAAACCAATAAAACTATGTACCTCAGTTATACTCATCAGTGTTGGCTATTATTTGATTGACTTGGTCTTAGAAGGATCGACAGAGATTCCATCCTTAAAGATAATATGGCCAAGAAAAGAAATCTTCTGAAGGTAGAATTCACACTTTCTAAACTTCCCATATAATTCTTGTCTTCTAAGAGTCTTCAGGATAATGTGCAAGTGATTTTCAAGATCTTCATAGCTTTTGGAGTATACCAAGATATAATCAATAAATAACACCACAAAATCATCACGATATTCTTTGAAAACCCTATTCATTAGATCCATGAATACAGATGGTGCATTAGTCAATCCAAAAGGCATTACTGTAAACTCTCAATGCCCATACCTGGTTCGAAATGCTGTCTTCAGAATGTCATCCTTCTTTACACACAAATGATGATATCCATATTGAAGCTCAATCTTTGAAAATTATTGAGCTCCAAGAATTTTTTCAAATAAATCATCAATGTGAGGTAGGGGATACTTGTTCTTTATTGTTATATCATTGATCTCCCTGTATTCAATGCACAACCTCATAGCTCCATCTTTCTTCTTCACAAAAAGGACAGGGGCTCCCCATGGAGAAACACTAGCGCGAATAAATCCCTTATTACTCATATCCATCTAGTTGTTTCTTTAGTTCCACTAATTCAACAGTGGCCATTCTATAATGGGTCTTCGATATGGGCCTTGATCCAGAAATTAAATCAATGGAAAACTCAATTTCTCTTTCTGGAGGATGTCCAGGTAAATCCTCTGGAAATACATCAACATACTCTTTCATAATAATTACATCCTCTATTTGAACATTCTTTTCCTCACCCATAGTTATTTAATTCTATTACACCCCAATAATTGAATTTAGTTGAGCTACTAGGGGTGGATCTAGATAAGAATTAGGTGGTGACGATTCTGCTCTAAAGATAAGGTGTTCCTTATCTTCATCATCAAAAATAGTAACCTCCATCTTATTACAATAAATTTTTGCATCATGGTAAGAAAGTAAATCCATACCAAGTATTATATCAAATTCAATCATAGGTATGATGATGAGATCATCAGATAAAGAGCATTTATATGCTCTAATGGGAACAGATTCACAGAAAATTGTTGCGATCATAATTTCCTTAGGAGTTTTAACTGACAACTCCCTTGTTAAATCAAATTGGAAAAATCTAATTCTCTTAGTAAATTGGGAAGATATGAAACAATGTGATGATCCAGAATCAAATAAAGCATTTTCTAAACTTGAGGAAACCATTAAATTACCTGCCACCACGTCTTTTGAGCTTTAACCTCAGTAGTAGTGATCGCATAAGCTTGGCCTTTATCCCTTGGCCTTTTCTAAGGTAAGTTTCCCTAACGCTTAGGACATTCATTTTCATAATGTCCCATCTCCCTGAAATTGTAGCATTGAACATTGGTAGTGTCTTTCTTTCCCTTACAATCACCAGTAATATGGACTTTCTATCCACATTTGTAGCATACTCCTTTTCCTTTTAGACAGGAACTAGGGTGATTCCTTCCACAATTATCACATGGTGTAAATTCAACTCTTCCCTTTTCCCATGTTCCCTTATTTCTTTTCCAAGAGTGTTTAGGAGATCTCTTATTCTCTTTCTTTGCTTTAAATTTGTAATACTTAGAGAATTCATTTTCTGTCTTGATATCACATGATACAATATCCTCATATGATGAGAAGGATTGAGATACTAAAGCTCAATAGAGAAATGGTTTTAACCCATCAAATAAACAATCAGTCTTACTTATTAGGTTACGTATATAATCTGCAGCATGCCTTCCTAACCTTGTAAAGTTAGCCTCATACTTTGCAACATTCTCATCCTCCTTTTTCCTCAGACTGAGAAATTGTCTTTCCATATCTGCTCGATAGTCATGAGGAAAGTATTATTCTAGGAAAATCTCTTTAAAATCCCCCTATTCCATACTTGATACTTCTTCATCCTCCTTTATGTTTTGAATCAATGACTACCATTGATCAGCATCTCCAGGGAGGTGATAAACTGACATGACAACTTTTTCCCTTTCACTACTCCCTAAAGCCTAAAATATTTTCTCTAAGGAACTTATCCAATGCTCAGCTACCAATGGATTTGTATTCCCATTGAATGTCGGTGGTTTTTTCCTCATGAATCGATCTAACATTGATCCTCCATGTTGTGGATCTGGGTGCTCCATACGGGTAAGGTTATTATTCATAACCAGAGTGATTTTTCATAGTATGGTGATAAGATGATCAGCACCAGTTGTATCACCAACTCCACTATAATTATCTTGAACATGAGGGAAATCCCTATATGGAGTTCATGAATTGATACAGTTTCCATTCTTTCCACTAGGATCTATTTCTAAACAATGGCATACCCTAGATTTGTTTATGAATCTCAATACATAAATCCAAACTTGTATAACACTTAACATAAATTGAATAGTTTATGGATATAATCCATAATCATAAAAATGTTTTCATTGAGGAAGTATATACTCATAAACCCTTCATAATGGTTTATAAAGAAAATGAGAATTATCCTAAGCATATCCCCCGGTAGTGTCGTAACCAAGAGTGTAGCAAGGCCCGTTGTAGTGCACCAGTTCTCATTCGAGTCTAGCTCAAAGCGGTATTTTTGGGTTTTACCCCTATGTACATATGTGCCAGAGCCACCTCAACCTTCTCATATCCATAAAAAAGATATATTTCTTGGAAAAATCACAAAATCTTTAAAATACCAAAATTCTAGGAAGTTCTTCTATACCAATCCTCAAAGTCTATCTTAGGGATATGTGCTCTAATCAGAGTTTATCTAAATCTAGTTTCCAAGGTTTGTACTAAACTTCCTATGATACTAACTGTAATGCCCTGACCCCAGTTACCCAGAGTTGGTGTATTATTACATAACATTGGCATGATCACAAAGAAATCATATCTCGAAATACCGATCAGTTTAGTATTATTGGAAACAAGATTCATACATAAGCTCAAATTTACAACTTGAAAAGAACTACAACATGAATTTATTCCATTAGAAACATCCAAGCCCCCTAGATTATGCCATCAAGTCACTCATAACTAACTTCTTCATATCTTGGAGAAATGAATCATAAGAAAGGGGTGAGCTCAAATGCTCAGTAAGGGTAATCAATACAGTGGAAGATATCATAAATATTAAGCATGGTGAATAATTGAAACTACATTCCTTTACCAATAATAAACAAGAATACTTTTATGGTATGAATATGAACTGAGTAAATAATGCCATAATAAAACATAATCATGGGTATTCTACTAGTATAATGACCATAGTAACCATCATTATTATTTTCATAATGAGGGAATGTATAATGCTGGACATTCTGAAACATTTTGTCAAGGCCTCGGCCAAGACATCTAAAAATGATTAAGTCCTCAGCCAAAACCACATATCAAATTGGGAAAGGGCCTCGGCCAATTCCATGTCTAGTAGTCTCATGAGACCTACCTATGTATTGAGGAGCTATAGTAGGCTCCACCTGTCACTTACTAACTCCAATACATTCCTCATATGAAAAGGTTTAAACATATCATAAATATTTGTATTAAAACTAGCATACGAAATGTCAATACTTTAACCATAAACCAGGAATAGTATAAAAATAGCACATCCACAGTCAAACATATCACAAAACATTCAATACAATATGGAAGTTTTGTATCATAATAAATCAACTTCAAATAAACTTAAGATCCATCAAAGAATGTTGACATAGATGAAATCAAAACCCTTTTTAGAGAAATACCTCTTTATATTTTGAAATAATTTAAGAGTTACATAATTATAAAGAAAAAATTTATTTTGAAAATATTATTATAATCTTGTAAGGGAAGTTTTGATAATTTCATAACGGCAGAAAATAGTCGCACCTGCCGTATAAGTTAAAAAAATATTCTTACCTTAAATTTGTCGAAAAGGTAAAAAAGTACCTTGTTTTGAAAACGACGGAAAGATTCCTTTAAAAACACATAAGGGTATAAATGACTTTAACCCATTTTCTAGTAAATAGTAAAAATGTTTTGAAATACATCTTTAAGAAACATGGATATGGATGATAAAGAGGTCCTAGTAGATAATTATGTATAAACAACCTCAGATAATGAAGAGATTGTAGAATTAACCCTTACCTTGTACTTTTCCTCGGTTAAGGGTAGTTTAACCTCCTGTATAATGGAGAAATAATTTTCATTAAATTATACAAGAATCATATACATTAATATGATATCATATATGATCTTTTAACATTGCTTTGTTAATAATATCTTAGTATTATCATCGTTTCAGGTGTTAACTGATTTGTTTTCTTTTATATTATTTGTTATGTGAGTCATATTTGTTATGGATGGGATGTATCTTATTCATATCCAGAATGATATCAAGTATTTAAACATTATTTTTAATCATAAAATGAAAATTAGTCTTGAATGGATACGATGGGGAATGAATCTCATCGAGTTTGTGGAGACGGTAATCCGTACGTACACACGAGCGACAATATCATTCTTTTGATATTAAAATAATATATAATTGGATTTTATATAATATATACAGAATAAGTATCATGTTATATTCATTATTTACATCAATTACATATCATTATTATACCCATCCAAATAATAATGTATTGAATAACAATTACACCACGGCGTGGAGACGGTAAGTCGTACGTACGCATGTATGGTGACATGTCATTCAAAGGATGGATAGAATAGTGAATATGGTTGTACCATGTTTATAATAACATCACATTATATAGAATATACTGCAGTTATTATTTTATAATGGAAACAACGACGAAATAGGAAGTGGAAGAAGAGAGGAATTTGAAAGAGGTGATGAAATATTTACCTCTTCTTTGGGTTCTTCTTTTTGATTTGATAAAAAGGGCTCCTTAGGTTGGATTTCTGACTAAATTAAGGCTGCTAGGATGAAGTTAGGACTGTTGATAGGGTATTTGGGTAGAGTTTTTCCAAGCCAAATGGATTTGAAGGTGTGAATTAGAGAAAAGGGGGAGTTCCCTTTTATAAGAGGTGTGAGCGGCACCTTAGGAAAAGCTAGAAATATTATTTAATAAGAAAATAATTTTCAGTTTATAATAGCTCCAAAATAGATTATTTAAAGGATAAGATGGGTATGGGTCGAAAAACACTCACCCAATAGGTTTTATATAGGTTTGGGTCACTATTTTACCCTTATCTTTTAGATTTAACTCTTAGTTAAATAGTTTAACATTTACCATGTCTCTTTGTATTTTTATATTGTATGGTTAATAAACTTAGTATATACTTCCTAGTGAACCAAAAGTGGTTAATTAATGATATACCTATCATTATATAAGTCTTTTTTCCAAACCTTATATTTTGAGGAATTGAATATCAATTAATTATATAATATTTGTTTTAAAAACTCTTTTATGTCAATTTTGAGATTATTTAATAATTGGTTTTTGTTAAAGTCCTAACAACATTATTACTTAGACATAAATACATTTAATAAACCCTAATATGTCATAGTCACTTATAAAATTCTTTTATGTCATAAAAACTTTCATATTATATTTATTTTAGTATTTATAATATCATTTATTTGATTTTTTCATTAATAAGGAAAATACTGCATCATCATTGTGTCATAAATAAATTTACTTATTAAATGTCTACAAATTATAAATAAAATACCATTATGTAGGAAATATTTTTATATTTTTAATGAAAAGTTATAGTTTAAGTGATAACATGTATAACCCTACCTAAAAGTTTTTTTTACTAAAAGATATGTTCTTATGTCATTTTTGTATTTACTTTAACTTAACTAATATAAATTGTCATTATCACTTACAAGTGGCTCCATGGGGACCCAAAATCGACCCAAAGATTCCCATGGTCGAAAAGTTTTCATCCAATTGGGTTAGGACACGTTTTAGGTTAATTTAATATTATTATTATGTTATTTGATTACCCTTGTTTATTGGATTTACCTTTTAACCATGGTAAATAAAATATTTACCGAAATAATTATTCAAAATATCTAAAAATAAAAGTTACCAATTTACACAAATTGGACATCCTAATTATAAATATGGAATCCATTTTTCTAAATTCAAAACATAGAAGTGGCAGAAATTAACTTAAAATTATTTCCAATTGTCAAAACAAAAAAGCGTGTTTTTAAGAAATAATAACTATCAAAAGATTGACACTTTCTTATGTCCAGTTTAAATGTGAAATTATGTCCAATGACCAAAATTAGATTAAATGGTAAAAATATAATCTAATTATACTTTAAAACCACTCAAAAGTATTATTTATCACTATTAATTATTTCGAATAAAAAAATTGTTTTTAATTAAAATTTAGTAATTTTCACTATTCATCCAAATGTGAAAGTTATTAGAAAAGTACCAAAAAATCACCCTAAGAAAATTTCGATATTAAGAATTAAAATATGAAGTCCATTTTTAAATATAAAATGTATAAAATTTCAAAAAGTGGGTGTTACTATTAATAACGGCTAGTTTGATTGTTAGTGGTGTGTGTTAGAACTCGAAGTTGCGTACAACACACGCTATTGTATTATTCAAAGAGAAGTGTACCGTGGAAAATTGGGGTGTTACACATTTAGACTCAAGTATATTTTAGGACAAAATATAATCATCCAATTATAATAATACAAATTTTAGGATAATTTTATAATATTATTTTTACCCTTAATTACCTAATTTACCTTTAACTGTGGTAAATAAAATTTACCGTAGTTACCATTCATAATGCACAAAAATAAAAAGTAACCTCTTAACATAATTTGGACCTACAAATTTCAAATATTTAATGAATTTTTCTAAATTCAAAACATAGAAGTTGCAGTAATTAATTTAAAATTAATCTCGTTGTCGAAAAAACTGGTTTTTGTTTAAAACTTTACAAAAGATTGAATTGATTTTACCTACAAATTCAATGTAAAATTAATGATAATGACATACATTATATTAAATGGTAAAAATATATTCTATTTATACTTTAAAACAATTTACTATTATAATTTAACCAAATAAATTATCTCGATGAAAAACGTTGTCTTTAAGTAAAATTTAGCATGTTTTTACTATTCATCAAAATAAGAACGTTGTCAGAAAAATATAAAAAATTTATCCAATGTATATTTTTCTATCTTGATTAAAAAGGAGATGTTTATTTTGTAAAATTGAACTTATAAACTTTTCAAAAATTATATTTAAAATGGCTGCTCCAACAAAAGGCGACAAAACTGCATTTTTTGAAAAATACTTTTTTTATCCAAAAAATTTATTTTTTTCTCATACCACATTCCAGAAAATGTGTAATATGAATTATAATATTATAAAATTCAAAATTTGGTTAATACTATTCATAATGGATAGTTCATATTAACAATATATCTTTGTTTAGTGAAACTCGGTATTGCGTACAACACACGCTATTGAGGAAGTCGCTCTTGCATGTAATGAAATCCAAGTCGGGGTTGTGTGTTGGGAAAGCTTCCTTTGGTGTTGTGTATAACATACTCAAAATGTATTTCAGTTATAAATTGATCAAAATCTATACTTCGTGTTGTGTAAAATGAATTTTATTCTAAAGAACATTAAATTGTGTGCATCATAAGCCAAGAATAGTGTTGCGTATACTACAAGATAATACGGTGTTGCATATAGTGCAAGCTAATCTTGGTGAAGCATACAATAAAAGACATCAAAGAAATTAAAAATAATAATTCTCAAAAAATCTCGGGGTGTTACATAAGCCCGCGTTATCCAAGCTCGGTGTGGGAAGCATTGAGTGGAGAAGATCCAAACAACATGTGGAAGCACACAAAGGGGAAATGGAGGTGTGGGGCCCACAATAGCCTGAAAATTCTAGTTCATTCTATAAACGTGAAAAGGTACATGGATGGATAACACTGAGGGTCTTTAAATTCTTCCTAGACATAAGTAGGTGCAATGGGATGTGAATCATGAGATCAATATTAGGGGAACAATGGGGTCTGTGGTAATGATGGAGGATAGATACTGACCAAGTTCCTAACACAATATCCATGTTGTGTGACCTAGAATGGGAACAAACAACTGAGGATTGACAGTTGACCATATTCGCAATGTGGGATATTTATCATGTTTTTGTTCGAAATCCTACAGGATGTTAGCCCATGAAGGTAGGCGAGCACTAAGGCCGAGCATCCATACCGTTGGGGGGTCCCTTCATAAATTAAAAGTGATGGGGGACAAATAAAGGGACATTTTAAGCATGGAGATAGAATGAAAGTATGTCCTTGTAGATTCCAACACTCTAGGCCCAATACCATAGTGCATATAATTCAAGTTGATGCAGTGGGACATAGGTCAAGGGGCTCAACTTAGGGAGAGATGAGTCGAGAAGATGAGATGAAGAAAGAGGTAAAACAGGTCTATGGACCCGAGGATGGACCTGAATATTGGATACCTGGGTGTTCCTACATATCCCATAAGAATGGGAATCAAGACATATGTAGTTCTTGAAACGTTTTGTAGTTTAAGTCTTGTGGTACAGACAAAATGAGGATGTGCACGACATGGAAAAACAAACCCTATGTGAATGAGAGCAAAATGAGTTTGCACCACACCATGCACTCCAAAAAGGGGACTTAGGCTGAGGGGAAAAAAGGTCGAGGGACCTAGGGCTAGATAAGAAGAAATATCTTTGGGCGTTCCTATATATCCCATGAGGATCGTAATCAATCCAAACATATTTATTAAAGGTTACATGTATATTAACACCATGTAGTAAGGACAAGTATGATGAGAGATACTCTTGAGGGGGAGTACATGGTATGGTCGTTGTAAACCTGACATGACTGAGGACCAAAGAGGTCCATACCACACAATGTGATCCCAGAAGAACCAAGTCCAAAGGGCAGAGCAAAGGATAAGGTTTATAGAACCTAGGGTTGGACCCAAATAAAAATTCCCTAGTTTTCATATGTATCCCATGAAGATGGGAATCAAGCCAAACATATTTCTCAATGGTGTTGTGAAGTTTAACATCATGCAGTAAGGATAGAAGAAGATAGAGTCCCAAAGAAGGGAGGGTGTGCATGGCGCAACAAAGAAACCCTAATGTGAATAAAAATCGGAGGGGCCTAATACCACACCATACATCCCCAAGAGGGGACTCAGGCCAAGGGGACTCAGGCCTAGGTGTTTGGTGAAAGGAAAGGTTTTCAATACCTAGGGTTGGACATGAAGACAAAATGTCTTGGCATTCCTATGTATCCCATGAGGATAAGAATAAATCCACATGTAGTTCGTGAAATGTCGTGCAGTTTAACATCATGTGGTAAGGATGTAGGATATATTATTTTATATTTGTAGAGCTCATACCATAGGGTTTGTTTAGTGTGTGTTATTTATCAGCATGTAGGATGAATGCTGGGTAGTTTTATGTGTTTTAGCCCCGACAGATCAAGTAATTTAACGTTGTGTGGAGAAGATGATAGATTCATTCTCAGGAAAAATATTTCTTGAGGAACATAGAATCGGTGGTAGGATTAATATGATCACTATCCATAGTGACCATAGAGGATTCACTATTAGGGTAAACCTTGCAAATAAGATATGGGCCCTCCCATTTGGGCTCCACCTTCGGTGGATTTTTGTCAGGTATCATCAGAATTTTTAGGGCTAAAACCATGTCACCCGAAATGAAAGAGTGAAGAAAAACCTTTTTATTGAAATCCCTAGGGATCCTATTTTGGTGCCTCTCTAGATTGTTTAGGGGACGAAATTTATTCTCATCGAGGGCTTTCAGTTCAGCAAGATGATATTCTGAAACTTTTTCTAACATCTGCTGATCATTAAGATCCTTATGGAGTGATGAAAACTGAATCTTGATATCCCAGACTACCTTGGTTCCATTGACCATGGAATATGGGGTTACTTAGTTGGAATAGCAAGTTATTGTTCGGTAAGCTCAAAGAGTGTTGAGGAACTTTTTCGGTCAACTTATCTTGTTCTGACAAACCATCTTTTGCATAATATTAGAGAGGGTCTTGTTGAATACCTCGATCTACCCATTTTCTTGCACATGATAGCCGGAAGTATGGTTGTACCAAATATTGTACTTGTTGTATAATTTCTTTATTTTGGATGCCCAACATTTTGTGTTGTTATCAGTGAGAATAACGTTAGGGAATCTGAATAGGTGGATGATGTTAGAGCTCACGAATTCAACGATAAAAGGTCATCGACTTCCTTGGGTAGGATAGCCTAAGACCACTTGGAAAATAAATCTATGGTGGTCAATATGGACCTTTATTGGTGATTTGTTTCTGGAGGATATGGCCCCAAAACATCGAGTCCCCAAACCATGAAGGGCCAAAACTAATTGGTAGTATGAAGAGGATCTAGAAGCCAATTCACAAAATCAGCATGGATCTGACATGAATGAAACCTCTTGGAAAACTCAATACAGTCATGAATCTTGGTGAGACAGAAGTATCCCATCCTTCAAATCTGATGAGAGAGCTTCAGCCTCACCTGATGAGCTCCATAGGAACTAGTATAAACTTTCTACATCACCTAGGGGATCTCATCTCCTTGAATTCAGTGGAGGAGGAATCCATGAAACCCAGATTTTTAGGGGAACTTATCGAGGATAGGACTGCTCTGGAGGGTGAACTACTCTACCCTTCAATGGATTCATTCATGTTCAACTTTATCTGTCAGGATGTTTTCATGTTGTAGGTACTCAATAAAGGGAATCATCCAATTAATGGTCCCTACTGTTGCAGTAGGGGGACCTAAAGTCCCTAATGTTGATGTATCAATAGTAAGATGGCCTACTTGTGGGACATCATCATCATCCAGAGTGATGGTAGTAGTGACCCTTTGATGCGCCACATGGATAATTAGAACGTCCTGATCAGGCTCTGAAATAAAATTGGCAAGGATGGCCAAGGCATCAGCTCAACCATTCTATGATTGAGGGATATGGGTATCCTCTAGGGGAAGAGGGAGCTAGGTAATTAGTTAGTGATTATTCTCTAAAAATGGTATGAGATTTGTATTTTGGATGACTTAGTCACCATTGACATGATGGATGACTAACATGAAGTTCCCCTTCACATGAAAGTGAGGGACATTAATCTCTAGGGCCGGCTCAAGACCAGTGATAAGGAACTAATACTCAGAATCATTTTTGGTGCGGCCTTCTGACAATAATAATGAATAGGTCATGATAGCCTATGTAGGAATAATGAAAATTATACTTAGGCTTACTCTATTAAATATGGGATCATTAATCCTTATGACGGTAGGGCTTTGGGAAGCTCCATCAAAGTGCATCTGCCAACATTGCATGTCCTGATCCACTAAGAGTATGTCCTCATCCGAGAAATCAAGATCCAATGATTACTCTGTGGGGATTGTATGGGTGGAAAGGAAGTATTCTAGTGTATGAACTTTGATATATTTTTGTAACATGAAACTGATATCAAACTACTTAAGGGTCACTTCCCACTGGGACAGATGACCTATCAACATGGGGCAGTTCAAAATATACTTTAGCAGGTCCACATGGGACACTGGATATATCTCATGGTGCTACAGATAGTGTTGCAAATGTTCCCTGTGAATACTAGCACAAGGAATATCTTCTTGAAATATTAATATCTTGTTTCTGTATCTAGGAGCATGCATATGAGATAGTATAAACTATTCTTTATCCCATCGTTATTCCTTGGGCAAGAAAGGCACTGAGGGAACATTCAAGGATGATCACATAAAGGACCAGCGTCTTACCGGAGATGGGTGGCATCAGAACCAGAGGCTGCAGTAGGTACTTATTGATCTCCTCAAAATTGTTCTCACATTCTTCATCCCATGGGTAGATAGAACATTTATTCATAAGTCAAGATAAGGACATACACTTTCAGTCCATATTCGCAATGAATCAGCGTATATAGGCCTAGTTTCCTTGAAAATATCAGAGTTCATAAAGGTTACTCAGAGGAGGCATATGAATGAAAGATTTGATATTCTCTATATCAATCTCAATTCCTCTGTATCGGATGATAAATCCAATAAAACATCCATAAGTAACCCTGAAGGCATACCTCAAGGGGTTCATCTTCAGATGGCGGGAGCGGAGGAATCTGAACACTTTATCAAGATCTCTAAGATTATCCTAAAAATGGAGGTATTTGAACACCAAATAATCCTCATAGCATTCCACCAATTTCCTAAGGATATTCTTGAATATTTAGTTCATGGCATGCTGATATGTGGAACCTGCATTATTCAGGCTGAAATGCCTTACCTAGTAACAGAAAGTACCATTTGGTTATTTGAAGGCGGTAGATTATTTATCCTTGGGGGACATCCATATTTTATTATATCTGGAATAACCATATATAAAGTAGATATTCTTGTATACGATATTGGTTTCGATCAACAATTTTGTTGTTGGAAGGGGGAAATCATCCTTTGGACAGTGACAGTTGAGGTCATGGAAGTCGATGCAGACTCTGATCTATTCGTTCTTCTTCTTTATGGGTACGATGTTGGTTAACCATATAGGGTAATAGAATTCATTAAATATGTTGACTTTAATAATCCTATAAACTTCATCCTTGACCATGGCACCATGAGAAGGGTTCATCTTCCTAGGAGGTTGTTTGAACCCATGATGACTTACTAGCATGCCAAGACAGTGGACGGAAATATGAGGATCCATTCCTAATATCTCTTCATAGCTCCATGTGAATACATATTTATGCTGGTTCAGGAAATCCACATATTATTGTTGCTCTTCCACAGACATTGCTTCACTTACCAATGTTGGTCTTAGGTCTTCCTAAGTACTGAGATTCAACTATACCAAGTCATTGATGGTGGAGCAGAAAACCTCCTCAAATGTGGGAGGAAAATCTTATAAATATTCTTCATCATCCACAATGAGACTGTCATCGACAGAAATATTTCTTCTGAGTTGACCGACCCTGATATAATGTTGGTGCGGACTTGATCAGCGGTGGAACCTTCATCAAGAGACTCTCAAACTATTGAAACCAATGCAATAAAGGTAACTGATCCAATCCCATCAGGTATTTGAACTAGGGGTACATGCTTGATAATATCGAAGCAGTAGTGGTGCATTGGCATAAGTTGGTTCAACCCAACTAGGTGAAAAAATAAAGTATGATGTACCAATGTTTCCATGGGTTGAACATCCTAATATATTACAAGGGTAATGGGCTCTCGAATCACTAGATTCTTATTTTTGTAGGAGTATGAAGTGATCTTTTGGTGTTCCTTATATTTTGGAATTTATTTCCCCCTCATTCCAAAGAAGACAAAGCAATGTCCCATGTCTGGGTTCATGGATTCAAAATAATGGATTGGGAGGATAAAGGAATCATACAAGTCTTTCCATGGATGGACCATGATGATAGTTTTCTCTACATCATTGGCATGAACCTACTTATATTTTCTCTTGTAATAGTAAGCATCTAAATAGAGGTATTAAAAATAGGAAAAGGGATATGTGTCACCCTAGAGTACTCCCACAAGACCGTTAAGGTTGTACTTTAGGTACTGGTGATAGTACGAATGAACTATTGTGTGCAGGTGGATCCAGGTTCTACACATAAATGCGTTGTAGAAAGTTTCCTATGAGACAACCATAAACTCAGTGCTGGTGACTATGCCACCTAATTGGGTATTTGGATAGATTTTTTCAAATGTCATATGCTCCATTTTTTCATAACCCTGAATCTTCGGGTCATAGGGATTCAGATCTGTTTTGGATAGTCCCAGTTTACAGAGCATCCGGGGTGGGATGAGATTGATCCAGGAACATGTGTTGACAAGATAGAGTAATATGTCCACACCATTGAACTAGAAAGTGATATACAGTGGGCGAATGTGCCCCTATATAGGAGAACCTTCATCTTCTCTAGAGAATGATATGATATCCTAACATTCTTCATGCTCAATTTCCTCAACATGAAAAGCATATGCATCCTCTACCTCTATTTCAAACTATAGGGGGATTCTCAATGCCTCTATGAGGTCTTCATGCATGTCCTCATATAGGTGGAGGTCCTTAAGTTTTTATATCTCTTCATGGATGTTGTAGAGGTTCTTAATTACATCATACTTCCATTTAAGGTGCACATTTTTATTGTAATGAGTTTTCTCTATGGAAGGGCGTATGATTGACACTACTGGTCGAACCATCATATTCTGACTAGTTCTAAGGATATCTTGTTGTCCAATAGCCTAACCACACAAAATTACCAACAAATGACTATTGGATGATCGAGTCCTTTCCACTATGGTACATGATTGATCACAATGTAGTCGTGGAATCTCTTCCTGGTCGAGTAGTATAAATGGCGGGGGGAGTGAATTTGATGGGATAAAATGAGAGGACTGCGCATTTTGAGCTCTAAACTGGGTCTATTGTCTTGTCTCGGTACCATTCACTTCTCAGTCAGAAGCACTAGTCGGTTCATTTTGATGTTTCACATACCCATGGTCTCACTGATGTTGGCATTGACTGGGAACATTAGGAGGGTCTTCATGGCTTTCCTCATTGTCAAGAACCATATAAGGTTCCACCAACTCAGAAGTGTTCACCAAAACATACTCCTAGTCATCTCTTGATGAATCCACCATTAATAGGTGGACCCTGGTATAAATTCCCATCTCTGAAGAAATAAATTCCTTGAGTGTACGAGATAACTATTTCACTAGTGGGGGACTCTTCTTTCCCTTGCGTTTTCAACATCTACCCATCCTAGAAGATGAAGGTTTGGATATGGATGCGGCAGTGGAATCTAGGGGTGGTGTGGCGACCTTAGAAGGCTCGGGTCGATTCAAATGAGCACAGATGATACCATGAGCACAGGTGACCACCTTATGAGCTATCCAATCATCATACTTATGAGACCAACAGTTAGAGACCTGTTTTCATTCACCTTCTCTATCACTACGAGGATTTGAAGATACACGTGCCACCTATTTTTGGGGTCAGAACCAATCTAATTATACTATTTTCGATCTTAACTTGGAGCATATTCTTGAACTAATAACATTGCTTGAGATTATTTCCAAGGATCTGATGATAAGGGCAGCAGTTTGTGCGATCAATAAGATCAGCTTCTTCAGACCTCCTGAATTCTGTAAATAGTAGGATTCTTTGATCCAAGTCACTGTGGAAGTAGCCAGGGACCTAATTCTTTTCAAATGAGTAGGTCTAGTTACTCCTATCTGGAAAAGGGACTATGGTAACTTGACCCTGATGAGGGGTTGGATCCTAACAAGGAGTTATAACTTGGTTGTCCCGCCTAGGTGGCAGTGGTAGATAGTTTTTCACCTACCAATTCTAAGATGGGAACTGTTTTCCTTGAGGCTGAAGCTGAGGCAACGATCCTCAGTGAGTTTTTCGAGGTGGATCTACTGGAAATAATTCAAGTGGCTTGGGGGCCTCTAACTATACAATGGAGGTTGTATCAGATTTATTGTCCCTTCTTGCAGGAGTTGTGGGAGGAAAAAAAAGGTCTATTTATCCTTTGGAAATTCTTCCTCTAGACATTTATCCTTGTCAGATAAAAAATAGAATCCACCTGGGAAGTTCTGAGTGATGAGGGAAGGAACTAATTTAGTCTTCACATTCCCCACACACATCATTAGAAACATCTCCTAAATCTACGACATGTCGAGGGAATACGTGAGGCCCTTCCATATAGTGAAAAATTCTTTAATGTACTCACTTTGCCTCTTCTTTCACCTGAATAGGTTGGAAATACTTGTCTTATGGGTAGTAGAGCTTAATTGATATAGAAATTACCAGAAAAGATCTTCCCATCCAGTTATAGACCCAATGGGAAACTAGTTGTACCAGATGAATTCAATCCCTTCCAGTGTCTGTATAAATCATTGCAGCTTAGTGGTCTCCTGTAGTGTTAGTGTCCCTATCATGGTTCCACACCTTGAGATGAAGTGGGCCAAGTGATACAGTAGGTCAAACATCCCGTTGAAGGGGGAGAACATGGGGTTCTTGAAATCCAAGGGTGTTAGCATGTCATCAACCCATACTAGATATGGCTTTCCCTCATGTGGGATAGCTTCCTATCAAGGATCAAGATCCTCGAGATGTAAAATGAGTGTAGTCATTAGATCAACTGAAGGATGATTATTATCCTGATGAGGGTTCCCAAAAACTAGTGTGTTAGAAGGATATTCAATATGGTAGGTGGGCCCAGTGACTCATGGACCTACTTGTGGAATAATCTGTGGAGCTTCTCAAGGGTCTACCCATAGAGTGGCTAGAGGAAGAACCTGTAGAGCCACCTGAGGGGCTGTGGGGGGAATATTCTCACATAGCTCAAGCGGATTTGGTGATGCATACCATGCTCAATTTCTATATACTCTTGAATATACCCTATCTAGAAGGGAAGGGTTGTCTAAGTCACCTGGAGGAATCTTGCTAGGAAGTAGATGTCCCTACACATGTTGCCTCAGCCTAAGATCACCATAATCCGGACGTCGCTCCACGAAACATTAAGTAAGGAGATCATAGACAATATTCATCTGCTCTATAAGCTACTGGAATATTGTGGCCTTTTCGGGATCATCATCTACCTTTGGCACTAAAAAATACATATTAGAGGGTTTGACATATTTGGGGGGGGGTTTACCTTTTGGGGTCCCAAAATAAAGATAATGTCTTGTTGGGCTCATTGAGGCTGATAAAATGACTCTCTTGATGAGTGACAATGCCTGTGGGATCAAACAAATGTGAAAATGCTCTAGGGGTCAGGTTCTCTTTGAATATTCCCACCTTATCTTCCTTCTCTGTGAGTTTATCCATGTCGACTGTAACTATGCCTTGCGGAATATCCTCAATATCACTGGGTAAATCAGGCTGACGTAGAATTGAACTAAAGTGGGGGGCTGCGTACTTCCCCCAACTATGGATCTTAACATGTGGAGATTCCGCAACAATAATTTCTTGAATCATCATAAAGCTCTTAATTCATCTTTTTTGGAGGATCTAGTGGTAACCAAATGATGTAGGATGATGAGAAACAAGGAACATGACCAACTCCACAAGGAGAAATTGCTAGTCGAGGTTGTAATAGTGGTCCTTGCACATTGGATAAACTAACCAATGATGGAGGAGGATTAAATGTTTCACATAGAGTTTCTAGTGGAATAATATGTTCTCCTCCTCGGTGAGGGACTTAGGAATGAAAATTTTTGGAGTCGTAGTCAGCCAGAATATTTTGGGGAATTGATCCACAGTGAGAATGTCCAACATGATCCTTTTCTCAAAAGAGGGATCCAGTGTCTGATTTCCCCACTCATCAATTGGAGGTGTATAGGGAACCATTTACATTAATGACATAGATCGATACAGTGGGGGACTATTCGGTGGAGAGTATGGTGTGTGAGATGACAAACCACTACATATCGGGATGTCTCCGAGGATTCTACTAACGGTATCACCACATCCCTATAGGATCTTGTGTTGACAACTGCTTTCTATAACAGGGTGATGACCATTGGTGGTGGTTTAGGATGGTTTTGATCACCTTACAAATCCTACAACTACCCTTTGTAATCATGTGTCGAGGTAGAAAGTGAATCTGGTGATGGTATAGAACACTTCACAGAAATACCTTGCTAAGAAGCCATATCTTCCTCCTCCTATATATACCTATGGAGGGATTTTTTTCTCTAGTACATATATCATTTTGGGAGGATGAAGCTGACATGTTGGGTTCATTCCCCATACCCTGATGTAGAGGATCTGGGTGAATACTCCATCATCAAGTCACACTCCGCTTCAGAATCTGAAAAGATGACTAGGTTGATTGTGACCTATAACTTCTTAGGGATATTCCTTTAATGGAGAGGGTTCACCCTCCTTCCCTAGGATGGTACTTGAGGGAAAGTTAAATCCACAACATGGGACATACCTCCAGGTGAGTTGGTGCTAGAGAAGGGAGGTCCTCCGCCTTGGCTGAATAGGATATTAAGAGGGCCTTCATATAAGATTTCATGGGAGTGGGTGGTACCTCCTCTTTATTGGGCCAAGGTGAAAGGGGCACCCAAGCATATGTTGAATGTAACACCGGGAGTACCTTTATGCATGTTTATTAGTGCGTTGGGAGGAACTCTGTAGTAGGAGTTTTTGGAGCAGGGAGGACCTGCACTTGAACTATCAGTAACATGGGAAAGACCTCCATGATAATAGGTGATAGAGAAGAAATGACCTTCTCTCTGATTATTAATGTCTATGGGAAGGCCTCCACTTGAGTTTTTGATGACATGAGGATGGCCTTCTCATTGATAACCAGAAATATGGGAAAAACATCCATACCTGGAATCACGGGCATGGGGATGACCTCCATGATGAGCATGGGATTAGGGAGGACCTCCACTATAGCTAGTGACGATATGGGGAGGGCCTCTGTACTACAATCCATCGTCATGGGTTAGTCTATGATGTTTTCTTCTCATGCAAGCAACTGAAGGATTCAACTCAGACTACCTAAGGGGTGGTTGGGGCCTCAATCCCAATCGGGCATAGAAGTTCCACTACTCTATAGAAATAGAGGATGGATGGTGTGTCTCAGTGGTGTCATAGGCCACTAATGCTGTGGAAGATGACGCTCCCAAGCGGGTGTCCTCCAAAGCCTATCCCAGACATTGACACCGGGTCAGTCAAACTAGAGTTGGATGGGAAGAGGTTAAGACCTACTCCTCATTCTGTGGGACCGGATGTCATCGTTGACGTAGTTTGATGGGATCCCTCCCTAGAGACTCCCTTGATGAAGTTGTGGCTGGGATGAATCAAACATCCCTCACCTCGTCGGCATAATGGAGTGAATCATAAGAGACTTCTAAGGAGAGGCTCCCAAAATGGTTGAGCATCAGAGTGGGTAACAACATCTCCCTATGTAGCCCTTGGGGTGGCAACAACGTTAAGGTACAAAATCCTAAAAATCTTGGAAGTCCATTTCCATAGTCGGGAATACAACCTCATGTTCATAGCACTGAACAAGAGTTTCTATCACCCTCCTATGAATAAACTCTATGGGTGAAATGGGGTGTGGTCACCCATTAGTCATAATCGTGGAAGCTATCGTGGTGGAAGTGGAGTCATGTGGGAATGTGGCAGCATTGTTTCTCCTACCCCTACATCTGTGGGAGGGTGGTGATTGGTTCATTGTAACTACATCTTGGGTCCTTTAAAGAAGGGATATTCAGCCATAAATACAGATATTTGGGAAGCAATTCTCAGTACCCTAGCTCCATACAGTCTTTCATGGTTAGAGTGAAAGATCCACGCTAAAAATTCTAAAGACTGAAATGCCCAGTGGTTAACTGCCCCAAATTCTGGTGAGTTACACACCAGGCCCACTATTTTCTTGGTGTGACCTAGCACAAAATATTTGAATCCTTTGACACACTCATATGTTAATTAATTGAACACTACTAATCCTTATTTTTAAGATAAGTGTACTCACGTCAGGTTAACCATATTGTTTTCTGATTCTTTTCGATTGGGCAGGCCTACCTACATGCATGATCGATTCTTGTTGATGGTCATATTGTACCCTGCATTCCCACATTCCAAATGCGGGTGGCATCCATTTCTTCTTTGAGTACATTTTCTCATTGATTTAAATCGTATGATGGGATTTCAGGTCCTCCTTCCATAGATTCCTCCTCGGAATTCATCACCTAGTTTGGGTCTCCCTTAAAGATTAATATGTTGTTCATGAAACCCATTCCTAGTTCCATCTCTTTGTAGACACTGGTTTATTACACTTCTTCTGTCCAGACAATATAAAGGGTCCCATCATTGTAGAAACCTTAGGTTACTAGAGTAGTTACATTGAGGCATAATTGGCATGTCTTGACGCTGGAACACTGTAACACCTATATTCTTTCTTGTCAGAGGCCTTCTCAAGGGTGAAAAAACTTGAGGATTCCCATGTCAATTTCTAGGTATTTTATGCCAGAGTCATGTATTCAAGTTTTTGGTCAGATTACCATGTTTAACATAGGGTACTCTACAGGTTTAATGTCTAGCAGAGATTGATCGGATTGATCAGAACACTGATAAGTGTGGATCATATGGGTACATTCCTAAGAGGTATCACCCTGAAGGTTTATGAGATGGATGGATCAGAACAACCAATGAGGACAGACCCGGGATGGTGTGTCCCAGAAAAGGGAATATTTCACACTACAAAGGCTAATATAAACACCACAAAGGACGAATCAGAAAGTAGGATGGGTGTACACAAAGGGGGAACCAATTATTTCAATTATCTGGGATTGAACCTTTGGGATTCTTTATACGCACCTTGTATAGAAGACAGGGATCAAAACTCGCGTAGTTAGAATGGGCTATTAGGGTTTACACACTGAGACTGCCTAAGTGCTACTAGGAGCAGCAATCATATGGATGAATGGGGATTACACACTGAGATGACCCATATGGATGGAATGATCTCATCGAGATGTGGTGTCCTGGGTAAAATCAGGATGGGTATGGAGGAAGTTTTGAAGGTAGGAGATGAATGGATATGGAACTAGTGTGAAGGGAACTAGTGTGGAGATGATAGTTTTGGGCTTGAACCTCAGGGATTTTTCTTAAATATCCTTGTGGAAGGGAATCAAAGTCCACATAGTTCTGTAATAAGGTGATGAGTCTCGTGAGGAGGCGTCTCGTGATAATGGATGCATGGATGGGACCCAAAGGAAATGGAACCTTGGGTTGAGGAATGATCTTCTAAAAACACAAGGGATCGAGGGAGAGAGTATGATGGGACATGAATGATAGTATTCAACCTTAGGGATTCTTCTTACATATCCATGTGGAAGGGAATCAAAGTCTAGGTAGTTTAGGAGTGGGTTATAGAATTGGGTTGTACATGAGGGACAATGACCCTAAGACATTTGGGGCTTACACGTGGTTAGAATCCCATCGCAAGAGGGATACTCTTGGTTAGTGGAATATTAATTGGGTGTGGGGGGATTATGCATGGTTAGCTACCTGAGTGAATCAAAACACCTTAAAGAAGAAAATATGGTAGATGTGTCCCATAATGAGAAGATATCACATCAGGAGGGTATGTACCTATGAGGGAGCACCAAAGTTTACCATTGGTCAGGGATGAACCTCGAGGAGAATTCTTGCATAACCTTCCTAGTAGAAAGGAATCATAACCCATATAATTTGATAATATAGTTTAACATCATGTGGGACGAAAGGGGTCACACAGTTTAATGTCATGTGGGGCGATACGTGAACCAATGTGAAATGCATGGAATAGATGGGTGACGCGATTGAACCTCAAAGAGGATTCCTGCATACCCTTCCTAGAAGAAAAAGATCAAAGTCAATGTAGAATAATAGAAAAGGGGGCATGGTAACTGCGCATGGTTTGCAGCCCATAGAGGATTCCATGGTCGATACTCACTCTAAGCCCATGTGTGTTGTGCTCAGTGTGAGAAACAAGAGGTAGCAAGGGACCTGATGATCGTGTCATGAGATATGTGGCCAGAAGAGGTGGTGCAGGGATTATGTGTTGTTAGAGGCCCATATAGAATAAATATTGGGACTTACTCCTAGAAGGAATCCCAATGATGGCTTTATATGTACAAGGAGGATATATCCACCATACAAGGAGCACCCTATCAAGGGGTGTCGGGGCTAACACAAGGGTTTCCTAAAGCACGCATGGTGACACAGTACAAATGGAGAGAGGAGGAGGATAAAAATGTGGGAAGTGAGAGGATCTCAGTTATGTCCTATTTATGGTCCTCTTATTCCATTCATGCCTTCAGAAACTCATAGTTTAACATCATGTGTTGGGGGTTTCGGTTACTTAGAATTTAAATGTCCTACATCTTGGACAAGGAGGACTCACTCCTCACCCCTAAGACTTACATAACTTGTACCAACCCACCCTTGGGGGTGTAAAGGCATAAGAAATGCCTGACGAGAGTGATATGGAGGAGTGGTCACTCTAGGGGATCACATTATCATTGCTATCAGAATACATAATTTCCATTAGCATACATATGTGATGAAGAAGGAGGCAGGGCAATGCAACATAAGGCACCACTCAAGGAATCGTGAAGTCACTTCGCACAAGAATGGATGACCACATGGGATAGGGGTTCACAAAGCATAAGTCCTCGTAGAGAGGGGCATCGCAAAGATCTGGTTCTTCATGAAGAAAAGGGACGCACAGATTAGGGTGAAAAGGACTCCAATAAAGGGAGGGGATTCATGATTCATGATGACCCAGCCGAGGTATGGAGTCAACATGTTCTTAAAGGGTTCTTCGTGAAGGTTTAATGCCTTATAAAGACCAGAATACACAAAAGGGACTCCTACCTTCTTGATGGTCTTAGGGCTACACGAAGTGAATCCCCACTTGAAGTGGAGGAGAAATTGAGAAAAGGAAAATCTAGTTCGCAATGATAAATTACCTTGGGTGATGCATATTTTTCAATGGTTTTCATATCAAAGGGTGCTTTGGGAATCGATAGCTCGGAAGGAAAAAGGTTAGGGTTTCGATGCTTTTGAAAGGGGAAGCTATCTATTAAAAGGCACCTAGGATCATGATGCTCTGAAGGTGCTTGAGGAAGGAAATGGTGATTCATGACTAGAGGTGGATCCTTCTAAATCATGAAGACTTCCATCATGTTTCACTATGGAAATCGTGATGCCCGCTATACTTCACAGAGGATTCCATCATGGGGCTCAGTAACAGTCATGAACGTATATGTACGATTGTAGAGTCTTCTGTCACGTTTCATCATGGAGATCGCAATTCTTGTCTGACTTCATAGAGGCTTCTATCATTTCTCCATGGCAGTCAAATAGAAGTCCGCCTATTGGCTTTGTGCTGGCCATAGTGATAAAGGGATCCGCAAAATATACCCTTTGGTGATTGTTTCTATGTTTCTGTGGACCCATTTTGAAGCATTGATTTTAGAGATAACATTATTTATGAATCCAAAAAAATATCATAATGAAATAATTTTTCACATTTATGAATTCCATGAGATACTATGAATATGTAAAAAAACACTTTGTGATTATTTTTCCAACAATTTTTTAATGGAAAAGTAACTATGTTTTAGGGGATAAGTCATAGTGACTTAATAACAAAGATATTTGGATGTTTATTCAAGGTAAATTTAATGAAAATTTTAGTGAACTAGACTAATATTTCAAAAGATTGTAATTAATTATATCCATAAGTATATTTAATGCTTCAATTTTCAACAATGATGAAGTCAAATTCTTTTTCAGTCTAAAGAAGTTTCAGGATTATTTTGAACAATATTGTTTGTAAAAGAAATTAAAATAAATATAACTCTCAAGATTATGGGAATTTGGATAAACTAATATTTTTAAGAGAATTAAAATATTATTAAAATTTATTCTTTATAAAAAAACCATGTTATAGTATCTCTAAGTGACAATTGTGGTTTTTATTGATAAAAAGGTTAATCTATGAGAATAATTCAAATAAACTTGAATAGTCATTATGTCAAAATATATAAAAAAATTCAATAAAAAAATAATCTTTTCTTGGTTTTGTTCATTTATTTTTATTGAAATATTGTTATCTACACCAAATGCATCCAAGGTAGCTGAGGTTCAAAACACAGTGAGTGAAAAATCTACCCCCAATTAATTTGGGGTTGATATTAAGGGCATGTATTAATAGTTATAGGTGTTATAATGATCCACTAATAAAAATATTGGTGTTGATTTCATAGGAATTTTGACTCCAGATGAACTGATAATAGATGTATAAGATGACCCCACTTAATAGATGGGTAACTATGCAGACAAGGACCTAACGTGATGCATGATACATCAATGATGTATGATAGAGAAGTAATGGGAATGTATGGACAGAGTGGGAGGTAACTTTCCATTGGATTAGAAGGATTTTTTTCAATGTTGAGGCATTTGGTTGGATTGGGTTAGAGTGGCAGCTAGCAGGTGCTGATGCAGTTGAAGGTGTTGTGATGGTTGGCCTTTAGTGTTGGTGATGGGAACAAGTGGTGGTATGGTCAGGTTAATATTGGAGGGAGGGTGAAGACGACTGAATAAAAACGAGGGAGGTATATGTCTCTACTAGTGATAGGTGTGGATCCATTAGTCTAGTGAAAAAATTATTCCTTGGGCCTTGATATGTAATAGCTCTTCTCAACCATTAATATAAATAAATATGGGATGGATTAGTGGGATATCCCTTTGGGGGCTATGAACTTCTTTTTTGGCCTATGAATGTGTGGTGTTTATGTGGGTGTTTGTGTGTGTGTTTGTGTTTTTCTATAATTTTACTCCCAAATATGAATATATATAATAGTGTTACATATTCTCATATGTCTCTTTGTGAGTTGAAACAAATAGTTATTCTATTTTATAGTATTAATTCTTGTTATGTTTCTTCCCATGAATATTTTTGGAAGAAGTTATTAGTGTAGGATTCAGGTAGTTTATATAATGTTTTGAATATGGTCCATGAATTTTACTAACCCCTTCTGTGTAAAACTAAATCTTGTGATTTAATGTTACTTTGGAAAATTTTATATTAAGTGGATAATATAAAGATATTCCCCACATTTGAACGAATTTTTTATATTATTTGTTCTTTATTTTTATTATTTTTATATTTTATATGCTTATTTTGAGTGAAATTTTTGGATTATATCTAATTTAGTGCATCTCATTTATTATTTTTAAGTAATTTATTTTGTTATCAAATATTATTTTATAAATTGATATGTGTTAAAAATAGTTCTTCATTGATTATTTATCTCATATATTGCTAAATTTGTATTTTCTAGGAGTAAATATATTTCAAAGGAAAATATATTTTAAAATTTTCTTAATTGGGTATTAATCCATGTTTTCAATAAATATTTATCAAATATTAAAAAATAATTTTTTATTGGTAAATATATTTTTAAATGAGGGGTTTTAATTTATTTTAAGTATGGAATTTTATTTTTTAAGTTGGTAAAACCAAATTCACCCCCACTATTATGCTAACTTTGGGATACTTATTATTATTATTATTAAAACTACTACTATTACTACTACTACTATTACTACAACTATTACTGCTACTATTACAATTACTACTATTGTTATATTTAATAATGGCCGATTTTATCATTAATAAAAATTATTATTATTATTATTATATTTATTTAATTATAGTTATTTAATAATATAATGATAAATTAAAAAAAATTAAGTATATTTAATTATTATCATTACTGTAACTAATAAGGCCATTTAAAAACATTATAAGTGTAACAACCTTAACTATGGTTCCCTAAAGACGGTCTTCATTTATTATAATGGAATATAATTCAAAATATTTCACTATGTGATATCCAATAGTTTAATAGTATCAGGAGACAATATACATTAATGTTACATTTCATTGTAAATTTAAAAAACATTAACACAATTCATCAAACATCAATACTTCATACTCTTTATCCTTAGGTTACATATAGTGATCTTCTTGGTTTCTTAGGGAAATGGGGAAACTATATAAAGGTGTGATCTTAGACGCTAAGTAAGGATTAGAATACTAGAGAATCTAATATGGAATAACGTAGCCTAAAAAATATGGAATGAATAAATGATGTAGTATTTCCATATACATGACAACATGAGTATAACATATCCATGGTTAGCATAACAATGGAAATAAATAATCACATGTATAACAATAAATAATCTAATAGTGATGTGATGTATAATATTGGATATCATAATCATACCATCAAGGCCTCATGATAATAAATCATATATAAATGGGTAATAATACATCGAATATCCGAGGTAGATTATTGCATGAGACCTAATGATGCATCAAGGTGTTATATAATTCCAAGATCCATTTGTCACATAATAATTACAATGTATCTCTTATATAAAAGGAATGGACAACGGAACATATCAAATGGTTCCCTAAGGAACCACATAATTAATAATGCATAAGTAAAAAATATTTATCCATACAAAAAAATTGATATATGAATTATAAATATCTATTCATTAAAATGTAATAATATGTCTATTTATGTTGATTTATCTTAATCAAGAAATAAAATATTATTCATAAAAAATTAGAAAGTATCATTGTCAAAATAATGATAATTGAGTAGTAGTGTAGGATAATTTAATAATATGAGGATATCAATAGGATATAGTAATTTAATATAATATAATTAAATGGTATGAAATCAAAGAAATGGCATAAATTTTACCTCAAAAATTAAGATTATATGACACACATATTTAATATGCATTTTGGATACAAAATATCATTAATGAGAACTGAAAAGTTGGTTTACATTAATAGAAAATGTGAAATTGTGATAAATTCATATTTAATAAGAATGGAACCCAATAGATGATCCACCAGTTTCATCACCATCATCCATATTTAGAAAAATCCCCCCTATTATAAATAATACATCCATAATACCACAAATACATGGCATACATAGAGATTTGTGTAATTATGTTTTTAAGTTATGGAAATAAATTGAAATTATAATGAATTGTGAACATGGTATAATGAGGGGGAATATTTATATCTCATTCATAATATAATAATGAATTTAAAATAATGAATCATAACATCATTTTATAGGCAAATGAAAAGTAATTAGAAAGGATTAAACAAAGTGATGTAAGATAGGATATTGAGAACTATTACCTTGCTAAGTTACTTCATAGAACATGAGACAAAACATATTAAAACCTTAAGAACTCCTGGTAAAGACTATTGAGTGTCAAAATGTTAGGAGAACCATGATCAATAATTATTTAGTCAATTAATGGTGGGATGGGTCAACATTTATAGAAAACGAGGTAGAATTGGTTAGTAATTTTGAGACTTATGCATTGGAAAGTTAGACTATGGAAAATACAATACCATGGTTTTAATCTGAGTTTTAAAAACTGATATTTCACATTTTAGGCATGGTTTTTGAAATTTATTTTTTGAGAACGAAAATTAATTTTCAATATTAAGTTGGCCATTAAAAAATGAATTTATTTACAAATAATTTTTTTTAATACCATAATTTAAATTTTAGATTAGGTAAGTCAATCATAGGTTTTGAAATTCATTTTAATACATTAAAATACATTACAATGATAAATTAACATATATTGGGTTATGGGTTCACTTATATTATTTATTACATCATTTTTGTTACAAAAGGATGTCATAACACAATTTTTATATGTATACCTTATTTTACTATTCATGTGAATAATGAACTATTTTTTAAAATTATAAAAAATTCACCATTGGAAAATTTTTACATGATGCTTATAAATTTGAATTTGTTTTATTAACAAAAATTTTCAACAAAAAATATTAAATTTTTAAATAAATATCTTGTTGTTTTTTAAAATCATGTATTTGGCATAAAAATTTTAAAAACTCTTTTTTAGTAAATTAAATTTTTATTCTAAGATATATGTATTTATTTAAATTATTATTCATCGATAAATGTTTATTATATTTAATTATTGATTAAAAAAAATTCTAGTTATGTTTTTTATTTTATTTAACACTTGTATATTCACAAAATGACCACATTACACTTCTAATAGTCATATTACCCCTTATAAATGCAATTTACATCAATTCTAAAATAATTCTTATTTTTCTATTAGTTTGTAAATTATTTCCATTCTATTATTTATATTTTTTTCTATAATAGTAATGTATCTTTTTGTATTTCTAGTTTTTATATTAATATCCTCTAGAGTTCAAGATTATGATGATTCCAAATAGCATTATGTTTTTTTAGCACAAGTTGCAATTATTCTCGTAAAGGTAATTTTCTAGTTTTGTGTTATATTATTAGGATTATATATATAACATGTATATTTAATGGTAAATGTAATGAATTTATTATTTACTGTAAAAAGTCTTGGGTCTTATAATAATATATTATTCATATTTAATATTAATATTCATTAATATCACTAAAATTAGTAATTATGATTATTATTAATATTAAAAAATATATATTATTATTATTATTATTATTATTAAAATTCATCATTTATTTACAATTATTTAATAATAACCACTGCAATACCAAAAAAATAATTATTATATTGAACAATTATTATTATTATTATTATTAATTACATTTAATAATTCTCTTTAGCATAGATAAATATGGAATCGTGTTGGATAAAATGGTTTTCCGATATAATTCATTTATACCTAGGTTTTTATTTTATATACGATGTTTTTTATGGGTGTTGAATCCCTTGTGTAAGGACCCAACCCTAGTTGCTTGGAGTCAGTGCCTTATTTGATTACATTGGTATATAAAAAAGAAATAAGCATCTCGAAGGACCGATCAGTTAAGTAGTCTTGAAGAAACTAGATACATACAAGGAACCCATATTATATTTTGAAATGAAACAAAATAGGATACATAACAAAAGCTAATAAACTGCATCCTTGAAAACTCAATAAATGATCTCTTCTTCTTAACCTGGTGAACGAAAAACAAATGAAAGGGGTGAGATAAAACACTCAGTAAGGGTAAGTAATATAGTGGAATATATCATAACATAAACATGGGGCATTTTGAATACATAAAAACAGGTGCCTTTAACAAAAACTTGAACACGTTATGGCATGAATAAGAGCTGAGTAAGTAATGCCATAATAAAACAAAATCATGTGTATTCTACTAGTTGAATAACCACATGAACCATAAATTCTATTTTTATAATGAGGGAAGTGCATATTCCGGACATTCTGAAACATTTTTTTCAAGGCCTTGGCCAAGACGTCTAAAAATTATTAAGGCCTCAACCAAAATCCATATATCACATTTGGAAAGGCCTTGACCAATTCCGCATTTATTAGTCTCATGAGACCTACCGATGCATCAAGGGGCTATAGTGTGCCCTACCCATCACATAAAAAGTCTTATTAATTCCTTATGTGACTGGGCATAAACATAAAAAACATATATATTCATATTGAAACTATCATATGAAATGTAACTAACTGTCCACAGTCATTAAACATAAACATTAACCATTCGGAATAATATAGTGAATGATATCAAAATAGAAAATCCAAAGTCAGAATAACCAGAAACCCTTAAACAACATATTTTAGATGATATGATAATAAATAAACCTAAATTAAGTACAACATTCAAAAAAGGATGTTGACATAGATGAATATATTTATAAATGAGACCATTGACAAACTCTTGAGGAAATAATCCTTAAACATCCCAAAGTGTCTCATAAGACCATGAAACATTCAAATCATAATACCTTATAATATCATGAGAAAAATGAGACTCTTGATATGATATACCAAAGGGAATTACATACACCCCAAGAAAAAAATAAGTGGTGAATAGGGCATATATCTCAAAAAAAAAATAATGAGAGATGAGAAAAATCCTTTTTACTTTTGAAAGAGGATTCCTTTTGGAAAATCTTTTATATTTGCCAAGAATTCAAATTTTAAACATGAATATACCATAAAATAAAATAATAGGGCATTGAAATTATATTTTAGGCATAAATTATGTCCCACTGAAGTGAAATCATTTAAGAATAGTTCTCAGGATTCTTTATAAATAAAACATTTTAGAGAAATTTAAAGAATATATTAAAGAGAATTTTTAATTGGGAAATCACATTTGTTATATTAAATATAGAAATTATCCAAGATAATTTTTCATGATAAAATGAGTGTTTTTATAAAACTAATAGTGGCATAAAATTTATTCTGGTTTACACTTGAAAACGAGTAAGAATTTGAAAATATCCCTGGAATCGGGTTTGTATTTCGGAAACAATTTTGAAAGTTACTTTTAAATCATGTAACTATCCATAAAATAATTAAGGATTATGGATGGTGAACATATATAGAACACTAAAAAGTAATTTATGAGGAGTAAATAATAATACACAACTGTTTCATTGAGGTAATAAGATAATAAAAGTAACCTGAATAAAAATGGAGGTTCGGGGGGGAAAACCCTTACCACATTGTAATCAATCGATTCAAATGCCACAAAATTAATAATATTAAAATGATATATTTAATACAATTAAAATAAAGATATTAATTATAGGTTATGTCAATGTGCAATATACATACACCATACACATGTATTATTAGTGAATGTGGAAAATCTCACAAAAATGGAAGTGAAATGAAGAAACCCTTACCTTAAGTCAGAATGTGTTCCGTTCTTGAACATAAGGTTTTGTAATATGAAATTATAATTATTAATAACTTATTTTATAACCTATTAGACCATTATTTAGTTTATCATAATTATTTTTAGTTCATTTATGCCCTTCTTGATAAGTTATTATATTGAATTTCATCGTTATGCAGTGTTCGTTTTCTTTATTTCATAATTGGTTCACTTGTTCTTAAGTAATGGAGTTCATGTGGAATGGATATAAATCTACAGAGTTGAATTCAAATATTATTTATGATCATCTATAGGTGTTATTGGTCATTTATATAACTTGGTTTCATGGCATGCGGATGAATTATTATATCGAACTTTAATGATAACAGTTTCAGTTAATTTGTTGTTTTTGATTACAACGAACTCATTTCTCTTCATAACCTAATACCATTTGTACAAAGGTATTAAAGAACCTAACATAGGGTATATTACACATATAATAATCTGGTTCAAACATAATAATAATGTTTTCATTACCATAATTGAAAATGATTATAGAAATCAAAATCTTGTCGTCCTTGAATTTGGAAAATTGACACATCTCAGATGGTGTTCTTGCAATTAGGATAAAAGAATTAAAAGGAAGAGATGATGATAAAATATTCCATTATCAAGGAAAAATTCCATTACATTTAAGGTATTGTATTCATTACAACATTTGGATAAGGATAGGTAATAATACAAAATGAAAACAAGTGAACTTGAAAGGAAAGACAAAGAATTTAAAAGTGGAATTAACCTCTTAAACCAAACTTTCTTGAGAGCCTCTTTAAGGGAGAGGTTTTTGTATTTTTATGAGACCAAGTCTTTCTAGACATGGTAGAGGATGTTGGGAGGATATTTAGACAGAATTTGGAGAAGTCACAAGGCTTGAGAGTAGTGAGGAGAAGAGGGAATGATGGGGGGTTTTAAAGTGGAGGGGAGAGGGTATTTCTCAATTTTATATTCATTAATTTATTATTTCACCACAAGATAAGGAATAGTGAGTCTTCCATGACCAAAAATAGTAATTTAATCATATTAATCCTAATAAATTGGGATTACATAAGTAGAACATCATACATGACTCTATAATTAGTGTATTTAGCTTATTTTGTAAATTACGGTATTTCACTATTCATCAAAAATTCAAGTATTTCAAAAAAATTACAAAAAATCACCCCAACCATTTTTAGAATATTAGAATCCAATTATTAAGTCCATTTTTAAAAAATAATTTTCTGAATATTATTAATTTAATATTTAATTAAAATCATAATTTATTCTAAAAAACAGTTTTAAAACATGGATTTACTTATTCCAAAACATAGGTATATCATACTCCAACTTGAATATTATTTATATATTATCAGAGTTAAGGTTACTATTCATTAGGTTATATCACTACTCATAAGGGTACGTTACTATTCATAAGGATAGGTTACTATTCACCAAAAATTAAGTTTTTCTTATTGAACTCCAAATAACTTACTCATCGCAACTGTGTATGTCAATTTTCAAGATTCACATCACAGAAGTGACAAACTAATGTTTACATGGCTAGATTATAAAAAAATGGTGTTTTTAGAGACTCAGTGATCTATGAATTCTATAATAAATCTATTTGTAACTTCTTGGTGGGTTACATTATCCCCTCCTTACAAAAATTTCTTCCTCGGAATTTGAAATTGAACTTCAAAAGTTAATGGTTGATACTTGAAAATTCCCTTATAGAAACCCACATAAGAAATAGGGTTAATAAAATATAATCCTAAAAAAGGTTAATGGAGATGATGTTTTCCCCTAAAAAGTATTCTTTTTAATGAGGTGACATTAGTTGGAAAAAAAAGAACTGGACATGGAAAAAAATGTAATTATGAAGTTCTGATGGAACATGATAGAGGACATGTTTAGATAAATTTTTATTAATACCAAACTATAATAAAAAAAATAAACTCATAGATATTATCAATGATTATTATAATAGGAAATCATTTTATTTAAGACTATTTCCCTTGAGTCGAGGAATTATTTCACTCTATAAGAGTATAAATATACATTTCTACTTATAAACTCATCCTTTTATTGTTGTTTAACTATATATACCTCCTCACATAGCATGGGTTATGCCATTTGGTGAAGCTATACATTAACCTCTAAAATCTCATACAATTATCAACTTAAACCATTTCATAAATGGTTAAAAAATCAAAATATAATGATTCAACACATTATAATGAAGTCCTTTAAATTTCCAAGATGAACTTATCATTAACCATTAATCAACAAGAAGTAGCTCTAAAATTCACATTCCAAATATGTGAATAACTTTATCATGTATCCTCTTGAAATATCGTAATAACTTGAATTACCATAAAAACCATATTGGAAAAATTCATTCTTCCATATTCCTTAAGTAATATACATGTTATTGGACATATTCATTAAATCCAAAAGTAAAGTAAACTTCATTGATGATAGTATAGACCACTTCTCGACAAGTAAATAATTAGTTCCAAGGTATTCAATACTTATCTGAATCAATCATTTCATCGTCAATATCTCAACATCAGATATATATTAAGGTTTTTCTTTCCCTCAATCATGTTTTTTTTCAAAAAGTTTAACTTTCCACTGAATCACTTTTCCTTTGTATCATTCATCATATGACCTCAAATCCTTAATGAAAGATTACTGCAGTACAATCCATATATATCTCATAATTCATACAACCAGTACATTACTGATAAAATATACAAAAGGCATGACTCTTGACTATGAATATTAATCATTCGACTTCATCTACGGTAGCATCATAACTTGCTCATTATCCAAAATCATCATTTGCAGTATATTCCATTAACTATTGGGACATTGATTCACATAGTGTCTCATCTTCTTTCAATTGAAGCATTGTACATTGGAAACCATTTTCTTACCCTTTAAATCAATAACTTGGTGTCCTTTTTCTCCACACTTGTAGCAAACACCCATTGCCTTCATGCATTTACCAGGGTGATTCTTTCCACAATTATCACATGTGGGAAAACACTTCTTTCCCTTCTTCCCTTTATCCCCTTATCTATCTACCATAGTCTTATTCAATTGATTCTATTCAAATCCATAGGAATCAGAGAAGTCTTTACATACCTTGTTAACACATGATATTATTTCATCATATGATGAGGATACATGGGAGACAATATTCCTTTGAAAAGATATCTTAAGACAATTACAGATATTATCCTTCTTACTCTTTGCATCTCGTGCATTGGTTAAGTTCTCATTCCTTCTTCTAGGCTCCATATCTAATCAATTCCGTATTATATATTATCTTATAATATTATTAACTCTCTATAAATCTAAACATGGTATAACACATAACCTAAATTTATGTATCCTAGATCCTAGAACCATATACTTTTGTTACTTTGGGGACATAAATCACTCACAATGGTGGGTAAATAAAATGTGAATTATCCTACGTATATCCCCCGGGAGTGTTAGACCAAGAGTGTAGCAAAGCCCATTGTTGTGTACCAGGATAACCTGGGTCAAGCCTGAAACTCCTTGTCGTAGTTTTCACTCCTAGGTACATCTATTCCAGATCCACCTCTACTTGTTTATATCTATACAGGGATGTATTTTCTAGAAAGATTCACATAATATATTACTTACCCAAATTCTATGACGTACTTGTTTGTTTATCCTCAAAGACCATATTAGGGATTTATTTCCTAACCTATGTTTTCTAAATCTAGTTCCCAATGTTTCTACTAAACTTCCTTTGATACAAACTGTAAGGACCCGACCCCAGTTTCTTGGATCCGGAGAATTATTTTATTACATTGGTATATAAACAAGGAATAAGAATCCCAAAGGGATAATGATTTTAGTAGTCTTGAATAAACTAGATACATAAATGGAACCCTTCTTACATTACAAAATGAAACAAAATATGATACATAACAAAAGATAATAAATTGCATCCTTGAAAACACAATAAATGACCTCTTCTTCTTAACCTGTGGAAAGAAAATCAAATGAAAGTGGAGATCTCAAATGCTTAGTAAGGGTAAGAAATACAACAAAAGGTATCATAACATAAAAATTAGGCATGTTTAATACATAAAAACATGTGCCTTTAAAAAAAACTAGTACACATTATGGTAGGAATAAGAGATGTATAAGTAATGAAATAATAAAATATAATCATGGGAATTATACCAGTTGAATAACCACATGAACCCTAAACTCTATTTTCATAATGAGGGAAGGGAATATGCCAGACATTCTGAAATATTTTGTCAAGGCCTCTGCCAAGACGTCTAAAAATGATTAAGGCCTCAGCCAAAATCCATTTATCACATTGGGAAAGGCCTCGTCAAATTCTATATCTATTTATCTCATGAGACCTACCGATGCATTGAAGGGTTGTAGTGGGCCCCACCCATCACATAAAAATTCCAATTCATTCCTCATGTGAGTAGAGATAAATATAAACAACATATATATTCATATTGAAACTATCATATGAAATGTAACTAACTTTCCCCAACCATTAAACATAAACACTAACCATTGGGAATAATATGGAAAATGATATCAAAAAAGAAAATCCATAGTAAGAATAACCAGAAACCCTTCAACAACATAACAAAGTATGTTTACATAGAAGAATATATTTATAAATGAGACCATTTACAAATTCTTAAGGAAATAATCCTTAAACATTCCAAAGTCTCACAAACCACCTTGAACATTCAAATAATGATCCCTTAAAATATCATGAGAAAAAAAGGAGAATATTGCTATGATATACCAAATGGAATTACAGACACCACAAGAAATAAATAAGTGGTTAACAAGGCATATATCTCATTAAAGTTAATGAGAGATGAGAAAAATCCTTTTTACTTTTGAAAGAGGATTCCTTTTAGAAAATCATTTATATTTTCCATGAAATAACATTTTAAACATGAGTATCCCATAAAATAAAAAAATTGGACATTGAAATTATATTTTTGGAATAAATTATGTCCCACTGTAGTGCAATCATGTAAAATGAGTTCTTAATATTCTTTAAAAATATATCATTTTAGAGAAATTTAAAGGAAGTATTAAAGATAATTTTTAATTGGAAAAGAAAATTAGTTCTCTTAAATCCAGAAATGATTCAAGATCATTTTAAATGATAAAATGAGTGTTTTTATAAAACTAATGGTGTCTTAAAATTGATTCTAGTGTATACTTTAAAACGGGTAAGAATTTGAAAATATCCCTTGAATCGGGTTTGTATTTCGGAAACAATTTTGAAAGTCTATTTTAAAACATGTAACTATCCAAAAAATAAAGAAGGATTATGGTTGGTGAACATATATAAAACACTCAAAAAAATTATGAGTAAATAATAATATATGAGAGTTTCAATTAGGTAATTAGATAATAAAAATAACATGAATGTAAATGGAGGTTCGGAGAGAAAACACCTTACCACTTTGTAATCAATCGATTCAAATGACCCAAAATTAATAATATTCAAATGATATATTGAATACCATGAAAATAAAGATATTAATGATATGTTATATTAATGGTAAATATTCAAATAGCATACACATGTATTAGTAGTGAATACAGAAAATCTCACAAAAATGGAAGTGAGATTAAGAAGTCCTTACCTTAAGTTTGAATGTGTTCCTCTCTTGAACGTAAGATACTATAATATGAAATTATACATGTTAATAACTTATTTAATAACCTATTAGACATTTATTTAGTTTTTCATAATTATATTTAGTTCATTTATGCCCTTCTTGATAAGTTATTATATTGAATTTTTTTATTCCGTTGTTTTCATTTTCTTTATTTTCATAATCAGTTCACTTGTTCTTAAGTAATAGAGTTCATGTGGAATGGATGTAAATATCCAAAATTTAATTAGAATATTATTTATGATCATATATATGTGTTAGTGTTCATTTATATAATTTGGTTACATGGATTGAGGATGAATTATTATATATAACTTTAATGATAATTGTTTCAGTTAATTTGTGGGTTTAGATTACAATGAACTCATTTTTCTTTAGAACTTAATAAAATTTGTACAAAGGGATTACAGAACCTTACATAGGGTATATTACATATATAATAATTTGGTTCAACCATAAAAAGAATGATTTCATGACCATAATTGAGAATGATAATAGAAATCGAAATCCCATCGTCCTTGAATGTGGTAAGTTGACACATCTGGGATGGTGTTCTTGCTACTAGTATAAACAAAGGTAAAAGTAAGAGATGATGATAACTTATTCCACTATCAAGAAAACATTCCAGTACATGTAAGTTACTATATTCAACACAACATTTGTATAAGGATAGGTAATAATATAAAAAGAAAAAAATTAACTTGAAAGGAAAGACAATGAATTTAAAAGAGGAAGTTTTGAACCAAACTTCTTTGAGAGCCTCTTTAAGGGAGAGGTTTTGGTCTTTTTCTGAGACCAAGGCTTGCTGGACGTGGGATAGGAGGTTGGGAGTATATTTGGATAGAATTTGGAGAAGGAACCAAGCTTTATAGGAGTGAAAAGAAGAGGGAGTGATGGGGGGGTTTCTATAGTGGAGGGGAGAGGAGATTTCTCAATTTTATATTCATTAATTTATTATTTCTCCACAAGACAAAGAATAGTGAGTCTTACAAGACCAAGAATTGTAATTGTATCATGTGAATCCGAATTAATTGGGATTTCATCATCAGAACATCATACATGACTCTATAATTAGTGTATCTAGCTTATTTTGTAAATTATGGTATTTCACTATTCATCAAAAATTAAAATATTTCAAAAAAATCCCAAAAATTCAACCCAACTATTTTTTGATGTGTAGAATCCAAAAATGAATTCCATTTTTCAAAAATAATTTTCAAAATATTATTAATTTAATATTTAATTAAAATCATAATTTATTCTAGAAAAACAATTTTAAAACATTTATTTACTTCTTCCAAAACATAGGTATATCCTACTCCAACTTGAATATAATTTATATACTATAATAGGTAAGGTTACTATTCATTAGTGTATATCACTATTTATAAGGGTATGTTACTATACATAAGGGTAGGTTACTATTCATCAAAAATTACATTTTTCTTATCGGACTCCAAATAACTTACTCATCACAACCTTGTGTGTCAAATTTTTGAAATTCACATCACAAAATTGGAAAACTTATGTTTACATGGCTGTGTTATAAAAAAGTGATGTTTTTAGAGACTTATTTATCCACGCATTCTATAATAAATCTTTTTGTAAATTTTTGGGGTGTTACATTATCCCCTCCTTACAAAAATTTCATGCTCAAAATTTGAAATTGAACTTCGAAAGTTAATGGTTGATACTTGAAAATTAACTTATGGAAACCAACATCGGAAATAGGTTTAATAAAATATCATCCTAAAAAAAGGTTAATGGAGATGAGGTTGTCACCCCAAAAATTATGCTTTCCAATGACGTGACATTAGTTGAAAGAAAAATTAACTGGACATGGAATAAAAATCTAGCTATGATGTTTTGATGGAACATGATAGGGGACATTTTAAGATAAATGTTCATTACTAAAAAACTATAAACTAAAAAAATAAACACATTCATATTATCAATTATTATGATAATAGGAAAACATTTTGTTTAAGCCTATTTTCCTTGAGTCGGTGAATTATTCCACTCTATAAGAGTATAAATATACATTTCTACTTATAAACTCATCCTTTTATTATAGTTTAATTATTTATACCTCATCACATAGCATGGGTTACACCATTTGGTGAAGCTATACATTAAACTCTAAAATATCAAACAATGATCAACCTAAAAATTTAATAAATTGTTAAAAAAATTCCAAAATATAATGATTCAACACATTATAATGAAGTCCTCTAAATTTCCAAGATGAATTTATCATTAACCCTTAATAAACAAGAAGTAGCTCTAAAATTCACATTCCAAACATGTGAATAAAATTATCATGTATCCTCTTGAAATATCATAATAACTTGAATTACCATAAAAACTATATTGGAAACATTCATTATTCTATATTCTTTAAGTAAGATACATGTTTTTGGACATATTCCTTAAATCCAAAAGTGTTGTGAACTTCATTGATGATATCATAGACCACTTCCCGATAAGTCAATAATCAGTCTAAGGTAGTCAACACTTATCCAAATAAATCATTTCTTTATCATTATGTCAACATCAGATATTTATTAGGAGTTATCTTTCCCTCAATCATGTTTTTTTCTAAAAAGTTTAACTTTCGACTAAATCACTTTTCCTTTGTATCATCATCATTATTAAATTTAATCCAAAGAACCAAGTACAAAGCAAGGGGAAAGGAGGCGAGGAGGCAAGGGCCCCCTCCCTATGGGGGCCAAAAATAGTGAAGGCCAAATAGTAAAATCCTTATATATCTCATAATTCATACAACTGATACATTACTGAAAAATATACAAAAGGCGTGATTCTTGATTAGGCATATGAATCATTCTACTTTATCTGCGGTAGCATCATAACTTGATCATTATCCAAAATCAACATTTGGAATATATTCCATTGACGATTGGGAAATTTATTCACATAGTGTTTCATCTCCTTGCAATGGAAGCATTGTACATTGGAAACCATTTTCTTACCCTTGTAATCATGAACTTGGTGTCCTTTTTCTCCACGCTTGTATAAAACACTCATTCCCTTCATGCATTTACCAGGGTGATTCTTTCCATAGTTATCACGTGTGCGAAAACACTTATTTCCCTTATTCCCTTTATCCCCATATCTCTCTATTATCCTCTTATTATTTTTCTTCACTTAAAATCCATAGGACTCAGAGAAGTCTTTACATACCTTGTTAACACATGATATTATTTTATCATATGATGAGGATACATGGGAGATAATCTTCCTTTGAAAAGATGTCTTAAGGCCATTAGAGATATGATCCTTCTTACTCTTTTAATCCCATGCATTGGTGAAGTTCTCATTCCTTTTGATAGGTTCCATATCTAATCAATTCCATATTATATATTAGCTCATAAAATTAGGAACTCTCTATAACTCTAAACATGGTATAGAACATAGCATAAATTTATGCATTGTAAATCCTAAAACCATATACTTTGGATACTTTTGGGACACAAATCCCTCACAATATTGGGTAAATAAAATATGAATTATCATAATCATATCCCCTGGGAGTGTCAAACAAAGAGTGCATTAAGGCTCGTTATCATGTACCAGGATACCCTGGGCCAAGCCCAAAACTCCTTGTCAGAGTTTTCGCTCCAAGGTACATATGTGCCAGATCCACCTCTACTTGTTTGTATCCCGAAAAGGATGTATTTTCTAGAAAGATCCACATAATATATTACTTACCAAAATTATAGGATGTTCTTTTTTGTTTATCCTCAAAGAACATCTTAGGGATTTATTCTCTAACCTATATTTTCTGAATCTAGTTCCCAAGATCTCTACTAAACTTCCATTGATATCAACTGTAAGGATCCAACCCCAGTTTCCCAGACTCAGTGCCTTATTTGATTATATTGTTATATAAACAAGGAATAAGCATTTTGAAGGACCGATCTGTTTATTAGTCTTGAAGAAACTAGATACATACATAGAACCCATCTTACATTTTGAAATGAAACAAAATATGATACATAACAAAAAATAAAAAACTGCATCTTTGAAACCTAATAAATGATCTCTTCTTATTAACCTCTGGAAGGAAAAACAAATGAAAGGGGTGAGCTCAAACGCTCAGTAAGGTTAAGCAATACAGTAGAAGATTACATAAAATAAACATTAGTCTTGTTGAATACAAAAAAAACATGTTCCTTTAACAAAAACTTGAACACATTATGGTAGGAATAAGAGATGAGTAAGTAAGTCCATAATAAAGAATAATCATGGGTATTATACTAGTCAAACAACTACATGAACCATAAATTCTATTTTCATAATGAGGGAAGTGCATATTTCGGACATTCTGAAACATTTTGTCAAGGCCTCGGCCAAAATTTCTAAAAATGATTAAGGCCTCAGACAAAATCCATATATCACATTGGGAAAGGCCTCATCCAATTCCACATCTATTTGTACCATGAGACCTACTGATGCATCGAGGGGCTATAGCGAGACCCACCCATCACATAAAAAGTCCAATGCATTCCTCATGTGAGCAGGGATAAACATAAATAACATATACATCTATATTGAAACTATCATATAACATTCCCCAGTCATAAAACATAAACACTAACCATTTGGAATAATATGGTGAATAAAATAAAAATAGAACATCCATAGTTAGAATAACCAGAAACCCTTCAACAACATATTGTAGATGATATCATAATAGATAAACCTCAATTTAGTACAACATTCAAAAAGGATGTTGACGTAAATGAATATATTTATAAATGATACCATGGAAAAATTCTTGATGAAATAATCCTTAAACATTCCAAAGTGTCTCATACCACCTTGAAACATTCAAATCATAATCCCTTAGAAAATAATGAGAAAAAGGATACACTTTATATGATATACCAAAGAGAAGTACATACACCACAAAAAATAAATACGTGGTGAATAAGGCATATATATCATAAAAGATAATGAGAGATGAGAAAAATCCCTTTTACTTTTGAAAGAGGATTACTATTGGAAAATCATTTATATTTTCAATGAAATAATATTTTAAACATGAATATCCCATAAAATAAAATAATAGGGCATTGAAATTACCAAACCTTTGATATGTTACTTCCAGAACCTTTTCTATACGGGAACTCCTTTCATGTCTGCTGAGGTGGAAGAATGCATCAGACCTGTGATCACTGAAGAGATCAATCAGCAGCTTACCAAAGATGTGACGAATGACGAGATACGCATGGCTCTAAAACATATCCACCCCACTAAGGCCCTGGGACCAGATGGATTCCACACCCTATTTTTTAAACAATACTGGCACATCATCGGTCCCGACATCTGAAAAATTATAAAAAAATATCTAGGCGGGGAATAAAAGCATTTACGCCATCAACAAAATTGTCCACGTCCCCAATCCCAAAATCAAGAAACCTATGGAGATCCATGATTTAAGACCTATAAGCCTCTACAATTTCTCTTATAAGATCTTCTCAAAGATCCTTGTCAATCGGTCGCGCCCTTGGCTTCCTGATATTATCTTCGAAAACTAGAGCGCCTTCGTGGCCAAGAGACCGATCACTGATAATGCAATTGTGTCCCATGAAGTGTTCCACTCTATGAAAACACACTCCACCGTGAAAAGAGGAACCATGGCCTGGAAACTAGATATGTCCAAAGCCTATGATAAATTGGAATGGCATTTCCTTAGAGTCGTGATTCTGAAAATGGGTTTTTGCACTAAATGGACAGATATAGTCATGCACTGCATCTCGACCGTCACCTTCAAAATCAAGGTCAATGGGGAGCTCACCCGAGGATTCGCCCCAACCCGAGGCCTGCGCCAGGGAGATCCCCTCTCCCCATTTCTCTTCATCTTGGTGGATGATGATTTTTCTAAACTTATTTCAAGGGTTTCATCCTCTAATTATATTCAGGGGAAAAGGTCTGCCGTGAAAGCCCACCAGCGTCGCATCTCTTTGTCACGACCCGTCCCCCGGGGCCCGTGTCGTAACTGCCCCAAGCCCGCCTTCCATAGGCCAGGGGCTGGTGAGTAGCACCAAAGGCGTAAATCCCTATAACTGGGAATGTGTTGCCTTTATGAAAGGTAAACACACACACAACCAGAGTACAATCTGAAGAAAACATTAAGTAAAGCAATAACAAGTGTGATGAAAGTACAAAGGGGGCCAGAAATACAAGACCAACAGTAAAGTACAAGAAAAGACAAAACAACAGGAAGGTGTCAAGCTGCTCCTGGATCGTCCTCTGGAGTCCCTACCTTAAGGGTAGGTACAGATGGCCACCTCAGCTCTCCACGTCCGTTTGTCACCTCTGGGTACCGTCTCGTTGTGAAGTCCACCTCCGGGTACCCTCTCGTCGTCAAGTCCACCTCCAGGTACCGTCTCATCATGAAGTCCACTTTCGGCCACCATCTCATCATGAAGTCCACCTCCGTCCACCACCTCGTCATCACGTCCACCTCCAGGTACCGTCTAGCTCTACAAGCCTCTACCACGACCAGTGATGTCCGTCGTCTGCAACCAACACAACGTAGTGTGGGTGAAGCCCGTGCAAGGGTGAGTATAGGATACTCAGTAGGGACCCCGAGACCCCTGAAGGTCTCCCTGAATCCAAAAAGGATAAACCACAAATAAAATATACAATTACAAAGTATCATCCAACAATACTTAAGTATATGCCCATACATATACCTAAGTCATCAAATCCAGTTTAGCTCCAACTCATGAGCTCAAGTACAATCCAGTCCACCCAGGAAGGTAAAACATAATCCACATAAGAAATTATAACCCAATCCACATAGGAAAGCATAATTCGATCAACACATGATATCAAGTCAATCATATCGAAGAAAATGATTGAAATTCAAGACTCAGCTCAAACCAGGATTTTATTCATGATGTCGAAACCATAGCTGCTGGGGAACTCTTCCTCTATCGAGTATAGTGGGCCTGCCGCTAAAACCAAGCACTTTTCACTATCCTTGGACTACTGTAGTACTCCACCTGTCGAGTACTGTGGGCTTGCTGCTACAACCAATCGCTTCCCACCATAGGTCTGCCGCTAAAACCAAGCGATCCCCCTCATAGCCTACAGAGGTACTCCTTCTGTTGAGTACCGCAGGTCTTTCGCTACAACCAAGCGCTCCTCCGTCGTGGGTCTACCGTTATAACCAAGCACTTCCCACTAGGCTATCCAAAACACTCCGAGTCGATCGATCAGCAGTCGTCAAGTCTCAGCTAGCTCTAGGGTTCTCGCACACAGCACGATCGTTCCGGGAGAGTCTGCTCCACGATCCAAGAGTTCGATACATCAACTATCATGTAGACCAGATTTGATGTATCTCAAAGTTCCGTCACATCAAAAGGAACTCAACGCGACAGACGGCGCATAAATCGGATGCTCGGTCTGAAAGTTATTGATTTTTTCGTCCCAGGGGCCCGTTTGGTTTTTAAGTCAAAACCAACTCAACCGTACTCCAACTGCATCCAAACCTCTAGAATAGAAATCCAAAAGAACCGTCTCACTAAGAGGAGTCCAACAAAGTCGACGGAACGTCAATCGGACGTCCGGAGCTCGAGTTATAAGTGTTTCTGCTCCGAGGGCCCGGTTGGTTTCGTGTTCGAACCAACCCGGCAATACCCAAAGTCTTCCAAAACATTTAGTATAATATAACGAAACTCACGTCTTTATCCAAGGATCGCATCGCAACTGACGGTGTGTCAATCGGAGGTCTGTAGCCCAAGTTATGGGTCTTTGAACGAACCTGTCCGATTTTAGGGGGGTTTGGGCCCGGGCCAACCCGGCCCGAACAGGGTCGACCTGACCCGGGTCAGGGTCCGGCCCATTAGGGCGCGGCCCGGCCCGACTAGCGTGGCCCACCGTGGCATGTCCGGTCTATGCGGTGCAGCTGGCTGGCCTGGCGCGGGCGCGGCCATTTCTTTATAGCAAAAAACGGGTGGGGGGGGGGGCGCTGCCCCCCCCCCCCCTTAATTGAAATGGCGCGACTTTAATGTCGCGCCCTTCCCCCAAAACCCGGAACGGATTTGTCGTTCCGGTCCGCCGCAACTCAGCCGCGGCGGTTTCCTCTGGTAGTGTGCCGCTGCCACTCTCCACGGACCACCAGACGCGGACCGGTGGTCCGTTTCACCCGCTGTCTGCGCCTGGAGTACTTACAGGACCCGTACTTCACTATGGAAGCTTCAAAACACTGACTCAGTCCCGTTTCTTCATCGCCGTCAATCCGTGCACCAAAAAAAATCTGCGGAGGGTTGTCAAGCCGTGTTTCTTTGGCCCGCGCCCTCCGCGTTAGGTGCTATCAATTGGCAGTCATTTAAAACACAAGCTTTTAATATTGACGAGGGTATAATTTATTCAAGTACAAATAATACTAACATCACACTAACAACTCTCAAGCACGTGTGGTAAAAAAATTGCTCAAAACAGAATTAAACAAATTTCTCCTACGTTTTTCTCCGTAATCAAAAATTCCCATCCTGCAAATATTTTCTTTCCCAAATCAACTTAATATTGTTTTGATCCGCACTCTTTGATTTAGAAGGAAATAAACATGGTTTTAATAATATTCACAAATTAATCCCCTACCTCATGGAGTTGTCGAACGATGATCGTCGTGGGAAAACGGCGTCGCGGAAGACGGCGTTGCGGAATGAGGCTCTGTATGCGTCAACGGTGAACGTCTGTGGAATATGCGGTGGGTTTTCATTCTCTGAAAAATGCGTCTCTCACCGACTAAGGAGAGAAGAGGAGACGGCACGATGATCTCCCCTTGCGGTGATGGAGTTCTTCGTCGAAGACTCGGCGTTCTTCGCGAAGAGGATGAAGTTCTTCAAGACCACGAGAGTTCTCTCCTCTATTCCACACAACGAATCCACCGATAATAAAATAAGACCTTGTATTATTTTATTCACACACACATATTCCAACTTTAATATGAAATTCAAAAGATATCATTCAATTAATTAAATTAATTGAAGAGCCTTTAACAGTCTAATTAATTGCGAGATTTGACATGTCATTAAAAGGGGGTGTGGGTGTATTACAAAATAAATTCATGAGGGAGGTTTAAGGGATTTAAAGGGGGTTGGGATCGTGTGGGACCCACCTCACTAATATCCTACCAAGAAGAGTTAGGATTTAGTGGGTCCCACCTCAACTTCCACACGAAGGTTATAATTACACATAGTAGAAATAAAATTTCAGCGCGTATTTTATTACACTGTTTAATTAAACCACTCCATTTATTTTACATCACCTCCCGAGAAAATGCAACTCCAGTGAAAGTCTCCTTAAGAAAAAACCGGCGATGTGGTTTCATTGGTGCCCTCGGATTTCGATTCCGAGCACCGGTACAAAATTTAGAAAAACCCGCTCGTTCGTTCACTGAATATACTCGAGCTAAAATTTGGAAATTTATTCCAGGCACACCTGGCCTCAGAATCAGGTGCCATCAGAAGCCACAGACTTGAAAAATTCCAAAGAAATAATGAAAAAAAAATTCCTTGAAATTTCTGAGTCTTTACATTACTCCCACCTCAGGGTTTTACTTCCCCGTAAAGATATAACACAAACTAGGGAAACAAAAGTGGTACTGAGCACGCAACTGAGCCTCCTGATCCCATGTGCTCTCCTAGATGTTCCCTTACTTCCAGTGAAAGCGCACCTAAGGAATCGACCGTCCACATAGGACCCGTTCCTATCGATCCTCGATCTCCACCGAGACCTCTGCAAAAGTCGCCCCATCATCGATGTTCAACTCCCCATGGTCGATAATATGTGTTGGGTCTTGCACGTATATCCTCATCTAAGACACGTGGAAAACGGCATGCACCTGGTGCAACTGAGGTGATTGGGTCAAGTGGTAAACCACCTCGCCTACCCTGTTGAGGACCTAGAAGGGTCCGATGAAATGCGGGGATAACTGGCCGCCCCACTCGAATCTCCGTAATCCACGTCGAGGTGAGACCCGTAGGAAAACGTGGTCGCCATCCTCGAACTCCGGTGGTCTCTGCCTCCTATCAGAAAAAGACTTTTATCGGATCTGAGATGTCCTCATCCTCTCTTGGATGACTTGGACCTTCTCTGGTCCTACAAGAGCTGCTAATATTTCTTCTTTGCCGATAAGAGAAATCTAGTCTCATCCCCAGGATGAACCACGCTCTTTGCCTAAAACAGTCATTCCTGACATGAATGATACTAATCCATTCCATGGATGATGTTGTAAGGCCTCGACACTACTACCAAGAGATCCAACCATTACTCTCTCCTCCAAGGTTTGAGTCACACTGTCGGCATCAGTGTGTGGTCACTGGGTCTCCTCTAGTAGGAATCTAAAAAGTGAGGGTCAAGTCAAAAGTTCTAACCGGAACCTCTTACTACACAAAAAGAGAGGAAGTAAACGTCACAAGGAAACATGTCTTTTATTATTGCAGATCAAGTAAAAAGACAGAAAACAATGACAATAAGGAAACTAGAAGCACTATGATCAAAGGTCCCATGCCTGGAACTAGTCCTGCTCCTGTCCATCTGCTCCCTGAGCTCCATGGTCATAAGCCTCAGCTTCCTGAAGCTGAGCTCTCCCATGTCCACTTGTTCCCTACGGTCATGGTGGACCTCCTGGTGGTGGTGGTGGCAACACCTCGAAGCGTCGTCCACCTCCAGCTGCACAGCCATCTCCCTTGCTTCGGTCTCCTGCTCCTTGTGATCCGCCCTGATCGAACCTCTACCACTGCCTGGGAGGTCCTTCGTTTATCTGCTGGTCATCTGTATGGCGGGTCGGACAGTCATTGCCATGTGACCAACCCCACCATAGGAGTAACACTGTCCGATCCTGGTAAGTCATTCTCCACCTCAGGTGCCTCACACACACGATCATGTGTCATGCGGTTGACCACCTGTAGGCCTAGTCCTCTTGGACCTCTACGTCATCTGTCTACTGCCCGCTGTAGAAGACTCTACCGCATGTCGGCTAGTGGTAGGTCCTGATGATGGAGACTTCTCATTAAGGAAAATCTCCACTAAGAGGGCTCGCTCCAGCACCCCTGTCTGCATTGGGATGTTGTGAGAAACAATTGAAGCTCTAATCTCTCACCTGAGCCCCTTCTCGAAGGTTCGGGCCCTGAAGAACGGGTCTCGTACCATATCTGTGGAGTAGCGCGAGAGATCGGTGAACCTCACTGAATACTGCGCCACCGTCATGCTACCCTGCTGAAGATTAAGTATCTCTTGTATGTGCACCGCTCCAAGGGTGGTTGTTACAAACTCTACCCGGAACAGGCTCTCGAAGTCTTCCCATAGAAGGGATGCCTCATCGTGCACCTAGAGCATCAGGCTCCACCATCTGCTTGTTGCTGCCTAAAGAAGGCTGGCAGCAAGGATCACCATGAAGTCTGTTGGCGTCCCTACCAATCTAAAAACTCGAACAACAGCCTCCATCTAATCCTCGGCTGCCTGAGGGTCCGTCTCCCCACGGAACCTGGGCGGTCTTTGACACTAAAACTCGTGCAGTGCACTAAGGAGACATGCACTCTCAGCGGCTGGGGCTGGTGGCATTGGTGGCTCGGTGGGTAGAGGTATCGTCGGTGTCTCCGCTATAATAGGGCCCTGCACTGAGGCCTCGTCGCTCGGTGGGTTGTCGTCTCGCACAAAGCTCGGAACCCTAGATGGCTGCCGTCGTGGGGCCATCCTAAAAAGTGACAAGTACGCCACGGTCAAAACAATATACCTGGTGAGCTGACACACAGTAATCACAAAGAAAACTCTTGAAACACACATGCAATCAATGTTTTCGTTCATTGAGCCAGAAATCAGAAGTCAGGGTCCTGGTGTATGGATACGTCGGCCTTTCTCACCAACACTGGACTCCCTGAACTCAAAACCACGCTCAATACCCTTAACAAAATTGCTTCACATAGAAGAAAGATCAGAGTCCTGAGTTCTGCAGTAGAACCAAACTCCTCTGATACCAATTTGTCATGACCTGTCCCTCGGGGCCCGTGTCGTAACTACCCCAAGCCCGCCTTCCATAGGCCAGAGGCTGGAGACTAGCACCAAAGGCATAAATCCCTATAACTGGGAAGGCGTTGCCTTTATGAAATATAAAAAGACACACAACCAGAGTACAAGCGGAAGAAAACACTAAGTAAAGCAATAAAAAGTGGGTTGAAAGTACAAAGGGGGCCAGAAATACAAGCCCAACAGTAAAGTACAAGAAAAGACAAAATAGCAGGAAGGTGTCAATCTACTCCTGGATCGTCCTCCGAAGTCCCTACCTGAAGGGTAGGTACAGATGGCCACCTCAGCTCTCCACGTCTGTCTGTCACCTCCGGGTACCGTCTCATTGTGAATTCCACATCTGGGTACCCTCTCGTCGTCAAGTCCACCTCCGGGTACCGTCTTGTCGTGAAGTCCACCTCTGGGCACCGTCTCGTCATGAAGTCCACCTCTGGGCACCGTCTCGTCTTCACTTCCACCTCCGAGTACCATCTATCTCTACAAGCCTCAACCATGACCAGTGATGTCCGTCGTCTGCAACCAACACAATGTAGTGCGGGCGAAGCCCGTGCAGGGGTGAGTATACGATACTCAGTAGGGACCACGAGACCCCTTAAGGTCTCCCTGAATCCACAAAGGATAAACCACAAAGAAAAGATGCAATCACGAAGTATCATCCAATACTACTTAGGTATATGCCCATACATATGCCTAAGTCATCAAATCCAGTTCATCTCCAACTCATGATCTCAAGTGCAATCCAGTCCACTCATGAAGGTAAAACATAATCCACACAGGAAAGTACGACCCAATCCACATAGGAAAGCATAATTCAATCCACATAGGATATCAAGTCAATCACATCGAAGAAAATGATTGAATGTCAAGACTCAGCTCAAACCAGGATTTTATTCATTATGTCGAAACCATATCTGCTGGGTAACTCCTCCCCTATCGAGTAAAGTGGGTCTGCTGCTACAACCAAGCGCTTCCCACTATCCTTGGACTGCTGTAGTACTCCACCTGTCGAGTACTGTGGGCCTGCTGCTACAACCAAGTGCTTCCCACCATGGGTCTGCCGATACAACCAAGCACACCTCCACCGTGGGTCTACCGCTACAACCAAGCGCTTCCCACTAGGCTATCCGAAACACTCTGAGTCGATCGATCAGTAGTCATCAAGTCTCATCCAGCTCTAGGGTTCTTGCACACAGCACGCTCATTCCGGGAGGGTCCTCTCCACGAGCCAAGAGGCCGATACATAAACTATCATGTAGACCATAGTTTATGTATCTCAAAGTTCTTTAATGTCAAAAGGAACTCAACGCGATAGACGGCGCGTCAATCGGACGCCCGGTCTGAAAGTTATTGGCTTTTTCATCCTAGGGACTCGGTTGGTTTTTAAGTCAAAACCAACCCGACCATACTCCATATACGTCAAAACCTCGAGCGGAGTAATCCAAAAGAACCGTCTCACTAAGAGGAATCTAACAAAGTAGACGGCACGTCAATCAGACGTCCGGAGCTCGAGTTATAAGTGTTTCCGCTCCGAGGGCCCGGTTGGTTTCGTGTTCGAACAAACCCGTCCATTCCCAAAGTTTTCTGAAACCTTGAGTATAATATCTTGAAACGACCGAATCAATCCAAGGATCGAATCGCAACTAACGGTGTGTCGATCGGTGGTCTGTAGCCCATGTTATGTGTTTTTGAACGAACTTGTCCGATTTTAGGGGGGCTTGGGCCCGGACTGACCCGGCCCAAGACCCCCTGGGTCAGCCCAAACCGGGTCGACCCGACCTGGGTCCGAGTTCGGCCCATTAGGCCGCAGCTCGGCCCGGCTGGCATGGCTTGGCCCAGCCGGTGCGGCCCGGCCTGACGCGGGCGGCCCGACGCGGCAGGTTGGCCTGGCACGGGCGCGGCCCGCGTGGCCAATCAGCTCGGTCGTTTCGGACGAGCGGAAAACGGGCAGGGGAGGCGCTGCCCCCCCCCCTCTTGATTGAAATGGCATGGCTTTAATGCTGTGCCCTTCCCCCAAAACCTGGAATGGATTTTCCGTTCCGGTCTGTCGCAGCTCAGCCGGGGCGGTTTCCTCCGTCAGCGCGCCGCTACTGCTCTCCGCGGACCACTGGACGCGTACCGCTGGTCCGTTTCACCCACTGTTTGCGCCTGGAGTCCTTACAGGACCCGTACTTCACTGTGGAAACTTTAAAACACTGACGCGGTCCCATTTCTTCATCGTCGTCAATCCGCGCACCAACAACAATCTGCGCAGGGTTGTCGGGCTGTGTTTGTTCGGCCCCCGCCCTCCGTGTTAGGTGCTATCGATTGTCAGTCATTTAAAACACATGCTTTTAATATTGATGAGGGTATAATTTATTCATGTGTAAATTATACTAACATCATACTAACAACGCTCAAGCACGTGAGATAAAAAATTGCTCAAAATAGAATTAAACAAATTTCTCCTACGTTTTTCCCCGCAATCAAAAATTCCCAACCCGCAAACATATTCTTTCACGAATCAACTTAATATTGTGTTGATCTGCACTCTTTGATTTAGAAGGAAATAAACATGGTTTTAATAATATTTACAAATTAATCCCCTACCTCAATGAGTTGTCGAACGATGATCGTCGCGGGAAAATGGCGTCGTGGAACGAGGCTCCATATGCGTCGACGGTGAACGTCCATGGAAGATGCGGCGCGTTTTCGTTCTCCGAAAAAGGCGTCTCTCACTAGCTACGGAGAGGAGAAGAGACGGCTCGGCGATCTCCCCTTGCGGTGACGGAGTTCTTCGTCGAAGACTCGGCGTTCTTCGCGAAGAGGATGAAGTTCTTCAAGACCGCGAGAGTTCTCTCCTCTATTCCACACAATGAATCCACCAACAATAAAATAAGACCTTGTCTTATTTTATTCACACACACATATGCCAAAAATAATTTTAAATTCAAAATATCTCATTCAATTAATTAAATTAATTGAAGAGCCATTAACAGTACAATTAATTGCGAGAGTTGACATGTCATTAAAAGGGGGTGCAGGTGTGTTACATAATAAATTCATGAGGAAGGTTTAAGGGATTTTAAGGGGGTGGGGCTCGTGTGGGACCCACCTCACTAATATCCTACCAAGAGGAGTTAGGATTTAGTGGGTCCCACCTCAACTTCCACACTTAGGTTATAATTACACAGAGTAGAAATAAAATTTCAGCGCGTATTTTATTTCACTCTTTAATTAAACCACTCCATTTATTTAACATCACCCCCCGAGTAAATGAAATTCCAGTGAAAGTCTCCTTAAGCAAAAATCGGCGTTGCGGTTTAATCAGTGCCCTCAGATTTCGATTCCGATCACTGGTTCAAAAGTTAGAAAAACCTGCTCGTTCGTTCACTGAACGTACCCGAGCTAAACTTCGGAAATTTATTCTGGGCACACCGGGCCTCGGAATCAGGTTCCGTCAGAAGCCACAGACTTGAAAAATTACAAAGAAATTAAGAAAAAAAATTCCTTCAAATTCCAGGTCTTTACACTCTTCTTCACCGATGACTACCTCCTTTTCTCTAGAGCAACTATAAATGAATTCTGGGTGATCAGCCCTGCGATCCAATAGTATTAGAGGGCATCTGGATAGTCTATCAATCACGTAAAATCAGAAATATCCTTCTTCTCATGGGTGCCTCTTTACAAGAGAGATGAACTTTGTGCATCAACAGGCATCCATATGGTCGATAAACACCAGAATTATCTTGGTCTAACCACGGTGATTGGTCGGTCCAAAAAATAAATCTTTGCCTCTCTGGTGGATAGGATTGAGAAAAAAATTAAAGGCTGGAACCCAAAAAGAATCGCCAAAGCAGGCAAAGAAACCCTCATTATAGCTATCATCTAGTCTATCCCCGGCTATTTTATGTCCCTTTTTAAGCTCCTGGCAGCCATTGTCAACCAGATCCATACAAGTACTGCCAAATTCTGGTGGGACGAAAATGATGGAAGGGATAGACCCCACTAGATGGCCTGGGAGAAACTCTGCAAACCCAAGTTGGAGGGAGGGATGGGATTCCGAAATATTCTTCTCTTCAATGACGCACTATTGGCCAAGCAAGTATGGTGCCTTATTAACTTCCCATCATCTCTCTATGCGTTGGTACTCTGAGCTAAGTAATTTCCCCACATGAACTTCCATGTTTCCTCTCTTGGCCCCAGCCCTAGCTTCCTCTACAGAAGAATTTGGGGGGGCCCAAAATCTCTTGGAAAAAGGGTTGGGTTGTAGGATTGGGAATGGCTCATCTGTCAACATCTGGACCGATCCCCAGCCGATTGATAAGGATGGTATACGGGCTACATCCTCCGCCTAACCAGGTCTTGAAGACGCCACTGTCGGCTGCCTTCTTTCAGACCAGGGTCTGGGGTGGTGTGTGGAAAATATCCAGGAATTGTTTAATGAAAGAGACCAAATAATTATCCTGAGCATCCCCTGGGTCCTAAATGCAGGCCCCAACCATCTTTTCTGGATCAATGAAATATTGGGCAACTACACGGTGAGATCTGGTTACAGACTTGCCCTTGGAAACACTCTGTCAATCGGAAAGAGGGGCCATGGAAATTTCTTTGGAAGCTCAACGTCCCCCCAAAAATACGCCATTTTTTATAGTAGGTGTGCACTGGCACCCTCCCAACCATCAGCCTTCTCCCCGATCTTCTGATGCGTTGGTGCTCCTCTCTCTCTCTCATCGAATAATGCAGGTTCACTTTGCACCATGGCCAGGATCATTTGGGTTTGGTGTAATGATGTTGTTTTTAACCACGTTCATAAACCTCTCGAATTCTGGATTGAACGGGCCATTTCATGGATTGAGAGCAAGAAGGACCACAAAGGACAGTATATGCCAGGTGTAACCCCCTCCTATCCACATCATTAGAATCCCCCACTGGAAGGGATTCTTAAGATAAACATGGACACATCTCTCCCCAAGGATGGGCTTGTTGCTCTCGGTCTCCTGGCTCGAAATCATCGGGGGCAAATCATTGCTGCAAACTATGAATCACATCATGCCTTCTGGGAACTTGTAGTAGCTGAGGCTTCTGCCATCCTTGCAGGTATGATTCTCGATGTGGAACGTGGATGGGTTGATATTATCATTGATTATAATTGCCTCAATGTAATCGATTCTATTAACCACAACGATGGAGGACTCCAATCATTTGGCTTCATCATCAGGAGAATTAGCTCGCTTTTCCAAGGCTTCTCTTGCTGCACGTTCTCCTTTACGAAAAGGGAAAGAAACAATGCGGTCCATCAACTGGCGGCCTCAGGCCCCTTTGATGACAACTAGCTCTAGCTAGAAAATTTCCCTTCATGGATTTTCCTATGCACGTCGTCTGATCTTCGTCATTAATGTTATCTATCCTTCTTTTCAAAAAAACAAATGTAAAAAGAGTTCTTAAGAATATTTATAAATAAAACATTTTAGAGCAATTTAAAGAAAGTATTAAAGAGAATTTTTAATTAGAAAAGAACATTTGTTATCTTAAATCCAATAATTATCCAACACAATTTTTCATGATAAAATGAGTGTTTTTAGAAAACTAATTGTGGATTAAAATAGATTCTGGTGTACACTTGAAAATGGGGAAGAATTTGAAAATATCCCTTAAATCGGGTTTGTATTTTGGAAACAATTTTGAAAGTTCCTTTTAAATCATGTAACTATCCATAAAATAAAGAAGTATTATGGTTGGTGAAAATATATAGAATACTCATAAAGAATTTATGAGGAGTACATAATAATACACAATAGTTTCATTGAGGTAATTAGATAATAAAAGTAACTTGAATGAAAATGGATGTTCGGGGGGGAACCCCTTACTACTCTGTAATCAATCGATTCAAATGCCCCAAAATTAATAATATTAAAATTATATCAAGAATACCATAAAAAAATATATTCATGATATATTATATCAGTGGAAAATATAAATATACCATACACAAGTATTAATAGTGAATACGGAAAATCTCACAAAATTGGAAGTGAGATGAAGAAACCATTACCTTAAGTCTGAATGTGTTCCTCTCTTGAACTTAAGGTCGCGGAATTTGAAATTATAATTACTAATGACTTATTTAATAACCTATTAGACATGTATTGAGTTTATCATAATTCTTTATAGTTCATTTATTCCCTTCTTGATAGGTTATTATAATGAATTTCATTGTTCTGCAGTGTTCGTTTTCTTTATTTTTATAATCAGTTCATTTGTTCTTAAGTAATGGAGTTCATATGGAGTGGATGTAAATATACAGAATTGAATTTACATATTATTTATAATCATTTATAGTATTTAGTGGTCATTTATATAATTTTGTTACATGGAATGAGGATTAATTATTATATAGAACTTTAATCATAAATTTTTCTGTTAATTCGTCGGTTTTGATTACAACGAACTCATTTTTCTTTATAACCTTATACCATTTGTACAAAGGGATTAAAGAAAAATAAATAGGGTATATTATATATATAATAATCTGGTTCAACCATAATAATAATGGTTTCATGATCATAATTGATAATGATGATATAAATCAAAATCATATCGCCCTTGAATGTAGTAAATTGACACATCCCGGATGGTGTTCTTACTACTATTATAAAAGAATGTAAAAGGAAGAGATGATGATAACTTATTACAATATCATGAAAACATTCTAGTACATTTAATTTACTAGAGTCATCAAAAAATTTGTATAAGGAGAGGTAATGATAGAAAAATAAAACAAATGAACTTGAAAGGAAAGACAAAGAATTTAAAAGGGGAATTTAACACTTGAACCAAACTTCCTTGAGAGCCTCTTTAAGGGAGAGTTCTTGGTATTTTTATGAGACCCAGTCTTGCTGGAAGTGGGAGAGGAGGTTGGGAGGATATTTGGATAGAATTTGGAGAATTCACAAGGCTTGAGAGGAGTGAAGAGAAGGGTAGTGATGGGGGGATTTTATAGTGAGGGGAGAAGGGATTTCTCAATTTTATATTCATTGATTTATTATTTCTCCACAAGACAAGGAATAGTGATTCTTCCAGGACCAAGAATAGTAATTTTATCATGTGAATCCTAATTAATTGGGCTTATATCAGCAGAACATCATACATGACTCTATAATTAGTGTATTTATCTTATTTTTTAAATTATGGTATTTCACTATTCATAAAAAATTCCAGTATTTCAAAAAAATCCCAAAAATTCACCCCAACCATTTTTCTACTTGTAGAATCTTAAAATTAATTCCATTTTTTAAAACTAAATTTCTAAATATGATTAGTTTAACTTTTAATTAAAATCCTAATTTATTCTAAAAAACAGTTTCAAAACATTTATTTACTTATTCCAAAACATAGGTATATAGTACTTCAACTTGAATATTAATTATATACTATCATAGTTAAGGTTACTATTCATTAGGTTATATCACTATTCATAAGGGTATGTTAATATTCATAAGGGTAGGTTACTATTCACCAAAAAATTATGTTTTTCTTGTCGGACTCCAAATAACTTACTCATCGCAACTGTTTATGTTAGATTTTCAAAATTCACATCAAAAAAGTGACAAACTTATGTTTACTTGGCTATGTTATAAAAAAGTGGTGTTTATAGAGACTCAGGGATCCATTCATTCTATAATAAATCTATTTTTAAATTCTTTGAGGTGTTACACCTTGCACTAATTTTATCACCACTATTGTAATATTTAGCTTGGAATATTGTTGTTGATGATTGTTATCTTGAATAGTTTTTATTTCTATCATGATTTTTTTTTCATTTCTATCCAGAAGACCAATAATGTGGTATATTTTCTATTTTTATTTATATCTAAAATGTATCCATATTAATTTATTCTCAAACATATATAAGGTCTTTAATAAAATTTTGGATTAGGGTATCATTAATATAATATGACTCATCCGGTGTGACTATGATTTATTTTAATTATTTTAAATAAATGAATTTGAAAAAATTATCGTACAAAATAATTCCATCAACTAACACAAAAAACGTTTTAAAATAATTTGGGTATTGTATTATTTAAGTATGGATGATATTTCTTTTTTTGTATTAGTCATCAAATGATAACATGTTCATTTGATTTGGATGGAAATCATATGTGTTTAAATAATTTAAATTCATATAATAGATATCAAGATAAGAGAATACATTTGAAGGAATTAGATTATATATATCAAACTAATTGATAGTAATTAGATCCACAATGGAATCTTTAATGTTTTTTTGGGTATGCACGAAAAAAATATTAATTAATTTTACTCCTACTTCATTTATGGATTTTCGAGCTTATATCATGAAAATTTATATTTTGGAGCTGAATTTATTAGGGGATAAATATATTTGTTTTAAAACACATGTTAATCAAATAATTTTTAGAAATCCTAATATAAAATTATCTATAATGTATTTCATGAACACTGTGATAGAATCAGTTATATGAATATTTTAAAAGGTAATCCTGATCATCTTCTAATTTTCCCTCTCTCAATCAAAAGAAATCTAAACATACTTTTTCATTTTCACTTTTAATATTCCTGGTGAAATATTCTAACTATATAGATATTTTTAAGGAGAGTATTAATAATATTGATTTTATAGTTATATATATTGTTACAATTTTAATTTGAGAAAACTAAAAATAAATTTTATTGAATAGAGTAAATACTTATTTAGTAAAATTGATAATGGTATTAGTGATTTTGAGGAAGAACTATTACATGTATATACTACTCACACTCAAAAAAAATTTGATGATATGAAATTTAACAAGTAATTATAAATTTCTTACAAACATATTTTTTTTATAGAAAACCAAATAGGATGTTGTTAAGTATAAAAACATAGTAAAATGGATTCAATTTTGGGACATAAATCTTCAAATTATAGAAAATTGTGTAATCCACTTACACATTTGAGGCATAACAATAGCATTAATTCTAATAGAAATAATTTTATTGATCACATTATTTATTTATTTATATATTTTTAAAATTAATATCATATTTTTGAATGTATTGCATCACTTGATGTTATTCCCATGAATAAAAATGTGATTCATTGTAGAAGTCACATTAAAATGGGTTATCAAGAGGAAATTAATCATTTTAACTTTTTACTTAATCCAAAAAGTTTTATATGATCTAATGGTTCCACAAATAAATTTTTTCAATATTTCTAAGAAATATTCTATGTTAATTTCATCATACATGTTAAATCATGTTTTCAAAGAGTGTTTTCAAATGAAATCAATTATCATTTTTTATTTTTATTTTTAAGGTCTATAATATTGACGATATATCTTTTTTTAAGCCTATTTTATTGGATAGTTCTATTTATAAAATTTTATGTAACATCTATTATTGTGTGAAATTGTGTTTGAATATTTTCACGGTTTTGTTTTGATAAATTAATATTTCCATTGATTTAATTGAATTCAAGTTGTTTAAAAAGGTATTCATTTTTTTATTTTAATGAAATTTTTATTAGTTGATAAATGTTAATTGTTTCATTTGGATGAACTTTTATATTTTTATAATTCTATGTTTTTATATATTTTTAATTTTACTCATGATTTTTTCTATTTATTAAAAAATAGTCCAACCTTGACTAGCCCTGAGTGTTATCCCATCAACCAAATAGGGACCCGACAGGGTTAACTGAGTGGGGGAGCTAGCTCGAGGTCCCAACAATTGAAGAAAGTATGAATTTATATGATATGTATATACTTGTAGGGAAGTACGCTTGAAGGGGAGTCTGGGCTAGGGAAAGTGAGCCAGTGTGGGTTGGTGTAGCCCGTGAGGCCTATGTGTGTGATGTTGTGTGTGGGTGTTGATCCCCCTTTGTTAGCTCAAAGTACAAATTGCACAGTTTTTAATTTATATTAGTTCATCATCCACCAAAGTAACTGATATGGGATAAAATTGAAGAACAAAATTGTTCCTTATTATTAGAATATAAGGAATTTCTGTTGTCCTTCCCATAAAGTTGATAATAGACATAAGATTAAGCTATTTTTCTCCTTCTACCTCCAAATTTGTTCTAGGCTATTGTTCACTAAAGTTTACATATCTTGAAACCTTTACTATCAAGATAAGCTCAAATGGATTAGTTCATGAGAATGTAAGTTCAAGATAATCGAGTGATGTGATTCTAACATCACACATATAGTTATATCATGCATTCATGAAGAAAATTGAAGAATATATTTTTTTAATGCATAAAAATATACATGATGCTTTTGGGATTTCATTTTGCTAAATGATCTTAGAGATTCATTATTCATCAAAACCACTACTCATCCATGGAATTTTAATCACATCTCACTTCTTGGTAGTTCACTTCACTTGTAGTGGAAGAAATGTCAGCCTCCATGGATAATAGCTACTACTTCCGCTCCTTCTAGTGATGGTAGAAACACTAACCATAAGTCGATGGTATCTCATCTAAAATATAAGCTATATTCTATAGTGGTGACAATAATCAACTATTTTATCTCCTTCACGATAAATCTTCTGGACGATGATAGTATCTATTCACAGTGGTAGTAGCACTGACAATGATGATAGTATCATCTACCGTCCATGGAAATTGTTGAGCACCTATAGTAGTGCATTACTTCAATAATGGTAGATCACCTAATATGGTAGTATTGTTCCCCTACTGGTAAAGCTAGATCAATTAAAAGGTACATCATTTCCTCATGTGACAATATCTAATAAAATGGTAGAGCACACGATGGTAGCATGTTAGTGGTAGCAAAATCTTAGTACTTATGGGTATTTTTATCAACCTTTAAATCAAATATATTTCTTAAAATATATCTATTTTTTATTTTTATTATTAAATTATAATAAAATATTTTAATTCCTTTTTTATTTTTTATATTTTTCTAAAATAAAATTACATGTTTCATTAAATAATAAATAGAAAAAATTTACTCACACAGACAAATTAAGTATATATTTTTTATGACTCTATTTTTCTTCATTTTTATAATTTCAAAAAAACTGTATGTTTATTCATAATATTTCTAAAAAATTATATATGTGAAATATACATGTTTTTACTAATGATTATTTTAGAATTTTATGATGTTATTTCATACAGAAACAAAATTCATAAAAAATATTTGATATTCAACATGGTATTTCTAGTTACAGGTAATGAAAAGATTATTTTTTATTATTTTCTAACTCATGGAATATTATGATTGGGTGAATTGATGCTCTAAGAAAAAATTTGAATTAATGATGTAGGATTAGTTAGTTGACACTTGATCAACGGATTAAAATAAACATCACGTAGTTTATTCAAAATGAAATTTAACAACTTATGTGTAACACATATTCTTATTTCACTTACAATCAAAAACCCTTGAAACTTTTGTTTCCTTAAAAATATCATTAAGTGACTTAAAATATCCCTAATATTCTATTAGAGTGATCAAGATCAAATAACTTCATCATCTTCATCATCTTCATCAACTAATCTCTCTACTTGTTTTCAATTGTTTATATTTTTCTTTGAGTAATATTTTCTTTATCTATTTATAATTGTTAATGTATGCTATATGCTTTTCCCAATAAAAAAATGTTTGTCTATAATTGTTCTACCAATCAAAATGATGTTTATGGGTTGTTTTTACCGAATAAAATTTAGGATCAAACTAGGTTAAGACTCCTATAAAAATTATGGTTTGTTCCTTTCAGTAATGTAAAAGGCATAGTATGTAAGAGGTTATCACGCCTATAAAAGTGATTTTCTTAGTGGGTAGCATTAATATCATATAGTATATAAGTTTTATGAGTGTAAAAAAATCCTGGTGATCCGAACAACTTTAAAATATTGTGTACTTTCTTTTAATTTCCACTGAACTACATAACTTGAACACAACAATCACTATTGAATCTTTAATTAAAAAATTATGATTGATTTTTCTTTAAATTTTTAAATAAAAATCCACCCCCACTCATCAAGTATATTTTTCTTCAATTATGATACAATAAGTGGTATCAGAGCAAGGGTAATTTATCTCTGTTGTTCTAATACCTAATAATATATATTAGAGAATGTTTGGGATTAGTTAGCATCTTTATTTGTTTTAATCCTTTTGGATATAGTTCTATTTATTATTTTTTAAAAATTTGTTAACATGAATATCCTATACCTAATATTATAAATAATAAAGTAAATTTTCTTGAAGATTTAAGGTATCAATTCTAATTATGGATTGATTCCACAAAATCTACCATTATTCGATTGAATTCATTATGGATACTAATCAGAATGAGTGGGAGCCTACTTAAATTTTTTAATTATGGATCACTATAATAACATATATAATTTATATGAGCTTCCAAAATTTAATTTAGAGACACTTTTATGTAATTAAATGGTTAAGTGTGTTTTGAATTATAAAGATAAAAATATTTGAAATATGTTATGAAGTATAAGTGTCTATAGCCATGTTTTAGCTTGTAAGATAGCGCCATGAATAGAGAGAATACTTCAAGTTAATCACAGTGGGATATAAACTATCAATATATACATTCTAGTAATTACATAAGAATAATACTAGGACTTCAATATTGAATATGAAGAGTCATTGAAAAAGATATTCGATTAGTTTACAAGTATTACAAATGGTATGAGTTCTCTTACTGAAGTACTTGACAAAAAAACTCAGGTTGAATGAGTTATGAGAGATATAAAAAATATGTAATAAAAATAAGGTGACCATATATTAGAATAAGAATTTATAGAGTATAACTTATATGAACTTATAGGCACTTTGATGCAGTACAAGTTATATTTAAAAAACATTACTGATGAGGAGACTACAAAGAGAAAAAATATTTAATTTAAGTATAATATTAATGAATCATTTAATTCTTATAATTTTGAGTTTTAGGAAAGTGATAAAGATATATAAAACTTTCTTCATATGTTTTTATTGTTTATGAAAAAATATGGAAAGAGGTTGTTCAAAAGGATGTTCAAAAAGGAGTACAAGAAAGGAAATTATATTAATAATTATTATTATTCATAATTAACCTGTTATGAGAATAGGATAAAAGGTCACATTAGGAAGGAATTCCCAAAACATAAACATCCAAATAAAGACAATGAAAATAAAGAAACAAAAGTAAATATTTCTTTGTTGTTTGGGACAGATCAGACAGTTTTAAATCAAAAAGTGACTCTGAACATGAATAAGAGATAACAAACATTTCTATAATGGATGTCCAATGAGAGGTAAATAATTTAATTTTCAATCAATTAATTTATATCATTATAGAAGATCATAATTCTATTTCTGAAAATTAAAATGGGACGGATTCTGGTTTCTATTCTTACTCTAATTCTCTTAATTCAGTAGTCAAAAAAAAATTAAATAAAATGAAGAATTAACGAATTATGGAGTTAGAATAATTGAAAAACATACTGAAAGAAAAATTAAAAATAAGTTTTATAATGAAAATGGTAAATTAAAAATGGGTTTTGATAATTTGAGTATTATGTTTACTAGAATGAGGAATCTAAAATGAGTTATTATTCTGAGAAATAGAAACTAAAAGACTAAAATGACAGTTTTAAATATTTCCTGGTAGTGAATGATAAAGATTAGGAAATAAGAATGAATTATACTGTGGAAGATTTATCTAAGGTCGGGAATTATTTTAATAAACTGAAGCAAGAATGTAAGAAACTGAGAAACATAGCATATATATCTAATGTAAAAGTTTATACTAATTAAGAGACTATTAAAAAGTACAAAATTATTGTGAAAAATGAATTTTTCATTCTTAAAGATAACTTATCTACATTTTCTCAAGAAAAAAAACAATTTAATAAAATAATGTCCTTTATGAAACCAAATTATAAAAATATTGGTTTTCGTTATAATAATTTATCACAAAGAATATATATAACTAAATTAGTTAGAAGTTCTAAGGGAATTATTTCTAATGTAAACTATTTTAAAGGTCAAATGAAAGGGAAATATACTACTGAATGATCACGGATATTTACACAATCATTTGGGAATACTGAAACTTTCCTCAAAAGAGATTTATTTTCTAAATATAACACTAATAAATGTTTAAAATCTATTTGGGTTGAAAAAAAAATTCTGCTAGTATAGTTTAACACACGTAAACTTGGGTGCTAAAATTTTCTCCATGTTTGTTTAATTACATAAATTTTACCTTATAATTTTTAATGAATCATGGTATTTAGATAGTGGCTACTCTAGGAAAATGACATGTGATATTTCTAAATTTCAATTTTTTAATTCATGTGATGGTTTCCAAGAAAAATTGAGAGACAACTCTAATAGTCAGACTAAAGGTTTTGGTGAAGTTGGTTTTTCTAAAACTATAATTATTTAAAAATTATTATATATAGATGATTTAAAAAATAAAATAATAATATAATAGATTTGTGATTGTGGATTAAATATAATATTTTAAATTGATAAATCTATAGTTTTTTAAAATAAATATATTTTATTTTCTATAAATATAAAATAGAATTTTTAAAATATTTATTTTTTTGATCTAACAAAACAAAAGGTTATGTGTCTAAATTTTGTAAAAGCAGAAGAAATTATATGGAATAGAAGGATTGGATATGCATACTTCATAATATTAAACAAACCATCAAATAATTATCTAGTTTTTCAATTTCCAAAATTACATACAAGTAAGTACTTTATGTGAGATTCCAGTTTAAAGGGTAAGCACCACAAAGTGTGATTAATATCTATAAATTATGTTAGTACGTCTAGATTCTTAGAACTATTACATCCAAAAAAACTAGACATATAAAACCTATATGTTTTAGTGTTAATAAATATGTATTTCAAATATTAGATGATTAGAGTATATTTATTTTGAATTATTTATTATCATAAAAAATGATACTTTAACTAAATGTTTTGTGATTTTAGTAAAATTTTTCAAAAAATTAAAAATCTTTCGATTATATCTATCAAAAGTGATAGACGTTATAGATTTTCTAATTTATAATTTGTTAAATTTTATGAATAATATGGATATAAACATTTTTTCATACCCTAGGACACCAAAACAAAATGGTGTGGTTGAATGAAATAATAGGTCTATATCAGAAATTTCCAGTTGAAGGGTTATAGAATTTAATGTGACTATATGTTTTTTGGTAGAAGATATAAATATATCTTGAAATATTTTAATTAGAGTATCTGTTATACATTTTTAAAATAAGACTTATTATGATCTGTTTAAAGGTTTTAAACCAAATTTTGGATATTTTAGGGTATTTAGTTGCAATGTTTTTATCTTAAATACAAAAGGTAGTTTAAAAACAATTATTCAAAAGGTGATGAAGGAATATTTTTAGGATATAAATTATTATAAAATAATATATAATTTTAAATAAGATAAATTTAGTTTTTTAAGAGTCTCTACATATTGAGTTTAATGACAATAACAATAATAAGAAAAATTATGATTTAAACAAGAATGGCGATAAATTTAAGGAGTTTAATTTTGTTGAAGATAATGGCCAACAAAATGGGAATGAATCTATTGAGGGGTAGAATGTGTCTTCTTAAACTGATCCAAATGAATGTAAAACACTTAAATATAGTACAATTGAAAAATTAATTGGAAATATATAATATGTTATACAAACTAAAAAAATATGTTTTAATTTATAGTGAAAATTATTCTTTTGTTACTGATTTTGTTCTTGTCAACATTGATAATGATTTAACCCATCAAAATTGTATAAATTATTTGCATGATGAATTAAATCAATTTGAAGAAATGATTTCTGGAATTTGGTTGATTTACCAAAATATAAACCAATAAAAGGAACTAAATGCATTTTTCATAATGGTCTTGATGAAGATGGAAACATAGTTAAAAATAAATCATGACTGGTGGCTCAAATTTAATCCCTAGAAGTGATAATTGACTTTGATTATTCTTTTTCTCCCATTTATAAGATAGAAGAAATTGGGATTTTCTTAGCCTTTTCTTGTTTTCAAAACATAAAATTTTTTCAAATGGTTAAAAATCATATTTTTAAATGGAATAATTTCTGAGTAAGTTTATGTTAAACAAACCCATAGATTTTAAAGTGAAAAAATCATGGATTATGTTTTTAAAAATAATAAAGATTTATACGGTATAAAAAATGTCCTAGATAATGTTATAAAAGACTAACTCAATTTATGATAAAAAATATTTTTTAAAAGTAAATGTCTATACTTATTTATAAAGAGAGTTTCAAAATATATTTCCATTATATAGATTTGTGTTTGTGATGAAATATTTGGTTCAAAAAATGAATTATTATGTAATTATTTTTATAAACTAAGGAAAAGTTAATTTTACATGGTTTTAATAGGATTACTAAAACATCTTGGCTTAAAAATTAATCAAAGAAAAGTTGGTATTTTCTTAAATAATGCAAAGTGTGATAAAGAACATATTAAAATGTTTGGCCTTGATTCTAGAAAGTCTTTTAAAACTCCAATGAGTACCACTTCCAACTTAGGATTGGTAGAATCTATAAATTAATTTGATATTAAATTTTATAGAGGCATGATAGGGATTTTATTGTATCTCACTGTCTCATAATTTAAAAATCTTATTCATAGTCAGTTTATGTGCTAGATTTCAGTCCAACACCAAATAAAGTCATCTTAAATCATTTTAGAGAGTAATTTGAAGTCTTAAGGAAACTATAATCACTAGATTACTTAATTCAAATCAGAATTGTTTTGTTTTATTATAATACTCTAATTCTGACTTCGGTGGTTTTACGCATCGACATAAAATTACAACAGGTATGTTTCATTTTCTAGGTAAAATTTTAATTTTATTGAGTTCTAAGAAACAACTATTAGTTGAAATTTCTACAGTTGAGGCTCATTATGTTTCTGCTATAAGATATTATTCACAAAGTATATGGATTAAAAAAAATTTGTGATGTTAATATTTTTTCATAATGTTCCAATCTTCTGTGACAAATCTAGTGGAACTTAAAATTCTAAAAACCCTCTACAGCACTCTAGAATAAAACATATAGATATTAAATTTCATTTTTTAGGAGATCATATAAATAAAGAAGATATATTTAAAAAAAATTATTCCCATTGGAAAACAGTTGGATAATATTTTCACTAAATATTTAGATTCTATAAAATTTGGGAAAATTAAGTTTGAACTAGGAAAGTTAGTTTCACGACCAACATGTTTCGACTCCCAACCGGTCACCCAATCTGTTGTGGCAAGGCCCAAGAGGTGTTCTCGATCCTCCTGGTCTGGCAACAAGCACCAAGGGCATCGTTAGAGCCAATGGGAACAGTTTCAAACAATAAAATAAATAAAATAAGATTAAAAAATAAATGATAAAACTAAACTACATATGGTTTTCAAAAATTACACCATTTACACTACAACCAAAAATACAACAATAGGATAACAAAGCGCTATAAGAAAGACTCAATTAAACCTGACACCAAGACATCTCTATATGACCACGAGGTTCACTCTCCAATATAAATATCATTCATCACTCAAATCCATCATACTCAAGTTGAAACCTGCACCAAGGAAAAAATAGAAATAAACTATAGGTGTGAGTATTAAAGCTTAGTAGCTAAGAACTGATAAATCTATTACCAAAGCACTTCCTTTAAAATAAAAGAAACATTAACTTCAAGTCTGAACTAGAATATATAAAAGTAATATTTTCTACACATTTTACAGGAAAACAAACTATGGTCCACTTCCCTACTTAATTTCAAAACCAGGTTTGATTGCATTATTGATAAATTAACATTTTTAAGGGGAAAGTGATGCTTTCTTTTCAAAATAGGACAATAGAGTTTAAACACTTTTACTTTGAAATCATTTTTCATTAATTTTTAGAAGTAAACTCATCACTTTCCAAGAAAAAATAACATAACGATAACACTATAATAATCATTCAATGAGGGTAATGGAAATATAAATACAAGTATCTCAATCATCAATGAAAGAAACTATGTTCTAATAGACATGAGTGAACCTAGGGAGTCATGAATAAACTATAATATCCTAATACTTCATGACTCATCCTAGAAATCATGCCTCACTCAATGACGTAAAATCACCCAATATGCTCAGCAACACACAACATGGCATAGACAGAGGGGCCTAATCCCATAGCAATAAAACTCAATATATCCTTGTGTTATGGGCCACTAGCTAGTGTGTAATCTAACTAGTTCAACAAATGTTTTCAGAAAATTATCTCACTATTCCAAGTTCACATGTATCATATATAAAGGGTATGATCCTACCAATGCCAACCGAGCATCTAATCACATTCACATATATCATATATAATAATTTACACAACATGCATCACCCCGGGTCACTCCAAGGATCAGTCTCTTTTCCTTATAATGCATAAATGAGTAAATGGGTCTCATGGATTAAATAGTGTTGACATCCCACACATTCACATAAACTAGGAACGAGAATTATCCATGGATGGTTTTCATGATAAACATTTTCCACTTTCTTTAAGGTTCCAAACAAGCCTTAATCACTTTTTACAAAACCAGTATTTATTGAATAACCAAATAAAATATTCAAAATAGGTGTAAACACACCATTTACCATTTCAAAATCATTTCCTAAAACCCCCTTTTTAGAAAAAATTCCACATTTTCATGTAAATCCATTTCATTAAAATGCCAAATGAGCCATGAGTCACCACACACACAAAATACACATTTCTATTAAATCCAAAACCACTTTAAAAACATATTCAAAGAACTCAATCATCATTTAAAATACCATAAAATAATTTACATTTCCAAACCATTCAATAAACATTACAAAACACTCACAAAGGCTAACTGGTCATTTCATCAAACTCTTGGGGTGCAATTATTAGCAAAACAATTCTATTTAGAATCAAACAACGAATAAATATACAATTTTCACACCAAATTAAAATTTCATGGATTACATATCACTAATTAAAAATAAAATATGGTGATAAAGGCATAAATCCAATGAATCTCAAACTTTAAAGACAAGTGAAAATGGAAACCTACTTCAAATCCATGGTGCATCGATTATTCACACTTGAAAACGCACCACTAGGGTTCCGAGATCCAAGATCTATCAAGTGGAACCCTATAGGAACAAAACCCCAAATTTTTCACCACCTTAGATACCCAAATCAGACAAACATGGCCATTATGGTTAGAGGAGAAAGTGAAAATGGAATAAAATTAAATGAGAAAGAGAGAGGAGCCCTAACCTTTCAATCGGGGTGAAGATTCACCAAGAAACCACCTTGAATCACACTTGGAGGGGATTAGAGTGGCCAAAAACACCATTGGGGGAATTTTTTTCATATGGTTTGAATGGTGGAGGATAAGAGAAGAAAACCCAATAAAAAATGAGAAAATTCCAAAATACCCTTTCCTGAGTGGGTTGCACGGTTAGCTCGCATGGTGTAACAAGCCTTGTGTAAACCATGAAATCCCCCAAAATCTATTGTTGTATGGGCTTCACACTTTGTTTACATGGTTAGTAAAACCATGTGCAAACTGTGCGACTCCATGAACACTTACTTCGGGATTAAACAAATTGTGCACCTTAACCATGCAACCAACAAAAAGTCCCAAAAATCACCCTTTTCACCCCCAAAACTCATCGAACCTAAGGGAATAAACAAGCCATCAAACATACCTCATAAAAAGGTGCCACTATGAGTGTTAAAAAATCATTTTTCCAGCCACCTCCTCCTCATAACATTCACACTAACCACGAATAGGTCTAAACAAAAGTACCCAAAACTTCCAAAACATAAAATTTAAATCTGTAGCACCCAAAAACTCAAAATAAAAACAAAGAACCAAATTATAATCCAAAAAAAATGATGAAAAAAAACCTTGTGTGAAAATTCCCCCCACCATTAGTGCTTACTACTCCCATAAAGCCACAACATTTTCCAGTTGATCGATTAATGACTAAGGATTCTCGAAAACCTAAGATCCAACCCCTCAAACTGAAAACATCATAACAAAGTCAAATAGAACTTATGCCTCTTTCCTAAAATAGACCAAAAAATCGGAACCACTACCCTAGAATCAATGGGAAATTAGAAAAACAACCTTCACAACCATGGTTCGAACAGAACCATTGGGTGCACTCCAAAAATCCCAATGTTTACCCAAACTAAAAATGAAACTCAGAAATCAAGAAACTTCAAAATAAAAACACTTCAAATAAATTAACACCAAAACCAAACCAAAAAAGAACACTAATAGGGGAGTTCCAAATTGAATCCCCACCATTTGAATCATCCTAGTAAAAATTTCTCACAAAATAAATTTTTATAGGACCAATGGTGGGTCTCCCCACCATAAGAACTAATGGGATCAAACAAACTTTAAAATTTTCCCTCATGGACCAAAAAACCCCACCACATGGGGAGGGGAGAGAAGGATCCCAGTGATTAGAACACTGAAACGACTATTGAAAACTATCCATGACTCATCACCTCTGTATGGCCATAAATCAAAGCCATAATGGATTTACATAGGAAGTCCACACAAGGACACTGCTCAGAAACTTGCATCTAAGGATGCACAATCACAAACATTTTATGAGGGATAATTCCATCATGCACTTTTCAAAAAGAGGGTATTTTTATAGATAGATATACCAAAATAGAATAATATAAAGTTATTCACTACAATGGTGGAAACAAGAGCTTATCTAAAATCCCCACACCCCCGGGATTCCAGACTACACGCCAGCTTCACTTTGAGGCCTTTGGATAGAGCCCTAATGTTTGAAGCATCCACTGCCTCGCAGTCAGGAGCTTCAAAACCTTAATCGTAACTCCTTATTTTGGTGCCACAATTAGCGACATTAAACTCCAGAAAAAACAGAAGATCAAGCCACACCACGAAACTCTCTTCCTCAAACAACACACCTTTACCCAAACCGGGACTTCGAAGATGCACAAACCATTATTTCTCACTCCAAACAAGGAACATAATGAACAAGGATTCCTATGAAACATCCAAAAAACCATCTAGAACAATTTATATAACCAATATAAATACTACTATAGGAATACACTTTAAATTGAACCCAACCAGCTCTCTACTGTAGAAAACGTAATGGGTTATCCATTGAAGATGTTGATTTAACTTTTGAAACTCAAAAACAAAAACCCTAGGATGATCAACTGAAAATATTTATAATGGGGAACCACATGTATCCATACCACAAAATTTCAACAAATCTCTATTGGGGAAACCCTGGGTAAAAATAAAACTAAGAGCTTTATGAAACATAATAAACCAAAAATCGCCATGAATAAACATCAAGCCCCACACGAGAAACAAGGAAAAACTTCGCAAAATATACTTCATATAAATCAACAAACATAACTTCAAAACCAAAACACCAAAAAGGATTTAATTTCAAAAACTTCATAATTAACACTTCCTAAGTAACGGGAAAACAAACCACCCAACAACTGATTTTTCAAAACATCATAAATTTTCTCTTAAATACATTTTCAAGGAAACAAATGTGGTGGGTTGCACACTCACCAATGGTATTCCATGGAGCCTCATACTGCACATTCCATTCCACCCTAAGCATCCAATAACCCATACCAATATGGGCACATTCCAACTACATAATATATATATGTGTGTATGTGAGAACCCATGGATACATCAAAGGTTAAAAATAATATTCTCTTTTCACAAGTCATAGAACTATTCAAAATCCCATCAACAATCAAGTCAAACAATTTTTCAAACTCCAAATATCAATCCATCTCTTCATTTAATTAAAATAAATCTCATGGATTCCTTTTAAAAACCCTTTTTTAATTCATTTTATAGAAATTATTTTACATAATATCGTAGTTCCTATTTCATCAAAAATAATTTTAAGAAAATCCACTCCTCTTTATTTAAAACAAATTCCAAAACAAAAAACCACTTTCAAACAACCATTTTCCATAAACCCCAAGTTTTCAAATTTTTAATACACATGGGAACTATGCACTGTTAGGCCACACGATTTACCAAACTATGTGCCAACCGTGCACCCCTTACTGGCCAATATGGGCACCTATACGGTTTGGCCACACAGTTTAGAAAACCATGTGCAACTCATGCGGTATGGTTCAGTCCTAAGGTAGTGGATTCCTTCATGATTTAAACATTATTTGACTAACCACATTTGGGTTGTACTCTTCCAACTAAAATAAAACCAAAGATTCCATGGTTTTCCCAAATCGTGCACTGACCGTGTGCTAAGAGAAAACACCCAAAAACTCAAAATTTAAATCTAAATCACACCAAATTCAAAATAGAAACCAATAAAAATGAATTAATCACAATAAAACCAATCCATATCATTCAAAACATTTCCACTAATTCAAAAAACATCATTTCTTCAAGAATCATTTGACTAAAAACTCAATTCATCTTGGTTGGAATGAATTCCAAAAATATATTAAGAACAAATTTCTATTCTTATAAATAAATGATTTCAATAAAATTTATATTTGAGTTGTAAAAATCCAATCTCGTTAAACCATTTTCGTTTCACACCAAAAATAATTTCACAAAAACTCACTTTTATAATCATTCCTTAAATTAAGTTATGAATATCCATTTTCTACATTCCAAAATAATTTCATTACCACTTTAATTTTAGATTTTCACAATTCCAAAACCAGATTTTTCAAAACATTTTTCAGAATCAGGTAAGACCCAGAACAACTCACAATGGTAAACTAGTGCCAATGGGAGACTTGTCTATATAGTTTGCGTCCATATTCCAATCACTCCACCACCACAAAGAGTCATTTAGGACCATTTCCTCAGCTCCATATGGATTTCTACTTCCAAAAATATCATGAAGACCACTTTCTGACTCTGTTTTCATTTCCCAACACCAAACAACCCACAAGAATCAAAGGAAACCAACAAAACCGAACATCACATGGTATCCCAAGGTTCGCAATGAGAAAGGGTTCATGATTTCTTCCCCATTCCTACCCCTAGAATCTCAAAAATCTTACTCCGTATACCTTTCCATCCTTAAGTAATAAAGGGAGCTCTGAAAAGTAAGGTCCTCTAAGAGTATACCTACTCTAATACCATTTTTTCACAAACCAACCTCGGTCAACCCCGAACCGGTCTCCCGAGCTAATTTTTGGAAAAGCCCTAGAGGCATTCCCAAACCTCCCAGGCTATAAAAAACTGCCAATGGCATTATTAGAGATAATGGAAATGGTTTCACCCAATAAAATAAATAAAAGCATCTAAACAAATAAACAAGAAAACCAAATTAAATATGGATTTCAAACTTTACATCATGTACACTACAACTAAAAATACATCAAAAGGGTAATGAATCTACACAAAAAAACTCAGTTGAACCCAACACCAATACATCTCTATGTGACCCTAAGGGTCACTCTCCAATATAAAGATCAATCATCACCCAAGGCGATCGTACTCAAGATGAATCCTACACCAAGGCTAAAAATAAGAAGAAACTATAGGCGTGAGTATTAAAAATCAGTAGGTAATCCTAAATAAATCTATTCCCAATTCAATTCCTTTAAAATAAAAGAAACATCAATTTAAAGTTTGAACTACAATATATAAAATTAAGCTTTTCTACACATTTTACTATAAAAAACTACAGTCCATTAGTCCAGAGCATAGTGAAAGCTTTCTATGCAGTGGGAAGTGTGAATAGATTGGAAGATACAAAGCATGTTTATTATGCAGCTCAATTTCAAAAGCTGGATCCACCTGTCTTTAGGGGTGATTCGGACCTGGAAAGGGTAGAGGCATGGCTGTCCAGAATGAAAGGAATTTTTGAATTCTTGGGGACGCCGGTAGAGCTGAAAGTAAAGCTAGAATCATATAATCTAGAGGATCTTGCTCTTCAGTGGTGGGAGTTGGTAGTCCAAGAGGTAATGGACCAGGGTATGACATGGGAAGGCTTTGAAGAATTGTTTAATAAATATTTCTACCCACATACGTTCATAATTCAGCGCACAACTAATTTATTCAGTCTGAAGAAAGAGCATATGTCTGTGATGGAGTAAGAAGCAAAGTTTATGAGCTTAGTGTGGTTTGCACCCGAGGTGTTGGGTAGCACATCATTGAAGGAAAGGATCTTTGAATCAGGGTTAAGGCAAGAGATACGTTAAAAAATAGCAGTGTTGTGTTTCGGTGATTACATAGAGATGGTGAATCGAGCATCGGTGGTTGAGTAGGATATATTGAGCTCTCTGAGCAGAGGAATCATGGTGGTGCCCATGGGTAATAGTGGGAACTCTAACTCTAGGATCAAGATGACGAGGGACACTTACTCTTAGGGCAGAAGTATGGCACATAATCTGACGGTAGGATCAGTAAATATTTCTCTGAAGCCCCAGATCAAACCAGGATGTTTTTAGTATGGCTCTACAGAACACATCAAGTGGGAATATATGAAACAACCTCAAGAATGTCACAATTGGAAGAAGATGGGTCATCTTCAGTGCTATTTTAGGAATGCTCTGAGGTCGGGTGTGTGTGACACTCCTCAGGGATTGCAGACGTCATATGCTTCGATGGGATGGGGATAGTAGCATACCCCTCATCAGCAGAACAAAGTCAGTCATGGTGATTCTCAAAACACCACAACTCCTCAACAGGGCAATAAAGAGAAGAGTGTGGCAACTAAGGTGTTGTTCAGAGCTGAGCAGGTTGTGGTGGATGATTATTCAGGACCATCCACGGTGCGAGGTACTATTCTTTTAAATTCTACCTTGATACAAGTGATGTTTGATATGTGTGCTTCACACTCTTTTATTGCTACACGTGTGGTTGAGTTGCTAGGTTTAAGGGTAGAAATGATGCCTTCGGTTTTGAAACTTCAAACTCCTCTGGGTCGAAGAGAGTGTTGAGCCTTTCTTGTGTAGACCATGTTACATCATTGTGGACGAGGTTGAGCTAATGTGGAATTTCTCAGTGCCTGAAATGGATAGGTATGATGTAATCCTGGGAATGGATTGGATGGTGGTGCTTAAGTCCCACATCTAATGTAATGTGCTAACAATGGCTTTTACGACACATGATGGTGTTATACATATATTTTGAGTATAGAGGCATGAAAGGTAGGGTGCAACGGGTTTGTTGGCACCAGCAGTGGGCACGTTATCGTATCAGTTGACGGTGTTGTCATTGGAATTGGTAGAGGGTATTGAGAAGAGTGTTCTTCTGATAGGGGTGGATCATTTAAAGGATGTTTTTCCCAAAAAATTAGTTGGGTTACCTTCCGTAAGAGAAGTGGAGTTTACGATTGATCTCCTTCTGGGGACCAGTCCTATCTCACTTCTGTCTTACCGAATGGCACCTACTGAATTGCAGGAATTGAAAGTCTAGTTGGAAGAGTTAGAAAACAAAGGTTTTATCCGGCCTAGCACATCTCCATGGGAAGTCCAGTGTTCTTTGTGAAAAACACATATGAAACTTTGAGGCTCTGTATTGATTATCGTAGACTTAACCAAGTTACGATAAAGAACATATATCCACTTAAACAAATTGATGATTTGTTCGTCCAGTTTAGGGGAGACCAGTGGTTCTCCAAGATCGACCTGAGGTCGGGATATCATCAATTCTGGGTGAGGAAGGACGATATTCCTAAAATAGCTTTCAGAAGTAGATATGGCCATTATGGATATGTGTTTATTCCCTTTGGTCTAATGAATGTGCCAATGGTGTTCATGGAATTGATGAATCAGATATTTTAGAGATATATGCATTCATTTGTGGTGGTGTTTGTAGTTGATATTCTAGTGTATTCAAAGAAAAGTGTGGATCGTGAGTAGCACTTGGAGATAGTGTTGGGGATCTTGAGGGATCATCAGTTGTATGCTAAATTCTCTAAGTGTGACTTTTGGATACAGGAAGTCCGTTTTCTTGGCCATGTGATTTCTGAAAGGGGTGTTTCAGTGGATCTGAAAAATATAGATGTTTTTATTTCATGGAAACCGCTAAAGAATTTGTTTGAGGTGCGGATTTTCCTCGGTCTAGTTGGGTATTATCAGCGTTTTGTTCGTGATTTTTCATGTTTGGATTCATCGATGACAGCTTTGATAAGAAATAATGTTCCATTCCAATGGAATGAACAGTTTTAGCAGTGTTTCTAAGTGCTAAAGGGTCTCCTTACATCATCACCAATCTTGTTTTTTTCAGAACTAGGAAAGGGGTACATGGTGTATTGTGATGCATTGGGATCAGGGTTGGGGTGCGTTCTCATGCAAGGGAATCATGTGGTTGCGTATGGCTCATCGAATTTGAGGGTGCATGAGAAGAACTACCCAACTCATGATTTTTAATTGGAAGTAGTGGTCCATGCTTTGAAAGTGTGGCATCATTATATCTTTAGTGAGAAATTCATGGTATATACAGATCATAAGAGCTTGAAGCACATTTTCTCACAAAGGGATTTGAACTTGAGGCAAAGGATATGGATGGAATATCTCCAAATGTTTGATTTTGACTTGATGTACACACCAGGTAAGGGAAATTTGGTGGTGGATTCATTAAGTAGAAAATCATATGCTCAGGTGGTGAAGCAGGCATCGGACCAGTGGCATTTGATGTCGGTTGTAGATAACATGAGGTTGGAATGTGAGGACCAGGGTGATAGAGCGGTCTTCATTCTAGTTTTGTTGATTCTTGACTTGGTTGGACTAGTTAAAGAGGCACAAATATCTGATTCTGAGTCTGTGACCATGAGGTTAAAACTCAATGGTGGGGAGACCATTGAGGGTTGGCAACTGAATGGAGATTCAGTTTTGTGTTTTATGAATCAGATGGTTGAACTAGTTGCTTATCACAAGGATCTTATCAGGGCGTATTATCATTCCAGGTGGGTTGAACATCCTGGAATTCAGAAAATGTATAAATCATTTAAAGCACAGTTCTAGTGGGCTGGTATGAAAAGAAGAGTGGCTGAGTTTGTTTCGAGATGCTTGACTTGACAGCAGGTCAAGGCAGGGCATCAGAGGCCAGTGGGAATGTTGCAATCTTTAACAATCCCTATTTGTAAGTGGGGGCATATAAAAATGTATTTTTTCATAGGTCTCCCAAGAATGAACAGAAATCACGATGCCATTTGGGTGATATTGGATCGACTAATGAAGTCGGCCCATTTCATTCCAATTCCTGAATCTCATATAGTAGAGGATCTGTCCAAAATCTATATCTGGGAGGTGGTAAAGAGGCATGGTGTTCTAGTTTTGATAGTATCTGATAGAGATTCGAGGTTTACATCTCATTTCTGGAAATACTTACAGCAAACCCTTGGTACTAAGTTGACCATGAGTACGACATATCACCCTTAGACGGATGGTCAATCCGAGAGGATGATAAAAACTTTGGACGATATGTTGCGGGCTTGTGTCATGGATTTTGGTGGATTGTGGGAGGAGCACTTGTCATTGGTTGAGTTCTCATACAATAACAGTTGCCAAGTATCCATACATATGGCTCTATTTGAAGCATTATATGGGCGGCCGTGTCGTTCTCCACTAAGCTGGATGGAAATGGGTGAGTCCTCACTGGTTGGATCGAGCCTTTTCCAGGAGACTATGGAGAAGATTAAGTAAATCACGAAGATAATGGAGATGGCTCAGAGTTTTCAGAAATCGTATGTGGATCATCATTGATGGTTGTTGTCATTTTAGGTGAGCGATCATGTTTTCTTGGGGATCTCTCCTAGGTTGGGACATTGACAGTTTGGGAAGCAGGGAAAGTTATCTCTGAGGTATATTGGACCTTTTGAGATTCTTGAGTGGTTTGGTGAGGTGGATTATCATTTAGCTTTTCCACCTAGGTTCAGTGTGGTGCACAATGTGTTTCATGTGTCGCAGTTGAAAAAGTATCATCCAGATCTGGGCCATGTTATTCTATGGGATCATGTTGATCTAGATTCAGATTCTTAGTTGGTGCACGTTCCAGTGCGGGTTGTGGATAGGCAAGAGAAAGTCTTGTGGGGTAAAAGCATCAGTCTGGTTTGGGTTTTTTGGTAGCATGGCCAGATCCAAGAGGAGACTTGGGAGAGGGAGAAAGAGATGGTCGAGCAATGGCCAGAGCTATTTCGAGAAAGGGTGGGTTTAATACTTTCCGAGGATGGAAATTCTAATGGTCGGGGGAATTTAGTACCTCAGTTTGAGTTATTTGACCCTTATTTCAGTTCATTTGTGCTTTTTGAAGTGGTTGGTTGAAGTTTGGAAAATTCTGGGAAAAACTTTTAAAGTGGTGGAGGTTGTGCAGGGGTGCATAGTTGGCACCTGGTCTGAACAAACCATGTGGCTAGCCGAGGAAATTGTACACCCTTGACAGTGAGCTCCACACGGGCGGCGCACAGTTTCTCAGACTATGCGGGAAAGCCCTGCGAAGTCCCTGGGTGAGATAGTGGCAACCACATGGTTGGCGCATGGTTTTCCAAACCGTGTGGGGTAACCACACAGCCACTTAGAGTTTGGGTTTTTAAGTCCTGGGCCACTCGGGATTTCCCATTTTTCTCTCATTATTCCTCCCACTCGTGGCTCACAAGGGAGTTCTGGTTCTCAGAGGTTGGGGGAGCTACTTAGCTCATTTTTGAGGCAAATCAAAGGGGTTTCTTGGTGGATCAAAGGTGGTTATCCTTGGGTAAGTCCCTCTTTTGGTTCTTTGAGGTTTTGGTTAGGTTTATCCCTCCCCCTCTCTCATTTTTCTAGATCTAAAAGGGTTTCATGTAGATCTAGGGTTGTGTTGCCTTTGTGTGTTAAAGGTTGAGCTTGTTGATGTTAGGGGAGGGTTTTTGAAGTGGTTTCGAGGAGGCGTTCACCCCGGTTTGGAGAGTGTTTCGGCGAAGGGTCGATTTCTCCAAACCCTAAGAGGTAGGTGGATTCTCCCTCAACTCTACTAGGTTTAAATATGAAGTTCATTTACAATTAAATTGGTTTCATTAATTTAATTGTAATCATGTCATGTGATTTTTTTTGGAAAATCAAATGGGTGATGATTTGGGGGTTTTGGCATGAAATTGGGGTTTTTTTGAAATGATCTCAATTGGTTAATTTTAAATTTGTGATTTTAAAATGGTAATGATTGTGAGCATGAGTATTTATTTCAATAAATGGGTGATATTGAAATGTGTTTGGCATGGAAAGGGTATTTTTTGGTATTGACAATAATCTATGATTATTGTTGTGGCTTGTGTGGAAATGGGTGATATCATTGGGTGGATGATTTTGGGACATGGTGGAGTGGACAAAAAAGTGCCACTATAAAAAGGGGATGGATAGTGGATGGAAGGGCCACCATCAATAGCAAGTGGGAGGGAAGTACCACTTGAGTGTATTGGTAATGAATGGGTTGGACGGGAAGTGCCACCATGGTTTGTTGTGTGCTTTGTTGGTGATGTTTGTAGATGGGGCTTGTGAGTGAAATATAAAAATGGTAATCGGCTTGTTGCATGGTTGAATTGGCTTCCTTGCATTTCATGGTTAATTTGGATTCCATGTGTGTCATGTTTGGATTATGGAATGTTTGGCTTATAAAAAATTGGTAGATTGGTTTTTCTTTATATACAATATTTTATATAAATGTGATAACGGTTTTATCCTAATGGTGTGTGTAGGGATGTAAATTGGGGAAATCCTACTAAGTATTTGTACTCACCCCCTGCTTTGGTACTTTGTGTCTTGGAAGATGTCGTGTACCGTGACGTGGGCCAAGGTAAGGCATCACCTTCCTTTAGAGGTGCATTGTCATGTTTTGGTGGAGCTTGGAGCTTGGATCTTGGGGTGGAGTTGTGGTGGTGTCATGGCTCATGGTGTTTTTTTGTTTGTTTTTTTCTTTGTACTCTGATGTTTTGAGGACATGTGTAGTTGAATGGTTTTGGGGTTTGTGATGGAATTGTTAGTATCACATGGTTGGGTTTGAAAGTGCATGCGTCTTTAGTTGTTGGTTGGTTAAGTTGGGTTATCTTCGTAAAGGAAAATCATACCCCCACTATTCCTTGAAGCCATCATCATTTATTTCTATCCTTTGGTGCCTTGGTAATGTCGCTTAAGGCCAAGTAACCCTCACCGCCTCCTCAAGCCAACGAGGTAGGGGTGGGGTGTTACAAATATCCACTTTTCACACAAAATTAATATTTCAAGGATCACATATCACTAATTATTAATCAAATTAGGTTCTTTAAAGGAATGAATCCAATGAATCTCAAAGTTTAATGTCAAGTTAAAAGGGAAACCTACCTCAAAACCATGCTGCATCGACAACGCACACCCAAAAACACACCACTAAGGTTCCAAGAGCCAAGGTCAATCAAGTGGAACTCCAGATGAACAAAACCCACAATTTCTCACCAACATTGATACCAAAATTAGAAAAACATGTCCAAGAAACCACCGTTATTCGCACTTGGAGGGTCTGGGAGGGGCCAAAAACCACCATGGGAGGCATGTTGGTAATAGGGTTCGAATGGGGGAGGCTAATGAAAGAAACCATAATTAAAAAGAAGGATAAAATCCCAAAATACCATTTTCTGAGTGGGTTGCACAGTTAGCTGGCACGATGTAACAAACCATTCGTAAACCATGCAATATGCCACTATCTAGTGCCTGGATGGGTTGAACACTTTGCCTTCATGGTTAGTTCAACCATGCATAAATTGTGATACCCCCATCACATTTAATCCATGGTTAAACTAATTGTGCACCTTAACCGTGCAACCTGGGAAAAGTCCCCAAAAATCACCCTTTTCACCCCCACGATTTTTCAAACTCAAGGGGATAAACCAACCATCAAACATACCCCATAAAATGGTGCCACTGTGAGTGTTAAAAATTCATTTTCTAAGCCACCTCCTCTTCATACCTTTCATACTAACCAATAATATTTCTAAACAAAAGCACCCAAAACTTACAAAACATAAAATTTAAATCTATAACACCCAGAACTCCAATGAAAAACTAAGTACCAAATGATAAGCCGATAAAAAGGATGAAAACAAAAATTCGGGCGCGATAGTTAGAATCTTAATTTTTTTGTTGATTATAATAACTTATATGATAAAATTGTACATTTTTCATATTTAAAGGAAAATATAAGGCCCATACATGCATACCATATAAATTATTAAATAAAATTAAGAGTATAAAGAAACAATTACAATGGGTTTTTACAAAAGTGAGAGTGAAACGCTCCCTTAATTTCAACCTCTGCCAAATGATAATAGTACTCAAGAGTCTTGAAGGACCACATAGCATTCACCCCCATGACTGGTCTCTTTAATAGTGTGTTGGATACTTGTTTAGCCTACCTATAAACATGTGTTACCTTGTCAGGTCAACCCCATGGGAGATCCAGCCCGAGGGACCAGCCAAGATGATAGGTATGAGAGAATTGGTCATGTATAGGACCCAAGATTAGCAGTATCACAGGATCTCATGCAATAGGGAAAGTATTACAATGCATGATGGCATGGCATGTGAGGCCCAGTTGTCTAAAAGTGTGTGTGGGTGATGATCCCCCACTGCCATCTTGAAGTGAAAGTAACACCATTTTTAATTTATGGAATCATCTCATACAACTAAGAAATGGATGTGATATAATATCAAAGTGATAAAATATTTATGTATATTAAAATATATTTACATTACATCATCCATTGGATCTAGTTGATAACAGTTTTCTGATCAATCCAACATCTATCTTCTTCCCCCATCGTTGTTTGATGCTACTATTTTTCAGGGTCTATATATTCCACAACTACAATTATTGATCCAATCTCAAATGGATGGATTTTTTAGATATTATGGACAAGATAATAATGATATGTGGTTATAACTGCACAAATAAAGTAACATCTTTCATGCATGAAGAAAATGGAAGAAGATAATTTTTCTAAATGCATAAAAAGTTGTATGAGGTTTTCCAAATTTTTTATTTATAGGATGATATTAAATATTTACCATTCATTGGAGGAACAAATCATCCAAGGAAGATCATTAACTTCTATTATCTTAGTACCTCACTTCAATTCTAGTGGTAACATCTCTATCCTCCACAGATAGTAGCTCCTGCTTCTGATCCTTCTAGTGATTGTAGAAAAACAACTATAAGCCAAAAATAGCTCATATCCAATGGAAGATTCATTCAATTATAGCAGTAATGATCGAAAATTCAATCACCTTCATGGTATATTTTTTGGAAGAAGGTATTATCTCTTCACAGTGTCAGTAGTACCGACCACTATAGTAGTATCATCTACCATCCATGATGGTAATTTCACACCACTAGTAGTGCATTGCTTCAGTAATAGTGGATTACCTAGGATGGTATTTCCATTCACCATATAGTAATGGTATATTAACAAAATGGTTGATTATTTTACTGTGTAATGGTAGCTTGTGTGATGGTAGCACACATGATGGTAGCTTGTTAGTGGTAGAAACATCTGGCTACTACTATGTATTTTTATCTACCATTTGTTCAAATATATTTCTAAAAATGTAACCTTTCTTATTATTATTATTGTTTGAGAAGTAAATATTTTACTAATTTTTTATTGTTTATATTTTTATAAAATGAAATTACATTCTTGATTAAAAAATACTGAGTAAAAATTTATCCGCATAAACTCAAGGATTATAAATTGTTTATGAAACTTAATTTTTGTGAATTTTAGTATTTCAATAAAATTCTAGTTTATTCATAATATTTTAATTTTTTTATAAATTTTTATAATTCATGTTTGAAAAAATTATTTTACTAGAATTTTATGATGTTATTTCATAAAGAATAAAATTTCATGAAAATTATTTGAAATTAAGATTGGTATTTTCAAATACATGTAACGGTTGTATTTTTTTTATTCACCAACTCATGGAATACAATGATTTTATGACATGAAACTATGATAATATCTTTGAATTAATGATATAGTATTAATCCATTGACACGTGATCAAGGTATAAAAATAAACTTCATTCAGTTTATTAAAAATTAAATTTTAAAAATTACCTATTATATAAATTCTTATTTCATTTTTGATCAAGAAACTCTTCAAATAATGTTTCCTTATGGAGATCATGAAGCATCATTAACTTACCATCCTATTCTTCTGAAGTGATCAAGATCATAGAACATTGTTTTCTTTATCATCTGATCTCTCTTCTTATTTTCAACTATTTTTGTTTTTATTTATGTAATTTTTTCTTTATCGGTTTGTAATTTTTCATGTTTGGTTTATGATTTTCCTAATCAAAATAAGGCCTATACATTGGTTATTATACCAACCAAAACTAATTTTATGGGTTGTGTCTCTTGAAGAAACATTAGGCCCAAACTAGGTTAAGACTCTTGTAAATCATCTGGGTTGTGCCTTTGGTTAATGTAAAAGGAATAGTCTGTAACATGTTATCACACTTCTAAAATTTATTTTGTTAGTTGGTACCAATATTCTCATAGACTAGATATGGTTGATGAGTTGAATAGAATATTTTTGATCTAAAACATTATATATAAAAAATTCATTGTATTAATTTCCACTACACTACATAACTTAAACACATCAATCACAATTGAATCATTATTTAATAAACTCTAACTGATTTGTTTTAAATTTTTAAACCATGGTTTACCCCCTACTCTATTTTTCCATCAATTATGATCCAGTAATATCTTGGATAATATAATTTCAATAGTGGTAAATAATTTTGTTTCTACAAATCAATTTGGATTCATTCACGGTAATAGAATTCAATACTACTATAATGTTACCTCTTAGTATGTTAATTTTCATAAGAAAACCATTATATGTGGAAGTATTTCCTTGAACTTATATATTATGAATTATTCACATATTATGAAAAGGGAATTTATTTTTGAAACATTAAAAATATTTTTCTTTCATTATGTTATCATAAATAGGGTGGAAATTTTATTTAAATCTATGATGATATTAGTTTTCATTAATGTTTCTGTTATGGGATACTTTTCTTAATCTTGTGGGGTTAGATGAGGGTATCTACTCTATAAAATAATTTTCAATATAACAAGATTTTACCTATGTTTAGTATTAATAAAAATTATTAATGAGGGATATATAAAACCTATACAAGTTTCTATGTTCTTACTACACTGTCAAATTTTTTCTATATTGACGATATAGTTATTTTTTCTCAAGGGAGTAAAAATAATATTGATATTTTAAAAATAATGATTAATAATTATTAGGATGTTGTTGGCAAAAGTATTAATTTTTCTAAATCCATCATGTATTTTGAAAATATCAATACTTATTCTATAAAATAAGACATAATGAACAGACTAAACATCAAGTTGCGTGTCTTCCCATCAATGTATCTTTGTGTTCCAATGTTTTGGGTAAGGTCAATCAGTTTATTCTTTTCTAAAAAATTTAGTTGAACAAAAAAATAACTTTTTTAAGAGGTAATTATTTTCTTATAATTGGGAGAATGTTTCATGTAATTATAGTTATTATTCATTAGTTTTTCTATTCATTTAGATTTTACAAAAGGATTTTAGATTTTTATAAAGGGATTAAAATATATATTAAAATATATATTAAAAACATTTTGTGTAGTAGTAAAATTATGGAATAATTTTGTTATTATAACATTGAATACATTTTGTAAGTCATGCACTAAACTGGTTTTAGGTATTAAAAATATACAATGCTTTAATGAGTCCCTTCAAGATCAAATCATGTAGATTTTATTTCATGAAAATTATGATAATAGCTCTTTCTTAAGGTTCACATTTTTGAAATGATTAAAAGTATGTAATATATAATAATATGATTATTATTTTTTCCCTATAAATAAATATATATATTTTAATATGAAATTTTATTAAAGGTGGTTGGATAGTTTTGATTATTACATGAATTTTTTTATTAAAAATTAAAATAGAATGCTCAATTAGTTTACATGAAGAATGTAACATATCATCCTTAATACCTCAATAGTAATTGAAGTGGAGAACCATGTGACCTAGACAATTCATCCCAGTAATCTTTAGGATATAGACATATAGAATGTGTCTATATTAAAACCATGGGAAGATTATTCCCTCTTGTTTTGAAAACCAAAAAACACACCAAAAGTAACATAAAATCAGTCAACATAATATAAATTATATAAAATATATCACCGAGGTAGTTTCTATCTAAAATTAAATAATAAATTGTATACTATAAAATAATGAGCTATATAAATGTCACATGATTAAAGAGGACACCAGAAATATCTCTCATGGGAAGATCATATACAACCTAGACCAAATTAAAAAAAAGATAATAACCACAAATTTGTCCTGAGTCCCAATTTGGTCCCATCTACTGACTTCGACCAAATTATCAACTCAATATCAATCCTTAACCCTCTACCCTACATGTGCCTCTAATAAAAAAGTTTTCTCAGGTTTCAAAGTGCCAATTACACCCAAGTAGGGTTGGATTAAAGCTTAGTAACATACCAAAAAAATGTCCCTAAGATATCCAGTGTATACAATGCATTAATAATTAGATATTCTTATAGTAAATAATAATATAAATCTAGACATGATACCTTTTAAGACTATAGGTGTTTCCCAAGCCACACAGGAGTAAACATATCTTCTTTGTCTAGTGTTGAATTTTCATTGAACATGTCACAATAATACCAAGTGGGAATGATTTACTAATTAATATCACATATAATATCTTCTAAACATAAGTATCCACCATCTCGGGAAGCATCACGTCTAGCCCACAGCATCACATATCCAACCCGGTTCCAAAAATCTTTATGATGCACCACATACATCCTGAAACATCAAAACTACCTTGGGGGAATCACATCCAACCTATCATATCAGAATCACTTAATGAGGTATCATTTCCAATACTTTATATCGTAATAAATCACATAAATAACAATATATCATTGGTTTAAATTACTACCAAGTTGTACCACATTCCTATAGAAGTATCACCCATCTATAGTTGGAATAAACATATAATCCAAAACATAGATTAATATATATTCATTTATCATCCATGATTGGTATGAACACCCAAACTAATACACACATAAATATATAGTCATTAATAATCCAAGGAAAATAATAATTCCAAACCCAATACACAACATAGGTGATAATTGGTTTGAAAACAAACTAAAACCTAAGCACGTCTATGGATGGCATGATTTCCTAACCCATGTCACAATCTTCCCAAAATTGTAATGTATCCTAACCTATACTACAATACACTATATATTATCACATTTCACCGTAGTTGGAAAGATAACCAAACTCCTTACACATATCTTATCCCACCACATCCCATTTTATTATGGTTGACATGCCCACCCAACCCACTTTCTGATTACATATTTTCTGCATGGTTGGTATGAATATCCAAGTCATACAATCCATATCCATTTAGAATTACAAGAAAACGTTTTCACATAATATAAATTATTTATTATATATATATAATGTATACTAGATTACAAAATGAAAACAACACACACATTCAGACACCCAATGGGACAAGCCTCATCCCTTTCAACAGGGAATGGAAAGCACCCACCAGGCTTATTTTATTATATATTTATATCTAGAATGCCCAAGTTATTTATGACCCTAATATCTTGAATAAAGTTTTCCCAAAGTCCCATGAAAGAGATAACCCAAAGTCTTTCATGGGTATCCTACATCATGTTGTGTTACCAATATGACACCACATCTCACCATTATTGATAGTCATTGAATCGTATTACCATTTTGAAAGCCCCCCCCCCCCCCACACACACACACACCAAGAGTCATTGCATTGAACTTCCCTCAAAATCGCCACAGTAGGGAGCCCCTTTATTCTACATCTAAATCCATGTGGGAAGATATTTAGATTACAGGTTCCAACACACAAGTATCTTACTTGGGTATGTATGTGGGGTACCCCACTGTGTCGTATGTCCATCTTGTCACATCATCATATTAGACCCACTATGTACATAGTCACATGGATGGACTCCCCTTAATCCAAAATTTTACGTCCTTGTTGATGGAATGATGGATGATGGGCTCTATTGTGATCATTCCACTTTTAAGATTTCTCACCTAGTGATTTATATGCGTCACTAAGCATCATTGTTTGCATATTTCATGGAGTTATTTGGTTAGTCCCTCCATGACATCTTTTATAAACTGATGATTGCTTGGAGGCCCTGTGGTATAATGGAATTTGATGGCATGTATTACCTATAACCCAAAGGCCCAAATATATAGCTTGAGATCCTAAATTTGGTGAATAGTATTACTACTACTATAAATCTATAATATCTACTATAGTAAGGCTACAATACCTATATAAATATTTCTACCACCCAGATTTGATCCAAAGACCTCCATACAAGATTATAGGGTGTTTACAACTAAGCCAAACCCCAAATAAAAATAATATAAAACATTTCCTATTTATACATGTAATTAATAAAATAATTCAAAAAACACACATACCATGGGGTTCATATGCGTTGGAAACTCACCTAACCCTAATATGAATTTCCAAGATTATCCTCTCAAGAACACAACCTTTTCCCACTTCTATTTCATTTGAGGAAATAACCATGTTATCACAATTATTATTTAACATCATCTTCTAGAATGAGACAAAAGTTACCAAAAGGTCCACTAAGTCACATCATAGTCAATACACCTTTCATGGTCTCACTTAGTCCACCATATTAACATTATGATAAGGGGAATTCACCCAATGGGCATATAATACCTTTAAATTTCCACCCTAAAATAATAATTTAATAAATTTATTAGATAACACGATATATCAAAATGATATAAAAGATGTAATAGCATCAATATACCTTTAACACTACACCAAAAACTCAATTTAGGAGTGATTTTCTTTGTGTTTAGTGGTATTTTAAACCACCGTGAATTGAGATGTTCCAAATCATTTCATAGAGCTTTTAAAAAAATCATAAATCATTTTATGGTGGTTTTTAATTTGTTTTAAATTTTATTATCTATTATCTTTTATTTATTATTTATTATCTATTTTCCCAAGACAACCACAACCTAGGACTTCCATTCCCTAATCCACCGAGACTTGCCCAGCAAAATCAAGCATATATATGTATAAGGTGAGATTTGAAAACCATACCTTTTGGTTATTCTACAATGCCTTTAAGACTCCACTAAGACATTTCATGTAATGACCAAATAGACTTAAATATACTTATATATATATATACATATATATACATATATATACATATACATATATAAATATATATATATATATATATATATTCATAATTTAGAAATACATACATATCAAAATATAATTACTTATATATATATATATATATCAATATAGTATATATAAATGTATATAAATAAACATAAATATGTATAAATATCTATTAATATAGATAAATGTTCATAAATGTATATAAATGCATATATATAATCAAATATAATCGTATATATATATACATAAAAAATGTTTATAAATATATATAAATACAAATACATATAAATATATAAAAAAATATACATATATAAATAAATATATTTAAAAATATATGTTAATATAAATAAATTTACATAAATATATATATATATAATTAGAGATAATTTTATATATAAGAACATATAAATATATATAAATATATATAAATACACACACACACACACAAATATATATATCTATATAATATATATTATAATTATCTGCACATTATTGGATCATTACTTTACAAGGTTTGTGTGTTGGAGGTTTCGAGAGGAGGATTAATGACAGATCAATGGAGTCAAACTGAGTTTTTAATCTATGAGGACATTTTTAGTGTGGTTCTAGTAGTTGTGATGTAGGGAACCAGGAGGTCGGTTTCAAGATTTCTATTGATTTTATAATGGTTTCAGTGTGGATTAGGCCCTTTCATTGTTGATTTTCGAGTGGCTAGTTTTTTTGTCCTATTGATTTGATAGTGGTTTCACCAAAGATCTTAAGTTGTGCCATAGTGGGGCTTCGAAATTGTGTTGTTTCCTATAGATATCAATATTTCATCATAGTTTCCCAAGTGGCTAGTTTTGATATCATAGTGGATTTGGGGGAACATATAGTGTGATACATATGTTGAATCATAGCTTTACCCTTAGTAAGTAGGATATTACAATGATTTGTAGCATGACCTTCAAATGTCAGTTTGACCTGAGGTCATTTCAACATGGGCTTTTATACTATTGTGGTGTGATCTATGGTATCGTGTCATACTGTCATGTTTTCAAGATTATGGTATAAATTTGATGACCCCTTCAAAACTCATCATTCTAACTTCTGTTCTATCAACTCTTTGGAGACTCTAAGGAAATATTAAGAGAACTTCTATCCCCTCATCCTTATCTTTGATCCTTAGCCTTGGGAGATTGAATATTAGTGATCTAAATAGATTCCTTCCCTATTTCTTCTTAGTTTACACTCCATTCATTGTCTGTATAGTATTGTGGCTATTCGATATGATCAGATTGTGAGAGTTGGATCAAGTGGTTGATGATGGATGCTGTTCTTAGGTTGATGAATATTTCCTTGTTGTGATCTCCATATTTGTATTTTATCTTCTATGATTTATCTTGGGAAATGTATTATAAATCTCTAGTTGAGGTAGGGGATTCTATAACCCTCTACTTTTTAGTATGAATTTTGGTATTTCCATGATTTTTGTCCCACTTGGGTAAGGAGTATGGATTGACATAATAACCAAAAAGAAATGAACCTAATAAAATTTATGGTAATGGGGTGAATCACATGTGTTACTTAATTTCTTGATAATACTATCACATTTTGTTTCTTACCACTAATATTTCTGAAAATAATTATTGATTTTAATCCTTGTTTTTTGATGTTCTTTTTGTCTCACCTTCGATAAAAGGTTAATCATTTAAATATTGTAGATAAAATGGAAGTGTGAAAAATTAATAACAAAATGATGTTTCTTTTAATAGATAAAGGGTCCACAGGGATAGAGTTTTTGAAATTTTTTATTATTATTAATATTATTACATGGATCTTAATGTGCATCTATAGTTGTCATGTTTCTAGGTTATGTGGTATTCGTTATAGGGTGATTTATTTGGATGTTTTCGGATTCATTGGAAGTCTTGTGTTAGGTTTTGGTGCATTATTAGTTGGATTATGTTTGGAAATGGGAATGTCTTTGTTATCTTGGGGATGTGGTGTTCGTGGGATGATGACATATTTGGTTGTTGTGGGGTTTTTTTTAGTTTTCCGATAAAAGCATAATATAATATAACTAGTTATGATGAAATAGATTTTTTAGCCAGTTGAGAATTTTTTTATATTAAAAATGGAAAAAATTGGCTTGATGAACATAAATATGTCTAATATGATGAATCTAGAAATGAAAAAATGGTATGATTAATTGGTTTTTTGAAAATTCATATAATGGTTGTTTTGTGTGAGGAAATGGTCTATTAGTGGAGTGTAGTTGGGATAAATGATAGTGTGTGGTGATGGTAGTGTAGTGTTGATGGTGGATGGTGATGTTATATTATAGATGTGAAACATTTATTATGGGATTGTGTGTGGATATATGTTTATAGTTGTATTTTCCTTGTGAAATATATACACACACCACACGAAATGGATATCATTTCTAATGAAAAAAAATTGTGTTCTGATTATTTTCCCTAACATCCATTTTAGTGAGGGTGGATGGTTGGCTACCCCATATTCCCCACTCTCCATTAATGTATAGTGCATGGTGGTATTAGTGCATGTTGGGGTTCATGCATGGTAGGATGAGTTAATGAGATTTATTAACATCATGTTCATAATATCTTATTGATATGGTCATTAATGAGATGATTATAGGGTGGTGAGGTGGTATATATAGTGGAAGTCATGCATGGTAGTATGAAGTTATGGGGTTTATGTCCAACATATTCACAATACCTTCTTATTTTGGTTGGTAATGTGCAGATGGGATGTGGATATGTGGTTGTTGATATGGATGTAAATATTTGGTTGTTGATAGATCTAATTATAGGATGTGTGGCCCTATGGGAGTTTGGGATTGGTAAGGTTGTGACCCGACACATATTAGATATCAATGGTGTTAAATTCAAAACATTTTATATTGGGGGTGAGATTATAAAATTAGTGGGGAATCATTTTTGGAGCACCATTGATTATATTCAATGATAATATTTTACTACATAGGATGAGTTATTTAGTGAGTGTACCTTGGTGTGTTTGGATGATAGTTGATCTAATAAGTCATTTTTAGTTCTACTATTTTTCATTTATGCAATAGAATTATTTTTCCATGGTTGTAAGAGAGCTCTTAAGTATGATATTACTGAGTATTTATGTTATTCTCACCCCTATATATAAACTATTTTTCTATTTTCTATTGTTAGTTTGGTGATTGATCTAGAAAATGTTTTCTTGGAGATAGAGGCTTGTAGTGGAGTAATTACTTAGGAGTTTTATTTGTAATTTATATTTAGATAATTATATTTCACTAATGTTATATTCATTATGGTTATAAGGGTAATGGGTCCCATTTTTTATAGTTGGTGATTTTTGGTGTTTTATCCTTTATACTATTGGGTTTTATTAGTGTAATACCTCCCATTTTAATGTTTTATACCCTTAGGGATTGTTGTGAACCAAGAAACTTTTAGATGAATGCCTCAGGGGTCACTCTCATCTTCACTGAAGGCCCTAGAGGGGTTCCTTGTGTGGGTTATTCATGAGAAAGTGGTATCAGAAATTTTGGTTGAGAGTTAGGATAATTTTTAGAGTTAGGTAATGTGAGGATTGTGTGGTATAGTAGGAAAACAGTAATAGTTGATATTGGTGTGTGAAATAAACTAGGTAGACTATCTAGGATAGCTAATTTTAGGTCCCCCATTATCCCACACAAGGACACTAAGTTTATTGGAAGATAAATTGAAATTGTATCAATTTTAGGGTAGATACCTGTGATAGGTCTATAAATCATGCATTATTATGCTTGGGTTTGAATTTGAATGGTCTTTGAAAAATTGAAATGAATCTAATTAAATAAATGGATTTGATAAATTTTATGCTACCATGCTTGGGAGTTATGTTCCTTGTATGCATAGATGCTAGTTAGTCATCAACTACATGTGGTTTAGGTTTGTGAGGTTCAACATGCAATCAAGTTTATTTTTGGATGGTTGACCTAGCTAGGTAAGAGTATCAAATACGAATAGATTATATAATTTTCGGTTTCTAGGATTATAAAAGTACAATGGGGTATCTCTAATCTAGAAGATAGAGCACTATCTTGAGGATCTCAATATCTCTTTCAGTATGATCTAAGATAAGATTGAGTATCAATTTCAATTGGTAGATATTCATATATGGGGATAATTACATTAATGATGGATCCTATATCTCATGGAGTGGAAGGAGGAAGATGATTCTTGGTATGCTTTTCATCTACATTTCTGAGTGTATTTATGGTCTATGATGATTAGTTAAATTAAGTGGTATGAGATTCACTCTCTTTTAGGGTGGAGACTAAGTGTGCAGAAGCATGGAATTTGGTTTAAGGGAATTATTTTGTTCCCCAATTTGTTTTTGGGTGTGTATTCTAATGATTGAATCTTGGAGGAGGTATTGTACCCCATGATTTGATATAGAGTTAATCCATTTACATTGTCTTTATACTTTTACTTTCATAAGATTACTATGGTCATCGAGAGGATACAAGCTTACCTGGGGTCATCTTAAAATGGGATCCATCAGATCTTCTTAAGAAGTATATATTTTGGTAGTGTATTGAATGTTTATCAGTAATTGATTTTTTAGCTGAATGGGATTCATATTTAGATGCTCCCTTCCTCCTGTTTCTCTAGAGATTTTTTTCTGTGCACTCGTCTAGATCTTTGCACTAGTGTGATTTTCCTATGTATGTAGAGGTCATTGGTGTACTCTATTTCAAATCATTTTTTGGTGTCATAATGTTATAGGATTCCATATCTCTATTCATTACTAGTATAAAAAGATGTCGATGAGGATATATCAATTACATGTGAAGCAGGATTATTTCCTACCAATGGGATATGGGTCTAAGGAATGATATTTCTATGATATCACTATTCCTCAGGTGTATAAAGATGATCATGATCAATGTGGTCATTAGTAGTGAGGAAGAATATCTAGAAATAGAAATAATAATTTTGTGAATATTTCTGTTCTAGATTAACTAGATATCATCATAGGTACCATTTTCTTTTTTTAACTATAGTTTATTATTATTTTATTCTTGAATATTTCACTTTTTCATTTTTCTCGCCTTGTTCTGAGTATTGGTGATCAACTAGGACAGTCCTCTAGTGCACTTGGTTTTGAACACGCTAGTTGGGTGGTCATGTGATTTTGTTACATTTGTGTATAGGTTGTGATTTCATGATTGGGAAACATCTGTCATTAGGGATTTCCTTTTACTTTATATATAACACATGATGTAATCTGTATCATCATATGGCTGTATTTTTTTTATCAATTTATTCCAAAGGATACTGATGTTCTATGATGAATAGGGATAGAATGTGGTGTACATCATAGAATAGGATCATTAGATGGGTAAAATATGGTCAAGGTCATTATTGTCTCAGTTAGAAGCTTTGACATTAGTATCAGGGGAGCCACATGTAGGGGAGTGTCTTAGAGTTTTAGAGGGTTTTTTCAAATATTTTCCTCAAGGAGGTTATGTATTCACCCCATTGGTGTGACATCAATTTCAAAATAGATTTATAGCTATGTGCCTCTCTAATCTTTATGGATCCATATCTGATGAAACTATTGAGTTGCAGGAGTGTAGGATTTATACCAATGATCGGATATAGAAGGGTTTAATATGGCCTAGAGTGTCATTGTAGGGTTCTCCTATGATGTTTTCCAAGAAGGTGGATTGTGGTTTATTGTTGTGTAAAGACTACTTGTTGTTGAATTAGGTTAATTTCAAGAATCGTTACCATATCCTAAGGACTGATTATTTATTCAACTATTTTAAGTGATCCATGTGGTTTTTTAAGATTCATTTATGGTATGGCGCTACAAGAAAATCAATAAATAGTGGTAGTTTAAACAGATGTTATATGGTTCTATGACGATTTCATAAAACCTCTACTAAAACTGGTGTCGGAATCCAATAAATAGTGATTTCTTTTATTTATTGTTGGTTTCTAGTAATCTTTTTAGATACCATATTTAGAGGTGGTTTTATTGGTTTTAGTGGTGGTTTTAAGTGGGAAAATATGGTAAGGATTTAGCGGCAGTTTTAATTGCTGCTAAAACCAATAAAATTGTCGCTAAATAAATGTGCATCACTTTTTAGAAGTGGTTTTAACCATCTCCAATAAAACACTATCAAAAGATTGTGTCACTTTAAAATATCACTAAAAATGTACCATATTTAGCGGTGATTTAAACCACCACTAAATGTTGATTTAAAAAAGAAAATTTGGCTGCAGATTCTGCAACCCTAGTACTATAGAAAAAAAACATATGTAGAGAACATATAACCTAAGTTGTGCACAGGTCAAATCTTATCAAAACTAAAAATGTCAATAGAAACTGTATTTCACATTATAAAACCACTCCATGCCTCTAAAACAAGGAAAACACACTAAAAGGTAAACCCTCTATTAAAACTATATTTGGATTAAACCCAAATAATATGCATTTTTTCAATGAAACCCACCCTTGGAATTCTAGAAAACAAGTAAAATGCATAAAAAACCATTTAAAAATAACAAAATTCCATTTACCAACTTTTATAGGGGGGAAATCCAGTCATTCATGGAAAACCTTTCCCAGGCCAAACTAGCTACCATATAAATCTTAACTTTAACCCAAACACCCTATAGAAAATCTAGAATTACTAAACACTTATTTAAAATTAAATCATTTAGAAACACCTACCTCAAATGGAGGAACCTTGTTTCTTTCAAAGAAATCTACCAGAAAGGAACTCATGGGAGGGTTTATAACTACTATAAACTAAAATACCCATATCCTTGTAATAATAAACTACAAATTAATCCAAACAAGTCCACTAGGTTTATAAGAACTTATAGAGGAAAATATAAAACCAATAGAAAGATAAGATATGTTCATACTTATTGAACCTAGTGAAGAATCACAAAGAAACCAACATGAAATCACCAAATTAGTGCATAGAAGAAAGGGATAGATCGATGTGAGGTTTTTGGTTTGGTAGGGATGAATGGGGAGGCTCGAGGTGTAATCCGCCCATTAAAAAGAATAGAAAGATAAAAATACACCATTATGGTTAGGCCGCAAAAATTTTCTAAAATTCACAGAAACCATGCGGATCAGAGGAGGGGGACTCATAGGGTGGTAGTATAGTGAATATGTATTAGGAGATACATGGACATGGGAAACACAAATGCAATAATTCTAGGCAGATATGATACTATTTGGATGAGGAATCGTGATAAGGATATGCATCATGAATGATGATGTAAATTGATTGATGTCAAAGAGTGAGTTGATGAAGCTTAAGGGGATGATCGAATATAAATGATTAAAGGTGTTTGGTGCCTATATACTATAAGTAAAAATAATGTGAACAAGAAACATGCACATGTATACGCTTGAGGTAAAAAAATCACGCATGAAAATTTAAAAATGGTGAGAAAATTTATAACCATAATGATTGAACTTTACCTTGTGGGATTCCAACAAGAAAGAAATGAAACTTAGGTATTACTATACTGAATTAGGGAAAGGATGTTTTTTGATGTTAAAATAAAAGATAACATGGTTTTCACTAAATAGTATGAAGGAAATTGCAAGATAGTTATTTTAATAATATTTAATACTATATTTCTATGAATGGATGACTATCACTGTAGCCCTGAAAGGTTTTCAGCCTCTTCAAACATTGGAATTCTTAAAAATGTTAGGTCATAAAAATGTTAGGTGAATACTCTATGACACACATGATACATGAACAAATACACTCTTTCCATTTCTATCTGAAACATCAAAACACAACTAATAATTGTCCAATCATGAACACTGATCATCACCCTCTCCATCTCCATCTCTACTTCTTACTACCGGAACCTATAAGACAATTATATTTAACATTAAACAATGTTGTATATTTATATTTAAAATTAAAACCAATAAATGTTTATGAAATAAATGATTTTAAAATTGTGTGATTTACCTACTCTTCACCAATTATCAATGCAATACCACTAGGGACAGATCCAGTCATCTGGTGATATAAATCAATCAATACTTTCCACAAAATGGATATCTAAGCCCCCTATTCATGAATTGTGTTTTTATAAAAACAAACTCTCTTTGAGAATATTGGGGTAGAGAGTGACTACAAGCTGGAGTAGATATAGCTGGAATACCCAATGCCCTGCCAAAGACCTCAGATGGTAATGGTCCCAGACCCATCCAGTACACTCAACCAGGATGTTATTTCCCAAGGAATTTACCAAATGGGTCACCGTAGGAGACTGAGTAGGACTGCTTGAAATTGGAATCCTATAGTTCTTTAATTTTTACCTATAAATCAAATTTCAATCATATTAGAATCAGTATATATTAACATAGTGACAATTGATAATAAGTTATTATAATGAAAAATTAATTCATACCCCAACTTATTTAGCAGGCTCATTAACAATACTCCCATCATATTTTTTATGAACATTCAACCACACTTCTGTTTGGGATGCTTGGTTCCATAAACACTGTGACTACATTAAACAAAGATAAATCAGCAATTTAATATATTATATAGATAATATTTTTTATAAATATTTAAACTAATGAAAAGATTACCAGAGTCGATTGGCTTCTAGAAAAACTCTTTGACCCCACAGTGTGAGGGATGATTTGTTTATCCCAACTCAATGAATTCTTCCTTAAAAGATCCTAAAATACATAAAATGTAATTTAATAGTAATGTATTCAATTTAATCTCATTTTCATATAAATTTATAAATGTAGAATAATATTAATATAATAATATATATTTAAATACCATGTTCTTCTTATCACGATTCCTTTTAATAAAAACTATCCATTTCTCTCTAGGTGCCCCATTAGGTACCTTATCATAAATTTTTTGGGATCTCAATGAAAAATCATTGACTTTTTTCGATAATATCGATTTAAAATATTTCCATTTCTTTCCAAAAAAAAATTAATATCCACTTTCTTGCTAGCATATCAGTAAAGGTAAAGTGGAAAAAACATATGTACATAGAGATTCATTTTGAAAATATTGGCATTTAATACAAAATGGCATTCAATTACACCATAATGTATTAAAATTGCCTTTTTTTTTAATAAAAAACATAATTTTTCCAAGATGAAGGCATATGCCTCTAATCATCATATGTAATGGGAAGGGTAATTGGCTCCGCATCTAGATATCCAAGAATTTTTTCAAGTAATCTCAGGGAGTTGTTCATAGAGACCCCATAGGAATCATATGGGACAAATATATTTAGTCCAGTCAGATTCCATACATCTGAACTTTTTATATTTTTCTCCATAGTAGCATTGTTTCCATCTTTTATGAAAAAACGGTTAGTAGTATAAAAAATCACAATAAATTTATTCATATTAAAATTTGTACCTATAACAATCACCCTTTAATATCCCCATGAATAATTATGAGTGGTGCCTTAATCCCTTACTGATGAGGCTGCAGAATGGGAAGGCGTCAACAAAGCTGTTGATGGGATGCTGACGGAGGGTGTGAGAGATAGTGTAGGGGGAAAGCAGATGGTGTCTCAGATATTGTAGGGAGGGAGACAAATTGATCATAATCTTTTTTTATGGTCTATGGAACATAGACTAAGAGTTGACTGGAATTAGTATAATTCTACCCCCTTGTCATTCCTATCATTTAATAAAATAAAATTATGTTTAGAACAAATATTTAAAAAAATCATGTAGAAAAAAATTAGAAATGATAACATATACACAGTACTGACAAATAAAATATACATAACAATGATAATGAATGACTTCACAAATGACATAAGTGGTTGATAAATTAATGGATAACTGCAAATATAATCATTTTCTCATGCATTCATGTCAGTTTCATGATCCATCATTACTTCATCTACTTCATCCACCCCTACAATACTAATATTTTTAATATCATGATGGAAAAATAAGTCAACTTCTTACTATTAATGGGATTCAATTTCAGAGGTCAAATCTTCCACTTCATCACTCATATCATACAAGTCTCTTTGTCTTATGTAAGAAACTACACTCCACACTTAATCCAAAACATCCTTCACATAATATACCATTTTCTCTTGAGATGATAAGATATAGGGATCATGTAGTTCACGGTCACCAACATCCATCAAGAGAGAGAAGTTTGAAGAAGTAAATTGTTAGGAATATCTTTTAACACCCCTGATAATATCCACCCAATTTCATTTGAATAAAACAAATAAAAAAATTCCATGGTAGTTTAATTCAATAATATTAGTCAACTTTCCATAGTATCCTGCTTTAAAAAATATAAAAATGTCACTATTCTATGTTTTCAAAACCTCTTACCAATCGACCATACAAAATCTAAATCCATTCACGTTGTAAACGTTGAACTTTATAGCTTGTTTTAGTGGAACTAAAGAAATAAACATTAAATATTTAAATAAATCTACTCGAGTATCAGTATTCATGATCTAGAAAAATAATATACATTATTAGATTTACAAAATATTTATATCAACCTAATATTCATATTTATTATAATATTTATGAACTTACACGTTATGAAAACTATTCTACAAGCTCTTTATTAATAAATTTTTTTATATCTTTATCATTTCATGTTATCCCACTCATTTTTCACTTTGTTTTTATCTACAAATCTTTAATAAATGGATCTAAAATTTCACTATTCAGCAGTACAGTACTTATCTATGTGACTGTAACAATTCCATTTCTGTTAGTGAAACATTTAAGCTCCTCCCAACTGATCGACCAATAGCAGGAAAGATTTTTGATAACCCATGTATTTGAGATTAAGTCAATGTGTCATCAATACACCCAACTCGAATGAATCTTGTATCAATATCATATATGTAACAAGAAAAAAGGGTAAGACTCTCCTTTACCAAATATCCTTTAGAAAATGAGCCTTCGGGTAGAGCTTTATTTTTCACGTAAGATTTCAGATTCCCAAGATATCTGTGAAACAAAATAAAAAAACATAATTATGTATTTAATTAGGTGCCAAGAATTTTTTACTTAAATGAAAAACATATAAATAAAGTACCTCTCAATTGGATACATCTATCAATAATGTCTGGGGCCTCCTAATTTAGATTCCTCAAGCATAGTTAAATGCATCATCACTATAAAAAATGACAGATGAAGGATCATCTCCATTGCACAAAGTGTCAATAAAAATCTCTCCTGAAGGTTTTCAAGCTCAAATTGATGTAGAGTTTTCTCACATAGTTGTATGAAAATATATAGAATTGGAGTACAAAATTATTAAACTTTTTAGTTAATAATGTAGGCAATGCTAATAGTGCTAACTACTGTAACAAAATATTTGAATTATGGATTTTCAAACCATGTAACCTATGATGATTTAGGTCAACACACCTTGATATGTTACTTAAATACCCATCAGATACCTTTACATGTTTGAAATTTTTTAGTAATGTATCTTTATCCCTATTTTTCATGGAAAAATTGTCAAAGCATACTTTTAATTCTCATCTGGCCAGAGATCACACTTTGTGTTCATTACTCAAAAGTATTTCGGATCATTGAGATGATAATTAAACTTTCCATGCTCATTAAGCAATGTGAAGATCAAATTTTCAAAAACATTCTTCTCGATATGCATCACATTAAGATTATTCTAAAACAAATTAAATTTCCAATATGGAAGTTTGAAGAATATACTTTTTTTCATCCATTATTTCATTCAAATTTCACTTGATGATTCACTTTGAACTCGTTTCCCACTATCATTCAAATTATTAACTTTCCCAAATTATGTTTCAACATTTCCAAGTTGTTCCATTATTTTAGAACATGTTAACAACTTTGGTGGTGGTCTACGATCAATAAAACCATTAAATTTTGACTTGTTCAGTAAAAATCTATGATATGCATTGAGAAATATTTTATGAAACAAGACGCACCATTTTCTACTATGAGGTAGCCGTTTTGCCTCAAAATAAAAGTTAAAAATAGGACAATCCAAACCCATGTAAGTGTTCCAACCAGCAAAATTTTCAAGTCTAGGGAAGTCACTAATGGTCCACATTATAGAAGCTTGCATTTTGAACATTGTTCTAGAATATGTATCATATGTCTCAACATACTTTCTCTATAACTCCTATAATTCTTCAATTAAAGGCTACAAGAATACATCAATATTATTTCCAGGAATTGTTTTCCCTGAAATAATAATCAAAATGATGAAATACATTTGTCGCATACACATCCATTAAGGGAGATTATAAGGGATCAAAACAACCATCCCAATGCTATAACTAGTTCTCAAAGTCATGGGTTGAATCTATTGGCATCCAATCAAAATTGAACAATCCTTGGATCAAATGAGAAATATAGATATAATGAATCAAATGTATTCCATAATTTTTAATCTCTTGGATATCGTATTAATCCATCATTTTTATTATCTACATAATTACACTTCTTGTGTTTGGTAGTTTTTGATGACATGAATAATATTTTCAATCAAAACTTTAAAGGAAAATAATAAAAAAAAACCATTATAGGTGTGTTAATTTTCTTCTTATTCATGGTAGTATGTTGATTCAGACTTCCAAAATCACCCATTGACTACTATCTAGAAGAAGAACATTTTTTTGATCTAGTCTTCTTGAATCCTCTTCCCAATAAATCATACAAGCTCTGGGACATTCATTTATTTTTGAATAATTCAGACCAATCTTTTTAACAAATTTTTTCATAACATAAAAAGACTCAGGGATATTTTCTATAAGAAATTCATCACATAGAAATTAAAATATCCTGGACATCGCCTTATTTTTAATTCCATATAATCATTTGATATGGTGAAACTTCAGTAAAAAAATAAGGTTTCAAATATTTCAAAAATCCATTATAAAACTCTTGATTTCCATCATCAACTAAACTGTGAAACACATCTATCTTCTCAGTGAAGTTTTCTCTTGCATTACTCTCCATAGAATCAATATAAGGATCCAATGATATGTTATAGTCTTAATCTGGTTTTCCTAAAATCTCAAAAACATCACTTGTAATGTTGTGGTAAGTAGCACCCTTAACTGGTTTTTCTGATATGTTTTTATGTAGATGTTAGTGTCTTGAAATTCCTAACGCATAATTTATAAGGTTTTTTGTTTCATTGTCCATTTTTGATGAATTTGAGAACTCATTATATGGATTAAAATCAGTTCTAAACCTTTCTGAAACGTTCAATTATCTATGCCAAATCCAACACAAATATTTAGAAGGGAATTACTTCATAATAAAGTGTTTACAAACTTCATCTCTCTTGAACCATCTTCTAAATTTACATTTAAGACATGGACATATTATTCTCCCATCAACGTATCGATTGGAAATTGAAAAATCTAAAAACTCTTCCAAACCCTTAGCATACTGAGGTGTGTTCCTCAGTAATGTGATCCAACTTTTATCCATATATATCACAATGTGCCTACACATTATTAAAACAATTAAAACACATAACTATTACTAAAAAAGAAAAGAGATTAATATATACTATTTTAACAAAAATATGAATATATTAAATAAGTTTTTCCTATATAAATATATATTGTAAATAATGAATAATTTTAAAAGGGACAATTGATATCCATAAAGTCTAGTTGTGAGGAAAATGGTTTGTAAAAGAGTTGCATTTTTCATTTAAAAACCACTAAGAAACCCAAGAGAAAAAATACATGTTGAAATCCATTTTTAATAAAAATATTATTTTAAGAAATCATTGAAAAAAAAATTATCACAATCCAATGTAAATAATTTATTAGAGGACCAACATGATTATAAAAACTATTAAGTTATTATCATGATACTCTTTTTTATTTAATGGATACATTTTATAACAATTTTTTCATTGACTGAATTGGTGGATTGATAATGATAAAGGATGTTTTATTCAAATTTTCTCCCTTTTATGTATATATATATGATTTTATTTATGTTATTTCTTTTAATTTCCTGAATTTCATTTTCATATATGGATGAAGTCACCATTGACTTTATCAGTGGCTGGTGGTGGTGAACAGAAATATAGTGAATGGTCGGGTATTACATGGGAAATTTTGTTACTCTGATGTGGATTTGGAAATGATCAATGATGTGTACTATGAATTAATTAACATAATTGATTCCAACATTGAAAATTATGTTGAGAATGATCATGACTTCATGGGACATGTTAATGATGCTTTTAACTGAGAAATGAACCGCTCTAAAGATGATGACATGAGTTCATGAAATCAAAGTAATTCTAATAATTTGGTAACTATAATGAAGTACCGGGTACCACCAACCAAAATGTTCCTTATACAAAGTTAAATAAAATGATTTGACTACATACATGGATCGCTCTCTACTTAATGAAATTGAAACTATTTCACAAAAAATATATTCAACCAATACAAAACTGAACTAGCATAATTGAGTAGGATCAATGTTTAATGAATAATCAGATATATTCTTATTGAGCATAATTTTTAGGTAAAACAAATTTCTCTCATACAATATACATTTAAATATACAGAACCACATAACCCATAAGAGTTGAGATTAATCATCCAACCACCTCTTCTAATTAGCTAATTATTTATGGAAACTGAACACCATAAGAATACTAAAAATATATATATTGGGAAAACAATCATAATGTAATGAATTCTACCCCATTTTATCTAAGAAAATATATTAGAAATAAGAATCAGTAGACCGAACATATCAAGATCCACCCCAACTCCTTCTAGAACCAACCTACAATGTGTAAATTAATGTATAATAAATCCAAATAGTACCTCAGTGTGAGGGGGTATCGGCAACTCGGATCAGGATAGGCAGTGAGGGGATAGGTTAGGACCAGTGGTGAGGGGTAGTGAGGTGCTAGGTCAAGACTGGTCGAGAGGTCCAGTGAGAGGCTAGGTCATGACCGATAGTGAGGGGCGGCGAGGGTTGGGGGTGGGGGTGAGGGTCAGGACCGGCGGTGATGGGCGATGAGGGTCAGGACTGATAGGTCTTCAGGGGTTTATGGGATTTGATGGGTTCGGGGGGTTAGGGGAGAAGCGTCAAGTATGTGAAAAAATTAAAATTTTATCAACAGTTTTTAATAAATCACCACTAAAGTCTGATTTTGGTGTTGTGTGGGTATCATAAAATATGGGTGATGGAAGATATCCAAAGAAACTTTTCCAATGTCGATATGGAAATTTTGAGTTTTTGTTGCTAACATTAGATTCCATGAATACACAAATTGTTTTCATGGGACTTATGAAATCTATGTTTCTTGATTTCTTGGATCAGTCTCTGTTTTTTCACACCAACGACATCCTTGTATACTCGAGGCCATATAGAGAGCAGATTAAGATCCTCAAGGATGTTTTAGGAGTTCTGTGACACCATAATCTTTATGGGAAGACATTTAAGTTTAATTTTTGGATGGGGAGGTATATTTACTTAGTCATATAGTGTCTCTATAGGGTGTGGTAGTGGATCTATCGAAGATTGAGGTCTTTGGTTTATCTTCATCTCCCAATATTGTTCAGATGTCCATTGTTTTCCTAGTCTTATGGGATATTATTACAGGTTTTTATCTAATTTCTCATAACTTTAATCTCTATTGTAAGTCTTTACCATGAACTTCTATGATTTCATTTTGAATAATCAGTGTTATGAAGCATTTACTTACCAAATGGTGAGGTTGATTAATTCTTTGAATCTTTAGCTTCCAGAGGAGGGATTATTGTATAAATTGTTTGGGGATACTTATTTTCCTAGTTACATCCCCATGTGTGTTTATATAAAACACATGATATCAAACTTGTGGTAGTGGTGTTTTTCCTAAAACTATGGTGACATTATCTCATTGGGGATCACTTTTTGGTCTTCAAAAATCACAAGAGACTAAGGTATGTTTTCAATCAGTGGGATTTGAATTAGAAATAGATAAAGAGTATGGGGTATCACTAGGACTATGAATTTTCAATCTCATATAATCTAGTTAAGGGAATGTAGTTATATATTCCTTAAGCATAAATTCATGGGGAGATCTTGTTCATAGGTCTAGATATATTTATAAAGGGATGGAAGAGATTGTGATGATCTGCCTAGATGCATATGATGTCTAGGGTAAAGGTTTAATTTTTAGATGATAGTGTAATCTTACATGGTGCAGTCAGTGGAGGAGTCTCGGTGGTGTGACATAGAGGTATAGTTGATACAGTACCATATCATCCTTGATGATACTCAAGAGGGATGGTCAAAGGAATACCATCATAATATGACATTTCAAGGAAGGGTTTTTGTTATTTTGGTGATGTGTGAGGAGGTTTTTTAGTATTTTTATGGTTCAAAAGTGGAAGTTCATTCTATCATGTCTAATATGTATCATTCCTTTAGGGGTAAGATTTAGTGTCCTATGATTATGTGGTCAATGGTGAGGTTTATATCATGATTCTTGGTTTCTTAGTAGGTGAAGATAATTCATCATGTTTTCGGTGGTTTATTACAGACATTGGAGGATCCTAAGTTGAAATGGGGTACATGTATTTATATTTCTCCATTGTTCTACCATAATCCGAGAGAGGGTTTGATGTTATTTTGGTGATCATGGATCATTTGAAAATGTTGTCTCACTTCCTGGTGATTATGGATTTATGTGTTGTGGAGGTTTTAGAAAGGAAGTATATGGATAAGATTTTTTTTATTAATGGAATACTAAGGAACATAATTTACTATCAAGAAATTTTTTTTAACTAATGATTTTGTGGAGGATTTCAGCATACAATAGCTCCAAGTTTCACCTTAACACTGCCCTCTATACTTAGATTGATGTTCATAGAAATCAAACCATCCAAAAACTAGATAATATTTTACAATATTGTGTTTTATACTTTAGGGGATCATTAATGAAGCAACTAAACTTGGTTTAGTTTTTCTATAATTATACATATCACTCTTCCATAGTCATATATTCATACAAGTAATTGAATGGGAAGTGTTTTCAAACCCCTTTTTTCTGGACTAGGGATAGGGAGTTGTTGGTTCTTAGAACAAATGTGGTGTAGAGTATAAAAAATAAAATTCAAATGGTTCATTAGAGGATAAAGGTGGAGTATGATGGTCAACATTTATATGGGAATCATAAGAGGATGCCTATTGAGATAGAGGTTAGAGGCCATGCATTCTTTAGGGAGTCTCATTATCATGGGAGTAAAATATTTATTCAGGGTATTATATTCTCTCACTGGTTTATTGATCCTTTGGAGGTGTTTTAGTGCATTGGAGAGTTCTTTTGTTATTCATCACATCCTTTGGAGTTGTATTGGATTCATTATATCATCCATGTGGCATAGATTTATATATATCTTCATGTTGTATCTCTGGTCTTTAAATATAGAATGTCGAATTTCTGGGATGACATGACATTCATGGATAGGTCGGTCAATATTCAAGATTTTCAAGAGAATATTTTTCATGAGTGTGTTATTAATTTAGTATGAGTTCTGTGGAGTCATGGTAGATTTAAGTAGAGTATATGGGAATGTGAGACATAGGTGTTCCCTTAGTATCTCAATCTATTATTAGTATTTTTTTATTGTTTATTTCATTCTTGATCTTATATTGAATTTAATAAATTTTTCAACTATATATATTAGTCTATCCTAGTGTTTATTCACACCTTGGTTGGTTTAATGACTATGGTTTTAACCCATGAGACTTTGGAATATTCTTTATAATATTTTTGAATCCAGATGCTGATTCGGCATAGGAATCTGAGGCCCATAGAGCCTCAACATGGTGATTTTAGAAATATTAAATATATTTTATCATGTGCACATAGACTCTACTTAAAAGAGGAATAACTCCCAAGAGGAACCTTGAATTGTATTTTTGAGATAGGTTTTGATTCTATAATTTCATGTTTACCCTAGGTTAGATATAAAGATTTCCAAGTTGGGAGTTTTGGTCAGAGGTGAGTTGGTGGGGCGTTACAAGGTAGATTAATTAATTAAATGAAAATTTAATTGAAAATATTACCTAATATCCATCCACTACCTCAAATTGGTGAACAAAAAATAAAGTATATCCTTACCTCTCCTTCTCTTATCCTCTCTTTGGTGAAGACCAGAAATGAGGTTGAATCGACGAAGCAAGGTTCTGCCAATATCCGTTTCAGAAGAAGATCATCATCAGATCAAGAATCAATGTGATCCGGGAATCATTCTTCACCTAAGACTTCGGAGTTTCTCCCTTGAGGTAGTAGGATTTTATTTTTAGTCATGATCCCTGTTGTTATCCTTTATTTTATGGTTCAAGATCCCAAATACAAATGATATTAATCCCTTTTAGGTAGATCGTGGGTTCAGGTTCATTACCCTTGGGCAGTTTCCTTTGTGGCAATTACTTCCCTAATAGACTAGGGTGTAGGATCCACATGATTTTGGTAAAATTTGGACAAAAATACCCTTTTGTGTAAGTAAGAGGGCTTTTGTAGTCGTTGAAAGTTAGAGTAGGTACTCCCATGTAGGACTAGGGTGCAGGTCTTCTATATGTGGAGTTGGTGCTCCCCTATTGGACCAGGGAACGGTTCCTCTATATATGATGTAAATTTAGAGTGGGTACTCCCCTATCATGTTAGGACACGGGTCCTCTATCCTTGGAGTCATAACTCCCCTATCGTTCCAAGGTGCGGGTCCTACATACGTTTTTTTCTAGTAGATCTGGTACTACCCAATCATTCCAGGGAGAAAGTCATCTAGCCCGGGGTTACTACTCCCATGTTGTATTAGGGTAAAGGTCCCCCAGATTAATCAAGCTGGTAGAGTATCACTCCCCTTTCATTATAGAGTATAGGTCCCCTATCCACAGAGAGGTACTACCCTATTGAGTTAGGGAGTGGGTCCTCTATTTGATGGAGTTTTACTCTTCTATCATATCTGGGTGCAGTTCCTCCACTCTCTGAGTGGTAATCTTCTGTCATTACAGGGTGTTGGTCCTCACATACGGATTATTACTCCCCTATATCTAAGAAGTATTAGGGATTGGTTCCTCCATTGTATTTGGATATCCCTCAGCAGTTGATTATAGTTACAAGGATAGGTCCCCTCCACTAGATATGAGCTGTGCATGGTTATAAGTTAGTGCTTCCTCAATAGACTGAGGTTCAGGCCACACCATTCATCAGAGACTAGGGTTTTATGGGTTTCCTAAGAGATATAACACCCTTGACTATGGTGCAAGGGCCTTGTGTAGGTCCCTCTATTGTTTCTAATTAGATTTGATGCACATGAAACATAGTATAGAGTAGTGATCCCTCAACTATGTGTGGTGGTGAGGGGTAGGCTGATTCACATGGGTTTCTATAGCTAGCATTGGGCCTAAGGTTGTGATGATAGGACCTCTGGTGATGGGCACTAGAGATGGACCTAGTATGTTTTTCCTGATGGTGTGTATATCTCGGACGAGTTCCATCTAGGATGTATAATATCATGAAGTGTGTTCTCCTAGTTTTATGTGTAACCTTTATAGCCTCAAGTATAAATCCTATTTTTGGTTATGAGATCGGAACCTCATGAGACTTGGAGTCAAAGGCGAGTATATCTGGGTGTTTTATGGGAGTCCTTGTGGTGTTTTTATGTTTTCGTAGTTTTCACCCCTTGTGGATTGAGATGAATTTTCATGTAAAGATAGGGAAGTTTCTAGATGGATCTTCTCTCTTTATTGGGTTCCCTCTTGCTAGCTCTAGTGGAATATTGCCATACAGTTTATCCTTTTTTCTTTTGAGGTTTTTAGGGAGTTGATTGAGTATTTTAATACTCAACCCTAATTGGGATTTTCCCGTACATGTTTTGTGTATTTTACAGACAACAATCCATTCAACGGAGTCTATAGAGGACCCAAGGTAGATGGAGCTTAGTGCGCTAGACCGACCGAATTGTTTACCTAAGCTAGGTTGACGAGCTTTCTGGAAGTTTCATTTAACAGAAATCCCCTCCTTCCAAGGAGGATGGATGCTTTTATAGTTTTTCTTTAGTGGCTATTTTTTTCCCTTTACACTTTCAGTACTTCTATTATACTCGATTTTGGGATAGATGTATACATTCATTTTAGGTTCTAGTTTTTATATATCTCCCATGTTGCATTGAGGTGTTTTTGGGTGCCTGTGTACAGGTACATTATGAAAATGCCTCCCACCTATGTGATATTCCTACTTGGAAGTAGTCGCTATCCCCTGGACTAATGAAGGTTGTATTGGGGTGTTGATAACAAGGCCCTATTTGGTCATGTCATGATAGAGTGGTATAAGAGTAGGTTGGTTCCACTTTGGGACCATAGTGTCGTGAGCTTGGTTTAGGTTGCATAGATATAGTGTTATGATTTTTTGAGTTCGAACCTCAAGCCATATATTCTAGTGTTGGTGTGATGAATGATGTAACCATTCACAAGTACTCTGATAACCTTCTTTTTGACTTGATATATTAGGAAACCGGATGCTGGGAAATAAGTGGTACATGCATTATAAAATACTGGTTTTTGGTTTTTCCTTAGCCTTCTTGTGTCATCTCCCTAGATATACTCTCTACTCATGGTGCATCTTAAATTATATTTTAGGATTCCACTACAATGACATATAAATAGGATTACATGATAGGATTGTGGTTATGATCTCCCTCGTGGTGAGGATTCAGTATAGGGAACTGTTATAAGGTGATACCTCTGGGTGGTTGACCAGTTGCGCCACCACCCGTTGAGTAGCTAGTTGTGCTGGAAATTTGGGCTGAGGATGTGTACAAGTGAGTACACTAAATGAGTTCTAGAGGCAGTGACCTAAGAGTTATCGGCTTGATTCAGACCCGTAGGTAGTAGATGACTAGCTCAAGTAAGTCACATGAGTTTTCTACTTAGTAAGGACACCTCCTGATCTGATTGTGGTCCTAACAGTGAGGATTCTACAAGGTTCATCCGGGTGATGGTGGAGTTTGGTGGTGAAGTTCTAGGATGAGGTGAAACTCACTTAGGTGGAGTTTGAGTGACTCTTTAGGGAATAGTTTTACCCATACACATTGAGGTTGTTGTGTATCCTGGATCTTATGAATCTTTGGTAGGGTAGAATAACAGAGGAATAGTTTTCACCACGGTTCACAAACCTATTATGATATTCCTTGGATATGGTTTGGGATATTTTTTTAGAGAACGGGTCTTCGAGTAGGGATTGAACCAGGAAATTAGGGAATTTTTGTTTCCATTGTGCAATCCTACCTATGCTAGAGTACTAGACTGAGCTCTAGTTGTAGAGAGCTTCTTGGATGAGGGGTGGGTTGATGTGACCCACATTGGTGGTCATGAGGCTGAGGCATCTGCAACAGTGGGCAGACAACAGGTGACAAGATCACGGAATCAGAGGCATACCCATGCTCAGACTCAAGCACATGGTCTTGTGGCGTAAGAGTTGCATTGAGGATCAAGTCAACAAAAGGAGAGGTGTTGTTATTCTTGGGATGGATGAGGACATCTTTCTAGAGATTTTCCAACCCACTGTGTTGTGTATAGGGATCCAGCCAATGGGCCTCCTTGGCAGAGGCAATGTTTGGAGAAGAGAGTTCAATAAGAGGGAAGATGAGGTGAAGGATGTGGTATCGTAGTAATATGTAGAAGGTAGTTCGATATGTTTCCACCACCACCCCCACGTGGTCCATGCCAGGCTTACGGAGCTAGAGGATGCTGGCGAAGATAACTGCAATCCATAGAGTCCTTTGACCCTAAAGCACCAAGGATGAATAGAGTTAATCTATGTGTCCTTTCTAATTTATTCACTATCAATTTTTAGAAACTATTGTGAGGTACTCTTTTATTTTCTCTTCTTACTCAAGGTTTAACCATGGTGACACAAGGCGTCGGTAGAACCCAGTGTTGGTAGTTACAACAGAAAACACGGTAAGACCCAGTTGGTCATGTGGGCATCCATTTTTTTTTTATTAACCTCATGTGATTAGCATAATATTAGAATTTGAGACCCTTAGGGAGGGATTTAATCTAGTTTAACATATCTTTGGACTCATGAGGAAGAGGTACACTTTCCCCACCGAGATGTATTTTTGTGATGTGGCCAAAACCATGTGGGCGAGTCAGTTCCACCCAAAGTAGATAGTATCAAGGTGTGGTAAATGAGTTCCTTAGGATTTTTTTCTTAGGATGAGGTTTTTTCTGGGGTTTTGGAGAAAGTATGGGCCTTTCCAGTGTATTTTTTTTAATTGACCCTTTTTTATTGGTGGCCTAGGTAGAGGGAGAGCCTTGTTTGGAATTGATCTGTAGTGGAAGATTCAGACCCTATGATATATCCATAGCGTGGATTGGTTTCCTACAATCCATATCTAGTTGGGATGCCACTAGTGGGTTTGGTAGTCTTTTTGTTTTGGTTAGATATGTTACAGCTGGATATTTGTAGATGAAGGTCCTGGTAAGACCCAGTGTTTACTCTTATGAATCTCTGTTTCGTTTATGATTACCCTCAAATGTTTAGCATCATACTTGAATGAAAAATTCTTGGGGAGGCTATTGTATATTCCATCCAGGTCTAGATGTGAACTGTGGTGTTCCTTCAGTATCTTTGTCAGGTTAGTGAGGTGGTTTGCTGCTAGACCCCATGACTGGAGATGGAACATGGTGCTTGCTGCTTTCCTACCTGTCATAGCTAAGGATACATGTTCCAGTTCTTTCATGATGTTGTCCTAGTATAATCTATACATGAGTTTTGTTTCGCCTTAGTGGTTTCCCTGAGTGTGTCCTTGTAAGAAGCACGGGAACCCCTAGTGAGCTTATTGGCATGGGAGTCCAGTGGGGAGCTCAGTTTCTTCCCTTATGCTTAGGGTTTCTCTTTTCGAGGATAAAAGGCTATATGGTGGGGAGAATTTAATGAATCAAGTTTTTATCTATGATAATTTGGAATATTTATGAGAATATTTCTGATTCCAGACACTGAGGTGGTGCTGGAATCTGGGTCTCAGAGAACCTCGGTGAGGTGATTTTAGAAATATTAAATATATTCTATCACACATGCTTAATTTCACTTCAAAAGAGGATTAACTCATGTTTTGAGTCTCTGATCAGATTTTTGAGACCTCGGTTGAGTCCAGAATTTCATGTTTACCCTAGGTATGATATAAAGTTGTTCACGTCGAGAGTTTAGGTCAGAGGTGAGTTAGCAGGGTGTTACGAGTTGGATTGATTAATTAAACGAAAATTTAATTAAAAATCAAAACTTATATCCCTCCTCTCCCTCACTTTGGTGTGTATGAAAAAAATGAGAGCCTAACATCTCTTTATCCTCTCCTATCATTGGAAACGAATGGAAACGAATCCAAATCAACAAATTATGTGTTGGCGATCTCTGTTTCTGAAGCAGATAGTCATCAAATTGAGAAGAAGCATGATCTGGGCATCAGTCTTCACCCAAATCTTTGGTGTTTATCCCTCTAGGTAGGAGTATTTGAGTTTTAGTCTTGATCCCTTTCTTTATGCTTTTGTTTAAATTTTTAGATCCCAAATAAAAATGTTATTGATCTCTTCTAGGTAAATTTGTGGGCTTTGGGGAAGAACGGGATAAATTGAGGATTTTTTCAGGTAATTCCTGATTGGAATTACCTTCTACAAGGCATATACTCCATATAGAAACAATTTTTATCCTTTTATATTTGTATAAGATGATATTTGGGGACTACATGCCATATACTAGGGTTACATGTTGTTTAGTTCCACAAACTGTGTAACTATGGGACATGGATTGGGTTATCCATGTGAAACTACATAGTCGTGTACTAACACATAGACAACATGCTCAGACATAGGGTCTGGTACACATACATGGAAAAACTACATGGGTAGGTGCTCATTTAACTTGAATACATCATGTAGTATGGGATGCACAGCGTGTAAGGGACGCAGTTGGCTGGTTTGTGTATAAGAGAAACATAGCCATAGGCAGGGTGAAGCGATACAAGGTGCTTACCACCTTTACACTCCATGTACCCCTACATGGGTTGGAAAACCATGTATATAGGATACATGGATAGGTTATCAGGTGAGCTCACATGTCGTGTGGACCTCAGTGCACACTGTGTGCTCCTAAGAGATCTTCTACCTTCCATATCTTCTTCCCTGGGACATAGATTTAGTTTGGTGAAAATCCTATCCTAAGTGGTTTTCCTAGTAGAATATAATGGAACACTATGTTATAGCCTATGAGATATGGTGTGTCATAAATCGAAAAAGACTCTTATGACGATGTGTTGAGTCAATGCTGAAGATCATTTTTTTTATGAAGAGAGGTGCAAGGACTGGTACTCCTCAATATATTTAGGGAATAGGTTTCCCTTACCTATTTTCATTCGTAGATATGGGGATCCCCACATCGTGGGTGTAGGTTTGTTACCTTTTTGTAGTTTTCTCTGGGGTTGTCACTCCCCTAACGGACTAGGTTGAGGGTTCCCCATGATGTTCGTAAAAGTTGGAGAGTGCTCCCCTGTCGTGAAATGGTGTGGACCCTCCATACTCATTGAAATGTAGAGTAGGTACTCCCCTATTGGACCATAGTTCAGGTCCTCTATATGTGGAGTTGGTACTCCCCTATTGGACCAGGGAGTGGGTCCTCCATATATGACTTAAAGTTAGAGTGGGTACTCCCCTACCGTGATAGGATGCGAGTCCTATATCTTTGGAGTTATAACTCCCATATCATTTCAGGGTGCGGGTCTTCCATACATGTTATTCCGATAGAGTTGGTACTCACATATCATTACAGGGATTGGGTCCTCCAGCCTGGTGTTGGTACTCTCCTATCATATCAGGGTGCGGGTCCCCTATATTAATCAAGATAGTAGAGTATCATTCCCATATCATTCAATGGTATGGTTCCTCTATCCATAGAGTGGCACTCCCCTACTAGGTTAGGGTTCATATCCTCTATCTAAAGAGTTTTACTCCCCTAATGTATCTAGGTGCGGATCCTCCACTCTCTAAGTGGTACTCCCCGATTGTTCTAGGGTGTGGGTCCTCACATACGGAGTAGTACTCCCCCATCTCTAAGTGTCGGTGGGTAGTGGGTCCTTTATTGGAGTTGGAGCTCCCTCGGTTATTGAGTACAATTATGATGAGTGGTTCCCTCCACTAGATATGATCAATGCCTTGTTATAAGTTAGTGATCCCACGGAAGATTGTGGTGTGGGCCACTACATGTAGGAGAGACTGGGGTTTTGTGGGTTGGTTAGAATCTAGTACTCCCTCGACTGTGGGGAAGGGGAAAGGTGTAGGTCCCTCCATTATTTATCATTAGAGATGATGAATGTGGTGCATAGTCTAGATCAGTGCTCACTCAATTGTGTATAGTGGTGTGGGGTGGGCTTCTTCCCTTGGGTTTCTTTAGCTTACAATGGGCGTAAGGTTGCGATGATAGGAACTCTGGTGTTGGGCACTAGATTTGTAACTAGTAAGTTTTTCCTGATGAAGCATGTTCTCTCGGATGTACCATTAAGAATTCTAGGGTTTTTCCTGGTGGAGTTTATCACTCATAAGGGTGATATCTAGTATGGATGAGATCATGGAGTTTTTTCTCCAAGTTTTATTTGTTACATTTAGATCCTTGAGTAGAAATAATTTTGCAATCAATAAGGTTGAAACCTCACAAGACTTGGAGTCTAAGACGAGTATATCTGGGTGTTTTATGGGAGTCCTTGCATTGTTTTCATGTGTCGGGGTTGATACACCTTGTGGACTAAGATGAATTTTCAAGTATAGATGAGGAAGTTTTGATATTGATGTTCTATCCTGATTGTGTTCTTTTATACCTTTTTCTTTTGATGTTTTTAGGTTTCCTACTAAGTATCTTTATAATCACCCCATCATAGGATCTGCCCACACATGCTTTTTATCTTATGTAGACTACATGTCTTTCAACAGATTCCACATAAGATCTGAGAAATATGTATCTTAGTGAGCTAGACTGACATAGGTGTTTATAGAAGATGGGTCAAGGATCTTTCTAGTAGTTTCATCTAACACTGACCCCATCCTTTTGAGTAGGTTGGACACTTTTACAGTGTTTCTTTGGTGGGTTTTGTTTTTAGCTTTATGCTTTCATTACTTCTATTATACTCTAGTTTGACATATATGTATGCATACATATTAGTTTCTTGTTTTTATATCTTTGAACTACTTCAATGAGGTGTTTATGGGTGAGTTCATACAGGTACATTAGTAAAATTCCTTCCATCTATGTGATATGTCTACTATGCACTAGTTTCTAGCCCATGGACTATTAGTGGTGGGCTTGGGGAGTTGTCGCCTGAGCCCTATCAGGTCGGTTCATGATAGTAGGTATCATAATCTTGTTTGAGAGGTATCCCCCAAGGTAGTATTTGAGGTTTTTTGGATAATGATTCCATCTATATTTTTTTTATTCTTGAATGTTAGAATCATTTAAGAGGTGTCTAATGTAATAGTCCTAACTTTCCCAAAAATTTCCATTATGGTGTTTAGGTGTTTTAGGTTTCGGGAGGAGGATTAAAGAGTGATCGGTGTTTTTTAGCTAATATTTTCAATTAGGAGGATATTTTACAGCATTATAGTAGGTGTTTCACCATAGGATCCAAATAAAAAAGGCTTAGGTATGGAATGGTTCAAGTAGTTGCATCATAGGTTCCTTGGAGGTTGATTTTGGGAGTTTGTTTAATATAAAGATTGATTTAACATTGTTGAGGCCCTCTCAACATGGATCTCAGTGTCATTAGACTTATTGTCCCTATTAATTTGATAGTGTTTGTTCCATAGACCATGGGTTTCATTATAGTTAGTCTTATCATCTACATTATACATCATGGAGATCATTATTTTTTTCATAATGTCTTTAGTGTTAAATTTTGATGTCCCTGTTGATTTGGGGGTTATTGTGGTGTGATTCATATATTCTATTGTAGTTGTACCTCTAATCTGTAGGATATATGGAGGATTTTTAAAATGATCTACAGAGGTCATTTTTCCAACAATAAATACATCATCACATTTATTTTTTAATAGTAGTATCATGGAAAATTTTATCTATTACAGTGTTATCTATGGCAGTGAATCATGCTGTTATGTTTTCAAGCATGGGTATAAATTCAAATACCCCTTCAAAACTATAATTCTTCCTTATTTTCTCTCAACTCATGGTAAACTCTATAGAAATTTTAGGGGCCTTACAACCCCTCTTCCTTGGATTTGATCATTTTTCTTGAGAATTTGAGTATTATGGATGTTATGTGAGTTTATCCCTCATTATTCTTTTTTCCTCTCCATTCATAATTCATAGAAGGTTGTGGCTATATGATATGATTAGATTTTGAGGTTTGGATAAAGTTATTGATGATGGATTTTGTTCTTTGTTTTATAAATATTTCCCATGTATTATCTAGATCTTGGGATAATCTCATCCAATATTTGTCTTGCATAGTTTATTTCAATGCTCTAATTGAGGAATGGGATTCAATAACTCTTATTTATTTGGTGTAAATTATGGGATTGGACTTATTTTTTCTTAATTTATTAAGGATTATAGATTTACTTAATAAATTTAATGAACTATACCTAATGAAATCAATGGAAATGGGTTAAATCACATGTTTTACTTGTCTCCTTGATATTTCTATTCAAAATTATTCTTGTTCACTACTATTGCAGAAAATTATTATTGTAAATAATATTTATGTGTTAATATTTTACTTGTATCACCTTTTATAAAAGGTATCTCATGTAACAATGGTAATTGAATCATTTATGTGGGTAATTAATTATGGAATGATGTTTATTTAATAATAATAAAGAGATATAGTGGTAGAGTTAATGGAATTTGTTATTTTTTCATGATGTGTTTATGAAGACCTTGGTGGGAATATATTATTGAAGTTTTTTTACTTAAGTGTGTCATGTTATGGGTGATTTTTTTGGATTATTTCAGCTACATGACTTGGATTTTGTTGGGTATTAGGGACACATTGGTTGGATTGTCTTGGGTGTTGGGGTTGTGTTGGTTGGATTATTTTTGGAGGTAGGGTTGTCTTGGTTGTCTAGGGGATGTGGTGTTCATAGGATGATGGCATGATTAGTTTTTTTGGGGTTCTTTGTAGTTTCTTGATCATAGAAAAGTAAAATATAACTACTTATAATGAAATTGAATAGGAAATTGGTTGGGAATGTACTTTCATTAAATATGAAAATAATTTACTTAAATAAGGTAAATATGGTTATTATAATGATTCTGGAAATGGAATAAGTGAATGATTAAATAAGTTATTACAAATATGTATGTGGGAAGTGGTCAATTTTTGGTGTGAATTTTGAAGTGGGTATAGTGTGGGTGATGGTAGTGTGGGGTTGATGGTGGATGGTGATAACGGTGTATGATGTAAACCCTTTAGGTGAGGCCTATCTGTGGATATATGTATATAATTGTATTTTCTATTATATTTTTATAAGAACCCCACTTGATTTGGATATCCTTATCAATTAAAAAATGTTTTAGGTGTTAGGTTATTTCCCCAACATTCTGTTTTGTGTGGCCGAATGGTTGGATACCCCCTCTTTCCCGCTCTCTCTTCAGGATTTGTTCACGGTGTAATTGGGGCTTGGTGGGTTTCATGCACAGTAGGAGGAGGGAACCGGGTGTATTTCCTTCATGTTCAGGATACCCTACTAATATGTTTATGGATAATATAATGATGGGATGATAAGGTGGTATATATTTTTATTTTGGATATGTAAGTTTATATTTTGTTATTGATTAATTCTATAACATGGTATCAAACCATTATGTGGGGTTGGTATTGGTAGGGTTGTGACTCAACCCAAATCAAATACTAGAGGTATTAAATTTAGAACTTTTGATGTTCGAATGTGAGAGTGAAAAATAATTAGGTTATAATTTTCATATCAACTTTGATTATATTCCTTGGTAATATTTTACTATATTGGATGTGTTATTTTCTGAGTGTGTCTTTGTGGGGTTGGGTGATACTTGAACTAAAAGGTTCTTGGTGGTTCTATTGTTTTCTCATTGATGCATTATTATTCCTTTACAAAATTTCATGAGAGGTCTTGAGTATGATCCAACTGAGTATAGATGTTATTCTCACCCCTATATATAATTATTTTTAGGTTTCCAAGTTATGTTTGGTGATTCAACCAGATAGTATTTGCTTAGAGCTCGAGGTTGGTTTTTTAGTCACAACTTTGGAGTTTTATTTTGAATTTTTATTTAGAACCTTTGTTTGTCTAACATTAAATTCATTATGGTTATTATGGAATATTGGTTTCATTTATGTAGTTGGTGTTGATTGGTGGGGTTTTTTATATTCTTGGGTTTTTTTAGGGTAATGCTACTCATTTTTAATTTTTATAGTTTTGGTGTTAGTCAGCAATCTACAGCCTATTAGAGGTAGGCATTGGGGATCACGGAGAGGGGTTCCTAGTGTGGGCAGGTTAGGACATATATAAATATATATAAATATAGATAAATATAAATATTTATAAATATCTATAAATATATATATACACATAACTATACATAAATACATATAAATATCTATAAATATATTTAATTATATATATATATATATATAAAGATAAGTAAATATAAATTTACATACAATGATACATAAACACACACACATATAGATATATATAAATACAAACATAATAAATATATATATAAATATTTATAAATACATATATATATCTATAAATACATATAACTTTAATTAAATTTACATAAATATATATAAATAAGTATATACATACATACATACATACATATATATACATAATTATATATAAATCTAAATATATATTTATATATTTATATACAAACACATTTAAATGTACATAAATTAATATGTGTATACTTATAATTATTAGTTATTAATTGTTAACAATAATTAGTCATTATTAAATAATAAAAAATCATTCATTATTAATTATTAACTATTAATAATAATTTTTAACTCTTATTAATTTCATGATGTTTTTTCAAAATCCACTGCTAAAATTTTTAGAAAAATAAATTTTCATATTTAGGTATAGTGTTAATCACTGATAAAAAACAACTACTAAATAATAATCATTAATTATTAATTACCACCAACTAATTATAATTATAATTATTTATTTCTTATAATTAATATCATATTTTAAAAAAAGCACCGCTAAAGAAATAAAAAGGAATAATTTAGAAATGGTTTTGCAAACCACCGCTAAATGTCTTTTTCTTGAAGTGATAAGTCTCTCTAGGTCAGTCCTCTCATTCCCAACCTTTAAATAAATCCATTTCAAAGGTATACCCACCTATGTAACATATTCTAATGAGGAAATAATTAAAACCTTGTGTAAAGACCCATAAAATTCAAGGGAAATTTTTTCTTAATTTTCTTTCAGATTTTACAAGAACGCAGTTTCTGAAAGCGCCTGATTCCAAGGCCCGGTGTGCCCGGAATCAATTTCTGAAGTTAGGCTCGGGTACGTTCAGTGAACGAATGAGTGGGATTTTCTAAATTTTGAACTGGTGCTCGGAATTGAAATCTGAGGGAACCGATGAACTCGCAGCGCCAGTATTTGCTTAGGAACACCTTTTCCGGAGTTGCGTTCGCTCGGGTGTTGTTACTAAATTTTCGGGATAAGTAAATGAATAAAATAAAATGGTGCGACCAATTTTATTTAATTTTAAGTTCTTTAACCTAATTTAAGAGGTTAAAGTGGGACCCACAAAATCCTACACCTCTAGGTAGGATATTTGTGAGGTTGGACCCACATGAGCCCCACCTTTTCAACTTCCTCAACCCCTTCTTAATTTCAGTAACGCACCGGCACCCCCCCCCCCAATTAATGAAAGTCAACTCGTGCGTTTATTTAAATATTAAATGACTCTATTAATTGGGAGGTTTAAAACGTTTCAATTAATTGAGTTAATTGATTGATTCGTTTTTTATTTTTAAAATGTTTGGCGTGAGTAATAAAATAAGGTAACCCTTATTTTATTATCGTTGGGTTGTTGTGTTGAGTTTTTGGGGAGAATAAGAGAAGTCTTGAAGTTCTTCGTTCTTCGTCGAAGAATGCGAAGAACGCCGACCTCCTAAGAAGGTCGACAAGAATTCCGGATCCTCAGAGATTGACGACACGACGCTGACGAATCTTTTCTCCACGATACGACGATCCCCCTTCCATGATGCCTTCTTTCGCAATGTGTAATTCTGCAACAAACCTCGTTCGACGACTACGCTCGAGGTAGAGAATTTATTTGTAATTTTTAGTGAACCCTTGTTTACTTCCTTCTAAGTCTAAGAACAAGGATCAACGAAATATTAAGTTGATCCGCGAAGATTATGTTGCGGGTTGGGAATTCTTGATTTTGGGAAAACTATTTGGGTTGATTTCTTTTGTTCGTGAAAAATCCTTGTTGTTCTTCGTCTTTTGAGATTCTTGTTACCAACTTAATGGGAGGAGGTCGGACCGAACGAACACAGCCGACTCTCCTCCCCCTTTGTTGTTTGATTCGTTGCGGCATGAACAAATGCGGCACAGTACAACGGCACCGCACAAAAACAAGTTAGAACGCGATGAAGAAGCGCGGCACCGTCACGCCACGCCGTTGAGGTCAAAAGAAACTGTGGCCAGAGTCGAGGTCGCGGAGGCGATTGAAGACTCCGCTGGTTGATTGTTGTGCGCGGATTGACGGGCGATGACAAACGGGGCCGCAAGGTAAATTTTAAGCCTCCGCAGTGAATGTTGGGTCCCGGGAGGACCGTTGGCGAAGTCAGCGAGCAAAACGGACCACCAGAGCACGTCTGGTGGTCCGCGGAAGAATCTGTCGGCGCGCCTTGCCGACACGGTGGCGCCGGCGGCCGGAGGAGGCGCCCGGCACGCCACCGGGGAGGGACGTCGCGGTGGTAGGACACTGGTACCATGAACGCACGGGACCGAGGAAGTCGGGACGCGGCGCTCAGCCGCGTCCGTTGATAAAGGGCGGCCCCCACACGGGGTCGAAGTTCATTCAGGGGGGGGCTTGCACATCCGCTCGGCCATTTTGGCCGAGCCACCTAGCCTGGCCAGCGCGATGGGCCAGACCTCCGGGTCGGGCCACGCCAGCAGGGCCGGACCCAGACCCAGTTCGGGTCGCCCCGGTTCGAGCAGACCCAGGGGGTCTCGGGCCGGATCGGTCCGGGCCCGAAACCCCCACTTCCGGAGCTTTTTCATTCTTTTGACCATATCATAGGCCACAGACCTCTGATCGATGCACCGTCAGTTACATAGCGATCCTTGGATCGAGGCGTTCGTTTCGGTATATTACACTCAAGGTTTCGGAGAACTTTGAGTATGGCGGGGTTGGTTCGAACACGAAACCAACCGGGCCCTCGGAGCGGAAACGCTTATATCTGGAGCTCTGGACGTCCGATTGACGTGTCATTGACTTTGTTGCATTCCTCTTGATGAGACGGAACTTTTGGCATATTTCGCTAGATATTTGGATGCAGTTGGATAGTGGCCAGGTTGGATTGTACCTGAAATCCAATCGGGCCCCTGGAACGGAAAAGCTGATAACTTTCAGACTGGATGTCCGTTTGACGAACCGTCATTGGCGTTGGTGATCTTGTTGAGAAACGGTCCCTATGAGCATACCCTAAGAGAGTTCGGGGTATAGTTGAGATATGGCCGGTTTGGTTCGCACACGAAACCAACCGGGCCCTCGGGACGAAAAGGCTAATAACTCACAGACCGGGCGTCTGATTGACGTGTCGTCTGTTGCGTTGAGACCCCTATGACGAGGCGGTCCTTTGAGATACTTATTAGTGGGGCTATGAGATACTTGGAGTATCGACATGTAGCTCGTGGACCAGACCCTCTCGGAGAGGAGCGTATGGAGTACAGAGACCGTGTAGCCGGCTGAGACCTGACAACTGCTTGACCGACTCGACTTGGAGTGAGTCGACTAGCCCAGTGGACAGAGCACTACTTTGTTTGGGTGCAGACCCAGGGCAGATGGAGCACTACTGTGTGACAGTGCAGACCCGCGGTACTCATCTGGAGAGTACCTCTGCAGGCTATTAGGGGGTGTGCACTACTGTGTTTGGGTGGCATACCCCGGAAGGAAGCACTACTGTGTTTGGGTGTCTGACCCGCAGTACTCAACAGGAGAAGTAAATCAGCAGTCTTAGGTTAGTGAGTAGTACCTCGGAGTCGTGACAGGACCACTGTACACTCCAGAGATGAGGCTCTTCAGCAGTTACGGTTTCGATAATAAAAATCTTGGTTTGAGCTGAATCTTTGACTTTGTGTTTCCTCATGATTGAGATGGGTCACTTGATAACTTAGGTATATGTATGGAAATATACCTGGGAAGTGGTTATCTGTTGATTTCATAAACTTTGTGTTTCCTCATGATTGAGATGGGTTACTTGATAACTTAGGTATATGTATGGGCATATACCTAAGTAGAGGTTATCTGTTGAGATCTTCTTTGTGGTTATCCTTATTGGTTTTAGTGAGACCTTGAGGGTCTTGGGGTCCCTACTGAGTATCGTATACTCACCCCTGCATGGCCTATGCCCGCACCTCGTTGTGTTGGTTGAAGATGACGGGTAGCGCTGGCAGAGGCCGAGTGTTTGAGGAATGGACAGTACCCGGAGGTGGACCACACGATGAGTCAGTATCCGGAGGTGGACTTCACGGCGAGACGACACTCGGAGGAGGTGAACGGGTGAGAGCGTTGTGGAGGCTATCTGTACATACCCTTCAGGTAGGATCTGTGGTGGAAGATCCAGGAGCTGCGCTGTCTGTACCTACCCTTCTGGTAGGATCCGTGGTGGACGATCCCAGAGCTGCTCTATCTGTACCTACCCTTTATGTAGGATCTGAGGAGGACGACCCAGGAGCTGCTTCCTTTCTTCCAGTTGTTTCTCTCTTTCTGTTGTAATTTCGTTCAGTTGTAGTTATAGTTTCAGTTGGGTTTGTATTCTGGACCATTTACTTTTCAGCACTTTCTTTTGTACTTAGTGTTTTACTTCCTCTTGTACTCTGTGGTGTTTTTTTTACTTTTATAAAGGAAATGTCTTCCCAGTTATCGGGATTTATGCCTTTGGTGCTAGTCGCCATCCCCTGGCCTATGGAAGGGAGGCTTGGGGTAGTCATGGCACGGGCCCCGAGGACGGGTCGTGAAAAATTGGTATAAGAGGAGTCGGTTCTACCGCAGAACATATAACTCTGATATTTTCTTTCTGTGAAGCAATAGTTTTAAGAGTACCGAGTGTGGTTTTCAGTTCAGGGAGTCCAGTGTTGGTGCGGGCGGGCGACGTATCCATACACCAGGACCCTGACAACTGATTTCCGACTTTGTGCACGAAAACACTGATTGCGTGTGTGTTTCCGGAAGTTTTTAAAAGTCAGCTCAAACCAGGTCAGCCCACCAGGTATAATCGTTTGACCGTGTCACATATGTTTCTTCAGGATTCCTTTTCACAGAAGACTAGCTAGAGCCCAGAGAGATGTGTGTACTGACATCCTGCCGAGTGATGAGGCTTCGGTACAGGGCCCTCTTGAAGTAGAGGAACCAACGGAGGCACCAGCGGTACTACCATACATTGGGCCACTGATGCCACCAACGCCAACAGTAGGTGATGCACACCACTTGAGTGTGTTGCACGAGTTCCAGCGCCAGAGGCCACCCAGGTTCCGGGGAGAGACGGACCCGCTGGCAGCTGAGGATTGGCTGGAGGCTGTGGTGAGAGTCTTCAGGCTAGTGGGGATACCAGCAGACTTCATGGTGATCTTTGCTGCCAGCTTTCTTCAGGCAGCAGCAGGCAGGTGGTGGAGCCACTTGTTCCAGTTTTGCGATAGGATGACCTTCACTTGGGGAGACTTCAAGACCTTCTTTAGGGTGGAGTTTGTACCAGTAGCTCTGCACCCCGAGCGTGTTCAGGAGCTGCTACCTTTGCCGCAGGATTTTCGATCAGTAGTCGAGTCATCTGTGGGCAGTAGACAGATGATGCAGAGGTCCAAGAGGACCAGATCCAGCCATACGAGGATCAGAAAGTGTTATGAATGCGGCAGGAAGGGTCACCTGGCACGTGACTGTCTAACCCCCCGTACAGTCTATCTGCAGGCGTTGGAGGAGCCACCGAGGCAGAAGCAGTGGCGGGTGCTTGAGCAACAGCCGGAAAGTGGACAAGGCAGTAGAGCTCTGGGAGCAGGTGTACAGGAGTGGAACTAGTGGATATGTCCTTTGTACTTCTATTTCCATATTGTTGTTGTATTCGTGTCTTTTAACTATGAGCTGCAATAATAAAAAGACACTTATCATTGTGATGTTTACTTTCCTGTCCTTTTGTTTGGTTGATACTGAGTGGTCATGGTTAAGACTGTTTACTTGACCCTCACTTTTGAGATTTCTACTGGAGGAGACCCAGTGACCTCACACCGATGCCGACAGTGTGACTCAACCCTTGGAGGCGAGAGTGACATTTGGATCTCTTGGTAGTTACGTCGAGGCCTTACGACGCCATCCATGGCATGAATGCATCATTCATGTCAGGATTGAATGTATTAGGCAATGGGCATGGTTCATCCAGGGGATGAGACTGAGTTTCTCTTTTTGGAAAAGGAGAAATTTTAGCAGCTCTTTCAAATCGTAGGCAAAGAAGATGCAGATCATCCAAGAGCGGATGAAGACTGTACAGTACAGTAAGAAACAGGAAACTGGCGCCAGTCTTAGAGACTCGGGCCTGTTAAATTTTTCAAGAAGAGGAAGCTTTAAAGAGAGATGAGTATGCGAAGCAGCAGACGTGGAGGCAGAGCTAGGAGAGCAGAATGAGGTGGTGTATGTTTTAACATGCTATAACCACCCGCCTTAGTTGTCCCCGCCGGGATCAGGGAGCTGGAGGGAAGGGGAAGAGAGTAGCTGCATGCGGTCAGGGAGAGTGACTCAATGGCTCTAAGAATGATTCAAGGGACAGTCTGTGCCCACTACTAGCTGCCGTAGTAACAGACGTTGATATGAATCATCCCTTCCTTCCATGAATCTTGTCCCGGACCTAGAGTTTCTGGTAAGCCGTGGACTTTACCCTCACGTCTGGAGATATCTTGGGAGGAGACTCGATAATCACACTTATGCCGATGGTGTGGTCAGACCCTCGAGGTGAGAGTTTAGGTTGGAATCTCTTGGTGGTAGCGTCGAGGCCTTACGATGTTGGTTTGAGTATGGACTGGGCAATCACAGTTCATACACAAATTGACGGTATTAGGCAATAAGGTTGTGGTTTAATTACGTTGTCGGGATGGGTTTTCCTTGGTTGGTGAAAAGGAAACCCCAAGAAGCACAGGACAAACTCATGCACAGGAGGGTGCGACCGATCACTCTAGAGTTGGTCAACCTTACCCTCGTGGCAGCAGTCGTTTTGAGTTTCAGTTCTAAAAGGAATTGGAGACCTCCAGAGTTCTAGGATGACGATCACGTCCTTATACAGGTCTCACCTCGACGTGGTTTACGGAGATGTGGAAAGGCAGCAAGTTATCTCCGAGGTTCAGTGGACCTTCTTAGGTCCTCAGCTGGGTAGGCGTGGTGGTTTACTGCTTGACCCATCCACCTTAGTTTCACCTGGTTCACGACGATTTCCACGTATCTCAACTAAGGATATACGTGCTCGACCCTTCACATATCATCGACCATGAGGAGATTGACGATGGCGATGGGGTGACATTCACGGAGGTTCCAGTGGGGATCAAGGATCGACAAGATCGGATCCTACGAGGATGGTCGATTCCTCGGGTGCACTTTCATTGGTAGTACGGGAACCTCCAGGTAAGCACAATGGAGCGGAAGGCCCAGATGCGTGCTCAATACCGCTTTTGTATCCCTAGTTTGTGTTAAAGCTTTACAAGGACGTAAATCCCTGAGGTGAGAGTAATTTAAAGACCTGTAAAATTCAAGGGAAATTTTTTCTTAATTTTCTTTGGGATTTTACAAGAACGCAGTTTCTGACGGCGCCTGATTCTGAGGCCCGGTGTGCCCGGAATCAATTTCCGAAGTTAGGCTCAGGTACGTTCAGTGAACGAACGAGCGGGATTTTCTAACTTTTAAAACGGTGCTCGGAATTGAAATTAGAGGTCACCGATGAACTCGCAACGCCATTATTTTCTTAGGAACACCTTTTCTAGAGTTGCATTCGTACGGGTGTGGTTACTAAATTTTCAGGTTAATTAAATGAATAAAATAAAATGGTGTGACCAATTTTATTTAATTTTAAGTTGTTTAACCTAAGTTAAGAGGTTAAAGTAGGACCCACAAAATCCTACACCTCTAGGTAGGATATTTGTGAGGTGGGGCCCACATGAGCCCCACCTTTTCAACTTCCTCAACCCCTTCTTAATTTCAGTAACTCACCCGCACCCCCCCCCCAATTAATGAAAGTCAACTTGTGCATTTATTTAAATATTAATCACCTCTATTAATTGGGCAGTTTAAAACGTTGCAATTAATTGAGTTAATTGTTTGATTCGTTTTTGATTTTTAAAATTTTTGGCGTGAGTAATAAAATAAGGTAACCCTTATTTTATTATTGTTGGGTTATTGTGTTGAGTTTTTGGGGATAATAAAAGAAGTCTTGAAGTTCTTCGTTCTTCGTCGAAGAACGTGAAGAACGTGAAGAACGCGAAGAACGCCAACCTCCGACGAAGGTCGACAAGAAATCTGGATCCTCGTAGATCGACGACGTGATGCTGACGAATCGTTTCTCTGCGACGCGACAATCCCCCTTCCACGATGCCTTCTTCCGCGACGTGAAATTCCGTGACAAACCTTGTTTGACAACTACGCTCGAGGTAGGGAATTTATTTGTAATTGTTAGTAAACCCTTGTTTACTTCCTTATAAGTATAAGAACGGGGATCAACTAAATATTAAGTTGATCCGTGAAGATTATGTTGCAGGTTGGGAATTCTTTATTTCGAAAAAACTGTTTGGGTTGATTTCTTTTGTTCATGAAAAATCCTTGTTGTTCTTCTTCTTTTGGGCTGCTTGTTACCAACTTAACGGGAGGAGGTCGGACCGCACGAACACGGCCGACTCTCCTCCCCCTTTTTTGTTTGATTCGTTGTGGCAAGAACAAAGGCGGCGCGGTGCAACTGCACTGCGCGGAAACAAGAAAGAACGCGATGAAGAAGCGTGGTGTCGTCGCGGCGCGCCGTTGAGGCCGAACGAACCCGCGACCGGAGTCGGGGCCGTGGAGGCGATTGAAGACTTCGCTGGTTGATTGTTGTGCATGGATTGGCGGGCGACGACAAATGGGGCCGCAAGGAAAATTTGAAGCCTCCGTAGTGAAGCTTGGGTCCCGGGAGGACCGTTGGCGAAGGCGGCGAGCAAAACGGACCACCGAAGTGCGTTCGGTGGTCCGCGGAAGACTCCGCTGGCGCGCCTCGCCGGCACAGTGACGCCAGAGGCCGGAGGCGGGGGCCGGCACCGGCCGGCCGCCAGGAGGCAGCGGCACCGGCCGGCCGCCAGGAGGCGGCGGCGCCCGGCGCGCTGCCGGGGAGGGCCGCCGAGGGTAAAGCCGCAGCGGCAGGCCGCTGGTCCCACGACCGCACGGGACCGAGGAAGGCGGGACGCGGCGCTCAGCCGCGTCTGTTGACAAAGGGGGGGCCCCACACAGGGTCGCGGTTCATTCAAGGGGAGGGACGGTGCCCCCCTTGCACAGCCTCTCGGCCGTTTTGGCCGAGCCTCCCGGTCGGGCCAGCGCGCCGGCGCGTCGGGCCGGACCGCCAGGCCGGGCCGCGCCCGGCCCGGGCCGAGCTGCGCCCAGGCCGGTCCGGGCCGCGCCGCGCCGGCCGGCCGGGCCTCTCCCAAGCGGTCTGGACCCAGGTCGGGTCGACCCGGTTCGGGCCGACCCCGGGGGTCTCGAGCCTGATCGGTCCGGGCCCGAAACCCCCACTTCTGGACCTTTTTCGGTCTTTCGCCCATATCTTAGGCCACGGACCTCCGATAGACGCACCATCTGTTGAGTAGAGATCCTTGGATTGAGGCGGTCGTTTTGTTATATTACACTCGGGGTTTTAGAGAACTTTGAGTATGGATGGTTTGATTCGAACACGAAACCAACCGGGCCCTCGGAGCAGAAACGCTTATATCTGGAGCTCCGGACGTCCGATTGACGTGCCGTCAACTTTGTTGGATTTCTCTTGATGAGACGGAACTTTTGGCATACTTTTCCTGAGATTTGGATGCATTTGGATAGTGGCTGGGTTGGATTGTACCCGAAATCCAACCGGGCCCCTAGAACGGAAAAGCTGATAACTTTGAGACTGGACGTCCGTTTGACGAACCGTTAGTGGCGTTGGTGATCTTGTTGAGAAACGGTCCCTATGAGCATACCCTATGAGGGTTAGGGGTACAGTTGAGATATGGTCGGGTTGGTTCGCACATGAAACCAATCGGGCCCTTGAGATGAAATGGCTAATAACTCACATATCGGGCGTCCGATTGACGCGTCGTCTGTTGTGTTGAGACCCCTATGACGAGGTGGTCCTTTGAGATACTTTTTCGTGGGACTTTGAGATACTTGAAGTATCGACCTGTAGCTCGTGGATCAGACCCTCCCGGATACGAGCGTACGGAGTAAGGAGACCGTGTAGCCGGTAGAGACCTGACGACTGCTTGACCGACTCGACTTGGAGTGAGTCGACTAACCCAGTGGACGGAGCACTACTTTGTTTGAGTGCAGACCCATGGTGGATGGAGCACTACTATGTGATAGTGCAGACCCGCGGTACACGTCCGGAGAGTACCTCTACAGGCTATTAGGGGGTGTGCACTACTGTGTTTGGGAGGCATACCCCGGCAGGAAGCACTACTATGTTTGGGTGGCTGACCCGCGGTACTCGACAGGAGGAGTACCTCAGTAGTCTTAGGTTAGTGAGCAGTACCTTGGAGTCGTGACAGGACCTCTTTACACTCCAGATACGGGGCTCTTCAGCAGTTACAGTTTCGATAATAAAAATCCTGGTTTGAGCTGAATCTTTAACTTTGTGTTTCCTCGTGATTGAGATAGGTCACTTGATAACTTAAGTATATGTATGAACATATACCTGGGTAGTGGTTATCCATTGATTTCATAAACTTTTGTTTCCTCATGATTGATATGGGTTACTTGATAACTTAGGTATATGTATGGGCATATACCTAAGTAGAGGTTATCTGTTGAGATCTTCTTTGTGGTTATCCTTGTTGGTTTTAGTGAGACCATGAGGGTCTCGGGGTCCCTACTGAGTATCATATACTCACCCCTACATGGGCTATGCCCGCACCTCGTTGTGTTGGTTGCAGACGACGGGCAGCGCTGGCAGAGGTCGAGTGTTTGAGGACTGAAAGGTACCCGGAGGTGGACCACACGATGAGTCAGTATCCGGAGGAGGACTTCACGGTGAGACGACACTCGGAGAAGGTTGACGGGCGAGAGTGTTGTGGAGGCTATCTGTACCTACCCTTCAGGTAGGATCCGTGGTGGACGATCTAGGAGCTACTCTATCTGTACCTACCCTTCAGGTAGGATCTGTGGTGGACGATCCAGGAGCTGCGCTATCTGTACCTACCCTTCAGGTAGGATCCGAGGAGGATGACCCAGGAGCTTCTTCCTTTCTTCCAGATTTTTGTCTCTTTCTATTGTACTTTCGTTCAGTTGTAGCTATACTTTTAGTTGGGTTTGTATTCTGGCCCATTTAATTTTCAGCACTTTCTTTTGTACTTAGTGGTTTACTTCCGCTTGTACTCTGTGGTGTTTTGTTTACTTTTATAAAGGCAATGCCTTCCCAATTATCGAGATTTACGCCTTTGGTGCTAGTCACCAGCCCCTGGCCTCTGGAAGGAGGGATTGGGGTAGTCACGGCACGGGCCCTGAGGACGGGTCATGACACCTTGTATAAAGATCAACTATCTTGTATGCTATACAAGAAAACATGTGAGTCCTCTATATACAAGCCTTTATCCAACCACTAATAACTGTGTACCTCTCCCATTCCCAATAAGGCTATGTAAAACCAAGTAGGAACCCTAGGTTCTAATTTACATGATTTTAAAACTTGGAATAACCTTTATAGTCAACATCGTCCATGGTATCAAACATTGACATACAAGATACCATGCTTGGTCCCTGAAAATGCATATTCTCTCAAAATTAACGAAAGTGAATTTAAATTAATATATATCAACCAGTCATGGTTTACACAATCTCATATCACATGTAAAATTCAAAAATCATAATCATTAGGATTTTTTAAGTGAAATATACCTTAAATGGATTAATCTATTTTTTCTTATCCTACACCAAGCTTAATCAACCATCTTTCATCAACATGGGGACCTATATTGATCAATAAGAACTTTAATTAATTGTAAAATGGTTTTAATTATTCAACATATTTAATTCCTAATTAATAACATGATTAATTATTTAGGAATCATCAAATAAAAACTCATTGAATGATATCTCATAATCTAAACCATAGGCAATGGGGTGCACATCACCCTCAACATTCACGAGGACCTATAACACATAGAATCCCCAAAATCTTATCTCAATTCATTAATAAATTTCATCCAAAATGATATAAAAACAAAATTAATTCAATTAAGTGAAATAACTAAAATTAAATGATTCAATACCCAATGTTTTCATCCTCTCGAGACCCTCCAGCAAATCTAAATGGAATTTCCACTATCCAAAATGGATTTCATCATGCTCCAGTAGAATCGACATCAGAACCCTAAATTGTTCCCACCAAAATTAGAGGAGTGGAAGGACATCCAAGAGAAGTGGAAAACAAAGGAATAACCTTACAATAAATGATGAATAAATCCACCACTCTTCACTATATATCAAGGAGGGAATATGTGGGAAAAGGGTATGAGGAAGGGGAAGCTCTCCCTTAGCATCATCCAAATGAAATTGGAAAACCCTTAATGGGGTTTAGATTTTTGAAAGAATTATTTCTATCTTTAACATGGTTTTTAAAGAATTTTATTGGGAACTTTCATGTACTCAGAACACCTACACCCCCTAGAGTCTCAACGGGTACCCGATACTATGCACTTGCCACTCAGTATAACAAATAGTTCTCGGTCACCCTTGGAACCTCCAATGGGTACTCAGTGCACCCCCACTAGGGTCATGGTGTCCCTCTGTATCCACTGACCTATAATTTTCTTTAATCTAAACAAATAAAATTGAACCTGGTCCTCTACCACCCAATCCAACACCTTATAAACCTTTATTTGAATATGTTAAAATCATTCCAAAACACCAAATCCTGATCCAAATCTATAAATTCAAACTGGTTCTCATACCTATATCTTTGTAATCTAGTTTATTTTAGACTCCAATGACATTAATTTATGTGGGTTGTTATAAAATTCACACCATAATGCATCTCATCTCTGAGAAGTATCCTTGTTCATCTTCCTTGAATCATCCTGGTCACTGAACTCCAATTCACATCCTCATAACAAAAACACTCACCGGTTAGGTTCATGAAAACATTTTACCTAAACCATATCCACTACCCAAAACCCTAAGAGCCTCCCACCCCATTCCCTCATAACATTTTTAATTCCCTAAATGATGCTCTTTGATAATCATTTGAACCAACATGCTTGACCATGTAAAAAAACACACAAGTTAATACCTCACTGCACTGACCATTCCTTAAAACCTATCATCCCATGCATCATGGCATCAACTAATACCAATAACTCCATGAATATGTCCCACTTTTGATGAAATTAATAAATTATCATTCCCTAGAAAACATACACCCTCATTTGGTGTCACTGGTCTACATCATAACATCACTTTATTGGAATCACACCCAAGAATTACCCACCCATTATCATCAACAATAACATTTTGATCCTTGAGACAATGAAAAATATTTAAATCCCTAGTTTGAAATACTAACTTTCATATTATCCTAAGAGTACCAACATCCCACAGACCCATTCATCTTGCTTATTCATATCTAAAAATGCATACCCATTCATCAACTAAACCAGAACCTATAATTCAAACATGTTGGTCATCCAAACATATTGAATTTACCCAATTCACAATGGTTGATGACCATATCTGTGTATTTCCTAATTACATTTCATAATTTATCCACTTGAATCTAATCATTGACCAAAAACCTCAACCAACTTTTTGTTTGAACCACTAACAAGTAACCCCTAGTTTTTGTCAAATATGATTGAAATGATCACCACATTATTAGACTATTCATGGTGTGATCCCTACTACAGAATTTCTCTTATCATTGGTCAGTAAGGAAAATCCTTCCCAACACCAAATGATAATAAAAAATTGACCCCACAATCCTCACTCATTTTTCTCAAATAGTTTCACAATTTTTATTCTTTCTCTAGTGTATAATGAAACCAAGGTACCCTACACAACCTCTTCCCAACTCTACTGATAATCCATCACTATAACACCCAGTAATGATAGATTTTACTCAATATTTCTAATATTTATCATTTCCATGTGACTTTCATGTTCCAACATGCTACGAATTCCACCTAGTCCCACTAGATACTCACAATATATCTGGTTCTCCACTCACTATAGCTGAGATACTCACCTGATTCCCTAATCATCATGTTGATCTACTTATACCCTTGAAATATCATTTTTCTCAATGTTCATCATACTACATTTTAATATCTATTGACAATTACCACTCAACTATCACATGAGTATATCATCGCTACAAGGTGTCTCAAACTTTTACACTGTCATCACATATATGATCACTACCCCTTTTTGATCATCCAATGAGTTTTATCGAAAAACCATGACCTTGAACTAAGTATTAAAGGTATAAAGGAGTCCTAAACCCCACCACAAAATATAGGCACATCTGAAGGACCTATCCATAAATAGTTATAAAAGGATTGAACATTCCATAATTAATCATACCCATATATTATGAATGTATCACATGAAACCACAATTTATTTACATCCATCATCATGTAATCACCCCTATAGTCATGTACCCTTCACAACTCAATCACTATATCATAGAGATCTCCTGAAATCCAACCATCGACATGCCCCACCCATCTTCCAAGGAAGACTATTCCTAACTGATCTCAAATATTACCTTCCTAAACATAATATTAAGTCACCTCAACACATACACTGTGTAGATTAAGTAAGAACTCACTCAGTTATCTCAAGGTAATTGATAATTTGGAAATACAATCACAATTATGTGTCACTAATATTATTATCAAACCATCACATCTCTGAGCATGTGTACACCCTAGTGCCACTCTACAAAACTACTCTAATCAAATCACTATGAGTTGTATCTCATATATTTTAGTCCCTATAACATAATTTATGGTTTTACCATGTATATCATTCAAGTTAAAACTATCACAGGACAAAACCTATCCATACTTTTATATTCACAATGCCTAAGGAATCTACATGATTAACCAGATACATGATCACACACCACTTGTGTGTTTCCTCAATAGCATGTTTTATCTACACATTATTTACATATATAAAGTCTCTCACTAGCCTATGTTATCACCTCTCTCATATAACCTTCATGAATCATAAATCATCTTAGAAAACATCTTTAAATAACCCTAATACTCAATTATACACTTGAGTCGCCAATATCTTGAGTCGCATCAAAATTTCACTAGTCTCTTAAACCTAGTATATAACTATACTGCCAATAGTTCAAAGCTAATGGGAAAACATTATACTCTTATATAATATACCATAAGTCCAATCACCTACCAGGAAACTCATCATATGTTTCTCATACATATCAGGCACCCCATACCCAAGACAACTACCCAATCTAGGGTACAAAACCTCCCCATGTGTCCATACACCGAACAAACCCCCTGAGGATTGAAATCATAAACATGGAAATATATAAATGCAATCACCCTATGATGATCTATATAAAGAAAATAATATCCATATGGTTCAGTTAAGTAGAATTCCATCAATAAGTTATTTTATAAAACACCAAATAAGTTATTTCTAACACATTAAATGACTGAAACATAATTTCTTTATAGGAGTTATTATTAAAATCAAAAACAAGAATGCACATGTACTATGAACCTACGTTCCTGATATAAAACATGAATTGATGCTTATTTTCACACTATGATATCAGAAAACCTAATAAATCAATATATCAAACATCATTAATTGTAAAAATCATCCCAACTACAACATCGAAAAGAAGGAACCTCAATCCTAACTCCCTATAAACTTTGAATTCAACTTATAAAATTGTTGGATGGTGTAAAAATAGGTTCCATACAATGTTCAAACCAATCCTATCACTTATCGATTATATCCCATATAGTAAGATAAATGAAAAAAGTCTTTTTTTGGTTGAAGTATAGTAATCAAGAGGGGGTGAATTGAGTATCTAAAAATATTTCTATTTATAAATAGGATATTTAAAAATTCCCCACAACTAAAAATATAATCTAATTAAGTTTTTAATGAATTTATAAGAGCCTTGAATTTTCAGTTAGTTTCTCAAAATATTGATTAGTTCTCAAGTGTACTAATCTAAAAGATTAATACAACTTTTAAAACTAACCTACTGGTTCAAAACAGTTATAAACACTTTCTAAACTGACTATAAAAGTTCAATTTAGTTGTATGAAATATGTAAAAAAAATAGGGTAAAAACTAAAAGGTAAAAACATTGTAGATATAAACAAGAGGTTCAGTCTCAAGCTGAGACTTATTACTCTCCACTTAGTTATCACCTACCACTAAGCAGTTTAAATTAATAAACATGTTTTGATCCACACCATGGATCGGGGTTCACAATAGCACACAAGGTTGTCCAGGTCACACTTGACCTCTTCCATAGTTCTACATGGATCGGGGTTCACAATAGCACACAAGGTTTTCCAGGTCACACTTGACCTCTTCCATAGTTCTACATGGGATAAAAAAGGAAAAAATAGAGTGAGAGTTTGAGGTTATCAAGTATCCTCCATTTATGAACAGGAGTCAATTTGTGTGTGTGTAATAGAGAGATACACACACTGCTCAGAAATGTAAATAAAATAACAAAATATATATAGGAATGTAGAGAGAGGTTTAGAAGTCTCTATGTGTTATGCAGTGCAGATCTGGACTCGTTAGATATAGTGGATTTAAAGTTTGAGTCCTCTTCTATAAGTTGACTCCAAAATAGGGTTTCATAGCCTCTATGTTTTGGATTATAGGAGTATGAAAGGTTCAACTTTATGTAAGAAATATGTTTAGGATAGCTCATCTGGTTTTTCTTCACTTATTTATCTCCCTATATGTTCTTCCTTTTTAGTTCTTGGGTTTTTAAGTATACTCGAGATTTGTAAAAGTCATCTGGTTTTCTTACTTTTTCTACACTTCTGCATGCGTCGAATGATCCAGTTTTTAATTTATTTATACTTCAAGGTCTAGCAGGCATAATGATCTCCCCACATGCATTTATCTCATACTGTCTACGAAATATCCTAAAGACACAATTAAATAATATCACAAACATTAATTTGTCTAAATATGACCATTAGATATAAATTTGAATTAATAGATTAAAAATAGTTTCTATGACTATCGGTGAGTCATAAGTATCGGTGAGTCGTTGACATTGGTGTATCATCATCGTTATATCATCATTGGTGACTCTCTATATCAGTGAGTCTTCTCCATCAGTATCAGTGACTCTGGGAATCAGTGAATCATTTATACTATCGGTCTATCAGGGAATTGGTGAGTTGTCATCAATGACTCATTTGGAACTATCAGGGTGTCACCCATTGGTGACTCGTTCATCCATAAGTCCTTTGAACTAATGGTGCATCTCCCATCGGTGACTCATACATCAGGGAGTTACTTATTCTATCATTGAGACCTGCATAGGTGAATTCTTCGATCAGTGACTTCTTCATCGGTGAGTCAGGGACTCTGAAAAAACTTACAAAGTGTGTGTCTTATACAGAACAATATCAAATTAACTAAAATTAATAAATTCATATAAATATAAACCTGCAAATATATTTAAACATAAATATCCATAAATTATTGACTTATTGAAATGTTTTATACAATTTGACATAATTTATCCCTTTATAATATTCATTGACATTATTAACAAGAGTTATAAATTAATATTTAAAATAATATGATTTGTAGATTGGCATGATTTGTGATTATTAAAACAACTATCTCACAAAGGGTTCAACATCTTTGATACAATTTTTTAACATCCTAACACAGATTAGTAAACTATAACCAAGCTGCAGCACTATGTGACCTTAGGCACTCCTCCCTATATACTAGGGGCCACCAAAAAATAGTAAGGGTCTATGGTGAAATCATGATGAGACTATAACCTATGGTATATATAACCATAAATCATAGTGAAAGTAACTTATAATCAGATAACATAGTATAAATAAGTTAAAATATATAATTCAACCAAGATCCATCAAAAAGTAAATAATAAACTGGATTATAAAAAATAATTAACTATCTAAAAATCAAACATGATCAGAAAACACCATCAAGATGTCTTGTGGGAAGTACATATACCAACTAGACTAATGCAAATTAAAATGAATATAACCACAAACTGCTAAAATATTTCAACTTGGTCCCATCACTTAATTCCAACCAAGTTATCCAGTTAAACATCTAACATCTGGCATATACCCTACATGTTCCCACAATAATAAGGTCTACTCATGTACCAAAGTGTTCGGATCACCTGACCAAGGAGTGATTACAACTCAATAAGCTTCCACCAATGACTTCCATAACATTTCTAGTATATAGAGTTTATCAACAATGTGATATGGTCAGAATAAAAAAATGAAAACATAATACATATAATGATAAAGGGTGCTTCCCTAGACACCTGAGAGTAATTATACTTGTTTCATCCAATGATAGAGTGTCTCTAAGAATTTCACAATAATATTGACTAGGCATAGAATCCCAAGCCATATCACATAGCATATGATCTCAACATAAATAAACATCACCTCAAGAGTCATCGTATCCAACTTATAACATCGTGCCTCAAACTTTGTACCAAAAATCATTGGGAGGTATAATATACAACCAAAAACATCAAAACCACGTCATGGGAATCAATTCCAACCTTTCATATTTGAATAACCTTAGGAGGAATCAATTTCATCCTGTCATATTATAATCTATCGCCTAAATTAATTTATATCATTATCTGACATGTAACCTATCTTATACTACAAGATCATTCGTGTATAAAAAATCAATGGTTTCAATGAAATCCCAATACAAATCACACATTAATCCATAGTCATTATTTATCCATAGTTGGAATAAATGTCCAACCCAATAAACACATCAATCCATAGTAATTCACCATAAATTTTTGGGATGAATGCCCAATTGAAAACACACATTAAGTTATAGTTGTCATGAAACCCAACTCATCCCTTAAGCACATACATGGATGGAATGATCAACCAACCCATATCATAATATTTACATGGTTGGAATGATGCCCAACCCACAGAACAACCCACTTCATATCATCAAACATCACCATGGTTTTCTAGATCTCGTAACTTGTTCACCGTGGTAAAATTATATATTAGTGGAGGTTTATTTATAGTGATATTCAATAACAACTGAAAAATATATAAAAACAACTAATTTTCATTTCTATAGATTTATTAAGAGTTGTTTACTATGAACTATAACCAGTTATGAGTTAGTACAGGATTACTTTAAATATTTTATAATTATATATCTGTATATATGTATAAGATAATATTTTTAAAAATCACTAATAATAAAAACCCTATTTTCCTCATCATGGCTCCATTTATTATTCCTCTTGTGATTATTCCTTCATCCTATTAGGATTATACTTGTCCGCCATATCGATTACCATTTTTATCATGGAATAGACTATGAACATACCATTATCATATGATGGTGTTTCTTGTATTACTCTAGTCATTGAAGGTGCTCCACTTCTCCCTCTATAAATCCACCTCATGAATGGATCAACACCAAATTATATTATTAATTATGTTTTGAAATTTTTTTTTATGTTAAGATAAATAGAATACTTGTTTGGGATTATATATTGAAAGTCATTTTATTTAATTATGACTTAAGTGTAACATTTCTATTGTTTTTGTAATTTTAGTGTAACAATTTTCCATATTGATATGATATATTATTTTTATATTGAAAAGAAAACTTCTTGTATAGTATAAAATTGAAATGTCCATATAATATGTGGATTTAAAGATTTTTATTCATGATATTTTGGATTTTACCTTGGATGGAAACTTTTTTTATAATATCATCACTTTAGTATAACAAAGTCTATTTCAGTTTTGATATTATAATTTAAATATTATCATATATTTTAAATATTATTTCATTTCAATGATATGTTGTATTTAATTTTTAAAGTTGTTTTTCAATTTTTCATACAATTATAAAATTCAGATTACTCCCTCAAAATACGCCTCAATATCTTAAGGTGTTGTATATATTTTTATATTTTTCAATTAAGAAAATATTGATCAAATTATTAAATATCAACATCCTAATTTCAGTTTTAGATGACGGTTGAAAAGGAATGATGTTTATAAACACTTTATATTGAAACCATTTCTTATCGGATATATGTGATAGCTTTCACATCGAGAACAAAAAACTATATAAATATTCACATTTTTATAACATCACAATCATCAAGATACTACCCATGTAGTATATAATGAAATTAAAATCATAATTATTGATGCTTTGGGTATAACATCATATAAAGATGAAGATCATAACATGTCATTAGATTCTCATATTGATTATATGGACATTAATATAGGGGATAACCAAACTAAGAAATAAAATGAGTTTTATAAACTTATAGAATATGAAAATCAAGATTTATAGAAGGGGTGTAAAAACATTAAAAAATTTTCTTTCTGTTGAAATTTTAAAAAATTAACTATTCATGTGGAATTAAGAATAATGAAATGTCTATGGTATTATAGTTTTTCCATAATGATTTTGCTAAAGGTATGATCGTTGAATAATTTTATATGATGAAGAAAGTTATTAAAAAGTTAGGTATCAATCATACAAAGATAAATTCATATCCTAATAAATGTATGTTATATTGGGGAGAGAATTTAGATATATAGAAGTGTAAATTATTTCGTACTTTTAGATGCCAATAAATGAATAATGATGCAAGGTTTAATGAATGTACTAATATAGAGAATCAAAGAAATAAAACACTCATAAAGGTTTTACATTAATTTTCTCAAAAACAAAAATTGAAAATATTATTTACATAATTTAAAACCATAGTGAAGATGATGTTACATTCTATAGAAAACAATAGTGATGGGTTTAGGTTTCATCCAAGAGAATCAACAACATAGAAATATTGTTATTCCTTATATAAAAATCTCTCTTCATACCTTAGGAATGTGTGTTTAGGATTTAATATTGATGTATTTAATCCATTCATCACTTTAAGTACCATTTATAGAATATGGAAAGTTATATTCATCCCTTACAGTCTAGTTCCATGGATGTGTATACAATAAACTTATTTTATTATTTTGATGATTATCCTAGGAAAAAATATTTCTATAAATGGAATTAATGAATACCTTTATCCACTCATATAGTAATTTAAATATTTATTTAAAAGTTTTATGGATACATATGATGCATCCAATAAAAAATGTTTAAAATTCATGTCTCACTCTAGTGGACCATTAGTGAATTTCCATTACTAAAGAATTTTTCTAATTGTAATACTCACACTAGAATATCATGTCTAGTTTTTAAATTTTATATTCAGAACAAATCACTTACTTATAGTAAAAAATAGTGTTTTATGGGTCCTTCTTAATTATGGGATTCATATCACATATTTTGATTTAAAAAGTCATGATTTTATGTAATAATTGATTTAAGGCCCCCTCTAAATTTTTTATTTGTGTTGGAAATTTTGAAAATATTATCAATTGTTGTTACATAATTTGGGAATGACTATCAGTTGACTAATATTGGGAAAAGAGTTTATACCACATCAAATGGAATTGGAACACAATGATGGAATTTAAAAAAGTACATTTATCATAATTACATATTATAAACTATAGTTGTTATTCCATAATCTTGATGTTATACATAATGAGATGAATATTTTGATAATGTGATTTTAAAATTTATAATGATTTGGGTGTAATACCCTGACCTAAATCACTCTTTGTGGGATAATGAGCTACACTACTTAATGTTCCCCTCCCCATATTAAATAGGTTTCCAACTAGTAGAGATGGTCTAAATAGTGTAGTAGGGAGACTATACTATCAGTATCAGAATTCATAATTCATAATCACATCAAGAAAGGAATAATAATATTAAAGGGAACTACATTGATAAAACAATAACATTGTTATAATTGATGAAATTCTAGGTATATCAGAGTTATACAAAGTAATAAACCAAAGACCCCCAATGTGGTGGTCCAAACCAAAGTATAAGTAAGAGATGGAAAAATTGATAAAGTGTATTTGGAATCATTATATCTCTATCCTAGTACCACCTTTGAACATAAATCCCCATCTCATAAACTCCCTATTATTGAGCCCTTTCCCTACCCTAGATACTTGATTATGAAATATACACCTGAATTAGGACAAACATACATATTTTATTATAAATAAAGGAAACAATCAATGAATCCTTAACACAAAATCTCATACATAAGTGGTGTATTTCATTATTAATAGAAAATGAATATGGAAGTAATAATCAACCATGTGTCGAGTGATTATGTACTAACCATGCCACCACAAAACTCAATCATACCTACCTCAGGTCTATATTGAAAGGAATGTCATGATAGAGTCATGATCAAGGTAATCCACAAGGACACTCAATATCTATGAGTATCTACAAGAAAAATAAGTCTTTGATCATGAAACAAGGCCATTGAGTTGCATATTTATCAAGATTCAGGTCACAATTCTATCATACACTATCTTTATCATGGGAGAGTCCTCAAAGACATCATATCCCATCTTAATAATGGGTAAGGATTCAATGTCATAATACCCAGTCTCTACATTAGGATGGGCCACTAGATCGCCATACCCCTACCTTTTTTATAGGTACCTCTTCTTCATTATTGTAAGTCACACATGAACCCCCTATAAGGGTTAACCAAATCATGATGGTCCACCTATAATTTCATATCAGATGAAAACCCTCCATAAGTCATACATTCACACAAAACAAGGAATAACACATAAAGTCACAAATTTACTATCTCTAAAATTAGTTGTGGTAGCTACACACAGAGACATTCAATCACTATCAATCATGGGTATCACAGGTTATACACACACATGCAATCAATTTAAAACATGGGTCTCAAAATCTACACATGAATACACATGTGGTTCAAATAGAGGTAAAATTTATACAAGAGCTCTATATGGAAATTAACTTCAATGATATCTCGTCAAAAGAGGAAAAGTTGGTCACTAATAGAAATAAGAATATATGGTGATCCTCATGATCCTAGATTAACAATAAAAGGCTTAAGAATGAAGGAATCAGGTTTTACTAATAATTTATGATGGAAGAACACCTAAAACCTATCCCAAAATTGATTGTATGAAATATGTATGAACTGGAGGGTGGCGAATGGTTTAATATAGGGGTAAATTAGTCAATTATGCATTAATAATCCTCTCTTAATGATTACACATGATTTCGTCAAGATTGATACCTCCCCCTAAAATACTGCTATTTGAATCAATAATTTCAAATATTGAAACAAATATCGCCATGACATAATGATTCCCACCCTATCCATGTTGGAATTTATCACAGAAATTCCAAGAAACCCAACACAGTGACCCATTATGGCATGGTTTTGAAACCTTACCTAATTTGGACACACCATGCCTTTCAACATGGCATGCTGAGAACATTTTGGATATGCATCACTAGAATATTTTTAACACTACATGCTTGATACCATTACAATACATGGTCATTTTGACTACCTCTTTTCAACCATAAATAAGAGGGATTAAACACACCAAAAAAACACAGTGTGTCTCTTCTCATGGTCCACCCCAAATTACCAAAAAACCATATTTAAACCACCAGGAAACCTTCAATAATTCATGATTCTAATTTTAACCATCACAAGGCTCATAATTATATACCTTCAAAAAAAATCTAGGACATTTCAATCTCCCCCTTTAATGACTTCTCATCCTTGAGAAGTGACTCCAGTGGTCTTCCTCAAAGAACTCATCCATTGCTCCTAAAAATATGACTCCCACTCCCAAGTCTCATCTTGGATCTAACCATGTCACCATAGAACTTGAACAAGTAGTATCATCTTCCCCCTAAAAAAATTGTTTCTATGATATATAATTTTATCTAGTTTATCCATTAATGATTCATCTAATTATAACTAAACATCCTCACAGTTTAACACATTTTTATGGTTAAGCTCATACCTCTAAAGTTAAGAGTCATGGAACATGTTATGCATACCATGATAACATGGAGGGAGTTATAGTCAATAAGACACTATCAAGATACACTAATTGATCATAAATTTTTTCATAAACTATTATGTTGACTTCCCTTGCCTCCAAAAATAATAGCTCCCCAACTGCGGTGCACCTTCAAGAAAACCTGGCCACCCCCAATAAACTTGAAATGTTTCCTCCTTATGCTGGCATATAATTTTTTACTAAATTAAGAAGTAAAAAAACACTTCCTGATCAACTACACCCTATTGAAGATTCCATACACCATATTCCTCCCAATAACAGATCCCCCACTCACATTGTTATAGCACACTGGTGAGAAAAATGTTTGAAACTAAAGAACCAAAAAAGGCATCATCTGAATCAAATCCTTCAAACTGTAATTATATGTGTAATTTAATAATTCCATATTATCATACCATGTTACACTAACATAGATTATTAATTCCTGAAGCATATCCCATAAGAGTTAGGTTTTTCTCTCCAATTATCTATCATTCTATAAGTGATATGACCTACTTAGTTTTTACTCAGTCCTCAAAACATTCTATAATACCTACCAAAACCACAATATAGGACACACATACCTATCTAATATGATATTATAATTCAATCCATGAAATTTCACAATTTCCCACACATAACGCTTTCCCAACTCATCTATGGAGTGAGTTTCTCATATTGTAAATAAATTTTCTACTATCATTGGTTGGTCAACTATCACCCAAACAGCATCTCGAATTCTCATTGTCCTAGGTTTTCCTATTATAAATCCCATAATCACCTATTACCACTTCAACACAAGAATGAGAAGTCTATAAAGTAATACTCCTAGTCACTAAGGTTCTACATTGATCTCTAATAGGTTATAAAATGAGAGATGAAGATCTTTATGTCTCCCATCATTCCTAGACAGTAGAAATATCACCTAATATCCTAATAATTCTTCATAAAACATGGTCACACTACCCACCAATAGGAATGAGTGATACTCATTATTTCTTCCCACATTGAATCAAGAACCACAAATCTTTTATTAAAATAGATCATATCTTCACCATCCATCGACCATCCTAGAATTGGGCCACTTTTGGCAAACTATTTCTGCATCGATAAGAATTCAAGATCTACCTCCTATATGGTATTTACCCAATCAACCAATGTTAATTTTATATATATGGGAAATCATTTAATCACACCTAATTCCTTATATTAATCCACTAAACATTCTTACAACATTCACATTAATAATCATTCCTCCTCTAAGGGTCTCTCCCCAAGCTCCCTTCTTTTCTAGATGAGAGAATCTATAATAACATTACCTTTTCCTGGTGAAAAAGGGATATATAAAAATAAAATTTCCATACATACTCCACAAAAATCGTATATGGAGGATTAAATTCCCATTGAGGAAACATGTAATTCATGCTCCTATAGTTCATATATATGAAAAATATATCACTAAAGCGATAATACAACCAACACTTCAAAGCATAGACTATAATTTTCAACTCCAAGTCATGTGTTGGGTAGTTACACTTCTGGGATATTAGTTGATGCGACCCATAAACCACCAATTGATCCCAATATATCAGATAATATCCCTAATCAACACTTGAGGAATCACAATAAACTATATATCTAATCCTATTTTTTGTAAATTCCAAGATCAGGTTTATTGTCAATATACTCTTTAGCTCCAAAAATACCTCTTAAAAATAATTTTTTCACTCAAACTTCACCCCCCATTTTAGTAAGTCCTATAATAGGAACTACCAAATGTGATATGTTCTAAATGAAATGTAATTAGTATTCCACAAACCTAAAGAAAAACTTGAAATCAGACACATTTCTAGAGTGTTCCCAAGTCATCACAACTTCTACCCTCTCTGTGTCCATAGAAATTACCACCTAGATCACATGCCCAAGAAAATATACTTCCTATATCCATAAGTGATGTTTTATCAATATTAGAATTGATTTAATGCACTCATAGTATACTAAACACAATATCCATTTTTCAGAACTAATCTACGTGGTTCATGAGTGTAGGAGGATATTATAAAGAAATACCATAATAAAGAATTATATATATGGATTAAGTATCTTTTACATGTTTATAGCAACCCAAACTTATCATAAATAGTTATTACATCGTTTTTTATGAATATTCATTACATTATAGAAACAATTGCTCGAGGGTTATAATAGTTTATCATCTTTGTAAACATGGAAATATAAACAACTAGTCCATAGGTAAAATAAATCATATCCCACTATGATATTCATAACTATAACCCCTATTAAAAATATCATACATGATAAAATTCTTCATAACCTGGGGAAAGGAAACATAAGTAAGGGTGAGTTCATATGCTCATTAAGGGTAAAAAAGGGATATATTTAAGCATAAAATGAACATAAGTGTATGAGAACATGATCATAACATTTGAAAACCATACCCTTCAAATCAAATATCATAATGTTGATTCATGGAATACATATTGGAATTTAATTAAATATTAATCATAATGGAATAAAATAACATGAGAAATAAGATAATAACATTGGAATAAGACATATATCTGTGTCACACACATAATCATAGAAAATATTATGTCAATGCTGCCCACCAAAACATTAAAAACATGTTAGGATTTGTCTAACCACCTGTGTATATACTTTGGTCTTGGGATAACCACCCATGTACCCTCTGATATCATTGAAAAATTATCATTACCCAATGTATTAGAGGGAGATATAGGTTCCATTTTTCACATAATGAATATCATACACATGTGTTCCAAAAGATCATAAAAAAGCATCATATCATAACCCATGAAATGAAATGGGTTTCATAAACATTTCATATTATCATTACATATGGAAAACATATAGGTTTCATTATCATTTTATCATAGCATAACCCATGTAAAAATAAGTGGGTTTCATAAGATTTTTATCATTGTATAACCCATGGAAGAGAAACAGATTTATTAAATATCACGAAATCATAAATAAAAATTATTAGGACAATAAATAAAAATTGTATCCCTAGATAATATCATTAGAAAGGCACTTAGATATAAAAGGATATTTATTGATCATTTAAAACATTTATTGAGAAAAATATCCTTTTCTCTTTGAAAAAAATTAAAACATGAAATTTTTTGAAATTTTTTTAAAAAAATAACCCTAAAATATTATAAAATAAGATTCAAAAAAATAATTTTCATGATGATGGGAAGCATCATACACTACATACATGTTGAAAGAAATATTCCTTTCACATTTTTGGTAAAAATAAAAACTCATATTGTTTGGAAAATGATAAGAATATTCCTTTCAGAAATTATTGTAAAAATTAAAACATGGGTAAAAATGTATTTTAAAAATCACATGATAATAAAAAAATATATATTTTTAGAAAACATGGTTTTGGTAGAAAACTTATTTCTAACCAAAGAGAGAAATAAAGTATAATTTTATTAAAAAAATTAATCAATTATGTTAAGTAATAAAGAGTGGAAATGGTATTATTACATGAAAATATCATGAATAACCAAAGAATAATAAAATATATTAGTTTCATTAAGATATGGATCATAAGATTTTATAATCATAAATAATCTTGGTAAATGGTGATATTGTAACATAAAATCATTACCTCTTTGGTATCTCTGAATCATAAGACCCATGAAGGAATAACATAAAATGAAACATAAGATATCATAACGATAAATAAATTCATTATATTACATGTCAAAGGGGATTTATATACATCTCATTATATAATATATGTGCATAACATAACATATGTCTCAAAGAATACATATTGAGAAAAAAACCCTTACTGCTTTAGTAATTTTTTGGATCGAAATACCCAATAAATCATAACATCAAATAAAACTTTAAATATCATAAAAAATTTATTCATGACATAACATGTCCAAGGGTATGTATATACAACACACAAAAGAAAATAGTGGTTAGTTTTTATATTTCTCCTAGAAATAAAAGAGAGACTAGAAATCTCTTACCTTAAGTCTTGACTTTTGTCATACATGTTAAAACCCTCTATAAAATAAATTTAAGATTATTATAAAACTAATATAGAACCATAATTATATATAAAATACCATATATGATTTATTTATCACCTTTTATTACTCATTTATTAAAAAATCCATGTTAAAGTCACATTTCGGGTAATAACCCCTTGGTTCTTCATTTATGTTTTGATTTGCTATTTTTTTCTTCTTAATTTGATTGTGGTTACATCATATCCATAATTTTAAAAATTATATAAATATCATATATATTCAGTATATATTTTTTTATATTAATCCATAAAATTCAGTGGTAAAAAATAAAATATATCATTCATGGAGACGGTTGGTTGTACATACGCTTCAAAGATGTTTCCATTTCTTTTCAAATTGAAAGAAATAAAATTAAATGATATATTTTCATTAAAAAAATTTAATTTCATATATATCACATATTTTCAATAAAAACATCATTATTACCTTACATGTAAAGAGTGAGTAAATAAAATCTCTTCACGAGGCAGTAGTCCACCTTACACCTAAGCAACATTATTGTGTACAAAAAAAATGGAAAGAATGGAGGTATATATGATATAATAATTAAATAAGAATAATAATACCATATAAATCTTATATAAACAAAAAATACATAATTATAACCCACCTTGATAGGTGGTAATGTAAAAAAATGTCATCGGTTCGTGAGGTTGTAGTCTATCGTAATCATGAATGATGATTTTATAACCCATTTGATGGAAGTGGAGATGACTTTAGGTCATGCCTTAACATAAAACAATATCAGTATATATAAGATACTAAGGTCATTATATCATCATTTTATAGCAATAATCTATGTATGTTGAGGAATACATAAAATAGAAATGCTCGTTGTTGAATGTTACCTATCCTTTGGGTATCCTCCTTATGTTTGTACCAAAATCCTTCATAGGTTGGTTTTTTTGTCAAAACCATGGATTCTAATATGATAGGAGAAAATTTGGGAAGTGATTTGGGTATTTATTGGGTGATAAAAAAAGGGTTTTTATGTGTGAATAGAAGTTGATAATGGGTGATATTTTATAAGTGAGGTGAGTGGCACCCCTATAATTTTTTTGAGGGAAAGAATTCCACCCACATTTTTTCATTTCATGAGCCTCCAATAATAGACCATTATTGATAATAGACCATTATTTATAATAGAAATAATAAGGTCTAAATAAGTACATAAAATGATATTTGGAAAAGTTTTGGGTTATTTTAAACCCTTATATATTTAGTTTACCCCCCCCCAACCCTACCCTGATAAACCCATTTTTACCTTAACCATGGTAAATAATTTTTATTATTTTTACTATTCATGTTTGTTAAAACATTATTTGAACTTTTTAGATAATATAAATTATACTAATTTCAAATATGGAATCCATTTTTCCAAATTCCATTCATATAAGTCAAAAATTTTAATTTAAAAAAAATCCCGCAAACGCGATAAGAGAGTAGGTTTTTAAAGGGAAAATTTTGAAAATTTTGAAAACAATTTACATGAATATTAAATATTAAATTTATTATAATTAATTAAATTGGATTAAATAACATATAATTGAAATAATTTTAATTAAAAAAATAAAATATAATTTAACTTTAAAAATAAAATTGGCAAAAGAACTGGTTTAAATTAAAATGTAGTATTATTGATTATTCATCAAAAAAATGAAAATTTTCTGAAAACCCCCAAAAAAAACACTAATATTTTTTTAACATTATAATTACAAAAATAATTTTTATTTTATCAAATTATTTTTCTAAAATTATGAAAATCTAATTTTATTAATAATCACAAAAAAATAAATCAAAAGTATTTTTTGAGAAAATAGTATTTTTGAAACATATAAAGAAATTACTAAAAAAAGTAATTTTTTGTCATTAAGTTTAATTTATATAAAACTATTATAATTAATATTTTAAAATTAGTTATAGCTATTCATATTGAAAAGTTTATTGGATAGGGTATAATGTTCATATTTGAATGATAATACTAATAGTATGTCATGGTTTTGGTAAAACTCTATATCATGTATAATAGAAGCTAACCTAGTGTTACGTGTATCACAAGAATAACTTGGTATTGTGCGTAATGCAAGATATCAAATAAATTTAATTTAATCGAAAAAATATATATTCATAAAAACTCAGGGTGTTGAATTCTACCACCTTAAATTGAATTACTCCCTAAAAATCTTCATTATGATACAAAAAAAATGAGGATACTTATACCTCATCATTTACTCTGGTTCCCAAGTAGCTCCCTCAAACTACTATTTTTTTCCACAAAACATTCACATGATGGGTAGTCTTATTTCATAGATCTTTCTCTGTATGATCCAAAGTCTCCACCAATTATTCCTTAAAAAATATCTTTCTCTAGTGGTATGAATTGTGAGTTTAGTATATGTGAAGGGTCGAGCATATACTTCCTCAGAAGATATACATAGAACACATCATGTTATTAAGTGAGTTTTTTGTGGAAGTACCAAGCGATATTTTATGGTCCAAATACAATCAAGAATTACAAAGGGATTGATATATCTAGGGATTATATTTCTTATCTTTTCAAATATTATAACCTTATTCTTTAGAGAAATTATTAGAAACATCTTGTCACTAAATTAAAATTCAATATCATGATAGAACTTATCTGTATAACTTTTCTTTTGAATCTATGATACCTTACTATGTTTCTAAATGGGTCCAACATTCTTTATCACTTCTTTAGCTCTATCAGGTCCCAATATCTTTATTTCACTAAATTTATTTCAATAATTTGTTGCTCTATATCTCTTTATATAGAGGTATTCATAAAGATCCATATTAATTCTTGATTGAAAGATATTATTGTAATAAAACAAAACTATATGAATAGGTTGATCCTAACCAACTTTGAAATTCAAGGAATAAAATCTCAACATTTCCTCTAGGGTTTTAATTATTCTATCATACTATCCATATTTATAAGGAAGATATGCAATGATGAGACTCAAATTTGTAACAAGATCTTTCTGAAGGATTCAATAAAAATTTGTGGTAAAACTTAGATCCTGATTAGACACAATGGAATGTGGTACTCCATGCATCCTTACCACTTTATTAATTTATATCTTAGTATGATGGTCTAGATAGAAGTATTCTTTGATAGCAATGAAGTTTGTTGACTTAATAAGGTGATCAAATACAAACCATATATAATTCTTATGTTTACATGTTTTGGGGAGTATAACAATAAAATCCATTGTGATGTTTTCCCATTTACATTAGGGTATGGGTAATGGAAGTAACATACCATTATAATTTCATATTTCAGCCTTATATTTCTTACATACCAAGAATCGAGATACAAATGATGTGATATCTCTCTTTATTCCATCCCACCAAAAATATTCTTTCAAATCTCTATGCATATTTTTACTTCTTGGATGAATATATAATGAAGATATATGAAATTTCTCTAACAACTTCTTCAAATCAAGTATGTATGGAAGGAATACACAGGTCCTGAACCTTATTATTCACTCATGATCATGGTTAAACTCAATAATATTTTTAACCTTCTTTTTCTGATCTACATCTTCCTTTTTCACCTCTTTAATCGTTACATGGATATATGGCTCATTAATCAATTTAGCAAGATAATATTTTTCCCCTTCCTTTGGGATTTATAGATCTATCATTTCCAAATCAATAAATATTAGATCTTTTGTAATCCTCATCATGGATAAGCTATCTTGATACATTTGACTCAAAGCATTGACCACCTTGTTCACTTTCTCAGGGTGGTAATCTATTGATAGTTCATAAACTTTAATCATATCTAACCATATTTTTTGGACCATATTCAACTCCTTATATGTCAATATATTCTTTAAATTTTTACAATCATTATATATATATCACACTTTTTTTATAAATATAATGAATCCATAACTTTAATGAAAAAATTACTGCATCTAAATCCAAATCATGATTTGGGTAATTTTTCTCAGGATTCTTCAATTTTCATTAGGTATAAGTTATAACCATACCATTCTTTATAATAAAAAATCTTGATACATTCATAAATTTATACTTATAGATTAAAACCCCTTATCCTCTACAGTGTAATGAAATTATAGGTGTGTTGACTAATATTCTCTTCAGTTCCTTGGAATTTCTCTCACATTCATATATTTAAAGGAACTTGGTTCCCTTATGATTTATCTCTGTAAGAGGATTAGATAGTCATGAGAATTTCCAGACAAATTGTCAATAATATCTAACTAAACCAAGATAACTATGGATCTAAATCACCGTGTTTGGTATGATACAACATTCAATAGCCTCTGTCTTTGATGGTTCTACCAATATACCCACTCTTGAGATTATATGACCCAAAAATAAAACATTTTTCAAGAAAAATTAACACTTTGTATATTTTTCATATAGTTTATTCTTCCTTTGGGTATTTAATATAATTATCAAGTTTTCTCCATGATCTTCCTTTCTTATTAAATAGATAATAATATAATCTATAAATACTACCAAAAATGGATCAATGTTATTTCTAAAAACTTTATTCCTAAAATCCTTGAAAATAACGAGGGAATTAATAAGATCGAATGGAATTACTATATATTCATAGTGTCCATAACATGTATGAAATGTTGTCTTGGGTATATCCTCCTTCTTGACCCTCAATTAATGATATCTAGAATGAAGGTCAATATTAGAAAACTATTTATCTCTACACAGTTGATCGAATAAGTAATCAATATGGATAAGAGGACACTTATTCTTAGTTGTGATCTTGTTCATGTCGTGATAATCATTGTAAAGTCTCATCGATCCATATTTATTTCTAACAAAAATAACATGTGTACCCCATGGGGACACACTTGTCCGAAATAATACCTTATCATGGTTTTCCTATAGTTTCTTTTGCAATTTTTGAAAATCAATCTAGTATATTATGTAGGGAGTCATTGAAATTGAAATTCCACTAGATAAGAGTTCTATTGAGAACTCAAATTTTTAGTGTCAGTATAGGTAACTCTTTCATAAATACATCAAAAAATCCCCAATTAATAGGCATATCATTGATATCATGTTTCCCCCTAACCAGTTGAGATAAACACCCCATATGAATGGAAATTAGGACCCATATTATGGATGTGATCTCCATCAAAATTTCATACTTATAATCACATTTTTATATGATCTTAGTTTGGTTTAGACTATCAAATTTAACTTTTATTCCTTGATAATTTTTATTGGATTTATGTAGAGAAAGTCAATCCATGCCTAAAATAACATCAAATTTAATAGAGATAGAAAGACAATATTTGTAGGTAGAGCATTCAAGATAACTTCAATTAGAAAGGAATCATAGACTTGAGATGAAATCATGATACCATTTGAAGTTTTTACTACTAATTCTAAATCTAATTGATTGGTTGGAATATTGATGCCATTATAAAATTATATAGATAAGAAAGAATTGGTAGATCTATACTCAAATAAGACATTATCAACTCTAGAGTGGATGTTAAGTGTACCTTCCACCATGTGGTTATAGCACCCCTCGTCAAAAATATTGATCGCATGAGATTTATCATTTTCCCTCAGCTTGAGAGGCTTCTATCATTGATCACCTCTATTAACCCTTTGATTTGGGCACTTTTTATTATAACTCCCAAACTTCTTATATTTAAAACACTATAGTGTGTGTGGTGAATTTAGAGGATATTTATCATTATTTTTATCTTTAGATAACTTATTCCCATCACTTCGACAACAAATTGCCTAATGACCATCCATTACACACATAAAACATTTTCTTGTCCCCTTAAGACAGTCTCTTCTATGCTTCTTCCCACACTTTGATCATAAAGTAAATTTAATCATTTTGTATCCATGGTGCTTATATTTTCCATTTAATTCAATTTTTTCTATTCCTATCAAAACCATGAGATTGATATGTAACTCTAAACTCTATCCTCACATTTTTAGAACATAAAAAAATATATTCATAACTACTGAATTCTCATATGGATAACACCTTTTAGAGACTTGGTTTTAATCCAATGAAGCATCAATCAACCTTACTGTCAATTTTAATGATAAAACCATAAAAGTACCTAAAAAGTCTTGTAAAATTTCCCTCATAGGTACCAATAGATTAATAATTATTTTTCATTATCTCAAGGAACTCCTTATACATCTTTGTATTAGGAATATGAGGAACATACTTATTGAAAAATAAGTTCTTTAACTCATCTGATTCAATGGATTCAATTTCATCCTATTGCATCACATTCTTTCTAATATTCCACCATTGATCTACTTCACCTCCAAAATATTACACATCCAAAATGACATTTTCATGTTCTTGAAACTGGAGAATGGAAAATATATTTTCAGTGGTGTTGATCCATTTTTCAACAACCATTAGATTAGAAGACCCACTGAAAGAAGGTGTAATTTTCCTCATGAATGAATCAAAAGAATGTTTTAAACTCCTTTAACCATTTTTAATTCCATCATGATTCACTTCTTGAGAAGCTTGTGTGAGCATAGCGGTGAGATTTTTAATTGAACCTCCCATAATGTTTGGATGCTCAGGAGTAAAATCATTGCATTTTATATTGCACTCAATATTAACACAGTTCCATCCTCTTCTATCAATTGACTAAAACCAAAAAACACGGTGAAAAGAACAATTATCTTAGTGGAGAACAACATAATCATGAAAAATCACTTATAGGATGTCTAAATGATGACACTTTATTTTTAATTTATGAAACATTAGAATTATAAAATATCATTCATATTCATCATCTATTTAAATCCTTCATGATGTTTCATAATTTTTTTTTAAAATTTCCAAAGTGTGTCACCTATGAGTCTCAAACTATGTGTGAAATAAGGCTCATTATCATGTACTAGGTGACGATTAAGTCTAGATTAATATTCCCTTTTTGGAGTTATTACACATAGGTACCTATGTTCCAAATCTCTATCCACTTTTAGTATCCAAAAATGTATGTAATTTATTAGAAACCACTCAATATATCCTATACCAAAATTTCAAGGGATTTTCCTATACTTTTAATAATCCTTCTACATATACTTAGACATGTCCTTAGTGATCTCGCTAAGTTTTTATCATCCTTGTTTATAAATATTAGCTAAACCTGTCCTCTGATACCAATTATAGTGGCCAAGGGTTCTCATACATAGATATTACATCATTTTTTAGGAATATTTATTTCATACCAGAAACACGTGTAAGAGGACCATAATAGTTTAGTGTATTTGGAAACTTGGAATCAAAAAAAATTGGTCCATAGGTAAAATACATAATCTCCAACTATGATATTCATAACTAGAACCCTTATTATATATAGCATCCCGCCTTTTTGTCGCATAAACTTTAATTACATTATACAAAACTGAGGATCTTTAAGGTTTAGTGTCTTGGAAACCAGGAACATAATACATGAAACAAAAAAAAATTATTCTTAAACACTTGAAATGATTATCCTTATGTTCATCCTAGGTTCATTACTACATCTCATAACCTGGGTACATACATCAAAAGAATAGGTGAGCAGAAGGCCCAGTAAGGGAAACAAGGGAAACATTTAACATGTGAACTTGAGATACATAAATAAAGTCATGAAAAGAACTTTAAGGCATGAGAATAAAATCATGAGACATATCATAATAAAAATAACATATTTCATAACTTGAAGATGTGGCTACAAAATTTAACAAATACAATCATTTCTGTTTCACCAAGGTCCATCCCCAAGGTGTCAATAAAAATTACCATGGTTATTCACCAAGGTATCAGTCTAAATGGTCATCTCTAGAGATTAAGTCTTTACCCAATGCATCGGAGCGCTATCAAGGCGCACCCTTAATTTTTCTTTATTATCATGTGATACACATATATAATCATAAATCATTTCATAAAAAACCCATATAGCATAAAATAAATGGGTTTCATTTCATAATCATAACATTTTAAAAACTGCTTTAAAGACATGATCTTTATTTCACTTTAAACCCACAGAAAGGGAAAGCAGGTCTCATGTATGTAAATACCAGAATTTAAAATAGAACATTTTGGTATATATGTGAATACCCCTGTATAAGAAAGATCTTTGAGTATTAACTTAATAAAATAAAAGAATTTGAGAAAAAGAGAGAGGCATTTTGAGACGAAAATTCTGCAGCATAACGACTATGTTACAGGGTTTTAGAAAACATTTAAAAGAGAGGGGACATGGCTCACCCAATCATAAATGATCTATAAAAAAGTAGGGGGACAGAATATAAGTGATATAAGAACATGTTAATTAAATTTCAAAGATATACCATATGAAATAAAGAACATGAAAGGAAGACAAAAATAATATTTCTCTTATGAAAATTCGGCAGCCTAACGGCGTCACTTAAAACTCCCAAAAATGGATTGACGAGATCAAATAGGGCCTATAATCATATGAACATAAATGATCAGTATGATAGATATAGATATCATACCCCAACATAATAAAAAATAACTTGAAAGACTTGACCAGAAAATAGAACTTGAAAATGAGAAGGGTGAACGAATCCTTTAAAAATTCGGCACCCTAATGGCGTCACTTAAACTTCAAAAAAAATGAATTGACGAGATCAAATAGGGTATCTCATAATATTAACATAAAAGATAATTATGATAGATATAGAGATCATAACCCAACATAATAAAAAGGAACTTGAAAGACTTGACATGAAAATAGATCTTGAAAACGAGAAGGGTGAAGGAACCCCTTAAACATTCGGCAGCCTAACGACATCACTTAAACATAAAAAAAATCAATTGAAGAGATAAAATAGGGTCTCTAATCATATGAAAATAAAAGATCAGAATTATATATATATATATCATACCCCAACATAAAATTAAATTTGAATGACTTGACATGAAAATAGATCTTGAAAATGAGAAGGGTGAAAGAATCTGTTACAAAAATTTCGGCAGCCTAACGGTGCCACTTAAACATTCATAAAAAGAAATGATGAGAGTAAGAGGGGATCTCTCAACATATGAAAATGAAAAGAGAAGTAAGATTAATATAAAATAACATTCTCCAACATAACAGCATGGATCATAAAAAAAATGACATAAAAGGGATTACTTGAAAAGAAAGAGAGAGGTCGGATCCCTTACCTTAAAATGTAACTCTTAAAACTCAAAGGTTGGGACCTTGAGGGCTTGGGGGCACCTTGGGAGGACTCCTTGGGAGGTAATGAGACTAGAGCTTTGTTGGGGGAGAGTTGGGAGTAAAATGGATGAAAGGATGGCTTGGTATTTATATGGAAAGTGAGGGGACAAGGCATTAATGGCCAAGGGACACCTCATTGGTGGTTTTGGCAAAACCATGGGCTTTCCCATGGTATTTGCCCATGGTATTGGCCACATGGGTCCCCCATAAAATAATTAATCACCTTTGGTTGGCCAACCCTTAAAATATCTCATTACATCATCATGACACAGTTATGATGTCATTAAACATACCGAAACCCTAAAACTGTATTTTCACTATTCATCGAAAATTCAACTTTCTCAGAAAAAATCCCAAAATTTCACCTTAACCAAATATCGATGCTCTGATTTCAAAAATGAACTCAATTTTATAAAAATAATTTTCTAAATAATTTTAATTTAATTTTTAAATAAATACACTATTCACCGAAAATTCATTTTTCTCAGAAAAATCCCCAAAAATTACCTTAACATAATATCGATGCTCTGAGTTCAAAAATGAAATCCATTTTATAAAAATAATTTTCTAAATAATTTTAATTTAATTTTTAATTAAAATATACTATTCACCTGAAAAAACTAATACTTGAATAATAATTTATGAAACCATTATTTAACCATTTTATTGAATCACATTACTTAATCAACGTGCCTGGATTATATTAATACTTTCTTTAAGTGAGATTACTAATCAATTTGGTCACATTACTAATCCTATGCATAAAATCACTATTCATAATTTATTATTCATCAAAAATTAAGTTGATCTTATTAGAATCTAAATTTCGTACTGAACATAATTGTAGAAGACCATTTTTTGAAAATCATTACACATTTTTAATTATTTAAGGTTTACATAAACATTTTTAAAATATCCTTTCTCTAAAATTCATCAAAAATATGCATACTATATCTATTCAGACATTTGAAAATTCATAAACATCATCATAAGAAGAAATCAAAATTTTTATTTAAAACAAAGGATTACACAAGGCAGTTACGGTCTCCTTACATAGCCCCTTATCACACCAGCATAAGACCTAAGTGTAAGGGGTGCTAAGGTGAGAGAATCTGAGGGAGGCTTGGCCAGCATCGCACGAGTAATAATTTCTATCAGTTTGAACTTCTCGCGAAAACGATTCTGTTCTAGCATCACACGATGAAGTTCGGATTGGGTTTGGTCTAGAGAAAAGCCCAGTGGTGCTACCTCCTTCTCAAGTTCTGTTAGATGGGCTTCGATTGGCCCGAGACTACTGGATGAGGTCATCGAATCTATATTAATTAACCGAGGTCACTTGCAACATTCAGTTTTCAATGGTCATACTGACTAATGGTCATATAATAGTCAAAACCCAAAAGCCACATTTTAATTATACTCATGTTATCAAATGAAACAGTTTTGTTGAGTATGAAAAATATAAAATAACACACAAAATTAGGAAACAAGATTTATTCAAAATTTTGGGTCGTTACAATCTTCCCCCCTTAAGAAATTGCGTCCCCACAATTTTTAAAATTGGGTTTTCAAATTTCATTGAAAGTACCACATCGGAAAAAGAGTCAGTAACACTATTACTTTAAAAGAAAGAAAAGGAAGTACAAAGGCCACCTGAGTTAACCCATACTAGGATTCCATGTAGGAAAACATGGATATGGAAGAAAAAACAATGGGTCAAGTTCTGAGGGAGAGTGATAGAAAACATGATTAGGAGAAATTTAACCACAAGAAAATCACAAAATTATGATGTGTGTAAACGGTCTTTGATTACCCAGTAGGAAGCTTAAACCAACAACATTTTTGTTTTACGTTCCTTTTAATAATTTTGATGAATTCATTTACTACATAGAATAAAAACATAAGGAAATATACCTACCTTCCAGTAGAGTTTCATCATTTAATAAGTTTCTACCAAAACTAATCTTTTCTCCAAACGATGAGCATTCAAAACTACTTGGTCTCATCAAAGCACACGAATCATCTTATAGAGAATCACATAATCCATCAAAGATTAACTATATATTTCTTATATCTTTAAACATTATCCCAAAAACAAAAAGGGTAAGATAAAACGACTCTTCCAAAAGAAAGAACCCTAGAGGAAGGAAAACTATTTTAAATCTTCAAAGTTCCACGGTACTACCCAATGTTCATCATAGACCATTCCATAAATAATTGTTCTTAAAATTCCTCAAAATAAACCAAACTAAGATTGAAACCCAAATACATAAAGGATATGATAACATAGTCTTCCAAAATAAACTTCATTGTTCATCTCCAAAAAACATCAACCACTCCTAACATCTTATAACAAAAGTAGCTAACCTAAACATATTTTACCCAAGATAGGTTAATCATTTCCATAATTAACCTAAATTACTATAGGTCCACCTTAAATTCATCGATTCTTCAAAATATAAGTCAACCTTTACTCCTCAACGAAAATACCTTGGTAATCTATTTACCTCGATCATATAGGGTCCCCAAAATAGTGAACATCTTCCAAAATAATTATAATCTTTTAATCCCCTAATCATCTCTATCATATTAATACGGCAATCGTCGCATTTCCTATCACATTGGTTTTTGGGACATGTTCTTCCATTTCCCACCATTAACTAAGAAAAGAAAGTATAATTAGGGGATTAAATACTTAGCCAATAATCATGAAAATGAACTCAAAGCATATAAGGATAACTTGTAGAAGAAAAGTATACCCTAACTTGTGATCCCCTAGGTTTCAAACTAGGTTATCCATGATCATATATTCTTATGTGAATCTTTATTTTATTTTATATTTGTTCCTTTAATAATGGCTCATACTAAGCTTATGAATTTACCAAAGCATATCCCCCGGGAGTGTCGTAATCAAGAGTGCAGCAAGGCCCGTTGTCGTGTACCAGTTCCCGTTCGAGTCTAGCTCAAAGTGGTGTTTTTGGGTTTACCCCTATGTACATCTATGCCAAATCCACCTCTACCTGCTCGTATCCAGACAGGGATGTATTTGCTTGGCACCCCCTTACTCAATACTCACCAAAATACCAGGAAGATTTCCTTTATTTAAACTTTTCTATAGGGTTATTCCTAAAGTTTTCATATCCTAATTTCCACAAATAACTAAACCATCCTTTGATACCAATTATAGCATCCAGCCTTTTCTTCACATAAACTTTCATTACATTATACAAAACTAAGGATCTTTAAGGTTTAGTGTCTTGGAAACCAGGAACATAATACATGAAACAAAAAAAACATTCTTCTTAAACACTTGAAAGGCTTCTCCTTATGTTCATCCTAGCTTCATTACTTCATCTCATAACCTGGGTACATACATCAAAAGAAAGGGTGAGCAGAAGGCTCAATAAAGGAAACAAGGGAAACATTTAACATGTGAACTTGAGATACATCAATAAAGTCATGAAAAGAACTTTAAGGCATGAGAATGAAATCATGAGGCAGGTCATAATAAAAATAACATATTTCATAACTTGAAGATGTGGATACAACATTTAACAAATACAGTCATTTCCATTTCACCAAGGTCCATCCCCAAGGTGTCAATAAAAATTACCAAGGTTATTCACCCAAGTATCAGTCTAAATGGTCATCTCTAGAGTTTAAGTCTTTACCCAATGCATTGGAGCGCTATCAAGTCGCAACCTTAATTTTTCTTTATTATAATGTGATCCACATATATCATCATCAATAATTTCATAAATAACTCATATAGCATAAAAGAAATTGGTTTCATTTCATAATCATAACGTTTTAAAAACTTCTTTAAAGACATGATCTTTATTTCACATTAAACCCACGGAAAGGGAAAGCGGGTCTCATGTGTGTAAATCCCAGAATTTAAAATAGAAAATTTTGATATATATGTGAATAACCTTGTATAATAAAGATATTTGAGTATTCACTTAATAAAATAAAAGAATTTGAGAAAAAGAGAGAGGCATTTTGAGACGAAAATTCCGCAGCATAACGACTATGTTACAGGGTTTTAGAAAACATTTAAAAGAGAGGGGACATGGGTCACCCAATCATAAATGATCCATAAAATAGTAGGGGGAAATAATATAATGGATATAAGAACATGGTAATGAAATTTTAAAGATATACTATATGAAATGAAGAACATGAAAGGAAGACAAAAATAAGATTTCTCTTATGAAAATTCGGCAGCCCAACGGCGTCACTTAAAACTCCCAAAATGGATTGAAGAGATAAAATAGGGTCTCTCATCATATGAACATAAATGATCAGTATGATAGATATAGATATGATACCCCAAAATAATAAAAAATAACTTGAAATACTTGACCAGAAAATAAAACTTGAAAATGAGAAGGGTGAACGAATCCCTTAAAAATTCGGCACCCTAACGGCGTCACTTAAACTTCAAAAAAAATGAATTGATGACATCAAATAGGGTATCTAATCATGTGAACATAAAATATCAGTATGATAGATATAGATATCATACCCCAACATAATAAAAAGGAACTTGAAAGACTTGACATGAAAATAGATCTTGAAAATGAGAAAGGTGAAAGAAACCCTTAAAAATTCGGCAGCCTAACAGCGACACTTAAACATAAAAAAAATCAATTGAAGAGATCAAATCGAGTCTCTCATCATATAAAAATAAAAGATCAGTATGATAGATATAGAGATCATACCCCAACATAAAAATAAATTTGAAAGACTTGACATGGAAATAGATCTTGAAAATGAGAAGGGTGAAAGAATCTGTTACAAAACATTTGGCAGCCTAACGGTGCCACTTAAACATTCATAAAAAGAAATGATGAGAGTAATAGGGGATATCTCATCTTATGAACAAGAAAAGGGAAGTAATATGAATATAAAATAACATCCTCCAACATAATAACATGGAGCATAAAACAAATGACATAAAAGAGATTACTTGAAAAGAAAGAGAGAGGTCGGATCCCTTACCTTAAAACGTAACTCTTAAAACTCAAAGGTTGGGACCTTGAGGGATTGGGGGAACCTTGGGAGGACTCCTTGGGAGGTAATGAGACTAGAGCTTTGTTGGGGGAGAGTTGTGAGTCAAATGGATGAAATGATGGCTTGGTATTTATAGGGAAAGTGAGGGGACAAGGCATTAATGGCCAAGGGACACCTCATTGGTGGTTTTGGAAAAACCATGTGCTTTCCCATGGTATTTTCCCATGGTATTGGCCACATGGGTCCCCCATACAATAATTCATCACCTTTGGTCATGACATCATCATGACACGATTATGATGTCATTAGACATACTGAAACCCTAAAACTGTATTTTCATTATTCATCGAAAAGTCAACTTTCTCAGAACAAATCCCAAAATTTCACCTTAACCAAATATCGATGCTCTAATTTCAAAAATGAACTCCATTTTATAAAAATATTTTTCTAAATATTTTTAATTTAATTTTTAAATAAATACACTATTCACCGAAAATTCATTTTTCTCAGAAAAATCCCCAAAAATTACCTTAACATAATATCGATGCTCTGAGTTCAAAAATGAAATCCATTTTATAAAAATAATTTTCTAAATAATTTTAATTTAATTTTTAATTAAAAAACACTATTCACCTGAAAAAACTAATACTTGACTAATAATTTATGAAACCGTTATTTAACCATTTTATTGAATCACATTACTTAATCAAGGTGCCTAGATTATATTAATACATTCTTTAAGTGAGATTACTAATCCATTTGGTCACATTACTAATCCTAAGCATAAAATCACTATTCATAATTTACTATTCATCAAAAATTAATTTGATCTTATTAGACTCTAAATTTCTTACTGAACATAATTGTAGAAGACCATTTTTTGAAAATCATTAAACATTTTTAATTATTTAAGGTTTATATAACCATTTTTAAAATATCCTTTCTCTAAAATTCATCAAAAATATGCATACTATATTTATCCTGACATTTAAAAATTCATAAACATCATCATAAGAAGAAATCAAATTTTTTATTTAAAACAAAGGATTACACAAGGCAGTTACGGTCTCCTTACATATCCCCTTATCACACCAGCATAATACCTAAGTGTAAGGTGTGCTAAGGTGAGAGAATCTGAGGGAGGCTCGTCCAACATCGCACGAGTTGTAATTTCTATCAGTTTGAACTTCTCGCAAAGGCGATTCCGTTCTAGCTTCACACGATGAAGTTCAACTTGGGTTTGGTCCAGAGCAAAGCCTAGTGGTGCTACCTCCTTCCCAAGTTCCGTTAGATGGGCTTCGATTGGCTCGAGACTACTAGATGAGGCCATCGAATCTATATTAATTAACCAAGGTCACTTGCAACATTCAGTTTTCAACGGTCATACTAACTAACAGTCATATAATAGTCAAAACCCAATAGTCTCATTTTAATTATACTCATTTTATCAAATGAAATAGTTTTTTGAGTATGAAAAAAATAAAATAACACACAAAATTAGGAAACAAGATTTATTCAAAATTTCGGGTCGTTACATTATACATATAATATGTAATAAATTTATTCATAACTTGGGGAAAGGAAAAAATAAGAAAGTGTGAGCTCAAATGCTCAGTAATGGTAAATCAGGAAGATATGTAGACATAACATGAATATAAGGGTATGATAACATGATATTAATAATTAAAAAACCATACCCTTCATATAAAGTATCCTAATCTTGAGTCATAGAATAAATATTGGTATTTTATAAGAAATTAAAAAAATGGAATCAAATAAAATGATCTATCATATCATAACATTGGCATAAGACATGTATTTTTGGCATACACACAAGCATAAAATATTTTATGTCAATAATACCCACCAAGACATTCATAACATATTATGATTTGGATAAAGACCCACGTACCTACTTTGGGATCTGGCTAATAACCAGTCTATCCTATTTTTGGGCTTGTTAAAACCACCCAAGTACCATATTTTTCAATATTGGACTAACCACCCATGTACCCTCTGATCTCATAGAACTTTTATCGTTAACCAATGCATTGGAGGGAGATATAGGTCCCACCCATCACATAATGAAAATCCTACATATCCATTCCATGAGATAATGAAAATTTCATCATATAAAAACCAATGAAATGAAATGGGTTTTATAAAAATTTAATGTTATCATAACCTATGGAAAAGAAACATGTTTCATAATCATTTCATCATTTCATCATAGCATAACTCATTGAAAAATTAGTGGGTTTCATAAATATTTTATCATGGTATAACTCATGGAAGATAAATTGGTTTTATAAACATCATGCCATCACAATAATAATCACTTAATAGAATGAATGATAATTTTATCCATGGATAATATCCCCATTAATTCATAAGTAACATCAATGGATGTATTCTTAGATGGAATATCATTTTGATCAATCGTTTAAAGCATTTCTTGATTAGAATATCCTTTCTGCTTTGAAAATATTTTTTAAAACATAAAAAAATTTGAAAATATATTTCTTTGAAAATAACCATGAAATTTTACATAATAAAATTCAAATTATCTTTATATACACCTCATGAAATAATATAATTGCATAACATAACATACGTCTCAAAGAAAGAAAATTGAAAAAAACAATCCCTTATCGCTTGGTAATATTTTGAATTGTAATCCCCAATAAAGAATAACATCAAATGAAATTTTAAATATCATGAAAATAATGGGATTCATGATATAACATTTCAAAGGGGAAATATACACACCACACAAAAGAAATGGGGGGTAAATTTTCATATGAATCCTGAAAATAAAAGGAACTATAAATCTATTACCTTAAGTCCTGACTTCCACCAAAAAAATTAAAACCACATATATAATAAATACAATTTTATTATATATCTATTAAAGAAACATAATTATATATATCATACCATATATGATTTACTTATGACCTTTTATTACCTATTTATGAACAATCCCATATTAAAGTCATGCTTTGTGTAGTAACCACTTTTTTATTAATGTTACATTGATTGTAGTTCCATAATCTACATAATATTAACAATTATATAAATATAATTTATAATTAGTATATATTTATTTTTATTAATCCATTAAATTTAGTGATATAAAATTCAATACATTGTTTAGGGAGATAGTAGGTTGTACGTACGCATGAATGTTGTTTCCATTTTCTTTTCAGATTAAAATATAGAAAGTTAAGTGATATAATATCATTATAAAATTATTTTTTTGTCATATATATCATATATTTTCATTAAACCCAAACTTATTTCCTTCCATGTAAATAGTGAACAAATCACGTCGCTCCACGAGGTAGTAGTTTGTCGTACACACGAGCGACGTTATCGTATTCCCACAAAATGGAAATAATGAAGCTATGTGTGATATAATAATTCTAAAAGTATGATAATATCATAAATATCATATTTATATATATAAAATAAATACATTATTATAATTATATTTTATATGTGGTAATGGAAAAAAAGAATGGCATCGGTTCATGAGGTGGTATTCTTTCGTACACACAAACAATTATTTCACAACACATTTGATGGAAGTGGACACGGTTATTGGTAATTACATTAACATAACAACATATAAGTATATGTAAGATAATGAGGTTATTATATCAGCATGGTATAATAGTAATTGAAGGATTTGGAGGAATAAAAAAACCAAAATTCTCATTGATGAATGTTACCACTTCTTCAGGTATCCTTCATAGGTTTGTACCAAAATCCTTTCTAGGATGGATTTATATAAAAAATAAGGCTCATAGGATGATAAGAGGAAATTTTGGAAGTTATTCGGAAAGGTATTGGTCAATCCAAATATTTTTTATGTTATAAATAGTAAAGGGGAAGGGGAGGTATTATATAAGTGAGGTGAGTTGCACACTTGTAATACTTTTTAGAGAAATAATTTAACCCACAATATTTTCATGTCACAAGGATCCAATAATAAACCATTATTGATAATACAAGGGATAAGGTCAAAATATATCCATACAATGGGTGTTGGACAGGTTTTTTGTTATTTTTAACCCTTATATTTTTATTTTAACCCCTTGGTAAACCCATTTTTACATTAACTGTGGTAAATAATGTTTAATATTTTTACTATTCATTTTGATCCAAAATTGTAACATCTCAAATTGGATCACCTCTAAGACGGTGTCTAGACTGGTGGGTCAAATTACCTCAAGAGTATCTCCCTAAACACCAAACTCTTCAGACTAGAAGTGAGGGCCAAGGGTGTGTCCTTAGGGATATTATTCCCACATAGATTAGATTAGCACAATGGTATAATAGAATATAAATAACAAAAAATAGTGAAAGCAGTAAAAAATTAGAAGATATATATCAATGGAAGAATAATATATACTAAATAAAACAGATGGTAATGAAAATTTACAACAATTCATGTATGTTCACGTAATTCTAAATAATATAAAACAAAATACACACAGAGGGCAATGATAAAATGTGATAAAGGGAAAGGAAAAGACTCTAATACCCATGGGAGATCTCCATTAGCATCCTGAGCTCTAGCTCAGTCCTGTGATCCTAACTCCTAGGTACAATCAAATAGCTCAAACAACCAACCTAGGTCCTACAAATAAGAAAGTATACTCGGGTACCCCAGTGTAATGGCGGCCCGAGCAGAGTGTGAGATATAAATCTCAGTAGGTCGGCACCCACGGTTTATATCCCAATACAGATAGTGAAATATAAATTAGACATTTTACAAGTATAGAGATGAAATGAATATAATTTAATAAATAAACAAACACTCATCTAGTTTCCTAAGGGACACCTTGAGTTTATACCTACTTTGGCACCCAGCCAGGTATCTATGTCTCTCAGTAGATCCACTTACATCAGGATGAATCACCCAAGTTAGTATAAAATTCTTTTACTGAGGAAGAATCACTCAGAATATACCATAAACATATGACCTCTACCCTTAGGATAACCATAATCTCTCTCTCAGGTATCATGTGGCTATTTATCTAGCCCTCATAAATTTTACATAACCATATACTTTTCCCTCACGCATTTAGTACCATTGTACCTAGACCTCAGACAGTGTGAAAACATGCACCAAGCCCTCAAGTATGTGTGACTATACATTTAACCCTTAGACATCTGACATAATCATATAATTTTCCCTCAGATATTAAGTACCAGTGCGCCAAGCCCCTAGGTAATACGATAACATGCACAAATACCTCAGGCATCATGTGACTATGCATCTAACCCTCAGGCATCTATTCCATCGATATTATATAATCTCAAATCTAATTAAGAAAAAATCACAAGGTTGATACCAAACATACCATATTGCACAAGTAAAATATATGGAATGGGTTATTAAGATCATGCATATATGCACACTAAGAATAGAAAAATGGAATTAATATGTCTCTATTCACATGAAAATAATAACATCTCAACACCCCAAGATATTAAGCATAGGTAAACATAGCATAAAATTCAAAGAAATTAAAGTATTAATCAAGTTTCATTGGATATATATAATTCATTTAAGGAAACCATCTTTAAAAATGACATTTCAATTACTTCATTCCATTTAAACTAATCAAGTCGAAAAAACCATTTTATAAATCTCAATGATCACTTAAGAGGTGTCATTGAAGAAGAAAAAGGGCAATTACCTACACATGTGATTCCAATTATGAGATGGGCCAAGCACGTTTCTTGGTTCATTTAACATTTATCAAATAATTTTCACATATATAATTCCATTCATGAGGCAAAGACCTCTCATTCATGTCATTAGACAATTCACATAATTTAATCCATCATGTATATTTCATTCCTTTTCAATACATGACATTTATTCTAAATAGACATGGAAACTCAATTCATGTCATTGATAAGGGGAAGGTTTTATCATGACTTTAATCAAACACTATCAAAAATTCATATTGAAAACTCAAACCATAGATAAGAATGATATAATTTCTATAACTACATTTTAGTTTGAAGGTAGCGCACCTCCATTGGAGGGGTTTTATTATAAAAGCATGGATTTTTTTATCAAACAGATCATTTATCATGTTCATGAATTTATTTCAATAATCAATATTCAATTAAAAGAATCATTTATTCTAAAACAAACACAGCACTAACTAATGGAAATTAATTAATGCATTATTAAATTTAAGGGGAAAGGAAAAAGGGACCCTACATTAAGAAGTAGACTAAGCTGACACTCAGTGCTTTTAAGATTTGGCGGTGACCACTCGAAACTGCCCCACACCCACACTCACATACACTTATATACATACATATATCCTTTAATATAAAACATGTATTCCCCTAACCATGAGGGAATACATACAAGTAATATATATATATATATACACACCTTTGTATGTGTGTGTGTGTCTTCACGAAAATACAAAATTCACTACAACAATTACAGGAACCATAAAAACATTGCGTCAAGGTTCAACACACCTCAAAATAATAACTAGTATTATCAAAACAACACAAAGACCTTAAATAAAATAGGAAAAAATCATCAGATGTAAACCCTTACTTTGGATGGTGGTGGAAAGATGAAATGACATGGTACAGTACAATGTACTACTGATAAGTTATTAGGGAGTCAAAAACACTTAAATACCCTAATAAAATAGGTGTGAAACAAAGAAATAGATAAAGAATCTCACCTCAGATGGAAATGGAAACCTAGAATCATGCCTCAAGGCCATGGAACTTAAACAAAAAAATACCAGGAACTCATAAATCAAAAAAAACCAAAAAATAAATTGAGCAACAATAAAGAACGATGGAAATATTACTCGAAATTGATAACGGATGGTCTGAGGTGATCTGAACCACTTCACCTTCAGCGGCGGATGTAGGAATATACACGAACATGGCCCGATGATCTTGTTTCATAACCTAACATCAAAAAAAGGAACCAAAATCATTTAAAACCTAACCTAGGGTTTTGGTTGAGCGGAACAGGGAGGCGGGGAGTAGAGAAATGGTTAAAAACAAGAAGAAGATGGGGGAAAAGAACATACCTCACTAGATCAAAGAGAAATTGTGAAGAAATGAGGAAGAAACAGTGATCATGGAGGAGATCCAGAAGATTGGTCTGTGCACTGGGGGGTGCATCATGTGTGTTGGAGAACTCTAGGGAGGGGGTGTATCGTGCCTAAGGGGGAGAGGGATAGGGAGACCCTTGGTCTCTAAAAAAACTAATATAAAATTAATAATAATAAATAATAATAATAATAAAATAATAATAATAATAATATCATACTAATGTTATTATTATTATTAAAACATTTCTTTATTTTATTCCCCTAATTATGTTCATTTAATTTTATTTTCCTCTTAACTTTAATTTAATTAAGTAAATTTATTTTTTAAGAAAATGCACATCAAAACATTTCAACTATCGAAAAAGAATTCCAAAACTCATTTTTAAACATGGAAAATCCAGAAGACGCCAAAGTTTAAAATCCCATAAATTTTTTCCTATTCAAAACACTTGATGTTACAACCTTCCCACCTTAGAACTTTTTGTCCATGATAATCCTTTAGGAATAACGAAAACAACACCCAACCTATAGAGGATCATGAAGTATCATTCAAATGGTCATGTTGTGTTTCCCAATGTCTAACTCACCTCTAAGAACTGATTATAAAATAATCACTTAATCCATCCCAAATCAATCCAACGCTTTATTATCCAACTAAAACACCAAAACTGAGCATACACGGCTCGTTAAGACAATGTCATGATCACATCGTCATCTCTTTAAACATCAGGGTGAAGGTGTTCCCCTCCTAAGGTTTTCATTATTAGAAAGGGACAATTCCATGAAATGGTACATCCACCATAGAAATTTCCTTACAAAACATGACTCTAAGCATTTTAATGATGCTACAAGAATTATTTCATTGAAATAAATGGTCTAATTCAGATCAACCTAACAGAAACTGGTCGTGCATGAATTTCTTGAAATATGTAGCCAACCCTTGAACCAAAATCTCCTTAACCTAGAGATGTTCCCAAAAATAGTCCTTCACTAACTGTAGACCCCAACAAGGAGGAGAACAAGTCGAGCCACTATGGCTGACCACTCAACAAGATGATCGGCTTAGGTGGTCAGTGCTTAACAAGCTGACTACAATGCCTTATCCCAAGGTATATCGCATTCACTAAGAACATGTCCACCAAATTCTATAACAACTTCTAGGGATGTTCCTTGATTTAAGCATCACTGAGTCCAACAAAAAATCTGGGGTAACCTCGGATTGGAATGAATGGATTGTAAAGGTAGTCCATTCTCCATGTTTACAAGTGAGAAATTGGTACAAATCCAAGACATTCACATCAAAACATTGACTTATCCCAGAGCAGCATCGATCTGGCAGTTAAGTTAGAAGAAATAGCTGGTGTACAAGAGAATGTGTCAGGACCCTCCTTCATGATGAGGGAAGGGATGACAAGGGGTCATGACCTTCCTTCTTCAAGATGAAAAATAGATAATGAACCCCCAAATCCCACATCTAATAGGCCTTGGGGTGGTGACCAGCACCAAGGGTATTTAAATCTCACAAAATGGGAGGCATTACCCTTTCTACATTAACTAAGATGGGGAGATAAGATGTATCAACCTCAAAATAACTCCAAGGCATATATATATATAAGATTCCAAAATATATAAAACATGCATGTTTAAAGTAAAAATTATAGAAATAAAATGAAAAAATCTAAATTAAAAACCAAAATAACAAAGCTAAGAAGTGATATATCAACTATCACGATGCCTGAGCTAGTAGGGTCCGACACAGTCCACATAATCTCACTGGAAACCTAAAAATAGTTTTATACAATTAGGGTGATCATACAAGTATACTCAGTCTGAAAATCAAAATTCACTCATGCACAAGTGGGATAATCATACTAATGCCCTGTGAGAAAAACAGAAGAAACTCAAAAGCACCTAGCAAGTTATACTATCCACCCCAACCTCACCAGTGCACGCTCACCAAATAACACAATTCAATTAAAGTAAAGTAGTAAGAACATATATTATAGGGTACTCCACACCACTTACCATTTTTTAACAACTCATCCCTAATGGAAAACATTCTGATGCTTCCAACCGAAAACTAGAATTTTATAAAACTCTTTAAATAAGCTATCCTTTCCTCCCAGAACACCCCAAAAACTGGATTTTGGAAAAGTAATGGATTAGGGAGGTCTGCACCAATACATCATATACCTCTCAAACTGTTCTCAAACTCAATATTTCAAAACTAATCCGAGAAGAAAGAGGGGTCTGAATAACCACCTTGTAAGATAACTGTTAATGATAAATCACCCTGTGTTTTTTGAAAGCTGGAGTGAAACCTCAACATCCAAGAACACCTACTCCCACATATACTTACCCAAACATTTAAAAGATACCCCACATAAGAACCAACTATATGGACATATGAATTAGGTAATTACTTCCTCTATGTCAAGATATTATTCGCTTTGGGTGGCACTGACTCGCTCACACAGGTTTAATCGCAACTCAATTAATGCGCCTTGATTGGTAGTATGGTCTCCCCCTTTTCACTTGTTAGGAATTCATCACAAATTATGGAACAAAGGATCAACCCATATTATAGAAATCAAGCCTCAAGAATTTCATCACAAAGCAATGCACACAAGAAAAACTCCAAACAACTCTGGTTACTAGGCACACATCTTTGCTTCTTTCTCCCAAGTACTCTATTTCATGCCAGCATGCCTCCACAACACATGAACCAATGGAATGGTTCATACATGTAGAACCTTCTTCTGATGATATTCAATCTCCATTGGTTTCTCCAAAAAAAATTAGTCATCCTTGATATCAAACTCTCCCCAATCAATGACATGGGAGTTGTCATGAAGATACCAATGAAGCTGGGAGACATGAAAGACGTTGTGTATCCTCTTTAACCGTGGTGGAAACACCAACTGGTACACCACCCCAAAAACATACCCCAACACCTCGAAAGTTCCAATAAACCTGAGAGAAATATTTCCCCCTTACTGAACATTCATTTCCCATGTCAAGGGAAAACCTTTAAGAAAACAAGTCATCATGGTGCATGTACCTCTTCTAGGTCTCTACCCTGCAAACAAATCCACCTCACTTGGCCATTCAATAAGTTCAAAGTCCATGCACTGGATCACAAGGGCCCTAAAATCCCATTTCTTAGTCAGTATCCCTGACCTATTTCATCCACCAAGGTCAATTGACATTGTTTCCATACCACCCCATGCAATCCTAACTATGCCTAACTCCAAAATTCATCCTATCTCTCAACCTGGCTCTGATACCATTTTTTCATGGTCCTCCTTCTTTAGGACGAGGGAAGGGATGAAAATGTGTCGTGACCTTCCTTATTTAAGATAAAAAAGAGATAATGACCCCTGAGCCCCACCTTCAATAGGTGACGAGGTGGAAACCATCACTAAGGGTATTCAAATCTCACAAAATGGGAGACATTTCCCTTTTTATTGTTACCAAGATAAGGAGATAAGATGTATCAACCTCAAAAAAACTCCAAGAAATGTATATAAAAGAGTAAAAAATACATCCCACGTGAATGTTTAAAGTAAAACTAATATTATACAATGAAAAAATTCGAAGTAAATACCAAAAGAACATAACTAAGTAGTGACACAGCATTTATCCCGACGCCTGAGCTAGTAGGGTCCAGCACGGTCCACGTAGTATCCCTAGAAACCTGAAAGTTGTTTTATGCACATGGGGTGAAAATACAAGTATACTCAATAGGAAAATCTGAAGTCACTTGTGCACAAGTGGGAGAAGCATACTAATGCCCTTGTGAAAAAAATAGCAGAAACTCAAAATAAACTAACAAGGTATACTATCCACCCCAACCTCACAAAGTCACACTCACCAAATAACACAAGTAAAGTAAAGAAAAGTAGTAATAACATTGATTATAGGGTACCCCACACCACTTCCCATTGGTTAAATTCTCATTCCTAATGGATAATGTCCTGATGCTACTGAAAAATAACTAGAATTTTGGAAAACTCTTTAAATGAGCTACGGATGCCTCCCAGAACACCCCAAACATTGGATTTTGAAAAATTGATATACTAGGGAGGTCCAGGTCATTACATTTCATCTAAGGCATTACTACATGGAAATTAAGCCACCACTCAAGACTAACCAACCCGCAATAATAACCATGCATCTAACATGAAACCCTGATAAAGAATCACCCAACAATCCCAACGACTTTTAAAGCTATAGTGTGGTGCAAGACTGACTCTCTCTTAGTGCATCAAGGATGAAGTTAAGATAGGGGACATTATCATTGCTTAAATAAGATTACACTAAAAGGATTTTAATATTACCAAGAAGATAATTTAAACCACTACTGGTTGAATTCCCTTGAAAGAAGCTCAGATTCACCTGCTAACGTACCGCCATTAACCGACCATCAAGCCTTTACCACCTATGGCATTTCCATGATCATTAAAAATTAACCACTGAAGTACACCCATGACCAACATCATTTCACAAGGGTTTCATACACATCCATCCTTACTGACATCATGCTTCCAAGCAAGCACCGCCATTATTTAAGGTTTACAAGCTGCACGGGCATTTAAGCAAGCCCAACAATTCTTTAGTGTTCATTTTTGGTTTCATTCCTTTTACCCGAAAGGGAATGTATTTAACAAAACCAACCTGACATTACCCACCGTAAAAGTGTTATAATCATAAAAATGAAGAGATATAATAGCCACTCAAAATCACATTTGGTTAGAACCGCAATAAACACAAACGTTTAAATAATTGGAATGAAAAACAAAACCAAACTGACTGGCATGTCAAAACACTCGAGTCTCTAAAAGTCATCCCAAGTATTGTGATGAACTTGATTTATTTACACCTAGGTCACTCTACCTCAGAGACAACTTGAGACCATACCCAACAACACAAGTTTCTACAAGCCTACTGGACTTAACCGGTTTGTTACGTCATTAAACACTCGACAGGTACCATGTATATCGATTCATACTACCCTGAGATTCTGTATGAAAAAGAAACATATTTTTGTCCATAAATGAAGAAGAAGAATGGCTCAAGTGACTAAAGAAACATCCGACCATGCTTGAGGCATGTTTAATCAGCTAAAAATGATAATAACTGACACTCACACCCATAAAAAAGTCAATGATACCATAACCACCCATCCGAACAAGGGTTTCATTGAAAACTGAAAGTCCTACAAGGAACAACGGCATATGAATGAAACCAATCATTAGAAAACACACAGAATTTTCAGGGAATTTATGTTCTATGGGTGATACCTACCACGGGATATCCTCTTACGAGATCCTAAGTGTAGACTCTACAACTAGGTCACACAAAACTAAAAGTCACCAAGCTCAAGAGCCTACCATCTAAGCCATTGATAAAAAAGAAAGAAGGCCTATAGAAAACACTCACATTTCCTTTACATTGCTTCTCAAAAAGAAAATCTCAAGTTACCCTTTCACCGGGGTTTAAATAAAGGACACCACCTAGGGTTCCATTTTAAGGCCATTACATTTATTCACATTTCATCTTTAAACATTTCAAATATTTAACTAATACATCAAATAAAAATAGGAAAGTCTCAAAAAACTTCCTTTTTAAAGAATTTAACATTTATTGACATCCCATCATGATTAGGAAAATTATCATAAATAAATTCATTTTTAATTTATTAAAGATAAGGTGAGATAAGAGGGCCCCACTAAGCCAACTTGGATTCATCATAATGAAACCAATATTAGTTGCTTAACATTTAAAGCTGTAAACACTCATTAAGGGTTATACCATAAGGATCATTCCCCAACTGACCTACTTGGGTCCAGTTAAGAATTTGGATGGTTAACCAGTTCATTTCAAATTAAAGTTAAACACACTTTAATCATATTTAAAACTTTAATATGGCTTGAGTATATAGGTTACCTTTTCCCATTTTGTAAGGCACCCATACAGCTTATAAATGAAAACTGTCTCCCATTTTAATCACAACCAATTACATTTAGCCCATGCCCTTAATTATATATTTAAAATAAAGAAAAAAAAATGTCAATATAAGTAGCTAACAAAGATAATCATGTTAAAATCATAGAATTGTGGCATACTAAATAGGGAAGTTTTGATAAGTAGTTAAGCAACATGGAAAATAAATATCTAATCATGCTATATAATCAAGCATGTCATAGCACTCAAGGAAAACAAATTAAATCAATAAGCAACCTACATATGCAACTACATAGAATGGCATATGCATGACATGTGAATTTCTATGTGCCTATTATGATTCATTCAATTCTTCATCCTTTCTAGACCAGGCCAAGGTTAAAATATCGTAAACCTCATAAATCCATAAGCATAAGAAATAACACCATTTACTCACGGTGAAATCATATCAACTATAATAGAGAAAAGCATGAACAATAATCCCAGCCCTAGAAACTTGGTCATTTACCATATATGGGGTGATCAGTCTTAGACACGACTATTTACCAGGATCCGACACATTCCTAGGCTCCTATCTACCAACCCCAAAACATAAAACAAAGGAAAAAAATAAAACCTACTCTAATACTACTTTGTAATGTCTTGACCTATCTCACCTCTAAGATGGTTTCTGGACCGATGGGTCACATAACCTCAAGCACATCACCTCGAATGCCTGAGGATACCAACTAGAAATGAGGGCCTAGGGTATATTCATGGCGAGACTATTCCCTCATATAATGGAGTATCATAATGGTATAATAGAATATAAAAAACAGAAAACAGTAGAAGTAGTAAAATAATAAAATATAGATAGCAATGGAAGAATAATATACACTAAATATAACAGATTATAATGTTAGTTTAAAAAAATGCTTGTATGTTCAAGTGATGATACATAATCTAAAAAATAAGATATATCATAGGTAGTGATACAATGTGATACAAGGAATGGAAAATACTCAAAGCCCCATGGGTGCTCTCCGCGAGCATCCCAAGATCCAGCTCGGTCCTATGATCCTAGAACCAAGGTATAAGAATACAGCACAAGAAACTAACCTAGTTCCTTGAAATAAGAAAGTATACTCAGGTGCCCCAATGCAATGGTGGCATGAGTGGGGTGTGAGATATAAATATCAGTAAGCTGGAATCCACAGTGTTTAGAAAAATCCAAAATGTGCAATATAAATTATACAATGTGCAGGTATATAGATGAATTAAATATAATTGAATAAATAAACAACCAGTCATTTAGATTCCTAAGGGACACCTAGAAGTTATACCTACTTCAGTGCCCTACCATGTATCTATGTCTATGGGTAGATCCTATTTCATTAGGATGAATCACCCAAGTCAGTGTAAAATTCTCCTATCGAGGATTAATCACTAAGAATATACCATAAACATACGGCCTCTTCCCTTATGCTAACCACAATATCACCCTCATTCATCATGTGGTTGTGTATCTATCCCTCATGAATTTAACATAATCATATACTTTGACCTCATGCATTTATTACTAGTGCACCTAGCCCTCAGGTGGTATGAAAACATTCAAAAATCCCTCAAAAATCATGTGAAAATGCATCTATTCCTCAGGAATCTGACATGATCATATACTTTTCCCTCAGTCGTTTAGTACCAGTTTTCCTAGCCCTCAAGTGGTATGAAAACATGAACCAATCCCTCAGGAATCTTATGACTATGAATATATCCCTCCGGAATCTATTCCATTGATATGATATAATATCAAATCTATGTAAGAAAACATCACAACGCCTATATCAAACATACCATATTACACAAGTCAAATATAAGGCATGAGGTATTAAGATCGTGCACATGATCAAATCTATAATATATGAACAATAATCATAGACACATGGAATTAACATGCCTCTATTCACATTTCAATAATGACATCTCAATACCCTAATCTATCATGCTTGGGAAAACATGACATACAATTCAAACCAATTAAAGTCTTAAGAAATTTTCATTATGTATATATAATTCATTTAAGGACAACCATCTTGAAAATTTCCATTTCAATTAATTCATAAAATCTAAACTAATCAAGTTGGCCAAATGATTTTATAAAGCTCAATGATCACCTATGAGGTGTCATTGAAGAAAAAAATGGAAATTACCTACATGTGTGATTCCAATTAAGAGTTGGTCCAAGCACATTCCAAGATTCATTTAATATTTATCAAATAATTTTCATATATATAATTAAATTCATGAGTCAAATACCTCTCATTAATGTCATTATCCATTTCACATAATTCCATCCATCATGCATATTTCATTCCTTTTTAATACATGCCATTTATTCTAAATAGGCTTGGAAACTTAATTAATGTCATTAATAAGGGGTAGGTGTTATCATGTCATACATCAAACACTATCAAAAATGAATATGGAAAATTAAAACCATAACTAAGAATGATATAATATCTATCACTTCATTTTAGTTTTAAGGAATTTCACCTTAGTTGGAGGGGTTTTATTATAAAATCATGACATTGTTTATCAAACAAATCATTTAGCATGTTCAAGAATTTACTTCAACAATCACTATTAAATTAAAGGAGAATTTATTCTAAAAACTACACAGCGCTAATTAAAGGAAATTAGTTAATGAATTATTAAATTTAAGGGGAAAGTAAAAAAGGGACCCTACCTCAAGCGGTAGACTAAGTTGGCACTTGGCTCTTGTCAGATTTAGCGGTGACCACTCAAAAACTCCCCACACCCTCACTCACATACACTTATATATATATATATATATGTATATATATATCCTTAAATAAAAATCATGTATGCCATTCTCCATCAGAGAATACATATAATGAATATATATATATATATTCACATACCTTTCTATGTGTGTGTGAATCTTCATGGACAAATGAAATTCACTACAATAATTAAAGGAACCATAAAAACACTAAAGAAAGGTTCCATGCACCAAAAAATAATTACTAGGAGTCCTAAAACCACACAAAGACCCTAAATAAAATAGAAGAAACAAATATGTGGATGTAAACCCTTACCTTGGATGGAGGCGGCAATCCCAAATGACACAGTATAGCCCAATGCACTACCGATAAATTGTTAGGGTTTCAAAAACACTTAAAGACCCTAATAAAAGAGGTGTGAAAAAAGAAACAGATAAATAATATCACCATTGATAGTAGTGGGAACCCAAAATCAAATGGAAAGGCCATCTTACTTAAATACAAAAAATTACCAGAAACTCATAAATTAAAGAATCCCCAAAAATAAATTGAGTGACAACAGAGAATAATGGAAACCTTACTTGAAATTTATGACGGATAGTCTAAGGTGATCTGAACCACTTCACCTTCAGTGAAGGATTTTGGAATACACACGAACATGGCGCAAAGATCCTGTTATATAACCTAACAAAAAATAAAGGAAACAAAACTAGTCAAATTGTAACCTACGATTTCATTCGAGCGGCGCAGGGCGACGGGGAGCAGAGAAATTTCCGAAAACAATAAGAAGATGGGGTAGAATACTATACCTCATCAGATCAAAGAGGAATCGTGATGAAACAAGGAATATATGGTGATTATAGTGAGATCTAAAGTAGAGGGGTGTGCATTAGGGGCTGTCACACCTACTGGAGAACCCTAGGGAGGGGTGTGTGGCGCCTAAGGGGGATAGAGAGAGGGAGACCTTTGGTCTCTAAAAAACTAATATAAAATTGATAATTATAATAAATAATAATAATAATAATAATAATATCATACTAATAATAATATCATACTAATAATATTATTATTTTTATTTTTATTATTAAAACTTTTCTTTTCTTTTTATTTCCCCAATTATATTCATTTTATTTTATTTTAATTTTAAAAATAAATAAATTAAATTAATTTCTTTTTCAAAAAACACACATCACAGCGTTTCAACTCTCGAAAATCATTTTGAAACTCATTTTCAAAAACTACCTATCTAAAAGATGCTAAAGTTTAAAATCCCTTGTATTTTTTACAGTTCAAAATATGGGATGTTACAAAAAATCCGTTGAACTTATTAGATAATATAAATTATGATAATTCCAAATAAAAAATCCATTTTTCCAAATTCAATTAAAATAATCAAAAAAATTAATTTAGAAATAATCCCATAAACATGATGAGAAAGTAGTTTTTTTAAATAAAATGTTTAAAAGTTTGAAATGTTTTTATATAGAAATTAAATATGAAATTGATTCAAATGACCTAAATTGGATTAATGGATATATAATTGAACTAGTTTTACTTTAAAATCAATTTAAAAAAATTAACCTTCATAAATAAATTAAATGAAAAGATAGTTTTCAATTAAAATTTGGTATTTTTCACTGTTCATTAAAAAACAAAACTTTTCAGAAAAAATCAAAACAATTCACCATAAGATATTTTTGACATGATGATTTCAAAAAATAAGTTTATATTATCATATTAATTTTAAAAAAGAGAGAAAAATAAATTTTTTTAATATTCAAAAAAATTTATTTTTTAAGAAAATCGTATTTTGGAAACATATAAAGACTTTTCAAAAAAATAAGTACTTTTTTATCAAGATGTTACCATTATATAAAACCATTATAATTAATATTTAAAAATTAGTTTTTACTATTATTATTTATAAGTTTAATGGATATATTTTAATGGTCACATTTGAATAATAATATTAATAGTATATCATGGTTTTGTTAAAACTCAATGTTATGTGTAATGAAAGCTAACCCAGTGTTTCATGTTGCGCATGTTTAACTTTGTTTTTTGTGTAACATATGCTATCAAATAAATTTAATTTATTAGAAAAAAATAGTTATTAAAAACTTAGGGTGTTGCATTGAGATACTTGAACAATACTAGTTCATTTTTCAACCATAAAGGTGTAACAAGATACTCATATAGCCCACATCTCCTCCTGAATGAAGTATTATGTATATTTTTCTATATGAATCAAATATGATGATATCCTTACCATAGTTCAATCTTGGAGAACCATCGGGATCCCTACAACTAATCAAAAAATTCATCGATCCTTAGAAATGGGTATCTATTATTTTAGGACACCTGGTTTAGTATCTAATAGTCTATACACAATTATAGACTACCATCTTCCTTCACTAAGAACAACATTGGAGAAACATAAGAAGATGTGCTTAGTCTGATAAATCCATTCAACTCAAAATCCTAAATAAATAGCTTAATTTCCTTCAACATATTTAGTACCATATTATATAGAGGAATTGATATAGGTTTATCCTATGGCATGATTTCAATCTCAAACTCTACTCCCTAATTAGAAGGAAACCAAGAGAAGTCATGAAATAATGCATACTGATATTGGTCCTATATAGGTGGAAAATGGGAGGATATTATTGTATGATCTATTAAAATAACCATTCCCTGTCATAATAGATCCAAACTAACTTGGGTCTAGAATAATTCATCCTACTCCTACATCATATTCACTAGTCAAAAATCATCTCTCCATTATGCGTAGTATGGTTACTCATCCCCTGTGGTATTTGATGTGTTCCTGGTATCTAGTTAAATATTTCATGTTAAAATCACATCAAAAATTAGTAATCTTAAGAATCATTAAATCTTACAAATTCCTATATCCATCAGCTACTTAGGGACACTCTGGATATCACTATAGATGATCTAGTTTTGTAACAACTCCAACACTAGTAACCTAGATCCGGTGTCTAATTTATTACTTTAGAATGGATATATAGAATCTAATATCAAAGGACTAACTAGTTTAGATTTCTTGAATAACTAGATACATAAATAATTCACATATTACATTGGAAATATAAATTACATAGCATAAAAAACATTCTTACATCCTCGATAATATTCATAATATCCTTCTTCTTGTCGTAGGGAGAAGAAAGTAAATAAAGGGTTATATAATATGATCAATAATAGTTGTGTAAAGCTGAATCTATCATAAATCAGTAAGGAATAATCAATATAGAAAGGTAAATAACTAAAAACACATTTCATTTAGTCAATAAATTGGGCATGAAATGCATCCATGGATAATATCAATGCAGCAATCTCATGGATAATAATAATCGAATTCTCAATGAAGTAAATTCTTAATATTATACATCATGATCTTAGAGATCAAGATATCTATACTATAAATACCCTATGATAAGATAGTTTAAACTATGGGTAGGAATACACCAAATCCCCATTTAATGTTAGCTTTTGATTTTTCTCATGAGACCTAATATTTGCATCGAGGGGCTATTTAATTATGGTCCCCACCAATCAATTAATTTCAAATGTATTCCTCATTTGTTTAATGATAAAATTAAATTCAAAAACAATATTCCTTTTCAACAAATTTCCTTATCAATTAAAAAATAAATATTACCAATAATTCCCCAGTCATTCAAATAAATTTATGTGTAAAACACTATATATTGAAATGGTATATAATTACGGAAATAATCATATCCATGATATAAATAATATTCATATTTATGGGAAATTTAATGTCTAATGATCATAAGAAATTGATAAAGTTAATGTCCATGAGATTAATCAAGTGGTGAGAGATGACCATCAAAAACATAGATTTTTTAGTAAATTTTATTCTTTTAAAAAATAAATGAAAATTGAAATTAAACATTTAAAATAATTTATCATTAAATATTTTAATTTATAAAACCATTTAAAACTTATAGAATAATATAAAGTTCATAAAATTGTTATTGCGGTGGGAAAGTCTGTTAATACCTTATACATTAAAAGAAAAAAAATCCTTTTTTATTTTTATAAAGTAAGTTGAAAATAACCCTTCCAGTAAAATAATTTAAAGGATACTTTAAAATCATGTAAAAATAAAAGTATAAATTAAAATTTCATTAATAAACTATTTGATTTAATAAAAATTAATTTTGTAAAATAATTTTAAAAATATGGATATTGAGGGAAAATAAATCTGATCAAAATGAGGAATAAGATCAAATTTTATTTTAAAAATACTTCTTGAAAGAGTTACTTGTTTTAAATCATTAATCATCATGAATAAATGGATATTAATGTTAAATACCTCATAATGGTATTGTATACACCACATAAAAGTAAATAGGTGAATAATAACAAATAAGTCCCAATGGAGTTTGAATTTCCTTGTAGGTTCTCTAACCTCCTGTATAATATATTTGAATTTATTATAAATATATACCATAACATTATTCATATATATATAATATCATATATGATCCATTTATAACATTTTATTACTCGTTTGTAAATATTATTTTATTATTATCATTATTTTGGGTGTCAATTGATTTGTTTTACAAGTGTGTTTTGAATCAGTGGTCTCATACCTTGCATCATTATCATGATTCCATAATCTAAAAAATATATTTAAGATATAAATATCATATATATTAAGTATATAGATATTTAAAATCATCCATAAAATATAGAGTTAGAGAACATATTACAATGCTATATAGAGATGGTAAACTGTATATATGCATGAGCGATGTTTTCATTTTTAATAGGATGGAAAAAATATGGAAAATGGTTTAAACATTATCATAATAACATGTTAGAATATTTATGATATTATGTTTATTATTTTTTAATGGCCATGACACATTAAGAGTAAGTAAAATAAGAAATAAACTTGAAAGGATCAATAAAGATAATTACATCTTCTTTGATAGACATCCTATAGATCTATTCTTAAGGGGCCTAAGTTAGGCCCTTTGGAATGTATATAACCTATATAACTTGGATAAATATTTCTATAAGAGAAATGTGTAGATTTTCGTCTTGATATTTTCTTTAAAGTGGTGTAAATAAATGAGATATCATGTTTCCATTTATAAGTGATGGAAGGGGAATTCTTGGAATATTTAAACAATTATATTAATATAAATTAAATTTCCAATCCAAATGGATGAAAACTTCTATAAATCATTTATATGATGAGTATGAGTTTAAATCCTTACATTAAATAAAATATTTACACATTTTAGTTGTTTTTTCACCCATATATTTAATTTTTAACCACTTGTTAACTCTTTTGACAATTACCATAAAATTAAAGTTTTATAAACTTTAAGGGTCAATAATATTAAAATAAATGGAGAAAAATACCCATTAGTGGAACATGGTTGATGTTTTAAACCATATAAAATTAATTTGTATGAATACAATATTTTTATTAATTTCAAATCATTTAATAAAATATTATTTATTACAAAATATTATTAATGTCATTTTTAACACTATTAATTTAATTTGACTTTAAATACATCAAGAAAAATTTTAATTATAATAAATAATTTTATAAAATATTTAATATTCCATATATATATATATATTAAATTCATGGATATTTTAAAATTAATAAAAATTTATAATTTTTTGGCTTTTTAAAATAAATTTTTATATTTTCTTATTAATTGAAAAAATATTGTATCAGTGTTGCACAAGCATTTAAGGTGGTTATTTCACCACTAAAAATTAGAATAAGAAAATTTCCATGAAAAAAAAATAATTTATATTTAAAATAACCATTTAGAACAAAAAACCTTCTTTTTATCCTTGTGTAAAAAAATTAAATAAAATAAAACAAAGAGAATTATATTTGGACTTTTTTTACATAAAATGTTATAAAGGTAAAAATCGTGGAAAAATGGAAACAAATGTCATATAGTATAAGTATAAATGATTATGGATGAAATATAATCTTCTAATAAAACTAAGTGAAGTATTATAGTCACTTTTTATCCCCTATTAGATTATTTTTACACTTAATTAACAAATTCTACCTTTATTGTGGTAAAAAAAATTACTATGATTACTTTTCATAATTAATAAAAAAGGAACATATTTAGAAAATATTGAAATAATGATCCCAAATATAGGATCTATTTTTCAAGATCAAATTCACATAATTGTAAATTTTTAGTTAAAAGTTAAAGTCGTAAAATGCGATGAAAACGGTTTTTCAGAAGAAAACAAATGCCTTTCAAGAATAAAAAGGTGTTTATACCAAATTAAAGTATAAAATTAATTAAAATAGTATAATTGGATTATTTTAAAAAAATTAAATAATTAAATTTTAAATCTAATCCAAATTAGAATTTTACTTTGTAAATAATTTGAAATAAAATACAATTTTCAACAAAATTCAGTATTTTTCACTATTCGTTGAAAAATCAAACTTTTTAGAAAAATATAAAAATTTAAATATAATTTAATTTTTAAACACTAATTTAAAATATTATATAATTTTTATCAAATAAAGTTTAAAAAAATTTAGAAATTATTTATAATATTTTTTCCCAAAAATCAATAAAAACCATTTTTGAAGAAAACAAATTTTTGAAGAATAAAATAACTTTGCTAAAAATTGAGTAATTATTTACTATTGGAATCCTCTTGTTTTAATGTTCACAAATAATTTAAATCATTTAAATATTTTACATCATTATTACTCTTGTTTTATTATGTTTTATAACACTTGTGTTTAACCTTAATCCATTCTGTGAGTAATACTTCTTAAGATAGATGGCAGATATTTGACTAAGTATGAAACATTGTTTTTATGATCCAACTATCTCACCGGTTAGTATGAAAATTTGAAAAAGTATGAATCACCATTTCTCTACTCAAATAGTCTCACTGTTTAGTCTGGAAATCAGAAAATTTCATGACACTATTTCCCTGACACTACAATTGTGCTACCGGTTCCAGAATTTTCAAAGGACTAGACATTATTTCCATAACACTGGTTCTGTTACACCGTAACAGGAAAAGGTTCTAAGTCACTACTTATAACTCACCATGACTATGCCACTATTCATGTCTCACCACTAACTGTGACATCATTCCTTACTTAACAATTTTTATGTCTTTTTTAATTAAATTTAAAAGTTGATTCTAACGGTCATATTTGAGTCATTTAATGACACTAACATAATTAATGATTTTTTTGTAGACACAACACCTGACAGTATGAGGTGTGAGGTTTTAGGATCATTCTTATTTTTTGAAAAACACGAACACCCTAATAATAAATACAAGGTGTCGTATGAGAAAAAAATAACTGAAAGATACGTTAGAGTGAACATGCAAAAGAACACACAAAGAACTCTCATTTTTTTGTAGTTATATTGTTGTGGATAAAAACTTCAAACATACTTGCAGAAACAACACAAAAATAAGAGAACTCACTAAACTGGAAACCAGAACACATAACTCATGACACTCTATTTATGATTCTTCATTCATAATAGGACCCGACCATCAAATCTGCTACATTCTAGAAGTCTATAGCTGCATAGAAAAACACTCAGATCATTTTTAATCCCTTATTATTATATTTTGATCTATTGTGTACTATTTTATTAATCTTTCGAGTAGTGTGCGTGTGTGTCTCTGTACTAAAAATACACACTATACCCTATGCTAAACTAGATGATACAGGATATCCTCTCACTACTACTCTCTTACACAATTTTCCACCCATGTATAATTGTGGAAAAGGTCCTGTGAGACCTGGTTGTTATATTTCCCACATAGAAAAGTGGTTAAGATCTTGATAACTGGATAGTTTTGTGTAATATTGTGTAAACCTCGATCCAGGGTGTGGATCAAATCTTTATATATTTTTCTTTGTGGTAGTTGATCACCAATTGGAGTGGATTAGGAATCCGCTTGAGACTGAACCACTTGTTTTAATCCATTTTGTTTTCAATTTAGTCATTCTCTATTTTAACTCATATTTCAGAAAATTGAGTTTCACTTTGATATTTAGTCTTGGATAGTGTTTATAACTGCTTTGGTTTAGTAAATTGGTTTCAAAAGTTATTCCAATCTTTCATATTGATATAAGTGAGAAGTAATCAATATCTTGAGAAATTAATTGAATAGTAAAACTATTATAAACTTACTACTTTGATTAACAAGCCAATTTTTTTAAATAGGAGGATCTCCATATAATGTTTTTTAAGAGAAATTTTTATAGGAACTCAATTCACCCCCTCTTGAGTTCCCTACTCTGACCAACATTTGGTATCAAAGGAAGGTTGTTTTTAAACTACTATTTTTAAAGGTTTCAAAGCTTTTTCAAATCTTTTCAACTAGGATTTAGTTGTTTTTTAAAGATCTCTAAATTTATGTTAGTTCTAAATTTTAAGATCTTTAAAATATAGACTTTATTATTTATTATGGATAATATACACGAAGGTTCTTCTACCCATAGACCTCCCTACTTTAATGGAACAATTTGTGCTTAGAGGAAAATTAAAATGAATTCACTTAGAAAGTATGGGATTTGATATCTGGATAGTAATAGAAGATAAATATGAAATACTAGAAACTCTAAGAACTACATGGATTGAATCTACAAAATATTCTTATAATAATAATTATAAAGCTATGAATGCCTTGTTTTGTGCTTTAGGGGAAGAAGAGTTTAATAGAATTTATGCATGTAAATCTACCTAAGAAATTTGGGATACCTTAGTTATCTCACATAAAGGAACAGATAATGTTAAAGAAATGAGACTTAATACCTATACTATTAATTATTATAACTTTAAGATGAATATTTATGATTCTATTTTTGATATGTATCTCAAGTTCAATGAGATAGTCAATATAATGACCTCTCTTGGAAAGCCAGTGGGTGCCAAAGAACAATCATGTGGCTACTCATATGTCTACCTAAAAGATAAAGAGGAACCATAGTATCAATTAGATAATCATTTGATATCAGTAATTTTCCAGTCAGGGAGATTATAGGTAAATTTAGGATGTATGAAGAAGAGTTAAAGGTAAACAAAGAGGAAGAGGATGAAACAAGGAGAAATTCAATGGCTTTCAAAACCACTACTTCTAAAAATAAAGAAGAGGAAAGGATGTTGAACCATTATGACAGTATAATTAATGATTATTCACTATCAGATAGTGATGAGGAAATGGATCAATTCTCTAGAAGGTTTGAGAAGTTTTATCAAAGGAAAAAATTCTTTAGGAAGCCCAACTATAAAGGAAAGTATGATAAGAAGGGAAAATAAAATAAGGACTAGAAAATGAATGAGAACTGAGATGAAATAGTCTTCTATGAATGTAAGATAAAGGGACAAGTAAATAAGATTGTACCAAGATAAAGTATAAAAATAAGTATGAGAAAAAAGATATAAAGTACAAAAATTCAATGAAAGAAACATAGAGTGCTTCTGAGGACATCTCAAGTGACTCAGAATCTGCACATGATGAAAAGGATGACAAATCCAATACGTGTTTCATGAAAAACACATATAAGGTAACCCTTGAGTCTCCTGTACAAAATTCCTATTACTCTGAAGATGAAATTGATTTAAAAATATGACTAGTGAAGAATGTTTGAATACTGCCAAATTCTAGAATATGAATGCAATGAATTAAAAGATAAATATAAAGATCTAAAGAAAAAGCATGCTCTTATTTCTACTATTAAATCTAATCTTACTATAGAAAAGGAAAATAATGCTCGATTGAATAATGAACTTAAATTATCTAATGAGTAATTGAAAAAGGAATTAGAAAAATTTACCAATGGAAAGAATACTCTAACACAAATTCTTGGTAAACAAGTATCTCCTAGGTACACTACTGGTATAGGATACCAACCTGGATAGAGGAACATAGCTAAAACTCATTTTATAAAAATATATAGAAAATTTTTCTTCATACCCAGAACTGAAAAATATGCTAGTTCTAACTATGGGAATTCATTCACTAATTCAAGTATTTTAGGACCAAACAATGTTTACTTTTCCAATATGTTACAAACTATATATAGGAAACCCATGAAGCATGTATGGGTTCCCAAATATCTTATTGCTAATGTTATTGGAACAAAACAAATATGGGTACCAAAATAATCTCTTGGTTAATTATTTTGTAGGAAAGTTTTCTGAGGAGATCCTATAGAAGTCTATGGTAATTGGATAGTGGATGTTCAAGACACGTTATAGGAGATTACTCATGCTTCAAGAATCTGAAAAATATTGATGGTGGATATGTCACCTTTAGTGATAATGCTAACGGAAAAATAATTTGCCTTGGCTAGATTAGTAACTCTAACTCAGTTTTATTTTCTAAAGTACGTTTTTTACAGATTAAAATATAATATTTATAGTATTTCACAATTATGTGATGATAGTTTTCATGTTAAATTTGAAGATGATGCTTGCAATATTTTCAATTCTAAAAATGAATTAGTATTTTATTCTTATAAAAATGAAAATGTTTATGCAGTTAACATAGATTCTTTAGTTTCTCAAAAAAATTCTTGTTTTTGTGCCTTTTACAAAGAGTCTTCGATTTGGAATAGAATACTAGACACTGTAATATACACTCCATTAGAAAGATTACTAGAAAATTTTTAGTCAAGGATTTAAACAAACGTGAGTCTCCAAATGACAAAGTTGGTCAGCCTTGTCAAAAGGGTAAACAGAACAAAATCTCTTTCAAACAAAAGAAATAAGTTTCAACTTATCAACCTCTCAAGTTGGTTCACATGGACTTGTTTGTACCATCTAGAGTTTCAAGTCTTAATGGGAATCACTATGCCTATGTCCTTGTATATGATAATTCTAGATATACTTGGACATTTTTCTTAGATTACAAAAGTGATGCTTGTTCTCATTTCACCAAGTATGCTAGAATAGTAGAAAACCTAAGTGGTCTTAAAATTAAATACTTAAGAAGTGACCATGGCTGTGAGTTTGAAAACCCGGAGTTTGAATATTTTTTCTCACAAAATAGATATAGTCCTAACTTCTCTGCCCCTAGAACACCTCAACCAAATGGTGTTGTAGAAAGAAGAAATATAACCTTGTAAGAAATAGTAAGAACCATGGTTAATTAATATGACTTACCTATCTAATTTTGGGATGAATATGTCAATACAACTTGTTATATTATTAACAGAATCTTAATTAGAGAAACTATTAATAAAACTCCCTATGATTTGTGGAATAATAGGAAACCCAAAGTTAATTACTTCAAATCTTTTGGTTGAAAAGTTTATATTCTCAATACTAAGGAAAATCTTGAAAAATTTGCATCCAAAAGTGATTAAAAAATTTTACTAGGTAAATCAATATCTATTAAAGCATATAGAGTCTTTAATAAAAGAACCAAATGTGTGGAAGAATTTTTACATGTGAAATTTGATGAAACATATCCATAAGAACCTAAGACATCCCAAGAAAACCTTGAGGATGATGTCTCAAATATGGACATAAATGAAAAATCTTTTGACCCTACTGTCAAGAAACCTGTTAAATCATCAAGTTCTATAAATTCTCTAGACTCTTGTCATAATGAACCCAAACCTGTTGAAGAAGATTAAATCACTATCCCTTATTTTTCTAGATCTATTAGAACCCTTAAGAACCATCCTTTACATGCAATAGTTGGAGACTTAGATAAAGGAACTCAGACTAGAGCTTCTTTGAGAAATCAGGTTAAACATTAAGATTTATTGTCACAACTTGAGCCTAAGAACATCAATGGGGAAATCAATGATAAATTTTGGGTGATGTCTATGCAAGAATAGTTAAATAAGTTTGAAAGAAATAACGTCTGGAAACTAGTGGATAGAACAAAAGACACTTTAACTGTTAGAACTAAATGGGTGTTCTTGACTAAAGTAGTTGAAGTTGATAATATTGTGAGAAACAAAGCTATATTAGTTGCAAAAGGTTATATTCAAGAATAAGGGATAGATTATGAGGAAACTCTTGCACCAGTTTCTAGAATTGAATCTATTAGAATCTGTCTTGCATATGGATAACATCTAAATGTCAAACTATATAAAATGGATGTTAAGAGTTCATTCTTAAATGGATATATAGTTGAGGTTGTTTTTTTGAACAACCCCCTAGTTTTACAAACCCTCTTTCTCTAAATCGTGTTTTTAAATTAACAAAAGGTTTATATGGTTTAAAATAAGATTTAAGATCTTGGTATGATAGACTAAGTAGTTTTCTTATTTCTAAAGGATTTACAAAAGGTATAGATGATCCTACACTCTTTAAAATAATAGATTATAAAGATTTTTTAGTTGTTAAAATCTATGTTGATGATATTATTTTTAGATCTTCAAAAAATTCCTTATGTGTTGATTTTTAAAAGATGATGTAAAATGAATTTAAAATGAGTTTGATGGGTGAACTAAAATTATTTATTGGATTTCAAATCTTTCAAAATAAGTAAGGTATTATTTTTAATCAAAGTAAATATACTAAAGATCTTATAAAACATTTCGGTTTGGATAGTACAAAAAGTAGTGATACTTCTATGAGTACCACCTATAAATTGGATCTTAATGAAAATGGTAAATCAGTTGATCAAACCACTTATAGAGGAATGATTGGGGGTTTTCTCTACTTAACTACTAGAAGGAATGATATTATGTTTAGTGTGTGTATGTGTGCTCATTTTCAAGAAAATCCTAAAGAGTCACATATTCTTTCTATTAAAATAATTTTAAAATACCTAAAACATACTAACAATTTATGATTATTCTATCCTAGAAGAAAATCATTTGACTTAGTTAGTTATTCAGATGATGATTTTGGCGATTCTAAGTCAGATAAAAAAAACATCAGTGGAACATGTCACTTTTTGGGCAAGTCACTAGTATCATGGTGTAGTAAAAAGAAAAAATCTGTTGCATTATCTAATACTGAAGCTGAATACATAGTTGTTGTAAGTTTTTGTGCTAAGATTTTGTGGATGAAACACACTTTGCTAGATTATAGATATCAATTCAGACACGTCCCTATAAATTGTGATAACACAAGTGCTATTAACATCTATAAGAATCAGGTTTCTCATTGAAGAACAAAACATATAGATGTAATACATCACTTTTTGAGAGATCATTATCAAAAGGGTGATATTACTTTAGAATTCATTGGAACTGAACATCATCTTGGTGACATTTTCACAAAGCCCTTAAATTCTAAAAGGATGAGTTACATCATACATGAATTGTGAATGATCATCCTTGAGTGACCATTTTACTGTCTCATAGTTACTATCTCATGGTTATTTTCTCTCATGTTTGTTGTCTCTCATGTTTATTGTCTCATGTTTTTTGTCCCTCATGTCTGTTGTCTCACTAGTTATGGTCACACCATTTAAAGTCTCACTGCAATGTTGACACCATGACTGCTTGTTCCAATCTCACCATTATGACTTAGAAATATTTTTTTAGAAATCTTTTTTGTATCGCTGTATATATTATTTTATTTATTTTATACCATGTTTTTGTGTTCTGTGATTATTGAAATCCCTAAATGGTAATAACTCGTCTTTTCACTTTTCTCTTCACTCATACTCTCTACTCTCAAATCCAATCTCTTTTTTTCTCAAAATCTTCACAATTCTTAAGCTTGGGTTAAATTCCCAGGATGAAGATTCCATATTCATCATCTTCTAGAAATAATCGGTCTTCAAATAAAATAAAAAAGGATCTAATTACCATTCCCAAGAAACTGCTAAACCTAGGTCTTGAGGATTGTACAATCGTTCTAGAGAAAGAAATATATACGAATTTGATCCTGTCAAGTAATTTTCTTGTTATTTATGTCTTGAAAGAACAAGTATGGTTATAATTATTTGTAAAAGGGAAAAGAACTATCTATCGGAAGTTATTTTTTGAATTTTATCAGTATATTCAGTTCACATTCAACTCTAAAGATGATTTTGTTGTTAGAATCTAGGTGAATGGATAGATATGTACCTATTCTTATAGTTTGTGGGATTCTTGATTATTAATAACACATGAAGAAGTTTTTTAGTACTATCAAATAGGTCCTCCTCCACCTAGTTATTTTTTTATCCTAGAAGAGGCTCGTGGTAGTTTGACTGGAAATAAAAATAAAAGAAGGCCTATTTCTACTAAACTAGATGGAAATACTAGGTTTTTGTTCAAGTTTATTCAACACCAAATATGTTCAAGGAAAGAAGACCTTGCCACTCTCAACTATCAAGATTTTTTTTTTGATACATATTCTTAATAATGGTCATAAAATTAATTTTTGTAAGTACATTATTCTTCACATTTGTGACATGATCAAGACAAAATCAAAGTTAACTTCTCGTTTTTATTCAAGTTTTATCTCTTCTATGCTACTAGCCAAAGGTGTGGTTGGTAAGAATGAATAAGTGGTTAAAGATTGTGATTTTTTTATATATAAGGATATATACAGACAAATGAAGATCAGTTGGAATCCATGGAAAAGATCATGGGTTGATGATAATGATAGACTCTATAAGGATTTTAATTCTTATTGGGGACCCTTCAAGACCAAATAATGTCACTGACCCTATTTTACAGTTAGATGATCTTTTAGAATACTCAGATGAAGGAATAGATGTTGATAGAACTGAAGGAGAAAATGATGCTGATGAAAGTTGAAGGGGTGCCGGAGGTCTTCACGGCCCTCAAAATTACATTTATACTCCTACACTAGTACAGCAGTGCAGGGTCGATCCACAGAGAAGGAAGATGAGTTGTCTAAGGTTCTAAGAAAAATACACTCCACTGTTGTCAGCAGTGGAGAGAGTGAAAATCTTTTTACCTTTTATATTTTTTTTATTTTTTAAAATATGAGCTAGAAACAGTAGGAGGAAACGAGATTCTTTACAAAGAAACTAAATTTTCAACAAAGGGAATAAAATTGCACTAGGTACTGTTAAACTAAGAAATTAAGCTAACTACTTTAAGAAGCAAAGACAAGGAGCTAAGAACAACAATTTTCTCGGGAATTCCAAACTTGATGATTAAAAGGACAACTATCCACTAAACTTAATTGAATCACACCCTAGAAATTGTTTGATATATCTTCCTCGCCAGAAGATACATCAAACAGAAGTATGACTTTTAGAGTTCGCCACTCTAATGATCATCGTCTGTTAGAATTTTGAAAAAGAATACAGTCGAAGTTAAACTCGCCGTAAAACTCCAACTGTAATGACATTAACGCTTGAACAAATTGAAGATCAAGTTCAACCTCGCCAATTGAACTTGAAACTATGACATTTTTTTACAGTAAGGTGTGAACAAATTTACTTAACATCAGAGTTGATCTCGCCGATTAATTCTGATGTCAATCAATGAGTAGTGAACAATTTAACAGATAAACCAACAAAGCTTAAAGCTCCCGAGATGGAAAATCAACTCATGTTCATAATGAAATATATCATTGAAAACAATCCGAAAACAGAGTACAAGACGTTAAGAAAATAGGGAGAAAGACACCCTAAATATCGCTCTGCCTTCGGGCTCCTTGGTCTCCTGCTCGTTTCCAGTGCTGCTCCCGGGAGTCTCCGCTCTTGTATTGTCTGGTGTGGAATGTCGAATGAGAGTCTCCCAAAAATTCTGCTGCTGCTCTGCTTTAACTACCATCTATCATCTGCTGCACGTCACCGCTCAATCTCCACCGACTTCGAAAGTTCTTTACCCACGCACCGCAAAATATGCATTTTTTCGCGACCGGCACGTCGCGCAATCTTTGCCCTCCTAACTAACTCTCGCTCAGTTAGTTAAGTGAACCTGGACATGTTTAAGTCCCTTGAATGAACCTGCCATGTAAAAAAGAATAAATAAATGAGATCGCAAAGGAATAAAATTAGTTAATTATTAAGTTAAGAGTTATTTTTACAAAGTTATCAGAAATTGATTGAAAATTAATTTAACATTTTATAAAATTATTCACTTCATAATACTAAGGTGATACAAAAATTTATGAAAAAGTTATTAATTTAATTAGGTTTATAAAATAATTACTAAGTTGTTAATTTTATTATTTTTAATTAAGTTATTAAAATTGACAACATAAATACATAAATAATTAAGTTTATATTATATTAATAATTTAATTATTATTAGTACAGAAATTAGATTTTTATATTAATTAATTTTTTAGTTAATTTTATTTAATAAGTTAAAATTAATACTTAGGATTCAAGTGTTTTTTTTAAATTAAAAATTATGTTTTATAATTTATTAATTATATATTTTTACTAAAGTGTATTAGTTTATTTTTTACATTTATTATTAATTTAGATTAATTTTCAATTTATCAATTTAATAAAATTATAAACATTTTAAATTTATCACCTTAATAAATTTTAATATTTAATTGACTAAGTTAAAGTAACTTTTATATAAAGTTAACTTACTTTAACTTTACTTTTAAATTTTTCTTTTCTTTTTGTGTTTAACCTTTTTTACTTTACTTTTTCTATTCTTTATTTATTATATTTTATTATTCAAATTTTTTTTATCTTCTATCTTCTTCATCCCTCCCCCAAATTCGGCGCACAGGGGGAGGGTTTTTGGAGTTCCTTCAGAAGGCGTTGCACTGGTCTCCCCAAATTGGCGACGGCTCAGCAGCATCTCGGCTCCTGTTCAAATATGGCGCAACAGGGGTGTGATTCTCAGTGGTTTCGCGAGGTAGGCCCGACGACATTTCTCGGCTCGCAGTAGCGCACGAACATGGCGTTGTGCTCCTCCTCTTGCTCTACGGCAGACCCTCCTCTTGCTCTGCGGTGGACCCTCCATGAAGCTTGGAATTAGCGGTAGTGAAAAAAAGCGGCGGATCAGCGGCAACTCCTGTAGCGGGTCGAATCAAACTTCTCACAGCAGCGCGACTCTTCAGCGGACACCTCCTTCGACGGCGCTCATTCAGCAGGTGCGGCAGTCCTCCAGCAGTCACGCGCGTTCGATAGGTGTGGTGCAGGTTGAATCCAACAAACTCCTCTTCCCAGCAGCGACGAAGGGGTGTGGCAGCTTCAGCCTAGTTCTGATCCTGTGCGCGGTGGTTTGAGGACTCACCAACAGCAGCGGCAAGCTCAGCTGGATCAGCTCGGATCTGCTGAAATGTTGTGTAAGGGTTGCGTCACCCGTAACAGAAAAGGAGCGGGGCGCGTGTAGGTGATGGACCTGCATCGGTGAGGTGAAGGTGAAGCAAGAGTAGCGTGATATTGGGGTATCAGTGAGGATTATCTCACCGATAGAAGAAAGAGTAAATGGGCTAATAGTGAGAAAATGAAAAGGCTCTATCAGTGAGAATTATCGGTAGCTCAGCTACCGATAGAATAAAATAAAATTAGTGAGGTATCGGTAGCTAAAGCTACCGATAGAAAAAAAAACAGTTACCGATAGCATTATGCCGTTAGAAAAACTATCGGTGATCTTAAAAAAAATTGAACTTAAATTAAAACTAAACCAAAATAAATTAAAAAACAATTAATTATAAAGAACCTAAATCTAAACACCATTAATTTAAAACAAAATTTTTATTAAATGTTAAAACATTAATATAATTAATTGAAAACACTTAAATTATAAACTAAATAATTAATAAACTAAAATTATAAAAGACTTAAATCAAAATAACTAAACACGCTAATTAAAGAGTAGCAGCAAAAAATGAAAATTAGCATTGGCGACCCAATATGTCACCATAAGAGCTAGTTTAAATCACCTGTAGACTTAAACCTTTATAAAATGGATTAAAAATTAATCTGCATACATAAAATAATAAAGTTAATGTTTAAAAAACTGTTATTTAATTAATTAATTAGCTAATTGAACTAATAAAATTAAGGGAGAACCAATTTAATTAATTTAAAAGAAACATATTATTTACTTAAATGACTAGCGGGTGGTTCAACACATAAAATAATAAAATTAACCTATTTTAACATAACTTAATTGAAAGAATAATTAATAAAATAAAGTCTAAATTAATTAATTAGAATTATATTAATTAAATAATTGTTTAAATGGATATTAACTATTATAAAGTTAAGCAAATTTATCAAAACCAAAATAAAAACTCACCGCTAAAAGGCTCAGCGGTAGTATTTAAAGTCTACCGATAAGATATATAAAACAGCTACCGGTAGGAAAGGGTATCGGTGACAATGGTCACCGATAAACAGCACCGGTAACCTGCCTATCGGTAGAGAAAAAAAGACCCCTGCTATCGGTAGCTTAGCTACCGATAGTCTGGCAAGCCGCGACTGTTTATATAAACATAAAAATTTAAAAGTAAATTAATTATCAAACACAATAATTATTAACAATGACAAATTAAATAAACAAATAAATATTAAATAAACAAAATGAAAATTAATTACATTAAAAATAAAGAAGATATAAATTAACTATTTTTTTGTTCAAAAATTAAATAAAATGTTATAAAAAGTGAATAATTGACAAGTTTATTTATAAAAATACAAAAGTGCATTTATTTATCAAAAAGTGTTAAATTAATTAAATAAATTGTATAAAATGTAATAAAAAGATGTGGCAAACTGAGTAAAAATAAGGCCACATCAAATTCCCCCACACTTAAACATTGTTTGTCCTCAAACAATCCCATGTTTTATAATCTTTGAAAAAGATGAATTATACAAATCAGCAATGTTCGGAGAAGTTTCAACAGAGGACTCAAAAAGTGTGCTTAGGCTATTGAACACATACCTCAAATAAAGTCTCGCCTAGAACCACTACTCAAAGGGAACTCAATTAAACCATGAATCATCCATAAATGAAGGTGTCCTGCTTCATATATGACTCTGCCTAGTGACTCACTTCAATTCAAGCTCAATTTCTAAATTCAAGAGTGATAAAAGGTAAAATGAAAGTGGAATCAAAACCTTAACAAAAGGAACTTTGTGCTTTGACTAATCACCTTGGTAACAGAAAATACAAAAAAAATATATAATTTTTTTTTGAAATCACTTTATTGAGTCAGCCCAAATGACTCCCATATAAACCAGTTGTCCCCTTCTTCATCTGGAGTTCATCATTCCCCTCACCTTAATGAATTCATTTTTGACCTTAGAAACTTTATTTATTTTTTCCAAGCCATGTAATTTGTGCCAAGCACTGTGCAATGCACTTATTCAGAGTGTACAGAGGGCTTATAGTAAACAGAAATGCACCCAGCATCTAAGGTCTCAGAGATTCACCGTGGGATCCCAGATGCCCGGTATTACTCCAGTTTCAAAAGATTTATATAAAAACCATTTACATTGACTCAATATAAGTGATCATTTTTATAAATTAAAAGAATGAAAAGGCTCCTCGGATAAAAGTCAAACTTCCAGTACCTAAAATTATGATCTTAAATCCACTAAAAGGTTTCCCATATCAATCTCAAAAGAAGTTCCTAAACAAAATTCATTAAACCACTAAACAGTTCCACTCAGCAATCATCCACCAACACTCATTTCAGACTCAACGCAAGACTCAACTTCCAATCAAGCACCATCCTAAGGCAAGACTCATTTGAGTGCAGTGTAAAGCCTAAAATTGTGAAGAACAATCTGAAAATTTTTGACAATTTTTTGACAAAAAGTTTAAAAAACAGTGGGAACTGATGAGCATTACAATTAAACAGAGTTTAGCACAGTCAAGAATTGACCCCCTCCCCCACACTTAAGACCCAACTTTATCCCCAAAGTTGACTTCTAAATATGGAGAAGAAAACAATTAAGCAATTATGTTTCAAAACATATTTTCAATTTAGTAGATATATGACATGAATAAAGGGTCTCAATGAAGTTCAACGATAGTGTTTGCCACAATGATTAAATAAAAGCAGGTTAAAATCCAAGTATTTGCATAAAAATTTAGTCTAATAATAAAAAATTTCAATGCAGTTCAAACAATTTCATGTAACTTTTGTGGGTGAATAATGACAAGGATGTAGCAAGTTAACAGATTGGGTTCAAATGGGTTTTAAATAAAGCAGAATGATGCATGCTACACACCCATCAGCCAAAAAAATTCCAATGAAACTAAATTTTAACTCTACATGTACCCCCCCCCCCCCCACACTTAAATTCAAACAGTAGAAAGATTTTATCAATGAGCTAAAGATTCTAAAAATGAGGTACAAGCAGATTTTTTTTCTCCCTTTAACACAGTGACATGCAACATAATTTTTTAAAACAAACAAAATTTATTAAATCACACAGAAGCAGAAAATAAGTGCAGAAAGTGAAAACTTACCTGAAATGAAGTGTCTTCATTAAACCTCTAGCATGGGAATTCCACTCTTTAGATGACACAAGCAGCATTCCTAAAAACACAGAGTATATAGACCAGGAACAATTATCCAGCAAAAACAGAGCATATATAAGCAAACAAAGCGGCACTTTATTCAAAGTAAAATAGGAACAGAACAAAAGTAAAAACAAAGAAAGAGCATGGGTTGACTCCCATGAAGCACTGAATTTTAAGTCTTCAGTTAGACTTTATTTAATTACAATTTTTTATTTATTAACAAAACAAAAACCATGGGTTGCCTCCCATGAAGCGCTAGGTTTAAAGTCCCCAGCCAGACTCACCTAGCAACTAACCGTAGTCACTAGGTGGATGTGGTTTCCTTAATAGGAACCACCACATGTGTTTGGCCCATTTATCTTTAACATAACAGTTAAAATTGTGGGCACCAAAACATAAGCAGATAAAAATGGAATTCTCAAAGCCTGAATTAACCCCTAAGTAGCACCCTTTAGCAGTAATGGGTATAGTGATGTCCACTTCCAGAATTGTTTCAGAGTTATCAAGATTTGAGTTCACATGAAGGGACAACATAGTACTAGGTGCTTCAAAGGGTATGGCATTATTTTCATGGCTTTCTCTCTCAACTTCAACACTCATAGGTTCAAATTCAAGGGTGCTTGTGGGTGAATACTGAATAGTAGGTTCAAAAGGGGATTCAATAAAGTTCTGAACAGAATCATGAGCATTGGAACTCAATTCTAAGTCTCCCTCTAGACTACTATCAATATCATGATGAAGCTTAGGACCCTTCACAGGTGAGGATGGAAGTGAAAAACAAGAAAGAGAATTTATGTTATCACTAAGTGGTTCAGCTCTAACAATGTTATAAATCTCTTCCAAAAGATCCTCATCTGTTAACTCACATTGAACATCTACTACTTCTATCAAATCAACTCTGCCTAATTCCAGTGTGTGTTCAACCTCTCTTTCAAGTTCAAATTCAGAAGGCTCACTTTCTAAAACCATGTCATTTGAGTGTTGCAATTCAATTTCAGGAGAAGAATTGTACAATTCAGTTTCAATAAATTCACTTTCCAAAATGTTCATGTTAAGACAATTCTCCTCAAGTTGATCAACACTGATTTCCATTTCATTGCACACTGATTCAGAAAAGTGATTACTATGAGAATAAGGAAATGAAAACTCATCAATTAGTCTTTCTTCAAATATTATTCCCTCGTTCTCATCATCAAACATCATTTCAGAATTAATTGGGTTTACAGTTTCAAAACATGGAAGATAAGTTTTCAGTTGAGGTTCAAAAAATTTAGATCCTATGTTATCCAACTTAAGGTTATCTTCCAAAGTGTTCCCAATTTCAATTTTAGGCTCATTGTTCAGAATTTCAGAAAGATTGGGTGAAGAGTTTTTAACATTCAAGTTTCTAGTTTCAAGTATATCTTCAACCCGAGTGACTTCATTCTCAAAGCTTCTAAAACAATGATTTTTCTCAAGTGTAGGAATTATGAAAAGAACTGGGCTATCTTTTTCAATCTGTTTCAATTCATCTTCAAAATTGTCCAACTCGATTCCATTAAATTTCTTTATTGGATTTTCAATGATGTGTTCTTTATTTAGAGAGTTGGTTATTTCCAGATTTAGTTCAACAGAGTCAGATTTTTCAAAGTGAATGGGTTCTTGTCCAGTTTCATTATCACTTTCTTCTTCCACTTGATTTTCAAATCTTTTGTAAACATTTTCTTTTACCTTTTCTTCAAATACTTCTTGTTCTTTAACCCTTTGTTGCAATTCCAAGAGCATGGTTTCTATTCTTTTCATTCTTTGATCTCGCTCTTGAGAATATCTAAGTTGAATCTCATGGGTTTGAGTTAACCAATTATTAATTTGTTCCACCCTAGCATCTAGTTTGGAATCAATTAATTCAATTTTAGCTAGGGTGATTGGACTAAACTCACATTGTTCATTTTCATCAGTGTAAACATCTTGTTGTGGCTGGTTATAGACACACTGCCAAGCAGTATGTCCATAATCACCACAACAAACACAGTTAGGTCCCGGTTGATTCCAATTCTTCTTAACATCCATTTTTAATTCAAAATTTAATGAGCTTAAACACACAACAGTTCTCTGTAAAGCAGATTTTTCTTTTCAAAACAACAAAAGTAGCAGATACAGTTCAAAGTAGTTTTTTTTTAATCAGTTTTTTTGTGTTTTTTTTGTGTTTTTTTTGTGTTTTTTTTGTGTGTTTTTCTTAAACCATAGACTCTCGGTGTGTGCCTTCCCCGGCAACGGCGCCAAATTTTGAAGAAAAATACACTTCACTGTTGTCAGCAGTGGAGAGAGTGAAAATCTTTTTACCTTTTATATTTTTTTATTTTTTAAAAGATGAGCTAGAAACAGTAGGAAGAAACGAGATTCTTTACAAAGAAACTAAATTTTCTACAAAGGGAATAAAATTGCACTAGGTACTGTTAAACTAAGAAATTAAGCTAACTACTTTAAGCAGCAAAGACAAGGAGCTAAGAACAACAATTTTCTCGGGAATTCCAAACTTGATGATTAAAAGGACAACTATCCACTAAACTTAATTGAATCACACCCTAGAAATTGGTTGATATATCTTCCTCGCCAGAAGATACATCAAACAGAAGTATGACTTTTAGAGTTCGCCACTCTAATGATCATCGTCTGTTAGAATTTTGAAAAAGAATACAGTCGAAGTTAAACTCGCCGTAAAACTCCAACCTTAATGACATTAACGATTGAACAAATTGAAGATCAAGTTCAACCTTGCCAATTGAACTTGAAACTATGACATTTTTTTACAGTAAGGTGTGAACAAATTTACTTAACATCAGAGTTGATCTCACCGATTAATTCTGATGTCAATCAATGAGTAGTGAACAATTTAACAGATAAACCAACAAAGCTTGAAGCTCCCGAGATGGAAAATCAACTCATGTTCATAATGAAATATATCATTGAAAACAATCCGAAAACAGAGTACAAGATGTTAAGAAAAGAGGGAGAAAGACTCCCTAAATATCGCTCTGCCTTCGGGCTCCTTGGTCTCCTGCTCGTTTCCAGTGCTGCTCCCGGGAGTCTCCGCTCTCGTATTGTCTGGTGTGGAATGTCGAATGAGAGTCTCCCAAAAATTCTGCTGCTGCTCTGCTTTAACTACCATCTGTCATCTTCTGCACGTCACCGCTCAATCTCCACCGACTTTGAAAGTTCTTTACCCACGCACCGCAAAATGTGCATTTTTTCGCGACCGGCACGTCGCGCAATCTTTGCCCTCCTAACTAACTCTCGCTCAGTTAGTTAAGTGAACCTGGACATGTTTAAGTCCCTTGAATGAACCTACCATGTAAAAAAGAATAAATAAATGAGATCGCAAAGGAATAAAATTAGTTAATTATTAAGTTAAGAGCTATTTTTACAAAGTTATCAGAAATTGATTGAAAATTAATTTAACATTTTATAAAATTATTCACTTCATAATACTAAGGTGATACAAAAATTTATGAAAAAGTTATTAATTTAATTAGGTTTTTAAAATAATTACTAAGTTGTTAATTTTATTATTTTTAATTAAGTTATTAAAATTGACAACATAAATACATAAATAATTAAGTTTATATTATATTAATAATTTAATTATTATTAATAAAGAAATTATATTTTTATATTAATTAATTTTTTAGTTAATTTTAATTAATAAGTTAAAATTAATACTTAGGATTCAAGTGTTTTTTTTTAAATTAAAAATTATGTTTTATAATTTATTAATTATATATTTGTACTAAAGTGTATTAGTTTATTTTTTACATTTATTATTAATTTAGATTAATTTTCAATTTATCAATTTAATAAAATTATAAAAATTTTAAATTTATCACCTTAATAAATTTTAATATTTAATTGACTAAGTTAAAGTAACTTTTATATAAAGTTAACTTACTTTAACTTTACTTTTAAATTTTGCTTTTCTTTTTGTGTTTAACCTTTTTTACTTTACTTTTTCTATTCTTTATTTATTATATTTTATTATTCAAATTTTTTTTATCTTCTATCTTCTTCATCCCTCCCCCAAATTCGGCGCACAGGGGGAGGGTTTTTGGAGTTCCTTCAGAAGGCGCAGCACTGGTCTCCCCAAATTGGCGGCGACTCAGCAGCATCTCGGCTCCTGTTCAAATATGGCGCAGCAGGGGTGTGATTCTCAGTGGTTTCGCGAGGCAGGCCCGACGACATTTCTCGGCTCGCAGTAGCGCACGAACATGGCATTGTGCTCCTCCTCTTACTCTACGGCAGACCCTCCTCTTGCTCTGCGGTGGACCCTCCATGAAGCTTGGAATTAGCGGTAGTGAAAACAAAGCGGCGGATCAGCGGAAACTCCTGTAGCGGGTCGAATCAAACTCCTCACAGCAGCGCGACTCTTCAGCGGACACCTCCTTCGACGGCGCTCATTCAGCAGGTGCGGCAGTCCTCCAGCAGTCACGCGCGTTCGATAGGTGTGGTGCAGGTTGAATCCAACAAACTCCTCTTCCCAGCAGCGACGAAGGGGTGTGGCAGCTTCAGCCTAGTTCTGATCCTGTGCGCGGTGGTTTGACGACTCACCAACAGCAGCGGCAAGCTCAGCTGGATCAGCTCGGATCTGCTGAAATGCTGTGTAAGGGTTGCGGCACCGGTAACAGAAAAGGAGCGGGGCGCGTGTAGGTGATGGACCTGCATCGGTGAGGTGAAGGTGAAGCAAGAGTAGCGTGATATTGGGGTATCAGTGAGGATTATCTCACCGATAGAAGAAAGAGTAAATGGTCTAATGGTGAGAAAATGAAAAGGCTCTATCAGTGAGAATTATCGGTAGCTCAGCTACCGATAGAATAAAATAAAATTAGTGAGGTATCGGTAGCTGAAGCTACTGATAGAAAAAAAAATAGTTACTGATAGCATTATGCCGTTAGAAAAACTATCGGTGATCTTAAAAAAAATAAAATTGAACTTAAATTAAAACTAAACTGAAATAAATTAAAAAACAATTAATTATAAAGAACCTAAATCTAAACACCATTAATTTAAAACAAAATTTTTATTAAACGTTAAAACATTAATATAATTAATTGAAAACACTTAAATTATAAACTAAATAATTAATAAACTAAAATTATAAAAGACTTAAATCAAAATAACTAAACACGCTAATTAAAGAGTAGCAGCACAAAATGAAAATTAGCATTGGCGACCCAATATGTCACCATAAGAGCTAGTTTAAATCACCTGTAGACTTAAACCTTTATAAAATGGATTAAAAATTAATTTGCATACATAAAATAATAAAGTTAATGTTTAAAAAACTGTTAATTAATTAATTAATTAACTAATTGAACTAATAAAATTAAGGGAGAACCAATTTAATTAATTTAAAAGAAACATATTATTTACTTAAATGACTAGCGGGTGGTTCAACACATAAAATAATAAAATTAACCTATTTTAACATAACTTAATTGAAAGAATAATTAATAAAATAAAGTCTAAATTAATTAATTAGAATTATATTAATTAAATAATTGTTTAAATGGATATTAACTATTATAAAGTTAAGCAAATTTATAAAAACCAAAATAAAAACTCACCGCTAAAAGGCTCAGCGGTAGTATTTAAAGTCTACCGATAAGATATATAAAACAGCTACCGGTAGGAAAGGGTATCGGTGACAATGGTCACTGATAAACAGCACCGGTAACCTGCCTATCGGTAGAGAAAAAAAGACCCCTGCTATCGGTAGCTTAGCTACCGATAGTCTGGCAAGCCGCGACTGTTTATATAAACATAAAAATTTAAAAGTAAATTAATTATCAAACACAATAATTATTAACAATGACAAATTAAATAAACAAATAAATATTAAATAAACAAAATGAAAATTAATTACATTAAAAATAAAGAAGATATAAATTAACTATTTTTTTGTTCAAAAATTAAATAAAATGTTATAAAAAGTGAATAATTGACAAGTTTATTTATAAAAATACAAAAGTGCATTTATTTATTAAAAAGTGTTAAATTAATTAAATAAATTGTATAAAATGTAATAAAAAGATGTGGCAAACTGAGTAAAAATAAGGCCACATCAAATTCCCCCACACTTAAACATTGTTTGTCCTCAAACAATCCCATGTTTTATAATCATTGAAAAAGATGAATTATACAAATCAGCAATGTTCGGAGAAGTTTCAACAGAGGACTCAAAAAGTGTGCTTAGGCTATTGAACACATACCTCAAATAAAGTCTCGCCTAGAACCACTACTCAAAGGGAACTCAAGTAAACCATGAATCATCCATAAATGAAGGTGTCCTGCTTCATATATGACTCTGCCTAGTGACTCACTTCAATTCAAGCTCAATTTTTAAATTCAAGAGTGATAAAAGGTAAAATGAAAGTGGAATCAAAACCTTAACAAAAGGAACTTTGTACTTTGACTAATCACCTTGGTAACAGAAAATACAAAAAAAATATATAATTTTTTTTTTTGAAATCACTTTATTGAGTCAGCCCAAATGACTCCCATATAAACCAGTTGTCCCCTTCTTAATCTGGAGTTCATCATTCCCCTCACCTTAATGAATTCATTTTTGACCTTAGACACTTTATTTATTTTTCCCAAGCCATGTAATTTGTGCCAAGCACTGTGCAATGCACTTATTCAGAGTGTACAGAGGGCTTATAGTAAACAGAAATGCACCCAGCATCTAAGGTCTCAGAGATTCACCGTGGGATCCCAGATGCCCGGTATTACTCCAGTTTCAAAAGATTTATATAAAAACCATTTACATTGACTCAATATAAGTGATCATTTTTATAAATTAAAATAATGAAAAGGCTCCTCGGATAAAAGTCAAACTTCCAGTACCTAAAATTATGATCTTAAATCCACTAAAATGTTTCCCATATCACTCTCAAAAGAAGTTCCTAAACAAAATTCATTAAACCACTAAACAGTTCCACTCAGCAATCATCCACCAACACTCATTTTAGACTCAACGCAAGACTCAACTTCCAATCAAGCACCATCCTAAGGCAAGACTCATTTGAGTGCAGTGTAAAGCCTAAAATTGTGAAGAAAAATCCGAAAATTTTTGACCATTTTTTGACAAAAAGTTTAAAAAACAGTGGGAATTGATGAGCATTACAATTATACACAGTTTATCACAGTCAAGAATTGACCCCCTCCCCCACACTTAAGTCCCAAATTTGTCCCCAAAGTTGACTTCTAAATATGGAGAAGAAAACAATTAAGCAATTATGGTTCAAAACATATTTTCAATTTAGTAGATATATGACATGAATAAAGGGTCTCAATGAAGTTCAACGATAGTGTTTGCCACAATGATTAAATAAAAGAAGGTTCAAATCCAAGTATTTGCATAAAAATTTAGTCTAGTAATAAAAAATTTCAATGCAGTTCAAACAATTTCATGTAACTTTTGTGGGTGAATAATGACAAGGATGTAGCAAGTTAACATATTGGGTTCAAATGGGTTTTAAATAAAGCAGAATGATGCATGCTACACACCCATCAGCCAAAAAAATTCCAATGAAACTAAATTTTCACTCTACATGTACCCCCCCACACTTAAATTAAAACAGTAGAAAGATTTTATCAATGAGCTAAAGATTCTAAAAATGAGGTACAAGCAGATTTTTTTTCTCCCTTTAACACAGTGACATGCAACATAATTTTTTAAAACAAACAAAATTTATTAAATCACACAGAAGCAGAAAATAAGTGCAGAAAGTGAAAACTTCCCTGAAATGAAGTGTCTTCATTAAACCTCTAGCATGGGAATTCCACTCTTTAGATGACACAAGCAGCATTCCTAAAAACACAGAGTATATAGACCAGGAACAATTATCCAGCAAAAACAGAGCATATATAAGAAAACAAAGCAGCACTTTATTCAAAGTAAAATAAGAACAAAACAAAAGTAAAAACAAAGAAAGAGCATGGGTTGACTCCCATGAAGCACTGAATTTTAAGTCTTCAGTTAGACTTTATTTAATTACAATTTTTTATTTATTAACAAAACAAAAACCATGGGTTGCCTCCCATGAAGCGCTAGGTTTAAAGTCCCCAGCCAGACTCACCTAGCAACTAATCGTAGTCACTAGGTGGATGTGGTTTCCTTAATAGGAACCACCACATGTGTTTGGCCCATTTATCTTTAACATAACAGTGAAAATTGTGGGCACCAAAACATAAGAAGATAAAAATGGAATTCTCAAAGCCTGAATTAACCCCTAAGTAGCACCCTTTAGCAGTAATGGGTATAGTGCTGTCCACTTCCAGAATTGTTTCAGAGTTATCAAGATTTGAGTTCACATGAAGGGACAACATAGTACTAGGTGCTTCAAAGGGTATGGCATTATTTTCATGGATTTCTCTCTCAACTTCAACACTCATAGGTTCAAATTCAAGGGTGCTTGTGGGTGAATACTGAATAGTAGGTTCAAAAGGGGATTCAATAAAGTTCTGAACAGAATCATGAGTATTGGAACTCAATTCTAAGTCTCCCTCTAGACTACTATTAGTATCATGATGAAGCTTAGGACCCTTCACAGGTGAGGATGGAAGTGAAAAACAAGAAAGAGAATTTATGTTATCACTAAGTGGTTCAGCTCTAACAATGTTATAAATCTCTTCCAAAAGATCCTCATCTGTTAACTCACATTGAACATCTACTACTTCAATCAAATCAACTCTGCCTAATTCCAGTGTGTGTTCAACCTCTCTTTCAAGTTCAAATTCAGAAGGCTCACTTTCTAAAACTATGTCATTTGAGTGTTGCAATTCAATTTCAGGAGAAGAATTGTACAATTCAGTTTCAATAAATTCACTTTCCAAAATGTTCATGTTAAGACAATTCTCCTCAAGTTGATCAACACTGATTTCCATTTCATTGCACACTGATTCAGAAAAGTGATTACTATGAGAATAAGGAAATGAAAACTCATCAATTAGTCTTTCTTCAAATATTATTCCCTCTTTCTCATCATCAAACATCATTTCAGAATTAATTGGGTTTACAGTTTCAAAACATGGAAGAGAAGTTTTCAGTTGAGGTTCAAAAAATTTAGATTCTATGTTATCCAGCTTAAGGTCATCTTCCAAAGTGTTCCCAATTTCAATTTTAGGCTCATTGATCGGAATTTCAGAAAGATTGGGTGAAGAGTTTTTAACATTCATGTTTCTAGTTTCAAGTATATCTTCAACACGAGTGACTTCATTCTCAAAGCTTCTAAAACAATGATTTTTCTCAAGTGTAGGAATTATGAAAAGAACTGGGCAATCTTTTTCAATCTGTTTCAATTCATCTTCAAAATTGTCCAACTCGATTCCATTAAAGTTATTTATTGGATTTTCAATGATGTGTTCTTTATTTAGAGAGTTGGTTATTTCCAGATTTAGTTCAACAGAGTCATATTTTTCAAAGTGAATGGGTTCTTGTCCAGTTTCATTATCACTTTCTTCTTCCACTTGATTTTCAAATCTTTTGTAAACATTTTCTTTTACCTTTTCTTCAAATACTTATTGTTCTTTAACCCTTTGTTGCAATTCCAAGAGCATGGTTTCTATTCTTTTCATTCTTTGATCTCGCTCTTGAGAATATCTAAGTTGAATCTCATGGTTTTGAGTTAACCAATTATTAATTTGTTCCACCCTAGCATCTAGTTTGGAATCAATTAATTCAATTTTAGCTAGGGTGATAGGACTAAACTCACATTGTTCATTTTCATCAGTGTAAACATCTTTTTGTGGCTGGTTATAGACACACTGCCAAGCAGTATGTCCATAATCACCACAACAAACACAGTTAGGTCCCGGTTGATTCCAATTCTGTTTAACATCCATTTTTAATTCAAAATTTAATGAGCTTAAACACACAGCAGTTCTCTGTGAAGCAGATTTTTCTTTTCAAAACAACAAAAGTAGCAGATACAGTTCAAAGTAGTTTTTTTTAAATCAGTTTTTTTGTGTTTTTTTTTTTGTGTTTTTTTTGTGTGTTTTTTTTAAACCCTAGACTCTCGGTGCGTGCCTTCCCCGGCAACGGCGCCAAATTTTGAAGGGGTGCCGGAGGTCGTCACGGCCCTCAAAATTACATTTATACTCCTACACTAGTACAGCAGTGCAGGGTCGATCCACAGAGAAGGCAGATGAGTTGTCTAAGGTTCTAAGAAAAATACACTCCACTGTTGTCAGCAGTGGAGAGAGTGAAAATCTTTTTACCTTTTATATTTTTTTTATTTTTTAAAAGATGAGCTAGAAACAGTAGGAGGAAACGAGATTCTTTACAAAGAAACTAAATTTTCTACAAAGGGAATAAAATTGCACTAGGTACTGTTAAACTAAGAAATTAAGCTAACTACTTTAAGCAGCAAAGACAAGGAGCTAAGAACAACAATTTTCTCGGGAATTCCAAACTTGATGATTAAAAGGACAACTATCCACTAAACTTAATTGAATCACACCCTAGAAATTCTTTGATATATCTTCCTCGCCAGAAGATACATCAAACAGAAGTACGACTTTTAGTGTTCGCCACTCTAATGATCATCGTCTGTTAGAATTTTGAAAAAGAATACAGTCGAAGTTAAACTCGCCGTAAAACTCCAACTGTAATGACATTAACGCTTGAACAAATTGAAGATCAAGTTCAACCTCGCCAATTGAACTTGAAACTATGACATTTTTTTACAGTAAGGTGTGAACAAATTTACTTAACATCAGAGTTGATCTCGCCGATTAATTCTGATGTCAATCAATGAGTAGTGAACAATTTAACAGATAAACCAACAAAGCTTGAAGCTCCTGAGATGGAAAATCAACTCATGTTCATAATGAAATATATCATTGAAAACAATCCGAAAACAGAGTACAAGACGTTAAGAAAAGAGGGAGAAAGACTCCCTAAATATCGCTCTGCCTTCGGGCTCCTTGGTCTCCTGCTCGTTTCCAGTGCTTCTCCCGGGGGTCTCCACTCTCGTATTGTCTGGTGTGGAATGTCGAATGAGAGTCTCCCAAAAATTCTGCTGCTGCTCTGCTTTAACTACCATCTGTCATCTGCTGCACGTCACCGCTCAATTTCCACCGACTTCGAAAGTTCTTTACCCACGCACCGCAAAATGTGCATTTTTTCGCGACCGGCACGTCGCGCAATCATTTCCCTCCTAACTAACTCTCGCTCAGTTAGTTAAGTGAACCTGGACATGTTTAAGTCCCTTGAATGAACCTGCCATGTAAAAAAGAATAAATAAATGAGATCGCAAAGGAATAAAATTAGTTAATTATTAAGTTAAGAGTTATTTTTACAAAGTTATCAGAAATTGATTGAAAATTAATTTAACATTTTATAAAATTATTCACTTCATAATACTAAGGTGATACAAAAATTTATGAAAAAGTTATTAATTTAATTAGGTTTTTAAAATAATTACTAAGTTGTTAATTTTATTATTTTTAATTAAGTTATTAAAATTGACAACATAAATACATAAATAATTAAGTTTATATTATATTAATAATTTAATTATTATTAGTAAAGAAATTAGATTTTTATATTAATTAATTTTTTAGTTAATTTTAATTAATAAGTTAAAATTAATACTTAGGATTCAAGTGTTTTTTTTAAATTAAAAATTATGTTTTATAATTTATTAATTATATATTTTTACTAAAGTGTATTAGTTTATTTTTTACATTTATTATTAATTTAGATTAATTTTCAATTTATCAATTTAATAAAATTATAAACATTTTAAATTTATCACCTTAATAAATTTTAATATTTAATTGACTAAGTTAAAGTAACTTTTATATAAAGTTAACTTACTTTAACTTTACTTTTAAATTTTGCTTTTCTTTTTTTGTTTAACCTTTTTTACTTTACTTTTTCTATTCTTTATTTATTATATTTTATTATTCAAATTTTTTTTATCTTCTATCTTCTTCATCCCTCCCCCAAATTCGGCGCACAGGGGGAGGGTTTTTGGAGTTCCTTCAGAAGGCGCTGCACTGGTCTCCCCAAATTGGTGGCGGCTCAGCAGCATCTCGGCTCCTGTTCAAATATGGCACAGCAGGGGTGTGATTCTCAGTGGTTTCACGAGGCAGGCCCGACGACATTTCTCGGCTCGCAGTAGCTCACGAACATGGCGTTGTGCTCCTCCTCTTGCTCTATGGCAGACCCTCCTCTTGCTCTGCGGTGGACCCTCCATGAAGCTTGGAATTAGCGGTAGTGAAAACAAAGCGGCGGATCAGCGGCAACTCCTGTAGCGGGTCGAATCAAACTCCTCACAGCAGCGCGACTCTTCAGCGGACACCTCCTTCGACGGCGCTCATTCAGAAGGTGCGGCAGTCCTCCAGCAGTCACGTGCGTTCGATAGGTGTGGTGCAGGTTGAATCCAAAAAACTCCTCTTCCCAGCAGCGACGAAGGGGTGTGGCAGCTTCAGCCTAGTTCTGATCCTGTGCGCGGTGGTTTGAGGACTCACCAACAGCAGCGGCAAGCTCAGCTGGATCAGCTCGGATTTTCTGAAATGTTGTGTAAGGGTTGCGGCACTGGTAACAGAAAAGGAGCGGGGCGCGTGTAGGTGATGGACCTGCATCGGTGAGGTGAAGGTGAAGCAAGAGTAGCGTGATATTGGGGTATCAGTGAGGATTATCTCACCGATAGAAGAATGAGTAAATGGGCTAATGGTGAGAAAATGAAAAGGCTCTATCAGTGAGAATTATCGGTAGCTCAGCTACCGATAGAATAAAATAAAATTTGTGAGGTATCGGTAGCTGAAGCTACCGATAGAAAAAAAAAACAGTTATCGATAGCATTATGCCGTTAGAAAAACTATCGGTGATCTTAAAAAAAATAAAATTGAACTTAAATTAAAACTAAACCGAAATAAATTAAAAAACAATTAATTATAAAGAACCTAAATCTAAACACCATTAATTTAAAACAAAATTTTTATTAAACGTTAAAACATTAATATAATTAATTGAAAACACTTAAATTATAAACTAAATAATTAATAAAATAAAATTATAAAAGACTTAAATCAAAATAACTAAACACGCTAATTAAAGAGTAGCAGCACAAAATGAAAATTAGCATTGGCGACCCAATATGTCACCATAAGAGCTAGTTTAAATCACCTGTAGACTTAAACCTTTATAAAATGGATTAAAAATTAATCTGCATACATAAAATAATAAAGTTAATGTTTAAAAAACTGTTAATTAATTGATTAATTAACTAATTGAACTAATAAAATTAAGGGAGAACCAATTTAATTAATTTAAAAGAAACATATTATTTACTTAAATGACTAGAGGGTGGTTCAACACATAAAATAATAAAATTAATCTATTTTAACATAACTTAATTGAAAGAATAATTAATAAAATAAAGTCTAAATTAATTAATTAGAATTATATTAATTAAATAATTGTTTAAATGGATATTAACTATTATAAAGTTAAGCAAATTTATAAAAACCAAAATAAAAAACTCACCGCTAAAAGGCTCAGCGGTAGTATTTAAAGTCTACCGATAAGATATATAAAACAGCTACCGGTAGGAAAGGGTATCGGTGACAATGGTCACCGATAAACAGCACCGGTAACCTGCCTATCGGTAGAGAAAAAAAGACCCCTGCTATCGGTAGCTTAGCTACCGATAGTCTGGAAAGCTGCGACTGTTTATATAAACATAAAAATTTAAATGTAAATTAATTATCAAACACAATAATTATTAACAATGTCAAATTAAATAAACAAATAAATATTAAATAAACAAAATGAAAATTAATTACATTAAAAATAAAGAAGATATAAATTAACTATTTTTTTGTTCAAAAATTAAATAAAATGTTATAAAAAGTGAATAATTGACAAGTTTATTTATAAAAATACAAAAGTGCATTTATTTATTAAAAAGTGTTAAATTAATTAAATAAATTGTATAAAATGTAATAAAAAGATGTGGCAAACTGAGTAAAAATAAGGCCACATCAAAAGTGAAGCAATTATAGAAGAATCTTATGAAACTTTTCAAAGAGTTCACTCTAGAGAATCTTCTCTCTCTAAAGGTGATGAAGATGTAGGTAGAAAGGGTGAAGCTGTTGATAAAAGTAAATTTGCTAAATAAAAAGAAAAAAAATTATACTGTGGAAGATCATGCTGGTACTAATAATAGACAGAAGAACATGTAGAAACATAAGTGATTTTATTTGTTGAATTAATAATAGAGACAGTTTTTCAATTAGTTAGAGATGTGGTTGAATCTAATACAGCAGAGGGTATAGAAACAGTTCAAGATATTGAGTCTCTTATTCCTCCAAGAGATTCATCTGTTGAGGTGGAGAAAAATCCATTCTTGGAAAGGATTGAAATGTCAAACCCTGTGGATTCAAGTTTGGTGGTTACCTGGTATAGGTTTCCAAGGTATTTTGATGTTGATGAGTCTCAAGGAACCGCAGTTCAGGGATTGAATCTTTCAACCATGTTTCAGCTCAAACCAATAACTGCTAAGGAAGTAATATCTACTAAGGAACCATAATAAATTTCAATTCATACTCTAGAAACTCTTAATTATTTAAGTTGTCATGATTTGAAAGAGTTTGGAGACAATTTGTTGTCTGGTTTTGAGAATCTCATGAAGTCACAGCCTACTCCTGTAACCAATCTCAGTGAAAGAGATGATGCATTGCTTCTAGAGAAAATCATATAAAAAATACAACCCAATATGCTTCATCAAATTTAGGAAGTCCGGATTGAAAACAGGCAGTTGAGTAATGGGGTGAAATCTTTAAAATCTATGGTTGAGGAAATAAAGAAATGCTTTGAAATTTCTCAAGCCCCTATTGCTCATATCAGTGAGAATGATGATGATAAGATCCCAAAGAAGTTTGTATCTCTGATTCAACCTAACTTGATTATTGTGTATGAAAATGTGGTTGAGAACAACACCAAAATAGCAAATGATATGTGTGTGATTGTCCCTGGAATCAATAATCTGACCACTGAGTGTAAAGGATGTTTACATACTATTCTAAATTAGCTTAATTCTCTCACATCAGCTATTTTTGGTCCATATATTTCTACCCATCCATCTTATCCTTTGGATAGTGAAATGATCATATCAATATTTAGAGAAGAACTTCAGTCTATTTTGAGTGGTACTGATCAGGAAAGTCTCTCTATAATTATTAAGAAGTGTGACCATGTTCTTGACTTGGTAAGAGTTCACTCAAAAATTAACTTTGATGCTCAAGAAGAAATCTCTTAGAAATAGGATTACTACTTCAAGAGGATCTATTCCAAGCATGGGTTGACCAACCATTTCAAGTATCTTGTGGAGAATTTAAAGCTACCTCCTATAACACAAGCATTCAAATATCAAGTTCATAAGTTAAAGGACATCACACCTACTCTGGAGAAATTCATGGAAAATAAAGATGACTTTGTGAAGGCCATGAATTATGGTGGTGAAATAATTAAGGATTTCATAAACTTTATGAAACCATATCTACATGTTCAAAGCACAGCCATCGTGGCTCCTGCAGTGACTCCTTTGAGGATTTTTCTACCTCCTTCAACTTATCCTTCTTCCTCCACTTCATTTTCCCATGATACAAAGTATGTTGCTCAGGATCAGAGCCAAATAAGACCTATCATTTTTGAATATTATTTGCCTTAGTCTTCTACTAAACCAACCCTTTCCCCTTCTATCATTAAATGACTTCCATTACCTTCCCTTACTACTGCTTATACCACCTCCACTTCTACACATCTTGCTTATACTCCTTATGCCTGTAACAAATGCACTAGAAATCCTGAGGACTCTTCATAGAAGTGATGGATTATCTTTTATAGGGATATGTTGTATTTTATTTCATGATTTTACTATTCTCTATCATTATATTCAATGAAAAGTTCTCTCTCTCTCTTATTCCCTTATTTCTCTCCTTTAGTGTTTTTTTCTTATTCTCTTTTTGATAATCCCAAAAGGGGGATAAATAAGAACTATCTTTTAGGAAGTTATGGGAAAAGAACATTTATGGGAGAATAAATAAATTTAGGCTCTTTGTTACATATATGCTCTAATACCTTGATATGATAAGCACACTATGTATTCCTTTATAAGATGTATATATTGTAAATGGAATGATTTGTGATCATTAAAAAGTAGGAGATTGTTGGACTCCTCTTGTTTTAATGCTCACAAATCATTTAAATCATGTTTAAATCTTGTACCACATGATTAATGTTGTTTTATTATGTTTTATAACCCTTGTGTTTAAACTTAATCTATTTTATGAGTATTAATTCTTAAGACATATGGTAGATTTTTGACTAAGTATGAGACATTGTTTCTGTGATCAAATTATCTTACTGGTTAATCTGAAAAATTGACAAAGTATGAGACACTATTTCTCTACCCAAGTGGTATCACCAATTAGTTTGGAAATTGGAAGAGTTTGTGACACCATTTCTATGACTCTATAAACATGCTAAAAGTTCTAGAATTTGTAAAGGACTAGACATTGTTTCCATAACACAGGTTCTATGACATCGTAACAAGACATAGTTCCAAGTCATCGCTTCTGACTCACCGTGATTGTGGCACCATTCCTATCTCAGCACCAACAACGAAACCATTCCTTACTTAACATTTTTTATATAATTTTCAATTAAATTTAAAAGTTTATTCAAACGGTCATATTTTAGTCATTTAATGACATTGACATAATTAATGATTTTTTTGTAGACATGAAACCTGACAGTACGAGGTACGAGGTGTGAGGATCGTGCTTTTTTCAGAAAAAACAAACACCTGAAGATTAAACACAAGGTGGCGCATGAGCAAAAAAAGGGGGATTGAAAGAGGTGTTAGAGTGAACACACAGAATAACACATAAAGAACTCCCATTTTTCTGCTAGCTATATTGTTGTGGATAAAAAATTCAAACATCCTTGTAGCAACAACACAAAAAGAAGAGAATAAGAGAAACTCGTAGAATTGGAAACCAGAACACAGAACTTAGGACACTATGTTTCTGATTCTTCTTTCAGAAGAGGAACATAACATCAAATCTACTACATCCTATATGTTCATAGCTATATAAAACAACACTAAAATCATTTCTAATCCCTTCTTATTATATTATGCTCTATTGTGTACTATTTTATTAATCTTTTTAGAATTTTGTGTGTCTGTAGTAAAAATACACACTATCTCTTATGCTAAACTGGAGGATATAGGATATCTTCACACTAATACTCTCTTACAACATTTTTCACCCACGTATAACTGTGGAAGAGGTATCATCTGACTTGGCTGTTATATTTACCACATAGAACTATGGTTGAGGTCTTGTAACCTGGATAGACTTGTGTACTGTTGTTTAAACCCCAATCCAGGGTGTGGATCAAATCTTTATATATTTTTATTAGTGTCAGGTGATAACCTTGTGGAGTAGATTAGGTCTCATCTTGAGATTGAACCACTTTTTTTTAATTTTTTTTGTTTTCAATTTTCTCTATTTTAACTCACATTTCATAAAACTATGTTTCACTTGGATAGTTAGTCTTGGATAGTGTTTGTAACTATTTTGGTTCAGTAAATTGGTTTCAAAAATTATTTCAATATTTCAGGTTGATATAACAAAGAAGTAATCAATCACTTGAGAAATTAATTTAATAGTCAAACTATTATAAATTTAATACTCTGATTAACTAGAGAATTTTATTTTTAAGTTGGGGGATATTCAAATATAGTTTTTAACATAAACTTTTATAGGAACTCAACTCACCCCCCCCCCCCCCTCTTCAGTGTCCTACTCCAACCAACATTTACTAAGAAGTTATCAATATAAAAATATATTTTATAAAGTATTTAATCTTATTCATACCTTCCAATTTAACATCTATTTTATAATGGTCATATTTAAATAAGAATATTTTTTCATTCGCATCAACTCAGGGATATGTTTTGTATACACTATAGAACATAGTGTTCTTTAAAAATATAGAGGCGTTACATCCCCCCCTTAAAAAAATATTTCCCTTTTATTTAGAATTTTTTCTCGATAATAAATGTTTTTATGTTTGAAAATTACATTTTGGAAAACCCACATTTTAAAAGGGTTGATAAAACATCCACTTAAAATAGGGAAAGGGATATACGATAGTCATAAAAACAATGTTTTTTAATCAAAGAACATTATTGGGAAGTAGAAATATGGACATAAAAGATAAAACTAACACCCAAGGACAAATAGAGAGTGATAGAAAACATGGTTAGGATAAATTTAATGACCACAAAACTATAAATTTATTATGGGTTAAATGACCATAAATTTATCAAAAATGATCGTAGTAGGATAAAATATTTTTTTAAAGATCCTTTTTCTTATTAATGAGGAATTTCAGTACCATCTTAACTAAGAACATAGGAAAATATACTTAATTAATATGTATAATTTCATTCATTAAAAAAATTTCACTATAATCTCATATTTTCTCTAAATTATGTGTATTCAGGATAAATTTTTTATTCTTGAAGCACTAAAAGTTACTTTTAATAGATTATAAGACCCATGAAATAAGGGCAAGTGATTCCACCTTTCCAATTATTTAATAAAACCAAAATTATTACTACTATTTATCCAAAAATACATTCAAAATTAACCTGTAAATCTCAAATTATTCTATTTCATAAATAGTTATCCTTAAGAATCCTCTAAAATATATTTTACCAAATTCAAAACACAAAAATATAACAGGTTTGACCGAAAATTTATCCTCAGACAACATAAAGTTTCTGATAAAGTTAGATACCAAAAATGTGAATACCTTGATCACTTATTCTATTAAAATATACTAATAGCCTAAATCATCATAAGACCTTAATGAAAACATAATTAATTCCTAAAATTAGATTTATCCTTATTCCTTAAATAAAATCCTATAATATCAAATATATTCAATAATTCTAAAAAATAGTAAACTCCATAATAAATTACATTTTCATCAAATCATTAATCATTTTCAAGGTTATTAATATTATTTCATTTACTTCATCAGATTAAATCTTCTCTTAATACCAATTAAAAATTATTAACTCAACATCAAGAACATCTTAAGGGTTATTTTTCCATTCTTCGTGTATTCTCTAAAAATATCAATTGACCATTAAATCACTTTTCTTGGTTATATTTCTCATTCATCATATTATTTCAAATACTTAAAGAAAATTTATGTAGAATATTCCTTATTTGTTTTTTGGTTCTTATAACCAAAATATTACTGATAAAAACATCTAAAAATTATTGAATCCGTATACATAAGAACCTTAATCATTACACATTAGATATAGTAATAGAATAATCTTAGCCTTCTCCCCTTGGATTATTCATTAGTATGTTCCTCTGACGCTTAACACATTGGTTTGAATAATACCCTGTATCTTCACAATTAAACCACTAGATAATAGTTGTCTCTTTATTCCCCTTACAATAATTTTCTAGATGACCCTTATCACTACATTTGTAACAAAATCTCATTCCCTTCATGTATTTTCCATGATGTTTATTTCCACAATTTTCACATGATGTAAATTGATTCATTCTATTCTTATTCTTTAAACTATTCCATATTCCATTTTGTTCAATAGACCTCTTCTTTTCTTAATTTCCCTTGAATGTATAATATCTCTATAATTCCTTCTATATCTTAATGGAACTTGATAATATATCATCATATGATAAAAATGTTTGAGAAACCAGTTCCTTTAATAAAATTTGTATAATCCCATAAAAAATGGTCAATATTACTTTCCATATTACATATGTATCCTAAAGCATTTCTAGATAGTTTGTTAAAGTTATCCATATATTTCCTCACACTTTGTTCTTCCATCTACATTAAAGTGAGGAACCTCCTCTCTATTTCAGATCATTGTTCTCTATAGAACTATTTCTCAAATAAGATCACCTTAAAATTTTTCTATTCCAAGATTTCTATTTATTCATCCTCTATTTTTTTAGATTATTGACCACCATTGATCAAAATATAATTTCAAATAATAAATTTTTAGAATGGACTTTTTAATTTCATTATATCCTAAACCTAGGAATATATTTTCGGGAGATTTAATCCATTGATAAACTACCAATTAACTTGTATTTATACTAAAATATGGAGGGTTTTATCACATTTAATGATCCAACATATAATAATCATGTAATGGAACAACAGGTTTTTGTGTATTGGGAAGATTATTTTTTATAACCCAAGTCAATTCTGCTTCTATATCCATAATATTATTAGTTACAAAAATGTCTTAATTGGATTTCTCAATATGGAAATACCTACATTGTCTATGGGTATTGATTAAATTTATTTCATTAGTCACCATTACTAAATAATGGTATACACTGAGTTAGCTTATAATCATCATGAATATGGATCCACATAATAAATTCCCTATAATGGTAACATCTCTCAAATAATATAAGGTATTTTAATAATTCACAGGTTAGCTATGTTTAATCAAAATATATTTCCCAATATTTATATTAAAATTCATCTGATACCAACTGTAAAAACCATGAATCTAGTAAATCAGAGTCTATGTCTAGTTTATTACATTGGAATAGATACAAGCTATCTAATCCATAAGGACTAATTAGTTTAGTTGTCTTGAAGAACCATATAAAAACATTATTCCCATAATACATTGTAAATATAAAGTATATTGCTTAAAAACATTCTTGTATCCCCGATATTATTCATAATATTCTCCATCATGTCCTAGGTAAAAGAAAAAAATAATTGTGATCTCAAATGCTCATAAAGAGTTGTTTATAGTTGAATCTATCATGAATCAATAATTTATAATAAATGTGGCATGTAAAAAACTAAAAACACATGTCATTTAGTAAATAACTTGTGAACGACATTCATCCATGGATAATATCAATAGATTAATCTCATGGATAATAATAATTTAATTCTAAATTAAGGAAATGCATAATATTAAACATGATACTCTTGGAAATCATGATATCTATACCATCAAGACCTTATGCTAAGACTGTTTAAACTATGGGTATACATACACTGAACTCGATTTAACTCTAGCCTACTGATTTGTCTCATAATATCTATAAATGGATCAATTAGAAATATAATTATGGGGCCCACCCATCATTCATGTCTAATGCATTCCTCATATGTTGAATGATCAACTTAAATTCATAACAATATGAATTTTAAATAAATTTCCTTATCGAGTAAAGAATATGGATTATCAATAATTCCTTGGTTAATCAAATAAATTTAAAATTAAAACACTGTATACATAAATTATATATAGTTTATGAAATAATCATATCCATGATACAAACTATATGGATATTTAAGTGAATATTAATTTCCAATGATACCAAGAAAGTGAATGTTTCAACTGAAAGTCAATTTCCAAGAGATTAATCAAGATAAGAGTGATGACCATCAAAATGTAGATTTTATAGAAAAATTAATTCTTTTAAAAAAAAATATATGAAAATGGAAATGAAAAATTTAAAATATTTTTTTATTAAATATTTTTTTATGTAAAACCATTGAAAATTTGTAGAGGAATCTAAAGGGAATAAAATGGTTATGGCATAAGAAAATTCTACTAACACCATATATGGTAAATGAGAGCATTCCTTTTGTCTTTTTATAAAGAAAGTCAAAAATGAACCTTTTAGGAAAACATTATAAATATTCCTTTCAATCCATGTAAAAAAATCATGGATAAATTAAAATTTAATTATGGAGGTGGAGGATTTATTTCTGGATACTTATGTAGGTGGAGGATTCATTTCTGAATCCCACTGAAGCTATCACAGACTCACATAGATCATTCCTAAACTTTTTCAAATCAGCCTTAGTGACATAGTCACTTCGAACTGACTGAGCTATAGGTTCTCGAGGTGGAGATTCATCTAGTGGAACAGGTGCAACAGGTTCTAGGTCAGCATGGGCTTGTGGAACAGGAGGATGAGGTACCCTTTCCTCATATGAGTCATAATCAAAACCAAAAAAAAATATCATGGATCACTATTCCACTCTCTAGTACAGGTCCAATCTCTTGTCTCAACAGTATCAATTATAACCCTTCTTCCCTAAGGCTTAGGAATAACATCGGGATCATCAACTACTTAATCATGGGCTCTAGCCATAACAAATTGTCTGGGAGCAGGAACCAACCGAACTTCGGGTTCATTCTGAGCTCCAGCTACTTCATCTTCACCAGGTACTTCCACAATTTGAGGCACTGGAACTACATATTCTTCCTCTTGGACAACAGCCATAATATCATTCAATTCCTGAATGAGCTCTTGGTTTTCATCATTAGGATGGATTGGTATGTCCACATGTTCAAAATATCTATGACCATTAGCATGTTGATCAACATGCTCAATTCCATCGCCAGCTCCATGAATAGATTCCTCGCTGGATCTGTCAACCACTTGTTGTCCCACTTTTAGAGAGTCACTCACACACTCAACATGTCCTCCATCATCACCTTTATCACCATCATCATCACCATAATCATCAGATTCCTCATCTGATTTACTTACATAGCCTTCAACTCTAGTAACTTCAGTTTCTTCCTCTTCTTCATCACCTAATAAAGATTCTATTAAGGGAAATTCAATAGGTGGACTAGCAGGTCCATAAGTCATATTCTTGGGACTTTCAGAAATATCAGGGTCACTCCTATAGTCAAAAGGAGATCCTTCTTCCCTTGGCACCTCAGGTTTAGTATCGTCATTAGAATAAACTGGAACCTCACCTGGTTTGAGATCAAGATCAACTTGATCCTTTGGTCTAGAAGTCTGATCGAATGGATTGAAATTTTCATAGAGACTTTATTCATCTCCTACCCAACATCTTTTCCATGGGTTCTAGAAGATTTTCATTATTTTACAAATGTCTTTATGAAGACAAAATCCACTGTAAGCACTTATCACTTCATCTCCATTTTCTACACAATCTAATTTTTTCAACATGGAAAAAATCCTCCTCGGATAGTATAAGTAGGTTGCCTTTTTAGATGGCTTAATCAAATCAGTGATATGCACTATAAGATATCTACACAGATTCACTTTTATTCCAAGTTTCAACAAAAAGATCAAGAAGACGTCCTGATATTTCGCAGCAGAGAAATATCCCTTCCTTGGGAAGATTTGATGATGTATGAACTTAAAAAGCAATATCACTTCTCCTTTGAATTCATTTGCAACAGTCCTTATAGATTCTTCATTTCCAGTTAGCTCCTTCAGAGCATCTTCATAGGAAAAAAATATGAAGAAGGTGGAATATTACTAGGATAGTTAGCATAGACACCTTCATGAGGCATATCTAAGCATTCATCCCATTCCTTCGACAAAAAAACCACTTCCTTTCCATTTACCATAGATTTCGTCTTTTCTGCCTCAGCTTCATCCAGTGATATACTCTAATGTTGATAGAATTCATGCACAATTTTGGGATAATAGGGTCTTTCATTGTTGGTGAACCAACTAAGCCACCCTTGAGATTCCAGTACCTTTAACAGAAAAGATTTTCTTGACAGAAGCCACTCAATTTCATAGTCCCACTAGACTCACCTTTCTGATGCTTAGTAGGAGAAGATTTTCGAGGTTCTTCCATTGCGCTCTTAGTCCTACCCATAACAAATCTTCTGATTCCAACTATGTAGAGAGTTCGAGAGTCGAGAGATAGTGTGACTAAATGTAGAAGGATTTACGGCAGAGGAGAAGGTGAAAGGTCGGAACGGATTGTACTAAATATATCATTTAGGGATTATAAATCGTAAAACATATAATTTAAACACGGAAAGTTGAAAGAGATAAAACAGTGTTGTTTAATTTAAAGCACATAGAATTTACAAAACATCCCTTAAATATATCGATGTCAAAGAATCGGTTTTAGGAAGACCGGTTTCACAGGAGATCAGTTTGACAGGATCGGTTTTAGAAAGATCGGTTTCAAAAAGATCGGTTTCACAAAGATCGGTTTTAGAAAGATCAGTTTCACAAAGATCAGTTTTAGAAAGATCTCCAATTGATTTATAATTCCTAGTTCATGGATGATATAATTTATTCTCTCAGAATTTAAGGGTTTAGTAAATATATCAGCAAGCTAATGTTCAGTCCCAATAAACTCAAGATTTATATCACCTTTTTGATAATGATCTCTCAAAAATTGATGTCATACATCAATATGTTTTGTTCTAGAATGAGAAATTGGATTCTTGGAAATATTAATAGCACGTGTGTTGTCACAATTTATGGGGATATGTCTGAATTGAAATCCATAGTCTAATAAGGTGTGTTTCATCCACAAAATTTGTGCATAGAAACTACCAGCATCAATGTACTCTGCTTCAGCAGTTGATAATGAAACTAAATTTTTCTTTTTACTACACCATGATATTAGTGACTTTCCCAAAAAGTGGCATGTTGTAGAGGTACTCTTTCTATCTAATTTACATCCACCAAAATTAGCATCAAAATAGTTAACTAAATCAAAAGGTTGTTCTTTTGAATAGAAAAATCCTAAATTAGTTGTATACTTGAGGTATTTGAAAATTATTTTAACACTATTTAGGTGTGACTCCTTTGGGTTTGATTGAAATCTCACACACTGAACATAATATTCGGCCTACTATAAGTTAAGTACAGCAAACTCCCAATCATTCCTCTGTAAGATTTTGATCAACTAATTTTCCATTTTCATCAATATCTAACTTACATGTATAACTCATAGGAGTTTCACTACTTTTAATGCTATCAAATCCATATCTTTTCAAAAGATCTTTTGTATACTTACTTTGATTTATGATAATACCATCATTATTTTGAGATATTTGAAATCCAAGAAAATATTTAAGTTCACCCATTAAACTCATTCCAAACCCACTTTGCATTATGTTTGAAAAGTCCTTACATAAAGAATTTTTAGAATATCCAAAAATAATATCATCTACATATATTTGGGCTATTAAAACTTCTTTAGAAATTCTTTTTGTAAATAAAGTGGGATCTACAATTCCTTTTGTAAAACCTTTAGAAATAAGAAAATTACACAACCTTTCATACCAAGCTCTTGGAGCCTGTTTCAAACCATATAAATCTTTTGATAATTTGGACACATGATCTGGAAAATGTGGATTTGTAAAACCTGGGGGTTGTTCAACAAAAACATCCTCAATTATATAACCATTTAGGAATGCACTTTTGACATCCATTTGATGATATTTAAAGTCCAGGTGTGCTACATAGGCAAGAAAGATCCTAATTTCCTCAAGTCTATCTACTGGTGAAAAAGTCTCTTCATAATCAATTCCTTATTCTTGATTATATCCTTTTGCAACTAGTCTATCTTTATTTATAACTATATTTCCACTTTCATCTACCTTATTTCTATAAACCCATTTTGTTCCAAGGGTTAAATTATCCTTGGGTTTATTTACAAGTTTCCAGACTGTATTTATTTCAAACTGATTAAGTTATTCTTACATGGACATTACCCAAAATTCATCATTTATAGCATCATTGATATTTTTAGGTTCAAGTTGTGACAAGAATACTTGATGTTCAACCTGGTTTCTCAAGGAAGCTCTGGTTTGTGTTCCTCTATTTAAATCTCTAACGACAACATCTAAGGGATGATTCTTAAGGGTTCTAGTTGGTCTTGAGAAAGTTTGACTTGATATTTCAAGTTGGTCTGGTTAATCTGGTTCACTATGGGTAAGGTGAAGAGAAATTTCAGAATTTTATGTTTTCACAGAATCTTTCTCATGATGATTTGTGATTTTAACATTAATTTCCAGATTGGACAAATCCTCTTCAATATTTTTTGGTGACGTCTTGGGATCATGTGGATATGCTTCATCAAACTTGATGTGTATAGATACCTCCACAAATTTTCCCTTCTTGTTAAAGACTCTATAGGATTTACTTGATGTAGAATATCCAAGAAACATTCCTTCATCACTTTTCGAGGCAAATTTATCTAAATTATCTTTTGTATTTAGGATATAAACTTTACATCCAAACACTTTAAAATAATCTACTTTGGGTTTCCTATTATTCCAAAACTCTTAATGAGTTTTCTTGAGAATGGGTCTAATTAAGGCTTTGTTTATTATGTAGAGCGTTGTATTAATAGCTTCAACCCAAAAATAAATGGGTAGATCATATTCATTGAGAATAGTTCGGTCAATTTCTTGTATGGTTCTATTCCTTTTTTCTACCACACCATTCTGGTTGATGTGTTCTAGGTGCAGAGAAGTTAGGATTATAGCTATTTTGTGAGTAGAAGGCTTCAAAATATTGATTCTCAAACTCACAGCCATGATCACTTCTTAAGGATTTAATCTTAATTCCACTGAGATTTTCTACAGTCCTAGCATACATGGTAAAGTGAGAACAGGCTTCACTTTTATGAGCCAGGAAAAAGGTCCAGGTATACCTAGAGAAATCATCTACAAGAACATAAACATAGTGCTTCGTATTGAGACTCGAAACTCTAGATGGTCCAAACAAGTCCATGTGAACCAACTTGAGAAGTTGAGAAGTATTTACTTCTTTCTTTATTTTGAAAGATATTTTATGTTGCTTTCTTTTTTGACAAGGATTACATACTTTATTGTCTGGAAACTCTAGTTTGGGAAAGTCTCTAACTAATCCTTTTCTAGTTAACTTCCTAAGAGAGTGTATATTACAATTTCCTAGTCTTCTATGCCAGATCCAAGACTCTTTGTGAATGGCATTTAGACAAGAAACATTTTGCCAGTATAGTGGGTCTAAATTTATAGCATATACATTATCATTTCTAAAAGAAGTAAATACCAAATTATTTTTGGCACCAAAAAAATAGCAGGAATCATTTTTAAACTCAAAGTTAAATCCATCATCACACAATTGAGATATGCTAAGCAAGTTATATTTTAGTCCATCAGCATACAGTACTTTGGAAATTGAAATGGAGTTAGGGTTACCAATATGGCCTAAGCTGATGATTTTTCCTTTACCATTGTCACCAAATGTGACATGTCCTCCATTGAACTTGATAAGACTTTTAAATCTTGAAAAATGCCCTGTCATATGCCTTAAACACCCACTATCCAAGTACCATATCTTTTTACAAGAACTCTTTAGTCAATTTACCTACAAAATAGTTTAACCAACAAACGATTTTGGTACCCATATTTTTATGGGTCCACAAACATTAGTAATAAAAGATTTTAGAACCCACAACTGTCTTATGGGTTTTTTATATGCAGAATATAGAGTATTTGAAAAATAAACTTTATTTGGTTCTGTGGAATTGGATACAGTAAAAAAAATTGACGGGCTAGAAATTGCAGTACAATTTTGTTTTTTGAAAATAGTAGCAGATTTTCCAGATTTGGAGACAAAATGCGATTTAGATAAATTCCTTTGACCTGGTTGATAACCTATCCCAGAAGTATATTTTAGGGCAATCTATTGTCCTATAAACTAATTCAAGGTATCTCTACAAGTAGTAAACTTCTCAAGATCTCTCTTTAATTGCTTATTTGATAATTTGAGTTCGGTATTTTCTTTTAACATCTGGGCAGATTTTTCCTTTTCAATATCCAAATTAGATTTTCAATTTGCATTTAGAACATGATGTCTTTTTAATAATTTATATCTATCCTTGATCTCATTAAAGGTATCCTCAAGCATTTCACAGTATTTAAATAATTCATCCTTAGACATATCTTCATCATTATGTGACTCAGTCTTATTCCTAGAATAATAGGCATTATGTATAGGTGAGTTAAGTGTTACCTCAGATGTTTATGTCATAAAATATAAGTTGGCATGATTTTTGTATTCACTATCAGAAGAATCAGATACACTGGAGCTATCTTCTGAAGCACTCCAAGTATCTTTTTTAGCCTTTTTATAACCCTTTCCCTTATCTTCATATTTCATCTTAAATTTCATCTTGGGGCAGTCTGCCTTCACATGACCTTTTCGTTTTCACTCATAGTAGATTATTTCATTTGATTTGTCATTTCATTTTCTATCTTTCTTCCACTATCCTTTACTATCATACTTTCCCTTGTAGTTTGGATTCTTAAAGAATTTCTTATTTCGGTAGAACTTTTTGAAACTTCTAGCAAGATGATCCATTTCCTCATCACTGTCTGAATCTGACTCTTCACTAGTGGAACTGTCTACAGGAACTTGAATATTTTCTTTATCTTTGCTCTTTGAAGTTGAAGTATTGAATGCAACTGACTTCTTCCTTGGTTCCTCATCTACTTCTTGATTTAATTTAAGTTATTATTCATACATCATAAACTTTCCAATTAGTTCCTTCACTATAAGTTTGCCTATGTCACAAGATTCTTTGATTAAAATAGAAGCTCCTCTCCATCTGTCAGGTAGGCATCGAAGTAGTCTCATGATTTGGTCCTTGTTGTCTACTGGTTTCCCAATCAGACTCATGTTGTTCACTATTTCATTTAACCTGAGATACATTTCAGATATAGGTTCATTAGGATTCATTTTAAAATTATCATATTTAATAGTGTATGTATTTAATCTCATTTATTTAGCATTAGTTATTCCCTCATGAGAGATAGCTAAAGTATCCCAAATTTGATATGCAGTTTTACAGGCATAAATATGATTAAATTCTTCATCCACTAGGGCACAGTATGGAGCATTCATTGCTTTACAGTTATTATTATAGGAAGATTTGATAGATTCATCCCAAGTGCTTCTATCAGTTTCAGGTATTGTATATTTACATTCAATAGTAGTCCAGATTTCAAAGCTCATACTTTTTAGATGTATCTTCATTTTAAGTTTCCATTGACCATAGTTAGTTTCATTAAAGAAAGATGGTCTATTAGTAGCAGCCCCTTCTAATCTATTTTCCATGATAAAGGTTGTAAAATAATTTCAAAGATATAAAAATTTAGAAATAACATAAATTTTAATATCTTTGAAACACAACTATAATCACAGTTAATACGATTTCAAAAACTAACAGTAACTTTCAAAAGCCTCTGATACCAAATGTTGGTCAGAGCAAATGACTCAAGAGGGAGGTGAATTGAGTATCAATAAAAAATTTTGTTAAAAGGATTCTTTACAAAATAAAATCCCCCTATAAAAATAAACACAAAGTCATTTTGTAGTGAATTTATAAATGTCTTGAAGGTTCAATTTGATTCTCATAAGATTGATTAGTTCTCAGTTTCACTAACCTATTGATTAATAAACTTTTTAAGCAAACTTACTGATTCAAAACAAATGTAAACACCTGCTAAACTAACTATCAAAGTTCAGGTTATCATAATGCAGGAAATACATATCACATAAGAAATATAAGATAATAAAAACAGCGGATAAAACAAGAGGTTCAGTCTCAAGAAGAGACTTAGTCCTCTCCACTTGGTTATCACCTGCCGTCGAGATGTTTATATTAATAAACTTTTGATCCACACCCTAGATTGGGGTTCACAATAGCACACCCATCTTTCCAGGTCACACTTGACCTCTACCACAGTTATTCATGGGAAAAAGATAAACAGATCACACAGGATCTCTTCCACAATTCTTCATGGGATACAAGTATAAGAAGTGATTTTGTATGAGGATAGTTTGATATCCTCCAATTATGCTCAGGAGACAGTGTGTGTGATAAAAACAAATATACACACTGCTCCATTAGTGAAGATAAAACATAATAGAGTTAAGAAATTGAATAGAGTTAAGAATTCTTTGTGTGTTTTGAAGTAATGTTATGGACTCAATGGATGTTGAGAAAATGGTATTTGTGTCCTCTTCTGGAAGTTCTCTTCAGAACAGAGTATCACATTATCTGTAATCCAACTTCGAGGAGTGAAAAGGTTCATCTCTTTAAGGTCTCATTGTACACTGAGCTTTTGGAGAAAGTTTCTTGTTAATATCTTCTTGTAATCTCAAGCAATTAGTACCTCTCTTTTCGTATTCACACAGTCATTGTCTCAGCGTGTCCCGGCGTGTAAGACTTCGTGTACTACTGTCTTTTAAAATAAAGGATGAGGTCCTTTTATACTCCAGGATCCTCTAGGCATAAAGATCTTCACATGTGCATGTACCTCATACTGTCTACGGATAGTCCTACAAACAACATTAAAAAATTTCAGAAACATTAATTTGTCCAAATATGACCGTTAGAAATAAATTTGAATTAATAAACTCGAAACGGTTATTTATAAAAATCGGTGAGTCATCTTCGGTATATTGTCCTCAATTTGATAACATTGGTCTGTCATCTTTGGTGTATTGACTTCGGTCTGTCGAACTTTAGTGTGTTTACTTCGGTGTGTCATACTTCGGTCTGTCGAACTTTGTTGTGTCGACTTCGGTGTGTCATACTTCGGTCTGTCGAACTTCGGTGTGTCAACTTCGGTGTGTCATACATCGGATTGTCGAACTTCAGTGTGTCGACTTTGGTGTGTCATACTTTTGTCTGTCGAACTTCGGTGTGTCGACTTTAGTGTGTCATACTTCAGTCTCAGTGTATCGACTTTGGTTTCAGTGTGTCGGTTTCGGTTTGTCGAACTTCATTTTTTCAAACTAACTATCAGTGCCAGGGAATCTAGAAATATTGTGAAGTGTATGTCTTACCAGACTAAGAGTTATGAAAACTTTTATGTATAAATACATTTGTAAACATATTTATTCATGAATATAAGTGATTGACTTATTAAAGTATATGTCTCTTTATGACAGAATTGATTTACTAAGAGATATTAAACTGGCATGAAAGATTAGAATCTTCATATTGACATTATTTGTGATTATGAAAACTACAATATCATGGAGGGTCTAACAAGAATTATATAATATATGGAATGTTTGGTATCTCAGATTCATACAAAGTAATAAACCAGTGAACCCCAATGTGGTTGTCCAAACCAAAGTATAAGTAATAAATAGTGAAATAAATAGACTATGTGGAATCACTTCAAACTATATCCCAGTACCACCTCCAAATACAAATATCCCTCTCCCTAACTCTATATTTCTAGGCCCTTTCCCTTCCCTAGATCCTTGATCATGAAGTATGGAAGTGCATCAAGATTCCAATGCAGGGTGTGAGTATAAACCCTATAGGAAACCACCAATGCGTCCTTAATAAAATTTCACATACTAAGAGGTGTATTCCATTAATAATAGTAAATGTGCATGAAAGAAACAATCAACCATGTGGTGAGTGATCATTTGATAACCAAGCCTCCATAAACCTCAACCATACCTTCCTCATCTCCAAACTAGAATCCATGACATTATACTTTTCATTTTCTACCTGAAGAAAACCATCTACGATCCATACATTCATACACAATATAAAATAGCATATAATGGATAAAACATAATCTCTATAGCATGATTATTGATAACCATATGCACACACACACATGATATCACTATCAAGAATGGGTTACACAGGCTACACATGAAAACACATGAAATCAATATCAAACATGGGTCTCATGGGGTACAAACACACACACACATATATATGGTGATCATCAAAGAAAAAGATTTATAGAAGGAAATTATATGGTAAGGAACTTACTACATTAAGAGTAATGGAACAAAAAATTCAAGAACCATATCTAAATAAATTGTGTGTACAGTGTACCATACTTTACATATAGATATTACATAAACATTGAAGAATATTTATTACATAACATAACAAAACCACATCATAACCATATAGGTTTATGTCTTTAGAAATCAGGAAACATAAACAATTGGTTCATAAAACATCAACATTGTCTCTTGCTTATTTCTTCATAACTAGACTCTTTCTTGAAATATCTTACTTAATACCCTTATTCATAACCTGTGGAAAAAAACATATGAATTGGTGACCTCAAATCCTTAGAAAGGGTAAAAAAAGGTAAATTTCATTCATATCATAATCATAAGAACATAACATTTGAAAATCTTATCCTGCATATAAAATATCAGTCAGAATAGCTCGAAGGCCTTCATTTTTTATTATTTTTGATAATCCACCTTTCAAGGGGTGAGGTGGAACCCTTACAATAGTCATAACATAAGACATAAAATTATTTTTCATACACATATAAGCATATAAAATCATTTAATATTAGTCAAGGATCATTTCTGAGACCATCAGAGCATAAAAATTCCATAAATGAACTGAGTTCACTCCTCTTTCCAGCCCTATATTACTGAACCGGGTTTACTTTCCATTATAGTCATGTCTATATCATGAGATATAAATCTTTTCTCAGTGCATTGGTAGGAGATATAGGTCCCACCCATCTCATAATTAAACCATTATAATGTGTTCCACAAAAACATAAAAACATTTACCATAGCATAACCCATGAAAAAAAATGGGTTTCTTAAACATCATTCCATCATTATTGATATAAAAAAAATGGATTTTCTAAATAACATTCCATCATAAACACAATAAAATAATATTAATAATAGGGATATAAATATAACCCAATTTAAATAGTTTCATCTTAGATGGAAAATTATTTTGAGAAAACACTTGAAATTAATTCCTAAGAAAAATATCATTTCTTCTTCAAAAAATAATTTCCTTCCTCAAAATGACACACAATTTTCGAATAAATCATTTTATGTAAAAATAACCTTGTAATATTGTAGGGGAATATTCAAGGAAATAATTCATTATGAAATCATAAAAAATCCTTTAATGTCGTACAAGTTAAAAAAATGTTCTTCTCATACTTTTGCTGGAAAAGTCAAAAAGTACCTCGTATAGAAAATGACAAAAGTTTCCATTCATACCATTTATTAAAAATTTACCAATGGGTAAATTTTACTTTTAAAAATTAAATAAGGATATAAAGAATATTTTAAAGTACATTTTTATGAAACATGGATGTGGATGATAAATATACCCCAGTAAATATTTAGGAATAAACAATCTCGGATAAAAATGACATTTGCAAAGTTATCCCTTACCTTATGTATGATATGTTTCGTATGTATCTGAACCTCCTTAATAATGATTTAAATAATGTTACTTATTTTTTCCAGAATCATAATCATTTTTATGATAACATTTATGAACATATTTTCATCCATTTTTTAGTAACATTTCATTGTTACTCGTTATTCGGGTATTAACTGCTTTATGTTCTAATGCATGTTTTGTTGGACAAGTTATTATTCCTATTTTTTAGGTTATAGTTATATCATTTAAATAATTATATTATTATATTATATATATCATATTTATTCATTAAATTCATGTATATAATAATGTTTTAATGAAGATCATATAGAATTAATCACACCGCATCGTGGAGACGGTAGGCCGTACGTACGCACGAGCGATGATATCATTCCCAAAATTGTTGAATGGTATTGAATTGGATGGAGTATAATATTTCATAATTAGTATAATTTCATAAAAATTATATATTTTTATTATGTCCATAATTATACCCATTAAAGTAAGGTGTTGGTGAAAAACATATTACAACACGGCGTGGAGATAGTAAGTCGTACATACACACACGTGGTGATTTCATTTTTCATTGGATGGGTAGACGGTGGAATTTGGTTGTTTCATATTTATAATAACATATAATTATATGAGTGATATGGATTTTATAAATTTATAATGAAACAACTAATGAAGATTAAGTAGAAGAAGAAAGAAGTTTGAAAGAATCGGTAGAAGAGATTACCTCTTCCTCGACGTGCTTCCTCTAAATCTCTTCTTAGAGCACTAGAGATGGTCTTTGAAGATGAACTGAACCTCTATAATTAAAATAGGGAAGTATATATGGAAAAATGGTAGGGGATTTCTGATCTTGAAGGCTCAAAATTAAGTGAAGAGGTGAGGGAGGAGGTTCCCTTTTATAATTGAGGTGAAGGGCACTTTTGGAAACTCTATAAATAATAATTTATATTAAAATCAAAACCTACCCAAAAACCTCCAAAATTTCACAATTCAAAATATGAGATGATATAGGGTTGTAATATCATCAACCAATAAACTTTGGAAAAGTTATTTTGTCAGTTTAAACCATATATTTTTAATGGACACTTAGTTATTCTATTTAATTTTAATTGTGGTAATAACATTCCAAATATTTAATGGTTATAAATATTTACTTATATGGTGTTAATTAACTATAAATGGTTATTTTATGAAATTATAGATCTTATAATTATCACTTTATAATTTTTAAATATTTTTATTATTTTTAAATTATTTAATAAAATATTATTTTTATAAAATATCAATAGTGTCAATTTTAACACTATTCATTTATTTGATTTTAAATAAAATCATCACAAAAGATAAATTAGAAAAAAAATATTTAATACACTCCTAAAATGTAATAGTCACTTATAAAATTATTAGAGCACATTTATTAGTTCATATGATATTTATTTTAATATTTTTAAAACCATTTATTTGATATTTCTATTAATAAAATAATGTTTACATCACTATTGTGTCATCATTAATGGAAATTATTTAATCTATAAAAATTATAAATAAATTTCTATGATGTATGTAATTATTTTATATTTCTAGATACTATCTATAGTCTAAATTATCTCCTATATATCCATATAATAAAATTAATATACTTATATAAATTGATATTGTGACATTTTGTCACATTCATTAGTTTTTTTGTATTCATGTCATATTCAAAAGTAAGTGGCCATTAAGTGATTCCATTTAGAAAAATAGATGATAAGGGTTTAATTTAGTCATCAAATAGGATTTTTACAGGTGTTAAAGTAATTTTATAATATTATTTTTACCCTTAATTACTCGATTTACCTTTAATCATGGTAATAAAAATAATTACCAAAGTTACTATTCATAATGCCCAAAATTAAAAGTAGCCTATTAAAATAATTTGGACCAGATAATTAAAAATATGGAATCCATTTTTCAAAATTCAAAACATAAAATTTTCAGTAATTAATTTAAAATTAATGTTGTTGAAATGAGAAAACTGGTTTTAAAAGTTAAAACATTTCAAAAGATTGAAATCTTTTTACCTATGAATTCAATGTAAAATTAATGATAATGGAATAAATTGTTTTGAATGATAAAAATATATTCTATTTAAATTTTAAACCAGTAAATATTATAATTTAAGCATATAAATTATCTCGATTAAAAAAGTTGTTTTTAATTAAAATTTAGCATATTTTTACTATTCATCAAAATATGAAAGTTATCAGAAAAATATCAGAAATTTATCCAAAGTAAATTTTTATATCCCACTTCAAAATAACATGTTTATGATTTCATATAAAAATTATTAATGATTCAAAATCTTAATTTAAAATGGTTTCTCCATTCAAAGGTGTAAAATTAAACTTTAAAAAATAGGTTTTTATACATCAAATAGGGGTTTATTCATACCCTATTACTAAAATATCCATTGGATGAATATAAAAAATATTTTATTAAGTATATAACACATATATATCACATTAATTTAATTACAAAAATTAATTCACTCAAAAATACAAATATATAATTGATTTATATTTTTTATAAATAATTGATAGCCAATGAATTCACAATGCATTTTCATAAGTTAGTTATAATTATTCCTGCTATCCTAATGGCTAGTTTATAATGGTAATTTTATAATAAGGGTGTCTTGCGGTTCATTTAAACTCACGATTTCATGCAAAGTGAGCTACTGAAGAATAAAAAATAATTAAAGAAAATATTTCATAAAAACATATGGGTGTTATAGTGTGGGCTAATGATCCCTTGTTAAAGGATGAAAAGTCAGTATCTATTAAAAATGATGACTAGAGAAGAAGTGGTTGAGATCCCCACAAGCCTATACTGATAAGAATAGGCCACATAATTAAGGTATCACTAGGTTTCCCTACTCGATAAAGGAAGAACACCCAAAATATTTTCTAAAATTCACTAGATTAGAAAACTATAAAAATAGAGGATGTATAATAGTTTAATAGAAGGTAGGCCGAGTCAATAAATTGGTAAACATTCCCTATTGATGATCACATGTGTTTTTATCTAGATTTATAACTCCTCTTAACATATTAGTAGTAGAATCCACCATTTCAAATTCTGAAACAACCATCACCATGTTGTGGTGATTCTCACCATGGTCATAGTGGCCTCAATCACACTAATCCCAAGAAACCTAATATCGAGACATTCCAAGGTGTGGTTTAAAAACCTTTCTAGTTTTGGACTCACCACACTTTCCACCAGGGTGTGATGAGGCTTTTTTGGTCATGTATCATGGGAGGACTTGCAGTATGACATGCCTAGTCATGGGAATTTTGATTAACCCATATCATTCAAGCATACTATGGGTTCAACATGCCAACCACTATGGTATATCTCTACCTATGGAGCACCCTAAATCACCCAAACCCCTATTGAAGAAACCATGATACCATTAAGAGTTTCAAAACCTGAATTTAACCATAACAAGGCTCAAAATGACACACCTTGTAAAAAAATTGAGGGTGTTACACAGTGAATAATGAAGGATCATCTTAAATCACATAACAACATAGAAGAAAATGATGATAAAACGTGATGTACAGAAAAATGTAAATGGAAAGTATCCTTTAATAATTTTTTCATTAAAAATAAATGAAAAATATAAATTAATTTAAAGAATTAAAAATTTGAATGTATCTAATGGATATTTTTGTAACATTTCATGATGTGTTGAATTAAAATAATATAGGGTGTATGGACTAAAAATTCATGGGTCATATATTTCAATTGATTAGCTGTAACTATTGTCATTGCATAACTTTTTTCCTGATAAAATAGAATAATTCATAATTGAATTTTTCATGTTCTTTAGATTACACTATGAGAAAACATTTAACCCTAATTATATTGAAAATTTTACAAGAAATAATTTTAAAGACACGTTGTCCCCGAGAGATTATATTTCCCCCATTATTTTCACTATGATGATTCATTTGAAAGTGCATCTAGTTGATTAAGCTAAAGATGGAGGACTCGTACACTATTGTTGGGTGTATCCCATATTGAGGTATTGTATTTTTTAATTTTCCTCAATAGTCAATTATTTTTTCCAACTCATAACATATAAGGTTTGTTATGTGTTGATTCATTAGGTACCTTGGTCATTTAATTTACTATGTAATGAATAAATCTCAACCCAAAGGCTCTATTGTTAAATTTTACTTAGACTAGGAGTGTATCACATTTATTTTTAGGTATTTTAATGGTATTGATACAATATTCAATCAAGATTAGATTTCTTAAGAAAACTGAAATCATATTTAATTCTTCTGTAAATTGGCAGTATTTTTAATATTAATACATCTAGTTATAAGTACATCCACATTTTTACTAAATCATATGGAGTTCGTATAAGCATATATATTTGTACTAATAAGTAATGATATTTAAGAACAGTTCATTGAATTACTAAATAAGTAAATAAATATATGTCTTCAAAGTTGAACTCAAAATGAAAAATAAATAACAAAATTTATGAACAATAATATTATTTATTTTATTTCACATCATTTAAGTTGATAATTGGTTTTATATTTATAATATTTTGATAATTATATTTTATAAATACTAATATTTTGTATTCATTTTTACAGATCATGAATGTTGATAATTGAGTTGAGCTATATGATAATTTGAAATATTTTTTTAGAGAGCCTTTGAAGCAGTCTAAAAGATATGATGCCAATAATAGTAATGGATTCATGTTTCGTATATCTTATCATAAAGAAGGTTTAAGAACAAAAAAAGGTGTAATCTTTAAAAAATTAAAATATTTGAGATATTATGAAAATATGATTGACATTATTAAATTAAATTATCATGGACACTTTTTTATTATGTTATATAAATGAAAGTGGGTCGATATTCATAGGGGTATATAGAAATATTTGTTAAAGTTTATTTAACTAAAAATAAATCGTTGTATTAATACTAGTGAGTGTGAAGAAAATGATCAATATATTTTGGAATGAGAAGCTAAAATGGTATATTTTGTTGATGATGGGGTCATCTAAGGGTGGAGTGTTATAGTCAATGTGAAACCAAGATACTTGTATGATATAGGTGATGATATTGAAGAATGTCTTACTGATAGTGAATCCTATCAATAGGAATAAATTGATATATTTTGAGATTATGACATTGAAACAATTAGTCTCATAAGAGAGGGTCAAGATAAGGGCATCATGTTATTGATATATGATAATGATCAGTTATGAATAAAACCATCGTATGTTCAATCCTACTTTAAATTAGTAAATCATATATTTTTTTACTATTACATAAGAGTGATTAATTTTTTAATAGAGCTCATATAATTTTTTTTATTTAATTTCAAAAATATTGATATTCTAGTTTATAGTTAATAGCTATTATTCTTATAAAAATTATGAATCCAACATTGAATATGAATGGTATGGGGGTAAATTAATTTCCCATATAACTTTAATGAATATAGATTAATTGTATGAGGGTGAAATAAAAAGGCATGCATTATTAAAAATATATAACAATATTGAAATTTTGATAAAATAAATTAGTAGTTTTCAGAATCAAATTTTCTATTTAAATACCCATATATGATTGGAAATTTTTATATTGGTAATTTTAAATTTTAGTATTATCTTTTATGATTTAAAAAATTGTAACTCCTTTCACTATTTTTTATATTTTTAGAATAATAACAAGGACTAAATGGTTTTAAAATAGTAGTTGGTTTACATGATTATATGACACTCAAAATTCATCAACGACGATCCCTGTTTGATTTGGTTTGCTTATTTTTACTAAAATTATTTATACCACTAATATAGGGATTCCAGATACAAGTTCTAGGGCATCAGGTCATCCAATAGATGAGTGTGATTTTACTAAACCTATTGTTTCACCCATACAATCAGGAGGGTATTAGCAGGTGACTATTATTGGTATGTATTTCTATGTGCACACATTATTTATTTCATAGTTATACTAACTATTGAATATATTTTTTTAATATATATAAATAATCAAATAAAAAACCATAAAAGTAAACATTGTTTTGAGGTTGGATAATTGGATGGTTTTTATATCATTTGAATGTTATGGGTTCCTATAAAGGATATAAAGGGAATGTTCAGAAATTTTTTAGGTCATCTAGAATCTAAGTCGATGACCCTCCCCCTAACATATCATTATTAGTGGAATATTCCAATCAACTGTAAGAATTATATATTTGATAATAAAATAAAGTTAAATAAGAAAAACAAATATTGATAAACTATTTGTTAAGTAGATATTACTATAAATATTAGAGTTATTATAATTTTTAAATTTTCTGGTAGATGATTTCATGATTTGTTAGTATACTTTGAAAAGATTAGGAAAAAATGGATAAACATCAAGTATAGATTATGGTTTTATTTCAGTGACAACTCATTAAGCCTTTGAAAAATTTATAATAAGGTAATATAAGGGATACCTTGAGAGAAGTGGAAGTATTTTTTGGATAGATTTTCTAATTATTTATAGAAATTATTTAGCATTATGATAATTTCATTCTATGAATTTCATAATCATATTAATATTTTTATTTATTAACCATATTATCTTTCAAAATATATATATATATTCATTTTTTTAGTAAATTTCTAAGAAAAACATAGTGAGTAGAGAGAAGAATATAATCACACACACAGCCATTTCAAATAGTTTTACAAGGATAATATTAAGAAAATATAATATTTTAGTTATCATATCATATATATATGTTCAATCTTAAGTTATTAAGATTTTATAATTATGAATTTTATACTTTAATGCTATAGGTTTTGGATTTTTTGCATCATTTTGGGCAAAACGTGATGCGTTTTAATGTGTATACAATGTCAAATAAGAATTGTGTGAGTGTAATTTCTCAGAGAATATAAGTAAAATAATTTAATAAATACTCAATTTTATTTAATCACTTAATTATTTTATATTATTCAATGTGTAGTAAAAAAATTATGGAGGAATGGGATTAAAATCCATTAAATACATCATTTATTTACTAGAGTGATGTTACTTCCCATATTTTGAGTAATGAGCATCTAGGTCATGTGTGGATTATGGGTTCTAGACTATCCCCATCATGATTCTTTGAGAGGTCGTCAACATCATTCAATGTGATTCCTTATCCTACCACATGTGCTAGTAGTGTTCATGATCCAAAATCACTATAAAACATTGAACTATTGGAGACAAAATTATAGGATCAACAGTCACACATGAGAGCTTAGGATGATCGGTTTTTTTAAATGTGGGTTGATTTATGAAATTTTATTCAGGACATGTATTCTCAAGGTGATTTCATCAATTATTCAAAAATCTAAGTAGGTAGAGATAATTTTTGTTTAAATTTCATTTATATTATTGATTAATATAATATAATTTACATTTTTTAAATTAATTAATTTCTAGAATTAGAGGCTAGATTTCATCAGGATAATGAGTAGTTCTTATCATATTTATGAATATACAATAATGTAGATGCAATGTTTAATAGTATCTAATTCATTACATATTTTTATGCATATGCATCCCCTGCTTGTAGGAATTTTTTTCTAATTATGGATCGCCTCCCCACCCTTATGATTCATGTTATATTATGTATATTTATGAAATTTTTTAATCTAGTTTTAGTTTTCATTTTTTATTATGATTTTTTTTTGGTAATATTGTTTTAGTAACTACATTTTCTAGATTTATTTGGTATAGGATCTCGAATTGAAAGAGAGTTTTTTTCATGGTTTACTGATAGTCATAGTTTAAATAGAATTTAATTTATAATAACCACCAAGAATATAAAACAAGGAAGTTAAAGAAACCATTATATACTAGAAAACTGCCACTAATTGATTTGGTACCTATAGAAATTATGTGAAAAAAAATTATTAGTGGTATAAAAACTACTAAATATAATGGAAAATATAATATATTTCACACTAATTGGCGAAGATTTTAAAGACCACAAAATAAATTTTTTAAGAAACAATTAAGAAATATTGTGAAATTATAGTTCCACAATAGTTATTATATACCAACACATTCAAATTGTCAGATACACTAAAATAGTGGTTTAAGGAACTGCCAAAAATTAGTAAACTACAGTTTAAACCAACTCATATATAAAAAAGCACTACTAATTTTATTAATCCCTATAGTGATTACACATATCTCATCCCATCACATTCCATTTTCCTATGGTCGGCATTCTCTCCCAACCCACATTCCTTTTACATCTCAAAATCATGGTTTTCATGAGTTCCCAACCAATGAAATACATATCTATTTTACATACGAAGCATAAGAATTCACATAATATAAATCATTTCTTATTTACATATGTAAGCAGTAAAATAGGTCAACAAACTCACATAAAATGAGGGTCACATTGGTTAGAAACTAGACCAACCCTGATATATATTTCCAAGGTTGACCTTTCAAACACAAAAGTTATTCTCTCTTCCACTTCATTCAAGTATACTTCCATGTTAGCCCAATTACACTATTCCCTTTACTTTTAGAACTGGGTAAAATTACCTACATGGTTTAATAATTTGAATCATAATTTAGAAACCCCTCATGAGTGCCCTTAGTCTAGTTATAAACATAGGGTCAAGGGAAATTTCTCAATGGGTATAGAATCCATTTAGCTAACTAGAATAACATCATAATTTACTAAATAGATTAGATAACATGATCTAGGAAAATCACATAAGGGATTCAATCTCATCCATCTCACTTATAATGTCCCTAAAGTTAGGTCCTCTTAAGACCAGCCTATACATAAATCTATTCCAAAGGTATGCCCAACTATATACCATGGGATAATGAAGGAGAAACACTAATCTCACATACTGGTCAACTAACCTGGAGGTAATATAAGACAACATATTACACCCATATATCTAGACCATTGGCTGATCACCACTAATTATACACCTCTCACATACCCAAGGAGGATAAAGACAACCTACTAATCCCACTAGGTTCCAATTTCCATATTATCACACTTTCAATAACCATAATGACTAACATTATCCATGACACCAATACATGAAATATGAGATACCACACATGGAACGGATTCTTTAACGGGGCCTCTAAGCGGCGAGATCCCTCTTCCTCAGTGCACCTAAGGTTTTCTCGTGGGTTTCATCTCCCCCCTCCTATGACGTGCTCGGCGTGTTGACGTTGGAATTTATGGTTCTCATCTGGTGGTGGGGGGGGCTTAGCGACGGACTCTTCAAGATCTCATCTCGGAGGCGGTGAATCATCTATGGCTTCGACGTGGTCCTGGTGCGGCTCGGGTTGGCTCCATCTCTCTCGACTTGGCAACGAAAAGATCTAGAGACGGTCTGGTGGTCTTTTCTCAGCTCGGTGATGGTGTGTTTGGCATGATCCAATGGTTTGTTCTCTGCGTCGGCTCCCAGTGGTTTTCTGGCTTCGGTCTGGTGATGATGGGAATCGTTTTTCTGGTGGCAAGGATTCAGATTTGTTGTGGTTGGTCATTGGATTATGGATTCGAGTTTGGATCTTGGTGGTCTACAGGTTTTGCGCATGTTCTAGTAGAGCTAAAAATCTTCTCCAAAGCTTCTCAGAGGGGGGAGGTTTGGTTTTGATTTGTTTGCTTTGTTTTTGCTGCGATGTTGGTGTTATTTTGGTGGTGTTGTTTTCGGAGGTGTCCCTGTTCTTTCCGTTGTTCCTTTCTGCCTTCTGTGATCTGATTTGGAATCCGGAGTGGGTTCTTTTCTGACTTCATCTGATCTGCTCCAGCCTAGAGTGGCATTGTCAGCTCAGACCTACACGGTTCCCCACATTAGTGATGCTCTATCGATATGTTGTTGGATCTTCTAGTCCTAGGTGATGAAGATTTGTCTCCATCTCCTTGGTTTTTCCTCCTTTTTGGGTTGGAGTGGATGTGTGTGAAGGGTGCTTTGGGGTTGCGACGAGGTTCTTCTAGTTTCGGTCCCAGTGTTTGCGCGGGAGAGTTCATCTTAGCTCTAACCCTTTTATTTCTATAGGGGTTTTGAATCTTTTAAAGATTTGATGGTTTCATTGAAACTTGTGTTTGTTTGGTTCAATCCTGAGGTGGAGAGATGTGCAAATGGACTTGATCCTTAGAAAAGTCTCAAAGGAGGATTCAGAGTTGGTGGTTTACCTTTGTAGTGCTTTTTGGATTCGGTTGTTTGAGAGGGTATGGCCTCAGCCGTCAGATCGGGCCTGTGCTTTGACACAGGACACTTGGATACCGATTAGTCTTGCATCATTGGAGTGCTTCATCTTGCTTTTGTGCTGGGGATAGGTTGCTCTGGTTTTCAATCTAGTTGTATCTCTTTTTGTACTTGAGGTGTGATTGTCCATTGTTCATGAAGTCCTTGGGTTTCCTCTTTATTCCCTTAAAAGGAGGGCTTATCTATAATAAAAAATATTTGAAGGCCTTCGGGCCTTTGGATGGATGGAGATACCACACATGGTCCCTAAAAAATTATTATCAATGGTAAGGAAGGTTCATTTATATTAATAAAGAAAAATCTCTCATGGTTCATGTGATCACAAATCACATGTATCATTACCAAATAATAACCATTAGGGTATTTTGAGGACTACCTACCTCAAATAGATTAACTATTTTGAGGACTACCTACCTCATTAAACCATCATCATTTAACATGAAACCCTAGAACCATCAATTATAAAATTAATTAACTGAAAAAATTATAATTATTTGAAAAAATTAATTCATAAAAAATACAATAATTAACTCTTTAGGAATCATCAAATAATAACACATAGGGATATCTCATATGGTCTAAACCTTCATCAATGAGGTGTTCACTACTCCTAACATCCACCAGGACCTCTCATACACAATAGCTAAAAAATACCATTTTAATTCATCCATAAATTCTATCCAAAATGATGTAAATACTTAAATAATTCAAGTAAGTGACATATCATAATGGAAATATAGAAAGAATTAGTGTGTTAATCCTCTCAGGATCCCTTCACCTAAGTCAGAAAAAATCCCCAACATCTAGGCTCAATTCCACCATGAACTAATGAAATTTATATCAAAACATTAAACTATTATCATCATCATCGTCATTTATTTATTCAATAATATTGTGATAATAAAAACAAGATAAAAAAATACAAAACATGGTACTATGAAGGCCAAAAATAGTGGAGTCCAAGGGTATCCCCACTTACATGATTCTCCCCCTTGGGACTCAAGAAATTTGAGATTGGGAAGCAGGTGACACTAGATCCTTGGTTTTCTATGGATGCAAGATGGTCTACAACCATGTTTCCCTTACACCAAGTTTGAAGTATATGAATATTGTTATTGATAAATCTTTTGAGCCTTTTGATAACATAAGAAATCAATCATGGTAAACTACCTAATCCATTAAGAGAGTTATGTAAAATTATAGAGTCGGTTTCCACTTCTTATAGTTATATATTCCTTTTATGGTATATACATAAACCGGTGATAATATCCATGGATTCGTCCTCGAGGGAGTTTCCTCTATCGAAATGTGTTTTAAAATCCATAATGGCATATCCCCTCGGGTCTCAAAAACAACACCCCCTCACTACATGTCACCCAGGCTTCAAGAACCATCCATTTTCAGTTTGAGAACCAAAAGGGCTAGACACCAATGAACCCAGTGGCCCATGGAATTATTGGAGACAGAATGATCAAGAGGATTTCTCACTTACAATGGTATAAGAGTAGGATTATCATGCTAGTTATTAAAAATTATTACCATGTTGAGTAGCATGTTTCTTATTCTAATATTGAGAGACTTCCCCATTACAAAAACCACTTCATATCGAGCCTTGTTTCTTGCTTTCTAGATGCACCAGAAACTAGCGATCATCACAATTACTCGTGCCATATTTTTATGGCCCGCAGCACCCACACTGTGAAACCATAATTCTAGGAAAGAAACATAGAGAAACTCATGAGATAAAAAAGAGGTAAAATCACCAAAGAAGATCAAAAAATTTCATGCACACTCACCTTAAAAAAATATATGGTTTGAACTCTCCTATCGATATTCCTTACAACACAAACACCAGGAAGCTAGGTAGATTCCAGTTCTATTGATATTGTCATCAGTTGGTACCTGATGATTACTTATCCTCCAGATTAGGAAATTATACTTATCAGGAATCATATTACATCATAGTGTCTCATTCCATCAATCTATTTAATCCTTGGTGATCTTCTCCCTTCGTAATCCCCTCGTGGAGAAGGCCCCTAAAATAGAGGTTGTAAAGATACACCTTTCTGGTTCTATGTTTATATTAATATGGTCAAAATATTATTGTTGGTTCTTATCTAGGATAGTCTTTATGAACATTGGGTATACACTATCCTCCCTAAAATAGAATCCTAGAGACAAAAAACCAAGGAAACCAATCTTTGAACCACCTAGTTATGGATACAAAAGAGAATATCACCCTTCCCCACAATCCAATAGGTAAGAGGTTGCAGAGTTGTGATATGGTGATAAATCATAGACTATAAAGGAGAATAATTCATGACCATCACCTCTTCATTCCCTTTTCATTTAGTAAGCATAACCATTCCCTAGAGGGTTTTCTCCTCTAAAACTTACCATGCCATATTTTCATGCATGAAATGGAGTGTTTCCAAGAGGTTTCTCAGGTTGATACCCCCCTTCGGGATTGGACTTTTCATTATGGTTTAGGAAACCCAATGTATTTTCCTTCCAAGAGAGAATACCAAATAAATCCAGCTAGAATCCTATCAATATTAGATATAACACTTTTCATAACCTTGACAACTATGAGTTCATGGATCGGTATGGCTAAGAAGAAGTTGTAAACTAACAAGATCATACCTATGGAAGGTAAGTAGCGGTTTTTACAATTTAGAATATGACCCATGATCCTGCTAAAAATGTGTTCAAATTGATGAATATTCAGCCTAATTGAATACATTGGGGAACCCAGATACTCCATCAGAAAGATTTCTCTCTGCATAACTAGTTTGTTACATAAGGAGGTAACCCATCTATCCAACCATTTTTTTTGAGATATAGAGACTAATCTTTGTCTAGTTGATGATTTGTATGCTCCAATGAAAATAATATTCAATAACCATATTGATTCCTCAAATTTATATCTTTTTGGAATTCCAGAATATAATTATTTCATCTATGAACATGAGGTGGGAGATGCAATGGGGGATCAACTGACATTGGTAAGGAAGAATATCTCCTTTTAGCATGATCATGTTAATAAGGAGACATAGGATATCTTGGGTGAGAATGAAAATGCTCGGGGATATGGGATCTCATTGTCTCAACCTATGATTTTCCTTAAAGAAACCATGATTCCTCTCCATGAAAGAGACCTCCACCCATGAGAAACTAAAGCACATGAAAATTAAATCAGAGGCCCAAGAAGAGAATCCCATACCTGTTAACACCTTGATGATAAATCTCCACTCAATTATATCATATGTTTTATTCATATATAATTTTATTCCCATGTTTGAGCCTTTAGGATTGAGGTTAATGTCACTAACCACCTCTTAGACCAGTGTTATGGCCCCTTGGATTGATTATCCTTTAATGAATCCATGATACTCCTTGAAGATCCAACGAGGAAGATGTATGGATAAAATTTTGTTGATAAAGATCTCTAGTAATTTATATGTAAAATTACACTTTCTCACCAGCCTATAATTTTGGAGAGAAGACATATCCTTAATTTTTTGTATAATCACTAAAGTGGTGGCATGGGAAACACGCAGAAGACTTCCTCCATGAAAGAAGTCTTGAAAGGACATAACAAGGTCACTACTATCCAAATTCCAATACTTCCTATAAAAAGGGCCTAGAAAACTGTCTGGTCCCAGGGCACTCTCAGGATTAAGGTCCATCATAGCTTCATGAATTTATTTCTCATCCGGGACTACTTACAAGAGCACATTGTCCTAATTGGTGATAGTGTTTGGGATCACTTCCAGAAACTCAATATTACCTCTTAGGTATCCTTTAGGTGTGTGTGGATTAGACCATAAAATAATAATTTTAAAATAGGACCGATCCATACCACCAATGGAATCCCAGTCTTCATAGTAGGAACCATCCTCCAGTAATATTTTTGGTGTTATGAGGTGTCGTCTCTCCCTAATGTAGGAATGGAAATAGGCTATATTCCTATCGCCTTCATGGAGCCACCTTATTCTCAATTTCTCGTGTGCCACATATTCTTATCTCAAAATAATTTCTACCAGACTATCCTTCTTACTAGTTAGATATTCAAACAACATATCATTATAATCCTCTTCAAGGCTGGATTCTAGTCAATCGATCTTCTTCTTAATTGTTTCCATATCCTAAGAGTGGTGAGGTTTCTACCTAACCCAAGAATATAGGTTGTTTTTTAGTCAACTAAATTTATTATATAGCCCAATCCATGAATTTACATATATGGGACTGATCCACGAATCACTAGCAACAAAATGGTAGCTTAGAATGCAAGTCTGCATATGAGAGAAGTTCAAACTCTTATAGCTCTCTTGTCTCGGAGATAAGGAATCCAGCAAAGTTCAATGATTAGATATACCTAATACCAATTCATATACCTTTTCATTAGGATAGGAAGATATGGCATCAAAATTTTCTATAAATCAATCAAGGAAACTCCAAGTTTGGTGGGGCCCTTTTTTGATTATTTCACTATGTGAACCGATCACCATTGTATCCCATATCCATAAGCTCCTTGTTAGCCATAAACTATGTGAAATACATACTAGCCATATGGGGAAAGGATTTTCTACCTTTCGTATCATTTAGATCAACTATAATATTAAATTCTCCACCAAAAATCCACGGGGACTCTTATGGATTGAAAGCTTCATGTTCATTCCATAAGGATTCTATTATTTGTGCATCACAGCTTCCATAGATGAAAGAAAAAGACAAGATTCTAGTGCTTGTAGTAACTTTTTTAGTGAAAAACTAGTCATACTCTTGCATTAGTTCCACTGAGATATTATTATTCTAGAAGACCCGTATATGAAAGTTAATGGGATTGGTAGGCATGAATGCATTCATTATTATATTATGCACAACCTCACCAATTTTTGGAAGAAATTTTCTTGGGTTTGAGTACATCAACGATGGAGGCCTTGGTATCCTTAATTTCCAAAGAAATAAAATCTATTTTTACCCAGGTACCTAGGCCATAGGATCTCCAGATGAGGATTGGAATAATTGATCTTCTTGACACATAGATTTGGCCCCTGGAATCTTGGGCACTATCAAATAAGAGGAAGATCACCCTCAATTATGTATGGATTGAGATCTCATGCACACTCTATTATACTAAGTTGAAGGGATAATTCCTGGTGGAGTTGAGGGGGCCTGCAACTACTACACATATGGCCTTTAAAATCACACAAAATGGCCTTTAACATTGCTAAAAAAACATTGTTAATCGTAGAGATGATAAAGGGGGTCCTTTATCCGTGCTAAAAATAGTGTTGATAAAGGGATACCTACCTATAGTGTGTTGTTTATATAAAAACACACCCAATATAAGCAAACATTCAATTTAAACACAGCACTCCCAGAATCAAACTGCAATTTAAACAACACACCAGAAGAAAACCTAATATATACATTTTAATTGATAATATGAATACAAAACTATACTCCCATGGTATTTATAAAAAGAAACTCTGCTATTTACATTTCAAACAAATTTTTTTATATAATTACATTTATAATTGTACAAAAAACATTCTAAAACATTAATATTTAATCTTTTGATGTATGTGATCTCCTCTCAAAAATATTCGCCCATGGTATCAGTTTACGAAAAAATCATCTCAACCTAAGCAAAAGATTCCACCTATATAAGAAAACAAATATTATGTTAGTAACACTATAAAGAAATAAATTAAACATTATTATGAAAGAATTCATTAATAAAATATCAATATTTAATAAAAATGACACATTTAGAGTTATACCGGTCACAAAATGAATCATATTGAGGTGGGGTTGCTTCCTATACATTAAAAATGAGTTGTGGATCGTTTTCCTAAAATATCAAAAAAAAATCCCAATGCATTTGCCTGATTTTGAGTATGTCACTTGTTGTTTTACTAAAATTAATGTCAATTTTAAATAATGACACATTTGGAGTTATACCGGCCACATCATGCATTGTATTAAGGTGTGGATGATTTATACACATAAAAAATGACTTATTGATCATTGTCCTGGAGTATCAAAACAATTTGAATATGTTTGTTTGGTTTTCAGTATGTCGATTGTGTTTTTTACTCAAATGTAATTTTGAACTAGAAACACTCATTACAAGTCATACCAGTCATAGAGTGGATTAGTTTAATGTGATACTACTTCATATACATCACAAATTACTTGTGAATAATTTTCCTAAATTATAAAGACAATCAGAGCATGTGTTTCTTGGTTTTTAGTGAGTGACATGTTTTGACCTAAAATGTCAATTTTAAACTGATAACATACACTTTTAGTCATATCGGTCACATTGTGCGTCGTATTGAAGTGAGGTTAACTCTTGCACATCAAAAATGACTCATGGATAGTTTTCCTAAAGTATCAAAACATTCTGAATGTGTTTGCTTAGTTTTTAGTATGTCACTTATTTTTACTTAAATTAATGTCAGTTTTAAATAAAAAGAGATAATTTGAGTAATTTCAGCCATTATATTGAGGTTCAGCTAATACCTACATGTCAAAAACCGCTAATATATCATTTTACTAAATTACCAAAACAATACTAATGCATTTTCTTGGTTTTTAGTATGTCACTTTGAAGGTTCTTGGTGCAACAGAAGCATGGTTGGGACGGGACCCATTTTGATTTTTACCATGATCAATGATTATTATGGGATCAATATGACGATTAATGTCAGTCTCCACGTAATATAATCAAATATTTAGATAAAGAAGGGAGAGGTATGAAACCTTTAGAGAGTATCTTGCACATCATGTTTATAATTAATTTAATTAATTTCATAAAGAGAAATAATACCTGGATCTTTGGTATTTTTATTTGTTGATGATGTTGATCATCCAGAATGACCCTTCTGGATTATCTCATTGTGCTTGCAAGTATCTAAACTATAATCCCTCTAGAGGTGATCCACACATGCTCTGATGGCCTCTGATCGACACTGCACGTTCTTCGGGTGCTAGCACGGCGAATCGAGTGTCTTGTGTCAGTCATTCTCGATCACCTATTCTTCATCCTTGAAGAACGTCTCTCATTATTGAGAGGGGAGAGAAGATGATTTGAGAGAGAAATTGTTTGGATCAACAATTCTCAATTCACCAGACATGTGGTGTGGTGTATAGCACAATAGGCGTACTTGCCTATTTATATACATGGAATTTCAGTTACAAAATTTAATTTCATAGCAACAATTAAATACATTCATGAACTTAGAGAAAACCCATGCATTTAATAATAATATCGCATAATTATTTATGGTGTTCAAATTTGTGAAAAACATAAAGATAAATAAAATTCCACGTCACAAAATAATAGAAGTGGTATTTTAATTTGTGCCAACTTGTTAAATAATTATTTACCGTCTTGCAAATATTTATTTTACTAGCCAACCAACCTTGTTTTGCTCGAACTCCACTTCCATTTATTGAACACTCGAATAAATAAATAAATAATTTATTATCTTAAATAAATATTTTATTTACAAACTAGTAAATAGATATTTATTAAATGTTCAATAAAATAAATAAATATATTTAATTTAATTTATGTGATCATTTTAACTTGAATAAAATTATTCCACGGTCTTGAGAATAATATTTATTTCATTGATTAAATTAAAATATAATTTAATCAAGACCACCAAAAACACTTAGTGTGTGACCCTCTAGGATTCTTTCTCATTGGCATTAGGCGGGCATGCCTGAAGTCCAAGATTACTATATAGCAACGGGTCAAGGCACCCAAGAGAAAGAATGTAAAAGTTGCAATAACAACATCCACATACGAACGCTCACTGTGTAATATAATTCCTTTGTCGCAATATCTCATCAAGTAGGTTTCATGACTGTGTCATCAACTTTTATGCTTGATACGTCGTTCTTTGACTACCTGAAATAAACTCATCGTTACACCATGGCTGTGGAATTTTGCATGACAGTTCTATTTCAATCAAAGGGATGAGATATCGACTTCTATAAATTGAAGGGACAAATTCTTCCTCGACTTATCCATTAATAACATGCCACTCGTGACGCACCCAACGTACCCTACTTCTCATCAACTGTCTGTGTGATGGTTTTCGTCAGTAAATCAAAGTGCCAAAATCGTGACACATATTAATGATAATCTTAAAGTCTAAGGATCATTACACACACTCGTAGATAGAAATATCTGATGACACCAAAACATACGGAATTCCTACTAGCGGGTTTGTTCTCAAAATCTCCTATATTAGAGATTAACAAGTGTGAACTTCATGAGAAGAAGTTTCATCTGATTATGAGTACTCGTACCTGACAGTCTGAATGCTATGTGTCCCATCATGGAATGTCATCCAACCGCAGAACTACATTTAAGATTATTGTTATAGCATTTCAAGGTTCTCATCATAGCGTGAACTTCCATGACCTTATCAATGAAATAGATACTCTAGGACATTATTACATCATACTCATGTATAATCATGAACAATATGTAATAATACATTAAATATCCATGTAATAAAAGTAAAACCAGTTGGTTCTAGGACACTAACTCTTACAAACTCCCACTTGGACTAGAGCCAACTACCTGCAACTTTCAGTCTTCTAGACCTCACATGATTAACATGTTTTTGTTGATTCAAGGCTTTAGTCAAGGGGTATTCCACATTTTCTTTCGTGGAAATACTGCTCACTACAACTTCACCTCTCTGAGAAAAATCCTTCAAGAGATGATACTTCAAAAGTATGTGTGTCATCCGCTGATGTGACCTTGGCTCTTTTATGAGAGCCACTGTTGTAGTAAGATCATAGTATAATGTGATGGGATCTTTACTACTAGGTATCACATCTAGCTCCTGGACAAAGCTTTGCATCCAAACTTATTCTTTAGCTGCCTCAAGAGTTGCGATATACTCAAACTCTACTGTAGAATCTATGACCATGCTCTGCTTTGAGCTCTTCCAGCTCACTGCACCTCCATTCAAAGTGAAGATGTATCTCGTTTGTGACTTAATGTCATCTTGATCAGTCTGGAAACTGGTATCTTCATATCCTCTGATGACTAGTTCCTCATATCCTCAATAAACTAAGAATATATCCTTAGTATGCCTCATATACTTTAGGATAGTCTTGACTGCCATCCAATGGTGTTCACCTGGGTCAGCTTGATATCTACCTACCACACTCAATGCGTAGGCGACATCTATCCTAGTACATAGAATGGCATACAAGACTGACCCAATCGCTGATGCATAGACAGTCCTTTCCATTATCATTCTTTCCTCATGTGTCTGAGGACACATTTTCTTGGAAAGATGAATGTCATGTGACATTGGAAACAAACCCTCTTGGATTGTTCTATACTGAATCTCTTCAGTATCTTATCAATGTATGTACTTTGACTTAGGCCCAGAAATCTCTTGGATCTATCACAATGTATCTTTATCCCAAGAATATATGTTTCCTCACCCAAGTCTTTCATGGAGAAGCATTGATTCAACCATGCGTTAACAGACTGTAAGACTGGTATCTCGTTTCCAATAAGTAATATGTCATCAACATATACTATTAAGAAAATGATTGGACTACCACTAAACCATTTGTAGACACAAGTCTCACATTAATTCTTGATAAAACCAAATTTTATTTATGGATTCATCAAAATGAATGTTCCATGACCTGGATTCTTTCTTTAATACATAAATGGATTTATGCAACTTGCATACCTTATTGGAATCCTTTGGAGTCACAAACCCTTTAGTTTGTGTCATGTAGACATCTTCCTAAAGGTTCATGTTAAGGAATGTTATTTTGACATCCATTTTCCGAATCTCATAGTCATGGTAAGCCTCAATGGGAAGTAGAATTCCGATGGATTTCAGCATTGCAACTGGTGAGAAGGTTTCATCGTAGTCAATTCCTTAACACTGTTTAAAACATTTTTCAACCATTCGTGACTTATAGGTATTAAATTGTCCTTCCATGTCCAATTTCTTCTTGAATACCCATTTTCAACCAACAGGCTTTACATCAACTGGAGGATCTACCAAAATATAAACTTGGTTTTGGTACATGGAATCCATTTCAGAACTCATGGATTCTTTCCACTTGGAAACGTCTGTGTCACTTACTACTTCCTTGTATGTTACAATATCATTATTATAAACTAATAAGGATTCACCATCCTTGGTAACTAGAAAACTGTACTGTTCTGGTTCTCTAGCCTCTCTTCCACTCTTATGCAGTACTTGTGTCTCTGGAACAGATTCTTCTTCCATGGGGATTTGTGGAATTTTTTCATGTACCAACTCTTGTGTACCTTGATCCTCGACTTCATCTAAGTCTATCTCACTCCAACTATCTCTTTTTGAGATGTTCTCTATCTTAAGGAATATGGAATGTCTTTACACTATAACCTTTTTTCCAAGGGGTTGTATAGGTAATATCTCCTTGTTTCCTTGGGGTATCCTATAATGGTACACATTGTGCCTCGAGGTGTGAGTTTGTTACCTGAAGAGGCCTTAACAAACACTTTGCTACCCCACACATGTAAATTCAATAACATGGATTTTCTTCCACTCTAGAACTCATATGTAATACCATTTATCGATTTAGTTGATACTTGGTTTAGTATGTATGCCGCTGTTTGTAATGAATAACCTCAAAAGGATAATTAAAGACTCATATGACTCATCATTGATCTCACCATGTCCAATAGGGTGTGGTTTCTCCTTTCACCCACACCATTCCACTAGGGTGTGTTTGGAGGAGTGAGTTAGGATAGGATCCCAAACTTTTGTAAGTAATCAATGAAGTCTTGATTAAGATATTCTCCACCTCGGTCTGAGCGGAGTTTCTTAATCCTCTTTCCAAGATGGTTCTCAACTTCATTCTTGTATTCTTTGAACTTATCAAAATAATCCAACTTATACCTCATTAAGTAGATATATCCATATCTACTAAAATCATTGGTAAAAGTTATAAAGTATGATAACTCTTCCCTTGCTTCAACTAGAAATGGTCCACACTCATCAGTATGAACCAATTCATGATGTTATTTAGCCCTTTCACTTTTCCCACTAAATGGGGATTTTTTCATTTTTCCGTGTAAACATGCATGACATATGCCAAGTGGTTTTAGTTCGAAAGAATCTAAATATCCATCTTAATGTAACTTTGTCAATCATTTATCATTTACATAACCTATTTGGTGATGCCAAAGTTGGGTGTGGTATGAGTCATGTGAAGTATCTTTGTTATTTATGTCCATTACTTGGTGTGTGTAATCCAACACGTAAAGTCTGTTGTATAAATGTTCTCTACCATAACAAATTCTATTTTTGTAAAAGAAGAAACATTCATTTTCAAACTTGAAAACAAATAAATTTGTATCTAATTTGGATACAGAAATAATTTTTTTAGTAACATAACTCACATAATAACAACCCTTTAATACCAATATCATCCCAGTTGGCGACATGAGGTGGTAGTCCCCGACATCTAAAGCAACAAGTCTGGCTCCATTGGCTGCTCGCAGATCTACCTCCCCTCGATCAATCTTCCTAAATATACTTGGTTCTTATATTTGGATACATATGTGAGCACCAAAAGATGAATCTAATACCCAATTTGTATAAACAGATAGATTTTATTCGATAACAAATGCACTTGAAGCTTTCCCTTGCTTATTATGATGGGTTCGGTTCTTCTTCTAGTAGCCCTTCTTGCCACATGCGAAACAAACAGCCTCATGTTCCTTTGTCTCCCCTTTTATCTTTCTTTTATTGGAAGGCTGTGAAGAATCTTTGGGCTTAAAGCTCTTTGTCTTACCTTTCCTCTTATTCACCATAAGGATAGAAGGATTTTCACGCTTCATATATTTTTCCACCTGGCGAATAAGGATAAGAATATCAGATAGAGACTTCTCAATGTTGTTCATATTGAAATTGGCAACAAAGTTAGAGAATATCTGAGGGAGTGATGTGAGAATGATATCGGTGACCAGTTCTTTGGGGAGTTTAAACCCTAGAACCTCTAGGCGCTCAATGTAGCCAATGATCTTGACTACATGAGGCCCAAATAGGTCACAGTCTCCAAGATTACTCTAAAAGAGTGCCTTAGAGATCTCAAACCTTTCCTGTCTTGCTCTCTCCTGGTAAAGACCACAGAGGTGCTTGAGCATGCTATAAGCATCCATGTTTTCATGAGAATTCATGAGATCACTTGACATTGATGATATCATCAAACATTGAATGTTGACCGCATCGTTCATATGTTTCTCATAGACTAGGAAATCCTTATCACTCGCCTCTTTGGCAAGCGGATTAGGTGATACTAACTCCAGCACGTAAGACTTCCATTCATGGAATAGGACAACCGGAAGGCTTTTAAACCATTATTGAATGTTACTTATGGTTAGGATGTTGTCTTTATCCAGAATTTATGGAAGGGGTAGTGTGGTTGACAAGTTTTTCATTTTTATTCTACAATTAAAAGATCAGATCATTAGTACTTTCTTGATTACATTTTATAAGAAATAATAAATTTTATTAAGTCTCCCACTATTTTATCAAGTCCCAATAGCCCTCACCATTGAACTTAGAATGTCCAGTTTCCATGAAATTCTAGTGGAAAGGATCTATATTCCCCTTCACATAACCCCAAAAAGGGTTGGTCAAGCTATTGGAAGGTATTTATGTAGGCAGGTCTTTGCCAACTACATGCTTGCAGCTCCTTGATCTGTTGAGTGGACTCCCCAATCCTGAAATCATGACTTTGGATTTCCTCAACTCTTGCCTCCAATATTACACTAAGTATAACAAGGGCTACTTCTCTTGATTTAATATGGTTAAGTCAACCTAAAACCTTTCATAAGGGCTTCCTGTATAAAATTATGTGTCCCAATAAGGGTTGTTCAAACACATAGTTTTATTGAGTTTTTCCTTAATCAAGTAACGGAATTCTTTTTCTGACTTAATATTTTATTTGAGGGATTTTTATCTCTTATGCGTGAATTTCTTATTATCATTACCACACGCTTGTTAATATTAAGTGGAACTTACTTAAGTGATTAACCATGTATTTATAACATTTACGCATAAGTCTGGTTTATTTTAGTTCCATCTTGCATGCTTGTTTAATTCATTAATTATGTGATCGTGACAACACATATATAATGATATACCATGCAACTGACAGAAATAAAATAAAGTAAATGGAATGATCATGATCTTTTCTAATGGTTAGTTTATCTAGTGGTTGATAAACTAACCCTGGCCTAGGGTAGAAACACCTTGAACCTTTTGGGTTCGTGTTTACAGCTTCCACCTGTCCACCTCTGTATCTCCTGGGATTGGTTTCATCTTGACTCCAGCTTGAAATTACTCCACTATCTTGTGAGTTTCATACATTACATATGTCCTTTTTAACTCGCATGTAGGTGAGGGGTAAAAAGGGGTTTTACATAAAAGAAACCTTGGGCACGCAAGTCCTACATATTAATGACGAGAAGGCTCGCAGGCCAACAAATTTAATTCAAATAAATAAATTTAAAGAAACCATCCACATACAAAGGTCTTGGACTAGCTCATGATCATCCATAAATGCAACTATATTTACACAAAAATAAAACTAGAAATAAATTCTTTAATCATTTTTGTTTAAGATAAATCACACTCGAATCAATTAATTATCATCTTTAATTAATCAATACTTTTATCGTAAATCCTTTTCTGAATTTCCTTGAGATTCTCATCCATCATAATTTTAAACAAATAAATTCATTTAAAATTATCTTTGTAGGTAACTTGTACCTTGGAGGCAACCTGGTGAATTCCTATTCATAACTACCCAATGAGTAGAAATGAACATTACACAGATGTTAAACTAAACACATATATATAACACATCTATCACTTATTGGGACTCAGCTTTACACCCACACGATGGTACATGTGTCACGGCTTTGTATAATATCATAATAAATTTTAATAAATCTGTGTAATTTGGATGAGTACACGATGTGTAGTTCCAACTACACGGTGTGTACTATTTTCCACTATCTATCTGAAGTACATGCCTGGGGAAATGGTGTTTGAGTATGAAACGCACGGCCTATTGTTTCCTATCGACCGGTCAAAGTTCTGGTGCTCTGCTAATGTGTATAGCAGCACTCGGGTCGAATCCTCAGCGATGATACTTTGAAATAGTCGTTTGTTTTTAGTTGATTGTATTCGGATTGGGGGGGTTTCATTGCAGAGCTTAATTTAAATGATTGATTTACTATAATTGATTTAACAAATTGATAAATATTGGGGTGAGTTCATTATTAGTGAGTTAATCTTGTGATATCCTTGAGCTTTTCTTTATATTGCATTTAAATTAACACCCACTTCACAAGTTGACATCGATTAGAATTCCTAAGTGTTTAATATTTAATCCAAGACTTAACGTAACTTAGGTTTATAATCATTAACATTACTTGTTTATGGTAGTTTATTCTTGGTTCCAATAATCCATGGAAACCACATGCTAAACAAACTATGTCATTAATCCATGACATATTAAGTCCAACATACACAATGTTAAATTAACGTATACTCATCGAGAAAATACTCTCAATCACTTAACATACCTAAATTATAACTCACCCCAATGAGATATTTACTCATACATTTGGGTTTTTAATATTCTGGTTATAACAATTATGATGATAAATTAAGAATAGAAGAAAAATAAAGGGATTAGAAAAGAGTGGTACGTCGAACACACGCACACGAACAATGATGATAATTAAAAAGGATTTTTGATTGAATGAGGAAGAAAAATAAGGGAAGGCGATTTAACTGAATTTAAACTATTTAAAGAACATTAATATTAAAATACAGAAGGTGGAGGAGAATAAGAGATATTGAAGAATAAACTTGCATTAAAACAGAATTACAAAAGAAAGGACTTACAAAATTACAAAAACAAAGAACACAAAAGTAAGTGAAAAAACATAGAGGAGGAGAGTTATATCAAGTGAAAACTTGAGTATGGTAGATCCTCCCAAGCCTTTTTAAAGGCCTTGGTCGTTCCAATATGTTCACCTCTCTTCTGAAATGTCAACCCCTCTCAAGGAGAAAAGGGGAGAGTATTTATAGCCCAAGGAGTGGACTGTTTACATTCCAGCAATATCCCTCCACTTGGCTCGCAGAAATGAACATCATGACAGCCGAATATAGAGAAATCTCCTTCTTAAAAGTTGTAGATAATAACTTTTTCCGACTACTCTCAAAATTTGGAGTCATTTGGACTTAATTATAAAACGTTATGGCCGGTTTATTAAACAAAGTAAAACTGTTCATTTCAATCCAGTCTTTTTGAAGTCCAGGATGTGAAAGGGTTTTTGAATATGAATATGCCTTCAAATCTGAATGGTTTCTTCAAAAAAGTGTGCCGCATATATCTTCCATTTCACACTGCAAAATATCATCTAGATTGGATTCTTACATCATGAGAAATGTCATGCATACTATACTGATTTTAATTCTCCTCCAAAATGTTGGGCTGGATTTTAAAGCTTCATTTGGGCCCCTTGTACTTAGATTTGGGCCTTGAAATTTTTATCCAAGATGAAATGTAGTCTCCCCCGAATTATTGTGGAGATTTAATGTTTTTGGACTTCTGGATTGAGCCCAGTAAATCAATCTTCAAGGCTGGTCCAGTTTGTTCACAGATTCTTTGGTCTTGTTTGTGAGGACCATATGACCCTTCCAATGGCATAATTGGCTCGTGGTACCTTCTAATGAAATGTTTTATATTTAACGGAGAATCCTAAAAAATAAGAACCACAAAATTTGGATCAGTATAGTGATAGTTATTGTTAAAACATTAAACAGACTTGAATCTGGATAAATCCAAATAGTGCTCAAAAATTATATTTAATATTTAAACATTAATATTTCACAAAAATTATGCACATTTCATATAAAATCAGTAATGGGAGTATGTAAAAAGATATGAAAATATTAATAACATCAACTCCCCCACACTTAGTTTTGTGCATGTCCTCATGTGCAACAAATAGAAAAACATGACAAAATCATTTTCACTCACCAACAAATATTAAATTTTTTTTTTCTCCAATCAAGGGAGGTTTATACTATTTCACTCATCCATTTTGAATTCCACCACAAGTTGTTACAGAAACAATGTTCCAAAACTAATTCATTTTTTCATGCTCAAATTTATAAATGGAAGATGTGGACACTCAAAACTCACACCTCTCAAGATGATAAAATTTATTTGTGGAGGTTCACTCTTTCACCAACCAAAAGTGAAAATCTTAGAGTTTGAAAAGATCTCTCAGCTTACAATCCCTATCAAAAGTGAACAAGAATCAAGAGGTATTTTTAATGGGGTTTTTCTATGGATATGGGATGGTAGGAATATAATGTCCAAGAGAGAAAAGAAGAGGGTTAAAATACCAACATAGAAAAAGCAATGCACATTTTTTAAAATGAAACATGGAAGGAATTGAAAACACATATTTACAAGGGAATGATTGTGGGAAGAAAGACACAATAGAGGAAGAAAATATGAAGCTAATGAGAAGATGAAATATTTACAAAACACATAAATTCTCCCAATAAGGTAGGAAATTCAGCTCGAAGGTCCACAAACTCAAGACTCACAAATGGGGGTGAAAACACACATTTTGAAAAGATGGCCATAGGTGGCATTGGAAAGAAAGCAAATGTTTGTTCTCACAGTTGGGGAAAATCATTTTCCAAATCAAAAATTGATCATTCAAAATGTGTTGGTTTTGACACAAAATTCTTTATCCATAGTCATAATGAAAATACAAAATTTGTGAGATAAAAACATGTCTGTTAACTCCCCAAAATGGTTGGACAAAATTTCAAAACTCGATGGTGAGTAAACATGACTCTTTTTTTTTGTAATTTTTTAATTAATTTTGTTTTTTTGGTTTTTTTTAGTTTTTAAGGTTTTTATATTTTTTTGTTTTTTTTATAAAGATACAACCAAAAAAAGAGAAAGTGAAAAAGAAAGGTTTTGAAAAAGAAAGTGGTAAAAAAATTAAAGAGAGAGGAAAAAAGAAGAAAGAGGTAGAGAGATGAAGAGATAGAGAGAGAGTTAAAGGTAAAGAGGTGCCCCTGGTTTGGATTTGGCGGGTCGCCTTCTCCATCTAGTGGTAGGTCAGCTAGAGAAGTTGGGGAGCTAGTGGAAGTAGAGGTTGATCCAAGATTGTGGGATGTTACCTGAAAAAGAAAAATCATTATTCATATAATGAAAAACAAAAAAGAAATTGAAATTTCATAAAAGTAAAAGAAAACATGGGTTGCCTCCCAAGAAGCGCTGCATTTATTTGTCTACAGCTAGACAATTGCAGTGGACTACCCATAGTCTGACGGTGGGCATCGTATTTTCTCAACTCCAGTGTGCTTCCAGAAAAACTTTTTCTTTGGGAGTCCTGATGATTCATTTGATAATTTCTTCCCATCCTTGTTGGTGTGCTTGCAATTCAATGGGGTTGGAAAGAGAATATTTCTATCCTCACTTTGGTCTTCAACCTGAGGAATGATTTTATCCACAAAGTGATGGTTTTTTATTCTTGGAAATTCAGGAATATGGCTCAATTCTGATGGTTCATTTATGTAAGGATCAGATAACACAAAAGCAGAGTATGAGATCCCAATTGTTTTTGACTTATTTATTTCATCACTTACCGATGTAGAGTAATGAGGATCAGTGGAGTCATATGACTGAATAAAATTTTCAATATCCTTTATTTCAATTTTTTTTCAAATAATAGTCAATTTCAACCTCACCAGTGATCATTTTATTAATTAGGGTACAAATATCACAAACATCACTACCATCAGGAAAATATAAACACATTGGTTCAAGGTTCACTTCAAATATAACAGAATTTTCAGAATCATGGATAAGAAAGGATGAATGTGGGATAATCTGATCTAAATCAACAAATGAGCATTCTAGTTCATTTTCCTCATTACCATCCATGTTGTAGCATTGGAGGTCAGAGGTGAGATGAGATTCCAAAGAGTTTTCAAGATCCTTTAGATCAATGGAGTTTGCATTTGTAATGTCAACATCAATTTCACCATTAATCATTGGTTAATGAGGATGAAACATTCACAAACTCCTCTATTAGTAGAATAGGAAGAACATGATGGATTAGGATTCAACACACTCTCAGAGGGAGTTTCAGAAACATGGATAGAGAATACAGATTGATTCTCTAATGGGTATCGCATGGATTGAAAAATATTGAACCTGACCATTTGGTCGCCAAATTCGATGGATAAGATGCCAGTATGGACATCAATTTTGGTTTTAGATGTCATAAGGAATGGTCTTCCTAGAATCAGAGGAGATTTGCAAGAATTTGTCTCACCTTCCATGTCAAGGACATAGAAGTCAGTTGGGAATATAAGATCATTTACTCAAACAAGGACATCCTCAATTATTCCCTCAGGACTGGTTGTGCTTCGATTAGCTAACTGAATGACCACACCTGTTGGTTGCAAGGGACCTAGACCAAGGTTGGAGAATATGGATTTGGGCATGACATTAATTGAGGCTCCTAGGTCTATGAGTGCATCATCAAAGTTTGAACATCCAATTTGGCATGGAATCATAAAGGTCCCTGGATCTTTGCACTTTATGGGAATAGACTACTGGATGGAAACATTTTCGAAGGTCCTAATTTTTCTCTTGTGGGTACACAATTTCTTAAGAAACTTGGCATACTTAGGAATTTGTTTTATGGCATATAAGAGGGTAATGTTGACTTCAACACGTCTAAACATGTCAAGCATTTCAGATCGGGTTCAAAGGAATTCCTTGGTTTAGAAACATCTTGAGGAAAAGGAATTGGATTCTTAAGTGGAATGGAAGGAGGTGAGGGAATGGATTTAGGTTACTTTTCAATTTTCTTTTTCTTTTCATTTTCTAGGTCAACATTCAAAGGAGGGATAGAGGACTTATCTTGAGGCATAGCAATGTGATTTCCCGATATAAGTGCAATTGCACTTACATTACCCTTGGGGTTGGGTAATGGTTGAGCTGGGAGTTGGAAAGAATTTGATTGTTGTTCCTGGATTAGGTGGGATGAAAGTTGACCTATTTTAGTTTCAATGTTTTTAAGGCTAGAACGGGTGAAGGAGGCAAGATCTTCCACTGCACTTTCCCATGGTTGCTTGGAAGAAGAGTCTTGTCCCGGATTGGGATTACCTTGATTTTGGTTCTTGCGAAAGTGATTGTATTGGGTTGGGAATTGGGAAGGCTCATTCGGATAGTGGAATCCAGGAGGAGGATTGTTCCTTTGAGGTTGAGGAACAAAAGGATAAGGTTGATGGAAGTTACCATCACCTTGACCATATTGGAATTGGTTTGGATTTTGAGGAGGGAATTGAGGGGGATGAGAGATGGGATTACCATACCTTAATCCTGGGTTAAAGGTAGAAGAGAAAGGCTCAGAGTGAGGTTGGTTGGAGTTTCTAACAAACTGACATGATTGTTGAGGGTTGGGGTTCCGCTGAGCATATGCTGCTTTGATCTCCATTGGTTCGGATGAATCGGATTGATCCTCTTGAAGTTGTGGACATGAGTCAGTTGGATGAGATGGAGAGTTGCAGATTCTACAGTTTTTGATTGGTCCAGGAAACATTGATTGCAGAGAAGATGAGGTTGGGGATTTGGTAGCCACAGCTAGCTGTTGCACAAGACCTGTAAGTTCACTCATCCACTTGGTCATTTTGTTCGGCTCAATTGATTGATTATCTTGGGCTTGTTTGACTTGAGCATGTTCTTGAGTATGTAATTATTGTGTGTTTTCAGCCATGTTACTTATGATATCTCTTGCAGCTGCAGGAGTTTTATCAACAAGAGCACCGCCACTTGCGGCATCTATGAGAGTTCTCTCCATAGCCAATAACCCCTCATAGAAGTATTGGATCAAGAGTTGGTCAGGGATTTGATGATGTGGGAAGGTTGCAACAATATTTTTGAACCTCTCCCAGTACTCACGGAGTGATTCACTTGGGAATTGACAGATACCACTTATTTACTTTCGGATAGAAGTAGTACGAGAAGTAGGAAAGAATTTCTCTAAGAATAGTCGCTTTATGTCATTCCATGTAGTTATGGAACCAGGAGGTAGGTAGTAGAGCCATGACTTAGCAGTGTCAGCTAGGGAGAAAGGGAATGCTCAGAGTTTTATTTGTTCTTCAGAAACCCCTTGAGGCTTCATGGTAGAGCACACTACTTGGAACTCTTTAAGGTGAAGATGTGGATCCTCACCAGCTAGCCCGTGGAAATGAGGGAGAAGATGAATCAAACCCGATTTGAGTTCAAAGTCAGCTTGTATGTTTTGATATTGAATACCAAGAGGTTGGTAATTCATATCAGGGGCAGCGAGTTCTTTTAGGGTTTGTTCCCTAGGATTGGCCATTTCAATTTCAACTGGTCGGATGAGGACTGGTTCTTGAATTATTTGAGTATCTCTTATGTTCCTCCTAAGTTGGCGAAGTGTTCACTCAATTTCAGGGTCAAACAAATCCGAGGGATTGTTTGGGAGGCTACAGGGCATTCAGAGAGATTTTGGAAGAAAGGGGAAGATAGGGTTTCCTTTGTATTTTTTTCGTTTATGATTTTTAAGAGGAAGATGGGTTTTTCTTTGTGTTTTTTTTTCAATTTTTTTTTAAAATTTTGTTTTTTTTTTTGGTTTTTTTTTACAATTACCAGAAACTAATGATTACATAAAGCACCATCCCCGGCAACAGCGCCATTTGAAATGCGCGGACGATTGTCGCCTATCAACCGGTCAAAGTTCCAGTGCTCTGCTAATGTGTATAGCAGCACTCGGGTCGAATCCTCGGCGATGATACTTTGAAATAGTCGTTTGTTTTTAGTTGATTGTATTCTGATTGGGGCGGTTTTGATTACAGAGCTTAATTGAAATGATTGATTGACTATAATTGATTTAAAAAATTGATAAATATTGGGTTGAGTTCATTATTAGGGAGTTAAGCTTGTGATATCCTTGAGCATTTCTTTATATTGCATTTAAATTAACACCCACTTCACAAGTTGACATCGATTAGAATTCCTAAGTGTTTAAGATTTAATCCAAGCCTTAACTTAACTTAGGTTTCTAATCATTTCCATTACTTGTTTATGGTAGTGTATTTGTGGTTCCAATAATCCATGAAAACCACATGCTAAACAAAATATGTCATTAATCCATGACATATTAAGTCCAACATACACAATGTTAAATTAACGAATACTCATCAAGTAAATACTCTCAATCACTTAACATACCTAAATTATAACTCACCCCAATGAGATATTTACTCAGAAATTTGGGTTTTTAATATTCTGGTTATAATAATTATGATGATAAATTAAGAATATAAGAAAAAGAAAGGGATTATAAAAGAGTGGTACGTCGAACACACACACACGAACAATGATGATAATTAAAAAGAATTTTTGATTGAATGAGGAAGCAAAATAAGGGAAGGAGATTTAACTGAATTTAAACTATTTTAAGAACATTAAAATTAAAATACAGAAGTTGGAGGAGAATAAGAGATATTGAAGAAGAAACTTTCATTAAAACAGAATTACAAAAGAAAGGACTTACAAAATTACAAAAACAAAGAACACAAAAGTAAGTGAAAAAAATAGAGTAGGAAAGGTCTCTCAAGTGAAAACTTGAGTATGTTAGATCCTCCCAAGCCATTTGAAAGGCCTTGGTCATGAAAATATTTTCTTCCCTTTTCTGAAATGCCAACCCCTCTCAAGGAGAGAAGGGGAGAGTATTTATAGCCCAAGGAGTGTACTGTTTACATTCCAGCAATATCCCTCCACTTGGCACGCAGAAATGGACATCATTACAGCTGAATCTAGAGACATCTAATTATTCAAAGTTGCAGATAATAAAGTTTTCCGACTACTCTCAAAATTTGGAGTCATTTGGACTTAAGTATCAAACGTTATGGCCAGTTTATTAAACAAAGTAAAACTGTCCATTTCAATCCAGTATTTTTGAAGTCCAGAATGTGAAAGGGTTTTTGAATATGAAGATGCCTTCAAATCCAAATGGTTTCTTCCAAAAAGTCGGCCACATATATCTTCCCTTTCACACTGAAAAATATCATCTATATTGGATTCTTACATCATGAGATATGTCATGCATACTATACTGATTTTAATTCTCGTCCAGAATGGTGGGCTGGAATTTAAACCTTCATTTGGTCCCCTTGTACTTAGATTTGGGCCCTGAAATTTTTATCCAAGATGAAATGTAGTCTCCCCCGAATTATTGTGGAGAGTTAATGTTTTTGGACTTCTTTATTGAGCCTAGTAAATCAATCTTTAAGGCTGGTCCAGTTTGTTCACAGATTCTTTGGTCTTGTTTGTGAGGACCATATGACCCTTCCAATGGAATAATTGGATCGTGGTACCTTCTAAGGAAATGTTTTATATTGAGAGTAGAATCCTAAAAAATAAGAACCACACAATTTGGATCAGTATAGTGATATTTATTGTTAAAACATTAAACAGACTTGAATCTGGATAAATCCAAATAGTGCTCAAAAATTATATTTAATATTTAAACATTAATATTTCACAAAAATTATGCACATTTCATATAAAATCAGTAAAGGGAGTATGTAAAAAGATATGAAAATATTAATAACATCAGAGTATAATTCAGAAATCTTCAGACTACAAGGCGTGTCCAGTGGTCCACACGCCGTGTAGTTCCTCGTTATATGGTCTCCATCCGGGAAAGTCATGTACGGGGTACGTAGTCCAACCCTAACCCGAAGGGACTACACGGCGTGTCCATTGGGCCACATGGTTTGTAATTAGGAAACTGTGTGCCACCTATTCTTGGTCAACACATTTATTCATTTAATACTTAGAAAGACTCCAACACATAGCTTACTTTGGCAGACCGGTCTGATGAATTGAATCTAGACTACACGACATATACTTATAAATCCACGCCGTTTGTTCTGGTGTTGTACAGCCAGGAAGCTTTGGCACCTCCAGATGAGATCCTCTATTTTATTTTTATTAAAATTAAAAGAAAATATTGTTTATTTAAGGTGAACGAGAAATAAAAGAGGAATAGATCTTGAGTTTCAGATTTTCAGAACGATTAACTTGAATTAAAACAACTAAATTATTAAATGTGTAATTCATCAATGAAATATTTAAATAATTATAAACTATGATGTAACCCCTTTGATACCACTTGTAGGTTTCAGGAACAGCGGAATCGTGGTTGGGACGAGACCCAATTTGATTTTTACCATGATCAATGATAATTTTGGGATCAATATGACAATGAACGCTAGTCTCCACAGAATATAATCAATGATTTAGATAAATAAGAGAGAGGCTCGAAACCTTTAGAGATGATCTTGCACATCATGTTTATAATTAATTTAATTAATTTCATAAAGAAAAAAATACTTGGATCTTTGGTATTTTTCTTCTTTGGTTATGTTGATCATCTAGAATGACCCTTATGAATTATCTCATTGCGCTTTTAAGGATCCAAACTATAATCCCTCTAGAAATGATCCACACATGCTCTGATGGCCTCTGATCGGCATTGCTCGTTCTTCGGGTGCTAGCATGGAGAATCTAGTGTCTTGTGTCGGTCATTCTTGATCGCATGTTCTTCAGCCTTGAATAACATCTCTCGTTCTTGAGAGGGGAGAGAATAGGATTAGAGAGAAATTGTTTGGCTCAACAATTCTCAATTCACCAGGAATGTGGTGTGGTGTATAGCACAATAGGCGTACTTGCCTATTTATATACATAGAATTTCAATTAAAATATTTAATTTCATAGCAACAATTAAATACATTCATGAACTTAGAGAAAACTCATTCAATTAAAAATAATGTGGCGTCATTATTTATGGTGCACCAACTTGTGAAAAACGATATTATAAATAAAATTTCACATCACAAAATAATAGCAATGTTATTTTAATTTGTGCCAACTAGTTAAATAATTATTTACCATCTTGAAAATAATTATTTTACTACCAGAACAACCTTGGTCTGCTTGAACTCCACTTCCATTTATTGAACACCCAAATAAATAAATATATAATTTATTCTCTTAAATAAATATTTTATTTACAAACTAGTAAATAAATATTTTATTTAGAAACTAGTAAATAAATATTTATTAAATGTTCAATAAAATAAATAAATATATTTTATTTAATTTATGAGATCATTTTAACTTGAATAAAATTATTCCACAGTCTTGAGAATAATATTTATTTCATTAATTAAATTCAAATAGAATTTAACCAAGACCACCAAAAACACTTAGTGCGTGAACCTCTAGGATTCTTTCTCGTTGGCATTAGGCAGGCTTACCTAAAGTCCAAGAGTACTGTCTAGATACAGGTCAAGGAAGCCAAGAGAAAGAACGTAAATTCACAACAATGACATCCACATAATAATTCTCACTATATAATATAATCCCTTTATCGCAATATCTCATCAAGCGGGTTTCATGGCAGTGTCATCAACGTTTATGCTTGATATCTTGTTCTTTGACTACCTGAAATAAACTCGTCGTTACACCATGGTCATGGAATTTCACATGATGGTTCTATTTAAATCAAAGGGCCAAGATATCAACTTCCATAAATTGAATGGACAAATCCTTCCTCAACTTATCCATTAATAACATGTCACTCACGACACACTCAACATACCCTACTTCCCGCCAACTGTCTGCATGATGGTTTTCGTCAGTAAATCAAATTGCGTAAGTCATGACACGTATTAATGATAATCTTAAAGTATAAGGATCATTACACACACTCATAGATAGAAATATCTAATGACACCAAAACATGTTGAATTCCTACTAGCGGTTCTGTTCTCATAATCTTCTATCTTAGATATTACCAAGTACGAATTTCATGAGAGGAAGTCTCATCTGCTTATGAGTACTCGCACCTGATAGTTTGTATGCTATGTGTCCCATCATATCATGTCATCCAACCGCAGAACTATATTTAAGAATATTGTTATAGCATTTCAAGGTTCTCATCATAGCGGGAACTGCCATGACCTTATCAATGCAACAAATACTCTTGGACATTATTACATCATAATCATGCAGAACAATGAAAAATATGTAATAATACATTAAATATCCGTGTAATCAAAGTAAAACTAGTTGGTTCTAGGATAGAAACTCTTACAACTTCTTGTTTTAACTTAAATTAATGTCAATTTTAAATAAAAAGAGACACTTTTAGTTATAACGGTTACGATGTGCATTGGATTGAGGTAAGGTTGACTCCTACACTTCAAAAATGACTCATATATCATTTTCCTAAAGTATCAAAAAAATATGAATGTGTTTTCTCAGTTTTCAGTATGTCACTTTTTTTTACTTAAAGTAATATCAGTTTTAAATAAAAAGAGACATTTTGAGTTATACCGGACACACCATGCATCATATTGAGGTGAGGTTGATCCCTACATGTCACAAATCAATAATAGATCATTTTTCTAAAATATAAAAATAATTATAATGCGTTTTCTCGGTTTTCAGTATGTCACTTATTGTTTTTACTTAAATTGATTTCAATTTTAAATAAAAATAGACATTTGTAGTCGTACCGGTCACACCATGCGTTGGATTGAGGTGAGGTTGACTTCTACACATAAAATGACTCATGGATAATTTTACTAAAGTATCAAAAGAATCCAAATGTGTTTTTTTTATTTTCATTATGTAACTTGTTTTTACTTAAATTGATATCATTTTTAAATAAAAAGAGACACTTTGAGTTATATCAGCCACATCATACACCGCATTGAGGTGTGGATGATTAATACTTGTCCAAAATAACTTAGATATCATTGTCCTAGAGTGTCAAAACAATATCAATATGTTTTCTATAGCGACCCGGCCTTTTCTTACTTTACTATTACATCATTTCAAAGATAAACAACATAATAGTATTACACATGGAGGATCCAGAGGCTTAGTGTCTTGGGAAAACTAGGACAATACATAACAAATACAACATCAATCATAAAAATTTATTTAATTTTTTCTTCACTAGATTCTTAGTGGCACTTGTCCTCTCCTTAGTACATGTAGCCACCTGAGGATATACATCAAAAGGGGTGAGCTAAAATCCCAGTAAGAGGATAGATAAGAATAATGCATCATGGGGTGAGCATAATCATAACATAGGAAAAATATCATGATCATGATAGGAGCATAAGTAAAAGACTTGAAATGTGGCAATGCATAAAAATGAAACATCATGTCTTAGTGATTAACTACCACACATACTTGTGAACAAAGCTAGAATCATGTTCACACATCATTTCACATTTACTCATTACATTCATCACTTTACCCAATGCATTGGACCGCTATATAATTCCGGGTGCACCTGTCACATTTAAACATTCATATTGCGCTATATAATTCTGGGCGCACCCGTCACATCATAACATTATCATTATCATGATTGCCACATAGAACACATATCAAACATGTACATAAATAACCCATGGAAAGGAATGGGTTTCATCTCATAATAACATATTCATAAGCTTTGGGTTCCCAAAAGAAAGAGGGAACAACATACTTGATATAAGAACCATCAACCTTGAATGAGAGGTAAAATGTGAGATCTTGAAAGAATAGTTCTTTTGGAAAACATTTTGATGGACATAAAAACCAGTGAAAAACATGTATATCCTAGAAAATTAAAGGAAATGATGAAAAAATGATCTTTGAGGAGTAACCATATCAGAAATGGAGTGAAAGAGGGTGAACCCGAAGGAAGAAAATTGGGTTCGAGATTTCCCCTTACCTTGTACTCGAATGCCTCCATCTCTTTAATGTCCTGTATAATGACATTATATTAATTAATTAGAAATTAAATAACCTTTTATACATTAATAGGGTTCATTATAGTTTCATTATTTCATATTATGTTCCTTTGGATGACTTATAGAGTTTAAAAACATTGTTCGGGGATGTTCGTTTTTATGGTTTTCTTGAGCGGTCCACTTGTATTCTTAAATTGATGTTTGGGTAGATCATGGGTAAACATCCAGAACTGATACTACATGTTATTAATGATATTACAATAGCTTTAATAATTTTATAGTGAATTATATTAGACCCAAGTGGACGAATCATTAGATAAAAATTTAATGATGGTTATTTGGGTTAATTTGGGCGGTTTTTGGATCACAATGATCTTGTTTTAACATTTAACTTAGTAATAAGGCCATAGGTTATTTCCAGAACTTAAAATAGAAAATAATACATATAAAATATTCTGGTTCAACCATAAAAATGGTTTCATGACCAGATTTGAAGGTAGAAATGGAAAAAGAGAGCATGTCGTTTTTGAAGGTGATAAATTATCACCACATGAACAACGTTCTCTTTAATAAAATAAAAGGAAGAAGGAAAGGGTGTGGGGTGATATAATATAACAATAGAATCATAATATTAAAGTATATATATAATACTGGATTTACAGAACAATTTGGATGAAGATAGGTAGGGAGAGATCAAGAAAGAAACTTGAACTTGAAAGGAAATTAAAGGAGAAGAGAGAGAGAAATTACCTTTAGAATCCTTCTCTTGAGATCCTATTTAAGGAAGCTAGGCTTGGTCTTTTGATGAGACCAGTAGATTTTTGACGTGGGGGATGAGCTAGGGAAGGTGTTTGGGCAGAGTTTAGAGAAGACTTGGAGCTTGAGAGGTGTGAGGAAAAGAGGGAGTGAAGGGTGGCTTTTATAGTGGAGGGGAGAGGGGTTTCCTTAATATAAAATTGATTAGTTTATTAATTTCACCAAAGACAAGGAATAGTGAGTCTTGGATGACCAATAATAGTAATTTTATAATTTAATCCCGAACCAAGTGGGCTTACATCAGTAGAACATCATCGATGACTCAATTAATACATTATTTAGCTTTTATTGTGAATTATCGGATTCCACTATTCATTAAAAATTCAAGTATCTCAGAAAAATCCCAAAAATTTACCCCAACCATTTTTCTACATGAAGAATCCAAAAATGAAGTCCATTTTTCAAAAATAATTTTCTAAATATTATTAATAAAATATTTAAATAAAATCATAATTTACTTAAAAAAACAGTTTTTAAGATTAAAACTGATTTTATAGTTCTTTCAAAAATTATGTAGTGTCTTATAAAATTATCTAAAAACTATTAGACATTGATTAAATACTTTATTAATACATTCCAGGGGAATAAATATTCTTTTAAATTAATTAATTAATTATAATTAATTGTTTATGACTTATAAAATACCAAATACGTTTACTAAGGTCAAATTATCACTTTCTATGATGTCTAAATTTTATTTTATTATTCATAGGTAATGTTACTCTTATTTACTATTCATAAGGTTCATATTACTATTCATAAGGGTAGGTTACTTTTCATAAGGGTAGGTTACTATTCACCAAAAATTATTTTTGTTTCATTAGACACCAAAAACTATCTTGAGCAGAACCGTGTATGTCGGATTTTTAAAATTCCAAACATAGGGGTGACAAAATTATGTTTAAAGGTCACTTATCACTTAGTAGTTCATTATTTTGTGTTTTTATGAAATAGATATAAGAAGGGAATTTTCTATTGAAATACTTTGGGTCGTTACATTCTTCCCCCCTTAAGAAATTTCGCCCCCGAAATTTTACTTTACACAAATAGGTGAGGGTAATTCTCCTTCATTGCCTATTCTGGTTCCCAAGTTGCTTCCTCAAACTTTTGGTTCCTCCACAACACTTTGACAAGGCAGGTTTTCTTGTTGCGTAGAACCTTATCACTTCGATCCAAAATTTTTACCGGCTGCTCCTCATAGGAGAGATCATCCTCCAGCTGTACCACCTATGAGTTTAGTACATGTGAGGGGTCTGGTATGTACTTCCTTAGTAGTGATACGTGAAACACATCATGAACTTGAGACATATTCAGTGGAAGTGCCAGACGATAGGCCACAGCTCCTATATGATCAAGGATCTCAAAGGGGCCAATGTACCTTGGGCTTAACTTCCCTTTCTTCCCAAATCTCATGACTCTCTTCCATGGAGATATTTGAAGGAAGACTTTATCTCCAACGTCGAACTCCAAGTCCCTTCGACGATTGTCGGCATAGCTCTTTTGCCGACTTTGAGCAGCTTTGATGTGTTTCTGGATGACTTGAACCTTCTCTGTCATCTCTTGAACAAGATCGGGACCAAGTAGCTTTCGTTCTCCAACTTCATCCCAACAGGTTGGAGTTCTACATCGCTTCCCATAAAGAGATTCATACAGATCCATATGAATACTCAAGTGGAAGCTATTGTTTTATGAGAATTCAACCAATGGGAGATGCTGATCCCAACCACCTTTGAATTCAAGAGAGCAGGCTCTTAGCATATCTTCAAGCGTCTGAATAGTCCTTTCATACTGGCCATCAGTTTGGGGGTGATAGGCTGTGCTGAAATTTAATTCAGTACTCAAAGCATGTTGGAGGCTCCTCCAGAATTTAGATGTGAACCTTGGATCACGGTCAGAGACAATCGAGAGTGGAACACCATGCAGTCTCACCACTTCCTTCACATATATCCATGCAAGCTGTTCAAGTGAGAGGTCTTCTCGAATAGTGATAAAATGGGCAGTCTTGGTGAGTCGATCAACCACAACCCATATCGCATTATTTCCTCTTGACGTTTTCGGGAGACCCATGACAAAGTCCATAGTAACATTTTCCCATTTCCACATGGGTATAGGCAATGGTTGCATCATACCTTTGGACTTTTTCCACTCAGCTTTAACTTGCTGACATACCAAGAACCTTGATATATATTCCGCAATCTCCTTCTTCATGTTATCCCACCAGAAGTGTTCTCGGAGATCATGATATATCTTGGTACTTCCAGGATGAATAGAGAAAGTTGAGATATGTGCATTATCCAATAGCTCCTTCTTTATTCCGGGTGATGAAGGCACACAAAGCCGCGTTCCAAACCGAATCACACCATCATCGTCGATATGGAACTCTTGCAGCTTCCCTTCCTTTACTGCATTCACCCTCTTTTGTATCTCCACATCATCCCTTTGTGCTTCCTTAATCTTCTATTGGATGGATGGTTGCGCAATCATTTGGGCAAGGTAGGATGTATCCCCTGCCCTTACGATTCCCAAATCCATCCTTTGCATATCCAAGAAGATAGGGCCTTTCTCAATCCTCAACATGGATAGAGTAGCAGGTTCTTTCCTGCTTAGAGCATCAGCTACCTTGTTCGCCTTCCCAGGATGATAGTGAATAGAGCAATCGTAATAGTTTATTATCTCTAACCATCTCCTTTGACGCATGTTGAGCTCCTTTTGTGTGAATATATACTTTAGGCTCTTGTGGTCGGTGTATATGTCACACTTTTCTCCATAAAGGTAGTGCCGCCAGATTTTCAAGGCAAAAATCACGGCTGCCAGCTCTAGATCATGCGTCGGGTAGTTCTGCTCATGGATCTTCAACTGTCGTGAGGCGTAGGCTATCACATTATCATTTTTCATGAGTACACAACCCAAGCCTTTCTTTGAAGCATCGCTGTATATCACAAAACATTCTCCACTTTTCGGTAGTGTGAGTACAGGTGTAGTGATCAGCATTCCCTTTAGCTCCTTGAAGCTTCCCTCACAATTATCTGTCCATACATACTTTACCCCTTTCCTTGTTAACTTAGTTAGTGGGCTTGATAATCGTGAGAAGTTTCTCACAAAACGTCGATAGTACCCAACTAATCCAAGAAAACTACAGATTTCTGTGACACTAGAGGGCCTGGGCCATTCCTCAATCGCCTTTGTCTTTGAAGGGTCCACAGAAATTCCCTCTCTTGAGATCACATGTCCCAAGAACGTGACTTGATTCATCCAAAAGTCACACTTGCTGAACTTGGCGTACAACTTCTCCTTTCTCAATGTCGCCAACACAAGTCTTAGATGTTCTTCATGTTCCTCCTTGCTCTTGGAGTAGATGAGAATATCATCGATAAACACTACCACAAATTTGTCGAGGTAATGTCTAAAGACTCTATTCATCAAATCCATGAAGATTGCAGGGGAATTAGTAAGTCCGAAGGGAATCACCAAAAACTCATAGTTCTCATACCTTGTACAGAAGGCAGTCTTCTGAATATCTTCCTTCTTCACCTTTACTTGATGATATCCAGAACGAAGATCCACCTTTGAGAAGTATTGAGCTCCTCTTAACTGATCGAACAATTCATCAATCCTTGGGAGAGGATACTTGTTCTTTATGGTGATCTTGTTGAGTTCCCGATAATCGATACACATCCGCATGGTTCCATCCTTCTTCTTCACAAAGAGCACTGGCGCACCCCAAGGTGATGCACTAGGGTGTATGAACCCTTTGTCCAGATGCTCTTGCAGCTGCTTTTTTAACTCCTCCAGTTCGATAGGAGCCGTCCTATAGGGGCACTTCGAGATAGGAGTAGCTCTGGGTATGAGTTCAATTGAGAACTCTACCTCACGATCTGGGGGAATTCTGGGTAACTCTTCGGGAAATACATCGTCGTATTCCCTTACGATGGGCATTTACTCAAGGTTGGCACTTTCCTTCGACTCAACCATTTGGGCGAGGTATGATTCTTCATAGGGAGTCATCACCCACACCATTGAAGGATTTTTCAAAGGATATTTATGATCTTCCTTGCATTTGTAGAGGAACATGGGATGGTTCGGAATATGAAAATATATTTCCTTTTCCCGACAGTTGATATGTGCCCTATATAACAAGAGCCAATCCATTCCCATTATAGCGTCGAATTCCTCCAAGGGAAGTATTGCGAGATTTTCCAGAAGAATCTTCCCACATACGCCAACAGGAGAAGAGTCAAACACTTGGGTTGCAATGATTGCACCACTTGGTGTTTTTACAGATATCTCTACTTCAAGGTTTCGGGGCTTCGATTCTATAGTTCTAGCAAACTTGCAAGATATAAAGGAATGCATAGAACCAGAATCAAATAAGACTTTTTCCATTCTTGATTGAATAGGAAGTGTACCTTGTACGAATTCATTATCATGTTCCACCTCCACAGTAGTGATGGAATAAGCCTTCCCTTGTTCCTTTGGCTTTGGTGGTTGTTGGCGCTGATTACCCTCGAGAGCTCGAGGTTTAGTGCACTGGTTTGAATAGTGCCCTACCTCCCTACAGTTGTATCATTGAACCATGAGTGGTTCTCTCCTTTCATCGGCTACATTATCCTTCCTTTTCATGTCTTTTCGACACTCGTGAGCTTGGTGTCCTTCCTTCCCACACTTAAATCATTTCACCGTACCTTTGAGGCAGTTCCCATGGTGCAACTTCCCACATTTTTGGCATGTGGGTCGTTGTGTTTTCTTCCCATCTTTATCACTAGATCCACCAGCTTGAAACTCCATATTTCCTTTCTTATCACCATAGCCATGGGACCATTCTCCAAACTCCATCTCCACTTTGAGAGCACACCGAACAACTTCTTCATAACTCCCAAAGTCTCGAATTTCAAGAGACTTTTGAAGATTTTTTTTTAATCCACTAAAGAATCTATCAATTTTTCTATCATTATTGATAAAAAAACCCAAAGAATACCTTGCGAGCCTTGTGAAATTTTCTTCATAGGTTGTGACATATTCTCCTTCTTTTTGCTTGAGCTCTATGAATTCTCTATCCATCTTCGTGCGAAGAGTTCATGGGAAGTACTTATTAATAAACATTATCTTAAAGTCTTCCCATTCCATCTCTTCAATTTCATCCCTTGGGTTGGTGTTCTTAATCAAAGCCCACCATTGATCAGCTTCTCCATCTAGACGATAAACGGCTAGAGTCACCTTCTCCGTCTCGGAATAGTGAAGAATAGAAAATATCTTCTCCATGGAGTTGACCCACTGTTCCGCAACTATTGGATCAGAAGATCCTCAAAACGTCGGTGGTCATTGCCGCATAAAACATTCGATAGCTAGTTGCTCCCTCTTTGGTGAAGGAGGAAGTTCCCCATTATTATGGTTATTATTCATAACCCGAGATAATTGGGTAAGCATATCCATGAAGTTTTGAACTCCACCTCCAAAATCATTGGGGATGTCGTTCGGGCAATCGTTGCATTGGCCTTCGCAAGAGTTGTTGACCTGATTTCTCCTGGTTCCCACCATTTTCTAAAATAGAAAAGGTTAGAACAAAACATAAGTAAAAAAGTCATGAATAACTTATTCATTTAAACAATTATACCAAAAACATAACATATGGGATCCCTAGGTAAATATCCTTGTGTGCATATTTGTACTTAGTCTCATGCTAGAGGTTTTCTTTAGGGTTCACTAATCTTAATTCCCAAATTAACTAAACCTTTCCTCTGATACCAACTATAGCGACCCGGACTTTTCTTAATTTAATATTACATCATTTCAAAGATAAAAAACATAATAGTATTACACATGGAGGATCCAGAGGTTTAGTGTCTTGGGAAAACTAGGACAATACATAATAAATACAACATCAAGCATTAACATTTATTTAATTTCTTCTTCACTAGCTTCTTAGTGGAACTTGTCCTCTCCTTAGTACATGTAGCCACCTAAGTATATAAATCAAAAGGGGTGAGCTAAAATCCCAGTAATATGATAGATAAGAATAATACATCAAGGGGTGAGCATAATCATAACATAGGCAAAATATCATGATCATGAGAGGAGCATAAGTAAAAGACTTGAAATGTGGCAATGCATAAAAATGAAACATCATGTCTTAGTGGTTAACTACCAAACATACTTGTGAACAAATCTAGCATCATGTTCACACATAATTTCACATTTACTCATGAGATTCATTACTTTACCAACTGCATTGGAGCGCTATATAATTCCGGGTGCACCCATCACATTTAAACATTCTTATTGCCCTATATAATTCTGGGCGCACCCGTCACATCATAAAATTATCTTTATCATGATTGCCACATAGAACACATATCAAACATGTACATAAATAACCCATGTAAATTAATGTGTTTCATCTCATAATAACACATTCATAAGCTTTGGGTTTCCAAAAGAAAGAGGGAACAACATACTTGATATAAGAACCATCAACCTTGAATGAGAGGTAAAAGGTGAGATCTTGAAAGAAGAGTTCTTTTGGAAAACATTTTGATGGACATAAAAACCAGTGAAAAACATTTATATCCCAGAAAAGTAAAGGAAATGATGAAAAAATGATCTTTGAAGAGTAACCATATCAAAAATGGAGTGAAAGAGGGAGAACCCGAAGGAAGAAAATTGGGTTCGAGATTTCCCCTTATCTTGTACTCGAATGCCTCCTTCTCTTTAATCTCCTGTATAATGACATTATATTAATTAATTAGAAATTCCGGAACCTTTTATACATTAATAGGGTTCATTCTAGTTTCATTATTTCATATTATGTTCCTTTGGATGACTTATAGAGTTTAAAAACATTGTTCGGGGATGTTCGTTTTTATGGTTTTCTTGAACGGTCCACTTGTATTCTTAAATTGATGTTTGGGTAGATCATGGGTAAACATCCAGAACTGATAATACACGTTATTAATGATATTACAGTATCTTTAATAATTTTATAGTGAATTATATTAGACCCAAGTGGACGAATCATTAGATAAAAATTTAATGATGGTTATTTGGGTTAATTTGGGCGGTTTTTGGATCACAACGATCTTGTTTTAACATTTAACTTAGTAATAAGGCCATAGGTTATTTCCAGAACTTAAAATAGAACATAATACATATAAAATATTATGTTTCAACCATAAAAATGGTTTCATGGCCAGATTTGAAGGTAGAAATGGAAAAAGAGAGCATGTTGTTTTTGAAGGTGATAAATTATCACCACATGAACAACGTTCTCTTTAATAAAATAAAAGGAAGAGGGAAAGGGTGTGGGGTGATATAATATAACATTAGAATCATAATATTAAATTATATATATAATACTGGATTTACAGAACAATTTGGATGAAGATAGGTAGGGAGAGATCAAGAAAGGAACTTGAACTTGAAAGGAAATTAAAGGAGAAGAGAGAGAGAAATTACCTTTAGAATCCCTCTCTTGAGATCCTCTTTAAGGAAGCTAGGCTTGGTCTTTTGATGAGACCAGTAGCTTTTGTACGTGGGGGATGAGTTAGGGAAGGTTTTTGGGCAGAGTTTAGAGAAGGCTTGGAGCTTGAGAGGTGTGAGGAAAAGAGGGAGTGAAGGGTGGCTTTTATAGTGGAGGGGAGAGGGGTTTCCTTAATATAAAATTGATTAGTTTATTAATTTCCCCAAAGACAAGGAATAGTGAGTCTTGGATGACCAATAATAGTAATTTTATAATTTAATCCCGAAACAAGTGGGCTTACATCATCAGAAAATCATCGATGACTCAATTAATACATTATTTAGCTTTTATTGTGAATTATCGGATTCCACTATTCATCAAAAATTCAAGTATCTCAGAAAAATACCAAAAATTTACCCCAACCATTTTTCTACATGTAGAATCCAAAAATGAAGTCCATTTTTCAAAAATAATTTTCTAAATATTATTAATTTAATATTTAAATAAAATCATAATTTACTTAAAAAACAGTTTTTAAGATTAAAACTGATTTTATAGTTCTTTCAAAAATTACGTAGGGTCTTATAAAATTATCTAAAAACTATTATAAATTGATTAAATACTTTATGAATACATTCCATGGGAATAAATATTCTTTTAAATTAATTAATTAATTATAATTAATTATTTATGACTTATAAAATACCAAAAACGTTTACTAAGGTCAAATTATCACTTTTTATGATGTCTAAATTTTATTTTATTATTCATAGGTAATGTTACTATTATTTACTATTCATAAGGGTCATATTACTATTCATAAGGGTAGGTTACTTTTCATAAGGGTAGGTTACTATTCACCAAAAATTATTTTTGTGTCATTAGACACCAAAAACTATCTTGAACACAACCGTGTATGTCGGATTTTTAAAATTCCAAACATAGGGGTGACAAAATTATGTTTAAAGGTCACTTATCACTTAGTAGTTCATTATTTTGTGTTTTTATGACATATATATAAGAAGTGAATTTTCTATTGAAATACTTTGGGTCGTTACATTTTCTCAGTCTTCAGTATGTCATTTTTTTTACTAACATGTCATTTCAAACTGGAAACACGTATTATGAGTCATACCAGTCGTACCGTGTATCGGTTTGACATTATACTGCTTCATACACATCACAAATGACTTATGAATCACTATCCTAAATTATCAAGATAATTAGAGTTCATTTTCTTTGTTTTCAGTGAGTGACATGTTTTGAACTAAAATATCATTTTAAACTGATAACGAACACTGTTAATCATATCGGTCACACCATGCATCGGATTGAGGTTTGGTTGACTCCTAAACATTACAAATGACTCATGTATCGTTTTCCTAAAGTATCAAAACAATATTAATGTGTTTTCTTGGTTTTCGGTATGTCACTTGTTCTTTTTGCTCAATTTAATGTCAAATTAATATAAAAATACACACTTAAAGTCATACCGGCCACACTATGCATCAGATTGAGGTGCGGTTGATTTATACATGTCAAAAATGAATCATGGATCATTTTTCTAAAATATAAAAACAATCCTAATGTGTTTTCTCAGTTTCTAGTATGTAACTTTTTATTTTTACTAAAAGTAATGTCAATTTTAAATAAAAATACACTTTGAGTGATACTGGTCACTTGTTATTTTTGCTTAATTTTGAGTAGGTTAGTTTCTCTGATACCAACTATATTGAACCAGTCATTTCATGTATAGATATCACATATTAGTTGATTAATATTCCTTACATGACATAATGATCCATGCCAGAATAGTTTAGGTCTAGTGATTTTGGAAACATGAAATACATAAAGAACTAGTTCATAAGAGTCTTTCATTAAGTAATTATTTAATAGAAACCTTCTTAGACATATCATTTCTAAAACCATTATTAATAACCTAAGGATATGAAACATAATAATGGGTGATAATAGATTCTTAATAAGTATAAAAAATGGAGATATCAATGATCATATAAGGATAACATGAGCATAAAGATGTAATAAGGAGATATTAACATTAAAAATTCATACCCTACATATCATAGATCATAATCATGAGTCATGGATCAAAGAACGGTAGTTTAGAAGATATTAAATTTAAAGGATAAAAGATTATTATAAACTAAAACCATACACTTTGAGTCACATATTCATGTTATTTTTGTATATTCTTTCATAAGGTATTCTACCCATTCATTTCTGAACACATCTATATCGTCTTGTGAATATCAGTCTTTTTGACAGTCATGGTAGTACTAGAAAAATATAAATACACAAAGGATTGATAAATATTTTAAATGAAATAGTAATTATCTTTGGAAATGCCTCTTCTAGGATGCTAGTTTGTTCATGGAATATGATCTCTCTCATAAATTTACAAACATAATAATCGCAATCATTTCCATTGGTTTATTTCAGACACTATAGAAAAATTGAGGAGAATAACTAATTTTTTTATATGTGTTTGGATAGATAAATATTATTATATATATACCCTGATATTCATCCAGTTGTAGTACTTGTTTTCGTCCTCGTTCTTAGCCCTAGCCTCATTCCTTGTTTTTCATGATATCGATACACCACCCTGTCAAAATGGAATCCCTGTTAAAAGATAATATATATTATATAACTTGATTTTTAGTTCTAAAATGTTGGATTTAGTGTATTAAAAATTGAAAAATTATAGTATGTGTGGAAGGTTTTTTGGATATCCATGCATTGAATCCAATAAATAAATATTTGGAGTATCTAAATTTACTGCAATGAGCATCCAATGCTACCTAAAAACAAAAAAAATAATAAGTAATGAAATAAATTAAAATATATTTAGTTTTACCCTATATCGTTAGTATGAAATAGAGTCTATCATATGATATTTTTGTTTCAAACGATTTGATCAAATCTTTTACTAGTTTATCCTTCTTTTTAGCCTTTATTTTTGTTTGTTCTGTATAGGATATGTAAGCATAATGGGCCCAAATTTTATTTCATGGAAAAATCCCTTTAATTTTTTTCATATATACGCTTTCCAAGAATATGAAATGTATTTAGTCATAATTAACACAGTATCTCATCTTTTGGAAAATAAAATCATAAAAGCATACATCATGTATACATTTACAACAAGGTGCCTATCCAATCATAGTCAAGGATTTTAGTTGTACTATTAAGAATAATGAATTCTTGATCTTGATCTCTGTACATATTTTCTTAAAAATAAAATAAGTGGTTTCCACTATATTTTAACTTTGTATCCACATTATCCTTGAATGATAGTAAATGTGTATATAGAACGGGTGGGGTAATGGTGCTTCCAATATATCTTTTTGATTGGTTTTTAAATCATTTAGATAGTTTTGAGATATTCTTTCATTTCATCCCCTTATATTTTTCCATCTATAATAACATTCATTAGTTCAGAACTTTTTTCATTAATTATTAAAGGTTTAGCTTGAAAATTAAATTGGAAATGAATACCTCTTTGTCAACATGTTTTTTCACAAGATTTGAAATTCATGCGATGAATGTTCCAACATATTTTTAAACCATATTAATATCATACTCATGAATTGGAAAAGGTATCTCAGTGCTTGGCTCATAGGCTACGTTGATCGACACTCACACATGCCATGTTGGAAGTGGTCTTGTGTATAGTGTTTCGTTTTGAATATTGAACACCACATCCCTTACCCCAAGGCGATGGGTGGGTGTTTCTAGATATAAATCATAGTCATTATTACTCTGTAGAATATCATTACAAGAAAGGTATCAGTGTATGTCTAATTCAAATTTCACAAAACCATTTATTAGAACATTGATTACCTCTTCTAAGACATCTCTTTGAGGGGAATGGATATCCTCATATCTGGTGGGGTGGGGTGGGATCTCCACGAAGTGACTATTCTTGAGTTTCTTCTTCTCTTTTCCTATCCCCCATTCCCATCATCTCTATATGGTGTTGGAATTTTCCTTCAAGGGTATATATTATTTCTCTCATCTATTTTATTAATTCACTTTGTTTATCCTCTTGTTTTTTATCAAAATATGTTTGGGGTGTCACCCCAAAATAAGAACCTCTAACGCGGCCATATTGTTCTAGCCACTTCAAGGCCACTGATAGTATGTGTTCATCTGGTATAGGTGTTGTTGATTCCTGTGACTATGTCGTATAGAAAATATTGGAAAATAAGTAATCATTTTTAATTTATAGTGATTTAAAGAAAAACAAATTTTTATTATGTAATACTTACACATGGTTCCCACACTTTTTGTGTGTTTTCAACTATTAGTATCCTAACTTTATTTACACACACCTCCTTCCAAAGCACTTGGTGTGGGATGGAAGTGGATTTGGATTTTGATTAATCAGTCTACATATAAATAGAGGAACATAATTATGGTGTTTTTTATGTCACATAAAAGTATTGTGGTTGATTTAAAATATGTACCAACCCCATCCTTGATTTACAGTAGGTGTACACTTGTTTTCTTGCTCATTCCTTATTTCGAGCACTCAGTTTATATTTCATAAATAAAAAATTGTCAATCAAAGTTATGAATACATGTATCATCAAACAGCATATTACTAGCCACAATGTACTTGAAAAGATGCATCTGCACGACATCCAGTAAACATATCTCATGCTTCTTAGGTTATCAGGTGTGCATAGATAATCGGTGGGTGCAGGTTAATTTTCCCTTAAATATCTTTAAGATAATGTCTTGTTATAATTGTTCAAAATCCTCTATGAATCCTTCTAGAAATCATTAATACATACTTTTTGTGGGAGTCATCTACTATAAATGCACTCTGCAATGGATTATGAATAGAAATTCAATGTTTTATTATTTAAATTTTTAGTAAAATAAAGAAATGATTTCATGATGTTATCATAATATCTTCTCACATCAGTGTCTTCATCCCAGACACTACATGGTTCCATGAATCTATGTCAATCGGCACACGTTTCTGAGTCAAGATTCTAATATAACTGTTGAACGTGGCCTTGTTGGGGTTAACATATTGACCCATCGCATTCCATCCCACATTAAATTTGATGTCTTTGACTTTTTTATTAATTATTTTTATTAAAACCATAAAACTAAAGAGCTTATGTTTTTTCTATGATTCTAGCCTTTTGTTGCCTACCATTTTCCTAGAATCAACATTGTCAATATGTTCCTATGGAGCAGTAGCATTGGCATGTGTAGATGTTCATTGTACCTCTACACTGGGAGCAGGAGCAGGTTGAGAAACATGGTGTTCCTTCGGAATAGAAGCACCAACATGTGTAGAAGGTCGCGCCTCTGCACTTTGAGTAGCAAGAGGTTGAGATACCTACTATTCCTCAAGATTGGGAGCACCATCACTTGCAGAAGGTTTCTCCTCTGCACTACGAGTAGCAGTAGGTTGAGATACCTACTATTCCTTGATATTGGGAGCAACAGCACGTTTAGAAGTCCATATTTGTAGAAGTGATTTAACATTTAATTTAGAGTACATGAATACAGCATAAAATGGTTAATAACATGAAGTAACATGATATATATTACAAAAAAATGTAACATGATTATTGAACTCTATTTTTCTTTTTTAAAGGATGAAGGGATTTGACCCCTCTATCGATGATCCAAATCCTTTCATTGTGTTCTCCTCTGACATACAAAATGTCGTCTACATTGGGACCACTACAAAATTATTGAGACATCCCAATAAAAGGGCCATCCTCAGTTGAATTTTCATATGAACCTTCATTGAATTTGGTCAATAATAGAACAATTGACCACTTTAGGTTTGTGGGATCTGGAACATAAAATACTTGTACTTCCTATGATTCCATTATAAATTGTTTTTCTTTGTACCCTTACTTATTTAAGTCAACTTTCTTGAATCCAAATTCATCTATTTTAGTAGAACTTTTATTATCAACCCACTTGAATCAAAAAATCATCACGTAGAATGTTCTATAATCCAACTCCCATATTTTTTTATGATTCCAAAGTATAACATATTCACGTAAATTGGATTTTTGTCCTTAGTACTAGAAACATTCATCGCTTCAGCCATGAGTGCAACTCCACTATTTTTCATGGTACTGTCTTCATCATGCTCATTTGTATAGAACTTAAAACCATTAATTACATAACCATTGTAAGATAATACATACACACTGGGACCTCCGACTAGCCATCGAATCCATTCAGAAATTGAATCTGTATTTTCATATGTCTCCATTAAAATATGGTCCTGAAATAATCCTATAAACTATTGATTATGTTTATTTGATATCCATATTTCAACCCTTTATGGATTCAAATTCTTAAGAATTTATTTGTGTGTTTCAACATATGGGGAAACATCCAAACTATTATGCCAAACGTAAAGGTGGGACTACTCCTGATCTATAATATTGATTGTGACAAAATCTCTTTTAAAAATTCCTTCACCCACAAGACACCCAGTGTGATGAGATTTCAGTAGACCAATGTTTTTAACACTGGACAAGTATTCGATACAGAATTCAATGGCTTCCTCAACAATATATCGCCCTGCAGTACAACCCTATGGCCGACTTTGATTTTTGAAACACCCTTTCAAAATATTCATATATCGTTCAATGGGGAACATCCATCTATAGTTTATAGGACCAAATAGTCAAATATCTCTCACCAAGTAAACCATCAAATGAACCATCATATCAAAGAATATTGGTGAGAAGAACATTTTAAATTATTATAATACGACAGAAATTTCTCTTTCCATACTCAGCAATATCACTGGGTCTATAACTTTGATGCATATATATATTTGAAGAAGAAACAGAGTGTGGTTTAACGTATGATGGATATTCTTGTTCAAAATGAAATGTAAAGCTATAGGCATTAGATCTTGCATCAAAACATGGCAGTAATGTGATTTCAAACCCCTTAACATTAAATCGGTCATTAACATGATGTTCTTGATATTTGATGAATACCCCTCTGGAACCTTTATGTCATTCAATAAGTTTCAAAACTGATATATCACCTTCTAGAAAAGAGTGTAAGAATCTAGAGTAAAAAAATTTCAGTTTTCACCCTTTACTGGATCCAACTCTTCTCGTATTCCCAAGTCAAGAATGTCCAACCTAGCCTTAATTCTATCCTTTGTTTTTTTAGGTGAATTTTATCATGTGTCGATAACACTATCACATACATTTTTTTCAACATGCATAACATCCAGAGAGTTTCTGATGTATAGACAATTTCAGTATGGTAATTCAAAAAAACTGATCACTTTTTCCAATTGCTTTTTTTAAGGTTTTTCAAAAATGGTTTACCAAAAGAAGTGTCCATATATTTTACTTTCTTAAATATTTGATCACCTGTTAGCAGAGATGGTGTTGTAAATTCTTCTAAACTTCTATAGAATGATGTCTTCCAAGATCAGTACTTATATCGTTGGGGTAGAAATCTACGATGTCCTAGAAACATAGTTTTTTATGAATGTTTCAACCTAATTGATTGTGTACCTTATTCACATATGGAACACCCTTGAGTTCCTTTAATGTTATATCTTGAAAATTTTCCACAAGTAGGAAAGACATTTATCATCCTGTACAACATGGATCTCAACTTGAAATCTTAATTTCTATAAGCATCATACAACATAACACCTGGATCCCACAATAATTTCAAATCCTCAATCAATGGGGCCAAATAAACATCAATATCATTACCTGGTTGTTTTGGTCCTTATATAATCATAGATAACATGATGCATTTTAATTTAATGTGTAACCATGGTGGAAATTTATAATTTACCAACATAACTAGCCATGTACTGTGAGTGCTTCTTTGAAAACCAAAAGTTTTCACCCCATCTATAGATAACGCAAGACAAAGGTTTCTCGACTAATTTACAAATTCAGGATACTCATGATCAATTATCTTACATTGAGGAGAGTATGTCGGGTGATGTAGTTTCCCATCTTTATTTCTTGTGTCTTCATGACACATTAATTTCCATTAGGTCTCCTCACATCCATATAGGCGCATAAACCTTGGAATGATTGGAAAGTACCATAAAAATTTTGTAGACCCATATTTATCTTTATTTTATGAAGAATCACCACACTTTGGGTATTCACTAACTGATTTTGGGTCCTTGAGAAACAGTATACAGTCATTCGGGTAGGTGTGTATTCTTTTAGATATCATTCCCATCAAGCGTAGCATTCGTTTGGTGTCGTGTTTTCATATCGGGAGCTCATTATCTTCTGGGAGCATGTTAATCAAGAGAGAAAGTAATTCTATAAAACTGGCATCACTCCATACATTTATTGATTTTAAATTATACAGTTTTATTATGGATGACAATGTTGTATATTTAGTGCAACCACTATATAATGGCATCTTTGAACAACTCTTTATTTGTTCAAACAATTTCTGGAAATTGCAAGGTTCGTCTTCAACTTTCATTTTCATTTCCTTGATTCGATCTTCATTATCATTAACATATGTAATCACGTTCTTGATACAATCTTCTTCATTGTCCGCACTTGTAATCATTTCAGATGATCCATAAAATGCAGTGATAACCCATTCACTAGCTACATTATCTTTTCCCCATGTTTATTCCAACATTTATAACTTCAATCTATTCCATGAAAGATCAAGTGTTCATCCAACTTTTCTAGACTAACTTGTATTAAATAACAACAGTGTAAACACGGACAAAGGAATTGAGAAGTGTCATATGCATGATCTTTTTCAAACTTGATGAACTCTTTCACTCCATCTTCATACTCTTTTTTCATACAATTGGAATCCATCCATTCTTTATTCATATACATCCTATTTGATTCAGTGATATTAATATTTAACAAAATAAATATACAAAATGTTGATATAAAAATTAACCAAGGATAAAAAAGTTATAGACTTTAAGTCCCCTTTGAAAACTATTTATAAAATCAAAGTTTAAATCCAATTAAAAAATAACCATTTACACAAATTCCTCTTTAAAATAACATGCCATTTATAAAATAAACCAATTAGTTTCAAACACACTTTCTCAAAACCCCAATTCCTTTTTTTAAAGAATTCAAGGAAACTTTGTGACCCAAAAATATTCATCCTTTAAAATGATCAACAACCCCCTATATTTTAAAAATTTTATTTTAAAACTTCGCACACCCCTTGTTAAAATGAAACCATCATTACATATGCTTTCAAAACATTCACATCCCTTTTTGAAAGTCAATTAGGTGACTTGACACACACTTGGCATGCAACCTAAGTCCATGCCAAGTGTTTAAATCATTTTAAAGTTATTTAAAACCAAAAAAAGGTATGTTGAATACATATAATTTTTAAGAAACATTTCAAAATACTTGAATCATTTTAAAATAGACACTTAAGCATTTTCACAAAGACATAAATCCCAAGAGAGGCACTTTATAAAGGATACATGAATTAAAAATAACAAATATTTTATAAAATATAAAGCTATAAAAGGTTTAACATGTCTCACGTGAATAAATAGTAAGAATCCTATAGTTTACTCCCATAATACTACTGAGGAGTTAATAAGTGATAGATAAATACATAAGTGTCACTTGGACATGATACTTTTGAACATAAAGTCACATCTCTTCAAAGTGGGAATCCATATTCCACTTGATGCTTCAATCATGTACTACCTAAGCTTGATCCTTCCAATATGGTACATTATAAAAAAAATCCCATTCTTGAGGGTATACATTAAGTAAAAGTTAAAGGACTATAGGTACTCATACCTTCTCCTCAATCAATGGTTCATTTCACTTTCTGATTAAATATATTTCAACCCATTTTTTTAATGTATTCCAATAACACCTCATGCAAAGCACCACTATTTCCAAATCTAATAAAGGATTTGGGAAGTTTCTATTATGCATTCTTAACAATCTACGTAGAGACCTGGTTTTTTCCCTGTAATACTTTGGAATATTTCTACATATAATTCTAGAGTTAGGCGTGAAGGCGGCATGCGATTCTGAGGCTCGGTGGGCCCGGAATAAATTTTATAAAAATGTTAAGTGTTTTTATACTATGCACGTGGCAGGGTTGTGTTTTCTCCTAAATGATAGCTCAGATAGGAAATACAAGGGCACAGTTTCTTCTGGAGCGTGTCGTTTACCCTAAGTGGGGTGTAAAAGTTGCGGGCGCGGGCCTGCTGTGAGAGATGTCACCCAGGGGGAAAATCATCATTTTAAAAATGACTTAGTGATTTTTATCACTGGCGTTCTTTTCTAATAATATTCGAATGAAGTCTCGGAATGGAAATCCGAGACTTCCGTTGAGTTTTAAATGGGGCGTTTTACCTAGGTGTGGCATGAAATGAGCAAGCGCGGAGGTTTCGAAATCCGTGCCCATCAGCGGAGTTCAGAGAGTTTATAAAATGTGGAATTGGGGGGAAACCCATTTCTTTCTCTCTCTCTCTCTCTCTCTATCTTTCCTTCTCCCCCCCCCCCCCCCCCTCGAGCGTTCTTCGGCGTTCTTCGTCATTCTTCAACGAATCGAGGAGCGACCCCCCGCCGGAACTTTGGCGGATCGAAGCGGGGGTGTCGTGGACGTGTCGCTAGCAGAAAACGGGCGGATCGAGGTAGGATTCTGGTTAAATTCTGCACCTTCGTTGTTTTATTAAAAAAATTCATCAAATTTCATCTTTGAATTCTATAGTTTTTAGAATTTGGGGTGATGGACGAATGAACACGTCCAACGCACGAGCCCCGTTTCGATTATTGTTCTTGGGCGTTCCTCGTCCAAATTTTCGGACGCGCGCAAACCCTGTCAGATTGACGAGTGAAGGGCGGCGTTGTGAAGCTCTAGCCCCGAGGATCCAAAAACTCATATTGGAAAATTTTTCCGACCACCGGAGTGGTCGGGGGGACCGACCGAAGGATCAGCTCCGGCGAGGGGCGGAGACCGGAGGTGGAGCTGTAGGTCGGGGTGGAGCTCGGAGGGGTCGGTCCGGTGCGGTCGTGTCGGGTGTGGCCAGCGCGAACGGGGTGCGGCCGGAGAAGCAGCGCAGGCTGAGCGGAGCCGGCTGTGCCGGCGGCGGAGCGCGGGGCATCAGCGAAGGCGGCGCAGCGCGGGACCTCAGCGGAGGCGGCGGAGCGCGGGGCTTCAGCAGAGGCGGCAGAGCACGGGGCTTCGAGCGAGACGAGGCGCAGGGGCGACGTCGAGTCGGCGGTGTGCTGCGGGAGGCGGAGGCATCGGTGTGCGGCGGGTGGAGCCACGACCTCGGGCTATCACGCTCGGGAGGAACCCAGAGGTGCTAACCTCGGGGGTGCGCCGCGGACAAGGACCCACGAAGCGCAGGTCCTGTTGGGCGACGTGACGAAGACCGGCCGATAGGCCGGTCTGCTTAAAAAAACCAAACCTGAGGGGAGTTCGGTGCTGCTGGAGTGGGACGCGGTGAGTCAGGTCGGACCCGTGGCTCGGCCATGGGCCGGCGGTTCGATCCGGGCCAGCCAGGGTGAACCGGCCCGGTCGGGCCCTCCCTTGCGTTCGAGGGGCCGTATCTTCTAAACGGTGCGTCCGTTTGACGCGTCGTCTATAGCTGCAGGTCCGTGTCAGCGAGACGAACTTTTTGAAGTGGGAGTCGGGGATTTTGGGTTCTATGCCCGAAGGCGGGTGACCCGAAATGCTTTAATTTAATAATATTAAATTATTATTAAAGTTGCGACGAACGTGGCTCGCGAGCTGGACGTCTGCTTGATGTGCCGTCAGAGGCGCGGTGGCCCCACAGCTGAGACGGTCCTTCCAAAGTTGGTTCGGAACCTTTGCGGGTTCGTTTCGTTACTCGGTGGCATGAAATGCTTAATCCGAATAATTAATTAATTATTTAAATTAATTAGTTATTCTTGTGTCGGACTTAACTTCTGTTTGGGATGTCTGATTGATGCGCCGCCAGCGGCAGCGTGACCCGAGTCCTCGTGTGGACTTTTTGAGATGCTTTCTGAAGCGTTTGGGTTTGAGACAATCTGTGGGCCCCACAGGTCCTAGTTCGCACGTTTTACGGTGAAACGCCACTTTTTCACCCGACATCTGTTTGGGGTGTTTGGGTACTCGTTTCTGGGTGTTTTTCTGAGGGGATTGCAATGGCGCAATCCGCCCACCGAAATTTGGGCCCGAGACGTGGGCCCCACGAGGTGGATTTCGGACATATGTTGTGTTTTTACGACTTATGTTTCATAAGTCCGTTCATGGAAAATGAATAGCCTACACCACGTGGTTCTCTGCAATGAACACAATGGTACGATCTACATGACATGTTTCGGGATCGAGGTGTGGGCCCCATAGGGCCCCGTTTGCATATAACGCGGGGATTTATAGCTTCTGCATACGGAGTCCGTTTTAGGCGCCGTCAGTGGCATTGTGACCCTGGAATCGAGGCGAAGTTGACCTAGGTGGTTTCAGGCATTGAAGCCGGAGTTGAGGCATGGGTCCCACGGGCCGTCTTTTAAGCTCTGTGCAACGTTTTGCGGCTTTTTCATCATACGTCTGTTTGGGGCGAATGAGGAGTCGTTTTGGCGTGTTCTTCTAAGAGAATCGCAATGGAACAGTTCACCCGACCTCTTTTGGGTCCGAGGTGCAGGCCCCATGAGACGTCGTGTGGGTATAAAGCTGTGTTGAATAACTCTTCCATCAGGAGTCCGTCTCCAGCGAGTAAGTAGTCTAACTCGCATGTTTTTTCATGAGGATTACAATGGTGTAATCCGTTTGGGAGAGCAGAGCCTCTTTCAAGATCTCATTAAATGTGGTAACATGAAAGGGCGTTGGTCGGAGGTTCCTTTAACGCACTCCGAACATATGAATGGTAGTGGTTTTTATGACACCTAGTGATGGCACGGGCAGTGCGGAGTTATCGGACCTGTTCTGGGTTTTCCCTTCAGCGGGGCTGGGTAGTGTGTTACCCATTGACCTTAGGGTTTACCCTCCAGCAGGGTCGGGCAGTGGGTTACCCATTGACTTTAGGGTTTACCCTCCAGTAGGGATAGGCAATGGGTTACCCGATGACCTTTTGTGGTTTACCCTCTAGCGGGGATGGGCAATGGGTTACCCGACGACCTGTTGTGGTTTACCCTCCAGCGGGGTTGGGCAGTGGATTACCTGATGACCTGTTGTGGTTTACCCTCTAGCGGGGTTGGGCAGTGGGTTACCTGACGACCTCTTGTGGTTTACCCTCCAGCTGGGTTGGGCAGTGGGTTACCTGATGACTTCATTCAGACTCAGCCCTTCTATGAGGCTAGTTAGTGACTTTTCTCCATGATTACCGGATCGGGACCCTTAGTGGTACGGTTTAGCAATGAGGCAACTTTGGCGTATGGGACTGTTGGGTATCAGTGTTGGATATCCTTTGAACTATTGGAAATTCCTCTTGGGCTGAGCTTGGAGATAGAGATCCCCTTACACACTCATTCAGGTTTCTTGTTGAGCATATATATACACCCTACTTTTGTTTCCACTCCTTGGGTTCAGTTACTCTCTTTCCAGTAGGGGCAAACACACGTGGGGTATGCCACGTGCTTTCCGTGTATAGCTCCTCTTGGGTTGGATGAGTCTAATTCTTTCTTTTTGTTAGGTTTATTTTTACTCTCTCTATTGTATTTTTGCACTGTTCTTGATATGTCTACTGATCACCATTTTAGTGCCTCCTTTGTTTCTCCCTTGAGCTTTCAGGGCATCCTACTAAGTATCTTTATACTCACCCCTACTTGGGCTTTGCCCGCACTTGGTGTGCCCTTGCAGACAACGAACAGGTCGGTCGAGACTACGGAGGAGCATAGAGGGCACAGGAGCTTGGGTTGCATTCAGTGGCCGTAATAGGACTTCCTGGGTGTGAGACCCGCTAGCTTTTTACTTTCGTTTACCTGTTGTTGGGTTGTGGAAACTTTCTAGTTGGGCGCATGTTTTTCCCTATTATTGTTCAGTTTACTTGTTATTCTACTTTGTAGCACTTTACTTGTACTTGTTAGAGTTTGATGCATGTATATTGGTTTCCCTTTTTGTAGCAGTGTTGTATCTTGATTTCCTTTCTCTCCACTTTTTCGTTGAGTTAGTTGCGTGTGTGTGTGTATAGTTTATTCGGAATAGGCCTCCCCTAGTTTGTTGTACCTTCAGCGCTAGTCGCCAGCCCCTGGCCTATGGAGGTGGGCTTGGGGTAGTTGCAGCTCGAGCCCCGGTACGGGTCGGGTCATGACAAAGTGGTTTGATCAGACCACCAGTGTCTCAGGTGCACACTCACCCAAAGAGACTTGAACCTGAGGCTACGGTGCTGGTTGAACTTTCTGCAGGATTAAGACTTTGAGGTAGTCTATGTTTCGGGAAAATGGTTGTGTTGTAGCAGGTTCCCTTAGCAGGAAGTCCCAGACTCGTCAGGCATGGGAAGTGTTGCAGTAATTAGCTTCCCTACGGCTGACCTTGGTGGAGCAGGAGGGTACGGCTTTCCTGTAGTCGATGGTGTTGACTCCTTCTATCCTTGAGCATGTGACAGAGTTGCAGATGGGGGATGTCGACAACGATGTACTACATGATCAGATATCCACGGGCGATGCACCCGATGGGTATTCTGATGGAGGGAATCACGATATCCTGTTCTAGGAACAAACCGTGATTTCGATCGCGATGTGGGAAGTAGAAGTTCGGCCGTGGAAGTCCCCCGAGTTTCCATGGTCCGTTTGGGAATCGTGCAAGCGGTTGAGAGGTTGTCTACTATCTTACCTAACCCTCCCAATAGTAGGAGTGGGCGCACGAAGTCTTCAATGTGTCGCAGCTGATGAGGTGCGTGCGTGTTCCTATGCATTTCATCGGAAGTAGTAGACCTTATGAGTACGAACTATCCCTTTGGTTTTCTTGTTGTGCCATCATGGTGTTGTACAATTTTTCTTGGGAGTGGGAGAGCTAGGTGTGAGCTCTGTATCCCGAGTTGTTTTTCCTATTTTTGCTTTTAGGGGATGAAAATATTGAAGGAGGGAATGATGTAGAGACCTGGTTTTTTCCCTGTAAGACTTTGGAATATTTCTACATATAATTCCAGAGCTAGGTGCGAAGACATCATGCGATTCCGAGGCCCAGTGTGCCCGGAATAAATTTTATAAAAATGTTATGTGTTTTTATACTATGGACATGGAGGGGTTGTGTTTCTCCTAAATGGTAGCTCGTATCATAAATCCGAGGGCATGGTTGCGTTCGGAGAATGTCGTTTACCATAGGTGGGGTGTAAAACTTGTGGGGCGCGGGCCTGCTGTGAGAGATGTCACCCAGGGAAAAAATTGTCATTTTAAAAATGACTAAGTGATTTTTACCACTGAATTTCTTTTCGAATAACAGTCAAACGAAGTCTCAGAATGGAAATATGATACTTTCGTTTAGTTCGAAAGGGGTCGTTTTCCTAGGCGTGACATAAAATTGAACGGGCGCAGAGGTTTCGAAATCCGCACCCGTCGGCAGAGTTCAGAGAGTTTATAAAAAGTGGAATTGGGGGAAACCCATTTCTTTCTCTCTCTCTCTCTCTCTCTCTCTCTCTCTCTCTCTCTATCCTTCTCTCTCTCTCTCTCTCTCTCTCTCTATCTCTCCCTCGAGCGTTCTTCAGCATTCTTCACCGTTCTTCACCGTTCTTCACCGAATCGAGGAGCGACCCCCCGCCGGAACCTTGGCGGATCAAAGCGGGGGCATCGTGGACACGTTGCTAGCGGAAAACGGGCGGATCGAGGAAGGATTCTGGTTAAATTCTGAAAATTCGTTGTTTTCTTAAAAAAATAATCAAATTCCGTCTTTGAATTGTATAGTTTTTAGAATTTGGGGTGTTGGCCGAACGAAAACGGCCAACGCCCGAGCCCCGTTTCGATTATCGTTCTTGGGCGTTCCACGTCCAAATTTTCGGACGTGCGCAAACCTTGTCGGATTGACAAGTGAGGGGAGACTTTGTGAAGCTCCGGCCCTAAGGATCCTGAAACCACTGTTGGAAGATTTTTCCAACCACTGGAGAGGTCGGGGGGACCGACCGAAGGTTCGGCTCCAATGAGGGGCGGCGGCCGGAGGTTGAGTCTTAGGCCGAGGTGGAGCTCGGAGGGGCCGGTCGAGTGCGGCGATGTCGGGTATGGCCGGCATGGACGGGGTGCGGACGTGGTGTGGATAGAGAAGTCAGGTAGGCCGGGCGGAGCCGGCTGTGCCGGCGGCGGAGCGCGGGGCTTCAGCTGAGGCGGCGGAGCACGGGGCATCGAGGGGGACGAGGCGGTAGGGGCGGCGTCGAGCCGGCGGTGCGCTGTGGGAGGCGGAGGCGCTGGCATGCGGCGGGTGGAGCCGCGGCCACGGGATGTCATGCTCGGGAGGAACCCCGAGGCGCTGACCTCGGGGGTGCACCGTGACAAGGACCCGCGAAGAGCGGGTCCTGCTGGGCGACGCGACGAAGACCGGCTGGCAGGCCTGTCTACTAAAAAAAATGGACCCGAGGGGGGTCTGGTGCTGCTGGAGCGGGCCGCGGCTGGCGGGCCGTGGTGAGTTAGGCCGGACCTACGGATGGCCCGCGGGCCGACGGTTCGGTCCAGGCCGGTCGGGGTGAACCGGCCCGTTCGGGCCCTCCCTTGCGTTTCAGGGGTCGTATCTTCTAAACGGCGCGTCCGTTTGACCCGCCGTCTCTGGCTGCAGGTCCATGTTAGAGAGACGGACTTTTTGAAGTGGGTTTCGGGGATTTTGGGTTCTGCGCCCGAAGGTGGGTGACCCGAAACACTTTAATTTAATAATATTACATTATTATTAAAGTTGCGACGAACATGGCTCACGAGCCGGACGTACGTTAGACGTCCTGTCAGAGGCGCGGTGGCCCCGGAGATGAGACGGTCCTTCCAAAGTTGGTTCAGAACCTTTTCAGGTTGGCTTCGTTGCTTGGTGGCACGAGACGCTTAATGCGAATAATTAATAAATTATTTAAATTAATTAGTTATTCTTGCGTCGAACCTAACTCTTGTTTGGGATGTCCGATTGACGTGCCGTCAGCGGCAGCGTGACCCCAGTCCTCGTGCAGACTTTTTAAAATTCTTTCCAAAGCGTTCGAGTTTAAGACAAGGTGTGGGCCCCACATGGCCTAGTTCGCACATTTTACGGTGAAATGCCACTTTTTCACCCGACATCCGTTTGGGGTGTTTGAGTACTCGTTTCTGAGTGTTTTTCCAAGGAGATTGCAACGACGCAATCCACCCGCCTAAATTTGGGCCCGAGGCGTGGGCCCCATGAGGTGGCTTTTGGACGTATGCTGCATTTTCATGACTTATGTTTCATAAGTCCATTTAGGGAAAATGAATAGCCTATGTCGTGTGGTTATCCGAAAGGAACGCAATGGTACGATCTGCGTGACGTGTTTCGGGATCGAGGTGTGGGCCCCACAGGGCCCCGGTTGCATATAACGTGGGGAGTTGCAGAATCTGCATCCAGAGTCCGTTTTAGGTGCCGTCAGTGACGTTCTAACCCTAGAATCGAGTTGAAGTTGACCAGGGTGGTTTCAGTCATTGAAGTCTGGGTTGAGGTGTGGGACCCACGGGCCATCTTTTAAGCTGTGTGCGGCGTTTTGTGACTTTTTAATCAGACGTCTGTTTAGGGCGAATGAGTAGTCATTTTGGCGTGTTTTTATGAGTGCATCGCGATGGCACAGTTTTCCTGACCTATTTCGGGTCCGAGGTGTGGGCCCCACGAGACACTGTGTGGGCATAAAGCGATGTTGAATAACTCTTCCATTAGGAGCCCGTCTCCAGCGAGTAAGTAGTCTAACTCACATGTTTTTCCACGAGGATTACAACGGTGTAATCCATTTGGGAGAGCAGAGCCTCTTTTGAGATATCATTAAATGTAGAAACATGAAAGGGCTTTGGTCGGAGGTTCCTTTGACACACTCCGAACCTACAAATGGTAGTGGTGTTAGTGACAACTAGTGATGGCACGGGCAGTGCAGAGTTATCAGACCAGTTCTGGGTCTTCCCTCTAGTGGGGCTGGGTAGTGGGTTACCCGTTGACCTTAGGGTTTACCCTCCAACGGGGCCGGGAAGTGGGTTACCTGTTGACCTTAGGTTTTACCCTCCAGCGGGGCCGAGCAGTGGGTTACCCATTAACATTAGGGTTTACCCTCTAGCGGGGCTGGGCAGTGGGTTACCTGACGACCTTTTATGGTTTACCCTCCAGTGGGGATGGGCAGTGGGTTATGTGATGACCTTTTATGGTTTACCCTCCAGCGGGGCTGGGCAGTGGGTTACCTAACGACCTCTTGTGTTATACCCTCCAGTTGGGTTGGGTAGTGGGTTACCCAATGACTTCTTTCAGACTCGGACCTTCTATGAGGCTAGTCAGTGACTTTTTTCTGTGATTACCGGAGCGGGACCCTTGGTGGTACGGTTTAGCGACGAGGCATATTTGGCATTCGGGACTGTTGGGTATTAGTGTTGGATATCCTTTGAATTGTTGGTGATTCCTCTTGGAATGAGCTTGGAGATATAGATCCCCTTACACACTCGTTCGGGTTTCTTGTTGAGCTTATATATACACCCTACTTTTGTTCTCACTAATTGGGTTCAGTTACTCTCCTTCCCGCATGGGTGAAGACGCGTGGGGTATGACACGTGATTTCTGTGCCAAGATCCTCTTGGATTGGACGAGTCTACTTTATTCCTTTTGTTAGGTTGAGTTATACTCTCTCTATTGTACTCTTGCATTGTTCTTGATCTATCTACTTATCACCATTTTAGTACCTCCTTTTTTTCTCCCTCAAGATTTTGGGTCATCCTACTGAGTATCTTTATACTCACCCCTGTTTGGGCTTTGCCCGCACTTAGTGTGCCCTTGCAGACGACGGACAGGTTGGTTAAGACTACGGAGGAGCGTAGAGGACACAGGATCTTGGGCTGCGTTCAATGGCCATAGTAGGACTTCCCGGGTGTGAGACTCATTATCTGTTTACTTTTATTTACCTTTTGTCGGATTGTGGCACCTTTCTGGTTGGGAGTGTGTTTTTCCCTTTTATTGTTCAGTTTACTTGTCAGTCTACTTTAAAGCACTTTGCTTGTACTGGTTAGAGGTCGATGCATGTATATTGGTTTCCCTTTTTGTAGCAATGTTGTATCTTTCTTTCCTTTCTCTACACTTTTTCATTGAGTTAGTTGCGTGTGTGTGTACAGTTTCTTAGGAATAGGCCTCCCCTAGTTTGTTGTGCCTTCGGTGCTAGTCGTCATCCCCTGGCCTATGGAGGCGGGCTTGGGGTAGTTGCGGCTCGAGCCCTGATACGGGTCAGGTCATGACAGTCTAGACCCATAAGCAACCACTTGACCATCATGGACTGGAACCGTTCAAATCTTGACTCCTAATACATCACAATATAAGTCATACTCATTACCCAACTCATTTTTTATAAAGATTGGTGTTTTCATCAATCACTCATTAAGATCTTAGAAGTATCTCTCATGAACATCTATGAAAAGTAACCATACCACATTCTTGGTTAAGGCCTTCTTAGCACTTCCAATTTAGAAGAATCCCAATTGACCCTTTGGTAACTACTTTCTGTATAAAAAATTGAGGCTATGCTCTAGAGCCTCTCCTTTTGGTTGAATTAATCAAAAAACAAGTAAGGATTCACATTCCAAATATTATTCATGCTTGAAGACTGCTTCATGGAGACTACAGTGCCATATAACTCTTGAACACAAGATAAAAATCCAATTCATACAACACATGGTGTTTTCCAACTATCTTTTATAACTCATGTACTCGGTCCTCAAACAATTTTTGGATGACATGTATTACAAGATGATATTCTTCATCCATGGGGGAATCATAATTTTCTAATTCAAATGGATTGCATTACAATTATCACAAAACATCATTCCTCCCCCTTGAATTAATTTAATCTCTTTCAAACGAGGCATCATCCAACCAATTATTTTCTATCATTCATTGTAGCCATGTACTCAATATTCATGGAAGATATTGTAAATACTAGTTAGAAACATAATATATATTTAATTTTTATTACCCTATAGGTGAAGAAAAAACCTCTGGTACTCTTTGGGGTGTCCAAGTTTCCAAAAAAACATTATCAATGTTACATGTCACAAAATTTTTCATTTTAAAGTAAATATTAATATCTTTAAAACCATTGTGATACTAGATAAAACACATCAGGCATTTCTAGTGTTCTTTCAATGGATAATTCATGCTTCAATTCACAAATTTTCATAATTTCTAGAACAACCTATAGTATCTTCTCTACCTACAAGAGAATGAGGATGAATCCCACATAAAAAACACAATCACAATAAAAGTTCCCAAGACTAACTATAATAACTCCCATCAAAATATTTTAGCAGTAGATAGACCCACCATGCGGAACAAATGGATAACAGATGAAATTTCCAGCATTCTAGATCCAAACCATACAACTCTGCCACATGGAGACCAAAAACGATGTACCTAAAGTTTCCAATTCACCCTGAATAATATACATTTTGACCTTACAGCAACACATTTCATGGATATAAAAATAAAATGTATTGTAAATCTCCAACCATTACTAAAAAATTCTTCAAAGGGATTCATAAAGGTAATATATAGATAGAATAAAATTTGACAAAGTACTTATGCCACTAATATGTAAGAGTTGGTTTCTTGATACATAAGGGTTATCACAATTCATTAAAGTCGATACATAAGGGAACTCGGAAGGAAATGTTTAAGGGTACTTAGAAGGAACTGCATAAGGGAACTCAAAATGTAAGGAGATTTTAAAAAGTACAAAAGCTTCGCGCGGTGGTGGAGGAGAGATTTGCGGCGGCATGGCGAAGGAGGGCTCACGCGGCGATGGAGCAGGGATTCACAGCGGTGGCGGACAAAATTTTACGGTGGCGAGCAGTCGGCAACAACAGCGGAGGAGGAGGAGGAGGAGGGTTCGCGGTGACAGGGTAAGGCTTCTACGAGAGGTTGAGACATGCAAAGGAAGGATGAGATTATTAGGTTTTTTTAATAAAAAGGGTCATCATATATATGGGAAACATGAATAGTAATGAGAGTATAATGTATAAATGAATATTATATTTGAACGTTAATTATATTCACTCATTATTAGGCAAGAGGATTATTCTCTAGCAGATAGGGTTGTGAAAAAAATCTCAGACTCTTGAGCTTCCAAACCGCCCTGAGAAGGAAAAACCGCAATAAATGGCTTGACTACTCGACCCCGCAATTCTGTTATTATATTGAGGCCATTACATTAGGGGACCTTTTGATCCATGTGCGATGGAGACCTCTCCTGGTGACGTCGCCGCCATGGCGCCGCTACTCCTCCGTGAAATTAATCGCTTCCACCTTCATCTCACTCGACGTATCGGTGGCACCAGCGAGAGCGACCTCTTTCGGGTCGTGACACACCTGCTCTCCCTCGTCACCCAAAATATTATTATTTTTAATTATTATTAATACTTAACATTTTCTATTTATTTATTTATTTTAAATTATTTACATTTTCAGTTATTTTATATGTTTTACGTCCGAATCTCATGTTTTTAAACAACAGTTGTTTGGTATCATCTACTTGAAATATAAGGTATAAATACAATCTAAATTGAACTTAAAACTTGTTTTAAATATATTGAAATTAGTAGAAAATAAAAAATATATAATTAAACAAAATTAATTTACATGACACGAACATTATTGATTAAAAACATAACATTTACACTTTAAATTAATAATGTTTGTATCATGTAAATTAATTTTTATTTATTACTGTTATGTATAATAATAATTACAATATTATTATTAATTAAAGACATTTTTATGCACACGCAAATACAAAGAAAATACGCACATTTGGAAACTTTTCCACACATAATAAATCTAGGACACTAAAGTCATGATAATAAGAAATTAATGATAATGAGGTCATTATAATAAAGTCATGATATTATTAATAAAGTCAGAATAATGGTGATGATAATTATAATAATATTAACATTTTTTGTGTAAATTAATTTTTTTGTTTATTGATTCTTTTGGAAATCCTTTTTTTTTAATTAATTTTTATTTGTACAATCATTGTTTTAAATTTAATTTCGATGCTATATATACTATATTTTATGTGCGTAAATTTTTTGAAGTGTAAATATTATGTTTTTAATCAATAATGTGTGTGTCAGGTAAATTAGTTTTTGTTTATTGTATTTATGAAATTATTTTTATTTCAATTATTTTTTATATATTTAGTTAGTGTATCAAATTTCATTTTGATTGTATTTATAATTTTTAATTTAAACACCTTTCAAACCGTCTAGTTGAAATATAATAATGTTTCAAGTATGTGACTTTGAAAACCAATAAATTATAGTGTATAAATACAATTTAAATAAAATTTCAAACATTGACTAAACATATAAAAAATAAATAAAATTAAAAAAAATCATAAAAAAGTATCGATGAAAAATATTTTCAATTGCACACAATATTATTATTTCAAAACACAATACTTTCATATATAAATTATTTTTGCAACAAACATTTTTTTGTGTGAATTTAAATTTTTTGTTTATTTTTTTCATATTTATTTTATTTTCAATTAATTTTTATTATTTGCTCAATATTTTAAATTTCATTTACATTTTATTTATACTATATTTTATGCACATAATTTTTTTTAATAATGATATGTTTTTAATCACTAAAATTAGTGTCATGTAAATTAATTTTGATTTGTTATATTTATGAAATTCTCTTACATTTCATTTTTTTTATATGTTTAATTCATGTTTTAAGTTTCATTTAAATTGTACTAATAGTTTATATTTTACAGGACTTCAAAGTTATCAAATTGAAAAGTAATAATGTTTCAAGTATATGAGAAAGCCTATAAAATATAAAATATATTTACAATATAAATAAAATTTGAAACATTGACTGAAAATATAAAAATTAATTGAAAATGAATACAATTTATTAAAAATAATTTATGGAAAATAATTTCAATCACACAAAAAACTATTGCTTCAAAACATAAAATAGGTGATTATAATTTTTTGAACCAATCTATTTTTTTTTGTGTAAATTTATTTTTTAATTATTTTTTTGACGTTATTTTTATTTTCAATTAATTTCTATTTGTATAGTTAATGTTTTAAATTTCATTTAAACATTATTTATTCTATATTTTATGGTCATAAATTTTTTGAAGTGTAAATGTTATGCATTTAATCAATAAAGTTTGTGCGAGATAAAAAAGTTTTTATTCTTTTAATTTATTATTTTTTTATTTCAAACCATTTATTATATATTTAATCCATGTTTTAAGTTTCATTTAAATTTTAATTATAGTTTAGATTTTATAGGCATCCAAATTCATCTACTTAAAACATGATAATGTTTCAAGTCGGTGACTTTGAAAGCATATAAATTATAAGATATAAATAAAATATAAATAAAATTTGAAACATTGACTAAACATATAAAAAATACTTGAAATTAAAAAGAATTTCATAAAAAAATTGATTAAAAAGAATTTCAATTTCACAAAATATTATTGTTTCAAAATATAACATTTTTACGTATAATTTATCTTTGCAACAAACATTTTGTGTGTAAATTAATTTTTTTTCGTTATTTTTGCACCAAACATTTTTATCATGACTTTTTTCATTTGATAATTATCATGAATTTATTATCTTTTACTATTTGGATTCTAGGACTTATGGTTCATGACTCTATTATTAATAATATTATTATCATGAATTTATTATCATGGCTTTATTATCATGACTTTATTATAATGACTTTATTAATAATAATTACTTATTATCATGACTTTGTTAGCCTGACTTTGTTATTCGTGATCAAGTCTTTGAATGCGTGTAATTTGTTAGTATCTGAGAGCATATATAACTGTATTTAATAAATAATAATATTATTATTATTTTTAAATATAATAAACAAAAAAAGAATTTACATGACACAACACATTTTTGTTTAGTAATAATATTAGTAATAATATTAATTGTTATTATTGATTATTATTATCTTTTATTAATTGGATTATTATTTGTTAATTACATTATTATTATTAAAATAATCAATAAATTTATCTATCTATCTATTATTATTATTAATTAGATTATTAACTATAAGTAATTATTTTTTAAAATAAAATTAATTATATTATTAATTAGTAGTAATTACATTATTAAATAATTATTTTTTACTAATAATTTTTTATGATTAATTATTTGTTATCATTATTGTGTTATTATAAAAATTTTATTATTCATTTATTTCTGCAAAATTGACGTTTTTTCCCATTTCAAAAATCTTTAAAATTTGTGAAGAGGCGCACCCTTATAAAAGGGGGGTTTCGAGGAGATTTTTTTAATATATTAAGAATACTTGAATTAAAAGTAATACCGAATTAAAAATAGTAAAATAATGTTACATATATATATAAATAAAACAAAAAATAATAATTTTTAAAAAAAAAACAGGGCAGAAGCGATGGTTTGTGCATGTGTTCTTGGTAGTGTTCCTCGTGAAAGAAGCGGAGACAAGGCTGGGCGACTGCGAGGGAAATGATGTGGGGCCAAAGAGTGAGATGAGGATGGAGACGAGGGCTAAACTAGTGAAGGTGTGGTTGTCTTTGTTGTGCAGGGCAAGCAATGGGGCAGAGGCGCTGGTGTTGTGTGGGCGAGAGAGAGTGGAGGTGGGGAGATCTCTGGAGGCAGTGATCGGGGAACTTGAACAAGAGAAGCAGGGGGAGATTTTGTCATTGTGGCTCTGCTAATTTTCCAGTTTACCCGCCTCTGTCTGGCCAGACCTCCGCACTATCTTCCTGTGGTGGGATGCCATCACCCTCAAACTCATCATTTTCAACCCCACCATACATTAGATGTGGGTGGTCCATTTTCCAGGATAAATATTATTAAAAAAATTTAATGAAATAAATCTTTTCAAATGTATTTTAAATATTGAATTTTAAGAGGCATGAAAAACTTAAAGATCATATGGTAGGATGTTGTTGTACAATATTTTATGATATATTAATCCCATGAGCCTATACTCGAGTGTTAGAGGCTCCTGCTTCGCATCCAAGAGACCCAAGATCAAATCCGAGTGAGGGTGAATTTTTAGGTACTGCAGCAGGTACTATTCAGTACTATAGCAGTTGACACTATTCATCTGATTTGGGCCTTCCGACCACTGTTTTGGTCCTACGGGGCTTAGGGTCTTAGGGACACCAAAGGCCTTCAGGCCACAGGGCCTTTGGGCTGTAGGGTCTTCGAGCCACCAATGACATTAGGGACCTAGGGCTTTCGGGCTATAGAAAAGACCAAAGAAGGGAAGACCACACAAGAGCAGACCCAGATTAGGATTCAGAGAAAAAAATAGCAAACAACAGAGCAGAGCTAATTGGATTGGAAGAATGATAGACTATGGAAACTTTCATCGGGACCAAGCCCTGTGCTGCTCTACACGGGGAAATTCTAGCCGATCACCCATGTGAATTGGGGAGCTCGGCATCTTCAAGATATAAATGTTGGGGAGGGACTGTTTCCAGTGTGTCAGGTCTTGGCTCTTTAAGGTCATGTACTGGGTCGTTTATGGTCCTTGTTCCTTGGGCCTATGGGTCATGTAAGGGTTACCCTTCAACCCTTAAAAGGGGTATTATCCAAAATAAAATAAAAATAAGGCCTTCGGGTCATTCAGGGATATGATATATTAAGCTCAAACTCTCTCCAATGCATTACATAATTTTAAAGTAGTTATCACAAAACATAATATTCTACGAATATTTTTGTTTTTTAATCAAATATAATAATTTATGATGAAAATAAAGTATTTTTTGTGAAAAAATAGAGAGTGAACACAAATTTAGAATTGCACTGTAAGAAAACACTATTTTGACGTTGAGGATGATGTCTGTTTGAGCACCCATCCCATGCCAAATTGGAATTTTCACACAAAAATAGTGCTTGTTGGAGATCGTATCAAGACAATATTCACAAAGATATCATAACGTCAACTTATAAGTGATTGTTCAATTTTGTTGTCACATCATTATATGATGTCCATGGAAATTTTACTTGTCCTTAATCATTTAAATGATCAATGGTTAATGGAGCCTTAGTTTTATTAGGCTATGTTTAAAATTTTGTAACAGATTGACTTCAAATAGATTGGGCATTTACAAGAACACTTGAATCTATCAAATCATTTCAAACAAATATAACATTCAAATATTGAGATTAAAACATAATAGCAAAATGATTTTACTTGGTTCACCTGAAAAGGGCTACGTTTAAAGGGGAATACACCGATAATGTGTCGATGTATCAAGAATTCCACTAATGCATTGTTGAGTGAATACAAGTTTTAGGAATTACTCACTATCGATTCCAAGGACCACTCTCTCTTTAAATATCAACACTCAATGTTCTTACATGCTGTTATAATGAAAGTATCAAAAGTAAACCAGTACACCAATCCATCATAGGTGATTCTCATTAGACCACTACTATAGATATTCCCTTTAACAGCACGCAAAAATGATTTTGACAATGCTAAAAATCGATGTTATCCTCAACACTCATAGGGGGTTCCCTTTATCAGCACTATAAAAACTGTTGATAAAGTCCCCACCTACTGCAGTGTGATGTTTTTATAACAGCACGCAACAACAACTTGTAACCTGTACCAAAAATATATAATATATTTTAATTAAATTTTTCATCATGAATATAAAAAACACTACTATATACATTTCAAACAACATTTAGTATAATTACATTTACAATTACTATCCACAAACATTTAAAAACATTAATATTTCATAATATTTTGCACCTGTGATCCCCTTTAAAAAACATCTTCCCACGGTATCTGTTGCTGAACAAATCACCTCAAACCGACCAAAAGAATCCACCTATATAAGAAAAAAAATCTTATGTTAGTATAATTATAAAGAACTAAATTAAAAATTAATGTAAAAGAATACATTAAAAAAATGTAAACTTTAAATAAAAATTTGCACTTTGAGTTATACCGGTCACATCGTGTGTCTAATTGAGGTGTGGTTTATTCCAAAACGTCACAAATAAATTATGGATCGTTTTTCAAAAGTATAAAAAAAATCTAAATGCATTTTCTTGGTTTTGACTATGTTAATTGTTCTTTTTAATGAAATTAATGTAAATTTTAAATAAAGACACACTTGGAGTTATACCGGTCATACTATGCATGTGATTGAGGTACAGATGATTCCTACACATCACAAATTACTTATGGATCATTTTCATAAAGTATCAAATGAATATGAATACATTTTCTCAGTATTCAGTATGTCACTTGTGTTTTTTACAAAAATGTCATTTCAAACTGGAAACATGAACTTTGAGTCATATCGGTCACATCATGTGTCGGTTTGATATGAGGATACTTCCTATACACAAAAAAATGACTTATGAATCAATGTCATAAATTATCAAGACAATCAGAGTGCATTTGTTTTGTTTTCAATGAGCGACACACATTTTGAACTAAAATGTCAATTTTAAACTGATAATAGACACTTTGCGTCATAACGATCACAAAGTGAATTGGATTTAGGTACAGGTGATTTCTAAACACCAAAAATGGCTCATGGATCATTTTCATAAAGTATCAAAACAATACGAATGTGTTTTCTCAGTTTTTAGTATGCCACTTGTTCTTTTTACTAAAATTAATGTCGATTTAGGATAAAATGACACACTTAGAGTAATATCGATCACACTGTGCATCAGATTGAGGTGAGGGTGATTTATACACATCAAAAATGACTCATGGATCATTTTCCTAAAGTATCAAAACAATCCAAATGCATTTTCTCAGTTTTCAATATGTCACTTATTCTTTTTACTAAAATCAATGCCAATTTAAAATAAAAAGACACACTTGGATCCATATCGATGACACCATACATCAGATTGAGGCGTGGTTAATTCCTAAATGTCAAAAATGGATCATATATTTTTTAAGTATCAAAATGATCCAAATGTGTTTTCTCGATTTTCAGTATGTCACTTGTTCTTTTTACTAAAATTAATGTCAATTTGAAAAAAAGATACACTTGGAGTCATTTAGATCACACCATGCATCAGATTGAGTTGAAGTTGATTCCTACATGTCACAAATGACTTATGGATTATTTTATTAAAGTATAAAAATAATACTAATGTGTTTTCTTGGTTTTCAGTATGTCACTTATCCTTTTTACTAAAATTAATGTCAATTTTAAATAAAAAGACACACTTGGAGTCATATCGGTCCCACTGTGTGTATGATTGAGGTGAGTTTGATTCTTACACATAAAAAAATGACATTTGGATTGTATTATTAATTATTAAAACAATACGAATGTGTTTTCATGGTTTTTAGTATGTCACTTGTTCTTTTTACTAAAATTAATGTCAATTTTAAATAAAAAAACACACTTGGAGTCATACTGGTCACACCATAAATTTTATTGAGATGTGGTTGATTCCTACACATAAAAAATGACCCATGGATCATTTCAATCAAGTATCAAAACAATATGAATGAGTTTTCTTATTTTTTAGTATGTCACTTGTTCTTTTTATTAAAATTAATGTCAATTTTATATAAAAAGATGCCCTTGGAGTCATACTGGTCACACCATGTGTCGGATTAAGGTTTGAGTGATTCCTACACATCAAAAATGACTTATGGATTATTTTAAAGTATCAAACCAATATGAATGCATTTTCTTGGTTTTCAGTACGTTACTTATTCTTTTTACTAAAATTAATGTCAGTTTTAAATAAGTAGACACAATTGGAATTATACCAGTTACACCGTACATCGGATTGAGGTGTATCTGATTCCTACATGTCAAAAATGACTTATGGATCGTTTTTCTAAATCATTAAAACAATATGAATGTGTTTTATTGGTTTCCAATATGTAACTTGTGTTTTTAATTAAAATTTCATTTAAAACTGAAAGAAAAAAACATTAAGTCATAATTGTAACATTGTGTGTCAGTTTGATGTGGGCCTACTTCCTATACATCACAAATGAATTGGGAATCATTGTACTAAATTATCAAGGCAATCCGGGTGTTTTTTCTAGGTTTTCAGTGAGTGGCACTTTTTGAACTAAAATGTAAATTTTAAACTGATAACAGACACTTTGAGTTATACTGGGCACATCATGTATCAGATTGAGGTTCAGTAGAATCCTATACGTTAGAAATAACTTATGGATCATTTTCCTAAATTATCAAAATAATCTGAATGTGTTTGCTCAGTTTTGAATATGTCAGTTTTTTTTACTAAAAGTAATGTCAATTTTAAATAAAAAAGACATATTCAGAGTCATTTTGGTCACTCCATGCGTCAGAGTGTGGTGCATCGGATTCCTACACTTCCCAAATGAATTATGGATGATTTTACTAAAGTATCAAAATAATATGAATGTGTTTTCTTGGTTTTGACAACGTCAGTTGTATTTTTTTACTAAAATGTCATTTTAAACTGGAAACACGCACTTTGAGTCATGTTAGTCACATCATGTGTCGGTTTGAGGTGAGAATGATTCCTACACATCAAAAATAAAATATTAATCATTGTAAAAAATTATCAATACAATCTGAGCATGTTTTCTTAGTTTTTAGTGAGTGATACTTTTCGAACTAAAATGTCAATTTTAAATTGATAAATTCTACTTTCAGTCATATCAGGTATATTTTCACGACCCCCTACCCACAAAGTGTACCCCTACTGGGCTGGCAATGTGAGAAGAGAGATAATGACCCCCAAGTACCGCCTCCAGTAGGCCCCGGGTTGGCGAATAGCACTGAGGGTATAATAAACACACAAATGGGAGGCATTACCCTCTAATAGAACATATGAAGAAGAGAGAGATAAGATAGACACCAACCAACTCCAAATCAGAACTGAAATATAAAAGAAACCCAAGTACATATATGAAATTCCATGAAAAAGTACTACAACTGAAAGGGGAAAACTACAAGTACCCAAAAGAAAGGAAAAACAACAGCAACCACAAGCCCGAACACCTCCTACAACCACAAGCTAGTAGTAACCAGCTTGATCTCCAACCTTCTCCAAGTGACACGAAAAATAGTTTAAATATACATTGGGTGAGTATAATAGTATACTCAATAGGATCCTCCCCAAAGCCTCTCATGAAAAAGTAAATAAAGGATGCTAAAGCACAGTGAACAACAAGTGAAACTAACTCGTCACCTAAACAGGTATACTAAGTTCCCAACCTCACCATGGATACTCTCACAAAGTAACACATACAATAATATAGAATATAATAAATAATATCAAGGGTACCCCTCTAATACTTCCCCACTGGTTTGCCGCTTTTCCCCAACGACATACTTCATGTGCATCTCTCTCCAAAGGTTTGCCCGCAGACACCTGGGCTAAGCAACACACCATCCTCACAACGAAAAGTAACCAGGTAAGTTCTGGGAGCCACCACAGCCCACATAACGTGTATCATATGTTGGGTATTATACCTAAAGCCATTATAGCCCATACACCAAGTAGGGATCCTCAATCCATCACCACCTATACACATTACACCTATAGTAGTCCATGGGATACTATATCCAGAATATATGTGTGTGAAATAACCAGAATCCAATACAGCCCTCTACACAAATATATGGGGATACTAACCGTTGTGCCTGTTGGCACATGTATCTACCAAGAGAAGAGAGCGAGGCCAAAGGGGGTAGTCGGCCATTCGTCCTCCCACCAGAATGTTGGGGAAAACACCCCCTAGGGCTCAGAATCCTCGGGGTGTCAGTTGACCTTAGTAACAGGGTGGAGTAGCTTATAGAAACACAAAACGTACATAATATATAATACTCACAACCACACTATGGGCATAACCTAGTCTTAGACACAACTGCATCTAACTTCTCTCGGACTCCGGGCTGCCACTTTTAAGACTAGGTATCCTATAAGCACACAACCATTTAAGGTCTTTATTAGATTACTTCATTCCCATTTTATCAATTCCACTTTATGTTAATTAATTCTTCAAACATTAATTAACCATGAACACAACCTCAAAAAAACTGAATTGGCATCATATTCAAAAACAGCTTCTCCTTTTAAAAGTTACAGCCTCATCATTATGTTCCAGCATCTCCAACCCCATGGGTTAACATCATTTATTCAAACATTAATTATAGAATTACTTTCCCATATTCTCAAGAATTGTAGAAAATAAATCTATGCTACTAAACACAAGGGGGGTCAACACGGTGAGTAGTTATACTACCCGTCGAGTCTTTGCCGCCTATGGCAAGAGCGTAGACCCATTCTCCCTCAAGAGGCTAAACATGGAAAGCACATGGCATACCTCCAGTGTCTTCGCCTCTTTCAGAAGAAGGGTAAGAAAAACCAGCTACCTTGAGCAGTGGGGAAAAGTAAAGAAGATAAATAACCAATCATACCACCAAACATCCAACAACCACATCCATCCCATTCCATCATCCCTTGTGTCCTCCCTCACACCCACATGCATAAACTGATGCATCTCGCCACTCTAGGCGTCATCTACTGCCACAACCACAAGGCCTCTCTGCCTCCACATATCACAAAATCCATCCAGGATCACATCACAACACAAGCAGTAGGAAAACAAACATCACATCAAATGGGATCTTGGCACTTTAACAAGGCATCCAGCCTTTATAAAAAAATGAGCACTCATGGCTCTAAAGCAAAAGGCACTCGGCCTTACGAACAAGAGGGTAACTAAGAACCCTACCAGGCGTTAACTTTTCTCAACCAACCAGTTCTTTAATCCCTCTTGAATTAACAGATTCAATTTGTAGGTTCTAATTCCGGGAAACCTAATCTGTAAGCTATCACAAAAGATTTAACATGCTTACTATGACAATCTGATTAACGTCAAATTTAGAACAACTACAACAATGGAAACAACTGGATTCAATTACATGCCTCTTTATCTTTAGCCAGTTAATTATCAATTAATTTTGGCTTTACATTCTTTATCAATTTCCAATAAGAACAAACAGCTAAGCAAAGCAAGCATAGATATCACACTATCTAGAAAAACAAGATGCAGTAACATATGAGCGATAATAATTTCTTTATCCGGTTCAAATATTTAATTACGTCGATTTCATTGTGATCCAAAGGGATAAAACATATTAACTATACAATTGCACTTAAAAGAAAAGATAAGCCACGAATCCCCTACCTCAACAATTCTTGACGTTCTTTATCCACACAACTGGTCACAATACTCCTCTCGCGACAACTGCATCCACCATAGGATGCCACGGTATGACAGCACCAACCAAACCCCAAGAAAAACCCATTAGAATCTTGGAGATTACATGGTATAATATAGAAGGGACAAATAGGAGAAGATGATCCCCAAAGAAACATTGATAAAACATACCTTATATGGAAGATTGACCGACACAGCTCAGTTGCATCCAAAACAAAGCAGAACCAATCCTATGAGTAAAGTTTCATTGTGAAACTCTTGTAAGAAGGATTAAAAGGTTCTAGCATCTCATAAAAGAGAACAAAGAGGAAGAACAAGGTAGAATTATATCTCATTCTTTTTTTTAAAGATTTAAGGAGGTGACAGTTTAAGATCCGCTTAATTCTCCACTAAAAATGGATCGCATTAACCCATGCAGTTTGAACAAGTAAAAAAAACATCTCAGCCTTGGGAATAATTAATATAAGATTTATGGCCTTTGAATCGGCCTTAAGATCCCTTAAAATAAGGCTTTAAATGTATTTTACGTCAAAGGAAACGTCAAAAGGGGAAAACTGTAGGAAGCTGGAAACACTGTTCACATACTCAAAATTTGGCAAAGGAAATTCTACTGGTCTGGAAACACTGTACAAGTCTACTGATCTAGAAACACTATACAAGTCTACCGATAGAAGGTCACCGATAAAACCTCGCCGATAGAAACACTGTTCAATTCTACCAATAGAAGGTCACCGATAGAAACATTGTTCAAGTCTACCGATAGAAGGTCACCGATAGAAGCTCACCGATAGAAACATTGTTCAAGTCTACCGATAGAAGGTCACCAATAGAAGCTCACCGATAGAAACATTGTTCAAGTCTACTGATAGAAGGTCACCAATAGAATCTCACTGATAGAAATACTGTTCAAGTCTACCGATAGAAGGTCACCGATAGAAACTCACCGATAGAAACATTGTTCAAGTCTACCAATACAACCTCGCCGATAGAAACAATGTTCACTGAACCTCACTGATAGAAACACTGTTCACCTACTGATACTATTCATAAAACTGGAAACTCTGTTCATAGAACTGGAAATTTGGAAAAGTGTTGGGGATAAGTCACCTTGACCTCCCGAAACACCTCCAACACCACATTTTCACAAAGTAATGGACCATAGAGGTCCGGGCCATTACATCAGATACCTCTCAAAACATTCTCATCCTCAAGAATTTAAAACCAACCTAAAGAGAAAAAAAAATAAACGGGGCCCGAACAACCACCCATAGAGATACCTCTCAAAAGAGAGAAAGCCACAAAAAAGAACGAAATAAGTTCATAAATAAAACATGAAAGGTCTAACCATGAAGGAAACATCATTACATGATAAGAGTTAAACATTAAACAACTCTGGGTAGTGAGCACGTATCTGTGACTCATGCTCCCACGTACTCTTCTCCATGCCACCGTGTCGCTACAAGACACGAACTATGGGGATAGAACACCCACACAACACCTTCTTCTTGCGGTCTTGGATCTCCACAGGTCGTTCCTCGAAGGTTGCATCATCATCAATATCGATCTCTCCCCAATCGATAACATGATACTCATCATGAAGATAACGACAGAGCTGTGATACATCGAAAACATCATGTATCTGATTCATCTTAGGGGGAAGTGTTACTCGATATTCCACAGCTCCAACACAAGCTAACACCTCGAAAGGCCCAACAAACCGGGGAGAAATCTTACTTCCACGACCAAACCTTCGCTTCCCACGACGGGGAGTCACCTTCAGAAACACATGATCCCCAACATTAAACTCTAAGGGTCTCCTTCTTTGATCAGTATATGATTTATGAAGATCTTGTGTTGTCTTCATCCTCTCAAGAATCACCTGAACCATCTTTGTTGTATTCTACACTAGTTCCGGTCTGAGTATTGATGACTCTCCAACCCCAGTCCAGCACAACGGAGAACAGAAAGGTTGACCATACGAGGATTCAAATGGAGCCATACCAATGGTGGAGTGAAAACTATTATTTTAAGCAAACTCCACCAATGGTAGGTGCCTCATCCATGAACCTCCAAAGTCAAGAACACAAGAGCGCAACATTTCTTCAAGAGTCTGGATGGTTTGCTCTATCTGACCATCCGTTTGAGGATGAAAAGCAGTGTTAAGGCATATTTGAGAACCGAAATCATGTTGGAGACCCCTCCACGCCCTAGAGGAAAACGAGGATCTCGATCAGAAATGATCATCCTAGGGACTCCATGAAGTCCCACCACCTCCTCTAGATACTGCCTCGACAAAACTTCCACTGAGATCGACTCCTTGATCGCTATGAAGTGGGCCGATTTTGTCAAACGATCCACTACCACACAAATAGTATCATGTCCTCCCGGAGCTTGGGGAAAACCTGTAACAAAGTCCATTGATATGTCCTCCCACTTCCACTAAGGAATCTCTAATGGCTGGAGAAGACCACCAGGAACACGGTGTTCGGACTTCACCTTCTGGCTGACTAAACATCGAGACACAAACTCCACAACTGCATGCTTCAGCCCAGGCCACCAACACTGAAACCTCAAGGATCAGTATATCTTTCTCACACCAGGATGTACTGCTAAAGGAAAATTGTGGAACTCTCTAAGAACCATCTCGCGCATCTCCAAGGGAACAAAAAGCCTGCCATGATACAACACTCGGTGTTGTTCATCCTCCAACCAACCATCAGGGGCCTCACCACAAACAACTCGGTCTCACCAAACTTCCACCTCTAGATCACCCAACTGAGACTCTTCCACCTTCTGCATTAGGGATGAAAACACCTTCATCTGGAAAAGACAACCTCTACCCCCAACTTCTCCCATATCAAGATGAAAAGCTGATAGCTCTTCCATCACTCTCCAGGAATCACCAGATTCACACACAACATCATTACGTGACTTTTGGATCAGTGCATCAGCGAAAAAATTCACTTTTCTAGGTGTATAAAATATTTCAAAGTCGTATTCCTGCAAGAACTCCATCCACTGATGTTGCCGCAAGTTCAAGTAATTTTGGGAGAAAACATACCTCAAACTCTTATGATAGGTGAAAACCACAAAGTGCTCACCAATGAGGTAATGTCTCCACAACTTCAGAGAAAACACCATGGATTCCAGCTAAAGATCATGCGTGGAATAGTTGCGTTCATGGGGACGCAACTGCCGAGACCCATAAGAAACAATTGACCTCTACTGTATGAGAACACAGCCTAGCCCTAGATGTGAAGCATCATAGAAAACATCAAAATGGACTCTCTCCGTTAGAATACAAAGGACTGGAGCACTTACCAACTTCTCCTTTAGATACTCAAAAGCTGCCTGACACTGATCAGTCCATATGAATGCTTGATCCTTCCTAGTCAAAGTTGTCATAGGAGTCACAACTCGGGAGAAATTGGCTACGAACCTCCTGTAGTAGCCTGCGAGACCAAGGAAACTTCGCACCTCTGACACGGTCTTGGGGGCTTCCCAAGACACCACTACTTCTATCTTCGATGGATCCACAACTACTCCCTGTTGGAACACAACATGCCCCAAGAAACGAACTTCTCGAGCCCAAAACTCACACTTCGACAACTTCCCAAACAACTGATGTTGGTGAAGAAATCCCAAAATGGCTCGTAGATGCTCTGAATGCTCCTCTTCAGATGTGGAGTACACAAGGATTCCATCGATGAAAACCACCAAAAACTTGTTTAGGAATTCACAGAACACAGCATTCATCAAACCCATGAAAACATCTGGAGCATTCGTCATGCCGAACAACATTACAACAAACTCATAATTCCCATGACGACAACGAAAAGTAGTCTTCGGAAAATCCTCATCCTTCGCACGCATTTGAGGATATCCTGACCGAAGGTCGATCTTTGAGAACCAACTTGCACCCTTAAGTTGATCGAACAAATCATCAATCTGCAGAAGGGGATAACGGTTCTTTATTGTCACTTTTTTTAAGCGACGATAATCGATACACAACCACAAACTGTCATCGGCATTCTTCACGAACAACACTGGTGCACCCAATGGTGACACACTTGGCTAGACAAAACCGCACTGCAACAGACCATCAAGATGAATATGTAGCTCTTGTAACTCAGAAGGGGCCATCCTATATGGAGACATAGAGATAGGAGACGCTCCTGGCTGTAACTCGATCCCAAAATCGATCTCTCGTCAAGGGGGTAATGCTACAACCAGTTCGGGAAATACATCTGGGTACTCCTCTACAACCCTAGGAAACGCCAACTACTTAACCACTAAAGAACTCATCATCAACTCATCCATCATGGATGATAAGTTTGGAATGCGCTTATGACCCATCTGAGGATCCCGCTCACCAAAAAACACCACTTGATCTCCATCTTCACCAATGAAGATGACCTTATTCCGGAAGCAATCCACGATAGCCTGCACCGAATACAACCAATCCATGCTGAGGATGACATCATATGGTTATATTCGTAAACATAAGAAATATCCCCAAGAGCGGTGTTGCCCCAACACTAGCTCACAATATTTCATACTTCAAACAAGTCAGCTCGACCTCCAACTGGCGTAGTCAATGCCAAGGGCACTGGAAGCCTCTCTAACTCAAGTCCCAAAGCATGGATAAGGGTAGGTGATATGAAGGAGTGTGTCACTCTTGAGTCAAACAAGGCATACACCAAGGTAGAAAACAAGAAAACGGTACCTCGAATGACGTCTGGCTCACCTGGTGCTGGCAACACTAGAGCGTGAAGCTGACCACGACCTCCTCCACGGCCTCTCTAACCTTGATGAGGACCACCACCATGGCCGCACTCTACTCTCTGCGGACGGGGAGCATCATGGGGTTGTCCTCTGCCTGCCCCATCTCCCCTCTGGTGATCTAAAGATGGTGCAACTGGATGATGTTGCCTCGGCGGAAACTGCCTCAACGGAGGAACCTGGAGAAAAGTTCCTAGTGCATGATGACCGCTTTGAAAGGTCGGGCACTCCCACTGCTGATGGCCACAACCACCACAAGAAAAATAGGCGCCTGATCCCTTGACATAGACCTGAGAGTTGATGCCTCCGGAGAAACGAGATGTGAAGGGCTGGGACCTACCCCCGGCTAAACGGGAACTCTTCTGTCCTGAAAACCGGGAACCCTGGACCACAGCTCTGCTTCATGAGGAATCATGTTGATTCCCCTCTCGTGATGATCCGGTCCTAGCCAAAGTCCTCTCGACAACTTCTGCCCTCACCAGCACCACAAGATATGTCTTCAGCATAAATGGGGTGACCTGGTGCTAGATCTCTGGATGCAAAGACTCCTCAAAATGCCTCTCCCTGGCCTCCTTATCTGGTAACAGGTCTGAAGCATATCGTAAAAGGTTCCTGAAATAGATTCCAAAATCTCGAACACTGCAGCTCCCCCATCGAAGGGTAAAAAGCTCCTGACGACTGGACACCTTCGCAGTCGAAGAAAGGAACTCAACTCTGAACTTGTCTTGAAACTCATCCCATGAGATCACCGACTCCTCACAATCCCGGAGGAATAAGATCCACCACTTTCTCGCTGCTCCATGTAGAATCGTCACCACTAAGGACACCCAGTGCACCTTACGAGCATGAATTGAACTGAAGCTGATCTTGACCTCCTCCAACTAGTCTTCTGTGACTGCATCTGAAACAGAGCCCTCGTACTTCTGCAGACTCTAGCACTAAATCTCTCTAAGTGTCTTCCTCCATGTGTCATCGTCATCAACCTCTACGCTACGGCGTTCTGCTGGAATAGCCTACCAAACATTTTCTACGCAAACCTGACGAGGACGTCAACCTGGAGCCATACCTGTAAAATAACAAACCGTTAGAGCTCCTAAACCTAGAATATGAAAGACTCAACATTAATTAATTAATTGTTTTCTTTTATTAATTTTAGGTTAACCTATCCCAAGGTCTACCCATTCAAACATAGGCACAAAGAAGAATGATGCATGATCTTTTCCTAGGTCTCTACCCTGCAACCAGTATCAACTTGTTTAGTAGCCATTGTAAAATTAAAGGTCTGTGCAACGGATCATAGCCCTAAATGCCTATGTATATTCTGGTCTCCAGTGTTTACCCCACATTCTAAACATGAATGACACCGTTTCCCTGCCATCCCATGCAACCTCACTTGTGCCTAACTCCAAACTTCGTCCTTTCCCTCAACCAGAGCTCTGATACCACTCTGTCATGACCCCCTCCCCACAAAGTGTACACCACCTGGGCCATAAATGTGAAAAGAGAGATAATGATCCCCGAGTCCCGCCTCCAGTAGGCCTCGGGTTGGCGACTAGCACCGAGGGTACAATAAACACAAAAATGGGAGGCATTACCCTCTAATAGAACACATGCAGAAGAGAGAGATAAGATAGACACCGACCAACTCCAAATCAGAACTGAAATATAAAAGAAACCCAAGTACACATATGAAATTCCATGCAAAAGTACTACAACTGAAAGGGGAAAACTACAAGTACCCAAAAGAAAGGAAAAACAGCAGTGACCACAAGCCCGAACAGCTCCTGCAACCACAAGCTAGTAGTAACCAGCTTGATCTCCAACCTGCTCCAAGTGACCTGAAAAAAAGTTTATATATACGTAGGGTTTTTATAACAGTATACCCAGTAGGATCGTCCCCAAATACTCTTGTGAAAAAGTAAATAAATGATGCTAAATTACAGTGAACAAAAATTGAAACTAACTCGTCACCTAAACAGGTATACTAAGTTCCCAACCTCATCAAGGATACTCTCACCAAGTAACGCATACAAGAATATAGAATATAGTAAAGAATATCAAGGTTACCTCGCTACTACTTCCCCACTAGTTTTCCGCTTTTCCCCAATGACATACGTCCTGTGCATCTCTCTCCAAAGTCTTGACCGCAGACACCTGGTCTAAGCTCCACAACCTGCACCTCGTGCACCACAAAGGCTTCCCCGCAGACACCTGGGTGAAGTACCACACTATCCTCACAACCAAAAGTAACTAGGTAAGTTCTGAGAGCCACCACATCCTGCATAACGTGTATCATAAGTCGGGTATTATACCTCAAGCCATTATAGCCCATACACTGAGTAGGGATCCTCAAGCCATCACAGCCTATACACGTTACACCTATAGTAGTCCATGGGATACTATATCCAGAATATATGTGTGTGAAATAACCACAATCCATTACAGCCCTCTACACACATATATGGGGAAACTAACTGTTGTGCCTGTTGGCACATGTATCTACCAAGAGAAGAGAGCGGGGCCAAAGGGGGTAGTCGGCCATTCGTCCTCCCACCAGAATGTTGGGGAAAACACCCCCCAGGGCTCAGAATCCCTGGGGTGTCAGTTGACCTTACTAACAGGGTGGAGTAGCATATAGAAACACAAAAAGTACATAATATATAATACTCACAGCCACACTATGGGTATAACCTACTCTTAGACACAACTGCAGCTAACTTCTCTAGGACTCCGGGATGTAACTTCTAAGACTAGGTATCCTATAAGAACACAACCATTTAAGGTCTTTATTAGATTACTTCATTCCCATTTTATCAATTCCACTGTATGTTAATTAATTCTTCAAACATTAATTAAACATGAACACAACCTCAAAAAAACTGAATTGGCATCATATTCAAAAACAACTTCTCCTTTTAAAAGTTACAGCCTCATCATTATGTTCCAGCATCTTTAACCCCATGGGTTAACATCATTTATTTGAACATTCATTATAGAATTACTTTTTCATATTCTCAAGAATTCTAGAAAAGCAATCTATGCTACTAAACACAAGGGGGATCAATGCGGTGATTAGTTATACTACCCGTCGAGTCTTTGCCGCCTACGGCAAGAGTGTAGACCCATTCTCCCTCGAGAGGCTAAACACGGAAAGCACATGGAATACCCCCAGTGTCTTCGCCTCTTTCGGAAGAAGGGTAAGCAAAACTAGCTGCCTTGAGCAGTGGGGAAAAGTAAAGTAGATAAATAACCAATCAAACCACCAAACATCCAACAACCACATGCATCCCATTTCATCATCCCTCGTGTCCTCCCTAACACCCACATGCATAAACCGATGCATCTCGCCACTCTAGGCGTCATCTACTGCCACAACCATAAGGCCTCTCTGCCTCCACATATCAAAACAGCCATCCAGGCTCACATCAAAGCACAAGCAGCAGGAAAACAAGCATCACATCAAATGGGCTCTTGTCCCTTTAACACAGCATCCAGCCTTCATACAAAATGAGCACTCATGGCTCTAAAGCACAAGGCACTCGGACTTACGAACAAGAGGGTAACTAAGAACCCTACCAGGCGTTAAATTTTCTCAACCAACCAGTTCTTTAATCCCTCTTGAATTAACAGATTCAATTTGTAGGTTCCAATTCCGGGAAACCTAATCAGTAAGTTATCACAAAAGATTTAACATTCTTACTATGACAATCTGATTAAAATCAAATTTAGAACAACTACAACAATGGAAAATACCGGATTCATTTACATGCCTCTTTATCTTTATCCAATTAATTTTGCCTTTAAATTCTTTATCAATTTCCATTAAGAACAAACAGCTAAGCAAAGAAAGCATAGATATCACACTATCTAGAAAAACAAGAGGCAGTAACATATAAGCGATAATAATTTCTTTATCTGGTTCAAATATTTAATTACGTCAATTTTATTGTGATCCAAAGGGATAAAACATGCTAATGATACAATTGCAAGTAAAAGAAAAGATAAGCCATGAATCCCCTACCTCAAAAATTCTTGACGTTCTTTATCCACACAACTGGTCACAATCCTCCTCTCGCGACAACTGCATCCACCGTAGGATGCCACGGTATGACAACACCAACCAAACCCCAATAAAAACCCATTAGAATCTTGGAGATTACATGGTATAATATGGAAGGGAGAAACAGGAGAAGATGATCCCCAAAGGAACATTGATAAAACATACCTTATATGGGAGATTGACCGACACAGCTCAGTTGCATCCAAAACAGAGCAGAACCAATCCTAAGAGTAAAGTTTGATTGTGAAACTCTTGTAAGAAGGATTAAAAGGTTCTATCATCTCATAACAGAGAACAAAGATAAAGAACAAGGGAGAATTATATCTCATTCTTTTTTTTGAAGATTTAATGAGGGGACAGTTTAAGATCTGCTTAATTCTCCATTAAAAACGGATCGCATTAACCCATGTGGTTTGAACAAGTAAAAAAACATCTCAGCCTTAGGAATAAATAATATAAGATTTATGGCCTTTGAATCGGCCTTAAGATCCCTTAAAATAAGGCTTTAAATGTATTTTATGTCAAAGGAAACGTCAAAAGGGGAAAAACTGTAGGAAACTGGAAACATTGTTCACATACTCAAAATTTGGAAAAGGAAAGTCTACCGATCTGGAAACACTGTACAAGTCTACCGATCTGGAAACATTGTACAAGTCTACCGATAGAAGGTCACCGATAGAACCTCACTGATAGAAACACTGTTCAAGTCTACCGATAGAAGGTCACCGATAGAAGCTCACCGATAGAAACACTGTTCAAGTCTACCGATAGAATGTCATCGATAGAAGCTCACCGATAGAAACATAGTTCAAGTCTACCGATAGAAGCTCACCGATAGAAACACTGTTCAAGTTTACTAATAGAAGGTCACCGACAGAAGCTCACCAATAGAAACACTGTTCAAGTCTACCGATAGAAGGTCACTGATAGAACCTCACCGATAGAAACATTGTTCAAGTCTACTGATAGAAGGTCACTGATAGAACCTCACCGATAGAAACACTGTTCACTGAACCTCACTGATAGAAATAATGTTCAACTACCGATACTATTCATAAAACTGGAAACTCTGTTCACAGAACTGGAAATTTGGCAAAGTGTTGGGGATAAGTCACCTTGACCTCCCGAAACACCTCCAACACCACATTTTCACAAAGTAATGGACCGGAGAGGTCTGGGCCAATACATTAGATACCTATCAAAACATTCTCGTCCTCGATAATTCAAAACCAACCTAAAGAGAGAAAAAAGAAACGGGGCCCGAACAACCACCCATCGAGATACCTCTCAAAAGAGAGAAAGCCACAAAAAAGAAAAAAATAAGTTCATAAATAAAACATTAAAGGTCTAACCATGAAGGAAACATCATTACATGAAAAGAGTTAAACATTAAACAACTCTGGGTACTGAGCACGTATCTGTGACTCACGCTCCCACGTACTCTTCTCCATGCCACCGTGTCGCCACAAGACACGAACTTAGGGGATAGAACACCCACGCAACACCTTATTCTTACGGTCTTGGATCTCCACAGGTCATTCCTCGAAGGTTGCGTCATCATCAATATCGATCTCTCCCCAATCGATAACATGATACTCATCATGAAGATAACGACGGAGCTGTGATACATGGAAAACATCATGTATCCGACTCATCTGAGGGGGAAGTGTTACTCGATATGCCACAGCTCCAATGCGAGCTAACACCTCGAAATTCCCAACAAACCGGGGAGAAAGCTTACATCCACGACCAAACCTTCGCTGCCCATGATGGGGAGTCACCTTCAAAAACACATGATCCCCAACATTAAACTCTAAGGGTCTCCTTCTTTATCAGTATATGATTTCTGATGATCTTGTGCTATCTTCATCCTCTCACGAATCACCTGAACCATCTCTGTTGTATTTTGCACAAGTTTCGGTCCGAGAATTGCTGACTCTCCAACCCCAGTCCAGCACAACGGAGAACGGAAAGGTCGACCATACAAGGATTCAAATGGATCCATACCAATGGTGGAGTGAAAACTATTATTTTAAGAAAACTCCACCATGGGTAGGTGCCTCATCCATGAACCTCCAAAGTCAAGAACACAAGAGCGCAACATTTCTTCAAGAGTCTGGATGGTTCGCTCTATCTGACCATCTGTTTGAGGATGAAAAGCAGTGCTAAGGCATAGTTGAGAACCAAAAGCATGTTGAAGACCCCTCCACACCCTGAAGGTAAATGAGGATCTCGGTCAGAAATGATCGTCCTAGGGACTCCATGAAGTCCCACCACCTCCTCTAGATACTGCCTCGAAAAAACTTCCACTGAGCTCGACTCCTTGATCACTATGAAGTGGGCCGATTTTGTCAAACGATCCACTACCGAACAAATAGCATCATGTCCTCCCAGAGCTCGGGGTAAACCTGTAACAAAGTCCATTGAGATGTCCTCCCACTTCCACTAAGGAATCTCTAATGGATGGAGAAGACCACCAGGAACACGGTGTTCGGACTTCACCTTCTGGCTGACTAAACATCAAGACACAAACTCCGCAACCGCATGCTTCAGCCCAGGCCACCAAAACTGAAACCTCAAGGATCAGTACATATTTGTCACACCAGGATGTACTGCTAAAGGAAAAGTGTGGAACTCTCTAAGAACCATCTCACGCATCTCCAAGGGAACAAAAAGCCTGCCATGATACAACACTCAGTGTTGTTCATCCTCCAACCAACCATCAGGGGCCTCACCACAAACAACTCAGTCTCACCAAACTTCCACCTCTAGATCACCCAACTGAGACTCTTCCACCTTCTACATCAGGGATGACTACACCTTCATCTGGAAAAGACAACCTCTACCCCCAACTTCTCCCATATCAAGATGCAAAGCTGATAGCTCTTCCATCACTCTCGAGGAATCACCAGATTCACACACAACATCATTACGTGACTTTTAGATCAGTGCATCAGCTAAAACATTCCCTTTTCTAGGTTTATACGATATTTCAAAGTCATATTCCTGCAAGAACTCCATCCACTGATGCTGCCGCAAGTTCAAGTCATGTTGGGAGAAAACATACCTCAAACTCTTATGATCAGTGAAAACCACAAAGTGCTCACCAATGAGGTAATGTATCCACAACTTCCGAGAAAACACCACAGATGTCAACTAAAGATCATGGGTGGCATAGTTGCGTTAATGGGGACGCAACTACCGAGACCCATAAGAAACAATTGACCTCTACTGCATGAGAACACAGCCTAGCCCAGGATGTGATGCATCATAGAAAACATCAAACTGGACTCCCTTCGTTGGAAGACAATGGACTGGAGCACTTACCAACTTCTCCTTTAGATACTCAAAAGCTTCCTGACACTGATCAGTCCATATGAATTCTTGATCCTTTCTAGTCAAAGCTGTCAGAGGAGTCGCAACTCGAGAGAAATTGGCTACGAACCTCCTGTAGTAGCCTGCAAGACCAAGGAAACTTCGCACCTCTGACACAGTCTTGGGGGCTGCCCAAGTCACAAATGCTTCTATCTTCGATGGATCCACAACTACTCCCTGTTGGGACACAACATTCCCCAAGAAACGAACTTCTCGAGCCCAAAACTCACACTTTGACAACTTCCCAAACAACTGATGTTGGAGAAGAACTCCCAAAACGGCTCGTAGATGCTCTGAATGCTCCTCTTCAGATGTGGAGTACACAAGGATTCCATCGATGAAAACCATCACAAACTTGTCTAGGAATTCACGGAACACAGCATTCATCAAACCCATGAAAACATCTGTAGCATTCATCATGCCGAACAACATGACAACAAACTCATAATGCCTATGACGGAAACGGAAAACAGTCTTTGGAATATCTTCATCCTTCACAAGCATTTGATGATATCCTGACCGCAGGTCGATCTTTGAGAACCAACTTTCACCCTTAAGTTGATTGAAAAAATCATCAATCCGCAGAAGGGGATAGCGGTTCTTTACTGTCACTTTTTTTAAGCGACGATAATCGATACACAACCGCAAGTCATTGGCCTTCTTCACGAACAAGACTGGTGCACCCAATGGTGACACAATTGGCCGGACAAAACCGCACTGCAACAGACCATCAAGCTGAATACGTAGCTCTCGTAACTCAGAAGGGGTCATCCTATATGGAGACATAGAGACAGGAGACGCTCCTGGCTGTAACTCGATCCCAAACTCGATCTCTCGTCAAGGCGGTAATGCTACAACCTCTTTGGGAAATACATCTGGGTACTCCTCTACAACCCTAGGAAACGCCAACTGCTTAACCTCTAAAGAACTCATCATCAACTTAGCCATCATGGATGATAATTTTGGAATGCGCCTATGACCCATCTGAGGATCCCGCTCACCAAAAAACACCACTGGATCTCCATCTACACCAATGAAGATGACCTTATTCCTGAAGCAATCCATGATAGCCTACACCGAATACAACCAATCCATGCTGAGGATGACATCATATGGTTGTATTCGTAAACATAAGAAATATCCCCAACAGCGGTGTTTCCCCAGCACTAGCTCACAATCTTTTATACTTCAAACAAGTCAGCTCGACCTCCAACTGGCGTAGTCAACGCCAAGGGCACTGGAAGCCTCTCTACCTCAAGTCCCAAAGCATGGACAAGGGTACGTGATATGAAGGAGTATGCCGCTCCTGAGTAAAACAAGGCACACACCAAGGTAGAAAACAAGCAAAGGGTACCTCGAATGACGTCTGGCTCACCTGGTGCTGGCAACGCTAGAGCGTGAAGCTGACCACGACCTCCTCCACGGCCTCTCTAGCCTTGATGAGGACCACCACCATGGCCGCACTCTACTCTCTGCGGACGGGGAGCTTCATGGGGTTGTCCTTTGCCTGCCCCATCTCCCCTCTGGTGATCTAAAGATGGTGCAACTGGATGATGCTGCCTCGGAGGAAACTACCTCAACGGAGGAACCTGGAGCATAGTGCCTAGTGCACGATGACCGATCTAAAAGTTCGGGCACTCCCGCTGCTGATGGCCACGAACACCACAAGAAAAATAGGCGCCTGATCCCTTGACATAGACCTGAGAGTTGCTGACTCCGGAGAAACGAGATGTGAAGGGCTGGGACCTACCCCCGGCTAAACGGGAACTCTTCTGTCCTGAAAACCAGGAACCCCGGACCACAGCTCTGCTTCGTGAGGAATAATGTTGATTCCCCTCTCGTGATGATCCGGTCCTAGCCAAAGTCCTCTCGACAACCTCTGCTCTCGCCACCACCTCAAGATATTTCTTCAGCATAAATGGGGTGACCTGGCGCTGGATCTCTGGATGCAAATCCTCCTCCAAATGCCTCGCCATGGCCTCCTTATCTGGTAACAAGTCTGAAGCATATCGTAAAAGGTTCCTGAAATAGATTCCAAACTCTCAAACACTGCAGCTCTCCCATCGAAGGGTAAGAAGCTCCTGATGACTGGACACCTTCGCAGTCGAAGAAAGGAACTCAACTCTGAACTTGTCTTGAAACTCCTCCCATGAGATCGCCGACTCCTCACGATCCCCAAGGAATAAGAGCCACCACTGCCTCGCTGATCCACGTAGAATCATCACCACTAAGGACACCCAGTGCTCCTTACGAGCACGAATCGAACTGAAGTCGATCTCAACCTCCTCCAACTAGTCTTCTGTGACTGCATCTGAAACATAGCCCTTGTACTTCTGCAGACTCTGGCACTAAAACTCTCGAAGTGTCTTCCTCCATGTGTCGTCGTCATCAACCTCTAACCTACGACGTTCTGCCGGAATATCCTGCCAAACATTTTCTGCGTAAACCTGACGAGGACGTCGACCTGGAGCCATACCTGTAAAATAACAACCCGTTAGAGCTCCTAAACCTGGAATATGAAAGACTCAACATTAATTAATTAATTTTTTTCTTTTATTCATTTTAGGTTAACCTATCCCAAGGTCTATCCATTCAACCATAGGCACAAAGAAGAATGATGCATGATCTTTTCCTAGGTCTCTACCCTGCAACCAGTATCAACTTGTTTAGTAGCCATTGTAAAATTAAAGGTCCATGCAATGGATCATAGGGGGCCCTAAATGCCTATGTATCTGCCGGTCTCCAGTGTTTACCCCACTTGATAAACATGAATGACACTGTTTCCCTACCATCCCATGCAACCTCACTTGTGCCTAACTCCAAACTCCATCCTTTCCCTCAACCAGAGCTCTGATACCACTCTATCATGACCCCCTCCCCACAAAGTGTACACAACCTGGGCCAGCAATGTGAGAAGAGAGATAATGATCCCCGAGTCCCGCCTCCAGTAGGCCTTGGGTTGGCGACTAGCACCGAGGGTACAATAAACACACAAATGGGAGGCATTACCCTCTAATAGAACACATGCAGAAGAGAGAGATAAGATAGACACCGACCAACTCCAAATCAGAACTGAAATATAAAAGAAACCCAAGTACACATATGAAATTCCATGAAAAAGTACTACAACTGAAAGGGGAAAAATACAAGTACCCAAAAGAAAGGAAAAACAACAGCGACCACAAGCCCGAACAGCTCCTGCAACCACAAGCTAGTAGTAACCTGCTTGATCTCCAACCTGCTCCAAGTGACCTGAAAAACAGTTCATATATACGTAGGGTGTGTATAACAGTATACTCAGTAGGATCATCCCCAAAGCCTCTCGTGCAAAAGTAAATAAAGGATGCTAAAGTACAGTGAACAAAAAGTGAAACTAACTCGTCACCTAAACAGGTATACTAAGTTCCCAACCTCACCATGGCTACTCTCACCAAGTAACGCATACAAGAATATAGAATATAGTAAAGAATATCAAGGGTACCTCGCTACTAATTCCCCACTGGTTTTCTGCTTTTCCCCAATGACATACGCCATGTGCATCTCTCTCCAAAGGCTTACCCGCAGACACTTGGGCTAAGCTCCACAATCTGCACCTTGTGCACCACAAAGGCTTTCCCTCAGACACCTGGGTAAAGTAACACACCATCCTCACAACCAAAAGTAACCAGGTAAGTTCTGAGAGCCACCACATCCTGCATAATGTGTATCATAAGTCGGGTATTATACCTCAAGCCATCATAGCCCATAAATCGAGTAGGGATCCTCAAGCCATCACAGCATATACACGTTACACCTATAGTAGTCCATGGGATACTATATCCAGAATATATGTGTGTGAAATAACCACAATCTATTACAGCCCTCTACACACATATATGGGGAAACTGACCATTGTGCCTGTTGGAAAATGTATCTACCAAGAGAAGAAAGCGGGGCCAAAGGGGGTAGTCAGCCATTCGTCCTCCCACCAGAATGATGGGGAAAACACCCCCCTAGGGCTCAGAATCCCTGGGGTGTCAGTTTCCCTTACTGACAGGGTGGAGTAGGGTATAGAAACACAAAAAGTACAGAATATATAATACTCACAACCACACTATGGGAATAACCTAGTCTTAGACACAACTGCAGCTAACGTCTCTCGGACTCCGGGCATCCGCTTCTAAGACTAGGTATCCTATAAGCACACAACCATTTAAGGGATTTATTAGATTACTTCATTCCCATTTTATCAATTCCAATGTATGTTAATTAATTCTTCAAACATTAATTAACCATGAACACAACCTCAAAAAAACTGAATTGGCATCATATTCAAAAACAACTGCTCCTTTTAAAAGTTACAGCCTCATCATTATGTTCCAGCATCTCCAACCCCATGGGTTAACATCATTTATTCAAACATTCATTATAGAGTTACTTTCCCATATTCCCAGGCATTCTAGAAAAGCAACCTATGCTACTAAACACAAGGGGGCTCAACACGGTGAGTAGCTATACTACCCGTCTAGTCTTTTCCGCCTATGGAAAGACCATACAGCCATTCTCCCTCGAGAGGCTAAACACGGAAAGCATATGGCATACCCCGCATGTCTTTGCCTCTTTCGGAAGACGGGTAAGCAAAACCAGATGCCTTGAGCAGTGGGGAATAGTAAAGAAGATAAATAACCAATCAAACCACCAAACATCCAATAACCACATCCATCCCATTCCATCATCCCTAGTGTCCTCCCTGACACCCACATGCATAAACCAATGCATCTCACCACTCTAGGCATCATCCGCTGCCACAACCACAAGGAATCCCTGCCTCCACATATCACAACAGCCATCCAGGCTCACATCACAGCACAAGAAGTAGAAAAACAAACATCACATCAAATAGGATCTTGTCCCTTTAACACAGCATCCAGCCTTCATACAAAATGAGCACTCATGGATCTAAAGCACAAGGCACTCGGCCTTACGAACAAGAGGGTAACTAAGAACCCTACTAGGTGCTAACTTTTCTCAACCAACCAGTTCTTTAATCCCTCTTGAATTAACAGATTCAATTTGTAGGTTCTAATTCTGGGAAACCTAATCAGTAAGCTATCACAAAAGATTTAACATGCTTACTATGCCAATCTAATTAACATAAAATTTAGAACAACTAAAACAATGGAAACAACTGGATTCAGTTACATTCCTCTTTATCTTTAGACAATTAATTATCAATTAACTTCGGTTTACATTCTTTATCAATTTCCATCAAGAACAAATAGCTAAGAAAAGCAAGCACAAATATCACACTATCTAGAAAAACATGTGGCATTAATATACGAGCGATAATAATTTCTTTATCCAGATCAAATATTTAATTAGGCCAATTTCATTGTGGTCTAAAGGGATAAAATATGCTAACGATACAGTTGCACGTAAAAGAAAAGAGAATCCATGAATCCCCTACCTCAACAATTCTTGACGTTCTTTATCCACACAACGGGTCACAATCCTCCTCTCATGACAACTGCATCCATCGTAGGATGCCACTGTATGACAGCACCAACCAAACCCCAAGAAAAAACCCATTAGAATCTTGGAGATTACATGGTATAATATGGAAGGTAGAAATAGGATAAGATGATCCCCAAAGGAACATCGATAAAACATACCTTATATGGAAGATTGACTGACACAGCTCGGTTGCATCCAAAACATAGCAGAACCAATCCTAGGAGTAAAGTTTGATTGTGAAACTCTTGTAATAAGGTTTCAAAGGTTCTAGCGTCTCATAACAGAGAACAAAGAGGAAGAACAAGGGAGAATGATATCTCATTCTTTTTTTGAAGATTTAACGAGGCGACAGTTTATGATCCTCTTAATTCTCCATTAAAAACGGATCGCATTAACCCACGCGGTTTGAACAAGTAAAAAAAACATCCTGACCTTAGGAATAATTAATATAAGATTTATGGCCTTTGAATCGTCCTTAAGATCCCTTAAAATAAGGCTTTAAATGTATTTTACATCAAAGGAAACCTCAAAAGGGGCAAAACTATAGGAAGCTGTAAACACTGTTCACATACTCAAAATTTGGCAAAGGCAAGTCTACCGATCTGGAAACATTGTACAAGTCTACCGATCTAGAAACACTGTATAAGTCTACCGATAGAAGGTCACTGATAGAACCTCACCGATAGAAACCCTATTCGAGTCTACCGATAGAAGGTCACCGATAGAAACTCACCAATAGAAACATTGTTCAATTCTACCGATAGAAGGTCACCAATTGAAGCTCACCGATAGAAACATTGTTCAAGTCTACCGATAGAAGGTCACCGATAGAAGCTCACCGATAGAAACACTGTTCAAGTCTACCGATAGAAGGTCACCGATAGAAGCTCACCGATAGAAACACTGTTCAAGTCTACCGATAGAAGGTCACCAATAGAAGCTCTCCGATATAAACACTTTTCAAGTCTACTGATAGAAGGTCACTGATAGAACCTCACCGATAGAAACACTATTCAAGTCTACCGATAGAAGGTCACCGATAGAAACTCACCGATAGAAACATTGTTCAATTCTACTGATAGAAGGTCACCAATTGAAGCTCACCGATAGAAACATTGTTCAAGTCTACCGATAGAAGGTCACCGATAGAAGCTCACCGATAGAAACACTGTTCAAGTCTACCGATAGAAGGTCACCAATAGAAGCTCTCCGATAGAAACACTTTTCAAGTCTACTGATAGAAGGTCACTGATAGAACCTCACCGATAGAAACACTATTCAAGTCTACCGATAGAAGGTCACTAATAGAACCTCACCGATAGAAACATTGTTCACTGAACCTCACCGATAGAAACACTGTTCACCTATCGATACTGTTCATAAAACTGGAAACACTGTTCAACGAACTGGAAATTTGGCAAAGTGTTGGGGATAAGTCACCTTGACCTCCCGGAACACCTCCAACACCACATTTTCACAAAGTAATGGACCGGAGAGGTCCGGGCCATTACTCATATCGTGTATCAGATTCAGCTGAGGCCGATTCCTTCACATCAAAAATGACTTATAGATCATTTTATTATAGTATAAAAACAATAATAAGGAATTTTCTTGATTTTGAGTATGTCAGTTGTCGTTTTTACTAAAATTAATGTCAAATTTAAATAAAAAGACACACTTGGAGTCATATCGGTCACACCGTGCATTAGATTAAGGTGCGGGTAATCACTACACATCAAAAATAAATTATGGATCATTTTCCTAAATTATCAAGATAATATGAATGCATTTTTTTGGTTTTGATTATGTCAGTAGCATTTTTTACTAAAATTAATGTCAGTTTTAAATAAAAAGATGCACCTAGAGTCATACTGGTCACACCATGTGTCGGATTGAGGTGTCACTGATTCCTACATGTCCAAAATGACTTCTTGATTGATTTCTTCATGTATCAAAACAATCTGACCTTCCAATGTTACCAATATTTCCATTGTCTTTCTTTGTTTAACTGCCAACACTAGATATTGAGTTGATGTTCTTATCCAAAAAACCTTCCTCTACTATTATTACTTTTAATAAAAATAAAGGTTTTGTGGATAAGAAAATCAACTCAATATGTAGTTTTGGAAGCTCAACAAAGAAAATCAATATACATAATGTTAAAATTGGCATAAAGGAACATGTTATCTCTTTTGTGGCTTGTTGTAGATAGTTGAAAGCAAGATATGACTTTCCCAAAGATCTGTGAAAAAAACTAAATAAGTATTAGATAAAAATGGTAAGGAAATTAACTTAAAAATAGTAGATAAAATAATGAAAAAAAATAATTAAATAAGTAGTAGTAATTCACCTTTTCATGATGGTTGTATACTTTCTTGAACCATTTCTTTATTGTCATTATGTCAGTTGCATCCTTGAAGTCCAATCTCTCACGAGCATGAAAAGCTTCGAAAAAACCACCCCAACTCGAACAAAGGAATCCACATGTATAAGAAAACAATTCTTATGTGAGTAACTACTAAAAAAATAATTAAAAAAACATGAAACAATCCATTACTTCAATGAAATTCATATCTTCATGTTATTTGTGTACACTCTACCATTAGGAATGATGCCCATTTGTTTCTAAGAAAACATATATCGTCATGTGAATATTATTTTTTTGACAGTCATATTAGTATGGGAAAAATATAAATACAAAAAAGGATTAATATATATTTTAAATGAAATAGTAATTATTTTTGAAAACACATCTTTGGGGATGCTAATTTGTTGATGGAATATAATATCTCTCATAAATTTAAAAATATAATAACCACAATCTTTTCCATTTGTTTGTTTCAGAAACTATAGAAAATTTGATAAAAATAAGTAATTTGTCTTGATATGTGTTTGGATAATGAAATATTATTATTTTTTTAAAAGGTTGGGGCTGAAGCCTCAATTTATTATTAAAGCAAAGACCTCTTTAGAGGGTACAGGGAGACCCAATACATAGCCCGAAGGCCCAAGGCCAAGTGGCCTAAATACAAGGCTTGAAAGCCCATTTTTTGGCCCAAAGGACCCTCTGTGAACAGTACTGCTGCAGTAGCCCCCGTAGCTACGGTACCTGCTACAGTACCCGCAGCCGCTACAATGGCCTACAACAGTTCCTCTGTCGCTACAGTGTTGTCGCTGCTACAGCATCTCCTATAGTGCCCCGCTACAGTACCCTGCTACAGCACCGGAAATTCATCCCTGCCCGGATTTGAACCCGGGTCTTTTGGATGCCAAGCAGGAGCCTGTACCACTTGGGTACAGGCTCGTTGGCATAATGAAATATTATTATATATACCCTGATACTTGTCCAGATTTAGAACTTTTCAAGCTCCTTGTGTGCATGGATTGTCCCCATGCCATGATTTTCATGATATTTAAACATCATCCTATCATAACAGAATTATCATTAAAACATAATATAAAATATATAACTTGAAGTTTAGTTCTAAAATTTTGGATGTAGTGTGTTACAAATTGACAAATGTCATCATGTGTGGTTGGTTTATTGGGTATCCATGTAGTGGATCTATAAAATAAATATTTGGAGTATCTGATGTTTCCTAAAAACATAAAAAGGAATAAGTAATGAAATAAATGAAAATATATTTTATATGATTAAACTGTAAATTTTTACGCCTACATCATTGGTATTAAAAAGAGTCTATCATCTGTAAGTTTAATTTCAAACAATTTGGTGAGGTCTTCCAATATTTCATCCATTTTTTCTAATCAATTTTTTTTCTGTAGAAGTGACCTGAGGACTAATGAGTCCAAATTTATTTTCATGGGGTAATCCCTTCAATTGTTATTGATATATATGTCTGCAAAAAATGTGAAATGTATTTAGTCATAATTAATATAGTATATCAGCTTTTGGAAAATAAATCATGAAAATATACCTCATGTATACAATTACAACTGAGCCTCCTAGCCATTCATAGTTAAGAATTTCATTTACATTCTCAAAAGAAATGTAGTCTGTAAATTCCTCTCCATACATTTTTTCTTCAAAATCAACTGCGTGACTACTACCATTTTTGTAACTTTGTATTTTCACGAACCTTCAATGTCAGTAAATACAGATATTGAATGGGTGGGGTAAAGATGTTTTTGTAATATCTTTTTGATTTGTTGGTTCATCCTTTAGATGGTTTTGATTCGACCTTTCATTTCACCCCCTTCCCTTTGTCCGTTTGTAATAAAAAATTTCGGTTCAGAGCTTTTTTCATTAATTGTTAAAGGTTTAGCATGAAAAATAAATTGGAAATTAATAATTCCTTGTCAAAATGTATATTTACAAGATCTGATGGCCATGCGATGAATGTTCAAACAACTTGGTCGACCGTATGAATATCTTCGGCATCAAGTGGAACAGGTAGCTCGGTGCTTGGCTCATTAGCTACGCTAATCGTCACTCTCACATGACCTGTTGGAAGTGGTCAGTTGTGTAGACAGCCATCTTGGATATTGAACACTGTAGCCCTCGATACAAGGAGATGAGTTGGTGTTGATAGATACAAATCACAGTCATTTTCACCCTATAGAATATCAGTACAAAAAAGTTATTGGTGTCTGTCTGATTAACATTTCACAGAAACAATTTTTAGAGTTTTGATTAACTCAACTAAGATAGCTCTTTAAAGGGAATGACTTACCTCAAAGCTAGTGGAGGTGGGGTGGGATCTTCATGCAATGGTCGTTCTTGAGTTGTTTCTTCTCTTTCGCTACTGGAAAATCAGGCAATTGCAACGGACCATTTTCGATGGGCCAGTATCCTGTCAGAAATAGACCTTTGGAAAACGTTTTTACGATGAGAGAACCAACCCGTCGCAAATAATAAGGTTTTTGCGATGGGTCGATGATTCCTATCGCAAAATCTTTGATGCACATTGTGTGTCAAAAGACTTTCTAACCAGAGGGTATTTGCGAAGGAACCCGTGGCAAAGGGTACTATTTGCGACGGTAATCCCGTCGCAAATAATCTCATCGTAACTAATATAACCTATATATATCCCCACCAGTTTTCCCTCATTCCACTCAATTTTCTACTTCTCTCTCTCTAGTGGAAAATTTTCTCTCAAAATTTTTCATAGTTTAAAATTTTAATTTGAGGCATTAGTCGCAACTTATATCCTTCGAAAGTATCAGTTTTAAGGTATTTATCTATTTCTTTTATTTTTTTACTTAATTCATTTTATTTCATTTTAGTTATAATTATTGTTAATTAGTTGTAGTTAAATTAAATTAGAATTAGATAGCTTTATTTATCACTGTTTATGTTTATTTTTACAAATAATTATGTGTGATTAGTATGAATTAGTATTAATTAATAGTTATTATATTAATTAGTAATAATTAGTACTAAATTGTAATAATTAGTATTAAACTGTAATAATTAGTATAAATTTTTTTACAATAATTAGTAATAAATTGCAATAATTAGTAATAAATTTCAACAATTAGTAATAAATTTGAACAATTAATTATAATTAGTAATAAATTCTAATAATTAGTAATAAATTGTAATAATTAGTAATAAATTGTAATAATTAGTAATAAATTTTGTAATAATTAGTATTAAATTGAAATAATTAGTATTAAATTATAATAATTAGTATTAAATTATAATAATTAGAATTAAATTGTAATAAATTCTAACAAATTACAATAATTAATAATAAATTGCAATAATTAGTAATAAATTGAAAAAATTAGTAATAAATTGTAACAATTAGTAACAAATTGCAACAATTAGTAATAAATTTGAATAATCAGTAATAAATTCGAATAATTAGTAATAAATTAGAATATTTAGTAATAAATTGTAATAATTAGTAATAAATTCTAATAATTAGTAATAATTAGTAATAAATTATAATAATTAGTAATAAATTATAATTAGTAATAAATTATAATAATCGGTAATAAATTTTAATAATTAGTAATAAATAGAAATATTTATTAATAAATTGTAACAATTAGTAATATATTGTAATAATTAGAAATAAATTGTAATAATTAGTCATAAATTGTAATAATTTGTAATAAATTGTAAAAATTAGTAATAAATTGTAATAATTAGTAATAAATTGTAATAATTAATAATAAACTTTAATAATTAGTAATTAATCATAATAATTAGTAATAAATTGTAATAATTAGTAACAAGTAGAAATAAATTGCAAGAATTAGTAATAATTTGTAATAAATTGTAATAAATTGTAATAATTACTAATAAATTGTAATAATTAGTAATAAATTGTAATAATTGGTAATAAATTGTAATAATTAGAAACAGATTCTAATAATTAGTAATAATTAGTAATAAATTGTATTGATTAGTAATAAATTGTAATAATTAGAAATAAATTCTAATAATTAGTAATAAATTAAAATAATTAGTAATAAATTGTAATAACTAGTAATAAATTGCAACAATTAGTAATAAATTGCAACAGATAGTAATAAATTGCAACAATTAGTAATAAAATACAACAATTAGTAATAAATTGCAACAATTAGTAACAAATTGCAACAATTAGTAATAATTCGTAAAAAAAATTGCAATAACTAGTAAGAAATTGTAATAATTAGTAATAAATTGTAATAAATAGTAATAAACTATAATAATTAGAGATAAATTGTAATAATTAGTAATAAATTCGAATAATAAGTAATAAATTACAATAATTAGTAATAAATTGGAAAAATTAGTAATAATTAGTAATAAATTGTAACAATTTGTAATAATTAATATTAAATTGCAATAATTAGTAATAAATTTCAACAATTAATAATAATTAGTAATAAATTGTAATAATTAGTAATAAATTGTAACCATTAGTAACAATTAGAAATAATTCGTAATAATTAGCAATAGTTAGTAATAACTTCTAATAATTTGTAATAAATTGAAATAATTAGTAATAAATTGCAATAATTAGTAATAAATTGCAATAATTAGTAATAAATTGCAATAATTAGCAATAAATTGTAATAGTTATCAATAAATTGCAACAATTAGTAATAATTTGTAATAAATTCTAATAATTATCAATAAATTCTAATAGTTAGTAATGAATTGGAATAATTAGTAATAAATTAATAATAATTAGTAATAAATTAGTAATAAATAGTAATAAATTATAACAATTTAATAATAAATTCTAATAATTAGTCATAAATTATAATAATTAGTAATAGTTTTCAAAAATTAGTAATAATTAGTAATATTTTGCAGCAATTAGTAATAAATTACAACAATTAGTACTAATTAGTAAAAAATTGTAATAATTATTAATAAATTGAAATAATTATTAATAAATTGTAATAATTATTAATAAATTATAATAATTAGTAATAAATTGAAATAATTAGTAATGAATTGTAATAATTAGTTATAAATTGTAATAATTAGTAATAAATTGAAATAATTAGTAATAAATTGTGACAATTAGTAATAAATTGTCACAATTAGTAATGAATTATAATAATTAATAATAAATTTTAATAATTAGTAATAATTAGTAATAATTAACAATAACTAGAAATAATTAACAATAATTAGAAATAAATTGTAATAAATTGTAATAAATCAGCACGATTTTCAGTTGATTGGCGGCTCCCTTTTGCTCGACACCTTATATCCTTGCAATTTTCTCCCACTGAAATCAATATGAATTTTTTTTCCCTCACGTACAGATATCCATATTCATATGCGCGATAATGGAGAGCATCATAGAGAGGCCTTCCTACTCTCTATTCTCGTGCATCTGAAAATGGATATACATATGTCGGAGAAGATTTTAAATACTGATTTCAGTTGGAGAAAGTTGCAAGTAGATGTGTTAGAAAAAAGAGCCACTTTTGCCCGAGGACTCATCTCCGTTGTCTCCGACTAAAATCACTAGGAAAAATCTGCTCATAGGTGAGGAAATCCATTTTGTATGCATGAAGATGGAGAGTAGGGAGGCCTTGTCGCACTACTCTCCATCTTCATGCATACAGAAATGGATATCCACACGTATGAGGAGATTTTTCAAAGTGATTTCAGTCTGAGAGAGTGGAGATGAGTCATTGGGAAAAAGAGTTGTCGCCAATCCGCTGGAAATTGTGTCGTCTGTAATTAACAACTATTAGTACAAATCAGCTATATTTAATAATAATTAATGATAATTAGTATAAATTATTATAAGTTAGTACATATTAGTATAAAGTTTAAAAAATATTATAAATTAGTAAAAAATAATAAAAATTAGTATAATTTTATAGAAAATGGAATTTAATTGTCTTCTATTTTTGTATAGTGTTTTTATTATATCAAATTATACAAAAAAACTAATTATTTTATATTTTTTAGAGAATTATGGAATAAGGAAGTCCAAAACAATCATTATTAGATGATCACACTTGGATAAATCAGCGCAAGAATCCAAACATTTCTAGTTTAAATCCTATATATATTGAGGGTGTTGAAGCTTTCTTATCATTTGCATCATCAAAACAAAAATTGGTTTCATAAGGGACAATTAAGTGTGCTTATAAAAAATGTGATCTGAGGACGTTTGACACATTTGACAAAATTAGGGGTCATTTATTGCATTTTGGTTTTCAAATAGATTATACTTTTTGGTATCAACATGGTGAATGAAGTTCTAGAGAAGATACTAATAATTTGGTTCTAGATCTAGCATGGTTTCAAAATTTAGTATGTGATGTGGAAGATCTGCCTTTTCAAAAACCTAAATCTTAGGATGATATTAATTTAACTCTTGAGTCGAAACCATATCATTTGAAGTAGTTTCTAAATTTATGGCTATTAAATCAGATAATGGAATGTCAAATAGCTATTTTGATAAAATATTATCTTTGGTAAAAACATTACTACCTGGAAAAAATGGGTTTCCAACAACTTTTCTATAAGGGAAATAGGTTGGTTCATAATCTGGGTTTTAGTTATGAGAATATCCACGCATATTCAAATGATTGAATCTTATATTATAGTGAAAATGAGTCATTTCATAGTTGTCCCACATGTGAAAAATAGAGGTATAAAGAGGCTCAATAAGAAAAGTCTGGATTGATTCCTGTAAAACAATTAAGATATTTCTCACTTACACCTAGATTTCATCATTTATTTATATCTCAGAACACAGTGACATTGATGTCATGACACAAAACCAATATTCCAATTGGTAAAACCTTAAATCATCTCTCTGATGGTAATTCATGGAAACATTTTGAACAAGTGCATCTATATTTTTCTTTAGAAGCTCAAAATGTGAAATTGGGTCTTTCTACTCACAGTTTCTATCCATTTAGTTCTTATGGTAGTCAGTATTCATGTTGGGATGTATTTATAACTCCATAAAATTTACCTCCTTGGATGTTGATCAAGGAACCAAATATCTTTTTGACAATATTAATTCTATGAAATCCAAAAAAGAATATTGATTTTTATTTGAAACCATTGATTGATGAGTTAAATTCATTGCGGAGTAATGATGTCAGTATATTTGATGTTGTTGTGAAACAATTTTTTTTATGAAAGTTACATTGATGTGGACAATTAGTGACTTCCCAGTATATATCATATTATCTGGAAGGAGTACACATGGTCCAAAATCATGATCGTATTGTATGAGAGACAACAATGCGTTTATTCCCAACAATAGAAAAAACATTTTTTTTCGATTGTCACCACAGATTCCTTCCAACTGATCATGCTTTTTGGAGGAACAAATATCATTTTAGAAAAGGAACAATTGAAAGAGATGGACCTCCAAAAATTATCTTAGGTATAGAGTTAAAATAAATTGTCTCTTAATTACCTCCCATCATATTTTGACCAACAACAAACCAATAGAAAATTGATGGATTTGGAAAAGAACACAATTGGATAGAACATATCATTTTTTGGGATCTTCCATATTGGTCTGATTTGTTGGTCTGTCACATGTTGGATGTCATACATATTAATAATAACTATTTTGATAATTTAGTTCATATAGTTTTGGATACACCTGGTAAGATCGAATATAATATAAATGCACGATTAGATATTTCCCAAATTTGGAGGCAACCAGAACTTGAACTTTTTGAAAATGTCATATCATAGAATTTAATGAATCAAAAATCATCTTATACACTCTCCAAAGAGAATTGATTATTATTTTGTCAGTGGATTATAGATTTTAGACCTCTATATGGTTATGATTCCAATTTTTGGAAGATGTATCAGAAATGGTCATATTACTGGATTAAAAAGTCATGACTGTCATTTTATAATGGAAAGACTTATGCCAATTATATTAAGTGTTATATTGAATTCTATGATTTTGGATGCGCTAACAGACATATCATATTTTTTCAGAGACATTTGTGTGGCGACAAGTGACTATGATGCATTAAGAATACTGTAATAAGAGGTTGTTTCAATTTTATGTAAACTAGAAAAAATATTCCCACCAAATTTGTTTGAATCAATGGAAAATTTGATATTAAATTTGTAGCATGAAGAAAAATGTGGAGGTCTGGTACAGTTATGATGGATGTACCTATTCGAGATATGCATGCAGAAATTGAAGAGAAAAGTACATAACGAAGCATCAGTTAAAGGTTCAATTGTAGAAGCTTATTTTCTAGAGGTACTTTCTTTTTTCTTCTCCCATTACTTTCAATATAAATATCCCTCAAAACACAACTGTATGGGCCATAAAAAGGTAAATGTTGATGATGAAATGGGAAATAAATTATCAGTTTTTAATCATCCCGAACTTGGATTCAGTGGAGTTCATGAATGATGGCTTTAAGATGATGAATATCACTGAGCTCATACATATGTTTTGGTCAACTGTGAAGAAATTACACTGTTTTTACAGTGAGTTATCCTATCACTTATTCTATAATTTTAATTATAGTAAATTAATATTATTTTATTTTTAGGTTATATGATAATCGTATCAAGAAAGAACTTCCACAAATTATAGCAACTACTCTTGAAGAACGTCGAGAAAAAAACTTTTCTTACTGGTTTCAAAAATTGGAAACATAAATTATTTTTGGTTTAAGATGTAAAATAAATTTATTATCTATTGTATTAATAATTTTTTACAATTTTTTAGTTATCTCAACATGATGATAAAACTGATAATCGATTGCGTGTATTGAGTAACCCACCATAAAAAATGGTCAAATCTTATAATGAATATGTGGTGAATGGTTTTTGATTTTATACACAAGCATATGGGGAATAAAAAAACAACGAATAGTGGTGTGTGCTTGAGAGTATATAATCATAGAGAAACTGAAGTTGAATTTTATGTCATGCTGGAAGAAATTATTGAAATGTGTTATATGGGACATCATTACATAAAAATGTTTAAATTTCAGTGGTTGGACACAGAGAGAGGATTGTGTGTTCATCTGACCCATGAAATCGTTGATATTAAATATAAAAGTATTCTTGAATTAAATGAACCATTTTTATTGGATCATGAGGCACATAAAATTTATTATTAAAAATATTTTGCTACTTAGAGAGAGTTGAGTGATTGGTATAGAATAATAAAAATTAAATCTTTAAAAAATTAGTTTACTCAAAGTGAATGTTGTTCATCTGAAGTGGAAGGAATTGAAATTTTTCAAGAGACAGATCCAAATTCATCTTTTTCATAAAGATACATGAATCTCGATGATGACACCCCATAGTTAAGGGTGGACAGTGATAGTGAAGTTAATGATGTTACAAATGAGTTTGAAATGACAAGAGATGATGAAATTGAAAATCATATGAAAATTGTTGATGCTGAGGAGGAATATGAAGACATTAAAAGCGTCAGATATTAAGATGAGGATGAAGATGAATATTTATAAAGTTAAATGTTAGTTATAATTATATAATATATATATAATAGTTTTTTTCAATTGTTTGCTAACAACAGTTTTTTTATGTTTCAGATGGATGAGGATCTATTTTGTATGTTAGAGGAAGTTGATATACCTTTGGACGGGAAGGATGTTGGGTCATCTGGCCCTTAGACTATTGGCGGTTTAGGGGGGACTCAGAGGGGGTGTGGTTTTTCACAATTGATGATTCTTGACCCGATCCTTGAGTGACGTCCACATCTTGGTTTTGATCCACACGTGCAGAGGTATGTTCACCTATGTATTTTTGTTAGTTTTAAATAATTTATTTATATACTAATTATTTGATTTTTTTTCTTTTTTCTCAACTATATTCATATAACTAATGTACATGGCAATGCTATATTGTGCAATTATTTTTCTAAAGCATGGGCCTCATGGGATCAGATTCTCGTTGATGTAAAACACCGCATGTTCGATCATTAGATGGTAAACAAAAACATAAAATTAATTTTTAATTTAATTTAATTAATAACTTAATATTATAAATTATTTTTAGGGTTTATGGTATCTCATCGATGAGAGCATGTGTGGGTGTCACAACCCACCTTCACCAAGATGAAGGAAGGGACAACAAACTGCCATACCCTTCCTTCTTCAATTTGAAGGAGAGATAATGGCCCCCAAGTCTAGCCTTCAATAGGCCCTATAGTGGCGACTAGAACCAAGGGTATAAAATTAAATGTGATATGGAAGAAATTACCCCCTTTTTAAAAGGATCAGGAGATAAGAGAGTAAATCCAAAAAAACATGAAAACGAGAAGTAAATGTAAAGAAAAAAACAATTCATTCCCATATTCATGTTCCAAATAAAGTGATACAATGTACAAGAAAAATCCCAAGGTAAGTACCAAAAGAAAAAAAGCAAAAACACTAATGGTCCCAACATCCAAGCTAATATGGTCCAGCACAGTCCCCAAAGTCCTCCTAGAAACCTGAAAACAATTTTATATCCATAGGGTGAGTATACAAGTATGCTCGGTAGGGAAGACCAAAAGTAATCATGCACAAGTAGGGAGGCATTCTAATGTCCCTTCATAAAAGGAGATAACCAAAGCACCCAGCAAGGAAACTATCCACCCAAACCTCACCAAGGAACACTCCCCAAATAGTGCAAGTAAAGTAAAGTAATAGTAATAACACATCGATGTTTGGGTACCCCGAACCACTTTCCCACTGGTTATTGAAGACATCATACACGTCAGACCTCCCCTTCCATTCTCAGAACAGTAAAATTGTCTCCCCAACAACAACCTTTTGGGCCACCACAACCACCCGTCCCACCTGTAGACACCTGGGTCACAATAACCACACACTTCCCCACCTACAGACACCTGGTCCACAATAACTACCGCCACACCCAAAGACACCTGGTCCAGAACAAATACCACCATGCCCGAAGACACCTGGGCCAGAACAACTACTGTCACACCCAAAGACACCTGGACCTCATCCTAAAGACACTTGGGAAACAAACTGCCCACGCACACCTGGGCCAACCACAACAACTACCATGCCCGAAGAATCTTGGGTTATAATAGACCTTAGTCCGTCACAGCCTTTTCGAAGAGTCTTGGTCTACTTGAGAAAGGGAGTATAAAAGAAGATAATAACTAGCCACTCATATGAGTGTTGGAAAAAACACCCTCCCCCATGAAATGGGGGAGTTCGGCATGAAGTGATCAACTTGGGTGGGTTGCGAATAAAAAACATAAGAACTAAATTATACATATAGGTAAACAATCACTCATCCCAACCTACGGGTTCCAAAATCATCCCATACACAAACACCCTCATTACTATTCATTCATAAAAATCACAACAACCACAACCAAGTCACAACTCATTCTTGGAAAAAAATTCCCCATTGAACCCGTTCTTGTTATCATATTCAAGTGGTCCCATTTAAATAATTATTCACTACCGGGCAACTAATAGGCATAACCACAAGCCGAGGAAGGAAAAATAGTCAAGCAGTAATTTAATCATTCACACCCGGTTCTCTTGTAAAGTCGCAACAATAAAATGGATTTGTGAGATCCCTCGAAGTACTGGAACCAAAAAAATCCCCAATATACGGGCCCACACGGCTTGAAATCCACCAATTAACAACTGCACAATAGGGGATCCCATCCCCATCCATGTCACCTCACAAGAATCAAGCAGAACAACCAAACACATCACCATAACAGAGAAAGGGATTTTCTAGATTTAAACATACCATTCCTTTAGTTTTGGATTTCTGTTTGGTTAATTGGGGTGACCACACAAGGATTCTTATTCATTGGGAATCCATTTAATCAACTGAGTTTACGTGATTAACCAGTTTCCATGTTACGACCATTTAATCATAGAATTATCCAGAAAACTGAGGTTTATTAGTGTGAAAAAAGGGAACACCAACAGCCAAAATTTTCAGTGGACATAAACCCATACAATTCACAACATATAATCAGAGTTAAAAGAGTACAACGACATCATCAGAAACACCCCTTCATTCTTTAAAACCCATTTATTATCTTCATTAAGGATTGATTTCATTAATCCCCAAAGAAAACATCATCATACCCATCCCACATGATACATAGTAAAGAGAGACAAAGGAAGAACCCTACTTGGATGATCAATGATCGAAGTTTTTCTCCCTGTGCCAAGAACTGGGGATGCGTGACTTGTAGGGGAGGAACTCTGGGGACTCCAAGAGTGAGTAGAAAAGGATCTAGCATAGGTGCACCACCATCCTCGAGAATGGGGGCTCTAAATGCACTAAGTAAAGGAAAGAGACTATCCAAGAAGAAGAAAGAATCTCGTGCGATAAAAGGTGAGATACTGGAGTTACGGGATATGAAATCTTAAATGGATTTAAAGGCAGATCGTAGGTTCTTCATGTGGTTGGGTGGTTACACACAATGGAATTAATTTTCATTTAATAATTCTCATCAGAGAGGTGTCCATAATGGTTTTGAGTTAAAGGGTTTCTTTTAAACAAAGGAAAACACATAATAGGGGCATAACTGGAAAGTACAGAAAAAGTGTGTGACACTGAGGAAAATTCTATAGGTTTTCGTAAGTCAAGGTTCACCCGACTCTTGGGAAATTTTAAATATAATTTATGGTATTTTAATGGATTTTAAAGGGGTATTAAAACAATTTTACATAAAAAGATACATTGCGGGTGGGGGGGACTGGAAAAAGTCAGAAACTAGAAAAAAAACAAATGGTGGGACACCGTTCGGTAAGACATCGTAACAGTGCCACCATCACAGTGCCACCATCACGGTGCCACCGTTTCAGTGTGAAACCATGACGGTACACCTTCTATGGTTCTACCGTCACGGTGCCACCGATTTAGTGGAACACCATAAGAGGTGCCACCGTTTTGGTGTGTGACCATGACGGTGTTACTACTATGGTGCCACTAGTTCGGTGGAACACTGTAAGCGGTGCCATAGTTTCGGTGTACGACTGTGACCAGTTCCACCGTCACGGTGCTGCTGTGATTGGTACCACTGTTTCAGTGAAACCGTTTGATGGAACTGAGTTTTTGGAAAACTACTTAATGATTCATTGTCTGGGACATTATATCAGATACCTCTGAAACTACTCTCTCCCTTGAGAATCGAAACTATAACTGAAGAAAAGAGAGGGGTATGAACGTCCACCTTGAAAGATACCTCTCAGTAATAAACCTACTCAACATCTAGGAACACCTCTCCCTCAAGTAAACACCCAAACATACAAAGGTCACACCATCTAGTCATATGTATTATGGAGTCCCTTCCTCCATGTCAAGATACTATCTGATTTGGGTGGCACTGACTCGCTCGCATGGGTTTAATCACATCCACATTAATGCATCTTGATTAGGGATTAGTTCCTCCCCTACACACAGTCAGGACTCTTCCCACACATTCAGAGAACAAGGAAAACAATACATTTAATATTTAACAAGGTCAAAAACTATATCACAATTAAGTATGAAACAAACAGAACAAAAATCAAAATAGCGCTGGGTACTAGGCACAAATTTGTGCCTCTCATTCCTAGGTACTCTTCTTGAGGACACCATGCCTTCATAACACACAAACCAAGGGGATTGTTCATCCATGAAGAACCTTCTCCTCACGATCCGTGATCCTCACTGGTCTCTCTACAAACGGCGCATCATCCTCGATATCTAGCTCCCTGAAGTCGATGACGTGCAGATCATCATGTAGATACTGACAGAGTTGAGACACATGGAAGACGTCGTGCACCATCAGTAGCGGCAGTGGTAGCGCCAGCTGATAAGACATTTTGTCGACCCACCTCAACACCTCAAAGGGTCTGAAGAACCTAGTAGAAAGCTTACTCCCTCTATCGAACCTCCATTTCCCACGTCGAGGGGAGACCTTCAAGAACAAGTGGTCCCCAACCTGGAACTCCAAGGGTATCCTCCTATGATCTGCATACAACTTATGTCGGTCCCGAGCCGCCTTCATCCTCTCCCATATAAGCTAAACATTCTCCATCATGCTCTACACCACATTCAGGCCAAGAACACCTACTTCCCCGACCTCTGTCCAGCATACAGGTGAGTGACACGGCCTCTCGTATAAGGATTTGAATGGATCCATTCCAATGGTAAAGTGGTATCTATTGTTGTAAAAGAAATATACCATAAGAAAGTTTCGCTCCCACGATCCCTCAAAATCCAAAACACATGACCGTAGCATATTCTCCATCATATGGATGGTATGCTCTGTCTCCCCATCCGTTTGGGGGTGGAAAACAATGCTGAGGCATAACTGGGTGCCAAAAGCATGTTGCAATCCTTTTCAGACCCATGAGGAAAACCGGGTAACCCGATCTGAGACAATGGACCTCAGAAATCTATGAAACCACACGAATTTGTTCAAATACCTCTGTGCTAAGGAATTCACTGCACTCGACTCCTTGATTTCCAAGAAGTGAGCTGATTTCATCAGCTGATCCACCACTATCCATATAGCATCACAACCACCTTGAACTCTGAGTAGTCTTGTGACGAAATCCATTGATATGTCATACCATTTCCACTAGGGGACATCTAAAGGTTGTAACATACCTCCTAGGACACGGTGTTTAACCTTCACCTGCTGGCACACAAGGAACTTTGACACAAACTCTTCCACTACCCGCTTCACCCTGAGCCACCAAAACTGACCCCTCAAACCCCGATACATCTTGGAAACTTCTAGGTGTGCTGCCAAGGGTGAGTTATGGAAATAACCAAGAACACTCTTGCGCATTTCCATCGGGATGAAAAACTTCCCATGAAACAACATCTAATTCTGCCCGTCTTCCGACTATCCTCCCGGAGCATCGCCCTGGCTAACACGATTGCACATAACTTAAGCCTCTAAGTCCCCCCATTGAGACTCCTCCACCTATTTCTATAGAGAGTAATATACTATCATCTGAAATAGACATCCTCTACCCTCTTCCACACTTACATCTAGGTATAGGGTAGCCAACTCCTCCATCACCTTCCAAGCATCTGCCAGTTCTCGAACCGCATTCTTTTGTGACTTACTTCTCAAGGAATCGGCCACCTCATTCCCCATACATTTAGTGTAAGAGATTTTTAAGTCGTAGTCCTGAAGAAACTCCATAAACCTCCACTGCTGCAAGTTCAGGACCTGCTGGGAGAAGATATAGCTAAAGCTCTTGTGATCCGTGAAGACCACGAAGCGCTCACCGATGAGATAATGCCGCCACAAATTTAGTGCGAACATGACCACTAAAAGTTCCAGATTTTGGGTGGCATGGTTATGCTCATGGGGACATAACTTCCTATACCCATAAGAGATCACCCCTGCTGTTGCATCATCACACACCCCAAGGCTTGTCCTGAAGCATCACAGAACATCTCAAACGTCACCCCTTCTTCTGGAAACCTCAGTACTGGGGCACTAACCAGCTTCCAATTAATATAACTGAAGGATGCTCGACACTGATCACTCCATATAAAAGCCCGGTCTTTCTTGGTCAAGACTATCAAAGGTGCTGAAACTCAGGAGAAGTTGGGCATGAATCTCCGGTAGTAACCTACTAGACCCAGGAAACTACGAACATCTGCCACGTTTTTGGGTGATACCCAAGAAAAAACCACTTCAACCTTCAATGGGTCCACTTCTATACCCTGCTCGGACACTACGTTTCCAAATAAGTGCATGTCTCGTGTCCAGAACTTGCACATGGACAACTTCCCATAGATATGGTGCTGTTGGAGGACCTATAAAACTTTTTTTAAAAGCTCTGTGTGATCCTCCTCTAATCTTGAGTAGATCAGGATGTCGTAAATAAACACAACTACGAACTGATCCAGATATTCTGGGAAGAATGATTTCATGAGCCCCATGAACATGGCTGGTGTGTTCGTAATGTTGAACGACATGACCATGAACTCAAAGTGACCATATCTTCGCCATAAGGTAGTCATCGAGATGTCACCCTTCTTCACCCTCAATTGGTGATATCCTGATCATAGGTTGATCTTGGATAACCATGCTCCCCCCTTCAACTGATCAAAAAGGTCTTCAATCCTTAGGAGGGGGGTAATGGTTCTTGACCGTCACCTGGTTCAGCCTCCAGTAGTCTATACACAGCCTGAGATCACCATCTTCCTGCTTTTTGAACAAGACTGAAGCACCCCATGGTGACACGCTTGGTCAAACAAAACCTTTTTCATCAGTTCATCAATCTGAATTTGTAACTCCCCCAACTTAGAAGGCTCCATATGATAAGGAGCCATCGAAATTAGACGAACACCAGGTTTTATGTCTATCCCAAACTCGACATCAGGTCGAGGGGGTAGAGTCACCACCTCTCCAAGGAATAAGTCCAGGAACTCACTGATGATCCCTGGGACTTCCACCATCTCTATATCTGTTTACTCCACTGAAATCTTAGATAACAAGGAAATAAGGGGCTCCACTCATTGTCTACCTTCCTAGAAACCCCTCTCATCGACAAAGATCACACGTTGTCTGCCTATATCTGAAAACATGACCCCTCTTTGGAAGCAGTCGATAACGTCACACATAGAGAACAGACAATCAATGCCTATAATGACATTATATGGCTGCATCTATAGAAAAATAAGGTCCCCACTAAACTGATGTGGTCCCAACATCAGTCTACATTCCTTGAAAACATGAGACAAGTTGGTCTGACCTCCGACTGACATACTCAAAACCAAGGGCATGGGAAGTCTCTCTATGTCTATACCTAGAGAATGGGCTAGACTGGGTGAAAAAAAGGAGTGTGAAGCTCTTGAATCAAACAAAACAAAGGAAATAGTTCTAAACAAGATGATCGTACCTTGAATGACCTTTGGCCCCGTTGGAACTGCTGTCTCTGCAGCATGCAACTACCCACGCCCAGATCCTCTACCCCTCAACTATCGACTGCCTCCCTGACCACACCCTAGTTGAGGTCCCTGATGCGCACCCTAAGGTTGGACTCCTCCTACAATGTTTACTCTCAGAGGAGTGGGAGCTCAATGTCCCTACTACTGCTACTGAAAGGACCTGGCTGAAAACTGTTGCTGCTAAGGTGGGCGGTGAACCTACCCACCCTTACTATACTGCACCGGGTATGGGCACTAATTGCAAAGGTTACCACGACTACCACAAATGAAGAATCTCATTATTGGGCCCGCAATGAAGGGCCAAGGACCGGGAGATCGAAACTATAACTATTGGGGCCTGCTCCCCACTGACCAAAACCTGGAAGGCCCTGATACTGGAGGCCTGCTGCCGAAGGCCTTCCCCTTTGATGATCCCAACCTTTTCCCCTCTAGAGGCACACCTCCCAGCATGTGAAACCTCTCCACAACTTCAAACTACTTCTGGACCTCCAAATATGTCGGTAGAGTGAAGGGAGTAACATCATACTGAAGAGAAGGTTAGAATGTATCCTCTAAAAATCTCGCCCGAGACTCCTCATATGGAAAGAGGTCTAGAGAAAAGTGAAGGAGATCCTTGAACATGATTCTCAGCTCCCTCACTGACGTACTCCCCTACAGAAGGGAGAGTAGCTCCTGCCTCTTCTTAGCCTTCATCGTGGAAGAGAGTAATTCCACCAGGAACTCCCTCTCAAAGTCATTCCACAAAACCTCAGCCTCCCTCTTCTCCCCAAGATAGAGCGTCCACCACTAACGCGTTGCTACCCACATCTGGATTACAGCCACAGGAACCCAATACTCCGTCGGAGCCCAAATCAAGCTGAAAGCTATCACCAGCTCCTTGAACCATCTCTCTGTCTCCATGTTTGAGATGTTCCCTCGTACTTTCCGAGGGTCAGCCACTGAAAGGCACGAAGAATCCTCTACCACTAGTCATCCTCCTCCTCTCGATCAGCCCTCTACTGATCATTCATATCATCCTCCTGGGCCTCAATCGCCCACACTACTCGTGGTCGCCATCCGGGTGTCATAACTGCAAGGTAAACAAGGAATACGTATGCTCGAGTAGTGTAAAAGATTACTTTTAAAATTTTACTTTGAATTTTTATTTATATTAAATCCCCAAAATACCCAAGACACACAAGAACACAAGTAATTATGATTCATGTACCTTTCCTAGGGTCTATATCCTGCAATCGGTGTAGCCTCACTTGGTCGTTCGGTAGGTCCAAAGTCCTTGCATCGGATCACGGGGGGCCCTAAAATCATGTGACCTAGCCGATCTTCCTTGGCCTATCTTATGCGCCAAGATTTCTTAACACTATTTCCCTAACATCCCATGCAATCCTCACTATACCTAAACCCGGACTCCATCCTATCTCTCAACCATCATCCTCTGATACCATTCTATCATGACTCGCCTTCATCATGATGAGGGAAGGGACAACAAACTGCTAGAACCTTCCCTCTTCAAGTTGAAGGAGAGATAATGACCCTCAAATCCCGACTTCAATAGGCCCCAGAGTGGTAACTAGCATCAAGGGTATAATATCAAATGTGATATGGAAGACATTACCCCTTTTTTTAAAAGTATTGAGAGATAAGATAGTAAATCAAAACAACACCAAAACTAGAAGTAAAAGTAAAGAAAAAAAGAATACATTCCCATAAGCATGTTCCAAATAAAGTGATAAAAAGTACAAGAAAACTCCCAAGGGAAGTACCAAAAGAAAAAAATAAGCAATGCTAACGGTCCCAACATCTAAGCTAATATAGTCTCGCACGGTCTCCAAAGTCCTCCTGGAAACCTGGAAACAATTTTATATCCATAGGGTGAGTATACAAGTATACTCAGTAGGGGAGAACGAAGTCTCTCATGCACATGCGGGGAGGAATTCTAGTGTTCCATGAGAAAAATAGATAACCAAAGAACCTAGCAAGGAAAATATCCACCCAAAACTCACCAAGGCACACTCCCCAAATAACGCAAGTCAAGTGAAGTAATAGTAATAACACATTGATGTTTGGGTACCCTGCACCACTTTTCCATTGGTTATTGAAGACATATTACAAGTCAGACCTCCTCCACCATTCTCACCACAATCCCACTGCCGCCCCAACAACAAATTTTGGGCCACCACAACCACACATCTCACCCACAGACACCTGGGCCACAACAATCACACACGTCCCCACCCAAAGACACCTGGGACACAGAAACTACCACCACACCCAAAGACACCTGGTCCAGAACAACTACCATCATTTCAGAAGACACTTGGTCCAGAAAAACTACTGCCACGCCCAAGGACACCTGGGCCTCATCTCGAAGACACTTGGGAAACAAACTTCCCGCACACACCTGGGCCAACCACCACAACTACCTTGACAGAAGGATCTTAGGCTGTAATGGAGCTCAGGTCGTCACATCCTAACTGAAGAGTCTTGGGATACTTGGAAAATGGATCATAAAAGGAGCTAATAACCAACCACTCATAGGAGTGTTGGAAAAAAATCCCTCCCCCATGAATGGGGGTGTTTGGCACAAAGTTCTCAACTTTGGTTGGGTGAGAATAAGAAAAATAATAACTAAATTATACATATAGGTGAACAAGAACTCATCCCAACATAGGGGTTCCAAAACCAACACATACACAAACACCCTCATTGCTATTCATTCATAAAAAGCACAACAGCCACAACCATGTCAAAAATCATTCTCAAAAAACAATTCCCCATTGAACCCATTCTTGTTATCACATTAAAGTGGTTCCATTTAAACAATTCTTCACTACCAGGCTACTAACAGGCATAGCCACAATCCAAGGAAGGAAAAACAGTCAAGAAGCAATTTAAGCATTCACACCTGGTTCTCTTATAATGTCACAACAATAAAAGGGATCTGTGAGATCCCTCAAAGTACTGGAACCAAACCAAGCCCCAACATACATCCCCACACGGCCCCAAATCCACCAACTAACAACTGAACAACAAGGGATCCCATCCCCATCCATGTCACCTCATAAGCATCAATCAGAACAACCATACACATCACCAGAATAGAGTAAGGGACTTTTCATATTTAAACACACCATTCCTTTAGTTATGGATTTCCATTTGGTTAACCAGGGTGAGAACACAAGGACTATTATTCACTGGGCATCCATTTAATCAACTGAGTTTACGTGATTAACCAGTTTCTATGTTACGACCATTTAATCATAGAATTATCCAGAAAACATAGGTTCATTAGTGCGAATAAGATACCACCAATGACCACAATTTTTAGTGGACATAAGCCCATACAATTCACTACATATAAACAAAGGTAGAAAAGTACAAAAACATCACCAGACACACCCCTTCATTCTTTAAAAACCATTTATTATCTTTGTTAAGGTTTGGTTTCCTCTATACCCAAAGTAAATATTATCATACCCACCCTGCATGATACATAGTAAAGAGAGATGAAGGAATAACCCTACCTAGATGATCAATGATTGAAGTTTTTCTCCATATTCCAAGAACTGGGGATGCGCGACTTGTAGGGGAGGAACTTCAATGACTCCAAGAGTGAGAAGGAAAGGCTCCAGCACAGGTGAACCACTAGCCTTAGGAAGGGGGGCTTCAAATTCCCCATGGAAAGGAAAGAGACCAGCTAAGAAGAAGAAAGAATCATGTGTGACAAAAGGTGAGATCCTGGAGTTACGGGATATAAAATCTTGAATGGATTTAAAGGTAGATTGTGGTTTCTCCACGTGGTTGGGTGGTTACACACGATGGAATTAATTATCATTTAATAATTCTCATTAGAGAGTTGGCCATAACAGTTTTGAGTTAAAGGGTTTCTTTTAAATAGAGGAAAACATGTAACAGGGTTGGAACAGGAAAGTAAGGAAAAGGGTGTGACACCGAGGAAAAATCCATGGGTTTTGGTAAGTCAAGTGTCATCTGGATATTGGGAAATTTTAGATATCATTTATGGGATTTTAATGGCTTTTAAAGGGGTATTAAAACACTTTTACGTCAAAATATACATTGTGGGGGGGGGGGGCTGGAAAAAGTCAGAAACTGAAAAAAAAAACAAAGGCTGGGACACTGTTTGGTGAGACACCGTAACGGTGCCATCGTAAGTGGTGCCACCATTTTGGTGTGTGATCGTGACGGTGTGACTGCTACAGTTCCACCGTCACGATGCCACCAGTTTGGTGGAACATCGTAAGCAGTGCCATTGTGTCATTGCGTGATCGTGATGGTGTGACCACTACGGTGCCACCGTCATAGTGCCACTATCACGGTGCCACTGTTTCAGTGTGCGACCGTGACCGGTGCCACTGTTACGGTACTTCCATGATCAGTTCCACCATTTCGATGGAACTATTTTATGGAACCAAATTTTTGGAAAACTTCTTAATGAGTCACTATCTGGGCCATTATAGTGGGGCTATCTGGAAGGCATGACATGGGACAATGCATCAGTGTTGCAGTCAGTTTTTGTGTAATTTGAGAAAGAAAGCAGTGGAGAAAGTAGGAGTGACAGAGTTTAATGAGTTTTTTCATGCCCACAGACCTGATTATATTTCATCTTAGGTTGGGGATGGATAATGTTCACACTGGTTGCGTAGTCGTTCTCAGAGGACATCATCGGTTGGTTGAAAAAACCAGGGGAGATAGGAGGTAAAACATCGAGCCGGTAGTCGTACATTCAGTACGCATAGGAAGCATATGGTAAGTACTTGTTTTAAAATATTTTATATAACTTTAAATGTAAATGGTTTATTTCATATTCATACAGGTAGTTGAACATCCTAATATTTCGGAGTTCGACATTTATAGGAGGTTGTATAGTGATCCAGCCACTGGAGAGATTAGGGGTGCTCTCCAGTGTCATATTATGGTCAGTATATTTTCCTTTTTAGTTTAAAATTTAACTGTAAATAATATTTTCACTATTTTAATTTTAAATTGAAATTGAAGGATTCATATGAGGCCACGATGTCTTAGAAACAAACTGAGATTTAGGATAAGATCGATACTCAGACCAGTGCCCACTATTTTGATGAGACAGCATGGATGCAGGTGACCCAGTATGCCTCTGAGAAAGGCTGAGTTGTTGGTATCAGCTCTCAATTGACACCTATGAATTATTATGGCACTGCTATGATGTGAGAATCCAACTCGAGAGGAGCTCATGGAGAGTCATCATCAGCTGCTGCACAGTATCAGGAGCAGTTGCGAGCTTAGAGTGACCTTATAGAGAGTATGCATATGGATCAGAAGAAGATGTGTCAATGGTAGAAATAGCAGTATGAAGAGTTCCTATGATAGTAGCAGTAGCAGCAGCAATAACAGGAGATGTAGGAGGAGAGGTGTCGATGGCGGTACCAGTAGGAGCATGAGCAGTTGAAGAAAATGTGACGTCTCACTTGTGGTTTAGGGATGGAGTTCCCTCCACCATCTCCTCCGGCTCCTCCAGACGACGCTCCCCCTTAGTGATCTATTTATTTTTTATGATAAAACATTTGAATGTAAATTTTGTTTGTAATATTAACTATTTACCTTTCTATATAGTGTGTTTTTTTATATTGTTGAGAATATTACATTTTTATTATTTTATTACTTTATTTAATTTTTTATTATTTTACTAATTATTATTTTTTATTATTTTAATTTTATTATTTTTCACGAATATTGAGTTTTTAATTATTTTATAATTTTTTATTATATTAGTAATATTAATATTATTATTTCATTAATGTTAATATTATTATTATTATTATATTATCAATATTATTTTTATTATTATTATATGAATATTATTTTATTATTTTATAATTTATTTTATTTTACAAATATTAATATTATTAATTCATTAATATTAATATTATTTTTTTATTATTATTATTATTTTATTTTTTTATTTTTTTATTTTTTTAAACTTTTTGCAATGGGCCTCGTCACAAAAAGATGTTTCAAAAACTTGGCAAGGATTTTTGTGACATGGCCCATCATAAAAAATTATTTCAAAAACATGGGAAGCTATTTGTGATGAAATCGTAGATTTTTGCAAATATTTGTTTTTGTGATGGGCCATCACAAGAAACAATATTTGTGATGCCCTTTTCTATAATGGGGCATTTTCATGGGGCCCTGTCGCAAAAGGGTATTTGCGACGGGATCCCATCACAAATGCCCAGTTGCAAATAGCCAATTTTCCAGTAGTGTTTGCTTCCCCCCCCCCCATAACATTTGCTAGAAACTCAGCCTTCCAGTGAAATTGTTCTTAAAGGGTAGATAATCTTACTTTCATCTCTACCATTTCTTTATCTTTATCCTCCTGTTGTTTTTTTCTCAAAATATGTTTGGGGTGTCACCCCAAAACCCACACCTCTAACATGACCATACTCTTCTGATCGCTTCAAGAACACTAATAGTAAATGTCTATCTGGTAAAGGTTTTGATGATTCCTATGACTCTATCTTATAGAAAATATAGGAAAATAAGTAATCGTTGTTATGTAATAGCGATTAAAAAAAATTTATTATGTCATACTTACACATGTTTCCCACACTTTGTGTGTGTTTTCATATATTAGTATTCCTTCTTTATTTACATGTGACTCCTTCCATAGCACATAATGTGGGATGGAAGTGGCTTTGGATTTGGATTCATCAATCTACATATAAATAAAGGAACATAATTATGTTGTTGTTTTATGTCACATAAAAGTATTATGGTAGATTTAAAAACACGTACCATTTTTTTCAAGTGAAGTGTACCCCAAACTTGCTTTACGGTAGGGGTACGTTGATTTTGATGCTTGTCCCTTATTTTTAGCACTCATATTCTATTTCATAAACAAAAAATCCTCAAAAAAAGTGATGAATACATGTATTTTAAAATAATGTATTACCAGCCACAATGTACCTAAAAAGACATCTCTGCACAATGGCCAGTAAATTCATCCCACACTACCTAGATTATCAAGTGTGAATGTATAAGTGAGGGGTGAGGGTTTATTTTCCCTTCAACATCTTTAAGATTAAATCTCATTAAAATTATGTGAAAGCCTTTGTGAATTCTTATAGAAGGAATTAATACATATTTCTTGTGGGATTTATCTACTATAAATGCACTCCATAAGAGATTATGAAGAGTAAGTCAATGTTTCAATATTTTATTTTTTAATAAAATAAAGAAATGATATCATAATGTTACCAAAATATCTTCCCGAATCAGCGTCTAAAGCATGATCACAACATGGTACCACAAATCTACATCAATCAGCATGTGTTTCCGAGTGATGAATCTAATGTAACTATTGAACATGGCCTTGTTGGGATTAAGATGTTGGCCTTGTGGATTCCAACCAAACTCGAATTTGATGCCTTGTATTTTTGAATTAATAATTTTTTCTAGCACCGTCACACTACATCAATCCTATTTTTTATGAATCATCAGTCCTTTATCACCTACCATTTTCATAGATTCAACATCATTAATATGTTGTTCCTCTGGATCAGCAACATCGACATGTGAAAAAAGGCCATTTTACCTCTGCATTGGGAGTAGCAGCATGTTGAGAAATCTATTATTCCTCAGGATTGAGAGAAGCAGTAGGTTGGGAAACCTATTGTTCCTTAGATTTATGGAATTATCATGTGTATAATTCATTATCTTCATAAGTGGTTTAACATTTAATTTAGACTGCAAAAATACAGCAGCGAATAAATAATAACATGAGGTAACGCGGTGTATATTAAAAAATATATAACCTGATTATTTAACACTATTTTTAAAAGTTTGAAGGGATTTTACCCCTATATGAGTATCCAAATCCCTTCATTGTGGTCTCATATGACATAAAAAACACCATTTACATTGAGACCGCTATGAAATTATTATGACGTCCCCATGAAAGGGCCATCCTTAATTGAATTTTCATCTAACCCTCCAGTGGTTTTGGTTGATAATAGAAAAATTGACCACTTTTGGTTTGCAGGATTTAGAACATAAAATACTTGTAAAACTTGTGATACCATTATAAACAATTCATCTTTGTACCCTTCCTTACTAAAACCACTTTTACGAATCCCAGTTCATCTATTTTAACAGTACTCCTGTTATAAACCCACTTGCATTGAAAAATCGACACTTAGAATGATGTATAATCTAACTCACATATTTGTTTGATGATGTAAAACTATTACATATTTTCATAAATTGGATTTTTGTCCTTAGTACCAAAACATGCATCACTTCAGCCACAATTCTAACTCCACTATTTTTCATGGTACTGTTTTCATCAAGTCCATTTATATAGAACATATAACTATTAGTTATATAGACATTATAAGATAATACATACGCACTTGGTCCTCTGGATATCCATTGAATTCATTATGAAATTGAATATGGATTTTCATCTGATTCCTTAAAAATATGTTCTCAAAACCATCCTATAAACTGTTGATTATGTATATTTGATATCCATCTTTTAGCTCTTGATGGATTCAAATGCCTAAGAATTTATTTATGGGTTTCAACATATGAGGAAACCTCCAAAATGTTATGAAAAAAGTAAAGGTGGGACTACTCCCAATATTTAATATTGATTATGACAACATTTATTCAAGAAATTCCTTAACCACAAGCCGCCTAGTGCGATGAGATTTCGGTATACCAATTTTTTCCACATCGGACAGGTAGTGGGTATAAAATTCAATGACTTCCACAACAATATATCACTCCTCAATAAAAACCTCTACCCAAATTTTATTTTTGTCATACCCTTTCAAAATCTTCATATACCATTCAATGGGGTACATCCATATACAATATATAGGACCACATAGTCGAATCTCTATCACCAAGTGAACTGTCATATCAAAGAATTCTGGTGGTAAGAACATTTCTAATTCACATAATATGATGACAATTTCCTATTCCATAGTTGAAAATTTCACTAGGTCTATAACTTTGATGCATATGTCTTTGAAAAAGAAATAGATCTTGGTTATTATATGATAATAATTTTTTGGTAAAATGCAACGTAAAGCTAAAAAAATTAGATCTTGCATCAAAACATGACGGTCGTGTGATTTCAGACCCTTTAACTTTAAATCTGTCATTAACACAATATTCTTGATATTTAATGAATACCCCTATGGAACCTTTACATCATTCAAGAAGTTGAAAAACTGATTTATCTATTGTCTGGAAAGAGTGTAAGTAACTAGAGGAAGAAAGGTTTGTTTTTCACCCTTCACTGGTGCCAAATCTTCCTGTATTCCCTTATTAACCATGTTCAAACTAACCTTAATTCTATCCTTTGTTTTGTCGGTTGCATTTAGAAACATTCCACTTACACTATCACATACATTTTTTTCAACATGCATAACATAAAAAAGTTGTATTATGTAAAGATAATTCAAGTATGGTTTTAAACAAAATGATATCTTTTTTCAACCGGTTTTCATAAGGTTTTTTGAAAATGGTTTACCAAAAGCAGTGTCTGAATATTTTACTTTATTAAATAGTTGATCACCTATTTGTGGATATGATGTTGTGCATTCTTTTGAACTTCCATCGAATGATGTCATCCAAGATCGGTTCTTTTTTCATTGGGTTAGATATCTGTAATGTCCTAGAAACACAGTCTTTGATGAATGTTTCAACCAAATTAACTGTGTACCTTGTTTGAAAATGGGATACCCTTGAGTTCCTTTAATGAAATATCCTAAAAAATTTCCCTAATCAAGAAATTAATTTATCATCCCATAAAACACGAATATAAACATGAAATATTCATTTCTGTAAGAATCATAAAACGTAACACCTGGATCCCACAATAATTTTAAATCTTTGATCAATGGACCTAAATGAACATCAATATCATTAATCGGTTGTTTTAGTCCTAATATTAGCATAGATAACATGATGTATTTTTTTATGTATAACCAAATGGAAAGTTATAATTTACAAACATAACTCACCATGTACTATAAGTGATACTTTGAAAACTAAAATGATTCACTCTATCTATAGATAAAGAGAGACTAAGGTTTCTCGGATCGTTTCCAAATTTAGGATACTCATGATCAATTCTCTTCCACTGAGGAGAGTCTGCTGGGTGATGAAGTTTTCCATATTTATTTATTATATCTACATTACATGTCAATTTTCTTGTGTTATCCTCACTTCCATATAGGTTCCTAAACATTGTAATGATTGGAAAGTACCATATAACTTTTGTAGGACCCAATTCATCTTTCTTGTATTGAGAAACACCACACTTTGGGAATTATTTAAGTGATTTGTGCTCCTTGTGAAATAGTATATAATCTTTTGGACATGCATGTATTCTTTAATAGATCATACCCATCGAATATATAACATTATTTTAGCATCATATGTTTGGATAGGGAGATTGTTATCTTCTGGGAGCATATCATTCAAGAGAGAAAGTAGTTTGGTAAAACTGGCATCATTCCTTCTATTTCTTTCTTTCAAATTATGCAGGTTCAGTATGGCTGGAAATGCTGTATATTTAGTGAAACCAACATACAATGGATTCTTTTCATAACTCTTTAACTTCTCAAACAATTTTGTGCAATCATAAAGTTCATCTTCAACTGTCATTATCATTTCCTCAATATGATATTCATCATCATTCACACTTATAATCACATTCTCAATATAATATTCTTCATTGTACACACTTGTAATCATATCAAATGATCCATAAAATGTAGTTTCATCCCAGTCATTAGCTACATTATCTTTTTCCCCGTGTCTATTCCAACATTTATAACTTCATTCAATTCCTTGACAAATCAAGTGTTATTCCAACTCCTCTGGACTAATTAGTCTTTAATAAAAATGTAAATACAGACAAAGGATGTGATATGAGTTATATGCATGATATTTTGAAAACTTGATGAACTATTTCACCCCATATGCATATTCTTTTGTCATATGCTTGACATTCATCCATTATCTATTCATATCCATCCTATTTGATTCATTAATATTAATATTTAACAAAATAAATAAATACACAAAAAGGGGCCTTTCAAATAAGTGGAAACCAAAATTTGAGTGTTTCAAATAATTTCATAATTCTTTTAAGGAAATGGTTAATTGAATTTAAGAAAAGAATTACTCAACTGATGGTAGGTTTTATCCTATGAATTCATTCAGAAGAGATGGGGGATGAGTCTTGGGTAACAAAATTCAATAATAACTATTTGGGAGATGAAGCTCATGAAGATGATGGTTATTACTTCATTTTGTTGTTTGAGAATCATCCCCTTAGAAGATAACACCAAACTAGAGATAATATGAAGTTGTAGAGGACTCCCCTAATTTAAACCACATAGGTGATGTTATATACAAAGTAGGTTTAGGACTTACAATAGGGTTAATGATCAATTCACCTTTTGTGGGAGTGAGATTCATGATGGATATCATATGGGTTGGATAGAGTTAGTGAAATTCCCTTGCCATGGTGTTATTATCAATCTATATTATGTAGAAGGTGAAGATAGTGCAAGGGGAGGGATAATTTTTCCAGTGTTAGGTTATGGTCTCCCAAGCTGGATCTTTTCAATAAGGGATTTGCGTGAGTCTAATGAATCACGGGGAATGAAAAAATTTGCCTAGTGTTTTTATAAAACTATATAAAAGTACATATATTTTATAAAAGTATACATAAATTAAATAAGTACATAGTTTTACAAATTTATAAAGGTTTGAAATTATAACATATTCCAGTAATATTTATGAAATTATACAAGTGTAATAATTTATAAGGAATAAAACTATAATTGTATATAAATATATAAATCTAGAAAACTATAAAAGTATAAATAATTAATAAAATATTATATTTAAACTATATATGTGAATGTGATATGTTATAAAATTTATAAATTTATATAATTTTATAAATGAATAAAACAATTAAAGTATAAATATTTAATAAAAAATTATTATTAATTTATATAAGTAATATAATTTAAAATTTATAAAAGTATATTAATTTAAAATCATATAAAACTATAAAACTATAAACTTGAAACACTATAGATGTGTCAAAATACATTTGCACACCATGAATTTTTAGTGCTTCCTATAATTTTTAAAAAAATCTGATAGAGGGTCCATAAACTCAGTATAAATTTTTTTCTTCATTAAATGCATATAAAATGCTTCAATAGAAAACTAGTTATTTTGAAAAATTACTTTATTTAATATAAAATGAGTTTCCTATGAATTGTGGATAATGAAAATATACTCATTGTAATTGAACAATATATCATTAATAAAAAATTATAGAAAAACAATATTATATACATTGAATTTACATCCTTAAAAAAATCTATGAAATACTCTTCTATAGAGAGAATGATATTTGTAATGAACTATATAAAATACACTGATGCATTATAGATTAAATTATAAATTATATTTTTGATAATTTTCATTATTGAAATTTCATATTTAGTTTTATTTGGTCATCCCAAGCCATTTAAATATTATTAACCAGTTATTCCATCACTACACATGCATTTAGAAAAACACAAACCCTCTCATCTCGTCAACCACATAACATGATGTTACATCCCTAAACCATATCACGACCATAGACCAACCATATCATTGCCTCCCCAAATCCCAAACTCATACCAAAAATATCATCGCTTACCCACAACACTTCCACTAAGCAACCACATAGCGCCACTTAAAGACATGGACACATACCAACCATATGAGCCCGCACATCACAAATTCATATTTTCTCCCCACAACATGACCACAAATAATTCATCAACCCATACTGCAGCCAAGTATCATCAAAATGTAGACCAACTCAATACAAAAAACAAAAAAAACACACCACCCTAATGAATCATTGGGAGAAGAATAGATGAAAACAACCAAGTAGAATTGAAGGCCTTACCATCGATCACCAACAAGCATCCATCCTAACCAATAGATCGAATTAGGGTGAAGAGAGATGAAATCTCTCCCAAAAATGCACAGGGTTCTTCTAAAAATGGATGATGGAAGGGAATCCGAATGAATTAATAACAACAAAACAAATTATTTCCACTGGATCTGAAGTTAGGGTGCCAAGAAAGTAAAGATAGGAGAATGAGGAGTAAGACGCATACAGATATAACAAGGATGAGAGTTCGGTTTGTCGAGAAAAAGTAAAATACGAGCAGCCAATGTGTGACTAATAAAAATAGGCACAAAAAAGATAACATACCTTAGATTTGGAGATCCGGTGGCAGTAGTAGGGTATGACAGAAGCGACAGTGGAGGTGGCAATGATAGAGCTCTGGTTTTATGAAAGCTTAAGGCACAAGCAGCGAAAAGGTTCTAATAGGGTTCCATTTATAATAACCCAAAAGGATTTTATTACTGCTAAAAGTGAAAGTGTAGATAAAACTGGCATTTATCACCACTTTTTTAGCGCTAATAAAGACACTCCTTTATCAGCACCAAAAAAGCTCTAATAAAACATGTCTTTATCAATTATAAAATTACAACCCTGAAAAAGAATAGTATTATCAATGCTTTCTTAGCGCTGATAAAGACCTAATGTATCTGGACCCGAGCAGCTTCTTTCTGAAGACGTGCAGATGGGGAAACTCTCTCCTGAACATGCGTGGACTGGTGAGGTGCAGACTGAAGATGTGTAAGGAGGTGACATGGATCTGGTGGTTGATCAACATGTGTCTCAGAAGGATGATGCAATTGATGATCTGTTTTATATGTTGGATGCAAGTGTTTCTTGGAAGACTCCTAAACAGTGGCAAAGGGGAAGAAATCCAAGAGGTAGAGGTGGATTTCGTGGACGGGGTCGTGGAAGGAAAGGGTAGATTTGATATCTTTATATTGTATTGGTGGGGTTACTCCCCCTCCTACCAATATCTATCCTTTATATACTATTTACACTTTTTATAATAATTTTCGGAGGCCATAGAGCTTTTCCATGGTCTACTATTTGCGGTATATTTATAAAATTATATATATTATAAATAAATATATATTTATTTATAATTATAACTATAAATAAATATAAATTAATTTATAATTATATATAAAATAAATATATTTATAAATATTTGTATATATTTAGATAATTATATATATTTATAAAATTATAAATATCAAATAAATAAATAATTATTTATAATTATAAAATTATAAATAATATATGTATAATATTTATAATTATAATAATAAATAAATATAGATATATTTAAATAATTAAAAATTATAATAAATATAATAATGATATATATTTATTATAATTTTTTAATTATTTAAATAATGAAATATTTATTTATAATTATAAAATTATAATAAATGTATTTATTCTATTTATAATTTTATAATTATATATAATCAATAAATTTATTATAATTTTATAATTATTTAAATATATATATATATAAATAATTTTAATTATAATTATTTTTACATATTTATAAATAATTTTAAATATTTATAAATATAGTTATATAATTACAAATATTTATAACGTTATAAATATAATAAATATATTTATTATAATTTTATAATTATATATATATATATATTTATAATTATAAATAAATATATTTATAAATAATTGTATATAATTATATATATATATATATATTAATATATATATATATATATTTATAAAATTATGATAAATGTGTTTATTGTAATTTTATAATTATTTTTATATATATTTATAATTATAATTATAAATAAATATATTTAAAAAGTATTTATAAATAATTAAATTTTTTAATTATATATATAATAAATATATTTATTATTTAAATATATTTATTGTAATTTTATAAATATTTATGTGAACATAATAAGTTCATGGGTATAAGACGAATGGATCATACATGTGTCAATGTATAAATAAATATTCATAATGATGAATACAAAACATATGCATGCGTCATCATAATATAGGTAATCTTAACATTTTGTACATAACAACTCACAATCACGTCCATAAATAAACTTATGATCATATAACGTTAATTATACTCATGCATCAATATATAAACATAAATAATGGCAATCATGTCCATAAATATCATCATTATCTCATGATATATATATATATATTGACCAAATTCATTAGAGACAAATATTTATTTATAATTATAATTATAAAAACATATATTTAAAAAGTATTTATATATAATTATAATATATTTATTATTTTTTAAAAAAATTATTATAATTTTATAATTATTTAAATATATATATATTTATTTATAATCGTATAAATAATTTTTTAAACATTATATATATTTCAATTTTAAAAAAATATATATTATAATATATAATGTTTATATTAATTATAAACATGCATTTTTTAATTAATGTATATAAATAAACATTATTTTTTAATATAAATATAATAATTTTATACATATTAATAATATTTATTATTAAAAACTTTTATCAGTGCTATTAATAGCATTGATAAATATATCTTTTAGTAGCGCTAACAAAAGCGTAGATAAAGGATACACCTTTATTAGCACTTTTTGTAGTGGTGGTGAACATGAAATTTATCAACGCTTTTAGCTAGCACTAATAAAGTTGAGGATTCTATCATCGCTTTCTTCTTAGCACTGATAAAAGAAAGCGCTTCCATTACCTGAATCTGTGGTAATTGACCCATCTTCAAGAATTAATCATGTTTTTCAGTTATGTTCAAGTTTTTCACCCTTGACATAGTCATTCTCTCATAAATTCAAGATTTGTAATATTTCCTTTCTTGCATGATGTGTTCTTTCTAAATTTTATTCTTCGTATCTTTCAATTTTCATATAAGATCCTTTTTAACCTCTTCATAATCTCTTCAAAAATCTATAGCTTATTATGTCGTATGTTACATCCTGATTGGTCTTCAAAATTGTTTATCACAATCAAGTCAAATTTCCCATAAAAGATCACAAATTTCTATATTTCATAATATAATTAAATCGTCAAATCATGTAGATACCCTCCTAACCATGATGTGGTTTTTCATTCAACGCTTTGACTCTAAAAAACATGAACAAAAAATCTTCTTATCCCTGAATTTTTTCTTGTTTTAATATTTTGAAATTTATATCTTAGGGAAAACATGACGTGGTTATATAGGAATGGTGAATCCTAATCTATCAGATGAAGTTGAGAGAGGCTCGTACTATATACTAGTTTGAAAATTTCATAGTTTGACCTCTAAGGTATGGTCCTTGGGGGTTCCAGGGGCCGAATGTCCCTAACCCAAATTTTGAATCTATTGTAGCAGAGCTGGCCGTCGACACTAATAACGGGTATTGTAGTAGTGCAGACCTTGTCTAAATGGTACTATATAAAAATATACTTTGGAATGGGTAATGTAGCTCTGCAGACTTATTTCCACTATTATTGTAGGATAGTGGACCCGTTGTGTGAATTTTGAGCTACAAAAACACGAGTTATTATAGTGCCAAATTGCATTATGAGCTCATTTTGGGCTAGGGTTTCAGTACTCTAAGTCTGTAACCTATAAGTTTTCTCCCTTATATATTGAATTTGGTATCCTTATCTGTGGATGTAGTGATTATTCTTGAACCACATAAATCCCATGTTCTTGTTCTTGTACTTCATTTTTCTTTATCCCTATTTTACCATTATTCTAAAATCATTTGTAAGGTATTCCGTAAAAACTTTTATAAGAGTCTGAGTTTAGAGGATTGGGTTTATATATCTCGAATTGAACGGTGACTATGGAAGAGGGAAATTTTAAGATCAATTGTTTTGACATGTTTGAATTTAATTATTAGATGATGCAGAATAAATATTATCTTTATTAAGAAAGCTATACTTACCGCTTCTAGGTGTTAAACAAACAAAGATGGAGATTATCGAGGGGGATTCACCAGATCAATAGGTTGTGGGAGTTTTTCACCTTATCTTGGAAAAACACATGGAATTCAATATCAAAAAGGAGAAGATTATGGATAGCTTGATGAAATCTATCTTTAATATGTATGGGAATCCATCTACCTCAAAGAAAGTATACTTGATGTAATAATTGTTCAATCTAAAGAGGATTGAAGGAAAGCTTACTGCTGATCATGTCAATGAATTCAACACCATCACTGATATCAATGAGAATTAGGCTTGATGATGAGGTATGTGCACTGGTTTTACTATCTTCATTACATGATAGTTGGGAAACTACTATAACCGTTGTGAGTAGTACTTTGGGGAATACTAATTTGAAGTTGACTGATATGTGAGATCTAATCCATAGTGGGGATATTCAGAGAAGAGGATCATGTAGATTCTTTGGTTTTTCACTACACATGGAAAGAATAGGAAGATGTGTGTAGTAAAATAATCCTAGCGGATGATCAAAATCAAGAGGAAAGAGTCAAGATAAGGAAAAGGGGTCTGATCCTACATACTAAAGTTGTGGGAAGAAAAATACATTAAGGAGTGTAGAGGAAAACAAAAGGCACTTAAAACCAATGTAACAAGCACAATAGGTAAAGGCATTGATGATGTGTTGTTGATGAGTGTAAATATCCCTATAAAGTCTTGAATTTTAGATTGGGGGTATCCTTCTATTCCACATTTGAGAAGGGATTATTATGTAATTATGAATCTGGAGAATTTGGAAAGGTATATCTTGCTGATTATGATCCATTGCAGATTGTGGGAAAGGGTTACATACTGATCAAGATTAATAATGGAAGTTTTTTTATTTTGGAAAATGTGTGATATATCCATGGACTGAGAAGGAATCTTATTTTTTTCAAGCATCTTGATGATGTAGTATTTAACACCACATTCATTGATGGTGCGTGAAAATTTACCAACGGAACTATGGTTATAGATCATGGAGTAAAAAATGGAACCCTACATAATATGATAGAAATGTTCATGGAAATACTTGTAACAAAAAATTATATCAGGGATTCACAATTGTGGCATTACAAGTTAGGTCACACTACCACAAAATGGGGCAAGGGAAGCAGCTCGTTTTATAAGCACTAAACATAAAGTGCTGATAAGGGGGTGGGGGTTTATCAGCACTAGCTAAAAGCGCTGATAAATGTCCCCTTTATCAGCGTTGATAAGTGGTGCATTTATCAGTGCTAAAAATATCGTTGATAAAGCTTTTTAATAATATTTTAAATAAATTTATTATATTTATATTCAAAAATAAAGTTTATTTGTATACATTAAATAAAAAACACATGTTTATAATTAATATATACTTTTTAATAATTCAGATATATATATATATATAATGTTTTTAAAAAAGTATTTCTAAGATTATAATTATATATATATATATATATATATATAAATAATTATAAGATTATAATAAATTTCATTAAATAATAAATATATTTATTAGATTTATTATATTTATCAGATTTATCAGATTCTTTAGATTTTTTAGATTTTTTAGATTTATTTTATTTATTTTATTTATTTTATTTATAATTAATATATATAAATAATTTTAAATATATATATAAATATTATAATTATTAAATATTAGTGTGTTTACAATGAATTTGGTCAATAAATATATTGATCATGCATGCATATATGTTATGTATTATCATGAATCTTTATTTATACATTAAACCCTTCTTATTATTCATGTTGTCCATTAATAAATATTTTTTTATTATGTATATTTTACTAAGAATATGATTAATTCATGTTACCCATATATACTATTATGTTCTCAAAAATAATTATAAAATTACATTAAATATATTTAAATAATAACTATATTTATTATATTTATAATTATTAAATTTTAATTATATATAAATACTTCTGAAATATATTTATTTGTAATTATAATTATAACTTTATATATATTTAAATAATTATAAAATTATAATAAATACATATATTATAATTCTATAAATATATATATATATACAATATTAAGAAATATATTTATTTATAGTTATAATTATAACTATAAATAAATATATATGTAAATAATTATAAAATTATAATAAATATATTTATTATTCTACTTATATAGTTATAAATATATAATTAAATAAATATATTTATAAATATATACAAATATTTATAAATATATACAAATATTTATAAATATATACAAATATTTATAAATAAATACCAATATTTATAAATATAGATATATTTAATTAATTAAAAAATTATAATAAATATATTAGTTATATATATTTATATACAAATATTTCTAAATAAATACAAATAGTTATAAATATAATTCTAAATAAATGAAGATATATTTAAATAATTAATATATTATAATTAATATATAATAATTAATATATTATAATTAATATATTAATTATATATATTTATAAAATTATAAATATATTTGTTATAATTTTATAATTATTTAAATAAATATATATATAATTACAACTATAAATAAATATTTATTTACTATAATTTTTTATTACAAATAAAAAAATATTTATTTATTAGTTATAAATATAAATAAATATATATTCATTTAAATAATTATTAATATATTAAAAATATATTTATTATTTACATATATAATGTTATATATAATTAAATAAATATATTTATGAATATATAGAATTATTGATAAAGAAAAAAATATTTATATTTATAGTTATAAATAAATACAGATACATTTAAATAATTATAAAATTATAATAAATATATTAATAAAATTATAAATATTAGAAATATAAATTTTTTATAATTTTATAATTATTTAAATATATATATATATATATATATATATATATTCATTTATAATTATAATTATAAATATATATATATTCATATAAATAATTATAAAATTAGAAGAACTATAGTTATATATATCTACAATATTATAAATAAATATAATAAATATATATATTATATATATTTCGAAGATTATAAATATAATAAGTATATTTCTTATAATTTTATAATTATTTAAATTATAATTTTATAAATATAAATTTATTTATTTATTTATAGTTATAATTATAAATATATATATATATATATATTTATCATATATATAATTTTGTAAATATATATAATAGTATAAATAAATTATTATTGTCATACCATTATCAGCGCTACAAAAGCGCTGATAAAAGGTGTCTTTATCAGTGCTAAAAATATGGTGTTGATAAAGGCCTATCTTTATCAGTGCTAAAAACGCTAATAAAGGTATGTTTTATCATCACTTTCTATTTTAGCACTGATAAAACATACCTTTATCTGCGCTTTTCATCTAGCACTAATAAAAGGTTCACTGAGTTTTATAATGAAATCCTAACTTTCTCCTATCTAGCACCCCTCAAGATCTCGTGGAAGCCGATCATCACCGCCGCCACCACCACCACCACCTCCTCCTCCTCCTCTTTCGCCGACTCCTCCGTCACAAACCCACCTTCCCTACACACCTCTCCTCTTTCGTGCGCCTCTCCCTCACTGTGCGACTCTCCTCTGGCACGCGACTCTCCTCTTCTGCGCTCCTCTCCTCCGCCAAAGGACTCCTCCATTGTGTGCCTCTCATCTGCCTCCACGATTCCCTCCATCGTGAACCTGACTTCCCCATGTGACTCTCTTTTTCTGTTCGCCTCTCCACCACCGAAGGACTCTTCTGCCACGCACCTCTCCTCTATTGTGAATACACCTCCACCGCACGCTAAATCACACATCCACGGTGAGTTTTATCCTCTTTATCATTTGTTTCGCATGTTATTACAGTTTGATATTAATGGTGATGTTGTTAATTGTATGGGCTAAACACCCCACTAAAAATCATGACTATTGGTGGTCCTTGTTTGCGCACCAAATGAATTGCATGTTGGTTGTCCTTGTATCTACTATTTCTGAACTCAGATCCAATGATGTTTTGCGTTGGTGTTACCATTTTTTTGTGAATTATATATATTTTACAATTGGGAGTGTTATATTTGGTAATCCTGACAGAACCTATGTGATAGTTTAGTTTTTCTTTATAACAGCTTTTCAAAATATGATTTTTTATAATTTCTTGATGAAATATATTAATTTGGTTTGAAGCCTGGTGTTTTAATAAAATCCATGGAATGGGTCACCCAAATAAGCAACGGTTTTATAAAAATTGAAATAAATTAGTTTCACTAGAATTATAAAGTTTTATATTTTTTCACCCATAAATAAAAAGTTGATGTTCTTTATATTTTGTAATGGATTGTAAAAATTTGTAATTTTAAACACTTATAGATATGAAATTAGTTTTGAAAAGTAGGATTTTCAAAGAATTTTGATGCTTATGTGGAGGCCTTAGGCATACTAGTGCATTATTGATTTTAAAATATGAAATGTTTGGTAAATATGGTATTGGAATCGAATCAAAGGTATTTATATTGTGATCACAATGTCATTGTTTGTGACCTTATCTTATTGAGAGAGTGATAAGAGTTAAGCAAGTTTGGTTTACATTTGTAGTGAACTATTTTGGATCTCAAAAGGTTTACTGAGTAAGGTTGGGTGTGATTAAATGAAATTCAGAACTTATAGTTTGGGTATAATAAATTTTTATTCATGTTCAATGTGCCTATGGAAAGGGATTCGATGTTAATATTGCATTGTTGTTTTTGATATTTTTGATGGGATAATAGTGTGGTTAGGCGTTCTTAAGGATTTTCGAAAAGATTCATATTCATAAGATTATTTTAAATGTTTTGGTTGTAGATTGTAAAATAGTTTTATTATATGTGGAGATTATATGATCAATGGACTTTAGTTCATTTTTAATTTTTCAGTATGAATACTCGGTATGATGTGAATAGTGGAAATTGGGTCCCTGGGATTCATTTGAGGCATGAACTAGGTTTTTTTGGGATCTTCTGGTAAAGGGGCATTGTTTTTTCTTTGTAAAATGGTTGTATGGTGAACTGGATGGGTGTTTGATCACTTTTGATAAGTGTATAACTTAGGGCATAGGGATTTTAGGTGTTAATTGCAAGACACAAGACTCTGCTATAATAAGTAAGCACTCCATTACTGTAACTATTTTACAATGTACTTTCTATATGGTATTAAATAGGGACCTCCATATTCCATCTTTCATTTTGAGGTCTTTTCTATTTAATTTTTTATTTGATTGAACCCTCAAAATCCTATGCCGTATTTTTTATATATAAATGTCTAAGTTGGGGTGACCATTTTTGAGTTTATTTACACACTTTATATTATAAATAAGTCACATAGTTTTATTTTTTATTAATCATTGGATGAAATTGAAATAATAAGTTGTCCAATTGTGTCAACTCACCTTGATGAATACTTGTAAGATAGAAAATGTATCTAAGATTAAACATTCTATGTTTTTTTATATTATATATAATGTAAATCTTCTTGAGTCATATTATTGTTCAATAAAAAAAATCATCACATTACACTTAAATATGAATGAATTATATGTCAAAAAACCAATGTAAACTTCAATTAAGAGGATGATTTGGTGGTGATTTAATGGATGGGTTGACTAAGTGGGAATGAGTAAGATGAAATTAAAATCATGATTGTTACAAAATAACTTAAGGCATAATTTATATTAGAAAATTGGTTTTCCAAAAGAGTCAATGGTGTAAATAATTTTTATATAAAACACATTGTGTTTAAATGGTTCATTTTAAGATACTTACTTAGGTGGATTTTAATATTCATCAAAATCAATTATTTAAACATAAATATGATTCTAAAAACACTAATCTCTCTTTAGAATCATTATTTCATAAATATAAAATCGTAAATTTTTAATGAATTGGAATGTGTGGGGATTATTTTCAATTCATTGGGCATGTAGGGGTCTTCTATCACCAAGAGATAATTATATAAAAATACACCTTTGCGGGTAGGCATGTGGATGCATTGGACTTGAGAAGTGAAGTGTTGGGGGATCTCTTGATCTAGAAGTTGAGTTCATGCTTATAGGTTTTTTAGATGTATTTATAAATGAAGGAACCAATATTAATTCATGTGAGAGATATATACATTGTTATTGGGGGTGTACAACCAATTGATTTGGTGTGATCCAATGATCATTGGGATAATACAAAGTTTGTAGTAAATCGGAACAGGAGTGTTTCATGGTTGAGAGTGTGGTCACTGACTATAGAACATATTTATTGGGACTCCGGTGTTGTGGTGAATGATAATTGATATAACTAGAAAATGGAAGCATGGATAAGGGATATCCAATGGTGGGTAGAACAATATCAAATGCTAATAGAAATTATTATTATTACACCAACCTTTGGGATAATTTGATGGAATCATACAACACCAATTGATTTACGACGAATCAAGGTGTTTTCTATGTATATTTTATAAAGTGCCTCTCTTTGGATCTATGCCATTGTGAAAATTCTTAAGTGGCTCTTTTAAAATGATTCAAGTGTTTTGAAATGTTTCTTAGAGGTTTGTTTCTCATTTTAAATGATTGATATTTGTGGGTAATGAAGTTGCCTTAAATATTTTAAAGAAGATGAATTGTGGTTTTGTGAAAGAGTGTTTGGAACTGATTGATTTATTTTAAAAATGGTGTGTTATTTTAAAGAGGAATTTGTGTAAATTTTTGGTTTTTTAATGGGATTTCAAGTGTGATTTTTTAAATACTTTTCAAAGAACATTTGAATTTTAGTTTTTCCATAATCTTTTAAGTTTAGTTTTTTATAGAATTAGGAAAACCAATACATTGTATTAATAATTTCTATATTTATTTTGATAAATACTAATATCACAGAATAAAATAGGATGTATATGAATAAAAAATGGATGGATTCCAATCATTTGACAAAAGTGTATGGATACAAAGTGAAAGAGTTCATCAATTTTGCAAAAGATCATGCATATAATCCTTCTCAAATCTTTTTTCTATGTTTAAGCTTTTTTTATTCAGAACAAGTTAGTCTAGAGGAGTTAGAAGAAAACTTGATCTGTCATGGAATAGATTAAAGTTATAAATTTTGGAATAAACATGGGGGAAAAGAGAATGTAGCTAGTGGATGGGATAACAGTGTCTTTTATTGATCATCTAATATGATTAAAAGTGTGTACAATGAAGAATGTCATATTGATGACGTGATTACAAATGTGAATGATGACGAAGATCATATTGAGGAAATGACAAGGACATTTGAAGATGAACTTTGTGACTTCCCAAAATTGTTTGAGTAGTTAAAGATTTGTGCACAGATGCATTTGTATGGTGGTTTCACTAAATATACAGCATTTTCAGTCATACTGAAGTTGTATAATTTGAAAGAAGGCAGCGGATGGAGTGACACTAATTTTACAGAATTACTTTCTCTCTTGAATGACATGATCCCAGAAGATAATGTGCTCCTGAGCCGAACATAAAACACCAAAAAAATGATATGCTCGATGGGTATGATCTATGAAAGAATAAATTCCTACCTGAATGACTATATACTATTTCACAAGAACCATAAATCACTTAGAGAATGTCCAAAGTGTGGTGCTTTTCAATACAAGAAAGATGAATTTGGTCCAAAAAAAGTTGTATGGTACTTTCCAATCATTACAAGGTTTAGTCACATATATGGAATTTAAGAGACTATAGGGAAATTGGCATGGAACGCAAATAGAAGAAATAAATATGGAAAACTACTTCACCTGGAAGACTCCCCTCAGTGGAATAAAATCGATCATGAGTATCCTAATTTTGGAAATGAGCCGAGAAACCTTCATCTTACATTATCAATTGATGGAGTGAATCCTTTTGGTTTTAAAAGCATCACTCATAGTATATGGATGATTATGTTGGTAAATTATAACTTTCCACCATGGTTATTCATGAAATGAAAACACATCATGATATTTATGCTTATATTAGAACCAAAACAACTGGGTAATTATATTGATGTTTATTTGGATCCATTGATCTAGGATTTGAAAATATTGTGGGATTCAGGCATTACGTTGTATGATTCTTACAGAAATGAAGATTTCATGTTGAGAACCATGTTGTATGGGACGATAAATGATTTTCCTGCTTATGGAAAATTTTCAGGATATAACATTAAAGGAACTCATGGTTGTCATGTCTGCGAACAAGGTACATAGTAAATTAGGTTGAAACATTCATCGAAAACCATGTTTCTAGGACATCGTAGATTTCTACCCTGATGATATAAGTACTGATCTTGGATGAAATCATTCGATGGATGTTCATAAGAATGTACAACACCATTTCCACTAATAGGTGATCAACTATTTGAGAAAGTAGAAAATGTGGACACTGATTTTAGTAAACCATTTTCAAAAAACCTTATAAAAACCAGTTGGAAGTAGAGATCATTTTTTTTTGAATTACCATACTGGAATTGTCTATATATTAGAAACTTTCTTGATGTTATGCATGTTGAAAAAAATGTATGTGATAGTGTCATCGGCACGTTGCTAAATACGTTTGAAAAAACAAAGGATAGAATTAAGTCTAGGTTGGACATGGTTGACATGGGAATATGAGAAGATTTGGCACCAGTGAAGGGTGAAAAAATAACTTTTCTTCCTCTAGTTGCATACACTATTTCCAAGTAGGAGATATATTAGTTTTAAAACATCTTGAATGACCTAAATATTCCAAATGGGTATTCATTTAATATCAAAAACATTGTGTCAATTACTGATTTAAAGTTAAAGGACCCAAAATCACATGAATTCCATGTTTTGATGAAAGATCTAATGCTTATAGCTTTAAGTTGCATTTTTCCCATGAATGTCCATCATACATTAAACAAACTCTGATTCTTCTTTAAATCTATATATATCAAATTTATAGACTTGAAAAATTTTCCGAGTATAGAAAGATAAATTACCATCATATTACGGGAATTGGAAATCTTCTTCCTCATGATATTATTTGATATGATGGTTCATTTGATGGTTCACTTGGTGAGAGAGATCTGACTATGTGGTCATATACAATATATATGGATGTACCCCATTGAATGGTATATGAATATTTTTAAAGGGTATGTCAAAAATTTAAGTTGTCTAGAGGTTTTTATTGTGGAGCAATATATTGTTGAGGATGCTATTGAATTCCGTACCGAATAAATGTCTGGTGTGGAAAAAATTGTTTTACCAAAATCTCATCACATTTAGTGTCTTGTGGGTGAAGGAATTTATGGAAGATAGGTTGTCACAATCAATATTACAGATCGGGAGCAGGATCACATTTACATTTTTCATAACATTTTGGAGTTTTTCCCATATGTCGATACCCACAAAAAAATTCTTAGGCATTTGAATCCATCAAGGGATGAAAGATGGATATCAAATGCACATAACCAATAGTTTATAGGATGGTTTCGAGACCATATTTTAAATGAGTCAAATGATAATCCGAATTCAATTTTAGAACAACTTTAATGGCTTGTCGGAGGACTAAGTGTGTATGTATTATCTTACAAAGGTTATGTAATTAATGGTTATACATTCTATACAAATGAGAATGATGAAGACAGTACCATGAAAAATAGTGGAGTTACAATCATGGCTAAAGTGATTCATGTTTCTGTTACTAAGGATAGAAACCCAATTTACACGAATATGTCATACTTTTGCATCATCAAACAAATATGGGAGTTGGATTATATAACATTCTAAGTGATGATTTTTCAATGCAAGTGAGTTGATAACAGGAGTACCATTAAAATATATAAATTGGCATTCATGAAATTTGATTTCAATAAGGATGGGTACAAATATGAACCATTTATAATGGTATCATAGGAAGTACAGGTATTTTATGTTATAGATCCCACAAACAGAAAGTGTTCAATTGTTCTGTTATCTACCAAACCCACTGAAGGGTTAGATGAAAATTCAATCGAGGATGACACTTTCATTGGTATTTTGCAATCATTTATTAATGGTCCTAATATAGAATAGATTTTTTATGTTATAAGAGACCACAATTAAGGGATTTGGATTGTCGATAGAGGGGTAATATCTCTTTAGTCTTCAAAAAAGAAAAAGAGAGTTAAATAATTAGGTTACATTTTTTTCATAATATATATCATATTATCTCATGTTATTATCCATTTGTTGCTATATTTATGTACTCTATATTAAATGTTAAACCAATTATATAGATAATGACTTCTACTCATGTTGGTGCTCCCAATCCTGAGGAACAACAGGTCTCTCAACCCACTGATGCTCGCAGTTCAGAGGAGAAACCTTCTGCACATGTTGGTACACTCATTCCTGAGGAACAACAGGTCTCTCAACCTGTTATCACTTGTAGTACATAGGTACAATAACCATCTTCATGTGCTAATGACACCACTCCAGAGGAAAATATTGATGATGTTGATTCTGGGGAAATAGTAGGTGACGAAGGACTAACATCGTAGAAAAAAAGGATCGCCGTAGTTTGATGGTGTTAGCAAAAATCCTTAAGGAAAAATCCAAAGACATCAAATGCGAGGTCGAATGGAAGGCACGAGGTCAACATGTTAACCCCAACAAATCCATGTTCAACAGTTATATTGGAATTGTCACTCAGCAAAACATACTGATTAACGTAGATTCGTAGTACCATATTGTGATCGGGCTTAAGGCACTGATATGGGAAGATATTATGGTAAAATTATGATATCATTTATTTATTTTACTAAAAAATAATATAATTAAACATTGAATTACTCTTCATCATCCATTGGAGAGTGCATTTATAGTAGATGAATCCCACAAGAATCATGTATTTATGCTTGCTGGAAGGATTCATAAAGGATTTTGAACAATCCTAACAAGACATCATCTTAAATATGCTAAAGGGAAAATAAACCCATGCCCACCACTTATCTATGCACACCTGATAACCCAAGAATCATGGGATGTGTTTACTGGACGTCGTGCAGATGTGTCTTTTTAGGCACATTGTAGCCAGTAATACATTGTGTGATGATACATGTATTCATCACTTTAATGAACAATTTTTTATTTATTAAAAAACAACTGAGTGATGAAAATAAGGAATGAGTAGTGAAACCAGTGTACCCCTAATATAAAGCAAGGATGGGGTACACTTCACTTGAAAAAAACTTTGTATGTATTTTAAATATATCGTAATACATTTATGTGACATGAAAAAATACCATCATTATGTTCCTCTATTTATATGAAGGTTTATGAATTGAAATCCAAATCCACTTACATCCCACGCCATGTGCAATGGAAGTAGGAATGTGTAAATAAAGACAGGATATTAATAAATGAGAACACACAAAAAGTGTGGGAATCATGTGTAAGTATTACATAATAATTTTTTTTTGATTCACATCTCTATACATAACAATGATCTCTTATTTTACTATATTTTATATCTGACATAGTCAAAAAAATCAATAACATCTGTTCTAGATGAACACAAACTACCAGTGTCCTTGAAGAGGCCAGAATAGTATGAACGCATTAGAGGTGTGGGTTTTGGGGTGACACCCCAAATATTTTTTGAGAAAAAAAACAAGAGGATGATCAAAGTGAATTAATAAAACATATGAGAGAAAAAATAGCTACCCTTGAAGGATAATTCCAATGTCATAGGGTGATGATGTAAATTTTAATGAGGTATTGAAAAAGAGAAGAAGAAAATCAAGAACAACCACCACATGAAGATCCCACCCCTCCCCCCACCAACTATGGAGCTACTCATTCCCCTCAAAGAGATGTCTTAGCAGAGGTAATCAATGTTCTAATAAATTTTTTTTTGAAAGAAAAATTTTGGGAGACAAACTCTATTTAATACTAACAATTTAGGGGTAAGACTCTACAATTTAATCATATCAAATTTATTTTCATTTCTTCCATTACTTATTCATTTTTTTTGTTTTTAGGCAGCATTGGATTCTCATTGCAATAAATTTGGATACTCTAATGATTTATTTCTTGGATTCATTTCATGGATATACAACAAACCATCCACACATGATGTCGTTTTTCAAATTTTAATACACTACATACAACATTTTATAACTAAACATAAAGTTATATAATTTATATTATATTTTAATGAGGATTCTATTATGATAGGTTGGTGTATCACTGTCATCTGAAAAAAGTAATGAGATCAGGGGAAAAGGATAAGGGAGAACACAAGTACTATTACTAGATAAGTATCAGGGTATATATAATAATATTTTACTATCCAAACACATATCAAAACAGATTACTTATTCTCCTCAACATTCATGAAATGTAAAAAACAAACCAATAGAAAATATTGGGGTTATTATGTTTGTAAATTTATGAGAGATATCATATTCCATGAAAAAACTAGCATACCTGAAGAGGTATTGTTAAAGATTATTACTATTTCATTTAAAATATTTATTAATCCCTTGTGTATTTATATTTTTCCAGTACTACTATGACTGTTGAAAAACTCATATTCACAAGATAATATAGATTCACTAAAAAACGAAATGGCATGATACCTTATGAAAGAATGTATATAAATATCATGAAGATGTGACTTATATATGTAGGTTATGAATTATTAATGTTAATATCACATTATAACATCTTTATGCTCATGTTATCCTTATATAATCATTGATATCTCTATTATTTACACTAATTGAACATCTATAATCACCCTTTATTATGTTTCATATCCTTATGTTATTAATAATGGTTTTAGAAATGATGTATAAGAAGGCCGATACAACTCAAAGTGTCTCTTTTTTTAAAAAATTGACATTAATTTAAGTAAAAATAACAAGTAACATACTAAAAACTGAGAAAACACATTCATATTGTTGTTATATTTTAAGAAAATTATATATTAGTCATTTTTGACATATAGGGATTAGACGAACCTCAATATGATGCACGGTGTGACCGGTACAACTCAAAGTTTCTCCTTTTATTTAAATTTGACATTAATTTAAGTAAAAAAAACAATTGATGTACTCAAAACTGAGAAAAAACATTTTGATTGTTTTTATATATTAGGAAAACGATACATGAGTCATTTTTGATATATAGAAGTCAACCGAACCACAATTTGATGCACATTGTGGTCGTTACAACTCAAAATGTCTCTTTTTATTCAAAATTGACATTAATTTAAGTAAAAACAACAATTGAAATACTGAAAACTGAGAAAAAACATTCATATAATTTTATTATTTTTGGAAAATGATATATTATTCATTTTTTTACGTATAGGAATCAGCCTCACCTCAATACGACGCATGGTCTGGCCGGTATAACTCAAAGTGTCTCCTTTTATTTAAAATTGACATTAATTTAAGTAAAAACAAAAAGTGATGTACTTAAAACTGATCCAACACATTAATATTGTTTTTATATTTTAGGAAAACAACCCATGAGTAATTTTTGACATGTAGGAGTCAACCGTACCTCAATCAGATGCATAGTGTGGTCGTTACAACTCAAAGTGTCTCTTTTTATTTAAAATTGACATTAATTTTAATAAAAACAAGTGAGATACTAAAAAGCAAGAAAACACATTTGGATTGTTTTATATTTTAAAAAAACAATATATTAGCCATTTTTTATGTATAGGGATTAGTCACACCTAAATAAGATGCACGGTGTGGTTGATACAACTCAAAGTGTCTCTTTTTATTTAAAATTGACATTAATTTAAGTAAAAACAACAAGTGACATACTTAAAACCAATAAAATACATTGTTATTGTTTTGATAGTTTAAGAAAATGATCCATGAGTCATTTGCGATGTGTAGGAGTCACATGCACCTCAATCTGATGCACAGTGTGACCAGTATGACTGAAAGTGTCCGTTATCAGTTTAAAATTGACATTTTAGTTCAAAACATGCCACTCACTAAAAACCAAAAAATGGTTTCCAATTTTCTTAATAATTTAGTACAATGATTCATATGTGATTTGTGACGTGTATGAAGCAGTCTCATGTCAAATTGACACATGATATGACCGGTATGACTAAAAATTCATGTTTTCTATTCGAAATGACATTTTAGTAAAAAAAACACAACTAACATACTAAAAACTGAGGAAACACATTCGGATTGTTTTTATACTTTAGGAAAACAATCCATCCATAATTTGTGATAGGTAGGAATCAACCTCACCTCAATACGACGTACGGTGTGGCCAGTATAACTTGAAATGTGTCATTATTTAAAATTGACATTAATTTTAGTAAAAGAACAAGTGACATACTCAAAACCGAGAAAACATATTCAGTTTGTTTTGATATTTTTGGAAAACAATCCATAAATCATTTGTAACTTGTATGAATCAAACACACCTTAATAGGATGCATTATGTGACTGGTATAAGTCCAAATGTGTCATTTTTATTAAATATTGACATTTTATTAATGTGTTCTTTCATATTAATTTTTAATTTATTTCTTTATAGTATTACTAACATAATATTTCATTACCTACCTTCCTAAAGATGAGGGGTGGGGAAACAAAGTTCCATGCCCTTCCTTCTTCAAGAAGAAGGAGAGATAATGACCCCCTGAGTCCCACCTTCAATAGGCCCCAGAGTAGAGACTAGCACCAAGGGTATGGAATCTAACATAATATGGAAGTCATTACCCTTTTTATAGAATGAGATCGAGAGACAAGATGGTAAACCCCAAGAAACTCCAAAAACTAAAAGTGAAAGTAAATCTGAAATCAATTCTCATATGCATGTTCAAAAGTAAAGTTGATACAATGTACAACAAAACTCCAAAGTAAATTTCCAAAAGAAAATAGACTAAGCAGTAACACAACAACTATCCCGATGCCCAAGCTAGTAAAGTCCATCATGGTCCTCAAATTCCTACTAGAAACCTGAAATATGGTTTTACATATGTAGGGTGAGTATACAAGTATACCCAGTAGGAAAACTAAATCCACTCATGCACAAGTGGGGGAACATACTAATGTCCCTGTGAGAAAACATTAGAACCTCAAAGAACCTACCAAGGAGTACTAACCATCCCAGCCACACCAAGGCACACTCACCAAATAACGCAAGTCAAGTAAAGTAGTAGTATAAGCATATCGATATTTGGGTACACCCGAGTCCCACCTTCAATAGGCCCTGAAGTGGTGAATAGCACCAAGGGTATAGAATCTCACACAATATATAATGCATTACCCTTTTTATAGAACGAGATCATAAGACAAGATGGTAAACCCCAAGCAACTCCAAATAAAAAGAAGGTAAAGTAAATCCAAAATCTATTCCCATATGCATGTTAAAAAGTAAATTTGATACAAGGTACAAAAAAACTCCAAAGTAAAGTACCAAAAGAAAAAAGACTAAGCAGAAACACACCAACAATCCCAACGCCCGAGCAAGTAAAGTCCAGCATGATTCTCAAAGTCCTCCTGGAAACCTAAAATATAGTTTTACATACGTAGGGTGTGTATAGAAGTATACCTAGTAGGAAAACTAAATCCAGTTGTGCACAAGTGGGGGAACATACTAAAGTCCCTGTGAGAAAATAGTAGAACCTCAAAGCACCTACCAAGGAGTACTAACTAACCCAGCCTCACCAAGGCACACTCACCAAATAACGCAATTCAAGTAAAGTAGTAGTATGAGCACATCGACATTTGGGTACCCCGCACCACTTTCTCACTTGTTAAGTCCTCATACCTAATGGCTAACATCTTGACGTTACCACTCTTCCTATACACAGTCCCACTGCCAAAGCCTACCCACACACACCTAGGCCTCAAACCACACACAATCCCACATGTAGACACCTGGGCCAAATAACCACACCTATTTCCCAAAGACACCTCAAACTCATCCCAAAGACACTTGAAAATACAATCCTGGCCTATAAACACCTAATCCCCTCATCCAAAGCAAACTTACCCTGAATAATATTTGACTATGGTAAGACTCAAGCCATTACGGCCTGCCTGGATACACTCGAGTGGTAATAACTAGAAGAGGGTGCGATGAAGAAAGTCAGTAACCAACCATCCATCCTCTCACTGGGATGTTAGGAAAGACACCCTCCCCCATGAATGGGGTTGTTCGGAACATGGTGCTCAACAAGGATGGGGTGCATATATAAATCACAAGGAACTAAAATTTATAAATATATAGGTAATAAAACACTCATCCCAACCTACAGGTTTTCAAACAAACAACAAACAAGCCCACCAGTACCAGCCTTGCTGCCACCCTTATATGAACAACCACAAAAATTTCCTCTACAAAATCATAAGCCCAACCCCTTTCCATTTAACAATTTTCCGTCTATAAATAAAGGGATTTACTTTAATTAATTTCATCACTACTGGGAAAATACCAACCATAACCATATCAAAACAACAATCAAATCAAACTACACTCCAAGTGCATAATAGTACCAAAACCATATTGTAGTCCCACTAGACTCCCCCACTCAACCACTGCAAAATATCATTATTTAAAGTTATACCACATAATTATAATATTTCCCTCATGTAGTCCCATTGTATAACAATTCCATAACCACACCATAGTCCCACTGTATGACATTGTTCGATGGCTACAACACAATAAAGGCAGACCCACTGCCTACAAGTCTATCCATTCCACAATCAACCAGTCTCTCAAACTGGGATACCAACACACCACCTGTAACATCCCAGGTAAATAAAGAATATAACATTTTCATATTTATTAAAATTTGTGAATTAAATATTAATTTTACTTTAAAGTGTATTCTATGTTCGATGGAATACCCAATACGCAACAACGGTTTTCTTGGAAGTCTTATGTTGCACACAATGCTGAGTCATACTAAAAAATAATAATATAATATTATTTTAAATGGTAGTTAACACCTAACCGTTGTATTGGAGGGAATAGAAAAAACTAACTATAATATGAATATATATGTTTTTTAAATGTTTTTAAATTTATCCAATAAATTTTAGAGGCTTAAAATAAGAAAGAATTCAATTTTAAGCATAAATACTTTAATATTCATTAAAAGGTCGATTTACCACCTTTTGATGGAGAACCCTCTTTAAATTTAGTTTTGTAAACTTTTATATGTTCTATTTTAAAAAATAATATTCTTCTTTAGAATTGGGATATCAAAATTTAATTTGGATAAAATTTTGGTATTTTTATGATAACGTTCATTTTTTATGAGTAGTGAAAAATAATGTATTTTAATACATAATTGGCTTTTAATATAATTTATTTATATGGTTAGATTATCTTTTTAAATGGTTTTAAAGTGTAATTAGATTATATTTTTATCATTTAATATAATTTTGGTCATTGGAAGTAATTTTACTTTGAAATTGGACATAAATAAGTGTCAATATTTTGATGGTTATTATTTCTTAAAAACACGCTTTTTGTTTTGAGAGCGAGAATTAATTTTAAATTAATTTATGCCACTTCTGTGTTTTGAATTTATAAAAATGGATTCCATATTTGGAATCAGGAATTCCAAATTGTGTAAATAGGTAACTTTTATTTTTAGACATTATGAATATTTACTTCAGTAATTTTTTTTACCATGGTTAAAAGGTAAATTCAGTAAATAAGGGTAATAAAATATTATAATAATAATATTAAATTACCCTAAAAATGTGTCCTAATCATATTTTTTGATAAATTTATTACCATAGGCATCCTTGGGTCGATTTTGGGACCCCATGGAGCCACTTGGGAGTGATAATGACACTTTATATTAATTAATTTAAAGTAAAAACAAAAATAACATAAACATATATCTTTTAGTAAATAAATTTCTACCTAGGGTTATATAAGTTATATCTTGGACTATAAAAATTAATTGGAAATATAAAAATATTTCCTACATCATGTAATTTTAAAAAAAAATTATACATCAAATAAATAAAATTATTTATGACACAATAATGATGCAGTATTTACCTCATTAATGAATGATTTAAATAAATAAGATTATAAAGATTAAAAAAATATTCAAAACCTATCCAATTCCTATCAGATGATTTTATTTATAAAATGAGTAATCTTATCTTAGACTTTAATAAGTTTTGGACCTTTAGAAACCGAAAGTCATTTTATAATAAAATAATATTTTTAAACTTTCCTAAAGAGCCCCTCCTCCACCTTATAAAATCCCTCACTTGTAACCCATTCCTCACACTTCTCAATCCCCTTGGATCATCCAAAATATACCAAATTAAGCTCTATAAATACCTATCCTCCTACTATAAGCCTTCCCCTAGGCATAAGGTAATTCAAGTAAACCTTTTTGTTCAAACTAAAGGGAGATACCTGATTTAAAGGTAACGTCTTCTCTTAAGTTATTTTGTTTTATTTTACTTCACCAACCCCATAAACTATTTTATTCATTTATTTTATAACAAAAATAGTACACTAAATATACTAGGTTGTTGTTATGTTAATTATTATAACCAAACTTACACACACCTCCATCTAATGGGTAAAGAACATACTGTTTCTGTGGACGGTGAACTATTGCCTTACGAAACAACGATGTTCAATCTTATCCTACCACCTCTAATTGTGGCCATTATGATGGAATTGTATTTATATATGATATATATTATGTTTATTTTTTATCTATGCTTTGGTAATTTTTATTTACAAACATACCTTTATGTTTTCCAATATGTGTAAATGCGGCAATTTCATTTGAGGAAGTGCGGACTACCGCCCCCTCAAGGTGATATGATTCATTCATGACATACATGGAACGTATAAAGGATGAAGTCAATGAAATTATGTAACATATATATAATATGATATTATAATGTAATTATAATATACCTATGTATCATTAAGTTTTCATTCCAGTAAATATGAAATAGAAATAAAAGTAGTGTTCATGCGTATGTACGGCTTACCGTCTCCATGAACGGTGCATTTCATTTATTATCTCCAAATGTTATGTAATATTATAAATACATACATATAATGGATATATATGATATATATGATATATAAATCATGAATATAATTCTATATATAATGGACTTTTGACCACATGAACAACTTGTAATTATAAGAAGTTCATTTTTGACTCAAGTACCAAATATCGACAAAACGACCATTATTAACTTAAATGATTGAATAATGTTTATAACATGGTAATAAGTGATATAAAAGGAATAATAAACTTGAAAAAGTTTCTTAATAAATTAGAAATTAATTTTATATTATTATTCAGGAGATTAAATAATGAACTGGTCAAGTCGGACATGAGGTAAGGGGTTTTTAATCTCACTTTTAATTCCGTGAGATTTCCATTGTTCACCACTTATTTATTGCATGTGGTGTATTGTATACTGCCATTTTATATATATTATCATGATTCTATTTATATCATGGTATTATGTGATTCATTTGGAGTTTATTAACTTTTGTTCATATGACTCAATTGATTACAACGTGGTAAGGGGTTTTCATTTCACTTTTTATTCCCGTGAGATTCATGCTATATTTTCCACTATTTCCTTTTCTGTGGTGTATGTACTGCACATGATTTTATTCTTTGTGTAATATGCTTTAATTTATGGGTATTTACATCTTCATTTTATGATCCTTCTTTCATGTGGTGTATGTTTTGTAAGTTACCAAATCAGTAAGGGAACTTTTTAACCCAATTTCTATTCCTTGGGTTAATCATAAAATTCTTAATTATGTCATGCTATGATTATGTGTGGATTCACTATTTATTTATTTATGTTGTAATTTCCAATCCCCTTTTTGTGGATATACTTTTTATACACATAGTCACTCCATTGATAAATTCTCATGTCATTGATATGAACTTGATAAGGGTAATCTTAACTCAATTTCTATTCATTGAGTTAAGAATCCAAGTCATTGGTTTTGTTTTAAAAAGAACATGTGTGAATGTCCTCTAATTTATTTACATTTAATATCCAATCATATTTAATGTATTTATATTTTTCACACATTATTATGTAATTTATTTATCCTTAATCTAAGGATAGAGTTTTTATAAGGAATTTCATCTCAATTTACATTCCATTGAGACTTCATTATTGTTATGCACCAATTCACTTTTATATGGTGTTAATACTGTCCTTTGGCATATTTTGTCATGAATCCCTTTATTTTCATGATATTATAAAGTTTCTATTAATGTTATTCCTCAAATATTTGTATTCAACCATCTCTCATTTTTTTAGGAACTCTTTAACTAAAATATTGTTTTAAATGTTTTAAAGATTTATTCTTATAAATATTTTTCATTAATGTCCATGTTTTAAAAATGGTTTTAAGGATTTATTTATATGGACATGAATGTTTTGAAATTAAAATTTCTTTCAAAAGCTTCAAAGTGGTATGGGACACTTTGATTCAAAAATCTCTTTATTAAATGTATTAAATGGTTTTGAAAATGGTTTGATAAAGAATTTATTATGTCAATATGTTGAAATGATATATTATGTTTGTGATGTGGAAATGTTATCTTTACTTTATGCATGTTTTATGTGTTATGAATATGTTATGGTTATTGGGAATTATTTAAATATACAGGTGGTTCCGTGATAAACCTAGGGCAGGTGAGCCCGAGATAGTTCTCTAATGCATTGGGTAACATGACAGAGGTAAACATTAATGTTTCTCCTAAGAGATTTAGGGAATATACTATGATGGGTATTCCAAACGTAACTCTCTACGTAGCTATGAAAGCTATAATGTAAGTATGTTATGTATTCCATAAGTTACCTTTATGATTTATGATTTCGATGAGTTATTCATAAATCTTATGATTTCATAAGGTATATTATGATTGAAAAGTATGGTTTCATTATTTTGTATTTATTGATGGGATAATGTTTTCATTCCTTATTTTATAACCCTTACTGAGCTTTTTATGCTCATCCCAAGTTTTTGAAATGTTTTCCATAGAACCTACAGATGAATAGGGTCAAGGATGGGATCAAGGAAAAGTCATGATGTCTAAAACTTGGAACTAGACATGTTTCTTTTTAAGAGTTTTTATTTTATGAAAAAAATGTATATTGAGTATTAGTGTCTACATGTAATTTTCAAGTTGATATGTAATAGTTATGACCTAATTCTATAAAACCCTAAACTTGAAAAGATCTTCAATGTGAATTATTCATTTAATTCATGATTATGTAATGTTTTAAGGTCGGGTCCTTATACCACCCGCACAACCCCACACAAAAATCCCACAAAAACTACCATTAAACCACAGCCCCATTACACACACATACCACACCCTTCTCACAGAACCAACTCATCTGTCCACCCCTATACCCACAATCTACAAAAGGCTAGAACCCCACATAACATAGTACACAGCCACACCTATCAAATAGGATATATTAATATTTAGTAAACATTATTCTTTAATTCAATTTGATAAAAAGGGGTGATCACATAAGGGTTTTCATCCTGGTGCATCCATTTCATTTAACTGGGTATATGTGATTAAGAAGATTTTATGTTACGTCCAATTATCAAACAACATGAAAAAAACAAACGGAACACCATCAGTATACAAGAAAATAACAACAATGACCATGATTTTTTGAAGGCATACAACCACAATAATCTATAAAGAAACAAGGATAACAAAATAAAACAGACGATCCAACATCAATCCACTTCGATCCCATTATTTCATTACCATGTTATTTTTTGATCATATTCACTTCTTATTTATTTATTGTTTGAAGAAAAATTTTATTCTGTTCTTCACAAGGAATCATTAGTACACCCACCCCACATGATACATAAATAAAGAGAGGTAGAAGAATCCCTATCAGAACAACAGGAGACCAAAGATCCTCTTTGCATCAAGAACAGGGGATTGCGCGAGCGGTAGGAAAGAACTCCAAGATAATTGAGCAGGAGGGGATATAGAATAGGTGCACGAATCATCTAGGGAGGAAGGCTTTGATTTAACCAAGAGGGAATAGAAAACATACTAGGAAAGGAAGATCATAGCTTTGAAGATCCAGATCCTATTTTAAAGGAAGAATGGTTTCAAAAGTCATTAATCGTGGGATCGTGGTCAAGATTACATGGTTTGAGTATATCAAATCCCCCATAACATTAGGATATTAGATATACATTTAATATCCTTTGAAATTCCCTTAAAAACATCCAGCCAAGACATTAAACTCGGTTTACATCAAATAAGATGTAAGAGGGGAAAATAGAAAAATTGAGGAAAACAGGAAAACTGCAAATGAGTCACCCATGGGTCAGTCACTGATGTGGAGCCACCAACGGGTGAGCTACGGACATGACCTACCAATGTTGAGCCACCAATGCTGAGTTACCAACATAATTACCTACCAACGCACTGACATACAGACACCTTGACCTACCGACGCCCTGACCTACCGACTCCTTGACCTACTGATTCCCTAACCTGCCGACACCCTCGAATCCCTGACCCCGATGCTATTGGTTTACCAATGCCGACTCCCCTGACTTACTAATGCACTAACATTCTTATGCACTAACATGTTGACACCGATGCCCAAAATTATCGATGAAAAAACTAGAAAGACTGTAAATTTGGTAGACTCTTGAAATGAGCTACCATTGCCTCACTGAACACCAAAACACTAGTTTTTCACAAAGGGGAGGCCTGGGGAAAATCTGAGTTATTGAATAATATTTGTTTTCTTATATAGGTAGAATCTTTTTCTTGGGTTGAGATGATTTTTTTTGGAAACTGATACTATGAGCAGATATTTTTGAGAGGGGATCACAGGATTCAAAAGATAAAATATTAATGTTTTAGAATTTTTGTTAGACAATTGTAAATGTAATTATATAAAACATTTTGCTTGAAATGTAAATAATAGTTTTTTATATACCATGGGTGAATAGTTTTGTATTCCTGATATCAATTAAATTTATATAGTATGTTTGCTTATGGTGTACTATTTAAATTATAGTTTACTTAAATTTTAGGTTGGGTGTGGTATTATATAAACATTATATTGCAGGCAGGTATCCCTTTATTAGTTCTAAAAAAGATCTCATAAAGGTATCATTTATCAGTGCTAAAAATAGCACTGATAAAGTTTGCATTTATCAGCATTAGAAAAGTATTGATAAAAGGGGTTCTTTATCAGTGCTTTTTTTAGCATTGATAAAGGACCTCCTTTACCAACACTTTTTTAGCACTGATAAAGTGGACCCCCCCTATCAGTGTTGTGATTAATTGTGCTTTTTTAACATTGTTAAATGAAATTTTGAACACTGTTAAAGGACATATTTGTAGTAGTGACACATGAATGATAATGTGATGAAGGTGTTGAAAACAAAAGAAATTCTACTGAAGGTGAAGTTTCTTAAAGTTAGATCATATGAATATTGTATATTTGGAAAGAATAAGAAGGTATATTTTGAAAAAGGAAGTGTAATAATGAATTTTGGGTATATTTTTAACATTTATTGGTTCAAAAAAAATTCATTAATTATTAAAGGTTTATCTTGAAAAGAAAATTGGATATGAATACCTCTTTGTCAATGTGTTTTTTACAAGATTTGAAATCCATGTGATGAATGTTTCAACAAATTTTTCAACTATATTAATATCATCCTCATGAATTGGAATAGGTATCTTAGTGCTTGGCTCAGGGGCTACGCTGATCGGCACTCACACATAACCTGCTGAAACTGGTCTAGTGTGCAGTGTGTCATTGATTAATATTCCTTACATAACATAATGATCCATACCATAATAGTTTAGGTCTAGTGATTTTGGAAACATGAACAATATAAATAACTAGTTCATAAGAGTCTCTCATTAAGTTATTCTTCACTAGAAACCTTCTTTGACATATCATTTCTAAAACCATTCTTAATAACCTAAGGATATGAAACATAAGAAAGGGTGATCATAGATTATTAATAAGTGTAAAAAAGGGAGATATCAATGGTCATATAAGGATAACATGAGCATAAAGATGTAAGAAGGAGATATTCACATTATAAATTCATACCCTAAATATCATATATCATAATCATGAGTCATGGATCAAAGAATGGTAGTTTAAAATAGATTAATCTTAAAGGATAAAAGAATATTTTAAACTAAAAACGTACACTTTGATTCACATATTCATTTTATTTTTGTACATTCTTTCATGAGGTATTCTAACCATTCGTTTCTAAACACATATATATCATCTTGTGAATATTAGTCTTTTCTAAAGTCATGGTAGTAATGGAAAAATATAAATACACAAAGGATTAATAAATATTTTAAATGAAATAGTAATTATCTTTGAAAATACCTCTTCCGGGATTCTAGTTTGTTCATGGAATATGATCTCTCTCTTAAATTTACAAACATAATAATCGCAATATTTTCCCTTGGTTTGTTTCGAACACTATAGAAAAATTGAGGAGAATGAGTAATTTTTGTATATGTGTTTGGATAGTGAAATATTATTATATATATACCATGATATTCATCCAATTTTAGTACTTGTTTTCATCCTTGTTCTTAGCCCTAGAATCATTCCTTGTTTTTCACGATATCAATACACTGCCCTATCAAAATGGAATCCCCATTAAAAGATAATATCTATTATATAACTTGATGTTTAGTTCTAAAATTTTGGATGTAGTGTATTAAAATTTGAAAAATTCCATCATGTGTGGATAGTTTGTTGGATATCTATGCATTGAATGCAATAAATAAATATTTGGAGTATCCAAATTTACCGCAATGAGTATCCAATGCTACCTAAAAACAAGAAAATTAATAAGTAATGAAATAAATGAAAATATATTTTGTTTTACCTTGTATATTTGGTATGAAATAGAGTCTATCATCCGATATTTTTATTTTAAACGATTTGAACAGACCTTTCACTATTTCATCCTTCTTTTTAGCCTTTATTTTCGTTTGTTCTATAGAGGATATGTGAGGACTAATGGGCCCGAATTTTATTTCATGGTAAATCCCTTTATTTTTTTTCATATATACGCTTTCCAAAAATATGAAATGTATTTAGTCATAATTAACACAGTATCTCATCTTTTGGAAAATAAAATCATAAAAGCATACCTCAGGTATACATTTACAACTAAGATTCCTAGCCAATCATAGTTGAGGATTTTAGTTGTACTCTTAAGAATAATTAAGTCTTGATCTTGATCTCTGTACATATTTTCTTCAAAATAAAATAAGTGATTTCCACCATCTTTTAACTTTGTATCCACATGAGCCTTGAATGATAGTAAATTTGGATATAGAACGGGTGAGGTAATGGTGCTTCCAATATATCTTTTTGATCGGTTGGTCAATCCTTTAGACAGTTTTTAGATATTCTTTCATTTCAACCCCTTATCTTTTTTCATATATAATAATATTCATTAGTTCAGAATTTTTTCATTAATTATTAAAGGTTTATCTTGAAAATTAAATTGTAAATGAATACCTCTTTGTCGATATGTTTTTTTACAAGATTTTAAAGTCATGCAATGAATGTTCCAATATCTTTTTCAACCATATTAATATCATCCTCAAGAATTAGAAAAGGTATCTCAGTGCTTGGCTCATAGGCTATGCTGATCGACACTCACACATTCCCTATTGGAATTGGTCTCATGTGTAGCGTGTCATTTTGAATATTGAAAACCATATCCCTTACCCCAAGGTGATGGGTGGGTGTTTCTAGGTATAAATCATAGTCATTATTACTCTGTAGAATATCATTACAAGAAAGGTATCAATGTATATCTAATTCAAATTTCACGAAACCATTTATTAGAACATTGATTACCTCTTCTAAGACATCTCTTTGAGGGGAATGGCTAGCCTCATATCTAGTGGGGTGGGGCGGGATCTCCACGCAGTGACTATTCTTGAGTTTCTTCTTCTCTTTGCCTATCCCCCATTAAAGATTTCATCCTCTCTCTATGGTATTGGAATTTTCCTTCAAGGTTGTATATTATTTTCTCATCAATTTTATTAATTCACTTTGTTCGTCCTCTTGTTTTTTTATCAAAATATGTTTGGGGTGTCACCCCAAATTCTGCACCTCTAACGTGGCCATACTGTTCTGGCCACTTCAAGGCCACTGATAGTATGTGTTCATCTGGTATAGGTTCTGTTTATTCCTGTGACTATTTCATATAGAAAATATAGTAAAATAAGTGATCATTTTTAATTAATAGTGATTTTAATAAAAACAAATTGTTATTATGTAACACTTACACATGTTTCCCACACTTTTTATGTGTTTTCATCTATTAGTATCTCAAATTTATTTACACATGCCTCCTTCTATAGCACATGGAGTGGGATGGAATTGGATTTGGATTTTGAGTCATCAGTTTTCATATAAATAGAGGAACATAATTATGGTGTTTTTTCATGTCACATAAAATTATTATGTTTGATTTAAAATATGTACCAATTTTTTTCAAGTAAAGAAAACCCCATACTTTCTTTACAGTAGGGGTACACTAGTTTTGTTGCTCGTTCCTTATTTCTATCACTCAATTTCTATTTCATAAATAAAAAATTGTCAATAAAATTTATGAATACATGTATCATCAAACAACATATTACTAGCCACAATTTACTTGAAAAAACGTATATGCACGATGTCCAGTAAATGTATCCCATGCTTCTAGGGTTATCAGGTGTTCATAGATAACCGGTAGGTAGAGTTTTATTTTACCTTTAATATATTTAATATAATGTCCTGTTAGAATTATTCCAAATCCGCTGTGAATCCTTATGGAAATCATTAATACATACTTCTTGTGGGATTCATCTACTATAAATGCACTCTGCAATGGATGCTGAAGAGAAATTCAATGTTTTATTATTTTTATTTTTTAAAAATAAAGAAATGATATCATAATGTTACCATAATCTCTTCCCACATCAGTTTCTTTAGCCTGAACACTAAATGGTTCCATGAATCTACGTCAATCGGCATGCGTTTTTGAGTGAAGATTCCAATATAACTACTGAACATGGCCTTGCTAGGGTTAAAATGTTGACCCATCGCATTCCATCCCACCTCAAATTTTATGTATTTGAATTTCTCCTAAATTATTTTTTCTAACACCATCAAACTAATAAGATTATGTTTTTTTCTATGATTTCAGTCCTTCATCTCCTACCATTTTCCTAGAATCAATATCGTCAATATGTTCCTCTCGAGTGGTAGCATCAGTATGTGTAGATGGTAATTATACCTCTGCACTGTGAGCAGCATCAGGTTGAGAAACATGTTGTTCCTCAGGAATAAGAGCACCAACACATATAGAAGTTAGGTCCTCTTCAATGCGAGCAACAATAGGTTGAGAGACCTACTGTACCTCAGGATTGGGAGCACCATCACATATAAAAGGTTTCTCCTCTGCACAATGAGTAGTAGCAAGTTAAGAGACCTACTGTTTCTTGAGATTGGGAGCACCAGCATGTGTAGAAGTCCTTATCTACATAATTGGTTTAACATTTAATTTAGAGTACATAAATGTAGTAGAAAATGGATAATAAAATGAGGTAACAAAATATATATTACAAAAAAATGTAACCTGATTATTGAACTATATTTTTCTTTTTTAAAGACTAAAGGGATTTGACCCCTCTATCAACGATCCAAATCCCTTCATTATGGACTCCTTTGACATACAAAATTTCATCTACATTGGGACCACTACAAAATGATTGTGACATCCCAATGAAAGGGTCATCCTCATTTGAATTTTCATATGACCCTTCAGTGGTTTTGGTTAACAATAGAAAAATTGAGCACTTTAGGTCTACAGGATATGGAACATAAAATACTTGTACTACCTATGATTCCATTATAAATGATTCTTCTTTGTACCCCTCCTTATTGAAATAACCTATCTTGAATCCCAATTCATTTATTTTAGAATCACTTTTATTATCAACCCACTTTAATTGAAAAATAAACACTTGGAATGTTCTATAATCAAACTCCCATTTTTGATTGATGATTCCAAAGTATGTCATATTCACGTAAATTGGATTTTTATCCTTAGTACTAGAAACATGCATCAATTCATCCATGATTTTAACTCCACTATTTTTCATGGTACTGCCTTCTTCATGCTCATTTATATAGAACATATAACCATTAATTACTTAACCATTTTAAGATAATACATACACACTAGGTCCTCCGATTATCCATTCAAGACATTCTAAAATTGAATCTAGATTTTCATATGAATCCTTTAAAATATAGTCCTGAAATCATCTTATAAACAATTGATTATGTTTATTTGATATCCATCTTTCAACCCCTTATGGATTAAAATGCCTAAGAATTTCTCTATGTGTTTCAACATATGGGGAAACCTCCAAACTATTATGCCAAACTTAAATATGGACCTACTCCAGACCGGTAACATTGATTGTGACAACATCTATTCTAGAAATTCCTTTACCCACAAGCTGCCCAGTGTGATGAGATTTCAGTAGACCAATGATTTCCCCACCAGACATGTATTCAGTAAATAATTCAATGTATTCCTCAACAATATATCACTCTACAATACAACCCTCTAGACGAATTCAATTTTTGACATACCCTTTCAAAATATTCATATATCGTTCAATGGGGTACATCCATCTATAGTTTATATGACCACATAGTCGAATCTCTTTCACCAAGTAAACCATCAAATAAACCATTATATAAAATAATGTTTGTGAGAAGAGCATTTTCAATTCACATAATATAACAACAATTTCTATTTCCATACTCAGAAATTTTGTTGGGTCTGTAACTTTTATGAATATATATTTGAAGAATAAATAGATCTTGGTTAATGTATGACATATATTATTGCTCAAAATGCAATGTAAAACTATAGGCATTAGATATTGCATCAAAACATGGAATTCATGTGATTTCAGAATCTTTAACTTTAAATCAATTATTGACACGATGTTCTTGATATTTGATGAATACCCCTTTGGAACCTTTTAGTCATTCAAAAAGTTGCAAAACTGATATATCTCCTGCCTGAAAAGAGTGTAAGTATCTGGAGGAAGAAAATTTCATTTTTCACAAATCACTTGCACAAAATATTTGATGTTATTAATATTTTAATGACTTATTATATACTCCATTTACTTATTTTATATGAAATGTGCATAATTTGTGTGAAATATTAATATTTTAATACTAAGTATAATTTTTGTGCATTTTTTGAAGTAGTCCAATTGAGTCAGTTTATTATTTTATTTATAACTCTCACCCTTCTGATTCAAATTGTGTGGTTATTATTTTTTAGGATTCCTTATTCAATTTATCACATATCATTATAAGGAATAATGGGCCAATTCTTCCATTTGAAGGCTTATATGGACCACACAAGATGTCCCAAATAATTTGTGAAGAAACTGGACCAGCCATGATGATTGAGTTATTCGTATCACTCCCAAAGCCCATATCTTTTGAAACTCCACCATTTGTTCTTGATTATCCAAAATAATCATGGTTAAAAAATTTAGGTCTCAACTCTAATAACAAGGATCCCAAATGAAGCTTTGAATTCCATCCCACCATTCTGGACAAGAATTAAAATATGGACACTATTAATGACATATCTCATGATGTATTCATAAAATCGAGCTGATATTTTTCAGTGTGAAAGAGGAGATATAGATGGAAGACTTTTTTTAATAAATAATTCGGTTTTTAAGGCATATTACTATTCAAAAACCCTTTCACATTTCGGACTTTAAAAAGACTGGATTGAAATGGATAGATTAAAATTTTTTAATCAACCGGCCATAACTTTGGATCCATAGGTCCAAATGACTCCAAATTTTGAGAGAGGTCGTCCAACATTATTATATACAACTTTTAAGAAGGAGATATCTCTATATTATCCTTTCTGAATATCCAACTTGGCGATTCAAGTGGAGGGACAGATTGGGAATGAAAATAGTCCACTTCCTTGGGCTATAAATGCATCCCCCTCCTCTCCTTCAAAGGGGTCGGAATTTCAGAAGAGAGGAGAATCAATTGGCATGAAAAAATCCTTTAAAAATTCTTGTGAGGACCATCCATACTCAATTTTTTACTTGAGATTCCCTTCCTCTTCTCTTTTCTTCCTTTCACTTTTGTGTTGTTCTTTATTTGTAATCTTGTAAGTTTGTGTTTTGTAATTCTATTTTAATGAACATTTCTTATTCAATATCTCTTATTCTAATCCATCTTCTGTAGTTTAATATTAATGTTCTTAAAATAGTTTAAATACAATTTAATCCCCTTCCCTTCTTTTGCTTCCTCATTCAATCGAAAATCCATTTTTAATTATCATCATTGTTCGTGTGTGTGTGTTCGACGCACCACTCTTTTCTTATCCATTTATTTTTCTTATCTTATTAAATTATAATCATAATAATTATAACCATATTATTAAACACCCAAATGGATGAGTAAATTTCTCATTGGGGTGAGTTATAATTTAGGTATGTTAAGTGATTGAGAGCTTTTTCTTGATGAATATTCTTTGAATTAACATTGTGTATGTTGGACTTAACATGTCAATGATTAATGACTTGTTTTGTTTAACATGTGGTTTACATGGATTATTGGAACCATAAATACACCACCATCAATAAGATCTGATTGATATTATAACCTTAAGTTAAGTTAAGGCTTGGATTAAAGCATTAACACTTAGGAATTCTAATCAACGTCATCTTGTGACATGGGTGTTAATTTAATGCAATATAAAGCAAAGCTCAAGGATATCACAAGCTTAACTACCTAATGATGAACTCACCCCAATATTTATCAATTTTTTAAATAAAAAATCATCCATAAATTATTTCATAAGCTCTGCAAACAAACCCCACAATCAGAAAATAATTAACTAAAAAACAATCGACAATTACAAAGTATCATCACCGAGGATTTGACCCGAGTGCTGCTATACAAATTAGCAGAGCACCGGAACCTTGACCGATCGATAGACGACAATCAGCCATGTGTTTCACTCTTCTTATATTTTTATGTCAACCATTTCATACCTAGCCTTAATTTTGTCCTTTGTTTTTTCGGGTGCATTTAGAAAGGTTCTTATGAAACTATCACATACATTTTTTTCAACATGAATAACATCAAGAAAGTGTATGATGTACAAAAAATTCCAGTATGGTAATTAAAAACAACTGCTCTCTTTTTCCAACTTGTTTTTTAAGGTTTTTCAAAAACTATTTACCAAAAGAAGTGTCCACGTCTTTTACTTTCTCAAAAATTTGATCACCTATTAGAAAATATGGTGTTGTACATTCTTCTAAACTTCCATAGAATGATGTTGTCCAAGACAAGCACTTATGTCATTGGGATATAAATATGTGATGTCCTAGAAACATGGTTTTCGATAAATGTTTCAACCTAATTGATTGTGTACCTTATTCTCATATGGGACATTCTTGACTTTCTTTAATGTTATATCCTGAAAATTTTCCACATGCAGGAAGTCATTTATCATCCCCTAAAACAAGGCTCTCAACGTGAAATATTAATTTCTGTAAGCATCATACAACATAACACCTTAATCAAAAAATAATTTAACATCCTCAATCAATGGAGAAAAATAAACATCAATATCATTACTCAGTTGTTTTGGTCCTGATATAATCATAGATAACATGATGTAGTTTAATTTAATGCATATCCATGGTGGAAAGTTATAATTTCCCAACATAATTGTCCATGTACTGTTAGTACTACTTTGAAAACCAAAAGGATTCACCCCATTTATAGATAATACAAGACAGAGGTTTCTTAGCCCATTCCCAAATTCAGGATACTCATGATCAATTCTCTTCCACTAAGGAGAGTCCATCTGGTGATGTAGTTTCCCATATTTATTTCTTTTTTATGCATGCCACATAAATTTCCCTTTTATCTCCTCACTTCTATATAGGCGCCTTAACCTTGGAATGATTGGAAAGTACCATACAACTTTTATAGGATGAGATTAAACATTCTTGTATCGAAAAGCACCACACTTTGGGAATTGTCTAAGTGCTTTTTGGTCCTTCAGAAATAGTATATAGTCATTCAGGTAGGCATTTTGTAACACCCCAAGCTTCCACGGTACGTTTCCCTTTGAATAATGCAATAGCTTCCATTGTACGTAACTTTGAGATTTTAACACACCACGACCAATCAAACTAACTGTTATGAATAGTAATACCCACTTTTTGAAATTTTATAAATTTTATATTTCAAAATGAACTTCATTTTTTGATTTGTGATATCAAAATTAGCTTAGGGTGAATTTTCGGTATTTTTCTGAAAACTTTCAATTTTTGATGAATAGTGAAAAACACTACGTTATTGGTTAAAATCGAATTTTTTATTTAAATAATTATTTATTTTATAGAAATTTACTTTAGGTCAAAATAGATACATAATAACTATATAAGTTCAATGTAATTCATTGGAGTCATTTTATAATAAGTTTTGATATATAAAAATTTTATTGAACTTTTTCCCGTCTTTTACCCACCTCCAAGGAACATTTGAAAATCTGCATAAAATGAAATTTTACCACTTATGTGAGTTGAATTTCAAAAATCCGAGAGACACGGTTAATATTAGTAAGTAAAATTTGGTTCAATAAGATGAAAATAATTTTTGGTAAATCGTGACTTTTGACTTTTATTTACCACGGTTAAAAGTAAATAGGGTAATTAAGGGTAAAAATGATATCATAATTACCCTAACACATGTCCTAATTCTATTGGATAAGTATAATTCGACCAAAAACAACCTTATTAATAAAATATGATTCTCTTTGGTCCACCTGGATTAGATTAGGACATATATTATTATTTTATTTAAAGAAGAGTTAAAAGAGCTAAATTCAAAGTTTAATAACTAAAACATTTTTAATATAGGGTTACACACAATATAAATTAGACTATATATATTCATTAGAAATATAAAAATATTTCATACATAATGGTATTTTATTTATAATTTTTAGACATTAAATAATTTAATTTATTTATGACATAATGATGATGCAGTAATTACCTTATTAAAGAAAGATTAAAATAATTGATATTATAAATATAAAAATAAATGTAATTTGAGACTTTTTATGAATTTTAATAATATTATAGGTTAATATGACATGTTAGGGTTGATTAAATAATTTTTTTGAATTAATCATGTTGTTATGATTTTTAAAAAAAACCAAATACTAGATAGTGTCAAAATTGACATAATTGAGTTTTTAAAATAAATACTATATTATTAATGGATATAATATTCCTAAAAATCTAAGGCTTGAAAAAAGGACTTAGATAATGTTATATATATTAATAATCAACCACTTGGGGTTCTCTTGGAAGTTTTCAGTAAGTTTATTAACCATATAATATAAAAATACAAAGAGACATGGTAAATGAGAAACTATTTAACTAAGAGATAAATCTAAAAGATAAGGTCAATATGGTGACCTAAACCTTTTTAAAACCTATTGGTCGAGATGTTTTCGACCCATCCCCACCTTATCCTCAAAATAAATCATTTTGGAGCCATTAGAAACCGAAAATTATTTTATTATAAAATAATATTTCAAGCTTTTCCTAAAGTGACCCTCACCTCTCTCATAAAAGGGCACTTCCCCTTCTCTTAATTTCACACCTTCAAAGCCTTTTGGCTCCGCCAAACCCTACCCAAATATCCTCCCAACTTTACTATATTCATCCTAGATGCCTTCCTTTAGTTCTAAATCCAACCTAAGGATCCCTTTTGATCAAATCAAAAGGAAGAACCCGAAGAAGAGGTAAATATTTCATCACCTCTTTCAAGTTATTTTCTTCTTACACTTCCTATTTATTTGTTGTTTCCATTATAAAATAATAAATCCAGTATATTATACATACTGTGATGTTATTTTAAAAATGGTACAACCATATTCATTATTTTATCCATCATATGAATGATAAAGTCACCATATGTGCGTACGTACGACTTACCATCTCCACGTCGTGGTGTAGTTTGTTATTTAAACACTTCATTATTTGGATGGGTATAATAATGATGTATAATTGATGTAAATAATAAATATAACATTTTAAGGATTCTTTATATATTATATAACATTCAATTATATAATATTTCACCTTCAATTGAATGATATTATCGCTCGTGCATACGTATGGATTACCGTCTCCACGAACGCGGTGAGATTCATTCCCCATCGTAATAATTAAAGAATAATTTTCATTTGATGATTAAAAATAATGTTTAAGAATATAATATCATTCTGTATATGAATCAAATTTATCCTATCCATAACAAACATGTCTTACATAACAAAACATATAAAGGAAAAAAATCAGTTAACACCCGAAACGACGATAATACTAAAATATTATTAACAAAGTAATATTATAAGATCATATATGATATCATATATAATTATATGGTTTGTATATAATTTAATAAAAATGATTTAACTATTATACAGGATCTTAACGTACCCTCAACCAAGTAAAAGTACAAGGTAAGGGTTAATTCCACAATCTCTTTACTTATCCAAGGTTGTTTTTATGTAAGTATCTACTGAGACATATTTATTATCCATGTACATGTTTCATAAAAGATTTTTCAAAGGGATTATTTTAAAGTTACTTTTTACTAAAACATAATTTTAAATTTTTTAAAGATTTATTCTTCTAAACCTTTCTCGTTAATTTCCATGTTTTCAAAATGATTTTAAGGATTTATTTATATAGACATGAATATTTTAAATTGTTAATTCTTTTCAAAAGTTTCAAAGTGGTATTGGACACTTTGATTCAAAACTATATTTTAAATTAATTCCTTTATAAATTATGTAACTTTTAAATTATTTCATGAAAATGGGATATTTAACTCAAATATTTTTACTGATCATTTCATCTATGTCAACATCCTTTGAAAGATTTTAAGCTTGTTTGAAGTTGATTTATTATGATACAAATATTCCACATTGTATTGAAGGTTTTGTGATATTTTTTACTGTGGATGTGTTATTTTTACACCATTCATAGTTTATGGATAAAGTATTGACATTTCGTATGCTAGTTTTAATATGAATGTTTATGTTATGTTTAAACTTTTTCATATGAGGAACGCATTGGACTTAGTAAGTGATGGGTGGAGCCCGCTATAGATCTTTGATGCATCGGTAGGTCTCATGAGACAAACTTGTCTCTTGGAACAAGGCCTTGACAAAATCTTATTTGTAGCCTTGGCACAAGACCTTGACTATGTGGTTATGAAGTCTGGCATTATTCATTCCATCATTATGAAAGTGGCTATTGATATTTCATGTGATTATTCGACTAGTATAATATCCATATGAATGAGTAAATGGAATTATTTGATTTTATATTTACCATATTATGCTGAAGTTTATGTTTAAAAGGCTTTTGTTTTAGTCTTATACATTCCCTTAAATGTTTATTCTTATTTATGAAAGTTTTCACTATATTTCTATCCTTACTGAGCATCTGAGCTCACCCCTTTCTATGTTTTATTTTTCCTAGGATGTGAAGATGTATTTTATGGTTGACCTGTAGGGATAGGATAAGGATATAAGTGTGTTAAAAAGGGTAAAAATGTTGTTGATGTTTTTATTTCATGATGTAATATAAAACTTATGAATGTATCTAGTACTTCTAAGGATACTAAATTGATCGGTCTTTCGGGACATGATTATTTATATCATGTCAATGTTATGTAATAATTCACCAAATCTGGGTAACTAGGTTCAGGGAATTACAGTTGGTATCAGAGGAAGTTTAGTACAAACCTTGGAATCTATATTTAGAAAAACTCTAATTAGAGAACATTACCCTAAGATAGACTTTGAGGATTAATATAGAAGAACTTCCTAGAATTTTGGTATTGTAGAGATTTTTTGAGTTTTCTAAGAAATACATCCCTGTCTGGATATGAGCTGGTAGTGGCGGCTCTGGCATATATGTACCTAGGGGTAAAACCTGAAAACACCGCTTTGAGCTAGACTCAAACGGGAACTGGTGCACGATAATGGGCCTTGCTGCACTCTTGGTTATGACACTCCCGGGGGATATGCTTAGGATAATTATAATTTTCTTTACAAAACATTATGAAGGGTTTATTAGTATATACTTCCTCAAAGAAAACATTTTTATGATTATGAATTATATCCATAAACTGTTCAATTTATGTTAAGTGTTTTACAAGTTTGGAATTATGTATTGTGACTCATAAACTAATATAGTGTATACCATTGTTTAGAAATGGAGCCTAGTGGAAGGAATGGAAACTATATCAACACTCGTAATCCATGTAGGTATTTCCTTCCTACTCAAGATAATTATAGTGGATCTGGTGAAGCAACTGGTGCTGATTAGCTTATCTCTATATTGGGGAAACTCACTCATGTTATGAATAATAACCTTACCCATATGGAGCAGCCTGATCCACAATGTGGAGGATCAATGTTAGACCTCTTTATGAGGAAACAACCACTAACATTAAATAAGAGTAAAAATCCATTAGTATCTGAGCAATGGATAAATTACTTAGAGAAAATATTTCATGCTTTGGGGAGTAGTGAAAGGGAAAAAGTTGTCATGGCAGTTTATCACCTCACGGGAGATGCAGATCAATGGTGGTCATTAATCCAAAACAAAAAGGAATATGAAGAAGTATAGAACATGGAATGGAGGGAGTTTAAAGATATTTTCTTAGAAAAATACTCTCCTCATGACCATCGAGCAGATATGGAAAGACAATTTCTGAGTCTGAGGAAAAACGAGGATGAGAATTTCACAAAGTATGAGGCTAACTTTACAAGGTTAGTAACGCATGCAGAAGATTATATACGTAACCCAAGTATTAATATTGATTGATTCTTTGATGGGTTAAAACCATTTCTTTGTCGAGCATTAGTCTCATAATCCTTCTCATCATACGAAGATATTGTCTCATGCACTATCAAGACAGAAAAGGAATTCTCTAAGTCTTACGAATTTAAAGAAAAGAAAGAGAAAAATAGATCCGTTGAACACAATAGAAATGGAAATAAGGGGAAGAAGTGAAAAGTTGAATATCCATCCTGTGGTAAATTTGGGAAGAAACACCCCAGTACTTGCCTGAAGGAAATGGGAATCTATTACAAGTGTGGTGAAAAAGGACACCAAGCTCGTGATTGCAAGTGGAAGAAAGAGGTTGTCAATGTTGAATGCTACAATTATAGAGAAAAGGAAAATTATGAAAATGAATGTCCTAAGCACTAAGGGAACTTACCTCAGAAAAGTCAAAGGGAGCAAGGACAAGCTTATGTGATCACTACTGCTGAGGTTGAAGCTCCGAAAGACATGGTGGCAGGTAATTTAATGGTTTCCTCAAGTTTAGCCAATGCTTTATTTAATTATAGATCATCGCATTGTTTCATATCTTCCCAGTTTTCTAAGAAAATTACATATTTTTAATTTGACTTAACAAGGGAATTTTCAGTCAACACACCTAAGGGAAGTATCATCGCAACAAAGTTTTGTGAATCAGTTCCCATTAGGACATATAAATGTTCTTTATCTGCTGATATCATCGTCATACCCATGATTGAATTTGATATAATCCTCGGTATGGATTGGATTTCAGACCATGATGAGAAAATTTATTTTAAGAAGAAGGAGGTTACAATTTTTGATGATGATAAGTAGTTCATTATCTTTAGAGCAGAAACATCACCACCTGATTCTTATCTAGATCCACCCCCAGTAGCTCTACTAAATTCAATTATTGGGGAGGGAGAGAATGAAATAGCTATGGGTGAGGAAAAGAATGGTTGGATATATGATGTACCTATTATTCAAGAATATGTTGATGTGTTTCCATAAGATTTACCTAGACATCCTCCGGAATGATAAATTGAGTTTTCCATTGATTTAATTTCTAGTTCAAGGCCCATATTGAAGACCTCTTATAGAATGGCCATTGTGGAATTAGTGGAACTAAAGAAACAACTAGAGGAATTGAGTAATAAGGGATTTATTCACCCTAGTGTTTCTCCAAGGGGATCCCCTGTCCTTTTTGTTAATAAGAAAGATGGATCTATGAGGTTGTGCATTGACTACAGGGAGATCAATGCTATAACAATAAAGAACAAGTATCCCCTACCTCGCATTGATGATTTATTCGACCAACTTCATGGAGCTCCATATTTTTCAAAGTTTTACCTTTGATATGGATATAATCAATTGTGTGTGAAGAAGGAAGACATTCTGAAAATAGCATTTTGAACCAGGTACGGGCATTACGAGTTTACAGTAATGCCTTTTAGATTGACTAATGCACCCTCTGTCTTAATGGATCTAATGAATAGAGTTTTCAAGGAATATCTTGATGAATTTTTAGTTGTATTTATTGATGATATCTTGGTATAAACTAAAAGCTACAAAGATCATGAAAATCACTTGAGCATTATTCTAAAGACTCTTAGAAGAAATGAATTATATGGGAAGTTTATAAAGTGTAAATTTTGGCTTCAAGATATTTTTTTTCTTGGCCATATTGTCTCTAAGGATGGAATATCTATTGATCCTTCAAAGACCAAGGCAATCCAAGAATGTCTAGTATCGACTATTATAACTGAGGTACGTAGTTTTATTAGTTTAGTAGGTTATATTATCAATGTTTCGTCTAGATTTTTCTTGGTTGGATAACCCATTAACCAAGCTCACACGTAAAGGGGTTAAATATGTTTGGAAAAAAGAGTGTGAAGAATGTTTTGAATAACTGAAGAGAAGATTACAATACCACAAAATTGGGCAAGGCAGGCGCCAGTCTTTATCAGCGCTAACAGAAAAGCGATGATAAAGGGGTAGGACTTTATCAGTGCTTTAAATATCCCTTTATCAGCGCTTTTCTTAGCGCTGATAAAGGTTACATTTATCGATGTTTTTCTTAGCTCTGATAATGCTTATTGTATACATTAAATAAAAAACACATGTTATAACTAAATATATATATATATATATATATAATTAAATAATTATAAGATTAATAATAAATATATTTATTAGATATATTATATTTATTAATTCGTTATATTTATTAGATTTATTAATTAATTATATTTATTATATTTATTAATTCATTATATTTAATATATATATTTATTATATTTGTTTATATTTAATGTATTTGTTTTATTTATAAATATATAATAATTTTTAATATATATGTATAATTAAAATTATTGAATATCTGTGTGTTTTTCAATGAATTGGGGTCAATGAATATATCATGCGTATATATATGTGCATGAATAATGTTCATTTATATATTATAATTACATATCATGTTGATGTGTTATTGATTTATAATTAATTATGTTACCCATATAATATATATGTTCTAAAAAATGTACACTTATAATTAAAATTACATTATATTTAAAAAATAAATATATATTTTATTATATTTGCAATGATATATATATAAATATACCTTTCAAATAATTTTATAAGTATAAATAAAGATATATTTATTTAGAGTTATAATTATTAATAAATATATATTTATTTATTTATTTATTTATCATAAATATAATTTTAAATAAATATATAATAATATAAAAAAATTATTAAATTTATACATTTATCAGCACTTTTATTAACGCTGATAAAGTATGTCTTTATCAGCGCTACAAAAGCGCTGATAAAGGGGGTCTTTATCAGCGCTAAAATGAAAAGCGCTGATAAAGTCACCCTTTATCAGTGCTACAAAATCGCTGATAAAGTCCAACCTTTATCAGCCCTAAAAAAGCACTGACAAAGGGAGTCTTTATCAGCGCTTTTCATTTTAGCGCTGATAAAGACCCCCTTTATCAGCACTTTTTACTAGCGCTGATAATGGTCCACACAAGATTTATAAAATCCACCGGGTCCTCCTCCTCCCCGCACCCTATCAAGCTTTTGTGGAAGCCCTACTATGTGCCACTGCCTCCTCTCTGCCGCTGCCTCCTCCCCGTCATGGCCGCTGCCTCCTTCTCCTCCTCCTCCGCCGCGGCCGCCGCCTCCTCCTCCTCCTCTGGAGCCTACTTCTCCTCCTCATCCTCTACCACGGCTCCTCTTCCTCCTCCTCCACTGCGGATCCTCCTCCTCCTCCTCCTCCTCCTCCTACGTCTACTCCGCTGCCTCCACTGCCTCTGCTGCCTCCGAGCTGCCTCTGCTGCCTCCACTACCTCTGTGCTGCCTCCGCGCTGCCTCCATGATGCCTCCACACTGCCTCCACTACCTCTGTTGCCTCCATTGTTAATGCCTCCTCCTCCTCTGCCACCGAGTCCTGCTCCTTAAGGTGAGTAAAATTTAATTTTCATGAATTAATTGTGTTTGCATTTATTGTCAATATTGAGATTAATTATGATTTGGCGTGATTCTTGTGTGTGATTCTTGTGTGTGTGATAGTTCATCAGGATTTTGGGTGTAAACTATATGACTATTACCTTTATAGAATCCTGAATGAGCAGTGTAATTAGATTCCTTGAGCAATTTGGTTGGTTAATGATAAAAGATTGTTCTGCCTCATGGGTTTTATTAATGGGTGATTAAAATTGCATGGTTCAAGAGATAGAGGATCCATTTAGAGGTACATCCTATGATCCAAAAGGGATAGGACTTAAGTGAATGACTTATATAGTTCGGTTGAGGGTCCATTGGAATATTTAAGTGCCCTTGATGGTTTGGGGTAATTAATGAGTTTTGTGGTTTGAAGAATCCCCTCAATAAGTGAATTGAAAAGGGTGATATGCAATTTGATCTTAGTAAAGTCATGATCATAGTATAATTTTTATTACACTAAGAGTAGGAGTATTCCCACCAACCATTCTACAATTTGGTATGGTGAGTAGATGGAGTAAAAATTGGAAACATATTATTACTAGCTTCAAAATGAAATTTAGTCATGGGTTTTAGATGTATTTTACCAATATATTTATTGAAAACATTATCATATACGAGCTAGTGGATCATTAAAGGTGAGAAAATATGAAAAATTTATGTTTTTTGTGGATAACAAGTGTCCCAGAACAAGGAGGACGTGATTACACTTTTATGGGAGTGTTCCAAATGACGATGTTAACTCTAGTGTAAGATATCACACCATAGTAGGGATGGTGTAACTATGAAGGGTTTGAGATGTAGGAGAGACATATTGTAATATGGAACATTTAACTATAACGGATGTCTCTAAGGGAATATGAAGATATAATTTCATTGGGAAACCTAGCTCATGAAAATAAATGTTGCACTGGTTTGGGGGTCCAATGGTATCAGTATGTAATGAAAAGGATCACGCTATAATAGTGTTATTTCATACTATAGTATATTGTTCATTAGTAATTGGTGTATCATTGTTTAAAGGGACGTTTCATACCATGCCACAACTATAAGGGTCACGCCATGAATGGTATTCTATAGATATTGGTAAATATGAGCAGACATGAATCACATTTCATGATATGTTATGTTAGGCCTTAAAGGTGGTGAAGGATCTTTGGGATTTAGTTTCTAAGTCATTTGGAATTAGTATTCATTCCCTATGAAAATAATTCACATAAAAGAACATTTAATATCTATAAATATAGTGTTACATGACCCGAATCAATGATTGGGTTTCAATGAAGAATCCTTCAGTTACCCAACCATTCAATCTGTGAATTGTTCCAATGATGGTTTAGTTAACATTTGAGGAGAATAATAGGGGTGCACACATAATCCAAATTCTATAGGCACTTGTGGTCGATGAAGGGGAAATCGATGAACTTATAGATTTAGATCATTATATCATGTACATGAGACTATATGGTTATATCCTTACTGTTGAGTCAAAATTCCTCTTCTGACTTCTATGTTTTGTTTTGGAAAACACAAATGTCTTGTTAATCCTACTAACCTTGTCTATCATATCGTACTGATCATACTGATCGTACTGACCATGCCAATTGTACAATGCTGATCGTACTGACCATAATAATCGTACTGATCATGTTGATCGTACTAACCAGGCTAATCGTACTGATCATGCTGATCGTACTGACTATGCATATCGTACTGATCATACTGATTATACTGACCAAGCCAATCGCACAATGCTGATCGTACTGAATATGGAAATTGCATTAACTCAGATTCTCATATCTTTTATTACATACTTGTTTTGGTACTTTGTCAAAAACACTTGCTTCATTTAAATCATACTCTTGATTATCTTATTCATCCATCTTGTTATAACCAATATGATTTCGTTGAGTTAGTTACAAACTAATCAAAACGATGTCGTGCTTTCTATTTCAATATGACCGTTATGATTCCAGGTGTCCAAGTCCCTCTGAGTTTTTCGAAGAAATGTGACCGTTGGAGGAGATGTGACCATTGGAACCTGAGGCCTATAAATAGGAGGTCATTTGAAGTTGAGAAAAAGAACAGACAACTGAGAACAAGCGTGATACAACTGTGATACTTTGCTTCAATCAAGATTCTAGAGAGAGATGTTGTGACCTCTCTAATTCTGTGTGCCTTGTGCATTTGATCATCGTATCGAGGGCTTTCAAGTGATTGAAAGATAGAGGTGTCGATTACCTAAAAAATAGAGGGCTGTCGGGGATAGGCAGACATACATTCCAATCATCGTATCGAGGGCTTTCAAGTGATTGAAAGATAGAGGTGTCGATTACCTACAAAATTGAGGGCTTCCGGGGATAGGCAGAAAGACGTTCCGATCATCATATCGAGGGCTGCCACGGATAGGCAGATGGATAGACCGATCATCGTATCGAGGGCTTCCAGGAATAGGCAGACAGACAGTCTGATCATCGTATCGAGGGTTCACCAAGGTGTTGGTGAGACAGACCTTTTATCCTAGGTGAAAGGATAACCCTTCTCTTTGGGTTAAAAGAATTGTAATTCTTTTACATTTCCACTGCTAATTGTATTGGAAAGGAAATTGTTTTTGTTTCCTTTTATATCTCTTATACATTTGTAATTGTTTCAATTACATACATTCTATTACATATTGTATTGATTGATTCTATACGCTTTAAGGTAGAATCATTCATCTTTATATTACTCTGATTGTTGTTTTCATCTTGAATATAATTGTTTTACATTTCATTAGTATTACATTACATCATACCTTTTATATTCAATACAATTTTGGGTGTTTGTATTTGTATTAGTTTAAGATCATTTAAACTAATCTCTTAAGTGCTAAAAATCAAAGGTTTTTAAACCTACAATTCACCCAACCTCTTGTATTGTTCCATATAATAGACATACATATCAACATATTCGATCCAACAATTGGTATCAGAGCAGGTTTTCCACTGATTTGTATTTCTTGTTCTATTTTTACTGACTACACTAACATGTGGAGTGGAAAAGTTTTTGTTGTACTAGATGGTAGGAATGAATATTGGGTCAATAGACAATCTGAATCCTTCTAGACCACCAATATTTGATGGGAATGATTATGAGTACTGGAGAGATCATATGAAGACTTTTGTTATCAACACTGGCGTAGACAATTTTATTATGCTTACTGGAGGTTAAAAAATTCCTGACAAAGAAGTCAGTACTTTCACTAACCAAGAGAAGCAAGAATATCAACTGAATTACATGTTACGCAATACTTTATTATGCTCTATGACCAGGAATATATACAGTCAGATATCTTCATGTGAAGCAGCCAATTGTATTTGGAAGAAATTATAAGTCACTCATTTTGGTACATCCAAGGTTATAGAAACAAGGAGAGCAATGCTTCGAGCAGATTATCATAGATTTGTTTTTCCATATGGAGAGAAAGTATGTAAAGTGCAACAAAGGTTTATGAAAATTGTCAACAACTTATAATCTATGGGTGAAAAAGGTCTTGATGATGAAGCTCTAGTTGATAAGATTATAGATATACTGCCAAATGAATGGGAGTCAAAAAGGACAGCTATTGATGAAAATAGAAAAGTTTCTCAGATTTCTCTAGATGAACTCTTTGGAACTCTTCTACAGCACGAGACAAGAATGAAGAGAGATGCTGATTTAAACAAGAAGAAGAATGGGAATGGAAGTGTAGCCTTTTCATCTAAAGCTAAAACACCTGAAAGGATAACAAGATCCAAATCCAAGAAAGTTATATCTGATTCAAGTGATTGTAATCTTTCGGATAATGAGTTATCCAATCTTGCTCGAAGGATGAACAAGATTGTGGGAAAGAAAGACTTCCAATATAGATTCAAAAAGAAAGATAGGAAGGATAAGAAAGATTCAGAGGTAACTTGTTATGAATGTAAGAAAGAAGGACATATAAGGCATGATTGTCCTTTACTGAAAAGGAAAGACAGAAAGGAGAAACACTCTCAAAGAAACAAGAAAATGTTTTATAAGACAAAGAAAGTATTGAAGGAAAATGATACCTGGAGTGCAAGTGGTAGTGATTCTTCAGATGATTCTTCAGAATATGAGTCCTCGGGATAGAGGAATATTAGACTTTTAGCCAGATTACCAATTGAAGATCATTGTCTCATGGCTAAGGTACACAATGCTGAAGATATTACAAATGTCTCTTTAAATGAAAATTATACTGATAATAGATATTATGAATCTTTAAATGATGAATCTTCATCATCAGAAGATGATACATTACCTTCTTTTGAAGAAGTATCTAGATTTGCTAAATTACTTGAAAATGAAAATTCTAAACTCAAGAAGAGGCTTGCGAAAGAAAATTCTAGAATTTCAATCTTGACTAAAGAAGTATCGGATCTTTCTAAAGATCTTGATGTGAAAACTTATTATTTTGAAAGTATTTTAAAAACCCTTGAGAAAGTTAAATCTGATAAGGATAAACTTTCTAAGGATCTTGAAAATGTAATTTCAAAGAAAAATATTTTAGAGCCTAACTCAAGTTCAAATGTTTTAGAAAATAAGAATTTGGTTTTAAAACTAAAGTCAGAAATTTTTTCCTTGAAAAAATGTTTATCAAACTTTACTGATGGAAAGGAAAACTTCAACAAGATGTATTCTCAAATTAGACCTTTGAGAAATTGATCTGGTCTTGGTTATACTTATACCAAACCTATTTTTAGTAATAACTATTTTTTTCCACAAAAAACCTCTTTTTGTACTAAGTGCCAATGTGGTGGAAACTGGAGAAGAGATTGTTTTCTTAACAAAACTCAATCTTTAGGATTTCATAAAGCTCATTTTGTAAAACAAATGTGGATTCCTAAAATTCTTTTATCTAACCCTTATGGATCCAAACAAGTTTGGATTATGAAAAACTAATTGTTTCTTTTTCAGGAAAATGAGGAGTGTAACAATAAGAATATTTGGTACATGGATAGTGGTTGTTCTCGACACATGACTGGAAACAAAGATCTCTTTGAAAAGGTTATCAAAACAAAATGTGGAAAAGTTACCTTCGGAGATAATGCTCAAGGAAAGATTGTTGGTATAGGTAATATCGTCTTTCTTGGAAAAGTTCTTATTTCAAATGTTTTGTTTGTTAAGGGTCTTAGGCACAACCTCATCAGTATAAGTAAATTATGTGATGAAGGTTACCTTGTGAATTTTAGAAATGATAAGTGTCTAGTTCACAATTCCAAGGATGAGTTCATTCTATCTTCCCATAGGCAAGAGAATGTTTACACTATTAACTTAGAAGACCTTAGAAGCCAAAACTTACCCTGCTTAAGTGTAGTAGAAGACCAATCATGGCTATGGAATAGAAGACTAGGACATTGTAATCTGAGAAACCTTAGTAAACTCTAAAAGAAAAGACTTGTAAAGGGGCTACCGGACCTTAGATATGATTCTTCAAAAGTCTGTGATCCTTGTCAATTTGGCAAGCAGCATAAAACTAGCTTTAAATCAATTAATGAAGTTTCAACTTCTAATACATTACAGCTAGTGCATATGTATCTTTTTGGTCCTTCACAATCTGGAAGCATTGGAGGCAAATACTATGTATTTGTTTTAGTTGATGACTTTACTAGATTTACATGGGTCTACTTTCTCAAAAAGAAATCTGAAGCCTTTTCCTATTTCAAAACTTTTAGAGCCCAAGTTAAAAATGAGAAAAACCTACCATTGATAACTATTCATAGTGATCATGGTGGTGAATTTCAAAATTCAGATTTTGAAACTTTTTGTAGTAAGAAAGGTATTACTCACAATTTCTCAGCTCCAAGAACTCCTCAGCAAAATGGTGTTGTTGAAAGAAGAAATCGTATTCTTCAGGAAATGACTCGAACCATGTTGAGTGAATACTCAACTGCTAAGCACTTTTGGGCAGAAGCTGTTAGTACTACCTGTTATACTATAAATTGTGTTTTAACTAGACCATTTCTTAATAAAACCCCTTATGAGTTATGGACTAGCCGAAAACCTAAAGTTTCATACTTCAAAGTTTTTGGATGCAAAGTATTCCTTCTGAATACAAAAGATAATCTACACAAATTTGCACCAAAATCTGATGAAGGAATATTTCTAGGCTATTCTACAACCTCTAAGGCTTATAGAGTTTTCAATAAAAACACTTGTACTGTTGAGGAAATAGTACATGTAAAATTTGATGAAACTGATCCTTTTGTTTTCAACCAACCGAATTCTAAATCCCCGGATGTGTTTTCTAAAAATGTTTATCAACCGTTATTAGAAGATCACTCTGATAAGGAAAATATTCAAGAAATTATTCCTGAAACATTTACCACGGAAGGTTTTCTACCATATGTTGATGAACAGGTTTTACAAAACCCAAATCAATTGTTTCTTAGGAATCATCCCAGTGATAACATCATTGGTGATGTAAATCAACCTGTAAGGACCAGAAATTCCTTAAGAAATGAAATAGAACATCTTGCTTTTCTTTCCCAATTTGAACCTAAAAGTCCAAGTGAGGCCTTAGGTGATGATGATTGGATTAAATAAATGCAAGATGAACTAAATGAATTTGAGAGGAATCAAGTCTGTACTTTAGTTGATAGACCTAAAGAAACAACTGTAATTGGTGTAAAATGGGTTTTCAGAAACAAATGTGATGAAAATGGAATCATTGTAAGAAATAAAGCAATACTTGTTGCTAAAGGCTATAATCAACAAGAGGGAATAGACTATGAAGAAACATATGCTCATGTAGCTAGACTTGAATCTATTCGTATTCTATTAGCCTTTGCAGCATATTTCAATTTAAAACTATTTCAAATGGATGTAAAATGTGCTTTTTTAAATGGTTTTGTTCAAGAAGCAGTTTTTGTCGAACAACCTCCTGGTTTTCGAGACCCAAAACATCCTGATCATGTTTTTAAACTTACCAAGGCTCTATATGGTCTTAAACAAGCCCCTAGAGCATGGTATGATAGACTTATAGGATTTCTTGTACAAAACAATTATACAAAAGGTACAGCAGATCCAACCCTTTTTATAAAAATGGAAAATAAAAACATTTTGATTGTTCAAATCTATGTTGATGACATCATATTTGGATCAACTCAGAAATCTTTAACTGATTCTTTTGCAAATTTAATGAAATCTGAGTTTGAAATGAGTATGATGGGTGAGTTAACATTCTTTTCAGGTTTTCAAATTTCTCAAAATCCAGAAGGAACATATATATCTCAACATAAGTATATAAAATATTTACTCAAAAATATGGATATGACAAAACTAAAAGAATTAGCACTCCAATTGGTACCTCAAATACACTTGATCTTGATGAAACTGGGAAACCAGTAGATCAAAGAATCTTTAGAGGTATGATAAGAAGTTTTCTATACTTGACAGCTAGTCGACCCGACTTAATATTTTCTGTATGCTTATGTGCAAGATACCAATCTAATCCAAAAGAGTCTCATTTAAAATCCGTAAAGATAATCTTTCGGTATTTAAAAGGCACTATGGATTTAGGTCTTTTTTACTCTTCTGGGAATGATTTTGTTTTAAAAAGTTTTTCAAATGCTGACTTTGGTGGTTGTAGAATGGATAGAAAAAGTACATCTGGAACATGTCATTTCTTAGGAGATTATATGGTCTCTTGGTCCTGCAAGAAACAACACTCAGTAGCACTATCCATTGCTGAATCTGAATATGTAGCAGCTGGAAGTTGTTGTGATCAAGTATTGTGGATGCAACACACACTCACTGACTATGGATTGAGTTTCTCCAGAACTCAAATTCTTTGTGATAATACTAGTGCCATAGCTCTTTGTAAGAACCCAGCACACCACTCTTGTGCAAAACACATAGATGTTAGGCATCAATTTCTTAGGGATCACACACAAAAAGGAGATATTATTCTACAATTTATCTGAACTCAAGAGCAACTTGCTGACATTTTTACAAAACCTTTATCTTCTGATTGGTTTGAGTTTATAAAACAGAATCTAGGAATGATTACATTAAAATAATCATTCATATCTACTTCATGTTTTACAATTCTCCTTACATTAAATAACTCCCTTTGAAAGGGGGAGGACATTTCTTTCTATGTTTTTTATGTTTCTTTTTATCTTATGTTCTTTAACTATTTACTCTCCTGGTATGTGCTTTTGTTTTTCTGTTTATCGTATTGATAGTTTTATTGTATTATTTACTTCATCGTATCGAACGATCATGATAACGAATTTCTTTTCCATCGTATCGACCGATGATGGTAACGAATTTATTTTCCATCGTATCGACTGATGATGGTAACGAATTTCTTTTCCATTGTATCGACTGATGATGGTAACGAATTTCTTTTCCATCGAATCAACCGATGATGGTAACGAATTTCTTTTCCATCGTATCGATCGATGATGGTAACAAATTTCGTTTCCATCGTATCGACCGATGATGGTAACGAATTTCTTTTCCATCGTATCGACCGATGATGGTAATGAATTTCTTTTCCATCATACTGTCCGATGATGGTAATGATTTTCTTTTCCATCGTACTGACCGATGATGGTAATAAGATTGTTTTCCATCGTATTTTCAGTTCATGGTAACGAGATTGTTTCCCATCGTATTGTCAGTTCATGGTAACGAGATTCTTTTCCATCGGCTTGTCAGTTAATGGTAACGACTTTGTTTTCCATCGGTATGATGATTGGTAGTATTCTTTTACTTCGTACGTTTGTATTTTCTTTTGAATTCTACCAAAACCAACAATTACCTTACGATCTCCGGCAGGTACTTTTCAATTTTTTTTATTTTTTTTCTTTCGTTTTAATCCTAACCATTGATCTATTTTCCTCTAATCTTGGCCGTAGAAGATCAACGGTCACCCCTGTATCGCCTATAAATATCCCCCCCCCTTCCCAAACCCACATCGTTATTTTTCCGGATCTATGTCGAAGCTCTGCCTCATTGTTTTAAGTCGTCGTATGATCTTTCATTGGCAGCATCCCTATGTCTCAGTCTTCTGCCAACACTCCTGCCGATATGTCCTCAAAGGATTTCTCAGAAAAAGACCTTCTAAGGGAGAGGTTAGTTTCCCATGACTTCTATGATTTGTATGATTCTACTATCAAGAGGATTATCTTATTTCAAGGATGGGAGCATTTGTGTGTTGAAAGGCCTGTTTCTCAAGATCCGGTTCTCTTTGATGAAGTTTGTCAGTTTTATAAAACCATATCTTTCGACAAAGACATGACTATCAATTTTTCTGTGTACAATAGAAAGCTATCTATGTCTGTGAAACAAGCGGCACATTTTCTGAATGTCCCAATAGAAGGGGATTCTTTCTTTCCATCTCATAAACTACCAGAGGAAGTCGGTACGTTTAATAGAGAAAGCGCCGAGAAGTCTCTGTTTGTTGTGAATGAAGAGAAAAGGAAAGTGGATCATCTTTCACCAGACAATAGGTTTGTGGATTTATGGATGCAAGGTTTTCTTATCCCAAGGAAAGGGGGTAGAGAAACTTTGAAAGTTTCTGATATTTTTATGCTTGACTATCTAGTAAATATGAGAAAAGTAAATCTCATGGGGTATGTTTTCGAAACAATTAAGAATGTGAAGTCTGGGTCAATAAAATCTCATTTTATTATGTATCCAGCCATTCTTACAAAGTTTATTCTCAAGAGTATGAAGTTTTTCAACATTACTTTGAAAGGGAAGTTGATAGATTTGAAGCCCTCCTGGATTAGCAAAGGTACTATGAAGAAGTTGAATGTTTGTTTTGATCAGAATTCAAAACTTTTTGTTAGAGATGTAGAATCTGAATCAGCTCAGAATCAATCGGCACCTATTCCAGCCAAAGACATTCAATCTACTGGTATTACTCAAAAGTCTGATCTACAAACCAATTCAAAGCCTAATAAGAAGCCAAAGTACAGTAAGGAGGTTGTAGCCAATTGGAGAAAGGATAATGAAAAAAGAAAGGAAGGTGATCCAAAGTTTGGACTTGATCTAGCCGAAGCCTTTGCTGAGAGATTAAGGGTTGAGGATACCCTTCAGGCTGAAAAGAAGAAGAAGGTTCTTTTGAAAAGAAAAGCACATGAATTTGATGTCTCTAAAGTCTTGAAAGCAGTTGAGGAAGCTAGTTCTCAACTTACCACAGAAGTGCATAAATATCCTATCGTACAGAGCCTTCTTGAGAAAGAAAAAGGAAAAAAATTATGGAAGAGATAGAAGAAGTGGAAGAAGAGGAAGGAGATTTTATTTTGGAATTTCTTCAAAGTTCAAAGAAGAGTAGAGAAGAATCAGTTCAAAAACTGAGTGAAGGTGTTCAACAAACCCCTCATGCCGATCAAGCACTCTGTGAAACTTCTGAAACTCCGGATAAAACACCACCACAAGTAAAGCAAGGTGATAAATCTTCTCATACTAAAAAATTTATTGTCATCAGTGATAAAGTGGAAGAAGAAAGAAAGCAGAAAGAAAAAGGAAAAGGAAAACAGCCAGTTGTTTACTCAATCCGATCGAATGAATTGCCATCGTACGATGAGGATACTGATTCAGAACATACAATTTCTCTCAAGAAGAGTGATTACATTGTCCATGTTTTGAGAAGGGTTGAGAAGACCATTCCATATTTCCCCAGGATGGAAGGGAAGATTGATTTTATTACTGACAATCAAAAGAAGAAGTTTGGATTTGTAAAAGAATTAAGAAAAAAAGTTTTTTCAGTTGAAGCTTATTTGAAAGTTCTTTCATAAAGTTCAGTTGCTCATAAGAAGGTCTGCAACAAGATGAGCAAGTGGTCGTACAAAACAGAGAGCTCAATCAATGATCATGAGATAGCAATTGAATATATTAGAAGGTTGTCAAATGAACTTGCAATTGCTTTCAATAAGCTTGATAGAGAAACGGTTGAAAGGTTGAATCTTTTGTATTCTCAACGAGCCGATGTTCCTTTAGTAAAAGACCTGCCGGAGAGAATGAATGCCTTTCAGGCTGAGTTTTTGAAAGTCTCATCTTTCAAAGATGAAATAATTCTCTTGCAGAAACAGAACTCTGTGTTATCCAAAGATAACAAGATTTTGAAAGATAGAATTGATTCTCTTGAAGAAGTAATCAGAGTTCAGGAAGAGATAATTAGAAATCAGGATCAACTCTTTGTTCGTCAACAAGACCTTCTCAGGTCTCAGGGTGATGCTATTTCTGAAGACAAGCAGGATATAAAAAAGATGAAGGCGGTTCTTCATGAGTTGATCAAAAAGAAGAAGGAAAGAGAAAATAGGTGACTTGTATTTGTTCTCATGTTTAGGGTTGATTTTTATCGTATTGAAATTTCTTTTATCCATTGTCTTGTGTTTATTTTCTAACTCCTTCAGACAATTCAAGATTACTCCTTTCTTTTTGTAAATCACAAAGGGGGAGAATGTTTATAAAGGGAGAGAATGTTTTTAAAGGGGGAGAATGTTTTATAAAGGGGGAGAATGCTTTACAACACTCTTAAGGAAAATCTACGAATACAATCCTTAGGAAAGTCCATACCTAAGGGGGAGTTAGTTGTATTCAATTTATTATTCAGAAGAGTTTCCAATAACTCAGGGGGAGATAAGTATTTATTTTAGTTTTTATTTTGTGATTTGTTCTTTCCAAAAAGGGGGAGATTGTTGAGTCAAAAGTCCTCTTTTGACTTCTATGTTTTGTTTTGGAAAACACAAATGTCTTGTTAATCCTACTAACCTTGTCTATCGTATCGTACTGATCATACTGATCATACTGACCATGCCAATTGTACAATGATGATCGTACTGACCATAATAATCGTATTAATCATGCTGATCGTACTAACCTGGCTAATCGTACTGATCATGCTGATCGTACTGACTATGCATATCATACTGATCATACTGATCGTACTGACCATGCCAATCGTACAATGCTGATCGTACTGAATATGGAAATTGTATTAACTCATCTTCTCATATCTTTTATTACGTACTTGTTTTGGTACTTTTTCAAAAACACTTGCTTCATTTAAATCGTACTCTTGATTATCTTATTCATACATATTGTTCTAACCAATACGATTTCGTTGAGTTAGTTACAAACTAATCAAAACGATGTCGTGCTTTCTGTTTCAATATCACCGTTATGATGCCAGGTGTCCAATTCCCTCCACGTTTTTCAGAGAAATTTGACTGTTGGAGGAGATGTGACCGTTGGAACCTGAGGCCTATAAATAGGAGGTCATTTGAAGCTGAGAAAAAGAACAGACAACTGAGAACAAGCGTGATACAACTGTGATACTTTGCTTCAATCAAGATTCTAGAGAGAGATGTTGTGAACTCTCTCATGTTGTGTGCCTTGTGCATACGATCATCGTATCGAGGGCTTTCATGTGATTGAAAGACAGAGGTGTCGATTACCTACAAAATCGAGGGCTGCCGGGGATAGGCAGACAGAAGTTCCGATCATCGTATCGAGGGCTTTCAAGTGATTTAAAGATAGAGGTGCCGATTACCTACAAAATCGAGGGCTGCCGGGGATAGGCAGACAGATGTTCTGATCATCGTATCGAGGGATTCCAGGGATAGGCAGATGGACAGACTGATCATCGTATCGAGGGCTGCCAGGAATAGGCAGACAGACAGTCCGATCATCGTATCGAGGGCTCACCATGGTGTTGGTGAGACAGACCTTTTATCCTAGGTGAAAGGATAACCCTTCTCTTTGGGTTAAAAGAATTGTAATTCTTTTACATTTCCGCTGCTAATTGTATTAGAAAGGAAATTGTTTTTGTTTCCTTTTATATCTCTTATACATTTGTAATTGTTTCAATTACACCCATTCTATTACATATTGTATTGATTGATTCTATACGCTTTAAGGTAGAATCATTCATCTTTATATTACTCTGATTATTGTGTTCATCTTCAATACAATTGTTTTACATTTCATTAGTATTATATTATATCATACCTTTTATATTCAATACAATTGTGGGTGTTTGTATTTTTATTAGTTTAAGATCATTTAAACTAATCTCTTAAGTGCTAAAACTCAAAGGTTTTTAAACCTAAAATTCACCCCCCTCTTGTATTGTTCCATCTAATAGACATACATATCAACATATTCGATCCAACAATTGGTATCAGAGCAGGTTTTCCACTGATTTGTATTTCTTGTTCTATTTTTACTGACTACACTAACGTGTGGAGTGGAAAAGTTTTTGTTGTACTAGATGGAAGGAATGAATATTGGGTCAACAGACAATATGAATCCTTCTAGACCACAAATATTTGATGGAAATGATTATGAGTACTGGAGAGATCGTATGAAGACTTTTTTTATCAACACTGGCGTAGACAATTTTATTATGCTTACTGGAGGTTACAAAATTCCTGACAAAGAAGTCAGTACTTTCACTAACCAAGAAAAGCAAGAATATCAACTGAATTACAAGGTACGCAATACTTTATTATGCTCTATGACCAAGAATATATACAGTCAGATATCTTCATGTGAAGCATCCAACTGTATTTGGAAGAAATTAGAAGTCACTCATTTTGGTACATCCAAGGTTATAGAACAAGGAGAGCAATGCTTCGAGCAGAGTATCATGGATTTTTTTTTCCATATGGAGAGCAAGTATGTAAAGTGCAACAAAGGTTTATGACAATTGTCAACAGCTTACAATCTATGGGTGGAAAAGGTCTTGATGATGAAGCTCTAGTTGATAAGATTATAGATATAATGCCAAATGAATGGGAGTCAAAAAGGACAGCTATTGATGAAAATAGAAAAGTTTCCCAGATTTCTCTAGATGAACTCTTTGGAACACTTCTACAGCATGAGATAAGAATGAAGAGAGATTCTGATTTCAAAAAGAAGAATAATGGGAATGGAAGTGTAGCCTTTTCATCTAAAGCTAAAACACCTTAAAGGATAACAAGATCCAAATCCAAGAAAGTTATATCTGATTCAAGTGATTGTAATCTTTCGGATAACGATTTAGCCAATCTTGCTCGAAGGATGAACAAGATTGTGGGAAATAAAGACTTCCAATATAGATTCAAAAACAAAGATAGGAAGGATAAGAAAGATTCAGCGGTAACTTGTTATGAATGTAAGAAAGCAGGACATATAAGTCCTGATTGTCCTTTACTGAAAATGAAAGACAGAAAGGAGAAACACTCTCAAAGAAACAAGAAAAGTTTTTATAAGACAAAGAAAGTATTGAAGGAAAATGATACCTGGAGTGCAAGAGGTAGTGATTCTTTAGATGATTCTTCAGAATATGAGTCCTCAGGATAGAGGAATATTGGACTTTTATCCAGATTACCAATTGAAGATCATTGTCTCATGGCTAAGGTACACAATGATAAAGCTATTACAAATGTCTCTTTAAATTCAAATTATACTGATAATAGATATTATGAATCTTCAAATGATGAATCTTCATCATCAGAAGATGATACATTACCTTCTTTTGAAGAAGTATCTCGATTTGATAAATTACTTGAAAATGAAAATTCTAAACTCAAGAAGAGGCTTGAGAAAGCAAATTCTAGAATTTCAATTTTGACTAAAGAAGTATCAGATCTTTCTAAAGATCTTGATGTGAAAACTTCTGATTTTGAAAGTATTTTAAAAACCCTTGAGAAAGTTAAATCTGATAAGGATAAACTTTCTAAGGATCTTGAAAATGTAATTTCAATGAAAAATATTTTAGAGCCTAAATCTAGTTCAAATGTTTTGGAAAATAAGAATTTGGTTTTAAAACTAAAGTCAGAAATTTTTTCCTTAAAAAAATGTTTATCAAACTTTACTCATGGAAAAGAAAACTTCGACAAGATGTATTCTCAAATTAGACCTTTGAAAAATCGATCTCGTCTTGGTTATACTTATCCCAAACCTGTTTTTAGTAATAACTATTTTTTTCCACAAAAAACCTCTTTTTGTACTAAGTGTCAATGTGGTGGACACTGGAGAAGAGATTTTTTTCTTAACAAAACTCAATCTTTATGATTTCATAAAGCTCATTTTGTAAAACAAATGTGGATTCCTAAAATTCTTTTATCTAACCCTTCTGGATCCAAACAAGTTTGGATTCCGAAAAACTAATTGTTTCTTTTTCAGGAAAATGAGAAGTGTACCAATAAGAATATTTGGTACATGGATAGTGGTTGTTCTCGACACATGACTGGAAACAAAGATCTCTTTGAAAAGGTTATCAAAACAAAAGGTGGAAAAGTTACCTTCGGAGATAATGCTCAAGGAAAGATTGTTGGTATATGTAATATCATCTTTCTTGGAAAAGTTCTTATTACAAATGTTTTGTTTGTTAAGGGTCTTATGCACAACCTCATCAGCATAAGTCAATTATGTGATGAAGGTTACCTTGTGAATTTTAGAAATGATAAGTGTCTATTTCACAATTCCAAGGATGAGTTCATTCTATCTGCCCATAGGCAAGAGAATGTTTACACTATTAACTTAGAAGACCTTAGAAGCCAAAACTTACCCTGCTTAAGTGTAGTAGAAGACCAATCATGGCTATGGCATAGAAGACTAGGACACTGTAATCTGAGAAACCTTAGTAAACTCTCAAAGAAAAGACTTGTAAAGGGGATACCGGACCTTAGATATGATTCTTCAAAAGTCTGTGATCCTTGTCAATTTGGAAAGCAGCATAAAACTAGCTTTAAATCAATTAATGAAGTTTCAACTTCTAATGCATTACAGCTAGTGCATATGGATCTTTTTGGTCCTTCACAATCTGGAATCATTGGAGGCAAATACTATGTATTTGATTTAGTTGATGACTATACTAGATTTACATGGGTCTACTTTCTCACAAAGAAATCTGAAGCCTTTTCCTATTTCAAAACTTTTAGAGCCCAATTTAAAAATGAGAAAAACCTACCATTGATAACTATTCATAGTGATCATGGTGGTGAATTTCGAAATTCAGATTTTGAAACTTTTTGTAGTAAGAAAGGTATTACCCACAATTTCTCAGCTCCAAGAACTCCTCAGCAAAATGGTGTTGTTGAAAGAAGAAATCGTATTCTTTTGGAAATGACTCGAACCATGTTGAGTGAATACTCAATTGCTATGCACTTTTGGGCTGAAGCTATTAGTACTGCCTGTTATACTATAAATTGTGTTTTTACTAAACCATTTCTTAATAAAACCCCTTATGAGTTATGGACTGGCCTAAAACCTAAAGTTTCATACTTCAAAGTTTTTGGATGCAAAGTATTCGTTCTGAATACAAATGATAATCTACACAAATTTGCACCAAAATCTGATGAAGGAATCTTTCTAGTCTATTCTACAACCTCTAAGGCTTATAGATTTTTCAATAAAAACACTTGTACTGTTGAGGAAACAGTACATGTAAAATTTGATGAAACTGATCCTTTTGTTTTCAACCAACCGAATTCTACATCCCCGGATGTGTTTTCTAAAAATTTTTATCAACCTTTATTAGAAGATCACTCTGATAAGGAAAATATTCAAGAAAGTATTCCTGAAACATTTACCACGGAAGGTTTTCTACCATATGTTGATGAACAGGTTTTACAAAACCCAAATCAATTGTTTCTTAGGAATCATCCCAGTGATAACATCATTGGTGATGTAAGTCAACCTGTAAGGACCAGAAATTCCTTAAGAAATGAAATAGAACATCTTTATTTTCTTTCCCAATTTGAACCTAAAAGTACAAGTGAGGCCTTAGGTGATGATTATTGGATCAAAGTAATGCAAGATGAACTAAATGAATTTGAGAGGAATCAAGTCTGTACTTTAGTTGATAGACCTAAAGAGACAACTGTAATTGGTGTAAAATGGGTTTTCAGAAACAAATGTGATGAAAATGGAATCATTGTAGGAAATAAAGCAAGACTTGTTGCTAAAGGCTATAATCAACAAGAGGGAATAGACTATGAAGAAACATATGCTCCTGTAGCTAGACTTAAATCTATTCGTATTCTATTAGCCTTTGCAGCATATTTCAATTTCAAACTATTTCAAATGGATGTAAAATGTGATTTTTGAAATGGTTTTGTTCAAGAAGATGTTTTTGTCGAACAACCTCCTGGTTTTCAAGACCCAAAACATCCTGATCATGTTTTTAAACTTACGAAGGCTCTATATGGTCTTAAACAAGCCCCTAGAACATGGTATGATAGACTTACAGGATTTCTTTTACAAAACAATTATACAAAAGGTATAGCAGATCCAACCCTTTTTATAAAAATGGAAAATAAAAACGTTTTGATTGGTCAAATCTATGTTGATGACATCATATTTGGATCAACTCAGAAATCTTTAACTGATTCTTTTTCAAATTGAATGAAATCTGAGTTTGAAATGAGTATGATGGGTGAGTTAACATTCTTTTTAGGTTTTCAAATTTCTCAAAAGCCAGAAGGAACATATATATCTCAACATAAGTATATAAAAAATTTACTCAAAAAGTATGGACATGGCAAAACTAAAAGAATTAGCACTCTAATTGGTACCTCAAATACACTTGATCTTGATGAAACTGGGAAACCAGTAGATCAAAAAATCTTTAGAGGTGTGATAGGAAGTTTGCTATACTTGACAGCTAGTCGACCCGACTTAATGTTTTATGTATGCTTATGTGCAAGATAAGAATCTAATCCAAAAGAGTCTCATTTAAAAGTCGTAAAGATAATCTTTCGGTATTTAAAAGGAACTATGGATTTAGGTCTTTTTTACTCTTCTGGGAATGATTTTGTTTTAAAAAGTTTTTCAGATGCTGACTTTGGTGGTTTTAGAATGGATAGAAAAAGTAAATCTGGAACATGTCATTTCTTAGGAGATTCTCTGGTCTCTTGGTCCTGCAAGAAACAACACTCAGTAGCACTATCCACTACTGAAGCTGAATATGTAGCAGCTGGAAGTTTTTGTGCTCAAGTATTGTGGATGCAACACACACTCACTGACTATGGATTGAGTTTCTCCAAAACTCAAATTCTTTGTGATAATACTAGTGCCATAGATCTTAGTAAGAACCCAGCATACCACTCTCGTGCAAAACACATAGATGTTAGGCATCACTTTCTTAACGATCACACACAAAAAGGAGATATTATTCTACAATTTATCAGAACTCAAGAGCAACTTGCTGAAATTTTTAAAAAACCTTTATCTTCCGATAGGTTTGAGTTTATAAAATAGAAGCTAGGAATGATTACATTAAAATAATCATTCATATCTACTTCATGTTTTACAATTCTCCTTTCATTAAATAACTCCCTTTGAAAGGGGGAGGACATTTATTTCTATGTTTTTTATGTTTCTTTTTATCTTATGTTCTTTAACTATTTACTCTCCTGGTATGTATTTTTGTTTTTCTACTTATCGTATTGACAATTTTATTGTATTATTTACTTCATCGTATCGAACGATCATGGTAACGAATTTCTTTTCCATCGTATCGACCGATGATGGTAACGAATTTCTTTTCCATCGTATCGATCGATGATGGTAACGAATTTCTTTTCCATCGTATCGACCGATGATGGTAACGAATTTCTTTTCCATCGAATCGACCGATGATGGTAACGAATTTCTTTTCCATCGTATCGACCGATGATGGTAACGAATTTCTTTTCCATCGTATCGACCAATGAAGGTAACGAATTTCTTTTCCATCGTATCGACCGATGATGGTAATGAATTTCTTTTCCATCGTACTGTCCGATGATGGTAATGATTTTCTTGTCCATCGTACTGACTGATGATGGTAACAAGATTGTTTTCCATCGTATTGTCAGTTTATGGTAACGAGATTGTTTCCCATCGTATTGTCAGTTAATGGTAACGAGATTCTTTTCCATCGGCTTGTCATTTAATGGTAACGACTTTGTTTTCCATCGGTATGATGATTGATAGTATTCTTTTACTTCCTACGTTTGTGTTTTCTTTTGAATTCTACCAAAACCAACAATTACCTTACGATCTCCGGCAGGTACTTTTCATTTTTTTTTATTTTTTTTATTTTGTTTTAATCCTAACCATTGATCTATTTTCCTCTAATCTTGACCGTAGAAGATCAACGGTCACCCCTGTATTACCTATAAATATCCCCCCCTTCCCAAACCCACATCGTTCTTTTTCAGGATCTACGTCGAAGCTCTCCCTCATTGTTTTAAGTCATCGTACGATGTTTCATCGGCAGCATCCCTATGTCTTAGTCTTCTGACAACACTCTTGCTGATATGTCCTCAAAGGCTTTCTCAGAAAAATACCTTCTAAGGGAGAGGTTAGTTTCCCGCGACTTCTATGATTCGTATGATTCTACTATCAAGAGGATTATCTTGTTTCAAGGATGGGAGCATTTGTGTGTTGAAAGGCCTATTTCTCAAGATCCGGTTCTATTTGATGAAGTTTGTCAGTTTTATAAAACCGTATCTTTCGACAAAGACATGACTATCAATTTTGTTGTGTACAATAGAAAGCTATCTTTGTCTGTGAAACAAGCGGCACATTTTCTGAATGTCCCAATAGAAGGGGATTCTTTCTGTCCATCTCATAAACTACCCGAGGAAGTCGGTACGTTTAATAGAGAAAGCGCCGAGAAGTCTCTATTTGTTGTGAATGAAGAGAAAAGTAAAGTGGCTCATCTTTAACCGGACAATAGGTTTGTGGCTTTATGGATGTAAGTTTTTCTTATCCCAAGGAAAGGGGATAGAGAAACTTTGAAAGTTTCTGATATTTTTATGCTTGACTATCTAGTAAATATGAGAAAAGTAAATCTCATGGGGTATGTTTTTGAAACAATTAAGAATGTGAAGTCAGGGGAAATCAAATCTCATTTGATTATGTATTCAGCCATTCTTACAAAGTTTATTCTCGAGAGTATAAAGTTTTGAAACATTCCTTTGAAAGAGAAGTTGATAGATTTGAAGCCCTCCTGGATTAGCAAAAGTACTATGAAGAAGTTGAATGTTTGTTTTGATCAGAATTCAAAATTTTTTGTTAGAGATGTAGAATCTGAATCAGCTCAGAATCAATCGGTACCTATGGCAGCCAAAGACATTCAATCTACAGGTATTACTCAAAAGTCTGATCCACAAACTAGTTCAAATCCTAAGAAGAAGCCAAAGTACAGTAAGGAGGTTGTAGCCAAGTGGAGAAAGGATAAGGAACAAAGAAATGAAGGTGATCCAAAGTTTGGACTTGATCTAGCCGAAGCCTTTGCTGAGAGATTAAGGGTTGAGGATACCCTTCAGGCTGAAAAGAAGAAGAAGGTTCTTTTGAAAAGAAAAACACAGGAATTTGATGTATCTAAAGTTTTGAAAGCTCTTGAGGAAGCTAGTGCTCAACTTACCATAGAAGTGCATCAAGAGCCTATCGTACAGAGCCTTCCTAAGAAAGAAAAAGGAAAACAAATGATGGAATAGATAGAAGAAGTGGAAGAAGAGGAAGGAGATTTTCTTTTGGAATTTCATCAAAGTTCAAAGAAGAGTAGACAAGAATCAGTTCAAAAACTGAGTGAAGGTGTTCAACAAACCCCTCATGTCGATCAAGCACTCTGTGAAACTTCTGAAACTCCGGATAAAACACCACCACAAGTAAAGAAAGGTGCTCAATCTTCTCATACTGAAAAAGTTATTGTCATCAGTGATAAAGTGGAAGAATAAAGAAAGCATAAAGAAAAAGTAAAAGTAAAATAGCCAGTTGTTGACTCTAGCCAATCGAATGAATTTCTATCGTACGATGAGGATACTGATTCAGAACATACAATTTCTCTCAATAAGAGTGATTACATTGTCCATGTTTTGAGAAGGGTTGAGAAGACCATTACATATTTCCCCAGGCTGGAAGGGAAGATTGATTTTATTACTGACAATCAAAAGAAGAAGTTTGGCTCTCTAAAATAATTAAGAAAAAAAGTTTTTTCAGTTGAAGTTGATTTGAAAGTTCTTTCAGAAAGTTCAGTTGCTCATAAGAAGGCCTGCAACAAGATGAGCAAGTGGTCGTACAAAACAGAGAGCTCAATCAATGATCATGAGATAGCAATTGAAGATATAAGAAGGTTGTCAAATGAACTTGAAATTGCTTTCAATAAGCTTGAAAGAGAAACGGTTGAAAGGTTGAATCTTTTGCCTTATCAATGAGTCGATGTTCCTTTAGTAAAAGACTTGTAGGAGAGAATGAATGCCTTTCAGGCTGAGTTTTTGAGGAGAGAATGAATGCCTTTCAGGCTGAGTTTTTGAAAGTCTCATCTTTCAAAGATGAAATAATTCTCTTGAAGAAACAGAACTCTGGGTTATCCAAAGATAACAAGATTTTTCAAGATATAATTGATTCTCTTGAATAAGTAATCAGAGTTTAGGAAGAGACAATCAGAAATCAGGATCAACTCTTTGCTGATCAATAAGACCTTCTCAGGTCTCAGGGTGATGCTATTTCTGAAGACAAGAAGGAGATAAAAAAGATGAAGGCGGTTCTTCATGAGTTGATCAAAAAGAATAAGGAAAGAGAAAACAAGTGACTTGTATTTGTTCTCATGTTTAGGGTTGATTGTTATCGTATTGAAATTTCTTTTATCCATTGTCTTGTATTTATTTTCTAACTCCTTCAGACAATTCAAGATTACCCCTTTCTTTTTGTAAATCAAAAAGGGGGAGAATGTTTACAAAGGGAGAGAATTTTTTTAAAGGGGGAGAATGTTTTATAAAGGGGGAGAATGCTTTACAACACTCTTAAGTAAAATCTACGAATACAATCCTTAGGAAAGTCCATACCTAAGGGGGAGTTAGTTGTATTCAATTTCTTATTCAGAAGAGTTTCCAATAACTCAGGGGGAGATAAGTATTTCTTTTAGTTTTTATTTTGTGATTTGTGCTTTCCAAAAAGGGGGAGATTGTTGAGTCAAAAGTCCTCTTTTGACTTCTATGTTTTGTTTTGGAAAACACAAATGTCTTTTTAATCCTACTAACCTTGTCTATCATATCGTACTGATCATACTGATCGTACTGACCATGCCAATCGTACAATGCTGATCGTACTGACCATAATAATCGTACTGATCATGTTGATCATACTAACCAGGATAATCGTACTGATCATACTGATCGTACTGACTATGCGTATCGTACTGATCATACTGATCCTACTGACCATGCCAATCGTACAATGCTGATCCTACTGAATATGGAAATTGCATTAACTCAGCTTCTCATATCTTTTATTACATACTTGTTTTGTTACTTTTTCGAAAAAACTTGCTTCATTTAAATCGTACTCTTGATTATCTTATTCATACATCTTGTTCTAACCAATACGATGTCGTTGAGTTAGTTACAAACTAATCAAAACGATGTCGTGCTTTCTATTTCAATATGACCGTTATGATGCCAGGTGTCCAATTCCCTCTGAGTTTTTTGGAGAAATATGACCGTTGGAGGAGATGTGACCATTGGAACCCGAGGCCTATAAATAGGAGGTCATTTGAAGCTGAGAAAAAGAACAGACAACTGAGAACAAACGTGATGCAACTGTGATACTTTGCTTTAATCAAGATTATAGAGAGATATGTTGTGACCTCTCTCATGTTGTGTGCCTTGTGCGTCCGATCATCGTATTGAGGGCTTTCAAGTGATTGAAAGACAGAGGTGCCGATTACCTACAAAATCGAGGGCTGACGGGGATAGGCAGATAGACGTTTCGATCATCGTATCGAGGGCTTTCAAGTGATTGAAAGACAGAGGTTCCAATTACCTACAAAATCGAGGGCTGCTGGGGATAGACAGACAAACGTTCCGATCATCGTATCGAGGGCTGCCAGGGATAGGCAGATGGATAGACCGATCATCATATCGAGGGCTGCCAGGAATAGGCAGACAGACAGTCCGATCATCGTATCCAGGTCTCACTAAGGTGTTGGTGAGACAGACCTTTTATCCTAGGTGAAAGGATAACCCTTCTCTTTGGGTTAAAATAATTGTAATTCTTTTACATTTCCGCTGCTAATTGTATTAGAAAGGAAATTTTTTTTGTTTCCTTTTCTATCTCTTATACATTTGTAATTGTTTCAATTACATCCATTCTATTACATATTGTATTGATTGATTCTATACGCTTTAAGGTAGAATCATTCATCTTTATATTACTCTGATTATTGTGTTCATCTTGAATACAATTATTTTACATTTCATTAGTATTACATTACATCATACCTTTTATATTCAATACAATTGTGGGTGTTTGTATTTGTATTAGTTTAAGATCATTTAAACTAATATCTTAAGTGCTAAAACTCAAAGGTTTTTAAACCTACAATTCACCCCCCCACCCCTCTTGTATTGTTCCATCTAATAGACATACATATCAACATATTCGATCCAACACTTACTCAATTCATTATTCTTATTGATAATAAACCAAGAACAAGATTCAGGACATCATGAACACTAAGGATAAGAAAATTTATAACAAGAGTTTTTGAACCATGTAATTATCCCTTGATCCATGTGAGTTATTTCATTGAATTACTATTATCATTTTACCATCACTATCAAGATCCTTTTTTCACTAATCAGTATTTGAAAATGCGTTTAGATTATGAGTTTTTCGTAACCATTGATTCACCCCCACCTTTAAGTAGTTTTCTACTCTCACCTAGTTTTTTTGCTTGTATGCATGAGTAACTATCCTTCTTAGTTGTAGTTGGGTGGTTGGAATTATGATGTGTTCACCATTATGACTTTTTCATGATTTTTTTGTGAAATGGTCATAGGGTATAATGACCATAATAAAAGTTATAGTATTTAAAAGGTGGAATTTGAATTGTTGTATTGAGAGCGAATCAGGTAAAGCTTATGGGATATGAGATTATAAAATAGATTATGGATATGGGTGGACATCCACAAGTAAAAACCCAATAGATTTTCTAGGGAAGAATGTGGAATTCATTCCCATTAATGTGATGAGATTTCTGACAAGTTCAGTTTAACTAGTTTGTTTGTTTGTTTTATAGTGGAGATGGAATATATGGATTAGTAAGTGCTCGGTTGTATTTTATATATAAAGGTATATTTCAGGAGTGACTATATTATAGTGTATGGGTCAAAAAACAATAAAAGGAAGATTAAAAAAAATTAGTGGAGATCTAGGAAAGGGGTTGTGTATGTCTTATATGTGTGATGGTTTTTCATCAGGCCATGATAATACAACATGCTTATAAGGTGATGTTTCTCTATTTAAGTGGGTTCATATTCTAGGGGATAATCATGATCCATGTTCCCCTTATATGAATATTAAGGTCATGAATTATACCAATGGTGACCATTGTATTGGTATATTAGGGGTATAGGCTTGATTTATAGTGACAATGGTATTGGTATGTCTGGGTCACAAACTAGATCCATGGTTCCCAATGTTGTGGTATGTTAGGAGACAAGAAAGAATCCATGGTGACTGAGGTGTCTGGATTTTAGGTGTCTAGATAAGATCCATGGTCCTCAAGGTATGGGTATTTAGATTCCTAAATAGGATCCATGGTTTATGTGTATCAGTTTTTTATCAGCCCATATGAGATGCACAGTTCCCAAGTTTTTGGTATGTTTGGGTTTCAGAAAATATATGTGATGTATGTGGTATGGTTTTATCAGGAGATTAGATTGTTTTTTGGAACCCATGGTTTAATTTATTGATTATCACTGAATATAGTGTTATTTGTTTTTTTGTTTTACTAGTTACCATACAACAATCTTACTTTATTTCTTTCATAATGTGTGTTGTTTATTTATTTGCATTCATATAGATAAACCTAGTATATTATAATTTATATTAGGTTCCCCATTATTGGTGTCCTACTAATATTTTATCATTCAACCTACACAAGATCATTAGTGTATGTATGAACCTTATATAAGATTAATGATTCTTACCACATATTATAAGTGATCATACAGGATTAGGTTGGTGGTATTATGTATAAAATGCCTAGGTGGGGCTTGGATACCCTATGCTAAGTCATCCAGACTATTACCATGACCCTCACTTATATCATATCTCCCCTTGGAGATCTCTTAATCCAATTATAAGGAGGAAATCCTCTATGTCACACTTCACCAATCCCTATATGGAATATCCTACTCATCACACACACCATGACTCTTATATATCCTTAAGAGGGTGTTCCCCATCATACGTGATGTATAAAACTATATTATCCATCTTATTTAGGCCTAAGACTCTAATACCTACTCAAATAGCCTTAGAAAACCTAACTAGGCTATACAAATATCATACCAAACCCGATCCTCTCATAAACACAACTAGAAACCTCACCTCCATGGAGATATAATCTATAGATGATCACAAAATCACAAACATTCAATAGAACCCTCACTATTTCTCTTGGTGGATCAAAAACACCCTATTTATTTACCTAGGTTGCTCTTGATTTCTATCCCTTTCACTTGAACACGTATACTCATGCATGAATGCACAATCATGCATAAATTGGAACATGGTTTTGTATTATAGGGTCCACCTACCTCAAAAAATGGAGTAACCCCCTCACCAAGATCAACTCATCCTCAACCAAGACTATACATGCCTTATCTAATTTGTACCAATGATTGAGACCCAATCTCAAGGCACAATTCCCAAATAATTAATTGTAGAAACTTATAATTAATTATTCACCTTAATATAATTAGGAATAATCTTTTAAAAACTCACTGGGAAATACAACACCACCTAAACCACACAAAACATGGTGTGTTCATCATACGAGGATAACCTCTAGCCAATACAAACAAAATATACATCATCTGAATTGATTTGAAGATGATATAGTGAAATCATCACACAAATCCTAGTTAAAGTCATCCCAAATCATAGGGAAATAAAGGATAATATTAATAGAGGAATTATGAGGGAACAACTCACTAACGCACTATAAAAAACTCCCAAGAACCACCCCTCATCAGGGGGGATCTAAGAGAGGAAGAGAATGGATGAATCCCAAGAACCACCCAAGATTTGCTATTAATGAGCACGCCCCCCACCATTTTTGAAGTATCTAGTTTTTTATCTAAATTATACTCATATTCCTTCTCCACTAACCTATATAACCATCCTTTGGATTTAAAATAGGATGAATATAAATAAAGAATGGATGAATGACAATCGGTTGACAAAAGAGTATGAAGAAGGCGTGAAAGAGTTTATCAAGTTTGCAAAAGATCATGCATATGAACCTTCTCAAATCCTTTTTCCATGTTTATGTTGTTTTTATTCAAAAAAAATTAGTCCAGAGGAGTTGGAAGAGCACTTGATCTATCACGGAATAGATCAGAGTTATACATGTTGGAATAAACATGGGGAAACAACGAATGTAGGTAGTGGCTGGGATAACACTGCGTTTTATGGATCATCTGATATGATTACAAGTATGAACAATGAATATGACCATATTTAGGATGTGATTATAGATGTGAATGATGATGAATATCATATTGAGGAAATGAAAAGGACCGTCAAAGATGAACTTCGTGATTTCCCAAAATTGTTTGAGAAGTTAAAAAGTTGTGCAAAGACGTCATTGTATGCTGGTTGCACTAAATATACAGCATTGTCAGCCGTACTGAAGCTGTATAATTTGAAAGAAGACAATGGGTAGAGTAATTCCAGTTTTACGGAACTACTTGCTCTCCTGAATGACATGCTCCCATAAGATAATGAGCTCCCGAGCTGAACATACAACGCCAAACGAATTCTACGCTCGATGGGTATGATCTCTGAAAGAATACACGCATGCCCGAATGACTGTATACTGTTTCTCAAGGACCAAAAATCACTTAAATAATTCCCAAAGTGTGATGAATCTTGATACAAGAAAGATGAGTCCAATCCTACTGAAGTTTTATGGTACTTTCCAATCATTCCAAGGTTTAGGCGCCTATATGGAAGTGAGGAGATTGTAGGACAATTGACATGGCATGCAGATACAAGAATTAAAGATGGGATACTACGTCACCCAGTAGACTCTCCTCAGTGGAAGAGAATTGATCATGACTATCCTGAATTTGGAAATGAGTTGATAAACCTTCTTCTTTTGTTATCTACAGATGGAGTGAATCCTTTTGGTTTTCAAACCAACAGTCACAGTACATGGTTGGTTATTTTGGTAAATTATAACTTACCATCGTGGTTATGCATGAAACGATAATACATCATGTTTTCTATGATTATATCAAGACCAAAACAATCGGTTAATGATATTGATGTTTATTTATCTCCATTGATCAAAGATTTGAAATTATTGTGGGATTCAGGTGTTACATTGTATGATGCTTACAAAAAGGAAGATTTCACTTTGAGAGCCATGTTGTACATGACGATAAATGACTTCCCTACTTATGGAAATTTTTCAGGATATAGAATTAAAGGAACTCAAGGGTGTCCCATTTTTGAACAAGGTACACAATCAATTAGGTTGAAACATTCATCAAAAACCGTGTTTATAGGATATCACAGATTTCTACCCTGATGACATAAGTACCGATCTTGGACGACATCATTCGATGGAAGTTCAAAAGAAAGTACAACACCATCTCCACTAACAGGTGATCAATTGTTTGAGAAAGTTAAAAATGTGGACACTACTTTTGGTAAACCGGATTCAAAAAACCTTACGAAAATTGGTTGGAAAAAGAGATCAGTTTTTTTTTGAATTACCATACTGGAATTGTTTGTATGTCAAACATTTTCTTGATGTTATGCATGTATAAAAAATGTATTTGATAGTGTCATCGGCACGTTGCTCAATAGACCTGGAAAAATAAACGATGGAATTAAGGCTAGGTTGGACATGGTTGAGATGAGAATACGAGAATAGTTGGCACCAGTGAAGAGTAAAAAATGAACATTTCCTCCTCCTACTACTTACACTCTTTCCAGGCAGGAGAGATATCAGTTTTGAAACTTCTTGAATGACGTAAAGGTTCCAGAGGGGTATTCGTCAAATATCAGGAACCTCGTGTCAATGAGAGATTTGAAGTTAAAAGGTCTGAAATCACATGACTGCCATGTTTTGATACAAGATCTCATTCCTATTTCTTTACGTTGCATTTTTTCCAAGAATGTTCACCATACATTAACGAAATTGTGTTTCTTCTTCAAAGCTATATGCAGTAAAGTTATAGACCCGGTGAAATTTCCAACTATGGAAAGAGAAATTACCGTCATATTATGTGAATTGGAAATGTTCTTCCCGCCTTAATTTTTTGATATAATGGTTCATTTGATGGTCCACTTGGTGAGAGAGATTAAACTATGTGGTCCTGTAAATTACAGATGGATGTACCCCATTGAACAGTATTTGAAGATTTTGAAAGGGTATGTCAAAAATCGAAGTCGACCAGAGGGTTGTATTATAGATCGATATATTGTTGAGGAAGCCATTGTATTATGTACCGAATACTTGTCTGGTGTGGAAAGAATTGGCCTACCAAAATCTCGTCACACTGGGCGGCTTGAGGGTGAAGGAATTTATGGAAGACAGGTTGTCACAATCAATATTACAGATCAGAAGTAGGCCCACCTTTATGTTTTTTATAACAATTTCGACGTTGACCCATATTTTGAAACCCAAAAAGAAATTCTTAGGCATTTGAATCCATCTAGGGATGAAAAATGGATATCATATACACATAATCGACAATTTATAGGATGGTTTTGGGACCATATTTTTAAGAAGTCAGATGAAAATCCAGAGTCAATTTCAGACCGACTTCGATGGCTAGCCGGAGGACTAAGTGTGTATGTATTATCTTACAATGCTTAAGTAGTTAATGGTTATACATTTTATACTAATGAACATGATGAAGATAGTACCATACAGAATAGTAGGGTTACACTTGTGGCTGAAGCGATGCATGTTTTCGGTGCTAAGGACAGAAATCCAATTTATGTGAATATGTCATACTTTGGCATCATCAAAAAAATATGGGAGTTGGATTATATGGAATTCCAAGTTCTTATTTTTCAATGCAAGTGGGTTGATAATAGGAGTGTTGTTAAAATATATGAATTGGGATTCGTGAAAGTTGATTTTAGTAAGGAAGGGGAGAAAGACGAACCGTTTATAATGGCATCACAGGCAATGCAAGTATTTTATGTTCTAGATCCTGCAAACCAAAACTGGTCAATTGTTCTGTTATCGACCAAAACAACTGAAGGGTCAGATGAAAATTCAACGGAGGATGACCCTTTCTTTGGTACTTCGCAATAATTTCATAGTGGTCCCAATGTATACAACGTTTTGTATTTCATAGGAGACCACAATGAAGGGATATGGATAGTCAATAGAGGGGTCAAATCCCTTCAGCCTTTAAAAAAAAGAGTTCAATAATCATGTTATTTTTTTATTGTAATATAGATTGTGTTACATCATGTTATTATCTATTTGTTGTTGCTTTTATGTGATTTAAATTAAATGTTAAACCACTTCTGCGGATAATGACTTCTGCACCTGCTGACGCACCCAATCCCGAGACACAACAGGTTTCTCAACCTATTGCAGTTGGTCCCACTGCTGATGTACAATAGGTCTCTCAACCTGTTGTAGTTGGTCCCACTGCTGAGGTACAACAGGTTTCTCAACCTTTTTTTGTTGTTCCCAGTGCTGATGCTAGTGCTTCATATGAACATAATGATGATGCAGAAACCGAAGAAATGTTAGGCTATGAAACCCCGATGGCACAAAAAAACAGGTGCGCCGTAGTTTGACAGTTTTAGCCAAAATCCTTAAGGAAAAAAGCAAAAGGCATCAAATATGAGGTGGGATGGAATAAGCGAGGCCAGCATGTAAACCCCAACAAATCCATGTTTAGTAGCTACATTGGAATCATCACTCGGCAACGCGTGCTGGTTGATATAGATTCGTGGCACCATGTTGTCAGTGGGATAAAAACATTAATGTGGGAATAGATTACGGTAACATTACGATATCATTTATTTAATTTATTAAAATAAAATAAAATAAAATACTGAAATATTGACTAACTCTACATCATCTCTTGGATAGTGCATTTATAATAGATGTCTCTCACAAAGAATGTGTATTAAGACTGGCATTAAGGGTTCATAGTGTCTTTCACACCATTTTAACAAAATGTCATCTGAAAGATGCTGAAGGTAAAATCAAGCTGCACCCACCTCCTCTTTATGCACACTTGATATCCCAAGGAGTGTGGGATGCGTTTTGCAACCGTCGTGTGGAGCAGACTTTTCAGGTACGTTGTGTTTGGTAACACGTTGTTTAACATTTATTGTATTCATCACTTTGATTGACAGTTTTTTATTTATGAAAAAGAAACTGAGAGCTGAAAATAAATAACGGGCAGCAAAACCAGCGTACCCCTACCGTAAAGCAAGGATGGGGTACGCTTCAATTGAAAAACAATTAGTATGTATTTTAAAAGTACTTTAATACTTTTATGTGACATAAAACAAAACTATAACCATGTTTCTCTGTTTATATGCATATTGATGAATCAGAATCCCAAGCCACTTCCGTCCCACACCATGTGCTATGGAAGGATGCTTGTGTTAATAAAGAGTGGAAACTGGTAGATGAAAATACACAAAAATTGTGGGAAACGTGTGTAAGTATGAAATAATATAAATTTGTTTTTCTTTAAATCACTATTACATCACGATGATTACTTATTTTTCCATATTTTCTATTTGACATAGTCACAAGAATCAACAACACCCGCATCGGATGCGGACATACTTTCAGCGGCCTTGAAACAGCAAGAACAGTATGGCCGCGTCAGAGGTGCGGGTTTTGGGGTGACACCCCGGACATATTTTCAAAAAAAACAAGAGGAGGAACAAACTAAAGAAATGAAAATTATGAGAGATATACTATCTAACCTTGAAGAAAAATTCCAAAGTCAGGTAGAGTTGCTAGAAACTTTGATGGGAGAGAGGCGAAGAGAAGAAACAACTCAAGAACAACCCGACCCACCCCCCACCAGCTTTAAGGAAAGCCATTCCCCTCAAAGACCTGACTTAACCGAGGTAATAAATGTTCTCATATTTGTTTTTGTGAAATGTGAATCACATAGACACAGATACATTTCTTATAATGATATTATACGGGGTGAAAATGACTGTGATTTATATCTGTCAACTCCCACCCATCGCTTTGTAGCGAGGGATACAGTGTTCAATATGTAGAATGACACGCTACACTCCAGACCACTTTCAACTGGTCATGTCAAAGTGTCGATTAACGTAGATCGTGATCTGAGTGCTGAGCTACCCATGCCAAATGACAATGACGACATTCATACAGTGGAAGCCATTGTAACATTCGTTGCATGGCCGTCAAATCTTGTAAAAAACATGTCGACCAGGAGGTATTCATTTCCAATTCATTTTTCAAGAATAACCTTTAACATTTAATTAGAAAAGGGCTGAACCGATGAATGTTATTACAGAAGGACAAAAGGAAGGAGATTAAATGAAATAACAGCTCAAAAGGATCAATCAACCGATCAAAACAATCTACTAAGGGCACCTTCACCAAGCCCATTCTATATTCACATTTAATATCATTGCAAGATCATGTGGATACGAAAATGAAAGGCGTTAATAATCACAAAATTGTTTGTGAAAAAGATATGTATGGAGATGAAACATTAGATTTCATTAGTGCTGACATTGTAGTTGAAATCATCACATACGACTGGCTTGGTGCCTCAATTATAAATGTATACATGAGGTATGTTTTTATGATTTGATTTTATAGAAGCTGATATACTATGATAATTATGGATAAATACATTTCATATTTTTCACAACCATATATATGAAAAACAATTGAAGGGATTTTTCTGTGAATACAAATTTGGACTCGTTAGTCCTCACACCATGTCTACACAACAAAAAGAAATAGATTCTGATTTTCAAGCTGAATTAATGTCAAACCTGCTCAAAAAATTTCAATGCAAAATTACAACTGACAGGCTCTTTTTAATACCAACGTTGCAGGGGTAAAACTCTACATTTTAATCATATCAATTATATTTTCATTTCTATCATTACTTATTCCTTTTTGTGTTTTTAGGTAGTATTGGATGCTCGTTGCAGTCAATTTGGATACTCCAAAGATTTATTTTCTGGATTCACTGCATGGATATCCAAAAAACCCACCACGCATGATGGCGATTGTCAATTTATAATACACTAGATCCAACATTTTAGAACGAAATATCTAGTTATATGATTCATATTATCTTTTAATGAGGATTCTGTTATGATAGGGCGGTGTATGAATATCGTCTAAAGGCTGGAATGAATCCAGGGTCTAAGGACGAAAAGGCATACGAGATCTACAAATGGACAAGTATGAGGGTATATATAATTATACTACACTATCCAAATACATATCAAAACAAATTACTTATTTTTCTTGATGTTTCTACAGTGTCTGAAACAAACAAACGGAAAGGACATCGGTTATTATGTTTGTAAATTTATGAAAGAGATCATATTTCATGAACAAACTAGCATCCCTGAAGAGGTATTTTTAAAAATAATTACTAGTTCATTTATAATATTTATTAATCCTTTTTGTATTTATATTTTTTCAGTACTACTATGACTGTCGCAAAAACTCCTATTCACATGATGATATAGATGTGTTTAGAAATGAATGGGCAGCGTACTGGATGGAAGAATGTAAACAAATAAAACAATGAAGGTGAATTCCTACTACTTATGTTATCTTTATATGATCATTGATATCTCCCTTTTTTACACTTATTGAGAATCTATGATCACCCTTTATTATGTTTCATATACTTAGATTATGAAAAATGGTTTTAGAAATGATTTGAGTTTCTAGTAAAGAATAACTTAATGAGAGACTCTTATGAACTACTGACATACAGAAAACCAAGAAAACACATTCGGATTGTTTTGATACTTTAGGACAAGGATACATGAGTCATTTTTGAGGTGTATGAATCAACCGCACCTCAATCCAACGCACGGTGTGACCAGTATGGCTAAAAGTGTCTGATATCAGTTTGAAATTGACATAAACTTTAGAAAACAACACAAGTGACATACGGAATACTGAGAAAATGCATTCGGATTATTTTGATACTTTAGGAAAACGATCCATGAGTCATTTTTGAGGTGTAATAATTGACCTCACATCAATATGATGCACGGTGTGACCGGTATGACTAAAAGTGTATGATATCAGTTTCAAATTGACATTAACATTTGAAAACAACATAAGTGACATACGGAAAACCAAGAAAACGCATTCTTATTTTTTTGATACTTTAGGAAAATGATCCATGAGTCATTTTTGAGGTGTACGAATTGACTGCACCTCAATCCGACGCACGGTGTGACCGGTATGGCTAAAAGTGTCTAATATCAGTTTGAAATTGACATAAACTTTAGAAAACAACACAAGTGACATATGGAATACCAAGAAAACGCATTCATATTGTTTTGATACTTTAGTAAAATGATTCATGAGTCATTTTTGAGGTGTATGAATTGACCGCACCTCAATCTGATGCATGATGTGACTGGTATGACTAAAAGTGTCTGATATCAGTTTCAAATTGACATTAACTTTAGAAACCAACACAAGTGACATATGGAAAACTTAGAAAACACGTTTGGATTGTTTTGATACTTTAGGAAAATGATACATGAGTCATTTTTGACGTGTAATAATTGACCGTACCTCAATCCAATGCACGGTGTGACCGGTATGGCTAAAAGTTTCATATATCAGTTTCAAATTGGTATAAACTTTAGAAAACAACATAAGTGACATATGGAAAACCAAGAAAAATCATTCATATTGTTTTGATACTTTAGGAAAACTATCCATGAGTTATTTGTGACGTGTAAGAATCAACTGCACCTCAATTCGACACACGGTGTGACCGGTATGGCTAAAAGTGTCTGATATCAGTTTGAAATTGACATTAACTTTAGAAAACAACACAAGTGACATACGGAATACCAAGAAAACGCATTCGGATTGTTTTGATACTTTAGGAAAACGGTCTATGATTCATTTTTGAGGTGTAAAAATCAACCTCATCTCAATCCAATTCATGGTGTGATCGGTATGGCTAAAAGTGTCTGATATCAGTTTCAAATTGACATTAACTTTAGAAAACAACACAAGTGACATACGGAAAACCGAGAAAACGCGTTCTGATTGTTTTGATACTTTAGGAAAACGATCCATGAGTCATTTCTGACGTGTATGAATCAATCACACCTCAATCCGATGCACGGTGTGACTGATATGGATAAAAGTGTCTGATATCAGTTTCAAATTGACATTAACTTTAAAAAACAACACAAGTGACATACGGAAAACCGATCAAATACATTCGGATTGTTTTGATACTTTAGTAAAACTATCCATGAGTCATTTTTGACGTGTAAGAATCAACCGCACCTCAATCCGACCCATGGTGTGACCGGTATGTCTAAAAGTGTCTGATATCAGTTTCAAATTGACATTAACTTTAGAAAACAACACAAGTGACATACAGAAAACCAAGAAAATTCATTCGGATTGTTTTTATACTTTATGAAAACAATCCATGAGTCATTTTTGGTGTGTAAGAATCAACCTCACCTAAATCCGACGCATGGTGTGACCGGTATGGATAAAAGTGTTTGATATTAGTTTGAAATTGACATTAACTTTAGAAAACAACACAATTGACATAAGGAATACCGAGGAAACGCGTTCATATTGTTTTGATACTTTAGTACAACGATCCATGAGTCATTTGTGAGGTGTAAGAATTGATCGAACCTCAATCCGATGCACGGTGTGACCGGTATGGCTAAAAGTTTCTAATATCAGTTTCAAATTGACATTAAATTTAGAAAACAACACAATTGACATATATAAAACTGATAAAATGCATTCGGATTGTTTTTATACTTTAGGAAAATGATCCATGATTCATTTGTGAGGTGTAAAAATCGATCGCACCTCAATCTGACGCATGGTGTGACCGGTATGGCTAAAAGTGTATGATATCATTTTCAAATTGATATAAAATTTATAAAACAACACAAGTGACATATGAAAAATTGATAAAATGCATTCGGATTGTTTTGATACTTTAGGACAACGATCCATGATTCATTTGTGACGTTTAAGAATCAACCACACCTCAATCCGACGCATGGTGTGACTGGAAAATCTTTTCATTAGATAAAGAATCGGTATTTATTAAATGAGATAAATCATCCAAAAACATATTGATTTTACATTATTCCTTTTCATTATTATTAGAATGAAAACATTTGAGTTTATCATTTTCATATTTTAGTTTCACATTTTCATATTAATGCATTCTTTCATATTAATGTTTTAATTTATTTCATTATTGTATTACTAACATAATATTTGTTTTCTTATATAGGTGAATTTTTTTCCTTGAGTTTGGATGCTTTGTTTGGAAAAAAATACCGTGGATGACAATTTTTGAGAGAGGATCATGGATATCAAAGGATAAAACATTAATTTTTATAACTGTTGTTGGATAATTTTAATTGTAACCATGTAAAACATTGTTTGAAATGTATATAGCAGTGTGTTTTTTTTTGTATTCATGATGTTAAGTAAATGTATATAGCATTGTTTGTCAAAATATTGTTTGTGGGTGTTATTTTGTGCAGGTGTGCAGGTGCTAGTTTGTGCAGGTGTGATAGTGTGTGTAGGTGTGCAGGTGTGCAGGTTCTGGTTCTACAGGTGCAGGGTAAGGTGCCTTTATCAGTGCTTTTTTGAGCAATGATAAAAGACACCTTTAACAGCATTAAAAGAGCGCTGATAAAGGGCCCTATTATCAGCGCTCAAGGTAGCACTGATAAAGGTGTCCTTTATCAGTGCTAGAAAATCGTTGTTAGTTCCGGAGTAGATAAAGTGGGGGTCCCCTTTATCAGTGCTCCAAAAATCACTGATAAAGGCGACCTTTATCAGTGCTAAAAAAGCGATGATAAAGGGGGTACTTTATCAGCACTTTTTTTAGAGATAATAAAGGGGACCCCCCATTATCTATGTCGGCATTAACAACACTTTTATAGCACTATTAATGCCATTTTTTAGCACTGATAAAAGGCCAAGTTATAGTAGTGTTAGTCAATGCTCCTATCAGTGATGAATGTTCGGTCAGTGCTTCTGTTTCAGTTGGGAATAAGATGATGTGCGGTGACACCTCAAGAGGCACATGTATCCCCCTCTCATAGCCCTCCAATTCTGGGGAGACCTCGGGTGTCCATGGGTGTGTGGACCCTAAATCTTCAGGTGAGGAACACCTCAGGAAGGTCCTACACCATGTGGAGGTTCCTTCTGGTTTGGGGTTGGGAGGTTCTTCAAGCGCAGTGGAGAAAGATTTTCCTACAGGATCAGGGCCTCACGTCTCGGACTTTTTTGCTCATCTAAGATGGTAATTGGGTGTTAGTCCTTTTTTTAGGGGGTCGGGGGTGGCTATGAAGGTGAATGAGGATGGTCTTGAGAAGAGGATCCCCCCCTAGATGTTGTCTTAGCCAGTCTTCTGGAACCCTCCAGCCCGACCAATGAACCCGTCGTGCACAAGGTCTCTTCTCCAGGTGTTGGTGATCTTCTTCAATGTGTGGGTTGGGAAGACTCAAACAAACAACCTCAGTATATGGGTCGTGGTTTTGAGCAAATTAGTGGTTTAAAGTTGTCCGAGCAGGTCTTTCCGGCCACTTCAAACTATGCAGACAAGATGAAGTTTGGTGGAATGGATACCCGTTCTATTAATCGTTTTGAAGTGTTGGAAGATGAAGAGTGTCATGTGGTTTAGTAAGGGAATGAAGAGGAGGATTTCCATGTAAAAATCATTCCTTCGCGCCTAGAGGGTCCTCAGGCGGATAGAGATTCTGATTCGGATTCCCCGGTTGATGCAAAGGAAGTGGAACTTGAGGAGGAATACATGAGATTCTCTTCAAATAAGGGGAAGAACACCATCATCGACCCGGAAGATTTTATAAATCACTCTCGGAGGTCATGAAAGAAAAAAGATTATTCCTTCTTACCTATCCCTCTTGTCACCAGATCCTCAAGCAAAGGGAAGCCCCATCAGAAGGGTTCCAAGCAGGTGGGGACAATTTCTTCAAAGGAGCTGGAATCACCTGCAGGGAAGTCATCTTCCACCAACCAAGTGAATGCAGTAAAGGAGACGATCATTCCAAATATCCACCAAAGTGGGAAATAATTCATGGAATTTGATGAGTGGGAAACAATTCTTGAATGCAATGAATAATTCTTGGACAATGGCATAGAGGTCATCACTACACAAGTGTAGTTTGACATACTGGTTGGGAGTCGGTTCCAGGCCAACCTATCTAAGGAGAAGGGCGCTTGGGCCCAAAAACAACTTGGAATTTTGGCATGTGGATTCAACAGGCAGAAGATTACTGTGGAAGAGTTCATACAAAATTGGTACAAGGTGTTTTATAGTTTAGACAACATCCTCAATGACGTTCCAGATGAGAAGGATTCTAGTCTCTATTGGAGCCTCCTCAGAGGTAAGGTCTCTAAAAGGCTTAAACTGCAACTCATAGATTCAGCTATTTCATATCATGTTGACTGATCGCCTATCTGTGTACTGGATTGGTTTCTCACTTTTCCTTAAAAGTGTTTTTCATAATCAAAAACAAATATTTGGAGGATTTGGAGAGAATATTTACCACCTGAACGTATGGAAAACTATATATTAATTAAGTTTTAAGACTTCATGGAGTACCCCTATAGATTGTTTCTGATCATGATCCCTGTTTTACATTAAGATTCTGGAAAAGTCTTCAGAAATCCATGGATACTGAACTTCGTTTGAGCACTGCCTACCACCCTCAAACTGATGGACAATCAGAACAGATTATTCAAAACTTAGAAGACATGTTGAGGTCCTGCTCACTTGACTTTCAACATACGTGGGATCAATATTTACCTCTGGTAGAATTTTACTATAACAATATCTTCCATTCAAGTATTCAGATGGCCCCATATGAAGCGTTATATGGAAAGATATGTTGCACACCAACTTGTTGGGATGATGTTGGTGAAAGAAAACTCGTAGGCCCAGAACTTGTTGAGGAAACAATAGAAAAGGTGAAGGTTATCATAACCCACATCAAAGCAGCCCAAAGTAGGAAAAAGAGCTATGCCGATAACCGAAGGAATGATTTGGAATTTCAAGTAGGAGACCATGTTTTCTTGAAGGTATCTCCATGGAAGGGTGTTATACATTTCGGTAAGAAGGGTAATTTTAGTCCTAGGAACATCGGACATTTTGAAATTCTAGAATGAATTGAAGTTGTAGCTTATCGTTTGGCAGTGCCTCCAAGTTTCTCCAAAGTTCACGATGTATTCTACGTATCATTGTTTAGAAAATACATGCCTGACCCAACGCATATACTCACCTATTAGAAAATTGAACTGGAAACTAATCTGTCTTATTGTGAAGAGCCTGTCAAAATTCTTGATACCAGAGAACAAGTGTTGAGAAACCGGATGACTCATCTGATGAAAGTTCTATGGAGAAACCATAAGATGGAAGGGGCAACGTGGGAACCCGAGGAACTTATGATGAAGAACCACCCGAATATTTTTATGTAGTAATATTCTAGAAATTTCGAGGACAAAATTATTTTAAAGAGGGGAGAATGTAACACTCAAAGCTTCCACAGTACGTTTCCCTTTGAATAATGCAATATCTTGCATTGTACGCAACTTTGAGATTCTAACACACCGCGACCAATCAAACTAGCCGTTATGAATAGTAATACCCACTTTTTGAAATTTTATAAATTTTATATTTCAAAATGGACTTCATTTTTGGATTCGGAATATCAAAATTAGTTTAGGGTAAATTTTTGGTATTTTTCTGAAAACTTTCAATTTTTGATGAATAGTGAAAAACATTGCGTTATTGGTTAAAACTGAATTTTTTATTTAAATAATTATTTATTTTATTTAAATTTATTTTAGGTCAAAATAGATACATAATACCTATATAATTTCAATGTAATTCATTGGTGTCATTTTATAATAAGTTTAGATATATAAAAATTTTATTGAACTTTTTACCATCTTTTACCCACCTTCTATGAGCATTTGCAAATTTGCATAAAACTTAATTTTACCGCTTCTGTGAGTTGAATTTCAAAAATACGAGAGAAACGGTTAATATCATTATGTAAAATGTGTTTCAATAAGATGAAAATATTTTTTGGTGAATAGTAACTTTTGACTTTTATTTACCATGGTTAAAAGCAGATAGGGTAATTAAGGGTAAAAATGATATCATAATTACCCTAACACATGTCCTAATTCTATTTGATGAGTATAATTAGACCTAAAACAGCCTTAGGAATAAAATATGATCCTCTTTGGTCCACTTGGATTAGATTATGACATTTATTATTATTTTATTTAAAGAAGAGTTAAAAGAGTTAATTCAAAGATTAATAACTAAACCATTTTTAATATAGGGTTAGACACAATATAAATTCGACTATAAATATTCATTAGAAAGATAAAAATATTTCCTACATAATGGTATTTTATTTATAATTTTTATACATTAAATAATATAATTTATTTATGACAGAATGATGATGCAGTAATTACCTTATTAAAGAAAGATTAAAATAATTGATATTATAAATATCTAAATAAATGTAATTTGAGACTTTTGATGAATTACACTAATTTTATAGGTTAATATGAAATTTTAGTGTTGATTAAATAATTTTTTTTGAATTAATCATGTTGTTATTATTTTCACCAAAATCAAATACTAAATAGTGTCAAAATTGACATAATTGAGTTTTTAAAACAAATACTATATTATTAATGGATATAATATTCCTAAAAATCAAAGGTTTATAAAAAGGAATTATATAAGGTTATAAATATTAATAATGAACCACTTGGGGTTATCTTGGAAGTTTACAGTAAGTTTATTAACCATATAATATAAAAATACAAAGAGACATGGTAAATGAAAAACTATTTAACTAATAGTTAAATCTAAAATATAAGGTTAATATGGTGACCTAAACCTATCTAAAACCTATTTTTTGAGAGTTTTTTCACCCATACCCACATTATCCTATAAATAAAACATTTTTTATCCATTATAAACTGAAAATTGTTTTAATATAAAATAATATTTCTACCTTTTCCTAAAGTGACCCTCACCTCTCTTATAAAAGTGAACTTCCCCTTCTCTTAATCTCACACATACAAAGACTTTTGGCTCGGTCAAACCCTGACCAAATATCATCCCAAGATTACTCTCTTCATCCTAGAGCCTTTCTTTGGTCATAAATCCAACCTAAGGATCCCTTTTGATCAAATCAAAAGGAAGAACCCGGAGAAGAGGTAAATATTTCATCACCTCTTTCAAGTTCTTTTCTTCCTCCACTTTCTCTTTATTTGTTTTCTCCATTCTAAAATAATAACCCTAGTATCTTCTATATTATTTGATCTTATTATAAAAATTTTACAACCATATTCATTATTCTATCCATCATATGAATAACAAAGTCACTATACGTGCGTGCGTACGGCTTACCGTCTCCACGTCGTGGGGTAGTTTGTTATTTAAACACTTCATTATTTGTATGGGTATAATAATTATTTATAATTGATATAAATAATAAATATAAAATTTTAATTATTCTGTATATATGATATAAACTTCAATTATATACGATTTCACCTTCAAGTGAATGATATTGTTGGTCGTTCGTATGTACAGATTACCGTCTCCACGAACGCGATAAGATTCATTTCCCATCGTAATAATTCAAGAATAATTTTCATTTTATGATTAAAAATAATGTTTAAGAACTTAATATCATTCTATATATGAATCAAATACATCATATTTATAAAAAACACGGCTTACGTAACAAAATATATAAAGGAAAACAAATCAGTTAAAACCCAAAACGACGATAATACTAAAATATTATTAAAAAAGTAATATTAGAAGATCATATATTCTATCATATTTACTTATATGGTTCTTGTAAAATTTAATAACAATGATTTAACTATTATACAGGAGGTTAATTTACCCTTGACCAAGGAAAAGTACAAGGTAAGGGTTAATTCCACAATCTCTTTACTTATCCGAGGTTGTTTTTACGTAAGTATCTTCTGGGACATATTTATTATCCATGTCCATGTTTCATAAAAGAGTTTTCAAAGGGATTATTTTTAAGGGAATTTTTATTAAAACATCATTTTAAATGTTTTAAATATTTATTCTTCTAAACCTTTCTCATTAATGTCTATGTTCTCAAAATGATTTTAAGGATTTATTTATATGGACATGAATGTTTTAAATTGTTAATTCTTTTCAAAATTTTCAAAGTGGTATGGTAAACTTTGATTAAAAACTATCTTTTAAATGAATTCCTTTATAAATTATGTAACTTTTAAATGATTTCATTAAAAAGGGATATTTCACTCAAAGATTTTTACTGATCATTTTACCTATGTCAACATCCTTTAAAGGATTTTAATCTTGTTTGAAGTTGATTTATTATGATACACATATTTCACAATGTATTGAAGGTTTTTTGATATGTTTGACTATGGATGTGTTATTTTTACACCATTCATGGTTTATGGATAAAATATTGACATTTTGTATGTTAGTTTTAATATGAATTTTTAGGCTATGTTTAAACCTTTTCATATGAGGAATACATTGGACTTAGTAAGTGACGGGTGGAGCCCGCTATAGCTCCACGATGCATCGGTAGGTCTCATGAGAAAAACTAGTGTCTTGTAATTAGGTCTTGACAAAATCTTATTTGTATTCTTGGCAGAAGGACATGACTATGTGGTTATGAAGTCTGGCATTATGCATTCCATCATTATGAAAGTGGCTATTGATATTGCATTTGATTATTCGACTAGTAGAATATCCATGTGAATAATTAAATGAAATTATTTGATTTTATATTTGCCATATTATGCTGAATTTTATGTTTAAAAGGATTTTGTTTTAGTCTTATACATTGCCTTAAATGTTTATGATTATTTATGAAAGTTTTTGCTATATTATTATCCTTACTAAGCATCTGAGCTCACCCCTTTCTATGTTTTATTTTTCCCAGGATGTGAAGATGAATTTTATGGTTGACCTATAGGGATAGGCTAAGGATATAATTATATTAAAAAAGGGACAAAATGTTGTTGATGTTTTTATTTCGTAATGTAGTGTAAAATTTATGAATGTATCTAGTACTTCCAAGGCTACTAAACTGATCTGTCTTTCGGGACATGATTCTTTGTATCATCCCAATGTTATGTAATAATGCACCGACTTTGGGTAATTGGGGTCAGGGAGTTACAAGTATATTCTTTCAGATATCAAACCCATCGAGCGTATCATTTTTTGGTGTCTTATGTTCAGATTGAGAGCTCATTATATTCTGGGAGCATGTCATTCAAGAGAGAAAGTAATTCTGTAAAACTAGCATCACTCCATCTATTTCCTTATTTCAAATTATACAGCTTTAGTATGGCTAGGAATGTTTTATATTTAGTGAAACCACTATACAATGGCATCTTTTAACAACTCTTTAATTGTTCAAAAAAAATTGGGCAACCACTAAGTTCATCTTCAAATGTCATTTTCATTTCCTCAATATGATCTTCATCATCATTCACATCTATAGTCACATCCTTGATACATTCTTGTTCATTATCCACATGTGTAATCATTTTAGATGATCTATAAAACACAGTGATATCCCATCCACTAGCTACATTCGCTTTTTCCCTATGTTTATTCCAACATTTATAACTTCAATCTATTTCATGACAAATCAAGTGTTTAACCAACTCCTCTAGACTAACTTGTCTTAAATAACAACAACATAAACACAGAAAAAGGATTTGAGAAGGTTCATATGCATGATCTTTTGAAAACTTGATGAACTCTTTCACTCCATCTTCATACTATTTTGTCAAATGATTGGAATCCATCCATTATTTATTCATATCCATCCTATTTTATTTAGTTATATTAATACTTAACAAAATAAATACACAAAACGTTGAAATAAAAATTAACCAAGGCTAAAAAAATTTATAGACTTTAAGCCTCCTTTGAAAACTATTTATAAAATCAAAGTTGAAATCCCATTAAAAAACCAACGATTTAAACTAATTCCTATTTAAAATAACATGCTATTTTTAAAGTAAACCAATTAAATTCAAACACTCTTTCTCAAAACCCTAATTCCTTTTTTTAATAATTCAAGGAAACTTGGTGACCCAACAATATTAATCCTTTAAAATGAACGACAACTCTATATATTTTACAAATTTTATTTTAAAACTTCACACACCCCTTGTTAAAAAAAAACCATCATTACATACGCTTTCAAAACATTCACATCCCTTTCTGAAAGTTAATCAGGTGAGTTTACAAACACTTGGAATGCAACCTAGGTCTATTCCAAGTGTTTAAATTATTTTTAAGCTATTTAAAACCAAAAAAAGGTATGATGAACACATATAATTTTTTAGGAAATATTTCAAAACACTTGAATCATTTTAAAAGATCCACTTTAACATTTTAACAAAGGCATAAATCCCAAGAGAGGAACTTTATAAAGGATACATGAATAAAAGATAACCAAGATTTTATAAAATATAAATCTATAAAAGGTTTATCATGTCTCTCATGAATAAATAGTATGAATCCTATATTTTACTCCTATAATACTACTAAAAGTTGAATAAGTTATAGATAAATACATAATTGCCACTTGGCCATGATACTTTTGAACATAAAGTCACATCTCCTCAAAGTGGGCAACCATCGTCCACTTTATGCTTCAATCATGTACTACCTAAGCTTGATCCTTCCAATATGGTACATTAGAAAAATAAATTCCCCTTCTTGAGGGTATACATTAAGTCAAAGTTAAAGTACTATAGGTACTCATACCTTCTCCTCTATCGATGGTTCATTTCACTTTCTGATTAAATATATTTCAAACACTTTTTAGTGTATTCCAATAACACCTCATGGAAAGAACCACTATTTCTAAATCTATAAAAGGATTTGGGAAGTTTCTATTATGTGTTCTTTACTGTCTGGACCCACTTTGGCTCAAGTTTTGGAGTTTCTTTCCTGGTATCATTGGATTTATAAGGACCAATACCAATTCTACTTGAAGGAATGAACGAAGACGAACTTTCTTATTAAAAGCTCATGCAATTCTGTTCTGATAGACTTCTAGATGATGAAAAGTATGCAATATTTTCTCATCTAATTGTTCCAACTCATTGAACCATTTCTTGGACCTTTCATCTGTAGATAATTGATCACATATTTCAACTCTTAGTGAAGGAAATTGCATTTCAATCGGTAAAACCGCTTCAGTTCCATATACCAGTGAATAAGGAGTTGCTTGTGTGGCAGTATGGATAGTTGTCCGATAAGCCCATAAATCATTCAAAATTTTATCAGGCCATGATTTCTTATCTTTATCCACCATCTTTTGGAGTATATTTGATAGGGTTTTATTAAAAGCCTCTATCTGTCCATTGGTCGCCGCATGATAGTGAGATGAATGGTTGAATTTGATATTATATTCCTGATATAACTTTTTTATTTCAGTAGAACAAAAAATGGTACCATTTTCCATCAAAATAGTATGAGGGGTGCCAAATCTGGTGATGATATTAGTTTTGACAAAACTAATGATGTTTTTAGCTCCAACTTCCTTGAGAGGTATTGCCTTATCCCACTTAGAGAAGAAATCAGTAGCAGTAAGAATATACTTGAACTGCTTAGCCGTGGCTGGAGGATAAGGTCATACTACATCCATTCCCCATGTGGAAAATAAACAAGAGTATTTAGATGTATGTAGTAACTCTGGGGGTTGATGAATGAATTTTTCATGCACTTGACAGGGAATACATTTTTTTATGAAGTCTGTACAATCCTGTATCATTGAAGGCCAAAAATATCCAAGCCTTTGAATCTGATCAGAGAGTCTGTGCCCAGATTGGTGGGCACCACAAGCTCCTGAATGAACTTCTTTCATGACAGTTGTGGTTTCTTCTCCATCAATACATCTGAAGAGAATCCCATCAAATCCCTGCTTATAAAGGATCTTTCAGTGATTTGGACCATCATAAAGAGTAAAATTAGCCGCTCGTCGCCGGATCTTCTCCTTCTCAGCCCTATTTGGTGGAAGTATCCCATGTTGAAGATATTCTATGATGGATTTTCTCCATCCTGTGGTATGACCATACAGTTCAGAAATAGGGAAAATTTCATTGATTTCCTCCCTCATGGTTTGAACAAAAGTTGAAACAATACGGCGATGGGCTATCCTGATAACTGTCTCATCCTGATTTGGATCCGCCAAGGCTGTAGCTGCATTACATAGTGCATCTGCTTGGGAATTTCGTGATCATGGGACATAGGACAATGTTGGATCTGAAGGAAACTCAACCATTAATTCTCTGATGTAATCACACAAAGGTATTAACTCTTATTTTCTAATAGAGTATTCCCCATTGATTTTTTTGATTAACAATTCTGAATCACCTTTTATCTTTAAATGATCCATTCGCACCTGAAGGGCCAATTCCAAACCTGCGATGAGAGCTTGGTATTCTGCCTCATTGTTGGTACCACCTTCCGATAATAAAAAAGAATAAGGCAATACTCCCTTTTCTAGGGAAATAAGAACTATTCCTAATTCAACCTTATTGAGTTTAGGATTTTCCAATCTCTTCCCTATTGGACTTCTAGAAGCACCATCAAAATACATTTCCCATATTAAGGAATTATCTTGAATAGAGAAGACCTCTTCATCAGGAAGTTCAGTATTAAATGATGTATCTTCTGTGGATGGATGCTCAGTAAGGAAATCAGGCATGGCTTGACCCTTTATTGACTTTTGAGGCACAAACTGGATATCAAACTGCTACAAAATAACTTCCCATCTTACTAGATGTCCTATAAGCATAGGATGACTAAGGATAAATTTGAGTGGGTTATTACAAGATACCAATTGTACCTCATGATGTTATAGATAATGCCTCAATTTCTGAACTGCAAAGATTAATGCCAAGCATCACTTTTCAATATTTGAATACTGAGTTTCTACATCAAGCATAGTTCAACTGAGATAGTAAAGACTGTTTTCACTCCCAGCATCATTCTTTTGGGCGAGGAAGGCACCTAGTGATCGCTCTAAAGCTATCACATAGAGAATAAGCAGTCTTACTTTAACAGGCGGAATTAATACCAGTGGAATCAAGAGATATTTCTTAAGGGTATAAAATGCCTCTTGGAAATCTTCAGTTCATTGGTAGGTAACTCCCTTCTTCATTAATCTGGTGAAGGGTAAACATTTTCCTACCAAATTGGCGATAAAGCGCCGAATATAGGCCAAGTGTCCTTGAAGTCCTCTTAAATATTTCAAATTTCTAGGAGGTGACATACTAAGGATTGCTTTTTTTTCCTCAAGATAAACTTCAATACCATGATGGCATACAAAAAATCCAAGAAATTTTCCTGAGGTTACCCCGAAAGCACATTTCAAGGGGTTCATCTTCAAATTGTGTTGTTGAAGTTTTTTAAATATGATTTCCAGATTGTCCAAGTGATCAAAACGTTGTCTGGATTTAACCACCAAATCATCCACATAAAATTCAACAAATTTCCCTAAAAAGGGTTTGAATATATGGTGCATGGCACGTTGATACGTTTCACTTGCATTCTTCCAGCCAAAGAGAATTACCTGATAGAAAAACACACCTTGAGTGGATCTGAAGGTTGTATATTCTTCATCTTCTAGAGAAATTTGGGTTTGATTATACCCAGAATATCCATCCATGAAGGAAAGTGTTTCATAGCTAGTTGTTTCATCAATTAAGAGTTTTGTGATTGAAACTGGAAAATCATCCTTGGGACAATGCCGATTAAGATCTCTGAAGTCAATGAAAACTCTAATTTGTCCATTCTTTTTTTTCACTGGGATAATATTAGCCATCCATTTTGGATATTTAACTTCTCTGACGAAGTTATCCTTGATAATATTATCAACTTTAGCTTCAATTTTGGAGGCATAAGTTGAGTGTGTTCTTCTTGATGCTTGCTTGAATCCTCGATGTTCTTCTGGAAAACCCAAATGATGAGTGGAAACATCGGGATAAAGACCTAGAATTTATGTATAATTCCAAGAAAATACATCTCAATTTTTCTTTATAAATGAAGTATACATTTCTTTCTCTTCAAGAGTCATGGATGTACTAATTAAAGTGAGGCGTGGACATTCTTTTGTACCCAGATTTATTTCTCTGAGTTTATCCATAGTGGTAGAGATACCCTCTTCAAATGCTAGAGGAGCATCCCTAAGATATTCCTATTCTTATTTAATATGTGTTACTTCTTCTATTTCTACTTTCATAGTATATGACGAAGAATAATTTACATGGTTAGGGGAGAAGTTAAAATTTGAACATCTTGAAGAAGAGGCTGCCATTTCTAACCCTATTGATGATGAAGGGTCTTCCTGGGGTGATAGAGAGGAGATAATGGATTGAGAATTGACATCATTTTTTTCCTCTGGTATTGCTATAAATTCTTCTGGTTTGGTTGATGAAGTATAGAATTTCTGGATTTCAGTGGATGAAATGAAGACATCTCCACTTAAGATTTCATCACTGCTTGGTAAATCAACAATTTCTCTCATGCTGTCTGACTTGGTTGTCGTAATTGACAATATGGAAGTTTCCATAAGAGTGTTTGGATTTAGGTCTATCCTGTCAATTTGAATGATAAGAAACACATAGTCTATACTCATATGTATGAATGGGTTTACTGGAATCTTTTCCGAACCATTTGGAGCATTAATTTTGGTAACATTCTTTTCTGTAGATTTTTTCTTTCCTTCCATGTGATAGAATTATGCCTCATTGTATTGAGATTCACATGTTTTGAATGGAGCTTTATCACCATACAATGTCCCAATTTGACCATTGAAACAATATTTGATACATTGATGATATGATGAAGGTATGTCCACATGTTGAGGTAGCCAAGGTCTTCCAAGAAAAATGTTGAAGGTTGTGTCATGATGAACAACCATGAAATCTGAATTAGACACAAGGTCTCCAAACTGAGTTCTGAGTGTAATCTCACCCAGAGGTTCTTGTTCATTTTTATCATATCCTTGAAACATCAAAGTAGAAGGAGATAAATCAGATTCGGTGAGGCCCAATCGATGAAGTGTACGAATAAGGATGAGGTTGACTTCTGAACTATTATCAATGAAAGATTGTCGGATGTCTATATCATTGATTTTTTCAGATAGATGCAAAGGTCTGATATGTCCATGTATAACATCATCTTCATCTTCATCTATAAAAGATATCACTACATGGAATTTTTCAGGATCATTCTCTATATGGTCGACCTCAGTCGCAGCAATTTCAGTTTTGAATTCTTGAGGACTTGACAAAGCCTCAATAAGCACCTCCCGAAGATCTTTTGATAGATTCAAGGCATCCAGAATTGATAACTTGGCTGGTACTTGGTCCAAATGTTTCAGGAAATCATACTTTTGGTCTAAAGGTCTGTGTTTCCAATCATGAAATTGTGGTTTTTCAAGTGCCTTGGAAGTTGATGCTTTGGCAGTAGATGTATCCCGTATCGGGGCAGGAATTGGAAACACTCCCGGCTTCGGTAGATTAGACCGACTAGGTATATTTATTTGTTGAGAGTAAGAAGGTGTAACCTCTAACCGGTCTTCCAAAATAACTGTGTCGGGACCAAATCTTCCATGTGTGGTAGAACTTTCTTATTCCTATTGAGCCCGCTGAAGGGATTTTCCATGAGTTTCTTCCGCATATACAGTTCTGGCATGGGGTAGGATTGAAATAATGGATTCTGGAATATCCATGTCTTCTCTTATATCCTAGACCTATGTCTCTTCCTCTAACTCCTCTGTTAGATACAGGGAATTTAGACTCATCATGATTGAAACTACCATTAGCATAGGGATCCGTTAAATGAATCATGTTAACAAAACCAAAGATCAATTCTTCATCTAATGAAGACTCTGCCTGATGAACCAGTTCACGTTGTACCATTTGGTGGGACGGTGCCCGTGCTTTTGAAGCAAATGGAATAAAATCTGCCAAAGTCAAAGACAACTTAGGCTTTGAGACGAGCTCGCCTTCTTCTGACTGCTCTTCTTTCTTCAAATTATGTTTCTTCTTTGAGGACTTTCCTTCTGATGAAGGGGGTTTTGTTGTGGAAGAAATAGTAGAAGACACAATTGGTTGATTCAATTGTGTTTGTAAAATGGCATGAGTTCGGTTGATCATTTTCCTGACCATCCAATCATCATATTTCTGCACATTTTTACTTTTGACTTCGTGCCACTCGCCTTCTTCCTCTGGGTCAGTAGCAGTAACACATGCTACCTGGGATGCAGAACCTTTTAGTTTTACCTATCCAGAGTCCACCATCTTTTTCAAGAGTTCTTTGAAGACAAAACACTCCTGAATGGGATGCCCTAACATCTGATAAAACGGGAAATAGTTGGGGAGGTCTTCATCTCCTTCCTTGTTTAGCCTTTTGGGCCTTTCCAACTGAACCAGATTTTTTTACAAATCTGAGATGAAGTAACCAGGAACTTTTTCATTCCAAAAAGAATAAACTTTTTTCTTTAAATCCTCAAACTGTTTCCGTATTTGATCATTTTTATCATCTTGACGAGGTAACCGTTGTTGTTGACGCTCAGGAGGTAGAGCCCTTCAATACGATGAAGGTTTTGAAGTGGAATCAGGTATAGGTGCTTTTTTAAGTGTAATTGTATCAGTCTCTGCTTTCCCTATTCTCTTTCTTGAAACTGATGTAATTACATGAGTTTTAGATTTATTCTTTGTAAGAGAGTCTTCTATCTGCTGAGCGATTGAAGTAAGGTCTCAAAACCCTCCTATGTATTTCACAGGGATCAATGGTGTGTGTAATTTATCACATAGATTTGCCACACAAATTGGCAACAATTCTTCTTGAGGGAGTGCTAAACTTAAGGAATATGTTAATCCCTTCCAATGAGCAATTAAATCCGAAACTCTTTCATTCTCCCTTTGTTTACAATTGGTAAGATCAAAAACTGTCGTCTTTGGTAATGTTGAGCTAAATTAAAGAAGGAACCTTTGACAGAGATCTTCCCACCCAGTAATTGACCGAGATTGCAAACTTGTATACAAGACAAAAGTTGGTCCTTATAATGACTGCACAAAACACCTGAGCTTAACTGCTTCTTGTTGTTGAGGAGTTCCCATCATAGGATCACAATGAGAAACAAAATGTGTTAAGTGTTGTTCCGGATCTCTCGAACCATTAAAAATTAGGAATGTGGTATTCGTAAAATTTTATGGGGGAGGAATTGCATCCACCCATTCAGGGTAAGCTCTCTTTTCTGGTTGAACTTGTGCATGTTTTCCTTCCATAGCTTCCAAACAAGCTATTAATTTCTCAATGGTATTCATTAATTTTTGAGAAACATCTGGTTGATCTTGGACCTGAGCAGGTTCAATAACTAGAGTTTGGATGGGTGTGACAACTGGTAATGCCACTGATGGTAGTATTGGTGATTTCTGTCACATATGACCCATAGGATTGGACTTATGAGGGTGTACTTGTAAAGGGGATATTATTGATCCATCCCATTAGCTGTAACAAATTCTTTTGATTGATTAACTCCAGTATTCTTAGGAGGAAGACTACCTTGAAGTAGTTCTGAATTTAACATCCTTAAATCCTTCATTTATTCTTCTTGTTGTGCAAACCTTTTCTCTAATGAGAGTGATTGGCCTTCTCCAGAGGTAGGGTGGGATGTAACCTGACTTTTACTTTTTTCCTTGGCATGTTCCTTTCTCAAGTATGGAAGGGCATTACCTGAAGTAATGTCTTGCCTCTAGGAAACCCTCCGACTTCTTGTATGCATGCCTCCTTCATTTGTTTCCATGTGTATGGCCTCTTGAATAGGAACTTCTTTATCTAATCCCTCTGAGTGAGCCTCATGTTCTGGGGGATTAGTGACAACGGCATTGATGACATTTATCGATGCATAATGCATTGATGGCATTCTGTCATTTATTCTTCTAGATTGTCGCCCTTTGTGTCTTCTATGAGACTCTATTATCCTATATAAGGAATTCCTTAGAACAGTTTGGCAGACAGTAATCTGAAGGGAATCATTGGATAATTCAGTTATACGCTTTCCTTGTGGCGTCTTCCCTAATCGGGAGAAAACTGACTTCCACTGAGGAGGGGATTGCAAATGTGAAAAATCCCCCAGCCTTGTAGGCTGGGGTTGTTTTTGTTCTTCTTCTTCAAATCTTTGAACATTGTTTAATGAATTCAAAGATTGATTTAGATGATCCCCCAGCCTCGTAAGCTGGGATGATTCTTGAACTACTATAGCTAAAATTCATGCAACTTCTCTTCTGATTTTGCGTATTTTGGTTTGGACATTAGCTGGGTGCATTATCCGACCATCATTTACACCACCTCTTTCAGAATATTGTTGTTATATTTCATACATTTGCATCCTATAATGCCTGACATCCTCTAAACAAGATGCTTGCTCAAGATTCTTAGAAGATTTATGTAAAAGTAGCTCAATAAATTATTTTCCTTGAGCCTGATTCTGATGAGAACTAGTTGTGGATTGTTCTTGAGCATACATTTCATTACATACAAAACCTATTTATTGAGGCCGGTTGTGGGAAATAACATTTCATGAAACCACTTTTGGCAAACTTTGCGGATTTTGGAGTGCAGTGAAATGCAATGCCCCATATGCACCCCATCCTCTGATGAAAACATTAGATGGGGAATCAGAAATTAATTAGTGTAGCCTTTTCAGAGAATTGAGACATGCACGCTGAAGGGTTATCTGTTGTTTTTCAACCCTTGGATGTTGGGAAACTAAAAGAGATGCCAAGTCAATTTGGCGCTGCAACCCTTCTGTTACCTTTATATGATTTTGATATTCATCATATAGTAAGACTTTGGTTTTCTAATGACGAAGAGTTTTCCATAAGTTGAAATGAATGCCATGAATACAATCTTCTATCATCAATTCTAGAATATCAAACTGAGAATTTGCTGAAGGCCAAAACATGACTGGTATTTCTCCTTTAACTAATTTTTTCCTCATGTTCAACACATCTTCATCATCTTCTACTAGAGGTTTCTCCACTTGGTCTGACCAAAGTGTATGCTCTGCATTTGAGGATAAATGACCCAAGGGAGGTTTGGAGAATGATCATTCCCTTAAGATGTATTTTGATTAAGAAAGTGTTTCACTCATAAATGACAAGGCATCAGACATGACTGGCCTTGTGTTTTCAAGTGCCTCGAGATAGGAGGGATTTCTTGTTACTACAATGTCAATTATAGAATTGTTTTGACAATGCAAAATACTACTGCGGAGAGGACTTTCACAGCAAAATCCATCATGGGGAGGATCACCATGGTGGATTATAGCAAGGGATAAATCTTCTTGCTCCTTGGTCTTCTGGCCATAAGGAGGGTTGTCGTGGCTCTCATCCAGAGATAGGAATTATGGATTGACCTAATTTTCATGAAGCAAGATTTCATGATGAAGTGTCTGATGAGAAGCTTCATAATTACAACTACCACTCCCAAAATTTGGCAATGGGAGGGTAGGATCTTGAGCAGAAACAAATAAATGTCTGAGGGCTTCAATAATTCCAGTATTTAGAGGAGCTAAATTACAGCTTGACTCTTGATTTTCCAATGATATATGGTGAGATTTCTTCTTGGATGTTCTCTTATACTTAGTTGGGGCCACTTGCTGGTAAAAGTGGTTATCATGGGCAGGTATATGTGCCTGTCTTGGATTAGTTACCAGAACAGACTGGTTACCTCTAATTGAAAAGGGTGTATGTTCCCGATCTTGTTGTCCGTATGATATGGGGGAGTATGGCCCATTACCCTCCTGGACTGGAACAGAGATGTGTATCTACTCTAGGATGGCCTGTCATTGTGTCATCCCATGTATGGGGACATATTTATGTGTCTTTTCCCTTGATATTTCTGAATTAGTTGTTAAAATATCCTAACATGTTTCCAGAATATGGGTAGGGATATGAGTCTGCCCTTTCACCATTTACAAGATGTGTTTAGTGACTTAAGTGGACGAAACGAGAATATATGTCCATTCCGTATCTGGAGTAGGTGTATGTGCCTGCTCCTGTCCTCCTTTTCCTATCAACGGATATTGACATTACTTATTCATAGGGGCAGAGAGTTGAGTCCGCTCCAAATTTGTTGTCGGAGCTTTCCGACTGACTTCTCTGGGTGCTACCAAATGAGAGTGTTGGCAGACTTGATGAACATTGGCAGGTGTATGTGCCTGCTGGATATTCTCCATCAAGTATAGTTGACGGGTTTCCTTCAATACTGGCAGACGATACTGCTGAAAAAATTGGTCATTATAAACAGGTGTATGTTCTTGCTTACCAGTTTCCACCATATTAGATTGGTGGGTCTCTTTAAATGCAGTCAGACGAGCCTACTGACTGGTTGATAACTTGTAAACAGGTGTATGTGCCTGTTCATGATACTTGACTGGGTTTATCTGGTGGTATTGGTGGATTGTTGTTAGATGAGATTGTTGAGAAACAAAATTAGGATGAATGGGTGTATGTGCCTGCTCGGTGTTTGCCATCAAGTTTGATCAATGGACTTCTTCGGGGGAGGTAGAGGTGAGAACCTACTTCCTGTTAATCGAACGTCGTCCCTGGCGGTTAGTATTATGTGCCCAAGTATGAGAGACCTGGGGAAAATGCCCAGAGGCAATATCCCCATCATGTTGGGGATATATTACTGCATGATTCTGGCGGTTATTGCTGGTGGGAGTCCTCAAGACAGACTCTTGTATTCTTGAAATGAGGCCTTCAGTGACCTCTTGATCTACCTCCCTATAGTATGGGAAATATTTATTGTTGCGTTCTGGGGATAAAGACCCAAAATGGTTGGAAATGGTGGTTGGAACCATTTTCTTCTTGATCATTGGTCATTGTTGGCCAGATGATCAAGGATTATTGTTGACCTGGAGGGCCTGTCGAGTAGCCTCCAAAGTCAGAATTGTACCATGTTGGTGATATTCCTTTATCAGCACATTGGAGACCCAACTTTGAAGATTCTGGGTTGGTGATAATGTCCTTCCCTTGGATAGAGATCCAACTTGGTCCGCAGTCGGGAAGTTTACAGATGTTGTCTTTAAGAAATCCATTCTTTGGATTGAATGGAATTCTGTAGAAAACTGAGAACAACAAAAAATTATATTAAAGTAACATCTTGTCAGATAGATACATGTTTGGTTAATTCCTTTGTATAGCCTTCCTTTATCGATTGATAGGGGGCTAACATGTGGGTAACATTATTGACTTGGTTAAGGATTCACGTCGGGTTCTCCATTTTTGCTTCGTAGGTCCTTGAAACGTGATATTCTAGATTTAAGAATACTTGTTTCCAGGCGGTTTCCATTGGATTTATTCATGGAACTGGAAACTTCCAACAGTTCTTTATCCAAAGAGGACCTACTTTCCAAAGGCAGGCGTTCGTTTAAGTTTTAAACTTTATGATACTTAAGAACATGCATTGGTCGAGAGGATGGGAGGTCAGACTTATCACACCCTTTTAGGGGGAATTATTGTCTACTCTGGGACTCTCTTTGAAATTAAAATATTTTTATGAATCCTTATTAATTCACCAAGTATATCATAAGCATCACTTGGAATTTAAAATCACTTATTTAACATGTATAAATTTTTTAGAATTATCAGTATGTATTCGAGGTTTTCCATCAATGGTATCCTCTGATATACTGATTAGATATTCTTTTAATTTCCATTTATGATGATACTAGTTTTTAAGACACTCAGTGGGGAACTCTGGAGTTTATTGTCATCCAGGGATATGGAGGTTTGTTTTGACCTTCAGAGCGTGCTCATAAAATGAGCTACCTATGTATCCTTGTGAAAGGAATCAGAACCCTTGTAGTTTGGTGCCACTTAATGGGACACATCATACCTTTTAAGGTCATGTGATAAGGACCTCTAAGTGGAAGGTGTTTAGTTACAACTTAGTGTGGGACTTATGTTAAAACAGCCCAAGGAACTTTGGAAAGGATATAGGTTTCCAAATAGGATCAAACCCTATTGAGAGTATGGCCCAAAGAGAACAGGATTGATTTGAAGTGTTGGGTTTGAACCTCAAGGAGGCTTCCTACGTATCCCATATGTATGGGAATCAAAGCCCACGTAGTTCGATGAATCTCATGGGAGAGTATAGTCCTCTGACAAAGATGATTTTGGGCTTAATTCTTGAAAAAGGATGCCTAAATTTTGGGAATTAGGGTTGCATTCCTAAGGAGGATATCCAGTGTGCTCGGGACCTAAAAGGGTTTTCTACGTATCCTGGTTTGAATAGGAATAATAGTTCTTGTAGTTCCTTCCTGTGAGTGTTTGTGCATATGTTGTAATCATCACGTATCTCTAAGCCCACGTGAGTCATGCTCGGTGTGAGAAACAAGAGGATGTGAAAGATTCAACAATGACACTTCACACTTTTCCTCCTCCACTGATGGAAGAGGGTGCGTCGTCCGTGGAAGAGGGTGAGGCGACGAACCTTCCCTCTCTTCTATTTACATTGGACAAGGGTCCAATGTAAGGAAGAAGGGGTGAAGTTGAGGGGATTATACCAGGATGGCTGCCCTGAAATTGGTTCTGGTAGGGGAGGGAGAATTCTCCTATACTTGCATGGAATGGAAAGTGTGAAGAGTACCTTCCCTACCGGAGAACTGAGGTCCCGGGTCACCTCTTTGAAAAGGGAGAGGCCGGAATCCCACCATCTTCCAAACTGGGAACATCCCAATATTGTTTCTGGGAGAAAATTCCATGTGACTGTGGATATAAAAACCCACAAGCATCCCATGAATCTTAACCCCATTGTGAAACAAATTTGGGAAACCTCTGACTGCGAAAATACAAACCCAAATTGAAGACACACTGATGTGCCTTACCCAAAGTTCTGAGAAGTCAGGAGGTTTTTGGGGAGGTTTCAACTTAGACCCTTTTTAATAAGGGAAAAAAAGAAAGAGATACCCTGCCATGAAAGGCTTCAAAGGGTATTTGAGTTTGTTACGTAGGTCCCTCGCACAGGTATGCCGTGTAGGTACCCCGTGCTGCTCAATCGCGCAGGTATGGTGCGCAAATGTACCGCGCAGTTGTACTGCATAGGTATGGTGCGCAGGTACACCGCGTAGGTATGAATGGTTATTGAAGAATTTTAAGAACTTAAAAAACATGCATATTCTCTTTAATTATCCCTTCTCTTGGAGTTTAGAGAACTACCTGAGACAATTTGAGAGATCTAGGCGAAAGAGTTACGCAATGGGAGCTTCAGAGAGTCTTTCAAAAAAATTCAGTCTCGAAATGGGGAGACCAAGGGTCCTATTTATAGGCACGGATGGGCCTGGCCGAAGAAACTTGGGTCACACAGATATAACGCATATCTCCATCGTGCAGGTGCTCCACGCCGAGGCATCCCAAATCCTCTTGCGCGCAGTTCGGACGCGTAGCTATCTCGTGCAGCTCGGCAGCATAGCCCTGTCGCGCAGCTTGGCCACTGAGCTCTTTCACAAAGCTGGGTCGAGTAGCTCTTTCATGAAGCTTATGGATATTTTTTGATGTTTCCTTTGAACTTTTTGAATCTCTTTAAGGGGTGTCAACAGATCTCCACGTAAAAGGGGTCTCAACACAATAGACGGTGCGTCAATCGGACGCCCGGTCTATAAGTTATTAGTCTTTTAGTCCCAAGGGCCCGGTTGGATTTGTGTTCGATCCAACTCGGTCATACCCCAACTTTATCCAAAACTCAAGTGGGGTATACCAAAAGTACTATCTCGATCTAAGGTTTCTGACGCCGAAGACAGTTCGTCAAACGGATGCCTGTAGCTCAAGATATGGTTGAAAGAGAAAAAAGGGTCGAAGTTGGTCTGGGTCCAGTCCGACCCGGCCCATTGGGTCTGGGCCGGCCCGTGCTGGGTGGCCTGTGGTGTAGGGGCCCATAGTGCAGGGGGCCGCAGTGCGGTGGCCCGTGGTGTGGTGGCCCGCGATGCAGCATTCGCTCGGCTCGCGGCTGGCCGGTCGGCCAGCCATCCTCCTCCGTATGGCGCGGTCGTGTGCCACGCCTTCACCGGCGGCTGGCGTCGAGCCAGTTGTGCCTCTCATTGCTGTCACGGCACAAGGTCGTGGCTCTTCCCTGTCGGGCAGTGCGAACGCGCATCACCGCCCCTTCATGTAGTCGGCCTCCGCCGCCCTTGCTCCGCCGCGAACAACGAGCCGCGGCTCTTCTCCGGCAGTGCGGTCGCGCCACCGCCTTTGTCGTGGCCGGTCATGGTGCTGGTCGTCGTTCCCGAGCCCCACCAGTGTCGGTCGCCAGCACGGGTCACCATCCTACTCCACCGTGAAGAACGCGTCAAAAACCACAAAGGTTGCGGAGGGTTCGGGCCATGTTTGTTTGGCCCGCACCCTCCGCGTTATGGTGGTAGCAAGTGGCTCAATAATTCTTGAATCATGAAAAACATCAAGAATGGGAAAGGGGTATTCAAAACAACAAACCCTACCTTGTCGTTTGTTGGAGGATGTTATGAGGAAGAATATGAAGTCGTTGGGGAGTGACGTCGGTGTTCGTCCCTTCCGCAAGATTCCTTCGATCTGGGCTCAAGCGTCGTTCTCATTCTTTAATTCCGAAGTGCGTTCTTAATTGGAGGATGAGTTCCTCCAAAATTCTCTCCCAATTCCCCTTTGCCAACAAATCCTCTCAAAGGTGGAGGGGAGACAATACAAATCAAATTAAGTTTAACAGATTAATTTATGTTGGCACAATTAAATGTTGACAATTTAATTAATTTTATTTGGCTCAATTAATTAAATGGGGAGTTGAAAGGTTTTCCTTCATTATGGGGGGTTTGGGTGGTCCCCACCATTAATTTCAAATTAGGTGGTTTTTAGTTCGGGTGGTCCCCACCTCTATAACCCATGTAGATAGGTTTCAAAAAATAAAATAAAAGTTTGATCTTTATTTTATTTTTATTTACACAAAAAACATGAAAACTATATTTCACCATCATCCTACTGTCATTGAGGTGAAAGTCTCCTTAAGCGAATATCGGCGCTGCGAGTTCAACGATGTCCTGGATTTCAATTCCGAGCACCGGTTCAAAAATTAAAAAAAATTACATGGAATTTTTCAAGTCTTTACGGTATATAATTTTATAAATGAATAAAACTATTAAAGTATAAATATTTAATAAAAACTTATTATTAAATTATTTTATTATAATATGATATACTTTAAAATTTATAAAATTATGTTCATTTAAAATCATATAAACTATAAAACTATAAACTTGAAACACTTTGAATATGTCAAAATACATTTTCACACCGTGCATTTTTAGTGATTCCAATAATTTTAAAAAAAGTTCTGATAGAGGGTCCATAGATTAAGTATTAATGTTTTTCCTTATTAAATTCATATAAAATACTTCAATAAAAAACTAGTTATTGTGAAAAATTACTTCATTTAATATAAAATAAGTTTTCTATGAATTATGGATAATGAAAATATAATCATTATAATCGAACACAATATCATTAATAAAAAATTATTAAATGACAATATTATATATATTGAATTTACATCCTTCAAAATATATATGAAATAATCTTCTATGGGGAGAATGATATTTGTAATGAACTATATAAAATACACTAATGCATTATAAATTATATTATAAATTATATTTTTAATAATTTTCATTATTGAAATTTCATATTTAGTTTTATGGGGTCATCCCAAGCAATTTAAATATTATTAACCATTTATTCCATCACTACACAGGCATCTATAAAATCACAAACCCTCTCATCTCATCAACCACATAACATGGCATTACATCACCACACCATATCAAGACCATAGACCAACCATATCATTGCCTCCCCAAATCACAAACTCATACCAATAACATCATCACTTACCCACAACACAACCACTAACCATCCACATATAACCACCCCACAACATGGACACATACCAACCATATGAGCCCCCACATCACAAACTCATGTTGTCTCCCCACAACATGGCCACAAATAACTTATCAACCCACACTACGCCCAAGTATCATCAAAATGTAGACCAAATCAAATAAAAAACAAAAAACACACCACCCTAGTGGATCATTGGGAGAAGAATAGATGAAACCAACCAAGTGGTAAAGAAGGAATTACCACTGATTGCCAACAGGCATCTATCAGAACCAACAGATCAAAATAGGGTGAAGAGAGGTGAAATCTCTTCAAAAATGCCTAGGGTTCTGCCGAAAAATGGATGATGGAAGGGAATCTGAATAAATTAATAACAACCAAACAAATTATTTCCACTGGATATGAAGCTAGGGTGCCGAGAAAGTGAAGACAAGAGAATGAGTAGTAAGACGTGTGCAGATACAACAAGGATGGGAGTTCGGTTTGTCGAGAAAAAGTGAAACACGGGCAGGCGATGTGAGACTGATAAAAATAGACCCAAAAAAGATAACATACCTTATATTTAGAGATCCAGTGATAGTAGTAGGGTCCGGTAGTAGTGGCAGTGGAGGTGGTGATGATTGAGCTCTGGTTTTGTGAAATATTAAGGCACAAACGATGACAAGGTTCTGATAGGGTTCCATTTATAAGAACCCAAAGGATTTTATCAGTGCTAAAAGTGAAAGTGATGATAAAATTGACCTTTATCGCCACTTTGTTAGCACTAATTAAGAAACTCCTTTATTAGCACTAAAAAAGCGCTAATAAAACATGTCTTTATCAGTGCTAAAATTATAACACTGATAAAGAATAGTATTATCAATGTTTTTTTAGTACTGATAAAGACCAAATGTTGAAAATTTATTTATATTATTACATATATTTATAAAATTATATATATTATAAATAACTATATATTTATTTATAATTATAACTATAAATAAATATATATTAATTTACAATTAAATATAAAATAAATATATTTATAAATATTTAGATATATTTAGATCATCATCATCATTTCAATTTTTATTCACGGCTGCTTGCAACACAAAAGACAACACTATGGGGGCCGAAAATAATGAAGTCTAAGGGAATCAACCCGAATCAAATTCACCCCCTCTAGCTTAAACATAGATACATGAGAAAAACAAATGACCGAGACATCATCTCCCGCAAGCGAAGCCAAGGGATCCGCCACTTTGTTCCCCTCCCTCCAAGTATGGGTCACGCTAGTGTTTCTGGCTAGTAAGGATTTTCATTCTCTAATCGTATAAATTATAGACCAAGGACTAGTACCAATACCTTGGAGCGCATCATGAATAACCCGAGAATCTATCTCCACCAGAGATAAACAAAAGCCTTGCTGACTACACATGGAGAGACCTGTAAGAACCGCTTTCTCCTCAACCCGTAGAGAACTCCCAGCACCATAATTTGCGGCGTAAGCCAGGAGAACACTCCCAACCTCATCCCGGACCACGCCGCCACCTTGAATCACTCCCTGAAGATAAGACCCATCTGCATTAAGCTTCAAGACAACTCCCGGCGGACACCACCGCACCCAATTTCCCTGCCTCCCGAGGTCCGACGTCTGGCCCATGCCCCCAGCAGCGAACAACACCCGCAACGCCGGTACCTGCTTCCAGTTTCCTGCAAGAGTCGACCAATCCGCTAGAATGAACCTAGCCCTAGCGATGATGATCCGACCTGTAGATGGCACCTCCTCATACCTAGCGTGGTTCCTGGCCTGCCACAACACCCAGCAAACAGCATTAAAAACAACAGCACGTTCCACCTTATCTCTTTCTGCAGCCTTGACCCCCTGGAACCAACTCGACAAGAGGCCCTCGATACCCTCTGCCTAGAAATACAGCCCAAAAAAACCTTCAAAGAAGCCCCACACCATGTGATCCCATTCCCATTTAGCGAAAATGTAAGGAAGAGACTCCTCGTGAAAATCAGCACAGCAGTGACAACGAGAAGTTATGTTAATCCCGAGACGCTTGATATTTTCATCAGACGGTAGCACGCCATTCTGGATCCTCCATGAAAGAAAGTTGAACTTAGTTGGGATCATATTACACCAAATCCAGCCAATCCATCCCCCTTCTTTACCCTGGGAGGCACTGCTTCTACAGAAATCCTTCGATCTAAATTTCCCTGTAGGAGCAGGAGTGAAGGCACATCGATCGATGTCTGAGCTGATAAGAATAGAATCGAAGACCTCACGCTGGCTTGTGTCCAAAATGACTCTGAAAAAGGCAGGGTTTACACCGCCTCCTTGAAATTGATCATGGGAGATGGGAAACCAGGGTACCCAAGGGGGATTCCCAACCAGTTGTGATGCTAGAACGAGATGTTACCCTCCCCGACAATCCACCGAGTGAGATGAAACATGGTTGGAACAATGTTGATGACCGCTGCCCACAAAGATGTCCCACTCGCCTGAAGAGACCCTTCACTATCCCTGTACCTGCGAGACATAAGGCTCCCCCACAGAGATCATTTTTCAACCACCTCCCAAGCCAACCTCGCATGCATACAATGTATCGTGGCATTTAAAATTTTCTCATTAATCTCACCCTCCCGAATAGGTCGTGCCATCCTACCCCAAGAGACCCAATATTGTTTCCCCTCTGAAGTTGCATCACAGATAAAGCGAGCCAATAGCTTGTCAATGGACTTAACAACTCACAATCACGTCCACAAATAAACTTATGATCATATAGCGTCAATTATACTCACACATCAATATATAAACATAAATAATGGCAATCATGTCCATGAATATCATCATTATCTCATGATATATATATATATATATATATATATTGACCAAATTCATTAGAAACGTATACTTATTTATAATTATAATTATAAATAAATATATTTAAAAATTATTTATATATAATTATAATATATTTATTATTTAAAAAAATTATTATAATTTTATAATTATTTAAATATATATATATTTATTTATAATATTATAAATAATTTTTTGAACATTATATATATTTCAATTATTAAAATATATATATTTTAATATATCATGTTTATATTAATTATAAACATGCATTTTTTAATTAATGCATATAAATAAACATTATTTTTTAATATAAATATAATATTTTTATATATATTAATATTTTTTATTATTAAAAACTTTTATCAGTACTAATAATAGCATTGATAAATCTATCCTTTAGAAGCATTAACAAAAGCACTGATAAATGATGCACCTTTATCAGTGCTTTTTACAGTGCTGATAAACATGACCTTTATCAGTGCTTTTAGCTAGTAGTGATAAAGATGAGGCTTTTATCAATGCTTTCTGCTTAGCGTTGATAAAAGAAAGTGATTCCATTACCTAAATATGTGGTAGTGGACCCATCTTCAAGAATTAATCATGTTTTTCAGTTATGTTCAATTTTTTCACCCTTGACATAGTCATTCTCTCATAAATTCTAGATTTGTAATATTTCCTTTATTTCATGATGTGTTCTTTATAAATTTTATTCTTCATATCTTTTAATTTTCATGTAAGATCCTTTTTAACCTCTTCATAATCTCTTCAAAAATCTTTATCTTATTATGTCGCATATTACATCTTGATTGGTCTTCAAAATTGTTTATCACAGTCAAGTCAAATCTCCCAAAAAAGCTAACAAATTTCCATATTACATAATATAATTAAATCTTCAAATAATGTAGATAACCCGCTAACCGTGATGTGGTTTTTTATTCAATGCTTTGACTCTAAAAACTATGAAGAAAAAAACTTTTTATCCCTAAATTTTTTCTTGTTTTCATATTTTGAAATTTATATCTTAGAGAAAACATGACGTGGTTATATTGGAATGGTGAAGCCCGATCCATCAGATGAAGTTGAGAGAGGCTTGTACTATACGCTAGTTTGAAACTCTCACAGTTTGACCACTATGGTATGATCCTTGGGGATTCTAGGGGTCGAAGGTCCCAGACCCAAATTTTGAAGCTATTGTAGCATAGCTGATTATCGACACTAATAACGGGTACTTTATTAGTGCATACCTTGTATAAATGGTACTATAGACTAATATACTTTATTGGAATAGGTAATATAGCTCCACAGACTTATTTTCACTTTTATTGTAGCACAGTGGACCCTTTGTGTGAATTTGGAACTACAAAAATAAAGGTTATTATAGTGCCAAATTGCATTATGATCTTATTTTGAGCTAGGGTTTTAGTACTCTAAGTTTGTAACTTGTAATGTTTCTCCCATATATTTGTCTCCTTATCTGTAGATGTAGTGATTATTCTTAAACCACATAAATCCCATGTTCTTGTTCTTGTTCTTCATTTTTCATTATCTCCACTTTACCATTCTTCTAAAATCATTTATAAGGTATTTCGTAACAACTTGTATAAGAGCCTGAGTTTAGAGGATTGAGGTTATATATCTTAAATTGAATAATGACTATGGAAGAGGGAAAGTTTAAGATCAATTTTTTTGACATATTTGACTTTAATTATTAGACGATGCTGATCGAAGATTATCTTTATTAAGAAAGATATACTTACCGCTTCAAGGTGTTAAACCAACAAATATGGAGACAATCGAGTGGGATTCACTAGATCAAAAGGTTGTGGGATTTTTTCACCTTATGTTGGAAAAACACATGGCATTAAATATAAAAAAGGAGAAGATGATGGCTGGGTTGATGGAATCTCTCTTGAATATGTACGGGAATCCATCAACCTCAAAGAAAGTATACTTGCACTACTGGAAATATGATCTATACCAACGGTTTTGGGCAAACCATTGGTATATTTCCCTAATTTGGACCTATATCAACGGTTTGGCCAAAACTATTGGTATAGGTCACTTATATGGACCTATACCAACAACTTTCCCAAAATCGTTGGTATAGGTCACTAATTTGGAGCTATACCAACGATTTGGCCAAAATCGTTGGTATAGGTCACTAATTTGGAGCTATACCAACGATTTGGCCAAAATCGTTGGTATAGGTCACTTATATGGACCTATACGAACGGTTTGGCCAAAACCGTTGGTATAGGTCCATTAAAGAGACCCTATACCAACAGTTTTGGCCAAACCGTTGGTATAGGTCCCCCCCCCTATACCAACGGTCTATCAAAAACCATTGGTATAGGTCCCAAAATCAAAGAACCTATACCAACGGTTCTCAAAACCATTGGTATAGGTACATGTATTTTTAATGGAATATTCTTACAGAGAACATTCAATAAATCAAAATTTAAAATACTTATGATAATATATATATATATATATATTTATGAAATTATGTTCACAAAAGTAAGTTAGGTTAGTGGTTTGGTCGTTCAATCATAAACTGGGGGTGTTGGGATCAAAACCAACCGAATGATTGTTTTTTGAATTACATATAGCAACGGTTTTATGGAACCGTTGGTATAGATTTTCATATTACTTATACCAAGGGTTTTGAAAACTATTGTTATAGGTCTATACCAACGGTTTTCCAAAAACCGTTGGTATAGACCTATCCCCATGGCTTACTTGGAAACGGTTCTCCAAATTGTTGGTATAGGCTATACCAACGGTTTGGAGGCCTATTCCAACGGTTCCAAACCGTTGGTATAGGGTATTTTTCCAGTAGTGTTGATGTAATGACTATTCAATCTAAAGAGGATTGAAGGAAAGATTAGAGTTGATCATGTCAATGAATTCAACACCATCACTGATATCAATGAGAATTAGGATATACGATGAGGTATTGAATTGGTTTTACAATCTTCATTACATGATAGTTGGGAAACTGCTATAACCGTTGTGGGTAGTAATTCGAGCAATACTAATTTGAATTTAAATGATATGTGAGATCTAATCCTTAGTGAGGATATTCAGAGAAGATAATCATGTAGATTATTTTGTTTTTCATTAAACATAGAAAGAAGAGGAAGATGTGTGTAGTGAAATAATCATAGAGGATGATCAAAATCAAGAGGAAAGAGTTGAGACAAGGAAAAGGGGCCTGATCCTACCCACTGAAGTTGTGGGAAGAAAAAAACATTAAGAAGGAGTGTAGAGGCAAATAAAAGGCACCTAAAACCAATGCAAAAAACACAATAGGTAAATTCATTAATGATGTGTTGTTGATGAGTGTAAATATCCCTATAGAGTCTTGAATTTTAGACTGGGGGGTACCCTTCTATTCCACATCAAAGAAGGGATTATTAAGTAATTATGAATCTAGAGAATTCGGCATGGTACATCTTACTGATTATGATCCATTGCAGATTGTGGGAAAGGGTGACAGACATATCAAGATTAATAATGGAAGTTTTCTCATTTTTGGAAAATGTGAAATATATCCCTAGACTGAGAAGGAATCTTATTTTTTTCAAGCGGCATGATAGTGTAGTATTTAACACCACATTCACTTATGGTGCTTGAAAATTTACCAAAGGAGCTATGGTCATAGATCATGGAGTAAAAAATGGAACCCTACATAATATGATAGAAAATTTCATGGAAAAACTTGTAATAAAAAAATTATATTAGGGACTCACAATTGTGGCATTACAAGTTAGGTCACACTACCACAAAACGGGGCAAGAGAAGCGCCTTGTTTTATTAGTGCTAAACAGAAAGCACTGATAGGGAGCTTTATCAGCACTAGCTAAAAGTGCTGATAAATGTCCTCTTTATTAGCACAGATAAATGGTACATTTATCAGTGCTAAATATAGCACTGATAAAGCTTTTTAATAATAATTTATATATATTTATTATATTTATATTCAAAAATAATGTTTATTTGTATACATTAAATAAAAAACTCATGTTTATAATTAATATATATTTTTTAATAATTCAAAAATATATATATATAATGTTTTTAAAAAATTATTTCTAAGATTATAATTATATATATATTTATTTAAATAATTATAAGATTATAATAAATTTTATTAAATAATAAATATATTTATTAGATTTATTATATTTCTTAGATTTTTTAGATTTATTCAATTTTTTATATTTTTTATATTTAATATATTTACTATATTTATTTTATTTATAATTAACATATATAAATACTTTTTAAATGTATATATTTATATTATAATTATTAAAGATATATGTGTTTGTAATGAATTTGGTCAATAAATATATTGATCATGCATGTATATATGTTATGTATCATCATGAATGTTCATTTATACATTACACCCTTCTTATTATTCATGTTATGCATTAATAGCTTGTTTTTTATTATATATATTTTACTAGGCATATGATTAATTCGTATTACCCATATATACTATTATGTTCTTAAAAATACTAATAAAATTACATTAAATATATTTAAATAATAAATATATTTATTGTATTTATAATTATTAAATTTTAATTACATATAAATACTTTTGAATTATATTTATTTGTAATTATAATCAAAACTATATATATATATTTAAATAATTATAAAATTACAATAAATACATATATTATAATTCTATATATATATATATTTATAATTATATACAATATTAATAAATATATTTAGTTATAGTTATAATTATAACTATAAATAAATATATGTGTAAATAATTATAAAATTATAATAAATATATTTATTAATCTACTTATATAATTATAAATATATAATTAAATAAATATATTTATAAATATATACAAATATTTATAAATAAATACAAATATTTATAAATAAATACAAATATTTATAAATAAATACAAATATTTATAAATATAGGTATATTTAAATAATTATAAAATTATAAAAAATATATTAATTATATATATTTATATACAAATATTTCCAAATAAATACAAATAGTTGTAAATATAATTCTAAATAAATGAAGATATATTTAAATAATTAATATATTAATTATATATATTTATAAAATTATAAATATATTTGTTATAATTTTATAATTATTTAAATATATATATATATAATTACAACTACAAGTAAATATTTATTTATTATAATTTTTAATTAAAAATAAGTAAATATTTATTTATCACTTATAAATATAAATGAATATATATTCATTTAAATAATTATTAATTTATAAAAAAATATATTTATTATTTACATATATAATGTTATATATAATTAAATAAATATATTTATAAATATATAGAATTGTTGATAAATAAATAAAAAATATTTATATTTATAGTTATAAATAAATACAGATATATTTAAATAATTATAAAGTTATAAAAAATATATTAATAAAATTATAAATATTAGAAATATAAATTTGTTATAATTTTATAATTATTTATATATATATATATTCATTTATAATTATAATTATAAATATATATATATATATATTCATATAAATAATTATAAAATTAGAAGAACTATAGTTATATATATCTATAATCTTATAAATAAATATAATAAATATATTTATTATATATATTTCTCAGATTATAAATTTAATTAGTATATTTTTTAAAATTTTATAATTATTTAAATTATAATTTTATAAATATAAATATATTTATTTATTTATAGTTATAATTAAAAATAAATATATATATTTATCAAATATTTTTTTTAAATATATATAATAATATAAATAAATTATTATCGTTATACCTTTATCATCTCTTTTTTAGCACTGATAAAGAGGATTTTATCAGCGCTACAAAAGCGGTGATAAAGGTGTCTTTATCGGTGCTAAAAATATAGCGCTGATAAAGGCCTATCTTTATCAAGGCTAAAAAAGTGATGATAAATGTATGTTTTATCATCGCTTTCTGTTTTAGCGCTGATAAAACATACCTTTATCAGCGCTTTTCAACTAGCACCAATAAAAGTTTCACTGAGTTTTGTAATGAAACTCTAACTTTCTCCTCCTTCCCCGCACCCCTCAAGCTCTCATGGAAGCAGATCACAACCACCGCCACCTCCTCCTCCTCCTGCTCCTCCTCTCCTACCGACTCCTCTGCCACAAACCCACCTTCCCCGTGCACCTCTCTGTCATGCACCTCTTCTTCACCATGCGACTCTCCTCCACCGCGCGACTCTCCTCTTTCGCACTCCTCTCCTCCACTTGAGGACTCCTCCATCATGCACCTCTCCTCCTCCTCCTCCATGATTCCCTCCACCGTGAACCCAGCTTCCCCCGTGTGCCTCTCCTTCGCCATTCGCCTCTCCTCCAACGGAGGACTTCTCTACCATGTTCCTCTCCTATTCCATAAATACACCTCCTCCACACACTGAACCACACATCCACAGTGAGTTTTATCCTCTTTCTCGTCTGTTTCGCATGTTATTACAGTTTGATATTAATGGGGATGTTGTGAATTGTACAGGATAAATGCCCTGCTGAAAATCATGACCGTTGGCGGTCCTTTTTTGCGCACTAAATGAATTGCATGCTGGTTATCCTTATTTCCACTATTATAGCACTCTGATCCAATGATGTTTTGTGATGGTGTTACCATTTGTTTTTTGAATTATATATATTTTACAATCGGGAGGGTTATATTTGGTAATCCTGATAGAACCTCTGTGATGGTTTAGTTTTTCTTCATAGAAGATTTTCCAAATAGGATTTTTTAGAATTTTTTGATGAAAATTATTAATTTGGTTTAAATCTTGGTGTTTTAATAAAATTCATGGAATGGTTCAACCAAATATGAAAAGGTTTTATAGAAATTGAAATAAATTAGTTGCACTGAAATTATAAAGTTCTATATTTGTTTCATCTATACATAAAAAAGTTTATGTTCTTTATCTTTTGTAATGGAATTTAAAAATGTGTAATTTTATACACTTGTAGATATGAAATTAATTTTGTAAAGTGGTATTTTCAGAAAATTTGGAAGCTAATGTGGAGGCCTTAGGTATACTAGTGAATTATTGATTTTAAAATATGAAACATTTGGTAGATATAGTATTGGAATTGATTCAAAGATATTTAGATTGTGATTACTATGTCGTTGTTTGTGACCTTATCTTCTTGAGAGAGTGATCATAGTTAAGCAAGTTTGGTTTACATGTGTAGTGAGCCTTTTTGGATCTCAAAAGGTTTACTAAGTAATGTTGGGTGTGATTAAATTAAATTTGGAACTTATGGTTTGGGTATAATCAATGTTTATTCATGTTCATTGTGCATATGGAAAGGGATTCAATGTTAATATTGCATTGTTGTTTTTGGTGTTGTTGATGGGATAATAGTGTGGTTAGGAGTTCTTAAGAATTTTAGAAAATAGTCATATTCATAAGATTCTTTTAAATGTTTTGGTAGTATATTGGAAAATAGTTGGATTATATGTGGAAATTCTATGATCAATGAACTTTAGTTCATTTTTAAGTTTTCAGTATGAATACTCAGTTTGATGTGAATAGTGCCAATTGGGTCCTTGGGATTCATTTGAGTCATAAACTAGGTTTTTTGGGATCTTCTGGTATAGGGGAATGGTTTTTTATTTGGAAAATGGTTGGATGATCAACTGGATGGGTGTTTGATCACTTTTTATAAGTGTATAACTTAGGGCATAGAGAATTTAGGTGTTAATTTCAAGACCTGAGACTCTACTATAATAAGTAAGCACTCCATTACTATAACTATTTCACAACGTATGTTCTATATGGTATTAAATAGGGACATCCATATTCCATCATTCATTTTGAGGTCCTTTTTATTTAATTTTTTATTTGATTGAACCCTTAGAATCCTATGTCATATTTTTTTATATAAATGTCAAAGTTGGGGATACCATTTTTGAGTTTTTTTACACACTTTTATATTATAAATATGTCACATAGTTTCATTTGTTATTAATCATTGGATGAAATTGATACACTAATTTGTCCAATTGTGTCAACTCACATTGATGAATACTTGTAATATAGAAAATGTAACTTAGATTAAACATTCTATGTTTTTTTATATTATATATAATTTAAATCTTCTTGAGTCATATTATTGTTCTATAAAGGAAATCATCACATTCCACTTAGGCCTGAATGAATTATATGTCAACAAATCCAATTTAACCTTTAATTAAGATGATTATTTGGTGGTGATGTAATGGACGGGTTGACTAAGTGGGAATGAGTAAGATGAAACTAAAATCATGATTGTTACAAAATAACTTAAGGCATAATTTTTATTAGGAAAATTTTTCTTCCAAAAGAGTCTATAGTGTAAATAATTTTTATATAAAACACATTGTGTTTAAATGGTTCATTTTAAGATGCTTACTTAGGTGGATTTTAATATTCATCAAAATCAATTATTTAAACATAAATATGATTCTGAAAACACTACTCTCTCTTTAGAATTATTATTTCATAAATATAAAATCATAATTTTTTTATGAATTTGAATGTGTGGGGATTATTTTCAATTCATTAGGCCTGTAGAGGTCCTCTATCACCAAGAGATAATTATATAAAAATACACATTTGTGGGTAGGCATGTGGATGCATTGGACTTGATAAGTGGTGTGTTGGGAGCACTCTTGATCTATTAGTTAGTTTTGTGCTTATAGATTTTCTTAAATGTATTTATAAATGAAGGAACCAATAGTACTTCATGTGAGATACATATACATTGTTCTTGGGGTGCAAAACCAATTCATTTGGTGTGATCCAATGATCATTGGGATATTTCAGTGTTTTTAGTAAATCGAAACATGAGTGTTTCATGGTTTTGAATGTGGTCGCTGAATATGGAACATATCCATTGGGACTATGGTGTTGTGGTGAAGGATAATTGATATAACTAGACAATGGAAGCATGGATAAGGGATATCCAATGGTGCGGAGCACAACATCAAATGCTCACAGAAATTATTATTATTACACAAACATTTGGAATAATGTGATGGAATCATACAACACTGATTGATTTGTGATTAATTGAGGTGTTTTCTATGTATATTTTATAAAGTGATTCTCTTGGGATCTATGTCTTTGTGAAAATTCCTAAGTGGCTCTTTTAAAATGATTCAAGTGTTTTGAAATGTTTCTTAGATGGTTGTTGCTCATTTTAAATGATTGAGATTTTTGGCTCATGAAGTTGCCTTAAATGTTTTAAAGAAAATGAATTGTGGTTTTATGAAAGAGTGTTTGGAACTTATTGATTTATTTTATAAAGGGTTTGTTATTTTAAAGAGGAATTTGTGTAAATGGTTTGTTTTTTAATGGGATTTCAAGTGCGATTTTTTAAATATTTTTCAAATGAAATTTAAATTGTGGTTTTTCTATAATCTTCTAAGTTTATATTTTTATAGAATTAGGAAACCATTACATTATATCAATATTTTTTGTATTTATTTTTTCAAATACTAATATCACCAAATCAAATAGGATGGATATGAATAAACAATGGATGGATGCCAATCATTTGACAAAAGAGTATGGAGACGGAGTGAAAGAGTTCATCAAGTTTGCAAATATCATGCATATGAACCTTCTCAAATCCTTTACCCATGTTTATGTTGTTGTTATTCAAAACAAGTTAGTCCAAAGGAGTTGGAATAACACTTGATCTATCATGGAATAGATCCAAGTCATAAATGTTGGAATAAACACAGGGGAAAAGAGAATGTAGCTAGTGGATGGGATAACAGTGCAGTTTATGGATCATATAATATGATTAAAAGTGTATATAATGAAGAATACCATATCGAGGACGTGATTACAAATGTTAATGTTGATGAATATCATATTGAGGAAATGACAAGGACAATTGAAGAAGAATTTGTGACTTCCCAAAATTGTTTGAGAAATTAAAGAGTTTTGAAAATATGCATTTGTATTGTGGTTGCACTAAATATACAGCATTTTCAGTCATACTAAAGTTGTATAATTTGAAAGTAGTAAATGGATGGAGTGACACCAGTTTTGCAGAATTACTTTCTCTCTTTAATGACATGATCCCAGAAGATAATGAGCTCCTGAGCCGAACATACGACACCAAATGAATGCTACACTTGATGGGTATGATCTCTGAAAGAATACATGCCTACCCAAATGACTGTATACTATTTCACAAGGACCATAAATCACTTAGAGAATGTACAAAGTGTAATTCTTCTTGATACAAGAAATGTGAATCTGGTCCTACAAAATTTGTATGGTACTTTCCAATCATTACAAGGTTTAGGCACCTATATGGAATTGAGGATATTGTAGGGAAATTGACATGGCACACAGATAGAAGAAATAAATATAGAAAACTACGTCACCCAGTAGACTCTCCTCGGTAGAAGAGAATCAATCATGTGTATCCAAATTTTGGAAATGAGCCAAGAAACATTTGTCTTGCATTATCTACAAATGGAGTGAATCCTTTTGGTTTTCAAAGCAACACTCACAGTACATGGCTGGTTATGTTGGTAAATTATAACTTTCCACCATGGTTATGAATGAAATGAAAACACATCATGATATCAATGCATATATCAGAACCAAAACAATCGGGTAATGATATTGATGTTTATTTTTCTCCATTGATCGAGGATTTGAAATTATCGTGGGTTTTAGGTGTTATGTTGTATGATGATTACAGAAATAAATATTTTAAGTTGAGATCCATGTTGTATGGGATGATAAATGACTTTCCTACTTATGGAAATTTTTCAGGATATAGAATTAAAAGAACTCATGGGTGTCCTATCTGTGAACAAGGTACACGGTAAATTAGGTTGAAACGTTCATTGAAAACCAAGTTTCTAGGACATCGTAGATTTCTACCCTGGTGATATAAGTACCGATATTGGATGACATCATTTTATGGAAGTTCAGAAGAATGTACAACACCATATCCACTAATAGGTGATCAGATATTTTAGAAAGTAAAAGATGTGGACACTACTTTTGGTAAAATATTTTTGAAAACATCACGAAAAACATTTTGAAGAAGAGATCAATTTTTTTTAATTACCATACTGAAATTGTATGTACATCAGAAACTTTCTTGATGTTATGAATGTTGAAAAAAATGTATATAATAGTGTCATCGGCATGTTGCTAAATTCACCCGGCAAAACAAAGGATGGAATTAAGGCTAGGTTGTACATGGTTAACATGGGAATATGAAAAGATTTGGTGCCCGTGAAGGGTGAAAAATGAAATTTTCTTCTTCTAGTTACTTACACTCTTTCCAGGTAGGAGATATATAGGTTTTGAATTTTCTTGAATGACATAAAGGTTCTAGAGGGGTATTTATTGAATATCAAGAACATAGTTTCAATAAACGATTTAAAGTTAAAGGGTCTGAAATCAAATGACTACCATGTTTTGATGCAAGATCTAATGCCTATAGCTTTACATTTCATTTTTTCATGATTTTCTGTCGCACATTAAACAAACTATGTTTCTTATTCAAAGCTATATGTAGTAAATTTATAGACCTGACAAAATTGTCCAGTATGGAAAGATAAATTTCCGTCATATTATGGTAATTAGAAATGTTCTTCCCGCCGATATTATTTGATATGATGGTTCATTTGATGCTTCACTTGGTGAGAGAGATCCGACTATGTGGTTCTATACACTATAGATGGATGTAACCCATTTAATGGTATATGAATATTTGGAAAGGGTATGTCAAAAATTGAAGTTTGGAAGAGGGTTATATTGTGGAGGGGTATATTGTTGAGAATGTTGTTGAAGTATATACTGAATAAATGTCCAGTGTGGAACGCATTGGTCTACCAAAATCTCATCACACTAGGAGGCTTGCGAGTGAAGGAATTTCTGGAAGAGAGGTTGTCACAATCAATATTACAGATCAGGAGCAGGCTCAACTTTATGTTTTTCAAAATAGTTTAGAGTTTTCCCCATATTTTGAAACCCACAAAGAAATTATTAGGCATTTGAATCCATCAAGGTATGAAATATGGATATCAGATACACATAATCAAAAGTTTATAGGATGGTTTTAAGACCATATTTTAAAGGAGTCAGATAAAAATCCAGATTCAATTTCATAATAATTTCAATGGATAGCTAGAGGACCAAGTGTGTATGTATTATCTTACAAAGGTTATGTATTTAATGGTTATACGTTCTATAAAAATGAGCATTATGAAGACAATACCATGAAAAATAGTAGAGTTATACTCATGGCTGAAGCGATACATGTTTCTGGTACTAAGGATAGAAACCCAATTTACACGAATATGTCATACTTTGGAATCATCAAACAAATATGGGATTTGGATTATATAACATTCTAAGTGACAATTTTTCAATGCAAGTGAGTTGATAACAGGAGTACCATTAAAATAGATGAATTAGAATTCATGAAAGTTGATTTTAGTAAGGAAGGGTATAAAGACAAACCATTTATAATGGTATCACAGGAATTACATTTATTTTATGTTATAGATCCTAGAAATTGAAATTGTTCAATTGTTCTGTTATCGACCAACACCACTGAAGGGTCAGATGAAAATTCAACCAAGGATGACCCTTTCATTAGGATGTTGCAATCATTTCATAGTGGTTCTAATATTGATGAAATTTTTTATTTTAGAGGATACCACAATCAAGGGATTTGAATTGTCGATAGAGGGGTCAAATCCCTTCATCCTTTAAAAAAGAAAAGGAGAGTTAAATAATCAGGTTACATTTTTTCATAATATATATCATGTTATCTCATGCTATTATCCATTTATTGATGCATTTATGTACTCTAAATTAAATGTTAAACCAGTTATGTAGATAATGAATTCCCCACATGCTTGCGCTCTCAATCCTGAGGAACAACCGGTCTCTCAACCTGCTGATGCTAGCAGTGCAGAGGATCAACCTTCTGTACTTGTTGGTGCACCCATTCTCAAGGAACAGCAGGTCTATCAACCTGCTCCCGCTCGCAGTGTAGAGGTACAACAACCATATGCATTCGATGATGCCACCAATCCAAATGAACATATTGATGATATTGATTCCAGGGAAATAGTAGGTGATGAAGGACTGACATCACAGAGAAAAAAAAAGGAGCACCGTAGTTTGACGGTGTTAGCAAAAATCCTTAAGGCAAAATCCAAAGGCATAAAATATGAGATCAGATGGAATACACGGGGTCAGCATGATAACCCCAACAAGTCCATGTTCAACAGTTATATTGGAATCATCACTGAGCAACACGTACTGTTTGATGTAGATTCATGGCACTATATTGTGACCAAGCTTAAGGCACTAATATGGGAAGAGATTATGGTAACATTATGATATCATTTCTTTATTTTACTAAAAAATAATATAATGAAACAGTGAGTTACTCTTCATCGTCCATTATAGAGTACATTTATAGTAGATTAATCCCACAAGAATCATGTATTAATTATTGCTGGAAGGATTCATAGAGGATTTCACACAATCCAAACAAGACATCATCTTAAAGATGTTGAAGGGAAAATAAACCCATTCTCACCACTTATCTATGCACACCTGATAACCCAAGAAGTATGGGATGTGTTTACTAGTCGTTGTGTGGATGTATCTTTTTAGGTACATTGTGGCCAGTAATACATTGTTTGATGATACATGTATTCATCACTTTGATTGATAATTTTTTATTTATGAAACAACAATTGAGTGATGAAAATAAGGAACGAGCAGTGAAACCAGTGTACCCCTACCGTAAAGAAAGTATGCAGTACACTTCACTTGAAAAAAAGGTACATATTTTAAATCTACTATAATAAGTTTATGATACATGAAAAAATACCATCATTATGTTCCTCTTTTTATATGTATATTGATGAATCAAAATCTAAAGCCACTTCCATACCACACCATGTGCTATGGAAGGAGGCATGTGTAAATAAAGATAGGATACTAATAGATGAGAACACAAAAAAAGTGTCGGAATCATGTGTAAGTATTAAATAATAATAAAAATTGCTTCAAATTGTTATATGTAACAATGATAAATTATTTTACTATATTTTATATCTGACATAGTCACTGAAGTCAAAAACATCTGTTCCGGATGAACACAAACTATCAGTGGCCTTGAAGCGGCCAGAACAGTATGTACACATTAGGGGTGCGGGTTTTGGGGTGACACCCCAAACATTTTTTGATAAAAAAAAGAGGATGATCAAAGTGAATTAATAAAATAGATGAGATAAAAAATATCAACCCTTGAAGGATAATTCCAATGGCATAGGGAGATGATGTAAATTTTAATGAGGGATAGGCAAAGAGAAGAAGAAAATCAAGAATAGCCACCACATGAATATCCCACCCCACCCCCACCAAATATAGAGCTAGTCATTCCCCTTAAATAGATGTCTTAGCATAGGTAATCAATGTTATAATAAATGTTTCTGTGAAATGTGAATCAGAAATACATTGATACCTTTCCTGCATTGCTATTCTACTGAGTGATAATTACTATGATTTATATCTAGCAACACCCACCCATTTCCTTGTGGTGAGGGATACAGTGTTCAATATTCAAAAGGACATTATACACAATAGACCACTTCCAATAGACCATGTGTGAGTGTCGTTCAACTTAGTCCATGAGCTGAGTGCAGAGCTATCTATTCCAATTCAATAGGATGGTATTAATACGGTCAAAAAAGCTATTGGAACATTCATCTCATGACCATCACATCTTGTAAAAAATCACGTCGATAAGGAGGTATTCATTTCCAATTTACTTGTCAAGATAAAACTTTAACAATTAATGAAAAAGGTATTAACTGATGAATGTTATTATAGAAAGACAAAGAGAAGGGGATGAAATGAAATACCGTCTCAATCCATCTAAAGGATCGACCAACCGATCAAAAAGATCTACCGAAAGCATAATTTCCCCACCCATTATATATCCACATTTTTTATCATTAAAGGATCATGTGGATATAAAGTTAAAAGATGGTGGAAGCCACATAGTTGAATTTGAAGCAAATATGTTCGGAGAGAAAGATCAAGACTTCATTGGTCTTGAGAGTGAAACTGAAATCCTTGACTATTACTGGATAGATGGCTCAGTTGTAAATGTATACATGAGGTATGTTCTCATGATTTCATTTTCCAAAATCTAATATACTGTGTTAATTATGAATAAATACATTTCATATTTTTGGCAGGAGTATATATGAAAAACAATTTAAGGGATTTTCCCATGAGAAAAAGTTCAGACTTGTTAGTCCTCACGTCACCTCAACAACAGAAGCTAAATTAGAACCCACAAAAAGGATGAAATAGTAGAAGGCATGATCAAATCCTTTGAAAGAAAATTTTTGGATTTTAGACTCTATTTAATACCAACAATGCAGGGGTAAGACTCTACAATTTAATAATATAAAATTTATTTTCATTTATTTCATTACTTATTCATTTTTATGTGTTTTAGACAGCATTGGATGCTCATTGTAGTAAATTTGAATACTCCAAAGATTTATTTCCTGGATTAATTTCATGGATATCCAACAAACCGTCCACACATGATGGCATTTTTCAATTTTTAATACACTATATACAATTTTTTAGAACTAAACATCAAGTTATATAATTTATATTATCTTTTAATGAGGATTATATTATGATAGGGTGGTGTATCACTATCGTCTGAAAAAAGTAATGAGACCGGGGTCTAAGGACAAGGAAGAACACAAGTACTATGACTAGATAAGTATCAGGGTATATATAATAATATTTTACTATCCAAACACATATCAAAATAGATTACTTATTCTCCTCAATGTTTATGCAGTGTCCAAAACAAACTAATAGAAAAGATTGTGGTTATTATGTTTGTAAATTTATGAGAGAGATCATATTCCATGAAAAAACTAGCAAACTTGAAGAGGTATTTTCAAAGATAATTATTCTTTCATTTAAAATATTTATTAATCCCTTGTGTATTTATATTTTTCTAGTGCTACCATGACTGTCGAAAAGACTCATATTCACAAGACAATATAGATGCACTCAGAATCGAAATGAAAACATACCTTATGAATGAATGTATAAAAATAACATGAAGATTTTTCTTCCATATGTAGGGTATGAATTTCTAATATTAATATCACCTTCTAACATCTTTATGCTCATGTTATCCTTATATGATCATTGATATCTCCATTTTTTACACTAATTGAACATCTATGATCACCCTTTATTATGTTTCATATCCTTATGTTATTAATAATGGTTTTAGAAATAATGTCTAAGAAGGTCGTACAACTCAGAGTGTCTCTTTTTATTTAAAATTGACATTAATTTAAGTAAAAACAACAAGTGACATACTGAAAACTGAGAAAACACATTCAGGTTGTTGTTATATTTTAAGAAAATGATCTATTAGTCATTTGTGATATATAGGGATCAGCTTCGCCTCAATACTATGCACGGTGTGACTGGTACAATTCAAAGTGTCTCCTTTTATTTAAAATTGGCATTAATTTAATTAAAAACAACAAGTGGCATACTGAAAACTGAGAAAACGCATTTTGATTATTTTGATATTTTAGTAAAATTATCCATGAGTCATTTTTGATGTGTAGGAGTCAACTAAACCTCAATCCGATGTACTTTGTGTCTTTTATAACTCAAAGTGTCTCTTTTTATTTAAAATTTACATTAATTTAAGTAAAAACAACAAGTGACATACTGAAGACTGATCAAACACATTTTTATTGTTTTAATATTTTGGTACAATGATCTATTAGTCATTTGTGACATATAGGGATCATCATCACCTCAATACGACTCACAGTGTGACCGGTATAACTCAAAGTGTCTCTTTTTATTTAAAATTGACATTAATTTAAGTAAAAACAACAAGTGATGTATTTAAAACTGATCAAACGCATTAAGATTGTTTTGATATTTTAGGAAAAAAACCCATGAGTAATTTGTGACGTGTGGGAATAAATTGCACCTCAATCAGATGCACAATGTGGTCATTACAACTCAAAGTGTCTCTTTTTATTTAAAATTGACATTAATTTAAGTAAAAACAAGTGACATAATGAAAACCAAGCAAACACATTTGAATTATTTTTATATTTTAGGAAAATTGTCAATTAGTAATTTGTGACATGTGGGGATCAGTCGCACCAAAATAAGATTCACGGTGTTTTCGGTACAACTCAAAGTGTCTTCTTTTATTTAAAATTGACATTAATTTAAGTAAAAACAACAAGTGATGTACTTAAAACCAAGAAAACACATTAAGATTGTTTTTTATAGTCTAGTACAATGATCCATGAGTCATTTGTGATGTGTATGAGTCACCTATACCTCAATCCAATGCACAGTGTGGCCAGTATGACTAAAAGTTTTCATTATCAGTTTAAAATTGACATTTTAGTTCAAAATGTGCCACTCACTAAAAACCAAAAAATGCATTCCGATTGTCTTAATAATTTAGGAAAGTGATTAATAAGTCATTTTTACATGTATGAAGCATTATCATGTCAAACTAATGAACAATGCGATTGGTATGACTAAAAATGCATGTTTTAAGTTTGAAATGAAATTTTAGTAAAAAAATACAACTAACATACTAAAAACCGAGCAAACACATTCGGATTGTTTTGATACTTTAGGAAAACAATCCATCCATAATTTTTGATAGGTAGGAATAAAATTCACCTCAATACGACATATGGTATGGCTGGTATAACTTGAAATGTGTCATTATTTCAAATTGACATTAATTTTAGTAAAAGAAAAAGTGACATACTCAAAACCAAGAAAACATATTCGGATTGTTTTGATTTTTTTGGAAAACAATACATAATTCATTTGTAACATGTAGGAATCAACCCCACCTTAATAGAATGCACTATGTGACCAGTATAAATCCAAATGTGTCATTGTTAATAAATATTGACATTTTATTAATGTGTTCTTTCATATTAATGTTTAATTTATTTCTTTATAATATTACTAACATAATATGTCACGACCCGCCTTCCTAAAGATGAGGGGAGGGATAGAATAGTGTCATGCCCTTCCATATTCAAGATGAAGGAGAGATAATGAACCCCGAGTCCCACCTTCAATAGGCCCCGAAGTGGCGACTAGCACCAAGGGTATAGAATCTCACACAATATAGAAGGCATTACCCTTTTTATAGAATGAGATTGGGAGAAAAGATGGTAAACCCCAGACAACTCCAAATACAAAAAGGGAAAGTAAATAAAAAATCCATTCCCATATGAATGTTCAAAATTAAAGTTGATACAAGGTACAAAAAAACTCCAAAGTAAAGTACCAAAAGAAAATAGACTAAGTGAAAACACACCAACTATCCTGAAACTTGAGCAAGTAAAGTCTAGCACGATCCTCAAAGCACTCCTGGAAAACTAAAAGATATTTTTACATACGTAGGGTGAGTATAAAAGTATACCCAGTAGGAAAACTAAATCCACCTATGAAAAATCTATATAGCCCCGCTGCAGACACATACCACACTCTTCTCATAGAACCAACTCCTCTGTCCAACTTTGTACCCAAAATCTACACAAGGCTAGATCCCCTTAGAACACATTACACAACCACACCTATCAAATAGGATATATTCATATTTTTTAAACATTTTTCTTTAATCCAATTTGATAAATAGGGGTGATCACACAAGGTTTTTCATCCTGGGTCATCTATTTCATTTAACCGGGTATACATGATTAAGCATATTTCATGTGATGACCAATTATCAAACAACATGATGAAAGAAAACATAACATAGTCAATGCACAAGCAAAGACCACCAATGACCATGATTTTCATAAGTTATACAACCACAAAAATCTGTAAATAAATAAGGATAACAAAATAAAACAGACAATCAAACATCAATCCACTTCTAACTCATTATTTCATTACCCTGTTATCTTTTGATCATATTCCCTTCTTTTTTATCTCTTATTTTAAGAAAAGTGTTCTTATATTCTTCACATGTAATTGTTATTAAACCCACCCTACATGATACACATATAAATAGAGTTAGAATAATCCCTACTAGAACAACAGGCGACCAAAGATCCTCTTTGCGTCAAGAACAAGGGATTGCGCGAGCAGTAAGAAAGAACTCCAAGACAACTAAGTAGGTGGTTCTCTAGCATAGGTGCACGACTCGTCTAGGGAGTAAGGCTTCAGGTGCACCAAGAGGGAACATAAAATATAATAGGAAGGGAAGATTGTGTCTTTGAAGATCCATATTCTATTTTAAAGGAAGAATAGTTTCAAAATCCATTAATCATGGGATCGTGGTCAAGATTACATAGTTTGAGTATCTCAAATCCACCGAAATTCTAGGATATTAAAGATACACTTAATATCCTTTGAAACACCCTTAAAAACGCCCAAAAATACTTTAAACTCAGTTTACGTAAAATAAGGTATAAGAGGGGTGAAACTGGAAAACTGGGAAAAATTGGGAAAACTTCAAATGAGACACTGATGGGTGACTCACCAATGTGGAGCCACCAATGGGTGAGCTACCGACGCGACCTATTGACATTAATCCACTGACAATGATCTACTGATGCAACGACCTACTGATGCCTTGACTTACCAATACCCTGACCTACTAACACCCTGACCTACTGATGCCCTGACTTACCGACGCCCTGACCTACTGACGCCCTGAACTACCGAAGCCCTGACCTACTTATGCCCTGACCTACCGACGCCCTGGCTTACCGATGGCTTGAACTACCAATGCCCTGACTTACTGATGCCCTCAACTCACTAACACTGGTGCTCCTGACTCATTGTTGCCAACACCCCTGACTCATCGATGCACTAACATGCCGACGCACTAATATGCCAATGCTGACACCCTGAGTTACCGATGGAAAAACTAGAAAAACTGGAAATTTGGAAAACTCTTGAAATGAGCAACCGTTGCCTCCCTAAACACCCTAATCACTAGTTTTTTCCATAGGGAAGGCTTGGGGAAAATCTAGGTTATTACATGAAATACCTCTCAAACTATTCTCACCCTCAATAATTAAAAACTAACTTAGAATAAAAGAGGTCCGAACAACCATCCCTTAAGATACCCATCAGGAACAAACCACCTAGTGTTGTTCAGAAGCTAGAGTGAAAACCCTAACACCCAAGAACACCTCCATGTCATTTGTCTCCTGAAAAATGTAGAAAAATTATGGCCCCCACTACCCCAAACAACCACGCAAACACCAAGGTCACACCGTCTAGACACATGGATTAGGGAGATCCTTCCTCCATGTTAAGATACTCTCTGCTTTGGGTAGCACTGTCTCACCCACACATCTTTAATCGCATCCACATTAATGTTTCTTGATTAGGGATCAGTTCCTCACCTCCCCACGGTCAGGAATGTTTCACACACATTCAGAGAACATGGAAACAACTCATATGATAACGAGAAAGGTCGAGCATTACATCATAAAACAAAGAACAAAAGTAAAACACATAAATCAAACTCAAAAAAAATCTTGGTGTTGGGCACGCATCTGTGCTTATCACTCCCAAGTACTCTCCTCGAGGCCACCATGCCTCCATAACACACGAACCAAAGGAATTCTCCATCCACGCAGTACCTTCTCCTCATGATCCTTGATTATTATTGGTCACTCCACAAACTTCACGTCGTCCTCGATATCCAACTCTCCCCAATCAAGGACGTGGGAGTCATCTTGTAGATGTCGACGGAGCTGATAGACATGGAAGATATCATGGATCTTCTCCAACCGTGGTGGCAATGCCAGCTGATATGCCACCTTTCCAAATCGTCCCAACACCTCGAAAGGTCCAATGAACCTGGGAGAAATATTGATTCTATTAATGAACCTTTGCTACCCACGTCAAAGGGAAACCTTCAAGAAAACATAGTCCCTAACCTCAAACTCCAAAGTCCTCCTCTTATGATCGGTATACAACTTTTTTTGGTCTTATACTTCCTTCATCCTATCACGAACAAGATGAACCTTCTCTATCGTTCTCTGCACTACCTATGGTCCAATAAGGGTTGCTTCCCCAACCTCTATCCAGCATACTGGTGAACGACATGGCCTTCCGTACAAAGCCTTAAATTATGTCATTCCAATGGTAGAGTGATAGATATTATTGTAAGAAAACTCTACCAGGGTAAAGTGTTGTACCCATGATCTTCTGAAGTCTAGAACACACACTCACAACATATCTTTCAATTTATGGATGGTCCTCTCTATATTACCATTCGTTTAAGGTTAGAAATCAATTTTAAGGCATATCTGGGTGTTAAAATCATGTTGTAATCCCCTATAGACTCATGAGGTAAACTGTGTGTCTTGATCTGAGAGGATGGATGTTGGAAATCCATGCATCCGCACCACATCACCTACATACCTCTGTACTAAGGCATTCACTGCACTTGACTCCTTGATTTCCAGGAAGTGAGATGATTTCGTCAATCAATCCAACACTACCCAGATAGCATCACAGCCTCCCTGGGTTATGGGTATTCCTGTGATGAAATCCATCGATATGTCGTCCCACTTCCACTCGGTAATGTCTAAGGGCTGCAACAGACCACCGAGAACATGTTGCTCAGCCTTCACTTACTGATACACTAGGAACATTGCCACAAACTCCTCCACTTCACACTTCACCTTGGGCCACAAAAACGATTCCATTAGGCCTTGTTACATCTTTGAAACTCCTTGGTGTACCGTAAGAGGTGAGATATGGAACTCATGGAGAAGTCCCTCGCATATTGTTACAGGGACAAATGGCTTCACATGAAACAACATCCGATTCTGACTATCCTCTAACCATCCTTTTGAAGCATCACCCTGGACAACATGACCATGAATCACCTCATCCTATGAGTCTCCCTACTGAGAATCTTCCACCTGCCACAATAAGGAAGATTGCACTGTCATCTAGAACAGACAGCCCCCAACACCATCCACTCTCGCATCTAGACGCAGAGGCCAACTCCTCCATTGCCATCCAAAAATTTGTGGATTCTCGAACCATCTCTTTATGAGACTTCCTAATTAGGGAATTGGCCACTATGTTCCCTTTTCCTGAGGTGTAATAGATCTAGAAGTCATAGTCTTGGAGAAACTCCATCCACCTTTTTTATTGCAAGTTTAGGTCTTGTTGGGAAAAGATATACCTCAATCTCTTGTAATCCATGAAGACCAAAAAGCATTGTCTGATGAGGTAATGTTGCCAAAACTTTAGCATGAACACGACACTGCAAGCTTCAGATCATGGGTGGAATAGTTACCTCCATGCAGATGCAACTGCCTAGACCCATAAGAGATTACTCCTCACTGCTACATCAGCACACACCCCAAACTAAGCCAGAAGCCTCACAGAAAACCTTAAACATCACCTCTTCCTCTAGCAACCTAAGCATTGGGGAACTGATCATATTCCCCTTCATGTAGCTGAAAACTTCTTGACATTGTTCACTCCACATGAAGGCCTGGTCTTTTCTAGTTAAAGCTGTCAACGGAGCCGCAACTTGAGAGAAGTTGGGTACGAACCTCCGATAATATCCTGTTAGACCTCGGAAGCTGTAAACCTCTACCATGTTCTTGGATGCTACCTAAGAAACAATTGCCTCGACCTTTGATGGGTCTACTTATATACCCTACTGGGACACCACGTGTCCAAGGAAGTGCACCTCTTGTGTCTAGAACTTTCACTTGGACAACTTCCCATAGAGCTGGTGGTGATGGAGAACCTCTAAGATAGTCCTCGGATGCTCGGTGTGCTCCTCCTCTAACATTGAGTAGATCAAGATGTTTTCAATGAACATGGCGACGAACCAGTCCAATAACTCATGGAAAATAGAGTTCATGAGCCCCATGAACACGACTGGTGCATTCTTGACACTGAAGGGCATGACCACAAACTCGAAGATCCAATACCAGCATCTGAAAGCAGTCTTCGGGATGTCACCCTCCTTCACCCTCAACTGGTGATACCCAGACCACAAATCAATATTAGAGAACCAACATGCTCCCTTTAATTGATTTAAAATATTGTAGATCCTTGGGAGGGGGTAAAGATTCTTGACCATCACTTGATTCAGTTTCTAGTAGTCTATGCACAGTCTCAGGCCACCATCTTCCTTCTTCATGAACAAGACTAAATCACCTCATGGAGATACACTTAGCCAGATAAAACCCTTCTTCATCAGGTCATCAACCTAAATTCGTAACTCCTGTAACTCATAATGTGATATCCGATAGGTATCCCTCGAAATTGGATGGGCACCAGGTTGCAAGTATATTCTAAACTCAACGTCACGTCGAGGGGATAGAGTCACAACCTCCTATGGGAAGACATCCAGGAACTCTATAACAACCCTTGGACCCTCCAATATCTCTATGTACACTAATACCACTGAAAGATCGACTTTCAAGGAGAGAAGAGGCTCCACACATCGACTTCCCACCTGACAGCTATGCTCACTAATGAAAACTACACGCTGGCCATCCACACCTGAAAACCTGACTCTTCTCCAGAAGCAGTCGATAACAGCACGTACAAAGAAAAAAAATTGATTCTTAGGATGACATTGTATGACTACATCTATAGTATAATAAGATCTCCGCTCGACAGATGCGTTCCCAACATCAATCTACATCCCCGAAAAACATCAAACAAACTGGTCTGACCTCCAACTGGCATACTCAACACCAAGGGCATGGGAAGTATCTCTACATCTATTCCCAGAGTATGGGATAGATTAGGTGCAACAAAAGAGTGTGAATCTATTGAATGCCTCGGTGGCGTGCAACTGCCCATGCCTAGCTCATATACCCCTCTTTTTTCGAATGCCTCCCCGACCACTCCCTGGTCAAAGTACCTAAGTACACCTTGAGGTTAGCATCCTATAGCACCATCTACCCTTGGTGGAGCGGGTGCTCGCTGCCCTTGCTGCTGGAAGGGCATGACCGGAAACTACTATTGCTAATGTGGGCACTGAACGTACCCACCCCCACTGTACATCACTCGAACTGGGCACTAGTTCCAAAGATGTCCATGACCTCCAAAGACAAAGAACCTTGGTCCCGAACCCATGGGGAAAGGGCAAGGACTGGGAGATCAGAACTGGAACTGCTGAGGCCTACTCCCCCCTGGACGAAACTTGGAAGGACCTAACGTTGAAGACCTGCTTCTAACGGCCTTCCCCTTCGAGGAACTCGGCTGGATCCCTCTCGCAGTACACCTCCCAATGAATGCATCATTTCCACTACCTTAACCTTCTTCTGAACCTCTAAGTATGTTGGTAGAGTAAAGGGAGTGACGACATACTAAAGAGAAGGTCAGAGTGCCTCATTTAAGAATCTCACTCGGGACTCCTCATCTGAAAAGAGATCTGGTTCAAAGAATAAAAGATCCTTGAAATTGATCCCCAATTCCCTTATCGACATAATCCTTTACTAGAGGGAGAGTAACTCCTGCCTCTTCTTGTCCTTCATCGTGGAAGAAAGGAATTCCACTCGGAACTTCTTCTCAAAGTCAGCCCACAAAACATCAGTCTTCTTCATCTCCCCGAGGTAAAGCGTCCACCACTGATGCACTTCTCCCCTCATATGGATCACCGCTAGAGGAACCCATTACTCTATCAGATCCCAGATCAAGTTGAAAGCGATCACCAGCTCCTCGATCCAACTCTCCATCTCCATGTATGAGACATTTCCCTCGTAATTTTCTAGAGTCTGCAGTTGGAAGGCACGAAGCATCTTCTACCACTGGTCATATTCCTCCTCTCGATAGGCCCTCCCCTGATTAACTAGGTCAACCTATTGGGCCTCAATTGCTCGTACCATGCATGGATGATGTCCGGGTTCCATAGCTAAAAAAGTAAACAAGGAACTCCTAAGCCTGGGTAGTACAAAAATTTCTTTTAAATTCATTTTAACGCTTCATTTTTATTTAATTTCTCAAAATGAACAACTCAAGTAAGAACACAAGTCATTATAATGCATGTAACTTTCCTAGGGTCTCTACTCTGCAATCATTGTAGCCTCACTTGGTCATTCGGTAGGCTCAGAGTCCTTGAATCGGATCACAGGGGCCCTAAAATCCCATGTCCTGGCTAGTCTTCCCTCGCGTATCTCACACACTAAGATTTCCTAGCACTATTGCCCTACCATACCATGAAATCCTCACTGTTCCTAACCCCAAAATTCATCTTATCCCTCAACCTAACTTTGATACCATTCTGTCACGACCCACCTTCCTCAAGATGAGGGGAGGGATAACAAAGTGCCATGCCCTTCCTTCTTCAAGATGAAGGAGATATAATGAGCCCCTATTCCCACCTTCAATAGGACCCAAAGTGGAGAATAACACCAATGGTATGGAATCTCACACAATATGGAAGGCATTACCCTTTTTATAGAATGAGATCAGGAGACAAGATGGCAAACCCCAAGCAACTCCAAAAACTAAAAGTGAAAGTAAAGCCGAAATCCATTCACATGTCCACATTCAAAAGTAAAGTTGATACAAGCTATAACAAAAATCCAAAGTAAATTACCAAAATAAAAGATACTAAGCAGTAATACAACAATTATTCCAATTCCCAAGCTAGTAAATTTTATCATGGTTCTCAAAGTTCTAATAGAAACCTGAAAGATAGTTTTACATACGTAGGGTGAGTATACAAGTATACCCAGTAGGAAAACTAAATCCACTCGTGCACAAGTGGGGGAACATACTAATGTCACTACGAGAAAATAATAGAACCTCAAAGCACCTACCAAGGAGTATTAACCATCCCAGTCTCACCAAGGCACACTCATCAAATAACGCAAGTCAAGTAAAGTAGTAGTATAAGCACATCAACATTTGGGTACCCCGCACCACTTTCCCACTGGTTGACTGCTCATCCCTAATGACTAACGTCTTGATGCTACCACTCTTCCCATATGCAGTACCACTACCAAAACCTTCCTACACACACCTGGGCCTCAAACCACACAGAATCCCGCTCGCAGACACTGAGTCCACAATAGACACGTCTCTCGCCTAAAGACACCTGGTCCTCATCCCGAAGACACTTGGGAAAACAATCCTGGCCCGCAAACACATAAGACCCTCATCCACAACAAACCTGCCCGAAGAATCTTGGACTATGGTAAGCCTCAATCCATTATAGCCTACCCAAATATGCTCGAGCAGTAAGAAACAGAAGAGGGTGTGAAGAAGAAAGTCAATAACCATCCATCCATCCTGCCATGGGGGTGTTGGGAAAGACACCCTCCCCCATGAATGGGGGTGTTCAGAACATGGCGCTCAACAAGGGTGAGGTGCATATAGAAATCACAAGGAACTGCAATTTATACATATATAGGTAATAAAACAATTAGCCCAACATATGGGTTTTCAAACAAACAACAAACAAGCCCACCAGTACCACCCTTGTTGCCACCCTTATACGCACAACCACACAAACAGCCTCTACCAAATCATAAACCCAACCACTTTCTATTTAACCACTTTACATATATAAATAAATGGATTTACTTTAATTATTTCTAAAACTGTTGGGAAACTACCAACCATAACCATTTAAAAACAACAAGAAAACCAAGTTGCAGTCCCCCTGCACAATAGTACCAAAACCAGATTACAGTCCCACTGTACTCCCCTGCTCAACCACTGCCAAATATCAATCTTCAAAGTTATACTGCACAATTCTAATTTTTCCCTGATGTAGTCCCACTGCATAAAAAGTCCATAACCATATCGTAGTCCCACTGCACGACATTGTTTGATGGCCACAACACAACAAAGGTTGTCCCACTGCCTAGAAGTCCATCCATTCCACAATCAAACAGTCTCTCAAATTGGGATACCAACACACCACCCACATATCCCCACACACAAATCCCACTACAACTACCATTAAACCACATCCCTGCTGCACACACATACCACACCCTTCTCACAGAACCAACTCCTCTGTCTACCTCTGTACCCACAATCTACACAAGGCTAGAACCCCACAGAACATATTACATAGTCACACCTATCAAACATGATATATTCATATTTGGTAAACGTTGTTCTTTAATCCACTTTGATAAACAGGGGTGATCACACAAGGGTTTTCATCCTGGTACATCCATTTCATTTAACCGGGTATACATGATTAAGCAGATTTCATGTTACAGCCAATTATCAAACAACATGATGAAAACAAACAGAACACCATCAATGTACAAGCAAAGACACCCAAAAACCATGATTTTTTGAAGGAATTATACCACAATAATCCTTAAACAAATAAGGATAAAAAAATAAAATAGATGATCAAACATCAATCCACTCTGAGCCCATTATTTTGTTACCCTATTATCTTTTGATCTTATTCCCTTATTATTTACTTCTTGTTTTAAGAAAAGTGTTCTTCTTTCTTCACAAGGAATCATTAATACACCCACCTTGCATGATACACAAATAAAGAGAGGCATAAGAATCCCTACCAGAACAACATGCGAACAAAGATCCTCTTTGCGTCAAGAACAGGGGATTGCGCGAGCGACAGGAAAGAACTCCAAGACAACTGAGCGGGAGGGGCTCTGTCACAGGTGTAATGTCCCGGTTCAGGAAGACACCCCAAGGCACCCCGTACCTGGTTAGTCACATGGCCTCAAGCGCATTTCCCCGAACGCCAGAGGCTGCCGACTAGCAGTGAGGGTCATGGGTGTGATAGTGGGGAAACTATGCCCTCATTGGCAGAGTACACAGTGGAAGTAAAAAAATACATCCAAGAGCGGAAGCAGTAATAATGACATACAACAGTAACAATAGAAGACTGAAAGTATAAACTGGAGAACACATATATAAAATGATGCATGGTACATGTGTCTAGGAAAATAGCCAAACAAGTCACAATGCTGGAATACAACAGTGCTAAACCAAAGTGAAAAAGAAAGCAGATAAAATCCTCAGCATCGCAAGCCATAGCTTGGTCTCATTCTCTCCATCTCCACAGCAAGTCAAGTACCGAAAGTAGAAGGGCGCTTTCCCTTATCTATACCTGCAACAATATAATCTATCTGGGCCCAAAAGAATGACCCAAACAGGGTGTGAGACTAAATACCAATAGGCAATCATCCGAAGATATGTGTCTAATAGTCAGTGAGTATATGGCAGGTAAAAGTACAGAAAGCAGTAAATAGGAAAGCACTAAGCAGTAAACAATCCATAGTTTAAAGCATTCAAATCACCACACAACAAGCAACAACTAAACAAAGCAGATAACACAACAGGTAACCCTCTGGTAAGTACCCACAGCCTATCCCCTCTGGTCCTACTTAGCAACACAAGCAAGCAGCTAAACACAAGGTAACCCTCTAGGAAGTACTCACAGCCTATCCCCTCTGGTCCTACCTAACAAGTTCAAGCAACCCTCTGGGAAGTACATTCAGTCTAACCCCTCTGGTTCAACTTAAACATAGACTCTCTAAGGAAGCACTCACCGTCAATTCCCCTTATAGTCTCGTATCGGTACTAAAGGTGCTCTGGGGAAGCACTCAATGTCTCATTCCCCCTATGGCCCACGTCGAGGGACTACAAACACTCTGGGGAAGCACTCAATGTCAATTCCCCCTATGGTCTCGCATCATAAATTATAAAGACACTCTGAAGAAGCCCTCATAATCCATTCTCCCTATGGTCTATACACGAGGTTCTCACAGACCTGTGTAAGTCAAGCAAGTGTAGAAGCGCATAACGGGAAAGGTAAACCTCAAGAACTACTTGGCTAGCATTCTACAGAATAACAGCATAATAGAAGAACAATCACACCATCCTATATACTAGGCATGGGAAAGTAAACAGCAGCCTAACAGGCAAATAAGACCCAAAGGTCATAACAGGAAAACATGCATGGGAAAAACATCCAAGGCACAACAATTCACCCTATTCACAACCAATAATCATCTACTCAGGCATACCAGCATAGCAGAGAAACAATAGGGCTGAAACGGTAAACGCGCAATACCCCGTTCATAGGTATTGGGAAAATTTGCACATAAAACTCAAAGACTTTCAACAGAAAGGCACAAACCACCTACCTCGGGGTTAGGATATCAATATATTTGAACCTCAAATCTTGAATCTCATTGTAACATCGTAGATCTAAGAAAACGTACAAAATGATCAACCCACGATAACTTGGAAAAGAAGAGGAATCAAGAAACGAGGTTCTAGCAGAAGAGATAACTCACCGATGTGATTCCAACACAACCGACAATGTTCGATTCGGAGGAAGAACAGAGGCTCTGGGGTTCGTCGAAGATCTGTGGCTTCTCGGTGCTCTCGGACGAACTAGGTTGAGAAGGAGATGGTTCTATCCGTCAGACGCAACCCGAGTGCGTTTAATGAAAAAAAAAACAAAATACACGACGTGTACTTTTGGAGAACATGGCGTGTACTTGTTGTTTTCGTACTCCGCATTAAGCGGCCTCCAGGTCATCACACATGGCTGTGTGCAAGGTCACTACACAGGTTAGTTACTCCCGGGCACAACTTATTACCAAGTACCTATTCCTTCTTATCCCTAGATAAAGGCTCCAAACAATAATTCAAGAAGAAAAGAACACATCTGATACCACTTTGTAACATCCTGGTTCCAAAAGCCACCCAGAGGCGCCCCGTACCCGGTTAGTCACATGGCCTCAAGCGCATTTTCCCGAATGTCAAAGGCTGCCGACTAGCAGCGAGGGTCTTGGGTGTGATAGTGGGGAAACTATAACCTCATTGGTAGAGTACACAGCGGAAGTAAACAAATACATCCAAGAGCGGAAGCAGTAATAATGACATACAGCAGTAACAGTAGAAGACTAAAAGTATAAACTGGACAACACATATATAAAATGATGCATGGTATATATGTCTAGAAAAACAGTCAAACAAGTCACAATTTTGGAATACAACAGTGCTAAACCAAAGTGAAAAAGAAAGCAGATAAACTCCTCAGCATCACAAGTCATAGCTTGGTCCAATGCTCTCCAGCTCCACAGCAAGTCAAGTACCTGAAGTAGAAGGGTGTTTGCCCTTATCTATACCTGCAACAATATAATCTATTTGGGCCCAAAAGCTTGACCCAAACAGGGTGTGAGACTAAATCCCAGTAGAAAATCACCCGGAGATCTGTGCCTAATAGTCAGTGAGTATATGGCAGGTAAAAGTACAGAAATCAGTAAACAGGAAAGCACTAAGCAGTAAACAATCCATAGTTTAAAGCATTCAAATCACCACACAGCATGCTACAGCTAAACAAAGCAGATAACACAACAGGTAGCCCTCTGGGAAGTACCCACAACCTATCCCCTCTAGTCCTAACTAGCAACACAAGCAAGCAGCTAAACACAAGGTAACCCTCTGGAAAGTACTCACAGCCTATCTCCTCTGGTCCTACCTAACAAGTACAAGGAACCCTCTGGGCAGTACACTCAGTCTAACCCCTCTGGTTCAGCTTAAGCATAGACTCTCTGAGGAAGCACTCACCGTCAATTCTCCCTATAGTCTCATATCGGTACTAAAGTCACTCTGGGGAAGCACTCAACGTCTCATTCCCCCTGTGGTCCACGTTGAGGAACTACAGACACTCTAGGGAAGCACTCAACGTCAATTCCCCCTATGGTCTTGCATCGTAAATTATAAAGACACTCTGGAGAAGCCATCATCGTTCATTCTCCCTATGGTCTATATACCAGGTTCTCATGGCCCTATGTAAGTCAAGCAAGTGTAGAAGCGCATAACGGAAAAGGTAAACCTCAAGAAATACTTGGCTAGCATTCTACAGCATAATAGCATAACAGAAGAACAGTCACACCATCCTATAATACTAGGCATGAGAAAGTAAACAGCAGCCTGACAAGAAAACAAGACCCAAAGGTCATAACAGGCAAACATGCATGGGAAAAACATTCAAGACACAACAATTCACCTTATTCACAACCAATAATCATCTACTCAGGCATGCCAACATAGCAGAGAAACAATAGGGATAAAACAGTAAACGCGCAATACCCCGTTCATGGGTATTGGATAAATTTGCACATAAAACTCAAAGACTTTCAACAGAAAGGCACAAACCACCTACCTCGGGGTTAAGAGATCAATATACTTGAACCTTGAAGCTTGAATCTCCTTGGAACGTCATAGATCTAAGAAAACGTACAAAATGTTCAACCCACGATAACTTGGAAAAAAAGAGGAATCAAGAAACGAGGTTCCAGTAGAAGAGAGAACTCACTGATGCGATTCCAACGAAACCGACGGTGTTTGATTCGGAGGACGGACGGAGGCTCGAGGGTTCGTCGAAGATCCGCGGCTTCTCGGCGCTCTCGGACGAACTAGGTTGAGAAGGAGACGGTTATGTCCGTCAGACGCGACCCCGGTGCGTTTAATGAAAAAAACAAAATACACAGCGTGTACTTTTGGAGTACATGATGTGTACTTTCTGTTTTTGTACTCCGCATTAGGCGGCCTCCAGGTCGTCACACATGGCCGTGTGCAAGGCCGCTACACGGCCAACACACGACTACCCGCGGTAATCGAGTACACGGCGTGTACTTCAAGAACAGGGGATTGCGTGAGCGGCAGGAAAGAACTCCAAGACAACTGAGTGGGAGGGGCTCTAGCACAGGCACACGACTCATCTAGGTAGGAAAGCTTTGGGTGCACCAGGAGGGAATAGAAAATATACTAGGAAAGGAAGATTGTGGCTTTGAAGAGCCAAATCCTATTTTAAAGGAAGAACGGTTTCAAAAGTCATTAATATGGGGATCATGGTCAAGATTGCATTGTTTGAGTATCTTAAATCCCCCATAACATTAGGATATTAAAGATATACTTAATATCCTTTGAAACGCCCTTAAAAACACCCAAACAAGACTTTAAACTTGGTTTACGTCAAATAAGACATAAAAGGGGCAAAACTGGAAAACTGAGGAAAAATAAGAAAACTGCAAATGAGTCACCAATGGTGAGTCACCGACGCGGAGCCACCGACGGGTGAGCTACTGAAGCGACCTACCAATGTTGAGTCATCGATGCTAAGCTACCGACGCAACGACCTACTGACGTCCTGACCTACTGATGCACTGACCTACCGACTCCCAGACCTATTGATGTCATGACCTGCTAACGCCCTTGACTCACTGACACCGATGCTCAAAGCTCACCGATGACGACGCCCCTGACTCACCGATGCACTGACATGCCGACACACTGACATGTCGACGTCGACGCCCTAAGTATCGATGAAAAAACTGGAAATTTGGAAATTTGGCTGACTCTTTAAATGAGTTATCATTGCCTCCTTGAACACCCTAAACACTGGTTTTTCACAAAGGGGAGGTCTGGGGAAAATTTGAGTTATTGCATAATATTTGTTTTCTTATATAGGTGGAATATTTTGCTCGGGTTGAGATGATTTGTTCTGCAACTGATACCATGAGCAGAGATTTTTGAGAGGGGGTCACGGACGTCAAAAGATGAAATATTAATGTTTTAGAATGTTTGTTGGACAATTGTAAATGTAATTATATAAAACATTTTGTTTGAAATGTAAATGACAGTGTTTTTTTGTATATATCATGGGTGGATAATTTTGTATTCCTGATGTCAATTAAATGTATATGGTAGGTTTGCTTCTGGTGTATTGTTTAAATTACAGGTTGGGTGTGATGTTATATAAACATCACATTACAAGCGAGTAGCCCTTTATCAGTGTTATTTTTAGGGGTGATATAGTCCACCTTTATCAACGCTAAAAAAGTATTCATAAAGGTAGCATTTATCAACACTAAAAATAGTGATGATAGAGTGTGCCTTTATCATCGCTAGAAAAACGCCGATAAAAGGGTTTTTTATCAGCGCTTTTTTTAGCACGGATAAAGAACCCTATTTATCAACGGTTTTTTAGCATTGATAAAGTGGACACCCCCTTTATCAGCGCTGCGATTAACAGTGTTTTTTTAACGTTGTTAAAGAACATTTTGTGCGCTGTTAAAGACCATATTTGTAGTAGTGTCACATGAACGAGAATGGGATGAAGGTGTTGAAAAAAAATATATGCTACAGAAGGTGAAGTTTCTTGAAGTTGGATCATGTGGATATTGTATATTTTGAAAGAATAAGAAGGTAAATTTGCAAAAGAAAGTGAAATACTTAATGTTGGGTAGGTGGGCTTGGTGCACAATGATTTTAGAGAATGGGGTGAAGGTGAGCTTGGTGCACAATAAGAAGGTATCTTTTGCCAAAAAATATGCTACATAAGGTGATGTTTAGTATCGTTTATAAGAATTTAGAGTTATCTACTTCTTTTTAAGTCCAAATGTCATGTTTTTAAACGCATTTGTTTCGTATCATCTACTTAAAATATAAGGTATAAATACAATCTAAATTGAACTTAAAACATGTTTTAAATATAAAAAGCTGAAATGATTGAGATTTGGTAACGGAGGAGAGTATAATAGTAAAAAGTTCAAAGGAATTCATGTTAATAAAATAATTCAGTGGGCGAGTACTCTTCCAAGTATAAATTAGGAGCAAGTTTCGATCGAGGTGTCATTGTGCCTATTATTTTATCATAATTGCCTTGATTTGACAGATGTAACCGATTTTATATATAAAGATATGTAACAGATTTTATACATAAAGATAAGATGGAATCAGCGTGTCCAGACCACCGGCTGGGACCAGGTGCGATGGAGACCTCTCCCGGCGACGTCGCCGCCATGGCGCCGCTACTCCTCCGCGAAATTAATCGCTTCCGCCTTGCCGGCGAGAGCGGCCTCTTTCGGGTCGTGACGCACCTGCTCTCCCTCGTCACCCAAAATATTATTATTTTTAATTATTATTAATACTTAACATTTTCTATTTATTTATTTTTATTAAATTATTTACATTTTCTGTTATTAATACTTAACATTTTTTGAAGCGTATATATCATGTTTTTAGTCAATAACATATGTGTCATGTAAATTAGTTTTTTTATCATATTTATGAAATTATTTTTATTTCTATTATTTTTTATATATTTAGTTAGTGTATCAAATCTCATTTTGATTGTATTTATAATTTTTAATTTATACACCTTCAAAACTACCTAGTTGAAATATGATAATGTTTCATGACTTTGAAATTCAATAAATTATAATGTATAAATATAATTTAAATAAAATTTGAAACATTGTCTAAACATATAAAAAATAATTAAAAATAAAAAGTATTTCGTAAAAAGTATTGATGAAAATTATTTTCAATTGCACACAATATTGTTGTTTCAAAACACAATATTTGCACATGTAATTAATTATATTATTGTTATTATTATCTATTATTGTTATTATTAATTAGATTATTAAATAAAACTAATTATTTTTTAAAATCAAATTAATTATATTATTAATTATTAGTAATTACATTATTAGATGATAATTAATTATTAATAATGTTTTATGATTACTTATTTGTTATCATTAATGTGTTATTATAAAAATTTTATTATTCATGCTGGAAAATTGACGTTTTATCACATTTCAAAAATCTAGAAAATTTGTGAAGAGGCACACCTTATAAAACGGGGGGTTTCTAGAAGATTTTTTTAATATATTCAGAATACTTGAAGTAAAATTAATATCGAATTAAAAACAGTAAAATAATGTTTTATTTTATTTGGTTTTTTTTATTATTTTAAATATGTTCCTATGATAGATATACTATACGATCGTTTGTTTCTATCGGGCACCTAAAAAATAAATAATATGGTTCTCCGTTTTCCATTAAATACTATATTAATTATCCAAATAATAATGTAGATAAATTGACTTAAAACTTTAAATATGGCTATTAATATCAACAAATATATTATTATAAAATATAAATATTGTTGTTTATATATCAACCAAATCCACTGAATTTATTTTATATATCAAGAGGAGGAAATGGCAAATCATTTAAACTTTTGCTAAATAATTTGAACCCGGACAAAGGCTATCTGGAAAAGAAAATATATGTTTTTTATTTATTACTACTCTGATATGCCAAAAAAAATTAAAACTATTCCAACTAGCAATTTTATTTATTTATTTATTGTGAATAGGATAATGACGGGTGAGGGTAGGGGGGTATTTTTACCAAACCATCCACATTCTTCCAACAAAAACCGAGTCAAGTCTTTCAAAAAAATTCTTATTTAAAACAAATATTATTAATTCATAAAAATATATGTTTAAAATAGAAAATAAATAGATTTATGTAAAAAAAAGCTATCATTTGTTAAAAAATGATTAATAAAAATGAATCATAAAACATTAATTAATTAAACTACAAAATATCAGATGGCAGAAAATTATATATATAATAATCGATGAAAAATACCGAAATTTAAATGCAAATTTTTGATTAAAATTCACTCTCTCTCTCACACACACACATATATAATTACACTACACACACAAATAAGATTTACACTATAAATTAACATTAGAAATTTGTATCGGAAACTTCGAATGTAAATTTCTATTGAAAATTCAATTACACACATACACGCATATAAAATTGACACTAGAAATTTGTACCGGAAATTTAGAATGTAATTTTCTAATGAAAATTCAATTACTCACATACATATATAATTACATTATGCACACACGTGTATAAAATTGATATTGAAAACTTACATTGGAAATTGGTATCAGAAACTTCGAATGCAGTAATTTCTAATGAAAATTCACAAGGAGAATTTTAAACTGAAAATTTGCATTTAGAATTTTTCAAGGAGATTTTCAAATTCCAATGTAAATTTCAAATGAAAATTCACTTACACATGTATAATTACACTAGACAGTCACAAACATATACAATTTATAGTTGAAATTTACACGAGAAATATGCATTGACAACTTTAAGTGAAAATTTCTAATGGAGTTTCTCGGGTAAAAATTTACACTAGAGGTATACATTGACAATTTCCATTGAAAACTCTCTGATGGAGTTTTTTACTTAAAATTTAATCTACAATAAAAAATTGAACAATTCCCATTGAAAATTTCATTGAAAATTCACAGTAAAAATTTACATTTAACAGAGTAGATTTGTTCTCAAAATTTAATTTCAAGTGGGAACTCTTATAATTCCAATAAAAAATTCCAATGAAGATTTTCAATTATCACTGGAAATCTATACACAAAATTAAATACAATTAAATACATACATACATATATAAATGCATATATATGCATGCATGCATAAATTTATATTAATGTCACTACATACATAGATATACATACATATTAATGTAATTATATATATATATATATATATAAGTATATACAAATATAAGTATATATATGTCAAATGTATTTATATATGATCAAATAACGCAATTTTATATTGGAAATTTGCATTGGAATTCTGTTTTGGAAATTTACATTAAAAAATTAATTACCAAAATTCTAAAATAAACACATGTGGAAAGCGGGACAACACGTGGCCGTTTCCCTGATTGACAGATGTTATTTTTTTAACTCATCAAAAATCCAAAACAGATCTCGAAAATTGACATGTGAATTTTAAATTTGTTTTGTCGGTTCCATTAAACAGAAACTTGCAGGTATTACTGTTACCTACTAAAAATATATACTTAATGTCGAAAACATTACTAAAAAATACATTTTATCAGAATTGATAGTATTTTTGTACTTAAATATTTTATGTAGCTCTTCTGAGCTCCGTATAATTGATAACAAAAATTTAAATATCGTTCAACAAGTGAACGCGTCATCGTTCAATATCGAAAATCTATAAATTTATAAATTTATAAAATAACATTAAACGACCCCATAGGGCGTAGTTCAGTGGTTTCGCCCCTGGTGTACCTGTGGTGGTGAGTTGAGAAGATCCTGGTTTCGAGCCTCCGCGTCTACAGATTTTCTTTCCTTTGTTCCCTCCCCCCCGGACCTACCATGTATAAAATAACATTAAATATTTTATTTCCCCGGACCTACCATGTATAAAATAACATTAAATATTTTATTATTATTTTAAATATGTTCCTATGATAGATACACGATACTATATCGATTGTTTCTATCAGGCACCTAAAAAATAAATATCATGGTTCTCTGCCTTCATTTAAATACTATATAAATTATCCAAATAATAATGTAGATAAAATGACCTAAAACATTAAATATGGACAATGTCGACGTCAGAATCATCTCGTACTCGTCACATCATGTGGGTGCATCCATCCATGATAACCTCTCTCCAGCTTGGACTTTTGTGGGTTTCTACGGATGACCATCGCAAAATGATAAATGGAAATCCTGGGAACTTCTATGTTCATTACGTCAAGGAATTACGGGTCCTATCCTCTTTGGCGGCGACTTCAATGAAAATTTGTCCCATAATGAAAAACGCGGAGGAGCACATCAGCCCTTTGCCTCGATGTCAGGCTTTAGGGATGCGATTTCTAGGGTGGACTTGGCTGATCTAGGTCATGCAGGCATCCCCTTTACCTGGTTTCGGAGGAACACGGAAAACACACGCATAGCTGAGCGTCTGAACAGATTTATGGGATCGACGGAATGGACTAACATCTTCAAAATGTTTCATATCGCCCACTTGGCGCCGAACTGTTCGGATCATTGCCCTATCACTATCGGCTTTTCTCATAGTGGTCGTATCTCAAGAGGTGGGAAACCTTTCCGGTTTGAAAGCGTCTGGGCCAAAGACCGAGAGTGTGAAGAAGTTATTTGATCGTGTTGGAAGGGTGGAAATGAAGACATCGAGTTTAACCTCCAGCAGGTGGCCGCTACTTTGAGATCATGGAGCAACAAAAAATTTCGTCAACCCGACAAGCTTTGTAACTCCTTAGAGCGACAACTCACCGCCCTTCTTGCCCGACCCCCAACAGATGACATTCTCTCCAAAATTGCTATTATTCAAAGTGATCTGGATGCAGCTCTTCGCATTAAAGAAAGCTTCTGGGCTATGCGCGCACGAGAAATCTACATCAAAGAAGGGGATGCAAATACCCGATACTTTCACCAGAAGGCTTCTGCCAGGCGCCGCAAAAACAACATTTCGGTCCTCACCCACCCTGATGGGGGAACTGTGTCCAACATTGAAGGTATCCACGATATTATTTCATGTTATTTCCAAAAAATCTTCACTGCAGGAGAGTCCATCTTGTCGTTCGAGGTTGAGTCCTACATCAAACATGTGATTACCGACGAGATGAACCGCCATCTCACAAAAGACTTCACGGACGATGAGATTCTTCATGCTCTCAAACAAATCCACTCCACAAAAGCCCCCGGTCCTGATGGCTTCCATGCTCTCTTTTTTAAGCAATACTGACACATTCTTGGCTCTGACATATGCGTGCTAATGAAAGACATTTGGGATGGGGAAATTAACCTCTTCTCTATCAATGAGACGATTCTCACCCTCATCCCAAAGATCAAGAAACCCCTTGCGGCCTCGGACTTCAGGCCTATCAGTCTCTGTAATGTTTCCTACAAGATTTTCTCAAAGGTCCTGACTAATCGTCTGCGCACATGGTTACCTGCTATTATCTCTGAAAATCAAAGTGCTTTCGTAGCAAAGATGCCTATTACGGATAATGCCATCGTGATCCATGAAGTGTTTCATTTTATGAAAACGTGATCTGTTGCGAAAAGAGGCATTATGGCCTGGAAACTGGATATGACTAAGGCCTATGATCGAGTGGAATGACATTTTCTCCAGGCCGTCATGACAAAAATGGGTTTCTGCCCCAAATGGACAGATATGATCATGCAATGTGTTTCGTCTATCTCTTTTTGGATTAACATCAATGGTGGACTCACCCAAGGCTTCTCACCCACCCGTGGCCTCCGCCAGGGAGATCCTCTTTCCCCCTTTCTTTTCATCCTGGTGGCTGATGTCTTCTCTAACCTCATTTCCTTGGCCGCTTTCTCAAAAGGGATACATGGGGCAAAGGTTTGTCGGGCCAACCCACCTGTCTCGCACCTCTTCTTTGCCGACGACTGCCTTCTTTTCTCCAGAGCTACTCATAATGAATGTCTCGCTATATGTCAGGTGATCCGCCTTTATGAGAGGGCATCTGGACAAACAATCAATCCAACCAAGTCGGAAATCTCTTTCAGTTCTGACGTCCCACCGACCAAGAGAGCAGAGCTTTGTCGTACTGCAGACATTCAAATGTTTGACAAACACAACAAATACCTTGAGCTTCCCACTATTGGTGGTCGCTCAAAAAAAGAAATCTTCTCATCTACGATGGATAGAATCGAGAAAAAAAATCCAAGGCTGGACTCCGAAAAGAGTCTCTAAAGCGGGTAAGGAAACACTTATCAAAGCCGCTCTTCAGTCCATCCCTAGCTATATTATGTCCCTGTTCAAGCTTCCTCACACACTTGTTGACCATATCCACTCCCGCATCGCTAACTTCTGGTGGGGGTATAATAATGGCAGAAAGAAAATTCTCTGGATTTCTTGGAAGTCACTTTGCATACCCAAAACAGGCGGCGGAATGGGATTTCGAGACCTCCGACTCTTTAATGATGCTCCCTTGGCTAAACAGGGGTGGCACCTCATGATTCATCCATCTTCCCTTTGTGTGCGGATTCTTCGTGCAAAATACTTTCCCCACTCGGATTTCCAGAACTCCTCTCGTGGCCCCCGCCTCAGCTTTCTATAGAGAAGCCTTCGGGGATCACGAAATTTACTTAATAAAGGACTGGGCTGGAGGGTTGGAGATGGTACAAAAATTAATATTTGGACCGATCCCTGACTGATTGATAAAGATGGCTTACATGCTAACTCCCTTGTCGTACCAGACTATGAGAACGCCACTATTTGTTTCTTGTTCGACGATCATGGTTCTGGGTGGTGTATGGATAAAATCAACTCATGGTTCAATGAAAGAGACAGAAAGATCATACTTAGCATCCCCTATGTGAGGGATGCGGGGCCAGACTGTCCCTTTTGGAGCAATGATTTTCTGGATCTTATACGGTGAAGTCAGGGTACATACTTGCTCTCGATTTCCAAATCGAGGAAAGAGGAGGGCTCTGGAAAACCCTTTGGTAGCTTAAGGTCCCCCTGAAAATCCGTTTTTTCTGGTGGTAGGTTTGCACAGGTATCCTTCCCACTATGGACTTCCTCGACTTCCGACATCTCACGAATGACAAGCAATGTCCCATCTGCTTGGGTGTACTCGAATCTCCTCTGCATGCGATCACCCAGTGCCCGGGGGTGGAAGAGATCTAGACTTTTTGGGGTTTTGATTTGGAGCTTTTGCTGGATACGACGTCGGACCTTCCGACACTGCTGATGTGGTGGTCGTCTTCTTTCACTGCAGACAAAGTTGCTTCATTATGCATCGTAGCATGGATCGTCTGGGCGCGACACAATGATTTCATCTTTAATCATGTAGAAAAACCCCCCAGGTTCTGGATTGAACGGGCTACATCCTGGATTGAGGGGTGGAACCGGGACTCTGACCGTTATGGGCTCTCTGACACTCACACAGCTGCTTCAAGATGGTACCCTCCCCCAGAAGGGATTCTCAAGATTAACATTGATGCATCTCTCTCCATTGATGGAATTGTCGGAATTGGACTTGCGGCACATGATTTTCATGGTCAAATCATTGCTGCCAAACATGAATCAAACCACGCTCTTTGGGAGCCCGTTGTTGCTGAAGCTTTCGCTGTCCTTACCGGGCTGATGTTCGCAAAAGATCGAGGATGGGAATCTATTCACATCGAATATGATTGCCTCACCATCATCAACGCTATCGGGCTTAATGATGGCGACCTCCATTCTTTTGGCCCCATTGTCAGGAACATCCAGTCTCTCAGTAAAAGCTTCACAACCTGCCCATTCTCCTTCATTAAAAGGGATGGAAACGAAGCAGCCCATCACTTGGCTTCTTTCAGCACGTCCGACGTGAATCATCTTTGGCTTGATCACTTTCCTTCTTGGTTGCATGAATGTGTAACTGCTGACCTTCGTGATTAATATATCATCTTCTTTTATCAAAAAAATTATATATTTATTATGTTTATTATATTTTTAATTATATATTTATAATATTTTATATTTATAATAAATTTATTATATATGTAATATATTTATTTATAATTATATGTAAATATAATAAATATTTACTATTATATTTTTATTATATTTATCACATTTTATTATATCTTAATATATTTATTTATAATTACATATAAATATTATAAATTTAATAAATATTTACAACTATATATTTATTATATATATATATATTATATTTATTTATAATTATTAACATATATATATATATATATATTAAGGGGGGCCCAATTAATAAAAATCCTACACCCATAAACTAAAAAAACCCCTGCTGCTAAATCCACCCCCCGATCTGGTTTGTGCGTGTTTTCTTGGTAGTGTTCCTGGTGAAAGAAGCGGCAGTGGGGGTGGACGACTGTGAGGGATAGGGCGTGGGGCCGGAGAGGCAGATGAGGAGGGTGACGAGGGCTAAACCGGTGAGGGCGTGGTTGTCGTTGCTGTGCAGGGCGAGCAACGGGGCGAAGGTGCTAGTGCTGTGCGGGCTGGAGAGCGGAGGTGGAGAGAGCTCTGGAGGCGGTGATCCTAGAACTTGAGCAGGAGAAGCAGGGGGAGATTATGTCACGGTGGCTCCGCTACTTCGTCAGCTACCCCGCCTCCGACTGGCCCAACCTCCGCCCCGCCTTCCTACGGTGGGCCGCCGTCACCCGCAAACTCATCGTTTTCAACCCCACCATACATTAGACGCGGGTGGCCCATTTTCCAGGCTAAATATTATTAAAAAAAATTAATGAAACAAAGCCTGTCAAATGTATTTTAAATATTGAATTTTAAGAGGCATGACAAGCTTAAAGATCTTATGGTAGGATGTTGGTATACATTATTGTATGATATATTAAGCTCAAACTCTCTCCAATGTATTACATAATTTTAAAGTAGTTACTTTAAAGCATAATATTCTATGATTTTTTTAAACAAATATGATAATTTATGATGAAAATAAAGTATTGTTTTTGTGAAAAAAGAGAGTACACATAAATTTGGCGTTGCACTGTAACAAAAAACTATTTTGACGCTGAGGATGACGTTTGTTTGAGCACCCATCCCTTTCCAAATTGGTGTTTTCACACAAAAACAGTGTTTGTTGAAGATGGCATCAAGACAAGCTTCACAAAGATATCATAATGTCAACTTGTAAGTGATTGTTCAAATTTGTTGTCACATCATTATATGATGTCCATGGAAAATTTACTTGTCATTAATCATTAAAATGATCAATGGTTCATGGAGCCTTAGGTTTATTAGGCTATGTTTTAAAATTTATAACAAATTTCCTTCAAATAGATTGGGGGGTTTTACAAGAACACTTGAATCTATCAAATCATGTCAAACAAACACAACATTCAAATATTGAGAGTAAAACACAATAACACAATGATTTTAATTGGTTTACCTGAAAAGGGCTATGTCTAAAGGAGCATACACTGGTAATGTGTCGATGTAACAAGAAATCCACTTATGCATTGTTGAGTGAATACAAGTTTTAGGAATTGCTTACTATCAAGTCCAAGGACCACTCCTTCAAATATCAACACTTAATGTTACTAGATAAGGTAATGAATAACATGGTTTGCATGCTGTTATAATGAAAGTATCAAAAGTAAACCAGTACACCAATCCATCGTAGGTGTTACTCTTTAGACCACTACTATAGATATTCCATTTAACAGCGTGCCAAAAAGCTTTTAACAGCACTAAAAAACTTTGTTATCCTCAACACTGTTAGGGGGGGGGGGGTCCCCTTTATGAGTGCTACAAATAAAGCTGATAAAGGCCTCACCTGCTGCAGTGTGCTGTTTGTATAACAACACACTACCACCAACCTGTAACCTGTACACAAAATATATAATTTAACTAAAATAAATTTTGCATCATGAATACAGAAAAACACTACTATATACATTTCAAACAATATTTTGTATAATTACATTTACAATTACTATCCAAAAATATTTTAAAACATTAATGTTTCATCGTCTTTGACACCCGTGATCCCCTCTCAAAAAAGTTCACCCATGGTATCAGTTGTTGAAGAAATCCCCTTAACCCGAGTAAAAGAATGCACCTATATAAGAAAAAAATATTATGTTAGTAATATTATAAAGAAACAAATTAAAAATTAATATGAAAGGATACATTAAAAAATGTCAACTTTAAATATAAAGACACACTTGGAGTTATACCGGTCACACCGTGTGTCGAATTGATGTGCAGTTGATTCCAATACGTCAAAAATGAACTATGAATCGTTGTCCTAAAGTATCTAAACAATCCAAATGCTTTTGCTCAGTTTTGACTATATCAATTGCTCTTTTTAATGAAATTACTATCAATTTTAAATAAAGACACACTTGGAGTTATACCGGTCACACTGTGCATGTGATTGAGGTGTGATTCATTCCTACACATCACATATTACTTATAGATCATTTTCCTAAAGTATCAAAATAATTTGAATGCGTTTGCTCAATATTCAGTATGTCACTTGTGTTTTTTTTACTAAAATGTCATTTCAAATTGGAAACACGTACTTTGAGTCATACCGGTCACATCATGTGTCAGTTTGATGTGAGACTACTTTTTACATGTCACAAATGATTTATGAATCACTGTCCTAAATTACTAATACAATCAGAGTGAATTTGTTTGGTTTTTAGTGAGCGACACTAGTTTTGAACTAAAATGTCAATTTTAAACTGATAACAAACACTTTGAGTCATACCGCTCACACCATGCATTGGATTGAGGTGCGAGTGATTCCCACACATCAAAAATGATTCATGGATCATTTTCCTAAAGTATCAAAATAATCCAAATGTGTTTTCTCAGTTTTCAGTATGTCACTTGTTCTTTTTTCTAAAATTAATGTCAATTTAAGATAAAAAGACACATTTAGAGTCATATCGATCACATCGTGCATCAGGTTGAGGTGAGGATGATTACTACAAATCAAAAATGACTCATGAATTGGTTTTTTAAAGTATCAAAGCAATCTGAATGTGTTTTCTTGGTTTTTAGTATGTCACTTGTTCCTTTTTCTAAAATCAATGTCATTTTAAAATAAAAAGACACACTTGGAGTCATACTAATCACATCGTGCATCAGATTGAGGTATGACTGATTCTTACATGTAAAAAATGACTCATACACTACTGGAAAATAGGTCTATACCCACGGTTTTGCAACAAACCGTGGGTATAGGGATAGTATGTGAACCTATACCCACGGTTGTGCCAAAAACCGTGGGTATTGTTTTATTTTAAGACCTATACCCACGGTTTTGGAGAAAACCGTGGGTATAGGGTATTTTACGAAGACCTATACCGACGGTTCTTCAAAACCGTAGGTATTGCGGTTTTTTTTGAAGACCTATACCCACGGTTCCCCAGAACCGTGGGTATAGCTTTCCCGCGTTATGGTGGGGAAGAAACATTAGGCGGGACACGAAAAAACATTTGGCATGAAGAGATTTTTTCACGGATCGTATTGAGATATATACGCAGATGAATATATATATATCAAATAAAAATGTTAGCTTGGTTGGTACCTTAGTGAAAAGCGGTGTTGAGGTGCATTGTGAGACAATAGTTCGAATCACCGTGGCCACGCTTTTTGAATTTAAATACCCCATTATATTAATATATATAGGCCGATATATGTATTTATTATAAATAAAGTTAACAGCTCGGTTGGTCCGTCGTGGGGTGCTTGTGCGAGGTGCAGCCAGAGGTGTGGGTTCGAAACTCAGTAACCGCGTTTTTCGAATTTAAAAACCCGATGTAAATTATATTAATATATATAAGCAGATATATGTATATATAAAAAATAAAAATCGTAGCTTGGTTGGTCCGATGGTGGTGCGCGGCAGCGAGGCGCAGTGGGGGGCGCAGTTTTGAAACCCCCTGGGTGCATGCTTTTTGAATTAAATACCCCATGGTTGGAAAACCGTGGGGTCTGTTGTGTGTCACGATGGCACAACATTATGCCACATTTGACACCCCTATACCCATGGTTCTCCTAAACTATGGGTATAGGCTGAGACCCCTATACCGACGCCTTTCCAGCCCACATTTCCCAAAACCGTGGGTATAGGCTATACCCACGGTTTTGAACCGTGGGTATAGGTCGTTTTTCCAGTAGTGATAGATTGTTTTCCTAAAGCATCAAAACAATCCAAACGTGTTTTCTAAGTTTTCAGTATGTCACTTATTATTTTTACTAAAATTAATTCCAATTTAAAATAAAAGGACACACTTGGAGTCATTCTGCTCACATAATGCATCAAATTGAGGTTAGGTTGATTCCTACATTTTTCAAACGACTTATGAATTATTGTATTAAAGTATTAGAAAAATAAGAATGTGTTTTCTTGGTTTTCAATATGTCACTTGTTCTTTTTACTAAAATTAATGTCAATTTTAAATAAAAAGACACACTTGGAATCATACTGGTCACACCATGCGTTTGATTAAGGTGAGGATGATTCCAACATGTCACAAAAGACATATGGATCATTTTCCTAAAGTATCAAAACAATCCGAATGTGTTTTCTTGGTTTTCAGTATGTCACTTGTTATTTTTACTAAAATTAATGTCAATTTTAAATAAAAAGACACACTTTGAGTCATAATGGCCACACCATGCATTTTATTGAGGTTCGGTTGATTCCTACACATCAAAAATGACACATGGATCATTTTCGTCAAGTATCAAAACAATTCGAATGATTTTTCTCAGTTTTTAGTATGTCACTTGTTCTTTTTACTAAAATTAATGAAAATTTTAAATAAAAAGACACTCTTGGAGTCATACCGGTCACACCATGCATCAGATTGAGGTTCAGGTGATTCATACACATCAAAAATGACTTATGAATCATTTTACTAAAGTATCAAAACAACCCAAATTCATTTGCTCAGTTTTCATTATGTCACTTGTTCTTTTTACTAAAATTAATGTTAATTTTAAATAAGTAGACACAACTGAAATTATACTAGTCACACCGTATATTGGATTAAGGTGAGTTTGATTCGTACATGTTAAAAATAACTTATGAATCATTTTTATAAAGTATAAAAACAATCTGAATGTGTTTTATTGGTTTTCAGTATGTAACTTGTGTTTTTTTATTAAAATGTCATTTTAAAATAGAAACACAAACTTTGAGTCATAACAGTCACATAGTGTATCAGTTGTGATATGAGCCTACTTCCCACACATTAAAAATGTATTCGGAATCATTTTACTAAATTATCAAGAGAATCCAAGTGTTTTTTCTAGGTTTTTAGTGAGTGCCACTTTTTGAACTAAAATGTCAATTTTAAACTGATAACAGACACTTTGAGTCATACCGGACACATCGTGTATAATATCGAGGTTTAAATGATTCCTATATGTTAAAAATTAATTATAGATCATTTTCCTAAATTATCAAAACAATATGAATTCATTTTCTCATTTTTGAATATGTTAGTTGTCTTTTTTACTAAAATTATTGTCATTTTTAAATAAAAAGATGCATTTGGAGTCATAGCGGTCACACTGTGCATCAGAGTGAGGTGCGGCTAATTCCTACACATCCTAAATGTCTTATGGATCATTTTACTTAAGTATCAAAATAATAAGAATGTGTTTTCTTGGTTATGAGTATGTCCGTTGTATTTTTTACTAAAATGTCATTTTAAACTAGAAACATGCACTTTGAGTCATACTGGTCACATCATGTGTCAGTTTAAGGTGAGACTAATTCCTACACATCAAAAATGAAATATTAATCATTTTACTAAATTATCAATACAATATGAAAACGTTTTCTCAGTTTTCAGTGAGTGACACTTTTTGAACTAAAATATCAATTTTAAACCCATAACAGTCACTTTGAGTCATACCGGGCACATCGTGTATCATATTAAGGTGAGGCTAATTCCTACACATCAAAAATGATTTATGGATCATTTTCTTAAATTATAAAAACAATATGAATGAGTTTTCCTGGTTTTGAGTATGTCATTTTTCATTTTTACTAAAATTAGTGTCAATTTTAAATAAAAAGACACACTTGAAGTCATACCGGTCACACTGTTCATTGGATTAAGGTTCGAATAATTCCTACTTGTCAAAAATGAGTTGTGGATTATTTTAATAAATTATCAAGACAATATGAATGTATTTGTTTGGTTTTGAGTATGTTAGTTGTATTTTTTACTAATATTAATATCAATTTTAAATAAAAATATTCACCTAGTGTCATACCAGTCACACAATGTGTCACATTGAGGTGTTGCTGATTCATACATGTCCAAAATGGCTTCTGGATCGCTTTATTCATGTATCAAAAAAACCAAATTTTCCAATGTTACCAATTTTTCCATTGTCTTTCTTTTTCTAACTGCCAACACTTCATATTGAGTTGATTTTCTTAGACAAAAAACCTTCCTCTACTCTTCTAGTTTTCAACAATATAAAAGGGTTTTTAGCTAAGAAAATCAACTCAATATGTAGTGTTGGAATATTGATAAAGAAAATCAATGTAAAGCATTGTAAAATTATCATAAAGAAACATGTTATCTCTTTTTTGTCTTGTTGCAAATAGTTGAAAGAAAAATACTACTTAACAAAAGATCTATGAAAAAAACTAAATAAGTATTAGATAAAAATGATAAGTAAATTGAATTACAAATAGTAGATAAAATAATGAAAAAATTTATTAAATAAGTAGTAGGAATTAACCTTTTATTTATGGTTGTATACATTTTTGAACCATTTTCTTTTTTTTCATTATATCAGTTTCAACCTTGAAGTCCAATATCTCACGATCATGAGCAACTTAGAACAAACCACCCCAACTCAAACAAAGGAATCCACCTGTATAAGAAAAAAATTCTTATGTGAGTAATATTAAAAATAAATTAATTAAACATAAATATGAAACAATATGCTATTTCTTTGAAAGTCACATCTTCATGTTATTTTTGTACATTATACCATCAAGAATGCTACCCATTAATTTCTAAGAAATTCTATACTGTCTTGTGAATATGATTTTTTCAACAGTCATAGTAGTACTGGAAAAATATAAATATACAAAGGATTAATAAATATTTTAAATGAAATAGTAATTATCTTCAAAAATACCTCTTTGGGGATTCTAGTTTGTTGATGGATTATTATTTATCTCATAAATTTACAAACATAATAACCACAATCCTTTCAATTTGTTTTTTTTTCAGAAACTGGAAAAAAATTGATAAAAATAAGTATTTTTTTTTATATGTGTTTGGATAGTGAAATATTATTATATATACCTTGATACTTGTTTAGTTTTATAACTTATCACGCTCCTTGTGTGCATGGATTGTCCCCATGCCATGATTTTCACAATATTTAAACATCGCCCTATCATAAAATAATTCTCATTAAAACATAATATAAAATATACATCTTGAAGTTTAATTCTAAAATGTTAGATGTAGTGTACTAAAAATTGACAAATGTCATCATGTGTGGTCGGTTTGTTGGGTATCCATGTAGTGAATCTAGGAAATAAATATTTGGAGTATCCCAATTGACCGCAATGAGCATCCAATGTTTATTAAAAACATAAAAAGGAATAAGTAATGAAATAAATAAAAATATATTTGATATGATTAAATTGTAGAGTTTTACCCCTTCATTGTTGGTATTAAGAAGAGTCTGTCATCTATAAGTTTACTTTTAATCAATTTGTCCAGGTCTTCCACTACTTCATCTATTTTTTTGAATATATTTTTCTTGTTTTGTAGAAGTGACATGAGGAATAATGAGTCCAAATTTATTTTCAGGGGGTAATACCTTCAATTGGTATTAATATATATGCATGTAAAAAATATGAAATGTATTTAGTCGTAATTAACATAGTACATTAGGTTTTGAAAAAATTTATGAAAACATACCTCGTGTATACATTTTACAACTGAGCCTCCTAGTCATTCATAGTTAAGAATTTAATTTACATTCTCAAAATCAATGTAGTCTGTAACTTCATCTACATAAATTTTTTCTTCAAAATCAATTACATGACTACTACCATTTGGTAACTTTGTATCTGTATGAACCTTTAATGTTAGTAAATACAAATATTGAATGGGTGTGGTAAAGGTGTTTTCATAATATATTTTCAATTGGTTGGTTAATATTTGAGATGGTTTTGAGTCGACCTTTCTTTCCCACCCTCCCTTTGTCCATTTTTAAGAACATTTATCAGTTCAGACCCTTTTTCATTAATTGTTAAAGGTTTAACAAGAAAAATAAATTGGAAATTAATACCTCCTTATAAAAATGTGTTTTTACAATATTTGATGGCTATGTGAAAAATGTTCGAATTGCTTGGTTGAGAATATGAATATCTTCTCCATCAAGTGGAATAGGTAGCTTGGTGCTCGGCTCATGAGCTATGCTAATCGCCACTCTCACATGACCTGTTGGAAGTGGTCTGTTGTGTAGACGTTCATCTTGGATATTTAACAACATAGACCTCGATACAAGGAGATGGGTAGGTGTTGATAGATACAAATCATAGTCATTTTTACCCTATAGAATACCAGTACAAGAAAGTTATTAGTTTCTGTCTGATTCAAATTTCATAGAAATAATTATTAGAATATTGATTACATCCACTAAGATAACTCTTTGAGGGGAATGGATCACCTCAAATTTGGTGGGGGTGGGGGGGGGGGGTGGGATATGTATGCAATGGTTGTTCTTGACTTGTTTCTTCTCTTTGCTTACCCCCATAACATTTTCTAGAAACTGTAAATTAAACTATTATTAAAGGGTAGATAATTGTGATTTCATCTCCACCATTTCTTTATCTTTATCCTCCTATTGTTTTTTTTCTAAAAATATGTTTGGGGTGTCACCCTGAAACCCACACCTCTGAAACAACCATACTGTTCTGTCTACTTCAAGGCCACTGATAGCAGGGTTTCATCCAGTAAAGGTGTGGATGATTCCTATGACTATGTCAGATAGAAAATATAGGAAAATAGGTAATCATTATTATATAATAACGATTTAAATAAAAACAAAATTTTTTTATGTCATACTTACACATGTTTCCCACACTTTTTTTTTGTGTTTTCATCTATTAGTATCCCATCTTTATTTACACGTGCCTCCTTCCATAACACATGATGAGGAATGGTAGTGGATTTGGATTTGGATTCATCAATCTGTATATAAACAAAGGAAAATAATTATCTTGTAGTTTCTTGTCACATAAAATTATTACGGTAGATTTAAAATACGTACCATTTTTTTCAAGTGAAGTATACCCCATCATTTATTTATGGTAGGGGTACATTGGTTTTGATTCCCATACCTTATTTTTAGCACTCATATGCTATTTCATAAATAAAAAATTCTCAATTAAAGTGATGAATACACATATTTTCAAACAACGTATTACCATCCAAAATGTACCTGAAAATACATATATGTAAAATGTCCAGTAAATGCATCCCACGCTTCTTGGATTATCAGGTGTGCATACATAAGCGGTGGGTGAGGGTTTATTTTCCATTCAACATCATTAATATGAAACCTCATTAGAATTGTGCGAAAGCCTCTGTGAATTCTTCTAGAAAGCATTAATACATATTTATTATGGGATTCATCTACTATAAATGCACTCTATAATGAATTATGAAGAGTAAGTCAATGTTTCATTATTTTATTTTTTAATTAAATAAAGAAATAATATCATAATATTATTATAATATATTCCCAAATTTGTTTCTTAATAATGAGAACAACATGGTACCACAAATCTACATCAATCGACATGAGTTTTTGAGTGATGAGCCTAATGTAACTATTGAACACGACCTTATTGGGGGTTAACATGCTGACCCCATGCATTCCAACCAAACTAGAATTTGATTCCTTTTCTTTTCACCTTAATAATTTTTTAACACTATCACACTACATCGCTCTTATTTTTTTATACATCACTGGTCCTTCATCACGTACAATTTCCTCAAATATAACACCATCAATATGTTGTTTCACTGGATTAGTAGCATAGACATGTATAGAAGGTTGCTGTACCTCTACACTGGGAGTAGTAGCAGGTTGAGAAACTTGTTGTTCCTTAGGATTGGGAGAAACAGTATGTTGAGAAACCTGTTGTTCCTCAGATTAAGAGAATCAACACGTATAGAAATCATTATCTATGGAAGTGGTTTAACATTTAATTTAGATTGTATAAATGCAGTAGTGAACAGATAATAACATGAGGTAACGTGGTGTATATTAAAAAAAATAACATGATTATTGAACTCGCTTTTTTTAAAGGCTGAAGGGATTTGATGTTGGAGTTGGTGGCCTAGAACCAACTACTTTGTACTTTATTCATTAATAAATACCTTATCACATATTGATTGTTCTTCTGCATGACAATGCATGTGATAATTTCCTAAGTATCTCTATTGCATTAAAGGATCATAGCGGATCCCTACTATGATGAGAACCAGGAAGTGCCATAACACTATTTTTGAATATATGTTCTATGGCCGAATGATGTTATTTTAGGGACACAAATAATACAGGCCATTAGGGGTGAAGACTCATAAAACATTGAGGCACCTTCTCATGGTGTGCACCCTTGGTAATATCCAGGAGGATATTACGAGAACGAGACCCTCCAGTAGGAAATACACATTTCATAGTGTCATTAGATGTTCTTATCTACGAACGTGTGTATTGGTACTTAGACTTTAAGATTATTATTAATGGGTATTAAAACTCGCGCACTTAGATGTATTGACGAAAACTATGATGACACACTGTTCACAGCGAGGTAGGATATATTGGGTGGGTCACGAGTAATACTGCATTAATAGATAATGCAAGAAAGGATTTGTCCCTTCTGTTCCATAATAGAAGTAGATATCTCAGGGCCTTTGATGAAATTGATATAGCCTAAATAAATCCATGTCCATGGTGAGGAATAAGCGAATTCAATTATGGGAAGTCAAAGAAAGAATAATCTAGCACATGAGATGATGATACTAGAATGCAACCTACTTGATTTGAGATATCGAGACACAAGCGATTACATTACACGGTAAGCGTTCATAGGAGGTGACATGTCATTGCGGCGTTAACTTCTTTCTTTATGGGTGCCTTGGCGTGTTTCTAGATGCTAACCTTGGACTCTAGGCAGGCTCCGCCTAATTCCACTGAGAAAGAGGCCTAGAGGGTCACACACTAAGTGTGTCCAAGTATCTCAGTTAAATATTAATTTAATAATTTGAATAAAGATTATTCTCAATTGTGATTTAATAATTATTCAAGGATGCATGATTGCATTTATTTCAACACTAGTTATTCGAGAGAATATATTGTAGGTGAAATAATATATTTATTATTGAGTAATGTAGTGATATTTATTTGAGAAATAAATAGCCATTATTCAAGGTCTAGTAAACGTGGTGGAGGAAATAAAGAAAATGAAAAAAAGTATACTTCATGTATATTAATATACACACCATGTAGTTTATTTGGGGATTTGTGAAAAATAATATTATTTATTTAATTAAATAATATTAGGTGTAATTCGTTGGGTGCGTGTCAAGTAATAATAATAGTCAACTGTTATTATTAGACACAGGGTCTTACTAAGAATTAAATGAAATGAATAAATGATTTCGGGTAATTAATTCATTTTATTATTCTAAGTAATTAAAATCCCAATTATATAATTATCACCAACCTATCCATTTTTGAGTGTTGTGCACAACGGATCTAGAGAAAGTTCTCAAGCCAAGAGATAATTCTTTTCTTACAAGAATTCTCTCAAGCTATGAGAGAGAGATCCTCCTCCACCGGATCAAGGTGATCGAAGGCAGACATCACAAGTAAAGGATCTTCCACGCTAGCAACTGGAGATCCCTTTGGCGACGTCCAGATATACGTAGAGCACATGTGAATCACCGCTAGAGGAATCCCATACTTGGATTCTATGACGCAATGACGGATCACATCAGATCATGACCGAAAACATCAATAGAGAGAGAATTCCATCAAGGTAAATCTTATCTTTTTATTAAATTAATTATAACCAACATATGATGATCCTATCTATGGTTTCAGGACTCCCCTCTTTTCTTTCATTCTTTGTTCTATTCCAAAGATCTATCATTTTATTATCATGACGGATCTCAGATTAAATGTCGTTGATAGCAAAAATTAAAGTTGGGTACACCCACCAATGTGCTTATGCTACACCCAGAACCTACAAGTGGTATCAGAGCGGTCATATCATTGATTATAATTATTTAGTTTTCATTGATGATTTATGCATTTGATAATTTAGTTGTTTCAATTCAAGTTAATCGTTCTGAAAATATGAATATCGAGATCTGTTCCTCCTCTCTCGTTTCTTGTTCACCTTATAGAAATGATTTTTTTTATTTTAAATTTTGATTAAAATAAAAAAGAGGATCTCATCCAGAGGTTCCAAATGTTCATGGCCGTACAACACCAGAACACACAACGTGTATTTAGAAGTACATGCCGTGTAGTATTGGTTCAATTCATCAGACTGGTCCACCAAACCAGGCCATGTCAATGGATCCTATCTAAGTCTTTAAGACTCTGTACCAGGAACAGGTGGCACACAGTTTCCAGAGTACATGCCATGTGGTCCATTGAACATGGTGTATAGTCCCTTTGGGTTTGGTTAGGACTGTGTACCCCATACATGGATTGCCTCGTTGGAAACCATGTAACGCGGATACTACACAGTGTGTGTCCCACTGAACATACCGTGTACTCCTAAGATTTCCTAAGTATATCTATACGCCATGTCCTCGGGCGTGTACTTTGGATGGACGGTGAAAAAAAGTATACGCCATGTATTCGGAACTACATGCCACGTACTCATTCAAATTACGCAGATTTATTAAAATTTATTATTATATTATACAAATCCTTGAGATGTGTACCATAGTGTAGGTGTAAATCTGAGGCACAACACGTGATAGGTGTTTTATATATATGTGTTTAATTTAATGTCTGTGTAATGTTTATTTCTACTCATTGGGTAGTTATGAATGAGAATTCACCAGGTTGCCTCCAAGGTACAAGTTACATACAAAGATAATTTTAAATGAATTTATTTGTTTAAAATTATGATGGATTAGAATCTTAAGGAAATTCATAAAAAAGGGTTTAAGATAAAAGGATTGATTAATTAAAGATAATTAATTGATTCAAGCATGATTTATCTTAAACAAGAACGATTAAAGAATTGAATGATAGTTTTATTTATGCATAAATATCATTGCATGTATGTATGATCATGAGATAGACCAAGGCCTTTGTATGTGAATGGTTTCTTTTAATTTATTTATTTAAATTAAATTTGTTGGCCTGTGAGCCTTGTCCTCATTAATATGTAGGGCCTGTGTGCCCAATGTTTCTTTTATGTAAAACCCATTTTACCCCTCGCCCGCAAGTGAGATAAAAGCATATGTAATGGATGGATCTACCAAGCTAGTGGAGGCGGCTCAAGTTAGGATCCAAGGTGAAACCAATCCAAGGAGATACAAAGGTGGACAGGTGGAAAGATGTAAACACGGACCCAAAAGGTTCAAGGTGTTTCTCCCCTAGGTCTTGGGTTAGTTTATGAACTGCTAGATAAACTAACCAATAGAACAAGCTCATGTTCATACCATTTATTTTATTTTTGTCAATTGCATGGTTTATTTATTGTGGGTGTGTTTTCATGATCACACAATTAATGAATTAAACAAGCATGCAAGATGGAACTAAAATAAGACCGTCTTATGCATAAATACTATCTTAGGCATGGTTAAACACTTAAGTACATCCCACTTAATATTAAAAATCATGTAATCAAAGATAATAAAATGGAAATCTACCTATAAGGATAAAATCACTCAAAGAAAATATTAATTCATTATAGCCTTCCATAATCTTGGTTAGAATCGAACCATAGTTTAAAGTGCTTGACCAACCCTAGTTGGGGTAATTTCAATTATTGGGGAATTTTAATTCAAGGTTTTGGGTTGAATTAACTTGGTTCACATCAAGGGTTGATTGACATAGAAGGAATTGGTGTGACCAAGAGGCAAAGATTGAGGAAATCTAAAATAAAAGGATTTCAGGATTGGGGAGTCCACTCAGCGGATCAAAGAGCTGTGAGTTAATGCAGTTGGCTTTGGAATGCCTACCTAAAACCCTTAAAGTTGCTTGAACAACCCTATTTGGGGTAATTCAAAGGGAAATATGGATCCTTGCCACTAGAATATTTAGGAAACAAAATATTCCAAAGTCAATGGTGAGGGATATTGGATTTCGATGAAATAGTGGGAGACTAATAAGTATTAATTAATTTATTTGTCTTAGTTTTATCATGATAAAGTACTAAAACTCTACTCATATTAATTTGTAGAAAAAAAAAAATGACTTCAAACATATCATTATGAACCACACTTGATAAGGAAAACATTCTCACTGGCACCAATTTCCAAGAATGGCAGAGGTGTTTACGCGTCATCCTTCACCACGAGAGGAAATTATTTGTGCTGGAAGAGCCTATTCTAATTGTGCCTAGAAAAGAGGACAGTGATGAGGAACTATCTCTCTATATGAAACATATGGATGATTCCACATATGTTCAATGTTTCATGCTATCATCCATGTCTAACGAACTCTTGAAGCAACATGAAATCATGGACGCGTATAGTATGATGTCTCACCTTAAATATCTCTATCAAGAGAAGATGAGACAAGAGAGATATGAGATCTCCAATGCTTTGTTCATAAATAATATTGGAGAGTCTGCACCAGTTGGGCCTCATGTAGTCAAGCTTATTGGATACATTGAACGCCTGGACATCTTGGGGATTAAGTTTCCAGATGAGTTGCGTACAGATCTCATCCTATCATCACTGCCCAATACCTTCTCTAGATTTATTATCAACTATAACATGATAAACAATGATAAGAGTCTATCAGAACTTCTAACCTTAATTATCCAGGTAGATAATGACATAAGGCATGAAAAACCCATAGTCCTTATGGTGAATAAGGAAAGGAAGGACAAGGAAAAGGGGCCAAGGATTCATAAACGGTCTAAAGCCCCTAAGCACCGTCCCTCCAAGAAGAGAAAGATCCAGAGGTAGGGCAAGGAATGGGAGGAGGTATGTTTTTCATGTGGAAAGCAAGGCCACTGGAAGAGGAACTGCACCCAAAAGCATGGGGACACTAAAGGTGCATTTCATTATCGAGTTTAATCTTTCCATTTCTACACATTGGGTATTAGATACAGCTTGTGGGGATCACATCTGTATTCAAATGCATAAACTAAGTATATTTAGAAATATTTCCAAATGAGAGGAGGATCTTCGAGATGCCAATAGCGTAAGGTTGGCTACATTGGCCATTGGCGATTACCATCTCTCATTGCCAACGAGAATGATTTTGGTTTTACATAACTGTTATTATATGCCTAGTGTTACCAAGAACATAATTTCTGTATATTTTTTGGATATGGATGGATTTATTTTCAAGTTTGGAAATAAGAGTTTTTTATTTTATAAGAACAACATATGTTATGGTATGGCACATTTAAATAATGGTTTGTACGTATTAAATTATGAAAACCAAGTGTTGAAAATTGATAACGAAACAAACTCACATGACTCATACATCAACTAGTTGTGGCATTACCATCTTGGTCATGTAAATGAGAAGCGCTTGACAAAGCTCTGCCAAGATGGTTATTTAGAATTTACTGAGCTAAAACCACTTGATAGATGTCACACTTGTTTACAAGGTAAAATTATGAAGCCTCCTTTGGGTGGATAGGGTGAAAGGGCCACAAAGCTTCTAGGATTGGTGCACACGGATGTGTGTAGACCATTTACACTAGAAGCCAGAGGTGGATATTCTTACTTCATTACTTTTACTGATGATTTGAGTATATATGGCTATTTATACTTAATGAGGTATAAGTCAGAGTCCTTATATAAATTTAAGGAATTCAAGAATGAAGTATAGAATCATCTTGGTAAGAAGATAAATAAACTTCGATCGGATTGAGGTGAATAATATCTGAACAAAGAGTTCATCGATCTTCAATGGGAGTCTGGGATTCTATCTCAAATCACTCCTTATAAACCATAGTGAAATGGTGTTAATGAAAGGAAGAACCACACCTTTTTGGACATGGTGAGATCGATGATGAGTCTTGAAGATCTTCCATTATCCTTTTAGGGATATGCATTACAAACTGAAGCATACACATTAAATTGAGTGCCAACTAAGGCGTAAAATGGACTTCCCTCTGAGATATGGAATGAAAAGAAACCCATTTTGTTGCACACATGTGTATGGGGATGCGAGACATTTGTTAAGGCCTTCTCAGGCAACAAACTAGCACCCCAGGGCATGAAGTGTATCTTTATAGGATATCCCAAGGAAATGAAAGTATATTACCTATATTACCCTTCAGACAAGAAAGTCACTATCACCAAACAAGCCATATTTCTTGAGAGGGAGCACATCCTCAAAAAGGATAGTGAGAGAAAGATTGAATTTGATGAATTTGATGCCCAAGATACACAAGAGTTGGTACAAGAAGTTCCATAGGTCCCCGTGGAAGAGGTTCCAGAAACACAAGTACTACGTAGAAGCTCAAGAGAGGTAAGGGAACCATAGATATTTGGTTTCCTAGTCATCGAGGATGGTGAATAATTATTGTTGGAAAATGATGAACCTATATCCTACAAGGAAGTAGTAGAAAGCTTAGAAGCTGCAAGATGGCTAGAAGCTTTGAATTCTGAGATGGATTCCATGCATCAGAACCAAGTCCGGGTTCTGGTTGATGATCCAGTTGATGTAAAGCCTGTTGGATGCAAATGTGTATTCAAGAGAAAACTAGACATGGAAGGTCAAGTTAGCACCTATAAAGCAAGGCTAGTGGCTAAAGGATTCAGATAATCTCAAAGAATTGACTATCATGAAACCTTCTTGCCAGTTTCCATGTTTAAATCCATAAGAATCATACTTTCCATATCAACTTACCATGGCTATGAGATTTGGAATATGGATGTCAAAACAGAGTTCCTTAATGGGAAAATTCAAGAAGATGTCTATATGACACAACCAGAAGGGTTTGTGACACCAGGTGAAGCCAAACGGGTTTGCAAGTTGCAGAAATCCATTTATGGATTAAAGAAAGCATCCAGGTCATGGAACATTCAATTTGATGAATCTATAAAGGAATTTGGTTTCATTAAAAATGAATGTGATACCTGTGTTTATAAGCAGTTTAATGAGAATGCGGTCATTATCCTAGTAGTATATATTGACAACATATTACTTATTGGAAACGATGTACCAGTATTACAGTCAGTTAAGGACTAGTTGAACAAGTGTTTCTCCATGAAGGAATTGGGTGAAGCAGCCTATGTTCTAGGGATCAAGATCATTTGTGATAGATCTAAGAGGCTGCTTGGACTAAGTTAGGGTACATACATTGACCAGATACTAAAGAGATTTAGTATGGAACAATCCAAGAGGGGATTAGTTCTAGTGTCACATGACCTACATATTTCTAAGAAAATGTGTCCTCAGACACAACAGGAGAAAGATAGAATGAGTAAGATCCCATAAGCTTTGGCTATAGGATCCATCATGCATACCATGTTATGTATCAGGATTGATGTTGCTTATGCACTAAGCATGGTAGGAAGATATCAAATAGATCCAGGAGAACAACATTGGACAGCCGTTAAGACTATCCTTAAGTATTTGAGAAGAACTAAGGATATGTTCCTGGTGTATGGAGGAGATGAGGAGCTTGTCATCAGAGGGTATGCTGATGCTGGTTTTTAGATAGATCAGAATGATCTAAAGTCGTAATCTGGATATGTTTTCTATCTCAATAGAGGAGATGTGAGCTGAAAGAGTTCAAAGAAACCAGTTGTCGCCGATTCTATAGTAGAGTCCAAATATATAGTGGCTTATGATGCATCCAAGGAAGCTGTATGGATTTAAAAATTTGTCTAGGATCTTGATGTGGTTTCTATCAGTAAAGATACTATCACATTGTATTGTGAAAATACTGTAGTGGTGGATCTTGGAAAATAACCAAGGTCACATCAACAGACAAAGCACATTCTCCGAAAGTATCACCTCTTGAGGGATTTCTATCAAAGAGGTTAAGTTGTAGTGAGAAGAGTGTCCATGAAAGAGAACATGGTGGAACCCATAAATAAAGGCCTATCTCAGCAGAAGCATGAATATCATGTGAGATTTAGTGGGTTAAAGGTTGTTAGCAATTGACTCTAGTCCAAGTGGGAGTCTGTTGGAGTTAATGGCCTAGAACCAAATACTTTGTACTTTATTCATTAATAAATACCTTATCACATCTTGATTTTTTTTCTGCATTACAATGCATGTGATAATGTCCTAAGGATAGATGTTGCATTAAAGGGTCATAGCGGATCCCTGCTATGATGAGAACTTTAAAGTGCCATAGCATTGTTCTTGAATATATGTTCTATGTCCGGATGATGTTATTTTAGGGACAAAAATAATATAGGCCATTAGGGGCGAGGACTCATAAAACTTTGAGGCACCTTCTTATGGTGTGCACCCTTGGTAATATCTAGGAGGATATTATGAGAACAAGACCTGCCAGTAGGAAATCCACATTTCATAGTGTCATTGGATGTTCCTATCTAAGAACACGTGTATTGGTTCTTATACATTAAGATTATTATTAATGGGTATTACAACTCGCTCACTTAGATGTATTGATGAAAACTGTGACGACACACTATTCGCAGCGAGGTAGGATATGTTGGGTGTGTCACAAGTAATACTGCATTAATAGATAATGCAAGATAGGATTTTCCCCTTCTGTTCTATAACAGAAGTAGATATCTTGGTCCCTTTTATGGAATTGATATAGCCTAAATAAATCCATGTCCATGGTAAGGAATGAGTGAGTTCAATTCTGGGAAGTCAAAGAAAGAATAATCAAGCACATGGGATGATGAAACTAGCATGCAACCTGCTTTATTCGAGATATCGAGACACAAGGGATTACATTACATGGTAATCATTCATAGGAGGTGACACGTCATTGTGGCATTAACTTCTTTCTCTATGGGTTCCTTGGCATGTTTCTAGATTCTAACCTTGGACTTTAGGCAGGCTCCGCCTAATGCCACTAAGAAAGATGCCTATAGGGTCACACACTAAGTGTGTCCAAGTATCTCAGTTAAATATTAATTTAACAAGTTGAATAAAGATTATTCCTGATATTGGGTTAATAATTTTTCAAGGATGCCTGATCGCATTTATTTCAACACTAGTTATTCGAGAGAATATATTATGGGAGAAATAATATATTTATTAGGGAGTATTTTAGTGATATTTATTTGAGAAATAAATAGCCATTATTCAAGGTCTAATAAATGTGGTGGAGGAAATAAATAAAATGGAAAAAAGGTACACGTTGTGTATATTAATATTCATGCCATGTAGTTTTTCTAGGTACTTGTGAGAAATAATATTATATATTTAATTAAATAATATTAGGTGTAATTCTTTGGGTGCATGTCAAGTAATAATAATATTCAACTGTTATTATTAGACATGGAGTCTTACTAAGAATTAAATGAAATGAATAAATTATTTTGGGTAATTAATTCATTTTATTATTCTAAGTAATTAAAATCCCAATTATATATTTCTCATTATCCTAGCCATTTTTGGGTGTTGTGAACAATAGATCTAGAGAAATTCCTTAAGCCAAAAGGAATTATTTTCTTCCAATAATGCTCTAAAACTACGAGAGAGAGATCCTCCTCCACCAGATCAAGGCGATCGAAGGCGTACATCGCAAGAGAAGGATCTTCCACGCTAGCACCCAGAGATCCCTTTGACGACGTCCAAAGATACATGGAGCACGTGTGGATCTGCACTAGAGGAATCCTAAACTTGGATTCTATGACGCAATAACAGATCACATCAGATCATGACCAGAAACATCAACAGAGAGAATTCCATCAAGGTAATTCTTATCTTTTAATTAAATTAATTATAACCAAAATATGATGATCCTCTCTACAGTTCTGGGAATTCTCTCATTTCTTTTGTTCTTATTTCTATTCCAAAGATCCAGCCTTTTATTATTGGGATAGATCTCAGATTAAATGTTGTTAATAGAAAAAATTAAAGTTGGGTACACCCACCAATGTGCTTCCACTGCACCCAGAACCTACATTTGACCCCTCTATCGTGTATCTAAATCCCTTCATTGTGGTCTCCTATGACATAAAAAATCCATTCTATATTGTGGTTGCTACAAAATGATTGCAACGTCCCAATGAAAGGCTCATCCTTAGTTGAATTTTTATCTAACCCTCCAATAGTTTTTCCTGATAATAGAACAATTGAACACTTTAAGTTTGTGGGATTTAGAACATAAAAATACTTATAAAACCTATGATGACATTATAAAAGGTTCATAACTATACACTTCCTTACTAAAAACCACTTGTATGAATCCCAATTCATCTATTTTAACAACACTCTTTTTATCAACCCACTTGCATTGAAAAATCAACACTTGGAATTTTGTATAATCCAACTCTCATGTTTGTTTGATGATGCCAAAGTATGACATATTCGTATAAATCAGATTTATATCCTTAGTACCAGAAACATCCATCACTTCATCCACAAGTGTAACTCCACTATTTTGTACGGTACTATCTTCATCATGTTTATTTGTATAGAAGGTATAACCATTAATTTTATAACCATTCTAATATAATACATACACACTTGGTCCTCTAACTGTCCATTGATGTCATTCTGAAATTGAATTCGGATTTTCATCTGACTCCTTAAAAATATGTTCTCAAAACCATACAATAAACTTTTGATTATATGTATTTTATATCCATCTTTTATACCATGATAGATTCAAATACCTAATAATTTATTTATGGGTTTCAACATATGGGGAAACCTCAAAACTATTATGCAAAACATACATGTGAGCCGACTCCCGATCTATAATATTGATAGTGACAACATATCTTCTAGAAATTAATTCACCCACAAGACACCTAGTGTGATGAGATTTTGATATACTAATGTTTTGCACACTGGATAGGTAGTTGGTTAGGAATTCAATGACTTCTTCAAAAATATATCACCCCTCAATACAACCCTCTGCACGACTTTGATTTTTGACACACCCTTTCAAAATATACATATACTATTCAATGGGGTATGTCCATATATAATGTATAAGACCACATAGTCAAATATCTATCACCAAGTGAACCATAAAGTGAACCATCATTTCAAAGAATGATGGTAGGAAGAACATTTCCAATTCACATAATATGATGACAATTTCCTTTTCCATAGTCGTAAATTTTTTCATAGCTATAACTTTGCTGCATACAGCTTTGAAAAATAAACAAATCTTGGTTATTGTATAATGAACATTATTTGAAAAAATGCAATGTAAAGCTACAAGAATTAGATCTTTCATCAAAACATGATAGTTGTGTGATTTTATAACCTTTAACTTTAAATCATTCATTGAAATGATATTATTTATATTCGATGAATACCCCTCTGGAACCATTACATCATTCAAGAAGTTTCAAAACTAATTTATCTCTTTCCTAGAAAGAGTGTAAGAAGCCAGAGGAAGAATGGTTCATTTTTCACCCTTCACTGGGGCCAACTCTTCCCATATTCCCATGTTAACAATGTCCAACCTAGCCTTAATTCCATCCTTTGTTTTGTCTGGTGCATTTAGAAACGTTCTAATTACAATATCACATATATTTTTTCTACATGAATAACATCAAGAAAATGTATAACATACAAATAATTATAGGATGGTAATTAAAAAAAAAATGATATCTTTTTCCAACCGATTTTTGTAAGGTTTTTTGAAAACGGTTTACAAAAAACTATGTACACATATTTTAATTTTTAAAATAGTTGATCACCTATTAGTTGATATGATTCTATACATTCTCTTGATCTTACATTGAATGATGTCATATAAGATCGATACTTGTGTCATCGGGGTATAAATCTACAATGTCTTAGAAACACAGTCTTCAATGAATGTTTCAACCTAATTGACTGTGTAACTTGCTCGCAAATGGGTAACCCTTGAGTTCCTTTAATGCTATATCCTAGAAAATTTCCATAATCATGAAATTCATTTATCATCCCATACAACATGACACTCAATGTGAAATATTCATTTCTGTAAGTATCATACAACATAACACATGGATCCCACAATAATTTCAAATCTTCGATCAATGGATCCAAATAAACATCAATATCATTAATTGGTTATTTTGGTCCTGATATTAGCATAGATAACATGATGAATTTTAATTTCATTCATAACCATGATGGAAAGTTATAATTTACCAACATAACTAGACATGTATTGTGAGTGATACTTTGAAAACCAAATGGATTCACTCCATCTGTAGATAAATCAAGATTAAGGCTTCTAGGCTCATTTCCAAATTCTGGATACTCATGATCAATTCTATTCCACTGAGGAGCGCCTAATAGGTGATTAATTTTTCCATCTTTATTTCTTATACATGTGTGCCATGTTAAATTCCTTGTAGTCTCCTCACTTCTATACAGGTTCCTAAACCTTAGAATGATTGGAAAGTACCATACAATTTTTGTAGGACCTAATTAATATTTCTTGTATCGAGAAGCACCACACTTTGAGAATTCTTTAAGTGATTTTTGGTCCGTACAGAATAGTATATAGTCATTTGGATATACATGTTTTCTTTCAAAGATCTTACCCATCAAACGTATAGAATTCATTTAACATCATATGTTCAAACAAGGAGCTCATTATCTTCAAGGATCATATCATTCAAGAGAGAAAGTAGTTTATTAAAAATGTCATCACTCCATACGTTGCCTACTTTCAAAATATACAACCTCAGTATGGCTGACAATGCTATATATTTAGTGAAACCAACATATAATGGATTCTTTTCACAACTCTTTAACTTCTCAATCAATTTTGGAAAATCATGAAGTTCATCTTCAACTATCATTTTTATTTCCTTAATATGATATTCATCATCATTCACACTTGTAATCACATCCTTGATATGGTATTCTTCATTGTACACACTTTTAATCATATCAAATGATCCATAAAACACAGTACTATCCAGTCACTAGCTACATTCACTTTTCCTTGTGTCTGTTAAAAAATTTATAACTTCGATCAATTCCATGACAGATCAAGTGTTCTTCCAACTCCTCAGGACTAATTAGTCTGGAGTAAAAATAGTGTAAACACATACAAAGGATTTGAAAAGGGTCATATGCATTACCTTTTTCAAACTTGATGAACTCTTTCACCCCATATTCATATTTTTTTGTAATACAATTGAAATTCATCCATCCTCTATTCATATCCATCCTATTTTATTTGGTAATATTAATATTTAACAAAATAAATAAATACACAAAAATGGGCCTTTAAAATAAGTGGAACCCAACATTTGAGTGTTTCAAATAATTTCATCATGATTTGAAGGAAATGGGTAATTGAATTTAAGAAAAGAATTACTCCATTGGTGGTAGCTGTTATCTTCTGAATTCATATAGATGAGATGAAGTATGAGTCTCAAGAAACAAAATTCAATAATAACTATTTGGGAGATGAAGTTGATGAGGATGATGGTTATTATTTCATTTTATTGCCTGAGACTCATCCCCTTAGAAGATAACACCAAACTAGAGAGAAGATGTAGTTGGAGAGGACTCCCCTAATTTAAACCATGCAGGTGATGTTAGATAAAAAGTATGTTTAGGAGTTGTAATGGGGTTAAACATTAATTCACTTTTTTCAAGAGTGATTTTTATGATGGATATTCAATGGGTTAGATAGATTTAGTGACATGACCTTTCCATGGTGTTATTATCAATCTATATTATGTAGAAGGTGAATATAGTGCTAAGTTAAGGCTAAGGTTTCCAGTTTTAGGTTTTGGTCTCCCGAGTTGGATCATTTCAATAAGGGATTTGTGTGAGTCTAATGAATCATGGGGAATGAAAAAAGTTGCCTAGAGTTTTTATAAATCTGTATAAAAGTACATATATGTTATAAAAATTTACATAAATTAAAGAAGTATATAGTTTTAAAAATTTATAAAGGTTTGAAATTATAATATATACAAGTAAAATTTATGAAAGTATAGAAGTATAATAATTTATAAGGAATAAAAATATAATTTTATATAAATATATAAATCTAGAAAACTATAAAAGTACAAAAAATTAATAAAATATTATATTTAAACTTTATATGTAAATATGATATACTATAAAATTTATAAAAGTATATAATTTTATAAATGAATAAAACCATTAAAGTATAAATATTTAATAAAAAATTATTATTAAATTATATTAGTATAATATGATATACTATAAAATTTATAAAAGTATATTAATTTAAAATCATATAAAACTATAAAATTATAAACTTGAAACACTTTAAAAATGTCAAAATACATTTGCATACCATGTATTTTTAGTGCTTCCTATATTTAAAAAAAATATGATACAAGGTCTATAGACTAATTATTAATGTTTTTCCTTATTAAATGAATATAATATACTTCAATAGAAAACTGGTTGTGAAAAATTAATTCATTTAATATAAAATGAGTTTTCTATAAATTATAGATAATGAAAATATATTCATTATAATCAAACACTATATCATTAATAAAAAAATTATAAAATAACAATACTATATATATTGAATTCCCATCCTTCAAAATATCTATGAAGTAATCTTCTATGGAGAGAATGATATTTATAATGAACTATATAAAATACAGTGATATATTATAAATTAAAATATATATTATATTTTTTTAATGATTTTCATTATTGAAATTTAATATTTAGTTTTATTGGGCCATCCCAAGCCATTTAAATATTATTAACCAGTTATTCTATCACTACATGGGAATCTAGAAGAACATAAACCCCCTGGTCTCATCAACCACATAACATGAAGTCACATCACCACAACATAGCGCGATCATAGAGAAACCATATCATTACCTCCCTAAAGCACAAAGTCATACCAACCACATTATGGCTTCCCCACAACAGGTCCACTAACCAACCACATAGCACCACCCCACAACATGGACACATACCAACCATATGATCCCACACATCACAAATGCACATTTCCTCCCCACAACATGACCTCAGATAACTCATCAACCCATACTGCACCCAAGTATCATCAAAATGTAGACCAACTCAACCCAAAAACAAAAAAATGTACCACTGTAGTGGATCATTGGGAGAAGAATCGATGAAAACAACCAAGTAGAATAGAAGGCCTTACCACCGATCGCTAATAGGAACCCATCAAAACCAATAGATAGAAGTAGGGTGAAGAAGGATGAAATATCTCCCAAAAATGATGAGTGTGATGCCAAAAACAGACGATGGAAGAGAATACATATGAATTAATATCGACCGAACAAATTATTTCTACTAGATCCGAAGCTAGGGCGTTGAGAAAGTGAAGACAAGAGAAGGGGGAGTAATATGCGCACAAATATAACAAGGATGGGAGTTCAGTTCATCGAGAAAAAGAGAAACACTAGCAGATGACGTGCGAATGATGAAATTAGGCACAAACAAGATAACATACCTTAGATTTGGAGATTCGGTGACAACAGTAGGGTATGGCGGCATCGACAGTGGAGGCAGCGACAATAGAAATCTAGTTCCATGAAAGTTTGACGCGCGAGCGGCGACAGGGTTCTGATAGGGTTCCATTCATAAGAACACAAAAGGATTTTATCAGCACTTTTTGAAAAGTGCTGATAAAGGTTGGTTTTATGAGTGCTAAAAGAGAAAGCACTAATAAAACCGACCTTTTATCAGTGCCTTTTTAGTGCTAATAAAACATGTCTTTATCAACACTAAAATTATAGTGCTAATAAAGAATAATATTATCAGTATTTTTTTAGCAATGATAAAGACCTAATGTTAATAATTTATTTATATTATTACATATATTTATAAAATTATATATATAATAAATAAATAAATAAATAAATATATACATTCATTTGTAATTATAACTATAAATATATATATATTAATTTATAATTATATATATAACAAATATATTTATAAATATTTGTATATATTTAGATAATTATATATATTTCTAAAATTATAAATATTATAAATAAATATTTATTTATTTATAATTATAAAATTTTAAATAATATATTTATAATATTTATAATTATAATCATAAATAAATATAGATATATTTAAATAATTAAAAATTATAATAAATATAATAATTATATATATTTATTATACTTTTTTAATTATATAAATAAATAAATATTTATTTATAACTATAAAATTATTATAAATATATTTATTATATTTATTATTTTATAATTATATATAATAAATATATTTATTATAATTTTATAATTATTTAAATATATATATATTTATAATTACAATTATAATTATTTGTTTATATTTGTAAATATTTGTATATAATTATAAATATATTTATATAATTATAAATATATTTATATAATTATATAAATTTATAAAATTATAAATATAATAAATATATTTATTATAATTTTATAATTATTTAAATATATATATATATATATATTTATAATTATAATTATAAATAATTATATTTATAAATATTTGTATATAATTATAAATAAATAAATATATTTATATATATTAATATATAACTATATATATTTCTAAAATTATAATAAATGTATTTATTGTAATTTTATAATTATTTATATATATATAGTTATAATTATATTTATAAATAAATATATTTAAAAAGTATTTATATATAATGAAAAATTTGTAATTATATATATAATAAATATGTTTATTATTTAAATATATTTATGGCAGTTTTATAAGTATTTATGTGAACATAATAAGTTCATGAATATAACATGAATGAATCATACGAGTGTCAATATATAAATGAATATTCATAATGATAAATACATAACATTTGCACGCGTCATCATTATATAGGTAATCTTAACACTTGGTACATAATAACTAACAATCACACCCACAAATAAACTTATGATCATATAACGTCAATTATACTCACATATCAATATATAAACATAAATAATGAAAATCATGTCCATGAATAGCATCATTATATCATGATATATATATATATATATATTAACCAAATTCATTAGCGACATATATTTTGTAAAGACCAGGAATTTCCATATATTTTTTAAAATTATTTGGGATTATTATGGGTCCGAAAAAATTGACGGCACGTGATTCTGAGGCCTGAAGATCCCGAAATGGAATTTTGAACTTTTTTAAGGTACGTTCAGTAAACGTGTGAGCGATGATTTCTATCTTTTGAATCGGTGTTCGGATTAAAAATCTAAGGGCACAGTTAAATTTATAGTGCCAGGATTCACTTAGGAGAAGCTTAACTTCGACTAGTAAGGGTTGGAGGAAAAAGTTAATTTTTGGACTTTACAAAAAAATAATAATAAAATAACTCTATGAGTTATTTTATTTCTTTCTTTATAACCGATGAGCAACGTTGGCCGGACCGCTGGGTTGTCAGATCATTTAATGGCTGTTTAAACTTGGTTGTGTAACTGCACCATCAGGAGATTAATGGGTTCATTAATTAAACTCATTAATGAACCACATTAATTGTGCGACAAGTTAAACTCCCCTTTATTTTATTTAAATAAGAGGTTGGCATGGGTTTTTGGGAACCCATGAGAGAATTCTTAACGAAGTGCTGGCGACGTCTTCCACCATCGTAGAACGGAACTTTGACGCCTTTAAGGATTCAATCAGGAGATCAAATAATGCCAACGAACACGCTTCTAACACGAACCCGTCTTCCTCATCCGCACCATCTACCAACGTATTCGAGGTAGGGGGTTTGTTGTTTGAATAAGAGTTGTTCATTCTTGAATTGCTTCCCATGTTATAATGCTAACACGGAGGGTGTGGGATGAACGAACAAGGCCCAAACCCTCCGCCGATATCGGTATTGGTTTCGTTCTTCGTGGGTGACTGAAAAATATGGCGACATGGTGAAATTGAGGGCCACATAGTATAGGCGCCGTCCCGGGAGGGCCGTAGGCATAGATGGGAAGAAAATCAGACCACCGGAGCTTCACCGGTGGCCTGCGAAAGCTCTTCCAACGCGGCGGCACTGACAACTAGAGGAGACGACGACTTGCTCCCACTGGCCGCGAAGGGATGGCGGCGCCCAAAGGCACCATGGAGGATAGGGGCGGCTGACCTTTTCCAGCCGCGTTGAAGTTGGCTGACACACCGCGGAGGAGGGTCGCAGCTCCGAGCCGTGACGGAAGGAGAACCCGCACCCACGGGTCTGAATATGACTAGTCCACACTGACCGGCTAGGGGGAACGACGCCAACTGGAACTGCTAGTTGAAGGACCTGAACAACCGAGCCGTTCGGGAGGGGAGTATACCCTCGTTCCAGCCAGCGGCCCGGGCGGTCCCGCGGCCTGGCGGGTCACGCCCAACCGAGTGGGCTGGGCCGAACCTATGGCCCAGTAGGCCTAGCCCGAAGCCCGTGGGCCAAGCCCACGCCCCAGCCGAACCGAGCCGAGCCCAACCCCTTTGGTCCGGACCCAGCGGGCCGGGTCGGACTGGACCCGAACCCATTTACGACCCAGTTTCTCTTAAATAAGAATATCTCTTAAACCAGACATCCTTTTGAATAACCGTCTGTGGCGATGGAACCCTTAGGACGAGACGATCCTTTTGAGATACTACACTTGAGTTTTGGATAAAGTTGTAGTATGACCAGGTTGGATCGAACTTGAATCCAATTGGGAACTCGTTATTAAAATGCCTATAACATTGAGACCAGGCGTTTGATTGATGCGCCATCTATTACATTGGAACCCTTATGACATGGAGGTTCATCGGGCTTCTTCTTCATGGGACTTAGTTTCGATTGAAATATGACTAATGGCTTGAGGACGGAATCCTCCCAGAATCAAGCATGCTAAGTGCGGGAATCTAGTGGCTGGCTGTGATGTGGAAAATGAAGGGTGATCTTGTGTGGGTTAGTACTTATCGATCCTGTTTGGGTCAGATTCTATGTGGGTCAGTGCTGAATGATCCTGTGTGGGTCAGCGCATACTGATCCTGTGTGGGTCAGTGCTCAACGATCCTGTGTGGGTCAGCGCTTATCGATCCTGTGTGGGTCAGCGATCAATGATCCTGTGTGGGTCAGTGCCTATCAATTCTGTGTGGGTCAGTGCTCAACGATCTTATGTGGGTCAATGCATACCGATCTTGTGTAGGTTAGCAATAGAACCTCTTGATATAATAAGATGATCTAGCTTTACAACTAATCATATGTACTTATGTAATAAAGTTATACCTGGTGTGAGCTTTCTTTTGCTTTGTGCTTTGTGATTAAGATCATGCTTTGTGGTTATTCCTTTTTGTAATTCTAAGAGACCTTCGGGGGTCTTGCAGTCCCTACTGAGTATTGTTATACTCACCCCTACACGGGCTTCACCCACACCTTGTTGTGTTTTGTGCAGACGACGAACAACTTTGACTGAGACTTGGGGAGCCACGACTTAACGGTGTACGAAGGTGACCGGTTGACGTGGAGAGCCACAATGATGAGCTGTATCTACTCTTCAGGTAGGATCCATGGCGGGTGACCTTAGGATATATTTTCCTTTTACCTATACTTCCATTTCAGTTGGGCTTGTATTTTGGCCCCTTTTACTTTCAGTACTTACTTTTACACTCAGTTGAGGTTTTTAGTTGTGATTGTACCTTTCTTTTTCCATGGTGTTATACTTGTGCATAGTGTTACCTATCTGTGTGTGTATAGGTTTTGAGGTAATGCCTTCCCTTTCTAGGGACATGCCTTTCCGATACTAGTCTCCAACCCCTGGCCTATGGAAGGTGGGTTCAGGGTAGTCACAGCATGGGCCCCGGGGGACGTGTCATGAAAAAGTGGCATCAAAAGGAGCAGTTCTACCAAAATAACTAAGTGTCTATATTTTTAATAGAGTAATAGTGTTAAGTGTCTTGAGTTTGTGTTTCAGTTCATTGAGTCCAGTATTGGTGCGGCGACCGACATATCCATACACCAGGACCCTGAATTCTTATTTCTGACTCGGTATACAAAAACACTAGTTGCATGTCTTTTGAAAATGTTGTTTTCTTTTTGATCACTTTGATTATGCTCACCAGGTATAACTTACTGACCGTGGAACATCTGTTTCTTTCAGGATGTCGCTGCGTAGACAGCCATCCAGGATTCCAGAGAGAGATCACGATGACGACCCACAGAGCGATGAGGCATCGGTGAAGGGCCCTCTTACGGTGATAGAACCTTTGGGTGGTATACCAGCAGCACCACCACCCGTAGGGTAGCAGTTTCCAGCATCCCCATTAGAAGACCATGCACGCCAACTGAGTGTGTTCTACAATTTCCAGAGATAGTGGCCTCTAAGGTTTTGAGGTGAGATAGACCCGCATGCAGCTGAGGACTAGTTGGTGGCTGTGACATGGGTTTTTTCACTTAGTTGAGACACCATCTGACTAGATGGCAATCATAGTTGCTAGCCTCTTTCAGGGAACACCAGAGAGATGGTGGATCCTGATGCTCTAGAAACATGAGTAGGCGACACTATCCTGGTTGGACTTCGAGAACCTTTTCAGGGCGAAGTTTGTACCAGTGATTCTATGCTCTGTGCATATTCTAGAGCTGATGTACTTACAGTAGGGCAACATGACAGTGGCCTAGTACTCAGTGTGATTCACTGACCTCTCTCTATACTCCACTGACATTCTACGTGACCCTTTCTTCAGGGCCCAGACCTTTGAGCAGGGTCTCCGATGGTAGATCAGAGCATTGATGATATCGCTCAATATCCCAACGTAGGCTGGAGTTCCTAGGAAATAACTATTGTTGGTGAAATTTCTAGGTGAGCAGGCACTGACTGTGTGAGACACCACTAGACGATAGGTAGCCAAGTCATCTGCAGCAGGCGGTAGGCAGATGAAACAGAGGTCCAAGTGGGCCAGACCTTCCAGAGGGAGACCCCATGATGTAGGGTCAGAGGTGCGGATCTCATGAGACATAGGGGGTCAGTAGATAAGCATAATGTGCTTCACATGCGGCCGGTAGGGTCAAATGGATCGTGACTTCCCGACCCGCCATACTGATGATCAACAGATAGTCGAGGGACCACTGGGGCAGTGACTGAGGAGATCCATAGGGCGGTGGATGTGGAAGAGAATTAGACTATGAAGTATGTAGTGGAAGACAGTTTGAAGTTCTACCGCCACCACCTCCAGGTGGTCCACCCCGACCATAGGGAGCAGACGAACATGGGTGAGCTCAGCTTCAGGCGGTAAAGGCCCACAGCCACGGTGCTCCAGAGTTGATTCAATGTACGATCTGTGTCTATTCCACCATATCTTCAGTTCTTATAGACACAGGTTCTAGTCACTCTTTCATTACCGTGGAACTCATTCAGAGCTCAGAGATTCCAATGGAGCGGTTGGATCGATCCTTGAATTTAGAGACTCATGTAGGAGAGGATTTGATAATTAAAAACTAGTGCAGGCAGTGTGAGCTTACTCTAGGAGGTGAGAGTTTCGGCTGGGATCTCCTAGTAACAGCATAGAGGCCTTACTATATCATCTTGGGTATCTAATGACTATCCACCGTCCATGATCATATCGACTATTTTAGGCACAAAGTGCGGTGTGTCTGTGAGGATATGATCAAGTTTTCCTTCACCGATGAGAAGGAAAATTTTGCCCCACAAGATGGATTTTCTCATAGGAGGGTGAAGACAATCACTCATCAGTTGGATAGACTCACCCTCAGAGTGGTGGATGAGAGGATCCCAAGCTATCCTATTCTAGTGGACCAGTATGCTGATGTCTTCTCTGATGATGTTCTGGGACTACCTCCTCGTATAGAGGTATAATTTTACATCGACCTGTACCCCAAAATGACACCGATATCTACACCAGCATATCATATGGCTCCCATGGAGCTTTATGAGTTGAGGGTACAATTGGAAGAATTTTAGAGGAAGGGGTTTGTAAGGCCCAATGTTTCTCCTTGGGCAGCCCTGATATTGTTCACCAACAAGGCATATAGGAGTCTGAGGCTTTCCATGGACTATTAGTGCCTAAACTAGGTGACCGTGAAGAACAAGTATACTCTGCCAATGATTGATGACCTCTTCAACCAACTAAAGGGATCACAGTGTTTTTAGAAGATAGACCTCAGATCAGGCTATCATCAGCTCAGGGTATGGGATGAGGACGTACAGAAGATAGACTTCAGATGTCGGTATGTCCATTACAAGTTCTTGGTGATGCCTTTCAGCATGAACAATACTCCGATAGTGTTCAAGGGACTCATGAAAAGGATCTTATAGCCTTACCTTGATCTCTTCATGGTAGTCTTCATTGACGATATCCTGATATACTCTATGATGGAGGAGGAGCATTCCACACATCTCCAGATAGTTCTTGATACACTCTGAGAGAAACATCTTTATAGAAAGCTCTCAAAGTTCCAGTTCTGGATATAGGAAGTCCACTTCCTAGGGAATGTTATATTAGAGGCTGGAGTTGAAGTGTATCCAACAAAGATATAGGTAGTTCTTTCTTGGGAGCCACCCAGAAGTGTGACTGAGGTGCAGAGTTTTCTGGGGTTGGATGGGAACTACCAGAGATTTGTACCTGACTTTTCCAGGGTAGAAGCACCCTTTTATGATTTGAAGAAGAAGGTATAACCTTTATTGTGGAAGGAGAGGTTCCAACATTTTTTCCATGAGTTGAGGCGGAGACTGATGAGTGGCCCCATATTGAGGCTACTAGAAGAGGGCATTGGGTATGTAGTCTACTGCGACGCACCAAGGACCAGACTAGGGTGTGTCCTAATGCAGGAGAGAGTGGTGATCGCCTACGACTAACAGCAGCTAAGGAAACATGAGAAGAACTACACGACCCATGACCTGGAGTTAGAAGTAGTGGTCTTTGCACTGAAGATGTGGTAGCACTACTTGATGGGTGAAAGATTTACTATTTACTCTGATCACAAGAGTATCAGGTATATCTTCTCATAGAAGGACCTAAACCCGAGACAACGACGATGGCTGGAGTTCCTCAAGGACAATGAATTTGAGATAGTCTATACTCCTGGTGGGGACTGAATTTATTCAAAGATATTACATTCATATTGATATTATGTCTTTGAAATTTTATCATTTTTTATAATACACTGCTATTTATAATCAAATATATAACAATATATACATATTTTTTATATATTCACACATAAAAATTTAATTATAAATATAAATAATAAAATATATTTACATATACAATATATTAGCTTTATCTAAATAATAACTAATATCCATTTTATTTAAAATACAAATATATGAATATTTATATACCTATATATTAATCTAACTATATATGTACCTATATAACGTGTGTGTGTCTATTTATGTGTGTCTATATATTAATAAACTGATATATATATATATATATATTCTAACATATGTATATGCATATATATTTATATATATATATATAAATATGTATAATTATACTTATATAAACACACACACACACACACACACACACACACACATATATATCTCTCTCTGTGTGTGTGTTGTATATATGTATTTATTTACACACACACAAAACAAAACATATTTTATAATTGTATTGAAAACTAATCATATAAATATATATTAATATACGAATAAATATATGGATAAAAAATATAACTAAATATATATAAATAAATAGATATAACTTAATATTAATATATGAATAAATATATAAATATATACATATATAAATATAACTAACAATATATATATTAATATATAAATAAATATATAAATATATAAATATAACTATATATGTATATATATATTAATACAACTATATAAATTTATATTAATACATGAATAAATATAACTAAATATATATATATATATATATATATAAATAGATATATCACTAATTGGAGAACAAATCAATTTGGAGGAGTGGTAAAGGCTTAGCGTGCATGGGGGGGGGGGAGGTCTTGAGTTCGAAACCTAGTGGAGGCAGGCCTAGGCGCGCGCATGGGAGAATTTTGGGAGGGGGATAGTGCTGTTAAAGGGTCCAAAGCGCTGATAAAAGGGGGGGCGTCGTGGATGGGGCTTGCAGGGGCGCTGATAAATGGGGGGGGGCAAGCACTGTTAAAAGCCCCCTCCGATTTACATATTTTTTTTTTAATTTTTTTTAACTTTTATCAGTGCTTTCAAAAAAGCGCTGATAAAAGTGGTCTTTATCAGTGCTTTTTGGAGTGCTGATAAAGGGGACACCCCCTTTATCTTCACCAGCTTTAACCGCGCTTTTCTAGCGCTGTTAAAGGCCTTTTTTAGCGCTGATAAAAGACGTATTTATAGTAGTGATCATTGATTGACTCACCAAGTCATCCCACTTCCTACCCATCCGAGAGCAGAGATTAGTAAAGGGTCTAGGAAACCACTACGTATAGGAGATTGTGTGGCTTCACAAGGTTCCATCGACGATAGTCTCAGATCACAATGCTCGTTTTACATCCCATTTGTAGAAGGGATTACAGGAGGTATTCAGGAATCAACTACGCTTGAGCACCGCCTTTCATCCTCAGACAGATGGTCAGACAGAGTAGACCATACAGACACCCGAGGACATACTTCGTACTTGCGTCCTTGATTTTGGTCGCATTTGGGAGGACCACATGCCATTGTTGGAGTTTCGAACACAAAAAAAGTTATCACTCCACCATTGGCATGACCCCATTTGAGGCTTTGTATGGGCGACCATGCAGATCACCTCTATGCTGGACATACCCTGGGGAGTCATCCCTTATGGGTCTAGAGTTGGTATGGGTTACCATTAAGATGGTGCAGATCATCCAAGAGCTGACGAAGACTACACAGAGCCGACAGAAGTCTTATGCCGATAGGAGACGGAGACCCTTGGAGTTCAAGGAGGGAGACTATGTCTTCCTATAGGTATCACCCTGAAGAGGATTACAGAGGAGTGGTAAGATATCTCCAATGTTCATCATAACTTTCCGAATTCTCTGTAGAGTGGGTGAGGTGGCGTACCTTCTAGATCTTCCCCCACAGATGCACTAGGTACATAATGTTTTCCATGTGTCGCAGCTGAGGAGTTACGTACATGATCCATCACAGGTTATCGATTGGGGTGAGTTGGACATTGATGACGGGGAAACATTTTCAAAGTTCCTAGTAGAGATAGATGATCGATAGGAGAGGGTCCTTCATGGACATTCGATTCCTCTGGTGCGAGTTTAGTGGCCGCACGAGAACCTCCAGGAGGGCACGTGGGAGCGGGAGGCTCAGATACATGCTCAGTACCCCCATTTGTTTCCCTAGTTTTGTTGTGGCTTTCAGGAATGTAAATCCCTAATATGGAGAGAATTTAAAGAACCAAAATTTCTATATATATATATTTTAAATTATTTGGGATTATTACGAGTCTGCGAAAATTGATGACACGTGATTCCAAGGCCTGGAGATCCTGAAATAGAATTTTAAACTTTTTTTAAGGTACATTTAGTAAACATGCGAGCGGTGATTTCTATATTTTTAACCAGTGCTTGGATTAAAAATCTGAGGGCATAGTTGAATTCGCAGCACTGGGATTCACTTAAGCAAAGCTTAACTTTGACCAGCAAGGGTCAGATGAAAAAGTTAATTTTTGAACTTTATAAAAATTAATAATAAAATAACTCCATGTGTTATTTTAATTATTTCTTTGTAACTGAGGAGCGACAGTTTCAGGACCACTAGGTTTTCAGATCATTTAATGGCCGGTTACACTTGGTTGTGTAATCGCACCATTGAGAGATTAATGTGTTCATTAATTAAACTCATTAATGAACCACATTAATTGCACGACAAGTTAAACTACCATTTCTTTTATTTAAACAAGAGGTTGTCATGGGTTTTGGGAACCCATGAGAGAATTCTTGATGAAGTGCTGGAGACGTCCTCCACCATCGTATAATGGAGTTTCGATGCCTTTGAGGATTCAATTTGGAGATTGAAAAACACCAATGAACATGCTTCGAATACTGACCTGTCTTCCCCATCCGCACCGTCTACCAATGTATTCAAGGTAGATGGTTTTGTTGTTTAACTAAGAGTTGTTCATTCCTGAATTCCTTCCCATAATATAATGCTTATACGGAGGGTGTGGGCCGAACAAACAAGGCCTGGACCCTCCGTTAATCTCGGTATTGGTTGCGTTCTTCGCGGATGATGAAAAATATGGTGGCAAGGTGAAACCGAGGGTCGCATAGTGTAGGAGCCGTCTCGAAAGGGCTGTAGGTGCAGACATGAAGAAAATCAGACCATTGGAGCTTCACTAGTGACGCGTGGAAGCTCCGCCAGTGCAGTAGAGCCGACGACTAAAGGAGGCGGCGGCCGGCTCCCGCCGGCCGCAAAGGGATGAAGGTGCCCGAAGGTGCCACGGTGGACAGGGAGACTGGCCTTTGCTGGCCGCATTGAAGTTGGGTGGTGCACTGAGGCAACGTGCCACGGAGGAGGGCCGCGGCTCCGAGCCATGGCAGAAGACGGACCTGCGCCTGCGGGTCCGCAGATGACCAGTCCACACGGACCGACCAGGTGGAGCGGTGCCAACCGGCGCTACTGATTGAAGAACCTGAATGGTCGAGCCATTCAGGAGGGGAGTGGACCCCCTGTGCTAGCTAGTGGGCTAGACGGTTCCGCGGCCCGACGGGCCACACCCAGCCGGGTGGGCCGGGCCAAACCTGTGGCCCAACGAGCCTAGACCACGACCAGCGGGTCACGCTCACGGCCCAGCGGGCCAAGCCCGCAGAACAGCAGGCCAAATCAGACCCAGCCAAACCGGTCCGAGCCCAGTCCCTTCGGTATGGGCCCATTGGGCTGGGTCAGGTCGGTCTGACTGGGTCGGCTGGACCCAGACCCACTTACAGCTCAAATTCGCTTAAATGGGCATATCTCCTAAACCAGAATTCCATTTGACAAACCGTCTGTGGAGCTAGAACCCTTAGGATGAGATGTTACTTTTGAAATACTCAACTTGAGTTTTGAAGAAATTTGGAGTATGGATGGGTTAGATCGAACCCGAATCTAACTGGGCCCTCTACACTAAAATGCCTATAACTTTCCGAACGAGTGTTCAATCGACGTGCCATCTGTTGCGTTGAAACCCTTATGAAATGGTGGTTCAGCAGGTTGATTCTTCATGGGATTTCATGCCAGTTGAAATATGACCAATGGATTGAGGAGTAGATCCTCCTAGAATCAAGAGTTCTAAGTGCAGAAATCCAGTGGCTGGCTGTGACGTGAAGAATGAAGGGTGATCCTATGTGGGTTAGTACCTATTGATCCTGTGTGGGTCAGATCCTATGTGGGTCAGTGCTCAACGATCCTATATGGGTCAACGCATACCAATCCTATGTGGTTCAGTGCTCAGCGATCCTGTGTGGTTCAGTGCATACCAATCATATGTGGGTCAACAGTAGAGCCTCTCGACAGAATAAGATGATATAGATTTACGACTAATCATCTTTATTATTTTACTTAAGTTATACCTGGCGTGAGTTATATTTTTCTTTGTGTTTTTTGATTATAATCATGCTTTGTGGTTATTCCTTTTTGGAATTCTGAGAGACCTTCAGGGGTCTCGGGGTCCCTACTGAGTATTGTTATACTCACCCCTACATGGGCTTTTCCCACACCATATTGTGTCTTGTGCAGATGATGAACAAATTTGACTAAGACTCGGGTGCCATGAGTTGACGGTGTACAAATATAATGACACATACTTTACATACATTGTTAATACTTCAAAATTAAAGCATACTTATTACAACATATAACAAAACTCTGTAAGGACTGTATAGGTATAGTGTCTTTAGAAACTGGGAAACATAAACAACTGGTTCATAAAGCGTCTACACTGTCTCCCATTTATTTCATCATATCTATAGTCCCTTTTGGAATATCTTACTTAGTAACCTTCTTCCTGACCTGGGGGAAAGAAAACATACAAAAGGGTGAGCTCAAATACTCAGTAAAGGTAAACAAAAGAAAAATCAATCACATCATGAACATAACATTTTGGAAATCTTAACCTGCAAAAGAAATCATAATTTCATACCATGGGATAAATCATAGAAGTGAAATGTAATCCCAATAATCATAACATAAAACATGAAACTTTGTGGCTTAAAAAAATAATCATAAATAATCATTTCTTATTAGTCAAGACTCATTTCCAAGACTATCTTAGTGGACAAAGTCCATTTCTGAACCGAGTTCATTCCTCGTTTCAGTCCTGTTTCACTGAACCGGTTTAACCTGCCGTTCCAGCCATGTCTATCTCATGAGATATAAAATATTTACCCAATGCATTGGAGGGAGATATAGGTCCCACCCATCCCATAATGATACCATTATTATGTGTGCCACAAAATAATAAACCATACATCATAGCATAACCCATGTAACAAAAATGGGAATCTTAAACATCGTGACATCATAAAACAATTCATAAAGGAATTCATAAAAATAATTCCATCACAACATAATCAAATCAATGTAATAATAGGGATAGAAACAGAACCCTTTATTATCTTATATGGAAAATAATTTTGATAAAACACTTGAACTCCATTCTTGAGGAAAATATCCTTATTACTTCAAAAACACTTTTCCTTTCTTAACATGTCATACAATTCTAAACTAAAAGAAGTTGATTAAAAATAAACTTGAAAACTTGTAAAGGAAGCTTCTTGGAAATAATGTTTTAAAAATACATTCATTCCGTATAAGTTAAAAAAAAACATTCTTCTCATACTTTTGTCAGAAAAGTCAAAAAGTACCTCGTACGAAAAACGACAAAAGATTCCTTTCATATCTTTTACTAAAAACTCACCGAAGGGTAAAATTGGATTTAAACAATTGTAGGTGGATGGAAATAATATTACATATTGAGGAAACATGGATGTGGATGATAAAATACACCCCAGTATCTACCAAAGTATAAACAATCTCGGATAAAAATGAGATTGTGATATTTTCCCTTACCTTAGGTCTGATTTGCTTTGTAAGTGTCCGAAACTCCTGTATAATGATTTAAATAATGTTATTGACTTATTAAAGAATCATAATTATTGTTATTATATCATATATGGTCATATTCTTAGCTTCTTATTAGTAATATTTCATTACTACTTGTTATTCAGGTGTTTATTACTTTTTGTTCTTATGCGTGTTTTGTCGAATAAATTCTTATTCTTCTCTTTAGGTTATAGATACCTCATTTACAGAATGTTATTAGTGTAATATATATCATATTAATTCATTCAATTCATTTATATAATCATTATGCATTGATGATCATGTAGAACGAGTCACATCACATCGTGGAGACGGTATTCCGTACGTACGCACGAGTGATGATATCGTTCCCATGATCGTGGAATTGCATTGAAGTGTATGTATACTATTTCAGAATCAATATCACTTTAAAATAATCATATATAGTTATTATTTATACCATTATACCCATCCAAGTAAGGTGGTGGGGGAAAATAGATTACACCACGGCGTGGAGGCGGTATTCCGTACGCACACACGCACGGTGATTTCATTTTCCGTAGGATGGATAAATGGTGAAATAGGGTTATTTAATACTTATAATAACATATCAGTATATGAGTGATACTGATGTTATTACTTCATAATGAAACAACTAAAGAAGAATAAGTGGAAGAAGAAATAAAGATGAAAGAATCGGTAACGGACATTACCTCTTCTTTAAAGCGCTTCTTTGAGACCTCCTTTTAGGGCACTAAAATTGGTATTTGAAGAATACCAGGACCTCTAGGATGTTTCTAGGGAAGTGGATAGGAGAAATTGGCATGGGTTGGCCGATCTTGAAGGCTCAAATTGGTGTGAGGAGGAGAGGGAGGAGGTGCCCTTTTATAAGGGAGGAGAGGGGCACCTTTGGAATAACTAAAAATATTATTTTATTATAAAGTCAAATTCAGTTTTTAATAGATGAAAATTGATATATTTAGAAGATAAGGTGGTGATGGGTCGAAATAATCTCATACAATAGAATTTAGACAAGTTTAGGTCATTATATTAACCTTATCTTTTAGTTTTAACTCTTAGTTAATTAGATTGACATTTACCATGTCACTTTGTATTTTTATATTATATAGTAAATAAACTTACCATATACATCCAAGAGACCCCAAAGTGGTCCATTAATGAAACACATATCATGATATAAGTATCTTGGCCGAACCTTAGATTTTTAGGAATAAAATAACAATCAATAATAAAATATTTTTTTTAAAAACTATTTTATGTCAATTTTGACACTATTTAGTAATTGATTTTTTTGAAAATCATAACAGAATGATTAGTTCAAACAAAGTTAATTAAATCAATACTAACATGTCATATTAACCTAGAAAATTAATGTAACTCATAAAATGTCTCAAATTACATTTATTTGGGTATTTATAACATCAATTATGTCAATATTTCATTAATAAGATAATTACTGCATCATCATTGTGTCATAAATAAATTAAATTATTTAATGTCTAAAAATTACAAATAAAATACCATTATGTAGGAAATCTTTTTATATTTCTAATTAATATTTATAGTCGAATTTATCTTATGTATAAACCTATATTAAAAATGATTTAGTTATTAAACTTTGATTTTAACTATTTTAACCCTTCTTTAAATAAAATAATAATAAATGTCCTAATCTAATCCAAGTGGGCCTAAATGGTCATATTTTATTTATAAGGTTGTTTTTAGTCGAATTACACTTATCCAATAGAATTAGGACATGTGTTAGGGTAATAATAATATCATTTTTACCCTTAATTAGCCTATTTACTTTTAACCGTGGTAAATAAAAGTAAAAAGTTACTATTCACCAAAAATTAATTTTCATCTCATTGAACCACATTTTACTTACTGACATCAACTGTGTCTCTCGTATTTTTGAAATTCCACTCACAGAAGTGGTAAAATTAAGTTTTATGTAAATTTGCAAATTCTCCTAGGAGGTGGGTAAAAGACGGTAAAAAGTTCAATAAAATTTTTATATATCTAAAATTATTATAAAATTACTCAAATGAATTACAATGAAATTATATAGGTATTATGTATCAATTTTTACCTAAAATAAATTTAAATAAAATAAATAATTATTTAAATAAAAATTCGGTTTTTAAATAGTAACCCAGTGTTTTCACTATTCGTCAAAAATTGAAAGTTTCCAGAAAAATACCAAAATTTCACCCTAGGATAATTTCGATATTCCGAATCCAAAAATGAAGTCCATTTTGAAAAATAAAATGTAAAAAATTTCAAAAACTGGTTATTAATATTCATAACGGCTAGTTTTAATAATATTTTAATAGCATATCGTTGTTTAGTGAAACTCGGTATTGCGCACGACGCAAGCTATCGAGGAAGGCCGCGGTTGCGTGTAAAGAAAGCCAAGCTAGTGTTGTGTGTAGTGAAATATTTCTTTGATGATTTATATAACATAAAAACAAAACATTTCTCATAAAAGTCTCAGGTGTTACATTCTACTCCCCTTAAAATGAATTTCGCCCTCGAAATTCGTCACTTTGTAACAAAAAGATGAGGATACCTCTCCCTCATCATATCCTAAAGCTCCCATGTAGCTTCTTCTAATTGGTGGTTCCTCCATAAAAGTTTCACCAATCGAGTGGTCTTGTTCCATAGGACTTTCTCACTACGATCCAGAATCTCTATCGGCCGTTCTTCATAAGAAATATCTTGCTCCAGCGGTACAACTTCTGAGCTGAGTACATGTGAAGGATCATGTATGTACTTTCTCAGGAGAGATACATGGAACACATCGTGAACTTGAGAGAGATTCGGTGGAAGCACCAATCGGTAATCTACCTTTCCAACACGATCCATTATTTCGAAAGGACCGATATATCTAGGGCTCAACTTCCCCTTCTTTCCAAATCTCATGACCCTCTTCCAGGGAGATATTCGTAAGAACAATTTATCACCCACTTCAAACTCTAGGTCTTTTCTTCAGTTGTTGGGATAACTTTTCTGTCGACTCTGAGCTGCTCTTATGTGTTGTTGAATAGATCTGACCTTTTCTTCCATTTCATCAACGAGATCAGGTCCTAATATCTTTCTTTCCCCAACTTCAACCCAGCAAGTTGGAGTCCTGCATTTCTTTCCATAGAGAGCTTCATAAGGATCCATATGAATACTGGAGTAAAAGCTATTATTATAAGAAAATTCCACCAAAGGTAGGTGTTGATCCCAACCACCTTTGAAATCCATAGAGAAAGCTCTCAACATATCTTCTAGAGTTTGAATCGTCCTCTCAGACTGACCGTCTGTCTGAGGATGATAAGCAGTGCTGAAACTCAACTCTGTATCCAGAGTATGCTGAAGACTTCTCCAAAACTTTGAGGTAAACCTCAGATCCCGATCAGATATAATAGAAAGTGGTACTCCATGCAATCTTACCACTTCCTTTACATATATCCTGGCAAGCTGATCCAGAGAGAAATCCTCTCTAATAGTAATGAAGTGTGCAGAATTTATAAGGTGATCAACTATGACCCAGATAGAATTATTGCCTTTGGATGTTTTAGGAAGTCCAGTGACAAATTCCATAGTGATGTTTTCCCATTTCCATTCAGGTATGGGTAATGGTTGTAACATCCCCTTAGACTTCTGTCTCTCAACTTTAACTTGCTGACAAACCAAGCATCGAGAGACATATTCAGCAACATCTCTTTTCATGCCATCCCACCAGAAGTACTCTTTCAGGTCCCTATACATCTTCGTGATTCTCGGATGAATAGAGAATGAATAACTATGAGACTCATCCAGCAGCTCCTTCTTTAATTCGGGGATGGGAGGAACACAAACCCAATTCCTGAACTTTATTATCCCATCACAATCAAGGTTGAATTCAGGAACATTTCTCATCTTCTTTTGTAACTCTACATCTTCTTTTTGTGCCTCTTTAATCTTCACATGTATAGATGGTTGAACATTCATTTGAGAAAGATAAGATTTTTCCCCTTCCATTATAATTCCAAGATCCATCCTTTGTAAATCCATAAATATTGGATCTTTTATGATCCTCATCATGGATAAACTGGCATGGTCTTGTCGACTTAATGCATCTGCCACCTTGTTTGCTTTCCCAGGGTGGTAATGAATTGATCAGTCGTAATCCTTAATCATCTCCAACCATCTTCTTTGGCGCATTTTCAGCTCCTTTTGTGTGAAAATATACTTTAAACTTTTATGATCAGTATAAATGTCACACCTTTCTCCATAAAGATAATGCCTCCAAATCTTTAATGTAAAGATTACTGCAGCTAACTCCAAATCATGAGTTGGGTAATTTTTCTCATGGATTTTCAACTGTAATGAGGCATAAGCTATCACCATATCATTTTGCATAAGAACACACCCCAATACCTTCTTGGATTCATCACTGTAGATCACAAACCTTTCCCCACTACAAGGCAATGTGAGCACAGGTGCACTGGATAACCTTCTTTTCAACTCTTTGAAATTTTCTTCACATTCCTCCGTCCAAACAAACTTAAATCCTTTCCGAGTCAACCTGGTGAGTGGATTAGATAATCGTGAAAAATCTTTCACAAAACTTCGATAATATCCAACCAAACCAAGAAAACTTTGGATCTCAGTTACTGTTGTTGGTCTCGACCATCTTTCGATAACCTCTATTTTTGCTGGATCCACAGATATCCCCTCTTTTGAGATTATGTGACCCAAAAATGCAACTTTTTGAAGCCAAAATTCATACTTGGTAAATTTGGAATAAAGCTTCTCCTTTCTCAGGGTCTTCAATATAATTCTCAAGTGATATTCATGTTCTTCCTTGCTCTTTGAATATACAAGAATATCGTCTATAAATACTACCACAAACTGATCAAGATAGTCTCTAAAGACTCTATTCATCAGATCCATGAAGATAGAATGGGAATTAGTAAGACCAAATGGCATCACTATAAATTCATAGTGTCCATACCTTGTACGGAAAGCCGTCTTTGGTATATCCTCCCTTTTGACCCTTAATTGATGATACCCTGAACGAAGATCAATCTTGGAAAAGTATTGAGCTCCACGGAGTTGGTCAAATAGGTCATCAATGCGTGGGAGAGGATATTTGTTCTTGATAGTGATCTTGTTAAGTTCTCGATAATCAATGCAGAGTCTCATTGATCCATCTTTCTTCTTAACAAACAGAACAGGTGCTCCCCAAGGTGATGCACTAGGGTGTATGAACCCCTTATCAAGATTCTCTTGGAGTTGCTTCTTCAATTCCTGCAACTCAATTGGGTCCATTCTACAAGGTATCTTTGAAATAGGTAAAGCACCCGGTACGAGTTCTATTGAAAACTCAACTTCACGATTTGGTGGAAGACCCGACAATTCCTCTGGAAAGACATCGTCAAACTCCCGTACAATGGGCATATTATTAATTGTGGTTTTCTCACCAACCATTTGAGATAAATAACCTTCATTTAGTGGAATCAAGACCCATAAGATGGAAGAAATTTCCATTGGAAGGTTATGTTCATCCTTGCATCGATAGATGATCATAGATTGATCTGGAATATGAAATGTGACTTCCCTTATTTGGAAATTGATATGATCTCCATATAGAGAAAGCCAATACATGCCAAGAATCACATCAAATTCCACTATAGGAAGGATCACAAGATTTGCAGGAAGCACTTTCCCACAAACTTCAATCGGGGAAGAATTATAAACTTTTGATGCGACTGTTGTGCCATTAGGGGTTGTCACAGCTAACTCAACATCTGATTATTGAGGTAATACAGTGATACTCTTATAAAATTATTCAGAAATAAAAGAGTGGGTGGATCTAGAATCAAATAAAACATTTTCTACTTTAGAGTGGATGGTAAGTGTACCTTTCACCACATCGTTATCATACTCCACATCACTGATAGAAATTGCATGTGACTTTCCTTTGTCTTTAGCCTTAAGAGTTGGTTGACATCAATCATAATCATCAACCCTTGGATTTGGGCATTGATTGGCATACTGCCCCATCTCCTTGCACTTGAAACATTGAAGTGTAGTAGGGTCATTTTGTGTATCCCTTCCTTTGTTTTCATCCTTAGACATCTTCTTCCCATCATTACGGCATTTAAATGCCCGATGAACTTCCTTTCCACATTTTAAACATTTACTTGTCCCTTTAAGACAACTCCCTCCATGTTTCTTTCCACACTTTGAGCATAAGGGAAAGCTCATATTCTTTTCAGTGTGCTCTTTTTATTTTCCTTTGAATTCCATTTTACTCTTCTTATCAAACCCATATGACTAATGGGTTACTCCAATCTCCATCTCAACTTTGAGAGCACATCGAACGATTTCCTCTTAGCTATTGAAGTCCCTTATGGCTAAGGTCCTTCGAAGACTTGGTTTTAAGCCACTAAAGAATCAATCGATCTTACTCTCAGGTTGGATAATAATCCCAGAAGCGTACCTTGTAAGGGTTGTAAAATTTGCTTCATAGGTACGGACAGATTCATCATCCTTTTGGTTTAGTTCAAGAAACTCTTTCTCCATCTTTGTTCGGAGAATACGAGGGAAGTACTTATTGAAAAATAAGTTCTTGAACTTGTCCCATTCCATGGAATCAATTTCATCTCTTGGCCTCGTATTCTTGATAAGATTCCACCATTGATCAGTATCACCTTCCAAACGAGAAACTGCTAGGATGACTTTATCATGTTCAGAACATTGAAGAACTGAAAATATCTTTTCAGTAGTACTAATCCATTGTTCAGCAACTAATGGATCTGTAGACCCGCTGAATGAAGGTGGACGCTGCCTCATGAAGGATTCAACAGAATATTGCTCCTTCATTTGCTCGTTTGGAAGTCCTGCATGATTCATAGCTTGAGAAAGTTATGTGAGCATGGCTAAAAGATTTTGAATTCCAGCTCCCATAACGTTTGGTTTCTCAGGAGGACAATCATTGCATTGCCCGTCGCATTCCGCATTAACACGATTCCTTCAGGTTCCAGCCATTGACTAAAACCAAGAAGAATAGTGTGAGCAACACTAATTATAATATGAAAATCACATAATCAAGAATAAAATTTCACACTTAAGGTCTTATCCTAGGTTATTGATGTCCATTTCTAAAACAATAAGATTGTGTTCTATGCTTAACTTATCCTTAGGGTTCTTACTAAGGCTTTCACATCCTAGTTTCCAAAGTTTGACTATACCTTTCCTCTGATACCAACTATAACAGTCTGGAATTACTTCCAGTGGAATATAATTGATACCTATCAGGGCACTCCATTGTCGGCTACACCCCCTGGGCGGGACACACCACCATCCCCAGTGGCAGCCATTTCCTCATGAAGCCCTTGGGAGAAGAGCCATGCGCTCACATGTGAGAGTTCCCAAGGATCGGATACATTCCTACCTCCTTTGCCTCTGATACCAACTATAACGACCCATACTTTACATACATTGTTAATTCTTCAAAATTGAAGCATACTTATTACAGCATATAACAAAACCATGGAAGGACCGTATATGTATAGTGTCTTTAGAAACTGGGAAACATAAACAACTGGTTCATAAAGCGTCTACACTGTCTCCCATTTATTTAATCATATCTATAGTCCCTTTTGGCATATCTTACTTAATAACCTTCTTCCTGACCTGTGGGAAATAAAACATACAAAAGGGTGAGATCAAATGCTCATTAAAGGTAAACAAAAGTAAAATCAATCACATCATGAACATAACATTTTGGAAATCTTAACCTGCAAAAGAAATCATAATTTCATACCATGGGATAAATCATAGAAGTGAAATTTAATCCCAATAATCATAACATAAAACATGAAAATTTGTGGAATACACACATAATCATAGATAATCATTTCTTATTATCCAAGACTCATTTCCAAGACTATCTTAGTGTACAAAGTCCATTTCTGAACCGAGTTCATTCCTCGTTTCAGTCCTGTTTCACTGAACCGGTTTAACCTACTGTTCCAGCCATGTCTATCTCATGAGATATAAAATCTTTACCCAATGCATTGGAGGGAGATATAGGTCCCACCCATCTCATAATGATACCATTCTTATGTGTGCCACAAAATCATAAACCATACATCATAGCATAACCCATGTAACAAAAATGGGAATCTTAAACATCGTGACATCATAAAACAATTCATAAAGGAATTCATAAAAATAATTCCATCACAACATAATCAAATCAATTTAATAATATGGATAGAAACATAACCCTTTATTATCTTAGATGGAAAATAATTTTGATAAAACACTTGAACTCCATTCTTGAGGAAAATATCCTTTTTACTTCAAAAACACTTTTCCTTTCTTAACATGTCATACAATTCTAAACTAAAAGAAGTTGATTAAAAATAAACTTGAAAAATTGTAAAGGAATCTTCTTGGAAATAATGTTTTAAAAATCCATTCATCCCGTATAAGTTAAAAAAAACATTCTTCTCGTACTTTTTTCGGAAAAGTCAAAAAGTACCTCGTACGAAAAAAGACAAAAGATTCCTTTCATATATTTTACTAAAAACTCACCGAAGGGTAAAATTGGATTTAAACAATTGTAGGTGGATGGAAATAATATTACATATTGAGGAAACATGGATGTTTATGATAAAATACGCCCCAGTAAATACCAAAGTATAAACAATCTCGGATAAAAATGAGATTGTGATATTTTCCCTTACCTTAGGTCCGATTTGCTTTGTAAGTGTCCGAACCTCCTGTATAATGATTTAAATAATGTTATTGACTTATTCCAGAATAATACTTATTGTTATTATATCATATATGGTCATATTATTAGCTTATTATTAGTAATATTTCATTACTACTTGTTATTCGGGTGTTTATTACTTTTTGTTCTTATGCGTGTTTTGTCGAATAAATTCTTATTATTATCTTTAGGTTATAGATACATCATTTCCAGAATGGTATTAGTGTAATATATATCATATTGATTCATTAAATTCATTTATATAATCATTATGCAATGAAGATCATGTAGAACGAGTCGCATCACATCGTGGAGACGGTATTCCATACGTACGCACGAGCGATGATATCGTTCCCATGATCGTGGAATTGTATTGGAGTGTATTTATACTATTTCAGAATCAATATAACTTTAAAATAATCATATATAGTTATTATTTACACCATTATACCCATCCAAGTAAGGTGGTGGGGGAAAATAGATTACACCACGGCGTGGAGACGGTATTCCGTACGTACGCACGCGCGGTGATTTCATTTTCCATAGGATGGATAGATGGTGAAATAGGGTTGTTTTATACTTATAATGACATATCAGTATATGAGTGATACTGATGTTATTACTTCATAATGAAACAACTAAAGAAGAAGAAGTGGAAGAAGAAATAAAGATGAAAGAATCGGTAACAGACATTACCTATTCTTTGAAACGCTTCTTTGAGACCTCCTTTTAGGGCACTAAAATTGGTGTTTGAATAATACAAGGACCTATAGGATGTTTCTAGGGAAGTGGATAGAAGAAATTGTCAGGGGTTGGCCGAGCTTGAAGGCTCAAATTGGTGTGAGGAGGAGTGGGAGGAGGTGCCCTTTTATAATGGGAGGAGAGGGGCACCTTTGGAATAACTAAAAATATTATTTTATTATAAAGTCAAATTCGATTTTTAATAGCTAAAAATTGATATATTTTGAAGATAAAGTGGGGATGGGTCGAAATAATCTTATCCAATAGAATTTAGATAAGTTTAGGTCATTATATTAACCTTATCTTTTAGTTTTAACTCCTAGTTAATTAGATTGACATTTACAATGTCACTTTGTATTTTTATATTTTATAGTAAATAAACTTACCATATACATCCAAGAGACCCAAAGTGGTCCATTAATGATAAAAATATCATGATATAAGTATCTTGGCCGAACCTTATATTTTTAGGAATAAAATAACAATCAATAATATAATATTTGTTTTAAAAACTATTTTTTGTCAATTTTGACCTTATTTAGTAATAGATTTTTGTGAAAATCATAAGAGAATGATTAGTTCGAAAAAATTTAATTAAATCAATACTAACATGTCATATTAACCTAGAAAATTAATGTAATTCATAAAAAGTGTCAAAGTACATTTATTTGGGTATTTATAACATCAATTATGTCAATATTTCATTAATAAGATAATTACTGCATCATCATTGTGTCATAAATAAATTAAATTATTTAATGTCTAAAAATTACAAATAAAATACCATTATGTAGGAAATATTTTTATCTTTATAATTAATATTTATAGTCGAATTTATCTTATGTATAAACCTATATTAAAAATGATTTAGTTATTAAACTTTGATTTTAACTATTTTAACCCTTCTTTAAATAAATTAATAATAAATGTCCTAATCTAATCCAAGTGAGCCTAAATGGTAATATTTTATTTCTAAGGTTGTTTTTGGTCGAATTACACTTATCCAATAGAATTAGTACATGTGTTAGGGTAATAATAATATCATTTTTACCCTTAATTACCCTATTTACTTTTAACCGTGGTAAATAAAAGTAAAAAGTTACTATTCATCAAAAATTATTTTCATCTCATTGAACCGCATTTTACTTACTAAAATCGACCGTGTCTCTCGTATTTTTGAAATTCCACTCACAGAAGCGGTAAAATTATGTTTTATGTAAATTTGCAAATTCTTCTAGGAGGTGGGTAAAAGACGGTGAAAAGTTCAATAAAATTTTTATATATCTAAAATTATTATAAAATTACTTCAATGAATTACATTGAACTTATATAGGTATTATGTATCAATTTTGACCTAAAATAAATTTAAATAAAATAAATAATTATTTAAATAAAAATTCGGTTTTTAAATAGTAACCCAGTGTTTTCACTATTCATCAAAAATTGAAAGTTTCCAGAAAAATACCAAAATTTCACCCTAGGCTAATTTCGATATTCCGAATCCAAAAATGAAGTCCATTTTGAAAAATAAAATGTAAAAAATTTCAAAAAGTGGTTATTACTATTCATAATGGCTAGTTTTAATAATATTTTAATAGCATATCGTTGTTTAGTGAAACTCGGTATTACGTACGATGCAAGCTATCGAGGAAGGCCGCAGTTGCGTGTAAAGAAATCCAAGCTAGTGTTGTGTGTAGTGAAATATTCCTTTGATGATTTATATAACATAAAAACAAAATATTTCTCATAAAAGTCTCGGGTGTTACAACGAAGGTGACCAGTTGACATGGAGAGCCGTAATGACGAGATGTACCTACCCTTCAGGTAGATCCTTGATGGGAGACCTATTGAGCTGTTTTCCTTTTACATGTACTTCCATTTCAGTTGGGCTTGTATTCTTACCCCTTTTACTTTCATTACTTACTACTTTTACACTTAGTTGAGGTTTTTAGTTTTGGTTGTACCTTTCTTATTATGTTGTGTTATACTTGTGCGCAGTGTTTGCTGTCTGTGTGTGTATAGGTTTTGAGGAAATGCCTTCCCTTTTTAGGGATATGCCCTTCTGGTGCTAGTCACCAACCCTTGGCCTATGGAAGGCGAGCTTGGGGTAGTCATGGCATGAGCCCTGGGGGATGGGTCATGACATATTTATTTAAATATAAATAAATATATATAATTATAAATAAATATATTTAAAAAGTATGTATATATATTATAAATATATAATTATAATATATTTATTATTTTAAAAAATATTATAATATTATAATTATATATATATATATATTCATTTATAATCTTATAAATACTTTTTTAAACATTATATATATATATATATCAATTATTAAAAAAATATATATTATAATATATCATATTTATATTTATTATAAACATGTGTGTTTTTAATTAATGTATATAAATAAACATTGCTTTTAAATATAAATTTAATAATTTTATTTATATTAATAATATTTTTTATTAAAAACTTTTATCAACGCTAATGATAGTGTTGATAAATCTATCATTTAGCAGTGCTAACAAAAATGCTAATAAAGGACACACCTTTATCAGTGCTTTTTATAGTGCTGATAAACATGACCTTTATTAGCTCTTTTAGCAAGCACTGATAAAGGTGTGTCTTTTATCAGTTCTTTCTGATTAGTGATGATAAAAGCAGGCAGTTCCCTTACCTGAATCTGCGGCAGTGGACCCATATTCAAGAATTAATCATGTTTTTCAGTTATTTTCTTGTTTTTCACCCTTTACATAGTTGTTCTCTCACAAATTATGGATTTGTAATAGTTCCTTTCTTGAATGACGTGTTCTTTCTGATTTTTTTTCTTCGTATCTTTCAATTTTCATGTAATATCCTTTTTAACCTCTTTATAATCTCTTCAAAAATCTTTAGCTTGTTATACCTCATGTTACGCCCTAATTGGTCTTCAAAATTCTTTATCGCAATCAAGTCAATTCTCCCATAAAAGCTCGAAAATTTCCATATTTCATAATATAATTAAATCTTCAAATCATGTAGATATCCCGCTAAACATTATGTGGTTTTTCATTCAACGCTTTGACTCTGAAAACCCTGAACAAAAAATCTTCTTATCCTTAAAATTTTTCTTATTTTCATATTTTGAAATGTATATCTTAGGTAAAACATGACACGGTTATGTTGGAATGGCGAATCATGATCCATTAGATGAAGTTGAGAGAGGATCGTACTATATAATAGTTTGATACTCTCACAGTTCAACCTCCACTGTATGGTCCTTGGGGGTTCCAGGGGCCGAAGGTCCTTGACCCAAATTTTGAAGCTACTGTAGAATAGCAGACTGGGAACACAAACAATGGGTACTATAGTAGTGTAGACCTTGTCTAAATGGTACTGTAGCAACATATAATTTATTGTAATGGGTAATGTAGCTCCAAAAACTTATTTCCATTGTTACTATATCATAGTGGGATCATTATGTGAATTTGGAACTACAAAATCACGAGTTATTATATCACCATGTTACATTATGATCCTATTTAGATCTAGGGTTTCAGTACCCTGAGTCTGTACCCTATAATTTTTCTCCCAAATACAGTGAATTAGGTCTCCTTATCTATGTATGTAGTTATTATTCTTAAACCAAATAAATACCATGTTACTTTTATTTTTCTTCATTTTTCTTTATCTATATTATATCATCCTTATAAAATCTATTGTCATTGGTACTCCCAATGTTTTCCATAATAAATTGTATAATAGCCTACATGTAGAGGATCGAGGTTATATATCTCGAATTGAACGATGAATATGGAAGAGGGAAAGGTTAAGATCAATCATTTCGACAGATTTAACTTCAATTATTGGATGATGCAGATTGAAGATTATCTTTATTAATAATGATATACTTACTACTTCTTGGTGTTAAACCAATAAAGATGGAGATTATCAATTGGAAGTCACTAGATCAAAAGGTTATGTTTTCACCTTATATTGAAAAAACACATGAAATTCAATATTAAAAAGGATAAGATGATGGATGGGTTGATGAAATATCTCTTGAATATATATGGGAATCCATCTACATTAAAGAAATTATACCTGATGTGATTAATGTTTAATCTAAAGAGGATTGAATAAAACATTATTGTTGATCATTTCAAAAAATTCAACAACATCACTAGTATTGATGAGAATTAGGCTATATGATGTGGTATGTACATTGGTTTTACTATATTTATTACATGATAATTGGGAAACTACTCTAACCATTGTGAGTAGTTCTTTAGGGAATACTAAGTTGAAGTTGAATGATATGTGAGATATAATCCTTAGTGGGGATATTCAGAGAAGATAATCATGCAGATTCTTTGGTTTTTCTTTGCACATGGAAAGAAGAGGAAGATGTGTGAAATGAGATAATCATAGAGGATGATAAAAATCAAGAGGAAAGAGTCAAGATAAGGAAAAGGGTCTTGATCTTACATATTTAAGTTGTGGGAAGAAAAACACATTAAAAAGGGGTGTAGAGGAAAATAAAATTCACCTAAAACCAATGAAACAAACATAATATCTAAAGGTATTGATGATGTGTTATTGATGAGTGTAGATATCCCTATAGAGTCTTGAATTTTAGACTGAGGGGTATCCTTATATTCCACATCAGAGAAGGGATTATTAAGTGATTATGTATCTAGAGAATTTTTCATGGTACATCTTGCTGATAAAGATACCTTGCAGATTATGGGAAAGGGTGATGGATAGATCAAGATTAATAGTTTAAGTTTTTACATTTTGGAAAATGTGCGATATATCCTTGGACTGAGAAGGAATATTTTTTTTCAAGAGGCTTGATAATGTAGTATTTAACACCATGTTCACTGATGGTGCATGAAAAATTACCAAGGTATCTATATTCATAACTCATAAATTGAAAAATGGAACCCTATATAATATGATGGAAAATTTCATGGAAATACTTATAATAAAAAATCATATCGGGGATTTATAACTGTGGAATTACGGGTTAGGCCACAAGAGTGAGAATGGTATAAAGGTGTTGAAAACAAAAGTAATGCTACTGAAGCTTATGTTTTATGAAGTTGGATCATGCGAATATTATATATTTGGAAATAATAAGAAGGTATATTTTGAAAAAGGAAGTGAAATAATGAATGTTAGGTAGCTGGAACTAGTGCACAATGATGTTTAGGGTAACATACCAGTACATTCCCTCAGATATTCACTAGATTATGTTCCATTTATCAACAACTCAACATTTAAAGTATGAGTTTACTTTATAAAAGAAAATATAATGTATTTATTGTGTTTTATAAGCGAAAGTCTTTTGTGTAGATTAAGTTAGGATCAAAGATGAAATGATTGAGGTTTGGTAATGGGGGAGAGTTTGATAGTAAAGAGTTTAGGTAATTCTATGTTAACAATAGAATTTAGTGGGAGAAGACTCTTCTAAGTACACCACAAAAAAATAGTGTGGTTAAGAGGATGGATAATACATTGAATAAACATTTTAGGAGTATGGGGATACACTTGGGGTTACCCAAGACCTTCTGGGGAAGAGGTTGTGAATATGGAAGTGAGGAGACCCAAGCCAGATAAACACACTCAATTAATTATTTTACATCAGTAATCCTTCATCTTCTAAATAGTCCCATAATTCTATTAATCAGAGGTTTATTGTCTTGGGAGAATATGTATATAAACAAATTATTTTAAAATACCCATGAAAATTCCTCTATAATCATACAACTCTAAACCCCCTTCCAAACATCTCATACATAATACTCATATTTATAACCCGAGGAATAAAAACATAATAAATGTGTGAGTTCATATGCTCAGTAAGAGAAACATAAGATATAACAAATGATTATCATAATTGATAAAAAGATAATCATGTGGGTATGAGATTATAATCAAGATCAATGAATAGAACATTAAAAAAACGTACCAACATAAAATATGGAGTATAAGATATGAGACATCATAACATGAATAAATATAAAAAACAAGAATGCGGAATAAAAATAAGCATAAGAATCATAACATAGTGTATTAGGCATCAAAACTTGTTTCCCTTAGAGGATTAGGTGTCACTTCTTGTTTCCTTTGGCGGATCAGGCTTCATGACCTATTTCCCTTGGTGGATCAAGCATAATAGGCCAATTTCCATTATATCATGAGATATAAAGAAATTTAAAAATAAAAATAGTTGTATATATAGGTCTCAACCATCACTTAATTAAATACCATACATATGTGTTCCACAAGATAAAAAAAAGATTCAATTTTCCATCATCACTTAATTAACCCATGGAAAATAGACGGGTTTCATGAAAACAACAACAAAACATTTCATAATCCATCCATAGAAATAATTTTTATGGTAGCATAAGAACATATCCCTTATTTTGATATTAGTAACATCAAAGGATGTTGACATAGATGAAAAACATATTTTATATGAGCTTTAAAAATTACTTGGAGAAAGAAGAATAAATAAACTATATGTTTTCGATCACTTATGAGAAAATGTTTATAAGAAAAGGAAATAGAAATTTACTTATATAAGAATGAAAACATGAAGATTAAGTTTCATAAATAAATCCTATGAATGTGGTAGGAAAAAATATGTTAGTATAAAAAACACTTAAAAAGAAGATTCCTTTCACATTTTGTAAAAAGTCAAGTTTGTGGAAAATGACCATGGAAAAAATGTAAAAATAGGCTTCCTTTTAAAAATAAAGTCATGTTCATTGAAATAAAACTTGAGAAATACTAGAATTAGATATAAAAACATTTATAAAATAAATAAATAATATGTTCATGCAAATTCCCCTGATGAATTATCACTCTTAAGCAATCTCGACTTGAAAATGAGATTGGAAATAAATCCTTATGACTTTGGTAACCCTTGAACCAAAGGACCTTGAAAGATAGTGCCTGGGATAAAACATAAAATATATTTAATTATCATTGAAATCATGATAAAAATATATCCATGGGTATTATGCACACTACACAAAATAAAACAAGTGGTGGGCATGTCATAGGTCTCAAAGAATGAAAATTGAGATAAGAAATCCCCTTACCTTGTATTCCTGCTTAACCGAACATGCTCTAAAATCTTGTATAATAAAAATGAATTATTTAATAACATATTTATGAAACTTATTAATATCTATATTCCTATATAATTTTCATTCATAAAAATTTATTGAATATAAATTAGTTTGTTATAGTTTATTTTCATCATAAGATGTTAGTAATTTTGATTGTTTTGCGCATGCTTTAAAATGTATACTTAAATTCCATTTATTTGAGAAAAAGTTAATAATTAATAGATTATCCAAGGCACTATAATAGATTATTTATAATTGTTTATAAATTTATAATTCCCTTCCATGATAATTTTATTCATGATTTATGAAGATAGAATATACGACTAGCTTGTTTCAGTAATTTTTAATGAACAAAAGTTGGTATATTAATAATGAATTAAATATTAATATATACCACATATAAAAAAATTATTTATATAATAATATCATATTTATTCATTAATTTAATTCTTATAACCATCCAAGTAGAATGGTGACATAAAAATAAGTATGTTGTTTCATGGACGCGGTGGTCTGCACGTACCCCTGAACGATGTTCCTGTTTTCCATAGAATTGGCGAAATATTGAAAATGTATCATATTTTCAGAGTCATATTTTTTTTATAAATATAATATTTATTAATTAAATAACATTTTATGTCCTTATATGCATGGTATTTATGAAAAACAAAATGTGTTACTTTGTGGAGGTGATATTTTGCATATATGCATAAATGACATTCTCATTTTTATACAGAAAAAGGGAGAAATGAAGGTATTTGTTTATCACATAAACATAAAAAAATATAAGTATATAAATTATACTCATTTAATCATTTTTTAATGGATAATATTTTTTTGTACAAGAATTATAGATAAGGAAAAATATTAGAGAGGGATTAGTACTTATATTGAGAATTTGGACTTTCTCTTGAAGTACTTATTGGAAATGGAGGATGTAGATATATTCCATGGATTAAGGGGATGATGAATGAAATATAATGATATAGTGGAAGTATAAATGGTTTAGTTTCAAGAGAAAAACTAAATTTGAGTGACCTTGAAGGGCTGGTGAAATTTACCTTTTATAACTGAGGAGAGTTGCATTTTTATAATAATATTAAAGGAAAAGTCACTATTAAAGGGTCAAATGAATCCAATATTGGAAAATAATGGATTAAGATATGATAAAATTTATATTATACCTCATCCATTCATTTTTAAACATGTTTTAAATATATTTTAAGTGTTTTACTTTTAGATTTTTCACTTTTACCATTTCTGGTTTTTACCATGGTAATTGAATTATACCTAAGTAATTTAATTTTAATGACTAAAAATGTTACTTATTATATAATTTGTACCTAATGATTCAAAACATGAAATAAATTTTATCAAATAAAATTTCTATATTTAATAAAAAATAATTTTAATGTTAGCACACATAACGTGTAAAAACCTTTTTTTAGAAAAAGTGTATTTTTAAGCCAAAAAATTATGTTTAAGATGAAATTATAAATATTGTTGATTTATATGAAATTAATCAATTTATTATTAACCAAATAATATTTATGTTTCTTTTAAAAAAGAAAAACCTTATTCTACTTTATAGATACTTATTTAAAAGAAACAGACCAAAAATCGTTTCTAGTAGAGTAAAATATTACTTAGGTTTCCAAAATGTTAAACACGAGTTTTATAAATTCAACATTGTATTTTTAAATGATTTATTTTAATATATATATATATATATTATATAAAAAAGGTTTAATAAACATTAAAATCATTCTTGTATTATTATAATGTCATAAATGTGCTAGTATTTTGAAAACTTAGTATTTTTCATTAATCACCAAAAAATAAACATTTTAAAAAAATATAAAAAATTCATCCTAAGTTAATTTTGAAATTATAGATTAAAAAATTAAGTTCACTTTTTCAAAATAAAATTATAAAATTTAGTGATTTTCATTTAAATGAACACACAAAATATCATGAAAAGTTATTTTGATAGAAAAATATTTTTTTTTCAAATATTAACTATTCTCATTATTATTTATTATTTATTACTAATTGAATTAGTGATGATATATTATTTTTACCAATAATATATTTTATCATCATTAAACCATAATATATTTATTTTCTTAAAATAAAAATACGTTATGCCTAAAAATGCTATTTTTTTTGGAAAATATGTTTTTAAGCATAAAATGATCTTATTAGTTGTTTAGATTTAATAATTGAATTTCAATAGTGAATTAGTATTAAAATAAACCTTTATTTTTATACATATGTTTTGACGCTCCTTTTCGTCACAGTGTCTAAAAGAATGGAAAGGCAAATGCCTTAGCACAAATTGATTCATCCTTTGAAGAAAACATAAAAAATCGACAAAGGCATGAACGAGGAGTCAAATACCCTTGGGTCACGCAAGTTCCCTCACTATCGCGCAAGTACACTTGCGCGCTGCCTAATGGTCACACAAGTGACTTGCGCTCCCTCTTTGAAAACCACCCAGGGTATTCTCCAGCCTATAAATACCCCCGGTGGGCCCCCCATTTGAGAGGAATTTTTTCCAGAATTCAGATACAGAGCTCTGAATGCCCAAGTATCTTCTTCAAGTCTTCTGAACACTTATAATGTAATTATTTACCTAGAATGTAATGTCTAAACAAGAGGAATAAGGTCTAAGTGTTAGAATTCACTAACACTTGCATGCCTAAGTGTTTTACCCTTAAGGGAAATCGACACACTTACGCACCTCCTTACCTACTCATTGAAACTTGCGCGCCCACGCAATACCTGCGCGCCTACCAGGACTTGCGCGCCCTTCTATTTTTGGGGGCCCTTCTTGCCCATTTTTAACATCTCTTAGTCCATTCCACCTCTCCTATTCAAGATTCAGTCTTCAAGACACTCTTCAAAGCCATTTATGGCATGTTTTCTTGATTGAATTCCTTATCTGAATGGAATTCTGTGGAAAATCTCCCAAAACCTAGTGATTTACACATCTTTATATCACTAAAGTTAGAGATTTTATTCATTCAAACTCATCCTTTAAGATGAGATAATCCTTAATTTGGGCCTCCTTTTCAGGAATAAGCCCCAGTCCAAATTCTCATTTAATTTGGGAATCCTCCTTAGGAGTAAGCCCCAAGTCCTCATTAACCTGGGCCTCCTTTTCAGGAGTAAGCCCCAGTCATAATTCCCTTAACCTGGGCCTCCTTTTCAGGAGTAATCCCCAGTCATAATTTCCCAAATTTGGGAATCCTCTTTAGGAGTAAGCCCCAAACCTTAATTCCCTTAACCAGGTTTTCCTTTTGAGGAGTAATCCCCAGTCTCAAATATGGGCATCCTCCTTAGGAGTAAGCCCCAAGTCCCTTAATTTTCAAATCCCTTTAACCTGTGCCTTCTTCTTAGGAGTAAGCCCCAACCTTAATTTATCTTAACCAGTCTTAATTTACTTTTGATTTGGGCTTCTTTCTCAGGAGTAAAACTCAATCATGAGTCCCCTCCTAATTTGGGCATCTTCCTTAGGAATAATCCCCAAGATTAGAGTACCCAAATCTCCATGAAGTACATATACCTTTATGGACCTTGTTCTTGGATTTCTTCCCTGAAGTAAATCTTAATCCTCATCTATTTTGGGTAGTCATACATACATAAGCCCCACATAATTGCATCTTTCGTGGCACAATTGTCTGGTTTCACCAATACCTCTTGTTTCTCACACCGAGCATGACTCACGTGAGCTTAGAGTGTAAAAGTAATCATGAAATCTTTCTTTGAGCCATCAATCATGTATAAACATCATACTCCCTTACTCTAACTATGTGGGTTCTGATTCCTTTTCCAAAACAAAGGATATGTAGGTAGCCCATCAACGGGTACGATCCCAACTCTGAAATAATCCACATCCTTCTGAATAACAATAAACTTCAAGTGCCCCACTGAGTGGCTTTAAAACCAGTATGGTTATCATAATGACCAATAGACTTTTATGTATTGAAGGATACCATTTACTAAGAATCTCTAACAAATACAGATGATTCTCTATCGATGAAGAACCTCAAATAAATATAAAATATTCTCTAAATTTCCTACATTTCAATAATTGATTGTCAGATTTAAAGGAAAGCTCATTTTATACTTGGTAATGTAATAATGATTCACGAACATAACCTAAATCTATAAAGAGAGTCTCAGAGTAGACAATAATTCCCCTCAAAAAGGTGTGATGAGTCCGACCTCCCATCCTCTCGACCAATGCAAATTCCTAAGCCTCATCAGTCCACAACTAATGAGCACCTACCTTTGGAAAGTAGGTCCAAATGGATATGGAATCATTGGATGTTTCCGGTTCAACGAAAAATCCCGTTAGAAACAGATTGGAATGTTTGAACCTTAAATCAATGAGGTCATCCCAAATTCCAGAGGAAACAAAAAATGGTGAACCCGACGTGAATCCTTAACCAAGTTAAAATGATGATTTTCTTATTTATTAGGCCCCTATTTAAAACTCAATGAGAAGGACAAAAAAACAATAAATAACATATTTTTCTCATCCAAAAGATGTAGTGGCTGAAATTATCTTGATTATGTCTGTTATATCAAATAGGAACTCTTTTCAAAGATTTTCTGCATTTACAAAATGGATTCTCTCAAGTTTACACCCGTGAATACGTCTGCTATGAAAACTTCTGCTGCAAATGCCACTACTGCTACTTCTGCTGGATCATCGTCTGCTCTGAGGAAGACATCACCTACTCAGCATCTTCAACGCTGGGTATCAAATGCGCTGGTTAAAGAGTACCATCAAAATGGTACTATTCCGACTCTGGAGGCTGCCCAACAATCCCTCCAAGTCAATAATTCAACCTGGTCATCTGGACAGCGACGACCAGCGATCAAGAAGCAGGTGGTTCTAACCACCGTCTCCAACCGTTTCAGGTCGTTATCCCCGGAACGCAATCACCATTCACTCCCATATTCTAAGGAGGTGAATGAGAAGGTCCCTCAGGGCCTTAATTCAAGGAGACAAGAGTCCTTCCTGAGGGATCCCATCAACAATAGCCGCCAGACTCGTGCGGCAGTGCGCCCTCAACATGATGAGGGTATCGACTCCAGGCGTTCGGCTCAGGTTCCTCGAACCTGAGCAGGCAAGACGAACCACCAGAGGCGACAACCGGTTAACAGTGAGCAGTTTCTTATCTCTGCCGTTTCCGAAGAAGTCCACCAACCTAACTTGGTGGCAAGCAACGAGCGATCACACACACCCGTCCATTTTAATTCCGCTGTCCAGCAGACTCGTCTGGCAGCATCACGCCAATCCTACTAGGCAATTCCGGCGGAGTACAATAGACAAGAACATACACCTGTTTATAAATCATCATCTAGTCAGTAGGCTTGTCTGACTACATATGATGGAGCTCATAAACTACGTTCGGCGAAGTGCAATCAGTAAGCACATATACCTGCTAGTATTGATCAAGCCTACCAACAGTCTCATTTGGTAGCATTAGGAGAAGTCAGTCGGAAAGCTCCGGTGACAACCAGGAGGCAAACTCAACTCTCTACCCCCACACTTGAGTAGTGTCAGGATTCACTGACAGGAAAATGAGGATAGGAGCTGGCACATACACCTACTCCAAGCACGGAATGGATGTATATCCCTGTTCCGGCAGCTGAAGTCACCAATCATATTCTATCAATGGTGAAAGAGTAGAAGAAAATCCCTGCTCATATTCTGGATGCCTTCCAAGATATCATAACAGCTTCAGCAGCATCTCAGGGAAAGACACATAAATCTATCCCTACCAGTGGAGTGACACATCAACATTTCACTCCGGAACAGACACACACATCTGTTCCAGTCCAAGAGGGTTGTGGGGCGTACTCCCCCATATCATACGGATAACCAAGTCAGGCACATACACCTAGTTTAAGCGAAGATAATCAGCATAACCTGATCATTTCTCCTGAGTAGGCACACACACCTGCCAAATTGAGTAAGAAGGCGTCTAAGAAGAAGACCCGACCAACACAGTCAAGAAATCAAGGTTCAATCTGTAACAAGACCTTACTCGATGCTGGAGTTCTTTATGCACTCATACAACTATATGTTACAACTCAAGATTCTTTTCTCTCAGTTCCCAATAGTGGGAACATTAATTCTGAAGGTCTGCATCAGATAATTCCTCATGAAGTCTTGCTTCATGACAATTCAGTCGATCTTGAAGTTTCATCTTCAAATGAGAGCCACAAGAACCCTCTGTGTGGTCAGAAGATCAAGGAGAAAAATGTTTCATCTTTTGCTGTAACCCACCATGGTGGTCCTCCCCATGATGATGAATTTAGCTGCAAAATCCCTCTCCGTAGTAGTAATTTGCATTTTCTGGAAAATTATTCAGAAGACAATGCAGTGACGAGAAAGCCCTCTTATCTTGAGGCACTTTAAAATGCGAAACCAGTCATGTATGATACTTCATCACTAGCAGGTGAAATACTTTCTCAATCAGAAGATAGCCCGAGGTGCAGGTCATTCTCCGAACCACCCCTGGGTCATTCATCTTCTAGTTTGATCAATGAATTCTCTACCAGTCTTGTTGAATCTGATGAAGCAATAAGAAATAAACAACTCTGGTCTAAACAAGTAGAAGAATATTCATTAAATGATAAAGAGGAAATGCTGAACATAAGAAAACAACTAGCGAAGGGTGAAGTGCCAGTCATGTTTTGGCCTCTGGATGACTCTCAGTATGATATTCTAGAGATGTTGACGGAAGATGGAATTCATGATATTCGTCTTAACATATGGAAAACTCTTTGTCAGTTGAAAAAGAAAATATTATCTTATGATGAATATGAAAATCAGGTTAAGATAATAGAAGGGTTACAACATCAGATTGATTTGGAATCTCTATCAGTCTCTCGATATCCGAAGGCTGAAAAGCAGCAGAGATCCCTTCAACGTTCATTCCTTGGCACACTAAGAAGATTGCACCAGTTAATTACCAATGCCCCATCTGGTATTCATGTCAGAGGATTGGGTGTTCATGGAGCACTACATTTCACAGTGCTCTTCATTCAGCAAAGCCCGCCGAAAATGGTTTCATGCAATGTTATTGCCCATGGCCGGCCAAAGTCAATGGGTTTTGTTTGTAATCAAAATCTTGCCTAGGAATAGGCTTCAACTAGTTCCTCTCAAAATCAAGAATACAAAGAACAAGTTGTTGAATTAATCCTGCATCAAGAAAACGAGAATATTGAACATTCCTCTCGTATGGAGCAAGCACACCATCAAGTTACAGAAGTGTCAGAAATCATCCAACGGTTCTTTGAACCAGGTGATAAAAGTGGATGTCGATTGATGCATCCAGCTAATTTACGGACCAAGGTCCGCAAGATCAGGAGATCTTTTAAGAAAGTCTCAGACATAGCATGTCAAGAACCACCCCAACTTGCCAAACTGGGGACTCTTTTAACGCAACCCTCAGAATCAACAAATATGATTCGAGGAGTTGAGCAAAGACAGCAGGAACAACCCCAGTCCACCAGACTGAGCACTTTTTCAAATCCTCAATCCCTCCCTCAGAGAAAGTCAGTCTTCTCTCGATTGGGGAAGAAGCCTCAAGAGGAATGAAGAACCAAATTATCAGGAGATTCTATCCAAATTACAGTTCTCCAAGAAGTTCCTGAGGGATCAAATTAACAAAAGTCAATGTATTTTCAGGGGCATGGTAGAAGAAAATATCACAGAAATGCTGATATAAGGGATGTGATGTGTTATGCATCAATTAATGTCATTAATGCCATTGTTTCTGATCCTCCAGAACATGAGGCTCACTCAGGGGACTCAGATGAATAAGTTCATTCTCAAGAAGTTGTACGCACAGACACAAATGAAGAAGGTGTGCATACATGAAATCAAAGGATTACTCAGAACCTAGGTAATCCTTCAAGTAACTCACTTCCCCCTCTTCGAAAGGTGTCCAATAAAGGGAAAGGAAAGAACTAGGTTACACACCCTTCCTCTGGAGAAGGCCAATCTCTCTCACTAGAGAAAATATTTTCACAACAAGAGAAAGAAATGAAGGAATTGAGGAGGTGGAACGCAGAACTACTTCAAGGTAGTATTCCTCTTAATCATGCTGGAGTCAGTAATCCAAGGGAGTTTGTTGCAGCTACTGAGATGGATCAAGAATATCCTCCTCTATCAGTACACCCTCACAGGTCTAATACTACGGTTCAAGTGCAAAAACAATTGGTGGTGCTACCATCAGTTGCAGTACCAGTCACCATACCTGTCCAGAATCCAATTGTTGCACCTGCCCAAGTCCAAGTTCAACCAGATGTTTCTCAAAAGTTAATAACTACCATTGATTCATTAACAGCTTAGTTAGAGACTATGGAAGGAAAGCGTGCACAGGTTCAACCAGAAAAGAGAGATTACCCTAAATGGGTAGATTCAATCCTTCCCCCATCAAGTTTTGGGAACCATTTATTCCCTATTTTTAATAGATCAGGAAATCCTAAATAGAATTTGACGCATTACGTGTCTTGCTGCGATCCTATGATGGGAACTCCGGAACAAAAAGAAGTAGTGAAACTCAGATGCTTCGTGCAAACCTTACAAGGACCAGCTTTTGTTTGGTATACAAGCTTGCAATCCCAGTCAATTACCGGGTGGGAGGATCTACGCCAACAATTTCTTCTTCAGTTCAGCTCAAATTTTCCAAAGACAACATTTTTTGATCTTACAAACTGTAAGCAAAGGGAGAATGAAAGGGTTTCAGATTTCATTGCTCGCTGGAAGGGATTAACATATTCCCTAAGCTTAGCAGTCCCTCAAGATGAATTGTTGCCAATCTGTGTGGCGAATTTATGTGATGAGTTGCGCACACTGCTGATCCCTGTGAAATACACAAGAGGGTTTTGAAACCTTACTTCAATCTCTCAACAGATTAAATATTCTCTTATAAAGACTAAGGATAAAGCTCGTGTAATTCCATCAGCTCCAGGAAGGAGAATGGGTAAAGAAGAAACTGCTACAGTTATGCTTAAACAAGCACCTGTACCTGCTTCTACTTCAAAACCTTCATCTTCTCGAAGGGATCCACCTCCTGAGTGCCAACAACAAAGGCTGTTTCATCAAGATGATCAAAGAGATCAAAGACGAAAAAAATTTGAGGATCTGAAGAGCAAAGTTTACTCTTTCCGAAATGAACAAGTTTTTGGTTATTTCATTTCGGCTCTGGAAAATAATTTGGTTCAATTGCCAAGGCCCAAGAGGCCAAACTAGGAAGGAGATAAAGACCGTCCCAACTATTTCCCCTTTCATCAAATGTTGGGGCATCCCATCTAGGAGTATTTTGTCTTCAAATACCTCCTAAAAAATATGGTTGACTCAGGACAAGTCAAATTAAAAGGCTCTTCAGCCCAGGTATCCTGTGTTACTCCTACAGTTCCAGAGGAAGAAGGAGAATGGAAAGAAGTCAAAAGCAAAAATGCACAGAAATATGATGATTGGATGGTCAGAAAAATGATCAACCAAACTCATGTCATTTTACGAACACAATTGAAGAAACCAATTGTGTCTTCTGCCACAAATTCCACAGAAAAACCCTCTTCATCAGAGGGAAAATCCTCAAAGAAATGACATGATTAAAAGAAAGAAAAATAATCAGAAGAAGATGAGTATGTGTCAAATCCTAAGTTGTCTTTGACTCTGGAAGACTTTATGCCATCTACTTCAAATTCACGGGAACCGCCCCACCAAACGGCACAGCCTAAACAGGATAATCAGGCAGAGTATTCATCAAATGAAGATTTGATCTTTGGTTCTGTTAATATGATTCAATTAACAGATCCATATGCCAGTCACATTTTCGATTTTGATGAGCACAAATTACTTGTATCAAACAGAGGAATCAGAGGAAGTTACAGAGGCTCAGGATACAGGGGAAGACGTGGATCTTTCAGAGGCCACTATTCCAATTCTACCCCTTCTAGAACTGTGTATGCGGCAGAAAATCATGGCAGAGCCCTTCAACGAGCTCAACAAAAACAAGCAAGTTCTTCCACACAAGGCAGACTCAGCCCTAACACAATTATTCTGGAAGATCGGTTGAAGGTTCTATATTATTCCTCTCAGCAAGTAAATAGACCTAATCAGTCTAATCTTCCAAATCCAAGAGTATTATCAACTTCTATCCTGGTACAAGATGCATCAAATTCCAAAGCATCAACTTCCAAGGCACCTGCTAAACTACATGTTCCTGTTGGGAAACGCAGACCTTTGGATCAAAAGTACGATATATTGAAACACCTGGCCCAAGTACTGGCCAAGTTATCAATTCTGGATGCCTTGAATTTATCAAAGGATCTTCGGGAGGCACTCATTTAGGCTTTTTCAATTCCTCAAGAGTTTGAGACTGAAATTGCTACAGCTGAAGTCTACCATGTAGAGAATAATTCTGCAGAATGCCATGTAGTTATATCTTTTACTAATGAAGATGAATATGATGTCATGCATGGACATATTAGACCTTTGTAATTATCTGGAAAGGTCAATGGCATAGACATCCAAAGATATTTCATTGATAATGGTTCAGGAGTCAACCTGATGCCCATTCGTACACTTCGTCAATTGGGCCTCACGGAATCTGATTTATCTCCTTCAAATATGATGTTACAAGGATATGATAAAAATGAACAATAAACACTGGGTGAGATTACACTTAGAACTCAGTTTGGAGATCTTATGTCCAATTCAGATTTCATGGTTGTTGATCAAGACCCATCCTTCAACATCTTTCGTGGAAGACTCTGGCTACATCGACATGCGGCTGTCCCTTCATCATACCATCAATGTCTCAAGTTTTGTTTCGATGGTCAATTTGGGACATTATATGGTGATAAGGCCCCGTTCAAGACATGTGAATCTCAATACACTGAGGCGGAATTCTACCACATGAAGGGAAAGGAGAAATCCACAACAAAGGAGATTACCAAAGTTAATGCTTCGTATGGTTTGTAAAAGATTCCAGTAAACCCATTAGCACATGTGAGTACAAATTATGTGTTGCCTATCAGTCAAATTGATAGGATAGACCCAAATAAAAATACTCTTATGGAAAGATCCGTAATGTCAATTACGGAAATTGTGCCAGACAACATGGGAGAAATTGGTGATCCACCAAGCAATGATGAAAGCTCCAATGGAGATGTCTTCATTTCATCTGCTAAAATCCAGCAAGTCTATACTTCACCAATCAGGCTAGGGAAAGTTATAGCAATGCCAGAGGTAAATGATGATGTCAATTCTCAATCCATCATCTCCTCTTTATTACCCAAATAAGACCCTTCATCATCAATCGGGTCGGAAATGGAAGCTTCTTCTTCAAGATGTGCAAATTTTGACATCTCTTCTGATTATGGAAATTCTGATTCATCATCTACTATGAAAGTAGAAATGGAAGAAATAACACATGCTGAAGAAGAAGAGGAAGATATCTGGGATGCTCCTCCAGCATTTGAAGAGGGTATCTCTACCACCGTGGATGAACTCAGAGAAATAAATCTGGGTACAAAAGAAGATCCACGCCCCACTTTAATTAGTGTGACCATGACTCTTGAAGAGCAAGAGATGTATATTTCCCTTTTAAAGCAAAATCGAGATATATTTTCTTGGAACTATACAGAGATGCTAGGGCTTGATCCTGATGTTTCCACTCATCATTTGGGTTTTCCAGAAGAATATCGAGGATTCAAACAAGATGCTAGAAGAACACACCCAGCCTATGCTTCCAAAATTGAAGCTGAAGTGGATAAGATAATCAAAGCTAACTTCATCAGAGAAGTTCAATATCCCAAGTGGTTGGATAATATTTTCCCAGTGAAAAAGAAGAATGGGAAAATTAGAGTTTGCATTGATTTCAGAGATCTTAATCGGCATTGTCCTAAGGATGATTTTCCAGTTCTGATTACAGAACTCTTGATTGATACGACAACTGGCTATGAAGCACTTTCCTTCATGGATAGATATTCTGGATATAATCAAATCCGGATGGCTCTAGAAGATGAGGAATCTATAGCCTTCAGAGCCCCTCAGGGTGTGTTTTACTATCGGGTAATGCCCTTTGGCTTAAAGAATGCAGGTGCAACATATCAGCGTGCCATGCATCGTATCTTCAAAACCTTTTTGGGAAAGTTTGTTGAATGTTATGTGGACGATTTGGTGGTCAAATCCAAACAAAGTTCTAATCACTTGGATGATTTGGAAGTCATATTCCGCAAGCTTTGACAACATAATTTGAAGATGAATCCCTTAAAATGTGCTTTTGGGGTAACCTCAGAAAAATTTCTCAGCTTTATTGTACGCCATCGTGGTATCGAAGTCGATCCTGAGAAGAAAAAGTCAATACTTGGTATGTCACCTCCTCAAAATTTGAAATAATTGAGAGGAATTCAAGGATACTTATCCTATATTCGGCGTTTCATCGCCAATTTGGCAGGCAAAAGTTTACCGTTCACCAAATTGATGAAGAAGGGAGTCACTTACCAGTGGACTGAAGAATGTCAAGAAGCATTCGATATTCTCAAGAAGTATCTCTTAAGTCCACCGGTACTTATGCCACCTGTTTAAGGAAGACCACTTATCCTCTATGTGACAGCTTTAGAGCGATCATTGGGTGCCTTTCTTGCCCTGAAGAATGATGCTGGGAATGAGAACAACCTCTACTATCTCAGTCAGACTATGCTTGAAGCAGAAACCCGATATTCAAATATTGAGAAGTGCTGCCTAGCATTAATCTTTGAAGTTCAGAAGTTGAGACACTACCCGCAACATCACGAGGTCCAATTGGTATCTCGCAATAACCCGCTCAAATTCATCCTTAGTCATCCAATACTTACAAGACATCTGGCAAGGTGGGAAGTTATTTTGCAGCAGTTCGACATTCAGTATGTGTCTCAAAAGGCAATAAAGGGCCAAGCTCTGGCTGATTTCTTGGATGAACACCCTTTAGTGGAAGACACATCTTTATATATTGAACTTCCTGATGAGGAAGTCTTATCTATTCATGATAGTCTTCAGGTATGTGAAATTTACTTTGATGGTGCTTCCAGAAGTCCAACAGGGAAGAAAATGGAAAATCCTAAATTCAAAAAAGTTGGCTTAGGGATTGTACTCATTTCTCCAGAAAAGGGAGTTCTACCTTATTCCTTCTCATTGTTCGGAGGAAGTACACATAATGAAGTGGAATACCAAGCTCTTATTGCAGGATTGGAGTTGGTGATTCAAGCACAAGTGAATCACTTAAAGGTGAAATGTGATTCAGACCTAGTAATAAAACAAGTCAATGGGGATTATGCAATCAGAAAATAAGAACTAATCCCTTTGTATTATTACATCAGAGAGTTAATTGTGGAATTCCCTTCGGAACCGACATTTTCTTATGTCCCAAGATCACAAAATGCTCAAACTGATGCACTGTCTAACATAGCCACAGCTCTAGAAGATCCAAAACAGGACAAAACAACCATCATTATTTCCCACTGTCGTACAATTCCACCTTATGTTTGAACCAGAACAGAAGAGATCAATGAAATTAGTCCCATCTTTGAACCATATGGTCATACTACAGGATGGATGACACCTATCAGGGAACACCTTCAAAATGGAATATTTCCACCTGATAGAGCCAGGAAAGAACAAGTCCGGAGATGTGTGGTCAATTTCACTCTTTATGATATCCCAGATCACCTAGATAAAATTCTCTACAAGCGTGGTTTTGATGGAGTTCTCTTCAGATGCATTTATGGTGAAGAGACAATGGATGTTATGAAAGAAGTGCATGTGGGATGTAAAGACCCGTAAATTTCAAGGAAATTTTTTTTTCTTAATTTTCTTTGGAATTTTACAAGAACGCAGTTTCTGACGGCGCCTGATTCCGAGGCCCGGTGTGCCCGGAATCATTTTCTGAAGTTTGGCTCGGGTACGTTCAGTGAACGGACGAGCGGGTTTTTCTAACTTTTGAACCGGTGCCCGGAATCGAATTCTGAGGGCACCGATGAAATCGCAGCACCGGTATTCGCTTAGAAACACCTCTTCTGGAGTTGCGTTTGCTCGGGTGTGGTTTTTAATTTTCGGGCTTAAAGTTAAGAAATAAAATAATTTTGCGACAGCTTTATTTTATTTCACTTAAGCCACTTGGAAGCCACTTGAAGCCACTTAAAGGAGGCTTGAACTGAGTTGAACTGGATAGGATGCTATCCAGAAATATCCTACCCCCTTGGTAGGATATTTGTGAGGTGGGGCCCGCACGAGCCCCGCCGTTTCTTTCCGCTAAGAAACGCACCCGTGAAAACCCGTCTTAATGAAAGTCAACCGACGCGTTTTCTAAATTCTTAATAGACCATTTAATTGGGCGGTTTATTTCGTGAATTAAATGGGCTGTTTCCTTCGTGAATTAAATGGGTCGTTTCTTTCGTTGAATTAATTCAACGAATTGATGGATCGTTTCTTAACCAGTTTTTCAAATTCGTTGGCGTAATAATAAAATAAGACCAACGCTTAACCTCTGGTTATTTGCGCTTGAGAAGATTTGGGAGAACCCTCGCAACTTCTTCTCCCTCGCGAAGAACGCGAAGAACGCGAAGAACGCTGAACCCGGAAATCGACGACGCCTTCGCCCGAGACGCTCTTCCGATCTCCGATCACCGACCATTCGAGGTGAGTGCTTTCGGATTTCCTCTCAAGTTCTTTTCTTTAGTTTTAAACGAAACACAGATTTAAATATTAATAATTTAAATCTGTTGTTCTTGATTCGTTGAGCTCGCCGACTCAACGCCGAAATCCGCAACGACGCGACGCCTCACCGCGACGACGCGACGATCGATCTCTTCCGTGACGCCTCTTCCGCGAAGAACGCCCGCGCACGACGATCATCAAGGTAGGGATTCATTTTGGAAAATTACCCCTTTTTTTAAATTTTCTCATGAACGTTCTTGAAAATTAAAAAGCCGGTTTTCAATGAACAATTTTATTTTAATTAAAATTGTTGGATCATGTGTTGATCGTTTTTCTCCCGGTTGTTTATCTCTAACGCGGAGGGCGCGGGCCGAACGAACACGGCCCGACGACCCTCCGCCGTTCTTCATTTTTTTGTGCGGATTTGAAGGTCGACGACGGAACGTGCCGCATCGGATGTTTGACGATCCCGCAGTAAAGAATGGATCCCGGGAGGAGCAACGGCGCAGACGGGAAAGAAAACGGGCCACCGGAGCGACGCCGGCGGCCCGCGGAAGTTGCCGGCGGCGCGGCGGCCGGAGGCGGCGCCGCCCCGGCGCGCCGCCGGACGAAATCCGCCGCGGCTGAAGCCGCGGCGGCGGCGGCCAAACGGACCCGCGGCGCGCGGGTCCGGTTCATCCGGGCGGACGCGGCTCAGCGCGTCCGCGGCTCGCCAGCGCGGCCCGCACGCGGGCCGCGGTCCTTCCTCAAGCCGCGGGTCAGCGCCCGCGGCTTCCACCCGCGCGGCGCGGCCAAGCCGAGCCGGCCGAGCCGGACCGGCCCTGGCCGGGCCGGGCCGGGCTAGCCGGGTCGGACCCGGGTCGGGGCGACCCGGTTCGGGCCGACCCAGGGGGGGGGGGGGGGGTCGGGCCGGGTCGGCCCGGGCCCGTACCCCCCATCTTCGGACGTTTTTGTTGAAACGCACGTATCTTGAGCTTCGTGCCTCCAAACGACTCGCCGTCAGCGGCAACGCGATCCTTGGATCGAGACGGTCGTTTCGGTATATCGCACTCAAGGTTTCGGAATACTTTGAGTTCGGCCGGGTTGGTTCGTACACGAGACCAACCGGGCCCTCGGAGCGGAAACACTCATATCTTGAGCTACGGACGTCCGATTGACGTGCCGTCAGCTTTGTTGAATTCCTCTAAGTGAGACGGATCTTTTGGCATACTCCGCCCGAGGTTTGGACGCAGGTGGAGTGCGGTCGGGTTGGTTTTGCCTTAAAAACCAACCGGGCCCCTGGGACGAAAATGCCAATATCTCTCAGACCGGGCGTCCGATTGACGCGCCGTCTGCGACGTTGAGTTCCTGTTGACGATACGGAACTTTTGGATACATCAACTTCGGACTTCGTGTCAGTTGATGTATCAGCCTCTCGGCTGGTGGAGCGGACCTTCCCGAACGAGCTTGCTGTGTGCGGGAACCCTAGTGCTGGCTGCGACTGCTACTTCGACAGCGACGACCGTGCAGAGATCCTCAGTGGACTGCGGCGACGACTGTGCAGAGATCCTCCGTGGACTCCGACGACGACCGTGCAGAGATCCTCAGTGGACTGCGGCGACGACTGTGCAGAGATCCTCAGCGGACTGCGACGACTACTGCACTCAGCGATCCTACGTGGATCAGTGCTACAGGTCCTGTGTGGGCCCGGTCCTGTGTGGGCCCGATCCTGTGTGGGTCCGATCCTGCGTGGGTCAGCGCTCAGCGGTTCTGTGTGAGCCAGCGCCTACAGGTCCTGCGTGGGCCCGGTCCTGTGTGGGCCCGATCCTGTGTGGGTCATCTCTCAGCGGTTCTGTGTGAGCCAACTTCTACAGGTCCTGCGTGGGCCCGATCCTGTGTGGGTCACTGCAAGGTTAGTACCTATCGATCCTTCGTGGGTCCGACGAATTAGATGGTTCAATGACCATCTTTATCGTCATTCGAAGAAGTATACCTGTGTGAGCTGAATCTTGTGTTACTCTCCTTTGTGGATTGTGTTGAGCTATCCCGTGTGGATTTACTGTTTACTCTCCTTTGTGGATTGTGTTGTTCTATCCTGCGTGGGTATACGTTTTGCTTTCCTGTGTGGACTGGGTTGTGCTTGGGCTCGAACGTTGGAGACGAACGGGAATTGAAGACTTAGGTATATGTATGGGCATATACCTAAGCCGTGTCAGATGTTACTTCGTGATTGTATCTTTCCTTTGTGGATTATCCTTTGTGGATTTCGGGAGACCTTCGGGGGTCTCGGTGCGCATCCAGGAGCTTCTTCAGCTGCGGCAGGGCAGCTTGACGGTCGCTCAGTACGCGGCGAGGTTCACCGACCTTTCTCGGTACTCGACAGACATGGTACGGGACCCCTTCTTCCGGGCCCGGACCTTCGAACAGGGTTTGAGACACGAGATCAGGGCATCGCTGATCTCCCTCACTATCCCGACCCAGGCAGGGGTACTGGAGCGAGCCCTCCTGATCGAGAGCTTCCTGGCTGAGTCCACAGCGAGACCCACCGCAGGGCGGTAGATAGCGGAGTCTTCGGCAGCCGGTAGCCGGCGGATGACTCAGGGTTCCAGGCGGACCAGACCTTCCGGCAGGCGACCTCGGGACGCTGGCTCAGCAGTGCAGGGCACCCGGCCCGGAGCCAGCCTTCCGAGAGGCAGACAGTGCTACGAGTGCGGCGGGCAGGGCCACATGGCTCGTGACTGCCCGACCCGTCGTAGCGAGGGGCAGCAGACGGTGGAGGGGCCACCCAGGCAGAGGCAGAGGGTCGACCGTGGCGGTCCGCAGGGAGGAGGCGGACGAGGCAGAGGAGCTGGCCGAGCAGCAGGTGGTGGGCGACGCTTTGAGGCTCTTCCACCACCACCACCAGGAGGCCCGCCCCGACCACAGGGAGCTGGCGGGCAGAGACAGGCTCAGCTCCAGGCAGCGGAGGCCTACGACCACGGCGCGCCAGAGATGATTCGAGGTACGATCTGTGTCTATTCCACCCTTGCTGCAGTTCTGATAGACACAGGAGCGAGTCACTCTTTCATAGCCACTGCCCTTGTTCGGAGCTCGGAGATTCCGACAGAGCCGTTGGCTCGATCCTTACGGCTAGAGACTCCTACGGGAGCAGACTCGACGATTACGCACTGGTGCCGGTAGTGTGAGCTTACTCTAGGAGGCGAGAGCTTCGGCTGGGATCTTCTTGTAGCGGCGTCGAGGCCTTACGACGTCATCTTGGGCATGGATTGGTTATCTACTGTCCATGCTCAGATTGACTGCATTAGGCGCAAGGTGCGATGTGTGCGCACCGACGGGAGCAGGTTCACCTTCACCGGCGAGAAGGGAGCCTTAGCAGCGCAGGATGGACTCACGCAGAGGAGAGGTCATCCCATCACTCATCAGTTGGCTAGCCTCATCCTGGGAGCAGTTGACGTGCGGAGTCCCAGTTTTCCTGCAGTGGTGGATCAGTACGCGGACGTCTTTCCCGACGACGTTCCAGGACTACCTCCTCGCAGAGAGGTAGACTTTTATATTGACCTGTACCCCGGGACAGCCCCGATATCCACTCCAGCATATCGGATGGCCCCCGCTGAGCTTCGAGAGTTGCGAGTAGAGTTGGAGGACTTGCAGGGCAAGGGGTTCATCCGACCCAGTGTTTCGCCCTGGGCTTCCCCGATTTTGTTCGCCAAGAAGGCGGACGGGAGCTTGCGACTGTGTGTCGATTATCGTCGCCTGAATCAGGTGACAGTGAGGAACAAGTATCCTCTACCCAGGATTGATGATCTCTTCGACCAGCTCAAGGGAGTACGGTGGTTCTCGAAGATAGACCTCAGGTCAGGCTATCATCAGCTTAGAGTTCGAGACGAGGATGTGCAGAAGACGGCCTTCAGATGTCGGTATGGCCACTTCGAGTTCTTGGTTATGCCTTTCGGTGTGACCAACGCTCCAGCAGTGTTCATGAGCCTCATGAACAGGATCTTCCAGCCATACCTCGATCGATTTGTCGTGGTCTTCATCAACGACATTTTGGTGTACTCGACGACGGAGGAGGAGCACGCCTACCACCTGCGTGTTGTACTAGACACACTCCGAGAGCACCAGCTTTATGGCAAGCTCTCGAAGTGTCAGTTCTGGTTACGTGAGGTCCACTTCTTGGGGCGCGTCATTTCTGAGGCGGGAGTTGCAGTGGATCCCGCGAAGATCGAGGAAGTGCTAGCTTGGGAGCCACCCAAGAGCGTGACAGAGGTGCAGAGTTTCTTGGGCCTAGCCGGATACTATCGGAGATTTGTGCCAGACTTCTCCAGAGTTGCGGCCCCACTCTCAGCGTTGACGAAGAAGGGGAAACCCTTCGTGTGGTCAGACGGATGTCAGCAGAGCTTCCAGGAGCTGAGGCAGAGGTTGACCAGCGCACCTATCTTGAGGTTGCCTGAGGAGGGAGTTGGATACGTAGTCTACTGCGATGCATCAGGGACTGGACTCGGGTGTGTCCTGATTCAGGAGCGGGCCGTGATTGCCTACGGATCACGTCAGTTGAGGCCGCATGAGCAGAACTACGCTACCCATGACTTGGGGTTGGCAGCAGTGGTCTTCGCCCTGAAGACATGGCGACACTATATGATGGGCGAGTGCTTCACAGTCTTTTCTGACCACCAGAGTCTCAGGTACATCTTCTCTCAGAAGGACCTGAACCTGAGACAGCGGCGATGGCTCGAGTTCCTTCAGGACTATGACTTTGAGATAGTCTATACTCCTGGGAAGGGGAACGTGGTGGCTGATGCCCTCAGTAGGAGGACGGGCATCCAGCTACTTGAGGAGGCGACAGAGCAGCTAGCCGCTTGCAGATATCCTTCGTGGATAGAGACGAAGCAGCCTTCCTTCAGTCTCTCACAGTCTCTCCTCCACTTCTTCAGCGGGTCAGAGAGGCACAACATGGGGATGTTGACTGTGAGACGTGGCGTGCACATATATCCTCGGGACAGGCACCTGATGGTTTCTCCCTTGGAGCAGAGCACGATGTCCTTTTCATAGGACGTACCTTGGTACCAGTCGCCTTACGAGAGGAGGTCCTGAGAGAGTTTCACACTTCTCCGTTGGCGGTACATCCTGGAGTGGCGAAGATGTACCAGGATCTCGGGCGACAGCACTGGTGGCCGGGCATGAAGAAGGCTGTGGCAGAGTTCGTTTCACGGTGCCTCACCTGCCAGCAGGTGAAGGCAGAGCATCAGGTACCAGCAGGCTTGGTACAGCCCTTGGAGGTCCCGGAGTGGAAGTGGGACGGGATATCTATGGACTTTGTGACTGGACTTCCACGCACTTCCAGAGGTCACGATTCCATATGGGTGATTGTTGACCGACTCACCAAGTCGGCACACTTCTTACCCATCTGAGAGCAGGGCACAGTGGAGAGCTTGGGGAGTCTCTACGTTCAGGAGATTGTACGACTTCACGGTGTGCCATCGACCATCGTCTCCGATCGGGACGCTCGTTTTACTTCCCGGCTTTGGAAGGGGTTGCAGGAGGCGTTCGGGATGCGACTACATCTGAGCACCGCCTTTCACCCTCAGACGGATGGTCAGACGGAGAGGACCATTCAGACTCTCGAGGACATGCTCCGTGCATGTGTCCTCGACTTTGGTCGCAGCTGGGAGGACCACCTACCCTTGGTGGAGTTCGCGTACAACAACAGCTACCACTCCACCATCAGGATGGCACCCTACGAGGCGTTGTACGACAGGCCTTGCAGATCTCCTTTGTGCTGGACAGACCCTGGAGAGTCAGCACTTGTGGGACCAGAGATGGTCCGGGCCACGACAGAGAAGGTCCAGCTCATCCAGGAGCAGATGAGGACAGCACAGAGCCAGCAGAAGTCATATGCTGACAGGAGGTGGAGGCCACTAGAGTTCGAGGATGGTGACCACGTCTTCTTGCGGGTCTCACCTCGACGTGGTTTGAGGAGATTTGGCCAAGGCGGCAAGTTGTCTCCACGCTTCATCGGGCCTTTTCAGGTCCTCAGCAGGATTGGCGAGGTGGCTTATCGCCTGGCTCTGCCACCTCAGTTGCACCGGGTGCACGATGTCCTCTACGTATCCCAGCTGAGGAGATACGTGCATGACCCGACACACATCATTGACTATGGGGAGCTAGACGTGGATGATGGAGCGACTTTTACGGAGGTCCCAGTGGAGATAGAGGATCGACAGGAGCGGGTCCTACGTGGGTGATCGATTCCTCTTGTGCGCATCAGATGGCAGCACGGGAACCTCCAGGAGAGCACTTGGGGGCGGGAGGCTCAGATGCGTGCTCAGTACCCACATTTGTTTCCCTAGTTTTTGATGTATCTTTACGGGGACATAAAGTCCTGAGGTGGGAGTAATGTAAAGACCCATAAATTTCAAGGAAATTTTTTTTTCTTAATTTTCTTTGGAATTTTACAAGAACGCAGTTTCTGACGGCGCCTGATTCCGAGGCCCGGTGTGCCCGAAATCATTTTCTGAAGTTTGGCTCGGGTACGTTCAGTGAACGGACGAGCGGGTTTTTCTAACTTTTGAACCGGCGCCCGGAATCGAATTCTGAGGGCACCGATGAAATCGCAACGCCGGTATTTTCTTAGAAACGCCTCTTCCGGAGTTGCGTTTGCTCGGGTGTGGTTTTTAATTTTCGGGCTTAAAGTTAAGAAATAAAATAATTTTGCGACAGCTTTATTTTATTTCACTTAAGCCACTTGGAAGCCACTTGAAGCCACTTAAAGGAGGATTGAACTGAGTTGAACTGGATAGGATGCTATCCAGAAATATCCTACCCCCTTGGTAGGATATTTGTGAGGTGGGGCCCGCACGAGCCCCGCCGTTTCTTTCCGCTAAGAAACGTACCCGTGAAAACCCGTCTTAATGAAAGTCAACCGACGCGTTTTCTAAATTCTTAACAGAACATTTAATTGGGCGGTTTATTTCGTGAATTAAATGGGCTGTTTCCTTCGTGAATTAAATGGGTCGTTTCTTTCGTTGAATTAATTCAACGAATTGATGGATCGTTTCTTAACCAGTTTTTCAAATTCGTTGGCGTAATAATAAAATAAGACCAACGCTTAACCTCTGGTTATTTGCGCTTGAGAAGATTTGGGAGAACCCTCGCAACTTCTTCTCCCTCGCGAAGAACGCGAAAACGCGAAGAACGCCGAACCCGTAAATCGACGACGCCTTCGCCCGAGACGCACTTCCGATCTCCGATCTCCGATCTCCGATCACCGACCATTCGAGGTGAGTGCTTTCGGATTTCCTCTCAAGTTCTTTTCTTTGGTTTTAAACGAAACACAGATTTAAATATTAATAATTTAAATCTGTTGTTCTTGATTCGTTGAGCTCGCCGACTCAACGCCGGAATCCGCGACGACGCGACGCCTCCCCGCGACGACGCGACGATCGATCTCTTCCGTGACGGTCTCTTCCGCGAAGAACGCCCGCGCACGACGATCATCAAGGTAGGGATTCATTTTGGAAAATTACCCCTTTTTTTTAATTTTCTCATGAACATTCTTGAAAATTAAAAAGCCGGTTTTCAATGAACAATTTTATTTTAATTAAAATTGTTGGATCATGTGTTGATCGTTTTTCTCCCAGTTGTTTATCTCTAACTTGGAGGGCGCGGGCCGAACGAACACGGCCCGATGACCCTCCGCCGTTCTTCATTTTTTTGTGCGGATTTGACGGTCGACGACGGAACGTGCCGCAGCGGACGTTTGAAGATCCCGCAGTAAAGAACGGATCCCGGGAGGAGCAACGGCGCAGACGGGAAAGAAAACGGGCCACCGGAGCGACGCCGGCGGCCCGCGGAAGTTTCCGGCGGCGCCCCGGCGCGCCGTCGGACGAAATCCGCCGCGGCTGAAGCCGCGGAGGCGGCGGCCAAACGGACCCGCGGCGCGCGGGTCCAGTTCATCCGGGCGGACGCGGCTCAGCGCATCCGCGGCTCGCCAGCGCGGCCCGCACGCGGGCCGCGGTCCTTCCTCAAGCCGCGGGTCAGCGCCCGCGGCTTCCACCCGCGCGGCTCGGCCAAGCCGAGCCGGACCGGCCCTGGCCGGGCCAGCCGGGTCAGACCCGGGCCAGCCGGGTCGGGTCGACCCGGGTGGGGGGGGGGGGTCGGGCCGGGTCGGCCCGGGCCCGTACCCCCCATCTTCGGACGTTTTCGTTCGAACGCCCGTATCTTGAGCTTCGTGCCTCCAAACGACTCGCCGTCAGGGGTAACACGATCCTTGGATCGAGACGGTCGTTTCGGTATATCGCACTCAAGGTTTCGGAATACTTTGTGTTCGGCCGGGTTGGTTCGTACACGAGACCAACCGGGCCCTCGGAGCGGAAACACTCATATCTTGAGCTACGGATGTCCGATTGACGTGCAGTCAGCTTTGTTGAATTCCTCTAAGTGAGACGGATCTTTTGGCATACTCTTCCCGAGGTTTGGACGCAGGTGGAGTGCGGTCGGGTTGGTTTTTCCTTAAAAACCAACCGGGCCCCTGGGACGAAAATGCCAATATCTCTCAGACCGGGCGTCCGATTGACGCGCCGTCTGCGACGCTGAGTTCCTGTTGACGATACGGAACTTTTGGATACATCAACTTCGGACTAATGTCATTTGATGTATCAGCCTCTCGGCTCGTGGAGCGGACCTTCCCGAACGAGCTTGCTGTGTGCGGGAACCCTAGTGCTGGCTGCGACTGCTACTTCGACAGCGACGACCGTGCAGAGATCCTCAGTGGACTGCGGCGACGACTGTGCAGAGATCCTCCGTGGAATCCGACGACGACCGTGCAGAGATCCTCAGTGGACTGCGGCGACGACTGTGCAGAGATCCTCAGCGGACTGCGACGACTACTGCACTCAGCGATCCTACGTGGATCAGTGCTACAGGTCCTGTGTGGGCCCGGTCCTGTGTGGGCCCGATCCTGTGTGGGTCCGATCCTGCGTGGGTCAGCGCTCAGCGGTTCTGTGTGAGCCAGCACCTACAGGTCCTGCGTGGGCCCGGTCCTGTGTGGGCCCGATCCTGTGTGAGTCATCTCTCAGCGGTTCTGTGTGAGCCAACTTCTACAGGTCCTGCGTGGGCCCGATCCTGTGTGGGTCACTGCAAGGTTAGTACCTATCGATCCTTCGTGGGTCCGACGACTTAGATGGTTCAATGACCATCTTTATCTTCATTCGAAGAAGTATACCTGTGTGAGCTGAATCTTGTGTTACTCTCCTTTGTGGATTGTGTTGAGCTATCCCGTGTGGATTTACTGTTTACTTTCCTTTGTGGATTGTGTTGCTCTATCCTGCGTGGGTATACGTTTTGCTTTCCTGTGTGGACTGGGTTGTGCTTGGGCTCGGACGTTGGAGACGAACGGGAATTGAAGACTTAGGTATATGTATGGGCATATACCTAAGCCGTGTCAGATGTTACTTCGTGATTGTATCTTTCCTTTTTGGATTATCCTTTGTGGATTTCGGGAGACCTTCGGGGGTCTCGGGGTCCCTACTGAGTAGCTTATACTCACCCCTGCACGGGCTATGCCCGCACTTCGTGGTGTTGGTTGCAGACGACGGACAGCGCTGATCGTGGAGGAGGCGTGTGGAGCAGGACAGTACCTGGAGGTGGACCACTGGGCGGGACGTACTCGGAGCGGTTAGGTGGACCCGAGGAGCAGTGGAGGCTATCTGTACCCACCCTTCAGGTGGGACTTCCGGAGGACGGCTCGTCGCTGCAGTTTTCCCTTTTCAGTTGCTGTTTTTCCTTTCAGTTGTACTTTACAGTTGGGCTTGTATTTCCGGCCCCTTTTTACTTCCAGCACAGCTTGTACAGTTTTACTTAGTGTTTACTTTTCCGCTTGCTTGCTCTGTGGTGCTTGTTTACTTTTCAAAGGCAATGCCTTCCCTTTTTGTTGGGATTTACGCCTTGGTGCTAGTCGCCAGCCCCTGGCCTATGGAAGGCGGGCTTGGGGTAGTCACGGCACGGGCCCCGAGGACGGGTCGTGACAAATTGGTATCAGAGGTGGTCGGTTCTACCGCAGACTCTGATCTTTCTTCTATGTGAAGCAAAAGTGTTTAGTGTATTGAGTGTGGTTATCAGTCCAGGGAGTCCAGGGTTGGTGCGGCGGCCGACGTATCCATACACCAGTACCCTGACTTCTGATTCCCGACTTAATGTACGAAAACATTGTTTGCATGTGTGTTTCAAGTTTTCTTTGTGATTACTTGTGTCAGCTCACCAGGTATACCGTTCTGACCATGGCATACTTGTTTCCTTTTCAGGATGGCACGACGACAGCAGCCAGCTAGGGTTCCCAGAGTAGGGCGCGACGACAGCCCGCCGAGCGACGAGGCCTCGGTACAGGGCCCGTTGACAGCAGAGGTACCGGCGGTACCTTTACCCGCCGAGCCCCCGATGCTTCCAGCACTGGAAGCTGACGACGCACGACGCCTCGGAGCTCTGCACGAGTTCCAGCGCCAGCGACCACCCAGGTTCCGTGGGGAGTCGGACCCCCAGGCAGCCGAGGACTGGCTGGAGGCGGTCGTCCGAGTTTTCAGGCTAGTGAGGACGCCAGCAGACCTCATGGTGATCCTCGCGGCGAGCTTACTGCACGCAGCAGCCGAACGCTGGTGGAGCCTGATGCTCCAGGTACACGATGAGGCCTCCCTCATCTGGACGGACTTCGAGAGCCTCTTCCGCTCAGAGTTCGTCCCGGCCACCCTCCGAGCGGTGTGCATCCAGGAGCTTCTTCAGCTGCGGCAGGGCAGCTTGACGGTCGCTCAGTACGCGGCGAGGTTCACCGACCTTTCTCGGTACTCGACAGACATGGTACGGGACCCCTTCTTCCGGGCCCGGACCTTCGAGAAGGGTTTGGGACACGAGATCAGGGCATCGCTGATCTCCCTCAGCATCCCGACCCAGGCAGGGGTACTGGAGCGAGCCCTCCTGATCGAGAGCTTCCTGGCTGAGTCCACAGCGAGACCCACCGCAGGGCGGCAGATAGCGGAGTCTTCGGCAGCTGGTAGCCGGCGGATGACTCAGGGTTCCAGGTGGACCAGACCTTCCGGCAGGCGACCTCGGGACGCTGGCTCAGCAGTGCAGGGCACCCGGCCCGGAGCCAGCCTTCCGAGAGGCAGACAGTGCTACGAGTGCGGCGGGCAGGGCCACATGGCTCGTGACTGCCCGACCCGTCGTACCGAGGGGAAACAGACGGTGGAGGGGCCACCCAGGCAGAGGCAGAGGGTCGACCGTGGCGGTCCGCAGGGAGGAGGCGGACGAGGCAGAGGAGCTGGCCGAGCAGTAGGTGGTGGGCGACGCTTTGAGGCTCTTCCACCACCACCACCAGGAGGCCCGCCCCGACCACAGGGAGCTGGCGGGCAGAGACAGGCTCAACTCCAGGCAGCGGAGGCCTACGACCACGGCGCGCCAGAGATGATTCGAGGTACGATCTGTGTCTATTCCACCCTTGCTGTAGTTCTGATAGACAAAGGAGCGAGTCACTCTTTCATAGCCACTGCCCTTGTTCGGAGCTCGGAGATTCCGACAGAGCCGTTGGCTCGATCCTTACGGCTAGAGACTCCTACGGGAGCAGACTCGACGATTACGCACTGGTGCCGGCAGTGTGAGCTTACTCTAGGAGGCGAGAGCTTCAGCTGGGATCTTCTTGTAGTGGCGTCGAGGCCTTACGACGTCATCTTGGGCATGGATTGGTTATCTACGGTCCATGCTCAGATTGACTGCATTAGGCGCAAGGTGCGATGTGTGCGCACCGACGGGAGCAGGTTTACCTTCACCGGCGAGAAGGGAGCCTTAGCAGCACAGGATGGACTCACGCAGAGGAGAGGTCAGCCCATCACTCATCAGTTGGCTAGCCTCATCCTGGGAGCAGTTGACGTGCGGAGTCCCAGTTTTCCTGCAGTGGTGGATCAGTACGCGGACGTCTTTCGCGACGACGTTCCAGGACTACCTCCTCGCAGATAGGTAGACTTTTATATTGACCTGTACCCCGGGACAACCCCGATATCCACTCCAGCATATCGGATGGCCCCCGCTGAGCTTCGAGAGCTGTGAGTACAGTTGGAGGACTTGCAGGGCAAGGGGTTCATCCGACCCAGTGTTTCGCCCTGGGCTTCCCCGATTTTGTTCGCCAAGAAGGCGGACGGGAGCTTGCGACTGTGTGTCGATTATCGTCGCCTGAATCAGGTGACAGTGAGGAACAAGTATCCACTACCCAGGATTGATGATCTCTTTGACCAGCTCAAGGGAGCACGGTGGTTCTCGAAGATAGACCTCAGGTCAGGCTATCATCAGCTTAGAGTTCGAGACGAGGATGTGCAGAAGACGGCCTTCAGATGTCGGTATGGCCACTTCGAGTTCTTGGTTATGCCTTTCGGCGTGACCAACGCTCCAGCAGTGTTCATGAGCCTCATGAACAGGATCTTCCAGCCATACCTCGATCGATTTGTCGTGGTCTTCATCGAGAACATTTTGGTGTACTCGACGACGGAGGAGGAGCACGCCTACCACCTCCGTGTTGTACTAGACACACTCCGAGAGCACCAGGTTTATGGCAAGCTCTCGAAGTGTCAGTTCTGGTTACGTGAGGTCCACTTCTTGGGGCGCGTCTTTTATGAGGCGGGAGTTGCAGTGGATCCCGCGAAGATCGAGGCAGTGCTAGCTTGGGAGCCACCCAAGAGCGTGACAGAGGTGCGGAGTTTCTTGGGCCTAGCCGGATACTATCGGAGATTTGTGCCGGACTTCTCCAGAGTTGCGGCCCCACTCTCAGCGTTGACGAAGAAGGGGAAACCCTTCGTGTGGTCAGACGGATGTCAGCAGAGCTTCCAGGAGCTGAGGCAGAGGTTGACCAGCGCACCTATCTTGAGGTTGCCTGAGGAGGGAGTTGGATACGTAGTCTACTGCGATGCATCAGGGACTGGACTCGGGTGTGTCCTGATGCAGGAGCGGGCCGTGATTGCCTACGGATCACGTCAGTTGAGGCTGCATGAGCAGAACTACGCTACCCATGACTTGGAGTTGGCAGCAGTGGTCTTCGCCCTGAAGACATGGCGACACTATCTGATGGGCGAGTGCTTCACAGTCTTTTCTGACCACCAGAGTCTCAGGTACATCTTCTCTCAGAAGGACCTGAACCTGAGACAGCGGCGATGGCTCGAGTTCCTCCAGGACTATGACTTTGAGATAGTCTATACTCCTGGGAAGGGGAACGTGGTGGCTGATGCCCTCAGCAGGAGGACGGGCATCCAGCTACTTGAGGAGGCGACAGAGCAGCTAGCCGCTTGCAGATATCCTTCGTGGATAGAGACGGAGCAGCCTTCCTTCAGTCTCTCACAGTCTCTCCTCCACTTCTTCAGCGGGTCAGAGAGGCACAGCATGGGGATGTTGACTGTGAGACGCGGCGTGCACATATATCCTCGGGACAGGCACCTGATGGTTTCTCCCTTGAAGCAGAGCACGATGTCCTTTTTAGAGGACGTACCTTGGTACCAGTCGCCTTACGAGAGGAGGTGCTGAGAGAGTTTCACACTTCTCCGTTGGCGGTACATCCTGGAGTGGCGAAGATGTACCAGGATCTCGGGCGACAGCACTGGTGGCCGGGCATGAAGAAGGCTGTGGCAGAGTTCGTTTCACGGTGCCTCACCTGCCAGCAGGTGAAGGCAGAGCATCAGGTACCAGCAGGCTTGGTACAGCCCTTGGAGGTCCCGGAGTGGAAGTGGGACGGGATATCTATGGACTTTGTGACTGGACTTCCACGCACTTCCAGAGGTCACGATTCCATATGGGTGATTGTTGACCGACTCACCAAGTCGGCACACTTCTTACCCATCCGAGAGCAGGGCACAGTGGAGAGCTTGGGGAGTCTCTACGTTCAGGAGATTGTACGACTTCACGGTGTGCCATCGACCATCGTCTCCGATCGGGATGCTCGTTTTACTTCCCGGCTTTGGAAGGGGTTTCAGGAGGCGTTCGGGACGCGACTACGTCTGAGCACCGCCTTTCACCCTCAGACGGATGGTCAGACGGAGAGGACCATTCAGACTCTCGAGGACATGCTCCGTGCATGTGTCCTTTACTTTGGTCGCAGCTGGGAGGACCACCTACCCTTGGTGGAGTTCGCGTACAACAACAGCTACCACTCCACCATCAGGATGGCACCCTACGAGGCGTTGTACGGCAGGCCTTGCAGATCTGCTTTGTGCTGGACAGACCCTGGAGAGTCAGCACTTGTGGGACCATAGATGGTCCGGGCCACGACAGAGAAGGTCCAGCTCATCCAGGAGCGGATGAGGACAGCACAGAGCCGACAGAAGTCATATGCTGACAGGAGGCGGAGGCCACTAGAGTTCGAGGATGGTGACCACGTCTTCTTGCGGGTCTCACCTCGACGTGGTTTGAGGAGATTTGGCCGAGGCGGCAAGTTGTCTCCACGCTTCATCGGGCCTTTCCAGGTCCTCAGCCGGATTGGCGAGGTGGCTTATCGCCTGGCTCTGCCACCTCAATTGCACCGGGTGCACGATGTCTTCCACGTATCCCAGCTGAGGAGATACGTGCACGACCCGACGCACATCATTGACTATGGGGAGCTAGACGTGGATGATGGAGCGACTTTTACGGAGGTCCCAGTGGAGATAGAGGATCGACAGGAGCGGGTCCTACGTGGGCGATCGATTCCTCTTGTGCGCATCAGATGGCAGCACGGGAAGCTCCAGGAGAGCACTTGGGAGCGGGAGGCTCAGATGCGTGCTCAGTACCCACATTTGTTTCCCTAGTTTTTGATGTATCTTTACGGGGACGTAAAGTCCTGAGGTGGGAGTAATGTAAAGACCCGTAAATTTCAAGGAAATTTTTTTTTCTTAATTTTATTTGGAATTTTACAAGAACGCAGTTTCTGACGGCGCCTGATTCCGAGGCCCGGTGTGCCCGGAATCATTTTCTGAAGTTTGGCTCGGGTACGTTCAGTGAACGGACGAGCGGGTTTTTCTAACTTTTGAACCGGTGCCCGGAATCGAATTCTGAGGGCACCGATGAAATCGCAGCGCCGATATTCGCTTAGAAACGCCTCTTTCGGAGTTGCGTTTGCTCGGGTGTGGTTTTTAATTTTCGGGCTTAAAGTTAAGAAATAAAATAATTTTGCGACAGCTTTATTTTATTTCACTTAAGCCACTTGGAAGCCACTTGAAGCCACTTAAAGGAGGCTTGAACTGAGTTGAACTGGATAGGATGCTATCCAGAAATATCCTACCCCCTTGGTAGGATATTTGTGAGGTGGGGCCCGCACGAGCCCCGCCGTTTCTTTCCGCTAAGAAACGCACCCGTGAAAACCCGTCTTAATGAAAGTCAACCGACGCAATTTCTAAATTCTTAACAGACCATTTAACTGGGCGGTTTATTTCGTGAATTAAATGGGCTGTTTCCTTCGTGAATTAAATGGGTCGTTTCTTTCGTTGAATTAATTCAACGAATTGATGGATCGTTTCTTAACCAGTTTTTCAAATTCGTTGGCGTAATAATAAAATAAGACCAACGCTTAACCTCTGGTTATTTGCGCTTGAGAAGATTTGGGAGAACCCTCGCAACTTCTTCTCCCTCGCGAAGAACGCGAAGAACGCGAAGAACGCCGAACCCGGAAATCGACGACGCCTTCGCCCGAGACGCTCTTCCGATCTCCGATCTCCGATCTCCGATCACCGACCATTCGAGGTGAGTGCTTTCGGATTTCCTCTCAAGTTCTTTTCTTTGGTTTTAAACGAAACACAGATTTAAATATTAATAATTTAAATATGTTGTTCTTGATTCGTTGAGCTCGCCGACTCAACGCCGGAATCCGCGACGACGCGACGCCTCCCCGCGACGACGCGACGATCGATCTCTTCCGTGACGGTCTCTTCCGCGAAGAACGCCCGCGCACGATGATCATCAAGGTAGGGATTCATTTTGGAAAATTACCCTTTTTTTTTAATTTTCTCATGAACGTTCTTGAAAATTAAAAAGCCGGTTTTCAATGAACAATTTTATTTTAATTAAAATTGTTGGATCATGTGTTGATCGTTTTTCTCCCGGTTGTTTATCTCTAACGCGGAGGGCGCGGGCCGAACGAACACGGCCCGACGACCCTCCGCCGTTCTTCATTTTTTTGTGCGGATTTGACGGTCGATGACGGAACGTGCCGCAACGGACGTTTGACGATCTCGCAGTAAAGAACGGATCCCGGGAGGAGCAACGACGCAGACGGGAAAGAAAACGGGCCACCGGAGCGACGCCGGCGGCCCGCGGAAGTTTCCGGCGGCGCGGTCACCGGCGCGGCGGCGCCCCGGCGCGCCGCCGGACGAAATCCGCCGCGGCGGCCAAACGGACCCGCGGCGCGCGGGTCCGGTTCATCCGGGCGGACGTGGCTCAGCGCGTCCGCGGCTCGCCAGCGCGGCCCGCACGCGGGCCGCGGTCCTTCCTCAAGCCGCGGGTCAGCGCCCGCGGCTTCCACCCGCGCGGCTCGGCCAAGCCGAGCCGGACCGGCCCTGGCCGGGCCGGGCCGGGCCAGCCGGGTCGGACCCGGGACGGGTCGACCCTGTTTGGGTCGACCCGGTTCGGGCCGACCCAGGGGGGGGTCGGGCCGGGTCGGCCCGGGCCCGTACCCCCCATCTTCGGACGTTTTCGTTCAAACGCCCGTATCTTGAGCTTCGTGCCTCCAAACGACTCGCCGTCAGCGGCAACGCGATCCTTGGATCGAGACGGTCGTTTCGGTATATCGCACTCAAGGTTTCGGAATACTTTGAGTTCGGCCGGGTTGGTTCGTACACGAGACCAACCGGGCCCTCGGAGCGGAAACACTCATATCTTGAGCTACGGACGTCCGATTGACGTGCCGTCAGCTTTGTTGAATTCCTCTAAGTGAGACGGATCTTTTGGCATACTCCGCCCGAGGTTTGGACGCAGGTGGAGTGCGGTCGTGTTGGTTTTTCCTTAAAAACCAACCGGGCCCATGGGACGAAAATGCCAATATCTCTCAGACCGGGCGTCCGATTGACGCGCCGTCTGCGACGTTGAGTTCCTGTTGACGATACGGAACTTTTGGATACATCAACTTCGGACTTCGTGTCAGTTGATGTATCAGCCTCTCGGCTCGTGGAGCGGACCTTCCCGAACGAGCTTGCTGTGTGCGGGAACCCTAGTGCTGGCTGCGGCTGCTACTTCGACAGCGACGACCGTGCATAGATCCTCAGTGGACTGCGGCGACGACTGTGCAGATATCCTCCGTGGACTCCGACGACGACCGTGCAGAGATCCTCAGTGGACTGCGGCGACGACTGTGCAGAGATCCTCAGCGGACTGCGATGACTACTGCACTCAGCGATCCTACGTGGATCAGTGCTACAGGTCCTGTGTGGGCCCGGTCCTGTGTGGGCCCGATCCTGTGTGGGTCCGATCCTGCGTGGGTCAGCGCTCAGCGGTTCTGTGTGAGCCAGCGCCTACAGGTCCTGCGTGGGCCCGGTCCTGTGTGGGCCCGATCCTGTGTGGGTCATCTCTCAGCGGTTCTGTGTGAGCCAACTTCTACAGGTCTTGCGTGGGCCCGATCCTGTGTGGGTCACTGCAAGGTTAGTACCTATCGATCCTTCGTGGGTCCGACGACTTAGATGGTTCAATGACCATCTTTATCGTCATTCGAAGAAGTATACCTGTGTGAGCTGAATCTTGTGTTACTCTCCTTTGTGGATTGTGTTGAGCTATCCCGTGTGGATTTACTGTTTACTCTCCTTTGTGGATTGTGTTGCTCTATCCTGCGTGGGTATACGTTTTGCTTTCCTGTGTGGACTGGGTTGTGCTTGGGCTCGGACGTTGGAGACGAACGGGAATTGAAGACTTAGGTATATGTATGGGCATATACCTAAGCCGTGTCAGATGTTACTTCGTGATTGTATCTTTCCTTTGTGGATTATCCTTTGTGGATTTCGGGAGACCTTCGGGGGTCTCGGGGTCCGTACTGAGTAGCTTATACTCACCCCTGCACGGGCTATGCCCGCACTTCGTGGTGTTGGTTGCAGACGACGGACAGCGCTGATCGTGGAGGAGGCGTGCGGAGCAGGACAGTACCTGGAGGTGGACCACTGGGCGGGACGTACTCGGAGCGGTTAGGTGGACCCGAGGAGCAGTGGAGGCTATATGTACCCACCCTTCAGGTGGGACTTCCGGAGGATGGCTCGTCGCTGCAGTTTTCCCTTTTCAGTTGCTGTTTTTCCTTTCAGTTGTACTTTACAGTTGGGCTTGTATTTCCGGCCCCTTTTTACTTCCAGCACAGCTTGTACAGTTTTACTTAGTGTTTACTTTTCCGCTTGCTTGCTCTGTGGTGCTTGTTTACTTTTCAAAGGCAATGCCTTCCCTTTTTGTTGGGATTTACGCCTTGGTGCTAGTCGCCAACCCCTGGCCTATGGAAGGCGGGATTGGGGTAGTCACGGCACGGGCCCCGAGGACGGGTCGTGACATGGGATTCTGTGGTGCCCACCAGTCTGGACATAGACTTTCTGATCAGATTCGAAGGCTTGGATACTTTTGGCCTTCAATGATACAAGATTGTGTTGATTTCACATAGAAGTGTCATTCATGCCAAGTACATGACAACTTCATTCATCAACCTCCAGAGTTGCTTCATACAGCTAAATACTCGTGGCCATTTTCCACATGGGGAATGGATGTGGTAAGACCTTACCCTTCAGCTACAGCCAAACAGTTTAAGTATATTCTTACTGCTACTGACTTCTTTTCCAAATGGGCAGAGGCAATAACTCTCAAAGAATTTAGTTCTAAAAGCATTGTTAGCTTCATCAAGTCTAACATCATTACCAGATCTGTTGTCCCTCATACCATATTGATGGACAATGGCACCAAATTTTGTTCATCCGAGGTGAAGAAGTTGTATCAAGAATACAACATCAAATCCAATCATTCATCTCGGTATCATGCAGTGGCCAATGGCCAGATAGAAGCCTTCAACAAGACTCTGTCAAATATACTACAAAAGATGGTGGATAAAGATAAGAAGTCATGGCCTGATAAACTCTTTCATTATTTATGGGCTTATTGAACCACCACCCGCACTGCAACGCGGTCAACTCCATATTCACTAGTATATGGAACAGAAGCAGTTTTTCCCATTGAAGTTCAATTACCTTTGCTCAGAGTATCCATTTGTGATCAATCATCTACAGATGAACAATGTCAAAATAGATTGAATGAATTTGAATGGTTAGATGAGAAAAGATTGTGCACTCTGCACCACTTGGAAGTCTATCAGAATCGAATAGAACGAGCTTTCAACAAAAAAGTTCGTCTTCGTTCATTCATTCAGGGAGAACTGGTATTGGTTCTCAGAACTCCAATGATACCAGGAAAGAAACCTCCCAAACTTGAACCAAAATGCGAAGGACCTTATTCAATACATAAGGTCTATTCCAATGGAGATTATTCTTTAATCTCAATGGATGGAGAACTCATCACTACTCCAACCAATGCCAGATTTCTGAAGAAGTATTTTGTATCAACACAAAATACACCATCCACGGTCCATGCATAAGACCTTAAACTATTTTCATGTCCCTTACGTCCAGCACAACATTAAAGTGCACCATCCAAGGTCCATGCATATGACTTTAAACTATTGGAACTTACGTCCAACATGACGTTAAACTGTGACGTCCAGAATACATGACGCTAAACTGTATAGAAGTCCCTTAAGTCCATCAAGACGTTAAACTACATAACCAACGGTCCATGCATATGACCTTAAACTATTCGCACTTTCATCCAACATGACGCTAAACTGTATCATACTTTTTTCATCCAACATGACGTTAAACTGTGAAAAAGTCCCTAATACATACAACATGACGTTAAAATGTGTCCTCTTTTGTCCTTATGCATGACATTAAACTACACAGTCCCCTTTTTGTCCAATATGACATTAAACTGTACTCTGCCCATCGTCCTAACTACATGATGCTAAACTGTATAGAAATCCCTTAATACGTCCTACATGATGTTAAACTGTATTTTTGTCCCTGCTATATGACACTAAACTGTGCAGCACAAATAGTCCTAACTGCAAGACTTTAAAATGAATAGTCCCTTCATATGTCCTACATGACATTAAACTGTGCATAATTAAGGTTGTTGTTACCTCTTGTTTCTCACACCGAGTATGACTCACGTGAGCTTAGAGAAAATTTCAACCATAACACCCTCTTTGGGATGCTAACCACGCGTAAGTCCCAACATCATTTTTTAGGTCGTTGTCCCCAAAAACAACTTGATCACTAATTCATTCTTTAATTGAACTACGCAGACTTTGATCCTTGCCTTCCAGGCTAGGTACATAGGCAACCTTCCAAGGTTCAAGCCCAAAACCAATCTATTTACATTGGTTCACCTTCATCCTTGCTATATGACGTTAAACTATACAACACTTTTGTCCTGTATGACAATAAAATACAATATTCTTTGATACCCTCACCTGAGAGGGAATCATTATTTATATTGATTTTCAATCATGTTATATTCCAAAAAAAACTACGTGCATACATGGAAATACCTGAACCTTTTATCTTAGGTTAAACCATCATTGCATTAAAGTACCCTTTCACCCTTCACATGTACGAACCAAATTTGTACAGAGGGTATTTCTAGAACTAAGTGGGCTTGATTCCCATCCTTATGGGATACGTAGAAACATTCGAGTGTCCCTCAAATCCATCCCCAAGTCTTTTGGGCCTAACCCCAAATTTCACTTTCAGTCCCCTGGCTAAAAATTCCCCATGAAAATACACACTGTGTATTTCTTATAATGGTCCGAGCTCTATGACCCTAAACTAAGATCGTTAATACTTTCGTCCCACACGACGTTAAACTGTATTTCGAGAATTACGTATGGCTTGATTCCCATCCTTATGGGATACGTAGTGAAGTCCAGTATTTCAATTCAGGACCCAACCACAACGTGATTATGGTTAGCATTGATCTATGTATATTTTCATACATTGAACAATACCCATTTTTATGTGTCATAAATCTTAACCTTAAATATTTTCAGATCTTCATAAACCTTTTCTTAACTTCTAATCACAAAAGGCTTGATACCCGAGAGTCCTTTTGTCTGAATATGCAGCACGTACCCTTAGGCGGCCTTGCATAAGTAGTCTACATAACGGACCTGTCAGCCAAAAGATGCTATTATTTGACTATACATCCAATTCCCTTAGGCGGCCCTATATAATTCAACCCCCTAATGGGTTTGTTAAATAGTGGTAACTTCATTCTTGGGAGGAAAACCTCTTTTGTCCTTATTTGTCTTAATGACAATATGTAGGGATCCACAAAAATAGCCATCCTTAACATATTTTTCCCATATCCTTTTTCATGATCTAAAAGTATTCAAGTCTATGGTTTATATTTTCCTTCTCTACGTTTGGGTCAGACCTTCGTAGGAGTGATATTCATCCAGTTCTTAGATAATCTTGTTTGGAAATATCTTCTCCATATTCAAGTACCTATTTCCATACAGAAAACTCAATACTTTGGAAAAGTTGAATCCCCATAAACTTTCACTAGCTTCTTAGCAGTAGAAAAGTAAATTTCTGAGAGTTATTTTGTCTGACTATGCAGCACGTGCCCTTAGGCGGCCTTGCATAAGTATTCTACATAATGGACCTGTCATCCAAAAGATGATATTTATTTGACTATGCAGCCAATGCCCTTAGGTGTCCCAGCATAATTCAACCCCCAACAGGTTTGTTAAATAATGGTAACTTCATTCTTGAGAACTGCTTCTTCTAATGACTTTTAGTAATTTTTCATATCATTCCTCATATTTAATTTTTCTTAAGTCGTAGTTTACATATTTTCCCTAATACTTGAGTGTGGTAATATGTTTTTAGATAAATTGTCAAGGAATTGAGTCAATTATAATTCATTCGGTCAAAGCTATTTCGACCTTAAACATTAGCCTTTTTTATGTCCGACGTGCATGACTTTAAACTGCCCACAAAAGACAAGGGAACTCTGAATAAAAGTCATGTTCTATCTCAATAAACATACATTTTGTATGATTTAGGTAATATTGAGCAATTAAAAGATTCAAAGTTTGTAGGGTTATTTATAATAATCCTAGTAAAAATCAAACTATGCTTACTAAGCCCATTGGCTTAGATAAAATTTAAAGCAGGTAGTAGGAAAATACGTGCACAAGTGATTGAAGGTGAAAGCATTTTTTCCATTTGATGCACATGAATTAGAAGGACATCCAAATATTGGAGTCTCTTCTCTTTTCTAAGAAATTACAAGAGGCTGTCAATATAAGTCTTCACTTGATGAACAGTATCCCGAGCTTCATCAGTAGCTACTTGAAGCTCATGCACCCGACCAACTTCACTCTTTTTGGCCTGATAGAGTGCTTTCTTGGCATCCGTGATGGACTTCATACCATTCGTTTGAGCTCCCTCCAATGAATTATTGAGTTGGTCAAGTTCCCCAGTAACTGCGTCTAACTATTGTTGAAGGTGCATTTGATGGATGAATTTATCTTTGATCTTATGCTTCAGTTCCTTCATCTTGGCAGCATAATCAGCCTTAGCTTGGGATACCGTAGCCTCAAATTCACTAATATTGGCTGATAGTTTCACCCTGGTCAGATCTTCGTGACACTTTTGCTTCTACTCCCTCCTGAAAATGACCTGTTTCACCGCGGTATGGATCCTTTCATATCCAAAACCTCCAAGTACCAATATGACAAATAGGGATGAAAATCAGGTAATCTTTGATGGAAGCTCCTCTAGAGGCACTTCAGATATTATTTTCCATATGTTCTTCCATACCTTGTGTTGTGAAAATTGGAACGCCTTTTGAACTTACGGGTCTGACTCAGCATCACTGTCATAGGGGGGTGTATAATCTGGGATTAATGCACTTAGAAAAGTGCCATGTTCTGCTCCTTCCCCCCTAACCTGAGCTTCTTCACTTTCAATTCCCATTGGGGCGGAGGCTGAGACCTCACCTCCAGATCTAGCCACTGCAATTGATGGCCCTGCAAAATTAATTGAAAGCTTTTGTTAGTTTTAAAGGATAACAAAAGAATCAGTTGTCTTTCAAATTAGGTACAATCACAAATATTGTTATTCCTTACCCAACGGTAGATCAGAAACCTGAGAAGGATCCTCCCCATATTTCCTAGCTTCGAAAGGATTTTCAGGATGAGTTTGAGAAATCTCTACTAGGTTCAGCTCCACTTGTGCTAATGTATCTGCAATGGTAAGGTTTTCTGTACCCCCTTCAGGCATGGGTAGTTCAGCAGCTTGCTCAGACAAAACTGCACATTTGAATCAATCATGATTAGACATGTAATAAGAAGTTATTATTAATAGGATGAAGGATAACACTCATGTCCATAATCTTATAAATTACATGGTAATTTAACATGATTTATAAAATCTTCGAAAGATGTGCCAAGTTCCATCATTTCATCTAATTTCATCTCAGAATCCTAGTTAGTATCAGCAGTGGGAGCATTTGATGTGTCTTCTTGGTGACCTTCATCCTGCGGTCCCTGACCCTGGACAACATCTTCAGATAAAATTGCGGTATCAGTTGCAATAGCCGCCAAAAGCTCTAATGCAGGGGTTGAACATGAAGTATCACATAACGGAAGTAAGTCGATGTTTCATTAAACATTTTATGAAGAATTGTTAACTTACCAGTAGCAGTTTCTTCTCTTCTTTCAACAGTAGGAGGAGGGATACTGGGAATAGATGCTGACTCTTCTCCAGGAGCAGGCAAGTCAGCCTGAATTTGCAATTGTTCCACAACACCCTCTGTGGTCCTCAAAGGAGGATCAGTCCTTTCCCTCAGAGGGGAAATTGAAGAATCCCCTGCAATCCCCATAAATATGAGCAAACTTTTCATGGGTATAGATTCATGATTATCTGAAGGACTTACCGCTACTAATGAAGCGTTTAGCTATGGACTTCTTCCTCTGATTCATTTACTTCTTTGTTTTTTTGGGAGTATCGGAAGTCTCCCTTATAGGCACTTGAATTGGAGAATGTAAGTCCATGTCCAACTCTTAATTCATGGTTTGCTGACCTGGAGATATCTCGCCCGATTCACGAGCAGATTCATCAGCGGCCCCAATGGCAGTGCCACCAGGGCTATACTGTGGTGAAGGAACTTCAGTAGTTCCTTTCTTTTCAAGCTTTAGGATGAAGAAAATAATTTCCTTAATTAAAAAATCTTTGACTGAAATCAAGTTGCAAGGAAAATAAGGAAAGAAATCTTACATCTTCAGGGGCCACATAATTGTTCCACTCCTCATAAGTTCCCTCAGTGGCACCACGATCTATCATTTCCTTCACCCTCTTAGTGACAAGAATGGAATCGTCAGTGGCATATATGAGCATTTCCATCTATTTGATGTAAGACCGCACTTCATTGGGGTTATCCTCATATTGGATATCTGTAGAAGCCACATGATTCCCTATTCCAAGGAGTTGTAGACCCGCGCACAAATCCAGCCAGACAGTCTCAGTACCACAATATAGACTCTACCATGTCTGGACAGCCTCTGGTCGTAGATATTTAGTGCGTGTACCAGAAGGCTACGAGGAAGGTCCTACAATCTTCGACTTCAATTTCTTCCCAGCTCCTGCACCTATTAATAGAGAATAATAAAATAAGACTTATTGGTTTATAAAGTGATGGTGATTAAATTACCACAATGAAGTAACTCACCAGGAATTGAAGGAGTAGGTATTTTGATTCTGACTGGAGGATTATATCAGGCACGAGGCCACTTTTCCACTTGTTGTGCCTCATCATCCCCATCATGGGAATCCGATGAATCAGTCCTAGAGGAGGAATCTAGCAAATCAGCTTTAGGTGGGGAAGCATCACCTTCATGAGGAAGGGTTTCTTTCTCTACAGTCCTCTTCCTTTTCCCCACCTGATAAACTGGGTGATTCAGCACCCCTTTAGGGTATGATTCTATCCAGTGATCGACATACCATGTAGTCAAGTTATGTGCCACTTTTTCAACTGGTAGATCAAACACCACCCCAGTCTTCTCCCTAGACATCAGCAACCACAGTTGCCGAGAAACCATCGAATGTTGCTCTAACCTGACATGTACAGGGGGAGATACAACAATCTGTTTCAAACACTTGAATTGGAGTGAAAATATATATGGAGCATAGGACTCACATATAATCTCTCCATCAATCCTGGAAACCAACACACCATCTCTGTAGGTCAGCATGTATGCCCTAAAATCCATGTGGGCTATTCCATCAACAACAAACGACCCGATTGGAGGATTTCCATAGGGAAAGAAGTTGAATTCATTAAACATGCTCAACCTCACTTTCATGTAATAGGCATTAAGATCTAATGGAGCAATTCCAGAGAATTCTTGTACTGATGGCCTGAAAGAACTTCCAGGAATTTGTACTCCATTCTGTACATTATAAGTCCTGAAGTGAGTGGAGATCCATCCCCATAAAAATTGGAATGGTCCCACTATTCTCAAAGGAGATTTACCCATGAAGACATGAATTAAAATCCTGTGAATCTTTACTAAAATGGGGGTATCCAACCCAACCATTTTTCCCTCATCCAACTTTTCCGTAATAACGAAGGTCCCAGGCCTAACACCTCCCTTCAAGTCCCTGACTGGAAAGAGATAAACGCTGAGCCACAAAGCCAAGAAGCCCGCCAGACGAGTCTTATTTGGGATATTTTGATTCACCTCATATCCCCATTTCTCAAACTCTCCTACTTCTAGAGTTGGCCAGAATGTGCCAGGAGCACCCCTCTTCTCGGTTTTTGGGCAAGTGGTAGGACGGGTGGGCCTCTTATCCTTGGATTTCTTTTTCTTGGATCCTTTATCCTTCAGCTCCTTATCCTTTGGCTCCTTCTCTTTATTCTCAATAAGAAATATATTCATCCACTCCTTTGGATTAATATCCTTTCTAGAATGAGTTAAGGAGGTCTCTGAACTCTTGATCCTGTGGAAGATTTTAAATAATTCCCGAGCCAAAGCAGGAGTCTTCTCTGAATCATTCCAAGTAATCTTGGGAGGAATGAATTCATCATACATGTCGCCCAAAATTGGAGCCCATGAGATCCTATGGACATCCAACTGACTGATGCCTACTTCTCCATGAGTCATATGGAAAGAATTGGTTTCTGGTATCCAGTGGCTGAGTATCTCCGGCACGAAGTTATAATTTCTGTAAACATATGTTTTCCCAACCCAGACATTTTTGTATATCGCCACTAGTTTCAAATCCTCGACAAACTCTGCACAGTTTTATCGCACCCAGTATGCCCACATCCAAGTTGGCTTCACACCTCCCCCAGGACGGAAGTCCCAAATTTTATTCCAGCCTTTGTATTGATCCATATGAGCATTTCAGAAGATTGAAGGATGAAAATGTGGTTGCAGCTTAGGATTATGAGGTTTCATATCTGGCATACAAGGGCTATGATGCATCATGTGGGCCTTCTCCACTGTTCCAACATTTATAAATCCTCCTCCACATGAGATATTTTCTAAAGCAAAGTTGGTGTAATTTTGAAACCACAAAAATGGGAAATAGTTCTTTACTTCTGGAATAGTGACTTCTCGCAAATGACCATAACCGTACAAAGGCAGATAAGTGCTTTGTGGGAAATCAAAGTGATATTTCTTCAGATACTTGGAAAAATATAGAAGAGTGCTGTCGCAGACAGTATAGTAATCATGGCCAATGATTCTCATCATATCATCAAGTTGCTTTCTTTCCAGTTCATTAGCCTTTCCAATTCTCTTGGGAGCCATTGAATCTGTACAAAATTTGAATAAATTAACTCTTAAATGGGTTTATTTTTCATAAAATTTTTGAAGGAATTCGAAAAAAATGGCCTAGGAATTAAGGTGCGCAACTCTAATCTTGGCGCGCAAGTGTGGATGTGTCGTGCAAGTGTTAAATATGCCGCGCATGTTTTTGGCATGCAGGTATCACCGCGCAAGTCCAGATACCTTGACAGCAGCACGACAACGAAGAAAAGAGAAAAAAAGAGCAACTTGCGCGGTAAAGGTGACCTGCGCGGCGAGAGCTCGAAAATCCAAAATTTGATGCTATGGGCGACAAATGAGCGCATATATATAGGCCTGGCCAGCCACCTGTGCGCCTACAGCCAGCGCGCTCCAGTCCTACGCGACCCGCACCTGCGCGATGATAGTCGCGAGCTGAACACCTGCGTGCCTCTTTACCTTTGGTTTTCTTCTTTTCCTAAGAGTCACATCCTTATTCTTTCGGATCCAACTCTAAGGGGGGACTTTTGTTGAAGATCCTTTTCATCACAGTGTCTAAAAGAATGTAAAGGCAAATTCCTTAGAACAAATTGATTTATCCTTTGAAGAAAACACAAAAAATCGACAAAGGCATGAACAAGGAGTCAAATACCCTTGGGTCATGCAAGTTCCCTCACTGTTGCACAAGTACACTTGCGCGCCGCCTAATGGTCGTGCAAGTGACTTGCACGCCCTCTTTGAAAACTGCCCAAGGTCTTCTCCAGCCTATAAATACCCCCGATGGGCCCCCCATTTGAGAGTATTTTTTTTCTAGAATTCAGATACAGAGCTCTGAACACCCAAGTCTCTTCTTCAAGTCTTCCGAACACTTATAAGGTAATTCTTTACCTAGAATGGAAGGTCTAAACAAGAGGAATAAGGTCTAAGTAATAGAATTCACTAACACTTGCGTGCCTAAGTGTTTTACCCTTAAGGGAAATGGACACACTTTCACACCTCCTTACCTACTCATTGAAACTTGCGCGCCCACGCAGTACCTGCACGCTTACCAGGACTTGCACGCCCTTATATTTTTGGGTGCCCTTCCTGCCCATTTTTAACCTCTCTTACGCCATTCCACCTCTCCTATTCAAGATTCAGTCTTCAAGACACTCTTCAAAGCCATTTATGGAATGTTTTCTTGATTGACTTCCTTATATGAAAGGAATTCTATGGAACATCTCTCAAAAACTAGTGATTTACACATCCTTATATCACTAAGGTTAGAGAGTTTATTCATTCAACCTCATCCTTTAAGATGAGAGAATCCTTAATTTGGGCCTCCTTTTCAGAAATAATACCCAGTCCAAATTCTCATTTAATTTGGGCATCATCTTTAGGAGTATGCCCTGAGTCCTCATTAACCTGGGCCTCCTTTTCAGGAGTAAGCCCCAATCATAATTCCCTTAACCTGGGCCTCCTTTTCAGGAGTAAGCCCCAGTCATAATTTCCCAAATTTGGGCATCCTCCTCAGGAGTAATCCCAAACCCTTAATTCCCTTAACCCGGGTTTCCCTTTCAGGGGTATGCCCCAATCTCAAATATGGGAATCCTCCTTAGGAGTAAGCCCCAAGTCCCTTAATTTTCAAATCCATTTAACCTGGGCCTTCTTCTCAGGCGTAAGCCTCAGCCTTAATTTCTCTTAACCAGTCTTAATTTACTTTTGATTTGGGCTTCCTTCTCAGGAGTAAAACCCAATCATGAGTCCCCTCCTAATTTGGTCATCTTCCTTAGGAATAATCCCCAAGATTAGAGTACCCAAATCTCCATGAAGTACATATACCTTTATGGACCTTGTTCCTGGATTTCTTCCGTGAAGTAAATATTAATCCTTATCTATTTTGGGCAGTCATACATACATAAGCCCCACATCATTGCATATTTCGCGGCACAATTGTCTGGTTTCACCAATACCTCTTGTTTCTCACACCGAGCATGACTCACATGAGCTTAGAGTGTAAAAGTAATCATGACATCTTTCTTTGAGCCATCAATCATGCATAAACATCATACTCCCTTACTTGAACTACGTGGGTTCTGATTCCTTTTCCAAAACAAAGGATACGTAGGTAGCCCATCAGTGTGTATGATCCTAACTCTGAAATAATCCAAGTCCTTCTGAATGAAAATAAACTTCAAGTGCCCCACTGAGTGGCTTTAAAACCAGTATGGTTATCATAATGACCAAGAGACTTTTATGTATTGAAGGATACCATTGACTAAGAATCTCTAACAAATAAAGATGATTCTCTATCGATGAAGAACCTCGAATACATATAAAAGATTCTCTAAATTTCTTACATATCAATCATTGATTGTCAGATTTAAAGGAAATATCATTTTATACTTGTTAATGTAATAAGGATTCACGAACATAACTTAAATCTATAAACAGAGTCCCAGAGTAGACAATAATTCCCCTCAAAAAGGTGTGATGAGTCTGACCTCCCATCCTCTCGACCAATGCAAATTCCTAAGCCTCATCAGTCCATAACTAATGAGCACCTAACTTTGGAAGGTAGGTCCAAATGGATATGGAATCATTGGATGTTTCTGGTTCTACGAACAAACCCATTATAAACCGATTGGAATGTTTGAACCTTCAATCAACGAGGTCATCCTTAATTCCAGAGGAAACAATATGTTTTAAAATTTGGTTACTTATATTTATACTCACCAATTCAATGATTACATTACAATGAATATATTTATCTTAATAAGACATGATACAGTTTGTTTTGGTTTAGTGTTGCTTGTGAAATGAGTTATTTAATTAATATTTTTTATAACAAATATATTCCAAAATCTTGGGGTGTTACAGGAATCATGTCGCCTCCATAGGATTCCATATATAAAAATGTGAGAATTTCTACCTCAGGATGTATGGTTAGTAAAGGAGGTAATAATCTATCATTTATGAGTCTTTGGTTTTTTTGTAATATGTACATATAGATGTTTATGTACGGTAAATGATTCATGCTAAGTCCAAATCATGATTTTTAATTTTATATGGCATTGAGGAGTTTGGTTATATTTTTTGGGATGACGATAACAAGAAGATCATAAAAATCTATAATGTGATATTTAATGAAGGTGTCATGCATAAGGACTATCATGTTGTTGAATCTGACCATGGGAATAAAGAATCAGAGTGTCGGGAGAAAGTGGAGCTTAAAGTTTTACCTGAGCATTTGGAATTAGAACCATTGAATCCTAATGCTCAGGTGGATTTGAGTATATCAAAAAGGATGAGAAGACTTGTGCATAGGTATTCATTATCTTTACATTATTGGTTATTTAATGATGGTAGATATCCCAAATTCTTTGAAGTGAAACTATAGTTGAAAGAGTCAAGTAGGTGGGAGATGGTTATGAAAGAGAACATTTCATCATTTTATGATGACAATAATAGGGAGATAACTCATTTTTCATAAGAAAATAAATCATTACAAAACAAATGAGTATATCTATAATACCCTAAGATTTTAGTATGTGTTTTCCTTTAAATAAATACTATATTGAATAGCTTGAAACACACACAATACTAAACTAAAACAGGTCATGGTGTATTATAATAAACCTTTAGTAAATATAAATATAGCGATCAATTATGATACTTATAGTGTATTATTTTGTTTTAACTGATGAAATTTAATGATTAGAAAATAATTAATTAATGTGATATGATTAAAATCATTCAATGGTAAAAAGAGGTATTTTTTCAAAGAAATATTTTTTATGTGTTGTGTATTTTAATAAATTAATCACTTTTAAAATAATTCAATGTATGAACTAATAAATTAACAATTAATTAATTATAAATTTATATTAAATAAGATTAAGAACACTTGAATTTTTAAAAAGATCATATTTCTATAAAATATTTTTTTTTATTTTTATTTAATATTTTAATTTAAAAGTGAAATTACAAAATTTTATAATTTTAATTTTATGAAATGGTTTTTTTATACTTAAAAATTATATTAGGGAATTGTTTTGGTATTTTTATGATAATGTTGATTTTTAGGTGAATAATGAAAAATAGTGTTTTAAAAATACTATAACTTTTATGACATCATAATGATATAAGAATGAATTGAAGGTTTGAAATTTTTTTATAAACTAAATATATATTTAACAGGTAAAATAAATCATTTAAAAATACTATTTTTTTAATTTTAAAAATCATTTTTACATTTTAGAATACGAATAATGTTTTATTCTAATAAAAGAACTATTCTTTATCCATTTCTTTAATTATATAATTAAAAAGTTATATTAGGTTTTTAAATGGTTTTAAATTCATATAAATATAATTTTATTATTTTTAAACCAATAATGACCATTAGAATCAGTTCTATACATGATATTGGTATAAATTCATTTTTAGGCTTAAGAATACATTTTTCTAAAAAAATTGTTTTCATTGCATCTTGCATACTTATATTAAAATTATTTTTTAAAAAAACTAAAAATTTAATGTTATTAATTTTATTACATATTTGGAATTAGAATATAAAAATTATAAAATAATTTACACTTCATTTTTAGTCACAATGAATAGTTAACACGGTAAAATTTTTGTCACTATGATAAGGGTTAAAAGGGTTAACAAAAAGGTTAAACTACTATACATGGGTTCAAATATCACTAAAACTATTCAAAATTTGTTTTTTAAGTTTATTTTTAACTTTAATTATCCTATATTTTAAATATTAGTCATTTTCTTCCACTTTCCCATGAAAATGAATTCATATTATTTTAAAGATAAGGGTATTTACAAGGGTTCCACCCCCCTCACTTATAAAATAGAACCTAATATCATCACTTATAATAGCATGAAAAGATCCTTTATCTCAAAATATATCTACCAAAATACCCCCAAAAAACCCATATCCATGAATTAAAGTTACTGATATTCTCAAAATATCCATCCTAGAAGCCTTAAGGCATTTTTCAAAGGAGATTATCCGAGGAAGAGGTATATGTTTTTACCAAGCTTTTTCAAGTTTATTTCTTATTAAACCTCCTTAAAATATTATATAAAAATATAAAAAATAAAGAAATAAATATCTTTACTATAATGAAATATTTTTATACAACCATTTTCTATCTTCTTCCCATTCATTGGAAAATATAAATGTCACTCGTGTGTACGTGCAGATTACCACCTCCATGAAGAAATGTAATTAATTTTTCATCATCATCTCACATAGATGGTTATATATATGTAATTAATGAATAAATATGATATTTATAATGTAATTAAGTTATTTGAAAGATAAATAATTTTTACCTTCTTTTATTTCCATCCATTGAAAAATGAAAACATCATCCTTGCATATGTGAGGACTACCACCTCCATGAACAATATATTTAATTTTCCATAACCACCTTACATGGATAATTATAAAATTTTATTTCAAGTATAAATATTATATATATTAATACATTAAAATTATGTAGGTGATTAAGATATTACTAAGGTTAAAGTACCAGAACTAATGAATCAAATCATACACGAGAAACCGAATAGTTAACATCTAAATAATTGAGTTTAATAAAGAATAATGAGTAAATTGGTAAAAATAAGTTATGAATAACCAATATCCATAATATAGATATAAATATGGATTTTATATATATGAATAATAAATATAAATTTTTTATATAGGAGGCTGGAATGCATCCAACCAATTGAGAATCCAAAGAAAGTGTTTATGTTTCAATCTCACTTTTTTACTTGGGATTATTTATGTGTGAATATCATTTGGGGGAATTATATGATATTTATTTCTTAAACCCCACATTTGTTTTCTTATAATTTATTTATTTCTATGTTTTATAATAATTATTAACACTTCCCCTCTCTTTGGTACTCAAAATCATAGAAAAAACGTTTTTAAGAAAAACCTAACTTATTTCTCCTTTTTTATTGGGAATCTTATTCGTCAATTTAAATATTGTTTATTTTTATTAAAGATTTTTATTTTCTATACTTAAATGATTTACAAATTTCATTTTCTATAAAATTTAACTTTATTTTAAATTTTTTAAAATGAATCCTCTTAATATTTTCCATCTAAGTCATTATTGACTTTAATTACAAAAGTATGAAAGGAATATCTTTTTAACATTTATCAAATGAATAGATTTTCCCATTATTATGAGCATTACTCATTATTTAGCTTCCTTTAATTTTTTTATGGTTTTATAATTTAATATATATTCCTATTATTCTGGGAGTTTTTGATTTCTATATTAAAATAAAAAGATATTATTTTCTTAAATGTTTTGAAGGGATTTCATTTCACTCATGTGTATTTTTATCTTCCACTCCATATTTTCTTAATCAATCATAGTTTATTTTCAAGATTATATTGTTGTAAATTATTTTAAAAATAATTTTTAAAAATTATATTTTCCACCTTATTAAATTATTATTGGTAGTGATTTATAGCTTCATTTTTATAAAAAAGTTACCAAAAGAAAAGGTTTTTCTTCTTGTTTTAAGATCAATTAACCAAAATATTTATAAAGGTTTTTTTCTATGTCAAAATATTTTAATGTATCTTATGATTTAATGATTCCATTAACCTTATTTATCTATATGGATTATGATCATGTTATTACTTTTACTAACCAGTGAAAATATTGACCGTCAATATGCTAGTTTTCCAATACAGAAGTTTAATGATTACCAAGGAATGTTAATTATGTATTATATTTTTATTAAATTATTTTATGTGATAAATGAATTAGAATTAGTAAGTGATGTGTGGGGACTGATATTAGTTATCCATTTGATGTATTGGTAGGTCTCCTAAGACAAAATAGCTTGGGTATTTGACATATGCCTTGCCTATTTATGTATGACATCTTGGAAGGAGGCCTTAATTGTAAGATTATGATGTATGACATTATGCATTATATCACTATAAATCCATTTATTGTTATCGATGTGATTATTTATGTTTCTATTTCACCCATGGATATATTTCTATTTTATGATATTATTTATATGGAATAATTTATTTTTATTTTTCTTTTCCATACCATTCATGACTTGGTTATTATAATATAGATTTAATTGATTGTTTTCCCTCACTAAGCATACAATATCACCCATTATATTGTTTTTCTTTACCCATGATACCAATATGGGATATTTAAATTATTTCAAAGTGTAATAATAATGTTTTCAAGAATTTTATATTCTTTGTTTTAATGCTTCCAATTTAATATGTCAATCATATATGTATCTATTCTCCCAAGACTCTTAACCTATCAATTCCTATAAGATTTGATCTCTTGTATCCTGTACCAATGTAATATAATAAATAATGGATCTGGAATACAATATTTTGGGATATTATGGTTTGTATCAATGAAAGTTTAGTAGAAATATTGAGAACTATATTTAGGAAAACATATATTAGAGAACATATACCTATGAATGTATCTAGGGATAAGTCTAAGCATAGGAAAACATCTTAAATTTTTTGTAAAATTTAGAGTGTTGATATTATATAAATTAAATCCCTATTTGAGTACAAAAAAGTGGATGTAGGTTTTAGTATAGATGCACCTAAGGGTAATAACCCTGAAAAGGCCAGTTGGGTTTCAGATCAATCTTCACCTCACGCATGAAAAATTAGCCTAAATGAACACTTGGTTTGACACTCCCAGGGGATATTCTTTGGCTTATTCACACTTTATTTAAAAACCATTATGATTGATTTTAAAATATTTTTATGATTTGATGATATTCCAAAAGACACTAAGTTTTTGATTTTGGGATTTAATATTGCATAAATTTTCAATTTATGTTATGTGTTGCACTAGATTCAGAATTATATACTATAATTCATGGTGTAATTCATGAACTAATCCATTTTATTCTATTATTTATAAATGGATTCTAGTGTAAGTAATGGAAATTTATTAACAATCATAATCAATGTAAGGATTTCCCTCTTAAGAATGTCAATATAGATGGTGTCAGAGCTAAGAAAATTATGAATATATTAGGATAATTGAATCAGGTTTTGACTAATAACCTTTCCTGCATGGAACAAACTTTTTTTTCACAACAAAATGAAATGATTTTATACTAATTCATATTGAATAAACCTCCTTACTTTTATGGAACTACTGATCCATTTATAGCTAAAAATGGATCAATTACTTTGAAAAGATGTTTATGTATTTGAGAAGTAATGTAAGGGAGAAGTTTATTCTGGTAGTGTATTATTTAAAGGGATATGGTTATTGATGGAGGTCATTGATTAAAAATATGAAGGAGGAATATATAGAGAGACTTTAATGAAATATTTTTTAAATGATATTCTTTGAGAAATATTTTCCTTGAGAGAAATGAGATGATATGGAAAGAAAAATACTTAATTTAAGATATAAAGAAGAGGAAACTGTTGCTGATTATGAGGAAAAATTTATAAGATTAACAAGGCTTGCTAAATACTGAACATGTAATAAAAAAAGTAAGATTCACTGTTTATTTTATAGACTAAATCCAAACCTCCAAAGGGATTTAGTCACTCAAATGTTTTCATTATATGATGACATGGTATCAAGTTCCATCAAGATTGAGAAAAAATTATCCAAGCCTTATATTTTCAAAGGAAAACAAGAGAAGAAGAGGACGACTGAGCACCAAGAAAAAATAAATGTATAAAAGGAGGAGGCATGGATGTAACTTCAAACATGTGATAATTTTTGAGAGAAATTACTTACTTAATGGGAATGATAGTATGTTACAAAATTAGAGATAACAACCATCTTACTTGTGAATGAAAGGGAAAGAAAGAATCCACCAATATTTAGTGCCTCAACTGTAATGATATGGGGAAATATTTAAACCAATTCCCTAATTATTAAATTAATTTACCTTAAAATAGGATAAGAGATGAAGCCCAATATTATTTAATTTCTATAGTTGAATTTGAGGTCCCTTAAGTTGTGATAACAAATACTTTGATTGAAAACTCAGGATTTATTTGACTCTAGATCTACACCCTCATTTAATTTTTTAATAGATATTTTATCATACCTCAACACTATGAGGAATGAGTCTTTAGTTGATACACTTATTGGGAATCTGGTTGTAATAATAATATATCTGGTGATATCTATTTAGATGTGAAATCTTTCCCTAGTTATAAACTTAGTTATTATACCTATGATTGAATTTAGAATAATCCTATTTTTTTGGGAATTAATTATTTTTTAGGATTATGTAATTAATAGATAAATTATAAAATAATTTATGTTGAATTATTAGATTTTTTTATAACAAGGGATTTGAATCATAACATATTTTGGATGAAGTTTTTATTGAAAATCACCATTTTTGATTTAGTAAGTGTCTAAAGATAGGAGGAGCAACTTATCATTCTTTCATAGAACTTATGATTCATTAAAATTTTATTTTCATGCTTCAGGAATGAAATATTCATAATGGTTATTCATCATTTAGAATATGAGATAATAAAAATATGGAAAACTAATAAAAAAACCAAAGAATGTAAATATGATTATAGCTCCAATTATATATTTTTTATTATTTGATAATCCATATTTTTAACTAGGTTGAGAGGGAACCCTTACATGGCTTGGAGGCCCAAAGGCACAAATCATTAATTACATGGCCCAAAAGCCTAGGTTCACAAGCCCTTAAATATTATGACTTGACTAGACTAGAAGAAACTATCCCCAACACCTCTTCAAGTTTGAATCAGCTAAAAAATTGACATTGCTAATGGTTTGTAGTGCCTTTACACAGAGCTGTATGGGCCGATGTATTATTCTATATCCCTCTTTTAGTCTTGGGTTTGGTTTTCTCTTTTGGGTGAATTATATTATCCAGATCCATCAGCTTGGGGTTGCTCAAGTAATATGAACCTTCTCTTATTCATGGAATGAGGGACTTATGGCCCAATTGAAGGTTCTGAACATAGTGGAAGCATAGAAGTTGTAGGGACCAAATTTTCATTTTTTGTAATCGATGACAAATTCGGGATCAATACAACGATGAACGCCAATATCCACAGATTAAAATCAAAGATTTAGACAAAGAAAATAATATCACTGGATCTGAGAAATAGGATCTTTCACATCATGTTTATAATTCATTTAATAATTTATAAATAAATTAAATACCTAGGTATTTGATACTTTCTTCATTTACAATCATTGATCATTTGGAATGACCCTTTCAGATTGACTTTGTTGCGTTTGTGAGGATCAAAATTAGAATCCCTTTAGTGGTGATCCACACATTTTTCTAATAGTCTCCGATCAACACCACTCATTCTCCAAGTGCTAGCACGACAAAACGAATGTCTTGCATCGAATGTTATTGGTCGCTCGTTATTCAGTCTTGAAGAACTTCTCTCATTCTTGAGAGGGAGATACAAGAGGAGTCGAGAGAGAAAATTATTGTCTCAACAATTCTCAATTCACCAAGAATTTAGTTCACCAGGAATAATGGTATAATAGATGTACATGTCTATTTAACGACATGGGGTTTTGGTTAAAATATTTAATTATGTGACAATAATTAAAAACATTTATAACCTTAGAGAAAAACTATGCTAGATAATAACAATAACAACACCATTATTCGTGGTGTGCAAACTTGCACAAAAAAGAATCATAAATGAAATATCATGTCACATAATGATAACAATACTATTATTATTTTGTCTTGTGAAAACTAGTTAAATTATTATTTACCATCTTGAAAATAATTATTTTACTACTGGACCGACCTTGTTCCGCTTGAACTCTACTTCCATTTATTGAAAATCCGAATAAATAAATAGTTTATTCTCTTAAATAAATATTTTATTTACAAACTAGTAAATAAATATTTATTAAAATGTTCAATAAAATAAATATATTTTATTTAATTTATGCGATCATTTTAAATTGAATAAAATTATTCCATAGTCTTGAGAATAATATTTATTCCATTGATTAAATTCAAATAGAATTTAATTGATACCACCAGAAACACTTAGTGTGTGACCATATAGAATTCTTTCTCGTTGGTATTAGACGATCTTGCCTAAAGTCCAAGATTACTATCTAACGACGAGTTAAGACACCCAAGAGAAAGAAATTAATGTCCCAATGATGACGTACACATATAACCAATCACTGTGTAATATAATCCCTTTATCACAATATCTCATCAAGCAGGTTTCATAACAGTGTCATCAACCTATATGCTTGATATGTCATTCTTTGACTACCTGAAATAAACTTGTCATTACAACATGGACATGGAATTTAGAGTGATGATTATATTTCAATAAAAGGGATGAGATATCATCTTCCATAAATGGAAGGCATAAATCCTTCCTAGAGTAATCCATTAATAACATGTCATTCATGACACACCCAATGTACCCTACTTCCCACCAACATATGGCATGAACATTTTTATTAGAAAATCTAAATGTGTGAGTCATGACACGCATTAATGATAATATTAAATTCTAAGGACCATTACAAACACTCGCAGATATGAATATCCAATGACACCAAAACATGCAGAATTCCTACTGGCGGGTCTGTTATCATAATCTCCAATATTGGAGATTACCAAGTGAGAACTTTATGAGAAGAATTCTCATATGATTATGATTACTCGCACTTGAAATCCTGTATACTATGTGTCCCATCATCATATTCCATATAACCACAAAACTATATTTAAGAATATTTTCATAGCACTTCAAGGTTCTCATCATAGTGGGGAACTACTATAACCTTATTTATGAGAAAAATAATCTAAGAAATTATTACATTATAGTCATGTAGAAAAATGAAAAATATGTAATAAGATGTTTAATATTTAAATACATTAAATATTCATGTAATCAATGTACAAACAGTTAGTTCTAGGACACCCACTCCAAAAAACTCCCACTTGGACTAGAGCCAACTGCCTATGACTTTCAGTCTGCTAGACCACACATGATGATCATGTTTCTGCAGAGTCAATCCTTTAGTCAAGGGATCCACCATGTTGTCTTCTATAGAAATAATTCTCACTAAAACTTCACCTCTCTAAGAAAAATCCCTCAAGAGATGATACTTCCATAGTATGTGCTTCATCCACTGATGTGACCATGGATATTTTACAAGATCTATTACTGCATTATTATCACAATAAAGTGTGATAGGATCTTTACTTCTAGGTTCCACATCCAACTCTTGGATGAGGATCCGCATCCAAAATTCTTCTTTAGTTGCCTTAAAATCTATGATATACTCAGACTCTATTGTGGAATATGCTACCACACCTTGCTTTGAGCTCTTCCATCTCACAGGACCTCCATTCAAAGTGAAGATGTGTCCCGTTTGTGACTTCATGTCATCTTAATCAGTCTAGAAACTATAATTTGTATATCCTCTGATGAATAGTTCCTCATATCCTCCATAAACCAGGAACATATCCTTTGTACACCTTAGATACTTAAGGATAGTCTTGTCTGCCACCCAATGGTGGTCACCTATATCAGCTTGATATCTTCTTACCGCACTCAATGAATATGTGACATCTAGCCTAGTACATATCATATCATACATGACTAAACCAATCACTATTACACATGGAATCCTTTCTATTCTCTTTCTTTACTCATGCGTATGAGGACACATTTTCTTGGAAATATGAATGCCATGTGATGCTGGAAACAATCCCCTATTGGATTGTTCCATAATGAATATCTTCAGTATATTGTTAATATATGTACTTTGACTTAGGCCTAGCAATCTCTTGGATCTACCATGATGGATCTTGGTCCCAAGAATATATGCCGCCTCGCCCAAGTCCTTCATGGAGAATCATTTATTCAACCATTCCTTAATAGACTCTAAGACTAGTATTTCATTTCCAATAAGTAATATGTCATCAACATATACTATTAGGAAAACAATTTCACTCCCACTAAACCATTTGTAGAAACAAGGATCACATTCGTTATTTATAAAACCAAATTCTGTTATGGCTTCATCAAAACTAATGTACCATGATTTGGATGCTTTCTTTAATCCATAAATGTTTTTTTGTAACTTTCATATCTTATTGGCATATTTTTGAGTAAAAAACCCTTTAGGTTGTTTCATATAGACATCTTCCTGAAGGTTCCCATTAAGGAAGGCTGTTTTGACATCCATTTTCCAAATCTCATAGTCATGCTCAGAGACAATGGCCAACAGAATTCTGATGTATTTCCAAATTGCAACTGGTGAAAATATTTCATCATAGTTAATGTCTTGACACTATTTAAACCCTTTTGCAACTAGTATTTCCTTATAGGTACTGACTTGTCCTTCCATGTGCAGTTTCTTCTTGAATACCCATTTGCAACCAACATACTTTACTTCTACTGGAGTATCTACAAAAATATAGACTTGGTTTTGGTGTATAGAATCCATTTTAGAATTCATGGATTCTTCCCACTTGAAAAAATCTGTTCTACTTACTACTTCCTTGTAGGTTAGAGGATCATTATTATCAACTAATAATGAGTCAACATCCTTGGTAAATAGAAATCTGTACCGTTCTAGTTCTCTAACCTCTCTTGTACACCTATGTAGTACTTTTGTCTCTAGAACATATCTTTCTTCCACATGGCTTTGTGGAATCTACTCCTATACAAACTCTTGCATACCTTGAGCCTCGACATAATCGAATTTTATATTGATCCCACTATCTCTTTTGGAGATGTTCTCCCTCTCAAGGAATATTTAATTTATTTCCACTATAACCTTTTTGTATGAGGGGTCATATAGGTAATATCCCCTTGTTTTTTTGGGGTATCCTATAAAGGTACACTTTGTGCCTTGGGGTGCGATTTTGTTACCAAAAGAGGCCTTCAAAAATGATTATCTTCCCCACACATGTAAATTTGATAACATGGATTTTCTTCCACTCCAAATCTCTTATGAAATACCATTTATTGATTTAGTTGGTACTTGGTTTAGTATGTGTTCCTCTGTTTGTAACGCATGCCCCCAAAAGGATAATGAAATACTTGCATTACTCTTCATTGATCTCACCATGTCTAACAAGGTGTAGTTCCTCCTTTCACTTACACCATTCCTCTAGGATGTGTAAGGAGAAGTGAGTTGGGATAGGATCTCAAACCCTAGTAAGTAATCAATGAAGTCTTCATTAAGATATTATCCACCTCATACTGAGAGGAGTTTCTTAATCTTCTTACCAAGATAGTTATTAACATCATTCTTGTATTCCTTGAACTTATCTAAATAATCCGACTTATACCTCATTAATTAGATATATCCATATCTACTAAAATCATAATTAAATGTTATGAAGTATGAGTACCCACCCCTTGCTTCAACTGGAAATGGTCCACACACATCAGTATGAACCAATTCAAGAATCTCTTTGGCTCTTTCACCTTTCCCACTAAATGGGGATTTGGTCATTTTTCCTTGTAAACATGAGTGACATATACCAAGTGGTTTTAGTTTGAAATAATCTAAATATTCATCTTGATGTAACTTTGTCAAGTGTTTCTCATTTACATAACCTAGGCAGTGACGCCAAAGTTGGGTATGGTATGAGTCATGTGAATTTGTTTCATTATCGATTTCCATTACTTGGTTTGTGTAATCCAACATGTAAATACCGTTATATAAATGTGCCTTACCAAAACAAATTATATATTTATAAAATAAGAAACATTCATTTTTGAACTTGAAAATAAATCAATATGTATCTAGTATAGATACATAGATAATGTTTTTGGTTACATAAGGCACATAATAAAAACCATTTAATACCAATATTATCCCAGTCGGCAACGTGAGGTGGTAGTCCCCGATAGCTATAACAACAAGTCTAGATCCATTGGATTCTCGTAGATATACTTCCCCTTGGTCAATTTTCTTGAATCTACTAGGTTCATTTATTTGGATACATATGTGAGCACCACATGATATATCTAATACCAAATTTATAGAAAGAGATAAATTTCACTCGATAATAAACGCACCTAAAGATTCCCCTTACTTATTTAGTTGGGTGTAGTTTTTCTTCTAGTGGAACTTCTTTCCGCATGAGAAACAAATATATTCCTATTCCCATCCACCCCCCTTGATCCTCATTTTCTTGGAATGGCGTGAATAATCTTTGTGCTCAAAGCTCTTCACCTTTACTTTCCTCCTATTCACTATAAGGAAAAAAGGATTTTCCAGATTTATGTCTTTTTCCACTTAGAGAAGGAGGATAATAAGATCTGTTAGAGACTTCTCAATGTTTTTCATATTTAAATTCACAAAAAAACTAGAGAAGCTCTGAGGGAGTGATGCGATAATGAGATCGGTACCCAGTTCTTCAGGGAGTTTAAACCCTAGAACCTCCAGATGATCAATGTAGCCAATGAGATTGACTATGTGTGGCCCAAATAGGGAACCCTCTCCAAGATTACTTTGAAAGAGTTCATTGGAGATCTTAAACCATTCCTCTCTTTCTCTCTCCTAGTAAAGACCACATAGGTGCTCAAGCATGCTATAGGCATCCATGTTTTCTTGAGACTTTATGAGTTCACTGGACATTGATGAAAACATCAAATATTGAATTTTGAACACATCATTCATATGTTTTTCATAGACTAGGAACTCTTTATCACTCACCTCTTGGGAATATTGATCAGGGAATGAGGACTCTAACACGTAAGATTTCCGTTCATGGAGTAGAATGACTCGAAGGTGTCTAAACCATTCTTGGAAGTTACTAATGGTTAGGATGTTTTCTTTATCAGTATTTATCATAGGGATAATGTGGTTGGAAATTTTGTCATTTTTATTATAAAATTAAGAGAGTAGATAATTATTAAATTCTTGATTACATTTTATGAGAAATAATAAATTAATTTTATTAAGTCTCCCAATATTTTTTCAAGTCCCAATGGCCCTCACCATTGAATTCAGAATGTCTAGTTACTAGAACATTCTAGTGGAAAGGATCCATATTCCCCTTCACATAACCCCAACAAGGGTTGATCAAGATATTTGAAGGTATTTTGGTAGAAAAGTATTTTCCAGCTGCGGGATTTTATCTCCTTGATCCGTTGGGTGGACTCCGCAATCCTAAAATCCTGACTTGGATTTCCTCAACACTTACCTCCAAATTTACACCAAGTCTAGCAAGGGATACTCCTATTGATGTAAAATGGTTAAGGAAACCTGAAAATTTCACAAGATCTTCCTTTATAAAAGTAAGTTTCACAACAAGGGTTGGTCAGAGACATAGTTTTATTGAGTCTTTCCCTTAGTCAAGTAATGGAAGGCTTAGTTTGACTTAATATTTTATTGAGATATTTTTATCTCTCATGTATAAGTTGCCTTATTATATTTATCACATGATTGTTAATGTTATTTGGAACTTAATTAAGTGATTAACCATGTATTGATAATATTTACACATAATCCTGGTTTATTTTAGTTCCATATTTCATTCTTGTTAATTCATAAATTATGTAGTCATGAAAACACATCCATAATGAAAAACCTTGAAACTGGTAGAAATAAAATAAAGTAAATGGCATGATCATGTGCTATTCTAATGGTTAGTTTATATAGTGGTTGATAAAATAACTACTGACCTAGGGGAGAAACACCTTGAACCATTTATGGTTTGTGTCTATAGATTTCCACCATTCCACCTTTGTATCTCCTTGGATTGGTTTCAGATTAGCTCCTTACTTGAACCACCTCCAAAAGCTTGGGATCTCCATCCATTGCATATTCTTTTTAACTCACATGTAGGTGAGGGGTAAAAAGGGGGTTTACATAAAAGAAACTATGGGCACACATGCCCTATATATTAATGAGGAGAGATGGCACACAAACCAATAATTTAATTTAAAATAAATAAAAAGGAAACTAATTACATAAAAAGGTCTATTCTAGATCATGATCATCCACATACATGCAACGAATTAAATATTTAATAAAACTAGAATTAAATTCTTTAATCGTTATTATTAAGATAAATCACACTTGAATCGATTAATTATTATCTTTAATCAATAAATCCTTTTCTTAATTTCCCTAAGATTCTAGTCCATAAAACTGGAGGTAACACAGTGAACACCCATTTGAATCTACATGATATGTTATTATAAACATAACATAAACATTAAAGTTTTAATTTTGTGCAATTAGGTAAATTACACAGAGTGTAGTTCTGACTACATGCCATGTACTACCTTCATTATCTTATCCAAAGTACATGCCTAGGGACTTGGCGTGTGAGGCATACTTCAGAAATCTTTGGATTACATAACATGTCCAGTGGGCCATACACCATGTTATATCCAGGTTACATGGTTACTGGTCAGATTATCCGTGTATGGGATACATGGTTTGGCCCTTGACATGAAGTTACTACACACTATGTCTAGTGGGCCACACATTGTGTAATCTTGCTGACCGTGCGCCAGTCTATCCTAGTTAACACGTGATGTAAGAATTAACTACACCGTGTGTCATTAATGCACACAGATTGAGTAATTTCCGAATTAATCCTAATGAAATGAACACAACTACATGGTGTGTAATCCGGATTACACAAAATTTATGGAAAAGAACATGATGTGTAAGTCCGAACACATGGCATGTACTTTCATGTCACCAGGAAAGAATTGTTAGCCCCACCTGGTGTGTTCCTTAATTTAATTATAGTCCAAAACTTATTTGTTTCTGTTAGATCTGTGAAAAACGAAAGATGAAGAATAGATCTCAAAATCCAGATTACAAGAATGATTAAACATGAATTGAAAAACAAAATTATTAAAGAATAAATCATCAACTAATTATTTAAATAATTATAAATGATGATGATCCTTCTCTGATAGCACTTGAAAGATTCAAATACAGCGTAAGTGTGGCGGTTTTTGGGCCAACTATGCTTTTTATGTAATCGATGACCAATCTAGGATCAATACGATGATGAACTCTAATATCCATGGATTTAAATCAACGATTTATAAAAAGAGAAGAATAAAATAAGATCTGAGAAAGAGGATCTTTCACATCATGTTTATAATTATTTTAATAATTTTTGAAGAAATTACATACCTAGGACTTTGGTAATTTCTTCATTGGCGATCGTTGATTGTTCATAATGATTCTTACGAATTTCCTTTGTTGCTCTTGCGAGGATCCAAAGTAGAATACCTCTAGCGGTGATCCAAACATGCTCTAATGGTCTCTGATCAATGCCACTCATTCTCCAGGTGCTAGCACGAAGGAACGAATATCTTGCATCAATGTTTCTTGGTCACTTATTTGGTCTTGAAGAACTTATCTCATTTTTGAGAGGGAGATATGAGAGGATTTGAGAGAGAAAATGCTTGTCTCAACAATTCATAATTCACTTGGAATTTATTTGACTAAGCGTAATGGAACAATAGATGTACCTGTCCATTTAACGACATGGGGTTTTAGTTACAATATTTAATTGCATAATAGCAATTAAATACATTAATAACCTTATAGAAAACCCATGCTACATAATAACAATAACAAAACCATTATTCATGGTGTTCCAACTTGCACAAAATGGAATCATAAATGAAATATCATTCCACATAATGATAAAATTGTTATTATTATTTTGTCTTGTGACAACTAGTTAAATAATTATTTACCATCTTGAAAATTATTATTTTACCACAAGACCGACCTTAGTCCGCTCGAACTCCACTTCCATTTATTGAACACCCAAATAAATAAATACTTTATTCTATTAAATAAATTTTTTATTTAAAAACTAGTAAATAAATATTTATTAAATGTTCAATAAAATAAATATATTTTATTTAATTTATGCGATCATTTTAACTCAAATAAAATTATTCCTCAGTCTTGAGAATAATATTTATTCCATTAATTTAATTCAAATAGAATTTAATAGAGACCATGAGAAACACTTAGTGTGTGAACCTCTAGGATTCTTTATCGTTGTAATTTGGATAGTTTTCCTAAAGTTGAAGATTACTATCTATAATGGGTTAAGGCACCCAAGATAAAGAACTTAAAGTTGCAATGATGACATCCACATATGAACGCTCACTGTGTGATATAATCTCTTTGTCACAATATATCATTAAGAAGGTTTCATGATAGTTTCATCAACCTACATACTTGATACGTCATTCTTTGACTACCTGAAATAAACTCTTCGTTACACCATGACCACATAATTTAGGGAGACGGATCTATTTCAATCAAAGGGCTGAGATATTAGCTTCCATAAATGGAAGGGAAAAATCCTTCCTTGACTTATCCATTAATAACATGTCATTTATGACACACCCAATATACCCTACTTCCTGCCAACATATGGCATGACGTTTTTCGTTAGAAAATATAAGTGATCAAGTCATGGCATGTATTAATGATAATCTTAAAGTATAAGGAACATTACACATGCTCGTAGATAGGAATATCCGATGACACCAAAACATGTATAATTCATTCTGGAGGGTCTGTGCTCATAATCTCCCATCTTGGAGATTAACAAGTGAGAAATTCATGAAAAGAAGTATCATCTTCTTATGAGTACTCTCAACTTATGGTATGTATACTATGTGTCTCATCATAGTTTTTCATCCAATCGCAGAACTATATTTTAGAATATTTTCATAGCAGTTCAAGTTTCTCATCATAGCGGGGAACTTCTATGACCTTATTTATGCGAAAAATACTCTAGGACATTCTTACATTATAGTCACGTAGAACAATGAACTATATGTAATATGATGTTTAATATTTAAATACATTAAATATTCATGTAATCAATATAAAAACAGTTGGAATTAGGAAACCAACTCAAATACCAATGTCCTTGACTATTTTGGCTTGGTGGCCCTGTGGACTGAAGGCCCATTGATAACCCAGAGGTATTGTGGTCCAAAGGCCTGAGACTTTGGTGCAAAGGCCAAAATAAGGTGAATAGTGGAACTACTATAGTATCTCTACAATACCTAGTAAAATAACTACTAAAGTAACTTGGAAATACTCCCCAACTTAGATTTGGACCCAGGGATTTCATGCAAGATTATGGGGTTCTTACTACTAAGCTAAACCCCAACTATGAAAACACAATTATAGAATGGAATGAAATCAAGTAATTATATTTTCTCAAATTCTATATTTTGATAAAAAAAAAATTCATCAAACTTCAACAATAAGATGATAAATTTATCTAGTATTATGTGGTAAGTATCTCCCAACTATCAAGGAATGCCTCTGGGAACTCGTTCACATGGGTCTTATAATAGTACATACATAGTTTTATAAATATTTAATTAAGAAATACTGAGATTATTAATTGTAACTTAGGAATTATCTTCCAAGATAAAATCTACATATGAGATTATACCCATGAAAAAATACATTTATTATAGTAAGAACAAAATAAAATTGTAAGGATTCAATTCATTTAAGGGGTGAAAATATAACACACTAAGATTATAGTACATTTTTCATTTAAATAAATACTACGTTGAAAATATTGTAACACACACAACACCAAATTAAAATGACTCACAAAATATTTTTAATGACTTGAACCATTGGGGACCTACCTAGGTCAGTAGTAAGTTGAGAGTGATACCCCAAGACTGCCTCTAATAGGCCAGGGGTTGGAGACTATCACCGAGTATTCATATCACTAAAATGAGAGGCATTTTCCTAATATACCTATACACACACACATTGACTTAATACTATGTAATTGTGAAAAGATATAATAAATTTAAACCTATAAGTTATAATAAATGCTTGAAATGACCTATAATAAAAACATAAAACTATGATAGATACATATACAAGAATGTAAAAGGGAATAATACATTCCCAACCAAGAATAAAATAGTATTTCCCAACATATTAATAACTAAAAGAGGGAAATGTATGGGAGAGACCAATGAAAGATCCCTAAGTTTGATCACCGAACATGTTTAATGCCTTTATGTACTATTATAAACCACCAATACCACGTCCACCATAGTCACTATCAATTTGTCTGTCATATGCATAAGACACGACACATATGAGAAAATCCCATTCGTTGGTGAGTATAAAAATACTTGGTAGGATGCCTAAAAAACCAAGAGTTAAGAAATATAATATAATAGTTAGATTAACCCATAAGTCAAATAGATAAAAGAAAACAAAAAATTGATATGATCATAGTGGAATCTGAGTTGAAAAAGGGAGGAATATCAATCTCTATAGCCAACTAAGGATGACGAGTCATCCAGAATCTCCAAAGGTCTCATCTTTGATGCCAAACACCCAGAGGGACCACTCTTTATTATTTTTTACCATATTCAAAGGATAAAAAACTCCAATGGAGGACCCTATACCCACTAGAGATTAATAAAAGGGGAGTACCACTATGTAGATAGGGGAATTTCACCCTCTATAGTGTGGGGGAGTATCTACTATACCTATATATAGGATATGGGGGACCTATGACCTTATGAGTTATGGAAATGCCGACCCAAGCATCACTCCAGTCATCAAACTTGATAATTTATATCAGGTAAGCATCTATAAAAGAAGTTTCCCACTTGTATCACCTAACATAATATCTTTGATGCCTAAGGAAAGTCCATCATCACATACTATGCAGAATTCAACTTAGAATTAGCTACTCATGGGCCCAAATATGAATTCAAAAGAGGGAGATAATCAAGGTAGAAAATTCCAAGGGACTTATATAGCCTGTGAATTGGGGAACACAATGTGTGTAATCTCTCAATTACATAGGTTTATTCACCCCTAGAACTAACTTAGCTGGTCATGTTCCTCCACATGACGTGTCTCTAAGGGGATATGATGTGTATGATCACCTAGGGTTCTAGATGTGTTCTCCCTACACATGGATCTACCACCCAGGTAGTATCACATGGAATGTGGTCCCATCCATATGGAATCTAATATTTAAGTTTTCCCAAAACCTAGATGCCATCTGAAACCAATAAAAATGTGTGTTCCTATAAAATACATAGTGTACAGTAAGGATTTTCATAGAAACATCACTTTACTCCCGAAGACTCATGACATCCACCGATTCTATCTCTAATCATGCCATAGCCTTTCCCAAACTGCTAGAATGATGGGGAAATACCTTCAATAACTAATACCAGCATTCAGTGGTCAAAAATTACAATTTCCATCACCCTATAAAGTCCCATCATGCCTCCCATTATTAAGTAGGGCCCCAATCCATAGAACCATTATCTGAGGTCTATAGTTCTGACTTGATCCATCCAAAAATTATTGATCCCAAGATTGTTTTTGTAACCATCTCAAATCCAGAAGTTTGATAACTATTGAACCATTCCAACAATTTTAAAGCACTAACCTTATGGGATAATGAAGAAGAATGAGAAGAATGAAGATGAGAGAGGCACAAAAAATAATGTGAGATTATCACTGGCTATTAAAAACTAAACTAATGATCAAAATCATGAAAACCATAAATGGTAAAATAAAAGTGGTGAAAAAAGAATAAAATTCAAGGATTTATGGTGCAGGGTGATAGAAACAAGAAACACATAGTAGATGATTCAATCCAAGCTAGATATAAATTAAAAGGGAACAAATCTATAAAATAACATGCCCTACCTTGAGAATAAATTGATTTTTGGTTAAGTACACATTCATTAGTGATGTCATTGAATATTATAATGCGTCCATGAATCTAATTTATTTTTCATCATTAATCCATGATACTGAGCTTATTAATTCTAACAATGGATCTCCTCCTATGCCTCTCAAATCTCCCAAAGTTATGAAACTAACCCTAGGGGTTTTCCATAACAATGCATTTAAAGAGGAGGGGATAAGTTTACCATTTAAAAAATTAAATAAACTATTCATTAAATTTATTTTACACATGGGCCAATGACTGCACAAAAATAGAGAATTCGATACTGACCAAACTTATATCACGTATAGGTTAAACCCCACATCCTAAAAAAACTTTAATTTCATATTTCACATCCAATAATCTCATTAATGAGAAAAAAATTAATTCTAAATTAATTCTTGTTCATGTGTTAATACATATAATATTTTTAATATATTAATTTTAGGGTACCATGACACAAAAAAGACCATGCCAACTCTAAAGGAAAACCCAAAAATTTATACAGAAACATTCAAAGGGTCAAACTATATAACCTAGAGTTGTTACATTCTTCCCACCTTTAAGGACTTTCACCCCGAAAATTAAAATCTTGTAACACCCTGAACCAAACCACTAGGTTCGAGTCGAAGTTCCACTAAAACCTCATGCATACATCCCTGTATGAAATAGGATGACGACTAACAACAAGGGTCTAATTCTTCTAGTGGGGAGACTATACCTTTAGTATTATATCATAAAATAAAAAATATTATAAATAAATAAATAATTTGTGTAAATATATGGAAACTAAATGAACATAATGTTATATGGGATAAATGTCATATAATAATAAATAAAATATCTCTTAAGGTGGAAAGACAAACCGAATTATATCAATTATGAAAAAATTAAATGCAATAATAACAGCTCGGAGTATTCCCTGGCATCTCCTCTAACTCCAAGCCTCTATCTCCTCAACTCCCCATCATAGGGATATTTCCCTTCACTAGATACTTGTTTATAAAATATGTACATACATTGAGATGCCTATGTAGGGTGTGAGTAATAAACCTAGTATTATACCACCAATTCATCTTTAAAATAAGTGCACAAGGTATGAAACAATGTATGAAATGACATTAATTTTAAGATAAACATACAATCAAAACTTTGCCGAGTTTTCATGTCCTAACCAAGCCACCAAAAACCCCAGACCCACCTTCCAGGCCAAGGTGTTGGTAAGGATATTGATATATGTCAAACCAAGTATCATCTTTAAGGATGCACTGCATACCCCACCCTGACGGTGGTTATTGTTAGTAATGTTTCATGCCCCACCATGATGGTTGTCGTTATCCTTAGATGATGGAATGTCTCACCTGACATGTTTTATGTAATTATATAACACATCACCCCAACATGGCATTCTCCAACTTCAGTATATAGTCAATAGATTCTCATCCCATTCATTATCTACCCCAACATCAAAAATCATGTCATGATATGACCCATACATGCCCCCTCTAAGGGGAGATATAACCATAGTTGAGAAACCTAATAATATAGATACCTGAATCATAGTTCCACATTCTATTCAAAAAAAAAATAAATATATTTTAAAGAAATGAAGAATAAGGAAAATCAAGAACAAAACTCATGACGCTACACATAACCATATGATCACAATCAAATAAGGTCTCAAGGCCACTCACAACCCCTCATGAAATCACATAACAATCACGGTTTATCAATCATAAAAAATATGTCCTGAAAAATTCACACAAAAGTCTCTAAATGGTAATGAAATTCCTACCTCAAGATTATTAGTGAAAATATACAGTGTTTGTCAAAGGTTCAAAGACTGAAAACATCACACACCCATGAAGAATAGATCACACGTAAAGGATATCTATTCTAATTTTGGTTCATAGAAGAAATAGGTTTAGAATGGGACCACAAGAAGAAAATATATCAAGAAGATTATTCTAGAAACACATACCTTTAGTTTCTCTCCAATAGAGACAATTTTGTGGTATGTCAAGGAAGGAAAACCTATTCATCAAATCCATCATTTATCAATGAAAAAATTGTGAATTTATTGATGATTCTAGAAGATAACCTCAATAATAATCAATGATCATTGTTCCAATAATAATATGATACTGGAAAAAGAAATTAAATATGAGAATCAAGAAGGAAAAATGACTTAAGATTGTCGTTCTAGAAGGGTCGGCCTGAAAACGACACCATACTTGAAAATTATAGCTCTGATCAATGAAGATTCATTGAAACATTAATGTAAATAAGAACATACCATGAATTAATAAATATAATAAGGTTCCATTATCATTCCATTGTCAAGAAGAGGTGTAGGATGATGATTTATGAACACTTACCCAAATAATGCCCATTTTCAAAGGTGTATCTCAGTTTGATCAAGAAATAATTTCAACATGATATATCCTACATTGATATATGAGTAAAGGAGGAGGACCTAATTGGATATTTATGGAAAACATAGACTAGACATAGATCTATGTTGTAATCATCAAGAGAAAGATAGATTTGAAATGGATCTAAGAAGAAAACTCATCATTCATGCTTCCCGGATCGGTCAAATGTTTAAGAGGAAAGGGGAAGAGTATTGGAAAGGCTAAATACCGTTTTGTAGGTCTTAATTTTGAAATAAGATCACCAGGGTCAGAATTGGATAACAAAATAGGGTCAAAATGAGTAAAAATAAAAGCCTACGGGGTGCATTAATTTCACCCTTGAATTGGGTACACCAGAGAGCCGGTGGGCCTCATCGGTTGGCTAGTGATCCTGGAAGAATTTTAGGAATTATATATCAGCCACCAACTGGATGGTGGGGTATATTATATTCAATAGACCCACTAGAACCCCAAATATGAGTTAATGTTTTTTTTCTATCCACCTCATGTCCATGACAACCTCAAGTATTCCACCTTCAAAACCTGGACCCTTAGCCATAAAAAACTACCCTCCAAACCTTCCTTATAGAGAGTAATAAGGAGCGAAACATGAATTTATTAAGCTCAACATATTATTAATTTAATCAAAGTATATATATTACAATTATCCCCTCTAATAACTTATCATCCTAGAGAAGTACCTTCAAAGGTTCTGTTAAAAAAAATTAGGCCATTGATCCCAAACATCAACCTCCCACCCTCAGGTATCCTTCTTTATCTTCCCATGATGCCATAGGAATTGAGCAAGTGGTATCATATTTCCTTATAGTACTTTCTCACACCAGTTTACAATCCTCATCAGGTGCTCCAGGTATAATGCATATGGATCAAACTCAACATCCTCATAGTCTATAACATGTGCAGGATCATGTGTATACTTTCATAGACAAGAAACATGGAACACATCATGCATGAATTGATAACATGAAGGATGGTCTAGATGATGCACCACTATCCAAACCTATTTATTTATCTCTAAGTTTCCAACATACCACGATTCCATAGTCCCCTATATTCAAAAATTATGATGCCCCAAATGAGGTGGAAGTCATAAGAAAACCAAATCACCAATAGTGAAATTGAAAGTTCATCTCCTCCAGTCTACACACAATCGATGCCTGATCTGAGAGATCACTAACCATTTTTTGATCAATTGCACCCTCTCGGAGGTATCCTACTCCATAATACTCCCGAAAACTACTCTCCTACCTCATTCCAATACAACAGTGAAGGTCAAAATCATCCATAAAGATCCTCATATGGTTCCATATGAAGAGAATATTAGAAACTATTGTTCTAAGTGAACTCCACCAAATCCAAGTGATCATATCAAAACCCAATGAAGTCTGTAATACAATCTCAGATCATATACTCAAGTTAAAAATATCCTTTTCTCTGACTATACATCTGTTTGAGGATAGAACACTATGCTAAATCTTAGATGAGTCCCTAAGGCCTTATATAACCCTTTTTAAAAATGAAATATAAAATGTTTATCCCTATCATGTAAAATTATTAAAATGGAATCTATGTAAGTTTACAATCTCATAGATGTAAATATTTCCTAAATTTCCACTGAGAGAGTCTCATAGATTAGTAAGAAGTGAGAAACATTAATCAATTGATCAAAAATAACCTAGAAAATGTCAAAAATCCTCTGGGTTCTTGGAAACCCCATAAAAAATTCCATCATGATATACTCCCACTTCCACAAAGGAACAAGAAGTGGCTGGAGAAAACCAACAAGACACTGGTGATTTTCCTTTACTCTCTTGTAGGTAAGACATTAGAAAATTAATCTAATGATGTCCCTCCATCCACGACCACCACTGTTGCATAAAGTCATGGTACATATTTCTCTCTCCTATATGTACTTCTCACCAGAAGGTATGAAAATATCTTATCATCTCTTCCATGATGGAATCATGTACCACTACTATCCTATGATCCCTGATCACATCATCCCTATCCATCAACCACCTGGGTATTTGGTCACCTCCTTCCAGCTAATCCTGCATCATGAAACACTCAGGGTTAGAATCCTGACCAGTTTTCACCTATTATACAAGAGAATATGTGATTAATAAATGGTAACAAGTCATTGATCCATGGTTCTCAAAATCATCCATCCTAGAATCGGCCAACAAGATCATCATGTGCCACTACTATTTAGAAGCCCGCTCACTAAGATCTTGAACTATTTTCATCTTAAAGCTAAGAGCATATGCAACAACATTACCCTTACCTTGTGAATAGGATATCTCAAAAATCAAACTTCTTTAGATTATAAACCTAGAGCCTCTATCTCATATTCAATTACTATAGTGTGAAGATGAAACAAAGTCTCTTGTGGTCAGTGTAGAAAAAAAATTTCTCACAAAAGTGATAGTGTCTACAATACATCAGATTTTAAACCATGGTTTCTAGATCTAATTCGTGATTTGGAAAGTTTCTCTCATGGGTTAATAGATTACATGACCCATAATCTACGTTCCACTCTCTCTGAACTAGTAATTATCCTAATAAAACTCTTGAGGCATCCTATTATTCAATATAACCAACTCCTAGCTTAGGTAGAATCAACACTGGAGTTGCAGTCAACCTCTTCTTCATCTTAATAAATGCTTATTCACACTGGTCTAATCACTATAATTTTACTCCCTTCTTCATCAATGTAGTCATATTCTCTTATTGATGAGATATGTTCTGGATAAAAAATCAGTGGTATCCGGATAAACCTAGGAATATCCTGATCTCGAACATGTTACGAGGACATGTCTAGGACATTATGACCTCTACTTTCAATGGGTCCACAGATATACCTATCTCATAGATGACATGCCCTAGTAACTTCACCTCCTAAATCCATAAGTTACACTTTAAAAAATTTTAATATAGAAGATGTTCTCAAATATTACTTAGGAATATCTCAAGATGTCTAGAATTCTTCTATGGTGTCAGTGAGTAAATGAGGATGTCATCAAAGAACACCATGATGAACAAGTAAATGTATGGGTAGAAAATAATATTCATGAGATACATGAAAAATATTTGAAAATTCATAAATTAAAAAAAAATACCATATACTCGTATAGAATATGAATTCCCTAAAATTCCATCCTCAGGATGTACCCCTCTCTAACCCATAGTTGGTGATAACCCTATAAATGATCAATTTGAAGAACCATTGAGATTTCTGTAACTGATCAAAAAGACCTTTAATCCCAGGAAAATGATATATGTTATTTATCATCACCTATTTCATCTTCCAATAATCAATTCATAGTTAAATACTACCATTTTATTTCTTGGTGAAAAAGACAGGTGCGACTCATGGTGAAGAACTAGACCTAATAAATCCCTTTTGCTCCAAGTCCTCAAGTTGCTCCTTAAGATCCTTCAATTTGAATTACATAATAAAATAAAGGGAGGGGGTATCAAAATGGGATGTGCATCCTAAATGACCAATATCTCAAGGTCAACTCCTCTATCAAGGGGAAGTTATATGAATTCATCTGGGAAAAAATATTGATAGAGATACATGACTGGAGTAAAAGGCGAGGAGGCCACTACTGATCTTGCTGAGAGATACAAGACCACCATATGCACAATGATCTTACAAAGATAACTCAAGTATAAAAAAAATCTACCTAATCTTAATTCCCACGATCTAATCATCATGCACATATCTCCCTTCAATAAAGTAAAAGACACCCATCTCTAATAGTAATCAATGTGATATTAGAAGATGGTTAGCTAGTCCATTCCAAGAATCACTTCAAAATTCATCATCTCTAGAACCATGAAATCCTACATATGTCTATAACTAGAAATTAATATAGGATACCATATTCATCACTAAAGATGGTCCAATTTTGTACCCAATGATGTATCGAGAAAAATTAACTTAAAGGAAAACTTTATTGGTAATTCAAGTACAATAACAACAAGTATAGAAATGAAGGAATGAAAAGAAATAGTATAAAAAAAGGTAGTGGATAACATAGAATTTATTAGGACCATATCTTGAACTATATATAGTCTCTCAAAACCATCTTCTAGAGCTCGATTTAGAGCATAAACCCAACCTACCTTAGATCCTTATCCCATGCCCAAAGCTACTATAGTATGGGAAGTTTGTATCCTCTATTGAGGTCCTCTACTCCCAGATTGCTTTGATCTCTCATAACTCCTCTTAGAAACCATCAATAAAAAAATAATAAAGATAACCAACCTTGACACAATGATGGAACTCTATAGGTGGATTCCTATAAGAATTTCTATAATTATCCCTCTTCCCATAGTTGAATCACCTATTATAATCATCTCCCATAGAGGATATCGAGGAAGACCTACTTTGACTCATCTTCATGCTACCCTACAATTCCTAATAATATTTACTCTTATTACTACTGAAATTGGATTATATAGTAGTGATAGGAATCCAATACACTAACCTGCTAAGAATAGAAAGTAAGCCTGTTAATATCTCTTCATCCAGCCCCTTCTCGATCATTAAGGCCTTATGAAGAACCTAAGTACACATTGTCAAGTCAAAATTCCTAACATGACATCTCAACTATAGAAAAATTCATATCTTGATATTATTTTCTCTCTATGATTTATCCCCATCCAAGATTAGAGAAAAATGTAGCATCCTCATGAAGTATGTTGAGTTAGTAAGAACCATCATCATCCCCCGATGAAGCTCCATTAACTCATGGGCTTATTCCAGCTTTATAATACTAGGAAAGAAATCCTTGAAGAAGAGGTACCCAAATGCTATCCACATGAGACCATCACATCTTATAGCCTAAAGAATAACATCCCACTAATGTATAGTAGTTCCCTAATGTATAAAGGTCACAATCTTGACTTTCAGATCCTATAAGGTATACCAATTTGATGATCCTCTCGACAATCCATATCCATTCCTCAACATCTTGAGGGACTCCAGTTCCCTAAAAGGATGGAGGATATTGGATTTGAAAGTACTGAGCATAGTTGACCATAGTCCTTATAAAGTCCTAGCCCTGGACATTCATAAGGTAAAAAAATCCTAGCTAAATTCATTATTACACCTAAAATACTAGAGAGGGTGTGGAAGCGTTCTTTTCTACACACTCTTGCATGTCTAGCTATGACATCAATCATCTATGAGGTGGAATCTTCTAAAACATAGAGAGGCTATTTAGAAAATTTAAGAGAGATCCTAACCAATCTATGGGATCACATAAGGTTTTCCTAGGATTATATCATAACCCAAGGTATATCCCTCTTATCACTTTATAAGATTCTTCATACCTGCATGTTAGTCACAATAATATATATAAAAAATATAATAGTATGATCATGTTCAATTAATTAATTCCAAAAAGATATATCACAACCACATGGTAAACAAATATATCAATCAATCAAGAACACAGGTATATCCTAAACCGATAGGACGATTAAGGAATTAAATTAAAGAACTACTATACAACAAAAAAATAGGAATATATATGGAATATGATCTTGCATACCTAGTCATGATGCATGAACATGCCATAAATCTTATTAAACTATAACAGTAATACCTCCAATAATAACTCGGAGGTCCTTTACGCATGAGTTGGCTAGGCACATGGAAACTCCCCTACCTGAGTCCTACATATCTATCTTCATTATAAAATGTCCCATGATATTCTAAGAAATAAAAGAAGAAAATTTTCCTTTGATACCATTTCTTGATACCCTAACTTGAACCAATGGGTCTAATCTGAAGCACCATAAAACCTCATGCGTGCCTCCCCATATGCAATAGAGGCTACTAACTAACATCAAGGGTCTAAGTCCACAATTGAGGAGACTATACCCTTAGTATCATTTCATAGTACAAAAAAATTATAAATAAATAAATAATCAGAGTAAATATGTAGAAACTAAATAACCATAATATCAAATTACATGCATTCCATAAAATAATAAATAAATGGGCTCCAACGGTGGCAATAAAAACCAATGTATATCAATTATGGAAAAGGAAAATGTGATTGAAATAACCCAGAGTATGTCCCAACATCACCTTCTACTCCAAGCCTCCATCTCCTCAACTCCCCATCATAGGCCCCTTTTCTTTCACGGGATCCCTGGTTATGAAATCTACATGCACACCAAAATTTCCATACTAGGTGAGAGTAAAAAACCTAGTAGGACACCACCAATGTGTCCTTAATATAGGTTCAGAAAGTATATAACAATGTATGACATGAGATAAATTCTCAAATAAATATACATTCACACATGTCTCAAGTCATTGTGCACTGACTAAGATACCGTGAACCTTGTAAACACTTACTTTGGCATGGTTCCAGTAAGAATGTGAATGTTTATCAAACCAAGTACCACCTTTAAGGAAACACCACATGCCCCACCTTGATGGTGGTCATTTTCAGTAATGTTGTACATCCCACCCTGATGGTGGTTTTTAACCTCAGATGATGGTAAGTCCCACCTAACATGTTTGACGTAATTGGATAACACATCAACCCTACTTATAATTCTCCCACTTCGTCCTATGGCCGAAATATTTTCATCCCATGCATTGTTAACTACTAGATGAATAATCTTGTCCATGATCAGACCCATACCATCAAATGATCCATTGTCATCAATCAAGTCCACCTCATCATACACCCCCTTTAAGGGACCATATAACTAAATCTAAGAAATCTAATCATCTAGGTACCTGAAGCATGGTTCCATAGGCTATGGAACGAAACAAGAATTATATTTTATAGAAATAAACAACAAGGTAAATCAAGAAAAAAACTCAAGGGGATATTCCCAAACATATGATCACAATCAAACAAGGTCTCAAGGAAACTCAAAAACATTCATGAAATTACATAACAAGAATGGGATTCCAGTCATAAATAAACATGCCAGAAAAAATTCAGACACAAGGCCCTCAATGGTAAGGAACTTACTACCTCAATGTTTTTGGAGAAAATATCCAAGGTTTTTTAAATGATCAAAGATTTAACATGTCGAACACCCAAAAAGAATGACTCATAAGTCAATGATGCCTATTAAGATTATAGTTCATCGAAGGAAGAGGTTTAGAATGAGACCTAAAGAAGAAACCATGTTAAGAACATAGTTCAAGAAACACATACCTTTAGGTGCTATCAAATAGAGACAATTATAAGGTATTTCAAAGAATGAATTCATATTCACCAAACCCGTAGTTGATCGATAAATGGATTTTGAATTAATTTATGAGTCTATAAGTGGGTCTTAGGTCTATCCAATGATCATCAATCCAAAAATAATCTAAAATCAGAAAAAGAGATTCAATATGAGAATAAAGAAGGAAAAATGTATCAAGATGATATTTCTATAAAGGTTTTCCTAAAAATGACACTGTTATTGAAAATTATATCTATGTTTAATGAGATGTCATTGAAATTTCAATATCACCACCAACCTACATATAATTTATTAATATATTAAGGTTCCATCACTATTCTATTGTAAATAATAAATCTAGGATGATGATTTAAGAATACTTACCCAAAGAACTCCCATTATCGAAGGTAGATATCATTTTGATCAAGGAACCACATAAACATGATAGATCCTCCATCGATATACAAGGAAAAAAGGATAATGTCATTGAATATTTATAGAAAACACAAATCCAACATAGATACATGATCTACTCAAGGGAAAGATGAATTTGACATGAATCTAAAGGGGAAAATCACTATTCTTGATTCATGGATCAGTTAAAGGATGAAGAGGTAAGGGGGGAGTATTAGATTGATGAAGGACCAAGGGAGATGTCAAAATAAAAAAATATCCCCATCATGGTCATAATTGGATAATAAAAGTGGTTAAAAATGAGTGGAAATAAAATCATGTCGGGTGCATTAATTGTATTCTCAGACTGGGTGCACCAGGGAGCTAGTGGCACCAGCCACTAGCTGTATTATGGGGTTTTCTGTAGCCATCAGACCCATAGGAATCACACCAACTTGCTGGTGGGTTACAACAACAAGTTGATTCCTATTTTCATACCACCTCAAGGATAAGAAAACCTAAAGGATTACACCTTCAAAATACAGACCCTTAGCCATCAAAAACCATCCTCTAAATCACCTGTATAGAGAAGAATAATGAGGGAAATGTGAATTTATTCAACTCAACATCTCATTAATTGAATCAAAGTGTATATGATACAAATATATATAAAAATATGAGGATACTAAACCTATATCTGGCTCTCAGACACCCAATATATCTCCTAGATGTTCCAATGATTCCAAATATCTTAAACTAGTGGAATGGTCCACCCATAAAGAAAACTCTCCCATAGGTCCTTGATTGTCTCTGAGTAGTTAGATAAGGGGCCTATATTTACAATGTATAACTCACCCTAGTAAATAATATGTGATAGATTGTTTTTGTATCTCCTCATCTTCGACTCATGTAAGATGTTATCCATCTGGTCCAACCATGGAGGCAAGGCCAAGATTATAAAAACTCAATAACCCTATGTAGAATCTAGAATATCTTGTTGAACCTTAGGGATAACTTTCCTCCCTAACCAAACCTATGAAAACCTCATAATGGTGATAATATTAGGGTAACTTGGTCTCTCTACTTTAACTCCAATGGCCTAGGACATCAATACGCACAAGATTTATTCATACTCTGAGATATCTGCATATGATGACAAATCAAATGAACCTTATCTATTATCACTTACACTAGTTTTATTCCAACAAGATATGCATCAAAAATCTCAGTACAACACAAGGGTGACCTACAGGATCTACCATATAATGACTTGAATGAAAAAATTCCTATAATGGATTGATAGATATTATTATAGGAAAAATTTACTAATGTTAAGTGCTCCTCTAAGGTTCAGTTGAAATCCAACACATAGCATTTCAGTATATATTCCAAAACCTATATGGTTCTCTCAGTATGTCCATCAGTCTAGGGTCAAAACATTATGCTCATCCATAAATAAGTTCCGAAATCCTCTTGAAAACCTCTCCAAAACTATGATATGAATTAAGAATCATGTCCATAGATGGTTATTTTGGGTACTCCATGAATCCAGATGATTTAATGTATATAAAAACTCCTCAAACTCTCAACTAAACTCTAATCCTAGATAATAAGAAACCATGTCGATCTATAAAGTCATTCAAAAATCACCTAGATAGTGTCATTACCTATTTATATACATAGAATTCACATAAATAATGCAATTATATTCCATGCCACTTCCATTCTATGATATCAATAGGTTGAGTCATACCTACTAGATCTTGATGTTCAGATTTTACTTGCTGATATGTGAGGCTTCCGAAAACATTCTTGGTACTAATCCACCTCATTCCGACCCACTAAAACTCCAACTAAAGGTTCTTTTTACATATTTTCTACTCTTGTATGTACCTCCAAGGGGGAGGTATGAAACCCCCTCATAACCTCCTCACACAATGTGACCATAAATATCCTATATCCTTGTAAATGGATGATGTGCTCTCAATATTCATAAAATTATTATTGTGCATCTTTTGAAGATATATGGTTACATAGAACTTAACAGTTGACATCACCCAAATGAGTCTCTCTCACACACTAAATAATCAGTGAGGTCACCACCATCAGCTACAGATAAGATATCCCTCTTTCCTCCACCAAGGTGAACCACCAAGAGTACAAATGTTCCAACACCTACTCCACCAAGAAAGAACAATATTTCCTGATAAGGGAATCTTATATAAAATTTCCCTTCCCTATATTATTGACTATATCGAATTCATAGTCTTCTAGGAACTTTATCTAATGAATCTATCTTAGGTTGAAGTATATCTTGGTAAAGATGTACCTAAGACTATGGTGTTCTGAATAAATAATGAAACACTCTCCTATAAGATAATTTCTCTACATCTTCAAGCTGAATACTACCAATTCCAATTCCAAGTTGTGTGTAATGTATTTATTCTCATGGGATATCAACTGATTTTAACCATAAATAATCATTGTAGGCCTCTATATCAACACACATTCATGAATAACTCTAGAGTAATTAAAAACACCATTTACTTGAAAACCTCATTTAGTAGTCTCAACATCAAAGCGCTGTCCAACCTATACTTTATATCCTTGAAGGATCTCAATAAATACTCAGTTCAGGAAAATGGATGCCTTTTTTTCATTAAGGTAGTCAAAGGTGTTGTAATCCTAGAAAATTCTACCAAAAACCATCAATAGTACCCTAAAAAACTAAGGATACTCCACACCTCTCACATGATCTTAGGTGGATCCCATGTGAGTAATGTATCAATCTTCATCAATTATACTACTTCACGATTATCATAGATGAAATTCCCTAGAAAATAAACCCATCAAATCAAAAAATGTCACTTTGAGAGATTACTATATAATTGGTTCTCCCAGAGTAAGTCTAGGACCATCCTCAAATACTATGTATTATACTCCTTTAAAGTAGAGTAAATGAGAATGTAATTGATAAATACAACCAAAAACTGGTCCAAGAAAGGCTGGATGATCAGGTTCATGAGTTCCATGAAAACAGAGGGGGAATTAATCACACCAAAATACATCACTAAGAACTCATAATGACCAAAAAGACATCAGAATGTTGTCTTTGGAATATCATCCTTGTGAACCCTCAACTGAGGGTATCTGAACATAAGATAAATTTTTGAGATCTATCTTTCACCTTTCAACTAGTTGAAGAGGCCATTTATCCTCATAAAAGATTATTTTTTATTAGTCTTATCCTGATTTATTTGATGGTGATCAATAAATTGCCTCATGATCTCATCTTCCTTTTTAATTAATAACAACAATGTTTCCTAGGTGGACACACTGGGTCTGATAAAACCCTTCTCATGAAGGTCTTTTAACTGCACCCATAACTCCTGGATCTTAGTAGGGGCAATTTGATATGATGTAGAATATATTTTTGTAGTATGAGTGTGCAAGTAGATGTATAAGTCAATATACTGCTTCTGAGGTAGACTTGAAACATCATTGGGAAAGACATCCATATAATCCTCCACTACCATTTGAAGTTATATGTTCAAAGAGACTACAACAATAAGGGAAAAACTCACCAATTGGTGGATTATAGGTTATAGTTTCCTATTTTCAATCCCCACTCATTTTTCAAAAAGTTACTTCTCACCATCAAAGGAAAACCCCATCCCATCAACTCGCATCCGTATAACTCTTCTATGGTGAAAGTATATATGGGTATGAACTATGGATAACCAATCCATACCTAGGATGAAATATTAAGGCATTTTCGTAACAACCAAGAAGTCCCATGAGAAACACTACTCAATTATCTCCAACTCACTATGCCAGTAGATGTGAAAAATGGAAGAATCAATCCATTTGAAACCTCTAACCACAGTTGATGGGCCAAAGACTCTACATGAATCTCTAGATATTTCATAAAAGATATGTAAATGAAATAATAACATGTGCATGTATATACAAGTATTTGATATAAAGTAGATAAGACACATATCATACCTCAAATTATATCATGTACAACCTGATCATATCCCTCTATAACATGTAAATAACCACATACTCTAATGCCATCTTGCTGAGCTTGGCATGGTCCACCTAATAGAGGTGGTGGAAATAAGCTGTTACATCATCCTCCACCTACAGTTCCTTATTCTAGGTCTTCTCCTACCCCTCTATCTACACCATCTCTCTAAGGGACATTTAAAACACACTTGGGAGATTCCTGATCACAATGCTGCCGCTATTATATAGGCCTTTCCAATATATTTCCACCATCTACAATGAACCAAGTTGGGAAATCAAGATCCATGTGACCTCACCCCTCATAATCATTACATCGACCATCTCCAGGATGACTAGACTCCCTATGCAATCACTACAAAAAAATCACCACATAGTAGTGGTTTTAAAAAACCACCGCTAAATTGTGTGTTGGCATACAATACACAGTGGTTTCTTTAATTTAGCAGTGGTTTATGGTAATGTCATAGTGAACGCATTTCATGGAAGTTTTTTGTGCTTTTAGAGGGGGTTTTCCCAGAAGAAAATGATTTTTTTGCAACGGTTTACACCGCTGCTAAAAAATAATTTCATTTTATCTGGGAAAACCACCTCTAAAACCAAGATAACCACTGCAAAATTATAACAGAAGATGAAAACTGTGTAGTGATAGTTTTAACCACTGCTAAATTATTTTATGTAGCGGTAGTTTTAACCACCACCGATAGTAAAATACCAAATTATAGTGGCGGTTTTAACCACTAATAAATATGATCCATTTACTTCGTGGTGATTTAAACCACTGCTAAAGATAGATTTATAAAAAAACACAGCCGATTCTGCAGCCCCAGTACCAATTCCCTGAAAAAAACCATTCTAATTTCACATGCATATATATCCTACATCAAAAATAATTCAAGAAACCAACATTTTCATAAGAAAACACACATTCAAATCCACACACACTTGTCAGAGTATCACTCATTTCATGGTGTAATAATCTTTCCACTAATCCAATCCATGTGATCCCCCTTGGGAACCAGTATTACTCATATGCAGTTAAGTAACCCGAACAATGTGATCATCCATGATATAACATGTATCACCCCTGACGTACAAAGTATCAACAACCTATGATCCCATACTTAGTATTTTGTAAAGAGGAAAACAAGTGTCTTTCAAGGTGTAATTAATACATTTATTTTCTTTATGTTTTAAATAATAATGATGCCATGTGTAGATCCATGCCATCTTATAAATCAAGTGGATTTAATGAGGTTCACACCCATAATCCATTTCAATTATAAAGTCATAAGGGACATGTAGTAATCAAGCCATAACTCATACCATTTCATTCAATTAATTAGGTAGTCCATTCCATAATTAAAGGTTTTTGAGAATTGAATAAAAGTAATAGGTCCACATGGACTACCCATGGAAATTAACACCATACATTAAAAGGTATGTGGTAGGCCATGCTAGCATGAATTCCTTATGAGAACATCTAGTTCTCTCAATAAGACTTAGGCCCTAACCACCTAAAACATGGTTTGGTCACTAAGGAATACATTGGGGGTTGTAACATCCTCCCATAATTCATTTGAACTTCACTTTGATAGTTTAGAAAACAATACACTTAAAAGGGGGTTTTATTAGAAAAAAATTAATTATATTAAGTCATTCAAGGATTACACCTCTATGTGTGGTTCAAATTTTAGGTTTATGGTCCTTAACATGGATAATTTAATAAACAAGGGATACTAATCCTAATGAACTATGTTCAAAAATTAAATAACAAATTCACAAGTCTCCGCATGGAAGTCCTACTAGAAATCATAGTAACAGAATTTGTAAAACATCAAGACTCTAAGGGAAATTCTATAGACCACCTAAAAAATACCATGTATGACCGACATAACCAATATCAAGTAATGTTTCTATCCATAACAAGAGAAATTATGGAAACAGATGAATGCCCTAATAATATGGTGAATTTACATACACTAAAATAATGCATCTAGAAAGGAGACAAATGTAAAAAGAATGAAGAATGATTCATAGACTCACTGGGTGATATACAACTCACATGATAGAGGTTGAATTCAACACCAAATAATGGGGATCAATAAAACTCTTTGAGAGGAGAGGATAGGAGGAGCATGGGTGGGATCCCCTTGAGCACACAAAGGAGAAATAAAGATAGAGTGAAAAGAAATAAGGATGGAGGGGAATTTTTGTAATTTCTAGCCAGTTTAATGAGGCATACGATTTTTCTACATGGTTAGACATACTATTTTCCAACCATTTTCAGTCCACTAATTATGGATGGTGTTTGCATAGTTCATGGGAAAAAATTAGGAAACTGTGCACAAACTATTCATTCTACCTCTTTTCAATACCCGAATCATGTTATAATGGTGAAGGTATCTTTTTTATTTTCTCTATAATTATGCAACTATTATGATGATAGTATAATGATCTAGTGGGATGATCTTGAGTGTGGTATTCACCATAAATGGATACATGTATAAAATTTTCCCTATTGTATTCATAGCATGACTCTAGAAGATCATATAATCTTAGTAAAATTCTAGATCATGCCAAGGACTAGAATTTTGTTTTGAAGGTGAAACTTGTAAATTGTTGTCTCTTGTGTGTGTATATTTGGTGGTGTTGATTGAAATAAAATAGATAAAGCAAGTGAGAGAATAATAGAATCAATCACCTAAATATGACAAAGTAAAAGTTAATAGGGACTAAAAATTATTAATTGGACTCCAACACTGATTCAATCCCCCTCTCAGTATTGATCATATCCCTACTTGGATCCTATAAATTGGTATTAGAGTGTTGGTTCATATATTATTGGGTTAACTATTGGAAGTTTATTCTCTTTTTAATGTTTGAAGTTTCATTCATGATTTATGATGAATTTTAGTTTTAGATAAGAATGATTTGACTTTGATCAGAATTTATTTTCTTTCATAACTTTGATAAATACAAAAAATAAAGAGAAGAATAAAATTAGAAAGATGTCCCTATTTAGTAATTAATATGTTTATCCATAATATAATGTTAAATATGATAGAGCTTGTTTATAAGGAGAAGTGATGGTGGTTTATTCTACTACTAATAAAGTGGGAAATCCCTCCACCTTAATAGGATCAAGACACTCAAGTGTTCAAAAGATATTTGTAAATTCTTATCAAAAATATTTTGAATAAGAGGAAATAATAAGTGGGAGTTATCACATTTCAACTATGAAACATGAGAAGATAATATTATAAAATTTGAAGAAAGAAGGGCTATCCACTAAAAACAAGTTAAAGAGAGTTACAAAACTGGATATTCCCAAGAAAATCAATGAGAAGGTTGATAGTTCATCCTTGGGTAACAAAACTAATAAATTTAGGAAAAATGAATAATAAAAAATGAATCATGACAATAAGTATACTTAGAAGATTCTATGTGGGATGTCCAAGAAGGTTGTAAATATACCTGAAGACATTTTAATGATTTTAGAAATAACACCAAAAACCTCCTCTTGATCCTCTATACCATAGATATAACAACCTAGAATTTTTTACACATTATTATATTATTTATAAATATAAATATCCATTAATACAACATAATGATTGTAAATTCCTAGTGTCATTGGAAGACTGGGTTCATAATACATAAAAGGAAACATGAGAAATCAATAAAATGTTTGGTTATGAAAATGTTTGGTGGTAAATCTGTGCCACACACAATACATATACAAACCGAATATTACCATATTTTTCTAACATATAAAAAATATGACTAATCACAATCCGATGATGAACATAGCTCGTCACCCTCTCCACCTCCATCTCTACTTCCTACTACCACCTGTAAGAACATTATATTGAAAATTAAATACTGTTATATATTTATATTTTAACTTTAAACCAATAAATGTTTGAAAACTAAATGATTTTGAATATTTGTGATTTACCTTCTCACCAAAAGTTGATGCAATACCACCAGGGGAAGATCTGGTCATCTTATGATATAAATCAATCAATGCATTATGCAAAAAAGACATCTGAGCCCCCTATTCTTGAACTGTGTTTCATAGAAAAACAATCTCTCTCTGATTATCTCAGGGTTTGAACTGACTACAAATAGGATTAGATATAGTTGCAATCCCTGGTGTCCTACCAAAGACCTCATATGGTACGGGTCCCAAAACCATCCCAGGAACTCTACCAGGATGCTCCTTCCCAAGGACTTTAGCAATTGGGTCATCTTGAGAGACTGAGTAGGAATGCGTAGGATTGACATCCCATAGTTCTTTAATTTTTACCTATAAATCAAATATCATTAATATTAAAATAAATATATATTAACATCGTAACAACTGATAATAAGTTGTTATAATGAAAAATGAGTTCGTACCCCAACTTCTTTGGCAGGCTCATTAACAAAACTTCCATAAGATTTTTTGTGAACATTAAACCACACTTTTGTTGGGGATGCTTGGTGCCCTAAAAATTATGAATTCATTAAACAAAGATAAATAAGAAATTTAATATATTAACCAGATAATATTGTCTTATAAATACTTAAACTAATGAAAATATTACTAGATCCGATCTGCTTCTAGAAAAACTCTTTGACCTCACAGTGTGAGGGATGAATTTCTTAGCCTGACTTGATGTATTCTTCCTTGAAAGATCCTGAAATAAATAAAATGTAATTTGATAGTAATGTATTCAATGTTATCATTTTTTCATATACATGTATAAATGTAAAATAATATTAATATAATAATATATATTTAAATACCATTTGATTCTCATCACGATGTCTCAATAAAAACATTCCATTACTCTTTGGTCACCCCATCGGGTATCATATCACACATCTGTCGAGCAGTCAACGAAGTATCATTGACATTGCTCCATAATATCCATTTAAAGTATTTCCATTTCTTGCCCAGATTTTTCAATTTCCACTTTCGTGCTATCACATCAACAACCGTAAAGTGGAAAAACATCTGTATATAGAAATTTATTTTGAAAATATTATAATTTAATAACATGACATTCAATTACACCATAATGTATTAAAATTACCTTTATTTGGGAATCAAGAACTTTATTTTTCCAAGTTGAAGGCATATGCCTCCAATCATCATACGAAATAGGAAGGGAAACTGGCTCTGCGACTCATTGGCTTAGAATCTGGCTAAGTAATCCTATAACGTCATCTGTAGGGACCCCATATGAATCAAATGGGAAAACTATCTTCTCTCCAATATGATTCCATAAACCTGAACTTTTTTATATTTTTCTCCATAATTTCATTATTTCTATATTTAATGAACAAAAATTTTGTATAAAAAAAGTTCAATAAATTTATTCATATTAAAATTTGTACCTATAACAACCACCCTCTAGTATCCTCGCGAAAAACTAGAAGTGGTGTGCTGATCCCTCACTAATAAGGCTCCTGAAGGGCGAGGCGATTACTGAGCTGCTAAAGGGATGCTTACAGAGGGTGTGAGAGATGGTGCAGGGGGAGATGGTGTAGGGGGGGGGAAGAGGATGGTGGATCAGATGCTGTAGGGAGGGAGAAAAATGGATCGTCATATTTCACAGTGTTCGATGAAAAAATATAAAGCTTCCTGCTTGAAATTACTGTCATTTAATCAATTAAAATTAAGTTCAGAACATATATTTCAAAAAAATTATGCATAAAAAAATGAAAAATGATAAGTGATGCATAGTACTAACAAAATAATTATACATAACCATGATAATGAATGACTGCACAAATGAAATAAGTGGTTGCTAAATGAATTCATAACTATACATACAATCATTTTCCCTTCAATCATATCAGTTTCCTAATCCATTACTTCATCCACTTCATCCATCCTTGTTAGACTAATATTTTCAATATCACGGTGGAAAAATAAGTCCGATTCTTGCTGTTGATGAGATTCAAGGTCAGAGGTCAAATCTTACTCTTCATCACCCATATCATATAAATATCTTTGTTTTACATGAGAAACTACACTCCACCCTTCATCGACATCATCATTCACATAATATAACATTTTCTCTTGTGATGATAAGATATATGGATCATGCAGTTCATGATCAGCAACATCCATCAAGCGAGAGAAGTTCATAGAAGTAAATTTCAAGGAATCTATTTTAACACCTATGATAATATCGACCTAATTCCATTTGAATAAAACAACTAAAAAATGCCTGTGGTAGTTTAATTAAATAATATCAGTCATCTTTCCATAGTATCCCACTAAAAAAATATAAATATACCACTATTATGTGTTTTTGAACCCTCTTCTCGATCAACTGTACGAAATCTTAATCCATTCACATTGTAAGCGTTGAACTTTCTAACTTGTTTTAGAGGACCTCAAGCAAGAAACTTCAAATCTTATGAAAAATTTACTTGAGTATCAGTATTCATGATCTAAAAAAAGAAAAAAACATTATTATATTTACAAAATATATGTGTCAACCTAATATCTATATTTATTTCACTATTTATGAGCTTACACGTCATGCACACCATTCTATAAGGTCTTTATTAATATATTTCATTATATATTTCTCATTTCATGTTTGGCATCTCATTCGTATCTTTGATTGTATCCACAAATCTTTAATAAATGGATATGCACTTTCACTATTCAGTATCACATATCTATGTACCTGTAATAATTCCATTTCTGTCAGTGTAACATTTGAGGTCCTCTAAACTGATTGGCCAATAGTAGGAAATATTTTTGATTTTCCATGTATTTGATATTGAGTCGATGTGTCTTTAACATGTCTAACTTTATTAAATCTTGTCTCAATATCATCCAAGTATCTAGAACAAAATGTAAGACACTCCTTTTCCAAATATCCTTCAACAATAGATCCTTTTGGTTGAGATTTATTTCACACGTATGATTTCAAATGCCCAAGATATCTGAAATAAAATAAAAAAAATATAATTATGCATTTAATTAAGTTCCAATAATTGTTTACTTAACTGAAAAACATATAAATAAAGTACATCTTAATTGGATACATCCATCGATAATGTACGGGGCCTCCTAATTTAGCTTCCTCAACCAAATACACATTTAAATTCATCGTGACAGTAAAAAATGATGGAGGAAAGATCATATCCATTGCACAAAGTGTCAATAAAAACATCTCTTGAAGGTTTTAAATCTCAAATTGATGTATATATTTCTCACATAGTTATCCAAAAAATGTTCAGAACTGGAGTACAACAACAATAACTTTTTCAGGTAATAATGTATGAAATGCCAATGGTAGTAACTGTTGTAACAAAATATGTGAATCGTGACTTTTAAATCCATGTAAATTATGATTATTTAGTTCAACACACCTCAAGATGTTACTTTAATACCCATCAAATACTTTCAAATGATTTAAAATTCGAAGGAATGTATCTTTATCCTTATTTTTCATTACAAAAATTTCCAGAGCATACTTTTCATTCTCATCTGGCCAGAGATCACATTTTATGTTCATTACTTGTAAGTATTTATAAGCATTGAGATGATTATTTGAATTTCCATGCTTATTAAGAAATGTGAAGATCAAATTTTCATAGACATTCTTCTCACTTCACATCACATCAAGATTATGCTGAAACAAATTAAATTCCCAATATGGAAGTTTAAAGAATATACCTTTTATTCCATTGCTGCGTTCCGATTTCACTTGGCAATGCACTTTGAAATCATTTCCCACTATCATTAAAATGGTGAACCTTCCCAAATTCGGTTTCAACATTTCCATGTTGTTCCAATATTTTAGAACCAGTTAACAACTTTGGAAGTGGTCTACGATCAATGAAATTGTTAAATTTTGATCTGTTCTGCCGAAATCTATGAGATGCATCAAGAAATATTCGATGGAACAAAAAGAACCATTTTTTAGTGAGAGGTAGCCATTTGGGCTCAAAATCGAAGTTACAAACAGGACAATCCAAACCCATGTAAGAGTTCCAACTAGATAAATTCTCAAGTCCAGGGAAGTCACTAATGGTCCTCATTAAAGAAGCATGCATTTTGAACATTGTTTTAGAAGAAACATCATATGTCTCAACACCATTTCTCCATAAATCCTGTAATTCTTCAATTAAAGACTACACGTATACATCAATATAATTACCTGACATTTATTTTATAGGAATAATCATCAAAATGATAAAATAAGTTTGTTGCATACACATCCATGGAGGCAAATTGTAAGGGATAAAAACAACTGGCCAAATGCTATAACTGGTACTCAAAGTCCCAAATGGGTTGAATCCATTAAAAACCAATCCCAATAGAAGATTCCTAGGATCATCTTAGAAATCTATATGTAATGAATCAAATGTCTTCCACAATTTTGAATCTCATAAATGTTTCATTATCCCATCATTGTTATTATCTACAGAATGAAACTTTATGTGTTCTACGGTTTTTGATGAAATAAATAATCTTTAAAATCGAGGTTTTAAAGAAAAGTAACACAAGACCTTGGTAGGTGTGTTAATTTTCTTATTATTCATGGTAGTTTGTTGATTTAGACTTCCAACATCACCCATTGACTACCATCTAGAAGAATAACATTTTTTTGTAGTCTTGTCTACTTGAATCCTCTCACCAATAAAGCACACAATCATTGGGACACACATGTATTTTTTTATAATTCAAACCAAGCCTATTAATTTTTTTTCATATCATAAAAATAGTTGGGGTTGTTTTCTTCAGAAAATGAAACACACAACAATTACAATATCACAGACATTGCCTTATTTCTAATTCCACATAGACATTTGATATGGTACAACTTTTGCAGAAAAGAATGTTTTGAATATTTCAAAAATCCACTATACATCTCTTGATTTCCATCGTCAACTAAACCATGAAACATATTTTTCTCAGTGAAGTTTTCTCTTACATTATTCTCCACAGAATCAATAAAAGGATCCAATGATATGTTACAATCTTGATTTGGTTGTCTTATAGTCTCAAAAACATCACTTGTCACGTTACTATTTGTAGAACCCTCATCTGGTTGTTCTGATATGTTTTGATGTTGATGGTGGGGTATTGTAATGCCAAATGCATCATTTATAAGGTTTTTAATTTCATTTTCCATTTTCAACGAAGTTGGGAGCTCATTCTGTGGATTGACATCAGTGCTCAACCTTTATGCAATGTTTGATTCTCCATACCAAATCCAACCCAAATATTGAGCAGGCAATTGCTTCAATATTAAATGTTTATAAACTTAATCTCTCTTCAACCATATTATAAATTTATATTTAGGACATGGACATCTTATTCTCCCTTCAACGAATCGGTTGGAAATTTCAAAATCTAAAAAATCTTCCAAACCCTTAGCATACTGAGGTGTGTTCCTCAGTAATGTGATCCAGCTTTTATCCATGTATATCACAATGTTCCTACACAATATTAAAAAAAATTCAAAACACATAACTATTACTAAATAGGGAAAGAGATTCATATATACTAGATTAAAAAATATATAAATATGTTAAGTAAGGTTTTCCTATATAAATACATATAGTAAATAATGAACCCACCCGTTAGAAAACCAAAGCATGCAAATTAAAAAGATCCATAAATGAATAGAGAGATAATAAAAAACATATTTCTAACAAAAAATAGGAGTTATAATATTGATGAGGATGTGTTTTAGTATCCATTGTCAAATTTAAATTATTTGTTTGTTATATAAGGAAATATTCATTTTTTTATCTTTATATCATACACATATTTAATAATTAATTCCATTAACAAATCCATCTACTATAGGTTAAAAACCAAGAGGTTAACAATTTTTTTCTTATTCAACTTGAATTTCACAACAATAAAAAAAACCATGAGAGACTCATGTATTGCAAGAGTGGTGCTGATATAAATTGGTGGGACTCCAAAAATATTGTAATGATTAATGTAACCTAATAAAAATACTATAATTTTATTTTTCATGCATATATAACATTGTTCATTACATATTAGCATCATACAAATCTTGTATCCTTCTAATGTAGTGAAAAAAGCTTGTCAAAATATATTTTCCAGTATGATTTTGATTTCATTACTACATATAATTTTTTTTTTGTTTTCAGAGGGATAATGGAGATTAATTCACATTAACACTTATAAATTATTAAATTATAAGAAATTCAGAAAATTAATCAATATATATTTAATCCCTAGTTTATTTCTTACTCATACAGTTCTTTTGGGAATTATCATTAAAATATGAGTCAGATTTTTTGACACATTAAACATTCATTATGATCCCAAAAATATAACTAAAAAATATTAACTAAATGTTTTAATGGATGAACTATGGATCAATCCATATAAAATACTTGATATGAAATATAACATATATATAAATACTAATAACATGAACATATTATTCCTTCTGATGGGAAACATAACCGTATCATATCATATAATACGATTTTGAATGCAAGTTATATAAGTATACCATAAATTGTATCTATATCAATAATGTTGTAGGTTTATAATCAACATCATTTCACACACCATTAGAACATATTATTTCATTTAACATTACAATTGAACAAAAACCTCTCAAAAATTTTAAACATACTAAATTATGTTACATCACATGTAAAAAAATTGAAATAATTCCGAAAATACCAGCGGTGATGGGCTGTGAGTAGTGATGAGGGGCATCGATGGGTGGAGAGGAATGGTGAGAGGCAGAAAGATGCGTCAAGGGATTCAGGGGGTCTCTGGGGTCATGGGGGTCGCCGAGGTCATGGGATCCTAGGGATTCAGGGGGTTGTAGGGGTTATGATGGGTTGCGAGGTGCGGTGAGGGGAGACGAGGTGCGGTAAGGGCTTCGAGGGTCTCACGTGTCGTGCAGGTTGCCGTGGTCCTAGGGTTTCAGGGAGTCGCGTGGGTCAGGGGGGCCGGGGGTGTAAGGGGAGTCAGGGGAGTTGAGGGGAGAAGTGTCGTGTCTGTAAAAAAACACATTTCACGGTGGTTTATTAAAAAATTCCACTAAAAAATCGCCACTAAAGGATAATAATGTTGTAGTGAATCCATGCACTACAAATCCTCATTATTAATTATAGACATGAGTATGAATCCTATTACAAGACCTGAAAGTTTATTCCTACTAGATTTTGTATAGGAATCAGCTCCATGATAACCACTGACTTCTCAAGCTTACCGATTCCCCTCTGATAGAAAAATCTTTATCACCAAGTACTACATCATAAATTCTCTATAATTGGGAATTAATAAAGAGACCATGATAGCCTATATATCCATGTGGAGGCCTTGTTAAAACCTTTGTACCCAAAGGTATCCATCTAATAATATATTGAGAGAGTAGTTCATGAGTTCATTAAACCTCAATGTGTACTCAAAAACTAACATATCTCCCTCTTTCAGTTCAAGAATCCCTTGAATATGCACAAAGCACAAGAGAGAATGATAATAGTAATCATGGAAAAATTTCTAACCATATTTATTAGAGAGAATCACCTCATTATGGTTCTGAGTGATCAGTACCCACCAGCACCCTACTTCTATATGTAGAAGGATGGTTATGAGAGAAACTATCTGATCAGTCAGGGTCCGCACAAGTCGAAAAACTCTGACCACTAACTCGATCCAATTATATGCTACCATAGGGTGTAGTTTACCATTAAACTTGAGATTTATCTATCACTATAACTTGTTCAACACACTATCTAATGAACATCATAATCCTAACCCACTAGAGTTATCAGTTTCTCAACATGAAAATGACCATCCACTCGAACCACCAGAGGGAGTTCATGCACCGTTCATCAGGTGAAAGAATTTTTCTATACTCTCCTAGAGGGAAAACCTCAAGGATAGATCCTTATAATAAGGAATAATTTATTAGCTATTTGTTATCATGACCATATCTCAGTATCCTTAAACTTGATAAGTATCTATCCCTATAAATTTTTCAACACTCTAAGCCTACGCACATCATTATCTTGACCCACTAGAGTTATTGGCTACTCAACGTGCAAATGACCATCCACTTTATCCACCAGAGGGGGTTCATGCACCGCTCATCTGTTAGAATAATTTTTATATTCTATCATAGAGGGAACAACTCAATAATAAATCCTTATACCATGGAATAATTTATCAGTTATTTGTTATCATGACCTTATCTCAAAATCCCAACTATCTATCATTATAGAGGCATCCAAAAAAATTAACAAGAAATACCATAATTAGATGATCATATCTAGGGTGATGACCCAAGAAGTAAATGTAAGTAAAAAAGTCCTAATAATATATAATTCTTGTGTCATTGGTTCTTAAAATTTTATGACTTAGTATTCCTAGTTGATAAGTAAGTATTCAGAGTCTTGGAGCATGGATATGTCATTCGCTGCACTATCACTAGGTAACCTGACTTGAGAGATGAAATCAAGACACTTCAACATAATTTCCATAAGTTCCCAAACCAATCTCCATGAAATTTATAACACAAAACACCATCCCTAGGATAAATTACCTTTAAAACTACTCTTTCATGATATAAACCATTGGGACCCAGTCTGGGATAATAATAATCCGAGAGGGACACCCAAAGCCCGCCTCCAACTGTCTAGAGGTTGGTGAAAAGCATCGAGTAGGAATATAAATAAAATAGGATGCCTTATCCTAATGTACATGTACACAAACACACATCTAGATATATGAAATAATGAATATATATAATAAAATGAAACTTATAAGGTATAAACAATTCATACAATAACCTATAAAAAATATCAAAGTACGAATGATAAATATACAAGAATGTAAAATGTGGAAATACACACCCAACCATGAAAGAATGCGTAGGTTACAACCTATCAAAAAATGAAAGAGGGAAATATTTAGGAGATCCCAGCTCAGGTTCCATGAGTCTAACCACCGAAAACTATCAGTGCCTCTACGTACAGCTATGCTCCACCAATACTGGGTCTACTATAGCCACTATCAGTTTTCTTGTCTTTTGTATAAGAAACGACACATGCGGTTAAAGACCATGCTGAGGTGAGTATAAACATACTAAATAGGAAATCCTGAAATCCAATGAGGAATAAATATGATATAAATTTCTGCTTAAAACATAATTCAAATAGGAAAAAAACACAACATTAGATGTTCTTATTGTGGAATCCCAGTTGAAAAAGAGAGAAATATCAATCTCTATATCGAGCTAAGGATGAAGAGTCCACCAACAGCTCTAAATGTCCTATATCCAATGACATTAAAAACAAAAAACCTCATAAAAGTTTTAATGGAGGGCCTACTCCAATCTAGTATTTTCCATTGCTGAGGGAGTACTGACTCCAGTGGATACCCCACTCCCTTCCATAGTTTGATGACAGGGTAGTACCGACTTATATATAGAGGACCTGAACCCTTTATGATTTGAGGGAGTAATGTTTATACCTATATATAGGATATGGGGGAACCATTACCTACCCATTTAGGGGATTAATGAACCTAGTATCATTTTAATGATCAAACCAGATCACTATCCTCGACTAAGCATCATTAGAAAAAGCATCCCACTTGTATCACCTTGTATTGTATCTATGATGCCTAAAAAAGGTAACCATCACACCCTATATAGAATTATATGATAAATGGGATACTTTAGGAAACTATCCAAATTATGAAGAGGGAGATAAACAAGGTATTCAATTCTTGGGGAAGTAAATGATGTGTGCATCGAGGTACATGGTGTGTGGAACCACCTGAGGGTCTGGGTATGTTCTTCCCTAGAAATAGCTATGTTGGACATGTTCCTCCACATGATATGACCCTAAGGGGGAATGAAACATCTGATTAACTAGGTTCCTAGTCATGTTCCCCTAGAACACAGATCAACCACCTGGGTAGGCCCAAATGATGTGTGGTCCCATCCATACGATGTATAATATTTAATATTGGCCCAAACCCAAGTCACCACATGAAACTGAGAAATAGGAATTATGATACTATAGAATACATGATGTGTAGTTGTAAATTTTACATAAACTCCATCTTCCTATTTAATATTCACTATGTCGACCAATTTTTCCTCCAATCATGCCATACCCTTGCTCCACCTACCAAAATGGTGGGGAAACACCTCTAATCATTGATTCTTAGCCTCCAGTGGCCAGAAATCAGAATTATCATTGCCTAAGAAAGAATAATCATGAATACTATTTGAAAATGAGGTCCTAATACATAGAACTATCATATACAATATGTAGTTCTTCCTTTATCCATACACAAACCATCGATCCCAAGATCATTTGCATAAACGTCATAAATTTGGAGGTTCATTCATGCTCTAACCAGTCTGATAATTTCAAATCACTATCCTATGGTTTATTTATAGAGAAGGGAGATAGTTTTATCATTTAATAAATTCAATAAATTTTTTTATTTAATTTATTTGACACACCTTCCAATGAATTTATAGCAACAAAACATTTGACACTAACCAAACTTATATCGCGCAAAGGGTAAACCCCACGTCCAAAAAACAACTACGACCTCAGATTTTACATCCAAGGATATGATCAATAGGGAAAAAAATAATATTAAATTAATTCATTAACACACATTAATATATATAATATTTTTAATATATTAATTACAGGGTCCTCCGACACCCAAAATGCCATGCCAAATCCTAATAAAAACCCAGAAATTTATATAGAAGTATTCAGAGGTTCAAAATCTATAAACCACAGCTGTTACAATATTATAATAAAACTTTGGAAAATATAAATATGGTTATAAATTGTGATAATAAAATTTTATTATTTTGTTTTGACTATTGATATTTAATGATTATAAAATAAATAATTAATGTGATATGATTAAAATCATCCAATGTTGAAAAGGGTATTTTTTCAAAGAACTTTTTTTCAAGTGTTTTATTTTTTAATAAATTAATCACTTTTAAAATACTTCAGTGTATAAACTAATAAATTAATACTCAATTAATTATAAATTTATATGTAATAAGATTAAGAACACTTTTAAAATGCTCATTTTTCTATAAAATCTATTTTCAATCAATTTAATATTTTTATTTTAAAGTGAAATTACCAAATCATATAATTTTAATTTCATTAAATGAACATAATTTTTGAATTCATCATGTCAAAATTTTTTTGGATTAATTTATGAGATTTTTTTAAAAAGGTCGATTTTTAGGTGAATAGTGAAAAATATTGTTTTTATAAATACCATAACTTTTATGAAAGTGTAATGATATAAGAATGATGTTAAAGTTTTGAAAAACATTTTATAGAAAAAATATATTTAATAAGTATAATAAATAATTTAAAAATATTATTTTGAATTTATAAACCCATGTTTGATATTTTAGAATCTAAATAATGTTTTATTCTAATAAAAGAATTATTTTTGATCATTTTATTTAATAAAGTAATTAGAAAGTTACATTTGGTTTTGAATTGGTTTTAAAATAATATAAACCTCATTTTTTATTTATAAACTAATAAATTTCATGAGAATCTATTTTATAAATTATTTTGGTATAAATTCATTTTCAAGCTTAAAAGACATTTTTTTAAAAAAAAGTTGTTTTTCATTATGTTTTGCGTAATTATATTAAAATTAATTTTTAACATATATAGTATTGGAATATTTTAAAATTTATTTTATATTTTGAATCATAATATTTAAAATTAATTTATAATTCCCACTTTATTTTTTGTTATAATGAATAGTTACAATGGTAAAAATTCTGTCACCATGGTAAAAGTTAAAAGGGTTAATGGGGGGGTTAAGCTATGAGATAAGGATTAAAATATCACTAAAACTTGTCTAAATTTTATTTTTCTTGAGTGTATTTAGAAATTAAATCATAATATATTTTAAATTTTTTCCCTTTGGTTCCACTTTCCCATGAAAATATCTTCATATTATTTTAAAGTTAAAGGCATTTACAAGGGTAAAACTCAACTCACTTACAAAATAGAACCTCATATCCTTAATTATACATACCAAAATATCCCTTATATAAACCAATATGGTCCAAAATACCCTCCATAAACCCTTATCCACGACCTATAGGTTTTGATCTTCCCAAAATACCCATCCAAGAATCCTTAAAGTGTTTTTCAAAAGAGATTATCCAAGGAAGAAGTATATGTTCTTACCAAGCATTTTTAAGTTTGTTTCCTTTTAAAACTCCTAAAAATATTCTATAATAATATTATAATAATGAAATAATTATCTTTAAGATAATTAAATATTTTTATACAACCATTTTATATCTCATTCCCATCCATTGGAAAATGGAAATATCGTTCATGTGTACGTGCCGTCTACCCCCTCTATGAAGCGATGTAATTAATTTTTCATCGTTGAATCACATGGATGGTTATAAATAAAATTAATGAATAAATATTATATTTATGAAGTAATTATTGTTTATTAAAGATAAATCATAATCCACCTTATTTTATTTTTGTATGTTGAAAAATGAAAATGCCACCCATGCATACGTATGGACCACCAATTCCATGAATAACTTATTTCATTTTTAATAACCAAATTACATGGATGGATATAAAAGTGTGTTTAATGATAAAATAATATATATATGACATTATTTAAACTATGGATTTGATGAAACTATGACCAAGGTGTAAGGACTTCAACCACTGAATGAAAACATGCATGAGAAATAGAATATTTAACAACTAAATAATTGATTTTAATATAAAATTTTAATTAAATGGGTAAATATAAGTTAAAAATAAATGATATAAATAAATATATGGAACTAATATATATGAAAAATAAATATAAATTTATTATATAAGAGTTTGGAATGTGTTAGACCAACCAGGAATCCAAGGTACATGTTTATGTTTTAATCTCACTTTTTAATCGTGATTATTTATGATTTAATATCCTTTTAGGGAATTATATAGTATTTAACTATTAAACCCCATTAATTTTCTCATAATATTTTTATTTATTGGGTTTATAGGTATTATTTCTATTTTACCTCTATTTGTTACTCAAAATAATAGATATAACATTTTTAAGAAAAGCTAATCTTATATATAATTTTTCGTCATGAATCTTTTTCCACAATATCCGTATTATTTATTTTTCTTCACGAATGTTATTTTATTTAATTAAATTATTTGTAAAGGTCATTTTATTTAAACTTTTAAATTATTTTAAATTTTTTTAAAGGAATATTCTTTACATTTTCTATATAAATTATTTTTTTTACTTTCTTTACAAAAGTGCTAAAAGAATCTCCTTTTACCATTTTCCACATTAATGGATTTTCCCATTATTAGGATCATTCCTCATTATTTAGATTAATTTCCATTTTTTTTAATTTTTTCCCTAATTAATATCTATTCTCATTATTCTATAATTTATTCATTTTTATTTTAAAATAAAAGTATATTTTTTCTTACATTTTTGAATTTATTTTAGTTCATTTATGTATATTTTTATCTCCCACACCAAATTTGATTATCAAAGCATGGTTTATTTTAAATATTAAATTATTGTAATTTATTTTAAAATTAATATTTTAAATGTATCTATGAAACCTTATGAAATGAGTTCTGGAATTGATTTAAAACTTCGTTTTAATAATAAAGTTAACAAAAGAAAAGGTTATTTATTCTTGTTTTCAAATAAACTATCTAAAATATTTATAAAGGTGTTTTTCATCTATTTCAACATCCTTCAAAGTATCTTATGATTCAATAATACCATCCACATTATTTATATGGATAGATTATGTTCATGTTTTTCTATTTATTGATTGGGGATAATATTGACCTTAGATATGCTAGTTTTCCAATACATATGTGTATTGATTACTAAGGAATGTTAATTATGTACTATATTATTATTAATTTCTTTCATATTTTAAATGAATTATATTTATTATGTGATGGGTGGGTCCTAATATCAGATATAACCTAGACATATCAATAGTTCTCACGAGACAAACTAGATTTGGTGTTTGGAACATGCCTTGCCAATTTATGTAAGATGTCTTGGCATGGTGCCTTGATGGTAAGATTATGATGTCCATAATTATGAATTCTATCACTATGAAACCAATTATTACTATACATGTTGTTATTTATTTTTATATATCATCCATGGATATATTAATATTTCTTAATATTAGTTATATGTATTTATTAATTATTATTTATCTTTGCCATATTATTAATTCCTTGGTTATTATATGATATCTTCCATTGTATGATTTCTCGTATTAAGAATATAAGCTTGTAATTTTTAGTATTTATATTTACCTAGGGCACTAATAATGGATATTCAAATGATTTCAAAGAGGAATAATAAAGTTTTCAAGAAGTTTATAAGTTGTGATTTATAGTTTATAATGTAATATGATAATCATGTATGTACCTAGTCTCCAAAGACTGCTAAACTACACAGTCCCATGGAATGTGACCAAATATATCTTGTTCTAATATAATATAATAAAAAATGGCTTTGGGAAACTATAGTCAAGGTTGTTAAAATATTGGTTAAAGGAATAACATGATGGTAAAAGTATATACAAGGAAAGGCTGGTGGTGAAAAGTTTTCAATATAAACAAGGTATGTATTTTATTGAAATGTTCTCAAATGTAGTATATATTATAAATATTCGAGTGGTTCTTAGTATTCTTCCATTAGACTATTTACATCTTGAGTAACCTGATGTGGAGACTGTGTTCCTTCATGGATATTTTTAAGAGGAAATTTATATTGATTAACCTAGATTATTTTCTATGTCCTAAAAGTAATACCTAATTTTAAAAATTTAAAAAAGTTTATGTGGGTTATTGTAGGAACCCATGTAGTGGAACAAATTTTTTGATGTATTTATGAGTAAAAATGTATACAAATAGCTTGAGAGAGATCGATGATGATATTTCAAGTATTTTGGTGATGGATACAATATATTACCTTTGTATGTGGATGGAA